>BSBN01000972.1:6502500-11302500 GCA_027924645.1 Cunninghamia lanceolata
TCACACCTCCCCTTCCCTATACAAGATGAACATTGCCTTCCAAATGGAAGGAGCTCTTTCCACACCCAAAACAAACCCCAAAACAATAACAGAAACACATAGAAGACATTTGCAACACATTCATCAAGCAAGAGGCAAACATACATATTAAGCAAAAGATCAACAAGAGTGTAGTCTTGTTCACCAACCTTTCAAAGCCCAATTATGGAATGAATTTTGATGAAGAGCTCCACTCTAGCCTCTATTTTCCTAATTTCCCAAGTGGCATTAAACAACTAACCACAACTCATCCATTATCTTAGTGGTCATAAAACAATTGACCCCCACTCCATAGGTTCCCCACTATAGTCCTTTCCACAACACATGGTGAATTTAAAATACATTAAGTAAAATAAAATACAAAGGGAGTGGATGACACACTACCCTAAATAAGGGAAACCCTACCAAAAGAGAGGCACATGGAGACAACACTCCATTATTAGGGGATCATGGAGTTGTTCCATGACTTGGAAGTGGGCCTGAGTGTGGATTCCACTCATCCCATTGTCCCCCATGCTTCCAAATTCGTCACTTAACTTCACTGTGAAGTTTAAGTGACCATATAGAAGTTAACCCAGGGTTATCCTAGCCCAAAAGGTCCCTAGACCCATGGGGTATAACCCAGGGTTGATTTTTGCCTAGATAGAACTCCCAGAGTCAAATAAAACACAAGAAAAAGGGTCTAGAAGAAATACAATTTAAACAAGATTAAAAACAAAATTTCTTACAACACTTATCATAGTAAAAGTAAATCAGAAGATAACCCTTATTCCCTTGACCTCATGCAATATTAACACATTACAACATTACAACATTTTCCAAACACGAGGTTGATCATAGTTCCTCATTGAACTAGATCGGCTCACAAGGGATACAACATAGGTATGGGATGGTCTCCTATAATTGTGGTTTTGTTATGAATACCTGCACACTCAAACTCGAAGTCAATATCACATATATATATCATAACTGAAGCAAAACTAAGTACATGCATCTTAAACATTCAACCATAGAATCATATTGAGTTTCCATATTCATTCATCATTTTCTTCCAAAACAATATCTAAATTATCATTGCACAATTATTTCCTTAAAAATCAAATAGGTTTAATAAGCAAGATTCCAAAACAAAAGTCTCTCAACATATAAATAATAATAAAAATCACTGCAAATAGTCTCATGAACAGTAGTGTAAAAAGTAGGCCTCACAATTACATGCAGAAAGTAAAACTTCATCACTTGCATTTGAGTACTTATGTTGTGCAATTTGTCATCAATGTCAAAACACACGTCATTGATGTCAAAGCACACATTCATGTTGGTGTAGTTTGTTGATGATCATTATCTCATTTGATGGATGGAGGCCTATACACAATGTTGATAGTGTTCAAAGGTTCTTGAAAGGCACAATGTTGACAATGTTCAAAGGTTCTTGTATCTTGATTGTTGCTATGGTGGATTAGTGTTTCCAAAGATGACTTATAGTTGATATTGTTAATCATTCATTCTTTATTATGTCAACTATATAATTGATGGGTTGCTCACTTTATAATGGAGGTGGTTCTGCAACTGAGATAGATGATTCATTCTGTGAGGACCACCCTTTTTACTCATGTTCTTGTGACTATTTACATTACTATTATTGATACTTTTTATATTTGTGGGATAGTAGTTCCCGGATTTGTCAAACTATTAAACTTTATTATGATTACGGAAAAACTAATTGGGTGATGTTTAGATAAGTTTACATTTCAGAAAAGTTAATTAGGTGATGATGTAAAATTGTAATATGATTTCATTTATGCTATTTAGAACTATGTCATGGTAATGCATGTTTTTAAGTTGCTTCGGCTATGATGATTATATGTGAAACTGATCTTGTAATTTAGTGTGCAGGATTTACTAATCAAACCACATATTCTGGAGATCATTCCGCACCTTGTTATTGTTATTCCTTGTTAAGCCGATCCGGTTCCACGAGGAAACAAGATCACTCTATGTTTGATGTGGTGTTGTGTTGTAAAGTGGTCTTTCATAAGGTCGAATGGGTTAGGTTTACCCTCTTGTAACACTATATTGTGATTTGTGTTGTAAAAAGATTGAATTTGAATTTCCTTCTTTTATTTAAATTTTTGAGGCCTTTTTCTTGTGCTTCACCTTGACCCTAGGTGTCCTGAGTAGGTTAAAGTTGACCCTGGGTTATACCCCATGGGTCCAGGGCCCCATTTGGCATGGGTAACCCTTGAGTAACCTCCATAAGGTCATCTTAACTTCACCCTGAAGTTAAGTGGCGAAAATTGGAGGTATGGGGGGGATAGGATGGGTTGTACCAACACCCAACCCATCCCTCTTCAATCCCCAAGGTAAGAGATGACTACAAACCCATCCATTATAGAGGAATTGACTTGAAGTCACCCTCACCATTAGTGAGATTCCCCATGAGTTGTGTGGTCATCCATAATGAAGGAAGGAAGAAGAGGCATGGGTCACCTGTCTTTTCCTCCTTTAACTCCTTTTATTTCTCCAATGCGTAAGAGAAATGACATGAGGAGAGGGATAAGGAGGACTTTAGGGATGGGTGAGTGACATAAGCCAACACTCATCCCTTGGGACATAATAGTGGTTTGGGGAAGAGTGAGGAGGTGACAAGTGTCACCTCCCCATTCCTCTAAACTGAGAGGATTTGGGTTATTTGAATCCCATTTTGGGATGGAGAGGGAGTTAGTTAAATTTTGGAGAGTTTTCTTTTATTATTTTTTTACCAAGAAAATTTGCTTAGAGAGGAAAAGGGAGAGGGAGTTTGGTGGCCTAGGTTGGAGAAGATCTTAGTGGAGCTCTACAACAGCTTCATCCTTGAAGGGCTTTGTAAGGTTGGTTTGTTATTACCTTTCTTTCGTATATCTGATTGTTGTATGAAAAGTGTGTGAAAGATGTTTATTTGCTTGTGTTTTTGATTTGTTTTTGTGGGAACTGTTGTCGGGTTGTTGACAGAGCTTCTCCCACTTGGGAGAAATACTCATCATGTGTGGGGTAGGGGAGGAATGATCCTCCTCGGGTGCATACCTGGTTTCTTCCTTTGGGATGTTGAAAGCCTTGAGGATATGTGTGGATGACTTGAAAAGAATTGTCATTTGGCTTGAGAGTCCAAAGACAAACTATTGTTATCAAATTAGGCTTGAGGCCAAGAGAAATTGTGTTGGTTATATTATCTGTAAGGGTGAAACTCTGGAGTCGAGTGTGTCCACTCTTCTGCCCCTTGTGAAGCTCACTGTAGTTGAGCTTTCGTGTTGTGTAATTTACCTACGGGTGTTTGTGTGTTTTGGGTTTGTTGTTGTTCCCTGTTGTGAAGTGGATTGCTTGAGTTACCCAGGTGTGAGTATGATCTCCCTAGCTCGGGGGTGACCCTCTTGCGGGTCTACGGTAGGGAGGAGAGCAACTTGTGTGGTTTTGTTTTCTTCTCTTGTGTGAATTGCAGGCTTCTGGGAGATTGTTGAGAAGTTTAGGAGGATGATACTGGATCTGAGAAAATTATGTTACTTTGTCTTTACTCTGAAAGGGAGCTAGTTCTTTAATAGGCCCTTCCTTGTAGATTGCCACGAGGAGAGATTTATCTCTCTGTTGTTGTGAAACTTGTTACTGGGAGTTGAAAGAAAATTTCCCCCCTTGATGTAATATTAGGTGTAAATCTTCATGTTATTATATTGTTACCAGTTTGTTAGGAAAATAGGAAAATAAATGTTGGTTGTAGAATTGTTTATTTCTTACAATCATGTTAGTAGAATTGAAAGCTAATTGTAAAACAAAATATATATCAAGTTGTAAAGTTAAGTTTCTTTTATTGGAAAATTTGGTGAAAATATTAGTTCCTTGTAAATTATATGAAGTTGTAATTTTGTTATTGAAATAGCACTTGAGGTAAAAACTATGCATGAGGAGTTTAACTGTAGTTTATTTCACACCTATTGCTTTAGAGAAAAAAAATTATTGACTTGAAACTATATTAGATCAGGAAAGAAATAAATTTTAATTATCCTTGTATGTAGATTACTGAATATTGTTACGTTTTGGTGATGCATTGAAATTGCAATTCATTATAGATTTAATTCATTCATTTTAAATTAATTCATTTATTATAAAGTTAAAACATTTTTTTTATCTCCAAAATTATTTGTCCGTTACCATTAAAAAAATACTATAAATTCCACTAACCCTAATTAGGAGGCTAATAGGTGAAGTTGTGATTAAAATGTGAGTTGAGTGTATATATATATATATTGTTTTAATACATTTGATATTGTTTACACAAAAATGAAATTGAATTATATGGTTTGTATAAAACTAAATTGTTTATACACAAATAAATTAAATGGGAAACATATATATATATATATATATATATATATATATATATATATATATATATAATGAAATGGAAATATTGTGTTCTCTGTTTTTTTTAATATACAGAGAGAAATAAACAAAAAGAATAATAAACAAATTAAAAAAAAAAATACATGGGCGGTGGGGTTGAAACCCCACCACAGGCCTATAAACAAAGGAGGGTGTGGGGTGGGGGCTCTGCCCCCTCCCCACACCCCCGCCAGTCATATAACGGCGGGCCATCACCCCCTCGCGACACCCTCTCTGCGAACCACGTGTTGCCACCGCTGGAGATCCTCGCCCGCTGCTCTCTGTGCGGCCTGCATACCTCCTCCCGTGACCCTCCCTCTGTGCGCTTCACATGCCACACACCCCCCCGCCAGCGTGCCTTCATCCGCTGCCCTTGCGCAGCCCGCACCACCTCCGCCGCGGCCCATACGCCGCCCTCCACACTCCGCCCACCGTCTGTCCCTTCTCCCGCGCCCCATCTCCGCTTCCTGTCCACTCCACCGCCCCTGCGATACCTTCGCCATGGATGCCGCCGCCCCTCCTGCGCCATGCCTGCGCCCTGCCTCAAACACAACACAAAAGAAAAAGTTAGGGTTTTAATTGCTAAGCAATAACCAAATAAACTATGTTATATTTTCCATGGTTTAGGTTTTTATAAAGTTGAGAGCCTCTTATATAATATAACAATGGAATATAATTGTAAATATATAAATATATATATATTTTATTTAAAAAAAACAAATCTTATATAGGAAGTTTAATAATATAATAATGGAACATAATATCACAATGGAATATAATTGTATAAGTATATATATATATATATTATTAAAAAAAAATCTTATATAGGAAGGTTAATAATTACAAAGGGGGAATAAACTGTAAATGTAAACAAAACAAATATATTAAACACATAAATACATGTATAATGTATTTTAAGAAGAGCTTCTCGGAAGTTTCACAATTATCGTGAAATATTAATCAGGAAAATGAAGAGGAAAATTATGCGTCGCTCTTTTTAAAAGAACACTGGAAATAAACGTAAAGAAGCCATTGCAGGCATTCCACGTGTGGCCATTTTAAACTCAACTGTAGCTAGTAAACATCCAATTGAGAAAAAAATGAAAGAGAGAAGGAAGAAGAAAAACTAACATTGGAAAACACAGAGGAGAAAATGCGAGGCATTTCCCAACTGGGATAAGAGAACTAAGTAGATTTACCCTTCCGAGAATCCTACTTAGGAACAAGATTATTGTGCAATTACTACAAACGTAGAGGTGAATCTGAGAGTGGAGAAAACTAAGAGACGGAGTCCAGCGAAGTAGTAAACTAGTTTATGTGATCTAGTCCATCCAGGAATTAGGAGTAAAGTAATTTAGAAATATAGTGATAACTCTGATTGATGAGAAACATGAGGAAAAAGACAGGATAAACATAAAGAAAACTTAGAGAACAAAAGAGAGAGAGACCGAAATATAACCAAAATAAATTTCAGAGAAATAGTTAAGGTGATCATGATAGAAATACAATCAAAATTAAGTTCCAGGGAAATGGAAGAGAGGGCAAATGAATGACCTTGTTGAGAATACTAAGTCCGAAGGAGGAGTATATTTCAGGAAACGAGAAACGACACGGATAATCGTGCTTTGTTAAAAAAATTGACCAAATAGGGAAATCAAGTGTAAATTCATATTGAATAAGGCATCGTGGGAAGTTGTTAATCTCTCAGAGAACCCTGTAAGAAGTATAGTGTTGTATAATTCCCACTTACGCCGTGAGTTGTTATGCTACCAAAATCTGCCGAGTTTTAGGGTTGGGAACCTTGAAATTACAAACCTTGTAGCAGCGCTTACTGCGCCATGGAGACCCCCTTGTAGGACTGTGTGCGTTTGGATGAACGCAGATGTACTTTGTACCCCGCTGACAACTGTAGAGTTTTCGCCTTGAGCGTACACCGCCGAGCATACTTACGCATGCGAGGGGGTTTCTAGGGAAGCGTGAGAAAATTTTTGGTGTTTCGTGTTATAACCACATGACAGATGTGGCTATGACACGTGTGATGAGTGTCATGACCGCATGGAAAATGTGGGCATGGCATTTGGTATCAGAGCACCGGTTTAAACACTAGGCATATTTGGGCACGTTATTATTCTGCAACTTTGATTAATTAGTCTCTACCTTGTTTTGTAGGATGCCTCCCTGACGTGTTCGACGAGCGCGATCACGCCACACAGCGTCTGTCGAGGTGCACAGCAATTCCTCAGCCAAGGGATGGGCACCCGCAGTTACAGCAGCACCCCCTGCACCACCTGTGCCACAAGCACCACTAGTACCACAGGCACCACCAGTATTGGATATAGGTCCACAGATCTTACAGGCACTGCAGGCTATGTTAGAGAGGTTACCGCTAGTGATTCCTGAGCCACGTGTTGAGCCTCGTGTTGATCCGCGAGAGGAGCCACGTAGGGAACCACGTGCCGAGTCACGTGTTGAGTCACTTGAGGAGCCCCGCGTTGATCTGCGAGAGGTGCCACGTGTGGAGCCTATCATTGAGATCCCTGACACTACAGTAGAGGAGGTAGGGTCAGCCTACCGTGCACGGAGCAGGAGTCCTCCGAGACCTTTGAGACGAGATGAGACCTAGAGGGCAGAATAGGTACATCATGGATTGTATGAGGATGGGATGGAAGAGCCAGTTGTGGGACTTAGAGACAGAGGGGACCCCATCAGAGATCTGTTTAGGCTCAACCCACCCACTTTTGTAGGTGCTACAGAGGGAGCTGTGGCCGAGGCTTGGCTGATTAGTTTAGATAGGTGTTTCGCGTTGCGACCCTATGGAAGCAACACGAAAGCACGAGTGGTAGTACATCTCTTGAGAGATGCCACAGCTACCTGGTGGCGCACTGAGGAGTGCAGGCGCCGACTTTCCGTGGATACACTCACTTGGGATATCTTCATTGAGCACTTTAATGCGCGATATTTGTCAAAACATTACAGACAGCACATGATCAATGAGTTCCATGATTTACAACAGAGGGGACTCACTATTACTCAGTATGAGAGCCGATTCATTGAGCTTTCTCGTTACGCGGAGTACCTCCATGACAAGAAAATCTTAATACACAAATTCATCAGAGGGCTGAATCACGGGATAGCAGGACCAGTTCGTATGGCAGATCCCTAGACCATGAGTGAGGCTGTTGAAAAGGCCATTATATCAGAGGAAATTTAGGGACGAGGGTGGAATTCATGCCCGTAGTATCAGGATCGTAATCCCCAACAACATCAAAACTTTCGAAGGTCTCAAAACACAATATAGAGAGGAGGATATAACTCTTCATCATTACCTCCTAGGCCTCCACAACAGCAGCAACATCAGCAAAAATCTAAATTCCAACAGAGGAGTCAGGGAGGATAGAACCGTGGTTGGCAGTAGCAGGGTCCACGCAGAGATCAGAGACAACAGGGTTCATCAGCAGGACCCATGAGGTCTCAACAGTCTTACAGAGGCTCACAGGGGTCCATTGGACGGACTGGGCAGCAACAGTCAGGCAGGACACAGTCAGGGCAGTTACAGGCTAGAGGACCGTGTTATGTGTGTGGTGGGGTAGGACATTTGGCTAGAGAGTGCCCGCAGGGATTTACAGCAAGGGGACAACCCCGATCAGGAGGATCTGAGTAGACCGTAGGTGACGTGGGCAGATCCCACCACATGTTTGCAGCGGTTGATAATCGCCAGGCTGATTTCTAGGCCTCAGTCATCGAGGCAACAAGTACGATTGGGGACTTCCCCATCTCTATCCTTTTTGACTTGGGAGCTACTAACTCCTTTCTGTCTACATCGTTAGTGGAGCGTTGCAGGCTGGTGGCTTCTAGGCAAGACATTAGGTGGGAGGTTGAGTTGGCCTCTGGGGCCAGGATGTCAGTAGATACCTTGGTTAAAGACTGCGAGATCACATTAGGATCCTTCACTACATCATGTGACCTTAGGGTTATGCCATTAGGATCCTACAGTGTGGTTCTGGGAATGGATTGGCTTGCGGTACATAGAGCTAAGCTAGATTGTCGCCAGAGGACAATTAGCTGTTTAGACGATCATGGTTCGCTGGTTGAGATAGTGGGCATTCAAAAGCCCATGGCTGTTCGTATGATATCCACTTAGCAGCTTAAGCGCTGTATACGGAAAGGATGCCAGATGTTTGCTATTACGGTCAGTGATAGAGCAGAGGATGAACCTGAGGCTACTTTAGATGATCACCCTGTCCTTAGAGAGTTTGTCGATGTATTTCTGCCGGAATTACCAGTTATGCCTCCACGCAGAAAAGTGGACTTCCACATCGACTTAGTGCCGGGTGCAGAACTGATATCCTGTGCACCTTATAGGATGACTACACATGAACTCACCGAACTTAAGCTGCAGTTAGAGGAATTACTTGAGAAGGGGCACATCCGACCTAGCATTTCACCATGGGGCGCACCGATTATCTTCGTGAAGAAGAAGGATGGGTCTCTTCGATTATGCATGGACTATAGGCAGTTGAACAAGGTGACGGTGAAGAACCGTTATCCTCTGCCTAGGATTGACAACCTTTTTGATCAGATGCAGGGAGCCAGAGTGTTCTTGAAAATTGATCTAAAATCTGGGTATCATCAACTATGCATCACAGAGGCAGTTATTCATAAGACTGCTTTTCGAACCAGATATGGCCATTATGAATTCACAATGGTACCCTTCGGGTTGACGAACGCCCCTGCAGTGTTCATGAGTCTCATGAACGGGGTGTTCCGTACTTACCTAGATCAGTTCGTGATCATATTTCTAGATGATATTTTGATTTATTCACGGACCAAGGAGGAACATGTGGAGCATTTGTGTCAAGTTTTGCAGTGATTACGAGAGCAGCAGCTTTATGGCAACTTGGTGAAGTGTGCCTTCTTCAGGATAGAGGTGTAGTATTTGGAACACATTTTATCAGGCGATGGCATCTTCGTAGATCCATCTAAAATTAGAGCAATTCAGGAGTGGCCGGCACCCACCAATGTGACAGAGGTTAGAAGCTTTATGGGGTTAGCTGGGTATTATCGTCGGTTTGTCGAGGGCTTTTCTAGGATAGCACATCTCATCACTTCCCTTCAGCGAAAAGGGAAGGGTTTCATTTGGACCAAGTAGTGTGAAAAGGCCTTTGGAGTCCTCAAGGAGCATCTTACCAGTGCTCCTATTTTAGCGGTTCCAGATACTACAGAGGAGTTTGTTGTTTGCACAGATGCATCATTAGAGGGTTTGGGAGCCATGCTTATGCAGGGTGGTAGAGCGATCGCATAAGAATCGTGAAAACTGAAGACACATGAGTTAAACTACCCTACTCACGACTTAGAGCTCGCAGCAATTTTTCATGCTTTGGTCCGCTGGAGACACTTCCTCTTAGGTCGACGCTTTGAACTCCATTCGGATCATCATAGCTTGCAGTATATCTTTACACAGCCAAACTTGAATGCCCGCTAATGATGTTGGATGGAATTCCTATGCGAGTACGACTTTGATGTCCACTACATCAAAGGGAAAGAGAACGTGGTCGTTGATGCTTTGAGTCGAAGGCGCCACGAGATCCTAACCTTGACTTTGAGGGTGGACTTGAGAGATCGCATCTTACAGCATCTGTAGGAGGACGAGTGGTTTCTTGAGGTGCAGCAAGAAATTCTAAATCAGAGGGCCCTTGAGGGCAAATTTGTAGGATATACCCTTGAGTTTGATGGTCTGCTTCGACAGTGACAGCGCATCTATGTACCCCTTGCGGGTAATCTTCGTACCGTGATTCTATTGGAGGCTCATAGAACACCCTACGTAGCACATCCAGGAGTGAAGAAGATGCATGCTGATTTACGACAGCTTTATCATTGGGCTGGGATGAGGTGTGACATTGCAGAATATGTTGCTTGTTGCCTAGAATGTCAGAGGGTCAAGGCCGAACATCAGCATCCAGCTGGACTGTTGTACCCTCACGAAATACTTGAATGGAAATGGGACACCATTTCTATCGATTTCATCATTGGTCTACCTATGTCATCATGTCGCCATGATGCTATTATGGTGATAGTTGACAAGCTGACCAAAGTGGCTCATTTTTCACCGATATGCACAATGTACAATGCACCATCCGTGGCGAAGGTGTTTCTTGATCAGATTGTTAGACTTCATGGGGTACCTCACCGCATTATATCCGATAGAGACTCCGTATTTACTTCATCATTCTGGAGAGCCTTACATCAGGCGTTGGGCACGCAGTTCAACTTCAGCTCAGCTTACCATCCAGAGATTGACAGACAAACAGAGAGAGTTAATCAAGTATTAGAGGACATGCTCCGCATGTATGTAATGGATCATTAGTCTAGATGGGAGGAGTACCTGTATCTAGTTGAGTTCGCCTATAATAATGGGCATCACAGCTCGTTGGGTATGCCTCCTTTCCAGGCTTTATATGGCAGACCATGCAGAACACCTTTGAGTTGGGATCGGATAGAGGACAGAACGGCCATCGGTCCAGAGATAGTTTAGAATATGGAACAGCAGGTCAAATAGATTAGACAGAGACTTCAGGAGGCATAGGACAGGCAAAAGAAGTATGCCGATGCTAAGAGAACAGACCGAAGCTTCTCTGTGGGTGACAGAGTATTTTTGAGGGTGCGACCACACAAGAGTCCAATCCGTTACGGGAAGGGCTCTAAGCTCACACCTCAATTTGTAGGACCTTTTGAGATCTTGGAGCGGATAGGACTAGTAGCCTATCATCTAGCCTTGCCACCTAGCCTGTCACGTATCCACGATGTATTTCATGTCTCAGTTTTACGTCAATATATCTCTGACTTATCTCACGTGTTGGATTGGAGTGCTCTTCAAGTAGAGGCAGATAGACAGCTGGCGTTGGAGCCAATTCACATATTGGCTCGTTAGACACTGGCCCTTCGAGGTCGAGAGCTGGACCAGGTTAGGGTCTAGTGGGACCTATACGACGAAGTCACAACAACATGGGAAGATGCAGAGAGACTGAAGACCCTTTATCCTCACCTTTTTGACGACTTCCAGGAGGAAGTATAGTCTTAGGGGGAGAGGATGTGAGGACCACCCTTTTTACTCCTGTTCCTGTGACTATTTACATTACTGTTATTGATACTTTTTATATTTGTGGGATAGTAGTTACCGGATTTGTCAAACTATTAAACTTTATTATGATTATGGAAAAACTAATTGGGTGATGTTTGGATAAGTTTACATTTCAGAAAAGTTAATTAGGTGATGATGTAAAATTGTAATATGATTTCATTTATGCTATTTAGAACTATGTCATGGTAATGCGTATTTTTAAGTTGCTTCAGCTATGATGATTATATGTGAAATTGATCTTGTAATTTAGTGTGCAGGATTTACTAATCAAACCACAGATTCCAGAGATCATTCCGCACCTTGTTATTGTTATTCCTTGTTAAGCCGATTTGGTTCCACGAGGAACCAAGATCACTCTGTGTTTGATGTGGTGTTGTGTTGTAAAGTGGCCTTTCATAAGGTCGAATGGGTTAGGTTTACCCTCTTGTAACACTATATTATGATTTGTGTTGTAAAAAGATTGAATTTGAATATCCTTCTTTTATTTAAATTTTTGAGGCCTTTTTCTTGTGCTTCACCTTGACCCTGGGTGTCCTGAGTAGGTTAAAGTTGACCTTGGGTTATACCCCATGGGTCCAGGGCCCCATTTGGCATGGGTAACCCTTGAGTAACCTCCATAAGGTCATCTTAACTTCACCCTGAAGTTAAGTGGCGAAAATTGGAGGTATGGGGGGGATAGGATGGGTTGTACCAACACCCAACCCATCCCTCTTCAATCCCCAAGGTAAGAGATGACTACAAACCCATCCATTATAGAGGAATTGACTTGAAGTCACCCTCACCATTAATGAGATTCCCCATGAGTTGTGTGGTCATCCATAATGAAGGAAGGAAGAAGAGGCATGGGTCACCTATCTTTTCCTCCTTTAACTCCTTTTATTTCTCCCATGCGTAAGAGAAATGACATGAGGAGAGGGATAAGGAGGACTTTAGGGATGGGTGAGTGACATAAGCCAACACTCATCCCTTGGGACATAATAGTGGTTTGGGGAAGAGTGAGGAGGTGACAAGTGTCACCTCCCCATTCCTCTAAACTGAGAGGATTTGGGTTATTTGAATCCCATTTTGGGATGGAGAGGGAGTTAGTTGAATTTTGGAGAGTTTTCTTTTATTATTTTTTTACCAAGAAAATTTGCTTAGAGAGGAAAAGGGAGAGGGAGTTTGGTGGCTTAGGTTGGAGAAGATCTTAGTGGAGCTCTACAACAGCTTCATCCTTGAAGGGATTTGTAAGGTTGGTTTGTTATTACCTTTCTTTCATATATTGTTGTATGAAAAGTGTGTGAAAGAAGTTTATTTGCTTGTGTTTTTGATTTGTTTTTGTGGGAACTGTTGTCGGGTTGTTGACAGAGCTTCTCCCACTTGGGAGAAATGCTCATCATGTGTGGGGTAGGGGAGGAGTGATCCTCCTTGGGTGCATACTTGGTTTCTTCCTTTGGGATGTTGAAAGCCTTGAGGATATGTGTGGATGACTTGAAAAGAATTTTGTCCTTTGGCTTGAGAGTCCAAAGACAAACTGTTGTTATAAAATTAGGCTTGAGGCCAAGAGAAATTGTGTTGGTTATATTATCTGTAAGGGTGAAACTCTGGAGTTGAGTGTGTCCACTCTCCTGCCCCTTGTGAAGGTCACTGTTGTTGAGCTTTCGTGTTGTGTAATTTACCTACTGGTGTTTGTGTGTTTTGGGTTTGTTGTTGTTCCCTGTTGTGAAGTGGATTGCTTGAGTTACCTAGGTGTGAGTATGACCTCCCTAGCTCAGGGGTGACCCTCTTGCGGGTCTACGGTAGGGAGGAGAGCAACTTATATGGTTTTGTTTTCTTCTCTTGTGTGAATTGCAGGCTTCTGGGAGATTGTTGAGAAGTTTAGGAGGATGATATTGGATCTGAGAAAATTATGTTACTTTGTCTTTACTCTGAAAGGGAGCTGGTTCTTTAATAGGCCCTTCCTTGGAGATTGCCACGAGGAGAGATTTATCTCTCTGTTGTTGTGAAACTTGTTACTGGGAGTTGAAAGAAAATTTCCCCCCTTGATGTAATATCGGGTGTAAATCTTCATGTTATTATATTGTTACCAGTTTGTTAGGAAAATAGAAAAATAAATGTTGGTTGTAGAATTGTTTATTTCTTACAATCATGTTAGTAGAATTGAAAGCTAATTGTAAAACAAAATATATATCAAGTTGTAAAGTTAAGTTTCTGTTATTGAAAAATTTGGTGAAAATATTAGTTCCTTGTAAATTATATGAAGTTGTAATTTTGTTATTGAAATAGCACTTGAGGTAAAAATTATGCATGAGGAGTTTAACTGTAGTTTATTTCACACCTACTGCTTTAGAGAAAAAAAAATTATTGACTTGAAACTATATTAGATCAGGAAAGAAATAGATTTTAATTATCCTTGTATGTAGATTACTAAATATTGTTACATTTTGGTGATGCATTGAAATTGCAATTCATTATAGATTTAATTCATTCATTTTAAATTAATTCATTTATTATAAAGTTAAAACATTTTTTTACCTCCAAAATTATTTGTCCGTTACCATTAAAAAAATACTGTAAATTCCACTAACCCTAATTAGGAGGCTAATAGGTGAAGTTGTGATTAAAATGTGAGTTGAGTGTGTGTGTGTGTGTGTGTGTGTATATATATATATATATATATATATATATATATATATATATATATATATTGTTTTAATACATTTGATATTGTTTACACAAAAATGAAATTGAATTATATGGTTTGTATAAAACTAAATTGTTTATACACAAATAAATTAAATGGGAAACATATATATATAATGAAATGGAAATATTGTGTTCTCTATTTTTTTTTAATATACAGAGAGAAATAAACAAAAAGAATAATAAACAAATTAAGAAAAAAAATACATGGGCGGTGGGGTTGAAACCCCACCGCAGGCCTATAAACAAAGGAGGGTGTGGGGAGGGGGTGGGGGCTCTGCCCCCTCCCCACACCCCCGCCAGTCATATAACCGCGGGCCATCACCCCCCCGCGACACCCTCTCCGCGAACCATGCGTTGCCACCGCCGGAGATCCCTGCCCGCCGCTCTCTATGTGGCCTACATACCTCCTCCCATGGCCCTCCCTCTATGCGCTTCACATGCCACGTACCCCCCCGCCAGCGTGCCTTCATTTGCCACCCTTGCGCGGCCTGCACCACCTCCGCCGCGGCCCATACGCCGCCCTCCACACTCCGCCCACCGTCTGTCCCTTCTCCCACGCCCCATCTCCGCTTCCTGTCCACTCCATCGCCTCTGCGATACCTCCTCCATGGATGCCGCCGCCCCTCCTGCGCCATGCCTGCACCCTGCCTCAAACACAACACAAAAAAAAAAGTTAGGGTTTTAATTGCTAAGCAATAACCAAATAAACTATGTTATATTTTCCATGGTTTAGGTTTTTATAAAGAGGAGAGCCTCTTATATAATATAACAATGGAATATAATTGTAAATATATATATATATATATATATTTTATTTAAAAAAACAAATCTTATATAGGAAGTTTAATAATATAATAATGTAACATAATATCACAATGGAATATAATTGTATAAGTATATATATATATATATTTTATGAAAAAAAAATCTTATATAGGAAGGTTAATAATTACAAAGGGGGAATAAACTGTAAATGTAAACAAACCAAATATATTAAACACATAAATACATGTATAATGTATTTTAAGAAGAGCTTCTCGGAAGTTTCACAATTATCGTGAAATATTAATCAGGAAAATGAAGAGGAAAATTATGCGTCGCTCTTTTTAAAAGAACACTGGAAATAAACATAAAGAAGCCATCGCAGGCATTCCACGTGTGGCCATTTTAAACTCAACTGTAGCTAGTAAATGTCTAATTGAGAAAAAAATGAAAGAGAGAAGGAAGAAGAAAAACTAACATTGGAAAACACAGAGGAGAAAATGCAAGGCATTTCCCAACTGGGATAAGAGAACTAAGTAGATTTACCCTTCCGAGAATCCTGCTTAGGAACAAGATTATTGTGCAATTACTACAAACGTAGAGGTGAATCCGAGAGTGGAGAAAACTAAGAGACGGAGTCCAGCGAAGTAGTAAACTAGTTTATGTGATCTAGTCCATCCAGGAATTAGGAGTAAAGTAATTTAGAAATACAGTGATAACTCTGATTGATGAGAAACATGAGGAAAAAGACAGGATAAACATAAAGAAAACTTAGAGAACAAAAGAGAGAGAGACCGAAATATAACCAAAATAAATTTTAGAGAAATAGTTAAGGTAATCATGATAGAAATACAATCAAAATTAAGTTCCAAGGAAACGGAAGAGAGGGCAAATGAATGACCTTGTTGAGAATACTAAGTCCGAAGGAGGAGTATATTTCAGGAAATGAGAAACGACACGGATAATCATGCTTTGTTAAAAAAATTGACCAAATAGGGAAATCAAGTGTAAATTCATATTGAATAAGGCATCGTGGGAAGTTGTTAATCTCTCAGAGAACCTCGTAGGAAGTATAGTGTTATATAATTCCCACTTACACCGTGAGTTGTTATGCTGCCGAAATCTGCCAAGTTTTAGGGTTGGGAACCTTGAAATTACAAACCTTGTAGCGGCGCTTACTGCATCATGGAGACCCCCTTGTAGGACTGTGTGCGTCTGGATGAACGCAGATGTACTTTGTACCCCGCCAACAACTGTAGAGTTTTCACCTTGAGCGTACACCGCCGAGCATACTTACGCATGTGAGGGGGTTTCTAGGGAAGCGTGAGAAAATTTTTGGTGTTTCGTGTCATAACCACATGACAGATGTGGCTATGACACGTGTGATGAGTGTCGTGACCACATGGAAAATGTGGGCATGACACATTCACTCAAATCTATTATAAGGTTTAAGTTTTTTTTTAAGAATCTATGTTCAATAACCTAAACCCTAAATGTTTCAATATCTAAACCCTAAGTTATATGTTAAAAGCAGCTTAAGTGTTAAATATCGTATCTGACGGGCTCCCTTTTGTTCTAGTTTGTTGGTGACTTAGGATCACCAGTAAAAGGTTCACTTAAGTGAACACTTAAGCTTTCAAACTCGTTGGGCCACTGGCCCCCCTTTCCTAAGGCAACTGGAGCACCCAATAAACCAAAAGGCTTTGAATCAGGAAACAATATCAATGGTGCTCGTTTAATACATAGTGGGCATGAAAGTATTAATCTAAGGTTAAGATTTAAATCTTTTTAAAAATTCAATGGATTTTCTCCTAAGGTGAATTTTGACAGGCATCTAAAGATTGTGCCCTAACTGTAGTTATACAGTTCCATAACTGCCAGCGAAGGAGAGGTTTTTGGTTGAAGATTTTAAGCAACTTAGAGGACGTGTGTTGGCTATTGTTGATATGGTTTTTGAAGACTTTAGCTTAGATACTATCTAGTATTTTGAATGATATACAAATATAGAATATAATGCAACATGTTTATGTCTTTGATATATTAACATTGTGAGAAGATACTATATACAATATATGCTTTGAATGTTAGTGAATGAAAAGTTGATGTCAAGGGATTATGGTGAATGGTACAAGTCCGTCGAAGTGTTTATAATGATGTGATGAATGTCTTTTGGTCTTGTTCTTAATCATTCCAGTTTGATTTTGCTTCATATGTAGATTTGATAGAGAGAGTGTGGCAGTTTTGTGTTAAGAGTTATAAGGAGTGTTTTTGTAATGATTTGAAGTTTAAGGGCATATTGAAAATAGAGCAGTACTCTATACTATTGTACTTTTCTATATTTTCTCTTTGGATTAGGTGCTCCTAAATCTTGTATTGGAGTTGGTGCTCCTACATTGGAGTTGGTGCTCTTGGGTTCATGAGGAGTTGGTGCTCCCAAAATTGTATTCAGTGAGAATTTGAGTCAGTGAGACAATAATGAAATGTGTGGAGAGGATTAGATAGTGGTTTTTCCCTTTTAGGTTTTCCACTTTATAACTTGTGTTATGTCTCTTCTTGATGGTTTATCACATTGTGTTTAATTTGTCATCTTTGTTGAAGTATCATGTTCTATTTTACATGTCATTATGATTCACTCAACATCCAATTCTTATGATGTTTGAAGTGCTTTCAATGAATTTATTTGCATCATAAACAAGTGAGTTAATAACTCAAAATTTGGTTCCTCATTAGACCACTAACTCACTCCCTCTTAGTGGTCCTATACTCCAACAATTTTGGGTAGATGAATCTGACTATTTCTTTGGGTTTCTGCATTCTTTCTTCACATGTCCCCTCTTACCATAGTTCCAACACTTAACTTTGTTCTTCTTCCTAGGAGTTTTAGACTAGCCTTTTGATTCCTTAGGCCCCTTCTAATCTCCTTTTGGTCCTCTTTCCTTAGACATCCCCTTGAAATTAAGAGCATCCACCGAGCTATCCATAGCCTTCTTCCTCATTTCTTATGACAATAGAGTTGCAACAAGGGCATCCATCTTTGGATCTTCAAGGTTAGAAGTGATAGAAACAATGAAATTCTCCCAAGACTTAGGCAAAGACCAAAGAAGCATAATACACTTATCTTCCTCATCTATCTTAACATCCATAGAAGCTAACTAACTCATAATACAATTAAATGTAATCAAGATCTCAACTATCGAATCACCCTCCTTCATTTTAAGGGAAAATAACTTTCTTTCAATGAGATATAATTTATTTACCAAGCTCTTGGCTTGATAGATTTCACCCAACCACTTCCATAACACATGTGCAGTCTTCTTAGCAGAGACATTCAAGAGGACAGAGTCTATAAGGCATAACCAGATTGTTCCTCTTAGCTTTTTTCCCATTTTGTCCCACTCATCTTGATTGATAGTATCAGGTTTCTTCTCTTTTGTTGCAGCCAACCATTTATCTCTTTCTTCAAGGAGATCCTCCATTTTTAGCTTCCACAACTCATAATATGTTCCATTGAATTTTTTGATGTCCAATTGGGCTGAGGATGCAGCCATGGCTTCTACATAAACATGTAAAATAAAATCAACTAGAACTCCCACTACAACTTAAAAAACCCTCACACTGCCACCCAAGAAATAATGGAACAGAAGATCAAACACATAACACAGTGTTTACATGGAGAAACCCTTTTGGTAAAAAACTCCACACAAGAAGAGATGCACCAGTTTGTATTAACTTCAAATAGAGTTTACAATACAACACTATCAATCTCGTCTAGATAGTCTTCAATCTAGTAGTGCTTGTAATACTCATCCATATCTGTAATACAATATTCTCTTAAAAGAGTGTTGCCTTCTAGGGAAAAACCCTAACATAACTTCTATCGTGAGATCTATGACCTAATGGTGAACGGTCTAGATTGACTATGAAATTACAATATTTTACAAGGAAATTGTCTATAAGTTTCTTACCTAGAGCTCCTGGCGAAAGTAGTGGGGGAAAAGCTCCCCCACACCCACTATCATGTACAAGGATAAAAAATGTGGCAAAACAAGATCACTACTTGGTGAATAATTCATCCCTTATGAAAGGTTTGCAATAAATATTAGGAGTATATAAATACACAGGATTTACAAGATTGATGGCACCTTAACCCTAATAGGATATCCAATCTACACTAACTCTTTAAATCATTGATATTGCGAGACTTGGCCATAATGAATTTTAACCATTGATCTTCATAAAAAAATTAAAGTTTTAACTACATAGAAATACACCTAGGAATTTGAAGGACATCCTTGTAAGCATATACATTCTCTTTGGCTATTTGGACTCCATTATATTAGAAGTTTAGGATGAATTTATTAGTATTTTTAGGTAAATCATTAACAAGCCCTAGAACATTCAAAGAAGTATACATTCCTAGTTCTAAAGAGATGGTGCCACCATAGGTGGATTTTGGGGTACAACAAAGTGGAATTTGGGGTACAACAATTGGATTAACAAGCTAGTTTTGAAATGAAGTTAATGGGTTGACAAGTTGGTGATTGTAATGAAATTGCATGATAAAATAAGCTAAACACACATAAATATTATAAAAATGAGAGAAATAGAATGAATTTATTATCTTCACAGTGCCACTTCAAGGGAAACCTCTAGATAGACCATACACTCCAATTATAAATATCCAAGATGCACCCTAATGAAGAAGTCATCATAATATATTAAGCTTTTCTAAAGGCAACTACTACCATCCCATGAATGTGGGATAATTACTATATTCTAACAACTAGTAGGATTACTTACAAATCATATACATCCTCCTTTATTGATACTACATAAGGGTGACTTACAAAGCATATACACCCAACTAATAATAGTTGTAGATAGTAGAATTGGGTTCATAACATTGCCTCCCCCTTCAAAAATCTGACCTCAAAGATTGATATGAGGGAACCTAGAGAGAATGCTGGTAGGTTCTTGTGTGGCATCTTCATTTTACAAGTCCTTCCACTAGACTAAGAAATCCTTAATAAAATGATTGTGAAGGTGTTTGGTGTGTTTATCCAAAATAACCTTAGGTTTTAGAACTATGGATCCCTCTGTTGGCAAGAGACACTATATGGACTCATGAATGTTGTCATTGATGGAAACAAAGGTTATCCCTCACATCCACAAGACATGATAGGTCCTCACCGAAAGTTAGATTGAAGAAGTGTTGAGGTCCAGTAAGCAAGAATAGAGCAGTCAGTAAGGTCTGACAAACAGGTCCGGATCTCTCTTATAGGCAGTGTGCCTTTTGTGAGTAGTGTGCTCCAGCAGTGGGCCCTAATTGGCAAGTGCCATTTTGTATTTCCATTGTTCTAATAGAGAATACAATCTTGGGTTAATCACCTCGTGGTTTTTTCCCTTAACAGGGTTTCCACGTCACAAATATTGTGTCATGTGTATTTCCATTTCATGGTTATGTTTGCTTATTTGAATTAATGCTGCATTGATTATTAAGAAAGCAAAAATTATTAGGATAACTGATTCACCCCCCCTCTCAGTTATCAACAATTGGTATCAGAGCCAATTTCCTCCTAATAGAGTCTAACAGCTTGAGGAAGATCTGGGAATTCAAATGGATGTATATGGGTTAAGGGAGCAACTCAAGACTGCCCTTGATGATCTTGAGTAGTCAAACTCTGAAGTCAATGAATTAAAGGAAAGACTCAAACAGGTTGATGATTTCATGAGAGAACTAAAAGACAAATTAAGTCTCTCTATGAAAAAGAGAAAGGAGCTAATTTAGCAATTGGCAAGTCAAGGTGAAGCCAATGATACAAATGAAGATCTGAAGGAGAAAACCAAGTTATGTGAAAAGTTATCAAAAGAAATCATTATGGTAAGACATGAAACGGAATCAAGAGTTATGAAGTTTACCCAAGAGGTTGAAGAGAAAAGAAAAACTAAAGATGATCTAAGACAATCCCTCAAGGAGAAATCAGAAGATTGCCACAAGATGGATAGAATTATCAGACATCTTGAATCTAATCTTGAAGATGCTAAAGATAATGAAGAAAAACTTGAGGATCAAATTATCTCTCTTAAAAGGGATCTTCAAATAGCAAATAAATATAAAGAGAAATTCAAGATAAGTTCTGCTCAACTTGAAGTTCTTCTTGAAAGTCAAAAGAGGGTAGATGACAAGTGTGGTTTGGGATATGAGAAAGGAGAAATCTTTGGATTCGGTCAGAAGAATTTTAGATTAGAAAATCCAAGAAACATGCCTAGAAGACCTCCGGTAAGACAGCCTAATGCTCAAAGATATCCATCCTTCAATGGATATTGCCACAACTGCAATAACTTTGGTCATAGAGCTAATCAGTGTAGAAAGAGAATGAATCAGACTAATACATCCTTCTTCAGATAGTGTTTTAACTGCAAAAGGTATGGTCACAAATCTCATGAATGTAGAAATATGCAGATGAACAATTCATTCAATGGTAGATACTTTGCATGCAATAGAATGGGTCACATGGCTAATCAATGTAGATCAAGAGGATATCAATCAAATACGCAAAGAAATGTTGTTTGCTGAATTTGCAATAGATCTGGTCATATTACGAAATTCTATAGAAGCAAGAATCATGATAGAAGAGGTCCGGTATATCATAATCAGAATCAAGATAAGGGAAAACAAAAGGTGAATGTGGATGAATTTCAAAGTGAGATGAACAAGATTTGGGTGAAGAAAAGTATAGAGAATGTAGGGGATGGATCCGCACCAGACTTTGGTGCTGATATTCCTTTCAGAAATTAAAAAGTGAGCTCTGGCTCAGGGGGAGACACAAAGAAAACCTTGTTCCCCCAGCCAGTCAATTGGTGTTGGAACTGGCACAAGGAGAGTTGCAGATTAAAGGGCTCATAAGAGAAACATCTAAGTAAACTATGGTTAAGATTTGGAAGATCCGCAAGATGTTTAAAATCAAGATTGATCCAATTCTTCAAGTCATCTGAATAAGGCAAACCAGAATGACTTAGGTCGAGCATTTAATGCAACTTGATATTAGGGTTTGTGGAACAATATAAGGGTTTTCTCATTAAGCATTTGTTCATTCTTCTTTCAAGAAGAAATGAAAAGAAGCTCTGCAATAGAAATTCCTCAAGCCCATCAAAAGATCATCTGTAGAATCTGATTCATCCAACAATTGATTTGGCTCACTTTGTAGAACCTAGAAGTGCAAAAGGTATTTTCCATTCTCAATATCTCTCTGCAAATCTTTTGAAAGATGGATACACTGAATATTGTGAAAATCTCTGATAAACCTCACCCTAAATTCAAGAAACATCCATACAAATCCTTGGAAGTAGATCCCCTAGGAGCATTCTCTAGTGTTTCGCAATGGTGTGTTGCATACGGAAGATATTAGGGTTTACATACATAGAATATTGAAGAGTTTGGGGAATTCAAACTAAGAGACATCTATCACAAACAATTGATAGATGATGCTTTTGAACTTAAACCATAATATAAGGGCATCCAGGAGAAACATTTTGATCAGTACATTCATTTCCCCTACTTTGAAGAAGATGAATGGGTCTGGTCTATACTAAGTAGGGTGCATGATAACTTCCTATGGCTGAACCGGCCTTGCAAGATCACTAAGGAAGTAATTAGGGCAATAACTGATTTACACTCCTCCGGAGGGATACTTGTCCTTAAATCTGTCAAAAACCATGTTGTAACTAAGGCCACCAGATCAAAATTTGATAAGAGGGAAATGACCATTGAAGACATCACTGACCTGGATATCAAGTTTGCATCCATGATAATAGGGTACAAGATATATCACTCTAGTAGGGAAAATTCAGTATCTGGAACTGCAGTGTATACTACCTATGAGATGCTGAGAAAGAATTCAGAGTATGATCTCTGTGAACTCCTTCTGAGTCAACTGATGGAAAACATACAGAAGATCAAAAAGGACAAGAAGAACTCCTTTAAATATGGTGGACTAATATTGTGTCTGTTTCTACTTCATGAATGAGCTACCTGGATCTAGTGGCTGGATATGGTAAAATAATAGACCAGTTGCCATACAAATCAGGGATTACTTGCATGGACTTGGTGATGTTATGGCACATAATATAACACTCTGGGGATATTTCAATAACTTTTAGAGTATGATGCAAGCAAGAGAGAGAATCCCTCAAGCTCTAGTTGAAAAGTATAAGGATACTATTTGCTTCATTGTAGAAACTGATTAGTGCCTTATGGAGGTAATGGAACCAAGAATGGTATGGATCATGTTGATGTGAAGTTGATGAGAAAATTGTTGAGCTGCATATTGAACACATGTTAAGTTAGCCAAAAGATCCCAAGGCAGAAAGGTTTGGAACCTTTGAGGAGCTAAGTGTAAAGATTCATGTGGAACTCAGACAACCAGAGATCAAGAGAAAGGTGAGAAAAGAAGTTGAAGATGTTGCAAAAGGATTTGGCATCTCAAAGGAGACACTTGATGCCAATAGGGAAAAGATGGAAAGGGCTGAGGAAGAGAAGAAAAAGGCAGAAAAGAAAAGTGAGGAAAGTGTTCCAGTGAAATCTTCTACCTGGACCAGATCATCAAAGAGATCTGCACCTACCACTGCCAAAAGCTCAAGGCCATCAAAACCAGAAACAAAATCATCTGGCAAAGGAGAGAAAAGAACCAAGACAAAAGCCACAAGGGCTTATGCCAGTCAAATGGATGAAGAGGAGACTGAATCTGATGAAGAAAAAGAAGAAAACATCTGGTGAACCTTCTACCAGACAAAAGGAAGAAGAAAAGACAGAGCAATATGTTGAAAAACCCACTCTTCACATTGATGACATAATCAAATCAGTCACAGTGGATGGAAATCTTCAGCCAATGGTTGAATTCTATGGTGATTATGGTGAAGTAGATTAGAAAATATTGCAAGATGCTATAGTCAGGTACCTAAATATCTACAACAAAGCATTTATTGAAATTATATCTCTGGTCCCTAAAAGCTTGGAGAAGGAACTAGAAATAAGAAAGAACAATGCCCAAGGCAAAGACCTAGAAATCTGGGAACAGATAGCAATTCGGCTATATCCTTCAATCGATCCCAAGATAATGAATATGGTATTCAAAGATTGTAAGGATGAGTTCAGGAGCAAAGCAAGGATGAATCAACTTATGCTCAGAGAGACTAACAAAGTTGCAAAAGAGACAGAAGAGATCCTTCGGAATGCATTCAAAAGATTCAACATTCCAATTATAGAGGACTTGGGTACTGACCCCTCAACCACAAGTGTTGCAGAAGAGTCTATTGAGAAAATGACAGAAGAGGTAATGAACACCGGTGCAGAAACAGCTAAGGACTTGGAATCCTCTACTCCAGAAGAGGTGGTCTATGATCAGACTAACATTTCTCCTTCGGTTTCCCTTGTTGACTTTGGATCTAAAGAAGAAGAAATAATAAAGGAGAAAGAAAAAGAGATGAAAAGTAAAGAAGGAAGTCAAGCTGAAAAGAACATAAGTGACACTATAGAAGAGAAAAAGAATCTATCTTCAGCAAGAGACACTGTAGAATCTGTCAAGGACTTCTTGACAAAAGCAACTAACGAGATGGATGAACTAGAATTACTAAAAGGGCCATTAGATTTTGACTCTTTATCTCCGGTACAAACAATGAAGATAGCTTCATTCGCAAATGCGAAGGTCAAAGAGAAACTACTAAAATCTCACATGGAAGACTGTGAGCTTATAGAGGTAGCATCTGGTGTGTTGGAAAAGATCATGCCATCTTTTCAGAAGGATCCCACAGCCTCCTCTTCCGATAATCTCAAAACTCTAGTCAATAGTGTTAGCACACATTTGGATTCTCTAGAGAAATCAGTTGAGGAGAAGGTCAGGAAAGAAGTTTTGGATAAAAGATTCTCTGAGCTGTAAGGGATAATTTCAAATGACAGAAGAGTTATGGGTATTGGGATAAAAAGTTTGGAAAATGCCCTTAAGGATGGAGGTGATGTACACAAATTTTATATATCCTGGTCTAAAACAACAGTGGAGATTGAGAAGAAAATGAAAGAATAGGAGGATAAACTGATAAAAATTTCTCAAAATTTTGATCCACTTACTACATCCATAATAAATCAAGAATGTCAAACGGTTGTAGTTTTGAATGAAATTAAGAAGCTTGAAAAAGAGAAGAAAAATAGAATTAGTAGGTTGAGTGAGCTCAGAGGGATAATTGTCCCTAAGTTAGAGGCCATGCATGAGGCCATAAACGAAGCTCAAATCACAGCCCGGACCAATGATCCAACTGATCTAAAAAGGGCAGATGCGTTTGCATTCCGGTTGAGCAGTCATGTATCAATTTTGGACAGAATGAAGCAAAGTTGGGCTACATAATTCATTCAATTAAAAACAACTTTTGCAGACATACTTTAGTAAATGTAAGTATGCCATATGTATATACTTATGCGGACAAGTATAGTTAAAATTTTGAAAATTTTGATGTGCGGACCCTACCCTTTGCCATTGATGTCAAAGGGGGAGTGAGGAGTAGTGAAAAATGAGGAATCCAACTAAGGGGGAGCTTTGGTAAATGTACATAGAGACAGAGCATCAGCCAAAGGGGAGTATAGTGTGACATTTAGTCATTTTTCACTAAGTGTTGCCATCAATGCCAAAGGGGGAGATTGTTGGCAAGAGACACTATATGGACTCATGAATGTTGTCATTGATGGCAAAAAAGGTTATCCCACACATCCACAAGACATGATAGGTCCTCACCGGAAGTCAGATTGAAGAAGTGTTGAGGTCCGGTAAGCAAGAACAGAGCAGTCAGTAAGGTCCAACAGACAGGTCTGGATCTCTCAGTAGAAGTATCTCAGTGAAGTACGGATTTGGGGAAGTCAAGAGGAGTATCTTGACTGATAGATTCCAGGGTTTGAGCCTCCGATGTGGAAAGGATAAAGAGATATGAATGCTTGAGTGTCGGGTTCCCAAGTGACAGTGTGAACAGAGGAAGAACTGACTGGCAAAACATCAGACATTATTCTGGATGTGTTACTGATGATGGAAAAGGTTATTAAGGCATAAGTTATGTTTGGCCAACATAATTGATGACTTCTACAAGTATATGATTGATCTGCATTACTTGGTGTGCAAGGATTCAGCCGACAGATCAGAGTTTGAGAAATTATTAACTGTTCTAGATGCCAACTAGAAAGGTGATGAAATCACTTTTGCATATATATATATATATATATATATATATATATATATATATATATATATATATATATATATATAAGATGATTTTAGTTATGAGGTGTGTCATGGTTTTGAGCAATGTGTGAAGAAAAGCAGTAGACCCGAGTAAAAGTAGAAAGGAAGGTTCGGTATGTGAAAGGAGAGCAAAACAAAAGAAGAGGAAAGATGAAGTGTAGCAGATCAGTGTACTGAGCCTAACCGGAATTGAACTCCAGCATATGTTGATGCTCCTTATCAGTTCAAGTATTGTATTACACTCTTTATAAATTGTAGACAGTGTGTCTCTTGTAGGCAATGTGCCTTTTGTGAGCAGTGTGCTCAGGCAGTGAGCCCTAATTGGCAAGTGCCATTTTGTATTTCCATTCTTCTAATAGAGAATACAATCTTGGGTTAATCACCCTGTGGTTTTTTCCCTTAACAGGGTTTCCATGTCAAAAGTATGGTGTCATGTGTATTTCCATTTCATGGTTATGTTTGCTTATTTGAATTAATGCTGCATTGATTATTAAGAAAGTTCAGAAAGCAGAAATTATTAGGATAACTAATTCACCCCCCCTCTCAGTTATCAACACCCTCCTCATCTAATGTAGGTATCTCTATTAAAGGGTAAGCAACAATCCTAATCACTTTCTTGAGACAAGAGACATGGAAAGCTAGGTGGATTTAAAAAGAACATGGGAGTGCCAACTTGTATGCCACATCACCAATGCACTAGATCACTTGACATGGATCATAAAATTTGGGACCCAACTTATGACCATGCTTGTCCCATAATGAAAGATGCTTGAAGGGAGAGATATAGAAAAATCCAATCACCAATGTCAAAAGTACCCTTACATCCTATGTTGATCCACCTATTATTTCATGCAATTTTAGGCCATTGTCAGATTAGCGTTAAGGAGTTGAGAGATGTATTCATTCTTGGCTAGAGTGCTATCAACTACTACAACCTTAGAAGTGTAATGGGTAAAATGGGATAATAAAATGAATTATAAGACACCCAATAACATCAATGAAATGTGCAAATAACAAAAGATTTAAAATAAGAATGATACTTACAACTTTTGTTATTTCGCAATTTCCATTGTTCTCCTATTCTCTTTTGATCTTTTGGTGATGAATGTAGCCCTCAGGAAGCTTGTTTCCTTGATTTGATTCCTTAAGATGACAAGGAGAAATGGCTCAGATACTTGTGTTGAAGGTGAGCTTCAATACAACATGAAATGGATAATAAATGATGTGAAAGTGGGGGTGCCAATGGCGTGCTATGGATTTTGCAGCATAAGTTTACTTGAAAGCTTCGTTATTCTGAGAATGGAAGAATAGAAGGGTATTTATAGAATTGTGTGAGAGAAGATCAGCGGTGTAGAAGAAATGAGAAGATCAATGGCAGAGGATGTTTGAGGGAACATGTGTGAATAGAAGTAGGACATGTGTCATTTAAAAAGATACTTTGTTGAGTTAACTGCTTTCTTGATGAGGATGATCTTTTATTTCAAAAATTAGAATATATTTTTCTAATTTAAGAATTTGTTGATAAAAACAAAGTTTGCTTTAAATCAGTTAACTCAGCTTTTGATTTTGCATGACAAGAAGAATTTATTTTTAGAAGATTTATAAGATTTATTAGAAGATAAGAAAGCGAATTAAATAAATAAATTTATTTAATTACTTGCACATGATTTGGAGGAATAAATAAAATATTTAATTATATTTTATTTTTGGAGAGTGAGAGGATTTAAATAAATTTAAATGATTTATTTAAATTTGGAGGAATAGACTTAACTTAATTAAATAATTTAGAATTATTTAATTGTTTGGAAGAACTTAATTAAATAAATGATTTTATTTAATTTTGACTTTAGAAGAGATAATTAAATATTTTGATATTTAATCAACTTAGAGGAATATGAATCGAATAAATAAATTTAATTATTTATTTATTGATAGAGGAAGGTAGACTTAAATAAATATTAAAAATATTAATTTAGGTAGAGTCGTGCCATTTTTAGGTGTATACATTTTGCCCCTCTTTGATGCAATGTGTTTTATCACGTTGTTTCAAAGAATAAGATTGTCTGAAAATGATACATGCCCCAGTTTGCCCTTGGTATAGGTTTGTATGATGCTAGGATGCCCCCTCAGGAGATTGGACGGGAAGAAGGCAGAAGGCGTGAGATGGACAATCTGACGAAGAAGAAGGTGGAAGATAGGCTAGGATGAAGAAAATAGGATGGGTTTCTAAGAAACGGGAAGAAAATGGGAAAGAAACGGGTACGGGAAGTAGTCATAGTCACCACATAGCCAGATTAGGGTTTGCATGCTATATATAAGAGCTGGGTCCACAAGACAATTCATTTGTACACTTGGTTTTGTTTGATTTGCTTTTGAGAACTTAGGAGAGCATAGAGCATAGAGCAGTTAGCACTAGGATGGATATTCCATGCAAGGAGCATCACTTTGAGTGAGTCTGACGATTTGACCAGCTAGCAGAGGTAGGACCTCCGGTATGTATCTTGAAAAATTTCCCCCAGGGTCAATTTTTAGTGTAATAAATGCTAGGCAAATTTAGGCTAGACAAATGTGCCAGATTGTAGTTTGGTGCATATGGCATGCAAAACTACGCATCTGTCAAACTACGGCACATCTAGGATATGAAATGACACATGCATGAAAGCTACGCATGCATGAGAAAGGTCGGTGCATTTGTCATTTGGTGGCGCTTTTACGGTATGAGTCGGCACATGTATTTGGGCGGTGCATTTGTGGTATGGGATGGTGCATGCATCAGAAGCGGCGCATTTTCTAAGAAGTGGCACATTTTCTAAGAAATGGCTCATGTACCTTATGTTGTGGCACATATGATATAGATAGTCAGTTGACTTAACAAAATTATCCCAATTGGCACCTTGATCAATGCGTCAATTGATAAGCGATCTTTGAGATTGCCGAGAATCTAGTCAAGAGATGATATGTTGTTTTAATTAATTTGATATGTTAAGTCAATGATATGATGCTATAGATATGTTGAGCATGGTACTTGCAACTTAAATTTGATGCCTTGCTTTGCGTGTTTGCAGGACATATGAGATACACTAATGTCGAGGGAGCAGTTTCCCATGCCGATGTTGCAGTGACATGTTGACCGAGATGGATCGAGAGGTGCTCAGCGCGATGGGATTGGACTATGTTTTCTTTATGCCCGAGGTTTGAGCGAACCGTGAGTTACGGACTGTAGCAGTAGAGAGGTTCCACAGCGAGGATGGGACCTTCCACTTCCTGACTAGCGAGATGACGGTTACTTTGGAGGATGTATACAGGATACTCCACTTGCCTATTCAGGGAGAACTCTTGGAGTATGATCCATAGCGGGACGCAAGTCTTTCAGAGTACAAACAGGTATTCGATGAACCTGAGCTAGTAGGACAGCTCATCTCCTAGCAAGACATTCATGATTACTATGACTATTTCCCAAGGATAGTTGCAGGACTGATCGGAGGCATTGTATGCTCCGATAGGAGATCACATGGGTTCTTGATTGGATGGGCATAGATCATGGAGAGGATGGTCATAGAGGGCACCTGTTATGCTTGGGGTGTCTATGTTTTGGCACACCTATACCATGACATGCATCAAGTGGTATACCACAGGGGTACGAGTTTATCCGCAAGTGTCTCATTGTTACAATTTTGGTTGTGGGAGCATATCACCATCACCAAACTGATATGTGTGTTTCAGAGGCAGAGGGAAGAGCCTTATAGTTATGGCTACGTAGGAGTGATTTCCTAGGATAGACTGGGGAAGTTAGAGTATTGGAGGCATGCATTGGATGGAGCAGATGTGGTCGTCTGGCAACCATATCTAGACTATGAGCCTTGGGAGGACAAGGAAGATGAGCTGCCATACTGTTATTAGACTCAGTGGCTAATAGGCCAGACGCGGTTCATTTTGGAGAGGTATAGATTGCCAACCGGGTTTAGAGACACCTTGGGAGGAGATAGGGCATGCCACATGGGCAGGCTTTGTTTGCGTAGACTCACGCTGAGAGATTCAGATGGGGGCCAGTGGTGTTCTATTAGGAGGTAGTGGTAGAGTTTCAGCAAATTCCTTATGTTGTCTGGGAGATGAGGAGATAAATTATAGATGCTGGGATGACTTAGGACTATGAGGAGTGGTTCACAAAGCAACCATTTTTGAGGTATTCTAGGCCTGGAGAGCTGGTTCCTCGTATAGACAAGGTAGATTCAGATGATGAGGAGGAGAGGAGGATAGAGAGATGGTGGAGGAGGGGGAGGTGGTGGAGATGATGGAGGAGAGGGAGGTGGTGGAAATGGAGATAGACCTAGGCAAATGAGGAGAGCTGGGGAGGGACCTTCCCATGCTCAGCAGGTAGTGTAGCCATAGGTTGCACAATAGGCTGGACAATAGACACAGATGCCGCCACCTCAGCAAGTGGCACAACAACAGGTACCTTAGCTAGCAGGGATAGGCACAGGCCTCTCAGGGTCCAACACAGTCAGATGTTCAGGAGAGAGCTATTGCTATACTGAGAGGACAGGTTCGGCAGCTATGGACACAACTTAGGATGGCTGAGGCTCAGTGGGAGATAGATGCAGGGGTTATCTTGGGGCTCACTAGAGAGCAAGATATGGCAGAGGCGAGGATACGAGTTATCTGAGTAGAGAGGGACACATCAGTTGCAACTTTTTGGTTGGATAGGTGCACTGGGCCCAGGCATAGCTAGCACAAGCATAGGCACAACTAGAATAGGTATAGGCACAGTTGGCACATGCCCAGGGGTAGTTAGCGCAGGTGCAGGGTGAGCTTGCTAGAGCGCAGGCTCAGACATAGTACTATCAGGGTTTATAATATGGTGTTGTGCCAGTTAGTCAGAGGGCTCTGAGCTATAGGAGTCAGTCTATGGCTTCTCAGAGAGCAGGTGGATCAAGGTTGAGAGCCTCTGTGATGGGCCCTCAGCAGTCTGGGGCTAGTGGAGGAGGGGACTCAGGAGACACTGCTAGGAGCAGTGGTTCACAGTAGCAGGGTTAGCAGACACTTATGCAGATTTTGGCTCCTACGTACACTTTTTTGATGGCTCAAATAGCTGGATATGTATATGTATCATTTTTTGTACTTTGAGACATGCATCACTGTCTTTGAGATGTATTCGTTCTATATGACATTGACTCAGAGATGGATCTTTTGATATTGTACATTTGGACATGTTTATGATATTTATATGATGATGCAGCTATTTGATGCTCTCTATATGCAGTGCACTCATTCTATGTTGTGGATGTATTTCTTATTTGGATGATGGTATTCATGTGATGCGATGTGACCTAATGCAGACTTAGATGTGTTTACTTGATGCTATGTGGCCTAATGTAGACTTTAGATGTGTTTACTTGATATGCTTCTAATGTGCCAAATGCAGATGGTATCTATATGGTTATGCAATATATGTGATGCACTTATCTATGTTTTTGATTTTTTCTACTTACACTATGTGATGATTGTATATGGATGACCTGATGCACTTTATTATGTATGCAAATCATGTAAAATGACTATCTCTCGTGATATGATATGCAATTGTATGCTATGTTTTTGTAATGTCCAAGTGTACTCTATTGACACAGAAATGACATAATGGTAGATAGGAGATTGATTGAAAGAATGACTTGATAGAAAGACACAAAAGCTTCAATTTGTAAACATTGATTCTTCTGCATGGAATTTTATTGCATGGGATATGGATATGTGTACAGATATGTGATGTAATGCTTTCTGGATATGTTATGGATATGGATACTAGTGCAGGAGCACCCCTTCAAAATAAAGCATAAGTCTAATTATAGTATGTTTTGACTGTGTGATGTAATAAGGTCCATTGGACCAATGCGTATGTTTTAGGTAAATCTAGGATTGTGTGTCGACAGTTATAGGTTGTTATGCTAGCTGTCTTAGTTGTCTTCTCCCAGCCGCTGGGAATTGAGTCTGTACTACTCGAGAGGAGTAGTTATTTATACCCTAGATTAGATCATTTGTGAGGATCGAATTGATATCTGATGCTGAACAGTTCTGTGTTGGAGGACTGAGTCATTAAACTGTGAAGCAGCTATTGTAATCATTTTCTGCAAGCAATAAAGGAAGCTCTGTTTTGTATTATTTTCTTGTTGTGTTCTTACTATGTAAATTGCCTAGGGATCAGATGGATTTCCAACCATTCCACTAGTAGATTGCTTCGCAATCAGTGGAATGGATGTATATAGTAGTTTAGGGTTTCATTCTGTTTGTACTGGTTATTACAGGGTCGTGTGTTGCTTGCTGTAAGGAACCCTAGCATTTTCAATGTGCTAGGTTGACAGGTTTTGAACTAAGAGAAGCTCATGATGAGTGCTGGTTCAGGGTGAAATAGATCGCTTTGATAATTAAGTGTGAGGGATGCAGGCTAAGAACATATCACTGATCAGATCGGGTGCCAAAACTATGTTGAACACTTGTATCTTCACGTTTTAGGGTTGATATACAAATCCTGTGTATATCACAAGTACAAACCCTAAGTATATCACTTTTGTATGTTCCATGCATTTATCGCTTTTAACTCATCACCTTTGTATGTAGCACATGTGTTTAGCAGAATGTACAAGGAAATCATCGGGTGGTCATCGGCATCAGCATGAGACATACCATTGGTGGAGGGGCGAAATGTTCCACCGACGGTGTTAGTCACACTGATGTATGAAGTTCAAGGGATCATTGGAGAGACTGAAGGTATCGGCATAAGTCTCGTTGGTGTCACCGATGTTATATGTCACAGCGACAAGTGAAGAGTGGATAGTTCATCGGAGAGAAGTTTGGGAAGTCTCAGCGAAAGAGGAAAGCATATCGGTATGAAATGGGACATCGGCATGAAAGAAGTTAGTTCGACCAATAAAGGTAGTCTTGACGATAGGCAATGAGTAGACAAGGTCATCGGTATGAGGTTGACTTTGGCGTGAGATTTGCAGTGGTTGCCGATAGTCATTGGTCCCATCGATAGGTGAAAAGGAGATTCGGTATCGATAAGGTGGTTGGCGTCGGTGTGAGACGACTATCGGGGAGACTTTTTGTGGATCAACCAAGGAACACTAGAGGGTGAAGATAGCCCAATCAAAAATGAAAGAGGTAGCATTGACTTGGTGGAATTTCATCCAAGATGATAGAGTACAAGAAGGAAAGCGCAGAGTTGCTACATGGAAGAAGATGATGGCTTTAGTAAAAGAAGCCTATGTCCCATTGGATTACAGCATCCAATTACATAAGAGGAAACAAAATTTGAAGCAGAAGGGGCTAGATGTCAGCTCATATATAGAAGAGTTCATGAAGCTTTGTGTCAAGACAAAGGTAAAAGAGGGTGAGGAAGAAAAGGTAGCCAGATACCTTAATGGATTGAGGTTCAACATTCAGGAAGATTTGAAGCTGGATAACCTAGATACAGTTCAAAAATGTTTTCAGTTGGCATTGAAAGTGGAAGAGAAGTTAAAGAGAGACAAGAACAGAACAATAGAGGAAGAGGAAAATAGCAAAGAGGTGGAAGAGGTCCTTTCAGAGGCAGAGGACATGGATTTGGATATCAGGGAGAATCCAGTCATGACAACAGCAAGGGAGACAACAGTCAGAACCAGAGAGGAAGTTACAATCAGCAAGGAAACTTCAGAGGCAGAAGACCTTTCAAAGGAAGATCCCAGGGTAGAGGATCTATCAGATGTTATAACTATAACAAAGAAGGCCATATAGCTAGCACATGTCCAGAAAAGGCAACAAGCTCAACAGGAGAAAGGAGAATGAATCTGATCCAAGAACCTGATAGTCAAAGTGCAACAAGATCAAATGCTTTTCAAAGTGTGAATGCTCCTGACAATTATGGATATCCAGAGAGTGGAGAATCTTTGATGACGAGAAGAACAATGACTACCATGAAGGTACCTGATAAAGAACCCCCACAAAGAAAGTCTCTTTTTAGAACTACATGCAAGGCAGGAGGTAAGGCATGTAAAGTTTTAATTGATTCTGGTTCTACTAAAAATTTTGTATCTGATGAAATGGTAACAAAGCTTAAGCTAGAAGATTACCTCACCCATCCCCATATAAGGTCTCATGGCTTACCCAAGGTCAGCAAACATTTGTGGAAGAGCAGGCTTGGGTAGAATTTTAGATTGGAGCATATAAGGACAAATTGTTGTTTGATATTACCAAGATGGATGCTTGCCATCTTTTATTTGGCAGACCATGGCAGTATGACTTGAAGGCACGCCATGATGGTGTTAGAAACACCTATACAATCACCAAAGATGGTATGGTGACAGAGCTGATCCCACGGACAAAGAAGGAGGAGAAATCAAAAGGAAAAGAGGTGAAGGTAATGCTGATGGAAGGAAAACAGTTCATGAAAGAAGTAGCAACAGAAGGTGCAGTTGCATATGCCCTAATTCCATGTCTGATAGTGAATAAAGAACAGCAGAAAGAAGTCAAGAAAGAGAAGAAGCAGAGGTTCATAGACCTAGCTATCCAAGAGCTATTGGATAAGTATAAAGGCATCATCTCTGATGGAATACCAAGATCCCTACCACCTGTAAGGGATATCAACCATTGCATAGATCTAATCCCAGGATCTACACTTCCAAACAAAGTAGCATATAAGCTAACTCTAGAACAGAATGCAAAAGTAGCAAGACAAATTAAGGAATTGTTAGACACATGTCTGATTGGCAAAAGTTTAAGCCCATGTGCAGTACCAGCTGTACTAGCACCAAAGAAAGAAGGCACTTGGAGGCTTTGCATAGATTCCAAGGCTATTAATAAGATCACAATCAAGTATAGGTTTCTAATACCTAGGATAGATGATTTACTTGACTGTTTGGGAGGTGCTAAGTATTTTACAAAAATAGATTTGAAGAATGGTTATCATTAGATCAGGATTCGGCTAGGAGATGAATGGAAAATAGCATTCAAAACCAATGAAGGGTTGTATGAGTGGAAAGTTATGCCTTTTGGTTTGTCTAATGCACCTAGTACTTTTATGAGATTGATGAATGAGGTTTTGAGAGAATTCATGGGTAAGTTTGTCATAGTATATCTAGATGACATTATGATTTTCAGCAACACAAAGGAAGAACATCTCAGACATATAGATTTGGTTCTCAAGAGGTTACATGAAGAGCAGCTGATGATAAATTTGGACAAGTGTTTGTTCATGCAGGAGGAGATCACATATTTGGGTTTTGTCATTTCCCAAGGAAAGCTGCAAATGGATAAGGAGAAGGTAAGTGCCATATTGTCTTGGCCAACTCCTAGGACTATGAATGATGTCAGAAGTTTCCATGGGTTAGCAACCTTCTACAGAAAGTTTATAAGAGGGTTTGGTCATATTTGTGCACCCATGCTTGATACTATAAAAGGAGGACAGATGCAGATTTGCTTGGACTGAGGAAGCAGATGATTCCTTTGAAACATTGAAGAAGAAGGTGGCACAGTAGCCAGTCCTCGCACTTCCAAATTTTAACAAAATTTTTTAGGTAGAATGTGATGCAAGTCACATGGCAATTGGAGCATTACTCAGCCAAGAAGGTAGGCCAATTGCATTTTTCAGTGAGAAGCTCAATGATGCTAAAAAGAGGTATTCGTCATATGATTTGGAAATGTATGCTCTAGTCCAGCCACTCAAAAAATGGAGGCATTACTTAATGCCAAAAGAATTCATAGTATTCATAGATAATCAGGCTCTAAGTTTCATAAACAGCCAGGAAAAATTGAATCATAGGCATATGAAATGGGTAGAAACTTTGCAAGCTTTTACTTTCACATTGAAGCATAAGAAAGGAGTCAAGAATAAGGTAGCAGATGCCTTGAGCAGGAGAGCTCTAACACTCAACTAGATTCAGTTGGAAAGTGTTGGAATTGATTCATTGAAGACCATGTACGTTGATGATGAAGATTTTGGAGAGATATATCAGGTATGTACTTCTTTTGGAGATAAATATCATGTTGAGTTCTCTGAATTTCTGATCCAGGATGGATTACTATTCAAAGGTGGACAGTTGTGTATTCCAAGGTGTTCTATGAGGTTGAACATCATAAAAGAGAAACATTGTGGAGCCATGGCAGGACATTTTGGTTTGGATAAGACTCTTGATCTTGTTAGAAGACATTATTATTGGCCTAAGTTACAATTAGATGTCAGGAAATTTGTAGAGACATGTGTGATATGTCAGAAAGCAAAAGGGAGATCCACTAATGCAGGTTTATATTAGCCTTTACCCATTCCTTCTAGACCATGGGAAAGCATATGTATGGATTTTGTCTTGGGTTTACCAAGGACAAGGAAAGGATTTGATAGTGTTTTTGTTGTAGTGGACAGATTCAGTAAAATGGCACATTTCTTGCCATGCAAAACCACTACTGATGCTTCATATATTGCAGATTTGTTTTTCAAAGAAATAGTCAGAATACATGGATTGCCATTGAGCATCGTGTCAGATAGAGATGTGAAATTCATTGGTCATTTTTGGAGGACTCTTTGGAAGAAACTTGGAACAAATTTGTCTTTCTCATCTGCATATCATCCTCAAATGGAAGGATAGACTGAAGTAGTCAATCGTTCATTAGGGAATTTGCTCAGATATCTGACAAAACATGGAGAAAAGTGGGATAATATCCTATCTCAGGCAGAATTTTCCTATAATGATACTGTCAATAGGAGTACAGGGAAATCACCTTTTCAAATAGTGTATGGTATGCATCCAAGAGGAATTTTGGAATTGAGAGATCTATCTATAGCAGACCCTGTTAGTGCAGATGGTGAAGCTTTTGTAGAAGCCATAAAAGAGGTTCATGATCAAGTAAAGAACCAACTCCAACAAACTACTTTAAAGTATAAGGAGTATGCTGATAAAAAGAAGAAAGATGTACAGTTTGATGTTGGAGATTTAGTATGGGTTCATTTGAAAAAGGAAAGACTTCCTAAAGGTAAATATACCAAACTCATGCAGAGGAAGATTGGACCATGTCAGATTTTGAAAAAACATGGCCAGAATGCTTATGAGATCCAACTCCCTCCAGATCTTGGATTATCACCTATATTCAATGTATGTGATTTAACTCCATACCAGCATAATCCAGATGCAGAATAGGAACTCCTACAGGATACAGCAGCTGATGACATTCTAACACATGATCCACCATAGTTGCAGAAGATTTTAGACTCCAGAATGATCAAGAGACCTGGAACAAAGAATATTTGGAATATTTAGTGGCTTGATAGGGAAAACCTGATTCAGAAGCAGTGTGGATGATTGAAGAATAGATCAACCAACATGGTTCTGACCTACATACTCTCATCTCAAGTGGACTTGAGATTTCTTCTTCTAGGGAGTATGGTGCAGGAGCACCCCTTCAAAATAAAGCATAAGTCTAATTATAGTATGTTTTGACTGTGTGATGTAATAAGGTCCATTGGACCAATGTGTATGTTTTAGGTAAATCTAGGATTGTGTGTCGACAGTTATAGGTTGTTATGCTAGCTGTCTTAGCTATCTTCTCCCAGCCACTGGGAATCGAGTTTGTACTACTCGAGAGGAGTAGTTATTTATACCCTAGATTGGGTCATTTGTGAGGATCGAAATGATATCTGATGCTGAACAGTTCTGTGTTGGAGGATTGAGTCGTGAAACTATGAAGCAGCTATTGTAATCATTTTCTGTAAGCAATAAAAGAATCTCTGTTTTGTGTTATTTTCCTGTTGTGTTCTTACTGTGTAAATTGCCTGGGGACTGGATGGATTTCCAACCATTCCACCAGTAGATTGCTTTGCAATCGGTGGAATGGATGTATATAGTAGTTTAGGGTTTCATTCTATTTGTACTGGTTGTTACAGGGTCATGTGTTGCTTGCTGTAAGGAATCCTAGCATTTTCAATGTGCTAGGTTGACAGGTTTTGAACTAAGAGAAGCTCGTGATGAGTGCTGGTTCAGGGCAAAATAGATCACTTTGATCGATTGAGTGTGAGGGATGTAGGCTAAGAACATATCGCTGATCAGATCAGGTGCCAAAACTGTGTTGAACACTTGTATCTTCATGTTTTAGGGTTGATATACAAATACTATGTATATCACAAGTGCAAACCCTAAGTATATCACTTTTGTATGTTCCATGCGTCTATCACTTTTGACTCATCACCTTTGTATGTAGCACATGTGTTTAGCAGAATGTACAAGGAAATCGTCGAGTGGTCATCGGCATCAGCATGAGACATACCATCAGTGGAGGGGCAAAATGTTCCACCTACGATGTTAGTCACACCAATGTATGAAGTTCGAGGGATCATCAGAGAGACCGAAGGTATCGGCATAAGTTTCGTTGGTGTCGCCGATGTTATATGTCACAGCGATAAGTGAAGAGTGGATAGTTCATCGGAGAGAAGTTCGGGAAGTCTCAGTGAAAGAGGAAAGCATATCAGTATGAAATGGGACATCGGCATGAAAAAGTTAGTTTGACTGATAAAGGTAGTCTTGCCGATAGGCAATGAGTAGACAAGATTATCGGTGTGAGGTTGACTTCAGCATGAGATTTGGAGTGGTTGCCGATAGCCATTGGTCCCGTTGATAGGCAAAAAGGAGATTTGGTATCGATAAGGTGGTTGGCATCAGTGTGAGACGACTGTCGGGGAGACTTTTTGTGGATCGACCAATGTTGGCAGTGTTTTTGATAGGCAACTCAACCAATAAGGGGATATCGGGAGGACTTAAGTGATCGGGAGAACAAAGTTTTGGCTAGCTGATGGGGAATATCGCACCGATGGGTAAGTTGGGAAATATGTGTGGACGTAAATGCAGGTCAATGAAGTTTGACTAGGTCCATTTTGATGTTCCTGTCTATGGCTCTGCGTCAGATACGGACACGTGTCATCTTGATATTGCAAGTATGGGCCTAACCGGTGTTGTCATTGATGTCAACATACTCCTGTTGCATTGATGATAAGGATTGGATGAGCTATATGCTGAGGATATTAAGAAAATTAGTCCTAATCAAGAACAAAGAAGAACAGAGAAGGCAGTAAGGTAAATATCCCAGCTAAGATGAAGATTAGAGGAAGCGCTTCAAAGGGTTTGTAGATATGTATCTTAAGATGATCTAGTAAAGATTTTAGAGGTCCGCATGAAGACCTGAAGAAGTTATGGCCACTTAAGTAAAACCGGTTTCGACAGGTGTTTAGAGGTGACAGAGTGACATAGATAGGTCCAATGAGATCCAGAAATACAATATCCTATTCTGTGGTTTTGATGGAGTATTTAGGAAGTCAATGTGAAGTGACAACTTAATTGGTTCGTGGTCTAGAGGTCCGCAATCATCTATTCCAATATGATAGTGATGAAAGACTGTGTTCTTAAGGTTTCAGATGAAGGAGAGAATGATTTCAATAAGCAGAAGTAGTGTGGATGTTCTTTATGTCTTAGGCAAGCTTGTGGAGGTCTTTGGTTTGTGTCCAGTTCATGTTGGTGGTCCACATTGAAGGTTGAGCTCGCAATTAAAGATTTACTTCCGGATGATGATGTTCTTATTTAGTTTGTCAGACCGGATGAGTTACACATCCTGCAGATGATCTAAAAGGTGTCCTATGAAGAATGGTGTGTTCCCGAAGAAAGATTGAAGTCTCAGATCTATGTAGCCGACAGTGTGTTGATCCGCGTGAAGTCTTTTTTTAATAAGTTATGTTGTATTTATGTACTTGCTCTGTAATGTATGTCGACTTGGATGATAATTCCTAAGTCGATGTCTTGTATAAATAAGGAGTTGTAAAGTCATTTCCAAGTGTGTCTGATGGAGATGAGTGTGTGGTAGAGAGACAAAAAGCAAAAAGCAGAGCAGAAGTGTTGGGCTTAAATGGAACTAACTCAAGCATGGTGAAGATGCTATTCTTCAGTTCAAGTATGTAATACTTATTATTTTGTAGATAGTGTGTCTCCTATAGGTAGTGGGACTCTTGTGAGCAGTGTGCTCAGGTAGTGAGCCCTAATTGGCATGTGCCATTTTATTCTTTCTATTCTTCCAATAGAGAATACAATCTTGGGTTAGTCACCCCGTGGTTTTTTCCCTTAACTGGGTTTTTCACGTCCAAATCTTGGTGTCAATGTGTTAATGTGTTTTTTCTCTTGAATTGTTGCATTACATTTCCATGATTGATTTATTATTATGCTTCTGGAGAAGAAAAGTATTTGAAGTGATTAATTGAAAGAAAGTTTCGAACAACTGATTCACCCCCCTCTCAGTTGTTTGTCCTAAATCTAACAATTGGTATCAGAGCTAAGTTCCTCTAAAAGAGCTTAACCACTTGAGGAGATCTTGAATGTCATCCTACAAGAAGGATAGTCCAAGGTTTGATGGAACCAATTTCACTCTTTGGAAAAGTCACATGGAATGTCACTTACAATGTATGGGAATGTAATATTGGATCATGGATTCAAAGAAGTATACTCCTCCACAGAATGGTCTGAGAATCATAGATGAAATCAAAGATGTTGAAAACAATCTGCGGACTAAAGAAGCTCTTCTAAGTGCCTTGTTTGATCCAGAGCTAACAAATGTTGTTGACCTACAAACTGCTTTTGATATTTGGGAAAAATTGGAACTTCTGCATGAAGACAAGTATGTTAAATGTGTCAAGCTACAAAGTCTGAAAGAAAAATTTGAAAATCTGAAGATGAGAGAAGATGAAAATATCACTACATTTATGCCAAGAGTAAATGAGCTTGTTTGTGGCATTAGATGTGTTGGTGGAGTCTTGGATGAAGATGAGATTGTTGGCAAAGTTCTTAGATCTCTTCTTGATTTTTACAAATACAAGGTTACTGCTATTGAAGAATTCAGATCTATTTCAGGTATCACAAGAGATCAATTGGTTGGTAAATTGGCTGCATTTGAATTGACTGAGTTTGGAGATACCCCTCCCAAGACTGAATCTGCATTCAAAGCTAGTGCCTCTGTTAAAGGAAAACAAAAGTTTGATCTGGGAGAGAACTCCTCAAAGAAACTATTTTGGTATGAGAAAGCAAGAAAAGACCTAGAAGAAGATGAAGCAAAAGCTGCTCAACTTGAAGCCCTTATTTCAAAGACTGCCAAGAGGATCCGGTAAGTATGAAGGGAAATTACCTTTTAAATGTTTTAACTGCAACAAGATTGGTCATTTTGCCTCAAGGTGTCTGGAAAGATTTTCAAGGCCAAACCCTAATAGATCAAGGTTCTCGAAGAATTGTTACTATGTTCATGAAGATGATGATAATGAAGGAGCAACAGATGATGAATCAAAAATAGGAAACAAATCTGAAAGTGACTGGGTGTTTATTGCCATCAAGGAAGAAGATCCAATGCCCTCTGAATCTATCAATCATAAAATTGTAGAAAAAGCTCTGGCTGCTCAAGTTGAAGAAAAGGATGATTGGGTCATTGACAGTGGATGCTCTCACCATATGACAGGTGACAAAAATAAGTTAATAGATTTGGAAAGGTATGAAGGAGGAGTGGTGAAGTTTGGTGATAATTCTATTGGAAGAATCAAAGGTAGAGCAACCATTTATTTTGATGGAAAGAACAAAACCAGTAATGTACTATATGTTGAAGGTCTAAAGTACAATCTTCTCAGTGTTGGACAGTTAGTGGACAAAGGCTATGATCTCCGATTCAAGAATGGAAAATGCAAGATCTTTGAAAGTTTCAGAACAGAGATTGCATCTGGTACTCAGACTAAAGGTAATATCTTCCACTTGGTTGGTACTGGTAAAAGTTGCTTATTTGTTCAAATTGATCAGAGTTGGTTGTGGCATAGAAGAATGTGTCATGTGAATTTTGATAATATCATCAAGATAAGAAACACTCAAGCTGTAAGAGATCTTCCAAGATTGGTATAACCTACCAATAGTTTGTGCAAGGAATGTCAATTGGGAAAACAGAGCAGAGTCTCATTCAAAAGAAAGGAACAATCCTCTACCAGATTATTGGACTTAGTTCATACTGATCTATGTGGTCCGGTAAGAATCAGGAGTGTGCAAGGTGATAGATACTTCATGTTATTAATTGATGACCTTTCCCGGATGATGTGGGTAACTTTTCTGAAAGAGAAATTAGAAGCTCTAGAGAAATTCAAAATATTCAAAGCTATGGTAGAGAATGAAACCAAATTAAAATTAAAATGTCTGAGGTCTGATAGAGATGGAGAATGCACATCTGGTGAGTTCATAGAATTTGGTGAGAAATATGGAATAAAAAGATAGTTGTCTACTCCTAGGACTCCACAGCAGAATGGAGTAGTGGAGAGAAAGAACCAGACCATCCAGGAAGCATCTAGAACCATGATGATGGAGGAAAATGTTCCTTAGATCTATTGGAGAGAAGCTATAAGCACTACAATCTATACTCTCAATCGAGTACAAATCATAACCAATACCGGTAAGACTCCCTATGAACTTTGGTTTGACATTACTCCCACTGTGAGGTATTTTAGAGTCTTTGGTAGCAAATGTTACATTAAAAGAGATGAAGATCTCAAAAAATTTGATGCTAGAAGTGATGAAGGAATATTCTTGGGTTATTCTACTCAAAGCAAAGCATATCGGTATTATAACAAGAGATTAAGGAAGATTGTTGATAGTACAAATGTGAAGGTTGATGAAGGTGTTGAAAAACCCTCAAGGTTTTATGAATATGATGAAGATGATCAAAATGATGTTTTTGTTCAAAAAGTCCAAGCTCCCTCTGAAATTTAGATTCAGACTGATCCAGTAAATCAAGAAGAAGAGATAAGTTTGAATGAACCTGTTCAAAAATCAGAAATGCAAGAAACTCCCAAAGTTCCTAGGTATGTAAGACTGAATCACTCTAAAGATCAGATCATAGGTGATAAAAGCAAAGGTGTACAAACTAGAAGAAGGATTACTCAAAATTTAGAAGAGTATTGTCTAATTTCAAAGATTGAACCCAAAACAGTGAATGAAGCTTGCAATGATGAAAAATGGACTAAAGAAATGGAGGAAGAGCTGATGCAAATTGAGAAAAATCACACTTGGGATCTTGTTTCCAGACCTAATTAAAAGAATGTGATTGGAACCAAATGGGTCTTCTAGAATAAACTAAATGAAGATGGTGAAGCAGTCAGAAACAAAGCCAGATTGGTCTGCAAGGGTTACTCCAAAGTAGAAGGAGTTGATTTTGAAGAAACTTTTGCTCCAGTGGCAAGAATTGAAGTAGTTGGATTATTTCTTGCTTTTTCTACCTTCAAGGATTTCAAGGTATATCAGATGGATGTCAAGTCTTCCTTCCTAAATGGTGACTTGGAAGAAGAAGTTTACATTGAGCAACCGGATGGATTTCAATTGTCTGATCATGGTGATATGGTCTAAAAATTGAAGAAAGCACTGTATGGACTCAAGCAAGCCCTAAGAGCCTAGTATGAAAGATTGGTTAAGCATCTTTTGAAGATTGGTTTCAACAAAGGTACTACTGACAGTAACTTGTATTTCAAAATTGATCATGAAAATATCTTGATTGTTGAAGTGTTTGTTGATGATATCATTTTTCGAGGAAGAGATAGTATGTGCAAAACCTTTGAAAATCAAATGAAAAGTGAATTTGAGATGTCCATGTTTAGGGAAATGAATTTCCTCTTGGGTCTACAAATCACTCAAACAAAGAAAGGAATCTTCATTTCTCAGACCAAATATGTGAAAGAACTGTTGGAGAAATTTGGGATGGAAGACTCAAAACCAATGAATACTCCCATGACAACCAGATGTAAATTGAGCAAAGATGATGACTCTCCTAAGGCTGATCAGAAAAAGTACAGGTCAATGATTGGAGGACTATTGTATCTCACTCAAACTAGACCTGACATTATGAATGTTGTTGGTCTTATTGCCAGATTTCAAGCTAATCCTAGAGAATCTCATGTCATGGCAATCAAGAGGATTTTTAGATATCTAAAAGGGATAGTTGAGTATGGTTTGTGGTATCTTAGAGATCATGATTTCTCTCTTCATGCATATACAGATGCGGATTGGGCAGGAGATGTGGATGATAGGAAGAGTACTAGTGGTGGAGCATTCTTTTTGGGGAAAATATTGGTTTCTTGGCGAGCAAGAAACAAGAGGCTATATCTCTATCCACTGCAGAAGAAAAATATATTGCAGCAGTAGGTAGTTGTACTCAAGTATTGTGGATGAAGAAACTAAGGGACATCAAAGTTGAGTATAAGGAACCTATCACAATCTTCTGTGATAATTCAAGTGCAATAAATGTATCAAAGAATCTGGTGTTGCATTCAAAGACTAAACACATAGCCATCAAGTTTCACTTTTTGAGAGAGAAAGTGAACAAAGATGAAATCAGATTGGAATTTGTGCCTTACAAGGATCAGATTGCAGATATTTTTATTAAACCTCTACCTAAGGACTCCTTTGAGTATCTCAGGGAGAAGTTAGAGGTTATTACCCCTCTAGCTCTGAATTTAGATGCACTATTATGGATCAGTCTGGTGGATCTCACAACCATATCTTGTGGTCCAGATTGATGTTTGGGAAGCTATTACTCAAGGGGAGTAGCTTGTATGATTATGAATTGATGCAAGTATGTGCCCTTTGCCATTGATGTCAAAGGAGGAGAGAAGACATGTGAAAAACAAGTGGTTGCTGATCAAAGGGGGAACATGAAAGAAAGAGAAGACATGTAAATAGATTTTGTTAATAAGGGAAGTTGTGATAGTGTGGATAAGTTCTTGTCTTGATGGGTAAAACAGTTTTTCACATCATATGTCACCATCAATGACAAAGGGGGAGATTATTGCAAGTATGGGCCTAACCGGTGTTGTCATTGATGTCAACATACTCCTGTTGCATTGATGATAAGGATTGGATGAGCTATGCGCTGAGGATATTGAGAAAATTATTCCTAATTAGGAACATAGAAGAACATAGAAGGTAGTAAGGTAAAGATCCCAGCTAAGATGAAGATTAGAGGAAGCACTTCAAAGGGTTTGTAGATATGTATCTTAAGATGATCCAGGAAAGATTTTAGAGGTCCGCATGAAGAACTGAAGAAGTTATGGCCACTCAAATAAAACCAGTTCCGGTAGGTGTTTAGAGGTGAGAGAGTGACACAGATAGGTCTGGTGAGATCCAGAAATGTAATACCCTATTCTGCATATTTGATGGAGTATTTAGGAAGGCAATGTGAAGTGACAACTCAATTGGTTCATGGTCTGGAGGTCTGCAAGCATCTATTCTAATATGACAGTGATGACAAACTATGTTCTTGAGGTTCTGGATGAAGGAGAGAATGATTTCAGTAAGTAGAAGTAGTGTGGATGTTCTTGATGTCTCAGGCAAGTTTGTGGAGGTCTTTAGTTTGTGTCCAGTTCATGTTGGTGGTCCACATTGAAGGTTGAGCTCGCAATTAAAGATTTACTTTCGGATGATGATGTCCTTCTTTAGTCTGGATGACCGGATGAGTTACACATCCTATGGATGATCTGAAAGGTGTCCTGGGAAGAATGGCATGTTCCCAAAGAAAGATTGAAGTCTCAGATCTGTGTAGTTGACAGTGTGTTGATCCATGTGAAGTCTTTTTGTAATAAGTCATGTTGTATTTATGTACTTGCTCTGTAATGTATGCCGACTTGGATGATAATTCCTAAGTCGATGTCTTGTATAAATAAGGAGTTGTAAAGTCATTTCCAAGTGTGTCTGATGGAGATGAGTGTGTGGTAGAGAGGTAGAAAGTGAAAAGCAGAGCAGAAGTGTTGGGCTTAAATGGAACTGACTCAAGCATGGTGAAGAAGCTATTTTTTAGTTCAAGTATGTAGTACTTATTATTTTGTAGATAGTGTGTCTCTTGTAGGAAGTGGGCCTCTTGTGAGTAGTGTGCTCAGGCAATGAGCCCTAATTGGAATGTGCCATTTTGTTCTTTCTATTCTTCTAATAGAGAATACAATCCTAGGTTAGTCACCCCGTAGTTTTTTCCCTTAACTACGTTTTCCATGTCAAAATCTTGGTGTTAATGTGTTAATGTGTTTCTGCTCTTGAATTGTTGCATTACATTTCCATGATTGATTTATTATTATGCTGTTGGAGAAGAAAAGTATTTAAAGTGATTAATTAAAAGAAAGTTTTGAACAATTGATTCACCCCCCCTCTCAGTTGTCTGTCTTAAATCTAACATTTTGAAGTGCTTATTTCATCATCAGGCTTTATTATGTTGTAAGAAAATACAGGCATCTAGGTATAATTAAACCAAGATGACCTGAGTATTACTTACATGGATTTTGATATAGCAAGTTAATACAAGCATCTAGTCAAAATTGAATCTAGATGACCTAAGTATTTCTTGTATTTCAACAAACAAGGATTGCCCCTTTTCATTTTTAGACCTTTGAAAGTCCTCAATGATCTTTTATTGATCACGTTGTTAGACAAAAGTCGTCACATTACTAAATTTTAATCCACAAACAGTAGACAAAGAAAATGATTATGCCCCCATCATAGCATCTCTAGCTTTTGGCATCCTCGAGTAGTATAGGAAGACATAATAACAAAAAATCAAGACCTTGTAAGTTAACCGATATAAAAAAAAAACACAAAGCATTCTTGCATTAGATGTGTCTTCTTGCCATAATTGATAGAGAGTCAGTTTGAGTGTTTTGGGTATGGTGTTCTACTTTGTTTTGGATGGGTTAATGTTTTGCATCAAGATTTTTGTTGTTTTGGGAAGCTTGCTTTTTGCTGCACGCGCTTGCATCTAGTTGAAGGTATCACAATCCTTTATTGGTATCCTCTTATAACATGTGGCATTCAAGAATCCAAATCCGTAATTAGGTCAAGGAGTTGCCCCCAGTTTAGACAAAGGATCCACTTATTATGGGTGACACGACAAACAAATATGAAGAGATGGACCCTAAGGGACTAACCTAGTGCCTTGGGGGCTCATTGCTAAATGGCCTTGCCTACGTGACGACGCAAAGGCAACGTAGTTCGGGGTGAACCTGATGGACCTAAGACCTAGGCAATGGCATAGACACAGAGATGGCATGGACAGCAGGATAGACGACACTTGAAGGAAATGGAGAGGAAAGAAGCGAAATGGAGCGGAGTGGAGCCTCGAGGGCGCATTGATAATGGCCTTACCTACGTGATAACACAGAGGTGACATAGTTTGACAACGGTTCAAATGGATTGGTACAAGATGAACGATATGATGGACACAAGAGAGATAAGGTCACAACAGATGGAGGAAGCGGTTTGTCATAGATAGTGCATGTTTACCAGGGTTTCACCACTTGCTTTTATTTGCACAAATAGATAAAAATATGCATGACGCCTGTTTGCCAGGTTTTCATCATGGTATCTATCCTAGGCACCTGTTTGCTAGGTTTTCACCAGAGGACAATTTTTTTGTTATTTTTCCATTTTTTTTATTTTTTTTTATTTTGACATTTTTTTGGTTTTTTTTTTAATTTTTAAGGACTCCCTTGCATTGGGGTTTTTAGGTATAGAACTTGTGAAGATGCATGTTGTTGATAAGATCATCAAAAAGTTCACCTTTAGATGTAGCCAATTGATATGCCCCTGATTCATAGATTGCAATGATGACATAGGACCTAGCCAGTTGGGTTTGAACTTGCCTTTTTTCTCTTGATCTTGCTAATTTCAGGGGTTTTCTTTGAGGACTAGATCACCAACTTGGAATACTTAGGGATTTACCTATGGTTATAGCTTTGGGACATCCATTGTTGATAATCTTTTAAGTGGTTAAAGGCTTGTTGCTTTCTCTCTTCGAGCAACTTTAACTTTTGAAGTTTGGACACTCTGTACTCTTCATCAGATATGAGGCCTTTTAATGAAACTCACAAGGATGTGATCTCAACTTCAATAGGAAAGATGGCTTCAGATCCATAGACCAGGGAGTATGGTGTTGCACCTGTAGGTGTGTAGATACTTGTACGATAGGCCCATAGAGCTGGATTTAGCTGGATATGCCAATCACAGCCAGCATCATTGATAGTCTTTTTTAGAATTTTCAAGATAGTTTTATTTGATGCCTCTGCCTAGCCATTGCCTTGGGGGTAATAGGGGGTAGAAAAGTGGTGTTGGATATGGAATTTGTCACATAGTTCCCTGACATCCTAATTTTTGAATGGTCATCCATTATCCATGATAATGGATGAAGGGATACCACAACGACAAACGAGATAGTTCAAGATAAAGGAGGCAATTTGCTTGCCTGTGATATTGGCTAAGGGCATAGCTTCAATCCACTTCATAAAGTACTTGGTGGTGGTGATTATGAATTTATGGCCACAGAATGAAGGAGGGTGTATCTTGCCCACTAAGTTGAGTCCCCACTGAGAGAAGGGCCAAGGGGTTGTTAATGGTTGTAGCTCCTGTGCTAGTGCATGTATCAGGTTCCTGTGGATTTGGCACTTCTTGCACTTCTTTACAAAATGGTAGGAACCTTGTTCCATGGTTGGCTAGTAGTATCCCATGCGTATGAGTTTCTTGGCTAGGGTAGGGCCACTAGAGTGGGTCCCACATATACCATCATGCACTTCGCTTAGGGCAGTTTGATATTCCTCACTATTGAGACACCTAAGGAGAGTACCATCGAGACCTCTGCGATATAGGGTATTGGCGACAATCACATACTGGGATGCCTGACAAATGAAGGTTCATTTTTGTCTACTGGAGAGATCTGGTGGGAGGGTATTCTCTTTAAGATAGGCAAATGTCTTTCCATAGAGGGCGGAATCAGTTCTGAAAATGTGGCAAATGATATGGGATTCAGGGGTGTCATATGTAGGACAAGACACTGGCTCTACCAAGAACTCGTAATGTGATTGATTATTTAGAATATCAAGGAGATATGCAATTGTGGCCATGGCGTCTGCAGCTTTGTTCTCAATCCTTGGTATCTGCTCAAAAGAGATCTGGATAAAGTATTCTTTGAAATCATCTACCATCCATTTGTAAGGGATTACTTTCTCATCTTTTGTCTAGTAGTCATTATTTACTTGGTTTATGACCAGCTGTGAGTCACCATACACCTGAATTTCTTTGATATTCCATTCCACTGCTAGCTTGATGCCAATGACAAGGGCCTCATACTTTGCCACGTTGTTAGTGTAGGGAAAGAGTAATTTGTATGATTTAGGAATGGTGTCACCACTAGGGGTGATCAACAAGATACCTGGTCCCGATCCATGTTGAGTGTATGAGCCATCGAAGTACATTTTCCAGGTGGTTTTGGTTATGTGAAAGATAGATTCATCTAGAAATTTAAATCTCAAAGGCCTGTCATCTATTAGAGGTGCATCTGCCAGTTGGTCTGCAAGTACTTGGCCTTTTATTGCCCTCCTGTCTACATATTTGATGTCAAATTTGCTGAGAAGCATGACCCATTTGGACAATCTACCTGTAAGGGCCACTTTGTTGAGTAAATACTTGAGTGGGTCAATCTTTGCTACTAGTTTGACCAAATGTGACAACATGTAATGTCTCCACTTTTGTGAGGCAAAGACCATAGTGAGGCATGCTCTTTCAATTGGTGTGTATTGTAGTTCATACCCAACAAGTGTTCAACTGATATAGTAGATCACTTGTTCTTTTCCTTCATAATTTTGTTGTGCGAGGAGAACTCCCAAAGCTGTTGGTGTGGTTGAGATATACAGTAGCAAAGGTTTACCCTAAATTGGTGGCATCAATACGGGTGGTTTCATGGGATACTCTTTTAACTGATGAAATGCATGTTCGCATGAATCGTTCCATTTGAAAGGGACATTCTTATGTAGGAGGTGGGAAAATGGGTGGCACTTGTCTGCCAACTGAGAAATGAATCTTCAGATAGATTGTAGTTTTCCTTGCAAAGATCTTAGTTGAGTGAGATTTTTAGGAGGCGACATTTCCATGATGGCCTTTACTTTAGTTGGGTCGACTTCAATTCCATTGGCAGACACTATGTATCAAGTAGCTTGCTTGATGTAACTCCAAACATGTACTTCTTTGGATTGAGGTGCACATTAAACTATTCTAGTCTTGTGAAGATTTTGTCCAGTACTGCCAAATGTCCTTCTCTTGTGACTAATTTTGCCAAGATGTCATCAACATAATCTTCCATTATAGTGTGCATCATGTCATGGAAGATTGTGGTCATAGCTCTCTGATATGTTGTGCCAGCATTTTTCAAACCAGATGGCATGACACACCAATAATAGGTACCCCATGGACATGTGAATGCAGTCTTGTGTTGGTCTTCAGGTGCAATTTTGATTTGGTTGTATCTAGAGAAACCATCCATTAGCGATAGCATGGTGTGTCCTACCGTGAGATCTACAATAATGTCAATGTTTGGAAGGGGGAAATCATCTTTTGGACAAGCTTTATTTAGGTCCCTAAAGTCATTACATATTTGGACTCTGCCATCTGGTTTGGCGACTGGTACTATGTTTAAAATTTGCTCAGGATAGTTTATTGGCCTGATGAATTTGGCATCCAACAATTTTTTCAGCTCTTCTTTCACCATGAGGGCCACATGTGGGTACATCTTCCTGAGTTTCTGCTTTACTGGCTTAGCTCCTAGAGCTAAGGATAAGTGATACATTATGAGATTTGGATCTAACCCTAGCATGTCTGCATATGTCCAAGCAAAGCTGATCTATTTTCTTTTGAAAAATTTGGTGAATGCTAGCTTTTCTTGTGTTGTTAAAGACTGTGCCATGTGGATCATTCTGGGATTATCACCCGTGCTGACATTGATCAGCTCTGCTGGTTCTATCAAGATTTAAGATCTCTCTTGACATGTGAGATTGGGTAGATTGTCAAGCCTTCCATCCTTCGACACCTAAGAGAGGTTTTCACCATTGGATACGTCTATATTTTTACTTTTTTCATGATTTAACTGTGAGGTCTACCTTTTTCATTCCCATTCATTTGACTATTTACTTTACTATTAATGATACATTTAGACTTGTGGGACTGTTGATTCTGAATTCCTAAACTATTAGACTTTATGTTATTATGGGAAAACTAATTGGGTGATGTTAGATAGATGCTTTATATTAAGAGAAAACAAATTGGGTGATGTTAGATAAATGCTTTATATTATGGGAAAACTAATTGGGTGATGTTAGATAGATGCTTTATATTAAGAGAAAACAAATTGGGTGATGTTAGATAAATGCTTTATATTATGGGAAAACTAATTGGGTGATGTTAGATAGGTGCTTTATATTATGAGAAAACAAAATGGGTGATGATAGATAGATGCTTTATATCATGATGTTAAAGGAAAACTAATTGGGTGATGTTAGATAAAAATTGGTTTATATTATGATGTTAAAGGAAAACTAATTGGGTGATGTTAGATAGAAATTGGTTTTGTGATTTAATCTTGGGAATGGATGTTTGAAAGCAGAATTCAAAATCTAATTGTAATGTGACTTCCTTTATGCTTATGTGAACTAGTGATATTTTATGTGAGTGTATGTTTTAATTCACTTCGGCTATGATATTCATATGTGGAATTAACTTTGCAATTAAGTGCGTAGGTAATTCTAACAAACCATAGAAATTGGAGATCATCCCACACTTGATGTTGTAATCCCTTGTGAAGCCGATCTAGTTCCATGAGGAACTAAGATCAACTCTGTGTATGATGAAATTTTATAATGTTGTTTTACATGTGGTTAATCAGGCTAAGTCTTCCCCTCTTTTAAATTGAATTATAATTTGTGTTGTAAGAATTTTGTCTTTGAATTTCATTTTTTCTAAATTTTAAATTTGGAGACCCTTTTCATGTGATTTAACTTGATCCTGGGTGCTCTAACTAGGCTAAACATGACCCTGAGTTGTACCCCATGGGTCTAGGGACCTATTTGACTTGGGTAACCCTTGGTAAACCTCCATATGGTCACCTTAACTTCACCCTGAAGTTAAGTGACGAAGTTGGAGGCATGGGAGGGAGAGGATGAGCGGTACCAACACTCAACCCAATCCCTCTTCACTTCCCAAGGTTGGAGATGACTCCAAGACCCACCAATTGTGGAGGACTTGACTCCAAGTCTCTCTCACAATTGGTGAGAGTACCCTTGGAGTTGTGTGGTCCCTCTTGAGAGGAAAGGAAGGAAACACATGTGTCACCCATTCCCTCTTTAACTCCTCTTTTCTCTCCCACATGTTGGAGAGAGGACAAGTGGTAAGGGGTGAGGGAGACTTGGGGGATGGGTGAGTGACATGTGTCAATACCCATCCCTTGGAACATACTTGTAGTGGGGAGGAAGAGTGAAGAGGGGACAAGTGTCACCTCCCCATTCCTCTAAGCTCATGGGTTGAGCTTATTTTAATCCCACTTGGGAGAAGATGAGAGGTTGTTGAATTTTTAGGAATTTTAATTGTTAGAATTGAAATTGGGGAGAAAAGATAGAGGGAGTTTGGTGGCTTATGTTGGAGGAGAATTTGGAGAAGCTCTACATAAATTTCTTCCATAATTGGGCTTTTAAAAGTTGGTTCTCAAGGCTAAGGCCTTCCTTTTGTATTTTAGTTTGCTTGCATGATACATATGTATGTGATTTATTTTCTTGAGTTTTATTGTTATTGTGGGGAAATTTGGTTTGGTGTTGTAAGAGCCTCTCCCACTTGGGAGAAGATGCTCAAAAAGTGTGGTGTAGGGGAGGAGTGATCCTCCTTGGGGTCATTACCTTGTTTTTGGGGTGTTATAAGCCTTGAGGGCAATATATGTGATTTTGAACAATTTGAGACATGGTTTGAGAGCCAAAATATGGAAACTTTTAGAAATTTTGTTAAATGTGTTGGCTTGAGGCCATAAGAGAAATTGTGTTGGGATATTTTGTAGGAGTGGCACTCTTGAGTTGAGTGTGTCCACTCCCCTACCCCTTTGAACTCACCTTGGTTGAGTTCATGTGTTGTGATTATCCATGGGTGTAAAAATTGTATTTTTGGTTGTTTGGAATGTCTTGTTGTGAAGTGGAATTGAGTTCCCTAAGTGTGTGGATGACCTCCCTAGCTCAGGGGTGACCCTCTTGTGGGTCTACGGTAGGGAGGAGAGCAAGATGTGTGGTTTTCTTTCCCCTTGATGTGAAATGTAGGTTCATTGGAGCTAAATGTGAAGTTGGAGAAACTCCTTGTGCTTGGAGTTAATATTTTATTTTCCTTTACTCTTTAAGCTCTCAAGAAAGAGCTTGGCCTATTTAGGAGCTTCACCTTTGTTGATTTTCAAAGAGGAGAACTTGTTTCTCTCTCTTGTTGTAAAATTGTGTTTTCTTAAGTTCTGTGAAAGCCATTGTTGTTGTATTGAAAGTTACAATTGTTGATTTAAATTTTATCATTCAAGTAAAGATGAAGGAATAAAATTTGTATTTAAAAGCTGTAATCAGTGAAATCAAAATGAAGATTATAACTAATCAAATGCAAACTAACATGATTATACCTTCATGAAGACCTCACAAATCCATGCGGGAAGGAGATGCACCCAAGAGATCTCCTTAGATCTTTCCTGTGATTAGTGTGTAGATGTGTATTGCTCAATGCATACAACACGATGTAAATGAGAGACAAGTGGTTTGATGCCTATTTTGGATGGAGATTGGGAATGATTGGAGTGATTTTGGCAGAGATTTGATGAGATGAGATTGGGGAGTGATTTTGACAGAGGTTTGATACATGAAGAGGTCTCTCCATTGGCCTAGAGAGGGGTCCAATTTATAGGATTTTGGAGATGAGGATGGAGGATGAGGATTCAGTTGATGAGATCAAGGGCTAGGAATAAAAGTGAATCTTTTATTCCTAGAGGATGAGTTAAAAATTTTCATTTTGGGAAGAGTGGAGGATAATGGGGGACAACAAAATTTTAAATTCAGTGAGTGGAGGATAGTGGGAGACAACTAAATTTTAAATTCAGTGATTGGAGGAGTGTGGGGGACAACTGAATTTTAAATTCAGTTTAGTGGAGGATAGTGGGAGACATCTAAATTTTAAATTCAGTGAGTGGATGATGAGGTAAGCAGGGTTAATTAAGTGTTATCTTAATTAACTTAAGTCTAGGTTAATTAGATAATTAGGATTTATCTTATTAACAGGGATTAGGGAAATCGATAAATCAACTAAATAAATGTTAGGAATATTCATTCAATTGATGAGGATAGGGTTGTAAGATTAAATGGATTAATTAGGTGAATTAATTGATCACCAAGGATATGCAGATGGGGAGAGTGGATTAGTGTAGGGGTATAGAAAATTGGTTTGCAGAGCAGTCTAATTTTAGGTGTCTACATTTGCCCCTCTTTGAGATGATGTTGCCGCTAAGTAACATCATTTCAAAGAAGTTAAAACATAGAGTTGGATTGGATAGAAAAAAAATATTTTGGTTTGGAAGAACAGGGTAAGGTTTGGGGATAATTGGTAAGGGTGATGCCCCCTCGAGAGGATAGGCGGGTTGTGAGAACACGGTTGTGCTCTCGAAATGGATGGGATAGATTGGTTGAACTAGTCAGAGGATAAGTGGTGGGATGAAAGGATGATGATTTTTGGAGATGATTGGTGGATGATCATTGTGCTGAGACTGAATTTGAGCAATCTTAGGTTTGATATAGCAAAGTGGATATGTTCACCAAGGTATGGAAAACCAGGGTGATGATGTTTATCCAACATTTGCATGGATTAGACACACAAACAAAGGGATGATCCCATGCATGCCCAAGATAGTACAACCTTGTCTAGATGAGGGAAGGGGACTCATAGCATAAGCTCTTAGTACAAAAAAAGATATGATGAACCTTAGATGCATAATGAGATCAATATGCTAGAACTGACCCTATGATCACTCAAGATATGAATACTAACTTGGAGTAATGAGACCAACCCACAAGCACAGTATACAAAAGCAAGACCATGCCCCATTCTAGATGTTTTCGCCACATACCATGATATAATAAGATCAAGGTAGCTTTGATGTGATCTTTGAATAGGACAAAAAGATAAAAATCAAAAACCAAAAGACCAACGAACCAAACAAGTAACCATTGTATCTTTTGCCAAAATGGATGATGATGTGATAGATTCTGTCTATCGTAGGAAAGATATATCCTAAGGCAGAGATTGATAGATGATTTGATGTTGTTGTAAAAGTGGCTCAAGATGTGATGGTGACAAGTTGTGATTGATGCTGATTTGATAGTTGATGATTTTGATTAAGGACAATGTTTTGATAGGTGATATGATGCTTGGATCTAGTGTAATCTTATTGAGGATAGGTGTGATGATGATGCAGGATGATGATAAATGCGATGATGATGAGAGTGTGATGGAGCAAGTTTTATTTTTGTGATGGATAAATTATTTGTGGAATTTTGTGTGTTTTCTATTGTTTTGGGATTTTTTGATAGTTGTGATGTTTTTGTATTTTTTGATATTTGTGATGTTTTTGGATTTTTTGATTTGTGATGTTTTTGAATTTTTTGGATTTTGTGATGTTTTTGAAATTTTTTGATTTTGTGATGTTTTTGAATTTTTTCAATTTTGTGATGTTTTTGAATTTTTTTGATTTTGTGATGTTTTTGAATTTTTTGATTTTTGAAAAGGAATGGTTTATTATGAGATGGTTGCATTGGATTTCATGTGGATAACTTTTGCGCTAGATACCAATGACAAGGGAACACCAAGTCTAGAGGTGAAAGTGATGGGGTTGGATAGCTAATTCATGATAGATGAAATGGACAAGTGATAGGGATGCGTGTTAGATAGATGGAAGATAAGGATGAGGGGTAGGATAGGTATGCATGATATATGGATGGGGGATTGTAGGATTTTCTCCAAGGGCTAGGTTGCAAGGAATCATATGCCCTAATGCCTAAAGAATTTTGCATGATGGGCTCATGTTTGAATGGGTGGACCTTGCAATAGATGAATGGAGGATATACTTGGAAAGGAAGTATGCTAAGAGGTCTCCAAAACATGTTGTTGATATTTTGCCCCTTGTCTTTATCAAGATCTAAGGTGGGAGATATAGTCAATAAGAATATGATAGGATAAGGATAAGACAGTGGATAAGATGTGCAAGGGGATGTTATGGATGTAGATGAAGGATACGGTTTTGCCCCCAAGTGTAGGGATACAAAATGGATGGAGAAGGGATTACGCATGACGCCGACAAGGGGTTTTCATCATGGTACTTGCCCAAGGTGCCACAAGGAGTGGTTTTCACCAGTGGATGGATTTTTTCTCTTTACTATTTTCTTGATTTTTTTTTTTTTTGCTTTTTTGATGGAATGGGGACTCTAGCATCTGTTTCCATAACAAGGAGAAGATGGTCCCATGTTGGATAGCATTATGGATGATGATTGCGTGGATTGTTGGAAGATAGGAGAAGATGAAATGGATGGTGGATAAAGGATTATGATGTGTTATTATGCAAAAGCATGGACCATAGGGATGTGATGGGGAAGATATGTACAATAGTGAACGAAAGATGGAGAGATGGAGGTATGTGGGAATTGCAAGTGGTGGAGGCGAACCAAGACCAGTGGTTGCACATGTTGTGATGTATTTGGAAGCTTGTACTTGGGATGTGGAGTTGGGAATAATGGGGATTGGGATGGGGGATATTTGGATGGTCGATTTGGGGTTTTAGGGACCCAAATAGACTTAGACTTTGGGGGATTTTTAGATGGGGAGCGGGGTGTTTGGGATTTTGGGGTGAATTGGGATGTAGATGCCTCATTTGTTTTGATTGATCTTTGCTTAGGGACCCACACCATTTTTGCTTTTGCTTTTTCTTGTGAGGGTGTGGGCTTTGATAGCCTTTTGGATTTTTCATTTTGATTGGAAGGGATAATATCTTTAGGCTTTTGTGCTTTATGAGTTGAGGCATTCAAATATTTGAATCCCATGGATTTGGTGGAAGCTTCATGTTTGAAAGATGTGTGCTTTTGTTGGTCTTGATTCAGGATTTTAGTGGACTTATGGATGGAGGGGTAAAAAGTGGATTTTTGGATAGATGGATGAAGTGATTTGATGATTGGGATATTGGGAGTTGGTAGGATAGGAGGTAGAGTGGATTTGATAGGGATCTTTGGAGTTGGAAGTAGTGGAGGTAAATTGGATGGAGGGAGATGGATGGTCACATGCTTTTACAAATGATAGGATGATGGAGGAGGGATGGTGACATATGTTTTTGAAATGCGATGAGATGCACCATGTGTGGGATTGGATGAATGGATATTGGAAGGTGTGTGGGTGGTACCAACATGTTTGTTTTGTTTGTCTTGGGGTGTATAGCCAAGGCCATGCGAGGATGGATGGAATGTGGTGTGGATGGGCTCCAAGATGCCTTGTTCATGAAGGCCTAAGCCTTTGCCTTGATAGTTCATGTGTTGGAGCATGTGACATGCAATGGGATGTTTGGTGCTGTGGAAACAAGACGCGAATCCATTATTTGTTGGAGAAAGATATGTGATAGATGGAAGTTGTTCACCTCCTATGAGGGGTTTACCACGGATGAAGGTGCTTTTTCCAAGTGGATAAGGGGGAGGTTTTGGGATGGGATTGGTAGATGGAGGTGAAAGATTAATGGGGGATGGTAAAGGGGTGGTAGAAGTTGATGGAGGATCAATAAGGTGATCCATAGATGGGAGGGGATGGGTAGATCTTGATTAGGAGAAGGGGTTGATGTTTCATCATGCTTCGGATTTGTTTCTTGACATAGCACGTGTGCTTGGATAGGAGTGGGAGTGACTTGGATAGATGTGGTGGGTGCTTGACTTATGTGTGCTTGAACATGGCTGCATGATGGTTCTTGAGTTATGATAGGGGATTGTTCAAGAGGTTTGGTGGATGTTGGATTGCATGAGGGTGTTTGGTTCCTTGCTAATAGCCAATGGATGGCATCCTTCATGAGTTTATGGGTTGAAGAGTAATATAATGGATGGATAATGATGACAGATGGTGTAGGATTAGGATGGGGATTGGATAGGTGGGTGACAAGATTAGGTAATGACGGTTCGTAGATAGGTTCAAGGATAGGTGTTGGACTAGATGGTGGTGTTGGAGGGTTTGGGGATTGGGGGGATTCCTTTACTTTGCTTTCATTTTTAGGTGATGTTCTTTGGAAGAAATCCCACAAGGATTCTTTGGATGTGATAGTGTTGGGACTTGGAAGGTTTGATTGTGGATTAGATGGTGGAGGCCACTCTAGATTGGTATATCCCTTCTCAAAGGTTATTAGATCTTGCCTAGGATAACTTGGACTCATTTGATTTATGTACAAGGGACCACTTGGACTTGCATGTGCTTCTTGTTGCAAAGGTGGATTTGGGCTCACTAGTGCTTGTTGGGGAGGCCATGGATAGTCTTGGTTGCCTCGTGGATGGGCTTGGTGGTATGTTGGACTGTTAGAATGAGAAATTGGATAATGTTGGGGTGAAGGTTGATTTGTTGATGTGGCATTGACATGATAGGTGGATGAATTAGGTTGGTATGAAGTTGAAGATGATGACATGTAAGGTTGTTGTGGAATTTATTGAGGTTGGGATGGTGTTTGGACTTCTTGTTGTGATATGATTTGTTGGTGATGGTGGTAAATGTGTTGATGTGATAATGATGGAGGGGTTGAATAGGATAATGATTGTTGTGATATGGATTGATATAGATTAGGGTTGTGATAAGTTGATAAAGGGTTGATATGACATGTGGATGAATTTGGTTGATATGAAGTGGGATAAGTTGATGCAGAATTGGTTTGATGTGTAGGTGGATATGATGGGATAGGTGCTAGAGAGGATGGTCGTTAGACTTTGCAAGTGGCCAAGAAGTGTTGGATTTCTTCCGAGAGGTATTGTATGTGTGAGGATTGGCTTGTTCGACCTATTTGAATCAATTCTTGAATGCTTTGAAAGGTTCGCTACTCTAAAGGGGATTGGCTTGCATGCATGTGGTGAAGCATATAAAGGAGCTTTTGGAAGTCCTCTAAGGTTGACATGATGTCACACATGTGGTTAAATCTTAAGTCCTTTTTGGCAAGTGTTTGGTTATGATTCAATGATGATGTGGATTGTTTGGATGAAGTTGATTAGGATGAAGGTGACTAGGATGTGCTTAGGGATGATTGGGATGGAGGTTGATTTGAGAAGGATGGAGAGAATAATGTTGTGTAATGATTAGAATGATGTTGTTTGGATAATGATTTAGATAGAGTGGTGATGATTTGATGATGTAGGGTGACAAGGATGTGAGTAGGATTGATTATGGATGACTTGGTTGTGATTAGGATTGAGGTGGTTAAGAATGGGTGATTAGGATGAGTGTGATTGGATTTGAATGTTATGAATGACTTGTCTTATGTGTTTGATGTTTAGTTTGATTTGGCAATGTTTAGCAAATGATCATAGGTACAAACAAAAATCACTCACACAAGACACAAGCAAATTTGAATTTTGAATTTTGAAGAATATGAGAATGATTAACAAGCACACTTGCAAAACAAATCAACATGCCCTAATGTCTAGTTTGATGTAAGGTATGGCCAGTTAGGTTTGGTCAATGTTTAGATGAGGTTGACTAATGATTTGAAAGTGAAATCCTGTCACACAGCTGAGAGAAGGGGGTAACCCACCCTTCACCTTCACTTCGCAAAGGTAGAAAGTTCTTTGGGGCTTAGCCAAGAGTGACAAGATTCTGATTTCAAAGAGGGTGTCTTTTGATTCAGCATCGGATGAGGTCATCCCTAGGGGTGATGAAATCCCCTAGCAAGCCTCCTAGGAAAGGGGGTGACAAAAGTGAATTAAGTGAGGTGTTTTTGATCTCCAAGATCACCTTGTGGTGCGAGGAGAGAGCATACACACACCCACTAGATTCACACTTGCAGTTGATTAATTATCCCTTAGAAAAATGAAATGTGATGAAGACACGTCAAGCAGTGATTCTTTTTAACCCAATTTCAAGGTGTGATTGAAGACACATTGTTCATTTTAAGCCCAATTTTGATATGTGATGAAGATAAATGTTTGTTTTATGTCCCAAAATTGAAATGTGTGATGAAAGCAAGATTGAGAGATAAAGGATGAAATGAATACACCTAATTAAATTGCTGTCCAAATTGATGTAGATGCTGCTCCGGATGTTGCTCCAGCCTCGAATGATCACCTACAAGTCACAAGAATGAAAACAGAGCAAGTAGACTAGCCAAGGAGATTGTGATGCAAAAATTGAGAATCTGATAAAATCTAATTAAACTGAACTAATACAGAGAAAATAAGTGCATAAACAGATTCTTCAAGAGATTCTATGCGATTTTGAAAATAAATTTCATGAAAATTTAATCAAAAATGCAAAAGATATGATGATTTGAAGTTTAAATGTAAGTTTGACTTTGACTGCAAAAAAAAGGCTAGAAAAATGTACTATCACTTGATCAAATCCTCACAACTACAAAGTTCTTGGAGTCCTCTTTCCAAAGACTATTCATTTGTTCGATTTCGTCTCCGTTTGCAAAAGTTGTGCCAGTTTGAAAAAAATAGGCTCCTTCAGGTTTGAGGGGCAAAAAGGCCAGCCCTGACTGTCAAGATAAACCACTAGTGGTTTTTGAAATGCTGTTCACATGGGTGGTCAGTGGAGACTGGTGGTTTATACTAGCAGTTAAGGTTGTAGGCAAAGATTAGCCCCACCCCTGGTCATCCATGTGACCAGGGGTCCAATGAGGGCAAAAATAAACAAAACCTAACCTAAATTTTAAAGTTTGAAAAAAAAGCTATAGGGCGGTGGCTTTATGTGCAGGGGGACAACGTAGGGTTGGTCAAGGGCGGGGAGTAGGGACAGGAGGGAGTGGTGGTCGGGAGGAGGAGGCTCGGGTGGTGGGAGGATGGTGGTGGGGATTGGAGGGAGGCCGTGGGGGGGCTCTGCGGGGAGTGAGACAGGGAGGGGTGTTGGAAGTGGGGAGGAGGGGAGGTGTTCAGGTGGCGAGTAGGAGGAGCTGCGAGTGGCATCACAGGGAGGAGCTATGAGGGTTACATGGGGAGGGCAAAGCTTGGGTGGTGGTGAGCAGGAGGAGCTGTGGGCAGTGGGGAAGATATGCAGAGGTCATGGGAAGCAGGGAGGAGGTGTGTAGGTAGGGGGAAGAGGGGAGTTAAGGGTTTGGGTGTTGGGTGCTGCGGGGAGGTGCACGGGTGGTGAGAGGGAGACTGGGAGGAGGAAGCGGTGGATTGGCGGCTGGAGATATAAGGGTTTGAATGCAGATGGCGGGTAAAATAGGGGGTGGCGTAGGGGGGGAAACAGAGAGGTGGCCGCAGTGTTGGAAGTGGTGGATCGGCGGTGATGTCTCAAACCAAACTAATGTGATTTAACCTTCCTTCAAGATGAAAACCTACAAAACTTGAAAACCCACAATCACAGCAGACACACCGAACACAGATCAATGCCCGGGGGTATGGTTCCGTATGGTACGGATCCGTACTGTACGGACTGTACCCTAAAATTTTTTTAAGAAATTTCAAAAAAAATTGTCACGAAATATATGTAAATTTACTATCAAAAAACTCAGAAACAATGTTCTGGTCATAATGGTGAGGTTAGTTTTCATCCAAGACGCAACCTGCAACACTTCACCTCCAAAACTTGACAAAAATTGTTATAAAAACAAAGATTTTGACAAGAAACCTTCACAAAACGACGAGTAGATTCCCACCGGGTGTGTCAAATGTGATAAGTGAAATCAGAATGAAGATTAAAACTAATCAAATGCAAACTAACATGATTATACCTTCCTTCTGACTCATGAATCCATACGGGAAGGAGATGCACCTGATTAAGTCTCCTCAGATTTTTCCCGTGATTAGTGTGTAGATGTGGATTGCTCAAGTTCTCAACATAAGGTGAATGAGATTAGATGATGGATTGGATGGGATTGAGATAGGATTTTGACATTAGGATGGTAGGATTAGGAGATTTATGGAGTGATTTTGACAGAGTTCTGATGCATGAAGTGGTCTCTCCAATGGCCTAGAGAGGGGTCCAATTTATAGGATTTTGGAGATGAGGATGGAGGGTGAGGATTCAGTTGATGAGATCAAGGGCTAGGAATAAAAGTGAATCATTTATTCCTAGAGGATGAATTAAAAATTCTCATTTTGGGAAGAGTGGAGGATAATGAGGGACAATTGAATTTTAAATTCAGTGAGTGGAGGATAGTGGGAGACAACTAAATTTTAAATTCAGTGATTGGAGGAGTGTGGGGGACAACTGAATTTTAAATTCAGTTTAGTGGAGGATAGTGGGAGACATCTAAATTTTAAATTCAATGAGTGGATGATGAGGTAAGCAGGGTTAATTAAGTGTTATCTTAATTAACTTAAGTCTAGGTTAATCAGATAATTAGGATTTATCTTATTAACAGGGATTAGGGAAATGGATAAATCAACTAAATAAATGTTAGGAATATTCATTCAATTGATGAGGATAGGGTTGTAAGATTAAATGGATTAATTAGGTGAATTAATTGATCACCAGGGATATGCAGATGGGGAGAGTGGATTAGAGCAGGGGTATAGAAAATTGGTTTGCAGAGCAGTCCAATTTTAGGTGTCTACAAAAGCTATTTCTTGTATGTAAGTTTCAAACATTTCAATTAGCAAAGTTGAGGCTTAGTTGTTATTGTGACAAATATGAAAATTGTATATTGTTGTTGTGAAAGAGAGAAAATTAGTTAATTTTTAGGAGTATCTAATTAATTATATTTGATCTTTCTTTACAAGTGTAATTAATAATAATGCAATGAATTCAATTTGTGGGAAAAATATGGATTCTTGCCTCAATGGAAATTTGATAAAAAAAATGCATATATATCTTGGTTTATTTGTTTTACAAAAAAATAAAATTGTAAGTGTAGAGGAAAAAGAATATAGTTGCAAAATAATAATTATATATATACATATAATTTAATGCAGAGATAACTTTGATTGATCGAAAACGTGAAGGAGAACAAATGATCATACTTTGTTGAAAAATAGTTTAATTTATAGAAAACGTGAAGGAGAACAAATTAATATTAAATTATAGAAAACGTGAAGGAGAACAAAATGATCGGACTTTGTTGAAAAATGTTTTAAATTTTAGAAAACGTGAAGGAGAACAAATTAATATTAAATTACAGAAAATGTGAAGGAGAACAAATGATCAGACTTTGTTGAAAAATGTTCAATTAACTTAATCAACTGTATTACCAATGCAACTAGTGAGATGTAAGAAATTTATTAATCCAAATTAGGAAACCTCTTGATCAAATTTAGTTTTACTACAATAAACCCTACTCACCCCCGTGAGGCGTTATGCTGTCAGATTTTCCCAGAATTTAGGGTTTAGTTAGGTTAGTGAAGTTTAACCCTATTGGCGACGTTAACCACGTCGCGATGACCCCCTTGATGGCCTTCTTGCGATTGGTATGTGCATGTGTACATTTCACCCCACTTTCATCTATTTTGTTTACGCCTTAGCGTACCTCACCGAGCATGCTTACACATGCGAGGAGGTTTCTAGGGAAGCGTAGAATTTTTTTTGATATTTCATGTCATGACCACATGTGAAATGTGGACATGACATGTGTGATGCATGTTGTGACCGCATGGGAAATGTGGGCATGACACTAACACTGCCATAGAGTGGTTTTCACCATTAGATCTTTCTTTCATTTTGATATTTTTGAGACTGAAAGGCTTGGCATTCTCTCCAAAATAGGCCTTGTCGTTGAGTTCTATGGCATAGCCAGCTCTGTGGTTTGCTACGGGTATGTGATCTCTAAGCTCAAGATAGTCTATGATGGCTTCATCATTTTGAAAGGTATTGAATTTAGGGGTAGTATCTTGCAAGTCCCAATCTATGAGTTCGTGGTGCAATAATGGTAAGGGGTCATTGGGCTGGTCTGGTTCGATGGTATTGATGGTCAAGATAGAGGTGTTATTGTGGTCATTATAAGCATGGACAATGCCTGTGATGGTACTCTCCATTAGCTGATCCGTCAAGGAGGGTATCATTCTTTCCTGATGACTTTCACTACTGGTATTATGTGGGTCTGACTCTAGCGGTCTAGCCCTTGGACCTTGTCCCTCAGTTGCATGGGTTGGGTCATACTCATGGACAACATCGATATCTTTCTCGTCACAAGATAGGTCAGAGAGGCTATCCCATTCATATTCATTGGAATCAGTTTCATTCCCCATTTGTAGTCAACTAGGTTAGTAGCAGATGTTTTTGGTTGTTTGCCTTTATGCTTATTTGCTCTGTTGGTTCTTGTTGTGCCAGTGTAACCTAGCCCTGTAGTGTCTTGGGCTATCAAGGTATGGGGTTGGATGGGTTCAATGATACCATCTTTTCTTGAACCAAGGAGGCCATGTCCTTCATAACCCATTCTTTGTAGCATTTGGAATCCTTGACCATATTGTTCAGTTTGTATAGTGGTGTGATGGTCCTATTGTGTTGATGAATTACCTTCATCCTTATATAACCATTGAAGGATATCCTTTTCATCACTCTCATCTTCGAGGCTTCCCCATTTGATAAACGGACCTTTGGTAGTTTTGACTGCTTTGGATTTGCTCAGAGTAGGTCTTCCATATGATCTGGGAGATAGGGGGAGTTGTGCCAAACAGAGGGATTGGGAGATTGTGTACTCACCCAGGCCCTTATCTTTGAGTCTAAGGTCACGTTGGGAAGCTTTTGATGTGGAAGCAAGTGAAGCTGGGTCAACACGAGATGAAGATGAAGCAAAAGCACAGTTATGAGGAATCACAACTTCAGGTTTAGATTGAATGGAGTTCCAATACTGAAATAGATTGGGGTCACCTCGGATGGTGATCTCTTGACCTTCATTGGGGAATTTGATACATTGGTGGTATGTTGATGGCACTTCTTTCAGAGCATGTATCCAAGGTCTCCCAAGAAGAATGTTATATTCTAACTCCATGTCGAGGACTTGGCAAGCCACATCTTTTACTATTGGTCCAACTCTAATTGGTAAAATAATAGTTCCTTTGGAAGTTCTCTCCTCCTCATCATAGGCTTTGATAGTGATTTTTTTTTTGGATCAATAGCTTTCTCCATGAACCCCAATGCAAGGATTAGCTTTAAGGTGCAAATATTCAAACTGGCTCCTCCATCGATTAGGACTCTTTTTATCTTGTGTTTGTGGATGAAGGCTTCGATATGAAGTGATGCATTATGAGGTTGGGTAATTGACATATCATCCTTTTTAGTGAATGATAGGGAGTGAGGTGAGGTAACGTGACCTACCATGGATTTAAATTTTTCTTCGATAAGGTTCATTGGAACAGAGGCTTCTGATAAAGCTTTGTCAAGTATGGCCCTATGGGATGGGGACAGACACAGAAGTTCAAAAGTTTTAGAATGGAGATATGTGCAGGTGTCTTATGGAGCCGATCTAAGATATTATACTAATTAGATAGAGAGGCTGGGACTCCTCTAAGAGTGACTCTATTACTACAAGTGGTAGCATTATAATCCAAGTCTGTGTTGATGGTAATTACACTGACGTGTGGATCACTTTCTGAGATATGATTAACAACATAGTCGAATGACACATTTGTGTAATTGGCATTGTTAGTTCAACTATTGTTTTGATTGGAAGGTCCTCCCTACTCATAATTGGGAAGTGGATTTTTGAATGCCCGATGATCATTATTAGAGGTATGTCCATCAAGTGAAACTTTGTTTTGATCTATTAAATCTTGGATAGTGTGTTTGACCGCAATGCAGTCATTTGTTTTGTGCCCCCTATTTCGGTGGTATTTGCAGAAATCATTGTCATTCCACTAATGAGGTTTGACCTTTGGTTTATATTCTTGTGCTGTTGGAAGCATTATGAGTTTTCTCATGATCAACTTCAATAGGGCAGTTTCCAATGTTTCCCCTAGGGGTGTGAATTTCCTCCAAGGCTGATAGCTTGTAAACCATGATTCATTGTTTCGTGGTTTATTTTGAGGGGGGTTGTTTTGAGGGTTCGACAAGTTGAAGATTGGTTGCTTTGGTATCGCGTTCTTGGCATCTACCACCCCATCATTCACAAGGTTCTTGTTCTTTGTCCAGAATCTTGGTTTATCCGTGTTGGTATTGGTGCTAGGAGTGTCCTTATATAGCTTTATTTGACCTTTGGTGATTAAATCATTTTCGATGATTAGACCCATCTCAATGACCTTACTAAAGGAAGTAGGACATTGGATTGTATCTGATAGCTTAGGTCAGTTTGTAAGTTATGGACAAACATCTCTAGCATTTGTTTTTCAGGCATTTGATGTGGGCACTTACTTGCCAACTATCTCCATCTTTGTAGGAAGGTGGCAAAAGATTGTCCACCTTTTTGCTTGGTGTTACAAAGATCTAAAATTGAGGTGTCATGCTCGATATTGTAGGAGAAGTGCATGACAAATTTGTCCACAAGTTTGTTAAATGTTTTAATGCTAGGCAGTTGTCTAGAAAACCATTCCATGGCTTGCCCTCCTAAGCTTCTTGGAATAGTCACATAAGGTAAGTATCATTGTGTGCAACTTCAAGACATGCAGCATTAAATTCCCTAATGTGGTCCCTTGGATCACCCTTTCCATGATATTTATCAAATTTTGGCATCTCAAATTTAGAGGGGAAAGGTATCATGATCAAGGTCCTATCAAAAGGATATGGTGAAATATCCTCTAGGGAATAGTGTTTAGTTGATGCCCCTATTTGCATGTCTGTGAATTGTTGTTGTAAAGCTTAGATCTGTTGGTGCATTAAGCTTAGGGTGTTTGAAGAATCAATCATTGCTTTGCTTCCTTCTTGTGTACTTTCCTCAGGGTTTCTTTCTTCTTCAGTTTCTTTTAACGCTTCTACGTTGAAATCTTTAGGAAGCTTGACCCCTTGGTGTGCTAAGTGAAGAAAGAACCTAGTAGGGTCTTGGGCAAGCACCTTGTCCATTAAGCGTTGGAATCTTTGATCTTGTTGGGATTGTAAGATCTCTTCCAGAGTAATTTCCTCATCACTGTCATGAGAAGATGGAATAGTTTTCTCTACCATTTCAATTTTCTTTTGTATTTGAGACCTTGTTAAGACCATGCAAGGTGATGTGAGATGGGATGGAATGAGCTTGAAGGTTTTGAAGAGGTGACAGAATGCACCAAGGTTTGAGTACGGTTCTCCTTAGATCTAATTGGTGTCAAACAAGTTGGGTGTACAAATGATAGTCAAAGTAAGGATGATAGAAATCTGGTTACTTGATGTAGACTAGTTTTGCACAAGCCACTAGTGGAGTTCTGAGAGAAAAGTATGTTTGATCCTTGATAGTGGAGACTCACTAGGTTTGTTTGAGGTTTGATGTGATCAAGAATAGCTTGGTTCTAACCTTGTTGGATTTTAGAAGAATTTTGCAAATTTTTGGATGATGCAGTGTGGGAAAAGTAGCTATGGGATGGAAAAAAGAGTGAAATGGTTGACTTGCACAATTTTAATCAGATCTTCAGAAAACTGAGACAAGTTTGAAATGGGTTTTTAAAAAGTTGACAGTTTCTCTCCTAGGAAGTACGGAACAACTCTCTAGAATAGATGTGCAATAATAAATGTGTCAGAACAGAAGGTAAAAGCATTGCAGGTCAAAGCACATGCGCAGATCTAGCAAGTTTTATATGTGCAGAAATAGTAATCAAATGCACAGTTTGTCTAAATGGATGCGTAGCAGGTCATAGTGGATGCACTGTTCTAGTTTTTTAGTTTGTTTTGTAGAGTTTTTTGGCACATTTTTCAAAAAAAATCTATTTTTGGTTGAAAACTTGGTCTTTTTGCTTTTGATTTTCAATTATGGTAGATAAAGAGACAACAAACACATAAAAGTTTTCATGATTTTTTATCTTATATTATTTTTTTTTGTATATTTGTGGACTTTTTGACATAATAACAATTACAACCTAGGCTGGAAAAGATAGTATTTGTTGAGTCCCCTACCTGTTCATATTCAAAGTATGTATCTTTAGGATCTAGTAGCATTGGCTCCTCTCCATGGCACTCACTTCTCACGCATACCAGATCTGGGTTTCCTTAGGCTCGTACCCCCACTGAACCTTAGGATTGTCCCTGCTACCTCTACTAAGAATCACATGAATCAGGACCGCTTCAAAGGTTACACCTTTTGCGCCAACAAATAGAGGATTTTGGTATACTAAACAATAGCTAAGTAGTCAGGGCAACCGCTTGAGTGGTTACACATGCGGCAGCGCTAATCTCCATTATGGAGTCTCCCAGCCTCCAGGGGTTACACCTTGGAGGCTTTTGGGGGAGGTTGGTTGTCAGTGTAACACAGCGGTACTTGTTGCAGGAAGTTTTCACCTCAAGCACAATTTATTTAAAGTGGATTGGTAGGGCTTGGCTTTAGCCTGTTACCACTTAGGGTCATTCCCACTTGGACAGGCGGGCATCCAAGGGCAGACCCCTCTAAAGATTATACATAAAGAATAACAAGTCTGGTGTTCTGGTCACCCAGTAAAGGGGAGAGCATAAGCCTATTGTCATTCAACAGACATAGAAAATAGTAGTTTATCCAATCCTATTAAAAAAAAAAACTATATGCGTTATCTACTTGGGCACTCACATAGTTGTTAGCTTTGAAGTGGTTAAAGATAGCAATGGTTCTTTCCTTTTGTAAGATAGCAATGTTTTAAACTAAGAAAGATAGCAATGATGCAAAAATAGTAATGATGTTAGTTACTACCCTCCTAGTTAAGAACTACGTGAGATTTACATGCATACATTTTTTTACTTTTTCCCCTAGTTAATCTATGATGAGTTAATAGGTGCAGCTAAATGACTATCCAGCTCCTAATCCTGCAAGACAAATGTTAGCATTAACCCAAAAACCATGAGAAATCCTAAAATCACTATGAAGAATATATGCGTAGCTTCATAGTCTGTATGCGCAGAAACAGAGACTATGAGCGCAAAATTACAATTGCACTAAGACAGGTGTCAAAAGTGCAGGAATAAAGGACAAATGCATCGTTTCTGTGGATGTGTCATTTTAAAAGATGAAAGCATCGTGTCTGGGGATATATGTGCCAAAATACTGCAGATGCCGAAATAGGTTATAGATGCACTGCCTTGGAGGATGTATGTGCCAGATTGTTGCATGCACTTGAATAGTGCTTAGATGTGCCTCAGGATCAATCAGATGTGCCAACTGAACCTGTTTGAAGCCCGTACAGAACCTGTCACTCAAAAACTTAGTTTTTTGGTTAGATTTGGGGCAAAGGTCCCATGGTGGGTGCCAAAAATTTAATGGGTAAAATGGGATAATAAAATGAATTATAAAACACCTAATAACATCAATGAAATGTGCAAATAACAAAATCTTTAAAATAAGAATTATACTTACAACCTTTGTTACCTCGCGATTTCCATTGTTCGCCTATTCTCTTTTGATCTTTTGGTGATGAATGTAGCCCTTAGGAAGCTTTCTTCCTTTCTTTGATTCCTTAAGATGACAAGGAGAAATGGCTTGGATACTTGTGTTGAAGGTGAGCTTCAACACAATATGAAATGGATAATAAATGATGTGAGAGTGGGGGTGCCAATGGTGCGCTATGGATTCTGCAGCATAAGTTTACTTGAAAGCTTCGTTATTCTGAGAATGGAAGAATAGAAGGGTATTTATAGAATTGTGTGAGAGAAGATCAACGATGTAGAAGAAATGACAAGATCAATGGCAGAGGATGTTTGAGGGAACGTGCACGAATAGAAGAAGGACATGTGTCATTCAAAAAGATACTTTGTTAAGTTAATTGCTTTCTTGATGAGGATGATCTTTTATTTCAAAAATTAGAATATATTTTTCTAATATAAGAATTTGTTGATAAAAACAAAGTTTGCTTTAAATCAGTTAACTTAGCTTTTGCTTTTGCATGACAAGAAGAATTTATTTTTAGAAGATTTTAAAGATTTATTAGAAGATAAGAAAGTGAATTAAATAAATAAATTTATTTAATTACTTGCACATGATTTGGGAGAATAAATAAAATATTTAATTATATTTTATTTTTAGAGAGTGGGAAGATTTAAATAAATTTAAATGATTCATTTAAATTTGGAGGAAGAGACTTGACTTAATTAAATAATTTAGAATTATTTAATTGTTTGGAAGAATTTAATTAAATAAATGATTTTATTTAATTTTGACTTTAGAAGAGATAATTAAATATTTTGATATTTAATCAACTTAGAGGAATATGAATCGAATAAATAAATTTAATTATTTATTTATTGATAGAGGAAGGTAGACTTAAATAAATAATAAAAATATTTATTTAGGCAGAGTCATGTCATTTTTAGGTGTATACAAGAAGAACTTGAAACATAAGTACACAAGGAGGGTGGGGAGTACCATAGAAGGCCTTATAAGAGGTCATTTTGGAAGCACTATGATAAGTGGTACTGTACCACCACTCAACTAGAGTTAGCCACTTGGCCAACTATCCTTGCTACTCAAAAACAAAACAATGGAAGTAAATCTCAAGGTGTTTGTTGATAATATCTATTTGACCATTAGTTTGAGGATGATAGGTTGAACTCATGTTCAAGATAGTCCTTGCAAATTTAATTACTCTTTCCATAATTTTCTTGTAAAATATAGATCACAATCACTAATAATAAAGAAAGGTATACCATGGAGTTTGAAGATGGAATCTAAAAAGTATTAAGAAACCAAAACAATAGTGTAAGGGTGAGGTAATGCATAGAATAAAAGAAATCACAGGTACAAAAAATGCTTCCTACACTAATCAATGAGAGAGGTGTATGCAAATAAATTTAGTCCTTACAATTATAGAAAAAAATACACAAGAAAATATATAATAATGTAAGATTTATGTGGGGAAATCCTTTCGAGAGAAAAAAACCACACTCCAAAAGCAAGACCAATTGAATTATTTAAAAATAATGGTTACAATACAATATCCAAGCTATGTCTCTATAGGAGTATTACCAACATGCAAATCTGGAATAATTCTGGTAGCATAATGATACCTCCAAAATAACTATACAACGCATACAAAGCTCCAACTCTAAGAACCAATAAATAGATGATGGATAAACTAGAAATTTTCAAATGGTATTACAAAACCATGTATGAAATCCATGAGCCCAAAAGTGGCACCCAAAATGGCACAAATTCCAATGCACCATTCTTTGTCTTGGTCTTCATGCAATATTTAACATATTCCTTACACTTTGTCATATTACATCATAACTTGTATATTATTTACCACCTAACTTAGGCATCTAATTTTGTTCTGTTCCTCCATGCAAAAAATTTCTATGACATGCATCATAAGATTGTCACAATGTTGGTCAAGATTCTAGTGCAGTTCCTCTCTATAATAATGGTGTTACATTTCATAAGAATCTATCATAAGTAACTCCCATATTACAATTCATAATGACATGCTATTACAACCTCTTACACACATTTGAAGATGGCTAATATGTGGCAAAGAATTCCACCTCAAAGTGGGATAAATAAAGATAAATAATTAATAAATATGAACATTAGGAATGCTGTTGCAAATATGTGCCTAAGCGGTGTTATCATTGATGTCAACATATCCCTATTTCCATTGGTGTCAACTGTATTATATTTTTCTGCTTATTTAGAAAACTGGATTGTTGAGGATATTGAGAAAATTAATGAAGACCAATGTATGTGGACCATATGGTTGAGTAGAGGATTGTCTAAAGAAGCTCCAGTCAGGTTTTGAAAGGTTCACATGAAGATTTGAAGAAGCTATGACCATCTTAGTTGAACTAGTCTTACAATGTTTCAAAGAGACGGAGTGACAGGAAAGAGGTCCGGATTGTTCCAGATATGTCAAATGATGATCTACAGATCTAGAGGCATGTTTGGGAAGTTAATGTGTATCATTCTTTCAAGTGGTTCATGGATTGGAGGTCCGCAAGAAATCTTTCTAATGTGACAGTCTTAGCAGATAGTGTTCTTGAGGTTCCGGAAGAGGATGCAAGTGATTATGATGATTTGGAGTGTGGATGTTTATGTTGAATTCAATATGCTTGTGGAAATCTCTGGATCATGTGACTTCTATGTTGGAGGTTTGCATTGGATTTTGAGCTAACTATTGAAGATTTCCCTCTTGGTATTGTTGTTCTTCCCAGTCTTGGCTGATTGGATGATTTAAGTATGTTGCGGATGATGAAAGACCAATTCTCTGGAGCATGGCGTGTTGTTGGAGGCAGATTCAAGTCTGAAATATGTTTGGCCAATAGTATAATGATCTGCGTTAAGACAAGATGACCTTGATGTTTATTCCAAGGTTGATGAATCATATAAAAGTATATAGTTGAAGTGTGGCAAATCATCCTTGCATGAAAAATAATAAAATCTGAAGATAGGATCAAAGGCAGAGCAGAGAAGAAGCAAAAGAACAAGAGTTGTCAAGGACGAAGAATTAGAGAAGAAGTATATGGGCCAAAGTAGAAGTTTTGTAAGCATTTCAATGTGACTGAACTAGGCATGAAGTAGATGCTATTTATCAGTTAATTCCTTCTATACTAAACACAAATTCAGTAGGCAGTGAGCCTCTCTTGAGTAGTGAGCTCTGGGCAGTGATCTCAAAGGCATGTGCCTTCTCTTTTCACTTAAGTACTTTTAACATAGTACAAATCTTATGGGTTAACCCCCATCATGGTTTTCCCTTAACTGGGTTTCCACATAAAAATTCTTGTGTTATGCGTGTTCAATGTATTTATGCTCGTGTTATTGATTCATGCTTTAATGTTTATCTGATTGCAAATTGTAAAAGAAGTTTAAAATCAAAAAAGATTAATATTTGTGGGACAATTGATTCACCCCCCCTCTCAGTTGTCTGGACTAATTCCAACAATTGGTATCAGAGCAAGGTGCCTCTAGAAGAATCTTAACCACTCAAGGAGATCCAGGATGTCGACTTACAAGAAGGATAGTCCAAGATTCGATGGAACAAATTACTCTGTTTGGAAGAGTCACATGGAATGCCATTTACAATGCATGAGTGATACTTATTGGGTTAATAACCAAAGATAAGTATGAACCTCCAGAGAAAGGTTCTTCAACTCCAGGTCAAGTCAAAGATGTAGAAAATAACCTTCGAGCTAAAGAAGCCTTGTTGAGTGTCCTGACTGATTCATAAATGTCAAATGTTTTTGGACTAAAAACTACTCATGAAATCTAGAAGAAGTTGGAGAATCTTTATGAAAGCGATGAATATGTCAAATGTGCCAAACTACAAAGTCTGAGAGGAAAATTTAAAAATCTGAGGATGAGTGAAGATGAAAACATCACAATCTACATGCAAAAGATAAATGAACTTGTGTGTGGTATCAGGTGTGTTGGTGGAATTTTGGAAGAATAAAAAATTGTGGCAAAAGTGCTCAGATCTTTACCTAATTCATACAAACATAAGGTTGTTTCTATAGAGGAGATTAGGACTATCTCAAAAGTTACAAGAGATCAGTTGGTGGGAAAAATTTTATCTTTTGAATTAAGTGAGTTTGGTGATTCTCTTCCTAAGTCTGAAACTGCATTTAATGCCAGTGTGTATGGAAAACAAAGATATGATCTAGGTGAAGGCTCTTTAGCAAGGTCAAATAGATTTGGGAAGACAAGGAAGGATCTTGAAGATGATGAAATTGAAACTGCAAATCTTGAAGCTCTTATTGCTAAAAGAATGCCAAGAGGATATGGTAAGTATGAAGGAAAGCTTCCATTCAAATGTTTTTCTTGTAATAAGATCGGTCATTTTGCCTCAAGATGTCTAGAGATGTTTTCAAAACCAAACCCTAATAGATATAAAGGCCAAAATAATTGTTACTATGTCCAAAAGGCTGGAGAAGGAGTCACAGATGATGAATTTGATCATGGAGATGCCATTGAAGATGATTGGGTATTCATTGCCATCAAAGAGGAAGATCCAGAGTCTACTAATTCTAATAGCTGTGTAAATGTGGAAAGTGCCTTGGTTGCTCAAGTTGTTGAAAAGGATGAATGGGTGATTGATAGTGGATGTTCTCATCATATGTCTGGTGATGAAAGTAAGTTTGTAAGCTTTAAAAATTATGAAGGTGGATTTGTGAAATTTGGAGATAACTCAGCTAGTAGAATCCATGGTAGAGGTTCCATCTCTTTTGATGGTAAGAATAACACAAATGATATTCTGTATGTGGAAGGACTGAAGCATAATCTTCTTAGTGTTGATTAGTTGGTTGACAAGGGTTATGATCTCCGATTCAAGGATGATAAATGTAGAATCTTCGAAAGCTCCAGAACTGAAATTGCATCAGGTACACAAACTAGAGGTAACATCTTTCAATTAAGTAGTTCTGGTAAAAGTTGTTTGATTGCATAGTCATATCAGAGTTGGTTGTGGCATTTTGATAACATTGTCAAGATAAGTTCTACTCAAGCTGTGAGAGACCTTCCAAGACTTGTGAAACCTGATAGCATGTGAAGAGAATGTCAATTGGGCAAATAGAGAAAAACATCATTTAAAAGTAAAAGAACAATTTTCAAGTGGATGATTGGAACTTGTACATACTGATCTATGTGGTCCTACTAGAATTAGGAGTGTGCAAGGAAACATATATTTTATGTTGCTAATTGATGATTACTCCTAGATGATGTGGGTAACTTTCTGAAGAGAAAAATTAAAAGCCCTTAACAAATTTAAAGTGTTCAAAGTTATAGTGGAAAATGAGATTGGTGTGAAGATAAAGTGTTTGAGATCTGACAGAGGTGGAGAGTTTACCTCCGGTGAGTTTGATACATTCTGTGAAAAGCATGGAATAAAAAGATGGTTATCTGCTCCTAGGACTCCTCAGCAAAATGGAGTTGTGGAAAGAAAGAACCAGACCATTCAAGAAGCTACCAGGACCATGATGATGGAAACTAATGTTCCACAAGTTTATTGGAGAGAAATTGTGAGTACTTCTATCTACACTCTTAACTAGGTGCAGATCAAAGGCAATTCTGGTAAGACTCCTTATGAACTCTGGTTTGGTCATCCTCCTACTGTAAAATATTTCAGAGTTTTTGGTAGTAAGTGCTATATCAAAAGAGATGAGGATCTAGGCAAGTTTGAAGAAAGAAGTGATGAAGGAATTTTTCTAGGTTACTCTACTCAAAGAAAAGCATACCGGTGCTTTAACAAGAGGTTGAATGAGATTGTTGAAAGTACTAATGTTAGAGTTGATGAGAGCAAAGAAGAACATTCTAGGTCTTCCGGATATGATTTAGATGATCAAAATGAAAATCCAAGTCAAGGAAGGCAAATTCAATCCTAGACTTAGATCCAGATTGATCTGAAAAGCTCAGTGACTCAAGAGGATAATGCAGAAGTTGAGGAACAAGTTCAAGAAATAGAAGTTCAAGCCAATCCCAAAACTCCCAGGTATGTAAGGATGAATCATCCTAAAAATTAGATCATAGGAGATTGAAATAAAGGTGTTTGAACTAGAAAAAGAATTGTTGAAGATCAAAAAGAGATATGTTTGATTTCAAAGATTGAACCAAAATCAGTAAGTGAAGCCTGTAATGATGAAAACTAGTTAAATGCAATGGAAGAAGAATTAATGCAAATTGAAAAGAATAACACATGGGATCTTGTTTCTAGACTTGAGGACAAAAATGTGATTGGAACTAAATGGGTCTTCTGAAACAAACTAAATGAAGATGGTGAAGTTGTAAGAAACAAAGCAAGGTTAGTGTGCAAAGGATATTCTCAAGTGGAAGGAATTGATTTTGAAGAAACTTTTGCTCCGATGGAAAGAATAGAGGCAGTCAAATTATTCCTTGCATTTGCTACTTATAAAGATTTCAAGGTCTATCAAATGGATGTCAAGTCAGTATTCCAAAATGGAGAACTAGAAGAAGAAGTCTATATTGAGCAACCGCAAGGATTTCAGTTGACTGATCAAAAAGACACGGTTTGTAGGTTGAGGAAAGCATTATATGGACTCAAACAAGCCCTAAGAGCCTAGTATGCAAGATTAGATAAGTATCTATTAAAGATAGGATACAACAAAGGCACTATTGATAGTAATCTTTACTTCAAGATTGATCATGAGAATATTTTGATTGTTGAAGTATTTGTTGATGATATCATTTTTGGTGGAAATGAGAGCATGTGCAAAACATTTGCTAAAATGCAAAGTGAATTTGAGATGTCCATATTTGGTGAGATGAATTTATTCTTAGGTCTACAAATCACTCAGTCAGATAAAGGTATCTTCATATCTCAGTCCAAGTATGTGAGAGAATTGTTGAAGAAGTTTGGAATGGAAGACTCAAAGCCAGTAAGTACACCTATGGTAACCAGATGCAAGTTGAACAAAGATGATGACTCCCCTAAGGAGAATTAGAAAAGGTATAGATCAATGATTGGAGGACTACTCTATCTGACTCAAACCAGACCTGATATCATGAATGCAGTTGGACTTGTTGCAAGATTCCAAGCTGATCCTAAAGAATCCCATGTTGTAGCAGTCAAGAGAATTTTCAAATATCTCAAAGGGACAATTGATTATGGATTATGGTATCCAAAGGATAATGACTTCACTCCACATGCATATATAGATGCTGATTGGGCAAGAGATGTGGATGACAGAAAAAAGTACTAGTGGTGGTACATTCTTCTTGGGAAGTAGATTGGTTTCTTGGTTAAGAAAAAAGTAGGAGGCAATTTCCCTATCTATAGTAGATGTAGAGTATATAGCAACAGTAAACAATTGTACTCAAGTCTTGTGGATGAAGCAAATGTTGAAGGACATCAGAGTTGTGTTTGAGAAGCCTGTCACAATCTTCTATGATAATTCAAGTACAATAAGTGTCTCAAAGAATCTGGTGTTGCATTCAAAGACAAAGCATATATCCATCAATTTTCATTTCTTGAGAGAGAAGGTAAATGAGAATGAAGTCAAGTTGGAGTTTGTATCTTCAAATGATTAGATTGCAGATATTTTCACTAAGCCTCTTCCCAAGGATACTTTTGAGTATCTCAGAGAGAAGTTAGGGGTTATTACCCCTCCTGATCAGAACTAAGTTGCACTAAAGTGCATCAGTCTGGTGGAATTCACAATCATATCTTGTGATCTAGATTGATGTTAAGGAGATACTACTTAGGGGGAGTAGTCAGTATAAAAATTTTGGGATCAGAAAAGGTTGCATATATGTGCCCTTTGTCATTGATGTCAAAGGGGGAGAGAAGTTCATGTGAAAAACTAGTTGTTGTTGAAAGGGGGAGCTGTGAAGAAAGTGATTGCAGAAGTGATAAGGAAAAGGGGGAGAAGGTCTTGTCTTGATGGTTAAATCAATTTTTCACATCATATGTTGCCATCAATGACAAAGGGGGAGATTGTTACAAATATGTGCCTAAGCGGTGTTGTCATTGATGTCAACATATCCCTGTTGCCATTGGTGTCAACTATATCATATTTTGTTGCTTGTTTAGAAGACTGGATTGTTGGGGATATTGAGAAAATTAATGAAGACCAATGTATGTGGACCATATGGCTGCGTAGAGGATTGTTTGAAGAAGCTCCAGTCAAGTTTTGAAAGGTTCACATGAAGATTTGAAGAAGCTATGACCATCTCAGTTGAACCAGTCTTACAGTGTTTCGAAGAGACAGAGTGACAAGAAAGAGGTTTGGATTGTTCCAGATATGTCAAATGATGATCTACGGATCTAGAGGCATGTTTGGGAAGTCAATGTGTATCATCCATTCAAGTGGTTCATGGATTGGAGGTCTGCAAGCAATCTTTCTAATGTGACAGTCTTAGTAGATAGTGTTCTTGAGGTTCCAGAGGAAGATGCAAGTGATTTTGATGATTTGGAGGAGTGCAAATGTTTATGTTGAATTCAATATGCTTGTGGAAGTCTCTAGATTGTGTGACTATTATGTTGGAGATCCACATTGGAGTTTGAGCTAACTATTAAAGATTTCTCTCTTGGTATTGATGTTCTTCTCAGTCTTAGCCGACCAGATGATTTAAGTATGTTGCGGATAATCAAAGAGAAATTCTCTAGAGTGTGGCATGTTGTTGGAGGTAGGTTCAAGTCTCAGATATTATTGGTGAATAGTATAGTGATCTGCATTAAGACAAGCCAACTTCATGTTTATTCCAAGGTTGATGAAGCATATAAAAGTATATAGTTGAAGTGTGGCAAATCATCCTTGTGTGAAAACAATAAAATACAAAGATAGGATCAAAGGCAGAGTAGAGAAGAAGTAGAAGAACAAAAGTTGTCAAGGATGAAGAATTAGAGAAGAAGTATATGGGGTAAAGCAGAAGTTTTGTAAGCATTTCAATGTGATTGAACCAAGAATGAAGTAGATGCTATTTATTAGTTAATTCCTTCTATACTAAATAGAAATTCAATAGGCAGTGAGCCTCTCTTGAGCAGTGAGCTCTGGGTAGTGAGCCTGAATGCATGTGTCTTCTCTTTTCATTTAAGTACTTTTAATAGGGTATGAATCTTGTGGCTTAACCCCCACCATGGTTTTTATTAACTAGGTTTCAACGTAAAAAATTCTTGTGTTATGTGTGTTCAATCTATTTATGCTCTTGTGTTATTGATTCATGCTTTAATGTTTATCTAATTGTAAGTTGTAAAAGAAGTTTAAAATAAAAAAAGATTAATATTTGTGGGACAACTAATTCACCCCCCCTCTTAGTTATCTAGACTAATTCCAACAAATGTAAGGTTGAGACACCTTTTCCCAACATTCTCCCACTTGTCAAACACATTGAAAGAGAAAAAGGGGAAATCCAATACTATTATCTAACTACTAGGAGGTGAGAGGCCCATAGACTTATGACACAACTATAACTTTATGCTCAATGACTTTGTTAATGCATCTGCAACACTTTGTGAAGTGTCAACCTTCTCTAGCATCACCCTCCTATCCTCTACCATGTTTCAAAAAAATTATACTAGACATCAATATTAATTGTCCTTGTATGAAAGGTTAGGTTCTTTGTCAGACATATGGCACTTTGATTGTAACATCTTATCTTAAACACCCTACAATCAAAGCCAACTCTATAGTATAATCTAGAGATCACTCCTACTCTAGACCTCACTCCCATTTTGGAGCTATGTACTACTCCAAAGCTATGTCCTCTGGAGGACATTTCAGAGCTTAGTGTGGAGAACACTCTAGAGCTAAGTTCAAAGCACAATAACCATAACCAAATGGATTCCTTATAGGCATGAGTAAATACTATGTTCTTAGCCTTTGTAGTGGACAAAATGACCACAACCTATCACTTACTCATACAACTTATAGTACCATTGAACAAAGTGAAAACATAACAATAGGTAGAGCTTGAATAAAAAAAATCCATGAATATCAACTAAGTTCTAGATCCCTTTAGAATAACCATGATAAAAATAGAGTACTCAGAGTTACCCCACAATTATCTAAAAACTCTCTTAACTACATCTCAATTAACCTTTTGAGCTTAAGACTCCCACTACTTAGGAAATGTCTAGTCTTGTATAGACCATAGCATACATCAAAATCCCAACAAAACTAGCATAAGGCACATGAGTCATGTCCTCTATCTTAATAGGTGAAGTCAAACACTACTCCATAGATAAATTAGTCTCCAATGAAATAGGAACACATAATGTTTTGTGATCTATCATGTTGTATCTCTCCATTACTAAGTTCACACACTTGCTTTGCTCCAACGAAAGCTTTTTGTTTTCTCTATCTATTTTGATCTCCATAGAAAAGATATATATGGAAGCTCCTAAGTCCATCTCAAACTCTGTAGCTAGAAGATGAGACTTTAAATCACAAATCACATCCTTGCTATTATTGAAAACAACATATCATCAACATGCAATACAATAATAAGGAATTGATCACCATCAATTTTATAATAAATGTAATGATTCAATTTGGATCTTAGAAATCCTAAAACCAACACAAAAGAATCAAACTTTTGGTACCACATGCTAGGAGACTTCTTGATACCATACAAATGTTTTTTAATCTACAAATTGAGGACTTCTTGTTGGATCTAGGGCATACAACTGAGAGGGGGGGGGGGTGAATCAGTTGTAAAAAACTTCTTCTCATTCAAACACTTAACTCTCTGTTGTTAGTTAGCAGCATATCAAATAATCATCCATGGAAGCATAATACATAAACACAAGAGCAGATAAGCATCAACACATTGAACACCAAGATTTTGACGTGGAAAACCCGGTTAAGGGAAAAACCACGGGGTGATTAACCCAAGAATTATTCTCTATTAGAAGAATAAAGAAAAATGAATGGCACATGCCAATAAGGGCTCACTGCCCGAGCACACTGCTCACAAAGAGGCCCACTGCCTACAAGGAGACACACTGTCTACAAAGTGATAAAAATCACAGTCTTGAACTGGAGAATGACATCTCTATCATGTCCAGATCAGTTCCAATTAAGCCCAACATCTCTGCTCTGCCCTTCGCACGTTTCTTCGCTATGCCACACTCATCCACATACCACACCTTGAAATGAACTCACAAACCGTTATTTATACAAGACATCGACTTAGGAACAAACATCTAAGTCGGCAAACAACCATAGGAGTATCCGCAAGATGAATAACACATCCGGTCGGCCATCACAAGAACATTCGCAGGATGAACAACTCATCCGGTCGGCTAAACAGAGCAAGAACTTCATCCGGAAGAATAACTTCAATTCCGGGCTCTATCATCAATGCGGACCAACAACACAACCTAAACATGATCCAAGAACCTTCACAAGCCTGTCTGAATGTCTGGATACATCCACACTTCCTCTGCTTACTGGGATCTCTTGTCTTCCTCATCCGGAACTTCAAGAACACAGTCTGTCGCCACTGTCATAATGCAAGAGATACTTCCAGACCTCCAAATCATACACAAATCAGGATGACACATCACAAGGACATCCCAAACACTCAGTCCAATCCGCAGATTAGGATGATACAATTCCGGACCTCACCGGACCTTTTTGTGATCTTCTGTCACCTCTGGATACTTGCCGGACCCGGTTCTATACCGGCAGCCACAACTCCTTCAGATCTTCATGCGGACCTCTGAAATCTTAACTGTAGCATCTCAAGACTCATATCTACTAACCCTTTAATCCGCATCCTCCGGTTCTCATCCTATACAGTACATTTACCTTCTTCTCGTCACTGTTCTTCACTGTTCCTGACTGAGGCTAATTTTCTCAATATCCTCAGCACACAGCTCATCAAATCCTTCTTGTCAATGCAATATGAGTATGTTGACATCAATGACAACACTGGATAACCTCATACTTGCAACAATCTCCCCCTTTGTCATTGATGGCAACATATGATGTGAAAAACCATTAAGACAAGAACTTCAACTTTTCATATGTCTTCTCTTCCTTTACTGCTCCCCCTTTGATCATCAACCACTTGTTTTTCACATGTCTTCTCTCCCCCTTTGACATCAATGGCAAAGGGCTCATACTTGCAATTCTCATACATCAGAATCATACCAGCTGCTCCCCCTTAGTTGCAGCTCCCCATTAGTCTGGATCACAAGATATGACTGTGATAGCCACCGGACTGATGCACATCAGTGCATCTTAGTTCATCACCAGAGGGGCCATGACCCCTAACTTCTCCCGGAGATATTCAAAAGAGTCTTTGGGAAGAGGTTTTGTAAAGATATCTGCAATCTGATCCTTGGAGGGAACATACTCCAATCTGACTTCTTCCTTGTTTACTTGTTCTCTTAAAAAGTGAAATTTGATAGATATGTGCTTAGTCTTAGAATGCAATACCGGATTCTTGGAAATATTAATTGCACTTGAATTATCATAGAAAATTGTGATAGGCTCCTCATATTCAACTTTGATATCTCTTAGCATCTGCTTCATCCATAAGATTTGAGTGCAACTACCTGCTGTTGCAATGTATTCTGCTTCAGTTGTAGACAGAGATATTGCATCTTGTTTCTTTCTTAGCCAAGAAACCAATCTCTTCCCCAAAAAGAATGCTCCACCACTAGTGCTCTTCCGGTCATCCACATCTCCTGCCCAATCTGCATCTGTGTAAGCATGAAGAGAGAAGTCTGGATCTCTAGGGTACCATAGACCATACTCAACTGTTCCTTTCAAGTATCTAAAAATTCTTTTGATTGCCATAACATGAGATTCTCTAGGATCAGCCTGGAATCTTGCCACAAGACCAACAGCCTGCATTATATCTGGTCTAGTTTGAGTGAGATACAACAATCCACCAATCATTGATCTATACTTTGTCTGATCTGCTTTTGGAGAATCATCATCTTTGCTTAGCTTACATCCGGTTGCCATAGGAGTGTTCATAGGCTTTGAGTCTTCCATACCAAATTTCTTTAACAATTCTTTCACATATTTGGTCTGAGAAATGAAGATCCCTTCTTTTGTTTGAGTAATTTGCAGTCCCAAGAAGAAATTCATTTCACCAAGCATAGACATTTCAAACTCACTTTTCATCTGATTTGCAAAAGTTTTGCACATACTATCTCTTCCTCCAAAAATGATGTCATCCACAAACACTTCAACAATCAGAATGTTTTCATGATCAATTTTGAAATATAAGTTACTGTCAGCAGTACCTTTGTTGAATCCAATCTGCACAAGATGCTTATCCAACCTTTCATACCATGCTCTTGGGGCTTGCTTCAATCCATACAAGGCTTTCTTCAACTTGCAGACCATATCATTATTATCAGACAATTGAAATCCATCCGGTTGTTCAATGTAGACTTCTTCTTCCAGATCACCATTTAGGAAGGCAGACTTGACATCCATCTGATATACCTTGAAGTCTTTGAAGGCAGCAAATGCAAGAAGTAATCTGACTGCTTCAATTCTTGCCACCGGAGCAAAAGTCTCTTCAAAGTCAATTCCTTCTATTTGAGAGTAGCCTTTGCAGACCAATCTAGCTTTGTTTCTGATTACTTCACCGGCTTCATTTAGTTTGTTCCGGAAGACCCACTTGGTTCCAATTACATTCCTGTCTCTAGGTCTGGGAACAAGATCCCAAGTATGATTTTTCTCAATTTGCATCAATTCATCTTCCATTGCTTTGGTCCAGTTTTCATCATTGCAGGCTTCATCTATTGTTTTAGGTTCAATCTTTGAAATCAGACAACATTCATTCTGATTTTGAGCAATATTCCTTCTAGTTTGTACACCTTTGCTTCTGTCACCTATGATCTGATCTTCAGAGTGATTCAGTCTTACATACCTTGGAATTTTGGGAGTATCCAGCACTGCTGTTTCTTGATCAGGCTCATTCAAACCTAACTCTTCTTCCTGATTTACCGGATCAGGCTGACTCTGTCTCACCAGAGAGGATTGAGGTCCTTGAACACTGTCTTGGTCATCTTCATCAAACTCATAAAATCTTGAAGGCTTCTCAATTCCTTCATCAACCTTTACATTGGTGCTTTCTATCATCTTCCTCAATCTCTTATTGTAACACCGGTATGCTTTGCTTTGAGTGGAGTAGCCCAAGAAAATTCCTTCATCACTTCTGGCATCAAACTTTCCTAGATCTTCATCTCTTTTAATATAACACTTGCTACCAAATACTCTAAAATATTTCACAGTAGGAGTGATGCCAAACCAGAGTTCATAGGGGGTCTTACCGGTGTTGTTTCTGATTTGAACTCGATTGAGAGTGTAGACTGCAGTGCTGATAGCTTCTTTCCAAAACATTTGAGGAACATTTGCTTCCAACATCATTGTCCTAGCAGCTTCCTGGATGGTCCGGTTCTTTCTCTCAACTACTCCATTCTGCTGTGGAGTCTTAGGAGCAGACAACTGTCTCCTTATACCCTGTTTCTCACAAAAGTCAATGAATTCACCAGATGTAAATTCACCACCTCTATCAGACCTTAGACACTTTAGTTTCAATCCAGTTTGATTCTCCACCATAGCTTTGAAGATTTTGAACTTCTCAAAAGCTTCTGATTTTTCTTTTAGAAAGGTAACCCACATCATCCGAGAATGATCATCAATTAACAACATGAAATATATATCACCTTGCAGACTCTTGATTCTTGTCGGACCACATAGATCAGTATGTACTAATTCCAACAATCCGGTAGAAGACTGATCTTTGCTTTTGAAAGAGACTCTGCTTTGTTTACCTAACTGACATTCTTTACACACACTATTTGTAGGTTTCATCAATTTTGGAAGATCTCTCATAGCCTGAGTATTGCTTATCTTGATGATGTTATCAAAATTTACATGACACATTCTTCTATGCCATAACCAACTCTGATCAATTTGAACAAACAAACAACTTTTATTTGAACCAACCAGATGAAAGATATTACCTTTTGTCTGAGTACCGGATGCAATTTCAGTTCCGGAGCTTGTAAAGATTCTGCATTTTCCATTCTTGAACCGGAGATCATAGCCTTTGTCCACTAACTGACCAACACTGAGAAGATTGTGCTTCAATCCTTCAACATACAGTACATTACCTGTTTTGCTCTTACCATCAAAGGAAATAGTTCCCCTACCTCTGATTCTGCCAGCAGAATTGTCACCAAACTTTACCATTCCTCCTTCATATCTTTCCAAGTCTAAGAACTTATTCTTGTCACCAGTCATATGGTGAGAACATCCACTGTCAATAACCCAATCATCCTTTTCTTCCACTTGAGCAGCCAAGGCTTTCTCAACAACTTTGTGATTGACAGATTCAGAAAGTATTGAATCTTCTTCCTTGATGGCTATAAACACCCACTCATTTCCGGATTTGCTTCCTAGTTCTGATTCATCATCTGTTACTCCTTCATTGTCATCTTCTTCATGAACATAATAGCAATTCTTTTGAAACCTTTGTCTGTGAGTATTAGATCTTGCAGATCTCTCCGGACATCTTGAGGCAAAATGACCAATCTTATTGCAGTTGAAACACTTAAAGGGTAGTTTTCCTTCATACTTACCGGATCCTCTTGGCAGTCTCTTTGCAATGAGGGCTTCAAGTTGAGTTGTTTCTGCTTCTTCTTCTTCCATGTCTCTTCTTGCTTGATCATACCATGACATTTTCCTTGATGAGTTTTCACCCGGATCAAATCTCTATTTGCCTTTCACATAGGCACTGGCTTTGAAAGCAGATTCAGTCTTGGGAGGATCATCTCCAAACTCGGTCATTTCAAATGCAGCTAGTTTGCCAGCCAGTTGTTCTCTTGTGACAGTTGTGTGGGCTCTGAATTCATCAATGGCAGCAACTTTGATTTTGTAGGCAGCAGGAAGGGATCTTAGGATTTTGCAGACAATCTCATTTTCATCTAAAGTTCCACCAGCATTTCTGATTCCACATACCAGCTCATTTACTCTTGGCATAAAGGTAGTGATGTTTTCATCATCTCTCATTTTCAATCTTTCAAATTTCCCTTTCAGACTTTGCAACCTTGCACTTTTGACAAACTCATCTCCTTCATACAGAAGTTCCAGTTTAGTTCGGATCTCATATGCAGTGGGTAGGTCAATGACATTCGAGAGATCTGAGTCATTCAATGCGCTTAGAAGAGCTTCCTTGGTCCGCAGATTGTTTTCAGCTTCTGTGATTTCATTCAGAGTTGTCGGACCACCTTGTGGAGGTACATATGGTTTTGAAATCATAGCCAGGTATGCTTTTCCCATGCATTCCAAGTGACACTTCATGCGACCTTTCCAGAGAGTGAAGTTGGTTCCATCGAACTTCGGACTATCCTTCTTGTATGACGACATCCTGGATCTCCTCAAGCGGTTAAGCTCTTATCAGAGGAACTTAGCTCTGATACCAATTGTTGGATCTAGGGCATACAACTGAGAGGGGGGGGTGAATCAGTTGTAAAAAACTTCTTCTCATTCAAACACTTAACTCTCTGTTGTTAGTTAGCAGCATATCAAATAATCATCCATGGAAGCATAATACATAAACACAAGAGCAGATAAGCATCAACACATTGAACACCAAGATTTTGACGTGGAAAACCCGGTTAAGGGAAAAACCACGGGGTGATTAACCCAAGAATTATTCTCTGTTAGAAGAATAAAGAAAAATGAATGGCACATGCCAATAAGGGCTCACTGCCCGAGCACACTGCTCACAAAGAGGCCCACTGCCTACAAGGAGACACACTGTCTACAAAGTGATAAAAATCACAGTCTTGAACTGGAGAATGACATCTCTATCATGTCCGGATCAGTTCCAATTAAGCCCAACATCTCTGCTCTGCCCTTCGCACGTTTCTTCGCTATGCCACACTCATCCACATACCACACCTTGAAATGAACTCACAAACCGTTATTTATACAAGACATCGACTTAGGAACAAACATCTAAGTCGGCAAACAACCATAGGAGTATCTGCAAGATGAATAACACATCCGGTCGGCCATCACAAGAACATTCGCAGGATGAACAACTCATCCGGTCGGCTAAACAGAGCAAGAACTTCATCCGGAAGAATAACTTCAATTTCGGGCTCTATCATCAATGCGGACCAACAACACAACCTAAACATGATCCAAGAACCTTCACAAGCCTGTCTGAATGTCTGGATACATCCGCACTTCCTCTGCTTACTGGGATCTCTTGTCTTCCTCATCCGGAACTTCAAGAACACAGTCTGTCGCCACTGTCATAATGCAAGAGATACTTCCGAACCTCCAAATCATACACAAATCAGGATGACACATCACAAGGACATCCCAAACACTCAGTCCAATCCGCAGATTAGGATGATACAATTCCGGACCTCACCGGACCTTTTTGTGATCCTCTGTCACCTCTGGATACTTGCCGGACCCGGTTCTATACCGGCAGCCACAACTCCTTCAGATCTTCATGCGGACCTCTAAAATTTTAACTGTAGCATCTCAAGACTCATATCTACTAACCCTTTAATCCGTATCCTCCGGTTCTCATCCTATACAGTACATTTACCTTCTTCTCGTCACTGTTCTTCACTGTTCCTGACTGAGGCTAATTTTCTCAATATCCTCAGCACACAGCTCATCAAATCCTTCTTGTCAATGCAATATGAGTATGTTGACATCAATGACAACACTGGATAACCTCATACTTGCAACACTTCTTACCTCTAACAACATAGTTCTATGGCTATGTCATGTAGATCTTCCTCCCAGTCATCATGCAGGAATGTTGTCTTCACATCCATCTATACTATCTCTAATTCAAAATTTGTTACTATATATAATAGGAACCTGATAGATGTCATCTTAACAACTAGGAAAAAATCTCACCAAAATCTCTCTACAACATAGAATAGCCTTTCACAACCAACCTCGCCTTGTACTTCTCAACACTACCATCTAAATTTATCTTCCTTTTGAACACCCATTTATAACTAACATGTTTCCATCCCTTAGGAAATTATACTATGTCCCATGTGTTGTTTTTCTTTAATCTAGCCATCTCCTCATCCATAGCTACTCTCCAAGACTTAGAATCATCCATACTCATCACTTCCTTCATAGTTATAGGAACATCTATATTAGTAATCAAAGAAAAAGTACAACTCTAACTAGGAGGAGTATACTTATCTAGTTGATGTTTATGCCAAGTGGATAGGTTCTTAAGAGCTATGGTGGAGGTTCTACCTCTTCTCCAAAATTATCTAAACTATAAAATTTTCCCTCTTCAGATCATTCGTGGCCTTCTAGTTAAACCTTCTCAGTCTTTGGGGGTAATTGAAATCCATTTTTCTTCCCATCCTCTTTTAGCTACAAAATTGTGAGAGAAGGCCTAGAATCTCTCTATAAATAACACTTCTATTCTATAGAACTCTCTTAGCGACAAGATCCCAAAAATTATTTTGTTTCACACCAACTCCATAGCCAATGAAGATACACTTAACTTCCTTGTTCTCCAATTTTGACTACTTCTCCTTAGGCACATGATCATATGCCTCAAGGTGAAAGTTCAAAGTTATGTCCCACTTTTATAAAGGAAACAAGCAACATTGATTGAACTTTTGAACATGAATCACTAGAAAGTGATATCTATGTTTTGAATTTTGAAATGATGTAAACTAATGAAATGTAATTTTTTATTGTATTTTATATTTATATTTTAAAAAAAAGTTAAAAAATTATTTGAATGTAGTCTTTTGTAAAATTGACACTATAATTTAGTTGTTGATAAAATACTAAAAAAATGAGGCTAAGTGGGCCTCCACATTTTATATAGTAAATTTTGTTTTTATCCTTCAATTATTTTTCTTGCATTTATAACTTGAAACTTTAGTGCATGGATTAATTTTTTTCCATTTCAATAAATAATTTTTTAAACAAGTCTTGAAATTTGTGTGTACAACAAACATAACTATTTCGACAGACCTCCATTTTTTGTCTTAACTATTTATCCAAAATAGAAAATGATTATATTATCTTGGCATGAAATATCTCCTCTAGTTCATCATATTTTTTGAATTTTTTATAAACTTTTAGTATTTTTTCATGAGAAGACAATCAACCTTATATTTTGGTGCTAATGACCTACTTTTAGTCAAAATAAAAAATAAACTATAAACACTAATTAAAATATTAAAAAAAATATGTTGTTGAAAACTATAGTTATAGATCTATAAAAGGGTATTTTAATTTTAATTTTTAAATGTAATTTACATGAATAAGAGTTATGAGAACATTAAGTTTTTCAAGTAATTTTATTTTTTTGTAAATTGGTTCCAAAGTGATACTACATATATCTAGTAGACACTTCCAACTAGAAAAGTTGTGACCCAAATCTAATTTAGCTAGAATGAATCTAGGTAGAACATATGTATGACCAAAATTGAATTAATTGGAAATGCTTAAATTCATTTGTGTTAATAAGCTAGCCTAAAGTGGGGCACAAATTTGCCATTTCACCCCTCACAACTAAAAAAATGGAGATTTTCTAATTGGATTTTTGCCTAGCCAAGCCTCCATAAGATTCTTATTCACAAGAGTTGATGTAGAAGAACTTTTAATTAGGTAAGAATTCATGGAAATCACTTCTTCTTGTAACTTCTACACCAAGCCGCTAAGCATATGCTTAGCCCTCTCCATCAGCATCTAGTTTATTCTCTCTACAACTACATTTGAATGAGGGGTATATGGAGTTGTCATATGTCTCTTTATCACACAATATTTACAAAACTTATCAAAATATATTGAAAAAAATTGTCATCCACTATCAGTTCTCAAAACCTTAATCCCCGTAAAATGACAAGAGCCTTAAACTCTCTAAAATGACTAAAGACTTCAAATTTATATCTAAGGAAATACACCCAAGTCCTTTTAGAATAGTCATCTATAAAAGATACACAATTCAAATATTTGAAATCAAAGGAACATGAATAGAACCAAATACATTATAATTAATCAATTCCAACACCCTAGAAGATTTGTGATAATTAGAGTAAAATTGAACATGGTCTTATTTTCCATATATGCAATGTTCACAAAAATTAAACTCAAGAATATAATCTATTAAACCCTCTACAAGATTATTATTTTTCATTAAACCATTCCCATCTTTGTGCCCTATTCCCTTGTACCATAATATTATCTTCTTTGTAGATAGGCTGATCTTTGAAGTAAGAGCACCCTTAGGTACCTAGAAGGCATGACCCTCAGAAGTAGATGGAACAATCCTCTTTTCTATTAGTTCCAATTGTGAAGGTCTATATTTGTAAGGCTCAACCCTTCTTACAACTCTTGTATCACCTCTCCTTATTGATAAACCCTAATGTTGTTAGCTAGTTGAAACTTGTTAGTACTCTTATTTTAGTGTAGTTTCGATAATATCAACCCTGAATAAACTCTATGAATAACTCTTTGGATTTGAAAATTTAATATTGTGATTTTTTTATCATCATTAAAGTTTTAAATAATTGTTACTTGACTCTCCTTTTTGGTGTGAAACCAATTTACTTCTACAAACCTAGCCAAACCCATTATATCTTGTATGGATACTAGGACATTGTCATAGACTTTTATAAGTGTTGCCCTGATGGATCTTTTGTAGTTGGATTATTAGTTCCATGTGATGTGTGGTAGTGTCAATTTATGAGATAATTGTGGTAACCTTAGAAAAGCCATTGTGTTACTTACACAAATAATTGAGTTAAATTGTGTTATGTTACGTATGTGGATGATAACCCTAATTGAAAGACAAACTTTGAAAGGTGTAAATCCTTCTTAATCATATGATAATTATTTATTTTTTGATGCTTAGTGCTTGTGATATTAGATGGTTAAAACATTTATGAATTTAATTTGAGAACATTCATATTAAAGTGAATTTTAAACATGATAGTTATTTTCCTTGAATATATATATGACTTATGAAAAAGGTGATTTAGTGGTTTTAGATTATGAAAAAACAAAACATGATTACCTCATGGTTTGATGGATTCTAGATTTAATTCATAAATTATCAAATTTTGGTTAAAAGTGAATAAATATCTTTTTATCACAATTGCTAGGATATAACCATATTGATCTATGAGGTTGTATATGCCAATGTTGGTGATGCATGAGTTTGGATTGAGTTACATTTCTAAGATATGTAAATTTAAATCAAAATTTTAATGATTGAATGACTTAGTTATACTTTCGTTATTTTGACTATATGCATATACCATGGATGAATTAATTTTTTCAATTAGTGTGTAGGAGTAAACAATTGAAATTGGGAGAATAGGAGAAACATTAGGACCATAATGCTACCCATTTCATATAATGAAGTAATGTGTTTTAAACCTTGTTACCTTAAGTGTTTGAATTCTATTTTATTGTGTCAAAATGTGTGGGTTGGAGTGTAAACCCCTATATAACTTTTAGGCCATTTTCATTGACCATAAAAAATAAATTTTAGTGTTGTAATATCAATTTTGGGACCCCAAACCAAGTACTTATGGTAGGGTACGTGAGGAAAGGTGTTAGAAGGAATTTAGGCATTGAAAATGGTACTTCTAGGTCTCTTAAAAAGAGATCTCATGTGTGAAGGCATAGGCGCTTGGATTAAGACACCAAGTCAACCTATGAATTTCCAAAAGTATTGCATGGGGAAGTGAACCCCAAAATTTTGGAAGGAGACCCGTGTGAGCACATGTGAGTGGTCACATCCATTGGAGACCCATGTGAACTCACTTGTGGGATCACATCCACATGAAACCTATGTGAATGTAATTGAGGAGTCATGTCAACTTGGGAATGATGTAAAGGAAATAGGTTCAGGGTTATAGAGCTGCCATACATCATCATCCTATTGGATGGTGAAGAGTGAGATGGAACTCTCTTTTAAGATCACATTTTGGGGCTTTTGGAGGTACTCTTGCTTGAAAGAAATTTTAGAAGAGGGATATTTGAATGGAGGACTTCATCAAATTTTGAAGAAGAATATCTTGGATAAGGAAATGGAGTATTCTTGTCAACAAACTCTATGGGTAGAGATAAGTCATTTTTCTCACTATTGTTATTTTCTTGCAAATATTTCTATTATGAATGGATTTACTTTAATGAGGGTGTCATGTATGAGGAATTTGTGAGATGTGTATATTTTGAAACTTTGTGGTGATTGTGCTCTCTCTTATATAAGTGTGTGTGGAAGGGTTTGGGTGCTCTCATCTTGATAGTTTGATGAGATGTATATTTATATTTTCATGTTGTGTTTATATGAGTTTAAATATATATTTATCTTATTGTTGTTGTTGTTAGATTGTTTTCTCCTTTTAAATTGGGTTCTCATTGATTTCTCTCATCTCGAGGGATGACTAGTCTTTAATGGCTTAATGATGTCATATTGGATGGGTGGAGAGATTTCATCTCCCCACTAGTTTTCTCAACTTAGTTAAATATCTTAGAGAATAACATTTAAAGGAGATCTATTGTTGTGAAAGGACCAAGTCTTGCAATGTATTTAAATGGGCTGTTGTAGTTTATTTCTATATCAAAAGGTATTGTATCGATTAATGGATAAAATATTCTCCTTGAAACTACTTATAAGCTTGGAGTTATTTAGTTAAATATTTATGGATTAATAGACTTTGATAAGCCATTTAATTTTCCAAGTTTTGCAATGTCACATTATTTATGTAGTCCATTCTTGGAATATATGTATCTATGGTTGAGGATATATATACATTTCTAAAATTTGTTGCTTTCAAATATTTTTGAGAAAAAAAAATAGTGTATGATCAATGATGGATTTGATAATGCAACATACGCATGAATACACTTGTCAATGGAGAATAATACTCATGATACTTATCATTTATGTATTGTTGTCTGAGAAGTAAATATGTATAAATACATGTGAGTTGAAATATGTGTCCTTGCAATTAGTATTATAAGGTTGCTAAATTAAAATAAAAAATTAAAATGAATTGAAGGATAATAGTTTCATTGTTTAATTTGATTCACACTCTTTTTTATAACATTGATACCTTACATATTTGTTCACATCAACATATATAGAGAAATATACAATATATTTCTACAAGTTTATTTCTAAAAAAATGAGAAATGAATTACACGTTTTCTGCCCACATAAAATAATAATAGTACTAAAGATTGCAACTTAGATATGGGTACATTTACTAAAAGGAAATAAATAAATAAAGAAATTTTGAAGAAAAAGGAGGTTTATTTATATAAATATAATCTGAAAACATATGTATATATTATTTTTATACATATCTATAAGTTCATTCAAATATATATGTATGTTTGTATGTGTATATGTATATATGCATATACATTTGTATACATATACATATACATTGTATGTATATGTATATGTATATGTATACATATGTATTATGCATATATACACTTACATATACATATACATACATACATATATATTAAATAAATATATATTTTATTTAAAAGTGGTTGAAAGATAAAATATATATTTGAGCATATGTATATATATGTACACACATGCATGCATGTGCACACACACACACACACACCTTAAACATAGTTTAATTTATAAGAAAAAAAATTGAGAGAGAGAGAGAGAGAAAGGGCCACACACACACACATAGTTAAAAGGAGATAATGCTTTAAATCAAAAGGGCATACAATATTTTTTTAACCAAAAAAATAGTAGATTAAATTTTAAGGTTTAATATTTAAAAAAATCATGTTTGGGGTAACTAGGAAAGGCCCACAAGGGCCACAACCCTCCTTGGGATTGTCACCCCTACTAAGCATAGCCAACAGGGAGCTATGGAGCCCATGGTGAGGCTAATAGTCCTAAAGGGGTCTAAACCCTATTCTTAAAAAGAAGAAATAAAAAAATAATAATATTTTCTTTTATTTATATTGAACAGTATATATATATATATATATATATATATATATATATATATATATATATATATATATATATATATAAAAGAGATGACATATATAATTATATAGTATATTTTTATTTATTTATTTATATTTCAAGAAAGAAAAATACATATAGTTATAAATAATTTATATTTATTTACTCATTTATTTATTTTATAATTAATATATATGTATGTATCTCTATGTGTGTGCGTGTGCATGTACATGTGTGTGCGTGCATGTGCATGTGCGTGTGTGTGCATGCATACATACATACACGTACACAAATATAAACAACAAATGAATGGGATATAAGCATTTATCAAAGGTCACAAAATGAACATTTATTTATTTCTTTGTAATTAAGTTTAAATGAAATAGAATATAACTAAAGAAAATTACAAGACAAATTCATTATTTTTAAGGCTTGATTTCAAACCCTTATGCCTCCTCTCCTTCCCTTCAACTTACACAAATAAGATAAAATAAGAAGAAAATTACTTTTAAATCTATCCTTAAGGTTTAGGGAAATATTTAAAGTTGCTCTAGATCCAAGGGTGAGAATAGATCTCATTTAATGGATGAGATTTGATGCTCACCTATTGTAAAAACCTAACTATTCAACTTAAAAACACTTTTTAGCTAATTAAACTTAATTGTGAATTAAGTCATTGTTGGGGACCATGTTCCCTACAACCAACAACTTAAGTCACCACTTAAGTTACTTTTTATAAGTGAAATAATAAAATGAGTTGAAATTTTGATTTTATAGCTAATTTTAATACTACTTTTATGTATAACTTTCACCTTTAATTGTTATTGAAATTGATAATCCCTTTAGTCTTATATTTAAAAATGTCATATTACTATATAGTGCATGAGAAAAATAAAATATTAAATAATACACATTATTAATAACTAAAGGAATATTAATGTAAATATAATAATGGAATGGGCTATCGCATGTAATTGACCCCATAATATTAATATAATATAGCCAGTTAACTTAATCAAAGTATGTTGATATCTTTTAGAAGTCTCTCTAAATTGGTAAGATAGTTAATATTGATATATTAGTGTAGTTATATGTTTTCTCTAATCTATCAAATGGGACTTGTTGGGACACTCCACCCCAAAGTGCCTCAGAACCCCTTATAATTTGGACTTAATCTTAATGGAGCCTATCAATCTGTTTGATCTGGATGTTGACCATAGGATTTAGATTGCACAATTATATTTTCTCCCATTGTTTTCACATATCATTGTTGTATACATCTTTCTCATGGATTCACTCTCATTGTAGTGTATATGGGCATGACATGCGCATGTGTGTTGCATTGCAATAATGCAACTTTAAAAAATCAAGTCCTAATTGGGTTTTCCTTAATTGCATTTTAGGGCATTACAAGGTTCTATAGATCTCTTCACTAAAAGAATAGAAGAACTATTATAGTGAACTCTGCATACATCCAACTAAAATAGAGTGCCCATATGACACCCTTAGCAAAACCATAGTTCCTTGCACCGTATTACACCCTTCATTAGAGAAAATAACTTACAAGCCTACATCATTAAGCTCATTAACTAAAAGTGGTTCATGCAAAACCAAGGATATGTAGTACATTATTGATCTCCTTCACATTTTCATGAAGGAATTGAATCATGACTCTTTTATGACCAACATTATTTAGGTAAGAGTCATTTTTGAGGTACACCTTCCCACCATCATATTCTTCATAATTTGAAAATTGACCCTAATTTAAAGTCATTTAGAAGGAAGCTCCAAAGTTTACCAACCACACACCTTCCAATGCATGTTTTACTAAGGCCACAATAAAGGAATCACCATCATCTCAAGACTTTTTAGACTCATCATATAAATCATTTTGCTTATTCTTTTTCTCCTCCTTACAATCCCTTCTTAAATGCTTAGGCTTGCCACAATTCCAACACTTAGCCTTGGGCTTTCTAGGAGATTTAGATCTCCCATAGGATTTAGATCTATACTTGTCTTACTTCTTGTACTTTGTCTTGCCTTTATTTTTTAATTTTCCATGAATAGATAGGTCATCCTTAGCTACAAAAGTTTTTCTCTGCATCTCCTTCAAAAGTATTGATGTAACTATGCCATCCATTTTGAGTTTAGAGCTAGCACTATTTATTTCCATCACTAAGTGATCCTACAAGTCTGTAAAAGTTTAACAATGTCATGCAAAAATCCATCTCCTCCATCTCAACTCCTATAGAGTGCAATTGGGTCACAATCATATTGAATGTTCTTATGTGTTTGGCCACATAACCACCATCCTCCATCATGAGGGTATACAACCTTTTTTATCATTCCTAAAAGTTGTATTAATTAGAGATTTATCTTGGTAAATTTTTCCCAACTCCCTCCAAAGAGTTGGAGTGGTGGCTTCTTCTTGGACATTTAACAACACAAAGACTAGTGAGTAAAGTCTAATAAGACCATTTTCCTTTTTGTGCAACTTGTCCTTATCTTTTTGTGATATTGCAATAGGTTTGGATTCAAATGCAATAGGCTATATATCTATATCTACAAGAATATCCTCCATCTTGATCTTTCAAAGTTCAAAGTTAGTGCCCAAGAACTTCTTTATCTCTATCCTTGATGTGCTTCCTATTTTCCCTACAATAAGATCTCCTTCTGTACAAGTTGCCGCTCAACCCAAGATTAGTATAAAAAACCCTTATCGCTAACACCTACAATTTGAGGTGATTAATCTCTAATGCTAAATAAAAGGAAACATAAGTGTGAAAAATGCTTCTTACACTAATCAATGAGGAGAGGTATTTGTAAATAAATTTAATATTTACAATTACAAAAAATAATACACAAGAAAATACACCATAACACAATATTTACGTGGACAAAACCCTTTAAAGAGAAAAATCCCACACTCCAAAAGTAAGACTAGATATATTCAACAACAATGATTACAATACAATATCTAGGATATGCCTCTATAGGAGTATCAAAAACATGCAAATTTGGAGTAATTTCATCAGTATATTAGTACCTACAAAATAACTATACAACCTATATAATGCTTCAAATCCAAGCACCAATAAGTAGATGAAGGATAAACAAGAAACCTTTAAATGGTTTTACAAAATGATGTACCAAATCTATGAGCCCAAAATGGTACAAGTTCTAATTTCTTGGTCTTGGTCTTTACATAATATTTAGCACATTCCCTACAATTTATCATATTGTCATAAGTTGTTGCAATTGACCACCTAACTTGGGTGCCTAATTTTTTCCTTTTCCTCCATACAAAGATGCTCTATGACATACATCATAAGAGTGTTATAATTTTGGTCAAAATTCCAATGTAACCCCTATAATCATGCTCTTACATGTCATAAGTTCATCCATCATAAACAACTCCCATCTCACAATGTCATAACGAAACTTATGTGATCTTACAACCTCTTACACACATTTCAAGATGGTTGAGATGTGGCAAAGAGGGCTACCTCAAAGTGGGATGCCCACTCCTCATGTGAGGATAAAAATAATAAATAAATACAAACATTGGGAATTCAAGGTTGAAACAACTTTTTACTACATAGAAATGAGCATATTTGGTCAAGCAGTCCACCACCACCAAAATAACCTATTTACCCACTAATAGTGTAAACCCCACAATAAAGTCTATAGAGATATCACTTAAAGCCTAATCAGGGATAAGAAGTGGCTACAAAATTACTATGTCTTTGAGAGTTTCCCCTTTATTCCTTTGACACACATCACATTTATCTATAAATTCCTTAACATCTTGCTTAAGGATGTCCCAAAAAATTCCTTCTTCACTCACTTGTAGGTCTTCAAAAAACCTAAGTGTCATGTAATAGGGGAGGAATGAAATTCTATTAGTAATTCAGGACTGAGAAATGAGTTATAAAGTAAAGAAATATGATCCTACTAAGTGAGAACTTGGCTTGTCTAATGGAATCCTATCAAATACTATGGATCTTTTTCTAACTATCAAATGATACCTAGAATTGTAGGCTTGGTATCCTATTCATTCCAAATCTCATCTATCTAATTTGGAACTAATACAAAAATAGAAAAGATCGAGCCTTCCTCTTCATATTAGTGGGAGAGAGCATCTTCTACCATATATTCCTTTCCCTTCTTATAGATAATCTCATAGTCATATCCCTACATATTTGTCACCCATTTTTATTATTTAGAGGAGGACAACCTTTGATAGAAAAAAATATTTCAAACTATGATGATCAATTTTTATGTAGAACATGAATCCCAATAAGTAAGAACACCATTTTTGGGCAACATGGAGGATAGCCAACATTTCTTTTTTATATGTCAATTTAGCAAGATTGCACCTAATGAGTTTCTTGCTAGTAAAGTCTAGGGGTTGACCTTGCATTAACAGTACACCTATGCCCATGCTAGAGGCATCATATTCCAAAATGAAGGATTTGTGAAAAAAATTTAGGGCCAAAACTAGATTAAAACACATTATAGTTTTGAGTGCATTAAAGGCCACCTCCAATGATTCAAACCAATTAAAGGAGTTCCTTTTGATCAAAGCTCTCAAGGGCCCAGCAATTTTACCATAATAATGCACAAAATTTCTATAGTACCTTGTGAAGCCTAAGAAGTCTCACAAGCTTTTGGGGGAGTTAGGGTGTGGCCTCTCTTGCATTGCATCAATATTCTTGGGGTCAACCTAGATACTATCTTGTGAAATAATGTCCCACGTGCTCCACCTATTGGACTCCAAAGGCACACTTAGAGAACATGAAAAAGAGAGAACATTGTAAAATTCAAAGTGTGATCTCCACATGATGAATATGATTAGTTCATCTTTGACTATAGATGAAAAATTCATCAAAGAAGACCAATATAAATTTTCATAATCTAAACCATGAAACACTATGTTCATGAGGCTCTAAAAACTAGAGGGAGCATTGGATAAGACAAAGGACATGACCAAAAATTCATAATAACATTCATGAGTCTAGAACCTGAAGTTTTAGGAATATTATCTTCTTTTTCCCAAATTTGGTTATAGCCTAAACAAAGATCCAACTTAGTGAAAAATTGATCCATCAAAAGGTAATCCGATAAATAATCAATAATAGGGATAGGAAATTTATCCTTAATGGTTAATTTATTGAGTTCATGGAAATAAAGGCACTTCCACCAACCCCCATATTTCTTAGGAACCATTTAACTACTATATAAGAGTAAGGATTCATACTAGGGTGAGCGATACCCACCTCTTTGAGCTCCTCCACCATCTTCTAAATTTAATTCTTCTACTCGAAAGGGTACTGATAGGGCCAAATATTAGGAGGATTATTACCGGGGATGAGGGAATGGAATGGTCTTGAGATCTTGGAGGGAGTAATCCTTTGGGTGCCTCAAATTCTTGTTGACCTAGTTATTAAGTAGGCGTTGCAAATCCTATGAAGGAGAAGAAGGAGAAAGAGGTGAAGCTTCTAGAGAGTGAAATTGGGCTAGAATACTAGAATACCATTTTGTTAACAATTCTTAAATGTGATGGGAGCTAACTATTTGAATGTCACATACTTTCAATCCTTGTAATGCATACTCTCAACCATCATGGTGAAATTTGAGCCAAAGTTGGGAGTAGTCACAAGTGATTAGGCCTAAGTTTTGGAACCATTGCACATCCAATGCCTCATTTTTTCCCCCTAAGAAAATAAGAAGCATACCATAGTCAATTGATAATCCCTTGATATAAGATTAACATTGTACCACTTGCCTCCATAAGAAATAATAGTACCAATCAGCACCATAATTTTAAAATTATTGTAGTCATGGACATATCAGTGTAGCTAGCTAACAAATTTTATGTTGATTAATTTATGAGTGCTACCACCATCCATCAAGACCACTATATTTTTTTATTTTGATATAGCTAATGACCTTAAGTATCTGGGGGGAAGATAACCCATCCAAAGAATGAATATATATATGAGCTTCAAGAGTGGCTTCTAGATTGGGGGAAGCCAACTATTCTTTTGCATCTAAAAATTCCTTAGAGTCACTAGACACATCAATCGAGTCAATTGGATATAAGTGCTTCTCTCAACATTTTGACCCTTTTTGCATGTTTGATCACAATTGTAAAATAGTCCCTTGGCCTTTTTATTTTATGTCTCTTCTCTAGAGATCATATGAAATGTTGTGGGTTTAGTTCCTTTGTCTAATGCTTCTTTGTATGTTTAAAAGAGGAGGAGGATTAGGCTAGTTTCTACTAGGCTATAAATTTATCCTCTACAAGTCATGAAAAGGATAGAGCATCACAATAGGAACCTATTTTAACATGAGCACCTCTACCTAAAGATTTTCTTTAAGACCATTGATGAAACAAATTTATAAAAAATGGTTCCTCTAATCTAATGGTTTGGGTTGTTAGTTTATCAAAGTCACTTTGATATTCCTTGATTGAATGTGTTTGGCATAATTTAGTGAGGAAACCAACAAAGTCTTCATAGGCACTAGGGCCAAAGTGAATTCAAGTTTCCTTGTGAAAGTTTGACAAGGTGAGAAATGGGTGATTCCTCTCCAACCGTTGAAACCACTGAATGAATTTTTTTTCCAAGTCAAAATAGAAAATTGAGAGCTTTTGATGGAGTATAGATTTTAATGTACCAAAAAATAGTAATGGGCTTTGTATAACCAACTAGTAGGGTTTGTACCATCAAAATTTTGCAAGTCTAGTTTATGGAGGTGTAGAGGGTCACTCAAATTGGGGGAATGTGAACCTATTATAAGAGTGGAAGATTGGAAAGTTTTTGTACATTAGAGAGGAGGACGTTCATTTAGTTTGAGAGTTGGGAGAGCATATGTTCAAAGTTGTCAATTTTTTCTTGGGTTTTCCTATGCATGTGATCAAGGCAGTTATTGAGAGATTACATAGTGGGCTCCTATTGATCTAGTTGTTCTTGATAGTGGTAACTTACTACCATAGAGAGGAGTTGGTGTTAGAAAAAAATGATAAGAGATATATGGGAAATGATCAGAAGACATAGATGAGCACAACCATGGAGGTGCCTAATGATGAACAAGAGGAGATTGGCCCAAAAAAAGGTTACCTAGAGTTATATGGTATATTTATAAACTTGAAAAGATAAGCATAATAAGACAATCAATCAAAGGGGGTAGACGTTGGTCCCAAAACTTTAATATTTCAAATACCCTTTAGGTTAAATTTTCTATCAAAAATAATAAATTGTGCCTAGATTAGGAGAAAATTGCATCAAAATTTTTAGATCTAATTGTATGATAGTACATTGAACCAAAAATAAACCAAATGTAGATCTAGAATAAAATTTAGAATTTGAAGATTTGTTGTTGTGTAGATAGAACATTGATAGCTATCTATTAATGCCAATCAACTAACTACAAGGAAAAGGTAACCATATTTAAGAAAGATCACACATAGGTTGGTATAAAAGGGAAGGCACTACAAGGTGTGTTTCATTTATGAGCTCATTAATATACTTATCTCATTTGAAAATATTATTGTCCTAATATTTTAGAGTGCTAACTATAGAGGCTTAGGGATATACCCATAGCCCACTATCTCATATCTTAGGTACATTATGAGTAACTTCCTTAGGATAACTACTTACTAGTGTATCACAAAATTGAGACAATCAAAGGTTACCTAGGGTTAGGTTACAAAAATTCCCAAGGGGTCTTCTTATATACTTGTAGGTATGTGGAAGCTCATAATCATATTTATAGGTTGTTTGAGGCCAAAGTATTAGAGCCAAAATACTCCTTACTTCACCAAACCCTTTATGGGGAATAGAGCTTAGCCAATAATGATAGATCTTCCAAGGATATTTGAAAATATCAGACACAAGGTTACTAATCTAAAAAAGAAAAAGAAACTAATTTTAGGGGCAATTTATTTCTTGCAAAAGATTCCAAGGTATAGATATAGTGTGACTATAGTTGTAACCACTTTCTCATGACCAATATCCCTCTAGGGTGAGGTGAAAGAATATGGTAGATAGTTACAAAGGGCCCCAGTTTGGAAAGGATGCTTGTAGAAATGGCCTTGGAAAGATCTTTGATACCACTTGTAATGAACCTACAAGATAAAATAAGCAAAAAACACAAAGATGTTATAAAAATGAGAGAAACAAAATTCTTTTATTATCTTCACAATGCCACTTCATGGTGGAAATATCTAGATAGATAAGACACTCTAGTTATAAATGTCTAAAATGCCTTGCAATTGGGAAGTAATTACAATATATAGAGTTTTACTAAAGGCAACTACTACTGGGTGATCCCATGCATGTGGGATAATTACTTTATTCTAACAACTAGTTTGATGACTTGAAAAGCATATGCATCCTCACTTATTACTAATACCTAAGGGAAACATACAAAGCATATGAACTCAACTAATACTAGCTACATATAATAGAATGGGGTTCATAACAATTACTAGAAAAAAATTAACAAATTACTCCTAGGGATCAAGCTAAAGGTCAATAAATGATTTGTGGGATTGAATGGGAATGTGGAACCTCTAGGAGAGTTACCAATAGATTGAATTTTAACCTCTCTAGATTTTATGAAGATATTGTAGTTCAAAATCACACTTTATGGACATCGATCTCAAGACAATTATACTAGGATCCAGTTTGATGACCTACTTCTAGAAGTAATTTGTTGGCTTGTATTTTGACACACCAACTTAGGAAAAGGAGGAACCTTCTTCACCTCTCTTGAAAGGAGATAAATATTCCTAAGGTTCCTGATTGCTAGGTCTTGGTATTCTTAGATAACCCAATGGTTGGTTTTTTATTGTTGCAACAAGGGGCCTTTAAATCTAATGATACTTATAGCATGAGATCATGACCAAAAGATAGGCTCAAATCAAGGGAGGAAGTTTACAAAATTAACATGCATGTATTGATATTATATCCTTTACACTCATTTGACACATTCATTTGCAAACATCCCAATGTAAAGACTTGGAGAAAAATGAGATGGAAACCTTAGAAACAAAGAACAAGCCTTCAACAACAATATAAAAGAAATTATACTAAATCCACCCTAGATTAGATTTCAAAATAGAGTGAAATATAGGGGGAGAGAAAGAAACAAACATGTGTTAGCCTTAAATGATATTTGACTTGTTTAAGAAGACAAGCCAATGAAGAAATAACTTTTGACTCAATCAGTTGTAGCATGAGTAGGGATCAAAATGGTACAATAATTGAGGGAACAACTTATCTAATGAGACAACTATGAGAAAACTATTGGATTCAGGACAAACAACTGAGGGGGGTGACTCAGTTGTCCAAAACTTGCTTGTAATTCAAACACTTAAATCCTCTTTGTTATTTAATAGTATATCAATTAATCATTCATGAAAGCATAAAGCATAACCACCAGAGCAGATACACATCAACACATGTGACACCAGGATTTTGATGTGGAAACTCGGTCAAGGGAAAAACCATGGGGTGATTAACCCAAGGATTATTCTCTGTTAGAAGAATAATAAAAATAGATGGCAAATGCCAATTAGGGCTCACTACCTGAGCACACTGCTCACAAGAGGCACACTGCCTACAAGAGATACATTGTCTACAAAGTAACAAGTATTACAAACTTGAACTGGAGATTGACATCTTTACCATGCTTGGATTAGTTCCATTTAAGCCCAAAAACTCCTGCTCTACCTTTCACACTTCTCTTCTCTATCCCACACTTCTCCACTCCAAGACACACTTCAAAATGAATTCACAATCCCTTATTTATACAAGGCATCAACTTAGGAACAATCATCTAAGTTGGCAAGCACTTATAAGATCATTCGCAAGACGTGTAACACATCCGGTCGGCTAGTCTCAAGAAGAACACCAATACCTGGTGGTAATTCTTCAAATGCAAACTCCAACTTCAGTGCAGACTACCAAAAAGAATTGTACATGATCCAAAGATCACCAAAACCTTTCTTGAGTCACCAATAACATCCACACTTTATCAGCTTACTGGAATTCTTCTCTTCTTCATCCGAAACTTCAAGAACACAGTCTATCGCCACTGTCATACTAAAAAAGGTGCTTTCGGACCTCCAAACCATGAACAAATTAGTTGTCACTTCACACTGCTTTCTGCAACACTCCCTCCAATATGCAGAATGAGATAATGCAATTTCAGAGCTCACCGGACCAATCTATGACACTCTGTCACCACTGAACATCTGCTAGAACTGGTTCTACTAGAGTGACCATAACTTCTTCATATCTTCATGTGGACCTTTGAAATCTTGACTGGAGCATCTCAAGACTCATATCTAAAAACCCTTTAAACTGTATCTTCTGATATTCATCTTATCTTGGACTTTTACCTTAATGTCATCATTGTTCTTCACTATTCCTGATTGAGGCTAATTTTCTCAATATCCTCAGCACACAGCTCATCCAATCTTTCTCATTAAAGGAATATGAGTATGTTGACATCAATGACAACACTGGTTATCCTCATACTTGCAACAATCTCCCCCTTTGTCATTGATGGCAACATATGATGTGAAAAACCATCAAGACAAGAACTTCTCCTTTCTGTCATAGCTCCCCCTATCAGCAACAACTCTTCACATGTATTTTCTTTATTTACTGCTCCCCTTTGATCAACCACTTGTTTTTCACATGTCTTCTCTCCCCCTTTGACATTAATGGCAAAGGGTTCATACTTGCAACTTTAACACATCAGAATCATACCAGCTGCTCCCCCTGAGTAGCAGCTCCCCATCACCAATCCGGATCACAGGATATGACTGTGATATCCACCGGACTGATGCACATCAGTGCATCCTAGTTCATCACCAAAGGGGTAATGACCCCTAACTTCTCCCTGAGATACTCAAAAGAGTCTTTGGGAAGAGGTTTAGTAAAAATATCTACAATCTGATCCTTGGAGGGTACATACTCCAATCTGACTTCATCCTTGTTCACTTGCTCTCTCAAAAAGTGAAACTTGATAGATATGTGCTTGGTCTTAGAATGCAACACCGGATTCTTAGAAATATTTATTGCACTTGAATTATCATAGAAAATTGTGATAGGCTCCTCATATTCTACTTTAATGTCTCTTAGCATCTGCTTCATCCATAAGATTTGAGTGCAACTACCTGCTGTTGCAATGTATTCTGCTTCAGTTGTAGATAGAGATATTGCCTCTTGTTTCTTGCTTAGCCAAGAAACCAAACTTTTTCCCAAAAAGAAAGCTCCACCACTGGTGCTCTTCTGGTCATCCACATCTCCTGCCTAATATGCATCTGTATATGCATGAAGAGAGAAATCATGATCTCTAGGGTACCATAGACCATACTCAACTATCCCCTTTAGATATCTAAAAATCCTCTTGATTTCCATAACATGAGATTCTCTAGGATCAACCTGGAATCTTCCCACAAGACCAACAACCTACATTATATTTGGTCTAGTCTGGGTGAGATACAATAATCCTCCAATCATTGATCTGTACTTAGTCTGATCTATCTTAGAAGAGTCATCATCTTTGCTCAACTTACATCCGGTTGCCATGGGAGTGTTCATTGGCTTTGAATCTTCCATTTCGAATTTCCTCAACAATTCTTTCACATATTTGGTCTGAGAGATAACGATTCCTTTCTTTGTCTGAGTAATTTGCAGACCCAAGAAGAAATTCATTTCATTGAGCATTGACATTTCAAACTCACTTTTAATTTGATTTGCAAAGGTTTTACACATATTGTCTCTTCCTCCAAAGATGATATCATCAACAAATACTTCCACAATCAAAATATTTTCATGATCAATTTTGAAATATAGGTTACTATCAGCAGTACCTTTGTTGAAACCAATCTTCAAAAGATGTTTGTCCAGCCTCTCATACCAAGCTCTTGGGGCTTGCTTTAGACCATACAGTGCCTTCTTTAATTTGCAGACCATATCACCATGCTCAGATAACTGAAATCCATCCGGTTGTTCAATGTACACTTCTTCTTCTAAGTCACCATTCAGGAAAGTAGATTTGACATCCATCTGATACACTTTGAAATCTTTGAAGGCAGTAAATGCAAGAAATAGTCTGATTGCTTCAATTCCTACCACTGGAGCAAAGGTTTCCTCAAAATCAATCCCTTCTATTTGAGAGTAGCCTTTGCAGACTAATCTGGCTTTGTTTCTGATTACTTCACCAGCTTCATTTAGTTTGTTCTGGAAGACCCATTTGGTTCCAATCACATTCTTGTTTCTAGGTCTATAAACAAGATCCCAAGTGTGATTTTTCTCAATTTGCATCAACTCTTCCTCCATTGCTTTGGTCCAATTTTCATCATTACAGGCTTCATTTATTGTCTTAGGTTCAATCTTTGAAATCAGACAACATTCATCTAAATTTTGAGCAAATTTCCTTCTAGTTTGCACACATTTGCTTTTGTCACCTATGATCTGATCTTCAGAGTGGTTCAGTCTTACATACCTTGGAACTTTGGGAGTCTCTTGCACTTCTGTTTCTTGATCAGGCTCATTCAGACCAACCTCTTCTTCCTGATTTACCAGATCAGTCTGAATTTGACTTTCAGAGGAGGATTGAGCTCCTTGAACCAGAGAACCATTCTGATCATCTTCATCATATTCATAAAACTTTGAGGGCTTCTCAATTCCTTCATCAACCTTCACATTTGTAATTTCTATCATCTTTCTCAGTCTCTTATTATAACACTGGTATGCTTTGCTTTGAGTGGAGTAACCTAAGAAAATTCCTTCATCACTTCTAGCATCAAACTTTCCTAGATCTTCATCTCTTTTAATGTAACATTTGCTACCAAATACTCTGAAATATCTCACAATAGGAGTTATACCAAACCAAAGTTCATAGGGAGTCTTACTGGTATTACTTCTGATTTGAACTTGATTGAGAGTATAGACTGTAGTGCTGATAGCTTCTCTCCAAAACATCTGGGAACATTTGCTTCCATCATCATTGTCCTGGATGGTCAAGTTCCTTCTCTCTACTACTCCATTCTGCTATGGAATAACTGTCTCTTTATGCCATGCTTCTCACAAAAGTCTATGAATTCATCGGATGTGAATTCACCACCTCTATCAAACCTCAAACATTTCAGTTTTAATCCAGTTTGATTCTCTACCATAGCTTTGAAGATTTTGAACTTCACAAAAGCTTCTGATTTCTCTTTCAGAAAGGTAACCCACATCATTCGGGAATGGTCATCAATCAGTAACATGAAATATCTTTCACCTTGCATACTCTTGATTCTTGTAAATATCTAGTAGAGGACTGATCCTTGCTTTTGAATGAGACTCTGCTCTATTTACCAAGCTGGCATTCTTTGCACAAACTATTTGTAGGTTTCACCAATTTTGGAAGATCACTTATAGCTTGAGTATTGCTTATCTTGATGATGTTATCAAAATTTACATGACACAACCTTCTATGCCATAACCAACTCTGATCAACTTGAACAAACAGACAACTTTTATTAGAACCAACTAGATGGAAGATATTACCTTTTATTTGAGTACCGAATGCAATCTCAGTTTTGGAGCTTTCAAAGATCCTGCATCTTCCATTTTTGAACCAGAGATCATAACCTTTGTCTACCAACTATCCAACACTGAGAAGATTGTGCTTCAATCCTTCAACATACAGTACATTACCAAATTTTCTCTTTCCATCAAAAGAAATAGTTCCCCTACCTCTAATTCTACCAGCAGAATTATCACCAAACTTTACCATTCCTCCTTCAAACCTTTCCAAGTCTAAGAACTTGTTTTTGTCACCTGTCATATGGTGAGAGCATCCACTGTCAATAACCCAATCATCCTTTTCTTCAACTTGGGCAGCCAAAGCTCTTTCTACAACCTTATGATTGATAGATTCAGAGGATATTGGATCTTCTTCCTTGATGGCAATAAACACCCATTCATTTCTGGATTTGTTACCTATTTCTGATTCATCATCTGTTACTCCTTCATTATCATCATCTTCATGAACATAATAGCAATTCTTTTGGAACCTTTGTCTATTAGAATTTAACCTTGTAGATATTTCTAGACATCTTGAGGCAAAATGACCAATCTTATTGCAGTTGAAGCACTTAAAGGGTAGTTTTCCTTTATACTTACCGGATCCTCTTGGTAGTCTCTTTGCAATGAGGGCTTCAAGTTGAGCTGTTTCTGCTTCTTCCTCTTCCAAGTCTCTTCTTGCTTGATCATACCATGACGGCTTCCTTGAAGAGTTTTCTCCCGGATCAAATCTTTGTTTACCTTTCACAAAGGCACTGGCTTTGAATGCAGATTTAGTTTTGGGGGGATCATCTCCAAACTCGGTCATTTCAAATGTAGCTAGTTTGCCAGCCAATTGGTCTCTTGTGATAGTTGTATGGGCTCTGAATTCATCAATGGCAGCAACCTTGATTTTGTAGACAGTAGGAAGGGATCTAAGAATTTTGCCAATAATTTCATTTTCATCCAAAACTCCACCAGCATTCCTAATTCCACACACCAGCTCATTTACTCTTGGCATAAAGATAGTAATATTTTCATCATCTCTCATCTTGAGTCTTTCAAATTTCCCTTTGAGACTCTGCAACCTTGCACTCTTAACATACTCATCTCCTTCATGTAGAAGTTCTAGTTTAATCTAGATCTCATAGTCAGTTGGTAGGTCAGTAACAGTTGAGAGTTCTAAGTTAGTCAATGCGCTTAGAAGAGCCTCTTTGGTCCGCAGATTATTTTCAGCATATGTGATTTCATTTAGAGTTGTCAGACCACCCTGTGGAGGTACATATGCTTTTGTGACCATGGACAAGTACACCTTTCCCATACACTCCAAGTGACATTTCATGCGACCTTTCCAAAGAGAGAAGTTGGTTCCATCAAACTTCAGACTATCCTTCTTATATGATGACATCCTGGATCACCTCAAGCGGTTAAGCTCCTTCAAAGGAACTTGGCTCTGATACCAATTGTTGGATTCAAGACAGACAACTAAGAGGGGGGGTGAATCAGTTGTCCAAAACTTGCTTGTAATTCAAACACTTAAATCCTCTTTGTTATTTAATAGTATATCAATTAATCATTCATGAAAGCATAAAGCATAAACACCAGAGCAGATACACATCAACACATGAGACACCAAGATTTTGACGTGGAAACCTGGTCAAGGGAAAAACCATGGGGTGATTAACCCAAGGATTATTCTATGTTAGAAGAATAAGAAAAATAGATGGAACATGCCAATTAGGGCTTACTGCATGAGCACACTGCTCACAAGAGGCACACTGTCTACAAAGTAACAAGTATTACAAACTTGAACTGGAGATTGACATCTTTACCATGCATGGATCAGTTCCATTTAAGCCCAAAAACTCCTGCTTTGCCTTTCACACTTCTCTTCGCTATCCCACACTTCTCAGCTCCAAGACACACTTCAAAATGAATTCACAATCCCTTATTTATACAAGGCATTGACTTAGGAACAATCATCTAAGTCAGAAAACACTTATAAGATCATTCTTAAGACGTGTAACACATCCGATCGACCAGTCTCAAGAAGAACACCAATACCCGGTGGTAATTCTTCAAATGCAAACTCCAACTTCAATGCGGACTGCCAATAAGAATTGTACACGATCCAAAGATCACCAAAACCTTTCCTGAGTCACCAATAACATCCACACTTTATCAGCTTATTGGAATTCTTCTCTTCTTCATCTAGAACTTCAAGAACATAGTCTATCGCCACTGTCATACTGAAAAAGGTGCTTCTGGACCTTCAAACCATGAACAAATCTAGTTGTCACTTCACATTGCTTTCTGCAACACTCCCTCCAATCCGCAGAATGAGATAATGCAATTTTGGAGCTCACCGGACCAATCTGTGACACTCTGTCACCACTGAACATCTGTCGGAACTGGTTCTACTAGAGAGACCATAAATTCTTCATATCTTCAGGTGGACCTCTGAAATCTTGACTGGAGCATCTCAAGACTCATATCTGAAAACCCTTTAAACTGTATCTTCTGATATTCATCTTATCTTGGACTTTTACCTTAATGTCATCACTATTCTTCACTGTTCCTAATTGAGGCTAATTTTCTTAATATCCTCAGGACACAGCTCATCCAATCTTTCTCATTAAAGCAATATGAGTATGTTGACATCAATGACAACACTGGTTATCCTCATACTTCCAACAAAAACATCATATATCATGCATAGAATCCACATAAAATGTCTCACAATATTTGCATTTAAAAGACATATCATGAAATTGCTAGCTTCAATTATCTTTCTTAAGCTAAATTACAAGATAAAGTTTAGGGTTCCATAACCCAATTTGGAAAGAACATAAAAAACTAGAAACTATTGTAATTGTAGAGCCTAAACTACTACAAAATAAGATAACAAATGTGTTTCCTCCAACCCTTACAAAGGGTAAGTATCTCAACTTATATAGAGATCTCCAAGCTCAAGAAAGAAACAAGCCTAATTATTTATGGTAGGTTATAGGGCCATTAATGCTAAGGGATAATCAAGATTTTACTATATTTAACAACTAGTACCAAAATTTTCACATCTCAACTTGTTGTAGGACACCCATGTGCATCCCTTGTTGGTTTTGATAGGAAAATTTCATGTTCATATAACACTTGGAGAACAAGCAACCCATACCTTTGATAATGTAGGAAATTGTAGCAATAAATCTACCAAAACAACCTTCTATAGATAGGATTCAAATACCTTGTATGTAATAAAAATATTAATTGGGGGCATATGTCAATTAAATAGTATAGATAGGTTTTGGCTATGACTAGGGCTTAAATTTGACAGTTGTATAGATGTATTTAGACATTTTTGCTGTAAAATACAATCAAAATTTTAAAAAGACTATATCATATGAAAGGAGAGATTTTGGACAAACTGTCAAAATTCATATAATATTATGATGATATATATATTTGTCTTTTATATAATTTACTCATACTAAAGTATATCATAATATTTTAAAGTCACCATTGAATACATAACTGTCATAAAGAAATTGCTTGACAAAGAAGGTCAACTGTAAAATTTAAGCCCTGGGCCTATGACTAGAGTTGTAGATTTTATGGATTCAAGTTTACCCTACATCTATATAATCCCTATGCTAATTGTTGACTACGAATGTTATTTAATGGGCCCTCATTAAAATCTAAGATTGCTATTTTTCGTGGTCATTAGTTTACATGCACTTTTTGTGTATTATACCTATGTCATGCCAAGTTTCCTCAAACTTATGTCAACATTTTAGTGCTAGAAATAATATTTTCTAGCACATAATCTTCCCCCTTTAGCATCTATACTTTCTTAAGGCCCAATCCCCCTTACTATTTCTAATTCACCAAACTGCTTGCACATTTTTTATTTTTTGTGTTCACAAATAGTGTTCCCTTATATCTATTATGTCACGAGATTGTATATTCATGGGCCCATGCCTTTCTTATATTATAAAGTTATTGGTTTCTTAGATTTAGACTTTATGCTTATATTTTTCCCTAAATCCCAAACCTGATTATGAGTTATATCTATATGTTTCCAATGATAATTACTTTAATAATGAGTAATAAGCATACTATCTTGATAAATGTTATTCAAATTATAATAAAAAGTGGACTAAAAATTAATTAGATTCTAATTAGAGTAATGTTCCAAAAAAATGGTTTTAGAATAATGTATCTAGATTAATGCTTATATAGATTTATGATTTCATGGATTTTGTGTAACACGTTGCCTTGATGAATTGGTTTGGTTGTGTAGAAAAGTATTGGTAGGTCAAGGCCAAACCTAATAGAAGGATGGGTATTCTATTTAACAAAGATTCCATTGTTGTTTGGTGATGGTGCATAAGTGTGCCAACAAGAAAAAATGAGAGGCTCTGTGTTTCTCACCTTGATAGCATGAGTAACTAGAATGCCTGATATCAATGATGTGAAGTAGAATTTAAGGATAATATCCTCAAACTTAATAGAGCATATTTTATAGAAATTTGTCATAGAAGGTTTTTGTGAACATCAAGAAACAATGGAGTGAATGAAGGAGAAGGGAGATGAGTATAATTGGTAAATTATTAAATTCCAAGGTGGTGGAACAACACATGTGAACACACTACCAAGAGGATAACCAATTAGGGAAGTCAAGATGGTTTAAGTATTGGATCGTATGAGGGAATATATCATTCTTATTATAGGAGGAAAACCTAAACAAACATTCTTAGAGGTAATGTGCCATATAGATTGACCAATGAAATTTGAGACAAGAGATTTTAGGAGTTCAATATAAATGCCACTAGATCCCATTGGATGAAGGCTATTGAACCCATCAACAATGGGCATGGAGTTATGAAAAAGAGTTGATAAGGTGAATTCTATTAGTAGAAAGGGGATTTGAAGAAGGATCTAATAAGGTATATGCATAAGTTGAGTTTGATGATGTTAATCATGTGAATATAATTTTTGTGTGCATGTAACCATGTGTCTTTTCAATGTAATGAAAAGCTAAGGATATTTTGTGAATTGGGATAAAATACATATTGATAATTTTTTGGGCCTTGGTGGATAAGTTGTAGCTACAAGTTCTAAGTAGAGAGTGAAGCTCCATGTTGGTTTGTATCTTAGGTGATAACCTTGATTATAATCATATGATGGCCATCCCAATGTAGCTAGATGTTGGTCAACATTGTTTAGGAAAGGTGTCTCAACCTTGGAATTACAAAAAGTGTAATTTTTTTATTATAAAATTGAATAAACTCAATTTCTAGGCTATAGAGTTAGTTTTTAGCCAAAATAAATATGACAAGTTATTCATCACCACTTGTAGGGGTTCTTGGTGTGTAGATTTCTTTGAGCTCTATAATTTAAAAAATAATGGGCCTAGTTGGCCTCCAGGATCAAAGGTTATGGCCTCCAAAAGTTGGACCTCCCATGTTGGAAATGTAAAAATGTGTTGGACATAGAAAAGAGCTGTAAGGGGGAGTTACATGTTTTGACCAAATTATGATGCATGTTATGACACATCACAAGGAATCATTAATTGGAGATAATGGAACCTTAAGGATTTGGGCACTACTTTTGGGAGGTTTTGGCTCATGGTTTTCTAATTACCTTTTAACAAATTATTATATTGTATCTCCTATATATTAGGTGCTTGAGATGGAGGTTGTGTGTGAGAGTCTTATAGATGTTGTTAAGTTGCCTCTAGATCTTTAGTTGGTGATACTCCTGTGAAAGTTTTTGAGCTACAAGTATACTGTAATCTTGTTAATATTTTTGAATAATACATTGGGTTGCTTTTAAAACATGGGTTTTTTTTTCTCTCAAAAGTGTTTTCCCCATGTAAATCACTGTGTTGTGCTATAATTGCTATCTATATTTATTTATGTATAATTTGTGTAATCAATGTAAAGATTTGAATTTTTTTGTATAATCCTCCTCTCAAAATTAGTGTAGGAAGTTGTTTCACTACCTTTTAAAAACTTCCTTACAAGTGGTATGAGAGATTGCTCACCCTTTGTTTCAGTTGTGGGTTGTTGGGTTTTTTGAACTAATATAGTTTTGAGTGGGAATTACAGAGAAGATACTTTGTGATCTTGTTGTAGGAATTTTTAGATGGCAAGAACATCAAGGAGAATAGAGGTATAGAATTGTTTTGGTATCAATTTGTAGATGTGGAAACTTAAGAGGGAAGATTTATTAATTGATTTCAAGATTTGTGGGATGCTATTGATGAGAGTGTTTCAAGGCCTGCTACTTTAGTTGCTCAATATGATGTTAGATCACAAATTTACAAGGGTCTAATTAGATTGTGCCTAATAGACTATATTTCAATCAATGTCCATGGAGAGCCCTCTATGAAGAAACTATGGAAGAAACTTGGTAAGATATATCAAATCAAATATTTAGTGAACAAGATTTTCTTGAGAAAGAAGTTGTATTCCTTGATAATGGAAGAGGGTGTCCACAAATTATAGACCACATAGAAGTATTCAATATGTTGGTGGCTCAATTGGAATTATTTGGTGTAAAAATGGATGAGGAGGAGAGATGTCAGATCCTACTTTGTTGTTTTCTTGATTCATGGAATTCTCTTGTTATGGCTATTGGGAGTACTTCTATTGTCATGAAATTTGACAATGTTGTGTGTTTTTTCTTTCTGAGGAGATGAGGAGAAAGGTATCCATCAGTGTCAAAGAGGCCTTGAATTTTTGTGGAAGACCTAAAGAAAAAGGAAAGAAGAGTGAGAAGCATGACAAATCCAAGTCCAAGGGGAGATCAAAATCTCCTGGAAAGTCCAAATTTATTTTCTTGAATTGTGTTAAGCTTGGACACTTTCATAAGTAGTGCAAAGAAGAAAAGAAGAAGAAGAAATTTGATTCTAATTATAAATCCAAGAAGGAAGATTGTGATGCATTTATTGTAGCTTTGGAAACTCATGTAGATGCATGGTTGATTGACTCAGGTGCATCTTTTCATATGACCTCTAATAGAGATTGGTTTATGAATATAAAATTTTTTATGGAGGTAAGGTATACTTGGGTGATGATTATTATTTTAATATTGTTGGTTGTGGTAAAGTTAAAACTAAATTTCTTGATGGTAGAGTAAAAATGATTAATGGTGTCTTACATATCCATGGGTTAGCATGAAATTTATTATCTATGAGCAAACTAATTTAGATGTGGGTGTGCAGGTAGTATTTTATAATGCAACATACAAGATGGTTAGAGGTGCTATGGTGATTTCTAGAGGTGTTAAATTTGATACATTATATAATCTTGATATATACACTATTGAGTGCAATAGTACTTCTGAGAAATGCAAGTCTCTGACAACTTCATTGGAAAAAGTGAGGATTTCCTCTTTAGTAGATGGTTGTGGCTTTTAGACCTATACCTAAGGGTGCTCTTTCTTCTCAATCAAATTTACCCATAGAGAAGACTATGTTATAGAACTAGAGATTAGGACACATTGGAGAAAAGGGTGTCAGGACCTTGATGAATAAAAGACTTGTTGAAGGGTTGATTGATTGTAATCTTGATTTCAATTTTTGTGAGCATTGTATTGATGATAAACAAAACCACATTCAACTTCACTTGAGTTCTCATAAATCTTGTGGTGTATTGGATCTTATTCATTCTGATGTGTTTGATCCTATAGATGTTCCTTCCATTAGAAAATTGACATCTTATGTTTAATTTATTGATCATTATAGTAGAAGGACTGGGTATATTTTGTAAAGAGTATATCTAAAGATTTTAATTGATTTAAAGAATTTAAACCACGGTTGAGTTGTAGACTAGAAAGAAAATAAATTTTACGAGGACTGACAATGGAAGTGAATTTTTCTCCAATGATTTTGATAGATTCTGTAGAGATTGTGGCATTCAAAGACAAAAGACAACTTTGTACATTTTGCATAGTAGAATGGAGTTGCAAAATGAATAAACATGACACTGATGGAGAAGGCGAGGAGAATGCTTAGTGGTCCTAGTCTAGAATAAAGGTTTTGGGTTGAAACTATTGCCATTGCTTTCTACTTGATTGACAAGTCTCCTACACTATCTCTTGTTGATAAAACACCTATGGAGGTATGTTTGAGCCAAAAGCCTTCATTGAGATATCTTAGAGTTTTTGGTTATAAGGTATATGTAGATGTACTCAAGGAGAAGTGAACAAATTTGGAAAATAAGACTATGAAATGTATCTTCATCAGGTATAGTTATGGTGTGAAAGGATACAAGCTTTGGGATCCTGTTGCATAGAAGGTAATGTTATGGAGTAAAAAGTAACCTCATGTCTTTTTACCTCCTAGTTTAGCTCCTAGCTCCCTGTGTTTACACAATACATGTTTAAAACTTATCCCAAAGCAATTTCCACCAAAACCCATGTCAAATGGGACTTAGGGGCCCAATCTAAATGCTTAATCATGAGCCAAATTAGCCTTGAGATGTGGGAACCCACACCCAAATTTAAGTTTTTCAACATATAACCTTAAAAAAGGTTTCCCTCTGTCGGCCTTATCAATCTGCATTATGAATGTTAGTGGGAAAGCATATATAAGTGAGTTTATGTCTTCATTTTACACCTAGATGGATAATGAGAACTTGTGATATTGAGCTAAGGGATTTCAAGGCATTCATTGTGTTGTTATTGTGTTTGTTTGTTGTATATTTGGCTTCATCAATCCATCTCCTCATGGTTTGAAGGATCTTCATCTCCATGAGGGCTTCACCTCTAAGGTAACATCTATTTATGTTTCAATCATTTCAATTCATCATTGCTTTGGCCTTTGCCCTCCCTTGGGCATGCACTCTATCTAACAATAGTGTTGGAAGACTTGAATGTCATTCTGAGGCTTGATTGAGGTAAGATCTTAAACACCACAACCCCTAAACCCCTCTTTTGTGATTTCAGGTTACAGGTGGGGGATTTGGCGAAGTGCAGGTCAGAGAAGCAATTTAGAGGATAAGGATTCATGATCTAAAGAAAAGTTGATGTAAATCTACCCTATTGGACTAGGGCACCTACCCCAGAGTCCTTTTGAAAGGAATTATCCCAAAATCAAGAGCTAGAAATCATCCGACACTGATCATTATTCCAAATCTACATAAAAGTTACCCTATTAGACTTGGGCGCCCACCCCATAGTCTACAAAGTCTTCACCTTAGGAAATCCAACTTCTGGTGAGTTTCCATCCCTTCCTGAGTGTCTTCCTTTGTGGTGATTTGTAATAGTTTATTCATTTGTACCTGATTTCATTATAATTAGGGTTTAAGGATTATCGAATCTAGGGTTTGACAAATATTTCAATCTAATCAAGCTTTCCATATCATTCTTGATTATATCAACCTATAGCTAAGTACTCTGCATCTGTAATGACTTGACTTGGTTGTTGTCCTTGAGTGTTATTGTGAAAGGAGGGTTTGATTTGATAGATCTTAACACTATTCATCCCTCTTCTACATTTTCACATATAATAGGTAATATAGTGGTTCAATCATGGTTAAGAGGGTCCACAAAGTGAACTTTCCAAGCCATGCAACTAGAGTAAACACAACGGAAACAACTCAAATATATAAAGAAAATGTAGGTTTAGTCATTTAGTATATGATAGAATTCAAATACAAATTGGCCAGCAACATGTGGGCTTACAATTAGGGCTCACATGCCTGACTTCTAAGTTACAAAATATGCACAAGATATAGATTTTAAGCTCCTTCTCCAAGAATTCAAACTATCAAACTTATAACTATCAATCACTGCTTTCCTAGGCATCTATTACATCAATTTATATCATCTCCATAACATAAGATTCCTCTGCATCGGCCATGCAAGGTCACAAACTCCAATGAAGAGCTATAACATGTGTACACAGATAGGTCAGACCTAATTGAGAAGAACTCCTCCACAAATGAATGGAATGGTGTGTGCATCTTAGGGAAGGTCAGCCATGAACCAAACAACATTGAATAATGTGTCATTTAGCTCTGCAAGTTGTGAGATGCTCCGTAAGTCTTCTCCTTTAGCTGATCATCTGAGACTGTCATGGTGCTCTGTTATGAAAAAATAGTTTATCTTCTGATAGTGATACATTATCGGTACCTAATCCAAATGATCTAAGATTTGGACATGATATGCAATAATGTGTCTAGATGTTAAGTCCAGCTCTGCAAGATTTGAAATGCAACTGTGATAGAATGTAGACCAAAATACAAAAACTACTACTGACTGAACTTAACTAGAAAATGAAAAGAAACAAATTGAAATGCAAATGTTTTTTGGTTGATGTAAGATTTGTCTTGAACCAGGGATACTCCTGCATCAGACATTCAAGGTTATTGAAAAAGTGAGTCCCTCACTTTGATGGGGCTTAGTAGAGGAAAACCAAGATGGTCCACCTCAGCCTGAGAAATCCATGATGAATCTTCTTATGGTTTGCCTTTCCACTACACAAGATATTCTTTGTATTGTCTTCCTCTGGTGCTGCATCCAATTCTGTTGTCCAAGATGTCTTCAATCTGCTTTGGTACTTGTTGTGGTAACTACTTCTTCAAGTCTTCTTCAATTTGGTCACTAAACTCTAGTTCATGATACTGATATAGGTTTACAATGTTGAAAATAGGTGATATGCCCAATGTCTCCGGTAAGTCCACTTCAGATGTATTTCCTGAATCAAACTTTCTGAGTATCCTACATGGTCTAAACTTCTTCATCTTCAACTTAGTATATGTCCCAACTAGAAATATTTCTTTTCTTAAATATACCATCACTTCATCTCCAACTGCAAATTCTTTATGTCTTCTCTTCTCATTTGCTTGCTCCTTATACTTACTGTTCATCTCCTCTAAATGCTTCCTAACCTAGTTATGCACTATCTCCATTTGTCCTGCAAATTCTTTTGCTTCTACACTTCTCCTCTTCCATACTAATGTCTCTCAACTCTTCTACTCCTCTAGGGTTAGTTCCTATCACAATCTCAAATTGTGTTCTTCTGGTACTCCTATTCATTGAATTATTATATGGGTAAAAGTACAATGCCGTGTCACACTTTTATAAAGGAAATGGCCAACGATGATCCAACTTTTAAATTTGAATCACTAAAAAGTAACATATATGTTTTAAATTTTAAAATGATGTAAATTAATAAAATATTTATTTTTTAGTATATTTTATGTTTCTATTTTTTTGAAAAAATTATTATTATTATTATTATTTTTTAAAAAAGTGGTAAAAAACCACTAAAATATATTAGTAAAAGAAAGATTACAAAATTCTAGATTCGGAAAGGCATACCAGTAGGAAAGAATCCAGACAAGAAAACCTCCGGTTATAGCTTGAATATGAACAGATACAACAAAAATCAACTCAAAAAGAGTCAAGCCAGTATTAACATCTGTAGCTTAATTCGAGAAGAAGTTCATACAGTATTACAGACATAACATTTGACTAAGACAACCAAAAGTTAGGGCAAAACACTAAGGAGACAATGCATAATTAATCAGCAATTTCAATGATCTGAACAACACGTCCCTCTTCAGGACCTTCCACATCTGCTTGCTGGGGAGGAGGAGGAGGCAGTGGAGGAGGAACGTAGTTGAGTAAGAAATGTAAAGCGTTAAAAACTTCTGTAGCTTTAGCTGCCACATGATTCCCCAGCTCTCTCTAATGACAATGGATAGCATTTTGGAAGGAAACCATACAATTGTTTTGAAGCCCATGCATGAAAGCGTTGAAAAGGTAGTGAAGTGCAGGCATTCGAAATAATAACTTGTAGTCAAATAAACCTCCAACAAGAGCAGATCCCTCATGCAATTCATAATCTTCTAATGCAGAATTAAAAGAATCAATAGGAAAATGTACATTCTATATAAACATAACACTCGAAGCCCTTACCCTTTTGCCATTTCGCATATAGTTTTTAATAAATTGACACTATAATTTAGTTGCTAATAAAATGCTAAAAAATGAAGTTACATGAGACGTCAATCTTTATACAGTAATTTTTTTTGTTTTTCTTTAATTTTTTTGTCTGTATTTATAACTTGAAACTTTAGGGCATGGATATATATTTTTTTAATTTTGATAAACATATATTTTTAAACAAATATTAAAATGTGCATGTATTAAAACATAATTATTTCCAGTCAACGTCAACTTTCATATTAACTATTTATCTAAAATAGAAAAAAAATTATACCATCTTGATATAGATTCTTTTATCTAGGGCATCATATTTTTTTCAATTTTTTTAAATAAGTTTTACTATTTTTCCTTGACATGGTAATTGACTTAATGTTTTGTGCTGATAACCTACTTTTAGTAAAAATAAAAAGTAAAATATAAATAATAATTAAACTATTAAAATATATATTTTTTGTGAAAACTAAACTTATAGATCTACAAAAGAGTATTTTTATATTTTTTAAAAAATGTTATTTACACGAGTAGACGTTGTTGAAATATCAAGTTTTTCATATAATTTTATTTTTTTGGTAAATTGGTCTCATCATGGTGCTACATATGCATTTAGCCAACAATTTTAGTTGTAAAAGTTGTGCACATATCTAACTTAGCTAGAATGAATCTTACAAGATCATATGTTTGACCAAAATTGATTTTTAGTTAGAAACACTTAAATTCGCTTGTGCTGATAAGTCGGCTAAAAGTGTGACACAGCTTTGTGCTTTTACCCATATGCAAACTCTGCTTGTGAAAGAATCAAATCCCAATTTCTTGCCTTTTCTCCAACCAAAATCTTAATAAGTTTCCCAAACTCCTATTCACTACCTCTTTCTGTCCATTAGTCTGTGGATGAAATGTTGAACTAAACTTCAAATCTATCTTCATCTTCTTCCAAAGTGTCTTCCAAAAGTATCCAAGAAATATTGTATCTTTATCTGAATTATGCTCTTAGGTAATCCATGCAATCTCACAATCTCCTTGAAAAATAGGTCAGCTGCATGAACTGCATCATTTGTCTTCTTACAAGGTATGAAATGTGCCATATTTGAAAATCTGTCCACTACTACAAATATTGAATCATGTCCTCTCTGTGTCTTTGGGAATCCCATTATGAAATTCGTACGTATGTCTTCCCAAGGTCTCTCTAGTACTATAAAAGATTTGTACAGATTAGTATTCTGACTACTCCCTTTTGCAACTTAACAAACTCTACAACTCTGCACAAATTTTCTAACATCCTTATGTATCTAAGGCCAAAAGTAATTTTCACTTACCAAAGCCACTATCTTATCAATGCCAAAATGTCTTGCCAATCCACCACTATGTTTCTCCTTGATCAAATTGTCTCGCATTGAACTCCTAGGTATGCACAACTGATTTCCTATAAACAACATATCTTCCCGAATGAAAGAGTCCAACCACTTACTCCTATCTATCACAACAGGTTCCTTACATGCTTTCCAAGGTTCTACAAAATCTAGATCTTCCTCATACATGTTCTTCAATTATTCAAATCCCAACACTTCAACTCTCATCTCTATCAACAAGTTCCTTCTCCTACTCAATGAATCTACAACTTTGTTTGATTTTCCACTCCTATGCTTCAAAACAAAAGTATAACTCTACATGAACTCTACCCATCTCATGTGTCTTTGATTCAACTTCCCTTGACTACATCCAAATATTGCAAAGCTTGATGATCTGTATACAACACAAACTCTTTAGGCAATAAGTAATGTCTCCACTTCTTCAAGGCTTGAATTATGGCATAGAACTCTTGATCATAAACTGAATATCTTCTCCTTGCATTATTCAATTTCTCACTGAAATATGTTACGAGTCTACCTTCTTGACTTAAAACAGATCCTATTGCATTTCCACTTGCATCACAATCTACTTGAAATACTTTATTGAAATCTAGTAATGCCAACATAGGTTGCTCTATCACTTTCTGCTTCAACAATTCAAAACTTTTATCTATTCCTGATGTCCACTTAAAGTCTTTTCTATCACTTCTCATTGTCTCTATCATAGGGTTACATAATGAACTAAAATTTTGGATGAACTTCTAGTAGAAACTAGCTAATCCATGAAATGATCTAACTTCTCCAATGCTCTCTAGTGTAGGCCATTCAACAATTGCTGTTACCTTTTCAGGGTCCATCTTCAATCCTTAAATCACAAATCCCAATTAAACCAATTCTTCCTTCATGAAACAACACTTCTTGATGTTTATCAACAATTTATCTTCTCTCAATCTCTGCAATACTTGTCTTAGGTGCCACAAATGTTCTTCTTTTGTCTTACTGAAAATTAGAATATCATCCAAATATACAATAACAAACTTACCCAAGAATTTCTTCAAGACTTCATTCATCAACCTCATGAAAGTACTTGGTGCATTTATCAATCCAAAAGGCATCACTAACCACTCATACAATCCTTCATTTATCTTAAAAGCAGACTTCCTTTCATTTCCCTCTTTGATTCTAATATGATGGTATCCACTCTTCAAATCTATCTTTGTAAAATATTTTTCTCCACTCAAAAAATCCATGATATCATCCATCCTAGTTAAGGGAAATCTATACTTAATTGTGATCTTGTTGATTGCTCTAGAGTCTGTACACATTCTCCATTCTCCATTCTCCATCCTTCTTTGGTGCTAACACTGCAGGTACTATACAAGGACTCAAACTTTCTCTGATCAAACCTTTCCTCAACAACTCATGTGTCTGTCTATTCAATTTTGATGTAGATCAGGGGCAATCAAACTCCAAACAACCTTAAACAAATGCCTTTGGTCATCAAAATGTGAGTTTTCCTTCACAAACCCTTGGTCTTCCTTGTAGCCTATCAAAAAGGCAAAATTGGCATAACTCCTGATGTAGGCCTAATCTCTAGGAATAGAAACCTATTTAGGATACCCGTTTGGCCATATTTTAACATAACTCAAAATCAAATAGAGTTATTTTGTACGGAAAGGCTCTAAAATTGACTGTCCTGTTCTTGACTAGGCCTTGTAGGACAACAAAAGGGGTATTTTTGACATAATTTGCAGGAAACAACTCAAACCCATGAACTAAAAACTATTTTGGATACCCATTATCCTCTTACACAACATACTTCAAATAAAAATGGGGGTGTTTTGTAACACAAGGGTCAAAATAGGACTGTTATGCTACAATTTAGGCCTAATTAGGCTTGTTTGAATGACTCACAACTAGGTTTTCAAAACACCAACCTCAAAACTCCATGAAAATATCTCATACATGTCACAAATAGTCTACATAAACATTTCCAATCCCTTAAAACCATTTCCCAAGAGCTTTTCTACAAACCCTAACATCTATGCATCTCCTATGCCAAAACAAGAGGTTTTTTGCCCAGTTTTAGAAAAATGGCTGCCAAATACTCAAATCTTAATGAAAAATGAGGAGACCAAATGCAAATGAAGCTTCATCAATCCAAATGCTTAAATTATTACTTACAGGTTGTACCAAGCCATACTATTCTCTGTAACAACAAGAAAACACTTGAAAATGCAGGAAAAAAATAATATATTTCTATTGTTCAACACCAAATTTCATACCATCTATCTTCTATCCACCTCAACAAGGCTTATTTAAGCATATATAATCCAAAACTAACCATTACTAATTGACTTTTGAAATACCAACCATTTAAATGCCTTCCCAACCACCGATGACTTTTCAACTTCCATGATTTTTGCACTTTTACGACTATGACAACACTTTTGCATTATGACTTCATAAACCACCTAACAACCTAATATTGAATCAAGAATATATAAAGTGGTCTTAATTGACCTTATTACATTAAAGACACAATATTAAAGCATAATTTAACAAAATTTCCTTATGGAGGCATGAAATCCCAAGGTGCTCCTGCACCAAATTCTTCATTCTCTGTTGGTGTCATTCTGTGTGCTACTTTGTTAGGCAAACTTGCTCCAGGTATAAGATCCATGTGATGATTGATACTTCTGATTGGTGGCAATCCCTCAGGTATATTGTCTAATATGATGTCTTCATACTCTGTCAACAACTCAATTATCTCCTTCGGTTGTGATTCTTCAGTCTCCCTTTTCAATGTTTCAGGCTTCTTAGGGATCAAAGCATAACACATATTCTCATGTCTCAAACCATCTAGAAATTTTCTTCTATCTACCAAATAGATTATAGCATTCCCCAATACTTCACTCTTAGGATCATATTCCAAAGGGATCAAAGTAATTCTCTTTCCATTTGATGTTATAGTGTAGGTATTGTTGGCAAGAGACACTGCTATGCTGAATAATTGAGTGTTGTCATTGATGGAAACAAGGTAAAGAAGACATCACTTTGGAAGACCAACTTGATTCGGCAACAAAGTACAAGAGTATTCAAGACTGGAAGGTTAGAATGACTAAGTATGGACAATATTCAGAGTAAGGGATAGAAAGTGGATCAGTATGCCTCCGCAAATGAAGACCTGCAATTGCAATTCAGGTATGATGACTCATAGCTACTTGATGATGACATAATCCATTGTTTAGGTCATGACTTCTTCCAGAAGTTATTTCAAGAAAATATCTAAGTCTAGATGAATAGAAGTAAGATAGGGATAGTGTATAGTGCATAGTAAAATGATCCACATTTCTCTACAAGTGCATGTTTTGATATGCAGTTTTGAGGTGTTGCAAACAATTGTATGAAGTGTCTAAATCTAGAGTTGTAAGATCTAAAGTCCACCAGAAAGATAGTTGCAAGCTGCTGAGTATCGCTATAGTGTTTGACAGAGTTTGACTGTGACAAAGTCTGAGTTCTGATAGTCTGCATTTTTTCACTAAAGGATATTTTGTTTTGCAGTTTTGAAGGTATGATATGTGATGTTTAAGGAGTCTTTGATTTGATTTTGAGCATGTATTATGGTCTGTAATGAAAGTTGTGATTTGATAGTTAGACTGAGTCACTAACAGTCTATGTTTGAGACCGACATGATAGTTTGATTTATGTGCGGTAAGTTCTATTGATTAGAACTTTATCCTAAGTGGTTCTATAGTTGGAGCCGACATATGAGAAGGTGTTTCAAATGTTATTTAGGTCTTCATGTATTTTGATGAATGGATTTGACCAACAAACTACAAGTTTATTAACTATACACTTCATCTGAGTATGCCGACCTAATATGAAGATCTTAAGTGTTGTGGATATATATGGGATCAAATTTAGTGTTTGCGGTGTGTGATGTGAATGTGATAGAAACATATGTGCGACATGCAGAGGAAGGCAATTTTGTAGATGCAATAAAGAGTAGAAGAAGAGAGATCTTATTTCCATGTAAAGCAGAGCAGCGAAAACAGAGCAGTAAGTGATGAAGAGTTTTGAGACAATATTTATGTGCTTCATTGGAGCTGCAACCATGCATGTGTAGATGTAGTCTGAGCAGTTCACTTTGGCAGTGAGCCATTCTTCTTTCTTTCTCTAGGCAGTGAGCATTTCTTTGGGAAGTGAGTCTTGTAGGTAGTGAGCCTCTATTTTTCAGTATTGATATAACATATATTTATGTGAGCTAACACTCACTGTGGTTTTTCCCATTTTGGGTTTTCCACGTAAAAATCTTGGTGTTCATGTGTTATGTCTTTGTGGTTGTTGTTTCTATGTCTATTCTGCTTTCATGTTATTAACTTTGGAAATTGGATAAATAAATCTGTTAAGAAGTGGTTTTGTGGAATACTGATTCACCCCCTCTCAGTATTCCTTATTCTCAACAGGTATTCCTTCTCCCATCATGTATAGCTTTTCTATCATACTGCCATGGTCTACCCAACAATATATGACAAACATCCATAGGCATAATATCACACAATACTTCATCATGATAAGATCCAATATGAAATTTCACCAAACATTGTTCACTCACCAATGCCTTATGGTCATCCTGAATCCATGCTATCTGATAGGGCTTAGGTTGTTTCAATCTTTCCAACTTCATCTTAGTCACCATCTCCTCTAAAACTAAATTATCTGAACTACCACTATCAATTTCAACCATACAACATTTACCTCTTGATTTGCATCTGGTTCTGAACAAACTTTTCCTCTGCAGTAGTTCCTCATTTGTCTCTGCTTGAAATAATGCTCTCCTCATGACAAGTGATTCTCCCTTCTTAGGTTTACCAACTAAACTTGATAATCCAACATGTTCTTCTTCTACATAGACTGCTCTTCCATTGTTCTCTGTTCTCTTGCTTTTACTCCCTTGATTACATTCAAATGCTATATGCCCTTCACCTCCACATTTAAAACAAGTTCCTCTAAATGTTCTCCTATCAGGTCCTATTTCTTCTCTTCTGTATCCTTCACTCCAGTATGGACTAGGGTTTCCTCTGCAGTATAAAGTTTTGTCATCTCTCCAGTATACATTGTTATCTCTGTCCTCCTTCTTGAATGTGTTCTCTTCTCTTCTTTGCTCTGATATGATCTCTCTCCTCTAGAAAATGTTCTACCTATTTTAAATTTACCTCCTCTACCTTTCTGTCTCTAATGATGCCTCTTGTTCAAATTTTCTTCAACCTTCAGGGCAAACTGATATGCTTCTTCCAATGTTATCATCCTCACCAAACTCAAGTCTTCTTGATTGTTCAATCTCAATCCATTGATGTATCTATCCACTTTCTCCTTGCTTGCTTCACTATGTCCTATCCCTATGATCATCTTATGAAATTCTTCATTGTACTCCTTCACAGATTTCTCCTTTTGTCTGAGGTTTTGCAATCTCTTCAACAATTCCAACTCATAGTCAACATGTATAAACTGATTCTTCAATTTTTTCATCATTCTATCCCACTTTGTAATCTTCTCTTTTCCTCTTCTATTTCTACCCAACTGAACTTCTTTCCACCATATAGCAGCATGTCCTTCAACTTTGTCTTTGTAAATTTCACCTTCTCTAAATCTTCAATTTCTTCATACTCAAAATATTTTTCCATGTCATTGATCCAATCAATCAACTCTTCAGGATTCAAATTGCCAGTATAATTTGGTACATCAACTCTAGATCTTTTCCCAATCTTTGAAGCCCACAACATCTTGAATTGATCTGATTCTTCTTCTTCATCTCCTAGGGTTACTTCATTTTGATCAGTGGATTGAAATTCTTCATTAACATCACTTTCAATGTTAGGTCGAGGTGTTAGTCCTCTTCTCCGATCTTCTTCAACATCTAGGGGAACTTGCATTGTTTTCATCATTTCCATCATCTCATCCATTCTTCTAGCCATTGTACCAATAGTAGGGATTCTCCTCGGTGACATTTCTTCCTCAAATTAAGTGTAACTACTTCAAATTTGGTGATCGGGCTATAGGGTGACAACTTCCTCACAATCGATGATCAGATGACAATACAAGTAGTCTACCTCAAATTCGGTGATCTATTCAGAACAAGATCCTATGGAATTCCTTTACCAACTTCGCTCAATTTTCTCCCAAAGATTTGAACTTTCGCTCTGATACCACTTGGTGCAGTCATGGTTAGGAGGGTCCACAAAGTAAACTATCCAGGTCGTGCATCTAGAGTAAACACAATGGAAACAACTCAAATATATAAAGAAAATGCAGGTTCAGTCATTCAGTATATCTTAGAATTGAAATACAAATTATCTAGCAACATGCCGGCTCACAATTAGGTCTCACAGGCCTGACTTCACAGTTACATAATATGCACAAGATATAGCTTTTAATCTCCTTCACCAAGAATTCAAACTATCAAACTTGTAACTATCAATCACTGCTTTCCTAGGCATCTATTACATCAATTTATATCATCTCCAAAATATAAGATTCCTCCACGTCGGCCAAGCAAGGTCACAAACTCCAATGAAGAGCTGTAACATGTGTACACGGATAGGTCAGACCTAATTGAGTAGAACTCCTCTGTAAATAAATGGAATGGTGTACGGATCTCAGGAAAGGTTGGCCACGACCAAAACAACATTGAATGATGTTTCATTTAGATCTGCAAGTCATGAAATGCTCCACAAGTCTTCTCCTTTAGCTAATTGTCTAAGACTTTCATGGTGTTCTATTTTGAGAAAACAATCGATCTTCTAATAGTGATATCTTACTGGTACCTAATCCAAATGATTTGAGACTTGGATATGATGTGCACGGATGTGTCTAGATGTTAAGTCTAGATTTACAAGATCTGAAATGCAACTACAGTACAATGCGGACCAAAATACATTAACTACTACTGACTGAACTAATTGAAATAAACTAGAAAATGAAAAGAAACAAACTGAAATGCAAATGTTTTTTTGGTTGATGTAAGATTGATCTTGAACTAGGGATGATATTGCATCATATAGTAAAAGTGTGATTTTTAGAGAAACTAAGCTTTCTTATGTTACATTGTAGCTAGAACAAAGTGAATAGAAATATGTGATTCATCTTCCTTCTACACCTGAGAAATTTAAAATGAGGCCCCTAGATAGACAAGAAGTTGAAGAGATCTCATCTATCTCTAAATGTTTAGAAGAGGAGGAAGAATCCCCACCTTAGCTTGTTCAAAGGCCTACAAGGCATAGACAACCACTTGAAAGGTATTCACCTAATGAATAGATATGTATTTTTCTTTGAATACTAACATGAATGAACTGAGATCTATAGAAGATGCATTAGGTATGAATGATATAGAGTTATAAAACATTTCCATGGATGAAGAAATGGTAGCTTTGAAAAATAATGATACATGAGATTTAGTACCATTGCTTGAAGGATGAAAACTAGTTGGTTGCAAATGGGTGTTCAAGAAAAAGATTGGTTCAGATGGAGTTATTAAGAATTACAATGCATAGTTTGTTGTGAAAGTTTACTCTCAAGTTGAGGGTGTTGATTAGCGTGAGATATTTTCTCCTATTTTAAAATTAAATTCATTAGATTTTTTCTTTCTATTTTTTTAGCTTATGATCTAGAGGTTGAGAAAATGGATGTGAAAACAATATTCCTTCATGATGATTTGGAGGAGGATATTTATATGACACAACCAGAGCAATACATGGTAAAAGGTAAAATTAATTTGGTTTGTAAATTGAATAAACCTTTGTATGGCCTCAAATAGAGTCCTAGGATGTGGTACCAAAAATTTGATACATATGCGTTAAGTTTGGGATTTGAGCGTTCTATATCAAATCATTGTGTTTATTATAAATTTTATGGAAATTGGGCCTCCCATATTAGAAATGTAAAAATGTGTTGGACACATAAAAGAACTATAAGGGGGAGTTACATGTGTTGACCATCTTATGATGCATGTTATGACACATCATAAGACATCTTTGATTAGAGATAATGGAACCCTAAGGATTTGGGCACCACTTTTGGGTGGTTTTGGCTCATGGTTTTTGAATTACCATTTGATAGTTTCATGTATTGTATCTCCTATATAATATGTGATTGAGATGGAAATTGTGTATGAGAGTCCTATAGATGTTTGTAAGTTCCCTCTAGATCTTTGGTTGGTGATACACTTGTGAAAGTTTGCTTTGCAAGTATATTGTAATCTTGTTAAGATTTCTGAATAATATATTGGGTTTCTTTTGGAGTGTGTGGTTTTTCTCCCAAAAGGGTTTTGGGCCACGTAAATCACTATGTTGTGACATGATTTCTATATTTATGTATAATTTGTTTAACTAATGTAAAGATTTGAAAAGTTTTGCATAATTCTCCTCTCAAGATTAGTGTAGGAAGTTGTTCCGCTACCTTAACTTCCTTACAAATTTGTTGTAGTAGGGTGTGTTAGTTTTATTCAAATAGAATGGTTGTAGCCATCCCAATTTGTGTCTGTGAGTTCATTTCTAGTTTAGATACTGAGTTATATGTGAATATCTATGTTGTTTGAAGAAACGAGTGTTGGGTTTCAAAGTGGTTAAGTAGAGGGTTCTATAGTATCACTCATATTGTCCATAATATACATTATGGGACTAGTTATGAAAGTTTAGTAATAGCCACACACTTCACCAATACCCTTGTGAAGTTGGATACTCTATTGTGAGGGTGGATAGGTGGAAAGTAGGATTGATACTTGGGATTAACCTCCAAGTGAAGTCGTTACCTTTGAAATAAACTACTAATATTTGAATTTGTGTTTATAGTTTCTAAGTAATTATGGATGTGATCAAGAAGAATAATTAGTATCTAATGTTGTGATGATTTTGTTTTCATTAGGATTGAATTTATTAGTTTAACTCTAATTTAGTGGTCTCACATAATTGTTGATAAAATGGGTAGATGATGCTTATAACTCTATAATATTTAACATATATGCACAATAGGAAGAATTAAGATCTCTTGGTGAGAAGAGGATGACCTTTAGATTCTTACCAAATTATTAATAACCACAAAAGGAACCCCATAGAATTAGGCTAGTGAATGGAGCAAATTACAAAGAAATGTTACTAGAAGGATTAACAATGTATTTTTAATCTTGTTCATTGTCTACATAGTAAACAACTAGTAGTTCTAGGGTCAATCTATAACATCTTAAGTGAATGCAATGAACTTTTGAAGTTTCTTTTGTATGTGTAGACTAGACAGATCGGTACCTATGTAACTATCTTAAGGGCTTAAGTTTTGGGTCTATATGTTTTGAATTTCATGTTTCTTAAGTCCTATGGTTTTGTAATCCTCTTAAAGGATATTAAGTTTTCAAAATTATTAAATTCAAGTTGAGAAGTAATTATGTAAGTTTTTTTCATTAAAGAAGAGAGAAAATTATTCATTAGCTGTACAAATATGGTGGGTTGTAAATATACCAATTCTATTGGTACAAAATTGGAAGTGGAATTATCTAGAATTTCTCTAGATGAATTACTTGAAGCTCTAGGTGTATCCTAAATTTTATTAGGTATATAGGCATGACAAGAAGTCCAATCTAGGTCCCATAGGTTTCATGGATTTTATTCTTAATGAATTAACTATTTAAGCTAACCAAAAAAAATTATGAGTTTCTTATTCCATGTAGAGATTTAGAATTCTCTTGCAACAAGTTAATGTATTATGGCTTCACATTGAGGTCTAAAATCTATTTCCAATCTAGTTAATCCCAAGAAGAATTTCTAAATGTCCTTATTATTGAACTATTAAAAAAATCTATGTTCATAGAGTTATCGAGGTGATTCCTAGTTGAGGATTCATCAAAAACTTCTAAGTGACACATGTCTTCCAAAATGAGAATATGTAGTTCTTTTAAAAAGTATCTTTACAAAAATTATAACCAAATTCAATTAAGGACAAACTCATGATTTTCCATGTCTATTTAGGAGTGGTTGGAGAAAAATCTCTCTTGACTATGTCAAGAAGTCCTAGTGGGCTAGATTGACCAAGTATGCCACATGCTTACACCAAACTATTCCAAGTCTTTGTTATAATAACCTTAAAAACCTAAAACCAAACCTATTTAGACCAAGTTTAAGTTAATTTCACATCCATAAGATTTTTGAAAAGTGTTTACTTGGGGATTTTAGAATCAAAAGGGCCAAGTGTGGAGTTTAAGAAATCTCAGGTCTATGGGAGTAATTTGTCTCCAAAATGTATACCTTAGATATTCTAAGACATCCAAGTGGCAAAGGAGCCCAAGAGCTGAAAGACTAGACCAATACAAGTTGGCCACATGTCTTTTTTCTAGTTTTGAGAGACCTCAAACACTTTGGGGTTTCCAAATCCTATTATGCTATGTTACCCAACCATAGAATTGATTGAGCAATTTGAGAATGAAATTTGTTGAATCTAGAAGCATCACAAAGTTTCCACATATTATCCCAAGGCCTCATAGGACCATGACATGTGTCTACTATTTAGAGAATCTAATATTAGTCATAAGGAACCCTAGATAGTGACGTGGGTTACTTAGATAGATTAACTCCATGAGATGTAAACTATAATTTGCTTTAATAGAGGGAATACCCACATGTCCATAGGGTTCTAGACCTATAAGTTACATCTCAAGAGGGTGACTGAGATGTTTAAGTTTCCAAAAAAATTTGAACTTAAATTTAAATCACATTAAATCTCCTTATAGGTCCAATAACTTGTCTCATGAATATAATGATAAAAATGATTAAGTGAGTCATGAGTTGAATACCGCTAGTTTTTAACCATTAATATAAATAAAAAATTTGGTCTAAATTTTTGGTAACCTATTGGGGTGTTACATTATGATATAAAAGCATGGTTCAAAAGTTGAAGGCCAAATGGGTCATCAAGTTGAAATTTAAGATTAACAAAAGTAAAATTTTGAAGTAAAGCTAACATCATGACTATTTTGTTGATGTAGATAAGTAAAAGTGCTAATGTATGAAGGCTAATTGGATTTGAGGTAGCAAAATGAGGGCCTAGATGTTTAATAGTTGGGTTACTAGGTCTTGAGATAGAGGAGGAAGATTAAATGTGCACTCAAATAAATATTAAAGTTTTCCTCCCATGTGACCCAATGTGTGGTGCCACTACATACCTAATTCAAGTTTAGTTACATGAGTTAAATTACATAGACTTGATGTCCCTAGCTGAAAGAGTGTACCATGCCTATTTCCTTTAGCGAGGGATACGTTATCTCTAGCCAACCTACAAGCCTTCTCATTATAAGGAACATGAATTCCAAAATAAATCATATTATAAATAAAAATAAGATTTGTTTACAAACCTAGAATATACAAAACATTGTAGAACTTAGCTTTGCTCTTTCATCCCTAAATGACACCTTCATCTTTCCTTCACCATCTATTCATAGAGAGCCATTATCATCAAGGAGATATTGTCCTCCATCACAATCATCCACTTGGAGTACCACTCCTTATGATGAATCATGTGAAAAGATGCATGGTCTGAGTGAATCAACCAAGACCCATCGCTAGAAATGTTAGTAGAGATATAAAAGTATCACTACTAATGTTATAATTGTTTAGGGATTTATTAGACAAATCATCATTCTTTCTATATTTACATTCTTTCTTATTGTGACCACTCCTGCCATAATTCTAACACTTTACTCTATGTTTACTAGGAGACCTAGACCTAACCTTTCATTTGGATTTCCTATCTACTACCTTCTTCTTAGCCTCTATATCATTTCACCTATCCCCCATAAATAGGGGATCACTAGAGCATTCATCTATGGACTTTCTCTTGATTTCTTCACTTAAAAACTCTTACAATATCCTCAAGTTTTGTGAAGAATAATATTTTCTTATTGTCATAATCAAATTCTTTTGAACACACCAGGATACTAAGAGGGAGGGTGAATTAGTATCTAAACAATTTTTACTTTTAACAACTTCAACTTGTCTGGAGTAGATCAAAACTTAATTATCACAGCATAAACATGAATATGAAAGATTAACGCAATGCACATCAACACATAACACCATATATATGTGGAAAACCCTAGAAGGGAAAAACCATAGTGAGGATTAACTCACAATACATGAAGCTCAAATAATAACTTTGTTTTAGGGGCTATAACTTAAGGAAGCTGCTACTCCCTAAGTAACTTTGATTTAGGGTCACTCCCAAGGAAGCCTCTTTTCCCTGAAGACTTTGTTTTAAGGTCACTCCCAAGGAAGCTTCTACTCCATGAAGAATTTGTTTTAGGGTCACTCCCAAGGAAGCTACTACTCCCTGAAATGAGAACATACTTACAAAAGATTATAGTATGATAGTCTTTCTACTGTCTGAAAACTGACATTGAAACTCACACTTTTGATGATTGTACTTTTGTCTTCACACACTTTCTTCTGAGGATCTGATCAGTTAGGCACACTCTATACTTGATCACTATCACAAATATGCCTTCAAGATGGATCCGGATAGCATCAACAACTTTTGCTCTTTCTCCTCCGGTCACACATCAACAATGTATTTATTCTACCTTTTATCTGCTTGCAAAATTTTCAATCACATTGCAATCACACTTCACCTTACTCACTTTGATTCACTATTTATACATGATATTACATTTATTACATTACTTTTTGGCCAGATACAACATGAAAAATTACATTTACAAGTCAGCCAGACATCACACAATATGAAACGTGTAGAAGATAAGTCCTAAGTAAAGCCACATGTTACATCAACATAAGATCCATGCCTTGTGGACCTCAACACTTGTTTAACTAGGTCTAAAACATCTTTCATTGCTTCAAAAAATAAGGAATTACATCTGCACACTCCATTCATTTGAAAATAGGACAAATTTAAGGAAGACACATGAAGACTTGAAGTATAACGACCATATCAACTTGAAAACCTTGTGTGGTATTGTAAACAAAAAAAGATATTCGTGAAACTTTTCAATACGAGTCCATATGACTCATACAACATCCCCAAACACTCTTTTTCCACCACACATCAAAGAATTATGCCACACAACTTCAATCATTAACTCTGAGAGCAATTTGTCATCCAGAACACACTGCATCATGTTGTTATTTGAAAAATTGAGCGGCAGATCACCAAGAACCTTGAAACTATAAGGAAGCATGTAATACACATTCATAACCACTTCCTCAAAACCACAAAGGCAATCATTCATTTCTAGAGGAATGTAGAGCATTCAAATAGGCCTTCAATACTAGCATACTCTGCCAGAATACATGTTGTTACCCTATCATGCATAACTTTCACAATAGAAGGACAAATGATCTAAAAACTTGGAGTTATTGCCTTCAGTACCTCCTAAACACAATTCCAGAATTGCATAGCCATATCTGCAAATGTGGAGGAATACAGAGCATTCCATTGTCCTGTATAGGACATCTTCACAAAAGTAACACTATCTTGAAACAATCAACAACAAACACTCTTTTGGTAATGCAATCATCATGGAACTTGGAATATGAATACTACATGACATCAGTAGTATCAGAAACACATTTGATCATCTTTGTTCTTCTAATTCCCATCTTAAAATAAGCTATATCTTCTCCCTTATCTTGTTGGATGAGGCATGACATCCAACCATGAACTGTATCTTCTTCTCTTGCTCTTCTTCTCACTGTATCTTCTTCTATTTCTCTTTTTCTCTCTGAATCCTATTCTCTTGCTCTTCTTCTCTTATTGGATGGGGCATGACATCCAACCATGAACACCTTCACATCACCATGATAGTGTTGACATCAATGACAACCCTAAGAACCATATGTGTAACAATCTCCCCCTCTGGCATTGATGGCAACACATCTCTGCATCTCTCCTCCTTTGACATCAAGGACAAAGGGGAGTCACTGCCATAATCAGAGACCACATACCTACACAATCTTTCTTAGGTCATGACTTATTCTTGTAGTAAACAAGCTCCCCCTAACATCAACAACCACTACCTACTTCCCCTGAGAGGTAGCCACCATCAGTCTAGGAACTTGAGATATAGCATGAACTCCCCTTGGATAGATGCACAGTTATGCATCTAGCAAAAAGGAGGGGCAATTACCCCTAACCTCTATCGAAGATCCTCAAAAGTATCCTTTGCCAGAGCCTTTGTGAAAATATTTTCTATTTTATCCTTAGTAGGAACATATTCCAACTTCACTTCCTTGTATGCAACCTTCTCTCTCAAAAAGTGATACTTGATTGCTATATGCTTGGTTCTAGAATGCATCACTAGATTCTTGGAAAAATTGATAGCAGTTGTATTGTCACACAAGATAGGAATAGGCTCTTCATACAATACCTTGATTTCCTTTAGGGTTTGCTTCATCCACAACACTTGTGTATTGAAAGATGTTGCTGCAATGTAATCTTCCTTTCCAGTAGATAGGGATACTAAATCTTACTTCTTTCTTTGCCATGAAACCAATCTGCTTCCTAAAAAGAAAGCACCTCCACTTGTACTTCTTCTATCATCAACACAACTAGCCTAGTTAGCATCAGTGTATGCACTCAAATCAAAGTCATTACCTCTTGGATACCATAGGTCATAGTCTGGAGTTCCTTTCAAGTATCTGAATATCCATTTCACTACATTCTCATGTGTTTTCTTTGAATTGGCTTGATATCTGGCAACCACACATACTGCATGCATAATATCAGGTCTGCAAGTAGTCAAGTACAATAGTTCTCCAATCATAGACCTATAGACAGTGTGATCCACCTTCGAAGACTCATCATCTTTGTTCAAGTGGCATCCAGTGACCATGGGAGAACTCACTAGTTTTGAGTCCTCCATACCAAACTTCTTCAACAATTCTTTGATATACTTAGCTTGAGAAATAAAGATACCACCATCTAGCTGAGAAATATAAAGTCAAAGGAAGAAAGAGATTTCACCAATCATAGACATCTCAAATTCTTTTTGCATCTTCTCTGCAAACCTCTTATGGGTTATCCCACAATAATGAGTTACACTTTTTGGCCAAACTTGTCATTGAATCAACATTTTGAACTAAATATTCACTTTTTGACACTTATAGCTGCTAAACCATTAGGAATTTGAAGATGATGCGAACTAGTGATTTGTGAGATTTTGTTTGTAGATTCTAAATATACATTTTTAAAAAATTTGGAATTCAGTTGTAAAAAAATTTGTCTCCTTTGATAACTAGTTTTTAATAGTAAACAACATTTTTATAAAGTGATGTATATTCCGTAACACATAACTCTTTTCTACAAAGGATAAAATTCTAATTATTTTAAATTTAGATTGGTAACACCAATATATAGGGCATGTATTTGGTTTTATAATTTTTTTTTAAGATAATGTGCTTGGTAAACTGTTTAAATTAACCGGTGACGCTGGCGTGACATGCCCTTTGGCTCCACACTAACACTTTTTGCTCAGAGTGATGAATCGGTGAGGCCATAACATGGGGGATCTCATCCCCAAGTAAGAACACTTCAAACCTGTGAGCTCGTTGGCCCAGCAAAGGCATAAAGCCTGCGAGCTCATTGGCCCAACGAGGGTTTGAACTCTGGTGGCCACTACTACAATTGAGTGACTTAACCACCGAACCACACCCTTAATGACTGGTTTTATAATGTTTTGTTGAATATTTTTTTAATTAATTTTTGAAGTCAAACTAATTATAATTAGACATAGGCGTATTCTGTGAAACACAACTTTTTCTGTATGTATCGAAATTCAAATTTTTTTTTTTTGTTGAAATTAGGACACCAATACCTAGGGCATAGATATTTTTAAGAATTTTTTTCACTAATTTACTAATTTTCCATGTGTGTAGAACAGAGAACTTGATGTTTGATGAAAAACCTAAATTCACAAGAAATAAAAAATAAATATAATAATCAAATTAAATTTATTTAAAATTATACTTTTTGGGAAGCTTATAATAAGGACTACATACTTACAAAACATAAATTTTAAATGAATTCATTTGATTCCCCAAAAGGTAAATCAAAAGTGGTTTTTTATCAGCATTTTGATAGGTGTAGAGGAGACTCCATTATAGGTATGGTTTAAAACTAGCGGGGTTCTATCCAAGGGGGTTCGAATCTAAGGGGATTTGATCAAACCCTTTTCAATTAAATGGAACCATTCAAGGCTTAAATCATTATATTTTCTAAAAATATGTGATTTCAGCAAAAATCAGGATGTCCTAGAAAGTGTAACCCATTATTGTGGTAGCACCCTTACACATATCATCATCTCCACCAAAGATGATGTCATCAACATATACTGCAACTATCAATATCATGTCTCCTTCCTTGATATAAAGATTGCTATCTATAGTACCTTTTATTAAATCCCTACAGAAGTAAGTACTTGTCCAATCTAGTATACCAGGCTCTAGGTGCTTTCTTGAGACCATACAGAGCCTTCTTGAGTCTGCACACCATATCTAGATCTTTTGAAATCTGGAAACCATCTAGTTGTTCAATATAAACCTCTTCTTCTAGGTCACCATTCAAAAATGTTGACTTAATATCCATTTGATATGCCTTGAAGTTCTTATGAGCAACAAGAGCAATGGACATTTTGATTGCCTCCATCCTTTCTATTGGAGCATAAGTCTCCTCAAAAGCAATACCTTCTACTTGTGTGTATCATTTGTGTACCAGTCTTGCCTTATTCCTTACACTTCACCTTCTTCATTCAGTTTGTTCTTGAACACCCATTTTGTTCCTATAACATTCTTGTTTGTTGGTTTGGGAACCAATTCCCACGTCTGATTCTTCTCAATCTGATCCAATTCTTCTTCCATGGCTTTTATCCATCCATCATCCTTGCTAGCATCAGCAAAGTTTTTGGGTTCCACTTTTGATAACGAACACAAGTTCACTTGCTCACATATTTTTGCAAAACTTCTCCCAGTCAACACACCCTTATTCTTGTCTCCAATGATTTGATCTTCTCAATGATTCTTCTAAACATACTTTTCTAGAGTCTTAGGCATCTACTCTAGTTCTTGTTTTGGTTCCTTTTCTTCTTTCACTCCTTCTTCTTCATCTATAATGCATGGGAAGATATCAGATTTAGAGTCCTCTAATTCATGTGAGATCTGATACAGGTCTTCATCTACCTTGACATTTGTGCTTTCAATCATCTTTCCCAACCTTTTGTTGTACCATCTATAGGCCTTTCTCTGGTTGAGTAGCCATGAAAGATTCCTTCATCACTTCTTGAATCAAAATTTCCTAGGTCTTCTTCATCTGCTCTAATATAGCATTTGCTGCCAAAAATCTTGAAGTATCTGACTGTAGGAGGTCTTCCATACCATAGCTCATAAGGAGTCTTAGTGCTATTGACTCTCAATTGCAATCTATTAATTAGATAGACAACATTATGAATTACATTCTTCCAGTATATATCAGGTAGATTTGCATCTTTCAACATTACTTTAGACATCTCTTGCACAATCCTATTCTTTCTTTCCACTACCCCATTTTGCTGAGGGGTCCTAGTAGCTGACAAATGTCTCCTAGAACCATTATCTTCACAGAACTTTTCAAATTCATTTGAAGTAAACTCACCTCCTCTATCATATCTCAAATATTTAATCTTGGCATCCACTTCATTCTCAACCATAGATTTGAACACTTTAAATTTATCAAGGGCATCTAATTTTTTTCTTAAGAAAGTAACCCAAGTCATTCTAGAATAATCATCAATAAGAAACATGAAATACCTCTCACCTTGTTGACTCCTTACTCTGGTAGGGCTACATAGATCAGTGTGAATCAACTTCAATGGCTTTGAAGAAGAATACTCATTGCTTTTAAAGTTAGTCTTTGTTTGCTTTCCCATTTGACACTCTCTACATACTACATTTGTAGGCTTGATTATCTTTGCCATATCTCTCACTACATGAGTAGAACTGATCTTTACCATATTATCAAAATTGTTTTGTCCCATTCTCTTATGCCATAGCCAATATTCACTGGACTGATCCAACAAACACGTTCTTCCATTTATCTCCTTCAAGTGATAGATATCACCATATGTTTTGATACTTTCTGCTACTAATTTTTTGGATCCCACCTTCCTGATCTCACAACCTTTGGCATGAAAGGTGAGATTATACCCTTTTCTACACATCTGATTGACACTGAGAAGATTGTGTTTTAGCCCTTTGACATAGAGGACATCCTTAGTCCTATTCTTCCCATCAATAGATATAGCACCTTTTCCATAGATTTGTGCTACCTCATCACCACCAAACTAGACAACACCACCATCCCACTTCTCAAGGTTGATAAACTTCTCCTTGTTGGGTCAATCATATGATTTGAGAATCCACTATCAATCATGCAAGCCTTGGATTCTTATTTTGCATGAAAGGCGGTCCATACACCCATTGATCTTTAATTGTTTTGATTTGTTTGCAGGGTATCAATCTTATCACAAGTTCTATCATCATCCTTCTTTTTACCAATATTCAGGGCCATGAAAAGTGTTTCATCATTTGAATCATCATGATCCTCATCTTCTAAAGAATAATTACTTTCTATGGAATACAGACTTCTCTTGAACTTGTCTCTCCTATTATTAATCCTTAATTCTTTGAAGGGACATTTAGAAGAAAAATGACTAGTTCCTTTCCACAATTAAAACATTTCAAGGGTAACTTACCTTTGTATTTTCTAGTTCCTTTCTTCAGTCTTCTTATAAAAATTTCTTCAATTTCATCAAAGCTCTCACCTTCATTAGCAACTTCTTATTTGGTCTTCATACTAGTTTTGAAAGTATCTTCTTTCTTTGGAGCATCACTGCCAAACTCTCTCATTTCAAAGGCAGTAAGGGTACAGAACAATTTGTCTATAGTGTAAGAATCCAAATTTGCATTCTCCTCAATGGTAGACACCTTATGACTGTAAGATTTAGGAAGAGATCTTAGAACCTTTTTCACAATCTCATCTTCTTCCACTTCTCCACCAAGACCTTTAATGCTATTGACTACTTCATTCACCCAAAGCATGTATCTAGCAATGTCTTCTTCCTCTGACATTTTTTAGGTTCTCAAATTTTCTCTTGAAGATATGCATCTTAGCTTGCTTTACTTTCTTATCTCCTTCATAGGTGGTTTTAAGTTTATCCCAAACATCTTGAGCAAAACTGCAACTCATAACCTTTGACAACTTTGAATCATCTAACCCATTCATGATAGCAAACTTTGCCTTGGCATTGTTATCATACTTCTTAACCTCATATGCATCTATAGGAATAGAAGCAGGAACAATATAAACAAACTTGATAGAGTCCCAAACACTGTACCCTAGAGAATTGATATAGGCTTCCATCCTTATCTTCCAAAAGGCATAATTTGTTCCATCAAACCTGGGTATCTTGCTAGATCCATTATATGCCATCGTGGACCTTCCTCAAGATGTTAAGCTTCCCTCAGAGGAACTTGGCTCTGATACCAATTGTTGAACACACTAGGATATTGAGAGGGGGTTGAATCAGTATCTAAACATTTTTTACTTTTAACAACTTCAAGTTGTCTAGAGTAGATCAAAACTTAATTATCACAACATAAACATGAATATGAAAGATTAATGTAATGCATATCAACACATAAAACCAGATATACGTGGAAAACCCTAGAAGGGAAAAACCACAGTGATGATTAACTCACAATATATGAATCTCAAATAATAACTTTGTTTTAGGGGCTATAACCCAAGGAAGCTACTACTCCTTAAGTAACTTTAATTTAGGGTCACTCCCAAGGAAGCTACTACTCCCTAAAATGAGAACACACTTAAAAAAGATTATAGTATGATAGTCTTTTATTGTCTGAAAACTGACATTGAAACTCATACTTTTGATGATTGTAGTTCTATCTCCACACACTTCCTTTTGAGGATTTGATCAGTTAGGCACACCCTATACTTGATCACTATCACAAATATGTCTTCAAGATGTATTCGAATAGCATCAACAACTCTACTCTTTCTCCTTTAGTCGCACATCAACAATGCATTTATTATGCCTTTTATCTACTTATGAACTTTTCAATCATATTGCAATCACACTTCACTTTACTCACTTTGATTCACTATTTATACATGATCTTACATTGATTACATTGCTTTTTGGCTAAATACAACATGAAAAAATCCATTTACAAGTCGTCCAAACATCACACAATATGAAATGTGTAGAAGATAGGTCCTAAGTGAAGCCACACATTACACCAGCAGAAGATCCATGCCTTGCGGACCCTAACACTTACTTAACTAGGTCCAAAACATTCTTCATGGCTTCAAAAACCAACGAATTACATCTGTAAACTCCCCTCATTTGAAATAGGACAGCTTTAAGGAAGACACATGAAGACTTGAAGTATAACGACCATATCAACTTGAAAACCTTGTGTGATATTGGAAGCAAGAAAGATCTTTGTGAAACTTTTCTATATGATTCCAACAGGCCTTCAACACCAACATACTTTGCCAGAATAAATGTCATTACTCTATCATGTATAACTTTCATAGCAGAAGGAAAAATGATCTAAAAACTTGGAATTATTGCCTTCACTGCCTCCTAAACACAATTCTAGAACTACATATCCATATCTGCAAATGTAGAGGAATGTAGAGCATTTCATTGTCTTGTACTGGACATATTCACATAAGCAACACTATCTTCCAACAATCAAAAGCAAACACTCTTTCGGTAATCCAATCTTCATGGAGCTTGGAATATGCATACTACAAGCCATCAGTAGTATCAACAACACATTTGATCATCTTTGTGCTTCTAACTCCCATCTTAATATAAGCTATATCTTCTCCCTTCTCTTATTGGATGAGGCATGACATCCAACCATGAACTATATCTTCTTCTCTTGCTCTTCTTCTCATTGTATCTTCTTCTCTTTCTCTTCTTTTCTTTGAATCTTCTTCTCTTGCTTTTCTTCTCTTTCTGGATGGGGCATGACATCTAGCCATGAACACCACCACATCACCATGATAGTTTTGACATCAATGACAACCTAGTGACAATGTTGACATCAATGACAACCCTAAGAACCATAAGTGTAACAAATTCTCCCATGTACATGTTCATGGAAATTAGGGACAAAAGGGGGTCAAAAGAAATCACTTGTTTCTTGAAATCAGCTAAACTTAAACTTCAATGAGTAATTTGAGAAGCTTACATTGAAATTTTGAATATGTGATTTAAGAAATAAATTGTAGTACTCAAAATCTAGTTTCTAAACTACCAAGGATTTTAAAATGGGTAATATCAAGAGGGTTAATTGTAAGTGCACACCAAAGTATGTTTTACCACTAAAATATAACATAGTGTCTGGTGTGTACACACACGTTATCGTATTAAGTATGTTTCAATACTAATTGGTGCAAATATAGATAAGATATAGTACTACAACTTGTATAATTTTTATATTTTTAATAATTTTTTTTTTTTTTTGAAGTGGATGTATCTTGAAAACTATATCTCTAAGCATGTAGATATAACTTCCACAATAATAATAAAAAAATGTAACTTTTTTGTCAATGTGTATAGAATTAAGTGTAGAAAAATCCTGTATTTTTCAAATTTAGATAAACAAATAAAAACTATGAAGAAATTTAATAATACATATATATTTGAGGAATATGAAGACCACTAAAATTAAATCAAAACAAATATCTTAATTTACTCAAAATATAAAAATACATATGGTTAGAAATCTAAGAAGTAGATTGACATTTTGGTAGTTGTTTCATGTAATTTTGATCTAAACATATAAACTTGACAAGGATAAAGTTTGACATTTCTTTCTTTTTTGTAAAACATGTATTTCAGCACCTAAATTGTCAATACAACCTTTAGGCTTATAAAATTTAAATTTGTTCCAAGCCTAATAGAGGGATTTAATTAGTTTAGAAGGTAACACATATGCATTATTACTATGTATGCGTTCTAAAAAGCATGTATGAGCTATAGCATGATTACATTATAATGCAATCATGTTATGTTTTGTATGTACTTTTTGGAGTGTGTACACATTATGCTTTAAATTGCATGTTTGGCCACTTTTTTTATCCCCATCATAGTGCACATGTCCCCCATCAAAGTGTGCATGTCCCCATAAATTAGGTAAGGAAAAAATTAATACTACATGCACTATTCCCCTTCTTATAACTTGATTCCAATTGATGTTAGTTGGCTTAAAACTTAAATTGAAAGCATTGAGATGATCATTAATACAGTTCCCATCTTTCAGATTCAAAGAGTACAACTTTCTCTCAAGAAAACTTTATTAACTAGACTCTTGGATTGATATAGAGTTCTCATCTTCTTCCACAAAAAATATGTAGTGTGTTCTTCTAACACATTCATTAACATTGTTTCTGAAATACATAAATAGATAGTACTTCTAGATTTCTTATCCTTTGTTATCCATTTTATTCTAGTCCTCATTAGACATACATGTAGATATCACTAAAGAAGATACAACAATCCATTGATCTCTTTTCATTGAGAGGTTTTCAACTTTCAACTTCCACAATTTGAAATTATGACCATTGAATCTCTTAATCTCAAATCACAATGTGCTAGCCATGAATTCAACACATTCTTTGAATTCTCATAGAATCATAAAAAATGTCCTATTGCAACCAAATACACACATAGAAAAGGCATCCCCTTCCTCCAATTGAATGAAACTTGAAACAAAAATGTTGAGGGTTTCTAAAATCAAACACATATAAATATTACACCAAACAACTTGCCCTTGGCCCAAACAACAATGCTTTGATACCAAAATGAGAGGTTTTCATATTAAACAAGTAGCTCTAATACTAAATTATGGGAAATAACACAAAACATTAATATTAATTGATCCAAATTGTAACTATGTGGTTAAAATTAAATTAGAAAAATATTATAGAAGAAAATAAATCATATACAATCCATAGTACACATGAGACATAAGAACTTAACCTAGGATTCCCTTTTGGCAAACTCCTAATAGCAAAGGAGAGTTAAAAATTATATTAATTTTTGAGTACATAGAATCTAAATATAATAAGTCTCCTTTTAACATTCCGCAATTTGTAGACTTTAGTGTATAACCTCAAACATACTTCATAACCTCATCACATCATTAGGCATAACCTTTGCATCAAACTATTCCATATGTGTCATAAACTAGATGCAACCTTGAATCATTATCCTAGAATCATAACTAACTCAACACTCTAATGACCTATGGAATGCCAATCGTCACACAACCATACCATGACATCAACCTACCATGTGTCACTCCAATGGGATTTCTCTAAATGAACAAACAACTCATCTACTACTAGATACTCTTGCAATGATTTAGTTAATGATTGTTGACCAAATATACTAGAAAGTGAAACATGTCTTCCTACAATAACACCAAAACCAAACCATCACTTATGGTAGTAGAGACGAAAAAAAATGACCAGTGGTAATCCAGAGCACCTCCTAAAACATCTACTTATCCTCTATTCTCATATCAAGAACTCAAGTAATGCCACATGAGCACTTGCACTCCCATACATACTTTAACAATGTCCTTGTATATGATGTAGTAACCTTAACCACACCTCATGTGGTTGCTACCATGGTCTCACCAAGGTTCACGAAACCTCTATGCCATAGTGCAATTTATAATTTCCACCATAGTTTAGTACACAAGCTTCCAACATTATTCTACAATTTGTGATCAAACTTGTTAATAAGAACTCACAAAGTCTCAAACATTCTTCTCACTTAGGAACTCTCTACAAGTGAATATCACACCAAAGTTCTAACATCAACATTGCCCTAATAGTTGTGAGAGAGCTTGCAATTGTCCACTACCACTACTGACTAGGTAGTGATCTCGCTAGACCTTGTCATTACTTTTATCATCTATCTGCCAAGTGGGTGGTCTTCACTTCCATATCACTCTTATATTTCCTCTCAATGGCATGGATGGACTTCTAGACGAAGGAAAATTCCATTGCTTGGCTATTCCATACAAAATGAGTCATAGGAGGTTCTAGAGGAAGGAGATAATACTAGTTTTGTTGGTTGGGAACCCATGAAGAATGGAAAGGATCTATTAGGAGAGGGGTGGGATGATCTTGGATTAATATATGGTTTTTCATTAAGAAAGATTCCCCTTCTATAATATTACAATCCCTCTTTCCCTAAAATGTTGTTTGTGATATGATTTTGCTTCTTTTCTCCTATGTCTAACCTTGTTGATTTTAATCTTTTTGTAATGGGTTGTGCTCTTTGTTTCTTTGTGTCTGTCTATTTGGATCTCCATGCATCCTTCCCTTGTAGGTAAATTTAACTCTAGTTTCATTTCTAAATCTTCCTTTTAGAAGTTATTTAAAAATTATAAAATTTCCACAAAACATCTTAGAGCTTAGAATATGTCAATAAAAATTCCTTATAAAGCTATAAATAATCCTTCCTATCAACTCTATGATTGGATAGTCAATTTTCAAGGTGTTATGATAGAGAGTGCCAACAAAACATTTAATAATGTCAAAAGTCTAAATCATTCTTTTACCTTTTTAAGAAAGATATTACCATTTCCTAATCCTCTTTTAAAAAATAATTATTTTAGAATATTTTAAAACATTTTTACTATAAAAAAGACAATAAGAAGTTAAAATTGTATTTTATCATTCAAGACACTTATTACCATAGAAATAAAAACAACATAATTTTATATAAATGATTTAAATTGTTATATAGTGCAATAATGAATTGAGAGTTGATACACTAAAATTAGTGGTGTCTTTAAACTTTCTTAAAAAAAGGAGAGATTTGCGTGAGGGTTTAATTAGAGAGTTGATATGAGAATTTAAATGAGTTTGTATCTTGTAAGTTATATCTATTCTCTCCACCTTTAGAAGGCTCTTCAAAATATTGAAATATAAAGCCATACCATGTGATCTCATTGAATTTTCGCTTTGAGATTCTGTCCTTAAATCATTTTTTAAATTGCAATCATGGAATCTGCAGATGACCTCTCTCACAGGATAGATTTAGTTTCAGTATCTATAAATAATGATTGAACGCAAAACATGCAAAGAATTCCAAAAACATGGAAAACCTGCAACCTCAAGGGATTTACATCTTAACAAAACAGGTAATACAAACTATAAAAAAAATGTAGCAGTTTTAACGCGTAGGATGATAAAGATTCTCAAAGTCAGAAGACAGGCTGGATGACTGAGCAGAGCAGACATATTTTAATGGTGTCTTCCCACTACAATTTCCATTGCTGACCTGTTAAACACATCCATCTAAATGGCGACAATAAACATGGTCGTACATAACGTGTTAATACTAGTTTCTTTTAATTGTAAAACTTAAACAGCCTGTACAAAGGCTCAAATAGCAAACAAGATTATGTATAAATGCTTGAACCACATCTCTTTTAAAGCAAGTTTTGCATCCGATATATTTGCATCAGTTTGTGTTTTTGTTTCTTTATCTTTTGGCTCTCTTACGAAACAGAAATTAGAACAAGAAAATGGTTAACTCTTTACTAAGGAAGCCGTTGCCCTTGGCTTCTTTAAATCACATATCTCTTGTATGCAAATCTGTAGAGGAATCAATTAATTTCTATGAAAACGTATTGGGTTTTGTTCCAATTAAGAGGCCTGGGTCTTTCGGCTTTGATGGAGCCTGGTATTTTTTTGAAAACTTCAGTCACCATTTTTATTATTTCTATGTTTATCTGAATACCAACAACAACAATGGGATAATTAATCTCTTTGTGTCTTTGCAGGCTGTTTAATTACGGAGTGGGCATACATCTGCTGCAATGCAACAACACAGACAGTTTGCCCAAGAAATCCGAAATAGATCCAATGGATAATCACATATCGTTTCAGGTGGGATTACTACCTTACCTAATCTGGGTTCTCTGTTCTTGTTTCTGGGAAATCTGTTTTGATGATTTTTTGTGTGTGAATATACAGTGTGAAAGTATGCAAGCAGTGGAGAGGATATTAGAGGATATGACGATAAAGTATGTGAAGAGAAGAGTGGAGGAAGGAGGATTATACGTTGAACAAATATTTATGCACGATCCAGATGGCTTCATGATCGAGATGTGCTGTGAGAATCTGCCGGTGGTGCCATTAGCCTCTTCTGTCTGTCTCAAAGTACTTTCCACCATTAAGCAGAGCAATAGTAAACAATCTCTGCTAAAACTTGGAAGCAATACAGAACATCACGAAGGCTTTGCCATGTACGGCTAAGTCCGTCTTTGTTGCTTGATATTTGTTATTATTGTTTCCTTTCAATAATAACTATCATTGTATTTGTGCCTGAAACTACCAATAGTTTTCAGGTTCACATACCTATTCTTTGATTTCATTTCGCAACGGGCAGATGTTGCATTTATTGTTAATTAGTTATTCTTGAGTTCATTTTGCAACAATATATATTTGTTGCATTTATTGTTCATAATTCAGTCGTTTTGAATGCACACATTAATTTTGTAATGCTATTTTTTCTTCTTAGAAAATAAATATAGAAAGCATAGTTATTGATTTTATTTTTCAGTGACATCATATTTTCCTTCATGTGTAGTTTAGGTTAATTTATATATAAATATAATTAATCTAAATTAATTTAGTGGTGATAATTTGTGGGTTATTGTTTTTTTTGAATACTGTAATAATTAAATAATTAAATGTAAAAAATAAATAAATAAATAAATAAAAAGTAAATGTACTAAGTTTTTATGATTTAAGAATGAATGATTTGTGTGAAGATTCTAGACCATGTGATGTCTTAGGGTTTGGAATGGGATGTCTTATTCTATAATTTGTCTTGTGATCAAAATATTCTATCTATTCTATATGGGGCCAAGTTTGGGGATCATGTTTGAGTTCACAATTGTAAAAATGCCCTGCACTTAGGCTTGATTTGGTATCATGCACACCTTCACTTTATGTTTCGCTAATTTGCCTCAACCCCAAAAAAACTTGAGTAAATGATCAAAAGCAACACTCTTAAGACATATATATGCTCCTAGAAAGCTTGTGCAAATTTAGATTTATTTTAGAGCACTAATTGGAGTGTTGCAATGTGAATGATATGTGAATAAGGATCAAAAGATTAGGGGCGTAAAATGAATAAAATTGAATGCATTTAAATACTAGCACATAACATTGACAATTGTGCAAAACATGTATTTTGTCATCTCAAAGTGGGAATATAATAGGTGGCAATCAACATAAATTTGAATTTGAATTTTAGAATAGTAGGGGACAAGTCTACAACCATGAGGTCGACCCTATGATCGTAGAAATGACCATGGGTGGAAAATTGGTTAAATCTAGGTAGATGATAGCTATATCAAGGTAGGTGTTGAGATAGGTATTATAAATGCAAGGCTTAGGTGATTGTATAGGAATGTGTGCATATAAGGACATGGATGAGTGTAAATATGTTGGAATATGTGTATAAGGATAAGTAAAAGGCTAGGAAAATGATCCCAAATTCATATTAGATTGTGTCATTTTTTTATCTATACATGTATCAAAATATTTCCTCAAAAACGGGCACAAAAAATAAATGTGAAATGGAATGAGTATGCAAATTTGGCCATTACATTTTTTCCTCACTTTATGGTGCATGTGAATCCTAAGATGATCATGCATCTAAAGTATGTAGAATTATCAAATGTGCATTTAAATAAGTATTCAAACATCAAAGGTTATAGAAAAGGAGGTCTATATAGAGTAATGGACCTTGGAAGATGTGATTATGTAGGTTTTCCCATTTACTAGATCCATGGAACATATAAAAAGAGGGAAAATATTCCATAAGTAACTTCTGTAACATAAGTAGAAATAAATGCAAAATTAATCTCATTGTGAATAATCATTAGAAGGAGAGGGAAATTCTTCCTTTAGAGAAAGTGGTAATGATCTGCCTTGCTTGGTGGTCAGTGGGTGATAGGGAATAGAGCATGTCATGTGCTAATGAAGAGATTATGTAGGCACCTACATTTTTTTGTAAAGCACAACATGAGAGTGCTAGCAACAAGATATGCCTCATATCTTTGCTCTATCACTAGGAGTTGGACCTAGTATAATGTGGAGCTCCTATGACAAGGAGGAATAGATAACACCCAGGAAAAAAGGAAAGGGACTGATAAAGAAGTCTGCAAATGTAGGGACATATGTTAAATTTGGTAGGCCTACTTATCGAGAGACCAGACAGAGAGAAGCTGTTAAAGAAATAGCAAGTGGTGGATAGTGTACCCTAGAGATGGGCTCCAGGAAGAAAAAATGAAGATTTTATCCTAGAACATACGAGGACTAAATAGTCCTCAAAAGTAGTTTTGGGTTTAAAACTGCATTTATGAGAACAAGATAGATATTTTGTTACTCCAAGAACTTAAAATGTCAGTTGACAATTTCAATTTGATTGCCAAGAATTTGTGGCCCAATGCAGAGTTCTGTGTTAGCCAAGCTATAGGATCTTCTGGAGGACTGGTCACTATGTGGAATAAAAATAACCTTAGAGGAGTCTACAAATCACACAACAGAAGTAGTCTGAAGGTTAAGTTTACTTCCCAAAACAAGCAATGGAACCTTATTAATGTTTATGCCCCCAACTCTAAAGTGGCCAGAAAGGATGTCTGGGAGGAGCTCTCTGTACAAATTTTAGATAGTAAGGAAGATCTTTGGATGGTGGCTGGCAATTTCAATACCCCTATGTTCCCCTTTGAGAAGTTAGGAGGGATAATGGACTTCTCAGATAGTATGGGGGACCTTGCTGAATTCTTGAATAATACATGTCTCATGGATATTAAATTGAATGACCAAATGTTCACATGGACCAATAGAAGAAGGGGTGACCAAGTAATCTAGGTCAAGTTGGACAGGTTCTTGCTTTCTTCAAACTCAGACATTATAAGTCAATCCAAGATGGTTGCTCTCCCTAGATCAATATCAGATCATAACCCCCTTATTTTCAGTTGGCAAGATGGAAATTGAAAGGGACATTTCCCATTTAGGTATGAAATCATGTGGGCCTCCCACCCAGATTTTAGAAAATGTATTCAAGAATGGCGGAATATCTCCATTTAGGGGGCTACAATGTTTTTGCTTGTCCAAAAACTTATACATGTCAAGAGTAAAGTTAAGGGGTGGAACAAATACTACTTTGGAAGTGTTCTTGAAAAGAAAAAAAATAGTCTCTACGAATCTTGTTGTAATCCAAAATAAAATGGCCAAAGGGGATATCATAGAAACCACTCTCTTTGGAAAATTCCTTAGTCTAGGAATGGAGGGACATCATGAAAAGAGAAGAAATATTTTAGAAACATAAGTCTAGGGTCCAGTGGTTGAAGGAAGGAGATAGGAATACTAATTTTTTCCACCACTCTGTCATGAAGCACATGAAGAGAAATACCATCCTTAAAATTTTAAATGAGGAAGGTTATACTAATGAGCAAATAGGTCAGATGACAACTAATTAATTTCAATCTTTTCTGTCAGAGAAACCAAACATTACTAATGAAGAAGTGGTTGAGAAGTTGTTGGACAACATTCCCACTCTGTTGACTAATGAGGACAATATGAGTCTCTTGGCTCCATTAATGGAGGAGGAAGTCCATGCTGCTATGTTCTTGATGGGTTCCTTTAAGGCCCTTGGCATTGATGGGTTCCCCCTAGCCTTCTTCCAAGATTATTGGGATATTGTTGGTACTGATGTTACTGCTGTAGTTAGGGACTTCTTCAGGACTAGTAAACTGATTAAATAGATTAACAACAATGTCATTGCTTTAGTCCCCCAAAAAAAGATCATGTGAATATGAGTGACTTTTGTCTTATAATCTTATATAATACCATCTATAAGATAATGTCTAAAATCATGGTGTTTTAGCTACAACCTTTCATGGATGATTTGATTGTTGGTTGCCAGAAGAGTTTTGTTCTTAGAAGGTAAATCCTTGATGCAACAATCTACACCCATTAAGTCACACACTCAATGGATAGAAATAAAGCTCCAGGGATGATTTTCAAATTGAAAATTTCTAAATCTTATGACAGGGTGAATTGGGACTTTTTATTCAAAATCCTTGAAAAGATGGGGTTCTAGAATGGCTTGATGAATCTAGTTAAAGAATACCTCACAACTGCTAAGTTTTTAGTACTGGTCAATGGTATTCCCAGGGGCTTTTTCAAGTCTAGAAGAGGGATTCGACAAGGTGACCGTGTGTCACCCTACCTCTTTATCCTTATGGATGAAGTTATGGAACAAGGTTTTATGAATCTTTTGAGGACCAAAGAATTGAAGGGCATTAAAGCTACCTCCACTGCTGAACCCTAGACAATCCAAAAAATTGTTGACAACACAATCCTTTTGAGGATAGCCTCAATGGTGGAAGCAAGGAAGTGGAAGCAACTCCTCAATAATTATGCTATGGCTTCTTGTCAATGCATAAACTATGACGAAAATTTATATATGTTTCTTCAATATAGATGATGAGCTCTAGTAGAAAATTAAAGGTATATTGGGTTACTCCTGTACAACACTGCCAAGTGTCTACCTCGGCCTCTCATTGACAGTTAAGGAAGTTACTCCTTTATGGAACTCAATCCTGGAGAGAGTCCAACATTTAAGCTAGTTGGTTGGAAGGGAAAAGTCCTTATCTAGGCAGGGAAATCTTAGCTTCTAAAAGCCTCTCTACAAGGGGTCCCCATATACTTCTTAACTCTATTCAAAATGCCTAAGTATATTGCTGAAATGTTTGAGAAGATCCAAAGAACTTTTTGTGAGTGGGAGTTGAGGAGAAAAAAAGTTGGCCTTGGTGAGTTGGGACAAAGTCTGTGTACCCAAAGAGCATGGGGTCTTGGGATCAGAAAGATACATCTAATGAAAAAAGCTCTATTAGTGAAGCTTGGATGGGGCTTTATTAAAGATGGAAATGATTGGGATTCCATAATGGAAGCTAAATATTTGTACAACTTGGAGAATAATAGATTCATAGACTAGGAAGGATTGCCCAAAGGATCGATCATATGGAATAATGTTTTGAAAACTAGGAACCTCATTCTTAAAGGCACTAAATGGAAATTAGGCAATGGAAGAAGGATAAGGTTTTGGAAGGACACCTGGCTACAAGACCAATCTCTTCTCATTCAGTAGACCTACATCACTCTAGTGGAGCATGCTAGAAACTTTTTTGGGGAGGAGATGATTAATTATATAACCCAACTTAGAGGTGGTAAACAATGGAGGGTTATCTCTAAGTGCTTCCCAAACCAAGGTCGATTGAAGTTAATTGTAGAGAACATTCAAAGGGAACTTATTAAACATAGAATCCTTGTTTTCCCCAAGGAAGATGAGATGGTTTGGTCTCAAGACAATAAAGGAAGATTCAAAATCAAGATTGCTTATAGTCTACTATTAGACCCTATCAGAAATAATTTATGGAGACTTATTTGGAACCATAATTTGATCCCCAAAGTAAATTACTTATGGTGGACTATAGAACGCAATAAGATTCTCACATAGGATAACCTAAAATGAAGAGGGTTCCAAATAACCAATAGGTGTGTGTTGTGTTACAAAGCAAAAGAATCAATTCCTGACTTGCTTTTCCATTGTGACTTTACTAGGGAAATATGGGGTATGACTTTGCAAAAATTAAACATTGATTCGGTTTTGAGTGACAATTTAAGCTCAGTTGTGGAATCCTGGAGAAACCCTTTCACATACCCTAGGGCTAGAGAGTTATGGAAGAAAACCCCTCCCCATTTACGTTGGAGCATCTAGAAAGAGAGGGACAATAGAATTTTCAAAGATGAGCCCAAGAATCCTAAAGAAGTGTTTATCTTGTTCTCTAAACTCCTGGTGGAAAATGTTTCAACATGTAGCCTTAAAACTCTGAAGACCCCACCTACTTTGGTGGAAGTTAACGTTGTTAACAACTATGGTATGGTTGTTGATATCAACAAGTTTGATAACTCCAAAAAGTTAACTTGCCTGAACACTAAATGGAAACCTCTGTTGGAAGGCTAGTGCAAGTTGAACTTTGATGGGTCTACGAAAGGCAACCCAAGACGGGCTAGTGGTGGTGGTATCATCTACCTTCTGTAACCCCAAATCAGCTAGGGTTTCTATTTTCCCACCTATTCTTGACTCTCAACTTTCCCCCTTAACTCCAGTACTGTCCAGAGTTCCCAAAAATGGTTATTAATAGCCTTTTTGGTGGCCAACAACCTAATTTCAAAATTTGCATCTCCCTCCAAAAATAGGTCAACTTCCGGGAGCCATAACTTTTGATCTGGGTGTCTGATTAACAAACCGTTTTATGCGTCAGCTCTATGCGCTAAGAAGTGGTTTTTCTAGTTTTGGCCATTTTTGGTCCCGTACAGGGACGTTTAGTGCCTCAAACCTGAGTTTGAATAATTTCCAGATGTTTTTCAGGAAACAAAAACCTTAATATCTTTCAGCTCACAAATGATCTTTGTGTGATTCATTTGCCAAAGGTCTTATTTTTTAGTTACGAAGCTTCCTGTAAATTTTCACTTCAATCTACGGACAAATACAAACTTTCCTAAAATAGTAGGTTGATATTTTTAGCAGTTTAGAAAAACTAAAAGTTCTACATCATTATTCAAGCAATTATGGAACTAAAACCACAAATTTTGAAAAGAAATGGAAAGAACATTGATGATTTTAAAACACATCTTTTTTTGGGTGATGCAAGATTACCCTTACACCACTGGATGCTCCTGCATCAGACACCTAGGGTAATTTCAGAAGTGACCCTGTCACGTCTTAGGTGTTTGTGTGAGGAAAACCTAAATGGTCAGCATCTGCCTTAGACAACCAAGAAGAATCTTCAACAAGCCCTTCTTTCCATTTCACTAGATATTCTTCATATTGTCTGTTCTGAGTACTTCTTCCCACATGGCTATCCAAGATCTTTTATATCTCCTCTGTTGAAGTAGATGCCAGAATACTCCACTATTCTTCTATTGGTCCATCTGTTCCACCTTCATGATATTCTAATAAATTAGTAATGTTGAAAACAGGGGAAATATTGATCCCACTTGGCAGCTCTATCTCATATGCATTTCCTGAATCATGTTTCTTCAAAATTTTGCATGATCCAAATTTCTTCATTTTTAGCTGATTGTATGTTCCAATTGGGAACCTTTCTTTTCTCAAGTGAACCATGAGGTCATCTCCTACCTGGAATTCCTTATATCTCCTCTTCTGATCTACCTTAGCCTTGTACTTAATAATCATCTTATTAATGTGTTTTTTCACCTCTTCATGTAAATTCTTCATGTGTTCTGCAAAGTCTTCAGCCTCGGCACTTGTCTTTTCTCTTTTGTCTAGATTCCTTAACTCTGAAGCATTTCTTGGACTATTCCCATATACAATCTGGAATGGTGATTTACTAGTACTCCTATTGACAGAATTGTTGTAAGCAAATTCTGCCTGTGGTAAAATCAAATCCCATCCATTAGGTTTATCTCCTACTAAGCATCGTAGCAGGTTACCCAAACTCCTATTTAGCACTTTGGTCTGTCCATCAGTTTGTGGATGGTGTGCAAAACTGAACTTCAAATCTATCTTCAACTTCTTCCACAATGTCCTCCAGAAATAACCAACAAACTTAGTCTTTTAATCTGAAACTATGCTCTTTGGTAGACTGTGTAATCTCACCACCTCTCTAAAAAATAACTCTACAATTTGAATAGCATCATTAGTCTTCTTGCAAGGAATAAAATGTGCCATCTTCAAGAATCTATCCACCACCACAAAAATGGAATCATGTCCTCTCTATGTCCTTGGTAAACCAAGAACAAAATCCATACTGATATCATCCCATGGCTTCTCTGGTATAGGTAATGGCTGATATAGCCCTATATTCTGACTTGTTCCTTTTGCCATTTGACACACTTTGTAACTCTGCACAAATTTCCTCACATCCTACTACAACTATGGCCAATAATAATTTTCACCACCAATAGCAATGGTCTTATCTCGACCAAAGTGTCCATCCAATCCTCCACTATCCTTCTCCTTAATCAGGTTCTCTCTCATGGAACTCCTTGGAATGCACAATTGGCTTCCTCTAAACAACATGCCATCTTGGATTATGAAATCCAACCATTTTTTCATGTCCAAAGTAACAAGTTCCAAGAAAGCTTTCCAGGCCTCTGCAAAATCTAGATCTTCAGTATACAAACTTTTGAGCTCATCGAACCCAACAATCTCTATCTTCATTTCTGTCAACAAATTTTGCCTTCTGCTCAAGGCATCTGCAACTCTGTTGGATTTCCTACTTCTGTGCTTCAAAACAAAAGTATAGCTCTACAAAAACTTAACCAATTTTAAGTGCCTCTGGTTCAACTTTCCTTAACTATTAAGATATTGCAAAGCCTGATGATCAATATATAAAACAAACTCCTTTGGCAACAAATAATGTCTCCATTTCTTCAAAGCCTAAACTATTGCATAAAACTCCTGATCATAAACATAATACTTTTTCTTGGCATCATTAAGCTTCTCACTAAAATAGGTAATGAGCTTACCTTTTTGGCTCAAAATAGCTACTATAGCACTACCACTAGCATCACAATCTACCTGAAATACCTTATTGAAATCTAGAAGTGCCAAAACAAGTTGCTCTGTGACTTTCTGCTTCAATGTATCAAAGCTTTTATCTTCTCCTTTAGTCCATCTAAACTCTTTTCTATCCCCTCTCATTGTCTCAATTAGGGGTGTACAAATGCTACTAAAATTCCTGATAAAATTTCTATAAAAACTTGCCAAACCATGAAAAGATCTTACCTCAGAAGTGCTCCTTGGCATAGGCCATTCAATAATAGCCCTCACCTTCTCTAGGTCCATCTTAAGACCTTCCTCTGAGACAACAAATCCTAGGTATACCAACTCCTTCTTTGTAAAACTACATTTCTTCAAATTAATCAACAACTTCTCCTCCCTCAACTTCTTTAGAACTCTTCTGATATGCATCAGATGCTCATCCTAAGTCTTACTGAAAATCAAACTATCATCCAAATAAATAATAACAAAACTTCCCAAAAATTCTTTTAGTACCTCGTTCATGAGCCGCATGAATGTGCTCAGTGCGTTGGTTAGCCCAAATGGCATGACTAACCACTCATACAAACCCTTCTTTGTCTTGAAGGCTGTCTTCCATTCATCTCCTTCTCTGATTCGGATCTGGTGACACCCACTCTTCGGGTCAATTTTTGTGAAGTACTTGGCTCCACTCAAACAATCCATCATGTCATCCATTCTTGGCAATGGAAATCTATACTTGATCGTGATCTTATTTATGGCTCGAGAGTCTGTACACATTCTCCACTCTCCATCTTTCTTTGGTGCTAGTACTATAGGTACCACACATGGACTTAGGCTTATCTATTCAACTCTTCACTCTCTGCTGGAGTCATTCTATGGGATGTCTTATTCGGCAAACTGGCTCCTAGTATCAAATCCATTTTATGACTTATCTTTCTCATTGGTGGTAAACCTTCTAGTACATTATCAGAGATAATATCTTGAAATTCTTCCAACATTTCTGAGACTTCTGCTGGTACATCTTCACATTTCTCTTGACTAATCTTAGGAATCAATGCAAAGTAATGATGCTCATGCTTCATACTCTCCAAAAAATTTCTACCATCTACCAAGCAAATTCTGGCAGTACTATATACCTTTTCTTCCACCTCCTTCAAGGGCTTCAATTTATGACAAACTCCATCCTTTGTTAGGGAGTATGTGTTTGCACGATCATCATGGACAACACTCCTATCATACTACCACAGCCTCCCCAATGACATATGACATGCATCCATCGGTATGATGTCACACAGCACCTCATCATGGTAGTCACCAATCTTAAACTTCACTAAACATTGGTCATTGACCAAAGTTCTATGGTCCTTCTGCAACCATGCAATCTGATATGGATGCGAATGCTTTATTCATGTCAACTTCAACTTGTCAACCATCTCCTCTAAAACAAGATTATCAGTGCTTCCACTATCAATAATAATATCACAACACTTACCTTCACATTTGCACCTTGTGTGGAATAAACTCTTCCTCTGATTGGGTTCTTTCTCCTCATTCAATAGATTTCTTCTAACAACTTCTCCCCTTTCAGCATCTTCAGAATGCTCAGACTGTGCATCTTCATCTACATGTGCAACTCATGCATTACCTTTAGGTCTTCAATTTGTTCTTCCTTGATGTTGCGGACACTTGTATGCTCAATGCCCTTCTTCTCCACATTGGAAACAAGTTCCTCTGAAACCTCCTCTTCTAGGTCCTTGCCCAGGTCTACCTCTTCCTCTTCCTCTTTGCTCACCATTATTCTGGTCACGAGGGCCGTAGGTATTATCTCCTCTCTGATTTTGACTAGTGTTGGCTTCTTCATTTTTCTTTGAATCTTCATTTTAGCCCCCATAGGGTCTTCCACCAGTCCTTCCACCTTGACCTCTTCCCCTTTGCTTGCTGTCAAATCTTTTATTCAACTTCTCTTCCACCTTCAGGAAAAACTGGTATGCATCTTCTATGGTGGTCATTCTGACCAGGTTCAGCTCCTCTTGAATACTTGGCCTCAACCCATTAATGTAATAGGCTACCTTCTCCTTATTGGCCTCTCCATGACTGGTTCTGATAGTAATCTTATAAAACTCTTCTGTATACTCCTTAACAGACTTGTTGCCTTGCTTCAATCCTTGCAGCTTCTTCAACAACTCCATCTCATAGTCCACAGGAATGAACTACTTCTTTAGTTTCTCCACCATCCGATCCCATCTGGTGATCTTTCCTTTTCCTCTTCTATTCCTCTCTAATTGGAACTCCTTCCACCAAATACTAGCATGGCCCATTAATTTTATTTTTGCAAACTTGACCTGATCTAGGTCTTCCACATCTTCATACTCAAAATATTCCTCCATGTTATTGATCTAATCGATAAGTTGTTCTAGATTCAAATCTCTAGTATATATAAAAACTTTGATCTTGGGCCTCTTTCCAATCTTAGAAATGGCCCTCAACAACCTAACTTCTACATGATCTCCTGCAGCTTCCTGCTCTTCCTCAAATAGGTTTTCTTCAGCTTCATCCTCGCTTTCTTCTCTTGTTCTTGGCTCAAACCCTCTTCACAGCTCCTCTTGCAATGTATCAACTTGCCTTTGTAGGGCTCTAAAACCCTCTTCTGTCAAAGCATTCCTCCCAATACAATCTCTTCGTGGAGGCATCTTGATCTCCGCATCAAACCCACAACCTCAAGTCCTAGTTCAAACTGCCTCATGGTCGTCGATCTATCTACACACTCAGGAACCCTAGCTCTAATACCACTTGATGAAGGGGTAAATCATAAAACACACAACAATAGAAATTGTACACAGAAAATAGAACTTTCTTTTATTGATTTGGACAACTTATTACATTACAAAATCTCAAATACAATCAGAGGAATCAACCCTCCATAGGTTGCAACATATTACAGCTTCTTATCACAAGACTCTAGAATCATCTGCCTTCTATAACTCTAAATCAGCTAGAGTTTATGTTTTCCTGCCTATTCTTGATTCTACACTTTCCCCCTTAACTCCACTACTACCCAGGGTTCCCCAAAATAGTTATTAATAGCTCTTATGGCAGCCAACAACCTAATTTCAAAATTTGCATCTCCCTCTAAAAATAGGTCAACTTCCGGGAGCCATAACTTTTGATCCGTGTGCTCGATTGACGAACTATTTTATGTATTAGAAAGCTCGCAAAGTGTTCTACGCGTTAAGAACTGGTTCTATCCATTTTCGGGCTCATACATGGCCATTTAGTGCCTCAAACCTGATTTTGGATAATTTTCAGGTGTTTTTCAAGAAATAGAAACTTTAATATCTTTCATCTTGCAAATGATCTTTGCATGATTCCTTCACTAAGGGTCTTATTTTTCAGTTACGAAGCTTCCTACAAAATTTCACTTCAATCTGTGCCCAAATGCAAATTTTCCTAAAATAGCATGTTGTTATTTTTAGCAGTTTGGAAAAACTAAAAGTTCTACATCATTATTCAAGTGATTATGGAACCAGAACCACAAATTTTGAAAGAAATGGAAAGAACATTGATGATTTTGAAACACATCTTTTTTTTGGGTGATGCAAGATTGCCCTTACACCACTGGATGCTCCTGCATCAATGGGATAGTTTCTCTACAGAATTTTACAACATGCCCAAACTTATTGCAATTGTAGCATACAACATTCCTCTATCCTTGATTCCTTCTATTGATTGAATTCATTCTTGATCTGCATTGGTTAGCCATATGCCCAAATCTATTGCATGCAAAGCACTTTCTATTGAAGGATTGAGTATTCCTTACATAGTTAAAACCATTCCTAACCAAACTTTTGTATTCATTTGATCTATGACCAATTTTCTTGCAATTGAAACATTGACCAGAGAATGATTGAGCATTCTAATATATTTTACTCCTACACTAAGAAGCCTTATGACCAAACTTATTACAATTAAAACAATAGCCATTGAAATATGGGTACCTTTGAGCATTTGGCTGCCTGAACGAAGGTCTTCTAGGTCTTCTTCTCTAATTTTAGAACTGGTTGATTTTGTTTTTCCTTATCTCAATGTTTTCTTGACTTGGTTTAGAAATTTCTCCTTTTTCAAATCCCAGGCCTTGCTTGTCATCAGAACTCTTCTGACTAGCAATCATCTCATCAAGCTTTATAGAACTTATCCTAAACTTTTCTTCATAGCTCTTAGCCTTCTCTAAATTTGATTTCAGGCTCACAACTTCCTTTTCAAGTTTAGCACATTCTTCTAATTTGCCTTTCACCAACAGATTTAGATCTTCTTTTGCTTTAGCTCTTTCTACAACTTCCAATTTCAAATTATCCAAGGTTTCATTGGCTGATATCAATTGTTCAGTAGCATCCTTGCATTTTTCTTTGAACTTCTTGGCTTGTTCTTTTAGCTTTAGAACGCATTCATCAGCTTTTTGTATGTTATCCTTCAGATCCCTGATTTTTGCTTCAGATCTTTCAAGGTCAATAAGGGTTGCTTCCAATTCGACATTGTTCTCATATGAGATATTTCCAAATCTTCTTGCTGCCATGAGTATAATATCCCAGATCTTCCTCGAGCTATTAGGCTTCTTCCAAGGAACCTTGCTCTAATACCAATTGTTAACTATAAGGAATATTGAGAGGTGGGGTGAATCAGTATTCCATAAAACCACTTCTTTAACACTTCATTAATCCAATTACCAAAATTAATAACATGAAAATAGAATAGACATGAGAATAACAACCATCAAGACATAATACATAGACACTAAGATTTTTAAGTGGAAAACCCAAAAAGGGAAAAACTGCAGTGAGTGTTAGCTCACAATATATTATGATAACAATATCAAATTACATGAAGGCTCACTACCCAAGGACTCATTGTCCAAGAAGTGCTCACTGTAAAAAGGCTCACTGCCAGAAAGATAGAAGAGAAGATAGAAGAAGGATTAGCTCACTGCCAAGAAATGACTGCTACAAATGCATCTATAGAATGCTAAAGTGCAATTCCATTAGTAGCTTAGTATACAGATTCAAATGTCTTCATACTGTCTGCCCTGCTTTTTTACTTTGCTACACATACTCTATTTTCTGCCCTTATTAACCTTTTCTACTCTACAAACTACTTAAAAACACTCACACATTGAATTTTCACTACTTCTGCCCATTCACACACCTTCAAAACCAAAATCCATCCAATATATATATCCGCAATAAGATCTAACTCAATAGTAGGTCAGTAAGCCAAACATGAAACGTGTATACAACTATTGTACTTAGTCATCTTGATCTTGTGCACAAATAGCAATGTAGACCCAAACAAATATAAAATAATCTTCATATAAGTTAGCACCAATCATTCAAATTCTTAGATTAAATATTCAAACAATATATCTTCTCCGCATATGGATCTAACATGCATGTCGGTTTGTCCCTTAAGAACACACTTGACCAATTCAACTATCACATCATTACTTCTACTACGGACCATATGAGACTCTAAAAATCATATCCAACATTCATCATTGACCTCTTAGCATACCTTCAGAACTGCAAGCCAAAATATGCCACAGCGGAGGAATGTGAACCCTCTTACCTTGGTACTGTGCATTGTTCCTGTCTTAACTCTGATCACCTATACTTAGACACTTTACCATATGACTTCTGGAGGAAGTCAGATCTTGAACACTGGAACATGTGATCACCAAGTATCTATGAATATCATACCTTAACCACATATAATGAGCTTCAACTATAGAGGCATACTAACCTAGTCTCTGTCACTTACTCTATATATTGTCCATACTTAGCCATTTTGGCCTTCTGGACCAAAAACCTTTTATGCCTTGTTGTCAAACAGAATTGATCTACTAGAGTAAAGACTCTTTTCCTTGCTTCCATCAATGGCAACATTTAATCATTCATCAAAGCAGTGTCTCTTGCCAACAAGTTGTCCCACCTAAGTCTTCAACTCCTCTTTGGTGACCTCATCCTTTTCCATACAATCAAGGATGGTGGAGATAGTTACCTATAGTGATTGTGTTCTCTTCTTCTTTGGTTTGATGGCTAAGGTTAACCTATTGTATGTGGTAGTCTCCTTGTGCCATTTTGGATTCTTCTTTGTCCACCATAGAAGTTACTACCTAGACCACTTTGGATCCTTGTGCATCAACCGTTATGGTTGACAATGCTCTTGCCCTATTTTTCTTTAGTTTGGCCTTAAACACTTTGATCACACTAGAGAAGTGATCATGAACTGGTAGATAGGTTTTTCTTCTCTCCTCTAGTGTGTGGTTCAACCACATTGGTATCCTTGTGCCTGCTAATTCTATGTGAGGAGCAGGGGAGGAGTTTGAGCCTTCCTTGAAGTGGACTCTCTAGAAGAAGAAGGAGAAGGGGTCACCACAATAGCTTGAGTAGTGTCATATGAACCCTCCTCTTTCTCAAATCCTTGTAAAGTAATTCCTAGCACCATATGATCTAGATTCTCAACATTGACATTAGATACTAAAGGATCTTCAACTCTATGTTCCTCTTGATTCTACCCATTATCACCCTCCACTTCAATTTTGTGCATTATGGCCTAAGAGGGTGGTGGAACTTTTTTCTATATAGGAGGAGGAGTAGGAGGAAGAACAAGTGGTGTAGAGGAAGGTGGGTTTGGAGGCAATGTGGGTTGATCATGTTGAAATGGGATGAGATGAAGGTTAAAGTGGAGGTGGACTTGGACATAGAGTGGTTTGAAAAAGATGTGGAGATGGTAGTTGGGATGAAGTTTGAGACTCTTTTGTGGTAGATGGTGCTTAGGTTGCCACCCTCCTTATTAGAAGCACTAGGTGCTCTTCTTATTCTTCTTTTGAGTTTATCTCCATAGCAACTCCTTTCTCTTTCCTCTTTATAGAGGCCCTTGTCTTCCTTTGTGCTTCTAGCCCTACCTCCTTTGCAACTACCTTAGATTTTGATGGAGCAGAAGGCTCTCCTTGTTCCATTATATTTTGCTTTGGGGCCTTTGGGGCTTTAGATATTGGATGTGGCATGTCTATAGGATATGGGATTTTAGGCCACCAAATTCACATATCTACCAGTACCTGAGCCCTATCTACCATTAAAGTGTTAGTTGCTGTTGCACCAAAAGATCGACCTATTAATGCTTGATACAACCACTTGACTTAACAAGCACGGGAGGGGGTTAAGCCCTTGTCACAAACCATCGCAGCGTAGTGCTAAACAAGAAGACTAAGGGTCACACCTTGCAACAATCCCCCCTAGTGCAAGCGCGGGGTTTGAACCCGTGACCTCGGCTCTGATACCAACTATTAGTTGTCGTTGCACCAAAAGATCGACCTGTTAATGCCCGATACAACCACTTGACATAACAAGCACGGGAGGTGGTTAAGCCCTTGTCACAAACCACCACAGTGCAATGCTAAACAAGAAGACCAAGGGTCACACCTTGCAACATAAAGAATCCTCCTGAACAAACCATTCTATTTCATCTATGGGCTCTTTAAACACCTTATTTGTGTTATAGGAAGAGTCCAACAATTTACTATATTCTTTCATCCCCTTAGGGACCCTATCAACATGGAAAGCCTTGATCAATTTTAGGGTCAGCCTACAATAGTCCTTGATTCTAATGTCATGTTCATCCAAGCAATCTTCTTAGTGGTCTTCTAGTGCAAGCTCATGTGAAAAGAAAGATCCAATCAATGGACTAATCTTACCAATTGGATCGAATTGGTTCCTAGCCTCTCCATACAAATCCATGGACAAAGGGGGCATCTCCAACTTTACACTCTTTGCATTCTACATATTGGCTCAAGAATATAGCCCAATCTTAATGGGAAAGCAAACATGATCTTATGTTTGCTGGCCACCAGCTTCTAGATCTCAACAATTTTCCTACAAAGCTCTAGGAGGATGATTCTATCACTAGGATATCTTAGGAGCTTGTAGGGTGCCTTATGGAAGCCACCAACCCTGATGTAAGATAATGTTTTAAAATGGATGAACTAGCTACCCCTGTTCACCAATCCACTAGTTGTCTCTAATGATAGTCTCTTTATATAGTCATTCTTGAAGCCACTAATTATTGTATAAACAAATGTATCATTCACAATTAATGTCTTTGTCTTTCTTTTAGCTCCAATTGAGGGTAGTGATTAAACACCTTGGTTTCCCCTAGTTGGAGTGTGCCAACCTTTGTTAAACGCAGGTAGTCAGATTGGTACAGGATGAAAGGTATACTAGATAAGAAGTCCTATGAAATTTGTTTGATTCTAATACATCTAATAGTTGCTCATCTAATTTTTCACTAATTGTGGATCCCAATCTATCCTCCCCCCTCCATTATCTTTAAGTAGATATAACCCATCTAAGGGTAGAAGTCCTTAGCACTGGGGTACCCAAACACTGAACTCATAAGGGTGATGGTGTCCTTGGTATCACATAAATATATGATATTTACTACACTTTTCAAAGTAAAAGAAAAACAAAAGAATTACCAAAATAATGAATACAATGTAATAAAATAAAATTATTCTAATTTTTTTAAAAATTTATGTGTCCATGCAGTAAATAAAATAATTCTAAAAGTAAAATAAAATAACTCTTATTTAAGATATCTATACTAGTTATGCTAGAGGTGTTTTATGGTGACATCACAGAGCCTTATGTCATGAATGTGTACATTTATGTTTCTTTTTAAAATTAGATGGCCAACAAATGATTAAAAAAATACAACTTAAAAATTAATCTTAACACATAAATATAGATATAACTAGAGAAATAAAACAAATCAAACAATTAATTAAAAAACTAAAACATTACTAAGATATATGTAAATAACTCTTAAGTAAATAAAATAAAATAACTCTCAAGTAAACTAGCATACTTATCTTTAGAAAAATCTATTTAAAGGATGCTGAGAGATATCATTCTTATGGCGCATATTCCACTTAAATCACAAATCTAGTAAAAAATAGGCCCCTAAGAATGATATTATCTTGGGTATCTTTTACATAGATTTTTCTAAAGATAGGTATGTTAGTTTTAATACATTTATTATCCTAATTAGATCATTATTCATCATAGACTAATTAATCATAACCTTGGATATTTATGTAGACGAAGTATTTTATTTCTTGACAATATGTAATTCATAGTAATACCTAGCATACCTACTTTTAAAAAAATCTATATAAAAGACAAGAGATATCCTTATGGAGGCGCATATATTTTAAAGAATTTGTGATAAGTATAAAGGGACTTGTCAAAATATTGGTTTTTAAATAGTATATATTTAACCTATATAAGTAATGTATACAGTAAGATTTCTTTTATCTATATACACATTATAAACATTGTTTACTTTATCTTCATTTGAAGAGTTTTTTATTTTTGTATATAACTTTTAAGGTACTTTTGGAAAAGTCATATTTGTTTTGTTTTTTACTTTCTATTTACTTGAGTGCTATTTTATTATTAAATGATATGACTAATATTATGTTTATTGTTAAATATTATTAATTTTTTTCTTTATAAATAAATTTATTAATATAAAGACTTATATGAATTACTACCAATTATAATACATAACATCCTACAATCCAAAGAGTTCGAGGGGAAACTCAACAAAAGAACACCAGAGTATTACTTGACATCACAATATTTGTGCCCTTGTTGGACAGTTGAGCTCGTGGATTTGGACTGTTTGCCTTGATGCAGTGCTTTCATGTCGTGGATGAAGTCCCCCATTCGTAACCTCACATGACTCTAAACCAAGTTAAAAATTCTCCATTCACCAATCAAATAATATTAATAATAACAATATAACTTTTCCATTAAAATGTTGTAATCATTCAAATCAATCGTCCAAACACATATCCATCTCAATACGTCACCCAAAAGAATTAAACTAGAACAAGAAAGATTGGGGCTGGAATCTCCAATTACTCCTCAAAACACATCTACTTATATTTGGAAGACAGAGACTAAATATTGGCCAAAATAGCTACGCCTTAACGACAGCTTTGGTGACGCAACTTTCACCGACATCGCATGTCGACAGAAATACGTGGAACCTTCTCGCCGCCGACGTGTTGAGCGGATCGGAAATATATCCCGGCGACCATGTCCAACCACCCTCTCCTCCCCTCCTGCTATATATGCCTAATTTCCTCAATCTTTTCTTGTGGCAACTTTCTGCCAGAAAAACAAAAATGGTCTCCCACCAGGAGATTTCAGTGTGGGGATATTTATTCAGCTATTTTGTTTTCAAGTGATGGTTGGAGAAAAAGGTCTGGCTGGGAAGATGGCGAACTCTGTAGCTTCTGGACCTCTGCCCCTCACTTCTGTAAATCACATATCTCTTGTCTGCAAATCTGTTGAAGAATCCATTAATTTCTACCAGAATGTGCTCGGCTTTGCTCGGGTTAAGAGGCCTGGAGCTTTTGATTTTAAAGGAGCGTGGTAAGAATAAAATTATTTTTTCTGGTAAGAGTGAAAAAAGTACCCATCACCCGGATTGTTTAAATGTTTTGTTAATTTTCCATGGACTGGTTAGGACTTAATTTGATGTGAGTGCTCTACCACTGAACTACACATCTTCTTGGTAGTTTAGAGAGTAAATTGTTTAAATTTTGGTTTTCAAGCTATGGAAATCTGTGCTTAGGAATTGATTAGCTACTTAGCTCTCTGTGGTTCTGAAGGTGGATTGTTTGTAAGGACTGTGACACCGACCTTTAGCTTATGTTTCTGTTTACTTAGCTATGGGACTGTGACACTCTATGGGCTGCTGGGCTGCTTTACTGAATAAATTATGTGCCTTATATTGCTGGGAATGTTGATTGTTTTGAATAAATTTGATCCTTACTACTGAGCTACTTAATCCTCTTCTAAAACAAAATCTAGAGTGTTTACACCGACCTTTAGCTTATGTTTCTGTTAAGGCTACCAAACAAGGTGAATTTCTCCATTTCCACTGTGTTTTTTATTCTATAAGAACATGCTCAAACAGTGTGATTTTAAAAATATAAACTGAATATTCAAAAATATGTACTAATTAATTAAATGTTGGGGATAAATAATTGAGACCTTGTATTTCGAAATATTATGATTTGCTTTTTTATTGAAAATGCACCATACAGTTGGGTTTGCCTGGACTGGCTCACATGAAATGATTTTCCAGTGTTATAATTGGACTGGCTCAATGAAATGATTTTGTGATTTTGTAGTACTATAATCCAATGAAATGATTTTGCAGTGTTATGACAGTCAAAGGCCAATTTTCATTTTCTGGCTATTGACTGTTTCACCATTGTTACCACTCACTTTTTATTACAAACATAAAAATTTACTTCCAGGGTTACAACCCACTTTTTATTACAAATATAAAAATATGACAAATATTTACTTCTTATTGACTGTTTCACCATTGTTTTTTTCATTCATAAGAAATCAAAAGGGGATCTCCTCCCCATCAACATACTCAACTTAGAATCCACTTAGTCAACTCAACCAACTTAGAAGCCACATATATGTTACTTGAGAGATTCGAACTTGGATCTCCATATTGAGAACCTTATGGCCTTGCCATTTAAGCACAACCCCGTTTACAAACTGTTTCACCATTGTTACCACCCACTTTTTATTACGAATATAAAAATAGGACAAATATTTACCGCCCACTTTTTATTATGAATGAGGTGTAAAATCGCTATTGTTTGTTTCACTATTGAAGTTGATGATATTAAAGTAGAATGGTCTGAAACCTAGCCCTGTTCAGGACGGTTTAACTTTACACGGGGAATGGCTCACATGAAATGATTTGGCAGTATTATGATCCACTTCAACAGTCAGAAGGTCAAATTTAAAAATAGGACAAATAATTACCACCCACTTTTTATTATGAATATAAAAATAGGACAAATATTTACCACCCACTTTTTTATGGCTATTGACTGTTTCACCTTTATTTTGTTTTTTTGATTGGTAGTCTGTTTCACCATTGTTACCACCCACTTTTTATTAAGAATATAAAAATAGGACAAATATTTACCACCCACTTTTTATTAAGAATATAAAAATAGGACAAATATTTACCACCCACTTTTTATCACTATTGACTATTTCACCGTTGTTATCACCCACTTTTTATTACGAATATTAAAATAGAACAATTATTTACCACCCAACTTTTATTATGAATGCCGTGTAAAATGGCTATTCACTCACCATTAAAGTAGACGATGATATTTAAGTAGAATGTTTTGAAACCTAGCCCTGTTCAGGACGGTTTAACTATATACAGGGGAAAGTTATAGAGGTAGCTTCGGTAAGTTTACTGAGGCAGGGGAAAATTATAAGAGTCATTTAAATTTTCAGAATCGGAGTTACCCATTCTCCTCTGAAACCAAAAAAAATGCACTGCTACTGACCCTTTTTTGTCCCTTGTATGGCAGAGGCATTTAAATTTTGAGAATTGGAGTTCCCCATTCTCCTCTGAAACAATACAAAAGAAAAGCACTAGCACTGTCCTTTTGTCCATTGTAAAGTTGGGATTGTACTGTTTTCATATTTCATTTGAAGAACTTTGGGTAATTATGTGCTTTTGTCTTTCAGGCTGTTCAATTATGGAATTGGCATACACCTGCTGCAATGCAATAACCCAGAAAGTCTGCCCAAGAAATCGGAGATCAATCCAATGGACAATCATCTATCTTTTCAGGTTGGAAAAATAATCTTATCTCAATCCTGGCTCTTTGAAATTTTTGTTCTTCTAAATCTGTTCATGTTGTGAAGATTTTGTTACTGTCGTTCAGGCTGAGAGTATGCCAGCAGTGGAGAAGAAACTTGAGGATCTGAAGATCAGGTATGTGAAGAGAAGAGTAGAAGAAGGCGGGGTTTACGTGGATCAAATATTCATGCACGACCCAGATGGGTTCATGATCGAGATGTGTAATTGTGAGAATCTGCCGCTGGTGCCGTTGGGTAGTTCTAGTTCTGCTTGTGTGAGTATGTCGTCCGCCATTAACAACACCAGTAGTAATTCTCCTTTGTTTAAGCTGGGTGCCAACGCAGAGCATCATGAGGAAGTCACCATGTTCAGCTAAGGCCATCTTTCTTGTTGGATTATCTGTTTGTGTCAAAGTAATAGCAGCAACCGAAGAACTGGTTGTCTGCTTATAATCACACAATAACTCTCTGTCCATGCCTGTGGGCATGAACATATACTTTTCTCAATTCTATTCCATTTTAGATTAGTAAGTACATATTTCTCTCTCTACATCTTCTGTGATTGTTCCACAAGTTAATAGATATGTTCTTTAATTTGAATTTGGGAGAGTGGGTATTGTTTAAAAGCTTCTGCTATTTTTCAATCTAGAATTTTGAGTTATGAATCTGGAGGACATAATTGCAGGTCTTATATATTTGAAGAAGGCAAAAGTTTTAGAATTGGGCTAGTGTTGCTTTGAAGTTGTAGATATTACATAAAGTCTTGGATTCAAAACAAAAGTTAATGAGTGCCTCAAAAGAGGGAAAAAAAAAATTGAGTGTTAATTTTGTGGATTCAAATTTAAGGTTAATGAGTGTGTTAAAAAAAAACAAAATTAAGTATTAATAATTGAGCAAAATTGGGTGTTAATTTTGTTGATTCAAAATTGAGCTTAATGAGTGTGTTAAAAGAGCAAAATTAGGTGTTAATAACAGGGGCTAATGAGTGCATGTGTTAATATTGTGTATATATCATACATAGGGTAACAATTAGGTGTTAATAATAGGGATTAATGAGTGCATCAGAGGAGCAAAATTGGGTGTTAATATTGTGCATAGGGTAACAAATTTATTTTGGGATTGTTGGTTTTGAAATTAGGAATTTTGAATGTGGAGTATTGGATTGTGTCCATCATCTAGTTTAGAGGATATAATTACAAGTATTATTTAATTCGAGAAAAAAAAAGTCTTAGAAATTGGATTTGTGTTGGTTTGAAGTTGAGTATTTTACATAATAAAGTCTTAGAAATTGGATTAATGCTGGTCTAATGTGGAATAATTGCACAAGTATTATCTAATTCCAGAAAGAAAAAGTCTTAGAAATTGGATTAATGCTGGTCTAATGTGGAATAATTGCAAGTATTATCTAATTCCAGAAAGAAAAAGTCTTAGAAATTGGATTTGTGTTGGTTGAAGTTGAGTATTTTACATAATAAAGTAAAGTGTTAGAAATTGGATTAATGCTGGTCTAATGTGGAATAATTACAAGTACTATCTAATTCCAGAAAGAAAAAGTCTTAGAAATTGGATTTGTGTTGGTTTGAAGTTGAGTATTTTACATAATAAAGTAAAGTGTTAGAAATTGGATTAATGCTGGTCTAATGTGGAATAATTACAAGTATTATCTAATTCCAGAAAGAAAAAGTCTTCGAAATTGGATTTGTGTTTGTCTGAAGTTGAGTATTTTACATAATAAAGTCAAGTCTTAGAAATTGGATTAATGTTGGTCTAATGTGGAGTATTTTACATTATTAAAGTCTTGGATTCAAGATCAAGATAGGGGTTTATGAGTGAGCAAAAGGAGCAAAATTGGATGCATAGATTATACATGTATGACATTTATACAAAGTGGTGTGAAGTATGCATTTGTATTAAATCTAAGTGAGCAAGTATGTTAAAGTAGAAATATAATAAATAACATTTATAAAAAAGATGTTTTTCAAATTTGGAAATCTTAGTAACTAGGATAAGTGTGTGCTTCCTTTGTCCTTGATATTATAACAAGCATCCATTGGGCTTATCATATTAGTGAAAATTACAAATTATGAAATTGTGGAAAAAAATATAAATAGAATTAATAATAATATGTTCAATTGAAATTTATGTATTGTAAATGAGTGCCCATAGACCAAGGAAGGAAAAAATGAAAATTTTAAAATTATGATTGAAAATCAACAATGATATGAAAAGAACCTGAGTATGATTGATACAAGAAATTGAGTGTAAAATGTGTACTTGAGATATACTGATGTGTTTGACAAAGGTATTGAACATATGCCAAGGAAGTAACTATGGTTGAATAGGACCTGTAAAAAGTCAATACCTTCCCTTGAAGTAGTCAAGTCAAGTGAAAGCATGGGTAAGAAGTAAGAACATTGTAGTTATTTTGGTGTTAATGGGTTAATCTATCAAAGATCTATCATAAAAATAGTACTTTTCATTGAAGCATCCTGTACGATGCTATGATCCTATGATCATTCATTATCTCTATGAAAAAAGTAGTATACAAAGGTGGTACTTTTAATGGTATCACTTGTGTTTCATGCATTTGTTCTTGAGATGTTAAATTATAGATGTTTCTTTATTGGCACGATGATCATGATTATGAGAATGTATAGTAGAGATGCTTTTTGTTAAGTGATGTGTTTTTTTTCTCTCTCCATGTCTTTGTAACTAAAGTAATGTTCGTTTGAGTGCTAAGGTCAACCACCATACTACAACATGTTATGTCTTTGATGTGGACTGATATGTAAACATCTCCTTCATTGTCATTGTATTTGATGTTTTGTGTGTAGTATTAACATGAGATGTCCTACATATATCCTTGCAATGTTTTAGAAAAACCAATATCTTCTTTATAACTAGGCTTGGAAGAATCCTCCTTACCAAATTCTACTTTATCATGTTGAGGTGTTACATGTTGATTTCTTTATCATTGTTAACCTCAAGATGAACCACCTTCTTATCAAGATCTTATATTTTAAAAATATTAACATTGAAGTATATAGACTTGTCTCATCTAAAAAGTAATCCCATATTAAATTATATGTCTAATCTAATGATTACACCCTAAATTAATTTAATGAGTTGAGGTTGGTTAAGTGAGAGTGAGAAAGTTGAGTACTTGACATATAAATGTGTTGAAATTTAACTCGGGTGGAATAGAACTTACATAGAATTAGACAAGTTATCAATTTGAATGCTAAAGCATTGTGATAGATAGCTACAAACTAATATCTATAATTTAACTATTGAGAAAAGGCCTGTAATGAAAATATGAACCTTGAGATTTTTAGATGTAGGGATATGAGTGTACCTACAATTTGGTCCACTTGGTGTGATGCCTTCTTGGGAAACATGATTTTATTTGATGTAAATTTTAGTTGTATCTAACTTGTTTTCCACTATTTTGTACTAGTATCTAAGGTGCAGTACTAAGGAGCACTATTTTGAGTTTCCTATGTACAAAGGAAAGTGTGTTCTACTTCATTACTGATATTTAGGTCCTAAAGATTACTTAACATGATTAAGAGAGATGAATTGAGAATGGACATTGATTTCAATGTGATTGGAGTGTCTAATGTTAGTTAGGACTAATGCAAATGAGTTAATGTGTATTTAAATATGTGAATGCTAGGCACAATTATGTGGTGGTGTTATAATGATAGAATCTGCATACCTTGCAACTTCCTTATTACACTTTTGTATCAATTTACCTTAGCCCATGTGTGTACATATTGTGTTTTTTGACCCTTTTTGTAGGACCCCTCCTTGGTACTGCCATTATGGCGGGAAGGGATTTCATGTTTTGTTACTATGGTTCTATGATGAGACATTGTACTTTTGGCTCTAACATTTATCTGATTATGGCTATGGGTTACATAATAGTTTGAGACATATGATTTTGATTTGGATCATGATTGATACATACTTTTATATTTACATATCCTTATTTGACCTATATGATGCTTTCTTGATTATGTTTTGTACCTTATTTTAGTGGAGTATGTCGTTTATTGAGATGTAGTATTATATGATTCATTGGGTTATGTTGTGTGGATTCGTATACCTTGTTGTTGATTGTATGAATCATTGATATATAGTTTGCATCTAATGCAAGAAATCTGTTATCTCATATTATTGTGATCTTGATTTCATTATTTTTGTATTAAAAGTATTTATGTTCTCGTGTGCATTGGGATTAATTGAATTAGCTTGTGAAAGAAAGATTCTTATATGTTGCAAGAAAGATTAAAATATATGTATATGAAGTGGTGGATGGTTAATTGTATCTTTACTTCAGCTATTGTTATCGTAACTGATAATGTAGAAACAAGTGTGTAGGTTTGAGCCAGTGGAAACAGGGAAAACACTTGGAGACCCATTGTGGTTTCCCAGTAAGCTCACACCTAACCTATTTGGAGAGGCTCGGGTCCATTGTATGGTCATGTGGGTGTGAAGTCTATGTCTTGCAAAATTGTGCCTTGTGAAAGTGTGTCGTGTGAAAGTGTCTTGTCTTGGAGATATGTGACATCATTGTGTAATATTGTGGTATTGTTATGTGTTCAACATGTGATTTCATATGTGGTTAGTCATGTGTTTAGCATGTATGTTGTAAAAGTGTTGGGAAGTGTTCTTGTTGTGGTGGGGAGACTGAGTAATCCTTCTATCATGTTCATTAAACTAGAAATTTATACCTTTTTGTTAAGAAAAATTAAGCCCTTGTCCTAGACCTAGGTGCGACCCTTCAAAAACATAATAAAATTAAGCAAAAAATAATTGTTGAACACCTTTTTATGAGCATTTTTCTTAATGATGTGAATTCAATTCGTATTTATCAAACAAAGAGCCCTTGGAAAGGACACATGCTATCCACCTAAGGTGACACATGATGTCCACATAAGAACACATGCTATCCACTTATGAGGACACATGTTGTTCTAAGGACCGGTGTAAACATGAGGGTAAGAAAGGAAAAAGAATAAGGTAAAAGTGGAGGAGAAAAACAAAGGGGTTGTTTTCTACTTTTTTTACATTGGACTATTAAAAAAAATTGGAGAGAAGGAAGGAAAAAACCAAAACAAAACTGGAGGAACAAGAGATCTTTGTGTAGCTAAACAGTTCTGCATTAAACTCTAGGCAGGCTCCTATTATACTATGTGCATATTGTAAAACTTGAAAATGGATTAAGTTAAATTGGCTTGCTATGAATTGTGGTTTATTCTGGATTTTGTTATGAGTATTGTTTTGTGTAAAGAATGTGTAAAAAGTGATGTACATCATAGTGTGATTATGTGAAATTGTGGAATTGGCAAATGGTTGTATGTTGTATGTTTTTGTTGTATGGGGGAAGAAGGATTAATGACCTAGTAGGGAGAATCTTACATGGGTAAGAGTACCCCAGATGAGACTTTGATAGAAGTGAATGGGTATGAGTAGCCCTAATAAAGTTTTGAGAGAAGGGTAATGGGTATGAGTACCCCATATGACTATGAAAAAAAGAGAAAAAAATTCATATATTTGTTAAAAGTGGGTAAGAGTACCCCTGTATGTGCACTTGAGGGTAAGAGTACCCATAAAATGAGATTCTAGAAAATTATTTGTCTTTAGATAGATTATTGGATAATTATTGTGGACTCTCTACAACCTTTATTTTCTTCTCTTCCCCTATGTGAAGATTCTACAGTGAATCTTCTTGTGCCTATTATGTGAGAAACCTATGAATGAAGTGGAACTGTGTGTGTCAGTTGTTGTTTTTGTGTGTGAATTTTTGTGGGATGGGTAACTATGGAGTGTTCCTGGATCTCCCTGTGTTTTCCCCTAGCTTGGGGGTGGGAAACTACTTCCCTAGATTGGGAGGTGAGCTCCTATTGGCTATATTAGAGGATTTCCTTTAGATGTTTATCTTGTCATGCTATAGGACCCTGTAGGTTGAGGAAGAATAAAAGTCTATTTGTTGCAGCTACCAGAAAAAACAAAAAATACAGTCATGGAGGGATGTGTGAAAAAAAGGGGAAAGAATGTAATGTCCCCTTCTAGCAAGCCAAATTCTTCACAACCTTGCACAAAATTTCAGCTCACCAAAAGAGAACATTAGTATTCAATTTTCCTTTTCATATCATAATTAGGGTTAATGACCAATAATCAAATCCATATACCTTTCACATTTATACTTAAGGCTTGTAACCTTATAATCATAATAATATCATTTCTCTTAACATAATAAACATATGCCTTTCATTCCTTAATCATTACATACATATCATATTGTTGTTATAATATTCATTCTATAGTCTATGATTGCTCTATCATTCTCTACTTGAGCTCATTAGGACTATTTTATGAGATATTACCATTTATGATTATTCTAAACTCAAACACTTGTATGATGAATATTCAACATGAAACAACAGTATGATACTAACATTAATATAAGTTCCACCCTTTTTAAACATTCCATTATATCATTATGATAGCCATATTTCTATTTATCTGTATTATTATTTAAATATTATCTCTACATGCTGATTGTTGTCTACATACTATGTGTCTTGATTGTATTCTATGGATTTCGGTTTATATACTATACTACTCTCACAACTTTGACTCCATACATAGATGTACATAGTTTAGACATGACAATTATTATGAAATCCTACATCTATCCATTCAATCATGTCTACATAGATGATTGTAAATCAATTCATACTTAGTATCTATATCTATAAATGATATATCCAATTCTTGTGTAGAGATGTCATGCATTACTATCATTTACAAATGTATCAACTATTGTGAAGCCATTATATTCATATACATTCGTTGAGTTAACGAAATGAGGGAAAGAGATACATTCCATACCTTTATGAATATTGAATCTCCAAGGGACTGAGTGATACTTTCACTGTCAAATTGCAATCTTTTATACTGCAACTGGAATAAGTAATTTGCAATCCTTGTTTTAAATATTTTAATGTCTTCATTGAGCTGTATAATCTCTCAATATTTGATGATCTGAGATATTCCCTAGTTCGGTGCTTTTAATACGATTCTCTATCTTGCAAGCATTCCGACTAGTCTTATGTAGTTGGGTTGTCCCAGATGATGTGATTGGTGCCAATAATGTCATTTACATATGTTGCGATGCATGTAGATCTATCTTACACATTTGAAACAACCAACATGATCCTTAATAAGAATACTCTCTGTCAGTAATATAGATCTGGTACCCAAGGACTATGCTCTCTATTGGTGATCGGCGCTCAAACAATGATCAATCTTCATTGATATTCAATGATTCCTTAATATCCTTAATTCAATATAGATCTTCAATTGAAATCTCAAGATAAAGTGTAATGAGAGATCGCTGGTGTTGGATGTAATAAGCAGGTTGTTTGATGTTAAGTATTATGAGGATTCCACATAGGTCCATTCTAATTTCCCCCCTCCTCGATGCTATGGAATGATTCCCCAATTGGATTCCCATCGATCCATCATTTATAGTCTTGAAACGTTACTCTCTTAATGGTCAACACCCTTCATAGTGATCGCTTCTTTAGATATTATATATACTAATCTTCATTTGTTTATATGATGTTTATTTCTAAGATCGTCAAATGCATATATTGATCATTCTTCTTTATATTTTGTTTGCAACCTTCACAAGATAATAAATCTTCCTATATTCAATTACTAAGTCTATTATCATGTTTGCTTTATTTCATATTTCAAATATAACAAAGACTTAAGACTTTTATTACTGAGTCGCTGTAACCTCTCTCTAATATGCTTCATTATATATTTATAATATTTAGTTTTTATAAATTATATAATAATAGTATTTCATTTAGTATTTATTTTATACTAATAATTATACTTATTATTTATAATATTCAACTTATAATATTTAATTCATATTTATTCTTATAAAATATAACAATATATATTATAATAATATTATAATATTTATATTAATTATTAATAAACACAATAAATATATTATATAATAATATTATTTAATATTTATATGTTTATTAAATATATTTAACGAAAGCAATTTTCCCATTATGATGTTTAAATCTTTAATTTAAACGATGCCTTAATATCGGGACATGACAAAGAAACCCTATAGTCAAATTCTTGCATATTGAGTCAAAAGGAGAGAGTTTTAGTTTCTGAGTTTATTTGTGTGCCTATGCCAAACTTCTAAATGTAAACTCTTACAAACACTAAAGAGAACTTGTAAAACATAAACATACAGACCTATTTGAGCTACTGTGAAATTTTGTGTGGGTTAAAAAATGGAAGAAACAAAATGTGCTTAGCTCCTTTTGAATGATTAAGGTTTCTCTTTATAACAACTGTAGACACCCAAATTTGTCCATGTCTTGCAACACCTAGTTAAAAACATTATTAAAGACATCATGTAGCATTTTGTCCCAATCCCACTTATCTCATTAGCCATTTAATTAAATAAATCCTATTTATTTAACTAATTTTTCATCCTTATCCCATTTTCCAATCAATTAAATAAATCCTATTTATTTAATTAATTTTCTAACTAATTCCCAACTAATTCAAATAAAATATTTGAATTAGGTCCTCACCTCTCACCACATTCCAACACTTGTCCACCTCTCAATTGAATCATGTGTGGTAGTACAACTTTCATTTAATATCCTTCACATGTAAAACTAATAAGACCTAATTTTATTAAATAATTTTTTTTGTGTACATGATCACACATGAACTTTATTCTCCTCCTCACACTTGTCACATGACTACAAATCCCTTGAAGAGTGGGAATAACTAATCAATCCTAGTCGTCCACATCATTCAATTATTCTTTTAATCTCAACCATCCATTCAAATAAACCCTTGACTATAAATCTACCCCCTCACAAGCTATTTACATACATCTATTCTTCAAGTACCCTTATTCTGTCGAATTCTCTAGTTCATATATTCTTCAAGTATCCTTATGCTACCAAAATCTCTCCACAATCTTTCATCCATTGTCTTTTCATCTATCATCTTCCATCTATCATCTTCATCTTAATGTTATGCTTCTGGATTGAGCAATCAACATATCAAATCACTCAATCAATCAATCATGCATGCATCTATTTGAGGTATTGAAGATTTTGGGTCAAGGTAATGCATTTCATTGTTTTATCATTTCTATTTATCCAAAAAATTTCTATATATTTTTAGTGAACCTGACGTGAACATGCTCCAAGGATCTAATCAATAGTTTTTGTAGGTTTTTGTTGTAAAAATTTGCATTTTTCTAACCCTAGTTTGTTAAGTTTTCAGAGTAAATTGTTGTAGGTGACCTCCTAGGCTAAAATCAACCCCACCATTGCGTTCAAGAGGTCATTTCCATCGATTTTGACTATAAACTTGCCTAGATTTGGCAACTGTGAAATTTTTGCAAATTTTTTATTTTTTTGTTTACCAGTCTGTACAGAACGGATCCGTACGGATCCATACCGTATGGACCAGTTTATTGATCTCCACAGTATCTTGTTTGATCGCAGGTCTATTATGTTTGTTTAACAATATTTGTGTTGCAGCATCTTTTAACCTGCAGGTTTATTTGTATTGTTTGTTGATCCCACATAAACCTTTGTCAACCTTTGTAAATTTGTTGTCGCAGCCATTTAAAATTCCTTCTTCGCATCTCTCAAAACCCTGTGCTCTCCATTGCTTTAAACTCCCCTATCACCGTTGTGGTCATTCCCTGTCACCACTTTCGGTCCTTCCACCACCTCCAGATAATACGTCATCACCTTTCAAAATACCATTGCTCACCACTAGAAATTTCTTGTCACAACCTTGTATATTCTCTTTCGCAACCTATAAACTTCTTGTCACCACCCTAATCATCGCTTGGCTTTGTCAACCACCACTAGTTATCCTATCTTCTACCTAATTGGCACTTGCAATCCACCCAATCACTGTCCTTTGGAATCCATACCACCATCACTGCTCCTCAGAAACCTCTTTGCCGTATGTTGAAACCCCTACATTTGAGCCGTCACCTCCACTTTTTATTTCACCACGATTTGAAAACCTTTAGATCACCTAGTTCTCTGTCGCCATTTGGATCTCCCCTCTATTGCTCTGCCTAACCTCCACTGCATAGCCACCTGATTCTCCACCACCAAAACCCTAAGCTTCTATCGACTTACCCATTGACTTCGACCTTCGCTTTTGTCGTCGTTTCCTTTAACATCATTTCCACCTATTTTTAAGGTGTTGACCATACTTCTTTTAGACTACATGACCTTTGTTCTTGGGGTGAGGTCACATTAGTGACTGAGTGGGCCGAGGGTGAGGGCTATAACCCCTTGGCCCCCTTTTTCTTTTTTGCCATTCCTTGGCCCTCAGTCATATGAGAGACTGAGGGCTTTGCCTATTATAAACCACCAACAGTGACTGCAACCATAACCACCAAGAGACAGTCCATGTGACCATAGTGTGCTAATCACTAGTGGTTACCCTTAACAATTAGCCTACCTTGCCTTCCTATATGCCCTAGAAGGGCATTTTTTTTCTTTTCGCCATAACATGGGCATATGATATCAAAATCATGCAAACAAGGACTCGTCAAAAAGGTGATCCAGTAAACTTCGTAACAGTGTAAAAATTATTAGGTGACTATACCATTTTCTAAGCTTTTTTCTTAGTCAAAGTCAAACTTGCATGCAAACTTTAAACGAGCATATCTTGAGAAAAATTGATCCAATTTCGACGAATTTTTTTTCAAAGTGCATAAAATTTCCTAAGATTTATGTTTATGCAATTTGTTTTGCTGTATCAGATCATTTATCTTAGATTTTTAATAGATTTCATGTTTTTGGCCTAATCCTCTTTGGGCTGCAAGTTTGTGTTTCTTCTTGTCTTGGTGGATTTTAGGGGTATCTAAGGAGTTGGAACATCATTGGCATCAGCATCTACACCATATTTGAGGATAAAAAAAAATTAGTGCACACATTCCATCTTTCATATCTAATCACTGCTTCTCAACACACTTCAATTTGGGCCTTAAAAAGAACAACTTGTTTGATCACACACTTGGATTTGGGGTCTAAAAATGAACTCATGTTTGTTGTCACATCATTGAAATTGGGTTAAAATGAACAAGTGTCTTCCTACACATTTGGCTTTGGATCTAAAAAGAACAAGTGCTTCCATTGTTTTCTTACATAGATTTCATTTCTAAGGGAAATTAATAAGTGCGAGTGTGAATCAAGTGTGCGTGTGTATGCTCTCTCCCTGCACCACAAGGTGATATTGGAGATCAAAACACCCGCTTGGTTTGCTTTTGTCATACCCTTTCTAGGAGGCCTTCTTAGAGACACACCACTCTAAGGGACGACCTCAACCAAGGTGTGAATCGAATGATACCCTCTTTGGAAGTTGAAACCTTGTCACTCTTGGTTAAGCCCCAAAGAAATTTATACCTTTGGTAAGTGAAGGTGAAGGGTGGGTTACCCCTTTCTCCTAGATGTGTGGCAGGATTTCACTTTCATTACATCCTTAGTCAACCTTGTGCAACCTAAAGTAAGACCTAATTGGCCATACCCACTTGACTAATTTAGGGCTTGTTGATGTGTCTTCTTCAAGTGCTTTCTTAATCATCACATTTCACATTTAAAATTCAAAATTGCTTATGTTTCTTGCGTGAATGATTCATGTGTGTACATGTATAATAATTTGTTTGCAAATTGTCATATCAAGCTATAAACACAACACATAAACAAATCATTCTAAACATTCATCCTAGTCAACACATTCATTCCAAGTCATCTCATCCTAATCAATCCAAGTTATCTAACCTCATCATTACACATAATCATCTTTCTAATCCAATCAACATCATTCTAATCATATCCTAATCATCCTTCCTAATCACATCATCTTCATCACAATCCAATCAATTTCATCCTAATCATTCCATCTCATAATCATAATCATAGTCAAGCACTTGCCAGAAGGGTCTTAATCTTTAAACACATGTGTGACACAATGCCAACAATAGATGACCTAGCACCTCAATTCCAAAGGCTCCTTCAATTAATTTACCAAGCCCCACAACCTCTATACCAAAAAACTATTCAAAAGTTCCATGACATGGTCCAACAAATTCAACTTCAAGCAAGCCAATCACCTCAAGTACAACAAATCCTAGCCCAAGCCCAACACTTCTTAGCCACTTGTCAAACCCAACAAGCATATAATCCTTTAGCCATTCACTATCAACCAATGCCAACTCAACCCTACATGTATAATCCACCAACCTATCAAGTTCATCCCACATCATCTTATCCCACTTCATACCAACCCAATCCACCTATCATGTCACTTCTACATCATCATACCCCACTTCTTCTAATATCAACCAACATCCACATCAACACATACCCCAAGACCTTTTATCTACATATCCAACCATTTCATCTAATCAACAAGACCATCAAGCACCGTTGATAGACTTAAGTCCACCTTTGCAACAAGACAAGTAATATCCTTTAATACTCATGATCTACCTTTGACAAGGAAGATACCAATCTAGAGTGGCCTCCACCATCCAATCACATGCCAACACATGAGCCAACTAGTCCTATCCTAACACCTTTATGTGATCGCAATCCTAGTCCATTTGTCCATCAACCTTCATCACCTTCATCCCCATGTTCCACCAACCCTTCATTAAAACATTCCATGGAGATACTTTTGGAAAAATTTGTCCAAGAAAACTTGATTGAGCTATTACTGCTAAGATCATATTCTCCACCTCTTTATAAAACTAATTGTTATAAAGATGATAAATATTGTACATACCATAGGTGTGAGGGCCATGCCATATCCACTTGTACACTATTTTAAAGATTGGTCAAGAACCTATAAGATTGTGTTAGATAAAACCAATCCATCTAATCCCATTATCCATCCAACAAGTCTTAATCCTAAGCTTGCAACACCATATACCCTTATCATCCATCCATTATATTGTCCATCCACCCATACACTCATGAAGGATGTGATCCAATGGCTACTAGCACATAATAGACCATCCCCATGTCCAACACATATGCTTGAGCCTATCGAAGAGCCTTCAAACACCTTGCCTAATCCTCCAAATCCATCATGTAGTCCACAACCCATTAACCCTATTGAAGAGGCTCCCATCATAAGTCCAAGTCAAACTCCATCATGCGGTTATGTTGATGACCATCAAGAGCCCCTCGAGTCCATTGAAGAGCCTCCTATCATGAACCTAATTCAAGACCCATCATACCTTCATGTTGTTGACCAAGAGTCCATCCAAGAGCCTTCCACTTCCATTCAAGGAACCCAAAAGGTATGTCAAGAACACAATCCTAAGCATGGGAAAACATCAAGCCCTCATTCTAATCAAGGTCAAATTCTTTCCATTCAGCCCATCCACAACCTATACCTTCTTTATGATCACGATATTACCTATGAAGAATCTATCCATAAGCAACTTGATCCTATACCTATCCATGAGCAACCAATCCAAATCCAACCTATCCATAACACATATATTTTCTATGATCAAGATGATATTACCTATAAAAAATCTATCCATGAGCACCTTGATCCTATCCATAATCCCACAACTATCCATGGTCAAGCTCCCATATATGATCAAGATCCCTTCTATGATCAAGAAGGCCATGATGATCCTCTTAGTCAACTTTATGAATTCCATGGTCAAGAGCTTATCACTCCACCTATCCATGAACCAACAACTTTTACTTGTCATGATGAGACACATGGCTCCCAAGTACACATAGTTGATCAAACCAATATCTTGGATCTTAGTGAACACAATGCTAGTCGAGATCCTAATGATCCTTCATCATCATCCACTATCGACCCCATTTCAAGTCCACCATCATATCCACTTGGTCTTACCACCTTCATCCATGAATGTTCTTCTTTAGGGGAACAACAACCCTTATCTTCCACTTCACCTTCTGCATCCAATAGTGAGCTTAAGTCTAGCGTCCAAACCACACCTAGTCCCATTGTCCATCGCATCCTCCAAAACATGAACTACCAAGGTAAAGGCTTAGGCCTTCACGAATAAGGTATTTTGGAGCCTATCCGTGTCAATGTTCCCCCACGCTCATATGGCCTTAGATACACACCACAAGGTAGACAATCTAAAGATGTTGGTACTTCCTCCATGCCTCCTAAGTCCTCCAGCTCACATCACAAACCACATCATATACCCAAAACATATGTTGCCATTCCACCTCCACCATCCTATAAATGTCAAAAGCATGTGAGCATACACCTTCCACCATCCAATTTACCTCCACTACTTCCAATTCCTAATATCCTTCCATCCAATTTACCTCCACTCCTTCCAACTTCTAATTTGCCTTCATCCACTTTTCCTCCACTTCTACCAATGCCTAATTATCCACTTATCCATTAGTCCCCTAAAAAACCTAATCATGACCAACAAATGCATACATCATCTAAACAAGAAGCTTCCACCCATCTCGTGGGATTCAAATATAAAAATTTGGATGCCTCTACTCATAAAGCCAAAAATCTTAATAAACCTCATTCCTTAGGGCATCAATGCAAAGAATTAAAGCCAAATCCATCCAAAAGACTATATAAGCCCACACCTCCTAAAGAAAAGTCAAATACTAAAATGGTTTGGGTACCTAAACAAAAAATCGCATCAAATGAAGCACCTACATCCCAAAAATATCAAAAATCCCATTCCATCCTCAAATCACAATAAAAAATCATAAAAACCCTAAGTCTATGTGGATACCTAAATTCCTACATCGACCATCCCTTAAGCAAGCATGTCCATTGCTTTCTACACCACCTTCCCATCAAAAGCTTCAAAGTTTATCATGGTGTGTGCAACCGTTAGTCATGATTCCATTCCCACATGCCTCCATCTCCCCACCTTTCAACCATTATCCTACATATCTTCCCCATCACCTTCCTATGGTCCATGCTTTTACATAAACCTTCCATCCATGCTTTTTCATAAGTCCTACATAATCCACATCATAATCCACTACTCTTCCCTCCATAATCCACGTCATAATCCACTATCCCCCATCCATCCTTGCATAAACCTTTCATAATCGACATCAAAATCCAATATCTACATACTCCATCACCCTTTCATGAAATCCCCTACCTACCAACATGTATGGGCATAATGAGACTTGACATGGTCCATGTGTGATGACATCCATCTAAAATGGGACTATTAACCTTCATGGAACTAGACGCTTGAGCTCCTCTTATCCATATCTCCCTATCCCGTCCAAATATTTTGAAAAAAAAAAAAAATTAAAATAGTAAAGAGAAATCCCTTCATCCAATGGTGAAAACCACCCTTGGTGGCACCTTGGATAAGTACCATGATGAAAACCTAGAAAACATGCATCATGTGTAGGTTGATCATCTATGTCACTTACACTTGGGGGCTCATTGTCTCATTCAAACTTTCCATCATATCATACCATTTCCTTCCTATCTTACCATCTTTAGCCATTTACATATTCCATACACATACCTATCATATTGAATCCATTCATCCTCCCTTCCTCCTTTTGATATTGATGAAGACATAGGGGCAAAATGTTGACAACAGGTTTTGGATATCTCTTGATATACCTTATCCTTTCAAACCAACTCTATCATTATCCTATTGCCATAAGCCTTGTCATATAAAATCCTAAGTCTATTACCTAGAATGGGGCATGTTATTCCTATGCGACATAGCATTTGGAGATGACATCCTAGCTCCATTATGAGGCATGCATCCATCCACTATAGCATATCCTTGTATCTATCCATTTATCATGAGCTTTTCATTCCATAGCCTATCCTCTTATCCACCCATCTATCATGAGTCCTCTTACCCATCCATCTATCATAAGCCTTCCATCCCATTTACTATCACCCATCCTTTTATCCATCCATCCTACCTCGATCCTTGCATCTAGACTTGGTCTTTCCTTGTCATTGGTGTCTATAAAAAAGGCAACCCCAATTGCAATCCATTGGCAAATCCCAGAACATCCCAAAAAATACAAAAAAATCAAAACATCTCAAAAAATACAAAATAATCAAAATATTCCCAAAAAAATACAAAAAATCAAATATCCAACAAAAAGTCAAGCAATACAACTAATCAAATCAATCCATCAATTCAAATCCAATCATCAATCCATTTCAAATCAATTCTTCCAATCAATCCAATCCAATCCATCAAATCAATTCATCATCATCACCTCAAATCAATCAAATCAATCATATTCATCCATATCAATCCAATTTATTCAAATCAATTCTTCAATCACTTCATCCAATCATCCTTCAATTCATCATCCAATCAAAATTCCAAGAAATAAATCCAAATGCAATCCATCACTAATCCATACCAATCAAGTTATTCAATCAAGCCAAATTATCCAATCACATCCTTGGTCTTGATCCTAATCTTGTCATAAGCCAAATCAATCAATCAATCATCATCATCATCATCATCATCATCATCATCAATGGGATATATCATTCCCCCATTCTTGTGTTGATCTAGGGGTATATCTTCTCTTGTAATGGTGACACTATCATCATCAATCAATCAATCATTGGTTTACAACTTGATAGGGGCAATACCTTGTTTGTTTTTGAATCATTTGTGCATGCTTGCTTGGTTGCTTGTGTGTGTTATCTTTTCAATATGCATTTGTATCACATCCATATCTTTCTAGCTGATATTCATATCTTGTGTATGTTAGAATAGATTTTTGCATTAACCTTTTCATCTAAGGTCATATCATACCTTTTGTGCATTAGGAGTTTAATGCTCTAAGTTTACTTCCTCATACATTTAGACAAGGTTGTATTACACTGGGTGCACAAGACACATCATCACCCTAGTATTTATATCTTGGTGCATAATGTCTAGTGCTAAATCAAACATCATGGTTGCTCACCTTCATTGTCCAACATAATGCATCATTCATTTTTTCTATTCATTGCCTTATCTTTCTTTCTTAAGCAATCCATTTCATTTCGAGAGTCTACCCATGTTTGTCCAACCTACCTATCCTCTCGAGGGGAAATCATTATCCTATCTTTCCATCATCCTATCCATTTTCCTCTATCTTCACATGTACTTGTTTGAAATGATGTTACTTGACATAAATCTCATCATCTTGAACATCATCTCAAAGAGGGGCAAAATGTAGACACCCAAATTTGTCCATGTCTTGCAACACCTAATTAAAAACATTATTAAAGACATCATGTAGCATTTTGTCCTAATCCCACTTATCCCATTAGCTAATTAATTAAATAAATCCTATTTATTTAATTAATTTTCTAACTAATTCAAATAAAATATTTGAATTAGGTCCTCACCTATCACCACATTCCAACACTTGTCCACCTCTCAATTGAATCATGTGTGGTAGTACAACTTTCATTTAATATCCTTCACATGTACAACTAATAAGACCTAATTTTATTAAATAAAAGTTTTTGTGTACACGATTACACATGAACTTTATTCTCCTTCTCACACTTGTTACATGACTACAACTCCCTTAAAGAGTGGGAATAACTAGTCAATCCTAGCCATCCACATCGTTCAATTAGTCTTTTAATCTCAACCATCCATTCAAATCAACCCTTGACTATAAATCTACCCCCTCACAAGCCATTTACATACATCTATTCTTCAAGTACCCTTATTCTATCAAATTTTCAAATTCATCTATTCTTCAAGTATCCTTATGCTGCTAGAATCTCTCTCATCCATTGTCTTTTCATCTATCATCTTCATCTTAATGTTATGTTGTTGAATGGAGCAATGAACATATCAAATCACTCAATCAATCAATCATGCATCATCTATCTGAGTTATTGAATATTTGGGTCATGGTAATGCATTTCATTATTTTACCATTTGTATTTATCCAAATTTTTCATATCCAACAACATTTAAATTTTAAGATGCAAATGATTGATTTCCTTTATGTCAAGAAATCCCTAAAACCTTAAAAGGAAATTTTAACTGCATAAACACTAAATCAATATTTTAAAATTTTGCATATTTATGAAACTATTTTCTACACAAAATCTTGTGTATGATACAGATTAGCATGTTGCAATCCTAGCCAAACCCTTATCTTCATCTATAGCCATCCACACCATCTATATCCCTACGACCTTCTCACATTACCATAGCATGCTCTTTACAACATAGGAAAAGAGATTACTGAGCGAGAGCTGCAACATCCAGCATCATATTAGTCTCTGAAACACCCACGTGAGTGTATTTAAATAGAAAATATAGATTAATAGATGAAACATAAAATCATTTATACTGCCTTTCTCTGCCAGTCAAATAAAACAAAATACACACAAGATAGAAGAAAGTGACAAGGTACCATGCTTTAGAAAATAATAAAATAAGACCTATTAGCTAGGGGATACCCATTTGTTAAATAGCTATTTTCTGTAATAAAAATCAAATGCATTGTTCTATTGTTCAAAGCAAACCAAACTCCTTTGGAAAATCCAAATCCAAGCCGATGATTCAAACGCAGTATAGAGGCCAAAATTAATTTATGGCTTGCTAGCATGAAATACAGAGCACTAAAACTTCTGGCTAGATTCTCTAAAGCATGGATTGGTATATATATTCTGGAGGAGGATTATGCTGTAGTTGGTTGGATTGCAAAACTATTTCATTTTCCTCTAGTGGTAGTCGCCCATACTCAATGGTGCCAGATAAGTCATCCCTATTAGAGTCATAATTGCCCATACGATTAGATTAGTATGTTTATTCCACCATTCTCTAAGGAGGTAAAACAAAAAAAGGAATACCAGGAAGCAAAAAAACTAGTTTCCTCATTGTCACCTAGGCAAAAGTCTAGAGCTGATGCAGATTATCACATATGGAATTGTAGTTGGTTGGCTTGCATAGGCAGAATATTTCTGCTATGGCAGCCAAAGCAGGGCTTGTTGTGGTTGTGTTAGGGCATCAGAGGAATATGTTTGATATGGTAAACAAAAAAAATTGCTAGGGCTTTGGAGCGTACCCTAATTAGGGCAACGACTCCCATCCCATCGCCTAAGCCATGTGAATGATTTCCTTTTCTTTTAAAAACCCTTGAGACTCTATTTCCAATGGGGTGTTAAACTATACTTTAATTCTAATTATTTTGCTAAGTTTCACCACAATGCAAATGAAATAGAACCATGATTATAAATTATTGCAATCTTCGTAAATGCCCAATAAACATGTTGTTTCGGTAGACTAGGTATTATCTTTATTTTATGTATTCATATCATTGGCTTAGGATAGGCATCACTACCTTTAAATTCCTTAAGACATCCTTCTAGCGGGCCCAGGTAAAAGCTAAAACAAACAAAGTTATTGTTGAGCGCATGAGTAAATAATTGTGTTTGGTGTGCTTGTAATTCTCTTAATGTTTCCTTCTTACCAAGCCATGTAAAAGTTAAAAGGAAAGGTTAATTAACTCTTGTGTTATTATTTATATTCGAGTATGTATTTTTCTTAGATGCATTCATTTTTTTAGTATTAATAAAACAAATTAAGCATACTTAACCTTGATAAATCAATCCTTAAACGCTTCAAATTGTAATGAATATGATATTAAAATAGGAATCTTGAGAACTAGTTCTACTTAGTTTTTAAAAAAAAAATTAGGTTCCTTGTGTTTTCTCTTGTTGTGGGTTGTGTAGGCATTACACTTTTTAACTAGCCTGTGTCACTCCTAGCCATCGATATCCAATTTACTATGTTGATCCCATGACCTTGTTTAGAGTCCCTATGTGTTCCATTTCATTTAATTTTTATCTCCATCCTATGTCCTAATCCCACATTTTATTTCCCATTGATTTATCCCCCTTTGCTCCATTTTTAAACCTTAAATGTTGTGCCTAGTCCCATCCTATGTTTAAACCTTTTTCCTATCCTAAATCCTACCTTATGAATACAAATTCAATAAGGACATCCACCACTAGATGGCCCATTTCGAGCATAAGGTCCTTTGGGAAATTGAGCTAAAATTTTATTTGTGAACAATGCCCACAATTTTCCACCTAATACGGTGGCCTTGAATTTTTATTCCCCTACCACAATCTTTCAATCCAAGATAGTTACTTGCTAGGGATTTTTGCCTACTAAGTTCTCATATTCAAAATACAAAAGAAAGATCTTTAAAACTGTAGTAGGGTGAAATTGAAGGAAAAAGGAAAGGAAACACAAAAGTAAATGAATCCTACTTCAAGTTCTACCACTAACTCTAATTGAGGGAACAATAATGTAAAACCAAAATGCCTTCACAAATGCAAAACTTGGGTGATTAGATGTGCTCTTGATTTGTTTGAATGTTGAATTTTTCTTTGGAGTCCTTAATGTGGTATCATATATTTGCACAAAGGATGCTTCTATATTTTGGTTGAGGAGGATGTTTGATTTATAGGGTTGAGGATTTTTTAATTTAAATTTGAGAGGAAAGAGGAAATAAATGTTGACGGTTGGGAAATGAAGAGTTAAGATTGGTTTGATTAGGTGGATAGCCAAGATTCAAAGTTAGTTTGGTTTTGAGTAGATGGTAGTTGGAGATGAATGGCTAGAATTAAATTGATTAAATGGATGACTAAGATTCAAGATTGATTTGATTTTGTATAGATGATGTGGATTTAAATTTGTTTTCTAAAGATTGGTTGTTAGAGATGGATGGCTAAGATTAAATTGATTAAATTGATGGTTAGATTCAAGGTTGGTTTCATTTTGGATAGGAGGAATTTAAAATTAGAAGAGATAGGTGATGTGGATATTGGATATTATGATGAAAGATAAATACTTATATATTTTTAAATGATGAGAAGGATGAGTGACAATAGCTTAGTTAATTAAATAAATTTTATTTAATTAACTAATGTTAGGGTAAACTAATTAAATAAATAAATAAAATTTATTTAATTAGTTGGTGGAAGAGGGGTAATATAATTAATTAAATAATTTATTTGATTAATTAGTGCTAGAGGGATTGTGGGAATAGTGATGACAATTAGTTAAAATGCAGAGATGAATTATTTTAGGTGTCCACATTTTGCCCCTCTTTGAAATGGTTCTACAACTAAAAGAAGTGGCATTATTTCAAGGAAAAATAAAATATAGGTACTTGATGAGGTGAAGGGGGGTGGCAAGATGCCCTAGTTGCCTAAAGAAAAATGAAATTAGTAAATGGATAGGTGATGTCAACTCAAGAGAGTAGGCAAGAAAAAATGGAATGAGTGGTATCTCAAAAAGAGAGGTCCAAAAATGGGGTAAAAATATGGAAAAGAGAGCAAAAATGGTGAGAAGGGGTAAAACATAGAGAAAAATGGTGAAAATAAGTGAAAAAGGATGAAAAAAATGAAGATTGATGGAGGGAAGTGAAAAATGATGAAAGGGATGAAAATAATTTGAAGGGGGGGAATAAATAGTATTAGGGGGGTAGCACCTTTCATTTTCACCATTGCCAATAGTGAATATAGAGTGAGAGAATAGCACTTTTATGGGCATAGAGCATGTACAAGTCCATGAGCACTACAAAAAGCACATGAGGGCCTACATGCAAACAACGAGTAGTGGCCAGGGGGTAAGTATCAATATTTTACATTTGAGTACATTTAATGCCTTTAGAAGTAGGGAATGAAATGCCACAATGCACATGCTTTAGGTTTAATTTCATCCTAGAGCATATGCGTGGATGCATGTGCTAATATTTGAAGTGCATGCATTGTTTGAGTGCATATGTTGATGAATAGAGCACATGCGTTGGGTTATGAAGTGCATGTGTTGAAGATATACATGTATGCATTGTCAAAGTGCATATGTCAGCATATGCATTCAATTCTAAAGCATATGCACATTTGTCAACTAGGTGGCACATGCATACCAAAGGGTGACATTTTTTCTAGATTAGAGAAATGACTAAGGATTGACATGCACGTGGGTTGGATGCAGGCAATTTACTGATTTTGATGACCCGAGAGAGGTGCTTGGTAGTATTAGAGTTGATGGAGGAGTTCAAAGAGCATGAGTGGGTGGTGCTAGAGGTGGTTTGCATATGGCATATTTCTACAATGCTAGTAATTAGGGTCCATTGAGCGATGCTAATAGTGTTGGAAAAGTGCTAGAATTTACATATTAGCACCTTCCACTTGTTGAATGGGGAGATGACAATCACCTTAGAGGATGTGTGGAGGACCCTTAAGATTCTTGTTCATGGCCAAGAAATATATTTCAAGACCAAATACCCATAGTGGTTACTAAAGGGATTGTTGGGTAAGATATATCTATTGCTACAAGGATTATCAGTAGATCTAGATGGTTGTAGAGGATGGTAGAGGAGCTACCCCTAGGTATGATGGCTCTTTTTAGTGGCATCTTGCTACCTAACAAGACTGGATGCTATTGCTTAGTTGGATTAGTAGAATTTTGTATGTATATGATTGAGGATAAGAGGACCTTAGCCTAGGGGTCTTGTGTACTAGCTTAACTCTACTTAGATTTGCACTTAGTGACATATACGCAAGGATGGTGCATAGCCTCTATGACACTACTACAAATATGGGCATGGGAGCACATCGTAGTGCTATGGTCATAGTGCACTTGGTAGTTCTAAGAGGATGAGGATCCCTATGTATTTAGCTAGGGGATATAAGGGGTAATGTACCAAAATTTGGGGGATACCCCCTACTTTTAGAGGGTGTTGGACAAGTTGAAGGCTAGAGACGTAGTGTGACATCCTTATCTATATGTGGAGTAATGGGATGAGGATGCCTATTATTTGAGCTATGTTTAGTTACCCTACTACATCAATTGATGATACAAATTTATTATAGAGTGGTATAGGTTAGATTGGGCACTACGACAATTTAGGATTATAAGGGGATTGATGGGGCACCACATGTGTTTGCATGGGTTTCTTAGGATACAGGGTAGTGGCGGCCATTGGTAGACCCTAGAGTGGCTATAGATAGATAGAGGATGGTTGCACGAGTAGACTGTGACTGCCATGACATGGTAGTCAATGTTGTGGTTAATGATGACTACAATGCCTAGTGGAAGTAGTAAGACTAGTATGACTGGTGGTTCTACCCTAGATTGCCATGCAAGACAAAGTGAGGGAAGCAATTATGGTGGCTCAAAGGTGGAGGGGGGGAGGGGGAGAGTGTAGAGAATAGTGGAAACACTAGGACATGGTAGAGGGGATGGTAGGGGTAGAGGAGTTCAAGGTGAGGAGGGGGTTGTAGGAGAGGGGCTAGTGGCTATGAAGGTGGAAGAAGGGGAGATGGCTAGGGTGGGAGGAGAGCTAGGGACTTTAGGAGTAGGGAAATTAGTTATAGCTGAAAAGCTAGATTATTCATAGGAGATAGCATCCTGGGATGTGGAGATTACCATCTTTCAGGTAGAGAGGGACATATGGGTATGTGTAGGATCATCACGGGCCAAATAGTGGTAATAGAAAAAAATTAGGTCTTTACTTAGCCAAATTCACAAATTGGCCAACTTTGACTTTCATAGGTTTATAAAGAATATCTATTTTGGTTTGGAATACAAAACCAAAATGGATATCTGTTTTGCAAAACATAATAAGGGAAAAAGAAGCTACATTTTGTAAACTCACGGCTTAGAGAACGTAGACCTCTCCCAAAATGGATATCAGAGCTCTTCTAGAATGGATATTTGATCCTAAGAGGTTGGTTCTTGCATTTTTTTGTTTGTTTTGTATATTCAAGTAATTTGTTTTGGTTTTTTATGCTAAATGGATATGTTTTATATTTTAAATAGGTAAAATGGATGAAAAACATGAAAACCCAAACCCTCCCCCTCCAACAATCGAAGAGAAAATTGAAAGAAACATTGATCAAATAAGTAGGATTGTAGAAATGTATCACCGCCACCCTCGATTATCTTCAATGACATCAAATTTAGATGGAATTATTACTCATGTTTGAACCCTCATAAGACAACATGAATCATTTAGGCAATGGTGAGAAACCAAGGTGGAATGTGCTGACGGTTTATCATATGATCAAGTGAAAGAGTTAGAAATTACCAAAGCTGAGTTAGAAATTACCAAAGCTATGTTACCCCAATATTTTGTCAATCCTAAAACCAGATTGCATGTTGATGTTCGTAATCCTAAGTATTCAATCAAATGGTGTACACATGAGGGTATTAGTCAAAATTTTTGGGATCATTGGTGGATGGTTTTTGATAAGCCACCCAACAACAATTTAGATGTACCTTTGTATTTCCTTCGTAAACTATATGCAGAAATTGTAATGGGTCACCATGTGAATTATTTTGATTTTAGAGAGTTCCAGGGAGTAGGTAAGGGAATGCCTCAAGAAAGACCTGGGGCAATGAGTCAAGTACAAGGTCCTTTTATTCCCCCAATTCAGCACCCAGACATTGTTGCAAATGCAATACAGCAGGGCCTCATCACCATATACTCTTTGACCAAGCACTTGATTACATAGACTTTGTTGGAGTACGAGAGACACTGAGAGGGGGGGCGGTGAATCAGTGTCTCATAAAATAGACTTGTTTTTGGCAACAATTAATGAACTTTACCAACCACAAACTTCAACCCTTGTATGATGAAAGCAAAACATTCATTTATGAACTGTAGTTCATTAACAGATCAACTTGTGAACATGAATGAACAAAACAACTATTGGTGAACTATGACAAATAATAGAGGCAGTTTTATTTCTTTATTTGACAGAGATAAGTATTAGATATATTGTGCATTTGTATTGACCCATGATTCAAATATGCAATAGCTAAATTATGAAACAATGAACATAAACTCATGAACAAAACAAGTGACCATAACACAGAGATTTGACAAGTGGAAAACCCTCTAGGGATGAAAAACCACTCCAGAAAATGCCGCACTGGCTTAAGTAAAATGTGCTCCACTAGCAATTACAAATGCCTTACTGGTTGTTTATGTGCCTCATTGGCTTTTTGTGCCTCATTGACTTATTGTGCCTCACTAGCTTATTGTGCGTCAATGGCTTATTGTACCTCACTAGCAAAGGTCCTTGTCTCACTGACTTGACCTTACAATATATGTTCCATACAATGAATAATACAGTTTAATACAGAGGGTTACTCTGTTTCTCTATAACCCAATCTTCAACATTCCAGAATAACCTTAATGATAGTGCAATAAACACAAATCATCAACCTCATTTTAGATGTTTACAAAATACCATTTTATACAATTTACAAAGTCTTTCTTTCTTTCATCAAACAATTTAAAGAAATAACTATGGCCATGAAACTGTCTCAGACAGTTTACAACTGTCAAATTAGTTATTGCAGGTATATGATCAAACGGATCCATAAGTGCCAACAAATAATGCTTTTGAACTACATCCTTAACCAAAGTAAAAATCTTTAATGCAGGTAGATTCAAATTTTGTGTTAGATTAAAGAGAGTTTTGACAAACAAGAGTAATATCTCCTTCAAACCCTAACCAGGGTTATACCCATTAACAAAAACCTTTACAAAACTGCTTCATGAATCAAAAAAGCCATGTAAAACATTATCACCTGAGAGATCTTATATGACAGTTATAACTAAGCATGATAAGTTACAATAGAGTATTGCAAACCCATAAGAAAGTTTTTAGATATCTTGCCATACCATGGTTATCGAATATTACTACCTCTGCCTTAGGCATTTGTGAAACCCTTAACCACCTTTGTTATGAGTAACTATTGTTGTTAAGAGAACAAGAAATACTTTCCCATTTTTGAAACCTCTTAACAAGAATTTTCCAAAAATGAAATAGAAAGATTCATAACCGTTTTCCAAAGGAACAAAGATAAGCCTTAGTTTTAAGCAAAGAAACCTTCAAGTCACAATCAAAGAGAAACTTGAGAGACATCAAAAGCAACACCAAACATCAAACATACTTATGTCTTGCATATCTTAAAAACTTTGTAAGAAGAGTGATCAAAGGGAATAGTATCACCTGTTAAGCTGACCAATAAAAAACATTTTTGTTGAAATATAAGTCAAAGATTCAGTCAACATGAACAAGCTTCATCCTTTGAGAAGCAGCACTATCAAATCCTTCAGATCCCCTTCAAATCATGTAGAGATACCCACCATTTCAATCATCCATATTCATGATTATCACAGGCACATGAAACCCTAGCTCAAACTTCATTTCACAAAGTTAAACTTTGCATTATGAAAGCAAACTTTCCTTTTTACTTGATAAGATCAAGTTACTTGAGTGCTTGGTGAACCCTAACAAAGGGCTGGTCAAATGTAACAATAAAACATCCTTGATACCTATTCCAAAAGTCAACAACCTTCCCAATAGGTGAAACCCCTAAAGAAGCCCGAACACACCAACTTAAAAAATTGATCACTAGGTATGCAATGTAGCCCCATATGATATTCAAAACATGGTAAATAACTAAAAAATGTGTCTCTAGTCATCTAAAGTATGACAATAAAACAAATGTCCCTCTCTTATATGCAATGTGGTCTCATGTGATAAATGAAAACAAAAAAGTTCCTTTTTAGATATGAAGAGAATGCCTTTAGAGACCTTGTGTAGCCCATATGAGGATATCAAAATAAATTCATTGTTTAACTCTAATGTAAATGTGAACAAAACTCATGCCAACTTTCTATCAACTTCCATGATAGTGTCATAATCCAACCATATGTCAAACTATTACAAATGACCATGTGCCAAGCTGATACAAGTATCTACCACAGAAATGTAACATGATATCATATGCCATATGCCATAGGAGAAATCATCAGAGCCAAAGTAAAATCATCAGGAGATCATGAGTTCATGACTATCATAGAGTTGTCTTATGAGCATACCATCAATACTACATAAAGAACATGTGCCAACTATGGTCACTATGAGTATGTGCCAACAATCAACTGAACCAACAATGTGAATATATCAAAATGATATAATCATATATCAACTGTCATCAAGTTGTGGGATTTGTCATCAGGGACAACAACTGAGGGGCAACAGACTTCTCAGTTTACACAACCACATGATGTTGGCGGTGATATTGGATCACCTAATTTTACTAGACCCTCCTCGTCCACACATGTTCATGTGCCCCATCATTGTATTTTTTGTAATCATTTGTGCTTATGTCCTCTTATGGAGAGTAGTGATCAACCCTTGAACACTTCAGAGTATGATGTCCCTTCATGAGATGAGGTAGAGTGGTCCAGAATTCAAGTTGAGGGGTCAGAGACAAGAGCAAAAGGACAAGCATTAGTGGACCGTAGAGAAGGAGAATAGTATGGCCAATCTTTTATACAGGTAAAATTTAAAGTTAAATTTCACGGTGTATTCCATTTGAATAATATAAAAAAATATTAGTACTAATGTATCTAAGGGGGATAACAGTTAATGACAAAGGAGGAGTTGATAGAAGTTCATCATGGAACTTTGTCTGCAATCCAATTTGGCTTTGACTTTCCCATATATTTTTTCCTACACATCAACTTTTTTTATTATATGCATTTATTTCTTTGTGAGTAATTATATATTAATTTATATCTTGATGTTAATTTACTTTTACAGTCAATCCAAAATGTGAATGATGTGGCATCTTTGCCAATGGTCTTTACTCAAACTCTTGATCGACCCAAGGGACCATCATTCGCGGAATGAATTTCTCAATGCCAACAAAGGGTGGAGGTAATTCAATTGAACTGTACTTTAATTGATAATTTAGAAAAATTAAATATTTTATTATAGTCATTTAGATAAATAATAAAATAGAAAATAGATAAATTGATTTATATTATTTGTATACATAGAGTTTTAAACATTCTTATCATTTTTCATACAGGAGATATTAGTTGGTTCATCCATGATGAGTCCTCAATCGATGCAGGAGGCCTCGATGGTGGTATGTGCTTGTTTTCTAGTACAAATAAGTTTTTGTGTAGTGCACTCTAGATTTTTTATGTGTAACACATCTAACCTTTTTTAATGTATGCATTTCATTGTTTGTTTAATAATTATATATTAATTTATTTCAATGTTACTTTACTTTTATAGTCTCTTGAGAATGTGAGTGATGTGCGACCTTTACCATCACACTTCAGTAGGACACCTTATCATCTTAAGAGAAAATCATTTGTAGAATGATTGTTCGAATGACAAGAAAGAGTCAAGGTAATTGAATTGAATTTTTCTAAATAATTGATAGTTTATAGAGGTCTTATAGTTGATTGTAGTGATTTAGATGTATGTTTATAAATGAAAGTTCTAAATTGTAGGAGATAAGATTCTATTTAATAACTCTAATTTATTTATATTTACCATTGAAGAGATTAATCAAATTTGTGGTTTGACTTGTTAATGCAGTCAACTTTGCCTACATCAACTACTAGACATCATGGTATGAAGAGGACACTTTTTGAGGATCCATCATAGATTGAGGATTCACCAAAGACATAGGGTTAAGTGGACCTTTAGTATTTGATGTAGCTATTCTACATGTATATTGTATATAGATTTTGAGACAGGGCATATGCCACATTTTCTAAAAAATGTTTTGAGTTGGCATATTTTCCAAATTTTTGTATATGTCTACCATTATGGACTAGATTTTAATATATATACACCTTTATATACAATATAATTTAAATTCTTTATGTGCATGTATTCCTACTTTTAAACTTAAAAGTTTAATGTATAATCAATTTACAATGGTTGAGTTATGATCAATAACATGTTATAGATTGATTTCTTGTTATAAATGATTATTTTTTCTTGGTAGAAAGGTGATATATGTAGTTTCATACCTCAAGACATAACTTGATCTTAATTGCCACATGATTGTAGTTTTAGTTAGATATAGGATTTTCATGAAATAACAAATTTTAATGGTTCACACATGTGCAGAACTATAGAAAACTTTTATCTCCTCCATATGTAGTTGTAGCTATTAATTTTTCAAGTACAAACATCAAAAACTAGTTTTAGATGACTAATTTCACCATCAAAACTTCATTTCTAGCCTCCTTTCTTCATGTTTTCTCCATATCCAATCTTAATTAGGGCATCTGCAATCTAGAATAACAATTTGGTACCTCATGGAAGGCTGCAACAATCATATCTAAGGCTACAATTTTGGTATAAGATTATAAAATTCATTTTCATTCAGCTCCAAGACCATGATTCCTTCATCTTTGACCATTTATCGCTATGATTGTGTAGGTACAATAGTGATATAGGTCTGAAAATCAAGTTGTTTCATGGCTGGTATAGCAAATTAGGAGTTTGAAATGTTGTCACAACAACACTTTGCAAAAAGGTTTTCAAAATTAGGTAAATGAGAAAATATTGTTTCATTTCATCTCCTAGAGTTTGTCTTTAAACTCATTGACATCTTCTAGATTTCATTTTGTAGGTACAAAAGAAGATATTTCCATTTCATGATGTTTCCACCATGTTTCCACCATGTTTCCACCATGTTTCTACTTTGTTTCTAGATGTTTCCATAATGTTTCTAGCCTCACAAACCATGTTGTCAGATTTGTTGTTGTGGGAAACTTCACAAATTTATCATTTTTCCTTGGCCTCCTAGATCCTCACCATTTATGCATGACCAATCTTAACTTGTATAGCCTACCCTTGACTGTAAATGATTTCTCTTGAGCTATGACAATCATTCCTTCAACCTTTTGACAATCTTAACTTGTATAGCCTACCCCTAACATAGTGCAACAAACCTCCACAATCATGGATGTCCATCATTTATGAAAAATATTTATTGATATGACAATCATTCCTTCAACCTTTTGACTATGTTAGGACCTCATACTTCAAACCTTATGATAATGTCTTGTTACTATGACCAACTTTATGAGGCATAAGATGGGGATCCAAGGGTGTAGGTGACTTTCTCAAAGGATTACAGTAGCTTTATGGATTGTGGTAGTAGGATAAAACTCTTAATGACTATCCTATAAGGAAATAAAAGGATTCACAAGATCCAAGCCCTTTCAAATTATTGCATACAGTTTAAGGATTTATTGTTCTATGATATGAGACAACAAAAAACTATGTTTGGTGAGTGTATTGTGACGAGATATTAGGATAGTCAAAGACCATTTAGAGATCATATGATTATAAGAGTTTTATTTTTAAATGAATTATTTTTATCTCAATATCTTGACAAAATAATTAATTCTTCTAAAATATATCCCAAGACCCTATTGATTGCCAAATTCCATAACTAGGTGTGATAATAGCAGGGCAACATGGTGATAGTCCACTTTATCTCATTTATGATAGTGCTCTTGCATAGAACAGTAGTGTATTAGACTCTTTAGTTGATCCTTGAGGATAAGATATGATGGTAGTCTTATATTGTCCAAACAATCCCCTCCATGAATTATGTGGTAGTCCAAAGGTGATGAGGATCATGACAGTTGTAATGTCCCCATTCTGGGAATGGTCAATAGAGCAGAGTACATGGCAGTTGCAGAGCAGACTTGAATGCAATCATTTGAGAAGGTATTCTTAAGTACTTTGAGCCTAGAAGACCTAGGTTTTATGCCCTAACTTGGAATAGCAGCATCATAACCTTTGTCCTATCATTTTGTAAGGTCTAACTGCTTTGTAATTAACATTATATATTCAGACTTATAGCAACAAATATCTAGTTTGCTTTTAGTCCATTATAGTTGCAAATTGAAATGGTTTTCCTTTTATAATTCATTGTGTATTACAAATATATTGTTGGGAAGTGTATGGGTGATTCTTGTGTGATGTATTGAACATGTTTTTTGAGCTGAGATAAGTGTATGTTTAGGTCTGATATAAAAATTAGAACTTCATGAAATTAGGGTTTGACTAGAAAAAATCAAAATTGTTGCATATATCCCATTTGGGATATTACAATAGTCTAGTTAATTTGGAGCGTTGATTGACTAGATGACGATCCCTTGTTCTATCCACATGCATTTTGTAGTTGTTGAATGATCTCCTCTAGTTGCATGACAAATTCAAGAACAACATGCATGACTGAATTCCTAGAGACATGACAGTCCTAACATCCCTTCTACAACTTTTATGTTTCCTTTGACAAGTATAAAATCATATTAACTATCCTTCATTGAATCTAAACCCACTCTCCTCGCTCCACCAAGACCTAAGGTTTATGACACAAGTTCCAATGCTTTAAACCCACCTAATCATGACTATACAATCCCTTTTGAATATAACAATCTTTTTCAAACAATGTTTGCATGGTTTCTAAAGCACATAATGGAAATCTCCTTATATATTTAGTGTATTCATACTAATGCAAAAACTTATGATGTATATGATACCCCCAATGATCTTAATTAAAGATGAATTTCATGACAACCTCATATCTCCATGGCTGCACTATTTGAGATGGCAATTATATAATCATTGACAACATAATGACATGGATAGATTTTCAACTTACATAGTGTCTAATTATGTAAAGGTTGATTCAAGGAGATCCATGACTATTCTAAGGTTTAGGGAAAGATGATATGGTCATGGATCAAAGCATGACTATTCAAAACTAACCAAGACCACTTCCAAATTTCCTCATAGTTATATAATGGCAGTTAATAGTTTTATGGCAGTTTTAGGGCTCTTTTGGTATGATTGTTTTTTCATGGTAGAAATATGTTATATGTAGTTTTATACCTCAATACATAAGTTAATCTTAATTTCCACATGATTGTAGTTTTAGTTAGATAGGATTTTCTTAGAACATTTGACATGCAAGTTCTTTTCATTCAAGAACACTAGCTTTGACATGTTAGATTTTTTAGAATACTACATTTGATATAGAAACTACTAGTTTTGGCAGGTGTAAAGCAAAGTGTGGAAACATAGACAAGCCATGCGAACTATTTGCTAAGACTTTGTGCACAACCTAAGCCCTCCTTTCTTGAATGTTATAGTTATTATGGAAACTATCTTTACTGAGGCATAGGGGATTGTTATACCTAGATTATCCTAAACAATTATAAACCTTAAGACAGTCTAGAGATTTTCATGTAGACTATGTCATATTGGAAAGATGGAGTGATGAAGGGACTATCCCATTTATGATGTGCAATGAAGGCTTTCAAAGTAAAAAAGAGATTGGTCTAACTCATTGTCACTGTCCTAGGGTGGTTGTCATACATTTGGGACAACAATGTTCATGAAGTATGGGAGTGGTTTAGATTTGAGACTATCATGTTGTATCTTGGAATAGTGTATATACCCTAACACCTAGTGGAAACATAGAGGTAATTAGCATCATTTAAAAGGGGGATTCATAACCTAAAACTTGTCATCTATATGAAGTATTGTTACAAAGACAAGAACACAAAATGGAGGTAGAGGGCCAGTGTTGTCCTGATTTAAAAAAAATAGTCATACTTTGCCCTATGATAGTCATGAGGGCATGAGGGCAATGTTGTGGAAGGTAGTCCATGTGCCAAAAGGATTACTATCAATGATGTCACCTCCAAGGTTCATCAAGAGAATCACCTAGCAATGAAGTGAACCACCATCTAGAAGAAGAAAACATAAGGTTTCAAGGAGGCTTTCAAATAAAAAAATTGTTGCTGATTATGGAGCATTGTCATGCCTTAGGACAATCATAAAATAGATTATTGCCATTATATTATGAAGGATGACAATGTAAAGGAGAAGCTAGGTGTTGTCTTAGGAAGTGTGAAGACCATCCAAGGAGCAATGATGAGGTCAAAACACTAAGGATTATGAAGGAGAAAGTTTGAAGGAAGGTTTTCAAAAGACTCTAATACTATGATAGTCATAGTGGACTGATGCACATAAATAGTTTTGTTCCTTCAAGACTGTCATGAGTATTGTCATAAAAGAAAATGGGGCTGCCAAGAGACTATTGCATGATCATAAAGCTAAGTGTAGCCTTCCTAAGTGTCCACATTTTTATGCAATTGGAAGGTGTAAAACCAAATTCCACAACCTTTACTAGCATCCTCCCTGTATGTGACAAAATGGGATCTTTGGAATGGGATATGTACATCCATCAAAGCATGAAGGATATGGGAATTCTGTCAAATGTTGTAGTTGCAACTTCCCTAGGAGACATTAATGCAAAGTGAGGAAGCATAGGCAAGGCACATGAACTATTTGGTGGAATACCTCAAAGAAATGTGGTCAATGGAATGTCATGATTGCAAGATATGAACAAAATGGATTTGTTGAAAAAGGATTTAGGAACTTTCAAGAAAATGCAATTGGTAGGTGTAAAGCCAAATTCCACAACCTTTGCTAGCATCCTCCCTGCATGTGCCAAAATTATATCTTTGGAACAGGGTATGGACATCCATCAAAGCATGAAGGATATGAGAATTTTGTTAAATGTTGTAGTTGCAATTACCCCGTGACACATGTATGCAAAATGTGGAAGAATAGATAAGGCACATGAACTATTTGACAACACACATCAAATACATGTCATCACATGGAATGCCTTGATTGTAGGATATGCACAAAATGAATTTAGAAAGTAGTTTGTAGAAAAAGCTAGAAAGCAAAATATTAAGAAATACAAATGAACACTAAAAATCATACCTCGGGTCTATGATGTCATGCAAAATAGCCTCATTCATAGTCCTGTATAGTCAAAAGCATACATTATAGTGAAAGAAACAAGATTTTTAATAAAACAATTCTAAAAAATAGAAAAAACAAGAACAAGTTAAGATAAAAAATTGCCATACCTATCCATCTGGAAGTTTAAATGCTAGTCAAGTGTACCTGAGGGGTCATATTTTACCTTCAAAGTATCCAATATTGCTTCATGATTAGCATTACTAATTGTCCATAGTTGTTTTGTTTTTGGTTTTGCATGATGCTTTAGTAACTTAACATTTGTTGCTACAACTAGGTACGAATACATCAATATAGTTTTATGCTTCTCAAAGTCTTCAAAGGTAGGGATGTCATTCTTTCTAATCATATATGTTCACAACCAAGTCCCAGCAATAATAATTGATCCTGTAGGATATGTTAACCCATCATCATCTGTCATAGATCATGTTAGCTTTTGTTTTCCCTGTACATATCATGCCAACCAATAGTCTGATCTCTCTTCATTTCCATGCAGTGCAACAAATGCATAAACATGACTTGGTTGTACAAGGTCTAAAAGATATTCATAGTCAAATGAGCTCTCCATGTCATTGACTAAAGATGATTGACCTTGAGATAAAGGGGTTAAATATTGTGGAATCCATACATCTACCCACTCACTTGACTCACAATTATCCCAATCGTATTTAATACAACTCTAACAAAAACAAGCTAATTCTCGTGTCCAAATAGTCCATGCACTTGCATCTGAGCTTCAAAATAAATGCATTTTTGATGATTCATTGATTCTTTGATAATCTAATTTCTCTCTTGCTATCCCCTCATCAACCAACCAAAAGAATCTATGCACTTCTGAATCAAGAGCCACACATTGTGACAATGCATAGTTACATCACTTAACAATAGAATATGTATCACTGGATGTAGCACCACCTCTAATCTTTAGTTGTTCTTTAAAGAGAGACATCTTCATGCATGCACCCACTCCATCATGTTCACCTTTTCTATGCCTAGCTTCAAAAAAATTCCAAATATGAGGTATACCCTTCTCTACATGCATTCTGCTCAACCAATAGAACATACGAGCATTCTTGAATTGACCGGTGCAATTATCTGACCAAATGAGATGTTGATCCATTCTAATATCTTTTTCTTGCAAGAACCCATAAAATTGTTGAAAACAATATTGCACATACTCTAATTAATGAGATCGATCATCACTCATGTATAAATGGTATTCTCTGACAATCTTCCTATTCTCTTTTGTACTCTCAAGGGCATGTTTGTATGTGATGTGAACAAAAATAGCAATCTGAATAGAATTGTAGTACTGGGATTACACTTCATTTTAGGGTTGCAATGTGTAGTTTTCTACAAAATCAACTACAAAGACAATAGTTCCAATCGAGAAAAAGTCTTTACACATCCTAAACTATTGATCTAAGCATTGAGACATGTGGTTGTGTCTGACATACTTGTAGAAAAGATTTTTCTTAAAATCATCAATAAAATCAGCAATACTTACTTCTCTTATAATCAACTCACATCTAGAACCTTCACCTCCACTTTTCAAATTGTATTTCACTATCTGATATCTCTTTTTCTCAACCATTCTCTTTCCAAAATTATGCTCGCCACCCTCATGAAAACATGATACAAACTTTGATGACCCACCATATTGTAAACACTTTTTATTTAAACAATCATTCTTGTAGAAAATTCAACCATCATCTCTAATACATAGAAATAAATCTAATAAGTCCCTAGATGACTTTGGTAGTTGAATTGTACTACACTCCTACAACATTTCATTAGTGTGTAAAGTAGAATGAATATTGCATAATAATTCATGATACATAGAAAACTCTACATAGTATTTGCAACATGTATTACAGATTTTAGGAGGAACACAATAAAATGGCTTAAGAGATTCAAATTCTCTTTGTGAGATTGTCATCCCTGGGTGTTTTTCACAATATTGTTTGTACAATGTTGCTTTTCTACATTCCAAGTAATGTTTAGGATGTGGTGTGCGGTCTTTATCATCAATTCTTAACTTTAAAACATCTTTTGCATTTGGTGATACCCTAGAGTTAGTGTGTCAAAATCATTCAATTTGTTCCTTTATGCAATTGATTAGGTTCTTATCAATTCATGGAAGCCTACCACTGAAAGCCCAAGTATCATTTCCAAGAGGACTATCTAGTCTTGATCTTAATTCTAGTGCTTTTGACAATGTTTTACAATTCAATCTTAAGACAACACAAGTTTTCCTCATTAATTGAGAATTTCTTAATTGTTTTCTTACTATTGAGGTTGTTATTACTCTATGAGTAGCTCTTTTATCTTTCTCCTTGCTAGTCTTTCCAATAGAATTGAGTGCATTGAAAAGGCTTCTAACAATAATTTTATTCCAATTGGACACTTTGTTTAACCAAATCTTTAATTTCTTTAGTAAAGGTCTCATTTTGTACATCTTTACTAATTGTACAAAAGTTGGCATTGTTTAGTTAATGTTTTATTCTCAAAGTATTCATTGAAGAGTTTTGAAGCCCAAAACTGAACCATTTGTGACGACCACTTACCTTCAAGTTTTTCCACTATGTTCTCATCAATTTCAAGTAACCATTTTGGGGTTCTTTGATGTTTTCTAATTTCATCATGCTTATTCTCTTCTTGATAAAGGTCCTCTCTGCTTATGTAATTTAGAGATACATTGATTTTCATTGTTTCATCCATGTTAGCAACCTCATAAATTTTATCAACAAATGGATTATGTAGTGCAAATTCAACACCATGAGGTTCATATCCACTTTCTTCAAGCACATGTATTTGTTTTTCTTCTTCTTCTTTGTCTATGGTATTTCTCTTATCAATAGGTTTTTCATAACATTTTGCAACATTTTCATTTGCAATATCATGGTTAATTTCATTCTTAACTTACATTTCATTATAATCAACATTAACACCTTCAATTTGCATGTCATTAAATGGTAAAGAAGAAGCTTCACCTTGATGAGTATCCACCAAACCTAGTCTTCCAATCCTCTTCCTTGCTCTATCCTTTTCCCTAATTGCTTCAATTTCCTCTAATGTAACTTTCCTCCTTTTTGCTTTACGACGATTGTTGCTCCCCATTAGGGGAACAAAAATATCACCTTTATGATTGTAACAAGAAAATTGTGTGTCCAAAAGTGTATAAAAGTGTTTTTTTATTGTAACAGGCATAGATCATGGGTTTTTTAATACCAGAGGGTCTGTGGGCACGATTGTCAGGCCCAACAACATTCCTTTTGTCTTTCTTTTGGCTTTTACATAACGGATATCCATTACCTAAAGCCCAATTCTTTGGGCAATAGATATCTAGTAACGGATATGATCCCTTCTACAAAATGGATATCCGCTCTGTAAAATGAATATCCATTATGTTTTCTTCTCAAAGCATGAAGCATATGTAATCTACGAAGTATACACATAAAAACATGTGAAGCATGAAGCATATAAGTACACATGATACACAAAGTATGAAGCATACTCATAGATACACGTAATACACATAAGTACATATGAAGCATGAAGCATACACATAAATACACGTGATACACGTAATACACAAAACATTAAGCATACACATAATACATGAAGTATACGTATAAATACATGTAATACACGGAGCATGAAGCATACACGTAATACACCAAGTATATAGATAAGTACATGTAATAGATGAAGCATGAAGCATACACATAATACACAAAGTTTTAACATAAATACATGTAATACATAAAGCATGAAGCATACATGTAATACACGAAGTATACCTATAAATACATGTAAGATACAATGCATGAAGCATAAATGTAAATACATGTAATATACACAAATTATGCACATGGATACACATAAGTCACAAAGCATACACATGAATATACATAAGTCACAAAGTATACACATGAATACATGTACTTGTCATGAAGTATACACTTGAATACGTGCATCAGTCATGAAGTATACACATGAATACACTACAAGTCATGAGGTATACACTTGAATACACGTATGACATGAAGCATATACATGAATGTACATAAGGCATGAAGCATATACACATAAATAAATGTACATGCACATGGATACATGTAAGTCACAAAGTATACACATGAATATATGTAAGTCACATAGTATACACATGAATACACATAAGTCATGAAGTATACACTTGAATACATGTCAGTCATGAAGTATACACATGAATACACTACGAGTCATGAGGTATACACTTTCATTTTCCTATATTTTAGTTATTATTTTATATTAATAGGTACTTGTATTGTGTCCTTGCCACCTAGGTCCTTCATTTCTTATGTAATTTTTATGATTTTTGGTACAAAGGACTATAAAACATTTGGATGTGAGCCTATTTGTGTTGCATCTATGAATTACACTATAATTTGTATTGCATATTCTTTCTAAGACCTTCTCTAGATTCCCTCTTACTCTAGGTTTCTATTTCTATATCCACTTGCTAGATTTTATTACTATATTCTTAATTTTTCTATTTTCTCTTAGTTGAAAAACAAAAAACCATAGTACTCTGTCCAGGGAATGAGCATCTAGTTTTGATTAGGTGAAATACATTTAGATACATTTAAATCACTATGTTAGATTGTATATCAAAAACTATAGTTTTATGTTTTAAGATCTCTATCTATAAGAAATTAGAAGGTTGAAATAAATAAAATCAATTTCCCCCTATTGCAATAGGAAGTGTGGATGATAGAGGAAAACAATCAAGGAGAAGGGAGCAAGTAGGTGTGGAGTAATAAGATGGTTTTAATTTCAATGTAGATTCCCCTAGGGAAAAAGAGAGAAATGTCCCAAATAGATGATAGAGTGAAAAAGATAATGAAAATAAACTAATATAAAAATATGATCCAAACAAGTAAGACTATGCTCCGAAGAGTGTAATGGTTGGTGTGATGATAGAGTGGTAAATGAGATGAAAGAGAAGAAGGTGAAATTTCAAATAAATTTGATAGAAGATCAAAGATCAGAAAGTAACAAGAGATAATGTGATTATAAGTGATAAGTGAAATTATGTAGAAGGATAATATGGAGAATAGGTTGTAGGAAAATAAGGTATATAGGCACAAGGAGTCACAACATATTCAAGTGAATTTCATTATTCCATCATAATCTTATACACCAATTTGGTAAGAAAATTTCTTTCAACTATAAAATAGAAGTACACCATGTATATGGAAAAGTGGAAGTGTATAGGAGAAGTGCATAGTGTAAGTATGTGAAATGTAGGATATAGGAGACAATGTGAAAAGACAAGGGAGTAGCATAGAGCTTTGCATGAATCATTCAAGGGACTAGTCAATGTGTAATCTTGGGTTTCAGGAGAATGAGGAAAGGCAAGTGTATAAGGGGATTGTGGATGAAGGAAGTGAAGTGATATGATAAAGTACGGATCCAATTTTAGGTCATGTAGAGCATAAGAAAGGTAAAAGAAAACATCTGCAACTCAAGCTTTCAATCCTAGATTTAAATTGAAGGATACCCTATAGGTTGATTCAATATAAAAATAATTAGAGAAGTGGGACTATTTGATCAAGTGGAGTATTTTTCTTTGACTTGGTATGCTTTGACTTGCTTTAATTTTTGAGATATATGGATTTGAATTGCTTTGATTAGCACATGCTTTTTCTTTTTATTTTCATTTATTTTTCTATCTTTTTTGGAAGGGATGTCACTCCCATGGCCTGACCCCATGAAACTAGGAGGATGTGTTCATTGCCAAAGGCTAGAACCAATGAGTACAGACATCATTTTATTGTGCATGCACATGAAAGATTGATTTATTTGAGAACTCCAAAATTGATGAGCTAGAAGAAGGGTAATCCACTAGTGAGGTCATATATGTTGGGAAGGTAGAAGGGGGAAACAAGAATACATGAACCTAATCATGGAAAGGATAGATAGCATAAGTTAAGTGTAGATAAGCTAACAGTAAATGTAATGATGACATAGTGGAATGTGGATGGCTTGAAGATCTAAGTCTAGCATCACTATGTCAAAGAACTTATCATGGAAAGAGAGATGAGGAGTGCATGGGATTCATGAAAGGGAGAAGGTAAGTAGCATGATAGAGTTCAATACATGTAATACATGAAGCATAGACATGAATGTACGTAAGGCATGAAGCATACATGTAAATACATGTAATATAGACGAAGTATGCACATGGATACACATAAGTCATGAAGCATACACATGAATATATGTAGGTCACAAAGTATACACATGAATACATGTAAGTCACGAAGTATACACTTGAATACACATCAATCATGAAGTATACACATGATTACACTACAAGTCATGAGGTATACACTTGAATAGATGTAAGACATGAAGCATATACATGAATGTATGTAAGACATGGAGAATAAACACACATACCACAAGGTTTTGGGCAGCTAGAAATGGATATCCATTTCTGGGAAACGGATATCTATTTATACCTGCCCAAAATGGATATCCATTATGTTAATAACATATATCTGTTATTAACGGATATCTGTTAGTAACATATATCTATTTTGCTTTGGTTTTGCCTTGTATTTAGGCTTGGGATTGTCATACTTGACTTTCCTTGAATTCTAATGTTTTTGCAGGTTTCACTCTCTTCTTCGAACTTCACCCTTTGTGCTTACAATTTTTTTAATGCAAAATTGATAAAACGAAAAAGGGTTTATTGAAGAAATTGTCAGCTTTCTAAACGTATAAGATTTGCTTGGTTTTAATTTTATTAAATAAATATTAATAAATTTCTATGTAGTGTGTGTCTAAAATCCTGATGGACACACTAATTGAAAAACATCCATAACTTTCAAACTATTTCACCTTTTTGAGATCTGAAAGCTACATCACACTACTTTTCTGGCTATAGGTTTTAAAAAAAATTGATTTCCAATTTTTTTATCAAGTTAGGTTGGCTGGAAAATTACTTTTTAGTTTTTAAAAAACTCAATAAAAAATTCATAACTAATTATTTTATTGGAAAACAAATTCAAAAAAATATGTGTCACATCCGAGCACGAGTCTTCTATTTATTTTGAAAGATTCAAAAAAAAAAAAATCTCATAGTTAGGTTGGCTGGAATGACACCCACTTTTTATTTTTTTTTGAAAAATTTAATAATTTTTCATTGAAATATTCATTTTTCACTAAGTAAATTTAGTTTTTAAAAAATAATAATAGCCCATAAACTAGATTCAATTCTCTACAAATTTTGTTCTTACATATTTTTAAAATTGTGTAGATAATCCATTCAAATTTTCACATGAATTGGATTAAGTCTAATTTTTAGTATTTTCATTGCCACTTAGAGGTATAGTTTGGCCCATCATGATCCTATACATACCCATATACCAGAGCCAACTAGCCACTACATAGGTAGAGAAACACAGATTTCAAGTAGAGGGATAGGTTTCAATCTGAAGGCTCTGACGATGCATAGTTGCTAAGGATACCCTATAGGTATAGTTAGATAGAGATCAAGGAGATGCACAATGCTTGAGGTGAGAGAGAGAGAGAGAGAGAGAGAGAGAGAGAGAGAGAGAGAGAGAGAGAGAGAGAGAGAGAGAGAGAGAGAGAGAGAGAGAGAGAGATACATCTAGGACCTTACTCGGGCATCAAAGAATGACACAAGTTTTTACAAACTTGATGAGAGTTGTGAGGGATGCATAGAAAGCCTTGTGGGTACCCTAGTACTATAGGACCCAATATGAGAAAATAGTTTTGGTATAGAAGAGAATGCCATCATATGTAGAGCACACTGGTTTGCAGACAAGTGGATTGGTATCATGGTCTAGATTTGTAGCTATGGGTTTGCCTAGGGGGCTACCTTCATTACATCAAGGTTAGCTTGGGATAGTGTGAGCCATAGTTGAGATGGTTGGATATTTTGGGCATGCTCAATGGGCTTAGAAGACTAGACTTGATTGTACATTATTTTTGTGACACATTATTTTTTATGTATACACATGCATGGATATTATATTTTTGATTTAGACATATATTTTATATATGATGCTCACTTTTTCTTTGGACTCACTATTGATTCTTTATGGTTGCAATATTGATTTTTATGGTTGTGATGGATGGTTATGATGATGATGTTGATATATTTTATTATGTTGTGAGATGTTTGTGAGGATATGTGTGTGACTAATTCAACTATTGAAGTATGATGTTAAGAATGAATGTGATTTATGCATTGGTTATTATGAGATGTTTATGATGACATGTGGATAGGCAAGACGTTATAAGATGTTTTATGATGATTATGATGATTACATGGATGAGTATGATGTGATTTCTATCATGATGTGATTTATGATGAGGACTAACATTGGTGATTATAGGTACATGTGGGGGATCATTAAGGATATTCTAAATATGTTGAGAAACTTCTTTGCTATAGAATAAAATAGGTGTGATAGGATATACATATCAAGGTGACATTGTGTTTTATGCATAAAGGATTGACTCAAAAAAGTAAAATAAATCAAACCATGATGTGATAGGTCAAGAATAAACACAAAAGATGATATCCCAACAAATATATCCTTGAGACACAACATTGTATAATGGACAATGGTGGCCTCGGTGGAGTATGTAGTCAGGATGACACATAAGCAGTTCAGAGCTATGTCATACTTTGGGCCAGCTAAATGATTTAGGTTGAAATGTTTCACCCCAAAAATGTTTTAAGAGAAATAGATTCTCTTGAAACCACATGGACCCTACGTGGCATCATTTTTTGAATCAATATAATTTAATTTCAAATTTAAAAATCATATTTAATTGCATAGAAAGTTTTAGATGAAACTGTGCCAGCCAAAATCTTTTTAGCTAGCATAGTTTTGGCCATAACTACTTATGTGGTAGGCCACCCCCTCCTTTCAACAATTTTAAGAAACTTTCAACTTCACCTTCAAATTTCTCTAATCACTTGTTGTATTTTTATAAAATTAAAAAACAAATCTTTTATAGAGCTTGGAGTGTAGAATATATATATATATATATAGATTAGTTTTATTATTATCTTTTTTTTTAATTTATTATAAGTAGGTTATTATAATCAAACATGAGGCTAATTAGAAATTAAAAAATAATAAAATGTATTTAAATTTTTTAAAAATATATGGTGCACTAGAGGAGAGAATCTTCTCCAAGAGGGTATACATTTTCTTTTTAATGATAAAAAATTTAGACGAAAGCTAACATCCCATGAAAACTATGATATTTTGATTAAAATTGACCTAAAAATTTATTAAAAAAATAAATATTCATCGAAAATTAATTATTTTCGATGCACTTGATTTTCAAGTTATCTAAGTGGGAAAAAAAATTAAAGAAAAAAATTGCTATTTTTTTGTGATGTCCCATTGACCTCACTTTTTTTAATTTTCTTTTAGCAATCAAAACTATTCTATTAAATTTGTAAAAGAAATATGCAACTAATTTTTAAAAAATTATAACTATAAACTACATTAAGAGTTCTACATTTCATTAGTTTATATCATTTTAATAGTCAAAACATAAACATCACATTTAGGTAGTCCAAGTTGAAAAACTATGTTGGCCATTTCCTTTATAAAAGTGTGACACAGTTTTAAACTTTTACCCACACCAAAATGACAATTAGAGGATGGATGAAAGATGGTGAAAGTAGTGTAAACCCTAATTATGGAAGCTCTTGGTAGAAATAGAGGGTTCCAAGTGGCCCACTCCATCCAATGAAAAATCTAGGGATTTTTGATAGTTGGAATGACAAGGAAACTAACAATACTAGGTATTAAAACAACAGAGCTTTTAATAATAGAGGACATGATTCTTGGTTTAAAAGTAGTTAGACTTGACATGATAGAAGTAATTAAAATTTAAGATTGACATTAAAATTATTGACACATCAGACATTAAACAAGAATAAAGGGCACATCTAAATATTTTGTACTCTCAATGAGAAAAGAAGCTCAAGCATTGTGTACCCATGATAATGATAATGTTGACTAATTACTCCTAAGTTAGGATGGTCTTTGAAGGATATGGTAAGGATTATGCCATGAGCGTAGGTCTTAGTTGCCATGTGTTGTATAAAGTTGGAATCAATTTTCTTGCCTAGAGAATCATGGTGTAGAAGCGTGTCCATTCATCGTGCAAAAAGGTGTCATAGGGAATGGTCGAAGAGTGTTTCCCAAAGCATAGATCAAATTGTTTCCCCCAATCCATAGTAAACTCAAAAGGGAAGGATGGAGATGAAATGGATGATGGATGAAATGGAATGGATGGTGCCCCTGGGTGTGAGGAGTGCTTACACATAATGGATACCTAGTTATTCCCACATGATGCTTGCAAGCAAGGTTTTCATCATGGTGTCTTCCCAAGGTGTCATAAAAATGGTCATCACTAGATGACAATTTTTCTCTCTACTTATTTATTTATTTTTGACTATTATTAAGCATAGAAGTGCTTGGTATTCACAATATTCATAGATTCCTTCAATTCCTAACCATTAGGTGTAGCCAACTTGTAAGCTCCTGATCGATATTTAACCATGATCATATAAGGGCCCAACTATTTTGGTCTAAACTTACCTTTCTTTTATCTATCTTGATTAGAGTTCTTTTGATTTTCCTTGAGGACAAGATCACCAACTTGGAATTCTCTAGCTTTGATGTGCTTGTTGTAGCTTCGATGAAGGTGATTCTGATACACTTTTGTATGGTTTAGTGCATTAAGCCTATGTTAATATAGGAGTTCCAACTCATGTAGCTGTCCAACGCAGTACTCCTCATCATCAATTAAATTATATAGGGAGATCCATAATGATGGTATTTTGACCACAATTAGTAAACTACTTTATCTATATGAATATTAGGGAATATGGGGTGGCTCCTATGGGAGTGTGGATGCTTGTCCAATAGGCCCATAGGGCCAAATGAATTTGGAGGTGATAGTCATGGCCATCATCATTGATGATATTTTTAAGGATCTTGGTGAGAATTTTATTAGATACCTTGGCTTGACCATTATCTTGGGGGTAGTATGGAGTTGGCAATTTGTGTTTGGTGTGGAATTTTTCATGAAGGGTCTAGACTTCAGACTTTTTGAAGGATTTAACATTATTAATGATGATGGAGGTGAGAATAACATACTAGCAAATGATGTGGTTAAGGATTCAAGTTTGGATATTTGTTTGTCGGTAACATAAGTGAGTGGATTCATTTCAACCCACTTGGGGAAGTATTCTATTGTGGTGATGATGTGTTTATGGATATTAGATGAGGTAGGGTTTATTGTATTGGTGACATTGAGGCCCCAAGTGGAAAGGACCAAGGAGTAGTGATGGGTTGCAAAGCCTGAGATGGGGTGTGAGTCAAATCTCTATGCCTCTAGAAAGATATGCATTTCTTCACATATTGGCAAGTGTCATACTCAATAGTGGGCCAATAGTATCCTATGTGAATAATCTTCTTGGCTAGGACAATGCCATTGGTATGGGCTCTACAAATTCCATTGTGAATCTATTTCACCACTAGGTTTTCCCCATTCGAGTCAAGACATTATAGCAAAGTGTCGTCATAGCTCCTATGAATAAAGGGTGCCACCAAGGATAGTGAAATAGGAGGTGAATTAGATGAATGATTTTATATGATTACATAAGGTTGAATGAAAGGGTTTGATGGGTGAGATAGGTATGGATGCTATGATATTAGGAATTATTAGGACCAACAATGTTGCATACCATTTTAGACTCCATGAAATCATATGTTGTAATAAATAAATGCTCAACCAATAATTGACACTCATGTGTATCTACTAACATATCAAGGAAAGAACCTATTATAGCCATAGTATCTACAACCTTATTATTAACTCATAGGATTTTCTCAAAGGATATGTCATTGAAGTATTATTTGAATCTATCCACCATTCATTTGTAAGTAATAAGCTTTTCATCTTTGGTGTGGTATTCATCATTGAATTTATTGATGACTAGTTGGGAGTCATTGAACACTAATAAATGCAACTGGATATTCCATTGAATTGCTAGTTTGAGACTTGAAATTAGTGCCTCATACTCTACTGTGTTATTTGTACATAGGAAGATAATCTCAAAGACCTATGGGATGAGATATCCTTATGGTGTGAGGAATAGGATTCCTACCCTAGAGGCATGAGTGTTGAAAGACCTATCAAACTAAAGCTTCCATTCTTGTGATTCTATGATAGTGAGGATAGATTCATTAATAAAATCTAGAGTGAGTGGGTGAGTGTCTCCCAAAGGTGCCTCTCCCAACTAGTCTATGATTACTTGTTCCATAATAGATTTTTTATCCACATACTCAATATCAAATTTATTGAGGAGCATAACCCATTTAGCCATCCACCCTATCAATGCAGCTTTGGAGAGGAGGTACTTAAGTGAATCAATTTTGGTTCTGCATTTTGTATTATGAGTGAGCATGTAGTGTTTTAGAATTTGATATGTAAACATCATAGCTCGATGTGTTTTTCCATGAGTGTATAATTATATTTGTACCTAACCAATGTTATTCTCAAATAGTAAATTTCTCTTTATTGAACTTGATCATCGTGATATGCAAGTAGGGTAGCCAAAGTGTGTTGAGTAGTTGAAATATATAACAACAAACATATAAAAAAAGGGATACCTTTAACTACTAATCCTATATTACATTAAATATAAAATATATAGCAATTTTTATATAGAAAAAATGTTACATTTAACTTATAATACTATATTGGAGATCCACTTGGAATAGTCTATAGGCCAAATGAAGCCTACCTCCAGGAATTTTTGTAGTTCTTCCTTGATGAGGAGAGCATTTTTAGGTGCATTTTGTGCAAGTTTTATTTTATAGGTTTAGCATCCAATCACAAAATAAGGTGATGCAAAAATAGAGAAGAGTCTAGTTCTAGCATGTCGGCATAGGACTAGGCGAATACATTAGAAAAATCTTTGAGCAAGGTGACATGTATTTCCTTCTCTTCAAGATCCATGATAGCTACAATTTGTGTGATCTTTGGATTATCTTTTGTCCCCAAATTGATATCAATAACATCCTCAACTAGTAATGCTAACCCATCTTGTAGCTATGTAGATGTTGGCAGGAGGTTGAATTCTTCAACTATAGTAATGCCTTCTCGGTCTTCCTCAAAGAGTGTGGATGACTTCTTCTTGGTGGATTTCATAGTTTTTAAAGAATTTTTGGATGTTTATAATCGATATAACTCTTCCTTCTCTCCAGAAAATGACAACCTATTAAGGCCTACCTTGAAACTCTTCTTGTGGTACCCCTGCAGGATATGGTCTCAAAGTCCCAAAAATATGGATAATTCTTCTTCATTCTAAAACGTGTTTAATGGTATGCCATCTTGTTGGTCAAATAATATGAGTTTTTGGTATTGGAGGTTGAGATTGATAGTGAGGACAATAGTGTCATGGAAGAGGTTAGTGGTAGCTAGATCCTTGTAGGGGTCATGAATGGTTATTATCTAAATATTTGTGACATCAAAAGGAACATCCCCAATGGTTTTAGAGAAATCTCGAAGATCAAAAAGTTTCTCATCCCACTGTATATATCATGGTCCTCATGTTGTTGAATGTACATTGACATATGGGTTGAAGGATCCCTTGTTCATGCAGCCCAAAGCCCTTACCTTGATACTTTATATATTTTCACATTTTGAGAGCCATGGGATATTCATTATTCTAAAACATGATGCAAACTCATTCTCAAGATGAAACCAAGAACCATCAAAACTCTTAATTTGTTCATCGTCCATGCAACCATGTTGCACAAAAGTTATGGAATCATATCATATCTTTGTCTTCTCTATGATTTGTTTCAAGTTGGGGTGGCCATAAGATCATGGGGATAAGGGGATCATGCCTACATGAAAGGCTTGTTTGATCTTGTATTCCTCACAACCTTTGTTGATGATATTGACTTTAGATTTTGGAGGTGCATGAGTGGATGATGATGTAAGTTCACTAAGATCAATGTACGATGAGGGTTGCTTATCCTTGATAGGAGTGGAAATTTTGGTACTAGGGAAAAGGTGAGCCTTTCGGTAGTGTTCTTCCAACATCTTGTAATATTGGAAGGGGTGGGGATCAATGAAGTTGGTGACTTTAATTCCTTCATGAAATAACTTTAGGCATTGATGAAAGGTGGAGGGGACAACTTGAATGGCATGGATCCAATGAAGGGGATGTTTTACAAGGGAGGTCAAGATCAACAACATCACATAATGTTGGTTGTATAGCTAGCCCAACCTCTACTGGAAAGCTTATGGTTCCATCAGATTCTCTTTTTTCATTATCTTAAGACTCAGTTGTGATTAATTGTGGGCTTAAGGCCTCTTCCACATACCCATGGAGATGCATCAATTTCAAAGTGAGAAGATTTGACCTGATGCCATTTTCTATAAGCACTCTTTAAATTTTATGTTTTGAAATAATGGCCTTTGGATATGCAAGGGTTGATTATGGGATGTATCTAAGGATCTCATATCATGCTCATTGAAGGTGAGTCAATGGGGCAATGATAGGTGGCCAACAAGAGCTTGGAAGTGGGAAGGGTCAATGTTGTGAGGGAGCCTTGACTCTTGTAATACTTTGTCTAATACTTCCCTATGAATGTTATATGTTTTGAGAAGATCTAGGATTGATATGTGTGCAAGAGACTTCTTAAGTTGTTCAATGAGGTTGCATTGGTTGTTAATAGTAGGTGGGGGATTCCCTTGAATAGTGACCTTACCACATCATGTGGTTATTACATAATTCAAGGTTTTAATCTTAATAGTGTTAACTTGGGTATCAATTTGTTCAATATTACCAATAATGTAATAATAACTATGTGAGGTTTTATGATAATGGATATTGTGAGTGTGTGGTGTCTTGATTTTAATTTATCTTGGATGAGGGTCATAGTTGATCATATTTTGTGAAGGAGTCTTGGTAAATTTCCATTTGAGAATATGGTGAGGATTAATTTTTCTCTTTTACTTCAATGTGTCCCTTATCAATCAAATCTTAGATCTAGTTCTTAATCTTCATACATTTATTGGTGCCATGGCCCTTGATTTTGTGGTATTGATAATACGAGTCATTTTCTTTTATACCAAGTGGGTTTGGGTTTACATTGATTGAATGGATTGCTAGAGGGAAGGTGATCATTTTTTCTCTAATTAATTTATGGAGCACATCCATGATGGATTCTCCCAAGGGGATATATTGTCCTTTCTTGATTTTTTATTTTGGTTGCCCCCTAGGGATTGTAACACTAGGATGGATTTGCACAACTTGAATGTTATTTGAATCTATAACTTTATCACAGACCATATTCTTATTTTTGTTAAAAAATTTAGGTTTATCATTGGAATTTTGATCTTTAGTGAACAATTTTACAAGTCCATTAATTAAGGCTCTTTCAATTTATACCCTTTTTCAATGAATTCATCAAAGGGGGCAACACATTGGACTTGCAAATGGAAGGAGAATTTGGGATTAAGGTTGGTAACAAAAATATGGATTAATTACCTTTTAGGTATACCAGGGGAACCTACTTGTAAGGCTCTCCCATCATTGTAGAAAGGAAGAGAAACTCTCTCCATTTATTTGTTTTGTGTTACATAAATCCATCATGGTAAGTTTGTGTTCTATGTTAAATAGATATGTTTCACAAATTTTTCCTACCAAATAAAAAAATGAAATGATGAATCCTTTAGGTAAGTGAAGGAACCAGTCAATGGCTTGTCCACCTAGGTTTCTTGGAAAAATCTAAACTAGGAAGTTAATATTATGGGAAACTTCCTAGAACAACATATAAAATTCTTTGGCATGATCACGAGTATCTCCCTTTCCCTTATATTTATGAAATTTTAGGATTTAAAAATGCAAATGGAAGAATGTTTGAGAGAGACCAGTCAGGAGGGTAGGGACACAAATCCTCAAACTTATACCCTTTGTGTTGATAGGAGGACCCACCTTGTAGGCCCTATTGGTGTCTTTTTCTGATGCAACCTCAAATCTAAGGTATTTTAACACACAATTTAGTCCAAAGATAGAATAAATCTATGATCAACTTGAGGGTGAAAATTTCTAATGGCCAGGAGGGTGGATAAGACCTCATCTTCTTCTTTGAGCTTTGCCTCACTTAGGGGGTATTTCCTAGAGATGTTTTTCAAATAAATAAGTAGATTTAGTATGTAGATCTCAATATTATCTAATGGTAGGTTTCATGATGTGACAAAAGATAATAAACTAATTTATAATCCCTACATATGTGCTCACTAATATTTTACTTGCAACATCATGAACCTAGACAACACTTCATCGCCACTATACAACAATTGAAAGTGCCAATATTCATTTTCAATTTATAAGAGTGGATGAGATTATTGGAATGGATCTAGTAGTTTTTTTGTAGGTGTGAGAGAGATCCATCTAACCATAGATAACTAGATATGAGAAGGAGATTATGTCAATGAGGGTATGTCATATGTGAATAGTGTGTTGGTTGTCCTCTAACAAAGGTAGTGTTGGGTAGAATATGTGCTAACATTAATGTTTAGGAAAATCATATTTGATCTAATTTTTTTTAGCATATATTTTATAAATGTACTTCTAACATTGCCTCTTGCGTAGATTTGTATTGTCTAATACTGTGGTTTTGCAGGTTCTCATCTTGGGGGCTTCATTCCTCTACTCAAAGAACTCTCTAAAACCTCTAAAATATCCTTTTTGAGGTAGTATTTATGATGTTTGTTAGTAGGGTGAAAGGCACAGAGTAGAGCTGACTAGAAGTTGGTGCATACACTATGCAGAGGCTAGAACTGAAAGAAGAGACATCTCTATATGTAATAGATATATTATATATAGATATAGGATATCATGATATAGGATAAGAGAGGTATGAGATAGATTATGATATGAAAATGACAAAAGTCATCGATATAGATAGATAAGGTAGAGACTTAGACCTACCAGAGGATGGATGTATGACATTTGGTAGCTGTTAATATATATATATATATATAGAGAGAGAGAGAGATCTGCTGATACCAGGTAATTCTATGTTATCTTATTATTATCTGTATGTGATGCTCTATTTTTTTATTCTATGTGTTTTGCTATCAATCTCTAGGTACTTGACTAGGGTATGAACTGACTACAAAGACTTGACTAAGGACCGGATCTCTAGATCGATATCCCTCTCAATTTCTTGCTAACATTTAGTTCTATTGCTGAGACCCTGGAAGAAGGTATTTAAAGATTGAAAGGGCAAAACTTTCAAAGTACTGTAGAGTCTCAGAAAGAGGAGAAGGCTAGATTGGCAGAGAAAATTTTCAAGCTGTGGAGAAATTTAAGTCTCCTTATGTTCCTACCTCTGTGAGAGGGGAGAAGGCACTTAAGGGGATGACAAGTGGAAAGGGGGTAGGGTCTTTAAGGATCCTTCAAATGATGTGACTCTTCAAACAAGGATACCATGGGATATAAAAGGACCAATGGAACACTAAATTGTTGTAAATATGTGCCTAATCGGTGTTGTCATTGATGTCAACATATCCTTGATGTCATTAGTGTCAACTATATCTTATTCTATAGCTTGTTTAGAAGACTTGTTTATTGAGGATATTGAGAAAATTAGCCTCTCAACAAGAAACAAGTGAGTTACATATCTATCCATCAGAGACAGTGTAGTTCAATGAAGTAGATTGCTCCACATTCCTAGTAAGATGAAGATCAGAGTCTGTGGACTAAATGGTTTATAGAAGATTGTTTGAAGTTGCTCCAGTCAAGATTTGAGAGGTTCACATGGAGAATTGGTGAAGTTATAGCCATCTAAGGAGAACTGGGTTTTGTAGTTGTTTAGAGGTGATGGAGTGACAGAATTTTGGTCCAGATTGATTCGCATTGGAATATTATGATTTGCAAATCTAGAGGTGTGTTTAGGATGTCAGTGTGTATCCTCAACTCAAGTGGTTCATGGTTTGGAGGTCCGCAAGCAATCTTTCTAGTGTGAGAGTCATGACAGTTAGTGTTCTTGAGTTCCTGAATGAAGGTGCAAGTGTTTCTGGTGATCTGAGGTGGTGTGGTTGTTCCTGTTGATTTCATTGTGCTTGTGGTGGTCTCTGAATTGGGTGCCTATTGTGTTGATGGTCCACATTGAGGATTGAGCTTGTGGATGAAGATTTCTCCTTGGGTGTTGTTGCTCTTCCCAGTCTTGGCCAATCGGATGCATGGTATGTGTTGTAGATGATCTAAGAGAAGTTTTATGGAGCATGGCATGATGTTCAAGGAAGATTTGAGTCCCAGTTATGCTTGGCTAATAGTGTAGTGATTCACATGTAGCATTTTAAGTCTTGTGATTGTAATTTCTTGTAATGCCTATCTTGGAGAATATTTTAGATAGATGATTGTTTGGCCGACTTTGATGTTCATTCCAAAGTCGATGACTTGTATAAATAAGTGTTATGAAGTCATAAAAATGCGTTGAAGTGAGCCAAGATGTGGATGTAGCGAGGAAGTGAGTGGGGGTAGAATAGAGGTGTTGTGTGCTTCAATGGAATTGAATCTTGCATGAAGAAGATGCTATTTCTTAGTTCAACCTTTCAGTGTTAACCTTGTGAATGTTCTTGTAGGCAGTCAACCTCTTTTGAGTAGTGAGCTCTGGGTAGTGCACTTGAAGGCAAGTACCTTACCATTTTCTATTCTTTTAACAGAGAATAAATCTTGTGGGTTAACCCCCACCGTGGTTTTTCCCTTAACTAGGTTTCCACGTAAAAATCTTGGTGTTATGTGTGTTGATTATGCTTATGCTCATGTGTTGTTGATTCACACTTTCGTGGTTATATTATTAATCTATTAATAAGTGGTAAAGAAGATTAAATATAGTAAAAGATAAAAGTTTTGTGACAACTGATTCACCCCCCCTCAGTTTTCTACCCTAAATTCAACAATTGGTATCAAAGCCGGTTCCTCTAAAAGAATCTTGACCTCTTGAGGAGATCCAGGATGTTGACTTACAAGAAGGATAGTTCAAGATTTGATGGAGCAAATTAATCTCTTTGGAAGAATCGCATGAAGTACCATTAATGCATGGGTGATGCTTATTGGTTGATAACAAAGGATGAGTATAAGCCCCTAGATAAAGGTCCTTCAACTCCAAATGAACTCAAAGATGTTGAAAACAACATTCGAGCTAAAGAAGCTTTGTTGAGTGCCCTGATTGATACTAAAATGACAAATGTCCTAGAATTGAAAAATGCTTATGAAATCTAGAAAACATTGGAAACTCTATTTGATGGTGATGCATATGTCAAATGTGCTAATTTGCAAAGCTGGAAGGGTAGATATGAAAGTTTAAGGATAGGTGAAGATGAAAACATCACTTCCTACATGCAGAAGGTGAATGAACTTGTGTATAGTATCAAGTGTGCTGGTGGAAAACTAGAAGAATCAGAGATTTTTGGCAAGGTGTTCAGATCCTTACTTGCATCATACAAGCATAGAGTTGTTGCTATTGAGGAGATCAGGACTGTGACAACTGTTACAAGGGATCAATTGGTTGGCAAGATTTCAGCATTTGAAATGAGTGAGTTTGGTGATTCTCTTCCTAAATCAGAATCTTCTTTTAAGACTTGTGTTTCTCAGAAGCAAAGATTTGACATAGGTGAAAGATCTTCAAGAAGACTAACCAGATATGAGAAGACAAGGAAGGAACTTGAAGAAGATGAAACAGATCTTGAAGAACTTGAAGTCTTTTTTACCAAAAGATTACATAGAGGATCTAGTAAGTATGAAGGAAAGTTGCCTTTCAAAAAATTTTCTTGCAATAAGATTGGTCATTTTGCTTCAAGATGTCCAAAGAGGGTTTCATAGCCAAACCCTAACAGACCTAGGTTTCAGAAGAAATGCTACTATGTCCAAGAAGCTATTGATGAAGGAGTTACAGATGATGAATTTGATAAGAGAAGTACCTTTGGAAATGAATGGGTGTTCATTGCTATCAAAGAAGAAGATTCGGTGCCTACTGAATCTACTAGCTATGTGAATGTGGAAAGTGCCTTGGCTGCTCAGGTTGAAGAAAAGGATGAATGGGTGATTGACAGTGGATGTTCTCATCATATGACATGTGATAAGAGTAAGTTTGTAAGTATGGAAAGATATGAAGGTGGAATTGTGAAGTTTGGAGACAATTCATCTGGTAGAATCCATGGTAGAGGATCTATCTCTCTTGATGGTAAAAATAACACTAATGATGTTTTGTATGTAGAAGGATTGAAGCATAATCTTCTTAGTGTTGGATAGTTGGTTGACAAAGGGTATGATCTCTGATTCAAGGATGGGAAATGTAGAATATTGGAAAGCTCTAAAAATGAGATTGCATCTGGTACACAAACTAGAGGTAATATATTTCATTTAAGTAGTACTGTAAGAGCTATTTGATTGCTCAAACTGAATAGATTTGGTTGTGGCATAGGAGAATGTGTCATGTAAACTTTGATAATATTGTCAAGATAAGTACTACTCAGGCTGTGAGAGATTTTCCAAAGCTTGTAAAACCTGCTAATAGCATGTGTAAGGAATGTCAGTTGGGCAAACAGAGCAGAACTACATTCAAAAGTAAAGAACAATTTTCAAGTGGATTGTTAGAAATTGTGCACACTAATTTGTGTGGTCCTGCCAGAGTTAGTAGTTTGCAAGGAGACATATACTTTATGTTGCTAATTGATTATTACTCCTGGATGATGTGGGTCACTTTCTTGAGAGAAAAATTAGAGGCTCTTGAAAAATTCAAGGTGTTCAAGGCTAGGGTAGAGAATGAGATTGGTGTGAAGATAAAATATCTAAGATTTGATAGAGGTGGAGAGTTTACCTCTGGTGAGTTTAATGCATTTTGCAAAAATCATGTAATAAGAAGATAGTTATCTGCTCCTTGGACTCCTCAGCAGAACGAAGTTGTGGAAAGAAAGAACCAGACAATTCAAGAGGCTTCTAGAACCATGATGATGGAAGAAAATGTTCCACATGTCTACTGGAGAGAGGCTGTGAGTACTACTGTCTACACTCTTAACCAAGTGTAGATCAAAGGTAACATTGATAAAACTCCTTATGAACTATGGTTTGGTAATGCTCCTACTGTGAAATACTTCAGAGTTTTTGGTAGTAAATGCTATATCAAAAGAGATGAAGATCTAGGCAAGTTTGATGCAAGGTGTGATGAAGGAATATTTTTGGGTTATTCCAACCAAAGCAAGGCATACCAGTGCTTTAACAAGAGATTGAAAAGGATTGTTGAAAGTGCTAATGTCAAGGTTGATGAAAGCATGGAGAGACCTTCTAAGTTCTATGGATATGAATTAGATAATGAAAATGAAAAGCAAGTTCAAGCTCAGACTCAGAATCAGATTTATCTAAAAAATCCAGTGACTCAAGAAGCTAATGAAAATGTTGAGGAACAAGTTCAAGAATCAGAAGTTCAAGAAAATCTAAAAACTCCTAGGTATGTAAGGTTGAATCATTCTGAAGATCAGATCATAGGATATAGAAACAAAGGTGTTCAAACTAGAAGAAAAATTTCTTCAAAGAACAAGTGGAGTATTGTTTAATTTCAAAGATTGAACCAAAATTAGTGAATGAAGCATGTAATGATAAAAGTTGGGTAAAAGTAATGGAAGAAGAATTAATGCAAATTGAAAAGAATCACACTTGGGATCTTGTTCCTAGACCTAAAGACAAAAAGGTAATTGGAACTAAATGGGTCTTCTGGAATAAATTGAATGAAGATGGTGAAGTTATGAGAAACAAAGCAAGATTGGTGTGCAAAGGATATTCTTAGGTAGAAGGAATTGATTTTGAATAAACTTTTGCTCCAATGGCAAGAATCAAAGTAGTCAGATTATTTCTTGCCTTTGTTGCTTACAAAGATTTCAAAGTTTACCAGATGGATGTCAAGTCAGCATTCCTGAATGGAGAGTTGGAAGAAGTCTACATTGAGCAACTGAAAGGATTCCAGTTGTCTGATCAAGGAGATATGGTTTGCAGATTGAAGAAAGCATTGTATGGACTTAAACAAGCCCCAAGAGCCTAGTATACAAGGTTAGATAAGTATCTGCTAAAGTTAGGCTTTAGAAAAGGCATTGTTGACAATAATCTTTATTTCAAAATTGATCATGAACACATCTTGATTGTTGAGGTATTTGTTGATGATATCATCTTTGGTGGAAATGAAAGCATGCGTAAAAAATTTTCTGATCAGATATAAAGTGAATTTGAGATGTCCAAGCTTGGTGAAATGAATTTCTTCTTAGGTCTACAAATCATTCAGTCAGATATGGGCATCTTCATATCTCAGTCTAAGTATGTAAAAGAGTTGTTGAAAAAGTTTGGAATGGAGGATTAAAAACCAGTGAGTACTCCTATGATAACCGGATGCAAGTTGAGTAAAGATGATGACTCCCCTAAGGTAGATGAGAAAAGGTATAGATCAATGATTGGAGGACTACTTTATCTGACTCATACTAGACCTGATATTATGAATGTAGTTGGCCTTGTTGCTAGATTACAAGCTGATCATAGAGAATCTCATGTTGTAGCAGTCAAAAGAATTTTTAGATATCTGAAGGGAACATCTAATTATGGCTTATGGTATCCTAAGGGTGATGATTTCACTCTTCATGCATATACAGATGTTGATTGGACATGAGATGTGGATGATAGGAAAAGTACTAGTGGTGGTGCATTTTTCTTGGGTAAGAGATTGGTTTCTTGGTTGAGAAAAAAGCAGGAGGCAATTTCTCTATCTACTACAAAGTTAGAGTATACAGCAACAACAAGCAATTGTACTCAAGTTTTGTGGATGAAACAAATGCTGAAGGATATCAAAATTGTGTTTGAAGAGCCTATTACAGACTTCTGTGATAAACATTTCAAAGAATCTGGTGTTGCATTCAAAAACAAATCACATATCCATCAAGTTTAACTTTTTGAGAGAGAAGGTAAATGAGAATGAAATTAGATTGGAGTTTGTTCCTTCAAAGGATTAGATTGCATATATCTTCACTAAGCCTCTACCTAAGGACACTTTTGAGTATCACAGAGGAAAGCTAGGGGTGATTACCCCTCCTGTTCAGAACTAAGGTGCACTAGTGTGCATCAGTCTGGTGGAACTCACAATCATATCTAGTGATCCAGATTGGTGTTAAGGGGATGCTACTTAGGGGGAATAGTCAGCATGTTCTGAGCTTAGTTTGGTCTTGTCCAAGAAACAAAAAGGGTGAGAGATGATTGCAAATATGTGCCCTTTGACATTGATGTCAAAGGGCGAGAGAAGTCATGTGAAAAACTTGGAAGTAAGTGGTTGCTGGTGAAAGGGGGAGTAGTGAAGAAAGTGGTTGTAGATGTGATAAGAGAAAGGAGGAGAAGTTCATGTCTTGATGGTTGAAACAATTTTTCACATCATATGTTGCCATCAATGACAAAGGGGGAGATTGTTGCAAATATGTGCCTAATCGGTGTTGTCATTGATGTCAACATATCCTGGTTGTCATTAGTGTCAACTGTATCTTATTCTATAGCTTGTTTAGAAGACTTGTATGTTGAGGATATTGAGAAAATTAGCCTCTCCGAAAGAAACAAGTGAGTTACATATCTTTCTGTCAGAGATAGTGAAGACAATGCAGTTCAGTGAAGTAGATTGCTCCACATTCCTATTTAGATGAAGATCAGAGTCCATGGATTAAAGGGTTTATAGAGGAATGTCTAAATTTTCTCCAATCAAGATTTAAGAGGTCCACATGGAGAATTGGCGAAGTTATAGCCATCTGAGTAGAACTGGGTTTTATAGTTGCTCAGAGGTGACAGAGTGACAAAATTTTGGTCTAGATTGATCCGCATTAGAATATTATAATTTACAGATCTAGAGGTGTGTTTAGGATGTCAGTGTGTATCCTCAACTCAAGTGTTTCATGGTTTGGAGGTCCACAATCAATCTTTCTAGTGTGGCAGTCATGGTAGTTGGTGTTCTTGAGTTCCTAGATGAAAGTACAAGTGTTTCTGGTGATCTGAGATGGTGCGGTTGTTCCTATTGATTTCATTATGCTTGTGGTGGTCTCTGAATCAGGTTCTTGTTGTGTTGATGGTCCACATTGAGGATTGAGCTCATGGATGAAGATTTCTCCTTGGGTGTTGTTGTTCTTCCTAGTCTTGACTGACTGAATGCATGGTGCATGTTGCAGATGATCTAAGAGAAGTTGTATGGAGTGTGGCATGATGTTCGAGGAAGATTTGAGTCCCAGTTATGCTTGGTTGATAGTGTTGTGATTCACATGTAGCATTTTAAGTCTTGTGATTGTAATTTCTTGTAATGCCTATCTTGGAGAATATTTTAGATAGACGATTGTTTGGCTGACTTTGATGTTCATTCCAAAGTTAATGACTTATATAAATAAGTGTTGTGAAGTCATGGAAATGCGTTGAAGTGAGCAAAGATGTGGATGTAGCAAAGAAGTGAGTGGGAACAGAACAAAGGTGTTGTGCACTTCAATGAAACTGAATCTTGCATGAAGAAGATGTTGTTTCTTAGTTCAACCTTTTAGTGTTAACCTTGTGAATGTTCTTGTAGGCAGTGAGCCTCTTTTGAGCAATGAGCTCTAGGTAGTGCCCCCAAAGGCAAGTGCCTTCCCATTTTCTATTCTTTTAATAGAGAATAAATCTTGTGGGTTAACCCCCACCATGGTTTTTCCCTTAATCAAGTTTCCACGTAAAAATCCTGGTGTCATTTGTGTTGATTATGTTTCTACTCATGTGTTGTTGATTCATGCTTTCATGGTTATATCATTAATCTGTTAATAAGTGGTAAAGAAGATTAAATATAGAAAAAGATAAAAGTTTTGTGACAACTGATTCACCCCCCCTCTCAGTTGTCTGCCCTAATTTCAACACAAATCAAGCAAATCCATGGTGAAAGGGGAGAAGCAGAGGAAAAGAGAGATCGATGAAGAAATCATAACTGGAATGGAGATAAGTAGAGAAGAAAGATTGCAGAAAATCAAGGAATGATAGGAATGTTACTGTAAAAGGATGGAAAGGGCACAAGAGAGTGGAAAAGAGATGACAATAGAAGTTGTAAAAGAAAAGGAGGAAGAATTCATGTTTTGTGCCATGGAGGGTCTTGCCAGAAGGGAATAAGAAGACAAGCACATCAAGGAGGATGTTATTGAGCGTGCCACTATGGGTGCTCCTAGAGAAAGGAGGTTAGAAAGAGAAGAGATAGAGTGTTTTATGGAGGATATTGCTAAGCATGCCACTGTGGGTGCTTTCGGATAAGAAGGCAGAAGGGAAAAGGAAGAAAGCTTAGTGAATTAGGGTTTATGCCATAGACTACTGAAAAACCTGAATTAACAAATGGAAATTTTGAAGATGGATGAGGAATATATAGAGGAGCTAATTTTCCAAAACATAAAGAAGATAAGAGGAAGAGGAGAAGATGTGGTAAACATTGAGAGGAGCTTTGAGGGTTTTGGAAGGTCATTTCAATCTAATTGGATGCTGACATGATGTCATTCACAAATAAAAGAGTATCCTCTAATTTGAATAGAAACTATGAAGAGAGACAACCCCTAGATTAGGAGTGACCTCGAGTGCCATATAAAGTCAAAAGAATTTTAGTTGAGAAAGAGGATATTTAATTAAACAAGGAATCAGAGAGAATAGAAGAGATCCAGAGTAATTTCACAAAAGTTTTTGGAGAGGAGTACTTTGATATCTGACTATAGGGAGAAAAGGGAAGAGAAGGAAAGCAAGTTGTGAGAAGACAACCTAACCGGAGGAGTAGACCAGAGGAAACCTACCGCAAAATATCAGAGACTTTGAGAGGATCAATCATGGATATTCCTATCAAGTTACCAGTCTTTGAGAAGGATACTACTGAAGTAGCAAAGCACATTTTTGTTTTGGAGCCCATTTGGAACCGGAAGGGAGTAACATGAGATGAAATCAAGCTATTTGAATTCATAGGCACCTTAAAAAATGAAGCATTAAAGTGCTATAGGAAGACATGTCCAAATAGTGATAAGGAATGGGATGATATCAAGAAGCTATTTTGGAGAATTTTAGAGTTCTAGATATTCTGACAGAAGGGGTTAGTAAGATGAGAGATTTGATGCAATTGGACAAAGAATCAATAAAAGACTTTGATAGAAGATTCAAGGAGATAACTAGGAAGTTGGAGGAGCCACTAACTGAGAAGCAAAAGATAGAATGGTTTGTTTCTAGAATAATCCACTAAATAAGGTCAGCCCTAGATAGAAGAATATTTGAAACATATGCAAAAATAGTGACACTGGCCTACCAGATAGAGTATTACTCTTGGCATAGACAAGATAAGATGAAGGAAAACCTAGAATTGGAGAAGCTAAAATTGGAATTGGAGCGGTTGAACCTAAGATGGGATATTTTGGCTAAGTTAGAGAAGAATACATAGAAACAAAGACCTAATATTTGGTGCTCATACTGTACAAGAGAAGGTCACTTTAGAAATGAATTCCCTAGGATGAAAGGGGAAAGACAAGCTACCACAATAAAAGCAAACATCAAAACAATAACAAAAAGAGCCAATTTAGTATATTGTGGACTATGTAGAGAATGGGATGACCATGAAACATCGAATTGTCCTTCATAGAACTTCCAGAGGAAAAATGAACTTGTTGATGAAGAAGATGAGACATGGTACACAAACTTGGTGAAGAGTAACAACATGTCATATGTAGAAAGAAACTCACATGATCATGGTTACAATAAATCAAGTTGGAGAAACCAAAGGAATGTCAATGCAATTCAAAATTCAAATTCTAGTAGTCCATTTTATGGGAATAACTACATTAATGATGATAGCAATTTGGAGGCTACAGAGGAGGAAGAGGATGTGGAAGAGGTCAAAGAAGGAGAGAGGATGCTACATGTTTCAATTGTAGTAAGCTAGGACACTTTACTAATGAATGTTGGAGTGAAAGGAAAACACATTGTTCATTTTGTAGCATTATAGAGCATTATCTATTTTCTTGTGATAGAGAACAACAATACTTCTGGAATGCACAACCATAGTCTAAGAGCAAGGAGTTATAGAATTTGAATAATAAAAAAGGGACTGGGATAATAAGAAGAGAACCTAAGGGTCAAGGTGCAAGAACTTGCTAGAAGAATAGTAGGGAGGAAATAGACATATCCTCAACTAAATCCATAGAACAAGAAGAGTACTACTAGAGAAGCAAACCAAAACATATCAGAAAATATAGAAGAAGAAGAAAGGAGAAATCTATAGTACTGACAAGACAAGGAACAAATACTAGAAGACATTACACAATTGAGATAGAAGATAGTGAGGATGAAGGAGAATTTATTCCTACTAAAAAACAACATGAGGGAGTTGTGAAGGAAGCCAAACAAACAATAAGAAAGGAGAAAGAGAAGGAGAAGCAATACAAGAAATTTTTCACCGAAGGAGAAGTAGAAGCTCTCAAGCAATTAGCCCAATTGACACAACAACACATACTTCTTGAGAAACTGAAGCAATTTTCTAAATACTAGAATAAGGAGCAAGGTCAAAATATTCAACTCTAGAGCATGGGAATAATAGATAGAGAATGGAAGAAAAAGCCACTAATGGTGGATGTTCATATCTATCATAGAATAGTCCAGAATGCCATGACAGATTTGGGAGCAGATGTCAACATGATAACAAAGAAGCTTTGGGAGTAGTTGGGAAGACCTAAACTAATAGAGACAACTTACAACATAATCTTGATAGATGGATCCAATATGCAGACAATGGGGACATGGAATCAAGTGGAAGTCAACCTAATGGGGGTCAAATAGTTCTTAGACTTTATTGTTGTAGCAATGAAGGATCAAGGAGAAGCCTTCAATGAACTTTTAGGGTTGAGATGGTTTGTGGATGCAAATGGTATCATAGACTCCTAGAAAGAAGAGATATCATTTGCTAATGATAACAAGACTGTCAAAATTCATTTGGGATCATCAATGGAGGAAACATGCATAGAAGAAGTCAACCAGACTAAATATAGTGATAAGGATGTAAATAATCTCTACACAATTTCAAGATTGGATGTAGAGGACACAATAGAAGAACCTAATTCTGAGGAAGAATTGAAGATAGAAGATGATCACTACAAAAAAAATAGTGAAGAAGTTCTAGAAGCCTAGTTGAGAGAAGAACCAAAACTAAAAACATGGAAAGTGTTGGGTTACCGAAGGATATTCATGGTCAACATTGGTGAGGAAGGTATACCGCAATCCTCTGTACTTCATTAAAACTCACTAGAAATCACATGTGGCACATCTATGGAGGACATTGAAGACATGGATCAAAGATCTCACTGGGTAAGTCATATTTTGAAAGGAATTTCACATATCAAGCTACCTAGGTTTTTAGGAGTACAAAATCTGCATACATATCTGGGAGAAATGGAGATAGTTTTTTCAGATGAAGACATAAGATTACAAGTTGTACAACACACATTGGTATTTAATTCCACAAAGTAATGGAACACACACAAATACACAATAAATTGATGGCCAGTATTCAAAATATCCATTAGGACAAGATATTTTCTAGAGGAAGGAGAATATGACATAATACCCAAATACTCAGGTCAGGTCTCCCCACAAGAACATTTATCCATGTGTACAATGGTATGGAGAGAAAGGAATGAATATAATGAGATACTATTCACACATTTCTTTTATTGGACACTATCACCAAATGCACAGACATGGTATATAAATCAAGAATGATTTAAAGAAACTAGATATTGGGAAGAACTGCAAAAGGGATTTATTCACACATTCTCATTCTTTAGTCAGGACAAGAACATATACAAAACACTCCTCAGAATCAAGGAAATCATCTTTCAACAGGATGCAGAAGAAGAAGTAAAACTAGAACAAAGATCACCACTGGCAGGAATGGAAGGCATATGGAAAACCATAGAATGGATGGATAAAGAATCATACCTAGAGAAACACAAATGCTACAAAACATCACAATAGGAGGATGAAGAGAATAAGGAACCAGAAATAAAGATTGAGCAAGGAGAAAGGAAGCTGGAAGAATCAATAGCTCTCAAAGAAAAATATTACAATAAGCCCATCCAACTAAGGGAGGAGAACATTGCCAAAGGAGATCCTAAGCTAGCCAAAATAGGAGACTATTGGGATGAGAAGGAAGTGGCACAAGTAGTAGAAATTTTATCTGAGTATGAGGATTTGTTTCCTAGAAAGTTCACAGAGATGAAGGGAATCAAAGAGGAATCCAGAATAATAAAAATTCAATTAAAAGAAGGCAGTAAACCAATCAAGAAAATACCATGCAAATTGAATCTAAATATGAAGAAAAATGTTAAAGTAGAACTTGATAAGATGCCAGAAGTAGGGATCATAAAACTAGTGTAGGAAGTAGAGTGGATCAGTCCAACGGTGGTACAGAATAAGAAAATAGGAGAAATAAGGATTTGCAAAGACTATAGAGAGTTGAATAAAGCTTGTATTCATGATCCTTTCACTACACCATTCGCAGAGGAAATCTTGGAGTCAGTTGTTGGCGGGTAGATTTACTACTTCACTAATGGATTCTCCGGATACTACCAGGTAAAAATCAGAGAGGAGGATCAACCTAAAACAACTTTTTCTTCTGAACTAGGATCTTTCATGTATACGATTATGCCATTTGGATTGAAAAATACACCTACAAAATTCAATACAATTATGGTAAATGCATTCAAGGAGTTTATACATGATTTCCTAGAAATCTCTTTAGATGATTGGACTATATTTGGACTAGTAAAAGATCACACATAGACATTGAGGTTGATGCTGAATAAATGTAGAAGCTTACAAATCTCCCTAAACATGAAGAAGTGCACTTTTATGATACCATTTGGAACACTACTAGGTCATATAATATGCAAAGAAGGATTGATGGTTGATCCCCTAAAAGTTGCAATTACTCAAAACTTGATGCCACCAAAAACCACATCTGATGTCAAAACATTCCTAGGATATATTGATTACTACCAAAAGTTCATCAAGAGTTATGCAACCATCTCAACACCTATAGAAAAACTATTGAAGAAGGAATAGGGAAAAAGTATTAACTGGAATGAGCAGCACCAAAAGGTATTTGATACATTGCAATAGAAGATAACAGAAGTAGCCATAGTCATATTTCTGAATTGGGAGAACACATTCCATGTTCATGTGGATGGATTAGGGATTGTAGTAGGAGCAATACTAACTCAACCAAGGGGTTCTAAGGATTATCCTATAGCATTTGCAAGCAGGAGTCTGTCAAAATTAGAGAATAATTATACCACAACTAAAAGGGAAGCCCTAGCAATGTTGTATACATTATAGAAGTTCAGACATTACCTCTTGTCAACACCTTTTGTATTCTACACTAATCATGAATCATTGAAATACCTACTCAACAAACCAATCATCCAAGGAAGAATTTGTTGATGGCTACTCTTGTTTCAAGAGTTTGAATTTTCAATCATGGTGAAATCAGGAAAGCACAATCAAGGACTAGACTAATTGTCCATAATTAAGACAGGGGAAGATCTAAAGGTACGTGAAGAAGAACTACATGGTATAAATTTGTTCAGAGTGAATACGGTACCAAAAGAGTTCATAGATATAGCATACCTATTGACTACAGGTGAACCTCCAGCAGAGATGTCAGCGCAAGAAAGATAGAACCTAATGCGTAAGTCTTTTTCCATATACATTGACTGAAGGAGAGCTACATGTCTGAGGAAAGTATTATATCATTAGAAGGGTACTGTATGAACATGAAAGAGAAGGATTCTAAGAGAAGCACATGAAGGGATAGTAGGAGGACATAATTCTGGAGACATGACAACAAAAAAAATCAAACTAGTCGGGCCATGGTGGCCTATACTTTTCAAAGATGCAAAGAGATATGTGAAGAATTGTGATGTATGTCAAAGAATAGGGAAACCTACTACAAGAGATGAGATGCCACTGAGACTAGTTCCAGCACAGTTACCTTTTTAGAAATGGGATATTGATTTCACCCACTAACAAAGCACTCAAAAGCTATATTCATCATTACCAGAGTGAAATATCTGACTAAGTGGGCTAAAGCACAACCAACTAAGGATTGCACTACAACAAATTCCACCAAGCTCATCTATGAGTACATAATTACCATATTTGGCTACCCATTGAGTATAACTAGTGATCAGGGTAAACATTTTGTAAACAAGATAATTTTAGAGCTATTAAATAACTTCATGATAACACACAACAAGAGTTCACCATATCATCCACAAGAAAATGGAGCAAGTGAAGCTTTGAATAAGATCATTAGAGTAGCATTAACAAAGATGTACAATGGGAACAAGACAAATTGGGACCTAAAGGTACCTGCAGTACTCTGGGCATATAGAACAACCTTCAAAAGAACCACTAAGTTCACTTCCTATGAACTAGTGTATGTAATAGATGCTACAATATCAGTACAATTCATATTTCAAAACTTTTAGACAACATAGACTCTCATGCTAGAAGAAGAAGACTCTCTCACACAGAGGATTAAAGAATTGGAAAAAATAGATGAGGACAGATTGATGGTAGCATACAATATGAACTTGGAAAGGAAACAATAGAAGGCTTGGCATGATAGAAATCTAAGGACCAAGACATTTAAGGAAGGTGACTTAGTACTCCTATATGAAAACAAGCTTAACAAGCAAGGAAAACTAAATACAAGGTGGTTGGGACCATTTTACATTGAAGAAATTATAGATTATGGAGTAGTCAAACTGAAGAATATGGAGTGTCAAATATCAGTTGGCTATGTCAATGGTGCAAAAATCAAGAAGTATTTTCAACTGGAGTAGAGCATGTCTTGAGGACAAGACATAATTTTGAAGGGGGTGATGTAAGCAGGGTGCAGTGCATAGAACAAAGTTGACTGGAAGCTCGTGCATACACTATGTAGAGCCTAGAGACGACAAGAGACACATCCCTATATTATGTAATAGATATAGTATATCACATGATATACGATAAGAGAAGTATGGCATAGATTTTTATATGAAAATGACATAGAATTCATGGATATAGATAGATGAGGTAGAGACTTAGGCCTACCGGAGGATGGATGTATGACATTTGGTAGCTATTTATATATATATAGATCTTCTAGTACTGGGTAATTTTATGTTGTCTTATTATTATTTGTATGTGATGCTTTTTTTTGTTGTTCTTTGTGTTTTTCTATCAATCTCTAGCTACTTGACTGGGCTATAAATTTTGACTGAGGACTGGATCTATGGATGGGTATCCCTCTCCATTTCTTGCCAACAATGTTATTTCTTTTTGTACTTTAGCATAGCATATCACCTAGCGTCGTAACCCTGCTAAAGTGGGGGCTAAATGTATTGTCAAAAATTGCATACCCTTGTAATTTATTTCTATGTTTTGCACTAACTTTGGTGTCCACTCCCTAAGTATGTTTTTAGGTTCATTTCGACTTTTCCATAGCCTTTTTTGTAACCCACACAAATGCTCGTGTTGTGTTTAAACCTTTATGTTTACTTTCATCAGAATTTGTTTTAGTGTCTTGTTATTCTCTTCATCCTATGATGTTTCATGTGACTAGGAGCTAGATTCACTTGGATGCTAGCACTTAGTATGGACGTCCACATCTCATGCTATCATCCTGCACCTATGTGATGCCAAGTGACCATTTTTAGGCATTACTAACCACTTTCAATGATGTTCGTGATTCTTGTAATGACTTTGAACCTCGCAAAATGACCTTCCTTCACCTATCTTCTCACTTTTTCCGTGTACTTTGGCAATTTTTTGAATCTATCTTCTCATTCTCAAGCAATTTGGAAAAACTCTTTGGCTCTCATCTATAACTTGGCGAAGAAATCTATGAACTATTGCTCTATTGTGTCCATCTACAATGTTCTCTTGATATTCTCAAGGATTCTCCATGGGTAAGCTATTGTATACATGCTAATGTGATTTTTTCTTGAGGGTTTAGTGGCTTCTTCATGGGGTTTTATTGAGACCATTGCTTTCTAGATTGTTCTACTTTAGCTAGGTAGTTTGCTCTTCCATTAACTAGGTGATTGGGTTTCATTTATGCTCTTCTATTTCTATTTTGTTGTGTAATCCATAGTTTGCTTGTTGCATTGTGTGGGTTACCTCCACCTCCCTTTCTTTCTTCCAAGCTATCACACTTGTTTGCTCTCTTTAGTTTGAGTAGATTATTTTTCATTTTTACTTTTTAAAATATCTTGTCATTGTTGTTATTCCATTCTATTCACATATACAAGGTAGTAGCACACATTCAATTTTCATATTTTTCCATCTTGGCTGCCCATGGAGGTCAAAAGACCAAAATAGGGGCTTGACCTCAAGGCAAGCTCCCAAGTAACCCCAACAAATTTTCCTCTCCATTTGCAGGTCACAAATTTGAGTGGAAAGCTTCATTCCTCTTTGTGGGTTTTGTGAGCTCTTTTCTTAAATCCCTTCTTTTATTTTTCTCATTTTATCTGTTTGAAGTTGTGTTCATTTCTTTTTTATTTAAGTTTATTTCTATCACCTGGAGACTATTGGATGTGCATTTCATCTTTTGATGTATTGTACAAGTGATTAGAAGTAAAATTGAACTAGTGTTTTGAGTTTTCTGTATGGCTCAGACTACACCACAACATGCAAATGTCCCCATGATATGTTGGCATCCCTAGAAAAGGGCTCCATCTTTTGATACCAAATTCTTCAATATCTCTTAATCTATTTTGCATCTAAAATTCCTAGATTCTGTCTATATTACTTTATTTTCAACATTTTACCAACTTTCCTTTATCTTTCTAGCAATCAATATAGTTTCTATTTTCATATTTTAGCGTTAAAAAGGTTTGGTAATGTTAGTCTATCAAAAACAAGTAGATAGAAAAACTAAAATAGATCTTGGTGGTAGTTGTAGTGGAAAATTTCCTCAGCTAATACATTTTGGTCAAGGTGTACATTTTTCCTTTACATTTTTGGCGAACCCGATGTATCTTAACTTTTAAAAATTTACACATTTTCTTCACCATTGTGGTTCACTCCACATTTTTGGTGAACTTGATGTGCTTTAAACTTTAAAACACTTTTTTTAAACACTTCAAACAACAAACTTTTATCTCATCATAGTTGGTTGTGTTTTGTGAGGTCAAAACTTGGTTTATTAGCTTCATGACCCAATCATCTCGTTCAAATTATATCATTCATAGAAGCTTGTGACACATCTCTATAATGGCTCAATCCCATGCCCTTGCTACTCCTATCAGGTCAATACTTGATTTTACAATCTTCTCTTATGATTCTTCTAGATTACAACTCTTCCATCTTTGTCTTCTCTTTCTATTCTGATGACTAGTTATCATGATGTACCTTTGACCATGAGGCCGCATTATGCAGTGTTCCACTAGAGTAAATCTAGGAGTTAGACTATCACTTGGTAGACTTCCAAGATCACCTAGGTAATGAGGACCTACCTAGTGTTGTTATTCCTCTAGTTGAGGCTATTTGTACCATGTTAACAAATCACCCTAATGGTCTTGACTTCTTCTGTGGTATTGCCCTTATCATACACAACGATACTCCACCATTGGAAAGCTAGTGTCTAGCACCTCAAGACTCTCATTATAATATCACAGGTAATCATCTTTCAATTCCAATGGCTACCTCATGTACAAAAACATTTACATCTTCACACATGACTATTAGCACTGAATAAGAGGGAAGTGTAGGTGTTAGCTCATCTAGACGTGCTACAAACCCCATTAACTAATATGGGTTTTTTATGCCCTCGTGTCCCTTATAGTTTACTTTTATGGTGGTAACCTCAAAGCCTCTTAACTACTATCCCTTCCCCTCACTTCTCTTCCCACTTCTACACCCATTCATACCATCAATCTTGTCATTAACCAACTTCTCCATAACGTTGGTTCTTTGTAGAAAAAACTTGCTTCCTTATCCACCTCATTTGTGTAGCCTCTCATTCCTGCATATTGCTGATGCAGTCCATTATCACTCACTATCCTTGTGTTAAACTTTTCATGGACCAGCTAGGAGTCAAACCTAGGACCTTTCATTTTCTGTTGGAGTGCTCTACCAATTTAGCTCCTAGCCCTTTATGGCTAGTCCATCATCAGTCTAGGTGTGGCTTATTTGGACAACACCCCCCTTAAGCCACACTTCAAGTGCTTAAGGCTCCTAGCCTAGCTCTCATACCATTTTAAACCTTTCATAGACCAGCTAGGAGTGGATCCTAGGACCTTCCATTTGCTACTAGAGTACTCTACAAACTGAGCTACTGGCCCTTTATAGCTAGTCCATCATTGGTCTGAGTGTGGCTTATTTCCAACACCCCCCTCAAGCCACACTTCAAGTGCTTGGGGCTCATAGCCTAGATCTAATACCATGTTAAACCTTTCATGGACCATGTAGGAGTCAAACCTAAGACTTTCTATTTGTTGCTAGAGTGCTCTACTAACTAAGCTACTAGCCCTTTGTGGCTAGTCCATCATTGGTTCGAGTGTGGCTTATTTCCAACACCACTTGTAAGGAAGCTAAGGTAGTGGAAAAAATTCCTACACTAATCTTGAGAAGAGGGATATGCAGAACTTTTTAGATCTTTACAATAGTTACAGAAGTAAACACAAATAGCAATCATACCACAACACAATAATTACATGGGAAAAACCTTTTGGGAGAAAAACCCCACACTCCAAAGTCGTCCAATATATTATTTAGGAATCAAGAAGATTACAATATACTTGCAGAGAAACCTTTCATAGGAGTATAACCAACTAGAGATCTAGAGGCAACCCAACATCTATAAGACTCTTACACAACCTCCATCTCAAACTCCTAATATATAGTAGATACAATACAGTAAACCATCAATGATAATTACAAAACCATGAGCCAAAACCACCAAAAAGTGGTGCCCAAATTATCTCCAATCAAATATGAATTGTGATGTGCCAAATCACACACCAATATGTGTAACACTCCCCTTTACAACTCTTTTAAGTGTCCAACATGTTTTCACATTTTCCAAAATAGGAGGTCCAACTTCTGAAGGCCATAACTTTTGATTCAGGTGTCTAATTAATGAACTGTTTGATACATTAGAAAGATTGTGAAGAGATATATCAAGATATAACCTAATTTTTTAGTTATTACAACATTTAAGGCATGTAGGGACCTCTAAGTGCATCAAATCTAAGTTTGAAACGTTTCCAGGAGTTTCAAAAAAATGGAAACATTAATATCTTGTAATCCAGGTATGATCTTGAGTTGAAACTCACCTAAGATGTTTAATTGGCAGTTCCACACTTTTTGAGAAAAATTTGGGTCCATTCATGGTCAAATGTAGAGTTTCTAAAAGTAGTAATCCCTGCCATTTTTATCCCTTTTTGGAAACTCTGAAAGTTCTAAACCATTCTTCAAGATAAAGGGTATTTGAAAAGACCAAAAATGGGAAGAATAGAAACCTTTTGTAGTTACAGGGTTGAGACACTTTTCCTAACATTCTCCCACTTTTCAAACACCTTGAAAGAGAAAAGGGAGTATCAAAACCATCATTTAATTGCTATGGGTTGAGAGGCCCATAGACTTCAAAACACATTTGAACTTCTCTATGCTCACAGGCATAGTTAATGAATCTACAACATTCATTAAAGTCTCTACTTAACTAGCTTTACCCTACCATCCTTGACCATATCTCTAACAAAATTATATTGCACATCAATGTGCTTGATTCTAGCATGAAATGTTGGGTTCTTAGCTAGGTAGATCACACTCTGACTATCATAATAAATTGTCACCGCACCTTGTTTTATTTTGATATCTAAACATAGTCTCTTAAGCCAAATGGCTTCTTTACAAGCATAGGTAGCTCCAATATACTTAGCTTCAGTAGTGGACAAAGAAACCACAGCCCATTGCTTACTCATCAAGCTAATTGCACCACCTAATAAAGTAAATACATAAGCATTGGTGGATCATGTGTTATCAACATCACCTTCCCAATTTGAATCCACATAACCATGAATATCAAGGGAATGCATATCTCCTATTAAATTACTATGATAATTATTGTCACATGGATTTGCACCCTATGTTGAAGGATTTTAGGGTTCCAACAATACATTGAAACATTGAGATGATCTCCAGGTGTGGGACCCTGCAGAGAGATCAAATCTCCAAAGAGAGGTTGGTTCCTTTGTTGAATAAGAGATTCAACTATTCCTAAGACTAAACCTCATCTATCCACCATTTAGGAAAAGGGAAAGAGGGATAAAATTGTTAATTAATGGGGGTGATACACTAAGTTTGAATATGGAGCTCTCACTATGCTAAGAATGCACAAAATAACTAGATACAGTTGATAAACTTACACAAGTCTAGTTGATTCTAATAGAGATAAGAGCAGAACATAATTGTAAGGAACAAGCATTCACATGCAAATCAATTCTAATTTCCATAGTGCTAAAAAACAAGCATGAAGAGGTAAAACACAATGTGTATTTTATCAAAAGGCAAGGTTACAATAGAGGGTTTTGTTTGAAAATACATAAGAAAACAAGAAATTCAACTATCTTGAAACTGTTTTCCAACCCTTATTACATCTTTCAGATATGCATATATAGCATTTGATTACATTGACCTCTATCATTTGTCAATAAATTCACCCCCATGGTACTATCAGAAAATATCCCTATCAAAGGGAATGTCTACCTACTAAAATTAAATGTAAAAAATATCTTGGATTATAGAGTAGCTATGAGATATTTTGCCTTCAATGCAAACAACTGACACATCAACCTGCAACATTAAATGCAAAGAAATATAGGAAGGGAGTAGTTGAGGTAGCTGAAAGATCATATCTGCATTAATGGAAGGTGAGTAAAATTAAATAGATTTAAGCTCCAAAATCCTCTTTATACAGAGCTTTTACAACACTTCAAATATTTAAATCTAAATATTTAAAGTTTACAATACATTACAAACTCTATTCTTTCTTTGATTTCTAAAGTTTCTAGAAAATATGGCTTATATTTTGCTCTATTGACCAAATATGCATTTACAAACCATTCTATGTTTGATTTCTGAATCTTTTCATCTTAAGTCGGCAACTCTGTTGTTTTGTGAACTGTGGCTAGTTTCTGTCTATTTTTCCAATTATTAGGAAAAATCATCATTTTAGTACCATTTCAGCCTTGTCTGTTTTGCCTAATCGGCAAAATTGTACTTTTCTAACCTCTTTCTGGCTCATATCACTTTTTCCATATTTCCATTTTTTTATATTTTTATCTTTATTTTGCTTTATCGGTAAAATCTTCTTTTCTTGAACTTTGGCTTTGGCTCATTGTTTACCCTTTATTGACAAAATGTGTCTTTGGAAAACTTTATTTGGTTGCCTCTTTTCTGCCTTTATCGGCAAAAACCCATTTTGTTGAACTTGTCTTTCTTTTCTATTAGCGAACTCTTTCTTCATCACTTTTGTCCTTGCCAACAAAAGTCACTTTAGCCGAACTTTAATTTTGGTCCATCTTTTTACTCTATTTTACCTTGTTGGCAAAATCATCCTTTCTCAAACCATTCTTGGGGCCAGATTTTACCTTTACTAGCAAAAGTTCACTTTCATGAACTTTGACTTTGGCTTTACTTCATTCTTGTCTTATTTGTCGGTGATTAGCCTCATCAGTGAACTGCCGAAACATCAAACTTATGAAAAGTTCATCCTTCGCTGACTTTGCCACCAAGTCTTTCAATTTTTCTTTGATTGGCCCATCTAACTTTCCTTTCTATCAGGACTTCGCCCAATCAATGAACCTCAGGATTCCTAAACTACTTCTTTGAGTTTGTCATTTGGGAAAATTGTTGATAAGGCATTTTCTTTGTTCCTTGCCTTAGACAAAGTTTTAGAAGTCCGGCCACCTGCCACTTTGTCAGCAAATCACCAAATCGGTGAACTTGAGAAAAACTGAACTTTATGAAAATTTCATAAAACATGAAGTTTGTTGATAAAGGGGAGGAAAAGCCTCATGCCTTAGTCATTTTTGCACTAGTTCATGAAACTAGAATTTTGTCAATAAAGGCCAAAAGGGAGGAAAAATTAAGGTAAAAGCCTCAAATGTTCTGGGTTTTTTAGGGTTTTTTGCAAGGATTTGCCAAATAAATTTTTAGGGATTTTTACTGGGAAGAGCACTAGAATTTGAAGTATTTTAGGCTATGTAGAGTTAAATTATCAAGGGATTTCAACAAGATTTTGAAGGTGAACTATTTGGCTCTGGAAAGAGGAAAATAGGTCAACATTTTGGGGACCTCTCAGTGATGTTTAGCTTCTAAACAAATAGATCAGTGGACTTAAGCATCCATTGGGCATGGAGTGCAAAAAGGGGACTACAATAGGTCAAAATAACTAAAACCTTTCCTTCTGAAACAACACCAAAAAGGAACAAGGCCTACATTCTCCTAATGACAATGCAGCCTGTGTAAAAGCATTTATTGAAGGGAAAACTAAAACAGAAATAAAACAGAATCTCAGACCAACCTTAATGGTATGGTTTGAGATGGATATTATTGACCGAGATTAGTAGAACTTCACCATCCAACCTTGAAAGAATGAAAGAGCTGATGATGATATATGGCCCACTCCAAAGTGCATCAAACTTAGTGTGGCATCTAGGTTTGGGTCGATTAGCATCCCATGTCAGAACAAGATCACCCTCATTTAAGGTATAGACCTTGGCCTTCTTGTCAAAATACTTTTTGGTCTTCTTTTGATGCTCTTCCAATGTAATCATGGATGATTGTCTTTGTTCTTCTAGTTTAGTCAATTCAACCATTCTGACAAACCTTGCATCTTCTCCTTCCAATTCCAATTGTTGTGCTAATTCTAATGTAGGAAGCTCCAAAGATATAGGTAATCTAGCCTCTCTTCCATACACAAGAACAAAAGGAGAGTTACTAATGGATCTCTTGTACGTGATCATGTCAACCCAAAGAGCTAATTTGATCTTATCGTGCAATTGCCTCTGGTTTGTTTCCATGGTTCATTTCAAAGTTCTAATCAGGTTCTTGTTGGTGGATTCAGCCAGCCCATTACCTTGGGGTAATAGTTGGATGATGTCTTCAAGAACACATTATATTTAAGAGCCCAATCAACAATTCTAAAACAAGTGAATGCTTTTTCATTAGTAGAAATAATGGTATGAGGAACTCTAAACCTTGTCATGATTTCTTCCAAGAAATCCATGATTGATGATTTAGTGGCCTCTTTGAGTGGGACTGCTTCAACCCACCTGGTGAAGTAGTCTATTGCAGTTAAAACCCACTTGTGACCAGCATTGGAAGTGGGATTTATCATGCTAATGAAATCTAATCCCCACTATGAGAAGGGTTGATTACCCTGAATAGGATGGAGTGGGAGTGCTGCCAATCTTTTCTTTCTTGCAAAGAGAGCACATTCTTTGCATTTTCTTACCCATACATGGGCATCATTAAATAATGTGGGAGAAAAGTAACCTACCCTAAATATTTTCATGGTTGTAGCTCTAGCAGAGAAATGGCCACCAGCTGGGCCAACATGAAACTCACTGAGAAGTCTATCGATTTGATCTTCTTCTATGCATCTCAGTAAGACTTCATCTAGATTTTTCTTGAAGAGAACACCATCCACTAGAGCTTAAGGAATAGACTACAGCCTGAAGCATCTTCTTTTGGTTCTATCTAATCCATAGGGATACTCACTAGTGGATAAGAATTTGGCCATGTCTTTTGTCAAAAAACTCACAATTGATGGCTCAGCTATAGGTTCTTCCTCATTGAAATGGTAGGATGGACTCCCTTCATCTATAGAAGTTTGAACTAGCTATTCAGACAATCCTCTGCCTCTAATGAACTTAGTGTCCTTGATGATCACAACATACTCTAGAATCTTAGTGACCCAATTGGCTCTCTTTTCACTAATCTCAATCCCCATTCTATAATCTCTCACACTAGGATGAGAAACTAAAACTTTAATATGATTATTTTCTAGCATATATCTGAATTTTTCCAAAGCTCTAATAATGGAAACTACCTATTTATCCATGGGACTGTATTTGACCTCATAATCCTTCAAGGTCTGACTAAAAAAGACAAGGGGTTGTTCTATTCCTTGTTCATTCTGCTACATTAGAACAACAACAATGTTGTTCTCTCCTCCATATGCATAAAGGATAAAGTCCTCATAATTTGAGTTAATGAGAGTAGGTGCCTAGGCAATCTCATCCTTGATATTTTCAAAACCATCCTTCCTTTCCTTTGTCCATATAAAGACAACATCTTTCTTGAGCATAAGGGTTAGAGGCTTTACCAAGCTAGCACAGTTAGGAATGAACTTCCTAACAAAATTGATCTACCCTAAAAATGACTATAAGGATTTTTTATGAGCAGGAAGGGGAAGAGAACGTAGAGATGATGTCCTTTCAGGGTCTATGAAGATCCCATCCTTAGACACTCTATGGCTTAGAAGCTTACCTTGAGAAACAACAAAAATACATTTCTTGGGGTTCAAAGACACCCCAAACTCTCTGCATCTTTGGAAAACTTTTTCTAGATGGTCTATATGATTTTCCCCCTTCTTGGAGAAGATTGTAATGTCATCTAGATAAATCAAGATTAACTTATTCATAAAACCTTTGAAGGTAATATCCATTGCCCTCTGAAATGTGGCACCAATATTAGAAAGACCAAGTGGCATTTTTGCATATGCCATGGTTCCCCATTTGGTCATGAATGTTGTTTTAAATCTATCCTCATCTTTGACAAAGATCTGGTTGTAGCCAGAAAAGCGATCCAATAATGAAAACCTCTCTACCCCTGCAATAATTTGCAAAATTTGATCCATAGAGGGCAGAGGGTAATGATCTTTCAAAGAAGCCTAATTCAGGTCCTTGAAGTCCACACAGAGCCTTATCTCACCATTTTTCTTCCTCATAGGCACTAGATTGGCCACCCAAGTAGAATACTTAATGGGGAAGATGATCCTTACTTGTATGAGCTCTACCAACTCTTTTCTCATAAGTGGCTCAATATTAGGGTTTATGGGCTGCTACTTCTGACGAAATGGCTTACAATTTGGATCTAGATTGATGGCATGTTGAGCCACATTTAGATTGAAACCATTTAAATCTTCATACATTCAGGCCAAGACATCATTGTATTTGTGGGACAGGTGTATAAATTCTTGTTATTCAACATCACCACAAACCTTTCCTAGTAGCAACACTTTATCTTGGGCGACAATCACCTGAACTGATAATCTTCCTTTTGGAATGTCCTACTCTTTCTCTCACCCTTGAATTTGTCATCTAGGCTAAAAATGGCCTCAAGGGTAACTAAACCCTTGGGCATCTTGTTCGACTTGAGCTGAACAATCTGGTCGCCATAGCTTTCCTACAACCTAGGTTGTGCCATGGAAGAAAATTCTGCTTCATCCTTAATAAAGCTGGCAATCTACTCATTGTTGTCAAAGTCTTGCTAATGTATATCATTATTAGGAATAGAGGGCCTAATTACTATTTTCACATGTTGATCAGGACCTTGAAACAAATCTATAGGTGGAGAAAATTGGGCCCCAAGCATGGCCAATTGATTAGCCTCTGAATTTAATTTTCTTGGGATTACCTATAGGTTGAGAGCATAAAAACTCTCAAACAAGCCCCAAATTGTTGCAAGTATGTGCAGTCAGTGTTGTCATTGATGTCAACAAGCTTGTGTTGTCATTGGTGTCAACTGGTTGAGCAGTGATGAGGATTCGTTGAACAAAGATGAGGTTGTTCCAATAGTATGGGCTATTTGGTTGAGTTGCTTTGCTGAAGATGATTTGGTTATTTGTAAGAGGTGTTGAAGATGTTGAGAATATGTTTATGTCAGTTGGTTTCCAAGTGCTTTTGAGAAAATTTGATTAATAAAGGAAATAGTGTGTTGAAGTGGCATTTTGGTTTACAGAGTAGCATTCTGGTTTTTCTCCACATTTCCTCTATGTTGAATATCTATCTTTGCGGTTTGGATATGTTGTTCAAAGATGTTAAGAGATGTTATATTCTGAATTTGGTGTTCTGGTTAGTTGTGTACAGGAAGTTGTGTTCACCAGTATGAAGACTATGCTTCTGAGTGTTTTAGATGTGTCTGGGAGAAATGTCTTTTCTCCAAATTTCTCCACAAAGTGGTTTTAGGTCTTGCGGTTCTAGATTTGTGCAAGTATAAGGTTTATATCTTTTTTATGTTGAAGTTGTTCATGGTTTGGTGCTCCAGAATTCAATTTCTAAAGATACAATGTATGACAGAGATAGTTAAGCATGCTGGATAAACATGATAAGGTTATGCGGCAGGTGAAAGTTGTTGCAGAGGAATTTGTTGGATTTTAGGATGTTTCAAGATGTTCGTGGAATACTTTAGATTGTCTTGAAGCCTTACATGTGTTCTGTAAGATGCCATTAGGTTTGAGGAAGTGTGCCCTTAAAAGTTCATTGTGTTAACATAGGTTTGGCTGACCTTGGGTGTTTACACTAATTGTGGAGTCATTTTGGTGATTGTGAAAGTGTGGAGCAGCACGCTTGGATGCATTTACATCTAAGCTAAGATGTGTTGTCGTCCGCCTTCATTCCTTTCCATCATGGGAATGTTTAGGTCTAGACCTAATTTGAATTTTCTAGGTTAAGGTTATTTTTTGTCCTTGGAGAATGCTCTCAAGGTTGAAGACAATATAAATGAGTGTCAATGGATTGTGATTAGGTGTGCATGTGATAGATGTGAAGTAAATAATAGTGTGGGTGAATGTGTGATGCAGTATAAGATTTTATGTGTTCTACTACTAGATGCAGTGAGTAGAAGGTGTCTACCATTCTTTAGTGATGCTGTGGAGATGATGTTGATGTTGTGGTGAATATTGAGCCTTATTGGAACTATGGTCCTTGCATATGTTAGATGCAATTATAATAGTTCAACTCTAGCAGTGAGCCACCTGTCCTATCTCTTTCTTTCTAGGCAATGAGCCTTTCTTTTGGGAAGTGAGCCCTCCAATAGTGAGCCTTTTGTAATTTGGTGTTGATACTACTTTATATTGTGAGGTAATCATCACCGTGGTTTTTTCTCTTCTTGGGTTTTCCATGTAAATTTGGTGTTCATGTGTTATGAGTTGTGGTTGTTTTCATTATTCTTAATTTCCTTTACTATAGTTAAATATGTTAAGTGGATTAAATGTTTTATGTAAATGGTTTAACAAAACAACGATTCACCCCCCTCTCATTATTCTAGGTGTTCGACAATTGGTATCAAAGCCAAGTCCTTTGGAAGAAGATTAACCACTCAAGGAAGATCTTGGAGATTCAACACATGGCCATAGAAGGTTACCTATTCCTCTAGAAAATATACTTGCTATTAATCTCATTGAAGAAGATTGTATGCTTGACAAAATAGGAGAACTCAATGTTGCTCTTGAAGATCTTGAAAAAGGAGAAAATAGAGATCTGAAAGAAAATGTCAAGGAAGCAAATGAATACATCAAAAATTTGAAAGAGCAAGTCAAGAAGCTCAAAGACAAGCATAAGGAAGTTAGTGAACAATCGAAGCAAGCAAATGAAACCATCAATAGCATGAAGACAAGTTTAAGATAAGTTCTACAAAGCGTGATGAAATGATTGAAAGTTAGAAAGGTCCAAATGAAAAAAGAGGGTTTAGGATTTGGAAAAGGTAAAAGTTCAAAATTAGATCAAACTTCAAAATAGAGGAACAATGGCAAGTAGATCTGAAATCAAAGGAATAAAGCTAGAAGACCTTCGGTTAGATAGCCAAATGCTCAAAGGTACCCATCTTTCAATGGTTTTATCATTTTTGCAATAAGTATGGACACAAAGAAATAGAATCATGTAGAAGGAATCAAAATACTCCATCTTTCTCTGGTCATTGCCTTACATGCAAGAAAGTTGGGCATAGAGCTAATGAGTGCAGAAGTCAAATGAGAAATGGCTATAACAAGGATAGAATGGTTCAATCTTTAAATGGCTACTATTATACATGCAATAGATTTGGGCATAAAGCTAATTAGTGCAGATCTAGAATGAATGGAAGGAATACTGGTTAGAGGAATGTTGTATGCCACAATTGCAACAAACTTGGACATATTTCTAAGTTCTACAGAAGCAGAAACATGAAGAAGGATAGTCCAATAGAGAAGAATAAACTAGTTTAAAAGCTTGATCTACCAAAAAACAAGAAGGAAATGAATAAGATTTGGATAAAGAAGAATGCATCAAACGTTAAAGATAAGCCTGTACCAGCATTCAGTGCAGATGTTTCCTTTGGAAACTAAGATGAGAGCTTTGGCTTAGGGGGAGTCTTAATGAAAATCCTTTTCTCCCCTGCCAAAGGAATGGTGCTGATGCCTCAGTAAGAAGATATGAGATGAAGGTTGACATGCTTAATCATAAGGTGAAGTCTATGGTAGAAAATATCCTAATGCGAAAGTTTGTGGAGAATTTGAAGATGGTTGTGTGTACAGTGAAAGGTTTGACAGCTTTGTTAGATGAGGCATTTATGGTGAATTAAGGTAAGGTAAAAGGAGTCATTTCTAAAAATTCATTATCAATTATTCATTATGATCAAAGTACACAACATATAGATGATCTTAACACAAGTCCAAAGAATTTGAAGAATCTAAGAAATCCAATCTCACAAGGAGTCAGGTGACAAACATAAGCATGAAATGAGTGAAAAAGGGGTTTTTGGAAACAAGAGGGACTGAGAAGTAGTTGAAGTGAATATTTTTGGTCGATCACATAATGGGAATGATGAAGGTGTTGTAAGAGGGATAGAGAAGGTTGTTGGAAGAAGTGAGGGTGTCAATGTGGATGACAAGAGCAGTGTGGAATAACAACGCATGACTTGGAATGTCCTTTGAAAATAATATCAATGGATTAGTGAACAAGGTCTTGTATGAAATCCCAAACGGCATCCCCTGGATTTACAGATATTTTTGATGTCTTGGTTGTTGTGGTAAATACAATGTATACTAAAGGTGGCAATCTACTTTTGTGAAGAATTATTTTGTAGCTCATGAAGATGGCATACAAATGCAATGACAAGCACATATTGATAGTAGCAACAAAATTCATAACTCATTTAGTGAATCAACAAGTTGCTCATGAGATTGTTACCTTGGAACTTCTAACCCTTTTACTAGAGAATCCTATAGATTATAGTGTAGAGGTTGTTGTTGGGTTTGTGAATGAATGTGGCTCTTTTTTGCAAGATCTTTCACTGAAAGATCTCTATGGGATTTTTGAACGATTTAGAGGCGTTCTCCATGAGGGGGGAAATTGATAAACGAGTATAGTTTTTGATTGAAGGTCTTTTTACAATTCGCAAAGCTATGTTTGAGGGTAATTGAGCTATGCATGCAGAATTAGACCTTGTAGAACAAGACCAGTTAACACATGAAGTTTTCTTAGAAGATGAACTTGATCAAGAAGTTGGTTTGGATGTTTTCAATCCAGATCCCAAGTTCTTAGAGCATGAGATGTTATGTTCCTAAAGAAGAAGAAATGTTCATGGTTAGAAGTCATGCCCTGATCAATACAGAGTTAAGTTTGAATTCTTGAGAAGATAAGATATGTTGCTATAAAGAAGATGCATGGGTTGATATAAAGAAAATTTGGCCTACAGAAGTTGGTGCTTGTCTCTGTTTTAGGATGACTACTCTTATGAAGACTGTATGGAAGATTGCTCTGCATTTCCATCATACTAATGTTTAGCTACTGCAGTTTGGCACATAGCTTTATAAAGTGTCACATTATGTATGTTCCAAGTTTCATGAGAATCTAATCACAGGAAGTGTTGGTTTTGTGAAGGTGATTGAATGCTCTACATTTCTCTAGCATGAAATATTTTTCTTTGTGGTTGTAAGATGTTTCTAGTAAATATTTAGAGAGTCCAAATCCAAAGTTTTCAAGTACTAAAGTCCTCCAAAATGAGAGTAAGAGATGATATAGTTTGGTGTGTACTCGTAAAAGGGAGAATTTAGTATAGTGAAAGAAAAGGTGTTGAGACCCGGTAAGAGTGATAGAAAAGTTGTGTCATCCTTTTCCATTGGTGTCAAAGGGGGAGAGAGAGAAATGTGAAAAAGAAAAAAGTCAGTGGTCAGGGGGAGAGAGTAAGATGTGTAAAAGAAAGGGGGAGAGTGAGAAAGAGAAGAAGTTTGGTGCAGAGTTGTGTCTTGATGGTTTTTCACATTATGTGTTGCCATAAATGATAAAGGGGGAGATTGTTGCAAGTATGTGTAGTTAGTGTTGTCATTGGTGTCAACTATGTCAACTAGTTGAGTAGTGATGAGGATTGGTTGAACAAAGATGAGGTTATTGCAATAGTATGCGCTGTTTGGCTGAGTTGCTTTGGTAAAGATGATTTTGCTTCTTTGTAAGAGGTGTTGAAGATGTTGAGAATATGTTTCTTTTGGTTGGTTTCCAAGTTCTTTTGAGAAAATTTGATTAATAAAGGAAACAATGTGTTGAAGTGGCATTTTGGTTTACAAAGTAGTGTTCTGGTTTTGCTCCGCATTTCCTCTATGTTGAATATCTATCTTTGTTGTTTGGTTATGTTGTTCAAAGATGTTAAGAGATGTTATATTCTAAATTTGGTGTTTTGTTTTGTTGTGCAGAGGAAGTTGTGCTCACCAATATGAAGAATATGTTTGAGTGTTTCAAACGTGTCTGGGAGAAATGTCTTTGCTCTGCATTTCTCTGCAAAGTGGTTTTAGATCTTGTGGTTCTAGATTTGTGATTATAAGGTTTATATCTTTCTTCTGTTGAATTTTCTCATGGTTTTGTGCTCTGGAAGTCAATTTCTAGAGATATAGTGTATGACAATGTTATGTCGTAAAATGTCCCCCTAGGACTTTTACCTCCTATGTTTAGCTCCTAAGTCCCTTAGGATTAATCATGCATGTTTCAAATGAACCCTAGAGCAAAATCCCATGAAACCCATGTTAAATGTGACCTAGGGGTGAGTCCTAAATCTTAATCAAGCCCTAAAATAGGTCCCTGGACAAGGGCATCCATGCCCTTGCCCTACCCTATTTTGTTGGGGTCCCAATTTTAAATGTTTGCAAAGTGATCGTTAAAGGTTTCCCTTTGACGTCCTATTCAATTTAAATTATGAATGTTTAGTGGGAATGCATATATAATCATCTTTAGGACTTCATTTTACAACTAGATGGATAATGCGAACTTGTGATCTTATGCTAAGGATATTTAAGGCTTTCATTGTGTTGAAGAGTAGTATTGTGTTGTTTTTGTTCATGTTTGTTGCATATTTGTCTTCATCAATCCATCTCCTCATGGCATGAAAGATCTTCATCTCCCTATGAGAGCTTCACCTTTGAGGTGGCATTTACTTTATGTTTCAATCATTTATCATATCATTGCTTTTTCCTTTGTCTTGCAACACACACTATCTATCTAACAATGGTGTTGGAAGGCTTGAATGCCATTCCGGGGCTTGATCAAGGAAAGCTCCTAAACACCACAACCCCTAGCCCCTCTCTTCTGATTGTAGGTGATAGGTGTCAGATCTTGTGGAGAGGCATTGCTAGAGGATCATTGCAGAGCATAAGGATTATGGATCTACAGAAAAAGTAAAAAAATATCCCTAAAAGGTCAAGGGTACCCACTCTTTTGACCCCCAGTTTTGCACTATAAAAAATCCCTAAGTAGGCATAGTCTATAGCATATTTGGCTCATGACCTCCATAAAAAGCACCACCATAGGCTTGGGTGCATGCTCTTTTGACCTCTAGTTGGCCTCCCGAGAAATCAAGGTTCAAAAACATCATTTGGCACTCTTTAGAGCATTTTCTCAATTTTGACTATTGGCATATTTTCACTCCAAGGGCTTGAGTGTAGGTACCTTAGCCCTTCAACACCTCTACTTCTAGAATCAGGTTCTCCTCTATTCACTGATCCCGATGCTTCTTTTGGTTTGTGTGTATCTATCACGGTTTGAAAGTTATGCCCTGTTTATCATAAAACTAGGGTTTTACCTATTGTTGATCTAGGGTTTAACAAATCAATTGATAAATTACTGATTTATTTATCATTCCAAGTGGCAATAGACTTGATAGCTAAGTCCTCTTGTAAAAGTTGTGACTTAGCTTGGTTTAATGTCCTTGAATGTATGTAGTGAAAGGAGGATCTAATCCAACTACCAATCAAATCAACAAACCTTCTTTTTCTACATAAAATTTTGGTGAACATGTGTTTTTATTAAATTTTGCACCTTGTTCAGTGTTTTACATCAGATTTTCATTCATTCATTTCATTTTCATCATCATACATTTGAAAATCTTACAAAAAAATTGGAAAACTTTTAAAAAAGGCATTTTTGGCTTGCATAATTTGCATTGCATCTCATCTAAATCATTCAAAACTCTAATATTTACATCAGATCTAAGATAAATTGCAGCATTTTATATTTCCATTATCATTTACCTTGCATTCGCATCTATCATTTGCTAGGGTTTGCTTGAAATTTTGCATTTTTCATATAACCTAGTAATTCCAAAAGCTAGGGTTTGTAATCAAAATCTTATTTCAGATTTTATTACTCATTTTGACAGTCTTTCAAATCTAATTTTGGACTGTAGTGTTTCATCATAGTGCATTTTTGCATTTACATTTCAAATTTTGCATTCACACATCGTGTATTTCAACAAAAATTAACACATTCATTCATTTTTCCTTAAAATTTCACTTGCATCTTGCATTGTAGAAGCTTTGCATCTTTTTCAAATCTAATCTGAGTTATTTTGCATATTCAATCTGATTATATTTCATTAATTCATCATTTTTCATATTTTTATACCTTAATTTCACCATTAGGGTTTCAAAAATCCTTGCATTTTCACTATATTTTGGCTAATCTTTCACCTAGAAATGCAAGATTGGTGTGTTGTGAAAAAACTTTCTGCATTATTGGACTGATCAAAAGGTGTTAATTTTCTTCCCCTTATCATTCTCCCAATTCCATTACATATTTTGTGCATTTGCATTGGAAAAAGTGAAACAATGAGCATTTTAAAAGCGTAAACGAGCATAGATTGGTGTTCTTTCATTACATTCATCTTAGACATATTGAATTTCAGATCTTGCACTCATATTAAAACATACATCCATTGGTCATTTGAATATTTTGCATCAATTCATAGCATTTCGTGAAAATTGGCACATTTGTTGAAATACACATTGTGTATTTCAACACTATGTGGTTGCACACCTCATTCATAACTTTTTTTATCGCAACCTTCAAAATCATCAACATAGCCTTGTTGTGTTGTACTCTTTCCTCCTATCCACTCTATTTGTTATGGACTCTGTGTGTCTTTTAGTACCCATTTGCCTCAAACAAGTGCTTGGGTGCGAAATAGTCTCACATCTACGGTGTCTTAAGTATCATAAAACTTTGCATCTTATTGATGTTTCAAAACAATTCATTATGGCATCTTCATCTCATTACTCTTTGGTATCTTTACATGCATATATCAAAAAAATTGAGAATTTCTACAAATTTCTTAATATGAACCCTCATGTTCTCACTTATATACAAGTTATGTATCAAAAGGATATATTTAAATGCTCTTCATTTGAAATCCTTGATTATGTATCTAATTTTTAAAACTTCATAGCTCTCATGAATACATTGTTGCAAGTATGTGCTAACTGGTGTTGTCATTGATGTCAACATGTTTGTGTTGTCATTGGTGCCATCTGTATCTTTGGATATTATTGTTTGTTGAGTGACTGAGTTGTCATATTGAGGGCATTGTCTAAGTATTTTTCTCCGCATTTCCTCTATGTTGAAGACTAGAGTATGATATTTGGATATGATTTAGAGAAGTGTTTGAAGATGCTAAATCCACAAATTGTTGGTTCGGATTGTTGTACAGCAAAAGTTCTATTCACCAGTTTGAAAACTGTGTCTGGTAGTATTTGCAGTATGACAGGGAGAAAGCAGTTTGCTCCGCATTTCTCCATAGTTTGAATTTTGGTCTTGCAGTTCTAGACTTAAGATTACAAGGTCCTTAGCTATCTTAATTCCAAAAGCTTTGTGATTTGGTACTCCAGAAAGTAAGTTACTGATTAATAGAGTTTGACAGTGTCTATTGAGAAGTAGTCTGTGATGTGTCTTCAAGTGATATATGTTGTCTTCAAGTGAGATTTGTTGCAGTTGGACTTGTTAGCTCCCAAGTGATTCTATGTTGTTTTTGGATGTCTCCAGAATGGATTGAAGGCATGTTATTGATCCATAGGCTACAATGAAGTTCTTAAAAGCTTGTATCTAAGTGTTCTTGATGTATGTACTTGTTCTGGCCGACCTGGTTAGTTACACTAGTTGCAAAGGTGATTTGAGGATTGTGGAAGCATGTTATAGCATGTGAAGATGTATTTGGGTCTAAGCTAAGTTGTGAAGTGTTCCTCTTTCATTTATTTTCTCTGTAAGTTTGTTTAGGTCTAGTCCTAATTTGATTTATGTATGTATACTGACCTTGGAGATAGTTCCAATGGTTGTAGAATGTAATGCCAACCTTGATGTACATTCCAAGGTTGATGATGTGTATAAATATATGTAATGAATTCATGAGTGAGAGGAGTGAGGGCGAAGATGTGAAGATAAAGTGTGTAAGTTGTAAAGACAGAGTAGAGGAGATATATTGTGCTTCAATGGAACTGAACTCAGGCATGTTGTAGATGCTAGTATATTAGTTCATGGTAGTGAGCCACCCCTAGTAGTGAGCCAACCCTCAGCAATGAGCCACCTCTGGTAGTGAACCATCCTTTGGTAGTGAGCCTTTCATTTGGGTAGTGAGCCTTGGGAAGTGATCCCTTTGGCAATGAGCCTCTTTTGTTATTTGATATTGTTACTACATTATATTGTGAGCTAATACTCACCATGGTTTTTCCCTATTTAGGGTTTTCCACATAAAAATTCGGTGTTCATGTGTGTATGGTGTTGATGTGTTTATGTTTTGATTCTTCTATTCATCTTTAATCTTCATAACAAAATAAGGAATTAAAGTAGGTGAATGTGGAAGTGATTTTGCTTAAAGAAGTCAAAAGGTTTTGATACAACTGATTCACCCCCACTCTTAGTTGTCTTGTGCCTTTTCAACAATTGGTATTAGAGTGAGGTTTCTTGGAAGAAAGCCTAACAGCTTAAGGTAGATCCGCGATGGTACACAAGAAAGACATTCCTCAGTTTGATGGATCTGACTATGCCTACTGAAAGGTACAAATGCAAAGTTATCTTATTTTTATTAGTTATAATGTTTGGATAATGGTTAAAGATAAATACACTGTACCTGAACATGGTCCAAAGACTGATAAAGAGATTAAGGATTATGAGACTAATCACAAAGCTAAAAATGTTGTATTAAATGCCTTGTATAATACTAAAATGGCAAAAGTTGTGGATCTAGAAACTGCTCATGAGATCTAGGACAAATTTAAAAACATCTATGAGGGTGATGCATCAGTCAGGAAGGCTAAGTTGCAGAACTTAAAGACCACATATAAAACCATGCGAATGTCCGAAGATGATAACATAACAAATTACATACGTAAGATTGATGAAGTTGTCAGCAACATCAAGGGTCTTGGTGATGAAGATGTAGATAAAATACTCAGAACTCTTCCCAAATCCTTAGTCATAGGGTATCTGTCATTAAATAAATGATTGATATAGGCAAAATTTCAAAGGATCAATTTCTTGGTAAACTAACTACTTTTGAGATAAGAGAATTGGGTACTACTGATGGCCCTGTGAAAACAGAGATTGCTTTTAAGGCCAAGGAAGAAAAGACTACTAGATCAAACAAATATGTTGTATCAGATGAAGAAGATTTTGAAGAGCTTGGCAAAATTTGTAAGCAGAATACAAAGAGGTAGCAAAGGAAAGTTCAAGGGTAAGTTACCTTTCAAATGTTTCAACAATGGTAAAATTGATCACTATGTTGTCTTGACAGAGCTTTGAAGTTCAAAAATAATGAAAGTAAAGGAAAAATGGTAAGAAAGAGTTACTATGTTAGATATGATGATGGTGTAACTGATGATGAACCTAATTCAGATGATGGTAATATTAGTGAATGCTTGTTTATTGCACTTAGAGAAGAACCTATTTCTACTAATCTTGCAAGTTGTGTGAAGGAAGAATGTCTAGGAGAGTTGTTTGCATTTCATGCTGAAAAGGAAGATGAATGGATCATTGATAGTGGATGTTCAAATCATATGACAAGAGACAAGAGTAAGTTTGGAAAGTTTGGAAAGTATGATGGAGGACTTGTTAGGTTTGGTGATGATGCAGTTGGTAAGATCTATGGAAAAGGATCAATTACTTTTGATGGTAATCATAATACAAATGATGTTCTTTATGTCAGGGGCTTAAAGCATAATCTTCTAGGTGTTGGACAAATGTGTGACAAAGGATATAATCTGGTATTTAAGGACAATGGATGTGAGATAAGGAAAAGCTATAGAACTTTAATTATTGCTGGTAAGAAGACTCATGGAAATGTCTATCATTTGGAGAGTACTGATAATTGTTGTTTGTTAGCTAAGACAGATGAAAGTTGGATATGACATAGGAGAATGTGTCGCATTAATTTTAAGAATCTGGTGAGAATAAGCATTGTTCAAGTTGTAAGAGACATACCTAAGATTGTGAAGCCTACAAATGTTATATACAAAGAATGTCAGTTTAGGAAGATGACAAAGACTACTTTCAAGAGAAAAGAATAATCCTCTACCAGTTTGCTAGAGTTCTAGGTGCATACAAACCTGTGTGGTCCCATAAGAACAAGAAGTCTACAAGGTGAAAGGCATTTCATGCTTCTTATTGATGATTGTTTAATAATGACTTGGGTTACCTTTCTTAGAGAAAAATCAAAAGCCCTAGACAAGTTTAAGGCATTCAAATCTATGGTTGAATATGAATTGGATTTGAGAATCAAATGCTTAAGGTCTGATAGAGGTGGTGAGTTTACTTCAAGTGAGTTCAATGCTTTTTGTGAAGAACATAGAATAAAGAGACATTTATCTGCCCCTGGGACTCCTCAACAAAATGGAGTGGTTGAGAGGAAGAATATAATTGTTCAAGAAGTTTCCAGAACAATGATCAAGGAAGCAGACCTACTAGAAGGATATTGGAGAGAAGTAATTCACACTACTGTCTACATTTAGAATAGAGTGCAAATCAGAGAAAAAGAAACAAAGACACCTCATGAGTTGTGGTATGGTAAAATTCCTACTATCAAATACTTCAAGGTTTTTGGAAGCAAATACTACATTAGAAGAGATGAAGAATTAGGAAAGTTTGATGCTAGATGTGATGAAGGCATATTCCTTGGGTAATCTACTAAGAGAAAGGCTTACCAATGTTATAAAAAAAGACTAAGAAAGATTATTGAAAGTGCAAATGTGAAGGTAGATGGAGATATTCAACTAGATGGATATGAGTCAGACGGATCTGCTGATATAGAAAAGGTTGAAAAAGACAAAGAAAGGGAAGTTAAGATGAAGTGCAAGCTACTCCTAAAGAAGAAGAAGTTCAAGCTGAAGCTCTGGAAAGGATTCCTAAAACTCCAAGGTATGTGCAAAGAGATCACTCTGAAGATAAGATTATTAGTGATAAAAGGAAATGTGTGTTGACAAGAAGTAGAGCTACAGAAGAACAAGTAAACCTCTGTTTACTCTCAAAGGTGGAACCTAAATCAGTAAATGAAGCATGCAATGGAAGAAGAACTAATGTAGATTGAGAAGAACAAAACTTGAGAACTAGCTCTGAGGCCTACAGACAAGAATGTGATTGGAACAAAGTGGGTATTCCAGAACAAACTAAATGAAGTTATGAGAAACAAGGCAAGACTTGCGTGTAAAGGCTACTCACAAGTAGAAGGAATAGACTATAAAGAGACATTTTCTCTAGTGGCAAGAATGGAAGATATCAGACTATTTTTGGCATTTGCAGCACATAAATATTTCAACGTATACCAGATGGATGTGAAGTTTGCTTTCTTGAATGGTGAGTTGGAAGAAGAAGTCTACATAGAGCAACCAGATGGGTTCTAGCTATTAGACAAACTAGGCATGGTATGCAAGTTGAAGAAGGATTTATATGGATTGAAGCAAGCTCCCAGAGCTTGGTATGCAAGACTGGATAAGTACCTATTGTAACAAGGTTTTAGTAAAGAGTCGGCAGATAGTAATTTATACACCAAGATAAGTAGAGATCAAATCTTGATTGTTGGAGACATGCTGATGACATATTTGGGGGAAATGAAGGTATGTGTAAGATGTTTGCAGATGAGATGCAAAAAGAGCTTGAAATGTCTATGTGTGGTGAGATGAACTTCTTCCTTGGATTGCAAATCAACCAGACTGATAAAGGTATTTTTATTTCTCAATCCAAGTATGTTAAGGAATTGTTGAAGAAGTTTGGGATGGAGTACTCCAAACCGGCTAGTACTCCTATGATTACTAGTTGTAAGTTAAGCAAGAATGATGAATCTCCTAAGGCTGATCAGAGAAAATATAGATCAATGATTGGAGGACTATTTTATCTAATTTATGACAAGAAAATCTTATCTTTAGAAAATAAAGTACTTAACTCAAATAAAACAACTTTTGTGTGACACTTGTCTTCTTCTTATTCGTGCACATTCCTCAAGGTTTCTCAACCGTTGGTCTTCAATCTCTCAAGTCTATAAATTGAATCCTATTCCTCCCTTTCAATCATCCAAGCTTTAAGTATTGTTACTCTATAGGAATTTTAGCGTGCCTTTGGCACCAATTCCTTCATTGCTTGTGATCACACTCGTTACCATACTACTACCATTGTTGTGAATCTCCTCTTCATTACAAAGCATTATCATAGCCATTCCCAATTGACATTCCTAGAAAATAGAAAGGAAGTGCACTCTCTGAGGGCCATATTCATACACAAGATCATTTGTGATAGATGATTAATGGAAGCTATGAAGCTTTGAGGTTTACAAAGGTTTTTGAAGTTCTTTTGTTTGATTGATCTCTTTGTTTTTGTATTTTGTTGAGTTTTGGGTATTTTGATATTGATATATTGATTATTCATGTTTACTCCAATTTTCCCTTAACATTTTTGGTGCCCACATTACTAAAGTTTAATCCATAAACAACAAAACAAAGAAAATAATCATGCCCCCATCATAGCATCTCTAGCTTTTGGCATCCTCAAGTAGCATAGAAAGACATGATAGCAGAAATCAAGACTCAATAACTTAACCATGATTCCAATCCACAAAACACATTTGCATTTAAATGTAAAATCATTTAGAATGCCTTAGGTGTTTGCTTGCTTTGCTTTGGATAGGTTAATGCCTTGCGTTAGGGTTTCTTCTTTAAAAGAGAAGGTTTTGTTTGCACTTGCTTGCCTGGTGAAAGATTCCACAATCTTTATTGGTGAGACAGACCCTAAGGGATTGACCTAGTGCCTCGAGGGCTCATTACTAGATGGCCTTGCCTACATGATGATGCAGAGGCAACGTAGTTTAGGGTAAACCCTAATGGACCTAAGACCTAGGTGATAGAAAGTGGTGTGGACTTAGATAGATAGAAGGACTAGACACATGACGGATGGGATAGTGGAGCCTGGAGGGCGCATTGAAAAAAATGGCCTTGCCTACCTGATGATGCAAAGGCAACATAGTTCATGATTGACTTTGATGGACCTAAGATATGGATCAGATGAGACATGATATGGAATAGATATGGATCAGATATGGAACAAATATGGATCAAATATGGAATAGATATGGATCAGATATGGAACAGATATGGATAAGATATGGAATAGATATGGATAAGATAAGACACAATATGGAACAAATAAGACATGATATGGAATAGATATGGATTAGATAAGACACGATATGGAATATATATGGATTAGATAAGACATAATATGGAACAAATATGGATCAGATAAGACATGATATGGAACAAATATGGGTCAGGTAAGACATGATATGGAACATATATGGATCAGATAAGACACGACATGGAACAGATGATACTGATTGACAAGGAAACACCATGGATAGGTAGATGTATGGGTGACAGTGGATACAGATGGTTTAGGTAGAAGGAATCAAGCATATGATCTCCAAGGACTATGTCACATAGGAATAACGTGCCCCATTATAAGTAGAATACTTAGGATTTTTCATGGCAATGCTTATGATGACAAGAGGATAAGAGGATAATGAAGGATTTGTGTACCTTGGAGGGATAAGATATGTCAAGAGCCATCTAAAACATTTTTCAACATTGTGCCCCCAATCTTCATCAAGACCAAAGAAAGATAGAGGAAAGGAAGATTAGGGTAGATAGACTGGATAGTATAGGTACGTAACGGATAGAAGGATAGGATAGGAAATGGCATGGAAGGAAAGTGATAGGAAAAGAGTGATATGTTGATGAGACAAGGTACCCCCAAGTGTAGGTGACATAGAAGATCAACTTACACACAACACCTATTTGCCAGGTTTTCATCATGGTACTTATCCAAGGCACCTGTTTGCTAGATTTTCACCATTGGACAAAGGGATTTTTTTTACTCTTTTGATTATTATTTGTGAAACATTTGGATAGGAGAAGGTGGATATGGAAAGGAAAGACTCAAGTATCTAGTTTTTCGAAAGGTGATAGTTCCACTAGATGGATGCTGTCACATGGACTATGTCAAGTGTTCTCATAGATGTTGGTAGGGGATTACATGAAAGTGAGATGGAGAAGGTAGATATTAGATTATGAAGGGTGTGATAGTGGATGATGATGTAGAACATGAAGGAATTATACAAGGATGGATGAAAAGTCTATGAAAAAGCATGGACCATAGGAATAGGATGAGGAAGATATGTAGGATAATAGTGGAAGGAAGGGGAGATGGAGGTATATGGAAATGTTGTGGGATGGAAGGGAATCATGACCAACGGTTGGACATACCATGATAAAGATTGAAGCTGGTGATGGGAAAGTAGTGTAGGAAGCAATGAAGACTTTTTCTTGTGGATGAATGACTTATGCATGTAGGGATCCATATAGACTGAGTATTTTTCTAATTTTTGCTTGCCATATGGGATGGAAGAATTTGAGACTTTTGGATGGAACAAGAGAAAGTGGATGGTTGAGATTCTTGAGAGGTGGATGCCTCATGTAACTTGAGGGCTTTTTTCTTAGGCACCCAAACCATTTTGTTTCTAGATAGTACCTATGAAGGTATGGGCTGGGGTGTATGCAGGTTTGGTGCAGCTTCGGAGCTAATCATTTGTTGGATGCAAACCCACACCTTTTTTAGTTTGGCATATAGGTGTGTGGGTGTATACAGCTCTTGAGAAGGACACTTCTTTGATCCTTGGATTTTGTAGCCTAGGTCATGAGGACTCTTAGGATTTTTAACTTAATAGGTAGAGGTATCTAGATTTTTATGGTTGAATTCTCTTGAGATGCTGGAAGTGGAGTTTGAGGAAGTTCTTTTTTTAGACAACACAAGCATTGATTGGTCATGATTGGGATCATTAGAAGATTCATAGATGGATGGATAAGGTGTTGGAAGAAGTGGTGGTAAAATGCATGGAGGGATATTAGGAGTTGGAAGTAGCAGAGGTAGATTAGATGGTGGAAGGTGTATAGTCACATGCTTTTGGTGATTATAGGATGATGGAGGTGGAATGGGACATATGTTTTGGGGATATGATAGGGTTTGCGATGAAAAGTGGGGGATTTAGGAGGAGTGGAGGAAGTACCAACATCTTGAGATTGTTCACCTTGGGGTGCGTATCCAAGGCCATATGAAGGAGGAGGAACATTGACATGGACGGGCTCCAAAATACCTTGTTCATGAAGGCCTAAGCCTTTACCTTGATAGTTCATATGTTGGAGTATGCGGTGGACAATGAGATTATGTGTAGGTGGAACACTAGACACAAGTTCCTTATTGGATGAAGAAGGTGGGATAGAGGATAATGGTGGCTCATGTTCTAAGGAGGAACACTCATGAATGAAGCTAGTAAGACCAAGGATATATGGTGGGGGATTTGTAGCATGTTTGATAATGAATGACAAAGGAGTATTATTTGTTTGATCTTCTACGCTTGCTTCAGAGGCAAGTGTCTCTTCAAAGGAGGAGGAAGATGTTGGATCTTGGATGGGACTAGATGGGGTTATAAGCTCGGGACCATGGAATGAATAAAGTGGGCTAAGAGGATCATCATGGTCTGCTTGATCATAGGTGGAATCTTGATCATAGATAGGATTTAGCATGATGGGATTAAGGTGCTCTTGTATATGTTCTTCATCAATGATAATGTCCTGATCATAGAAAGGAGAGTCCAGTTAGGGAGAGGTTGAAATTGTATCTCTTTCTTATGTATGGGACCAAGTTGCTCATGGATAGCTTCTTCCTCAAAGGTAGTATCTTGATCATAGGAAAGATATAGGTTCTGAATGGATTGAAATTGGATTTATTGCTCATGCATAGGGATAGGATCATCGAAAAGATAAAGGTTATGCATGGGCCAGATGGGAGTTCTTTGATCTTGATTTAGACAAAGGTTTGATATTTCCTCATGCTCTAAAGTGTGCTCTTGACATAACTCTTGGTGTGCTTGAATTGAAGTGGAGGTAGAAGTCTCTTGGATAGGATTTTAGTCAACAATATGAAGGTCCAATGGACCTTGAATTTGGTCCATGGTAGGAGGATTTTTGACATGCTCGAGGGGTTGCTGACTATATGAAGGGGTTGTAGGTTTTGACATGTTTGAAGGCTCCTTGACAAGGTCAAGGATCAAAATTTGGGGACATGGTTGACTCTCTGCTAGTAGTCCTTGGGTCACATCCTTTGTAGGTGTATGGGTAAATGAATGAAGTAATGGATGAGTGGAATTTGGAATTCTCCATAGCTTTTCTTGTGCTACATATCTTTCCCAAAAATCATCCGAGGATTTTTTGTTTGTCATATTAGATAGTGGGGAATTCAATGGTGGTTTTGAGCTCAGGGTAGGATTAGTATGCTTTGGGCTATGGGTTCTAGGAGTAGTGTTTGCCTTGTCAAGAGTATCATTAAGACAAGACAAGAATATATGACTCTGGGGCATGGTGTAGCTAGTACTAGCTTGTTCAGCTTGTAGGATTGCAAATTGCTATTGTATGGCTTGGAGTTCTTGAGAAATTGCTATATGATCTTGGGGTGACATATCAAAGTTTAATTGTTCTTGCAGGTATTGGAGTTCTTGAGTAATTACATCAAATTGGTTTGTCATTTCCATAGAAACTGACACAAGGCTGAAATGGATACCTAGAAAACCTAAATTTTTTCTTTGAAAATATGTGGAAATGCTCATTGTCACAAATGTGTAGCAACAGAGGATATAAGCATAGAAAGTCGACACAAATGTGCAGTACTGGTAAAAAGAAGATGCACAATAACAGGTGATAAAAGCATAGGAAGTCAATACCGATGCATAATAGGTTGGTTCAAATGCGCAGCTTTGCAAGATAGATGCACATCTCTGGTTTTTCTGATTGTTTTTGCAAATTTTGACATGTTTTTCGATGTTTTTGGCTTCTTGGTTGCAATATAGTCTTTTTTATCTAATTTTCTGAAATTATGGCAAGAAGACACAGTAAACACAAAGAATGTTTTTATGGTTTTTTACTTTTTTGTAATTTTTTTTACTCTTTTCGACTAAAAGAAAGCAAGTACAAATCCTAGGTTGGTTGAGACAATATAAACCAAATTCTCCCTATCTCTAGGTGAGACATCTTTGGGAGGTGATAATCGCCCTTCCCTGCACCGACTTATAGGGGTTTTTGGCTTACTAAAAATAAGGGTGTTTAATAAGGGCAACCATTTAAGTGGTTATACATATGGCAACACTACTCTCTATTATGGAGTCTCCCAACTTGCAAGGGTTGCACCTTGGAGGGTTTTGGGGGAGGTTGGCTATTGGTATAACACAACTGCACTCATTGTTTAAAGCTTTTGCTCCAAACACAATTTATTTATAGTGGATTGGAAGGGCTTAACATCTAGCCTGTTACCACTTAGGGTCATTCCTACTTGGATGAACAGTATCCAAGAGTAGGCCCCTCTAAAGGAAAAACACATGTAAAAATGATATGTTTGGCATTTTGGTCACCCAAGATACAGGAGAGCATAGGACTAGTATCATTCCCAAAACATAGAATACAATGGTTCTTTTCTCCTAGTTAAAATGAGAAAAACTAGATGAGCTATCTACTTGGGCAAGCACAGAAATTTGCTAACTTTGAAGTGATAACAAGATAGCAATGGTCCAGTTTTACCAAGATAGCAATGATGTGTTCAATTTTTACCTAGATAGCACGAATTTGTTAACTTTGAATTGATAATTGAGATAGAAATGGTTTAGTTTTACCTAGATAGCAATGATGTGTTCAATTTTATCCAGATAGAAATGAGTTGTTAACTTTGAAGTGATAACAAGATAGCAATGATTATATGCAAGATAGAAATGGTTCAATTACCGCCTTCCTAGTTAAGACTATGTGAGATTTGCATGTGCATCCATTTAATTTCCAGTTTTAGAAATTAAAGTGTGAGTTAACAAGTGCAACTATATGATTCTAAACTAGTACCTAGCCTGCAAAATAGATCAAGAGTGTTCCTACAAAAAGACATCAGCATTAGCAAAAATTTCAAGGAAACCCTAAAAATCTCTGCCTAGATCAGATGCGTAGCTTTAGAGATTAAATGTGTAGAAATAGAGCTTAGAAGCACCACAGTACACATGCGCTAAGACAGAGATCAAAAGCACAGGAAAACAATATATATGTGCCAAACTAACAGATGTGTTGTGTCAGAGAATAGATGCACTAGAACAGAGTCTGTATGCACTGAAATAATGTATGCGCTGGAACAGACAGTAGATGTGTGTTACGATATGTCAAATGCGCTATTTCCTCCTATGTATAGATTTCTAAAGCACAAAAACTTAGTTTTTGGGTTAAATTTGGGGCTAGGCCCCACGGTGGGAGCCAAAAATGTTAAGGGAAAATTGGAGTAAACATGATTAATCAATATATCAATATTAAATTTATGTGCTTGCCCAAGTAGATAGCTCATCTAGTTTTTCTCATTTTAACTAGGGGAAAAAAACCACTGTCTTCTGTGTTTTGGGAATGGTACCAGGCCTATGCTCTCCCCTATCTTGAGTGACCAAAATGCCAGACATCATTTTCACATGTGTTTTTTCTTTAGAGGGGCCTGCTCTTGGATACCGTTCATCCAAGTAGGAACGACCCTAAGTGGTAACAGGCTAGATTCCAAGCCCTACCAATCCACTATAAATAAATTGTGTTTGGAGCAAAAGATTCAAACAACAAGTGTAGTTGTGTTATATCGACAACCAACCTCCCCCAAAACCCTCCAAGGTGCAACCCTTGCAGGCTGGGAGACTCCATAATGGAGAGTAGTGCTGCTGCATGTATAACCACTCGAACGGTTGCCTTTATTAAACACTTTTGTTCTAGTGGCCAAAAACCCCTATAAGCTAGTACAGGGAAGGACAATTATCACCTCCCAAAGATGCTTCACTAGAGATAGTGAGAATTCAGTTTTATATTGTCCTTTGAAACCTAGAATTGTACTTGCTTTCTTTTAGTCCAAAAAGAGTAAAAAAAATCACAAAAAAAATAAAAAACCATGAAAACATTCTTTGTGTTTGTTGTGTCTTCTTTCCATAACTAAAGAAAATCAGATAAAAAAAAGACCATCTTGCAACCAAGAGAAACCAAAAACATTAGAAAAATTGCCAAAAATTTTGCAAAAACACTAAAAAAAACCAAAGCTATGCTTTTATCATTTTCTATTGTGCATCTGTTCTAACTTTCAACACATATACTCTGACTTTCTATGCTTATACCACTTGTTACTACATATTTACACTAATTTCCTATGCATTTGACCCCTGCTACTACACATCTATTTCTACGCATGCGTAACAGTTAGTACTTCCACTTATTTTGAGAGAATCTTTTTGTCATTTTTGGGTACCCATTTTAGCACTGTTCCTAATTATGAGATCAAACCTTACCTTGCAGTCACTTTTCCATCTGTTCCATAGTGTACCCTCTCTTTCGTTAGTCATCTCCCCCACCTTCTATCAGGTCTCCCTAGTGCAAAGTCAAAGTATCCTATATCATATTAGTGCAAGACCTTTTTCAGATCGTATCTGATTCAAGTAACCCTAGTAAGTCACAGAACTTCGCTAGTGGTCTTGGTGCACAACTAGTCTCTACACAGTAAGACAGGTATCAAGTACCCTTACTTGTGGCTATCGTCTTGTATCGGCCATCTTACTTGGAATCATTGATCGAAAGAGTCCATTGTCCAAATTGTTGGTAATCATTTATGTTTAGGGTTTTAGGCTCAAGCTACTAGTGGTGCATGCATAAGTATTCAGGTTTCAAACATTTAGATATGTAGGCACCTTCCCAAAAATCTAAAAAAATCTAACACTTTCAGCCAATGTAATTGAAAAAAAATGCAAAAAATCAATTATATGCATGTGTCTTTGTATATACAAGGCTGCTTGTATATACATGCAGGTCAAAAATATGCATTGGCAGGTCATAAAACTCTATCGCCCTTTGAAAAAATGAGTTAGATGCATTTCTGAATGTATATCGGGCTCTAAAAGGTGCATATACAAAGGGGGAATCTTTCACAGATTCTCAGGAATATTCCTGCTTTGTATACCGGGTCATATACAAAGCAAAATATACAAGGAAGTGAAATATACATTTGCTACAGTGGTGAGGTAGAGATGTATGTGGTGGGGCCCGTGGATATACAAGGTGGAATGTATATGCAATATACATTCAGGTGCACATACAATGGTTAGATATATTGCAGGAATATTCTGGTGAAGATTCCTTGTTTGTATGTGCATGGGAATGTACATTGAAAATTATACAAAGGCTCGCAACATGCAAAGCGAATAGTATAAAGGAGAGAGAAAATGGTTGAGCCCACCAGTTGTATGCAAAGGCAGTTGTATGTATGCCGATGTACATTCAAAGCATACAAGTGAAATATGCATTCTGAAACAGAAGGAGAAGTCAGATACGGCAGATAAAAGTCTGAAATCCACCTTGTATGTATGAGACGATGGATGCAAGCAGGGGGACATACAACCCGGATGTGATGGAGGAATAAAATGCAGTGAATAAATATTTCAAGTCGATGGGTTGTATAAAGCACTTGTATATGCCAATATACAAGCCGATGTGCAATAAAAGAGATACAAGCCAGACTTGAAAAGGGGATACGTTCTGATGCATAGTGATTTGAAGTCTGCGGCCTATATGTATGTATGTGTTGTATATCGCAGATATACAAAGGATGGAGATACAAGACGGACCCGAATTGAATTTCAATTTGTTCTAAACTAGATTGGGGTCCGCCTTGTATAACAAATAGTTGTATATGCATTTGCTCTTGCATATACAAGGGTTTTTGATAGGGTGAACAATAGCAATTGTATATGCATTCAAACATGCATATACAATGGGCAAAAATGGCAAAATAGTGAATGGAAAGGCCAGCGATAGAAACATGAGGTGCCTGCGTGGCATGACCTAACTGGTTGGCAACTTTTCAAAAATTTTGGGTGCCGTTGATCTTGGAGACGGGAGGTGATCGAAGGCCATGTTTTGAACCTGCAGTGAATGGTTTTTCCTGTGCGTGTGCAGCTATTTTTGGGCGGGAAAATTTAGAGGCGCGCCATTGTTGCATTCTAGAGGCTACGGGTAGTTGAGGCTTTAATGGTAGATTGTGCAGGGAAGTATGGGTCGTGTTGACAGGTCAAACACCTAAATTGATGAAGAAAATCTTGGAGCGGCAACTCAAATCCTTAACATACCTACTCCTTCGTCTTTGTCCCTCTGCCGCATTCAATTTTGAGTGCCATTTCTCATGCATTGTATCTGGTAGATTTTTGATCTGCCATGTAATTAATGTGGAGTACACTTTCTTGTTGTATTAAGCAGACTGTGTTACTAAGTCTGTTGGGCATTTTTGTGTGAATAACAAAATACAAAGCATTTCATGTCTATTTTATCTCTGTGGACTTTATGTGTTGCATCTGAGTTGTATCTTGCACATATGGTCAGTTTCAGTGTTAATGTTATATGAAAAATGTATTATTGCATGTGTTTATCCGTCTGTCTCCATTTATTGTATGTATTTTCTTCTTTTGAATCTGGTTGCTAAGGGTTTCTCAAATTCTAGGGTATAGTCTTGCTGCACCACATGCTTAATCTGTAACTTCCATTCAAGGAGTGGACTAAATTGTTTTAGGTTAAAGTGTGGAGAAGATTGTATGTCAGCTAGGATATTCATAAGCAGAGATAGTTAAATACCCATTCTTGGGTGATGTTTGTAAGGCAAGCATTAATCTAACCCCTTGAAATTTGAATGACAGTTGCAAGCCACTCTCATGTATACGTCTATGCGACTCCTTGCCCTGAGATAGGCACCGGTCTGCCCTTGTGAAGTAGTTATGATCCAAAAACCCCCTGTCTTGCATCCAAAGTATAAACCAATCATTCCATACTTCCAATCTGTTAGTGTAGGAGTAGGAATTAGGAACCCCCTGCATGCTCTCATCCTTAACCAGACACACATGTCCAAGAAAGTTGCCAAACTTGTGATCTATCATTTAGTTCTTGGTCCATGCATGAGAGTATTCTACCTATTATTACAAAGTTAAATCTTTCTGTCATTTGGAGAGTAAATGTTACATCTTTATCAAATAGGGACACCCCCTTTGGTGTAGTAGAACCATAAGTGAAGGGGAGGCAGCTTATGTAACCTCCCATATCTGTTGGCTGAATCTGCCTGTGCATTGGAACTAGTAAACCCTCTGCCGATTTGGGAAAAATTACCAACAAAATTGGTGACTTTGTTGGGGAAGTGATTTGAAAGTGTTATCTTGCAATCTCTGGTGAAGTTTTGCCCACCTAAGTCGCAACAAGATGGCGACTCTACTGGGGAGAGAAAGAGTCAAATTATTTGAAAAGTGAATTCATTGCAGCAAGATCCAAAAATGACCATGTGGTGCTCTGCTGGTGTGGTGAATCCATAAAACAAAATGGCCTTGTTGATATATTGTCCTCTCTATGAGAGGTGGTGACTCTGTTGATTGAACCTATCAGTGCTGCAACATATTTCCAGGTATTCCATCTTTTCAAAAATGATGAGTTTAGAACAACAAACCTGGTTGTGCTCTTAAAGAAGACCATTTTTTATTGAAAGGTATAAAGCCCTAAATTTTAAAGGAATATGTGGTTACCCAAATGCTATTCCAAATGAAATTAGAAAATGTTTGCCAAAATATAGTGGATCAGATTTTGAATCAGCAAACAAACATCTACAAAAATTTTGTAATTTAATAGAAGATTATGAGGTAGAGGATGAAGATGTTGTAATGAGACTCTTTGTTCAGTCATTAGAAGATGATGCTAGAGTTTAGTTTTTAGACCTGCCTATATGTTCAGTTTCTTCATGGATAGATTTAAAAATTGCATTCCTAGAGCAGTTTGGTGAAAGATTTGATGTGGCCTCATTGATCATACATTTTATGAATATTCAAAAGGAAGATGAGGAGCTGGTTCCAGCCTTTAACCTTAGATTTATTAAGTTGCTCAAGCAGATCCTTGAATATATGAGACCCAATAATCCATTGTGCTTAGTAATTTATTTGGCTACATTTGATGAAGAAATGAGTTATCTATTGAGAGATAAGGAACCAGCCACACTTCACCAGGCTTACCAATTTGCTATGGATATAGAAAACAATGAGAAATATGGAATGCCAGTAGGTTTCATGGCTGCAAGTTGTCAAAATAGTTATCAAAATGAATGTATTTTTGTTTTTCCATAATGTTCATTAAAGGATGATTTTGTAGAGGGAAATATATTTCAGAATAATGTGTGTAGCCATGATGTGATGCATGAAGAAAATGTTGTAGAAAATGTAGGCACATCTTGTAATGGTGAAAACAAAGATTGTTATCAGCCTCTAGAAGACAAGCCTGCAGACACAAGATTCCCTCTAATTGATCAAATGAAAGATATACATGAGGTTGTGTCTTGCAGCAATAGGCATATCCTAGCTATTCCTAATTATTTGTATAAAATGGATATGCCAAGCTTCACTTTGAATGTAGAAGATGTTGCTTCAAGGGATAATAGTGAATATGTTAGTAACTATCAGCATTCAGATGCATGTGTGAGCCTTTCATATGGTGAAATATACATAGATGCTGAGTATGAGTGTTTCCTTGAAGATTCTGACCATTTTCATAATGCAAAGGTTGAAACTTCTGCTATTGATTATTAGGGCATTGATGAAGAGGAAAAATAGGGTCACTATTCAGAGGTGAATGGACGAGTTGCAGATGTATGTGCTTGTACAGTTGGGGATAGTGCTGGTTGCAGGGGTAACTATGAAGTTTTTAATGTAGGGCTACATTCTGAGTTATTTCTGCCTTCTTTTGAGACATTCTAGGTGGACATAAATGATAAAATTGCTGAGCACAGTAATGATGAATATATGAATGCTTATAAAGATAAATTTGATTATGAGATGTTGCTTGTGCCTGAATATTGCATGTTTGATACAGAGGAGCCTTTATTTTTTGAAGAATGGCAAAATTCTGATGTGGATTCATTTGTTTCATGTGAGTCTATCATTTTTCCAAGCAACATCAATAACTCATATGACGATGATAGTCTACTGCTGAGAATGGTAGATGCTTATGAATTTTGTTGTAGACTTGTTGAAAGAGAAAAGAGCAGCAACACAAATAATTGCAATACTGGGTGCTGCAGATATTTAAAAAATTTTAGGCTTCATTTGAAGAAATCAAAATAGAATCAAGTGTTTGACAAAGGAAAACTCTGGTTTTTCCTTTTTGGTGGCCCTGGGCCATCAACTAATTTTTAATAAATGTGTTTTGTGTGTAGGTCAGTGCAATGTTCAACTCTGTTGCCCAATGGATATGGACTGGTCTACATCCCAGAGATCTGAAGTACTCAGCATGCCTGCATGAGGCATCCATCCCTAATCAGAGCCTGTTGGTTAGGGTTTTAGGCTCAAGCTACTGGTGGTGCCTACATAAGTATTCAGGTTTCAAGCATTTATATATGCAGGCACCTTCCCAAAAACCCAAAAAACTCTAACACTCTCGGCCTCTGCAGTTGAAAAAAATACAAAAAATTAGTTATATGCATTTGTCTTTGTATATACAAGGCTACTTGTATATACATGCAAGTCAAAAATGTGCATTGGCAGGTCAGAAAACTCTATCGCCCTTTGAAAAAATGAGTTAGATGCATTTTGGAATTATAACAGGGTCTAAAAGGTGCATATACAAAGGGGGAATCTTTCACAGATTCTTTGGAATATTCCCGCTTTGTATATCGGGTCATATACAAAGCAAAATATACAAGGAAGTGAAATATACATTTGCTATAGTGGCGAGGCAGAGATGCATGTGGTGGGGCCCATGGATATACAAGGTGGAATGTATATGCAATATACATTCGGGTGCACATACATTGGTTAGATACATTGCAGGAATATTCTGGTGAAGATTCCTTGTTTGTATGTGCATGGGAATGTACATTGAAAATTATACAAAGGCTCACGACATGCAAAGTGAATAGTACAAAGGAGAGAGAAAATGGTTGGGCCCACCAGTTGTATGTAAAGGCGGTTGTATGTATGCCGATGTACATTCAAAGCATACAAGTGAAATATGCATTCCGGAACAGAAGGAGAAGTCAGATGCGGTGGATAAAAGTTTGAAATCCACCTTGTATGTATGAGGCGATGGATGCAAGCAGGGGGACATACAACCCGAATGTGATGGAGGAATAAAATGCAGTGAATAAATATTTCAGGTCTATGGGTTGTATAAAGCACTTGTATATGCCGATATACAAGCCGATGTGCAATAAAAGAGATACAAGCCGGACTTCAAAAGGGGATACGTTTTGATGCATAGTGATTTGAAGTCCGCAGCCTGTATGTATGTATGTGTTGTATATCATGGATATACAAAGGATGGAGATACAAGCCAGACTCGAATTGAATTTCAATTTGTTCTAAACTAGTTTGGGGTCTGCCTTGTATAATGAATAGTTGTATATGCATTTGCTCTTGCATATACAAGGGTTTTTGACAGGGTGAATAGTAGCGATTGTATATGCATTCAAACATGCATATACAATGGGCAAAAATGGCAAAATAGTGAATGGAAAGGCTAGCGATAGAAACATGAGGTGCGTGCATGGCACGACCTAACTGGTTAGTGACTTTTCAACATTTTTGGGTGCCATTGATCCTGGCAATGGGAGGTGGTCGACGACCATTTTTTGAACCTACAGCAAAGGGGTTTTCTTGTGCGTGTGTGGCTATTTTTGGGCGGGAAACTTCAGAGGCATGCCATTGCTACATTTCAGAGGCTACGGGTAGTTGAGGCTTTAATGGTAGATTGTGCAGGGAAGTATGGGTCATGTTGACAGGTCAAACACCCAAATTGATGAAGAAAATCTTGGAGCGGCGGCTCAAATCCTGAACATACCTGCTCCTTCCTCTTTGTCCCTCTACCACATTCAATTTTGAGTGCCATTTCTCATGCATTGTATCTGGTAGATTTTTGATGTGCCATGTAATTAATCCAGAGTACACTTTCTTGTTATATTAAGCAGACTATGTTACTCAGTCTGTTGTTGTTGAAGACTTGGGCATTTTTGTGTGAATAATGAAATACAGAGCATTTCATGTCTATTTTATCTCTGTGGAGTTTATGTGTTGCATCTGAGTTGTATCTTGCACATATGTTCAATTTCAGTGTTAATGTTATATGAAAAATGCATCATTGCATGTGTTTATCTGTTTGTCTCCATTTGTTGTATGCATTTTCTTCTTTTGAATCTGATTGCTAAGGGTTTCTCAAATTCTAGGGTATAGTCTTACTGCACCACATGCTTAATCTGTAACTTCCATTCAAGGAGTGGATTAAATTGTTTTAGGTTAAAGTGTGGAGAAGATTGTATGTCAGTTGGGATATTCATAAGCAGAGACAGTTAAATACCCATTCTTGGGTGATGTTTGTAAGGCAAGCATTAATCTAACCCCTTGAAATTTGAATGCCAGTTGTAAGCCACTCTCATGTATATGTCTATACAACTCCTTGCCCTGAGATAGGCACCAGTTTGCCCTTGTGAAGTTGTTATGATCCAAAAACCCCCTATCTTGCATCCAAAGTATAAACCAATCATTCCATGCTTCCAATTTGTTAGTGTAGGAGTAGGAATTAGGAACCCCCTGCATGCTCTCATCCTTAACTAGACACACATGTCCAAGAAAGTTACCAAACTTGTGATCTATCATTTAGTTCTTGGTCCATGCATGAGAGTATTCTACCTGTTATTACAAAGTTAAATCTTTCTGTCATTTGGAGAGTAAATGTTACATCTTTATCAAATAGGGACACCCCCTTGGTGCGGCAGAACTAGAAGTGAAGGGGAGGCAACTCACACAACCTCTCATATCTGTTGGCTGAATCTACCCATGCATTGGAACTGGTAAACCGATTCGGGAAAAATTACCAACACAAATCTCGTCACAAGTATCCTCTTCTTAGCAATCTCCACTTGCACCTTACCAAAGTCTCCAGTTCCATCCCACCACTTCCAACATCAACTTGCATGGTTTTGACTAGATCTCAATACAAAAGACAACTTGAAATGGCTGGATCATCCAATCACATTGTCACTCCTCACGATAGTGATGAGGATATCTCTCATGAAGAGTATTAAGGGCACCTCCAAGATCAAAAATTTCAGCGCTTACTAGAAAAAGTGCTCCTCAAGAACCCTCACAAGTACTTTCTACATCTTGTGAGTCTAGGACTTAAACTCCCCTCTAACTTTGATCTCAACAAACTGAAGGAGACTGTAGAGGAAACTCACAAAAATCACATTGAGGAAGATAAAGGAAAGAAAGTCACATATCCAAATATACCTATGGAAGAAATGTAGAAACAAATCAAGTTTCTAACGGAACAAATGACAGATCTCAAGATAGGAACAAGTGCTAAAACTTACTCTTTGGAAGACATAGCACCATACCCCTTTGATAATAGTTTGAACATGGTACCCTTCCCCTTTCAGTTTGAAGTTCCTAAATTTGACAAATACGAAGGAAAAGGGGACCCAAGAAATCACATTAGGGAATTCAATGCCACATGCATGGAAGTAGATCACAATGAGACTATTCCCTAGATCTCTAGGTAGTCAAGCCATGGAGTGGTTCTCATGGCTCCCACCGGGCATCAAAACTTTTGATGAGTTAGTCAATAAATTCATCACACACTTCTCGTACAATATTGAACACGAAGTCTCCATGCTTGACCTATGCAATACCAAGAAAAAGAGTGGTGAATCATTCGCCTCCTTCCTACAAAGGTGGAGACAACTAGCAAGCAAATGCTCATATGATGTACCTGAGAAGCAATTAATGGAGATGTTTGTCCACAACCTCAAGTCTGATCTAAGCTATCAAATCCGAATTCAGTGCCCTACCTCATTTTCAAAGGTCATTTAAATGGGATTATTCATCAAAAAAGCTATGATCACCAAAGGACAAATCAAGTTGTACAAGGACACACCTAACTCCAACTACATGGCTGACAAATTAATGTTTTGGACTAAGAATAAAAATGTCGTCAATGATGGAGTAGTTGATACTAAGGTGGCAACTCCCAAACAATAACCAATCTTCACTCTCAAAGGAGAGGCAAGCAATGCTATGCCCAACAAAACATTCTCTCGGGAGCTAAGACCATGGTACAACTCAAATCCAAGGTGAAAGTTCACACCGCTGGGTGAGTCCCAACAATCTGCATTAAGGAAGCTATTGGCTAACAATTAGATTATACTACCACCAACAAGAGATTATCAACCTCAAATAAAACCTCACTATTGGAAAGACACTGACTTTTGTGAGTATCATAGAGGAAGAGGACATACAACCAACAAATGTATCCATCTCAAACATGTAATCCAAGACATACTTGATCAAAATCAAGGAGGTGCACAACAACATACCTCAAATGAGATGCAAGTGGCATACAAGGATCCTCTTCTCACTCATGAAAGGCCATACAACAACAGCAATAACAAAAATAATGGCAACAACAACAACAACCGCAATAGGCAAAATTAGAATAGTGGGAATAATAATGCTAATTATGCTAGTGTTCCATTCGACTACACTATCAATTGCATATCGGAGCACATCCCACAAATCAATGTGGTTACGTCTAACCAACAATTAGGACCCAACAAAATTGATTGCAACATCATCACCCGCAGTGGTAAGGTCACATTGAATACCCTCCCTCCAAGGTCGTCACCTTCTCAGTCCAACTTCCATCAGTATAGGATCATATATCAACTATGAAAAACTCCTCCCCACATATCCATCTTAGAGTTGTTACGTCTATCTCCTTCCCATAAGGAGATTCTCAATAAAGCCTTAGTGGAAACGACTGTACCCATGAACTTGGCCCAAGAGAAGTTTCAAGCCATGGTAGGAAATCTCACTTCCTCTAGTACCATATCATTTACTGAACAAGATGACCTCTCAGTGTCTCAACCTCATAACACCCCCTTGTATATCATTGCCTTGATCCATAAACACCACATCAAGAGGGTCCTCATTGATGGAGGAGTTGGTTTAAATATTTGTATGCTCAAGCTAGTCCTTACATTGGTGTTCCCTGAAAATGCAGTTGATCCAAGGAAGAAGATTACTATCAAAGCCTATGATGAAGAGGAAAGAACTACCAAAGGAACAGTGGTGTTACCCATACAAGTAGGACTGGTGATAAAGGACGTGGTGTGCCAAGCCCTAGATAGGGAGCTAGCCTATAATATTCTCCTAGGTAGACCTTGGATTCATGCCATGAAGGTTGTACCTTCTACCTATCACCAATGCATTAAACTCCCTCATAACGACAAACAAGTTACCATCCAAGTTGATCCTGACCCCTTTTAGTATTGCAACTCTATCCTTGCAAAACCCGATTGCATCATACCCAAAAATAGAGCATCTACATCCCCTACCCCACATTATGATTCTACCTCCGAAGCTTCCTTATCCAAGCCCAAAGAACAAAAAAATACCATCAAAGAAACAGGAGTAGGGGAATACTCCATCGAGCACAGCCTCAACTTGGCCAAAATGCCTTTATCTCCTAGATTCTTTGGGTGACCCAAGCATTTTCCAAATCCATCTACTCCTCCTACTCTTCCCATAGCTCCCTTTGTAAAATGGGGGACCCTATCAGATGAAATAGAGGAAAGAGATATCTTACAATGGCTCTACATAGAAGAAGAGAACACACAACAAGAACCACCTAAGCTCCCAACAGAGATCTATGAGCGAGGTGAGTCTATCCTACATAGAATGGGTTATGAAGGACAAGGTCCCATTAGCCTAAGAAAAGAAGGAATAATGGAACCCATACAACCCTCTTCATCGTCATTGGCAAGAAATACAAAAGGCCTAGGATATAAGGACAAGGGAAAAGCTAAAGCAAATGTTTGTCTTGTAGAAATGATCCATAACCTTCAAGAGGACAGTGATACAAATTTCAATGAGTATGAGTGGGATGAGCTAATAAAGCACTCCTATGATGATAAAGAAGTTGACACTATGCAAACCTATAGCCCCTATCGTGAGGGACAAACGCTACCGCATAGACCATTAGAGTGTGATTTGCCTATCCTTGAGAATATGATTTTTGAGGAAGGTTCGAGTTCTATCGCAATAAACAATTTGGAGGAAAGTACCATCCTGAACACTCTCCCTACCAACAGCCCTAGCATATCTATTCAAACTATCAATGAATCAGATCTATCCTCTGACTCCCTCCCCCTTGTGCATCCTGAACTTATCAATTGGGATCTACAAGGAACCCCATAACTAGACATGTTCCAGAATGATGATGCCTATATTGACTACATGGAACTTAGGGACCACCTACCTAAAGGAAATCATAAAGCTGGCTTTGTCATTGAACTCAATACCATGGCTTATTTCGGAGAGGGTGCCAAGCCTTCCAATTGCAAAAATATCAAAATAAAAACTGGATCTAATGGTGAAAACCACTCTGCAGCAGTGTCAGATCCTAAAATAGTAAAAAGAAAGGATGCATCTAATGGTGAAAACCCAACTGTGGCACCTGACAATGGAAGGCTTAACACTCTCCCTAATGACAGGCTCCAAGAGAAGTCTCAAATTGTTATGGAACCTACAGAACCTATTAACATTGGAACAGAGGAACAGCCTAAGATCATTCACTTTGCTAAGTCTCTAACCCCACTAGAAAAAACTAAGTTTGTACCATTCTTCAAGAAAAAGGAAGTCAAATTTGCTTGGTCATATGTAGATATTCTAGAATTAGATCTAGATTTGATTCTACATCATCTTCCACTAGATCTAGGAGTGAAACTAGTGAAGTAGAAACTTAGAAAGATACATCCACACATTGCACTTCTAGTAAAAAAAGAACTCAAGAAACTACTAGACATGGGGTTCATCAGAGCTATAGACTATCCAGAGTGGGTCTCCAACATAGTACCAGTGTCCAAACCTGATGGTCGAGTCAGACTATGCAATGATTTCAGAGATCTAAACAAAGCTTGTCGCAAGGATGATTTTCTGTTGCCAAATATAGATATCATAGTTGACTTAATGGCAGGGCATACCATGTTATCTCCATGGATGGCTTCTCTAGATACAATCAGATTAGGATAGCACTAGAAGACCAGTAAAAGATGGCTTTTACTTGTCCATGGAGCACTTTCTGTTGGAATGTCATGCCATTTGGGCTAAAGAACGCAGGAGCCACATATCAACACACTATGACAAATATATTCCATGATATGATGCACGTCACAATGGAAGACTATGTAGATGATATCCTTACAAAGTTACTCACTAGAGAATCACACCTATATGTGCTAGAGAAGGTCTTTTAGAGACTAGAACAATTCAAAGTTAGGTTGAACCCAAAGAAATGTTTTTTTGGAGTCGCCTCAGGCAAGCTTGTACGCTCCATTATATCAGCAAATGGAATAGAGTCGGACCCCGCCAAAGTAAAAGCTATTATGGACATGCCACCACCTAAGAATCTTACTCAACTGTGGTCTCTACAAGGCAAGCTACAAGCAATCCATAGGTTCATATCACAATTGGCAGACAAGTGTCAACCCTTCAGTCATCTCCTACATAAGAACATTCCATTTAGGTGGGATGAAAAGTGCGAAGAGGCATTTAGAAAATTGAAGGAATATCTTATGAATCCACCTATCTTGATGCCTCCCATCCAATGGCAACCCCTGTTACTTTACATATCTGCTACACGAACAACTCTTGGGGCTCTTCTAGCACAACAAGATTATGAAGGTAAAGAAAGAGCTATCTACTACATCAGTCGCACATTGGTGAGCTATGAATTGCAATACTCCCAAATAGAAAGATCATATCTTGTTGTGGTTTTTGCTTCCCAAAAACTACAACACTACATGCTAGCACATCTAATCAAACTTATTGCAAAGATAGATCCACTGAAATACCTACTAAGCAAAGAAGCTCTAATAGGTCGCCTAGCCAAATGGGTAATGCTCCTAAGTGAATATGACATTGAGTATGTAGACAAAAAATCTATCAAGGGGCAAATCATTGTTGATTAGTTAGCAGATGCACCATTAAAGGATATCACACCAATGCAATTTGAGTTCCTAGATGAATCATTGTTCAATATCACAACACATTCTTGGAAGCTCTACTTTGATGGGTCCTACACAAATCATGGATCAGGTGCAGGAATCTTGTTTGTAACTCCTCATGGCGACACCATACCGAAGTCTTATCATATGTTATTCCCATGTACCAACAACATAGCAAAGTATGAGTCCTTATTCATTGGTCTCAAAATGGCAATAGAATGGAAAATCAAAGAGCTACATGTCTATGGTGATTCTCAACTAGTAATCAATCAAGTCAATGACGACTACCAAACCAAAGATGAGAAGTTTATCCCATATAAGCAGATGGTTGATGACTTTAAGGAATACTTTGTGATCATCTCTTTTGAGAAGATACCTCGTGTAGAAAACAAAGCAGCATATGCCATGGGAACCATCGCCTCACTCCTCGAGATCCCAGAGAATGAGTCATGGTACGCGTTCTTGGTGGAGTCAATTTAGCAACCAGCTTATGATATTCTTGAAACCCATTCCATATTCCTATTAGTTGGATCTAATTCACCTTGGTATGATAAGATTTACACTTACCTCAAGGATAACACCCTCCCACTTGACTTATCTTCAAACCAACAATAAACCTTTATTTGCCAAACCTCTCGTTATACCATTAATGCCGACACCCTATACTGACGTGGTCTAGATGGTACTTTACTCCGTTGTTTAGAATGAGAAGAATCTCAAACCACCTTACAAGATGTACATGAAGGGATTTGCATAACACACTCTAGCATTCCTTCCTTAGCTAAGAAACTCATGCGTTTGGGATACTATTGGCCGAACATGGAAACAGATTCATGTCAGTTTGTGAAGAAGTGCAAGCAGTACCAGATACATGAAAACCTGATACATGCACTAGCTCAAGAGTTGAGACCTTTAATGACACCTTGGCCCTTTTGTCAATGGGGACTCGACCTCATGGGCAAAATCCATCCCCCATCATCTAATGGCCACAAATTCATAATAACTGCCACTGAGTACTTTACCAAGTCGATTGAAGCCATCCCCCTCACCACCGTCATAGGTAAACAAATTTCCTCATTCATCCTCAATTGCCTCATCTACAGATATGGAATTCCCTCATCCATTATCATGGATAACGAAAGACCTTTCAAGAACCAGGATGTGCATAAGCTTTGTGATAGATTCAAAATCCAACATCATTTCTCCACACCCCATTAGCCCCAAGGCAATGGCCAAGCAGAAGCATCTAACAAAACAATCTTGAAACTCCTCAAGAAGATAGTCAATGATGCTGGCCATGATTGGCACATCCAACTCAATCCTACTTTGTGGGCTTATCAAACCAGTATATGTACTCCCACAGGTGCTACCCCTTACGCCCTTACCTATGGATCATAATCCATTTCTCCCATAAAGGTTGAGTTACCCTCTCTAAGAGTGTTGTTAAAAGGTCTCATAATTGATGAGGAATATAGAGTTTCCAGATTGTAAGAGCTAGAGCTGCTAGAGGAAAGGAGATAGAAAGCCTTCAATCATCTCAAGGCATATCAGCAAATGATGTCACAAAGATACAACCACAGAGTCCATCCAAGAGTCTTTAAGGTTGGAGATCTAGTACTTAAGTAAAATCCCCGCAATCAACAAGATCAGGAAAAGAAAGGCAAGTTTGAACCCAACTGGGTTGGACCTTATGTGATCATTGCTGCCTATGGATTAGGGGCATATCAGTTAGCAACATCAGAGGGTGAGCTATTTGATGACCCAATCAACAGTATGCATCTTTGCCAGTTCTATACCTAAGAGAACCCTAATGTAAGGGAGGCATAAAATACAAAAAAAAAAATGGAAAAAAAAATCATCCTTTGGTGAGAACCTGGAAAATAGGTGCCTTGGATGGGTATCATGATGAAAACCTAGCAAACAAGTGTCATGCATACTTTCTATCTTTTGTACAAATAAAATCAAGTGGTGAAAACCTAGTAAATAGGCATTACTTGTGATAAGCCGTTTCCTCCATCTTTGGGAAACCAATCACTTTGTGTCCATTCTTCCTCCAATCATGTCCCATTCAATCCATATCTAGTCCATAATAAAAACCTAATGATAACCTATCATGGCTTGATACTCTATCTCTTTGTTACCTTGTCAACCAAGGTCTTATCCAGTATCCTATCTACAGTGTCAGCCTAGCATAGCATCTGTCGTTAGTGTCCACATGGTCCAAGACCATGAACTATGTTGCCTCTGCGTCATCACGTAGGCAAGACCATTATCCAAATGCGCCCCTAAGGCTCCATTTTCCCATCCATCCTATGTCTAGTCCTTTTGAGTCCACGCTACTTTCTATCACCTAGGTCTTAGGTCCATTAGGGTTTACCCCAAACTATGTTGCCTCTGTGTCATCACATAGGCAAGGCCATTTAGCAATGAGCCCCCAAGGCACTAGGTCAGTCCCTTAGGGTCCGTCTTACCAGTAAGGATTGTGGAATCCTTTGCCAGAGAAGCAAGTGCAAGTACAACCCTCTTTCAAGAAGAAATTTTGATGCATCACCTCAACCTATCCAATGCAAAAGAAAACATGAACCTAGAGCACTCAAACTGATTCTATCAAATTATGGCAAGAAACAAAAACATCTAAATGCAAACATGTTTTGTGGTTGGGATCATGGTTAAGTTGCAACATCTTGATTTTATGTTATCATGTCTTTCTATGCTACTCAAGGATGCCAAAAGCTAGAGATGCTATGATGGGGGCATGATTATTTTTTTGTTTTTCTATTTGTGGATTAAACTTTAGTAATGTGATGCCTTGTCTAAAGACATAATTGGCAAAAGATCATCGAGGACATCAAAGGTCTAACATGAAAGGGAGCAATCCTTGTCTATTGATACGCAAGGAATACTCAGGTCATCTCGGTTCAATTATACCTCGATGCTTGTATTAACTTGCTAAATGAAAATCTATGTAAGCAATACTCAGGTCATCTTGGTTCAATTGTACCTAGATGCTTGTATTAACTTTCAACATTCAGAAAAAGTACCAAAAATAAATTGCCCAATGATGAAATAAGCACTTTAAAATACTTGTACCATCAAGATGTCACAAAAGCAAACACCATTCGCATCCATTATACATCCATAAAAGCATCCATATCCCATGCAATAAAAATTCTATGCAAAGCATCAATGTTTACAAAATCTTGTGATTCCTTCTATCGAGTCATTCTTCTATCAATCAGTATTCTATCTATCATTGTGGTCCATTCTTCTCAATTTCATCAACCCAAGTAGTGATCCAAATGCAAGTCCATCCTTAATCCATACTAATCAAGTCAAGTCAATCTTGTCAAATGATCCAATCACAATCAGTGCTCTTGATCCTTGTCTGGTCGTAAACCAACTTGATTAGTTAATCAATCAATTGTCTTATACATGATGTAACATTGTCGAAATCAAACCAACACACGTGTCTTACACGACATGCTTCATTTCCTAAAACCAAACATTATCTTTCGTGTTTTCTCTAGGGATCTACTATTCCCAACTATGACAACACACCTACCATGTTGGTCTAGGGATATATCGTTCCCCACCATGACAACACTGTCATATATCATTATCAGTATATCATTGGTTTACCGCTTGATAGGGGCAATACCTTATTTGTTCTTGTATTATTTGTGCATACTTGCTTACTTGCTTGTGTGTGTTATCATTCTATTTTGCATCATGTATCATTCAGCTCTTTCTTCATCCTAACCTATTTTTTTTTACCTTCTTCATCATGAGATTGTCCGTTTCATGTCCTTCTGCCCTTCTTCCTATCCAATATCCTGAGGGGACATCATACTATCATTAAACCTGTACCAGGGGCAAACTGAGGTATGTATCATTATCAGAAAATTCTTATTCTTTGAAGCAACACCGTAAACCACATTGCATCAAAGAGGGGCAAAATGTATGCGCCTAAAAATGACATGACTTGGTCTAAATAAATATTCTTAATATTTATTTCATTCTAATTCTTCTATCAATAAATAAATAAACAAATTTATTTATTTGATTCACATTCCTCTAAGTTAATTAAATATCAAAATATTTAATTATCTCTTCTAAAGTCAAAATTAAATAAAATCCTTTATTTTATTAAATTCTTCCAAACAATTAAATAATTCTCAATTATTTAATTAAATCAAATCATTCTTCCAAATTTAAATAAATCAATCAAATTTATTTAAATTCTCTCAATCTCCAACAATAAAATACAATCAAATATTTAATTTATTCTTCCAAAATCATGTACAACAATTAAATAAATTTATTTATTTAATTTACTTTATTTTCTTCTAATTCTTCAAATATCTTCTAAAATCTTCTAAAAATAAGTCTTCTTCTTCATGCATACAAAATTAAATAATTTATTATTTAATTTCTCTCAAATCATACAAAAGCAAATCTCAAGTTGAGTTAACTGACTCAATCAACCTTGTTTTTATCAATATCTCTTAAATTAGAAAAAAATTTCTAATTTATGAAAAGAAAATCTAATGTTTAGAAAAGAAAGTAGTTAACTCAAATAAAATAGCTTTTGTGCGACACTTGTCTTCTTCTTATTCACACACATTCCTCAAGGTTTCTCAACCATTGATCTTCTTGTTCTTTCTATACCATTGATCTTCATTCTCTCAAGTTTATAAATTGAACCCTATTCCTCCATTTCAATCATCCAAGCTTTAAGTATTGTTACTCTGTAAGAATTTCAGCATGCCTTTGGCACCAATTCCTTCATTACTTATGATCACACTCATTACCATACTACTACCATTGTTGTGAAGCTCCTCTTCATTACAAAGCATTATCATAGCCATTCCTAATTGGCATTCTTAGAAAATAGCAAGGAAGTGCACTCTCTGAGGGCCATATTCATAGACAAGATCATTTGTGATTGGCGATTAATGGAAGCTATGAAGCTTTGAGGTTTGCAAAGGTTTTTGAAGTTCTTTTGTTTGATTGATCTCTTTGTTTCTATATTTTGTTGAGTTTTAGGTATTTTGATATTGATATATTGATTATTCATGCTTACTCCAATTTTCCCTTAACAAAAATCATAGTGATCCCTTGCCCACTGATAAAGAAATAGACCAAGGGTTGGAAGAGGTGAAGATTTTTCCTCAATAGACTCTGAGTCATGCACTTCCTCACCCTGAATCATAACATGCAGGTTCACCAGGCTATGGTCATAGTACTCCACATGGTAACTTGAAATTGGTTTAGCCTTGATTGTGAACCTTGTACCATATCTGGTCCTCAAAAGCATATGAGACCAGTCAAAAGAAAGGTAGCCACCTAACTTGGCTGTAAAATCCCTTCACAAACAAATGGAAAAGAAGGGAGGGAGATCAATAAATGAAATGTCTTGAAAGTCAAGTTTGGACAGACACGTAAAGTCAAGTCCAATCCCTTGATCACTCCTATAGTGTTTATAGAGGTGCCATCCAATTGTAATACTTTTGATGAGACAAGGGTATGTACTTGATGCCTAATGCATCTGCTATCTTTTTGGGCATAACTGAAACACTAGCCCCTAAGTCAATCATACAGTTGTGCACTATAAATTTACCAATGATCAATGACAAGTAGAAAGGGGATGGATTTTTTGTTGAACTTACTTGTCCTTCACTTGGATGCACAAGACTGACATGGCTCTTTTCCTTCTGTTTTGCTGGTGAGTCTATTTTTGTTGATTCGGTTGATGGGAAATGCCTTAAGGCTTCTTGTAACAAATCCCTTTGAGAAGGGATTAACATTACTTCCCACATTGATACATTTATATTCATTTTCTTCATCTATTCCATGATAATTAGTGGAATAGTGGCTACCTTATACATTAAGGGAACCCATGTTCCCTTTTTTGACTGATCAACAATTTACTCAAGCACTTTTAAGCCTGATGGAATTTATTTTGTAGCAGCAGATTTGCTACTCTGAATTGGAATTGTGGCACTGGCCACCTTTGCCTTTGAAATAGGCTCCTTTTGTAGCATAGTAGGCATGGGGCTAGCCTCCAACTACCTCTTTTTGGATCTAGTATTGTTTGCAATACTACTTATAGGCATGATCACACTATCCATGGGCTAATGATAGCACAAAAGTCTTCTAAAGTCCATAGCATCATATTGGCATCAGAGGTAGCCTCATTTGATACCTTGTGATTGGTATTGGTTGCCTTTGATAATGATGCCTACTATTTATGAAAGTTCTACACTATTAAAGCTCTTTCTTATGCTCCAAAAGCACAAGTGGACTAATTGTATGGCTGGTTGTAGGGGTAGCACTAATCTGCCTCTTGGGTAAGATTATTTTGGGTAGGGACTAAAGCCCTAACTGGATTCACAGTCATAATTTGTTGGATAGGTCAAACTGTTTACAAGGGTTGAGCAGAGTTAGGGTTTTGATATCCATTCTACTGATAACCTTGATTCCAGTTTTGATTTCTATTGGTATTATAACCTTGATTCTAATTTTGATTGGATGACTACCCCTAGTTATAATTTTTATGGGGTTTAGGGGCAGTTTGAATATATATTTTGTTCATTTATTGGCCATATCAGTCACTAGGGTTTCAAGGTCACTTCCCTTTTCATAAGGGGAAGAGGCTAGAACTTTAGGTTCTGGGATGGGAGCAATAATGGGTTGCTGGGATGATGAAGGTAGCTCTAGAAAAAGGGGTACAAGAGGTCTAAGAGTAATTTTCCTAGCCTATATTAAACAGTTTTTAGCTTTCAAAGTTGTCTTATAACCATTAGGTAGGGTTTTAGCACCCATGGATTGCATCATTACTGCAATATTATAATTCAAAGCTCTTTAAAAATATAGAAAAGTACCTTGTGGAGATGGCATGAGGGTAGCTGGAATTCTCTCCCACATCCTCTGGAATCTAAAGTTAAAATCTACCAATGTCTCACTTGGAGCTCTCTTGATTGTTGTTAATTGTTCTAGCAATGAACATTATCTTCCCTCTCTCCAAACTACTTATAGAGGGCTTCTCTCAGCTCATCGTAGTCATGTATTGAAGTAGGGGTTATGCTCCTGAACCATTGAAGAGCCCTCCCTTTAAAAGATGAGACCAAGAGTCTAATTGAAACATCCTAATGTTGGATATGATGGACTGAGCACATGTTGGATATGTCTTTAATGTGCTCAGTAGGGGTTATAGAACCATCACCCATAAAGGGTGAAACACTCTTTAGGGTTGCAGCTAGTATATCATTATATGTAGCCAAATCTAAAGACTGCCTCTATTAAAGGTCACAAAAGTCAAATTCCTTGCCATAATGGGGATATACAAATTTAAAATAGGAATATGCAAGCCTTTACTTGTGTTTTAAGACCTAATAGGAGGGGGTGTAGATTGATCTCTTGGACGAGGTAAAATAGGGCTGCTACTCCTCACAAGAGACCTAGATAACCTAGACCTTCTCCTTAAAGCAACAGTAGATAATTCAGCGAATTGAAAGTTACCTCCTAAAGATGCCATTGTTTGCACAAGCATAAAATATGACACTAATCAAAACCAAAATCTTGCAAAGTCACTAGGTGCATGAAAAGTCTACCAAAGTTTAGAATACTAAAAAGAACACTAGATTCTTAGCTTGATTCTTTGATTTAGATTGCTCATAGTCTCACAAGTTGTGCCAAAAACTATTGTCACATGGATTTGCACCCTGTGTTGAAGGATTTTAGGGCTCTAACAATCCAGTGAAATATTAAGATGATCTCTAGGTGTGGGACCCTGCAAGGACATCAATCTCTAGAGAGAGGCCAGTTCCTTTGCTAAATAAGAGATTTAGCTATTCCTAAGACTAAACATGATCTATCCACCATTTAGGAAAAGGGAAAGAGGGATAAAACTAGAAGTTAATGGGGGTGATACACCAGGTTTGAATATGGAGCTCTCACTATACTAAGAATGCACAAAATAACTAGATACAACTGATAAACTTACACAAGTCTAGCTGATTCTAACAGAGGTAAGAACATAACAGAATTGTAAGAAACAAACATTAACATAGAAATCAATTCTAATTTATACAGTTCTAGAAAACAAGCATGAAGAGGTAAAACACAGTGTATATTTCATCAAAAGGCAAGGTTACAACAGAGGGCTATGTTTGAAAATATAGAAGAAAACAAGAAATTCAACTATCTTGCAACTATTTTCCAACCCTCATTACATCTTTTAGATATGCATATATAGCATTTGATTACATTGACCTCAATCATTTCTCAATAAATTCACCCCCATGGGCCTGTCAGAAAATATGCCTATCAAAGGGAATATCTACCTATTAAAATTTACTATAGAAATTATCTTGGATCATGGAGTAGCTGGGAGATATTTTGCCTTCAATGCAAACAGCTAACTCATCAACCTACAACAATAAATGGAAAAAAATCTAAGAAGGGAGTAGTTGAGGTAGCTGAAAGATCATATTTGCATTAATGGCAAATGAGTAAAATCAAATAGATTTTCCCTCCAAAATCCTCTTTATACAAATCTTTTACAACACTTCAAATATTTAAATCTAAATATTTGAAGTTTACAATACATTACAAATACTGTTGTTTCTTTGATTTCTAATTTTTTTGGAAAATCTAGCTTTTATTTTTGCTTTGTTGGCCAAATTTGCATTTACAGACCATTTTGTCTTTGATTTCTGAATCTTTTCATCTTCAATCAGCAACTCTGTCATTTTCTAAATTATCACCTGTTTCTTTCTATTTTTGCAATTATAGGCAAAAATAATCATTTCAGAACCATTTTAGCCTTCTCTGTTTTTCCTTGTTAGAAAAACTATCCTTTTCTGAACTCTTTCTGGCTCATGTCACTTTTTCTAGATTTCCATTTTTCTATCTTTTTATCTTTGTTTTGCTTTATCATCAAAATTTTCTTTTCTTGAACTTTGGCTTTGGCTCATTGTTTGCCCTTTATTGGCAAAATATGTCTTTGGTGAACTTTCTTTGGTTGCCTCTTTTCTACCCTTATCGGTAAAAACCCATTTTGCTAAACTTAGCTTTCTTTTCTTTTCTATCAGTGAAAGTTCCTTATCGGTGAACTCCTCTTTCTTCATCACTTTTACCCTTGTCTGTAAAAGTCACTTTAGCTAGACTTTAATTTTGGTCCATTATTTTACTCTATTTTGCCTTGTCGAAAAAATCATCCTTTCTTGAACCATTCTTGAGGCTAGCTTTTACCTTTATCAATAAAAGTTTGTTTTTGCTAACTTTTCCTTTGGCTTTACTTCATTCTTGCCTTATCTTTTGGTGATTAGCCTCATTGGCAAACCACTGAAACTACAAACTTATGAAAAGTTCATCCTTCTCTAACTTTGCTGATAATCCTTTCTTTCTTTCTTTTAACTTAGTCAATTTTGCTTTGATCGGCCCATCTAACTTTCCTATCTATTAGGACCTTGCCCAATTAGCGAACCTCAGAATTCCTGAACTACTTCTTTGAGTTCGTCATTTGGGAAAATCATCGATAAGGCATTTTCTTTGTTACTTGCCTTAGACAAATTTGAAGAAGCCCACTCACCTGCCACTTTGCTAGAAAATCGCCAAATCGGGGAACTTGAGAAAAAGAGAACTTTCTGAAAAGTTCGTAAACATGAACTTTGCCGATAAAGAGGAGGAAAGCCTAATGCCTTAGTCATTTTTGCACTAGTTTAGGAAACTAGAATTTTTCTAATAAAGGCCAAAAGGGGGGCAAAACTTAAGGTAAAAGCCTCAATTTTTTTGGGTTTTTTTTGTTTTTTTGCAAGGATTCCCCAAATGAATTTTTAGGGATCTTTACAAGGCAGAACACTAGAATTTGAAGGCTTTTAGGCTTTGCAGAGTTAAATTCTCAAGGGATTTCAACAAGATTTTGAAGGTGAATTATTTGGCTCTAGGAAGAGGAAAATAGGTCAACAATAACACAAGGAATACTCTGAGCTACCCCACAAATATCTAAAGACTCTTTTAACTGCATCCCAATGAACTCTACCATGATCAGACATATATCTGGAAAGAACTCCTACTGCTTGGGCAATGTCTAGTCTAGTACAGACCATAGCATACATCAAACTTCCTACTACACTTTGGTAAGATACTCTACTCATGTCTTCTATCTCTAATGGGGATGTTGGGCATTGTGAAGGAGATAACTTCATCCCAACTTTAAAAAGAACACATAATGGTCTACAATCTTGCATGTTAAACCTCTATAAAACTAAATTGACATACTTACTCTAGCCAAGTCATAGTTTTCTATTCACTCTATCTCTTCTTATTTCCATCCTAAGAATGTGTTTAGCTACACCAAGATCTTTCATTTCAAATTTAGCTACAAGTTGAGACTTTAGTTCTAAAACCATTCCTTTCCCTTTACCAATAAACAACATATCATCAACATATAATGCAATAAATAGGAAACGATCACCATCAAATTTATAATAAGCACAGTGATCAGATTTAGAATGCTCAAATCCCAACCTAAACACATATGTATCAAATATTTGGTACCACATCCAAGGACTTTTCTTGAGGCCATACAAAGATTTCTTCAATTCACAAACCAAATTACTTTTACCTTTCACCATGTAGTGCTATGGTTGTGTCATATAAATATCCTCCTCCAAATCACCATGAAGGAAAGTTATTTTTCACATTCATTTGTTCAACCTCTAGATCATAAGCAGTAGCAATAGAAAGCAAGAATCTAATGGACGTCATTTTTGCAATAGGAGAAAACATCTCATCGTAATCAACACCCTCAACCTGAGAGTAACCTTTCACAACCAACTATGCTTTGTATTTCTCAATACTTCCATTTGAACGAATCTTTTTCTTGAACACCCATTTGTAACCAATAGGTTTTTTTCCTTCAAGCAATGGCACTATGTCCCATGTATCATTCTTTTTTCAAAGCTGCCATTTCTTCATCCATAGCAATCTTCCAAGACTCTACATCATTCATACCTAATGCCCTTCTACAAATCTAGGTTCATCTATGTTAGATTTCAAAGAAAAAATACATCTCTAGTCATTAGGTGAATATCTTTCATTTGGTTGTCTATGTCTTGTAGACCTTTAAACAATTTGAGTTGGAGGTTCTTCCTCCTCTTCTGAAGATTCAGAGCTAGATGAGCTCTCCTTAACTTCATGTCTATCTAGGGGCCTCAATTCAACTTTCTCAAGTGTAGAAGGGAGTTGAATCACATCTTTCTATTCATTTTGTTTTAGTTGCAATGTAATAGAAGGCTTAGCTTCTCTAAAAATAACAGTTCTACTATATATTACCTTCTATGCAATAGGGTCCCAAATCTTGTATCCTTTCACACCATAACTATACTTGATGAAGATACATTTCACAGCCTTGTTCTCTAACTTTATTTTCTTATCCTTTGGCACATGTGAATATGCCTCACAACCAAAAACTCTAAGATGTCTCAATGAAGGCTTGTGCCCCGACGATGCCTCCTTAGGTGTTTTATCAACAAGAGCCAATGTCAGAGACATGTTAATCAGGTAGCAAGAAGTAGTAACAACTTTAGCCCAAATTCTTTGTTCTAGGCCAAAACCACTAAGCATACTCCTAGCCTTCTCCATCAGTGTCCTATTCATTCTTTTTGCAACTCCATTCTATTGTGGAGAATACAGAGTTGTCTTTTGTCTCTGAATGCCAAAATCTTTATAGAATGTATCAAAATCATTAGAAAACAATTCACCGCCATTGTCAGTCCTCAAACATTTTATTTTCTTTCTAGTCTACAACTCAACCATTTCTTTAAATTGTGTAAATCAATTGAAAACTTCAGATTTATTCTTTAGAAAATACACCCATGTCCTTCTATAATCATCAATAAATGAAACATAATATGTGGGTTTCACAATGGAAGGAACATCTACAGGACCAATCAAAATCAAGATTACCATCAATCAAACCTTCAACAATGTTTTTATTTTTCAAGGTCTTTAGACACTTTTCTCTTATGTGGCCTAATCTCTAGTGTCATAACATAGTCTTCTCTACATAAATTTTGATTTAAAAGAAAAAGTGCCCTTAGGTACCCAAAAGCCATGGCCATCCACTGAAAATGAAACCCTCTCTTTTTCCAATGAAGTAGTCACATATTTGCATTTTGTAGAAGTACTATTACACTCAACAGTGCATGCATCAAGCTTATACAATTTACCAAATTAGACACCTCTAGCAATCACCATAGCACCTCTTACCATCTTGCATCCTAAATTAGAAAAGACTACCTACACACCCGCATCTATTAGTTTTCTCACAAATAATAAATTTCATGCTAATCTAGGGATATGCAGCACACCATTAATCCTTTTAATTCTACCATCAGGAAATCTAATTTTAACTTTACCACAACCACCAATATTTAAATGAGAATCATCACCCAAGTACACCTTACCTCCATCAAATTCTTCATATTCAGAAAATCAATCTCTATTAGGGCTCATATGGAAAGATGCACTTGAGTCAATTAACCATGCATCATTACCTACACAAGTGGCCAAAGCTACAATGAATGCATCACCATCTTCCTTCTCAGACTCAAAATTAGAATCAAATTTCTTCTTTTTCTTCTTCTTTTCTTCTTTACACTCCTTATGGAAGTGTCCAGGCTTACCACAATTCCAGCAAATAACTTTGGACTTTCAAGGAGATTTGGATCTCCCTTTAGACTTGGATTTGTCATGCTTCTTACTCTTCTTTCCTTTTTCTTTCAGTCTTCCATGAACACTTAGGGATTATTTGGCACTAATGGATACCTTCCTCCTCATTTATTCAGAAAGTAAAGAACCCACAACATCTTCAACTTTCAAGACAATAGAAGTACTCCCAACCACCATAACAAGAGAATCCCATGAATCAGGGAAAGAACAAAGCATGATATGGCATCTCTCTTCCTCATCCATTTTTACAACAAATGATGCCAATTGAGCCACCAACATATTGAATGCTTCCAAGTGGTCTGTGATCTGTTCACCCTCTTCCATTTTCAAGGAATACAATTTCTTCCTCAAGAAAATATTGTTCACTAAAGATTTGACTTGATATATCTCACCGAGTTTCTTCCATAGAATCTTTACAGAGGGCTCTTCATGGACATGATTAAAATAAATTTTGTCAAGTACAATTTGATTAGACCCTTATCTTTATGTTCCATAACATCATATTCAGCAGCTAAAGTAGCATCTATTGGCCTTGAAACATTCTCATCAATAGCATTCCATATATAGATCTTAATCAATTAACAAATCCTGCATCTTTAACTACCACATCTCAAAATTGTTACTAGAAAAAAATTCTACCTCTATTCTCCCTGATGTGCTCACCATCTAAAAATCCCTACAACAAGATCATAAAGTATCTTCTACACAAGCTCCCACTCAAAACTGGATTAGTTCAAAAAACCTAACAACCCACAACTAAAACCAAAGGTGATCAAGCTCTGATACCACTTGTAAGGAAGCTAAGGTAGTGAAATAACTTCCTACACTAATCTTGAGGGGACAGATATGCAAAAATATTTAGATCTTTACAATAGTTACAGAAGTAAACACAAATAGCAATCATACCAAAACACAATAATTACATGGCGAAACCCTTTCAGGAGAAAAACCCCACACTCCAAAATATATTATTCAGGAATCAAGAAGATTACAATATACGTGCAGAGAAAGATTTCACAGGAGTATAAAAAACTAGAGATCCATAGGCAACTCAACATCTATAATACTCTTACACACAATCTCCATCTCAAGTTCCCGATATATATGAGATATAATACAATAAACCGTCAACAGTAATTACAAAACCATGAGCCAAAACCACCCAAAAGTAGCACCCAAATTATCTCCAATCAAAGATTCCTTGTGATGAGCCACATCACACACCAACCTATGTAACTCTCCCCTTTACAACTATTTTGAGTGTCCAACACATTTTTCACATTTCCCAAAATAGGAGGTCCAACATCTAGAAGCCATAACTTTTGATCTAGGTGTCTGATTGATGAATTGTTTGATGCATTGGAAATCTCGTGAAGAGATCTATCAAGATATAACTGACTTCATTAGTTAGAACAAATTTTAGGGTATTTAGGGACCTCATAGCACCTCAAAATCTAAGTTCAAAACTTTTTCAAGAGTTTCAAAGAAAATAAAAACTTTAATATCTTGCAATCTAGGTATGATCTTGAGTTGAAACTCACCCAAGATGTTTACTTGGAAGTTCCACACCTTTTAGGAAAGTTTTGGGTCCATCCATGCTCAAATGTAGAGTTACTAAAAATAGTAAGCCCTGCCATTTAATCCCCTTTTGGAAACTTTGAAAGTTCTAAACCATTTTGTGAAATAAAGGGTATTCAAAAAGACCAAAATTGGGAAGAATAGAAACCTTTTTTAGTTGCAAGCTTGAGACACCTTTCCTAACACCTTTCTACCCAATTCCCTTAGGGCTTCTACATACCTCATTTTGAAAAGTACTTCGGGAAAGGTGACCCCAAACGCATGTCTCTGCATTCACTACCTTGTGTAGTGAATTTAGTTTTTAGAATGCATTATTAGCAAATTTATTATCGCGATCATTGAAAGACACCATGTTGGATTGGTTTTGTTCTCTTCTTGATCATTCTATTTCTTCTTTTGAGCATATGGTTAATTAGTTCCTCTAACACTTCTAGGCCAACATTAGGCCACATGTTACCTTCACTAACCTCATCCATTATCATTAGGGACTGAACGAGAAGGTTACCAATTTCATTTGTATATATCAAGCACTATTCTCACAAATACCTTATTCCCTACCAAATTTAGATGTACACCAGGTTTCATTAGAAATCTGCAACCTCTAATCAAGGATAAGATTTTGCTAATGAAGTATCCATCTTTTGTACATTTATGCATGACACTCCGTGATTACGAATAGTTATTTATCCAATTTGAGGTTCCTACCTCATTGGATCCTATTGAGCAGTTTGATGCCTCTTCTTCATTTATTAATTACAAAATGAATTAAAATTTCTTAAAGACTAACACATCAATACTAATAAATGTAGTGGATGTGACACCTTCATAGGTTGCTTTATCCCTCTCTTCTTCCAAACCACAAAATAATCACAAATTCAATCCTCTTAATAAGCTCTATATTCTATCTTGCAGGAACTCCTAAATAGTAATTTGGTGTAGTTTCCACCCATTCATCCCCTTGGTACTTGCAAACCCTTTCCACCTTCTTATGACCCAAAGGCCATTTTCCAATTTCACCATGTTCTAAGGCATGACACTAAGAGGTGTTTATATCTTAAACATATTGTTCAAGACTACATCGATCATAATGCTATCAAGGAAGCTAGTTTTAATGACAAAGGAAACAAGTTTGTTGCTCTGCCTAACCAAAACTTGCAGATTTACACATATTTGTTACCTCACCATTCATCCAATTTTATTGACCTATTGTCTTCATTTGTGGTGCTAGATAAGATCATTGATGTTTTCTCTTCTTCCTTTGCTAAAATAGTAGGAGTGGTTGATGTTTTCCCTCACCCTACATGAGAGCATCATGTTTCTAAACCTATTTTTTCTCCCCCATCAATGTGCCTATGTATACATATATGATGGTCCTCTATACATTGCCATAGAGGTCAATGGAAAACCCATAAGGGTGTTCTAATTGACCCTATATGCGTGATAAATGTCATAACTAAGGAATTCCTATACATATATTAACTATATAAAGACATGTACAAGAAATCAAAGGTCCACATATGGTCACATGATGGGATGTCTCATCCTACCATGGGTTTGCTTACCCTTTCTATCTAAGTTGGACCTAAGACCATGGATGTTATTTTTTTAATCATCCCTACCTCAGACTATTTTCATTTGAAGCTGGGCCATCCATGGCTCGCTTCTATTAGAGAAGTCCCTTCCATAGTTCACAAGTGTTTAAAATTTTTACATGATGACATGGTGCACACAATCTGCCATAGTAGATCTCAGCCTCTTTCCATGTGCGGGAACTTCTCTTTGGACTACTTTTGGTCAGCCTTAATAGAACCTCTCCAACCATGTAATGAATTTTTGTTCTTATCACACCAAAACTTTAAAGCCTGTCAGATTATGCAATTGTCTAGTGGCCCTTCATCTTCATCTCCTACAAGTGCTTCTCCCTTGGTCTCTCAACCCTTAGAGGTTGCTTCTATTCCTTCTATAGCCCCCAGGTAGTTAAATGAAAGTATCCCATGTAGAGTGCGTACCTTCTCACCTATTGATGATTGTCTTTACATAGTCATAACAAAAGTTAAAATTCACAAAATGAACCTAAACTGTCTTGAAAGGTATGAAGAATCAACTAAGAGTTCTTAATCCCAAGTTTCTATATGGTCAAGTCTTGACCTTGTGGACAATTCAACAGATTGATGTGAAACTATAATAATCAAAGGGCCTTGATTTAAAATAATATGTGACTTATTGGACACAAATTATGCAAATTGTTACAAATATAGACAAATTATTCATTTATTTGCATAAACTTACTATTGTATTACAAAGCCTTGTATGATTTATAGTAAAACAAGCTTTACCTTTCAAATTGATATGAAAATTGTCAGATATTAACACAATTCTTCATGCTTCTTTCAAATGTAAGACAATTTCCTTAAGAATTTTGCGTTTAAGCTAATTATTTCAAATGTTTGGGGGAAAAATTAGAGAAAATTAGGTTGAAAATCATTTCACTACAGGATCTAAATGTTCTTTTACTCACATCTTTAAGAGATACAACAAATTAATCGAATCAACATACTAAATCTTCAAATGTAGAATCCTGAGTATTTTCACGAATACACATCAAAGATAGCAAGTTTTCAAAGGATAATACTCCAAATACCAGTAAGAGTTAGAAAACACTCTGTAATAGACACATAATTCTGAGTTTACTTGTATTTAAAGTACACAGTCATATAGAATTTACAATGTATGAATGACCTTTTGTTTCATTAACCAAATTGCTAGAAAACTTACAGACATTTTTACAGATATAGTAAGGAAACCAGACATTCTGCATATTCCTTAATGTAGACACAAGTGACCTCCTCTTCTAAACTAAAAGAAATACTTCTCTATTCAAATGTTCAAACAAATTAAAAGTGCAAGCTACAACTCAAAAATCCCTGTGTAAATATTATACAAGTAGCAGAGCTTCTTATATAGAATTTGAAGTTGCGTTCTGCTATGGCTACAAAATTTAATCTACGGTCAGTATTCAAACTTTCTTGATCAAGGGTGTGCATTCATTCCTAACCTTTCCCAAAATATCTTTGTGGTATCTTTACTTGCCTCAAATGATACCATTATAATCTTTGTTAAAACAAGATACCCGCTGACCACTTCTAATTCGTTGACTTTGCTTTCTGATACCCCTCAATTAACTTTTCCTTAGCATTATTTACCCCTTTTGATACTTCCCTATTCCTTCTGATATATCTTGAAATTATTTGTTACACCTTCTATGAAAGTGCAATTTCCCCCTGGACTTCTTGTCCATATGTATTCTTGCATTATGGTTCCTTCCTTCAATTTCCTTTCTTCCTTATTCAAACCTTCAACCTTTTTCTTATACTTTTTTATTTTGGCACTTGTTTCCATTAACAAATCAATCATTTTCTTACTCAAATAGGCTTCTGGATTCTCCAGACATGGTACAAAGATAGAATTAAACTCATTTAGTGCCCTTTGTAGTTCATATGCGGGTATGTCTAAGCATTCATGATCAATGAGCTTCTCAACTATCTTCCTATGCAACCTGATCATTTCATCTACCTGTTCCTCTAAATCCTGAGTAGCTGTGATGCATCTTTTGAGACTAGCATCTTCAAATTTTAATTCTAACCTAGTCCCTGGTATTTGATCAGCCATAGGAGGAGTAATGGCTCCTTCATTTATCAATTCCTTTGCTCTTTCCTCAATTTCTTCCAGCTGCCTCAATTCAAACCTGCATTCTTCCCTTCTGAATTGATAATTATGTATAAGCACGCTGCATTTATTCTTTTCTGTTGCAGCCATTTCTTAGCCTATCACTACTTGCTTGGTCACTTCTTTTCCTTCTTGCATGAATTCCCTGAACCATTCTTCAAAAATATTGGCCTCAAGCCTTTTATTCTCCATATCTTTTACTTTGTCTTTTGACAATACTGCTATTTCACTAGGTAACTCTGGTATTGTAGCATTGGGATCAAATATCCCCCTAATGAACTGTTGTAACTGGACAATGTGTCCTTTTAAATATTCATGTTTATCTTTGTCTTTCCTTAGGATTTCTGCAGTAGCCTAGTGCATATCTTCCCACTCATTTATATGCTGCTCTATTGTCATGTGGTCTAGGTCAAAATTAAGTATTTTGTAATCATCTACTATTATTTCTCCTTTAGATTTATCTTTCTGTGGTATGGCCAAATCCAACATTCTAGATCCATCAGGACCCCTTCTTATTGCTGACATTGTTCTGGCCTTCCGCTTTTCTTTCCGTGGTGTTGCATCACACAGAAAACTCTTGATATCTATAGGTACTAACTGTACCTCCACCTTTTCCCTCCTAACATCTAAATCTAACCAGGCTGAAGCCTCTTTTGCACTTTTAGTAGCCTTTTATTCATTAATTACCTCTTCTTGAGGCTTCTCTATTTTTCCTTATTCTTGTTGTTGTTGTTGTTGTGGAGGAGACTGCTATTGAGGGGCTTGTTCTTGTACTATTGGATCATTTTGTTATTTAGATTCAACCTCATTATCCTCTTCTTCAATTTTTGTATCTCCTCCACCCTCATCCTCTTCCTCTGGACCTTCTTTCTCTGATGACTCCTTTTCTTCTTCTTCCTCTTTATTTTCTTGTTCCCTATTTGTCATGCCCTTATCCTTTGTTTGATTTTTAGATTCAAAATTATTTTCATCAATATTCTCTATGTTCTCTTTGTTTTCAGGTTTATCTATTATTTCCTCTGCTGTTTCAACTTTCTCTTGTACCTTTTCAGGCATGTTAACTTGCTCTACTTGTGAAGGTAAACCTATAATCTTATCAACATCCTTTGTATCTATTTCTTGTTCATCCTTGTTTTCTACATTCTTTTCCTCCTCATTGTGTTCTCCATACATGTTCAAGATATTCAACACATCTACACCAGAAGTGCTAGCTCTCGTTTCTTCTTTAGCTTGAGCAGGTGTTTCCTTCAGTGCTTCCTCAGGTGAATCTTCCTTTTCAGATTATTCTATCTCATGTGCTACATCTATCACATCATATCACATCCCTTATGATTTCAGGAGGTACCAGTGTATCAAATGGGCCAATTATTTCCACTCCCTCTTATACATTCTCTTCTTCAGACATTAGACCTTGTTTAACTTCCATATAAGCTTGAGTATCTTGTTCCTCTTCCTCACTTGAATATTCACTGGATTTCTCCTCATCCCTAACAATTTCTTTTCTTGCCTTAGGACTTACCTCCTTGATACCACTATCACTACTATCATCCTCAATGTTAACAGTCCCTATCACTTTTTTGGCTTCATGTACATTTGACCCATGCAGCTTTTCTTCAGCCAATTCTATTTTAACTGGGCATATGTTTGTCTCCTTTCTTCTGATGTGGTCTCACTAGTGATGCCACTCAATTTAGTTCCTATTTGTGATGCACTTATAACATCCCCTTTTTTGATGTTTCTATTGGTGCTGCCTTCGTGACCTTTTGTCCTATTAACTCCTTAGCAGCCTGTGCATGTTCTGCACTAGTATTATGGTCAAATGATTTTTCTTCTACAAATGTGCCCGATGATACTACCACTATCACCCCTAATGCATATGGATCAATTAGAGTGTCATTTTTGTCTTTCTCCATAATTTTTGCCTCCACAATTTTCCTCTTTTTCCCATAGAAACACTAGAGCTCAGCTTGATGCTCCCTCACCCTCTTTTTAGCCTTCTTTGGAAATGTGAGCTCTACCCCTTCAACTTTAAGATCTTCAATTCTATCCTTCAACCATGTTTTAGAAAACAAAATGATAGGTTTGGACAATGCGTCCAAAGATGTACTCCATGGTTGTGACCAATCAAGCTCTCCAATAGGAGCAAGCCTAGAACTTTCATAACTGTGGTACAATAATTCGTCGTCATCTTTAACTTCTAGGGGTACATAGATGCCCCCATGGTCCTCATTTTCTCTACTATCAGTCTTTTGTGAGCTCTCTTTCTCACTTCTTTGTCATTCTTGTAGTCTGACCAGTAGTCCTCAATGTGTACTTGATGTTTAAACTTAGAATCAACAATATTTTGGATCCTATGAAAAGGATCAAACCTCCTTGCTAACTCAAATTCCTCAAATCCATAATACCTTAACTCTTGGTCTGAGTAGCCAGCCACTTCTTCACTGTAACAAGAATACCTATCAATTGCCCAAGGGAGCTTAAGGTTCCTTATGTTATACTTCTTTTTATACATTTTAAAAGCATTCAAGTTTTGCCTTGAAAATTCTAATACAATCAACATGTCGGAAGGATACCTAGGCAACATAAAAGGTTTTCCTTCAAAATTTTTAGTTCTAATATATGCAAAATTTTGGAATTGTATGTACCAAGAACTATGCAAACCAATCGTATCTTCTGCATCTGTAGATAATCTCTTATCCTTCTCTTCTCTTAAAACCCTTACCATGTATGTATAAAATACATCATTCACTAAAGCATACTTTCTTAATGCATTATCCTCTTGTAGATCTGGATAATGGTCATATACAAGGTTTTGATCTGGGCCATTCCCTAAGGTCCCAACTCTATCAATCCCATATATATATGGCTAAATCATTGATGTACATGAATATAATACATACGATGACAAAAAGAAAGGCATCATCTTTTGTTTTCTTAACATTGCATTCTTCCATATGGCTATGCTAATAGCCTTAGCCTAGTGAATTTGTCCTTGTTCCTTCTTCACCTCCCTCATGAATTGGATAACAGTGAACATCCAAGGTTCACACTTAGTGGCATCTCTTAAACCTACCAGTCTACTTAACATTGCTATCATCAAATGTATCTCCTCTTTAAAATCTATTCTTTGCAGGATCTTATGTACTCTTGCCATGACCTTGGGTTTATTCTCTGCATTATACCAACTATAGAAAATCTTGCTTGTACAATCCCTCTCATTATTATTGAAATCCTCATTGTACTAGTTGATATCAATATCTACCATTTTTTCATGTATCTCTAGACCAAATGTTCTTGCGATCCCCTCTGTAGATAAGTCTGTAATGACTCTATCTTGGTGTATTACTCTTTTGGTAGCTAAGTCATATAAGTGTATATAGTCTAGACATAGGTCCTTGGCCTCCATAGCTAGTAGGAAACCTGTAGCTCTGTATAATCCACTTTCTCATATACACTTCATGTCTAGTGTAGCATCCACTATTGTAATCTTCTACAAAACATCCTCAGCATCATAATTTCCTATGTCGGTGTCCATTCCTACTCTACTTGTGCTAATTAGTGAAGGATAACCTCTGTGTATTGGTAGCTCTTCTTTCTCTATTTCTTTTTTAACCTTTTCTTCACCCCCTTTATCCACCTTCTTTTGTTCTGGGGCCATCCTGTAAAAATGCATTTTTTAACTTGTTGTTTTACTCTCTTAACCTAGGGTTTTACCATGAATTTTCTATTTTTACATTAACAATAACCCCCTTTTTATCTTTGCTATTTTTTTCCTTTCGTATTGTTTAACCCAAATCAACTAATTTACTATCATAAATAGTAATTTAACATTTTCTTGCATTTTAAAACAAAATTACTGATAATCATTTTGCATTTTCAATTAACTAAACTGTAATGGCATATAAGATAAATACATGTATTCTTAACAGCTCAACCTTACAACCGTTGACTCACTTTACTGTTATTTTGATCTGTTCCCATTTATGAAATTTTGTCTCACTATGAATTTTCCATTCAATTTATGCAACAGTTCCTTTTTCTGCAATTTTAGTTTTAACAATGCAAATCTGAAAGAAAAACAACTTTTTGTTTACCCTAACCCGTTAAATTTCATCTTTCCAATGGTAGTTCAACATTAATTGCAGCAATCAATGCTCCTATGGCTTCGGCTTTCTATTTCAATGTTTTATTTTTAAGCATTCTATCTATTGGTCTATTCTTTGCATACATCACTCTTTCTTGTATATCATCCTTGTATATCATTTCTTGTATGTTACTTTGTATCTTCTCAATATACAAGAATATATGCAATAGATTATAAACAATGCTACACTTTTCATTATGTCTAACTTTGTATCTTTTGTTTGTATGCTGCAATGTATGTAAGATAAATACAAACAATTATACAAGTGCGACCCATACAAACCCTCTTTACCTTTTAGTTCCCGACAGTGTCTTTCCTTTCTTTGTATATTGAGATTGTATGTCGTTAACATACAAATCCTTACCTTTATTTTACTTTCTTTTGAAATCCGCGTTGTATCTTACCTTTTCACTTCCTTGCATCTCCTCTTGTATCTTAGCTTGTATATGCTCTTGTATATCCATCTGTCTATGCAACATAAAACTACGAGATACAACTGTGGGACCTACATTACTTACCCACTTGTATCTTCTCAACATACAATACTTTTGTCTTCATTTAGATACAACCTTCCATACATGCAAATTCTTATACAACCATCCCAGACTCTTCATTTTTCTTAACCGTATTGTATACCTTTTTGGATCCATACATATATATATCTGAGCAAATACATATTTCCAAAAACATTAAGGTACGATGCATCACTTACATCCAATTTAATTAACCTTTGAAATCTGCACTTGTATGTATGCAAAAGATGTAAGCCCGAAACATACAAACATACAAACTACGGGACATACTCTTTTCTCACCTTAATAAAACTGTATTTTATATCCTCTTCGGGTCCATGAATGTATATCACCTTGTATGTTGCCTTGTATATCTCTATTAAAATAAACATACAAAGCAAGATACAATGCCAACCTAACAAATTATTAGCTCCATTTATGAAACTTATCAGGTTTGACTTGTATATAGATAATAATAACACTAAGCCTATGCATACAAACTACCACAATACCTGAACCTGACTACACTCAATGTGACTTATACAATGACTCCACATACAAATGGCTTTGTATATGCAACATACAAACCCTTCTATAATGTATTCTACCAAAAACACGTATACCTTACAAAATATTGGGAATTTTTTACTAGTTCAAAAAGCAACCGTTATTCATTTTTGACAAAGAATTCACCTCTATTCCCTTCTAGCACTTAATGCTAAATCTTTTCAATTTTCAACATGGTTTGTAACCTTTACCTCTTTTCCCTTTTACCACCAAGAAAGACCACACACAAGTAAAAAGAAACAGCCATAAGAGGGGTCCTCATTTTGCTAGGAGGTAAAATGGGGTGTGTTGTGAGCATCACAACAACTAGCAAACAAACAAAATAATTAAATTAAAACCATTAAAGGAAACTAAATGAAATTAATTCATAACTTCCAACTTTGTTTTCTGTAGACCATTATTTAACTTGAGACTTAATGTATTCAATAAGGTGCATGATTCTTCCAATTGAGTTTAAGTGGGTGCACATGATTAATAATCCTCATCTTGAAAATAAGTTGAATAAACTAGTGACTGATATTAAACTACATAGTTGATGGCATTCCCTTATAGCCAATCGGATAGAGCCTTGCTGCCAGCAGGCATCTATATCCCTGACAAGGTTATCGTTACAATTCTCTTAAGTAGAGCTCCACTGCCAAAAAGTGTCTATAGCCTCGGTAGAGTTACTTAGATGACTTAATCTAGATTTTTAGTAAAATACATTTTATTTATTTATTTATTTTTTAACTTTGTGTAAGATAGAAATTCATGAGATGTTATAATTGTAAATTCATGATGCAAGGTGTGATCACTTACTGAAATTAAGTTGAGAATTGTAATGGTAGCAAGGGTGACCTCTAATTTTTCACTTAACACCTACACTGGTATGCTCAACAAACCCAAGGATTTTAGGTGTGTCATTGTGAGAAACTTCCCTTGAATATTCAACCCACAATTATTGAATATAAAACTTTACAGGTCAAACTACTTTCTACATTCATGAAAGTCACAACAAGTTATGCCTAACTTTCAAATAATTAACCTGAATGTTCTAAATTTTTTATTGTTTTCAATGGTTGTTAATTTTCTTATGTATACTTCAAATCAAAACAAACAGCCCTGCTAAGGAAACACAACACACAAACCAACCAAATAACAAAACAAAACAAAACAAAACAAAACAAAACAAGACAAACCAAAACAAAAACAACTGTACATTGTTTACACTATGATACATAATAGGACAACCACTGTCACCTCAAGCCTGAAAGTTATGTTTCAAATGTTGACCATTAATAGGTAATGGTACATCTTCTCCAGTCAAAGTTTTAAGCCTAAACGTATTGTCCCCTATTATCTCTGTGACCTGTAGTGGACTTAACCACAATTTGTCGAATTTCCCATGATTTCCTTTCTTGTCACGTACTTTATCCCAACACATCACTAAGTCTGATATTTGAAATGTTTTAACCCTTTCTATTTTGTCAAACCATCTTTTGACCATAGCTTGATGTTTAGCAAATTTATCAATAGCTTGATCTCTCTTCTCGTCCAATTGTAACATTTGGACTAACTTGGCTTCTCTGTGATCGTCAAATCCTAAATACTCATTAGAAAACTTCCAGATAGGTATTCTTAAATTCACTAGAAGTATGGGATCAATCCCATAGACTAGGTGATAAGGTGCATTGCCTAAGGCTGACTCAACCTTAGTCCCATCTACCCACAACACATACTTTAACAATGTATTCCACTCTCTAGGATTTTTTACAATTAGTTTCTTGATTGTATCTAGTAAAATCTTGTTTGTAGACTCAGCTAAACCATTCCCCTGAGGATAATAATTTGAAGAAAATTTTAAAACTATCCCATACTCAAATGCCCATCTAGAAAATTTCAAAGAAGACAATACAGGGCCATTGTCACATACCAGTGAATATGGAGCTCCAAACCTTGTTATGATGTTTTCTTCAAGAAATTTCATAACTACCTCAGTAGTAGAAAACTTGCAACATGTGGCTTTAGTCCACCTTGTATAGTAGTTTGTCACTATCAATATAAACTTATGTCATGCAGATGATGGAGGATTTATAACTCCAATGAAATCTAAGCCCCATTATGCAAACGGCCTAGACTCAATAACTGACTGTAATGGATTAGCTTGATTTCTTCCCCTATCTATTGTAGTCTGACAGGTGTGACAACTTTGAATATGACTCTGTATCTTTAAACATTGTTGGCCAATAGTATCTAGCTCTTAAAATCTTATGCATAGTAGCCAAATGAGAACCATGAGCAGTTCCATACTTATCATGCAACTCTGACAATACCTTATCTACTTCAATTATGTTCAAAGACCTTAAATATATACCTTCATGGTTCTTCTTGAATAGAAGACCTCCTTGTACCATGTACCTTTGTGCTTTAATCTTTAAATCTCTCCTTTGAGATGACTTCATCTTACTTGGATATTTACCTGATATCAAAAATATATTCAAATCATCGTACCACCCTGATGCATCACCAAAATTCAGTACATATTGTTGTTTTACCAAATCTGGATCCGTGTTTGCTATGGTTTGTACTAATTCTTGTCCTCGAACCAACTTCATTGGAATGTTCTCCATATCAAACTCTTGCAATATTGTAATCCATTTGGCCCTTTTCTCTCTTGGTTCATTTTGCATCAGCAGCATTTTTACTATTGCATCTGGTACTATGGCCTTGACTTGACTGCATAGGATGTAGTGTCTAAACTTTTTCATTGCTCTTACTAGTGCAAATGCTTATCTCTCTATGTCTAAATGTTTTAGATGTGCATCCTTCAAAGGTGCAGTCATGAAAGCTATGGGCTTTTCTTCATTATCTTCTCCTTTTTGTGTCAAGGCAGCCACAACTAAATGTGTAGATGCAAAATAATATATGTAAAGTGGCTTGGTATAATTTGGACTTGCTAACATAGGAGCATCAGAAATGGCCTCCTTAATATCTTTGAATGTGGCCTTGGTTACTGGTGTCCATTCTATCTTTGCATCTTTCTTGAGCATCATGTGTAATGTTTTCACAATCTCTGCAAACCTTGTAATAAACTTTCTAACAAAGTTAATCTTGTTGGAAAGAGACACATTGTGGCTTCATGAGTGTTGTCATTGATGGCAAAAAAAGTCCATCCCACACATCTGTAGGACATGATATGACCATGCTGGAAGACAGACTGAAGTGTATCTTGGTCTGGTAAGCAAGAATAGAGTATGTAGCAAGGTCCGACAGTCAGGTCCGGATCTCTCAGAGGAACTATCTTAGTAAAGTACGGACTTGGGGAAGTTAGGTGGAGTACCTTGACTAATATATTCCAAAGATTGACCCACCGATGATGTAAGAATGAAAAGATATGAACACCTAAGTGTTGGGTTCCTATTTGGCAGAGTAGACTGAGGAAGAACTAACCAACAGAGCATCAGACCTTTTTCTAGATGAGTTATTGATGGTGATCAAGTTTCTTGAGGAATCATCCATGGCTGGCTGACATGTTTGATGACTTCTTTAAGAATCTTTTGATACACATCACCTAATAAGCAAGGATTCAACCGACAGACTAGAGTTTGGGAAAATGTTGAGTATTTTGGATGTCGACTAGAAAGATGATTGAAATCATTGATGCAGATATATATACTAGATTGATTTCATCATGAAGGTGTGTGTGGTGTGTTTTGAAGTGTGAAGAAAAGTAGAGAGCAGTGTGGAAGTAGTAATACATGTCTAGTATGTGACAAGACAGCAGCACCAAAGAAGAGGAAGAATGAAGTGTAGTAGATCAGTATATTGAGCCTAACCAGAACTGAACTTCAGCACATGTGGATGCTTCTAATCAGTTCAAGTATCTTGTTACTTTCTTGTACCTTGTAGATAGTGAGTCTCTTGTAGGCAGTGAACCTCTTGTGAGCAGTGTGCTTGGGCAGTGAGCCCTAATTGGCAAGTGCCATTTGGTACTTCTATTCTTTTAATAGAGAATACAATCTTGGATTAGTCACCTCGTGGTTTTTCCCTTAATAGGGTTTTCCACATCAAAATCTTTGTGTTATGTGTATTGACTTTGTTTCTGCTTTCATGGTTATTGATGCTTATTTGTTTTGATGCTACACTAGCTGTTAAAGAAGAACAGAAAGTTAAGTTGATTTAGATAACTGATTCACCCCCCCTCTCAGTTATCAATAATTGGTATCAGAGCCAAGTTCCTCTAAATAGAGCCTAACATCTTAAGGAAGATCTGGGAATCTCAATGGATATGTATGGTATGAGGGAACAACTTCAGTCTACCGTAGATGACCTTGAACAGTCTCACTCTGAAGTAAATAACTTAAGGGAAAGACTCAAACAAGCTGATGAATTCATAAATGAACTCAAGGAGAAACTGAGTATCTCTATGAAAAAGAGAAAGGAACTCCTTCAACAATTAGCAAGTCAGAATGAAGCCAATGATGCAAATGAAGATCTAAATGAGAAAAATAAATTATGTGAGAAGCTATCAAAAGAGGTCATTATGGTAAGACATGAAATGGAATTAGGGGTTATGAAATTCACCCAAGAAATTGAAGAGAAGAGAAAAATTGAAGATAATCTAAAACAATCTCTTAGAGAGAAATTAAAAGACTGCCACAAAATGGATAGAATAATCCAGCATTTAGAATCTAATTTGGAAGAAGCTAGAGATAATGAAGAACAACTTGAAAGCTAGATTGACACTCTAAAAAGAGATCTTCAAACATCAAATGAATACAAAGAGAAATTCAAGATAAGATTTGCTCAGCTTGAAGTTCTTCTTGAAAGCCAAAAGAGAGTAGATAACAAGCAAGGCTTGGGGTATGAGAAAGGTGAAAGTTTTAGATCTAGTCAAAAGAACTCTGGATTAGGAAATCCAAGGAACATGCCTAGAAGACCTTCGGTAAGGCAACCTAATGCTCAAAGATATCCATCCTTCAATGGATACTTCAACAATTGTAATAACTTTGGTCATAAAGCAAATCAGTGTAGAGGAAGAATGAATCAGACTAATTCATCCTTCTCCGGATAGTGTTTTAATTGCAAAAGGTATGGTCACAAATCTCATGAGTGTAGAAATATGCAAATGATCAATTCATTCAATGGTAGATGCTTTGCATGCAATAGAATGGGACATATGGATAATCAATGTAGATCAAGAGGATATCAGTCAAATATGCAAAGAAATATTGTTTTCTACAATTACAATAGATCCGATCATATTGCCAAATTTTGCAAAAGTAAGAATCAGGACAAAAAGGGTCCAGTGCATTATAATCCAAACCAAGACAAAGGAAAAGGAAAAGTAGATGCGGATGAAATTCAAAGGGAGATGAACAAGATTTGGGTAAAGAGGAGTACCAAAAATGTTGGGGATGGATCTATACCAGAATCTGGTGCTGATATTCCTTCTGGAAACTAAACAGATGAGCTCAGGCTCATGGGGATTCTCAAAAGAAAACAAGTTCCCCCAGCCAGTCAATTGGTGCCTGAAATTGGCACATGGAAAGTTGTGAATTAAAGGGTTCTCAGAGAAACATATAAATAAACCTTGGTAAAGATATGGAAGATCTACAAGAAGTTTAGAAGAGGTTAATCCTCCTAGATTGATCTGGTTTAACAGTCATCCGGTAAGAATAGGATTCTCACAGTTAGAACTGGTATGACTCAAATTTGAGGTATCTTGATTTGTGGATAAGCAGAATGATTTGGGAAAGATAGATAGATAGCTAATAGTTCATACCCGTGATCTGAAAAGATCTCTCTCAGAACAAGGAAAACAAGGCAACCAGAATAACTTAGGTTGTGCATTTATTGCAAAATGGAATTAGGGTTTGCGCATAAATAAAAAGGTTCTTTGTGTAGACACCTATAATTGTCCCAAATTTGTTCATGTCTTGCAACACCTAGTTAAAAACATCACTTAGACATCATGTAGCATTTTGTCCTAAATCCCACTCTTATTCCCATTTATCCATTAGCCAATTAATTAAATAAATTTATTTATTTAATTAAATCCCATCTTAATCCTATCCTTATCCCACTTAGCCAATTAATTAAATAAATTTTATTTATTTAACTAATTTCCACATCATATCTTATCCCATCCTATTCATCTACCCAATTAATTAAATAAAATCTTATTTATTTAATTAATTTCTAACTCATATCCCAACTAATTCAAATAAAATATTTGAATTAAGTCCTCACCTCTCACCACATTCCAATACTTGTCCATCTCTCAATTCAATCATGTGTTGTAGTACAACTTTCATTTAAATCTTTCACATGCACAACTAATGGGACCTAATTTTAGTATTTGTGTACACAAGCACACATAAGCCTTATCCTTCTGACACTTGTCAAATGACTATAATTTCTTAATGTGCAAGGAAACCTAACTTAATCATATCCATCCATTTCATCTAAAGCCCTAATTGATCCTAGCCATTCATTTGAACCAAGCCAATCCTATAAAGCAAGCCTCTTTTGAGCCATTTGAGATTAGAGAGGAGATGGAGAGGAGATTAGAGGAGATTTTTAGGGATTCTTCTTCATGCAACCTCACTCTGTTGAATTTTCATCTCAAGCCCTCATCCATCATCTTCAATCCATCTAGCTTGCATCTATCAACCATCAACCATCTATCATCTATCTCTCTATCAATGTTATGCTGCAAAATTGAACAATCAACATAACAAAGTGATCAATCAATCAAGTATCTTGCATCTTTGAGGTATTGAATGATTTGGGTTTAGGTTATGCATTTCATCATTTGATCATTTCCATTTGCAAATCCAATTTTTTTGATATACATTTTGGAATCCCTGGTGGGACTCACGCCTTGATTAACTCTCTTGTTTGAGTTGTTTTTGTGAAGTTTAGATCTCTTAGAGCGTCAATCTTTCATTTTTGCAAGCTTTTGTAGCAAAAATTTGTATTTTTCTAACCCTAGTTTGTAAAGATTTGGATAAAAATGTATGGATATGATCTCTTAACTCAAATCTAACCTCACCATTGTGTCTGGGAAGCTGTTTCCTTAAATTTTGAGTACAAATTTCCTAAATTTCATGAAAAATAGAGTGTTTGGCAAAGAAAACAACAACTGGTTTGTAGAAATTCGCCTCTAATAATTTAGGGCACTTTTGATCAAGAACCAGTCACCTATGCTAAATCAGTTTTCTTTTGATCAAAAACTGGTAGCTTATAGTAAAATTTGCATCTCTTTTGAACAACAGTATGTAGCTTTTGGTAAAATTTAGCTCGCTTTTGATCAAAAACTAGTAGCTTATGGTAAAATTTGCATCACTTTTGAACAACAGTATGTAGCTTTTGGTAAAATTTAGCTCACTTTTGATCAAAAATGAGTAGCTTATGGTAAAATTTGCATCGCTTTTGAACAACAGTATGTAGCTTTTGGTAAAATTTAGCTCGCTTTTGATCAAAAACTGATAGCCTATGGTAAACTTGGTCACTTATGGTTAACATTTGCATTTTGTCACCTAAAACTTTCTAGATCACTTTTGGGCTATTGTTAGTTGCTTTTGGCCTTTTCTTAGTCACATATGAGCTATTACGTGCCACTTCCATCCATTTTTGCATCGCTTCTAAGCACACAGTGATCATCTCTGCCATTTTTTGCATTACTTGTAAGCTGAATATATTCACTTTTAGATCTCTGAGTCGCTTCTTGCAAACTAGGGCTTTTCTGTTTATACCTATTTTTCACAATTTGTGGTCGCTTTTGGCTTTTAGGCATCATTTTTAAGCTACATTCACTCGCATATGGTCTTACCTAGGTCACATATGAGTTATAACGAATCACCTACAGACAAATTCAGATCACTTATAATCAATAGTTGGTCACATCTAGTAACTGTAACTCGCTTTTGGTTGCTGTCACTATGCATCTTGGTGTTTCTCTCATAACTTTCACATACAGAGGCCAAATCACTCAAACAAGGACTTGTTGGAAAGTTGAGAGAATGAACTACATAGTGGAGTAGGTTTTATCAGGTGACTATATCATTTTATCATCTTTTTTATCAGTCAAAGTCAAACTTGTTTTTAAACTTCAATTGAGCATATCTTGAGCACAATCAATCAAATTTCAATAAAATATTTTTTCAAATTGCTTAGACTCTTCTGAAATTTCTGTTTATGCAATTCATTTTTCTACATCGGATCATTTTCATTATCAGATTTCATCTTTTTCATATAATCATCTTTTATGCAAGTTTACTTGTTTCTTTTTGGAATTGGTGACTTGTAGGGGCATCTAAGGAGTTGGAGCAGCATTGACATCAACATCTACAACAATTTGGATAGTGATTTAACTAGGTGCAATCATTTCATCTCTTATCTTTTAATCTTGTTTGCAAACACATTTGGATTTTGGGCGTAAAATGAACAACTTGTTTGCTATCACATCAAAAAATTGGGCTAAAACAAACCATTGTCTTTCATCACATTTAGATTTGGGCTTTAAAACAAAAAAGTACTTGCATTATCTTCCACACATTGAATTTCTAAGGTTAATGAACCCCATGCGAGTGTGACCAAATGAATGTGTATGCTCTCTCCTCACATCCTAACACGAACTTGGAGATCAAAAACATTTACTTGTGTTGCTTTTGTTAAACCTTAGAGAGGCCTGCCTTGGTGGGAAAAGAGGTACTCACCCCAAGGAAATGACCTCAAGCAGTACTTTCATCTGGTCCGCTATAAAAATTAGAGGATAAGGCAAAAGCCAAGTCTAACTGGTATTAGCGCTCACCATACAGTGCTAACTCGAAAGGAGGTGTACCTTTGTGTATATTAAAACTCCTAGTAGGGTTAGTTAAAGCCTTAAGTGGCTTGTTGGATGCTTGTGAGGTGCTGGTCCCCTAGATTTTCACTAGAGCCTCCTTGTGATAGTGGCCTTGCCTTGACTAGGACTTGTTGAAGTGTCTTCATGTGCTTACTTAACCATCATCACATTCTTCCAAACTAACAAATTTCTTATGTGTCTTGCGTGAGTGATTCATGTATGTATATGCATAATCATTTGTTTGAACATTTCCAAATCAAGTTCTAAACACCAAACACATAAACAAATCAATCTAAACATTCATCCTAGTCAACACACATCTTAAGCCATATCATCCACATCATCCAATCTTGTCATTCCATATCACAGCCTATCACTATCCTAATCATATCCACATCATCATCGAATCATAACCAAGCACTTACCAAAAAGGACTTAAGACTTCAACACTTGTGTGACATCATGTCAACCTTAGAGGACCTCCAAAAGCTCCTTCATATGGTTCACCACATGCATGCAAGCCAATCACCTTTAGAGAAGCAAACCTTTCAAAGTATTCAAGAACTGATTCAAATATGTCAAACAAACCAATCCTCACACATACAATGCCTCTTGGAAGAAATCCAACACATCATGGCCACTTGCAAAGTCCAATGACCATCTTATCTACCACCTATCCCATCATATCTATCCACTCATCAACCCAATTCGATACCAACTTATTCAATTTCTTCTAATGTTATCCCTTATCCACATCAACACATCACATCACAACACCAACCAATTCAACAATTCCAACAACAACAAATCACATCACAACAATAAATCCAAACGCCATCCCAACCTCAACAAATTCCACCTCAATCCTATGTGTCATCCACCTTAACTTCATACCAACCTCATCTATCTACACATCATATCAATGCCACACCAACTTATCAACCTCTACCCCAAAATTATCCAATTCCTTATTCTAACATTCCAACATATCACCAAACCCATCCACAAGGCAACCAAGTGTCATCACAACAAGAACATGTAAGCCCAAATCCACCTTGGCATCAAGATCAAATGCCCTCAACTTCATACCGACCCCAAGATATTTTGTCTACATATCCCACCATTACACCTAGCTACCAAGACTATCAATGGCCTCCCCAACGAGCACAAGTGAGCCCAAATCCACCTTTGCAACAAGAAGCATATGCAACTCCAAGTGGCCCTTTGTATATAAACCATGTGAGCCTAATACAAAAAGACTTAATTACCTTTGACAAGGGAGATACCAATCTAGAGTGGCCTTCATCATCCAATCACATGCCAACACATGAGCCTACTAGCCCTATCATAAGACCACCATGTGATCCTACCCCTAGTCCATTGGTCCACCAACCTTCATCACCTTCATCCTCATGTTCTACCAATCTTCCACCATAAGATCCCTTGGACATAACCGTACAACAATTGGTTCAAGCAAATTTGATTGAGCTACCATTGATAGAACCTTTTGAACCAATCCTTAAACCCCCTTGGTATAATGAAAACTATTATTGTGCATACCATAGGTATAAGGGCCATACAACAACCAATTGTGTCAAACTTAAGAGATTGATCAAAAACCTCATAAATTGTGGTAAGATTATCCCTTCATCCAATCCAAATTCTAATCCACCCAATCCAATTAGCCCCCAACCTAATCCTAGTCCTAAGCCTACAATATCATTCGCTATTATTGCTCATCCATTATATTACCCATCCACTCATACCCTTGTGAAGGATGTGATCCATTGGCTACTAGCTAGGAATAAACTGCCCCCATGTCAAAAACACATTCATGATCCTACCAAAGAACTTTCAAAGGTCATGTCCAATCCTATAATCCCATCGTGTGGTCCACCTATCCTTGAGACTATCCAAAAGCCCTCAATTAACATTCTTAGCCCTTCAAGCCCATCATGTGACCTGCAAGCCATCAAGCCTATTCAAGAGTCTCCTATTATGAATCCAAGTCAAGAGTCATCATGTTCTCATGTTGTCGACCAAGAGTCTATCCAAGAGCCTTCCACTTCCATTCAAGCAACCCAAGAGGTATGTCAAAGGTTTAATCCTAAGCATGTGGAAACATTAAGCCCTAGTCCAACTCAAGATCAAAACACTTTTATGCAACCCATCCATAACATTTACCTTCTTTATGATCAAGATGATACCTATAAAGAAGCTATCCATGAGCACCTTGATCCTATCCATAATCCTATAATCCATGAGCAAGATATCCAAATTGCTCCTGTCATCCACCATCTAGCCCTATCCATAATGAGAAAACATCCACTTGTCATAATGAGACATGTGCCTCCCAAGAACACATAAGCATAAAAGATCAAATAAATAGCTTGGATCTTAGTGAACATAATGAACATAATCAAGATCCTAATGATCATTCATCCACATCCACCATCAATTCCACTTCAAGTCCACCATCATGTCTTATTGGTCTTACCACCTTTGTCCATGAATGTTCTTCCTTAGGACAAAAACAACCTCTATCCACTTCACCTCCTCCATACAATAATGAACTCAAGTCTAGTTCCCAAACCACACCTAGTCCCATTGTCCATCATATACTCCAAAACATGAACTACCAAGGTAAAGGTCTAGGCCTTTCTGAACAAGGTATTTTGGAGCCGATTCATGTCAAGATCCCTCCATGCTCATATGGCCTTGGATACACACCCCAAGGTAAGCAAGGACAAGATGTTGGTAATCCCTTCATGCATCCTACACCTACCACTTTCCATCATACCCCCCATCATCTACCCAAAACATATGTTTCCATTCCACCTCCATCATCTTATAAATGTCAAAAGCATGTGACTATACACCTTTCACCATCCACTTTGCCTCCACTTTTACCAACTCCAAATATCCCTCCATCCACCTTGCCACCATTGCTTCCAACACCTAACATACCTATCATTCATAAGTATCCTTACATCCCTAATCATGGCCAACAAAAGCACACATCGTTTAAGCATAAAGCTTCCAATCATTCCATCCACTCCACCCACCCCATGGGATTCAAAAGCAAAAATTTTGATGCCTCTACCTATAAAGCTAAAAATCCTACCAAAAATCCTAAAGGTCTTCATACCTTATGACATAAAGAATCAAAATCAAAGCAAATTTCATCTAAGTAGCCATCTAAACCCTTACTTCCAAATGCAAAGCCCAAAAGCAAAATGGTTTGGGTTCCTAAGCAAACTGTTAGCAAAACAAACAAGGCATCTTTATCCACATCTCAAGAATCCTAATCACCTATCTCCATCCAAAAGCCTATTTGCATCAAAAACTTCCATTCCCTTCAAAAATCCCACAAGCAAAACAAAAGCACTAAAAATACTAAATCTATGTGGGTTCCTAAATCACTTCATCAACCATCTCCTAAGAAAACATCTCCATTGCTTCCTACACTACCATCTCATCAAAAGCTTCAATGTTTATCATGGTGTGTGCAGCCATTGGTCATGGTTCCCTTCCACTTTGTAACACCTCCACATAACTACATCTCCCCATCTTCCATCCATTATCCTACATATCTCCCCCATGCTATCCCTATGGCCCATGCTTTGGCATAAACTTTTCATCCATCTTCATTCCATAAGCCTATTTAATCCACATCATAATCTACTATCCACATCCATCAATCCTTGCATGAACCTTTCATAATCCATTTCATCATCCACTATCTACCTAATCTATCTCCCATCCATGCAATCCCTTACCAACATCTATGAGCATAATGACATGGTCCATGCAAAGACATCATTCATCTCTAATGGGACACTATCACCTCTCATAGCACTAGACAATTGAGTCCCTCCTAACCATTACCATGGTGAAAACCTGGCAAACAGGCACCATGTGTAATTGTCATCCCATCTAAAAAAAATCTAAAAAGAAAGAAAAAAAATCAAAAAAGTAAAGAGAAAGCCCTTCGTCCAACGGTGAAAACCTAGTAAATAGGCACCTTGGATAAGTACCATGATGAAAACCTGGCAAACAGGTGTCATGTGTAGGTTGATCTTCTATGTCACTTACACTTGGGGGCACATTGTCTCATACAACCTATCCATTTCCAAACTATTTATCCCATTATATCATTTTCCCTCCTATCCTGTCCTACCATTACCATACCATCCTACCATCCTTAGTCATTACATAAACATGGCTATCGTATTGAACCCATTCATCCTCCCTTCCTCCTTTTGATTTTGATAAAGACATAGGGGCAAAATGTTGAAACATGTTTGGATATTTCTTGACATACCTTCTTTCCAAACCAAGTCCTATCCATTGACCATTTATCCATCCCATTTAAACCAATCCATCATGTCATCCTATCGTCATAAGTGCCATGTAAAATCCAATCATGTCATCCCTTGTTCATGAGCCTTGTCATGTAAAAATCCTAATCATTACCACCTAGAATGGGGCAAGTTATTCTTCCTATGCAACATAGCCTTTGGAGATCACATTCTAGTTCCCTTATGATCTATCCACTATGGCGTATCCTTATCACGAGCTTTCAATATTATAGCTTATCCCCATCTATTTATCATGAGCTTTCCCCTATAGCCTACCTATATGTTTATCATGAGGCATGCATACATCCCTTATATGGCCTATCCTCTTATCTATCCATCTATCATGAGCTTTCCTTTTTATGGCCTATCCCTTTATCCACCCATTTATCATGAGTCCCCCATCCACTATTGCTTTTCCTTTTTATCCATCCCTTTATTATGAGCCTTCCATCCCATTTACTATCATCCATCCTTTTATCCATCTAATCCCATTCATCCATCCTTTCATCTAGACTTGGTTTTCTCCCTTGTCATTGGTATCTAGCACAAAGGCTACCCAAAATTGTATATCCATTGACATCCCAAAATATTCAAAAAAAACAAAAAAAAGTCAAAAAATCCAAAAAATTAAATATCCAAAGATAAATCCAAGCAATAAGATCAATTCAAAACAATCCACTCCATCAACATTCAATCAAAATCAAATCATCATCATCATCAATTCTTCCTATCAATAACATTCATTCATCCATTTCAATCAATTGCTTCTTCCAATCATATCAATCAAATCAATCTAAATGATCTCAAACTCCAAGTCACACTAATCCATATCAAGCAAGCCAATCAATCAAGGAACATTATCTAGTCAAATCAACAAGTTTTTGCTCCTAATCTTGTCATGAGCCCAATCAATCATCATCAATCATCATCAATGGGATATATCGTTCCCACATCATCCTTGTGTTGATCTAGGGATATAGCTTTCCCTGCAATGACAACCCTATCTATCATCATCAATCAAACAATCAATCATTGGTTTATGACTTGACAAGGGCAATACGTTGTTTGTTTTACATCCTTTGAGCACACTGAGAACACTTGCTTATGCTTAGATTGAGTGGACACTCTAATCATCACACCATCACTATCATCATTCACAAAAATCCAATCATCAAAACAATCAACCCAGCAATAGCAAACATCAAAACCAAAGCACATCAAGCCAACCATCAAAACAAATCCTATCAATCATCAGTATCATACCAATGCAAATCAACTCAATCACATCAAGCCAACCATCAAAACAAATCCAATTACTTCAGCAAATCAAAAGTAGCTCAATCCACGACATATCATCCTATCATCAACATTTCATCAATCAATCCATAACTTGATCAATTCAATCCATTTTCATCATCTCATCAATAAAACATCAAAACTACATCTCATTTCCATCGTTAAGTGTCTTGATCCCATGGATACAGGGTATGTAGGCAGTCTGGAGTATGAAGGAGGTGCCCAGATTCAGCCATAAATGATTTTCCTCTCTCTCCTTTCATCATTTCTTATGTCATCTATCTTTTGCATCATCAATAAACAACTTCTTCCAATCAATCTATCATTCAATCAATCCATTTCCTTCAATCAAATCATCCATTCATATCAATTCAATTTACTCGAATTCATTTTCATCCATCCTTCATCAATCTTCATCCATCATTTTCTCATCTTCAAATCATTCTAAGAAATGATCCAAGTGTAAGTCAATCCTTAAAGTTATACCAATCAAATTAATCAATCAAGCCAAGTTATCCAACCACAATCCATGGTCTTGATCCTAGCCTTGTTGTAAGTCAAATCAATCAATCAATCAGCCAACCAACTTAGCAAACAACCTTGTGTTGATCTAGGGATATAGCTTTTCCCACTATGATAAGACTCTCAACTATCATCATCAATTAGCAATTAATCATTGGTTTACAGCTTGACAGGGGCAAAACCTTGTTTGTTTTTGAATCATTTGTACATGATTGCTTACTTTCTTGTGTGTGTTATCTTTTTATCTTGCATTTGTATCACATCAGTATCATTTACAGCTAATATTCATATCTTGTGTATGTTGGAATAGCTTTTTGCACTATCCTTTGCATCTAATGTCATATCATACCTTTTGTACATTAGGACTTGAATGCTCTAAGTTTACTTCCTCATACGTTAGATAAGTTTGTATTACGCTGGGGCACGAGACACAACATCACCCAGTTCCTTATACCTTGGTGCATAATGTCTAGTGCTATATCAAACATCATAGTTGCTCACTTTCATTGCAGCATAACGCATCATCATTTCTTCTATCTATCCCCTTATCTTTCTTTTGCAGCCAAGCCATTTCATTTCGAGAGCATACCCGTGTTTGTCCAACCCACCTATCCTCTCGAGGGGGCATCCCCAACCTATCCTCATTCTATCCTACATCATCATCATTCTATTTTTCCATTCATAGCCATTTTCCTCTATCCATACCTTAGCTTCTTTGAAATGATGTTACTCAACACAAATCTTATCATCTCGAATATCATCTCAAAGAGGGGCAAAATGTAGAAACCCAAAATTGTCCCAAATTTGTCCATGTCTTGCAACAGCTAGTTAAAAACATCACTTAGACATCATGTAGCATTTTGTCCTAAATCCCACTCTTATTTCCATTTATCCATTAGCCAATTAATTAAATAAATTTTATTTATTTAATTAAATCCCATCTTAATCATATCCTTATCCCGCTTAGCCAATTAATTAAATAAATTTTATTTATTTAATTAATTTCCACATCATATCTTAATGCATTCTATTCATCTACCCAATTAATTAAATAAAATTTTATTTATTTAATTAATTTCTAACTCATATCCTAACTAATTCAAATAAAATATTTGAATTAAGTCCTCACCTCTCACCACATTCCAACACTTGTCCATCTCTCAATTCAATCATGTGTTGTAGTACAACTTTTATTTAAGTCTTTCACATGCACAACTAATGGGACCTAATTTTAGTATTTGTGTACACAAGCACACATAAGCCTTATCCTTCTCCTGACACTTGTCAAATGACTACGATTTCTTAATGTGCAAGGAAATCTAACTTAATCCTATCCATCCATTTCATCTAAAGCCCTAATTGATCCTAGCCATTCATTTGAACCAAGCCAATCCTATAAAGCAAGCCTCCTTTGAGCCATTTGAGATTAGAGAGGAGATTAGAGAGGAGCTGGAGAGGAGATTAGAGGAGATTTTAAGGGATTCTTCTTCATGCAACCTCACTCTGTTGAATTTTCATCTCAAGCCCTCATCCATAATCTTCAATCCATCTAGCTTGTATCTATCAACCATCAACCATCCATCATCTATCTCTCTATCAATGTTATGCTGCAGAATTGAGCAATCAACACAACAAAGCGATCAATCAATCAAGCATCTTGCATCTTTGAGGTATTGAATGATTTGGGTTTAGGTTATGTATTTCATTGTTTGATCATTTCCATTTGCAAATCCAAATATTTTGATATACACTTTGGTTCATTATTTATACATTTGCATTCGAAAAGAAGAGAGAAGGAGCTCTGCAACAAGTTATCTCAATCCTCTCAAAGATCAAACCACAAAAGTTGATTCATCCAAGCAACTTGACCTGCCTCATATTGTGAACCCTAGAAGCGTAAGAGGTATTTTCGAATCTTGAAATCTCTCTCTAAATCTTTAAAATGGCCACTCTGAATGTTGTGAAGATTACTGATAGGTCGCGCCCCAAATTTAAGAAACATCCCTACAAATCTCTAGAAGTGGATCCCTTAGGCACATTTTCCAGCATTCTGCATGGGGTTTTGCATGTTGAAGACATTAGGGCATACATTCAGATGAATATTAAAGAATTTGGGGAATCCAAGCTGATAGATATCTACCACAAGCAGTTAATAGATGATTCATTTGAACTCAAACCTCAGTACAAAGCCATCCGAGATAAACATTTCAGATAGTGCATCTATTTCCCCTATTTTGTAGATGAAGAGTGGGTCTGGTATGTTTTGAACGGAGTGCATGATAACTTCATGTGGTTGAATTGACCATTTAAGATCACAAAAGATGCTATTAAAGCTGTAACCAGTTTGCACTCATCTGAAGGGATACCTGTTCTCAAATCTGTCAAAAACCAAACTGTGAGTGAGGCTACCGGATCAAAATTTGACAAGAGAGCCATGACAATAGAAGATATCACTAATCCAGCTATCAATTTTTCCTCCATGATAATTGGTTACAAGATATATCACTCTAGCAGGGAAAATTTAGTACCTGGAACTGTAATTTACACTGCTTACCAGATGTTGAGAGAAAATGTTGACTATGATCTTTGTGAGCTTCTCGTAAACCAACTATTAGAAAACTTACAGAAAATAAAGAAAGATAAAAAGAATTCTTTCAAGTATGGTGGCCTGATACTTTGCCTATTCTTCTACTATATGAATGAGCTACCCGGAGCTAATGACTGGATATGGAAAAATGATAGATCTATTGCCATACAAATCAGAGATTATTTGCATGGAATAGGTGATGCCAAGGCACAAAATACAACACTATGGGGCTACTTCAAGAACTTTCAGAGTATGATGCAAGCAAGAGAGAGAATCCCCTAATCTCTACTTGAAAAGTATAAAGATACAATATGCTTTATGGTAGAAACTGATCAATGCCTAATGGAGGTAGTGGAGCCAAGGATAGTCTGGATCATGCTAATGGGGTATGAAGTTGATGAGAAAATTCTAGAGCTGCATATTTAACACTTGCTAAGTCAGCCCAAGGACCTTAAGGCAGAAAGGTTTGGAACCTTTGAAGAGTTAAGTGTGAAGATTCATGTAGAGCTAAGACAACCAGAAATGAAAAGAAAAGTGAGGAGGGAAGTAGAAGAATTTGCCAAGAGGCATGGAATTTCAAAGGAGGCAATTGATGCAAACAGAGAGAAGAAGGAAAGGGTAGAGAAAGAAAAGGAAGAAGCAGAAAAAGAAAGTGCTCTGGTAGAAGCCCCCTCCCGGACCAGATCCTCTAAGAGCTCTGCACCTGCCACTGCTAAGAGCTCAAAGGCATCAAAACCGGAAGCAAAATCATCCGATAAAGGAGAAAAGAGAACAAAGACAAAGGCTACAAGATCATACACAAGCCTCAAGGATGATAAAGAGATAGAGATAGATGAGGAAGTAAAGAAAATGAAGAAGAAGAAGAAGAAAACAACTGGTGAACCCTCTACCAATCAAGGCAAAGAAGAGAAGGCAGAGGAATTTGTTGAAAAATCCATTCTCTGCATTGATGATATCACCAAATCAGTTACTGTGGATGGGAACTTACAACCAATGGTTGAATTTTATGATAAATATAATGAAACTGATCAGAAGATATTGTAAGATACCACAGTCAGGTATCTAAACATCTACAACAAAGAATTCATTGAAATTATATCTCTGATTACCAAAACCTTAGAAAAGGAACTTGAAATAAGGAAGAACAATGCCCAAGCAAAAGATCTAGAAATTCAGGAGCAGATTGCTATTTAGATCTATCTGTCCATTACCCCTAAACAAATGAATGTTATCTTCAAGGACTGCAAGGATGAGTTCCAGAGCAAATCTAGAATGAATCATCTTATGCTAGGTGAAACTGACAAAGCGGTAAAAGAAACAGAAGATATTCTATGGAATGCTTTTAAAAGATTTAATCTTCCTATTATAGAGGACTTAGGTAATGAACCCTCTATCATGGATGACAAAGGAGAATCTACTAAGATAGTGGCAGAAGAGGCAAAGGAGACAAGTGAAGAGAAAGCTAAGGACTTAGATTCATCTGCTCTGGAAGAGGAAGTCCATGAAGAAGCACACACCTCTCCTCTGGTTTCTCCAGCAGACTCTGGATCTAAAGGAGAAGAAAGAGTAGAAGAGAAGATCAGTCAAGAAGAAGAGGAGAAGGGAAGAGAAGAAGGTCAAATAGAGTAGGCCACAAATGACAATGCTAAGGTTGTAGAAGGGAAGAAAACTCTATCTCCGACAAGAGACACTGCAGAAGCAGTCAAAGACTTCTTGACTAAATAAATGATGGAAATTGATGAACTAGAACTGCTTCAAGGACCATTCAATTTTGATTCCCTCTCCTCGGTTCAGACTATGAAGATAACATCCTTTGCGCATGCAAAGGCAAAAGAAAAACTTTTGAAGTCTCACATAGAGGACTGTGAGCTAATAGAAATTACATTTGGTGTATTTGAGAAGATCATGCCATCCTTTCAAAAGGATCCTTCAGCCTCCACATCCGGTAATCTAAAGTCTCCTATAAATTCTGTTCATACACATTTTGATTCCATAGAGAAATCAGCAGAAGAAAAGGTTTGAAAGGAGTTTTTGGGAAAGAGATTCTCTAAAGTACAAGGACTAATAACCAATGATAGGAGAAATACAGATATTGGGATAAAGAGCTTAGAAAATGCTCTTAAAGATAGCAGAGAAATGTATAAATTTTGTCTATCCTGGTCTAAAGTAACAATGGATATTGATAAGAAAGTGAAAGAATAGGAGGATAAACTGTCAAGACTATCTTAGCATTTTGATCCTCTTACCACATCCATAATAAATCAAGAGTGTCAGACTATTGCAGTCTTAAATGAAATTAAGAAGCTTGAAAAAGAGAAGAAAAATAGAATAAGCAGGTTGAGTGAACTTAGAGGGATAATTATCCCTAAGTTAGAGGCCATGCATGAGGCCCTAAGTGATGCTCAGACCATAGCCTAGACCAGTGATCTGACAAATCTAAAGAGGGCAAACACTTTTGTTTTCCTGTTGAGTGGTCACATCTCAATTTTAGATAGGATGAAGTAGAGTTGGGCAACATAACTTATCCAATTGAAGACAACTTTTGCAGATATACTTCAATATATGTAAGTATGCTATGTATATATATTTGTGCAACCAAGTATAGATTCTTTTTGAAAATTTTGGTATGTGGATCCTACCCTTTACCATTGATGTCAAAGGGGGAGTGAGGAGAAGTGAAAAATAAGGAATCCAGCTAATGGGGAGCTCTGGAAAAGTGTACATAAGAACAAGAGCATCAGCCAAGGGGGAGTATACTATAACACTTAGTCATTTTTTACTAAGTGTTGCCATCAATGCCAAAGGGGGATATTGTTGGCAAGAGACATGTTGTGGCTTCATGAGTGCTGTCATTGATGGCAACAAAGTCCATCCCACACATCCACAGGACATGATATGACCATACCGGAAGACAGACTGAAGTGTATCTTGGTCCGGTAAGCAAGAATAGAGTATGTAGCAAGGTCTGATAGTCAGGTCCGGATCTCTCAGAGGAAGTATCTCAGTAAAGTATAGACTTGGGGAAGAGAAGTGGAGTACCTTGACTAATATATTCCATATATTGAGCCTTCGGTGATGTAACAATGAAAAGATATGAACACCTAAGTGTTGGGTTCTTGTTTGGCAAAGTAGACTAAGGAAGAACTGACTGGCGGAGCATCACACCTTTTTCCAGATGAGTTATTGATGGTGATCAGGTTTCCTGAGGAATCATCCATGCTTGGCTGACATGTTTGATGACTTCTTTAAGAATCGTTTGATACACATCACTTAATAAGCAAGGATTCAGCTGATAGATCAGAGTTTGGGAAAATGTTGAGTATTCCGGATGCCGACTAGAAAGATGATTGACATCATTGATGTGGATATATATACTAGATTGATTTCACCATGAAGGTGTGTGTGGTGTGTTTTGAAGTGCAAAGAAAAGTAGAGAGTAGTGTGGAAGTAGTAATACAGGTCCGATATGTGACAGGACAGCAGCACCAAAGAAGAGGAAGAATGAAGTGCAGCAGATCAATATATTGAGCCTAACCGGAACTAAACTTCAGCATATGTGGATGCTTCTCATTAGTTCAAGTATCTTGTTACTTTCTTGTACCTTTTAGACAATGAGTCTCTTATAGGCAGTGAGCCCTAATTGGCAAGTGCCATTTTGTACTTCTATTCTTTTAACATAGAATACAATCTTGGGTTAGTCACCCCGTGGTTTTTCCCTTAACAGGGTTTTCCACGTCAAAATATTTGTGTTATGTGTATTGACTTTGTTTCTGCTTTCATGGTTCTGGATGCTTATTTGTTTTGATGTTGTACTATCTATTAAAGAAGAACATAAAGTTAAGTTAATTTAGATAACTGATTCAGCCCCCCTCTCAGTTACCAACAAATCTTACCAAAGAAAGATTTTAATTCCTTTTTACTATTAGGTAATTGCAATTTTCTTATTCCTTCTACTCTGTTGGGATCAATGGATATCCCATTTTCAGAAATGACATGTCCTAACAATTTTCCCTCACTTACACCAAATGAGCATTTCTTGGGATTAAGAGAAATTCCATACCTTTCACATCTCTTAAGCACTCTTCTCAAATCTTCTAAATGAGTGGATTCATATTTAGAATACACAGTTAGATCATCCATATAAATAACAATGCACTTACCTGATAATCCACGAAATGCAATGTCCATGGCTCGCTAAAAGGTGGCACCTACATTGATCAAACCAAAAGGCATTCTCCTATATGCATAATTACCCCACTTGCAAGTAAAAGTATTCTTCAACCTATCTTCCTTATCAACCAAGACCTGATTATATCCTAAAAATCCATCTAAAATAGACATCATCTTAGCTCCATTTACTGCTTGCAACACTTCAACTATTTGAGGAAAGGGATAATTATCTTTTTCATATGCTTTGTTTAAATTTCTAAAGTCAACACATAATCTAATGTCTCCACTTTTCTTTCTCATGGGTACTAAATTAGCTACCCATGTTGAATGTCTTACTAGGAAAATTATCTTGGCAGACAACAATTTTTTCACTTCCTCAAAGATTGAAGGTTCTAGAATAGCATTCACAAGCCTTTGTTTCTGCCTAAATGGTTTAAGTTCTAGTTTCAAGGGTATTACATGAGTTATGATGGACGTATCATATGCCTTCAAATCTTCATATGTCCATGCTATTATGTGTTTATACTCTTTCAAAACATCCACAATTTCTTTTCTTAACTCTTCAGAACAAGCCTTTCCAATCAACACATTTTGTGGACTTTGCTCTATTCCCAGGTTATAGGGATCACATTTCCCCCATTCAATTTTGGGCAAATCTTTCTGTCTAACTATCCCATCAAAGTCAAAAATCTTTACCAACTCAATTACCCCTTTAGGTAAGAAATTGCTCTTCAAGTTTATTATGTCCTCTTCATCCCAAGACACATCAAGCCTTTCCTGTTCATCAATGATTTGAGCTTCAAACACTTCATTACATGTAAGAAAATCCACAATTTTCTAATCCCCTTCAAATACTTGAAAATGAGTAACGTTATCTGGTATACTCGAGACATTCACTAATTCAATAGCAAATCATTTTAGACCGGACAATGTTAAAGGTTCTAGGGTACTAGCAGCAACTGCTAATGTGTCTGGTCTTTGATTCAAATCCCTAGGGATATGCTCTACGTTAAAGGCATCAAATAACTCAATTAGATCCCATACTCTGTGCCTATAACACACCATTTTCTTACAATTGCACGTATATAGTTTTCTAACTTGTCTGACCACTAACTCAAAATCTGAAAAAACTCTAACCATTCTTACTCTTTTCTTGATAGTACAAGGAAACTGATATAATGAAACTGCAAATCAAAGCTTCATATTCTGCCACATTGTTAGTACAAGGAAACTGCAACCTATATGCTACTAAAAATGACTTACCATTAGGATCTATAAGTTCAACACCTGCTCCTGCACCTTGTTTAGACTTAGACCCATCACATTTTAGTGTCCACATGCCACCTTTATTTCTTTGACCTTTTATTTTTGCATGCCTCACCCTTTTTGTTATCTGTGCTGTATCATCCTCTTTATTTATGAGTGCTTCATTCTGGCCTACTTGTATATTTGCATTTTTAGCTTGTGAATCAAAATGACAAACACTTTTCTCTTTTGTTTCTTTCTCTAAATCCTGAATTGGTACATCTATATTGTCATGAAAATATAACTCAAGTTTCTCAGGATTAACTTTTCTCTCTTGCAGTTCCATCTTTTTTATGCACTTTCTGTATTGATATTCTATAATATCTCTACACATTCCACAATTCTCTTCAGAATGAGGCTTACTATGCACTCTGCACATGTTTTTGTACAACTTGCACTAAACTGGAATATTTTGTTCAATGCACCTTTCTATTTCCTGCCTTATGGTCTAACCAAAACTATTTACTGCATTGTCTTCCTCATCAGAAGAATTGCAATCAGACTCAATGAACACTACTATTTCTTTGTTTTTCTTTAAAATTCAACATTGATTTCTTCACTTTGCACTCCTTTATTAGTGACTCTATAGACACCTGGTTCAATAGAAGCATATAATATCTCATTAGTCCTGTTATATTCTGTAATCATGTGTTTCATTCTTGTCTCAGCTTCTATCCTGATCTAATTTGGATCACTTCTCCAAGGTAACCACATGTGTGAAAAATTAGTGGCCATATATCCATTTAATGTTTTGGACCAATCCCCACTTAACAACATCCTGTAATTCACAGGTATATCCACTCCCTGAATATCAATAAACTGACTCACCCTAGGATCAGAGGCTAACTGCATTTGAATATGCATTAATTCTCCTATCACATTAACCTTAGTTTTGTCCAATTGTGTAACAACCTTGGCAGATTTCATAGTAGTCAGCCCTAAAGTTTTACATATCCCTAAAGGCATAACATTGGTTGATGCACTAGAATCCACCATCCTAATAGTTAACAAAAAAGGAGGAGCTTCCTTCTTATCTTCATACATGACTACATTAGTGTTGGAAGGTTGTTCAGTTTTCTTACTTTTGTCCTTGGACTATGTATCTCTACCAGGAACATTCATATCAATAGACATTTTGTTAGCTACGGGTGTATCCAAGGATTTTATGAAAGCATTTCTAACCCCTAGACTTTTCAATAACTCACATAGAGGTATACTAACCTTGATTTTCTTTATTTCTTTAGACAAATAGCTCATTGACCTCATTGTTTCCATTGACACTATTTTCCTTGTTTGGACCTTTGATGTTACTATCCCACAATTCCCGTGATGGTTAGCTTTCAATATCATAGGGTTATTACTGGCATGCTGATCTGGAGGAGTGTTGAAATTGTTGGGAGGGGTGGAGGTAGTGAAAGGACCTCCAGGATTAGTGTTACTTCTCAGATTATAAGTATGATTTTTGTTAGACTATTGAAAAGCCTGCACCTCCTCTATTTCATATAACACTTCATTTTCAATTCAAAGGGAAACTAAAATGCATCCAATACTAAGGCTAATTCAAGGAATAAGATCTCACAAAAGTAACATTCATCCTCTAATAGCCGATCCTCTTCCTCCTTAGTTGCAAAGGTGAAAGTTTCTAAGACTAAAATAGTCTCAAATCCTGAGGGTACTATTTCAATTCCCTTTAGGAAATGAGGAATTCTGATGTGGGAGCTTGTACATCCACATTGAAGATGCTAGCCGCCAGATGAAACTGAGGGCAATCTAATTCAACATGTGCACTTGTATTGTGGATCTTGCACTAGTTTTTTAATGCTACATTGGCCATTTGAATTTTGGCTATTTTTTTCTTCCTGATTATCTAGACTCTTGAATGGAGAAGCTAGAGTGCCATTATTTGGCCCTGTGTTCCATGTCCTAGGTGGCTTTGGTTGATTTTGATTTCTATTGTTATTACCCCCGGTCTTGTTATCTACAACATGTCCTCTGTTTTGAATTACCTATCCTTGATTATGATTTTGACTCTGATTATAATTCTAGTTTTGATTTGAACCCTGACCCTAGTTGTAATTATAGTTATGGTTTTGACTATACCCTTGATTATTTCTACCATAGAAATTTTCATTTCTTAGTTGTGTCATTTCAGTGGTCAATCTTCTCAAGTGTGAAATAATTTCTTTGATCTCTTCCCTATCCTCTTGTGCCTTTGCCACAAATGTATCCTAAGGAGGTTGGAAGAACAACTGACCATTATTCTAATTGTTGTTGGTACTATTACCAGTATAGGGAACTATAGTCTAGATTAGGGAAGGATTATACATAGGTGTGTGTGTAGGAATTGGATTCAATAATGGAGTATGATGCATAGGAATTCCATTCCAAGGTTGTGCTTGATTTTGCATCCCAAGGTTTCCTCCATTAAGAAAAGGACTATAGGTTGTTTGTCTCATTTCCTATTTCACTACAGCTACTTCTTTATAAGCTTTGGATATAGTATCTATGTCTACTTTCCTTTTGACAAACATAGCAGTTAATGGATCAAGAGCGACATAATACATTGCTAATAATGCATCCAGAGTTACTGTGTAAGGAGCAACTAGCCTAGAGTAAGCCTTTTGGAACCTATCATTAAAGTTATCAATCAGCTCTCCTTCACCTCTTTTAATTGAAGCCAATTTATGATACAAGGTGGAAGGATTGATTGGTCCCCTAAACCTAGACAAAAATGCCTCTTCCATAAGTGCTCAAGAAGAAATATAATCATTGGGCAAATTGACATACTAGTTAGAAGCCTACTCATTAAAGGTGTAAGGAAACAACCTACACACAATATCCTGATATTCTAACCTGGCTCTAAAACATGCCTCCTTGAATATCCTAATGTGATCTTCTGGATCCTGATGCAATTGATATTTTGGACATATCTTTTTAGGATTTTTTGGCATCTCATGATAATCATTGAATGTTATAGGAGAATTGACATTGAAATATGCCATTACAGGACCACGTGGTGGGCTTGGACCTCTAGGTGGACTTTTATTTAAGGGAAGACTAGGACCTCTAGGAGATTCTGAATAGAGATTTAGAGATCTGAATGAAAAACTATCAAGACTCACGATATTATGTATATTGAAAGGTGATCCAGGAGGAGTTCCAGATGAACCTCCTACATGTGATATTCTAGGATTCCAAATCAAAGGACCTTTATTCTGTCTTCTATCAGGTAATTGCACAAAGATGTCTTTTGAACTAGATCTAGACCTAGTCACTTGACCTCTATTATGAGCTAGCCTTGCACGATTCCTATCTTAACTCCGCTCAGGCCCTCCTTCTAGCGCCAAAAAATGTTGATGATTGTCTTTACACAGTCATAACAAGAGTTAAAATTCACAAAATGAACCTAAAATGTCTTGAAAGATATGAAGAATCACCTAAGAATTCTTAATCCCAAGTTTCTATATGGTCAGGTCTTGACCTTGTGGAAAATTCAGCAGGTTGATGTGAAACTATAATATTCAAGGGGCCTTACTTGATTTAATATAATCTGTGACTTACTGGACTCAAATTATGCAAAATTGTTACAAATATAGACAAATTATTCATTTATTTGTATAAACTTACTATTGTATTACAAGGCCTTGTATGATTTCTAGTAAAACAAGCTTTGCCTTTCAAATTGATATGAAAATTGTCAGATATTAACATAATTCTTCATGCTTCTTTCAAATGTAAGACAATTTCCTTAAGATTTCTACATTTAAGCTAATTATTTCAAATGTTTGGGGAAAAGTTAGAGAAAATCAGGTTGAAAATCATTTCACTACAGGATCTAAATTTTTTTTACTCACATCTTTAAGAGATACAACAAATTAATCAAATCAACATACCAAATCTTCAAATGCAGAGTCCTGAGTATTTTCATCAAAGATTGCAACTTTTCAAAGGATAATACTCTAAATACTAGTAAGAGTTAGAAAACACTCTATAATCGATGCAGAATTCTGAGTTTACTTGTATTTAAAGCCCACAATCATATAGAATTTACAATGTTCAAATAACCTTTTGTTTCATTAACCAAATTGCCAGAAAACTTATAGACACTTTTACAGATATAGTAAGGAAACCAAACATTCTGCATATTCCTTAATGTAGACACAGGTGACCTCCTCTTCTAAACTAAAATAAATACTTCTCTATTCAAATGTTCAAACAAATTACAAGTACAAGCTACAACTCAAAAATCCCTGTGTAAATATTATACAAGTAGCAGAGGTTCTTATATAGAATTTAAAGTTGTGTTCTGCTATGGCTACAAAATTTAATCTACAGTCAGTATTCAAATTTTCTTGATCAAGGGTGTGCATTCATTCCTAACCGTTTCCCAAAATATCTTTGTGGTATCTTTACTTTCCTCAAAGTATGCCTTTGGAATCTTTTTAAAAACAAGATACCCACTGACCACTTCTAATTCATTGACTTTGTTCGCTGATACCCCTCAATTAACTTTTCCTTAGCATTATTTGCCCCTTTTGATACTTTCCCATTCCTTCTACTATATCTTGAAATTATTTGTTACACCTTCTATGAAAGTGCGATTTCCCCCTGGACTTCTTGTCCATATGTATTCTTGCATTGTGATTCCTTCCTTCTATTTCCTTTCTTCCTTATTCAAACCTTCAACCTTTTTCTTATAATTTTTTTATTTTGGCACTTGTTTCCATTAATGAATCAATCATTTCCTTACTCAAATAGGCTTCTGGATTCTCCAAACATGGTGCAAAGATGGCATTAAACTCATTTAGTGCCCTTTGTAGTTCATATGTTGGTGTGTCTAAGCATTCATGATCAATGAGCTTCTCAACTATCTTCCTATGCAACCTGATCATTTCATCTGCCCATTCCTCTAAATCCTGAGTAGATATGATGTATCTTTTGAGACTGGCATCTTCAAATTTCAATTCTAACCTGGCCCTTGGTATTTGATCATCTATAGGAGGAGTAATGGCTCCTTTATTTATCAATTCGTCTGCTCTTTGCTCAATTTCTTCCAGCTGCCTCAATTCAAACCTGCATTCTTCCCTTCTAAATTGACAATTATGTATAAGCACACTACATTTATTCTTTTTTGTTGCAGCCATTTCCTAGCTTGTTACTGCATGCTTGGTCACTTCTTTTCCTTCTTGCATGAATTCTCTGAACCATTTTCAAAAATATTGGCCTCAAGCCTTTTATTCTCCATATCTTTTACTTCGTCTTTTGACAATATTGCTATTTCACTAGGTAACTATGGTATTGTAGCATTGGGATCAAATATCCCCCTAATCAACTGTTGTAACTGGACAATGTGTCCTTTTAAATATTCATGTTTATCTTTGTCTTTCCTTAGCATTTTTGTAGTAGCCTGGTGCATATCTTTCCACTCATTTATATGTTGCTCTCTTGTCATGTGGCCCAGGTCAAAATTAAGTATTTTGTAGTCATCTACTGTTATTTCTCCTTTAGATTTATTTTACTATGGTATGGCCAAATCTAGCATTCTAGATCCATCAAGACCCCTTCTTATTACTAACATTGTTCTGGCCTTCCTCTTTTCTTTCTGTGGTGTTGCATCACCAAGCAAACTCTTGATATCTATAGATACTAACTGTACCTCCACCTTTTCCCTCCTAACTTCTAAACCTAACCAGGCCAAAGCCTCTTTTACACTTTCAGTAGCCTTTTCTTCATTAATCACCTCTTCTTGAGGCTTCTCTATTTCTCCTTGTTGTTGTTGTTGTTGTTGTTGTTGCTGTGGAGGAGGCTGCTATTGAGGGGCTTGCTCTTTTACTATTGGATCATTTTGCTATTTAGATTCACCCTCATTATCCTTTTCTTCAATTTTTGAATCTCCTCCACCCTCATCCTCTTCCTCTCGACCTTCTTTCTTTAATGAATCATTTTCTTCTTCTTCCTCTTTATTTTCTTCTTCCCTATTTTCCATGCCCTTATCCTCTATTTGCTTTTCAGGTTCAAAATTATCTTCATTAATATTCTCTATGTTCTCTTTGTTTTCAGGTTTATCTATTGTTTCCTCTACTGTTTCAACTTTCTCTTGTACCTTTTCAGGTATATCATCTTGCTCTGCCTATGAAGGTGAACCTATAATCTCATCAGAGTCCTTTGTATCTTTTTCTTGTTCATCCTTGTTTTCTACATTCTTTTCCTCCTCACTGTGTTCTTCTTTAGCTTAAGCAGGTATTTCCTTCACTGCTTCCTCAGTTGAATCTTCCTTTTTAGATTCTTCTATCTGATGTGCTACATCTTGCACATCCCTTATGATTTCAAGAGGTACCAGTGTATCAAATGGGTCCATTATTTTTACTCCCTCTTGTACATTCTCTTCTTCAAACATTAGACCCTATTCAACTTCCATATAAGCTTGAGTATCTTGTTCATCTTCCTCCCTTGAATATTCACTGGATTTCTCCTCATCCCTACCAGTTTCTTTTCTTTCCTTAGGACTTACATCCTTGATCCCACAATCACTACTATCATCCTCAATGTTAATAGTCCTTGTCACTTGTTTGGCTTCAAGTACATTTGACCCATGCAGCTTTTCTTTAGCCAATTCTATTTTAACTTTGGCATATGTTTGTCTCCTTTCTTCTGATGTGGTCTCACTAGTGATTCCACTCAATTTAGTTCCTATCTATGACACACTTATAACATCCCCTTGTTTTGATGTTTCCCCTTTAGATGTTTCTACTTGTACTACCTTCATGACCTTTTGTCTTATTAACTCCTTAGCAGCATGTGCCTGTTCTGCACTAGTATTATGGTCAAATGATTTTGCTTCTACAAATGTGCCTGATGATACTACCACTGTCACCCCTAATGCATATGGATCCATCAGAGTGGCATTTTTTTCTTTCTCCATAATTTTTGCCTCCACAATTTTCCTCTTTTTCCAATAGAAACACTGGAGCTCATCTTGATGCTCCTTCACCCTCTTTTTACCCTTCTTTGGAAATGTGAGCTCCACCCCTTCAGCTTTAAGCTCTTCAATTCTATCCTTCAACCATGTTTTAGAAAACAAAATGACAAGTTTGGGCAATACGTCCAAAGATGTACTCCATGGTTGTGACCAATCAGGCTCTCCAATAGGAGCAAGCCTAGCACTTTCATAACTGTGGTGCAATAGTTTACCGTCATCTTTAACTTTTGGGGGTACATAGATGTCCTCCATGGTCCTCATTTTCTCTACTGCCAGTCTTTTGTGAGCTCTCTTTCTCACTTCTATGTCATTCTTGCAGTCTGACGAGTAGTCCTCAATGTATACTTGATGTTTAAACTTAGAATCAGTAGTATTTTGGATCCTATGAAAACGATCAAACCTCCTTGTTAACTCAAATTCCTTGAATCCATTATACCTTAACTCTTTCTCTGAGTAGCTAGCCACTTCTTCGCTGTAACAGGAATACCTACCAATTGCCCAAGGGAGCTTAAGGTTCCCTATGTTATACTTCTTTTTCTACATTTTAAAAGCATTCAAGTTTTTCCTTGAAAATTCTAATACAATCAAATTGTTGGAAGGATACCTAGGAAACATAAAAGGTTTTCCTTCAAAACCTTTAGTTCTAATATATGTGAAATTTTGGAATTATATGTACCAAGAACTGTGCAAATCAATCGTATCTTCCACATCTACAGATAATCTCTTATCCTGCTCTTCTCTTCAAACCCTTATCATGTATGTATAAAATACATCATTCACTAAAGCATACTTTCTTAATGCATTATCCTCCTATAGATCTAGATAATGGTCATATACAAAGTTTTGATTTGGGCCATTCCCTAAGGTCCCAACTCTATCAATCCCATATATATATGGCTGAATCATTGATGCACATGAATATAATACATACGATGACAAAAAGAAAGGCATCATCTTTTGTTTTCTTAACATTGCCTACTTCCATATGGTTGTGCTAATAGCCTTAGCCTAGTGAATTTCTCCTTGTTCCTTCTTTGCCTCCCTCATGAATTGGATAATAGTGAACATCCAAGGTTCACACTTAGTGGCATCTCTTAAACCTATTAGTTTGCTTAACATTGTTATCATCAAATGTATCTCCTTTTTAAAATCTATTCTTTGCAGGATCTTATGTACTCTTGCCATGGCCTTGGGTTTATTCTTCGCATTATACCAACTATAGAAAATCTTGCTTCTACAATCCCTCTCATTATTATTGAAATCCTCATTGTACTAGTCGATATCAATATCTACCATTTTTCATGTATCTCTAGACCAAATGTTCTTGCGATTCCCTCTGTAGATAAGTTTGTAATGACTCTATCTTGGTGCATTACTCTTCTGGTAGCTAAGTCATATAATTGTATACAATCTAGACATAGGTCCTTGGCCTCCATAGCTAGCGGGAAACCTACAGCTCTATATAATCCACTTTCCCATATACACTTCATGTCTGGTGTAGCATCCGATGCTATAATCTTCTACAAAACATCCTCAGCATCATAATTTCCAATGCTAGTGTCTGTTCCTACTCCACTTGTGCTGATTAGTGAAGGGTAACCTCTATTTATTGGTAGCTCTTCTTTCTCTATTTCTTTGTGGGGCATTCTTTCTTTTTTAACCTTTTCTTCACCCCCTGTATCCACCTTCTTTTGTTTTGAAATCTGCATTGTATCTTACCTTTTCACTTCCTTGCATCTCTGCTTGTATCTCAACTTATATATGCTCTTGTATATCCATATGTCTATGTAACATTCAAACGCGAGCTACAACTATGGGACCGGCATTACTTACCCACTTGTATCTTCTCAACATACAATACTTGCATCTTCATTTAGATACAACCTTCCATACATGTAAATTCTTATACAACCATCCCGAACTCTTCATTTTTCTTAACCGTATTGTATAAGCTATTCAGATCCATATATATATATGAGAAAATGCATATTTCCAAAAACATTAAGGTAAGATGCATCACTTACATTTGATTTAATTAACCTTTGAAATCTGCACTTGTACATATGTAAAAGATGTAAGCCCGTAACATACAAACATACAAACTATGGGACATACTCTTTTCTCACCTTAATAAAACCATATTTTATATCCTCTTCGGGTGCATGAATGTATATTGCCTAGTATGTTACCTTTTATATCTCTATTCAAATAAACATACAAAGCAAGATACAATGCGAACCTAACAAATTATTCGCTCCATTTCTGAAACTTATCGGGTCTGACCTGTATACAAATAATAAAAACACTAAGCCTATGTATACAAACTACCATGATACCCAAATCTGAGTATACTCAATGTGACCTCTACGATGACTCCACATACAAATGGCTTTGTATATGCAAAATACAAACCCTTCTGTAATGCATTCTACCAAAAACACGTATACCTTACAGGATATTAGAATTTTTTTACTGGTTCAAAAAGCAACCTTTATTCATTTTTGACAAAGAATTCACCTCTATTCCCTGTTGGCACTTAATGCTAAATCTTTTCAATTTTCAACATGGTTTGTAACCTTTACCTCTTTTCCCTTTTACCACCAAGCAAGACCACACACAAGCAAAGAGTAACAGCCATAGCAGGGGTCCTCATTTTGTTAAGAGGTAAAATGGGGTGTGTTGTGAGCATCACAACATCACCCGACACCCCTAGTCTGTACTTGGTATTCCCACTGCCAACCTCATACTTGAGGCCTAGAGGTCAGCAACTAGTACAACCTTGTGCTCCTCACGCTCATGTGGTTCCTTAGGCTTCAATAATTTGTCATGTTCCTCCTACCTTTTTTGTAGCATGAGGAAAGCAACCCATGTTGCAAGATCCTCCCCCTCCTCCCATTGTTTCTTGACCTTTGATGGTTGCTCCTACTCCTCCCACCTTTTTAGTGGTGTGAGAAATGTAACCTATGTCATGGAACTCTCCTCCTCCCCTATGGTTTCCCAACCCTAAGTGGTTGCCTTTGCTCCTCTTCCTATCCCTAAGACAGAGGAAGAAAAAGAATACATGTTGGAAGACCCTATAGCTCCTTCAATAAAGTCCTTATCTTACACTAGATAGAATGATCTTGTGAGGGATTGTAAGCAGCATCGATGTGCCACAGCTCGAGAGCATGTTGTTGATGCATATTCTCTTCCTAAGCATCCCTCTCCTATGTAGCCACCTCTTGATCTCACTCCTTCTGAGTCCTACCCTCCTCTTTCCCATCCTGAGTCTCTCCCATCCTTGACCCCTGCATCTTCGAATGCACTCCCAAGAGGGTTCAAGTAGTATTAGCTCTTTCTACTAAGGATCCCATATTTTCTTCCATTCTTGAAATGAAACCCTTTTCAAAGCCCTTAGACCTTTCCAATGTCTATGTCATTTCTAGCGCCACTCTCACTACTCTCATTCCATTTCAATGTACTTTCCATGTGATCTTCCCTAATATCCTTCACCCTACTACCATAGATAATGACATTTCATGTCTTCCACCCAAACACAAGCCTAAGAATTATCCTACACCACTATTTTACAAGCCAAAATGCATGGTGTCATCCCCTCTACCTTTAAGCCTATGACTCTCAATGCTCGCATCTCTGTTGATAGCACTAATGAGCCATGCTTGGTGCAGTAATGTAAAATCCAATGATTCCTCCCCCATAAAGAGAATATTTGAGTCTATTATAGATATTCCATCATTGTCCATGATTTTCACACAATCATTGACACTTGCCTCTACTAGTGCTCAAGAGGATCCTGCTCCTATTTCTAATCCTATACATTTGGTTCCAGGGGAGTCTCCTTGTACCACTCTTATTGTGGTTGTTGCAAGTATGAGGTGAACCAGTGTTGTCATTGATGTCAACATACTCATATTGCATTGACAAGAAGGATTGGATGAGATGTGTGCTGAGGGTATTGAGAAAATTAGTCTCAATTAGGAACAGTGAAGAACAGTGATGAGAAGAAGGAAAAAATACTCAATAGGTTGAGATTCAGAGGATGCGGATTAAAGGGTTTGTAGATATGAGTCTTCAGATGATCTAGTTAAGATTTCAAAGGTCCGCATGAAGATGTGAAGAAGTTGTGATCGATCAAGTAGAACCAGTTCTAGGAGATGCTCCGGAGTGACAGAGTATTACAAAAAGGTCTGGTGAGATCCAGAAGTGCATTGTCCTATTCTGTAGATTGGACAAAGTGTTTGGGATGTCCTTGTGATGTGTCATCTCGATTGGTACATGGTTTGGAGGTCCTAAAGCACCTTTTGCAGTATGACAGTGGTGATAGACTGTGGTCTTGAAGTTCCAGATGAGGAAGAGAAGAGATTCCAGTGAGTAGAGGAAGTGCGGACGTACCTGGTCATTCAGGAAAGCTTGTGAAGGTTCTTGGATCATGTTGAGGTTGTGTTGTTGGTCCGCATTGATGGTAGAGCCCAGAATTGAAGATATTCTTCTGGATGAAGTTCTTGTTTAGACTAGCCGACTGGATGAGTTGTTCATCTTGCAAATATTCTTGTGGTGGCTGACTGGAGATGTCATTCATCTTGCGATTGTTCTTATGGTTGACTGCCGACTAAGATGATTGTTTCTAAGTTGATGTCTTGTATAAATAAAGGTTTGTGAATTCATTTCAAAGTGTGTGTGGAGTAGATGAGTGTGGTATAGTGAAAGAGCGAAAGGCAGAGTAGGTGTGTCTCAAGCTTAAATGGAACTAATCTAGACATGGTGAAGATGTCATTCTCCAGTTCAAGGTTGTGATACTTATGATCTTGTAGACAGTGTGTCTCTTGTAGGTAGTGTGCCTCCTTGTGAGCAGTGTGCTCAGGCAGTGAACCCTAATTGGCATGTGCCATTCATTTTTCTTATTCTTCTAACAGAGAATAATCCTTGGGTTAATCACCACGTGGTTTTTCCCTTAACTAGGTTTTCCACATCAAAAATATTGGTGTCTAATGTGTTGATGTTTATCTGCTCCGGTGTTTATGCTTTGTGCTTTCATGAATGGATAATTGATATGCTGTGTTTGAAGTAGAAGCAAGTTTTTGTACAACTGATTCACCCCCCTCTCAGTTGTGTGCCCTAGATCTAACAATTGGTATCAGAGCTAAGTTCCTCTGAAAGAAGCTTAATCACTTGAGGAGATCCAGGATGTCGTCATACAAGAAGGATAGTCCGAAGTTCGATGGAACCAATTTTTTGCTCTGGAAAGATCGCATGAAATGTCACTTGAAGTGCATGGGAAAAGCATACTTGTCGATGGTCACAAAACGATATGTACCTCCATAGGGTGGTCTGACAACTCTGAATGAAATCATAGATGCTAAAAACTATTTGCTGACCAAAGAAGCTCTTCTAAGCGCATTGAATGATTCCAAGCTCTCAAATGTTATTGACCTACCAACTGCATATGAGATCTGGGTTAAACTGGAACTTTTGCATGAAGGAGATGAGTTTGTTAAGAGTGCAAGGTTGCAAAGTCTAAAAGGGAAATTTGAAAGATTGAAGATGAGAGATGATGAAAATATCACTACCTTTATGCCAAGGGTAAATGAGCTGGTGTGTGGAATCAAGAATGCAAGTGGAGTTCTGGATGAAAATGAAATTGTTTACAAAATTCTCAGATCCCTTCTTGCTGCCTACAAAATCAAGGTTACTGCCATTGATGAATTTAGAGCCCATACAACTGTCACAAGAGAGCAATTGGCTGGCAAATTGGTTGCTTTTGAAATGACTGAGTTTGGAGATGATCATCCCAAGACTGAATCTGCATTCAAAGCCAGTGCCTATGTGAAAGACAAACAAAGATTTGATCTGAGAGAGAACTCTTCAAGGAAGCTATCATGGTATGATCAAGCAAGGAAAGACATGGAAAAGGAAGAAGCAGAAATAGCTCAACTTGAAGCCCTCATTGCAAAGAGACTGCTAAGAGGATCTGGTAAGTATGAAGGAAAATTACCCTTTAAGTGCTTCAACTACAATAAGATTGGTCATTTTGCTTCAAGATGTCCAGAAAGATCTGCAAGGTCAAATGCTAACAGACAAAGGTTCCAAAAGAACTATTATTATGTTCATGAAGAAGATGATAATGAAGGAGTAATAGATGATGAATCAAAAATAGGAAGCAAATCCGCAAATGAATGGGTGTTTATTGCCATCAAGGAAGAAGATTCAATATCCTCTGAATATGTCAATCATAATGTTGTAGAAAGAGCTTTAGCTGCCCAAGTTGAAGAAAAGGATGATTGGGTTATTGACAGTGGATGTTCTCACCATATGATAGGTGACAAGAACAAGTTCTTAGATTTGGAAAGGTATGAAGGAGGAATGGTAAAGTTTGGTGATAATTCTGCTGGTAGAATCAAAGGTAGGGGAACTATTTCTTTTGATGGAAAGAGCAAAACCGGTAATGTACTATATGTTGAAGGATTGAAGCACAATCTTCTAAGTGCTGGTCAGTTGGTGGACAAAGGCTATGATCTCCGGTTCAAGAATGGAAGATGCAGGATCTTTGAAAGCTCCGGAACTGAGATTGCATCCGGTACTCAAACAAAAGGTAATATCTTCCATCTAGTTGGTTCTGATAAAAGTTGTTTGTTTGTTCAAGTTGATCAGAGTTGGTTATGGCATAGAAAGATGTGTCATGTGAATTTTGATAACATCATCAAGATAAGCAATACTCAGGTTGTAAGAGATCTTCCTAAATTGGTGAAACCTACAAATAGTTTGTGCAAAGAATGTCATCTAGGTAAACAAAGTAGAGTCTCTTTCAAAAGCAAGGATCAGTCCACTACCGGATTACTGGAGTTAGTCCATACTAATCTATGTGGTTCGACAAGAATCAAGAGTATGCAAGGTGATAGATATTTCATGTTATTGATTGATGATCATTCCTGGATGATGTGGATTACCTTCCTAAAAGAGAAATCAAAAGCCCTTGAGAAGTTCAAAATCTTCAAAGCTATGGTAGAGAATCAAACTGGATTGAAACTGAAATATCTGAGGTCTGATAGAGGTGGTGAATTCACATCTGGTGAATTCATAGACTTTTGTGAGAAGCATGGCATAAGGAGACAGTTGTCTGCTCCTAGGACGCCACAGCAAAATGGAGTAGTTGAGAGAAAGAACCAGACCATCCAGGAAGCATCTAGGACAATGATGATGGAAGCAAATGTTCCCCAGATGTTTTGGAGAGAAGCTATTAGCACTGCAGTCTACACTCTTAATCGAGTTCAAATCAGAAGCAATACCGGTAAGACTCCTTATGAACTTTGGTTTGGTGTAACTCCTACTGTGAGATATTTCAGAGTATTTGGTAGCAAGTGTTATATCAAAAGAGATGAAGATCTAGGAAAGTTTGATGCTAGAAGTGATGAAGGAATTTTCTTGGGTTACTCCACTCAAAGCAAAGCATACTGGTGTTACAATAAGAGATTGAAAAAGATGATAGAAAGTAAAAATGTGAAAGTTGATGAAGGAATTGAGAAGCCCTCAAAGTTTTATGAATATGATGAAGATGATCAGAATGATTCCCTAGTGCAAGGAGCTTAATTCTCCTCTAAAATTTAGATACAGATTGATTCGGTAAATTAGGAAGAAGAGGTTTGTCTGAATGAGCCTGATCAAGAGACAGTAGTGTAAGAAACTCCCAAAATTCCAAGGTATGTAACTCTAAATCATTCTAAAGATCAGATCATAGGTGACAAAAGAAAAGGGGTACAAACAAGGAGAAGAATTACTCAAGATTCAAATGAATCTTGTCTGATTTCAAAGATTGAACCTAAGATAATAAATGAAGCCTGCAATGATGAAAATTGGACCAAAGCAATGGAGGAAGAGTTGATGCAAATTGAGAAAAATCACACTTGGGATCTTGTTCCCAGACCTAGAAACAAAAATGTGATTGGAACCAAATAGGTCTTCCGGAACAAACTAAATGAAGTTGGTGAAGTAATCAGAAACAAAGCTAGATTGGTCTGCAAAGGCTACTCTCAAATAGAAGGAATTGATTTTGAAGAAACCTTTGCTCCGGTGGCAAGAATTGAAGCAGTCAGATTATTTCTTGCATTTGCTACTTTCAAAGACTTCAAGGTATATCAGATGGATGTCAAGTCTGCCTTCCTAAATGGTGATTTGGAAGAAGAAGTTTACATTAAACAACTGGATGGATTTCAATTGTCTGATCATGATGATATGGTCTGCAATTTGAAGAAAGCACTGTATGGATTGAAGCAAGCCCCAAGAGCATGGTATGAAAGGTTGGATAAGTATCTTGTGTAGATTGGTTTCAACAAAGGTACTGCTGATAGTAATCTATATTTCCAAATAGATAAGGAAAATATCTTGATTGTTGAAGTATTTGTTGATGATGTCATCTTTGGAGGAAAAGACAATATGTGTAAAACCTTTGCAAATCAAATGAAAAGTGAGTTTGAAATGTCAATGCTTGGTGAAATGAATTTCTTCTTGGGTCTACAAATTACTCAAACAGAGAAAGGCATCTTTATCTCTCAGACCAAATATGTGAAAGAATTGTTGAGGAAATTCAGTATGGAAGATTCAAAGCCAATGAACACTCCTATGGCAACCAGATGTAAGTTGAGCAAAGATGATGACTCTCCTAAGATAGATCTGTTGCAAGTATGAGGTAAACCAGTGTTGTCATTGATGTCAACATACTCATATTGCTTTGACAAGAAGGATTCAATGAGCAGTGTGCTGAGGATATTGAGAAAATTAGCCTCAGTCAGGAACAGTAAAGAACAGTGATGAGAAGAAGGCAAATGTACTATATAGGATGCGAACCGAAGGATGCGGATTAAAGGGTTTGTAGATATGAGTCTTGAGATGCTTCAGTTAAGATTTCAGAGGTCCGCATGAAGATCTGAAGGAGTTGTGGCTGTCGGTGTAGAACTGGTTCCGGCAAGTATTCAGAGGTGACAGAAGATCACAAAAAGGTCCGGTGAGGTCCGAAACTGTATAATCCTAAGCTGCGGATTGGAAGGAGTCTTTGGGATGTCCTTATGATGTGCCATCTCGAGTTGTGTATGATTTGGAGGTCCGGAAGTACCTCTTGCATTCTGACAGTGGCAACAAACAGTGTTCTTGAAGTTTCGGATAAGGAGGATAAGAGATTTCAGTAAGTAAAGGAAATGCGGACGTACCTGGTCATTCTGGCAGGCTTGTGAAGGTTCTTGGATCATGTTGAGGTTGTGTTGTTGGTCCGCATTGATAGTAGAGCCCAGAATTGAAGATATTCCTCCGGATGAAGTTCTTGCTCTGTTTAGCCGACCGGATGAGTTGTTCATCCTGCGAATGTTCTTATGGTGGCCGACCGGATGTGTTATTCATCTTGCGGATATTCTTATGGTTGATTGTCGACTTAGATGATTGTTCCTAAGTCGATGTCTTGTATAAATAAAGGTTTGTGAGTTCATTTTGAAGAGTGAAGGGTGTGGATGAGAGTGTAGTAGCGAAGAGAAGTACTAAAGGCAGAGCAGATGTTTCTGGGCTTAAATGGAACTGATCCAGACATGGTAAAGATGTCATTCTCCAATTCAAGACTGTGATTCTTATCACTTTGTAGACAGTGTGTCTCCTTATAGGCAGTGAGCCTCTTTGTGAGCAGTGTGCTCAGGCAATGAGCCCTAATTGGCAAGTGCCATTTTGTAATTCCTTATTCTTCTAACAGAGAATAATCTTTGGGTTAATCACCTCGTGGTTTTCTCCCTTAACCGGGTTTCCACGTCAAAAATACTGTGTCATGTGTTTCTCATTTCATGGTAATGTTTGTTTGTTTGATTCAATACTGCTTTGATTAATAAGAAGGTTCAAAAGAAGAAATAATTAGGATAACTGATTCACCCCCCCTCTCAGTTATCAACAATTGGTATCAGAGCCAAGTTCCTCTGAAAGAAGCTTAACCACTTGAGGAGATCTAGGATGTCGTCATACAAAAAGGATAGTCCGAAGTTTGATGGAACCAATTTCACTCTCTGGAAGGGTCGCATGAAATGTCACCTGGAATGTATGGGAAAAGCATACTTGGCCATGGTTTCAAAACCATATGTACCTCCACAAGGTGGTTCGACAACTCTGAATGAAATCACAGAAGCTGAAAACAATCTGCGGACCAAGGAAGCTCTTCTAAGTGCATTGAATGACTAAGATCTCTCAAATGTTATTGACCTACCAACTGCATATGAGATCCTGACTAAACTGGAACTTCTGTATGAAGGAGATGAGTTTGTCAAAAGTGCAAGGTTGCAAAGTCTGAAAGGGAAATTTGAAAGATTGAAGATGAGAGATGATGAAAACATCACTACTTTTATGCCAAGAGTGAATGAACTAGTGTGTGGAATTAGAAATGCTGGTGGAACTCTGGATGAAAATGAGATCATTTGCAAAATCCTTAGATCCCTTCCTACTGCCTACAAAATCAAGGTTACTGCAATTGATGAATTCAGAGCCCACACAACTGTCACAAGACAACAATTGGCTGGCAAGCTAGCTGCATTTGAAATGACCGAGTTTGGAGATGATCTTCCCAAGACTGAATCTGCTTTCAAAGCCAGTGCCTATGTGAAAGGCAAACAGAGAATTGATCCAGGAGAAAACTCTTCAAGGAAGATGACATGGTATGATCAAGCAAGAAGAGACATGGAAGAAGAAGAAGCAGAAACAGCTCAACTTGAAGCCCTCATTGCAAAAAGACTACCAAGAGGATCCGGTAAGTATGAAGGAAAACTACCCTTTAAGTGCTTCAACTGCAATAAGATTGGTCATTTTGCTTCAAGATGTCCGGAAAGATCTGCAAGGTCTAATACTAACAGACAAAGGTTTCAAAAGAATTGCTATTATGTTCATGAAGAAGATGACAATGAAGGAGTAACAGATGATGAATCAGAACTAGGAAGCAAATCCGGAAATGAGTGGGTGTTTATTGCCATCAAGGAAGAAGATTCAATACTCTCTGAATCTGTCAATCACAAAGTTGTTGAAAAAGCTTTGGCTGCTCAAGTGGAAGAAAAGGATGATTGGGTTATTGACAGTGGATGTTCTCACCATATGACTGGTGACAAGAATAAGTTCTTGAATTTGGAAAGGTATGAAGGAGGAATGGTAAAGTTTGGTGACAATTCTGCTGGCAGAATCAGAGGCAGGGGAACTATTTCCTTTGATGGAAAGAGCAAAACAGGTAATGTACTATATGTTGAAGGATTGAAGCACAATCTTCTCAGTGTTGGTCAGTTAGTGGACAAAGGCTATGATCTTCGGTTTAAGAATGGAAAATGCAGAATCTTTACAAGCTCCGAAATTGAAATTGCATCGGGTACTCAGACAAAAGGTAATATCTTTCATCTGGTTGGTTCAAATAAAAGTTGTTTGTTTGTTCAAATTGATTAGAGTTGGTTATGGCATAGAAGAATGTGTCATGTAAATTTTGATAACATCATCAAGATAAGCAATACTCAGGCTGTAAGAGATCTTCCAAAATTGATGAAACCTACAAATAGTTTGTGCAAAGAATGTCAGCTAGGTAAACAAAGCAGAGTCTCTTTCAAAAGCAAAGATCAATCTTCTACCAGATTGTTGGAATTAGTACATACTGATCTCTGTGGTCCGACAAGAATCAAGAGTCTGCAAGGTGATAGATATTTCATGTTGTTAATTGATGATCATTCCCGAATGATGTGGGTTACCTTTCTAAAAGAAAAATCTGAAGCATTTGAGAAGTTCAAAATCTTCAAAGCTTTGGTAGAGAATCAAACCAGATTAAAACTAAAGTGTCTAAGGTCTAATAGAGGTGGTGAATTTACATCTGGAGAGTTCATTGACTATTGTGAGAAGCAGGGTATAAGGAGACAATTGTCTGCTCCTAGGACTCCACAGCAGAATGGAGTAGTTGAAAGAAAGAACCGGACCATCCAGGAAGCTTCCAGGACAATGATGTTGGAAGCAAATGTTCCTCAGATGTTCTAGAAAGAAGCTATCAGCACTGCAGTCTACACTCTAAATCGAGTTCAAATCAGAAACAATACCGGTAAGACCCCCTATGAACTCTGGTTTAGCATCACTCCCACTGTGAAATATTTTAGAGTATTTGGTAGCAAGTGTTATATCAAAAGAGATGAAGATCTAGGAAAGTTTGATGCTAGAAGTGATGAAGGAATTTTCTTGGGCTACTCCACTCAAAGCAAAGCATACCAGTGTTACAATAAGAGATTGAGGAAGATGATAGAAAGCACTAATGTGAAAGTTGATGAAGGAATTGAGAAGCCCTCAAGATTTTATGAATCTGATGAAGATGACCAAGACAGTGTTCAAGGAACTCAATCCTCTCCGGTAAGACAGAGTCAGCCTGATCCGGTAAATCAGGAAGAAGAGATAGGTTTGAATGAGCCTGATCAAGAAGCAGCAGTGCAGGATACTCCCAAAATTCCAAGGTATGTGACACTAAACCACTCTAAAGATCATATCATAGGGGACAGAAGCAAAGGTGTGCAAACTAGAAGGAATGTTGCTCAAAATCAGGATGAATGTTGTCTGATTTCAAAGATTGAACCTAAAACAGTAAATGAAGCCTGCAATGATGAAAACTGGACTAAAGCAATGAAAGATGAATTAATGCAAATTGAGAAAAATCATACTTGGGATCTTGTTCCCAGACCTAGAGACAGGAATGTGATTGGAACCAAATGGGTCTTCCGGAACAAATTAGATGAAGCTGGTAAAGTAATCAGAAACAAAGCTAGATTGGTCTGCAAAGGCTACTCCCAAATAGAAGGAATTGATTATGAAGAGACCTTTGCTCCCGTGGCAAGAATTGAAGCAGTCAGATTATTTCTTGCATTTGCTGCCTTCAAAGACTTCAAGGTATATCAGATGGATGTCAAGTCTGCCTTCCTAAATGGTGATCTGGAAGAAGAAGTTTACATTGAACAACCGGATGGATTTCAATTATCTGACAATGATGATATGGTCTGTAAGTTAAAGAAAGCATTGTATGGATTAAAACAAGCTCCAAGAGCATGGTATGAAAGGTTGGATAAGCATCTTGTGCAGATTGGATTCAGCAAAGGTACTGCTGACAGTAACTTATATTTCAAAATTGATCATGAAAACATTTTGATTGTTGAAGTGTTTGTAGATGATATCATTTTTGGAGGAAGAGATAGTATGTGCAAAACTTTTGCAAATCAGATGAAATGTGAGTTTGAAATGTCTATGCTTGGTGAAATGAATTTCTTCTTGGGTCTACAAATTACTCAAACAAAGAAAGGAATCTTCATTTCTCAGACCAAATATGTGAAAAAATTGTTAAGGAAATTTGGTATGGAAGATTCAAAACCAATGAACACTCCCATGGCAACCGGATGTAAGTTGAGCAAAGATGATGACTCTCCAAAGGCAGATCAGACAATGTATAGATCAATGATTGGTGGATTGTTGTATCTCACTCAGACCAGACCAGATATAATGCAGGCTGTTGGTCTTGTGGCAAGATTCCAGGCTGATCCTAGAAAATCTCATGTTATGGCAATCAAAAGAATTTTTAGGTACTTGAAAGGAACAGTTGAGTATGGTCTATGGTACCCTAGAGATCCAGATTTCTCTCTTCATGCTTACACAGATGCAGATTGGGCAGGAGATGTAGATGATCGAAAGAGCACTAGTGGTGGAGCATTCTTTTTGGGGAAGAGATTGGTTTCTTGGCTAAGCAAGAAACAAGATGCAATATCTTTGTCTACAACTGAAGCAGAATACATTGCAGCAGCAAGTAGTTGCACTCAAATCCTATGGATGAAGCAGATGCTAAGAGATATTAAAATTGAATATGCGGAGCCTATCACAATTTTCTATGATAATTCAAGTGCAATTAATATTTCCAAGAATCCGATATTACACTCTAAGACTAAGCACATATCTATCAAGTTTCATTTCTTGAGAGAACAAGTGAACAAGGAAGAAGTCAGGTTGGAGTATGTTCCCTCCAAGGATCAGATTGCAGATATCTTTACTAAACCTCTTCCCAAGGACTCTTTTGAATATCTCCGGGAGAAGTTAGGGGTCATGGCCCCTTCGGTGATAAACTAGGATGCACTGATGTGCATCAGTCCGGTGGATATCACAGTCATATCTTGTGATCCGGATTGATGATGGGGAGCTGCTACTAAGGGGGAGCAACTGGTATGATTCTGATATGTTAAAATTGCAAGTATGAGCCCTTTGCCATTGATGTCAAATGGCAAAGGGGGAGAGAAGACATGTGAAAAACAAGTAGCTGATGATCAAAGGGGGAGCAGTAAATGAGGAGAAGACATGTTGCTGATAGGGGGAGAAGTGATAGAAAGGAGAAGGTTCTTGTCTTGATGGTTTTTCACATCATATGTTGCCATCAATGACAAAGGGGGAGATTGTTGCAAGTATGAGGTAAACCAGTGTTGTCATTGATGTCAACATACTTATATTGCTTTGACAAGAAGGATTCAATGAGCAGTGTGCTGAGGATATTGAGAAAATTAGCCTCAATCAGGAACAGTAAAGAACAGTGATGAGAAGAAGGCAAATGTACTATATAGGATGTGAACCGAAGGATGTGGATTAAAGGGTTTGTAGATATGAGTCTTGAGATGCTTCAGTTAAGATTTTAGAGGTCCGCATGAAGATCTGAAGGAGTTGTGGCTGTCGGTGTAGAACCGGTTCCGGCAAGTATTCAGAGGTGACAGAAGATCACAAAAAGGTCCGGTGAGGTCCGGAACTGTATAATCCTAATCTGCGGATTGGAAGGAGTCTTTGGGATGTCCTTATGATGTGCCATCTTGAGTTGTGTATGATTTGGAGGTCCAGAAGTACCTCTTGCATTATGACAGTGGCGACAGACAGTGTTCTTGAAGTTTCGGATAAGGAGGATAAGAGATTTCAGTAAGTAAAGGAAATGCGGACGTACCTGGTCATTCTGGCAGGCTTGTGAAGGTTCTTGGATCATGTTGAGGTTGTGTTGTTGGTCCGCATTGATAGTAGAGCCCAGAATTGAAGATATTCCTCCGGATGAAGTTCTTGCTCTGTTTAGCCGACCGGATGAGTTGTTCATCCTGCGAATGTTCTTATGGTGGCCGACCGGATGTGTTATTCATCTTGTGGATATTCTTATGGTTGATTGCTGACTTAGATGATTGTTCCTAAGTCGATGTCTTGTATAAATAAAGGTTTGTGAGTTCATTTTGAAGAGTGAAGGGTGTGGATGAGAGTGTAGTAGCAAAGAGAAGTACTAAAGGTAGAGCAGATGTTTCTGGGCTTAAATGGAACTGATCCAGACATGGTAAAGATGTCATTCTCCAGTTCAAGACTGTGATTCTTATCACTTTGTAGACAGTGTGTCTCCTTGTAGGCAGTGGGCCTCTTTGTGAGCAGTGTGCTCGGGCAGTGAGCCCTAATTGGCAAGTGCCATTTTGTAATTCCTTATTCTTCTAACAGAGAATAATCTTTGGGTTAATCACCCCGTGGTTTTCTCCCTTAACCGGGTTTCCACGTCAAAAATACTGTGTCATGTGTTTCTCATTTCATGGTAATGTTTGTTTGTTTGATTCAATACTACTTTGATTAATAAGAAGGTTCAAAAGAAGAAATAATTAGGATAACTAATTCACCCCCCCCCCTCTCAGTTATCAACAAGATCAGACCAAGTACATATCAATGATTGGAGGACTATTGTATCTCACTCAGACTAGACCAGATATAATGTAGGCTGTTGGTCTTGTGGCAAGATTTCAGGCTGATCCTAGAGAATCTCATGTTATGGCAATCAAGAGGATTTTTAGATATCTAAAGGGGATAGTTGAGCATGGTATATGGTATCCTAGAGATCATGATTTCTCTCTTCATGCATATATAGATGCAGATTGGGCAGGAGATGTGGATGACTGGAAGAGTACAAGTGGAGGAGCATTCTTTTTGGGAAAAAGGTTAGTTTCTTGGCTAAGCAAGAAACAAGAGGCAATATCTCTGTGTACAACTGAAGTAGAATACATTGCAGTAGCAGGTAGTTGCACTCAAATCTTATGGATGAAGCAGATGTTAAGAGACATTAAAGTAGAATATGAGGAGCCTATCACCATTTTCTATGATAATTCAAGTGCAATAAATATTTCTAAGAATCCGATGTTGCATTCTAAGACCAAGCACATATCTATCAAGTTTCACTTTCTGAGAGAGCAAATGAACAAGGATGAAGTTAGATTGGAGTATGTACCCTCCAAGGATCAGATTGTAGATATTTTTACTAAACCTCTTCCCAAGGACTCTTTTGAGTATCTTCAGGAGAAGTTAGGGGTCATGGCCCCTCTGGTGATGAACTAGGATGCACTTATGTGCATCAGTCCGGTGGATATCACAGTCATATCTTATGATCCAGATTGATGATGGGGAGCTGCTACTAAGGGGGAGCAGCTGGTATGATTCTGATGTGTTAGAATTGCAAGTATGAGCCCTTTGCCATTGATGTCAAAGGGGGAGAGAAGACTTGTGAAAAACAAGTGGTTGATGATCAAAGGGGGAGTAGTAAAGGAAGAGAAGACATGTGAAGAGTTGTTGTTGATAGGGGGAGCTGTGACAGAAAGGAGAAGTTCTTGTCTTGATGGTTTTTCACATCATATGTTGCCATCAATGACAAAGGGGGAGATTGTTGCAAGTATGAGGTGAACCAGTGTTGTCATTGATGTCAACATACTCATATTGCATTGACAAGAAGGATTGGATGAGATGTGTGCTGAGGGTATTGAGAAAATTAGTCTCAATTAGGAACAATGAAGAACAGTGATGAGAAGAAGGAAAAAATACTCAATAGGTTGAGATTCAGAGGATGCGGATTAAAGGGTTTGTAGATATGAGTCTTCAGATGATCTAGTTAAGATTTCAAAGGTCCGCATGAAGATGTGAAGAAGTTGTGATCGATCAAGTAGAACCAGTTCTAGGAGATGCTCCGGAGTGATAGAGTATTACAAAAAGGTCTGGTGAGATCCAGAAGTGCATTGTCCTATTCTGTAGATTGGACAAAGTGTTTGGGATGTCCTTGTGATGTGTCATCTCGATTGGTATGTGGTTTGGAGGTTCGAAAGCACCTTTTGCAGTATGACAGTGGCAATAGACTATGTTCTTGAAGTTCTAGATGAGGAAGAGAAGAGATTCCAGTGAGTAGAGGAAGTGCGAACGTACCTGGTCATTCAGGCAAGCTTGTGAAGGTTCTTGGATCATGTTGAGGTTGTGTTGTTGGTCCGCATTGGTGGTAGAGCCCAAAATTGAAGATATTCTTCTAAATGAAGTTCTTGTTCAGACTAGCCAACCGGATGAGTTGTTCATCTTGCAAATATTCTTGTGGTGGCCGACTGGATGCGTCATTCATCTTGCAGTTGTTCTTATGGTTGATTGCCAACTTAGATGATTGTTCCTAAGTCGATGTCTTGTATAAATAAAGGTTTGTGAATTCATTTCAAAGTGTGTGTGGAGCAAATGAGTGTGGTATAGAGAAAGAGCAAAAGGTAGAGCAAGTGTGTCTCGAGCTTAAATGGAACTGATCCAGACATGGTGAAGATGTCATTCTCCAGTTCAAGGTTGTGATACTTATGATCTTGTAGACAGTATGTCTCTTGTAAGCAGTGTGCCTCCTTATGAGCAGTGTGCTCGGGCAGTGAGCCCTAATTGGCATGTGCCATTCATTTTTCTTATTCTTCTAATAGAGAATAATCCTTGGGTTAATCACCCCGTGGTTTTTCCCTTAACCGGGTTTTCCACGTCAAAAATCTTGGTGTCTAATGTGTTGATGTTTATCTGCTCTGGTGTTTATGCTTTGTGCTTTCATGAATGGATAATTGATATGCTGTGTTTGAAGTAGAAGCAAGTTTTTGTACAACTGATTCACCCCCCCTCTCAGTTGTGTGCCCTAGATCTAACAGTGGTCCCCTTGTCAACTCTTCCTTCATCCCCTTATGATAGTCAATATTGGTACATGGATGATCTGATGATGACCAACCTATGAGGGTTATACCTTTCTTCCATGTTTATATATGTGTTTGCATGTTTTCTCCCTTGAAAATGTATTTTATATGTTTCTTAGTTCTGCCTAGAGGACCCACAATGCCCTTGTAGACACGTGGATATAGGAGGAATGAAAAATGTTTTTATATACTTCTATCTATTTCTACCTTCTTGTATGTGTTGTCTATTTGATTATTTCAACATTTTGGGGATGATGCAAAACATTGGAAGATTTAGCTTCCTTCCATGTTGACCCAAAATTTTTATTTTCTTTTTCTTTCCTATGACATTCTTCCTTTATACTTATAGTTCTATGTGCTTGGGGGATGATGACGATTATCTTAGTTGTCCTTTGATGATTCCCTTCCTATAAATGCATGCTAACCCCAAGGCACATAGATCCCTTTGTGTTTTGGTGATGTTGCTTGTTTTATGTGACATGTATTTACGTTTCTCATTGCCATACTATGCTTACAAAAATCTTTGTGGATCATGCATGTAGCATCAATTTTATTTCCTCTCTTTTGGGGGAATCTTTCTTTTTGAAGCATATTTTGAAACTCATCATCCTATATATGTTTCCTAAATCTCTCTTCCCATTATTATACCTTAAAGTCAATTGCATACTATTGCTTTATGAATTTATTTTAAGGTGGGGGCATACTTTTATGCTTTCCACTTTCACACACACCACATTGATGGTACGCTCCCAGAAGCATTCACTTTTGGTAGTGTTGGTAGCTTGTGGTCTTAAGTAGACTCACTTTCTTAGATTGACCACGTTTATCAAGATTACCTAGCTATACTAGAACATGTAATTCCTATTATAGGTTAACATGTGAGTCACTTAGAGACACAATGATAGCCAATAGTGCTCCATTTTACTATGTTTTGGTACTCTTTGTGAGTCACCTAACAACATAGTTTGTTAGCCCTTATGACCCATAGGATTTCGGTATGGTTCCTAGATCTTGTAGTGAGATAACCCTAGAACCATACTTGGCATCCTTCTAGCTCTCGTAATGTGCTATAAATGCTTCTTTTGCATTACTATCTTTTACTTCCTTGTGCATGATTTGTGTTAGATTATTATATATTTTAGTAGAATGCGCATTAGATTATATGGTCTACTCACATTGATTCTTAGGTAAATCATAGTTGATCTAATTTTTTTCAGAATAGATTTTATATATGTGGTTCCGACATTGTCTCTTGTGTAGGTCTTTATTATCTTTAATACTATGGTTTTGTAGGTTCTTAGCTTGGGGGCTTCATTACTCTACTCAAAGAAATCTTTGTGGCCTCTGCAATATCCTTTTTGATGTAGTACTTTAGCATAGCATATCACCTAGGGTCATAAGCTTGGTAAATGTAACATCAAAAATTGCATACCCTTGCAATTTCACACTACATTTTGTACTCACTTTGGTGTCTACTCCCCTAGTATTTTTATAGGTTCATCTTGGCTTTGCCTTAGCCTTTTTTTGTAACCCACATGGATGCTCTTGTGTTGTGTTTGAACCTTTGTCTTTACTTTTGTCAAAATATATTATAGTGTCTTGTTATTCTCTTCATCATATGGTGTTTCATGTGACTAGGAGCTAGATTTACTTGGACATTAGTGCTTAGCATGGACATCCACATGTTGTGGTAGTATCCTGTGCCTATGTGGTGCCAAGTGTCTATTTCTGGGAATTACAAGCCACCTTCAATGATATTCAAGATTCTTGTAATTCCTTTGCACCTCCTAGAATGACCTTCCTTGACCTATCTTCTCACTTTTTCCCTCTACTTTGGTAATTTTTTAACCTATCTTCTCACTCTCAAGCAATTTGGAAAAAATCTTTGCCTCTCATCTACAACTTGGGGAAGAAATCTATAAATTATTGCTCTATTGTGTCCATCTACAATGTTCTCTTGACATTCTCAAGGATTCTCTATGGCTGTGTTGTTGTATACATACTAATGTGAGTTTTTATTAAGAGTTTTGTGGCTTCTTCATGGGGTTTTATTGAGACCATTGCTTGCTCAATTGTTCTACTTCAACTAGACAGTTTGCATCTCCATTTACCTAGTGATTGGGTTTCATTTAACCTCTTCTATTTCTCTTTTGCAGTGTAATCCATAGTTTTCATGTTGCATTGTGTGGGTCACCTCCACTTTCCTTCCTTTCTTCCAAGCTATCACACAAGTTTTCTCTCCTTAGTTTGAGTAGATTAGTTTTCATTTTTAATTTTACAAATATCTTGTCACTATTGTTATTTCATTCTATTTCCACATAGAAAGTAGCAGCACACACTTATTTTCATATATTCCCATCTTGGCTACCTATGGAGGTTGAAAGGCCAAAATAGAGGGCTTGACCTGAATGCAAGCTCCCAAGCAGCCCCAACAAATTTTTCTCTCTTTTTAGAGGTCATAGATTAGAGTGGAAAGCTTCATTCCTCTTCGTGGGTTTTGTGAGCTCTTTTCTTAAATCACTTTGGGAGGAACCTCCTACAACAAAATAATGAAAAATGCACAAAATAACAGATTTATATAAATAGCAGAAACACTGAAGGAGTTTATTGATTGCAGGCCACTTCAAGGGGCAACCTCCTTTGAGAAAGCTCAATACAATAAATTCATGGATGCCTTCATTGGCCTTAACACATACTTATATACTATGTCTAATCTAAACGACTAATACTTCCCATGAATGTGGGATAATTTACAATATGCTCATGGGATGACTTACAAAGCATATGCATCCATAGCAACAATATACTAACAAAGTAAAGAGAAGGGTTAAACATGGGTTCCTAACATCCCCTCCCTCTTAGAAAAGCTTTGTCCTCAAATCTTCAGATGTGGGAATTGTTGTTGAATCTAAAATAGTGGTTCCCACATTGCATCCTCTAGTTGCATTCCATGCCACTAAATTAATACCTCTGTGATGGATCAGGAGTGAAGTTTTGGTAAAATAGTTTGCCCTCTGATGTTGGTGCCAAGAGATTTCTTTAGACAAGAGACATGAAATGCTGGATGAACTTGGAAAGAAGGTGGGAGTTCCAATTTATAAGCAACCGACCCAATCTTCTAGAGAACCTTATATGGCCCATAGAACTTTGGAGCCAACTTATGATGCCCTTTGAGTTTTAGGGATGATTTCTTTTATGGCTGCAGGAAAACAAAAACCATATCACCTACTTGAAAAGTGTACTCGAAATGGTGTTGATCAGCCTGTTATTTCATTCTATTGCTTTCCATGTGAAGATTGTCCCGCAAGATGTTGAGAATCTGATCCCGGGTTTGGAGAACCACGTTGATTTCCTGAACTGGTGAACTACTAGGGGTGTATGGAATGAGCACCGATAGTTCCTAACCATAGACTACTTCATATGGAGTCATTTTAGTTGAAGTGTGGTAGGAGGTATTGTACCACCATTCAGCGAGAGGGAGCCACTTTGCCCACTAATGTTTTTATTCTAAGGTGAAGCAATGAAGGTAAGTTTCCAAACATTTGTTGAAAATTTTAGTCTATCCATCTATTTGTGGATGATACCTAGAACTCATCTTCAGTTTAGTGCTGGTGTGTCGAAATAGTTGTTAGATTCACAACAGACAACTGAGAGGGGGACTGAATTAGTTGTGCCAAAACTTTCTCCCTATTAATCACTTAAATCCTCTTTTGTAATTCAACAACATAATAATAAATCAATCGTGCAATAATTCAAGAGAAAAAACACATTAACACATATGACACCAAGATTTTAACATGGAAAACCTAGTTAAGGGAAAAACCACGGGGTGACTAACCCAAGATTGTATTCTCTGTTAAAAGAATAAGAACAAATGACACATGCCAATTAGGGCTCACTGCCTGAGCACACTACTCACAAGAGGCCCACTGCCTACAAGAGACACACTGTCTACAGAATAATAAATATTACATAATTGAACTAAAGAATATAATCTTCACCATGCTTGAGTCAGTTCCATTTAAGCCTAATACTTCTACTCTGCCTTTCGCTTCTCTTCTCTCTACCACACTCTCATCTCCATCAAGATGCTTTTGAAATGACTTCACAGCTCTTATTTATACAAGACATTGGCTTAGGGATAATCATCCAAGTTGACACACTTTGCAGAGCAAATACAACTTGAATAATTACAAAAGACTTCATGCAGATCATCACACTGTTGGCCACACAGATTTGGGACTTCAATATTTTTTAGGAACATGCCATGCTTCACATAACATCTTCAAGATCATTCGTAGGATGTGTAACTCATCTGATTGGCCAGACTTAGGAAGAACATCATCATCTGGAAGTAACTCTTCAATTACGAGCTCAATCTTCAATGCAGACCACCAACATGAACTAGACACAATCCAAAAACCTCCACAAGCTTGCCTGAATCACCAAGAACATCCACACTACTTCTGCTTACTGAAATCTTCTTCTCCTTCATCCAGAACCTCAAGAACACAGTTTGTCATCACTGTCATATTGGAATAGATGCTTACAGACCTCCAAACCACAAACCAATTGAGTTGTAAATTCACATTGACTTCCTAAACACTCCACCAAATCTACAGAACAAGATATTGCATTTCCAGATCTCACCGGACCTATCTGTGTCACTTTGTCACCTCTGAACATCTTCCATAACTGGTTTTACTCAAGTGGCCATAACTTCTTTAGATCTTCATGTGGACCTCTCAAATATTTAACGGATCATCTTAAGACACATATCTACAAACCCTTTGACGTGCATCCTCTAACCTTCATCTTAGCTAAGATCTTTACCTTACTGTCTTCACTATTCTGCTATGTTCCTGATAGTACTATTTTTCTCAATATCCTCAGCATACAACTCATCCAATCCTTATCATCAATGCAACAAGAGTATGTTGACATCAATGACAACATCAGTTAGGCCCATACTTGCAACAATCTCCCCCTTTGTCATTGATGGCAACATATGATGTGAAAATATATTTTGACCATCAAGACAAGAACTTCTCCTCACTGACTGACATAACACCCCCTTATAAACAACAACCATTCACATGTCTTCTCTTCCTTTACTGCTCCCCCTTTGATTAGCAACCACTTTTTGTTTTTCACATGTCTTCTCTCGCCCTTTGACATCAATGGCAAAGGGCACATACTTGCATCACTTTAGAATCATACCAGCTACTCCCCCTAAGTAGCAGCTTCCCAACATCAATCTGAACCACAAGATATGACTGTGAGATCCACTGGACTGATACACATTAGTGCACCTTAATTTAGAACTGAAGGGGTAATAACCCTAACTTCTCCTTGAGATACTTAAAAGAGTCCTTAGGTCAAGGTTTAGTAAAAATATCTGCAATTTGATCCTTAGAGGGCACAAAATCCAATATGACTTCATTCTTGTTCACCTGCTCTCTTAGAAAATGAAACTTGATGGATATATGTTTTGTCTTTGAATGCAACACCGGATTTTTTTATATATTTATTGCACTTGAATTATCATAGAAGATTATGATAGGTTCCTCATACTCCACTCTGATGTCTCTTAGCATTTGCTTCATCCACAATACTTGAGTGCAACTACCTGCTACTACAATATATTCTTCTTCTGTAGTGGACATAGATATTGCCTCTTATTTCTTGCTTAGCCAAGAAACCAATCTCTTCCCCAAAAAGAATGCTCCACCACTGGTACTCTTCCAGTCATCCACATCTCCTTCCCAATCCACATCTATATATGCATGAAGAGAGAAATCATGATCTCTAGGATACCATAAACGATACTCAACTATCCCTTTTAGATATCTAAGAATCCTCTTGATTTCCATGACATGAGATTCTCTAGGATCAGCTTGGAATCTAGCAACAAGACCAACAACATTCATAATGTTAGGTCTAGTTTGAGTAATATACAATAGTCCTCCAATCATTGACCTATACATTTTTTGATCAGCCTTAGGAGATTCATCATCTTTTCTCAATTTACATCTAGTTTCCATGGGAGTACTCATTGGTTTTGAGTCTTCCATTCCAAATTTCTTCAACAATTCTTTCACATATTTAGTCTATGAAATGAAGATTCCTTTCTTTGTTTGAATGGTTTGTAGACCCAAGAAGAAATTCATTTCCCCAAACATGGACATCTCAAATTCACTTTTCATTTGATTTGCAAAAGTTTTGCACATACTATCTCTTCCTCCAAAAATGATATCATCAACAAACACTTCAACAATTAAGATACTTTCATGATCAATTTTGAAGTACAAGTTACTGTCAGCAGTACCTTTGTTGAAATGAATCTTCAAAAGATGCTTATCCAATCTTTCATACCAGGCTCTTGGGGCTTGTTTGAGTCCATACAATGCTTTTTTCAACTTGCAAACCATATCACCATGATTAAAGAATTGGAATCCATCCGGTTGCTCAATGTAAACTTCTTCTTCCAAGTCACCATTCAAGAAGGTAGACTTGACATCCATCTAATATACTTTGAAGTCCTTGAAGGCAGCAAAGGCAAAAAATAATCTGACTGCTTCAATTCTTAACACCAGAGCAAAAGTTTCTTCAAAATCAACTCCTTCTACTTGGGAATAACCCTTGCAGACCAATTTGGCTTTATTTCTTACTTCACCATCCTCATTTAGTTTATTTCAGAAGACCCATTTGGTTCCAATCACATTCTTGTTTTTAGGTCTAGGAACAACATCCCAAGTGTGATTTTTCTTAATTTGCATCAGCTCTTCCTCCATTGCTTTAGACCAACTTTCATCATTACATGCTTCATTCAGTGTCTTTGGTTCAATCTTTGAAATCAGACAATACTCTTCTGAGTCTTGAGCAATCTTTGTTCTTGTTTGAACACCTTTGCTTTTATCACCTATGATCTAATCTTTAGAGTGATTCAGTCTTACATACTTGGGAATTTTGGGACTTCCTTGCACTTCTATTTCTTGAACAGGTTCATTCAAACTTATCTCTTCTTCCTGATTCACTAGATCAGTCTGAATCTAAATTTTAGACGGGGCTTGGACTTCTTGGACCAAAACATCATTCTGATCATCTTCATCATATTCATAAAACCTTGAGGGTTTTTCAATACCTTCATCAACCTTCACATTTGTACTTTCTATAATCTTTCTCAATCTCTTGTTATAACACCGATATGCTTTACTTTGAGTAGAATAACTCAAGAATATTCCTTCATCACTTCTAGCATCAAATTTTCCTAGATCTTCATATCTTTTAATGTAACATTTGCTACCAAAGACTCTAAAATACTTCACAGTGGGACTAATGCCAAACCAGAGTTAATAAGGAGTCTTACCAATATTGCTTCTGATTTGTACTCAATTAAGAGTATAGATTATAGTGCTTACAGTTTCTCTCTAGTATATCTAAGGAATATTTGTTTCCATCATCATGGTTCTAGATGCTTCCTGGATGGTCTTGTTCTTTCTCTCCACTACTCCATTCTACTGTGGAGTCCTTGGAGCAGACACCTATCTTTTTATTCCATGTTTCTCATAGAATTCTATGAACTCATCAAATGTGAATTCTCCACCTCTATTAGACCTTAGACATTTTATTTTTAATCCGGTTTCATTCTCTACCATAGCCTTGAATATTTTGAATTTCTCAAGAGCCTCAGATTTCTCTTTCAGAAAAGTTACCCACATCATCCAGGAGTGGTCATCAATTAATAACATGAAGTATCTATCACCTTGCAAACTTCTGATTCTTGCTGGACCACATAGATCAATATGAACTAAGTCCAATAATCTAGTAGAAGACTATTCCTTACTTTTGAATGTGACTCTACTCTGTTTACCCAACTGACATTCTTTGCACAAACTATTAGTAGGTTTCAACAATCTTGGAAGATCTCTTACAACCTGAGTGTTGCTTATCTTGATGATATTATCAAAATTCACATGACACATTCTCCTATGCCACAACCAACTCTAATCAATTTGAACAAATAAACAACTTTTACCAGTACCAACCAAGTGGAAGATATTACCTTTTGTTTGAGTACTGGATGCAATCTCTGTTTTAGAACTTTCAAAGATCTTACATTTTCCATTTTTGAATCAAATATCATAGCCTTTGTCCATCAACTATCCAACACTGAGAAGATTGTGCTTCAGACCTGCAACATACAATACGTTACTGGTTTTGTTCTTTCCATCAAAAGAAATGGTTCCTCTACCTCTGATTCTGCCAGCAGAATTATCACCAAATTTTACCACTCCTCCTTCATATCTTTCCAAATCTATGAACTTATTTTTGTCCCCTGTCATATGGTGGGAGCATCCACTGTCAATAACCCAATCATCCTTTTCTTCAACTTGGGCAACCAAAGCTCTTCCTACCATTTTATGATTGATAGATTCAGAGGGCATTGGATCTTCTTCCTTGATGGCAATAAACACCTAGTCACTTCCAGATTTGGTTCCTGTCTTTGATTCATCATCTATTACTCCATCATCATCTTCATGAACATAATAACATTTCTTTTGGAATCTAGATCTATTTGGATTTGGCCTTGAAAATCTTTCTGGACACCTTGAGGCAAAATGACCAATCTTATTGCAGTTAAAACATTTAAAAGGCAATTTCCCTTCATACTTACCGGATCCTCTTGGCAGTCTTTTTGCAATAAGGGCTTCAAGTTGAGTAGCTTCTGCTTCATCTTCTTCCAGATCTTTTCTTGCTTTTTCATACCATGATAGTTTCTTTGAAGAGTTCTCTCCTAGATCAAACTTTTGTTTTCCTTTTATAGAGGCACTAGCTTTGAATGCAGATTCAGTCATGGGGGGTGCATCTGCAAACTCAGACAATTCAAATGTAGGTAATTTACCAACCAATTGATCTCTTGTGATATTTGAAAAAGATTTGAATTCTTCAATAGCAGCAACCTTGCACTTGTAAGAATCAGAAAGGGATCTGAGAACTTTGGCAACAATTTCATCTTCATCCAAGATTCCACCAGCACATCTAATGCCACAAATAATCTCATTTACTCTTGGCATAAATGTAGTGATATTTTCATCTTCTCTCATCTTCAGATTTTTGAATTTTCCTTTCAGACTTTGTAGCTTGGAACATTTAACATACTTGTCTCCTTCATGCAGAAGTTCCAATTTTTGTCAAATCTCATATGCAATTTTTAGATCAATAACATTTGTTAGCTCTGAATTAGATAAGACACTTAGAAGAGATTCTTTAGCCTGAAGATTATTTTCAGCATCTCTCATTTCATCTATGGTATTCGGACCATTCTATGGAGGAACATACTTCTTTGAAGCCATGATCCAATATTGGATTCCCATACATTACAAGTGACATTCCATGCGACTTTTCCAAAGACTAAAATTGGTTCCATCAAACCTCGGACTATCCTTCTTGTAGGACGACATCCTAGATCTCCTTAGGTGGTTAAGCTCTTTTAGAGGAACTTAGCTCTGATACCAATTGTTAGATTCATGATAGGCAACTGAGAGGAGGGGTGAATCCGTTGTCCCAAAACTTTCTTCCTATTAAGCACTTAAATCCTCTTTGTAATTCAACAACATAATAATAAATCAATCATGCAATAATTCAAGAGCAGAAACACATTAACACATATGACACTAAGATTTTAATGTGGAAAACCTAGTTAAGGGAAAAACCATAGGGTGACTAACCCAAGATTGTATTCTCTGTTAAAAGAATAAGAACAAATGGCACATGCCAATTAGGGCTCACTGCTTGAGCACACTACTCACAAGAGGCCCACTGCCTACAGGAGACACACTATCTATAGAATAATAAATATTACATACTTGAACTAAAGAATAGCATCTTCACTATGCTTGAGTCAGTTCCATTTAAGCCCAATACTTTTTCTCTGCCTTTCACTTCTCTCTCTCTACCATATTCTCATCTCCACCAAGATGCTTTTGAAATGACTTCACACCTCTTATTTATACAAGACATTGGCTTAGGGATAATCATCCAAGTCAACACACTTTATAGAGAAAATACAACTTGACTAATTACAAAAGACTTCATGTGGATCATCACACTGTCAGCCACACAAGTCTGGGACTTCAATCTTCTTTTAGGAACACACCATGCTTCACAGAACATCTTCAAGATCATCCGCAGGATGTGTAACTCATCCGGTCGGCTAGACTTAGGAAGAACATCATCATCCGGAAGTAATTCTTCAATTACGAGCTCAATCTTCAATGCGGACCACCAACACAAACTGGACACAATCCAAAAACATCCACAAGCTTGCCTAAATTACCAAGAACATCCACACTACTTTTACTTACTAAAATCTTTCTCTCCTTCATCTAGAACCTCAAGAACATAGTCTGTCATCACTGTCATATTGGAATAGATGCTTCTAGACCTCCAAACCATGAACCAATTGAGTTGTCAATTCACATTGACTTCCTAAACATTCCACCAAATCTACAGAATAAGATATTGCATTTCTGGATCTCACTAGACCTATCTGTGTCACTCTGTCACCTCTGAACATCTACCAGAATAGGTTTTACTCAAGTGGCCATAACTTCTTCAGATCTTCATGCGGACCTCTCAAATCTTTACCAGATCATCTTAAGACACATATCTACAAACCCTTTGATGCACATCTTCTAGTCTTCATCTTAACTAGGATCTTTACCTTACTATCTTCATTGTTCTTCTCTATTCTTGATAGGACTAATTTTCTCAATATCCTCAGAATACAACTCATCCAATCCTTATGATCAATGCAATAGGAGTATGTTGACATCAATGACAACACCGGTTAAGCCCATACTTGCAACAATAGTTATGTCCAAAAATGACTGGTGAAGGTTGTATCATGATCAGAGACAATGGAAGAAGAGATGTCACGAAGATGAAAGATCTAGTCCAAGAAAATTTGTATGATTGAGGAGGCTATATAGGGATGGTTGAGGGCTCAAAAATGACTATATTTGGAGAGGAAATCAACCACAACCAAGATCAATGTCTTCCCTCTAGATTTAGGGAGCCCCTTAATGAAATCCATAGAAATATCTATCCAAATCCTTGTAGGGATGGGCAATGGTTTGAGAAAACTAGGAATGAGTGTTGTTTCACCCTTATTGTGTTGGCAGGTATCACATTCATCCACCATCTATTGAATTTCCATTTTAATTCTCTTCCAAAAGAAGTTACGCCATGCCTGCTCATAAGTTTTGAGAAACCCTGAGTACCCTACTAATGGAGAAGCACAGAGTTCATAGAATACATCCTACTAAAGATCTATGATCTGGGGAAGCACTAGATGGCCCTTGTATTGTAGAGAAGCACCATCCCAAGAATAATGCAATACAATAGAGCGATTAGTGGCTAGTTGTTGAATGATTTGAGATAATTAAGAGTCATTGACATAGCCCTATTGTATAGATTCCAACCAATTTAGAATAGGCATGGAAATAGCTAAAAGGGAAGCTTGGTCATCAAATGTATGAGAAACAACATCTGCCACAATATTGTCCTTACCCTTCTTGTAAGTGATCTCATAGTCATAACCCATGAGTTTTTTGGCCCATTTTTATTGTGCTAGGGAGGAGACCCATTATTCCAAGAAATGATTCCCCAGTAGGTATGGTCACCACTTTTATACTACATGCAAAATGGCCATCATTTCCTTCTCATAAGTAGAGAGTATTAAATTCTTGCCAGAAAGGGCTTTGTTGGTGAACACAATGGGGCATTCATCTTGGAGAAGAACAACACCAAGTCCATTACCACAAGCATCACTCTCGATAGTGAAGGTCTTGGAAAAATCTGGCATAGCTAGAACAGTTGTAGTACACATATCTTGTTTCAAACTTTCAAATGCACACTCAACAACTTGTGTCTACATAAAAGCATCCTTTTTCAACATAGCTATCAGTGGAGATGCAATCTTCCCATAATCCTTGACAAACTTGTGATTATAGCCAGTCAACCCCAAAAAATCATGGAGGCACTTGAGTGTCTGAGGACATGGCCAATCTTTCATAGTGGCTATTTTTGTAGGATCTACCTGAACCCCTTGGGCTAAAACAATATGCCTAAGATACTCCTCTTCGTCCTAGCCAAAAACAAATTTAGACTATTTCACATAGAGATGATGATTAGAGAAAAGTTGCAGTGTGAGATCCAAATGTTGGAGATGCTCAACCCATGTTTTACTATATATGAGGATATCATCGAAGAAGACCAGAATGAATTTCCATAGGTAGGGACAAAATATTTTATTCATCAATGCCTGAAATATTGAAGGAGCATTTGTGAGGCCAAAGGGCATGACAGAAACTCATAGTGGCCATCATGCATGTGGAAAGCCATCTTAGGGATATCATCCTCATGAACCTAGATCTGGTGATACCTAGAATGAAGATCCAACTTTGAGAAAAAATGAGTGCCATGAAGCTCATCAATAATAGGGATCAAAAACTTATCCTCGATTGTGATATGATTAAGTGCTTAGAAGTCAATGCAGAGGCACCATGACCCATCTTTTTTTTGGACAAGAAGAATTGGTGAAGAAAATGAGCTGGTACTAGGGCGAATAATGCCTTGCTTCAGTAAGTCTTGAATGAGCATCTCAATTTTTGTCTTTTGGTGAAATGGGTAGTAGTCCTAGGGCCTGATGTTGGGAGGAACACTTCTAGGAAGGATCTGAATATGGTGCTCATCTAGCTGTGAATGTGGCAATCCCACTAGTTCGGCAAAGACACATGCATACCTATCCAAAATTTGTTGTAGATTAGAAGGAGTAGTGGAGACCGTTGATGGTTGCATCTAAATAGAATGGAGGTGGGAAATGACACCATGTGAATTCTTCTTAAGAATATTTTCCATGTGATGTGAACTTATGATGTTGAGAGATCCTGGTTATAAGCCCTTGAATGTGTGTTCTAGCCTATTGTTTGAAAAATGCATCCAAAGTTCAACAAAATCCCATAAGATGGGTCCAAGTGTGCCCAAAACCACATCACATCTGCCTAAGGGACAGGAAAACATGTCAAAGCGTAGGTTATAATCTCCAATAGAGATACGTACATTGTGACACTTCCCTTTGCAAGGTAATGTGCCCCCATTGGCAATCATGACTTCAAAGTTGGAGAAAGGATGGACAAAACAATCTGCCTATTTGGTGATTTGAGGGTCAATGAAGTTATGAGTGCTACTAGAATCAATGAGTATTGTAAGAGGGAGATTCTTAAAGTAACCCTTGACCTGTGTGGTTTGTGGGGTGGTGACTCCTGCTAAGGCATGGAGAGAGATCGTTGGGTGGTCATCCTAAGAAGCAGGTTCAACAAGCGGCTACTAAGCTTCTTCCTGATCATCTGATGTATCCTGAGCATCTACTCAAACTTCAGTTTCAGGTGGAGAGTCCACATCTAATAGGTAGAGCTTTTTCTCAACACATCAATGTTCCTAAGTGAATTTATCATCACAATTATAACAAAGTCCTTTTTCTCTATGTGCCCACATCTCTACTTCAGTATAATTCTTGATAGGAGTTGTTCTAGGAGCTGGCATTGTTTAAGATCTTTGGGGTGTTGTATTTCTGAATGGAACAACATTAGATTTGGATCACTGCTGAGCTGTGATGTTATCCTCTGCCAACATAGCCAACCCTAGGGCTTCCATCATTATGCTAGGATGGAACATTTTAACCTCAAATCAAATTGTATCCTCCAGACCACTGACAAAACAACTCCTGAAGAATTCATCAGACAATCCCTCTGTGTGATTGGCCAATTTTTCAAATTATGTTTGTTATTCTCTCACAATTTCTTTTTGGAAAAGTTTAGTGAGTGCTCTAGTGAAGTCATCAAAAGCACTAGGGCCAAACCATTACAAAATGAGTTTGCAAAAATCGGTCCATTAGGGCTAGTCATGAGCCTTGATATACCAACGGAAGCATTGAAGGGCTTCATATTCCATGTGAAAGGAGGAAAGAGGGACTTTGTTGACATCAAAAGTATTATGAAAACTAAAATATTGTTCTTCTTAGTATATCCAACCAGTTAGATCTGCACCATTGAATCAAGGAAAATCAAGCTTTGGCCCACGAAAATTGTTGGAAGAAGAAGACCAATGTTTGAAGAAGACTTTGGCTGCCGTCTATTGTTCATGGCTGAATGTTGAAGATTAATGCTAAGATGTTTTTCATCAAGATCTTGGATTTTGGACTTGAGGGTAGAAATTTCATCCTCCATGGTTTTTGCTCCTGTTCGGGTTACTACCATAGCCAGAAGAATTTTTTTTAATGGGTAGAAAAACGTGTGCTAAAACATGTTTAGTAAAGGGAAATTTTAATTTGGGGAAAAATACAATGGGTAATTGAGGTTTGACTAGATTTTGGACACTTTCTAAGGGAAAGTAGAGAAGAAAATGGTGCTTTCAGAAGTGGGCTGAAAGAATGGGAAAATTTGTCCAAGAGGGACAAAGGAGCATAAATATGAAAGGAACGTTGTGGTAAAATCTAAAGGCTATTGGGGGAGAATCAAAAAAGTTATGGTAAACCCTAAAACTAGACAAATATGGGATTTTTGGCTTCAATAAGTGGAATTGGGAGGGGATCCTCAAGGAAGGAAATGTGCAGAATGAAATTACAGGTGTTCTAGTGAATTTTAAGAGGAAACATAGCTAAAACAAGAAGGATATGGTGAAAATATAGATTTTTTTTTCTAGAAATGATCTTTCAACTACTTTGGATGGATTCAATCTATGGTTTGCCTACTACCAATAGATATGGGCCCCAAGTCTATTCGATTTACTAAAGGTTCAAGGGAGTCACTTTGGCTACTAATGTTGTCTAACGGCTTGTGTATTGAGGCAATACCCCTCACTCCATGGCTCAGGTAAAACTAATAACCACTTTGCCACAAATGACAAATCTTGGTTTACCTCACAAATGGGAACTAGTCAATAGGTAGGGGCTGTTGCCCTTTTCACTGACATGTCCTCTCAATATGCCAGCTACTTTGGGGTTCCTATGGTACTCTTCATAATGAGTTTTAGGGCTATATGCCCAAGTACTTCCCATAGTTAAGTGGATAGGGATGTTCCCTGATCCAAACCTGCAATCCAAATGAACAATATAGATGTAAAAATAAAAAGATATTGTTGCAACAATCATAGCGCCTGGGGGCCACTGCGGAATTTTTTTTTTGCAAAAATTCCACCTAATGAGCCCAAGAAAGCACTCTGATACCAGATGAGAGGAGCCTCCTGCAACAAAATAATGAAAAATGCATGAAATAATAGATTTATATAAATAACAGAAACATTGAAAGAATTTATTGATCGTAGGCCACTTCAAGGGGACAACCTTCTTTGAGCAAGTTCAATACAATAAATTCATGGATGCCTTCATTGGCCTCAACACATACTTATATACTAAGTCTAATCTAAACAACTACTACTTCCCATGAATGTGGGATAATACAATATGCTCATGGGACAACTTACAAAGCATATGCATCCATAGCAACAATATACTAACAAAGTAAAGACAAGGGTTAGACATGGGTTCCTAACACCCTTCTTTTCTATTGTTCATTTTATCTATTTGTAGTTGTGTTGTTCATTTCTTTTAGATTTAAGTTCATTTTTATCACATGGAGACTCCCAGATGTGCATTTCATCTTTTTCTATGATGTACAAGTGATTAGAAGTGAAACTAGATTGTCCAGAGTTTTAAGTTTTTCATATGGTTCAGACTACAATGGGATGTGTAGGCATCCCCATGATGTGTTGGCTATTTAAGTTGATGATTAACTCGAAGCACCAAGATCACCTGCAAAACCTAAGATATATCTTCCATAAGAGAAAAAAGCCAAGAGGAATAATTTGCACAATAAGGATGAATTAACGAAATTGATTCTTGAATTCCATGTGAGAACTTGCTTTTTATATTTGCAAGTTAGAGAAAACCTTAATATGACTTAAGAATAACCTAAGACTAAAATTAGCCCTAAGTAAACTTAATAAAGTGTAATTAAATATTTAATTACACCAACACCCCCCTTAAGTGCAACTTAGGGAGAAATGAAAAACATGCAACTAATGCAAGAATGGGTCCTAGCTACAAGGCCATGTTAGGTACCCATGAACAACAAGAATCTCTCATAAAGTGGAGAGAAAGGAGAAACACCCAATGGGAGAAAACTTCTCTCAAAAAGAGAAAAATAACAAGTACATGGACATGTGATGGAAGAAGGACTAACACTAAGACCCCCCAAGAATTGAATCCATCACAAAAGTACAATCATGAATGCCCCCCATAAGAGAGGAAGAAGAGATAAGGTCTGATGACCCCCCCAGAAGTGAGAAGGATGAAACCTCATTTGAAGAAATGCTCCCTCCCAAAATAGAGATGAGAAGAGAGACCATGCAGCCACTCCTCAAGATAACTCCTACAGTGTTGGAAGATGCTCGACATAGAATAAAGATGAAGACCCATGAACATCTAACAACATTTCTCCCCTTGGGAATAAATAGAACTGCATATGTGTACATAATGTCTTCCCATTCTGGATAGGATTATACAGGAAGAAGGATAAATGTCTCTAAAATCTGCACATGATCCAAAGACAATAATGATGATGATGCAACTCTGTAATGTCCCCCACTTAGCTCATCATTCCAGGAGATCAGGGTTAGCCTATCAGAGGATTCCCATAGGCTAATAGCAATATTTAGGGAGTCAGTTTGAGGACTTACTATTTATAGTAAGTCGTCACAACCAGTTTCCATTTTTGATAAGGTAGTGCAGGAGCCTAGGCACGAGATTCAGGATTCGAATCTTCCAGAGTTATGTCAATTTTATATAAGTTAAATTAAAGATTTAACTTATTACATTTGGTGGTTACTTTAAGTTATATTATAATTTAATGTTATAACCTTAAGTTATAACTTAAAGTTAAAAAGTGTCGTTCCTAGGAAGGAGCACCCATCCCATGAGGAAATAAGGAGTTGTTTTAAAAAATTAAAAATATTATATTTCCCTCTCTTTCTTGGGCGTTGGGTTTCAGGGAGTTATAAGGGAAAAAAAGAGAGTTCATTTCTTTATGCTTGCTTATGATATTTTCTCTATTGTTGAGTTGCTCCAGCTTTGGGGTTTTGAAAGTTGGCTCTTTGGCTTGATCATCGAATTGCAGAGACATAAAACTTGCACTTTTGTTTTCCTCATGTACGAGAGAGTGCATCAGGAGAGGGTTTTGAGGAGGCTTTATCCAGAAGTCTCATCTATGTTTCAACAGGTTCATTTGTTGCAATCCAGATAGTATTCTTGAAGTTTTTTGTGACTGAAATTAGAGGATGGATTGAGCAGAGATTTTGAGTGGCATTTTGAAGAGATTAGATCTGTTTTGAGGTTCCTTTGGTTGGTCGTACTACTCCCATAGCTGTCTGTACCTGTGCATGCTTTAGCCATACCATATTGAGGGTTTTTTTGGTTCATTTGAGAGGCTTTCACAACAGTTTGTCATTAATAGATCAACAATACAGTCCCTTAGTGCTGGTATTTGGAGTTGTTTTCATATTATTTAGTGCTACCATTCACTCATAGTTAGGTCGTACTGCCTAGGTTGGACGTGGGGACATTGGAGGCTGGTTTCATGCTTATTTCCACCATCTATCACCTTGAAAGGAGGTGCCTAGGGTCTAATCAGCTCCAGATTATATCTATGTTGTAAAAGCTTTTAATTCTGAGGTGTTTTGCTTGATTTCTGGAGAGTCAAAGGTGCTGCTGCATCTACATCTAGATACCAAGTTGCAAACCCTCACATGGGTATGTTGTAAAACCTCATGTTTAAGCTAAATATCATCTAGGTTGTTGTTAGTTTATTTGTATCTCTTTTATTTATTTTGGGTATTATGTATATGTTCCATCTTCTCTATTATTACTGCAAAAACCATACATGCAAATATGTATGTAATGAAAACTTAAACATTAGACTAGCAAAAACATAAAAAAATATATACAGAAATCAGTCAAATTCAAATACACAACAGGGGTGTATGTTGCAGTGGTATCAGAGCAGAAAATCTTGCCATCCTGTGGGGTTAATATGACATGCAGTTGATAAAAATGAGACATGCGACCTATAGACAGATATCCTTTTAGAAATACCCAGGCAAGGCAAGTAACATAGTTACCATAGTCAAAAGAACCTGAGCAACCAGTATCTATAATAGATCCTTTTGAGGAAGAGATAGTGGTTGCAACTACTGATGAAGATTCTTTAGTTTCAGGCATAGACCCATTTTCAGGAGAATTACCACCAGTTATAGAACTGATAGAAGAAATGGGTGACAAGGAGGTTGAGGAGCCTAGTTTATGATAGATCATGAATGTTTTCACTAGGAGCTCAGTGGCCATAGAGAGAGTTGAAGGATTCTCGATGGGTGATGATGGAGACACAGGCTAAGATAGGACATTCCCTTGCATAGTTGCTTGATGGATTGAATAATAGGGAAAATCACCATGACAAGAATAGGTACAATGGTGACATCAATAGAAATAATGATGGTGATATGCAAAGAAATAATAATGGTGATAAGAACTGGAACAATAATGGAGACAGGAACCCAAACAATGACAGAGATGGGAACATGCATAACGTGGGTGATAGACATAATGGCGACAGGGACCAGGGGGATAGGAATAATGGAGATAGGAACCATGGTGATAGATTCAGGTTTAGAGATGATGAGGATGAGGCATCGGTGACTCATAAGAGGGCTTCATAACTTATAGTAGGTGACTGACTAGGTATCCCCATATTTTCTCCTAGGAACCAAGTTCCTGAATAGGATCTCACATAGGTTGAGTTTCAGGAGGAGATTCTAAGGGATTGGAGAGCTTCTAGTGCAGAGTTTAGAGTGGAAATGACCTTTGCAGAGTACTTTGACATTAGGATAAAAAACAAACCTTGTAGAGGAGGTAGACCTCAGAACCAGGAATTACAGAAAAAAAGGAACCAAAATGACACTTCCCTATTTTGAAGGATCAGGAAAGACCACTGCTAGGGCTTGGGTGCAGAAGTTGGATAGTTACCTGTAGATCAGTCCTATGCCTAAGGAGGATGCCATCACTTATGCTGCATTACATTTGGAGGAAGTAGCACAAAAGTGGTGGAGTAATGGGAAGGTTACATTGGGGCATGATCAGATCACTTCGTATGTGGAGTTTACAGGCCGTCTGATCGACAAATTTGACAAGAAGGATCCAGAGCTTTAGTTTAAGGAGTTAGCACAGCTAAGGCAGAGTGGATCATTAGACTCCTACATCTTGGAGTTTCAGGACCTGTTTGTTATGGTCCCAGACTTATCCAAGTGTAGATTAGTGATTTTCTTCATTGATGGATTATCAAACCCACTTTGTGGTTGGGTTAAGGGTTTTGATCTTGTTACACTCCAGGAGGCCATGAAAAAGGCCAGAGACATGGAGTCATCAATGTGGAGGAGTAAATTCTAGTCTAAGGGATTTTCTCACAGGAGGGACAAGGAGAAGGAGAAGAAACCATTCCACAGAGATGTTGATCAGCACAAGGATAGATCCAACAGGTTAATAGATGATCAGTTGAATGAGTACAGAAGGAAGAAATTGTTCTTTCATTGCAAAGAACCATGGGACCCTTCACATAAGTGCTCACATAAGGCTAAGGCCAAAATAAATGAGTACTATTCAGCTGAGGAGACACAATCAGAGGCATCATATATATAATCAGATTGGCATTCAGAGCATGGTGATAGTGGGGATGAGAGAGTTTCACATCACAGTGCTAATAGTGGAGGTATTATTTCCTAGTTGTCAAGTTTCTAGAAGGTTGGCTCTTTTAGGGTGCATGGTGTTCTAGGTGGGCAGCGTATTATCACCCTTATTGATATAGGAGCCACTCATAATTTTATTGATGAGGGGTTATTACTTGCAGGGGGGCTGAAAATAGAGGAATTTGAAGGCTTTAAGGTGATGGTGGCCGACCGATTCAAAATGCATTGCACTAGGAAGATATCAAGACTAAAAATCATCATGGGTGATTATGAGTTAGTTGATGACTTCTATGTAGTCAGTATTGGGGATACAAATGTGGTTCTTGGCATGAATTGGATGAACCAGGTGGAGGAGTTCACCATAAATGTTAAGAAGATGGAAATGAGATTTGAGTATAATGGGAGGAAAATATGCCTTAAGGGTATTTCAGATGGTGGACCTTGAGTAGTATCATTGAAGAGAATGGAAAGGCTCTTGAGACATGACCAGGCTGAGTGGGTAGTAGAATACCTTACTATGCCAGAGTGCCCACCACGACAGAAGGATAGTTACCATCCAGATATCCAGAAGTTGCTAACCAAACACAGTAAGGTGTTTGGGGACATACCACCTAGAGTGCCTCCTGATAGAGGCATAGAGCACGTCATTAAGTTGGAGGATGGGACCAAGCCCATCATGATCACACCATACTGCCATCCAAAGAGGCTAAAAGATGGAATTGAGAAAAATATTAAAGAGCTTCTGGAGATGGGACATATTAGGCCTAACAAAAGCCCATTCGCTTCTGCAGTTGTGTTGGTCAAAAAGAAGGATGGGAGAATCAGAATATGTATAGATTACAAGGCCCTAAACAAGAAAACTATAAAAATAGGTATCCAATTCTCAGGATAGATGAATTGATAGACGAGCTACATGGTGCCTATTATTTCTCTAAGATTGATTTGAGATTTGGATACCATCAAATCAAGATGCAAGTAGAGGATATCGAGAAGACTACTTTTAGATGCCATTACAGTCATTTTGAGTTTTTATTCATGCCTTTCAGTTTGACTAATGCACCTGCTACTTTTCAAAGTTGTATGAATCAAATTTTTAGGCAGCAGCTCAGGAAATTTGTTTTGATTTTCTTTGATGATATTCTAATTTTCAGCAGGACTTGGGAGGACCACTTGAGACATCTAGAGGAGGTGTTGAGCATCTTGGAGAGTAATTCACTCTATGCCAAGGAATCTAAGTGTGATTTTGGTATGAAAGAATTGCTTTACCTTGGCCACATTATTAGTGCAGATGGAATTAGAATGGATCCAGAGAAAATTAAAGCAATATTTGATTGGCCTCCACCCACAAACCTTACACAGCTTAAGGGGTTTTTTGGGCTTTGTGGGTTTTATAGACAGTTTGTTAAGGGGTTCTCACATATAGTGGTACCATTGACTGGTCTGACGAAGAAGGGATCCTTTGAATGGAGTGACACAGCCCAGCAATGCTTTGACAAGTTTAAGCTCTTGATGTCTACATGTCCGGTATTAGCAATCCTTGACTTTGCTAAACTATTTGAGTTATAGTGTGATGCTTCTAGAGAGGGGATCAGCCCTGTGCTTATGCCGGAGAAGCACCCGATAGCTTTTAAGAGCAGAAAACTTCAGGGTGTGGAGAGGAGCTACTCGGCATATGACCAAGAGATGTTGGCCATTATGCATGCATTGGCCATATTCAGATAGTATTTGGTTGGGGATAGATTCATAATCAGGATAGATCATAACATCAAATACTTCATGAACCAGAAAGACCTGAATAATAGACAACAAAAGTGGGCCAGCAGGTTGCAGGCATATGATTTTGACATCGAGTATGTGAAAGGGAAGAAAAATGTAGTTCCAGATGCTTTGTCTCATCAAACTCACTTATGTTTAGTTGGGGAGATCTCTACTAATTGGAAAGTGGAGATTATAGCAGAGTATGTTAGGGACTCTTGGGCTGTGGGAGTCACTAAGGGCACAATCAAAGATGAGAGATATTAGGTAGTGAGTGATTTGATCATGTACGAAGAGAGGCTATATTTGATGCCGAATTCACAATTTAAGCACAAGATAATCAAAACTTTCCATGACACACCAATGGCTAGCCATCCTAGATTCTTTAAGACATACAAACAAATTTAGGAGAGGTTTACATGGAAAGGACTGAAGGATGAGGTGTAGAAGTATGTACGTGAGTGTCCCATTTTCAAATAGAATAAGCATGAGCATAACTGTGAGGCCTACCTTTTCATTCCCTTATATTTGACTACTTTATTTTACTGTTGGTGACACATGATAGACTTATGGGACTGTTGATTCCGATTTGCAGGATTGTTAGACTTTATGCTTTATGTGGATTTATTATGTTTAGCATGTTTACAATGTGGTTAGACCTTGATATTGATTCACTGATGATGTTAGACATATGATTTACATTATGATGCTATTGGGATACTATTCATGTGATTTTAGTTGGAAATTTATTATGAGACTTTATCTTGTGATGGATGTTGAAATGCAAAATTTAGATTTTAATTATGACGTGATTTCTTGATGTTTATATGATCATGTGATCATGTGAGTGTATGTTTCAATTTGCTTCAGCTATTATATACATGTGGAATTAACATTTCATTTGAGTGTGCAGGTAACAAAGCCACAGATACTCGAAGATCATCCCACACACTGTGTTGTCTTCCCATGTGAAGTCGATCTAGTTCCAAGAGGAACCAAGATCAACTATTTTGTATGATGAATTTTTGTAATGTTGTTGCATGGTGTTAGTTGGGTTAGGTCTACCCTTCTTTTATTTGATTTATGATTGGTGTTGTAAGTTGTAATGTCATTTCAAATTTATTTGATTTTTTTTTTGAGACCCCTTTTTATGTGTTTTACTCAACCTATGGTGATCAAAATGGGTTAAAATTGACCCTAGGTTGTACCCCTAGGGTCTAGGGGTCATTTGGGGTTGTGTAACCTTAGGTAAACTCCCATTTGGTCACTTTAACTTCACCCTGAAGTAAAGTGACAAAAATAGAAGTTTGGGAGGGAGAGGATGAGTGGGTCAAACAATCAATCTCTTCATTTCCTCTTTCCTAGGTTGGGGGAGTCTTCAAGACCCCCTAATTGTGGAGGACTCAACTCTAAGCCTCTCCCACAATTGGTGAGGGTACCTTGGGATTGTGTGGGCTTTCCTAGGAGGATATGATTGGGGCACATGTGGTACCCACTCCTCCTTTGGCTCCACCTTTCTCTCCCACATATGTAAGAGAGAGCAAGTGGATGGGAGAAAGACTTGGTGGAATGGGTGGTGGACATGTGTCACCACCCCATTCCAAGAGTCTTGCAAGTAGTTGGGTGGAGGAGTGAGGAGGTGACATGTGTCACCTCCCCATTCCTCAAGGCTCATGAGAAGAGCCTATTTTAATCCCTCTTGAAGAGAGGGAGGGTGTTGTTGAATCTTTTCCAATTTTTGAATTTTTGTTTTTTTGGGGACAAAGTTAGAGGGGAAATTGGTGGCTCAACTTTGAGAAGGAGTTAGAGGAGCTATTTTCAACTATCTTCCATTTGGGATTTATAAGGTAGGATTTAAGGCAAATGCATTTCCTTATGCATTTTGTTTACTTGCATGTTGTGTGTGTGTGAGTTTCATTTTGTTGTTTTTACTTTGTTGTTGTGGGAACATTGGGTATGAGAGTTGTGAGAGCCTCTCCTTTTTGGGAGAAAATGCTCAACATGTGTGGGGTGGGGGAGGAGTGAACCTCCTCGAGGCCACATCCTTGGTTTTATGGAGTTTTAGCCTTGAGGGCAAATTGTGAATTTGAGCAATATGTGTATATGAGAAGTTTGTGATATGGCTTGAGAGCCAAGAGAAAGTTTATGAAATCATGTTTATAAGTGTGGGCTTGAGGCCTTGAGAGATTTATGTATTTGGGAAGTTTTTGGAGTGGCACTCTTGAGTTGAGTGATGTCCACTCCCCTACCCCATTAAACTCATCTTGAGTGAGTTTTTGTTATGTGAAAGCCATGGGAGTATTCTTCTTTTTTGGTGTTGAGTGGATTTGTTGTAAAGTGGTGTGTGCTTACCTTGTGTGAGGATGACCTCCTAGCTCGGGGCTGACTCATGAGTGCGTTAATGCTAGGGAGCAGAGTAGTTTGTTAGTGGCTTCTTCCCATTCCTTGTATTATTGTAGGTTTTTGGAGCTATGAGATATTGAAGACATCAAAATTTCCTTCCTTGTGTTGTTAGTAGAGCTCTTGAGAGAGTATGGCCATGGTTGGCCTATTTGTAAATGTGTTATTTCATAGAGAGTGTTTGTGCTCTCTTGAGTTGTATAAATTTTAAGTTTTAAAATTGAGTTGTATTTAACTTCCTTGTATTTGAAAATGAAAATATATATTTGTTGAATTTTTTATGTTGTGTAAGAAAAATGTGAACGCAAGTTAAAAAAAAGAAAGAGAAATATTTAGTTGCTGATTTAAAATGCTTTATGGATGAATGCAAAAAAATAATGTTGCGAGAAGAAAAGTATTTTTATATTTTGATGCATTTGTAGTTTCATTGCAACAAAGAATAAATTAAATAGTTGTTGTTTTCTTTTACATAAAAATAAAATATGTGTATAAATAGTGTGAAAGAAATTTGCTCTTAGAAAAGAAAGTTATAGATGTTTAACAAAAAAAAAATATCAAGCTTCTTATAAGGGTTTCTTTTATGATTATTGTGAGTGTTATATATATATATATATATATATATATATATATATATATATATATATATATATATATATATATATATATATATATATATATATATATATATATATATATATATATATATATATATTATAGATATATATCTGTTTATTATGCTCAGTGCATCATAATAATATCTATATTCTGGTTGAGGATATATATATATATATATATATATATATATATATATATATATATATATATATATATATATATATATATATATATATATATATATTTGTAATACTGTCATTTTATTCAAAAACTATATAGCTGCATAGAAAACTAAAATTATACACCATATATATATATACACACACATATATATAAATATATATATTCTACATTTTTTATAAAGGAAGTTGCAATTTTTAAAACAAACAAAAAAAAGAATGTTGGTGGGGTTTCGACCCCCCATCATGGCTGTTGTTAATGAATTGTGGGGAGGGGCCGAGCCCCACCCACACTCCACTCTAGTGGAGTGTGGGTGGGGCTTGACCCCTCCTCACACTCCCATACCCACCGACCGCCACACTCACCACACCCCCACTAACAACTCCCCTCCACCACTCATACTCCCCTTTGCACAGCCCTACAGTCCTTTGGACTCTAAATCCTGTCACCCCCTCACGCACAGCGGTCTTTGGCATCGTGGCCCCATAGATATCACAGTCGGCCGACCTCTCTTTTGGAACTTTCGGCCACCACAAAACCTGCAATCTCTCTCTCTCACTTCACCTCAATATACACATTATATATATATATATATATATATATATATATATATATATATATATATATCTAGCATATGCACTTCCTGGTGTGGCGGCCATGAATGGCTTCTCCATCAAACCTACAACACCAAACAAACCAAAGAGAAGAAAATGTGAATAGAGGAGAAACAAAACAAGAAATTTTGAGAAGATGGATAAGGAGACTTGGGTTTACCCCTTTTCTCCAAAATGATATCATATTTTATTTTTGGAGGAATTTAGGGCATGGTAATTTAATTTTTTTTTTTTTAAATTTGGTTCCCACTCTTTTAATTTTTTTTGTAGTTGTTCTTTTTGTTTTATAAAAGAAAAAAAAGGGGTAGTTTTAATTCTATTTGGAAATGTTTCCAAATTGATTGTTAGTGGAATGGTAGAATTTCCATAGGGTGTTTGTGTTAGACTAAAGGTAATTTTATCGATTATTGTTTTAATTTGGTTTTCTTTTAGAGAGGAGTTTATTTAAATTACTTAAATTTTTCCTCCCATTTAATTATTGAAGTGTGTATGAATTTTAAATCAATGTGATTAATCTAATGCTTGCAACCCTTATCAATGAGGTTAATTATAATTTAGATTGTTATTTGTTTAGTAATTACTTTAATTATTCTAGAGGGATTTAATTAGTTAATAAAGTCATCATTTTAATCCAACCTAGCAAACCTAGTTAACTTTTGGCAAAATTATTTTTTTGAGATTAAACCCTAATCACGCCTGTGAGGCGTTATGGTGCCAGATTTTTCCAGAATTTAGGGGTTAGCTAAGTTAGTGAATTTAACCTTACATAGGATTAAATTATTATCTTTGCCAGTTATCAACATTATGTTTTGGTATTAATTATATTCCTCATGCACTAGAATTAGGCTTTTGATTTTGACGTGTGTCAAAATCCCATCGTCCACTTAGGTTAACCTAGGGTTTTGATCTTTGATCCTAACCCTAATAACGACGTTAATCGCATCGCATTGACCCCTAGTTGGCCTTCATCATGTAGGGGGAATGCGCAAGTGATCGCATTACCCCGCCTTTAACTGACTTGTTTACACGTTATGCATATTGCTACCGAGTATGCTTACGTGTGCAAGGGGGTTTTTAGGAATGCGTGGAAATTTTTTGGTAATTCGTGTCATGACCACATGATAGATGTGGACATGACACGTCCAATGCATGTCGTGACCGCATGGGAAATGTGGGCATGGCATTTGGTATCAGAGCCTAAGTTTTAAACACTGGGCTTATTTGGGCACATTACTTATTCTATAGTTTTGATTAATTAGTGAATTACCTTGTTTTTGTAGGATGCCTCCCCGGCGAGTTTGGCAAGCGCGTTCACACCACACTGCATCCATCGAGGTGCACAATGATTATTTGGCTGAGGGTCAGGCACCACCAACACCACAGGTCCTACCTATACCAGACATTGGACCACAAATACTTCAAGCACTATAGGTAGTGTTAGATAGGCTACCACCAGTCGTAGATGCACTACACATAGAGCCACATGCTAAGGCCTGCATTGATCCATGAGAGGAGCCACACGTGGAGCCATGAGCAAAGTCATGTGTGGAGCCTTATGTGGAGATACCAGATACAACAATAGAGGAGGTTGGATCAGCCTACAGGTTCCGTAGTAAGAGCCCTCCACGTCATGATAGGCATGAGGAGACAGTATGAGTGGAGCAGATCATTCACAGGCCATATGATTATTATGCAGATGAGCCCATTAGAGGGTATAGAGACTGAGGAGACCCCATCAGGGATTTATTGAGGTTGAATCCTCCTAATTTCACTAGGACTACAAAGGGAGCTAAAGCTGAGGTTTGGCTCATCAGTCTAGACAGATGCTTCATGTTGCATCCTTACAAGGGCAACATAAAGGCACATGTGGCAGTCTACCTGTTACGAGATGTAACAACTACTTGGTGGCGCACTGAGGAGTGCAAGCACCATCTATCATTAGACACACTCACTTGAGAGACTTTCATTGAGCACTTCAATGCGTGGTATTTATTAGATCACTACAAATAGCGTCACATAGATGAGTTTCACGACCTTCAGTAGAGAGGGCTTACTATTGCTCAGTATGAAGGTAGATTCACTAAGTTCTCTCAATATGCAGAGTATCTCCATGATGAGAAACTCCTAGTTCATAGTTTTATCAGAGGATTAAACCATAGCATAGCAAGGCCTATACGCATGGCAGATCCCCAGACATTAAGTGATGCTGCCGAGAAGGTATACATAGCTAAGGAGATATAGGAATGAGGGTAGGGTTCACGCCCCTAGTTTTAGAATTGTGGTCAACAACAGCACTAGCAAAGTTATCATAGACCACCACTACCACCACAAAGAGGAGGATTTAATTCTCCATCATTACATCCTAGACCTCTGCAGCAGCAGTAGAATCAACAGAGGTCTAGACCCCAACAGAGGGCATAGGGAGGGTAGAATCAAGTTTGGCAGCAATAGGGCCCGCGAGGTCATAGCAGTCATACAGGGGTTCACAGGGGTCCACGGGTAGATCTGGACAATAGCAGTCGGATAGGACTCAGATGGAATAGATGCAGGCATGGGGCCCATGCTATGTGTGTGGTAGAGCAAATCATCTAGCCAGAGAGTGCCCACAGGGCTTTATGGTAGGGGGACAACCCCATTTAGGAGGGTCAGAGTAGACTGTAGGAGATGTGGGCAAGTCCCACTACATGTTCGCAGCGGTTGATAACCTCCAGGTAGACTTTTAGGAATTAGTGATTGAGACATCAGGTACGATCAAGGGTTTCCCCATTTCTATTCTTTTTGAATCTGGAGCTACTGATTCCTTTCTATCTACATCATTAGTGGAGGGTTGCAGGCTGGTGGCTTCTAGGTGTTCCTTCCCAGATCGGCAGAGGGTTTGCTAGTTCCAATGTACAGGCAGATTTGGCCAAAAAATATAGGAGGTTGCATGAGCCACCTCCCCTTCACTTTTGGTTCTGCCACACCAAGGGGGTATCCCTTATAGCTAAAGATTTGATCTCGACTTGCCCAATGACAGAAAGATTTAGCTTGACAACAACAGGTAGAATACTCTCATGTGTGGGCCAAGATATGCATGATAGATCATAAGGCTGGCAACATTCTTGGACATATCTAACTGGTTGGGTATGAGAGCATGCAGGGATCCTATTCCTACTACAACTAACAAGTTGGAAATATGGAATGGTTTGTTTTGATATTTTGGATGCAAGACAGGGGGTTTTGGATCATAACTACTACACAGGGAGTAGACTGGTGCCTATCTCAGGGCAAGGAGTCAACTAGACATATACAAGTGAATGATTTGCACTGACATTCAAGTTTCAAGGGGTCAAATTGGAGTTTGCCTTACAAACACCACCCAAGGATGAGTATTTGGCTACCTCTACTTACAAATATCCCTACTAACATACATTCTTCCCCATACTTAACCTAAAATAGTTTAATCCACTCCTTGAATGGAAGTCACAAATCAAGCATGCAATACAGCAAGTCTGTATCCTAGAATCTGAGAAACCCTTAGCAACCAGATTCAGAAGAAGAGATGCATATAGCAAATGGAGACAAGTAACTAAACACATGCAACAATGCACTTTTCATATACAACAACAATGAAATTGAAAAAATGTGCAACCTGCATTCAAAATACAATACATAAACTCCAAAATGAGATAGAACAACCAAGAAAGGCTTTGTTCTTCATTATTTTCCAAAAATTTTGCCCAAGTCTTCAACAACCACAAATGAGTGACCTAGTTTGCTATTTATAGCAAGACTGTGTACTCAGTAATTAATTACATGGCAATCAAAATGCCGCCGGATACATTGCACCATGAGAAATGGTGCCCAGAAATTGAATTCAGCCAACAAAAGAAGAAGGAAGAGCAGGTGAAATCAGGATATGCACCATCAGCTTAAGATTTTCTCCCTAAATTGGGTAGTTGACCTATCTAATCGAGCCATACCTCTCTACAATCCCGCCATTAATGGCCAACCTACCCCCTACAAGATGCAACAAAGGTTCACACATCTCTAAAGTTTTTTTCCCGCCTGGAGAGGATGCAGCGAGCACAGAAATTTCTCCTTTTGACAATTTGAATCATGGCCATTGATTTCCTTCTTCCCACTGAGATCTGCAGCTTCAAACCCACTGATTTGTCATTGGCCAACAGAAATGTGCCACGTAGGCACTTTATCTCCCTTGCTGACTTTTCCTTCTCAGCATACATTTTACCTTCACCTTTTGCCTTTTTTGCCATTAAATCCCTTGTATACGCGAATGCATATACATACAATCGTGCTTGGACATGTGGCAGCCTTTGATTTGTTCATCATCATTGTGAAAATACATTTCATCAGCCATTGGGGAGACCTAGGAAGGATTGGCCAATACATAAAGTCTTGGCGATATGCCAATGTATCTCCTTTACTTTTCACCTTTGTATATGCAAAAGTATATATAATCACCTTACATACAAGGTGGACCCCAAATTATTATGAAACAGATTAAAAATTGAATCAGGTCCAAGTTGTATCTTACCTTCCTTGTATATCTGTGATATACAATGCACACATACATACAAGCCGTGGACTTCAAATTCTTATGAAAAATATTGCAATCATATTTGGGTCTGGCTTGTATCTTTCATTGTATATCGACATATACAAGCACCATATACAAGCCACGGACCTCAGACACTTATCCGCTACACTTCAATTCTCTTTCAGGTCCGGATTGTATATTTTTCTTTGTATATCGGCTTGTATATGCAAACATACAATGTGGATATACATACAACGAACAGACTCAATGTTTTTATGAGTCAGACTAGAAGAACCCTTTAAAATCTGGCTTGTATCCTTGCCTTTGCATTTGTGCGCTTGCATGTTGACTTGTATATTTGCTGCCAATGTATATTTGCCTTGTATATCTGATATACATTGCACCTTTATATATGCAAACATACAAGCGAATGCACATGCAATTTGTGGACCCCATCACTTGGCTCCAACCTTGTATACATCCTTTATATCGGCTTGTCAGAAGAACTATGAACTTGGTCACCAATAACCCTTGTCACGCTGATGAACACTTTCACAGTAGTAAATGCATATCGGCCCCTTTGTACATTTTCCATTCCATAAACCCAATGTACATTCCGCTATTCATATCTGTGGGCCCCACCACTTGTATCTTTTCTTTGCATGTTTTCAATGTATATTGGATATACATTCACCTTTGTGCCCGCCAATATACATTGACCCTTGCACATTCTTTCTTGTATATCAGCAATGTATGTTTCCATTGTATATGCATCATTGTATGTTGCAAATGTATATGACCTTTGTGTTGATAACTGAGAGGGGGGGGGTGAATCAGTTATCCTAATTATTTCCCTTATTGAACTTTCTTTTTAATTGATGCAGCATAGAATCAAACACAAAAACATTAATCATGAAATAAGAAACACATGACACAGTATTTTTGACGTGGAAACCCTGTTAAGGGAGAAAACCATGGGGTGATTAACCCAAAATTATTCTCTGTTAGAAGAATAGGAAATTACAAAATGGCACTTGCCAATTAGGGCTCACTGCCCGAGCACACTGCTCACAAGAGGCCCACTGCCTACAAGAAGACACACTGTCTACAAAGTGATAAGAATCACAGTCTTGAACTGATTGGAAGCATCTGCATATGCTGGAGTTCAGTTCCGGTTAGGCTCAGTACACTGATCTGCTACACTTCATCTTTCCTCTATTCTTTGTTCTGCTATCTTTCACATACCGGATCCTTTTTGCTACCTCTGCTCTGTTCTGGACTTATTCGCATATATCTTCATACCATCACACCCTTCACAACTAAATCCATCCTCTATATATATCCGCACAAGTAATTTCATTACCTTTCTAGTCGGCATCCGGAACAGTCTAGTTTCTTACAAACTTTTGTTCTGTCGGCTGAATCCTTCCTCACCAGGTAATGCGGATCAAGCATATACTTGTAGATATCATTAATCATGTCGGCCAAACATGATTCATGCCTTCACAACCTCTGTCATCAACAGTAACACATCCGGAAAGTAGTCTGATACTCTGTCAGTCAGTTCTTCCTCTGTTTTCACTGTCTCTCAGGAATCCGGTACTCAACCATTTATATCTTTTTCCTTGTCCATCACCGGAGGCTAAATCCTTGGAATATACCACTCAAGGTAGTCCTCTTGACTTCCCCAAATCCGCACTGCACCAAGACACTTCCTCTGAGAGATCCGGACCAATCTGTCGGACCTTGCCACATGCTCTGTTCTTGTTCACCGGACCACAACAATCTTTATTCTGACTTCCGGTAGAGACACATTATGACTTGCGGATATGTGGGATGACCTTTGTTGCCATCAATGACAAAAACCATGAATCCATATAGTGTCTCTTGCCAACAATCTCCCCCTTTGGCATTGATGGCAACACTTAGTGAAAAATGACTAAGTGTTTACACTATGCTCCCCCTTTGCTGATGCTCTGTCTTTATATACAATTTCTGGAACTCCCCCTTAGTTGGATTCCTCATTTTTCACTGCTCCTCACTCCCCCTTTGACATCAATGGAAAAGGGTGGGGTCCGCACACCAAAATTTTCAAAAATTTTCTATACATAGCCACTTATTTACATACTCACATATACTGAAGAATGTCTGCAAAGGATGTCTGTAATTGAATCATTTCTGTAGCCCAACTTTGCTTCATTCTGTCCAAAATTGAAATGTGACCACTCAACAAGAATGCAAACGCTTCTGCCCACTTGAGATCTGTCGGATCTTTTGTTTGGGCGGTGGTCTGAGCATCACTGATGGCCTCATGCATAGTTTCCAACTTAGGGATTATAATCCTTCTAAGTTCTCCCATCCGGTTGGTGATGTTCTTCCTTTCCTTCTCAAGATTCTTTATTTCATTCAAGACTGCAATAGTCTGACATTCTTGATTTATTATGGAGGAAGAGAGAGGATCAAAACTTTGAGATAAGCTTTGTAGCTTGTCCTGTTCCTCTTTTATTTTCTTGTCAATTGTTGCTGTTGCCTTTGGCCAGGATATGCAAAATTTGTAGATGTCACCGCCATCCTTAAGAGCATTTTCTAAGCTCTTTATTCCAATGCTTACAATCTTCCTATCTTTAGAGATTAATTCTAATATTTCTGAAGATCTTTTATCTAAAAATTCCTTCCGGACCTTTTCTTCAGCTGATTTTTCTAGAGAATCAAAATGTGTATCAACACTGCTGACTAAGGTTTTTAGATTACCGGAAGTGGAGGCTGTCGGATCTATCTGGATTGATGGCATAATCTTTACAAGTACTCCGGAAGCAGCCTCTATCAACTCACAGTCTTCCATATGAGACTTCAGGAGTTTTTCATTTGCCTTGGCATTTGCAAATGAAGCTATCTTCATTGTTTGTACCGGAGAGAGAGAGTCAAAGTCGAATGGGCCTTTTAGAAGCTCCGGTTCATCAATCTCTAAAGTTTCTTTGCTCAAAAATTGTTGAACAGTTTGTGCAGTGTCTCTTGCCGGAGACAAATGTTTCTTTTCTTCTGCAGTCTTGGAACTGTCAACCTCTTTGTCTTTCACCACTGCTTCCTTCTCCTGTAATTGCTCTTCTTCTTTGGATCCGGAGACTGTAGGGGAAACTGGAGGAGAGATGTTTGTCTGTTCAGGGCTCACTTCTTCCGGAACAGATGATTCCAAATCAGCAGCTGTTTCTGCACCTAAGTCCTCTACAACAGGAAGATTGAACCTTTTGAAGGCCTTCCGGAGGATCTCTTCTGTCTCTTGGGCCACTCTGTCAGTCTCACCAAGCATGAGTTGATTCATCCTGGCTTTACTTCTGAACTCATCTTTGCAGTCCTTGAAGATAATATTCATTGTCTTGGGATCAATTTGAGGATATAGCTGAATAGCTATCTGCTCCCGGATCTCAAGATCTTTAGCATGAGCATTATTCTTTCTTACTTCCAATTCCTTTTCTAGGCTTTTAGGAATAAGAGATATGATCTCAATGAAAGCCTTATTATATATGTTAAGATATTTGACTGTGGCTTCCTGCAGAGTCTTTTGGTCAGCCTCACTGAAGTCATCATAAGATTCAGTCATTGGTTGAAGGTTTCCATCCACCGTGACCGACTTGATTACATTCTCTAGAGACAGAGTGGGCTTTTCAACAGATACCTCTGCCATTTCATCCTTGTCTTGGCCTGTGGAGGGTTTACCGGATCCTTTCTTCTTCTGTTTCTTTATTTCTTTTACTCCCTCATCTGATTCTGTTTCCTCTTCATCCTTTTGGCTTCCATAAGCCCTTGTGGCTTTTGTCTTGGATCTCTTACCGGATGCCTGGACTTCCGGTTTTGAACTTTTGGTTGTGGGAGGTGCAGATCTCTTTGATGATCTGGTCCGGGTGGGAGCTTCAACCGGAGCACTTTCTTTACTTTTCTCTTCTTCCTCAGCCTTCCTCCTCTTTTCCCGGCTGGCATCAAGTGCCTCTTTTGAGATGCCTAGGCCTTGTGCAATGTGCTCTACTTCTTTTCTCACCTTTCTTTTAATCTCAGGTTCCCTGAGTTCTACATGTATTTTTACACTCAGCTCCTCAAAGGTTCCAAACCTTTCTGCCTTAGGATCTTTGGGCTGACTTAGCATGTGTTGAACATGCAGCTCCAATATCTGTTCATCCACTTCATACCCCATGGGCATGATCCAGACAGTCCTTGGCTCCACTGCCTCCATTAGGCACTGATCAGTGTCAACCATAAAGCACACTGAGTCTTTGTATTTTTCAACAAGAGACTGGGGAATTCTCTCTCTTGCTTGCATCATGCTCTGAAAGTTTTTGAAGTATCCCCATAGAGCTGTATTTCTCGCTTTTGCATCCCCAAGTCCATGCAAATAGTCTCTTATCTGAACTGCAACAGGTTTGTCATTCTGCCATACCCATCCACTTGTTCCGGGTAGCTCATTCATGAAGTAGAAGAATAGACATACAATAAGAGTACCATACTTAAAGGAATTCTTCTTATCCTTCTTGATTTTCTGTATATTTTCCATTAATTGGCTTAGCAGTAGTTCGCAGAGATCATATTCTGCATTCTTTCTTAGCATTTCATAGGCAGTGTATACTGCAGTTCCGGATACAGAATTCTCCCTGCTGGAGTGATAGATCTTGTATCCTATTATCATGGATGCATATTTGATATCCGGATCCGAAATATCTTCAATGGTCATTGCCCTCTTATCAAATTTTGATCCGGTGGCCTCAGTTACAATGTTGTTCTTGACAGATTTGAGGATAGGTATCCCTCCGGAAGAGTATAGACCAGTTACTGCTCTAATTGCCTCTTTTGTGATTTTGCAGGGTCTATCCAGCCATAGAAAGTTGTCATGCATCCTGCTCAGTACATACCGGACCCATTCATCTTCTTCAAAGCAGGGGAAATGAATAAATTGCTCAAACTGTTTCTTCTAGATATCCTTATACTCTGGTTTAAGCTCAAAAGCATTGTCTATCAGTTGCTTGTGATAGAGGTCTCTTAATTTGAATTCCCCAAATTCCTCAATGCTTGCATGTATGTAAACCCTAATGTCTTTAGTATGTAAAACTCCGTGAGGAACACTAGAGAAGGCTCCTAGTGGATCTACCTCCAATGATTTGTAGGGATGTTTCTTGAATGAGGGGCGAGGTCTATCAGAGATCTTAACTATGTTTGGAGTAGCCATTCTTCAAAGATTTGCAGTGAGGTAATGAAAAACGGAGAATACCTTATGCGCCTTCGACTTGCACGGAGTGATTGGATTGATTTCTTTATGTAATGACTTCGGCAGGAGATCCTTGGTGTGCTTGATGAATCTTGTTGCAGAGCTCCACTATTCGCTTCTTCTTGAGTGTAGAATGAGCAAATGACTTTTGAGAAATCCCTTATATTGCTCCGCGAACCCTAATATCTGTCTGCAATAAATGCTTCACCTACATCATTCCGGTTTGCCTTGTCTGGATAGCTTGGAGTATCCCGGATTAGTCCTGATCTGTGAATATCATCCGGATCTTTCAATCATGAATAAATTGAGGTAACATATTACAAGAGCATCCCAAACACTCTGTCCAATCCGCAGAACAAGATAGTGCACTTCTGGATCTTTCCAGACCTTTTTGTAATCCTTTATCATACCGGAGCATCTCCCTGAACATGTCTTATTTGATCGATCACAGCTTTTTCATGACTCCATGCGGACCTCTGAAAACTTGACTGAAGCATCTCAAGACTCATATCTGCAAACCCTTTAATCCGCATCTTGTGCCACATTCGGCACCACTTGTTTGGCTGGGGGAACAGGATTTTCTTTGAGTCTCCCCCTGAGCCTGAGCTCACTTTTTAATTTCCGGAAGAAATATCAGCACTAGAGTCTGGTGCGGATCCAACCTCTACATTCTCTGAACTTTTCTTCACCCAAATCTTGCTCATCTGATTCCTAACTTCATCCGCATTCATCTTTTGTTTACCCTTGTCTTGATTCTGATTATACACCGGACCTCTTTTGTCCTGATACTTGTTTCTGCAGACTTTAGCATTATGACCGGACCTATTGCAGATTTGGCAAATAACATTTCTTTGCATATTTGACTGATATCCTCTTGATCTACATTGATTAGCCATATGACCTACTCTATTGCATGTGAAGCATCTACCTTTGAATGATTTGTTTACTTGCATAATTCTGCATTCATGGGATTTGTGTCCATACCTTTTGCAGTTGAAGCACTGTCCAGAGAAGGATGAATTAATCTGATTCATTCTCATTCTGCACTGATTAGCTTTGTGACCAAAGTGGTTGCAGCTGTGGCAGTATCCATTGAAGGATGGATATCTTTGAGCATTTGGCTGTCTTACCGGAGGTCTTCTAGGCCTGCTCCTTGGATTTTCTGATCCAAGATTCTTCTGACCGGATCCGGAGCTTTCTCCTTTCTCATATCCCAAACCATACTTGTCATCTGTCCTCTTTTGACTTCCAAGAAGAACTTCAAGTTGAGCAGAACTTATCTTGAATTTCTCTTTATATTCATTTGCTGTTTGAAGGTCTCTTTTGAGAGAGGCAATTTGATCCTCAAGTTTTTCTTCATTTTCTTTGGCATCTTCAAGATCAGATTCAAGATGTCTGATGATCCTGTCCATCTGGTGGCATTCTTCTGATTTTTCTTTAAGAGATTGTCTTAGATTGTCTTCAGCCTTTCTTTTTTCTTCAATCTCTTGAGTAAACTTTATAGTTCCTGATTCCATTTCATGTCTTAACATAATGACTTCTTTTGATAACTTTTCACATAACTTGGTTTGCTCAGTCAATTCTTCATTTGTATTGCTTTCTTCATTTTGTCTTGCCAACTGTTGGAGCAGCTCCTTTCTCTTTTTCATAGAGAGACTTAATTTGTCTTTTAATTCTCTCATGAATTCATCAGCCTGTTTGAGTCTTTCCTTTAATTCACTGACTTCAGAATTTGACTGTTCAAGATCCTCAAGAGCAGTCTTGAGTTGCTCCCTTAAACCATATGCATCCATTTGAAATCCCAGATCTTCCTCAAGCTGTTAGGCTCTATTAGGAGGAACTTAGCTCTGATACCAATTGTTGATAACTAAGAGGGGGGGGGGGTGAATCAGTTATCCTAATTATTTCCCTTATTGAACTTTCTTTTTAATTGATGCAGCATAGAATCAAACACAAAAACATTAATCATGAAATAAGAAACACATGACACAGTATTTTTGACGTGGAAACCCTGTTAAGGGAGAAAACCACGGGGTGATTAACCCAAAATTATTCTCTGTTAGAAGAATAGGAAATTACAAAATGGCACTTGCCAATTAGGGCTCACTGCCCGAGCACACTGCTCACAAGAGGCCCACTGCCTACAAGAAGACACACTGTCTACAAAGTGATAAGAATCACAGTCTTGAACTGATTGGAAGCATCTGCATATGCTGGAGTTCAGTTCCGGTTAGGCTCAGTACACTGATCTGCTACACTTCATCTTTCCTCTATTCTTTGTTCTGCTATCTTTCACATACCGGATCCTTTTTGCTACCTCTGCTCTGTTCTAGACTTATTCGCATATATCTTCATACCATCACACCCTTCACAACTAAATCCATCCTCTATATATATCCGCACAAGTAATTTCATTACCTTTCTAGTCGGCATCCGGAACAGTCTAGTTTCTTACAAACTTTTGTTCTGTCGGCTGAATCCTTCCTCACCAGGCAATGCGGATCAAGCATATACTTGTAGATATCATTAATCATGTCGGCCAAACATGATTCATGCCTTCACAACCTCTGTCATCAACAGTAACACATCCGGAAAGTAGTCTGATACTCTGTCAGTCAGTTCTTCCTCTGTTTTCACTGTCTCTCAGGAATCCGGTACTCAACCATTTATATCTTTTTCCTTGTCCATCACCGGAGGCTAAATCCTTGGAATATACCACTCAAGGTAGTCCTCTTGACTTCCCCAAATCCGTACTGCACCAAGACACTTCCTCTGAGAGATCCGGACCAATCTGTCGGACCTTGCCACATGCTCTGTTCTTGTTCACCGGACCACAACAATCTTTATTCTGACTTCCGGTAGAGACACATTATGACTTGCGGATATGTGGGATGACCTTTGTTGCCATCAATGACAACAACCATGAATCCATATAGTGTCTCTTGCCAACACTTTGTACATTCAAATGTACATGCAAACACCAATGCATATACAAAGAGACAAGTATGAAAAAAGGAGACCACCATACTTAGAACTTTTTGGATTTTAATGAAAGGTGCCTGCGAATGAATACTTGAAACCTGGATGTTTATGTAGGCACCAACACTGGCTCTGTCTAGGGACACATGCCTCTTGTAGGCATGGCAAGAACAATAGATCTCTGGGATGCAAACCAGTCCCTTGTCCATTGGGCACAGAGTCAAACAGTTCACCAACCTACATCACAAATCATATATTTTTAGATTTTACTGCGTGGCCCAAGGCCACCAAAAAAGGAAAAACCAGTATTTCCCTTTGTCAAATACCCTGTTTTCATCTGCTATCACTAGATCAAGCCTGAAGATACTGCCATTGTTTAACCACAAACAAACCTTGTCATTTGCATATTCAAACATCTCATTGAGCTTGTTCCTATCAACCTTATGCAAACAACCATCAGCATCAAGCAACATGCGAGTGTTATATCCATCAAATAATGCACTTCCATATGAATTATAACATTTATCATCATCTATATCAGTGACATGCATTATAAAATGATCTCCCAACTGGACTAAAAACTAAAAGCACTCAAAGTCTGCCATACAGCTAGGATCATCATGTCTCATTTTGTCATAAGCTGGCATATCAAAGAAGAAGCTTTCATTTTCATATTTGTGCATATCATGCAAACAATCATCACCTGCGCCAAATTGGAAAGGATCAGACTTTGGCACATCCTTACAGCAATCGTCATGATATATGTTTGTCTCTCTTTTATCAGGATGAAAAACGGAATCCTCCTCAACATATGTATCATAAAAGGTTGAACTAAGTGTTACAATTTCATTATAGTATGCCACTGGTTCATGGGTAGCCAAACATGCATTTTCATTACCAATGAATTCCTTGTGTGGAGGAGTATCATCTTGTGTGTCACAAACAAAACTATAATCAAATAAAGAACAATCATAATCAACACTACTATTTGTTTCAATCTCTTATTGCTCTTCATCATCTCCATGTGTATGAATAAAAGGCAATGGTTCAAACATGGAATTGCCCCTCTATTTGCTTATTTCTTCTCTATCTTGTGCACAATATTCACAATCATCTCCACAAACCTACTCAAGCAAGTGTTCATTATTGTCCATAACTTCATCATTGTTTTCAGCCACAAACCTACTCAAGCAAGTGTTCATTATTGTCCGTAACTTCATCATTGTTTTCAGAACTAGACACCTCAACCTTGTAATGGGAGTCATCAATGATCCTTTCGTTGGCATTATTCACTGGTGAACAATCCAGTTGAGCATTGTTGTTAGCATTATGTTCAAACATAGCAGCATTGTCAACTTTTATACTTTCATTTTCACATTTTTCTCAAATGATGCCATGATCACTTGGTCATTTGTAGCCATACAACTACTATTCACACCAAAGCCTATGGACAGGGAATTCTGTATGTGCTCACTCCTCATTCTTTCTATATTTTCTAAAAATTTGTATGCCATCTACATACTTGTTATCTTGAATTCCCTTAACAATGTACTAGAGCCCTTCTCAAAAGCTACAAAATATATGCCAATGTAGGTTGGAGTATCAGGTCTGAAGTCTTCAAGGATTTGTGAAAGGGCTACTACAAATCTATGACTGAAATCAAGACTAGGCTCTTCATCTTGTCGTCTAATTTCCATTAACCTTGCAACAAGATCAGCAGGTTCTCTTGCAAATTCTTCTCTAAAATAGTCAACAAGTTCATCCCAATAGGCAAAGGATCCCTTTGGAAAGCTCAAATAACAATCTCTAGCTCTTCTACCAAAGGATCTAACAAAAAACCTCATCCACATATCCTCATCTCTAAATGAATGTTTCTCCATGAAGCTATGAAAATTTTGGATATGTGCACTCCCATCACATACACTGTGTCCACTAAATCTAGGCATCTGATTATAAATTTTAGCAAGCATATTTTCAACTTTATAGTCAACCCATGACAAATCTAATTGGTCATATAAAGGATCAAAAGGGTTGACAAGAGGTTTAGCATTCTGACTAGTAGACACAATAAGGTTATTATTTAACTGAGTCTGCCTAGCCTCTAAGGATATCAACCTATTCTTTATCTCTTCAATTCTTTTACTCAACATTGTATCCCTCTCTTGACTGAGTATGGGTGAATACATATTTGGATTCATATAAATTTCACTCTTAGACGTCTTATGTCTATCTAAAACCTAAGGCTTCCCCTTGGGATTTAGTTTATGCAATAAAACAACAAATACAAGTGGGAAGAAACCATGTACCTTTTCTCATCCAGATGCTGCAATCTTGAATAGAACATTCTTTTCTCACAACAACATACATCAACCTTTCATGTGCACTAAAAACTTATTTGGAGATTCGCCACCTCTCCAAAGAGGATAAAATTTTCAAACAACTGAAAGCTTATCAAAGAACAAATATTTTTCTGAGTCCATTTTGCCAGCAGAGCACCACTATTCACATGAAAGATCCAGATATCAACAATGATTTCACACTATTCAACTCTTTCCCCAACAGAGTCGCCATCTGTTGCTTCCTGGATTGGTAGAGGATTTGCTAGTTCCAATGCACAGGCAAATCTAGCCAACAAATATAGGAGGTTGCGTGAGCTGCCTCCCCTTCACTTCTAGTTCTACCGCATCAAGGGGGTATCCCTTATAGGTAAAGATTTGATTTTGACTCACCCAATGACAAAAAGATTTAGCTTGACAACAACAGGCATAATACTCTTATGTGTGGACCAATATATGCATGATAGATCACAAGGCTCGCATATTCTTGGACATATCTAACTGGTTAGGTATGAGAGCATGCAGGGATCCTATTCCTACTCCTACAACTAATAGGTTGGAAATATGAAATGGTTTGTTTTGATATTTTAGATGCAAGACAAGAGGTTTTGGATCATAACTACTACATAGGGAGCAGACTGGTGCCTATCTCAGGGAAAGGAGTCAACTAGACATATACAAGTGAATGATTTGCATTAACATTCAAGTTTCAAGGGGTTAGATTGGTGTTTTCCTTACAAACACCACCTGAGGATGAGTATTTGGCTGCCTCTACTTACAAATATCCCTACTGACATACATTCTTCCCCATACTTAACCTAAAACAGTTTAATCCACTCCTTGAATGGAAGTCACAAATCAAGCATGCAATATAGCAAGTCTATATCCTAGAATCTTAGAAACCCTTAGCAACTAGATTCAAAAGAAGAGATGCATATAGCAAATGGAGACAAGCAACTAAACACATGCAACAATGCACTTTTCATATACAACAACAATGAAACTAAAAATGCAACACATAAACTCCAAAATGAGACAGAATAGCCAAGAAAGGCTTTGTTCTTCATTATTTTCTAAAAATTTTGCCCAAGTCTTCAACAACCACAAATGAGTGACATAGTTTTCCTTTTATAGAAAGACTGTGTGGTAAAAGCAAGAAGTTGGGTCCACATATAGGGGAAGTGTCGTGCAAAAAAAAAATCTCGACAGGAACAGGTACCCGTTTTAAAGAAAACGGGTACCCGTTTAGGAACGGGCACCCGAGCCTAGAATGGGTACCCGTTTTAAAAATAGATACCCGTTTTAAAACGGGTACCCGTTTCCAAAAATAGTAAAAAACAAAAACGGGTACCCGTTTTTATTTTTTACTATTTTTAGAAAGTTTCCAAAAATAGTAAAAAATAAAAACGGGTACCCGTTTTTTTACTATTTTAGAAACGGGTACCCGTTTTAAAACAGGTACCCGTTTTGTTTTCTATTGTTTTCTAGAACGGGTACCCGTTTTAAAACGGGTACCCGTTTCTAAAATTTTGAATTTCATACCCACACTTTTGGTTTCATTTTAGGCTCGGGAAAGGCATGGGTAGCTGACCTTGAGCCTTGGACCTGCAAGTATTTCTCTAAGTATAGAACCAGAGGAAAGACTGACTTCACCTATATGGCTGATGACATTTTTTTCTGATTTTTTTTACGAAATTAAAACCCATTACAGATCATAGTGTCTAGTTTTCAAATATGTAATTTTTTTTGGATTGGACTTGTTTTTCTATTTATTATTTAATTTATGAGCAAACTGGTCTAAAAACTTGAAATGACAGGTGTTTGTATTTTTTTAATAACTTTTCATTTTTAAATTTTTTTTTTAAAAAAATTATATGTCATCAATCTACACATCATTCTTTACACAATGAAAAAAAAAAATTTAATTTTATGATTTTTTTTGCTCAAATTATGTTGGCCGTACACAAGGGGTTTTCAAAAGTATCAATTAGGCCTAATAAAAAATTAATTAAAAAAAATTATTTGGAAAAAAATTATAAAAAAATATCCTCATCAAACTTCACTGTACTACACATCTTTTCCCAAAAGGATTTTGAAAAATAATTTTATTTAGGTCAAATTATGTTGGTCGTACACGTGCATGGTATGGTTAAAAAAGTGACTTTTAAATAGTGGTTTTTAGAAATGCCTATTGAAAATTAATTTGTATCATCTGGGTATTGAAAAAAATTACATATTTGGAAACTAGACTCCGAGTACTACATTTTATATTTAGTGACTTTTTTAAAGATTCCATCTCTAAGTGCTTCAAATTTTAAGGTCAAATGTGAAAAATTCTGAAAATAAGGGAAAACACTTCCACTTTTTGGCCAAAAAGTGGACCCAACTTCTTGCACTTACCCTGTGTACTCAGCAATTAATTACATGGCAATCAAAATACCACCGGATACACTGCACCATGAGAAATGGCGCCTAGAAATTGAATTCAGCTGGTAGAAGAAGGAAGAGTAGGTGAAATCAGGATCTACACCACCAGCTCAAGATTTTCTCCCTAAATTCGGTAGTTGACCTATCCAATCGACCCATACCTCTCTACAATCCTACCATTAACGGCCAACCTACCCGCTGCAAGATGCAACAAAGGTTCATGCATCTCTGAAGTTTTTTTCCCGTCTAGAGAGGATGCAGCGAACACAAAAATTTCTCATTTTGACAATTTGAATCATGGCCATTGATTTCATTCTTCCCGCTGAGATCTGTGGCTTCAAACCTGTTGATTTGTCATTGGCCAACAGTAATGTGCCACGTAGGCACTTTATCTCCCTTGCTGACTTTTCCTTCGTAGCATACATTTTACCTTCTCTGCCTTTTATGTTTTTCGCCATTGAATCCCTTGTATACGCAAATGCATATACATACAATCGCGCCTGGACACATGGAAGCCTTTGATTTGTTCATCGTCGCTGTGAAAATACATTTCATCGGCCATTAGGGAGACCCAGGAAGGATTGGCCGATACATAAAGTCTCGGCGATATGCCAATGTATCTCCTTTGCTTTTCACCTTTGTATATGCAAAAGTATATACAATCACCTTACATGCAAGGCAAACCCCAAATTATTATGAAACAGATTGAAAATTGAATCGGGTCCAAGTTGTATCTTACCTTCCTTGTATATCCGCGATATACAATGCACACATGCATACAAGCCGCGGTCTTCAAATTCTTATGAAACATATTGCAATCATATTCGAGTCTGGCTTGTATCTTTCCTTTGTATCTTTCATTGTATATCGGCATATACAAGCACCATATACAAGCCGCGGACCTTAGACACTTATCTGCTGCACTTCAATTCTCTTTCAAGTCCAAATTGTATATTTTTCTTTGTATATCAGCTTGTATGTGCAAACATACAATGCAGATATACATACAAGGCGCGGACTCAATGTTTTTATGAGTTGGACTGGAAGAACCCTTTGAAATCTGGCTTGTATCCTTGCCTTTGCATTTGTGCACTTGCATGTTGACTTGTATATTTGCTGCCAATGTACATTTGCCTTGTATATCTGATATACATTACACCTTTGTATATACAAACATACAAGCGAATGCACATGCAATTTGTGGACCCCATCACTTGGCTCCAACCTTGTATACATCCTTTATATCATCTTGTCGGAAGAACTATGAACTTGGTTGCTGATAACCCTTGTCACGCCGATGAACCCTTTCACAGTAGAAAATGCATATCAGCCCCTTTGTACATTTTCCATTGCATAAACCCGATGTACATTCTTCTAATCATATCCGCAGGTCCCACCACTTGTATATTTTCTTTGCATGTTTTCAATGTATATTGGATATACATTCACCTTCGCGCCCGCCAATATACATTGACCCTTGCACATTCTTTCTTGTATATCGGCAATGTATGTTTCCATTGTATATGCATCATTGTATGTTGCAAATGTATATGACCTTTGTACATTCAAATGTACATGCAAACACCAAGCATATACAAAGAGACAAGTATGAAAAAAGGAGACCGCCATACTTAGAACTTTTTGAATTTTTATAAAAGGTGCCTGCAAATGAATACTTGAAACCTAGATGTTTATGTAGGCACCAACACTAGGTAGGACATTATGTGGGAGATTGAGTTGGCCACTAGGGTTAGGATGTCAGTTGATGCCTTGGTTTGGGATTGTGAGATCTCTTTGGGGTCCTTCACTACATCTTGTGACCTTAGAGTTATGCCATTAGGATCCTACGATGTGGTTTGGGTATGGACTGACTTGTGGCTCATAGAGCCATGCTAGATTGTCACCGAAAGGCGATTAGCTACTTAGACGATCATGGTACACCGTTTGAGATAGTGGGCATTCAAAAGCCCACAATAGTTCGTATGATATCCACTCAGCAACTTAAGCGTTGCATGCAGAAGGGATGTCAGATGTTCGCCATCACAATTAGTGATAGATCAGAGGATGAGCCTGAGGCATCATTAGATGACCATCCCATCTTGAGAGAGTTTGCCGACATGTTTCCATCAAAGTTACCAAGGATGCCACCCCATTGTGAGGTAGACTTTCATATTGATTTAGTGTCAGGTGCTGAGCCAGTGTCTCATGCACCCTACAGGATGACCACTCATGAGATTACAGAGCTCAAGCTGCAGTTAGAGGAGTTTCTTGAGAAGGGGCACATCTGACTGAGTGTTTCGCCTTGGGGCACTCCGGTTATCTTCATGAAGAAGAAGGATGGGTCTCTTCGCTTGTGCATGGATTATAGGAAGTTGAATAAGGTAACGGTGAAGAATAGTTACCCTTTGCCTAGGATTGATGATCTCTTTGACCAGATGCAGGGAGCTAGGGTGTTCTCTAAGATTGACCTAAACTCATGTTACCATCAGTTGCATATCACAGAGGCAGATATTCATAAGACCACTTTCTGGACTAGATACAACCACTATGAGTTCAATGTGGTCCCCTTCGGTTTGACGAACACCCCTGCAGTGTTCATGAGTCTCATGAATGGGGTGTTCCATACCTACTTGGATCGGTTCATGATTATTTTTCTTGATGACATATTGATCTATTCGCGGACTAAGGAGGAGCATGAGGAGCCCCTACCTTAGGTTTTATAGTGCTTGAGAGAGTAGCAGCTTTATGGCAACTTGGCAAAGTGTGCCTTTTTCAGGACAGAGGTACAATACTTGGGGCACATCTTATCTGGTGATGGCATCTCCATAGATCCATCAAAGATTAGAGCTATCAGAGATTGGCCAGCACCCACCAGTGTGACATAGGTCAGGAATTTCATAGGATTAGCCGGTTACTTCCCTTATATTTGACTACTTTATTTTACTGTTGGTGACACATGATAGACTTATGGGACTGTTGATCCTAATTTGCAGGATTGTTAGACTTTATGCTTTATGTGGATTTATTATGTTTAGCATGTTTACAATGTGGTTAGACCTTGATATTTATTCACTGATGATGTTAGACATATGATTTACATTATGATGCTATTGGGATACTATTCATGTGATTTTAGTTAGAAATTTATTATGAGACTTTATCTTGTGATGGATGTTGAAATGCAAAATTTAGATTTTAATTATGATGTGATTTCTTGATGTTTATATGATCATGTGATCATGTGAGTGTATGTTTCACTTTGCTTCAACTATTATATACATGTGGGATTAACATTTCATTTGAGTGCGCAGGTGTTTCTAACGAAGCCATGAATACTCAGAGATCATCCCACACACTATGTTGTCTTCCCATGTGAAGCCGATCTAGTTCCAAGAGGAACCAAGATCAACTATGTTGCATGATATTTTTTTGTAATGTTGTTGCATGATGTTAATTGGGTTAGGTCTACCCTTCTTTTATTTGATTTATGATTGGTGTTGTACGTTGTAATGTCATTTAAAATTTATTTCAGTTTTATTTTTTTTAGACCCCTTTTAATGTGTTTTTACTCAACCTATCGTGCTCAAAATGGGTTAAAATTGACCTTGGGTTGTACCCCTAGGGTCTAAGGGTTATTTGGGCTTGTGTAACCTTAGGTAAACTCCCATTTGGTCACTTTAACTTCACCCTAAAGTAAAGTGACGAAAATGGAAGTTTGGGAGGGAGAGGATGAGTGGGTCAAACACTCAATCTCTTCATTTCCTCTTTCCTAGGTTGGGGGAGTCTTCAAGACCCCCTAATTGTGGAGGCCTCAACTCCAAGCCTCTCCCACAATTAGTGCGGGTACCTTGGGATTGTGTGGGCTTTCCTAGGAGGATATGATTGGGGCACATGTGGTACCCACTCCTCCTTTGGCTCCACCTTTCTCTCCCACATATGTGAGAGAGAGCAAGTAGATGGGAGAAAGACTTGGTGGAATGAGTGGTTGACATGTGTCACCACCCCATTCCAAGAGTCTTGCAACTAGTTGAGTGGAGGAATGAGGAGGTGACATGTGTCACCTCCCCATTCATCAAGGCTCATGAGAAGAGTCTATTTTAATCCCTCTTGAAGAGAGGGAGGGGTTGTTGAATCTTTTCCAATTTTTGAATTTTAGTTTTTTTGGGGACAAAGTTAGAGGGGAAATTGGTGGCTCAACTTGGAGAAGGAGTTAGAGGAGCTATTTTCAACTATCTTCCATTTGGGCTTTATAAGGTAGGATTTAAGGCAAATGCATTTCCTTATGCATTTTCTTTACTTGCATGTTGTGTGTGTGTGAGTTTCATTTTGTTGTTTTTACTTTGTCGTTGTGGGAAAATTGGGTATGGGAGTTGTAAGAGCCTCTCCTTTTTGGGAGAAAATGCTCAACATGTGTGGGGTGGGGGAGGAGTGAACCTCCTCGGGGTCACATCCTTGGTTTTATGAAGTTTTAGCCTTGAGAGTAAATTGTGAATTTGAGCAATATGTGTATATGAGAAGTTTGTGATATGGCTTGAGAGCCAAGAGAAAGTTTGTGAAATCATGTTTATAAGTGTGGGCTTGAGGCCTTGAGAGATTTATGTATTTGGGAAGTTTTTGGAGTGGCACTCTTGAGTTGAGTGATGTCCACTCCCCTACCCCATTAAACTCATCTTGAATGAGTTTTTGTTATGTGAAATCCATGGGAGTATTCTTGCTTTTTGGTGTTGAGTGGATTTGTTGTAAAGTGGTGTGTGCTTACCTTGTGTGAGGATGACCTCCTAGCTTGGGGGTGACTCATGAGTGAGTCAATGGTAGGGAGGAGAGTAGTTTGTTAGTGGCTTCTTCCCATTCCTTGTTTTATTGCAGGTTTTTGGAGCTATGAGATATTGAAGAAATCAAAATTTCCTTCCTTGTGTTGTTAGTAGAGCTCTTGAGAGAGTATGGCCATGGTTTGCCTATTTGTAAATGTGTTATTTGATAGAGAGTGTTTGTGCGAGCTCTTGAGTTGTATAGAGTTGTATAAATTTTATGTTTTAAACTTGAGTTGTATTTAACTTCCTTGTATTTGAAAATGAAAATATATATTTGCTGATTTTTTTTATGTTGTGTATGAGAAAAATGTGAATGCAAGTTAAAAAAAAAAGAAAGAGAAATATTTAGGTGTTGATTTAAAATGCCTTATGGATGAAGGCAAAAAAATAATGTTGCGAGAAGAAAAGTATGTTTAAAATTTGATGCATTTGTAGTTTCGTTGCAACAAAGAAGAAATTAAATAGTTGTTGTTTTCTTTTACATAAAAATAAAATGTGTATAAATAGTGTGAAAGAAATTTGCTCTTAGAAAAGAAAGTTAGTTATAGATGTTTAACAAAAAAAAATTATCAAGCTTTTTATAAAGGTTCCTTTTATGATTATTGTGAGTGTTTAATATCTATATATATATATATATATATATATATATATATATATATATATATATATATATATATATATATATATATATATATCTGTTTATTATGCTTAGTGCATCATAATAATATATATATATATATATATGTAAATATATGTGTGTGAATATATATATTTTTTTGTAATACTGTCATTTTATTTTGAAACTGTATAGTTGTATACAGAACTAAAATTATACACTGTATACACACACACACACACACATATATATATATTTATATGCAAAATATTAAATATTAACAGTGCTATGAAATAAGGCAGAGACTATGTTTTTTATAAAGGAAGCTGCAGTTTTTGAAACAAAAAAAAAAAAGAATGTTGGTGGGGGGTTCGACCCCCCACCATGGCTATTGTTAATGGAGTGTGGGCAGGGGTCGAGCCCCACCCACACTCCACTATGGTGGAGTGTGAGTGGGGCTTGGCCCCTCCCCACACTCCCACACCCACCGACCGCCACACTCACCACGCCCCCACTAACAACTCCCCTCTGCCACTCATACTCCCCTTTACCCTGTGCAGCCCTACAGTCCTTTGGACTCTAAATCCTGTTGCCCCCTCATGTACAACAGTCTTTGGCGGCACGGCCCCATAGATATCATAGTTGGTTGACCTCTCTCTTGGACCTTTCGGCCACCACAAAACCTGCAAGCTCTCTCTCTCTCACTTCACCTCAATATACACATCAAATATATATATATATATATATATATATATATATATATATATATATATATATATAATACATATATCTAGCGTATGCACTTTTTGGTTTGGTGGCCATGAATAGCTTCTCCATCAAACCTACAACACCAACAAACTAGAGAGAAGAAAATGTGAATAGAGGAGAAACAAAACAAGAAATTTTGAGAAGATGGATAAGGAGACTAGGGTTTACCCCGTTTCTCAAAAATGATATCATATTTTATTGTTGGAGGATTTTAGGGCATGGTAATTTAATTTTATTTTTTTTATTTGGTTCCCACTCTTTTAATTTTTTTTGTAGTTGTTCTTTTTGTTTTATAAAATAAAAAAAGGGGTTAGAGGTAAATATTGTTTTGTGGGTAGTTTTAATTCTATTTGGAAATGTTTCCAAATTGATTGTTATTGGAATGGTAGAATTCCCATAGGGTATTTGTGTTAGACTAAAGGGAATTTTATAGATTATTGTTTTAATTTAGTTTTCTTTTGGAGAGGAGTTTATTTAAATTACTTAAATTTTTCCTCCCATTTAATTATTGAAGTGTATAAATTTTAAATCAATGTGATTAATCTAATCCTTGCAACCCTTATCAATGATGTTAATTGTAATTTAGATTGTTATTTGTTTAGTAATTACTTTAATTATTCTAGATTGATTTAATTAGTTAATAAAGTCATCGTTTTAATCCAACCTAGCAAACCTAGTTAACTTTTGGCAAAATTATTTTTTTGAGATTACACCCTAATCACGCTCGTGAGGCGTTATGTTGCCAGATTTTTCTAGAATTTAGGGGTTAGCTAAGTTAGTGAATTTAACCTTACATAGGATTAAATTATTGTCTTTGCTGATTATCAACATTATGTTTTGGTATTAATTATATTCCTCATGCACTAGAATTAGGCTTTTGATTTTGACATGTGTCAAAATCCCATCATCCACTTAGGTTAACCTAGGGTTTTGATCTTTGATCCTAACTCTATTAGTGACATTAATTGTATCATATCGACCCCTAGTTGGCCTTCATCACGTAGGGGGAATGTGCAAGTGATCGCATTACCCCGCCTTCGACTGACTTGTTTACGCCTTATGCGTATTGCCACTGAGCACGCTTACACGTGCGAGGGGATTTTTAGGAATGCATGAAAATTTTTTGGTAATTCGTGTCATGACCACATGATAGATGTGGACATGACATGTCTGATGTGTGTCATGACCACATGGGAAATGTGGGCATGACCATACCTTTCCTGCAGGACTACTATAGCCATTACCCATTTCCAATTAGAAATGGGAATGTATCTCCATGAATTTCATTATAGGGTTGCTGAAGGTATAGGGTAAGGACTGCATATATGTGGTGGTTGATTGACTCACCAAATTTGCACATTTCTTTTCTATTTCAGTGACCTATATAGCTGCTCAGGTGGCTGATCTATTCTTCAGGGAGATATTCAAGTTACATGGGGTACCCAGGAGCATAGTCAGTGACAAGGACAACAAGTTCATGAGTATATTTTGGCAGGAGTTGTTCAAGTTGTGTGGTATAGAGTTGACTCCTAGCACTAGCTACCACCCACGGACTAATGGACAAATAGAAGTGGTAAATAAATGGTTAGAGGGGTACTTGTGTAATTATGTTTCGGGGCAGAAGAAGGCCTAGATTAGATGGTTGTACCTAGGGGAGTACTGCTACAATACTAAACATCACATGTCTATTGAGATGACTCCTTTTAGGGCACTATATAGTTATGATGCCCCATGCTTCACAGATCTCTTGCTTTGTGACAGTCAAGTGCCTAAGGCTAAGGATCTTTTACAGGATAGTCAGGACCTTCTCAAGGAGCTTAAGGAGAATATGTAGCAGGCACAGAATCAGCAGAAGTTGTATGTTAATCAACACTGAGTGGAGAGGAGTTTCAAGGTTAGAGACATGGTGTATTTGAGGCTCCAACCCTATAGGCAGTCCACTCTCAAAAAGAGTGGAGCAGAGAAGTTAAAACCCAGGTTTTATGGTCCTTTCAGGATTATTAGACGAGTGGGTGAGGTGGATTATGAGCTTGAGCTTCCATCAAATAGTAGAGTACATAATGTGTTCCATGTTTCTAGACTGAAGAAAGCTCTTGACCACAATATAGTTCATTCTGCAGAGCTTCCACCATTGGACGAGGAGGGTAAGTTGATCCTAGTACCTGAGGCTATCATTGACACTCAGGAGAGACATTTGAGGAAACAGGTTATCAGAGAGTACTTGGTTAAGTGGGAGAATCTGCTAGTTGAGGATGCCACATGGGAGGGTGAGCAGATATTATAGCATCGAGAGTTGAGGTTGCTTGAGGACAAGCAATCTTGGGGAGGGCAGACTGTAATGTCCCCTACTTAGCTCATCACTTCGGGAGATTAGGGTTAGCCTATCATAGGATTCTCGTAGGCTAATGACAGTATTTAGGGAGTCAGTTTGAGGGCTTACTATTTATAGTAAGTCATGACAAAGCTAGTTTCCATTTCTGGCAGGGTAGTGCAGGAGCTTGGGCACAAGATTTGGGAGTCGAATCTTCTAGAGCTATGTCGATTTTATATAAGGTTATATAAGTTTAATTTAACTTATTACATTTGGTGGTAACTTTAAGTTATATTATAATTTAATGTTATAACCTTAAGTTATAATTAAATTTTAAAAGTGTTGTGCCTAGGAAAGAGCACCCATCCCATGAGGAAATAAGGGGTTGTTTTAAAAAATTAAAAATATTATATTTCCCTCTCTTTCTTGGGCATTGGGTTTGAGGGAGTTATAAGGGCAAAAAAGAGAGTTCATTTCTTTATGCTTGCTTATGATATTTTCTCTATTGTTGAGTTGCTCCAGCATTGGGGTTTTAAAAGTTGGCTCTTTGGCTTGATCATCGAATTGTAGAGACAAAAACCTTTGCATTTCACCTTTCCTCATGTATGAGAGAGTGCATTAGGAGAGGGTTTTGAGGAGGCTTTATCTAGAAGTCTCATCTATGCTTCAATAGGTTCATTTTGCTGCAATCCGAATAGTATTCTTGAAGTTTTTTGTGACTAAAATTGGGGGATGGATTGAGTAGAGATTTTGAGTGGCATTTCGAAGAGATTAGATTTATTTTGAGGTTCCTTTGTTTGGCCGTACTATTCCCATAGCTGGTCGTACCTATTCATGCTTTAGCCATACCATATTGAGGGGTTTTGTGGTTCATTTGGGAGGCTTTCACAACAGTTTGTCATTAGCAGCTAACCGTGTGTCTTCAGTCAGTAATATAGTCCCTTAGTGCAGGTATTTGGAGGTGTTTTCATATTATTTAGTGCTTCCATTCACTCATAGTTGGGTCGTAACACCTAGGTTGGATGTGGGGACATTGGAGGCTAGTTTCATGCTTATTTCCACCATCTATCACCTTGAATGGAGGCATCTATGGTCTAATTAGTTCCAGATTATATCTGTGTTGTAAAAGCTTTGCATTCTAAGGTGTTTTGTTTGATTTCTGGAGTGTCAGAGGTGCTGCTGCATCTACATCTGGATACCAAGTTGCAAACCCTCACGTGTGTATGTTGTAAAATGTAAGGGCCCCCCTTGTTCTCACTGATACATACTAATTCATTTTATATTGTAGAGTAGATAAAATGAGTTGATTATTATATGATGTAATTATATGATGGATAGGAACCTAGCTAGATTATGCATCTGCATTAGTCATTACATGTTGCTTTGGCTATGATCTCCATGGATGGATTTGATGTGTTGTCTTGAGTGTGTAGGATATTCCTATATAGGTATTGACTAATGGGTGGATGTGGAGGAGACATGGAATCGCTTAACCACTAGATGAGCTCACCTTACCCTGTCCTTCGGTCGAGTGTTTGACCTTGTGTTCTTGGTGCAGAAGCACCTGAGACACTGAGGATTAGTAGGATCCCTACTCTTTTTTCTAAGTTGTCTTATCATGTTTGTAAGGTCTTAGCGCCATATGGAGTCATACTTGGCCGAGTAATGACATAAAATTGAGTATGTATACGTGTTGTAACTGAACTGAGTGGATGCAACTGAATGACAGAGGTGGTTATAGGGTGGTTCGCCTTCCATCTTGTGTAACTGTCGATATGAGAGTCTATATAGTTAGTCTATGTTCGTAGAGAGATACAGAGACACTGTGAGGAAGAGAAGATTTGTATGTATATTTATTCTAAGAAGAAGGAATAAAAGAAGTTATGTTTTGGTCTGATTACATGGAATGTAGATCGGAAGCATTCCATCGATTGAGATTTCTTTGAAATCAGTAGAATGACTTCCTTAGGAGTAGATTGTTTTCCATTCTATTGAGTTTTTATTGTTTCAGTGTGTGTGGTTCAGTATTGTTTGGACCTTCAGGAGGATTTTAAAATATGATTAAGCATTAATCTGTCTGAACTGTGGGTTTTGATGGGTATTTCACCCTGTTTAGAAGTGTTTCACTGTGCACTCTGCATCAAATTGGTATCAAAGCTAGTGAAAGCTCTGGGCAGAGATGTTATGCATTTGATTTATGTCACTGAGATGAAGAGTTGAAACAAAATGCTTGGTTTGTGACCATTTTGAAAAATAGGGATCATAGAAGGTATTTTTGAAGGCTGACAGTAGTTGCTAAACTATTGCAGATGCTCGTGCCATCTAGTTGCGAGAAGGAATGGGATTCCTGTAGTGTGGGCAGATGATGATGAGGTCTATCAACACCATTCACCAATAGAGATTTGGCTGGAAGAGGGTGTAGAGTGAGGCCACTACGAGAGAGAGTGGTAGTGAATCTCCAGGATCTACTGTTGGACGAGAGGAATGGGTCTATGAAGCAGCATGTAGGATGGACATCTAATTGAGCATTGTGTTATAGTCGTTAAAACTTTGATCATTCTGAGAGTACTCCATTGCTAGCAGTAGAAGGAGCCTGAAGATACTCTGAAATGTGGATGGTAGTTTGCCATTGTTGGTTGGTTGGTCACTATTCAATTGATTTGAAGATTTGAAACCTGAAGCTGAAGAGACACAATGAAGATAAGGACCAAGACAAATAGAGATATAGGAAAATAGTTTTTTTTTATAGATACATTCCCAAGGGACTTGGAAATCTTTGTTGGTTGGTTGTATGGTGTAGGAGCACCCGAGACATTGAGGATCAGTAGGATCCCTACTCTTTTGTCTAAGTTGTCTTATCATGTTTGTAAGGCCTTAGCGCCATATGGAGTCATACTTGGCTGAGTAATGGCATAAAACTAAGTCTGTATATGTGTTGTAACTGAATTGAGTGGATGTAACCGAATGGCAGAGGTGGTTATAGGGCGGTTTGCCTTCCATCTTGTGTAACTACCGATATGAGAGTCTATATAGTCGGTTTGTGTTCATAGAGAGACACAGAGACACTGTGAGGAAGAGAAGATTTGTATGTATATTTATTCTAAGAAGAAGGAATAAAAGAAGTTTTGTTTTGGTCTGATTACATGGAATGTAGATCGGAAGCATTCCACTGGTTGAGATTTCTTCAAAATCAGTGGAATGACTTCCTTAGGAGTAGATTGTTTTCCATTCTATTGAGTTTTTGTTGTTTCAGTGTGTGTGGTTCAATATTGTTTGGACCTTGAGGAGGATTTTGAAAAATGATTAATCATTAATCTGTCTGAATTGTGGGTTTTGATGGGTATTTCACCCTGTTTAGAAGTGTTTCACTATGCACTCTGCATTAGTTCTTGTGGTAGGTCAGTCTCTTATCCCAGTTCTCTTCATTTTAGTAATCAAAATGTTATGTTGAGGACCTCTGTCGTGTGCAAAACCATAACATGATGTGCTCCTTGTGTGAGTATAATTGATTTAATGTCGCTTCCTCTTCTTTGGTTTTCTTCTATGCTTGTTATGGAGTGATCACCTTTATCCTTCCTGCTTTACTTGTGAAGTTGTATTAGCTTAGCAACCTTTGCATGATGTCCCTTGCCTTTTCCTTGTGAGTTATATGATAGATTAGTTTTATGTTGTGGTTAGTTTAGTTTGATATGATGTGGAGTTAATTGTTGTTTCAAAATGCTTTCTCTCCATTCAACTTGGAGATACTCTTGCATTGGCATGTCAGACTTAACATTGTTAGTCGACCTTCTTGTCAAGCAACTTCCTTTTTTTTGACAATTATCTATCCTATGGTGCCTTTATAATACTTGGTGTATCTTAGTACATGTAAGTTCTATGGAAACCCAATATACTTATACATAGATAATCATAACCCTATTTAAACCTTGGTAGTTTTCTATAATCTTCCTTCTTCTTGTATTACGGCCAAGGCCTAAGATTGACAATGGACCTTGCTGGTCAAGCATTTCTTTTATGTCAGTTATCCATTCTAGGGTGCCTTAAAATACTATGGCATTTTGTAATATGAGTAAACTATATTAAATACTTTGGCATACCTTAGTCTGAGGATATTATTTAAAAAAAAAAAAAAAACCATACTATTTTAACCACTATCCTAGATAAAATTTGGCATTGTTTCTAAAAGCTTTCCCTTCTTATATTGTGGTCTTTTCAGATTTAAGAATCATATATTATGAATTTTATATATATTTCATGCTACAAGTAATGATTGGGAACTAGAGTTTATGTATGTTGAATTTACGTGATACCCATAGAGTTATAACTTTATTCCTTTTTTTTATGTTGTCGGGTTGTTCAAAATCTCTCCTTTCATAGGATGCGACAATATTTAAATGGTCTATGGTAATTGTGTTAGCTAGAGGTTCAACCCTGGTAAGATGGAGGGGGAAAATTGTTTGGTTACTCTTTAGAGACTATACATTAGTTCCTAGCTAACCCTACAACTAGCGAGGTAGTCGTGAGTTGTGGGTTAGCTAGGGCAATGTCAGACGATACTACAACTGAGGGGTGGGGTCCTTATTTCAGTTGGCAATTGTTAGGTTGGAGTGGGGAGTTTGATTTTAGGGTTTGAGGGGTTTTATCTCTGGGAAAGAGAAAAAAATGGGATAATTTTATGCAGGGACTGAGTTCCACCTACGTTCTTGGAGTTGTGTAATTTTCCAAATAGGAAAGGATAGATCAATATATATATATAATTTTATGCAAGGACCGAGTTTCGCCTACGTTCTTAGAGTTGCGTAATTTTCCAAACAAGAAAGGCTAGATCAATATATATATATATATATATATATTCATGCCGGTACTCACATACATAAACTAATATGGAGGTGGGGCTTGTTTGTTGGGGGACGAAGGCAATGGGGAGAGGAGAGGGATAGGGGTACAGCCACTAGAGAGGGCTCTCGCTTAGGAAAAGAGAAAAAAGGGGCATGCCGTTGTTGTTGGCCGTGCCTATGAGAGCTGGTGGTACGAAGCATCTAGGAGGAGGTAAGGATATGATTGAGTATGTGCTTAGGCTATGAAGCTTTTTAGTGTTTAAATAACTGAATCTTATCATCTGTCTCCTCTCACCCTCTTAAAATACCCATGCCGATGTACATGTCAATGCTAGTTGTAGACTCCCTTTTGGGCATTGTGGGCAGGGGTTAAGCCTACAAATTTTCATTAGGTTTCAAGCTTTTAAGCCTATGTAACAAATTCATTTTGTCCATATCCTACAACCATGACATGGCATTTTGGTGGAGGCATTTCTTTCAAAACCTTTAAAAGTTCTAGGAGAATACAGTTTAACCTGCAATCACGTCCATTGTGCATCATCCCGCTCAGGGCTAAAATCTGCCAGTTGACCTTTCCTGCCCAACAACCCTCTTTTCTTTTATGACGGTGTTGACTTTATGGTGTCCTTCAATTTTCGGACGTGCCTTAGGAGATTTAGAACTCAAGCAAACAAAAATAGTGGAATCGATATTTTTTTGTGTTCCTATCATAATCTTTTACCATTCCTTTACAGTCATTCAAAAACCTCTCCTTCATATGATACAGTCTTGTTAAATTTTATTTAAAACCTCTCCTTTCATATGATATAGTCTTTGTTTTTTTTAAGTTTTTCAAACTGACTTTTCCTTATAGTCATTTTATATATCTGATTTTATTTCGGGTAAGATTATTGTGCAAGTGTTGAGTATATGAGTGTTTGTATACGTCATCATAATAAGAATATGATTGATTAAAATACATAGTTATAATGGAATAGTAAGTGTTACATAGTTTGGGTAATTGATGATGGCCTATAGAAATAATAGTAATGGTATTTTCTTTTCTTATATATATGTATTTATGAAAATATGTAATTGCTTTGTTGAAACATTAAAGTGTTTTTATTAATGATTGTTGTTATATTAATCATATATGGAATGAAAGCTTAGTGGTTTGTACAACAAAAGAGGATGGTTATGCTTATGGGGTATATGGAAGCTAAGCCCCCTTATGTATGATATTATCCTACAGTTCTTTGGTATATAATGTTATAAAGAGGATGGTCTCACAAGTACTTTTCAACCTAAGTTAGAGCTTGTGAAACTCATATTTATGTTTTTAGTATTGTTGGATTGTCCGTTGTAGTACTTGATTGGTCCTTATGATTATATATACATTTATTGATGTGATGATGTCTTATCTTGTTTTGTGTGGTTCTTTTTTTTCTTTGCGGAGATGACGTTTCATCATGCATTAATTGACATTTTGTATTACAGTTTTGGCATGTTTACCCTTCTCCTTCCATTGAAATGAAATTGTATGATAGTGATGTTGTAGTAAAAGGATGGGTATGAAATTTAAAATTATTAATGCCTTTCGTCAGATTCATGGACCTCTCTTACTCATTGGCCCATGAGCATCCTTTTTGTGAATCACTTATTGAGATTGGGCCTTGTGCATTATGTTGTTTGGGTGGTCATGCTTAAGGATCCTCTAGTCATGTCATTTTCTCCCTTGGAGATGGGGTGGGTGAACATGTGGTTTGTTTTAACCCTTATGTAAATTGTCTTGGTGTTCCTATTGAAACCCTTGTTGTGTGTGTGTGGTCATGTCAGTAGTGGTTCCACGACCTCCTCACTCTATAGCTCGGGGGTTGCCTAGGATGCAATGGACATCTATTGCATTCGACGATGGCAATATGGTTGGGAGGTGGGCAACATCCCCCATTGGTCTTTGTTATGGCAAACTCTATTGAAGGCCTTGCAGAATCTTGGTCTTCATCCTTTTGTTGTACTCATGAAGGTTCCAGAGGCCATTGTAACATCTCTATATCTATTTAGTTTATGTTGTATTATTATTAAATCTTGTAAAGCCTCTTGGAGTGTGATCCTTCCTTGTGATTTGAAAGATCGCCTCTACCTTGTAAGTGTAATGGGGTTATCTTTAGATGTTAGCCATGCTCTTAATGTAAAGAAAGTAATTATTGTTTATTTATCTCTATAGATGTATAAAGAAAATTAAATACTGATTATTATTCTCTATGGATGTAAAGGAATACAATTATTGTTTATTTATCTCCATAGGTGTAAAAGAAAATTAAATATTGATTATTATTCTCTATGGATGTAAAGGAAAATAATTATTGCTTATTTATTTCTAATGGTGTAAAAGAAAATAATTATTTTTATTTTATCTCTATCCATGTAAAGGAAAATAATTATTGTTCATTTATCTCTGTGGACATAAAAGAAAATTTATTATTGTTATTTATCTCTATGGATGTAAATGAAAATATTTATGGCTTATTTATCTGTATTGGTGTAAAGGAAAATAAGTTTTGTTTAATTATCTTATTGATGTTGATTGGAATAGACTGGTTGATGGAATTCTTATTCTCTCCTTATGGTGCCTTGCTATGTTTTAGTAATGGATTTAAAAGTCCCTGTATAGAAAATTCTCTTATGCTTGTGGTTAGAAGGGACAAAGCCATATCAAATTACTTATGAATGTTTATCATATCCTTGGTCGATTGGATGTTGAATTGCTTTACTTGAATTGATGATAGTCTTTCGGCATGTTATGTGGTATTTCTTGGTTTGGTTCACCTAGTGAGGTGTCTTGGATGTTGTATCTGTGCCTGTTTTCCTTCCCCGCCTTGTGTGTCAGGGTTTTAGGGACATATGAAAAAAACAATTGTGGTTCATGTCATGACCACATGGACAATGTGGGCATGACATGTGATCTTCTCGTGTCATTGCCACTTAGTTAAATGTCATGCCCACTTTAACTAAGTGGCCATGACATAAAACCTCATGTTTTAGATAAATATCATCTGGGTTTCTATTAGTTTATTTGTATCTATTTTATTTATTCTAGGTATTTCGTATATGTTCCATCTTTTTTGTTATTACTGCAAGAACTATACATGCAAATACATGCAATGAAAACTTAAACATTGGACCAGTAAAAACACAAAAAAATATATAGAAATCAGTTAGGTTCAAATACACAATAGGGGTGTATGTTACAAACTCCATCAAAGCTATCGTCAAATAGAAGACAAATGTCCTCAATGTGGTCATCCAAATCTACAAGATGGGACTATACAAACAACAATGATATATCTGGTAGATATGAGTCCCAATGAGCTATCTCTAGAAGACTGATAATGTCTCGCTGCAAGGAATAAAGATGTGATCTCAATAAGAGGAGAAGGAGAAGCAAGAGAAGTCTGTGTCATCTGAACTTGTAAGACCTGTCAAATATGCAATCTCCTCAACTGTATCATCATCAAAAGGTATGCAATTGGCATCATCAAGGGGTATGTGGAAATCCATAGAAATATCATTTGGGAATGGAGAGATATGTGGGTCTCCATAGATCTCCCAAATGCTAGTCCAAAGAGCGCGTGGGCACTCAATATGTGAGATAGAACACATGGTGTCAAAATCAACACTAGAACCAATCAATCCTACAATATGATCAACATAATTTCCCCATGCAGATTTCCTCCCAAGTGTATCTGGTTCAGGTATGAGTCCATAAAGATAAGGCAAAAGATTAAGCCACCTAATATGTGTCAAGATGCCCTTTTTCTAAGAATCATAATTATCCTTACCCAATGTTACCACAAAAGGGTGAATAGCAAAACCCATGATATCTCCTCAAATAAATTAGATCAAAGATCAACAATCTAAATATGTATTAATGCTGATAAATGAAGCCCAACAAAATAAATAGAACTTCTCCAGGTGCTAAAATATCCATAATATCAAACAAAAGCCATAAAGCTAACAAATTGAATAAAGAATACCAGGGGCTGAATCTGGAAAAAGTGCATGGATAGTTGTGTAGAGCTCCTCAATACCTTTCTGAAAAAAACACAAAAAATTGGAGATCGTCACAAAAAGATACAAGCTCTGATACCATGTTGGAGTTGATGATTAGGTCGAAACACCAGGATCACCTACAAAACCTAAGATTTACCTTCCACAAGAGAAAAAAACAAAGAGGAATAATTTGTACAATAAGGATGAATTAATGAAATGGATTCTTAAATTACATGTGAGAACTTGCTTTTACATTTGCAAGTTAGAGAAAACCCTAATATGACTTAAGAATAACCTAAGACTAAAATTAGCCCTAAGTAAACTTAATAAAGTGTAATTAAATATTTAATTACACCAACATTGGCATCCCTGGTAGAGGGCTCCATCTTCTAATATCAAGTTCTTTTGTATCTATCTTTTTCTATTCTATATCTAAAATTTCTAGATTTTGTTTGTAGTACTTTATTTTTAGCATTTTACTAAATTTCCTTTATCTTTTTAGCAATTAGTATAGTTTCTATTTTCATCGTTTAGTGCAAAAAGGGTCTGGTAACATTATTCTATCAAAGACAAGTAGATAGAAAAACTAAAATAGATCCTAGTGTAGTTGTAGTGGAAAATTCCCTTGGCTAATACATTTTGGTCAAGGTGTAAATCTGTCCTCCTCTACATTTGCAAATGAGAGAGTTGATGAAGTAAAAGAGGTGGTGATTGTAGATGAAGGATGGCATGAAGAAGTGAAGATGGAGAATTTTTATTTTCAAAATATTGTTTATGATGATTTATGTGCTAGTGTTGCAGTAGCGAGTCGAGATAGATGTTGGTGGAGGAGGTCAAAGTAGTGTGGAATAAATTCCACAAGACAAGAGGAGGAAAGAAGATTTTGGTGGAGGTAGATGGTTTTTGATGGGTTGAAACCCACAAGAGGAAGAAGAAAGAGGAGATACATTTGGTGGAGGTAGGGCTATGGTGGACAAAGGTCCATGAGAGGAAGGAAGATTTGAAACTAGACATGGTGAAGGAGGATGCAAATTTTCTTAGATAAATGATGGAAGAGGCAAAGGATGAAACTTTCTAATGTACCTATTATAACCTGATGGAGTTTTCTATAGATTGTTCACTATTTGGAAGGATGGTTCTACCATTCGACTCCATTTTGTGAGCTCATGCTCACAAAATTTTTTTGACATATCTAGTGTATGACCATTTAGATCCACAAGCAATCCTACACCACCAAAAACATTTGCAAGTTTTATTTTCTATTTCTCCTTTGTTTTGGTATGTTTTGTGTTTCATATCCTCTATCAAATTGCTTCTTAAAGGTTTCTATAGTAAGGTTGTAGATTTATTTATGAATCTTAGACTTATATTAGTGCTAGAAAATATTTTAAAGTTGTTATGGAACTCTCACATATTGTTGTAGGATAGTTTGGTTTGAAACTACTTCAGGAAGATCATGCATTCCCAGTTACACAAGATCTATGTATTTTAAACTTGTTTATGCCTTCGTAACTAGTTGTAGGAAATATAGGTGATGCTTCAAATATAAATACAAAGTGCTATATTGTGCTAATAAGATAAAACAATTATACAATATAATAATTTTATATTAGATTTTGTCATAAAGCTATTTGATAAGATAAAATGATTATGCAATATAATAATTTATATTAGATTTTGTCATGAAGCTATCTCATGAATTGTCACTTGTAGCTTTCTTATTTAAGGGAGGCTTTTAATATCTTTTATCCAATTTTGAAGTCATAAGTCAAGCTGACACAATGATTATTATTAACAATAACTAGAGATTATTTTTCTATGACTCCTGGCAAGAAATTTCTTTAATAAATTTTTGAAGGCATACTAATTGGAGGTAAACCTTAACTAGCCGGTACGTTGTAAAACAACCAGCTGGTCAAAATGTAATCAACTCAGACATTTTCGATGATTTCTTTGACAAATTAGAGCATTCGACATGTGCAGAGGAGTCAATTGATTAGGTCTATGAGATTGGTCACAGGTCAAAAAAATGAAAAAATAGTCAGCACACAATGTGCTATCTATTTACGGTGGGCGCTAATTGGAAAACTCCCAACCGCAACCTTTCATATTTTTCTTGAATTAATGGCAGTTAAATCTAGGTGCCTACATGGATTGATGTCTTATTTATTGAGTGTGGCTTGTGGTGGATGTTTTATTCTTTTCCTTGGATGTTACTATTCTTCATCTTGGCAATATATCTTCTAATCACATGAGGCATTGTATAATTTCATGTGGACATTTCGTTGGCCACTAATGTTCCTCCTTGTTTTGGTTATCTTTTTGATAGAATGACATTGCCTCAACTATTCTTGGTCATTCGTTCATCCATGTGGGATACAGTTACATCTATGAGTCTATGATTCTTTTTTAGGTAGGCGGTTAGATCTCTTGGCCACAAGCTATTTCTTGGAACAAGAGTTACCATTCCTAGGCTACATGACTGTTCATTCATTTGAAAGATGATATGATTTGACAGCTTCTTATTTTGGTAGTATAAATATTAGGCTAGAGATGAGTAGAGAAATGTAACTTTGTTCATGAGAGAAGTCAAGATCTCTGGCTCAAGATAAGAGGGAGTGAAGTTCTATTTATTAGAGTTAAAGAAGAGTGTAATCTGGTGTGAAAAGTAAGAATTGTAATGAGAGGGTGATGGATGTGTTGAAGTCTCACTTTGAGTGAATAGAGTAGTAGGCTATAAGAAATGTTGTTGTAGCATGTTATAATAAGCTTTAGGAGAAGAATAAAAGAATTTATATTTTGCATTGTTGTTCCATTTATGTGTAGAAGTGTGTGTTTGAGTGTGAAAGCTGGAAGGATTGACTACCCTTAAGTGGATGTGTTGAAGTCTTATTTTGAGTGAATAGAGTAGTAGGATACAAGAAATGTTGTAATATAACAGATCATGTAGAAAAGCTATAATAAGCTTTAGGAGATTAATAAAAAAAATTATGTTAAATTGCATTGTTGTTCCATTTGTATGTAGAAGTGTGTGTTTGAGTGTGAAAGTTGTGAGGATTGACTACCCTTAAGTGGGTTCTCCATCTCTCACTATATAACAATAAGAGGACAACTTTTTGCTAAAACTACTTACTACTCACTTGGGTGACCAAATCTTTTTCTTTTACACATCTTCTTAGGAAAGTTGTTGAGTGTCAAAGATATTTCAACCATTTGACTATCGTGAACAATAATTCACCTTGCTTTTTCAAACATATATTTTCTATAAATTTTCCCCTTCTCTCTTATAATGCCCTTCCAAATGAATAAATTATTCTAAGGTATTAGTTATGATTTGATAGATTACAAGTGATGTGTCATAGCCAATCACTTTATGGATGTGTTGTATTTTTTCTTTGTTTCATTGTCAATCTCTCTCTAATGTGATCAAAATTTAATTAGGATGATCATTTAATCTAGTTCATCAAGAATCTTCTTTCCTTGGCAACTTGGTTTGGTTGGACTTGACTCTATAGTTTTTTTCCTATTGACTTCCATTAATCACCTTATTCAATTGTTGGGTTCGTCAAGATTATCTTCTTACAATATGACAATCCCTCTTCCTTTTACTTTGTTGCTTATAATATTTCTCTAATGGTTTGCATGCTCTTTCTTTCTTTATGTCTATCTAAATTTGGAGTTCCATGTCGCCTTCTATGTTAGGTAAATATAACTCTAGTTTCCTTTCTAAATCTCTCTTTTAGAAGTTACCTAAAAAAATATAAGATTCCAATAGAATATCTAGCTAGAATAAGTTAATGGAAATTCCTCAAAGAGTTAGAACTAATCCTTACTATTAGATATATGGTTGGATGGTTAGCTTTGAAGATGTTATGATGGAGAGCTAAAAGTTTATAAGTTATTCTTCTACCTTTCGAAAAAGATATTATAATTCTTTAAGCTTTCTAAAAAAATATTTTTTTTTTAAGCTTTTGATACATTCTAACTACTAAAAAGTGATAATGAAAAATTAAAATTATATTTTATTATTCAAAAAAACTATTATTATAAAATTAAAAATAATAATCTTATATGAAACATTTAGCCTATTACACAAAATCATAGGAGATTGAGAATTATATACTAAAATTAGTGACATCTAGTATTGACTAATCTAAATGTTAGGAAATTGATAATTATATACTAAAATTAGTGATGGTATTAGCTAACCTAAACGTTAGAAGATTGAAAATTATATACTAAAATTAGTGATGGTATTGGCTAACCTAAATGTTAAGAAATTGAGAATTATATGTTAAAATTAGTGATGCTATTGACTAACTTAAATGTTAAAAGATTGAGAATTATATACTAAAAGTAGTGATAGTATTGGCTAACCTAAACTATAATAATAAGTTCTAAACTTTTAAAAAAAAATTAACATTAAATAATTAAAATAAAATCATAAAATCTTAAATGAGTTTGTATTTATAAATTTTAGCTCAGATTAAATTCTACTTAAAGATGGGTTGTATACCTTTGATAGTGTTCTTTATGAGATTACTTGTTTGTGCAAAACATCTCATCTTATTGATTGTAGTCTAAAGTCACATGCATACTTGCAGCCATACTATGTGATCTCTAACAATATCTCATTGAACTTTGTCTTGATATTCTTTATTTGTCATTCTTCTTGTTGAAATCATTTTTGAAGTGTAGGCTATGAATTCAGTGGATTTTGCAAATGGTCTATCTCACTTATAAATATGATTGAAAATGAAACATTCCAAGAATTCCAGAAACACGTGACATCTAGGGGTCCTTAAAATTTTAATTTTGTTGTCATCATCTATCATTTTCTTAATTACATCTTAACAACTTAATAGAGAGGTCGCGTAATATAAACTATAAAACACTTGCATTTTGTTGTTAGATGATAGGTTGGATGACTCAGTAGAGTAGACACAGTTTAATTGTGTCTTCCCCTTAACTTCCATTGCTAACCTGTTAAACATATCCAATTAAATGGCAATAATAAACATGGTCATATAGTAAGTGGTTGGAAAATTTAATCTAGAGCATGTGCATTTACTGCACCTATCCCGCCATAGATCTCCATAAAATCTCCTTCTCATTGCCTCTGTAAAATAATTAATGTACATTTGCTAGCCTATCTGTTTATTCTTAATGCTAGTCAATCTCCACTTACTGAGGTAGGTGAATTTGAATTTTGAGCGAGAGATTTATTTTTGGTGATATCCATAAGACAAAATGAGGGAATGCTGAGTAGTTCAAGAGATAGAGATAGAGAGGCAGAAGAGGAAGTTATAGAAGTAGCTGCAACAGAGAATATTTTGTGAACAACAGTTCTAAGTAGATTTGTCTATGTCTACAGGGAGTAACAGATAGCTCCATATTATTTTGGTTTTGTATGCAGCTCCAAATTGCTACTAATCATGTTCGTGATCTTGTAGTTTCATGTTTAGAAATCATTTGTAAATGCTATTTTTCTGATTTAATAGAACAATCAAAAGTTTGCAAGTCTAGTTGTGTGTCTCCTTTGCTTCCTATTTTTTTGGTTATTCCACATTTTATTAGTGTTTGGGATTCAAAAAATCGTTCAGATTGGTATCAAATCTAGAAGACCGCAAATCTTGAGTGAGTTGGGCATTTATTTTCTAGGTGTTTAAAGTTTGTTTGATAGGAGACATGGCTGGAGAAGAAACTAAGAGTTGGCAACAACCACCACAATTTAATGGACAAAACTATGATGTTTGGGCAAAAAAAATAAGACCATAGTGGTTGCAAATTATTTATGGGAGCTTTTGATCAATGGGTTCAATGATGTGACTGACCCAACTACATATGTAGCCCTCACAAACAACCAAAAGACCCAACTAAAGGAGACAAGGAGGAAAGATGTAAAAGCCCTCAGTTTGATTGAGGCAGCCTTGACATAGGCAATTTTCCCTAGAATAGCAGTAGCTAACTATGCAAAAGAAGCATGGGAAATATTGCAAAATAGTTACAAGGGAACTGACAAAGTAAGATCAGTGAAACTCTAGCTGCTTAGGAGAGATTTTGAGACCTTGCAAATGAAAGACAGGGAGTCCATTTTGGATTTTCACACAAGGGTTTCCACCTTGGTTAATCATTTGAGGATAAATGGAGAAACCATGGATGAGCAAAGGATTATAGAGAAAATCCTTAGAAGTTTACCCCTAGGTTTGACCCAATAGTTATTACCATAGAAGAGACCAAAGACCTCTCAAAAATAGCACTTGACACGCTAATGAGTTCCTTGCTAACCCATGAGCATCACCTAAATAGGTTTGCAAATTCTTCCCATGAGCAAGCTTTCAAAGCTCAAGCCAACTCAAGAGGTAGGGGGAAAGGTAGAAACAACTCCAGATGAAGCTCAAGAGGCAGAGGTAGAGGCAGATCTAGACGTGGAAGTGCTGGAGAAGATAGCTCAAGACGAGTGCACACAACCAAGAGGGAGCAAGTAGTTCTCAATTCAGCTTCAGACAATTCAAGAAGAACAACAACTCGAGTCAGAAGTTTGACAAGAGCAATGTTGAATGTTATTATTGCCATAAGTTTGGTCATTATGCAAGTGAGTGCTAGAAAAAGCAACGTGATCAGTCCAAGCAAAGTACAAATGTGGCTAAAGGTAATTAGTCAAAGGCCTTTATCATGTGCAACATTGTTGAGCAAGGCAGTGATGAGGTATGGTTTTTAGACAGTGGATGTAGCAACCACATGAGTGGTAATGAGAGTTTATTTTCTTCCAGTGATAAAATGTCAAGTCTGAGATAAAAATAGGAAACAATGAAATAGTTCCAATTGTGGGAAAGGGGTCTATTATGTTTCACACCAATCAAGGTGAGAAGGAGACTGAAAATATATATTTTCCCCTAGTATAAAGCACAATCTAATGAGTATTGGACAACTAATCAAAAAAGGCTATAAAGTGTTGATGGAAAAGGGTGAATGCATCATTTATGAGAAGGATGAAAGAAATAAAATACTTGCAACAGTGCCAATGACACAGAATAAAATGTTTCCCTTGAGGTTAGAAATGTGTTTCTCAGCTCAGTGGCTCCGAACGGCTCCTGAGTCAACCAGATGACGTCTAAAGTAGTGGCTCAGCAGTCATCCTTCAAGAATGTCATTCAAGACCCCTCAAATCTTTGGCATCTCAAGTATGGACACTTAGGTTATGTTGTTTTGAACCTTTTGTCAAAGAAGGGTATGGTTAGAGGTTTGCCAACCATTGTAGAGCCTAGTGGTAAATGTGAAGCCTACATTTTAGGAAATCAACACAGGCTGCCCTTTCAATCAGGGAATTCTAGAAGGACAAGAGCACCATTGGAGCCAGTGCACATTGATTTGTGTGACCCTATACAAACAATTTCTATTGGTAAGAGCCAATATTTTATGACCTTCATAGATGTCTACAGCCATAAGACATGGGTTTATTTCTTATAACATAAATCTAAAGCATTTAACAAGTTTAAAGTGTTTAAGGCCCAAGCTGAAAAGGAGAGTGGACATTTCATCAAGGTCCTAAGGTCAGATAGAGGGAGAGAGTATACCTCCAATCAGTTTGTGAATTTTTACAAGCAACATGGCATTAAGAAGGAGCTAACAACAACCTATACTCCGCAGCAAAATGGAGTGGCTGAGAGGAAAAATAGAACCATTGTGGAGATGGCAAGAAATATGCTTAAAGCCAAGAGACTCCCAAATGAATATTGGGGTGAAGCTGTAGCAACAACAGTATATTTGATAAATAGAAATCCTACAAAGGTAGTTCGTGACAAGATTCCACAAGAAGCATGGATGAAATGCAAGTGGACGGTTGAGCACTTGAGAGTGTTCGGGTATGTGGCATATGCACTCGCGTGAAAAGAGAAGAGGCAAAAGTTGGATGACAAGGGTGAGAAGTGTATCTTCATGGGCTATAGTGAAGAGTCCAAAGCCTATAGGTTGTATAACCCAATCACCAAGAAAATAGTTATTAGCAAAGATGTGGAGTTCATAGACAATGAGTCATGGGATGGCTTGATAGATACTGACAGCTCTGGATAGCTCCCAACAACACTGATTGATGAAGAAAAGGAGTATGAAGTGCAGCAAGATGATGTTATGGAGCCTCGTAGACAACTCCAGAGAGCTCCTGACATAGACCATAGACAGGTGTAGAGTTCTGTATACAGAGCTCCAAATAGCTTCAGACAGCTCCAAACACAGATAGAGAGCTCTAGACAGCTCCTGACAGGGTCTATGAGAGTTCAGACCCCACTCTTGTCTCTCGCCTCCCTAATGCCAAGAAAGATCAAGAGTCTAAGGGAGATCTACCAAAATGAAAGGTATGATGAAAGTATGAATTTTGCATTATTTTCTCATAGTGATCCAATTTATTTTAAGGACACTATGAAAGAAAAGAAGTGTGAAACCATGGATGAGGAGATAGATGCAATAGAGAGGAATAGAACATGGGTGCTAATTGATTTGCCTCCCAACAAACAAGTCAGTGGAGTGAAATGGGTCTATTAGACCATGAGCAATACCGATGGAAGAATAGAAAGGCATAAGGTAAGATTAGTTGTCAAGGGGTACAAATAACAGTTTGGGAGAGATTATGATGAGACATATGCTCTAGTTCCAAGAATGGAAACCATGCTAGCAATTATAGCAATCGCAGCCCAACACAAATGGAAGGTGTATCAAATGGACATGAAGTCTGCCTTCTTGAATAGAGAGTTGAAAGAGGAAGTGTATGTGGAGCAGCCACCTGGTTATGAAGTTTCGGGTCAAGAAAACAAGGTATACAGGCTGAAGAAAGCTCTTTATGGGCTAAAGCAAGCACCATAGGCATGGTACAATACGATTGACTCATATTTGTTGAATAATTGCTTTAGCAAAAGCAATAGTGAGCCCACTCTTTACATCAAGACAGCTGATGGTAAGATTTTAATTATTGTCTTGTATGTTGATGATTTAAGTTTACTGGAGATGATGATTTCCTCATTGCTAATCTTAAAGAGGCTATGAAAAGAGAATTTGAAATGATAGACTTAGGTCTCTTGAGGTATTTTCTAGGCATAGAAGTAAAACAAATGCATGATGGTATATTTATCTCTTAAACAAAGTATGCAGTAGAAATTTTGAAGAGGTTTAGGATGTAAGATAGCAAGTTTGCCCCCACACCAACAGCTACGGGTCTAAAATTGAGCAAGGAGGACAGCAGCAATGAAGTGAACCCAACCCTCTACAAGAGTATGGTTGGAAGTCTGATGTATTTGACTACTACTAGGCCTGATATAATGCATAGTGTAAGTATGATTCCCAGATTTATGGAGACTCCAAAAGAGTCACATTGGCAAGTGGGTAAAAGAATCCTGAGATATGTGAATGGAACCAAAGGATATGGCATTTTGTATAGTACAACAAATGTTTTTGGGTTGGTTGGTTACACGGATAGTGATTGGGTAGGGAGTGTAGATGACAGGAAGAGCACATTTGGATATGTGTTTCACTTGGGATCGGGACTCATCTCATGGGCTTCCAAGAAACAACCCATAATTTCCCTATCTACAGCTGAGGCTGAGTGTATAGCAGCTAATGTAACAACATGTCAAGCTATTTGGCTAAGAAGGATCTTAGCAGATTTGAAGGAAGAACAAAAGGATGGAACAACTATATTTTGTGACAATACTTTAACAATTGCTTTGACAAAGAATCCAATTTTTCATGGAAGAAGCAAGTACATTGAAATCAGGTATCATTTTATAAGAGAATTAGTTGAAAATGGTGAAATCAAAATAAAATTTTGTAGGTCTGAGTAGCAGCTTGCAGACATTTTTACCAAACCATTAAGCAAGGAGAACTTTGAATGTCTCAGACACAGCTTAGGCATTGTGGACAGCTCCAGTTTTAGTTCCAGAAAAAAAAAATCTAGACAGCTTCAGACAACTACAGACAACTCCCAAGACATAGAATGAAAGAGGTATGTGGCTCCAGATTAAGGGGGAGTGTTGAAAATTAATCTAGAGCATGTGCATTTACTGCACCTATCCCGCCGTAGATCTCTGTAAGATCTCCTTCCTGTTGCCTTTGTAAAATAATTAATGCACATTTGCTAGCCCGTCTATTTGTTCTTAATGCTGGTCAGTCTCCATTTATTGAGGTAGGTGAGTTTGAATTTTGAGCAGGAGATTTATTTTTGGTGATATCCATAAGACAAAAAGGAGGGATTATTAAGTAATTCGAGAGATTGAGACAGAGAAACAGAAGAGGAAGTTGCAGAAGTAGCAGCAGTAGAGAATGTTGTGTGAACAATAGTTCTAAGTAGATTTGTATGTGTCTGCAGGGAGCAGCAGATAGCTCCAGATTGTTGTGGTTTTCTATGCAGCTCCAGATTGCTGCTAATCATGTTTGTAATCTTGTAATTTCATGTTTAGAAATCATTTGTAAATGTTATTTTTCTGATTTAAGAGAACAAACAAAAGTTTGCAAGTCGAGCTGTGTGTTTTCTTTGATTTCTATTTTTTTTTGTTATTCCACATTTTATTAGTGTTTGGGATTCAAAAATCCTTCATAAGTGTCGATACATTTTTTTCTTGTAAAACAGCTTGTACAAAGCCTCAAATAGCTAGCAAGCTTATGTATAAATACATCTCTCGTTAGAATCTCATCTCTCATCATTTAACCAAAATTTGGCATCCTAAATATTTACATCAGTTTTCTGCGTTGTGTTTTTTGCTCTATTGGGAGTACTCAGAAATTAGAGCAAGAAAATGGCAAATTCTGAACTGAAGAAGCCGCTGCCCTTGGCATCTTTAAATCACATATCTCTTGTATGCAGATCTGTAGAGGAATCAATGAATTTCTACAAAAATGTACTGGGTTTTGTTCCAATTAAGAGGCCTGGATCCTTCGGCTTTGATGGAGCCTGGTAAGTTATTGTTATTGAAACTTTGTCACCATTCTTATTATTTCTCTTTTTATTTGAATACCAACAACAACAATGAGATAATTGATCTGCAGGCTGTTCAATTATGGAGTGGGCATACATATGCTGCAATGCGACAACACAGACAGTTTGCCCAAAAAATCCGAAATTAATCCAAAGGACAATCACATATCGTTTCAGGTGGGATTACTGCCTTATCTAATCTGGGTTCTCTGTTTTTGTTTCTGGGAAATCTATTTTGATGATTTTTGTTTGTGAATATACAGTGTGAAAGTATGCAAGCAGTGGAAAGGATATTAGAGGATATGAAGATCAAGTATGTGAAGAGAAGAGTGGAGGAAGGGTGATTATATGTTGATCAAATATTTATGCACGATCCAGATGGCTTCATGATCGAGATGTGCAACTGTGAGAATCTGCCAGTGGTGCCATTAGGCTCTTCTGCCTGTCACAAAGTACCGTCTGCCATTAAGCACAACAATAGTAAACAATCTTTGCTAAAACTTGCAAGCAATACAAAACATCACTAAGGCTTTGCCATGTACGGCTAAGTCCGTCTCTCTTGCTTGCCTGGATATTTGTTAGTATTGTTTCCTTTCAGTAATAGCTATCATTGTATTTGTTCATGAAACTACCAATAGCTTCGTTGATTTTTAGGTTTTCTTTGACTTCATCTTGCAACGACGAAGTGTTGCATTTATTGTCAATTAGTTATCTCGAGTTCATTTTGCAACAATATGTATTTGTTGTATTTATTGTTCATAATTTGTTCGTTTTGTTTGCATACATAAGTTTTATAATACTATTTTTACTTATTAGTAAATAAATCTATAAAAAACATAGTTATTATTTGTATTTTTATAGGAAAATACATGTTTCCATATATATATATATATATATAAGATTAATTTAATGATAATAATTTGTGGATTTTTTTATTAAATAAATGTATCTAGTTTTGTGATCAAGGAATGAATGGTTGGCCTCCTAGCCATGTGAAGATTCTAGAATTTTTTGATGTCTCAAGGTCTAGAATGGGATGTTTTAGTTTGTTATTTGCCTTGTGATCAAAATATTCTATTTGTTCTATACTAGGTTGAGCTTCAAGACTAGGATTGAGCATATGATTTGTGAAATTATCCTATACTTGTGGACTTGATCTAGTATTTTGTACACCTTTGCTTTCTATTATGCCTAATTTGCCTTTGCTTCTTCTTTGTTTCCATTATTTGGGGGCTAATGATATTTCATAATACGTTTGGAGCATATCATTAGTCTTACAAGAGGACACAAATTCTCTTAGGTTAACCCCATAAAACTAAGGTAAATGACCAAACACAACACTTTTTAGACATGCACATGTTCCAAGAAAGCTCATGTAGACTTATATTCATTTTAGTGTTACAATGCAAATGATATGTGGATAAGCTCCAAAGTTTGCCTAAAATTTAAATTTAAATTTTGGAAAAGTAGGGGGCTAGTTTGTAACTATTAGGTTAACCTTGCAACCATAGAAATGACCATGAATGGAAAGATGATCAAATCTAGGTGGATAACAACTATATCAAAATAGGTGTTTGGATAAGTATAGTAAATGCAAGGCTTGGATGAATGTATAGGTATTTGTGCATATAAGGATAAGGAGAGGGCTAAATATATGGGAATGTGCACACATAGATAAGTGAAAGGTTAAGGAAATTAGCCATCTTTAAACAAGATTGTGTCATTTGTCCATATATACATGTATCAAGACATTCCGCCAAAATAAACACACAAATAAAGGAAAAATAAAATAATCTTATATAAAAAAATTAACCTATTACAAAAATGATAAGAAATTAAGTGTTAATTTATTAAAATTAGTAATGGTATTGACTAAACTATAATAATAGATTTTAAACTTTAAAATACAATCCTAAATGAGTTTGTTATTATTTGTTCGTGAAACTACCAATAGCTTCTTTGATTTCTAGGTATGCTTTGATTTCATCTTGCAATGACTAAGTGTTGCATTTATTGTCGATTAGTTATTCTTGAGTTAATAAGAGACATGATGTTTTATTCTTGAGTTCATTTTGCTAACAATATATATTTGTTCCAAATATTGTTCATAATTTGTTCGTCTTGTATGCATACATAAGTTTTATAATACTTTTCTAAGTAGTAAATGAATTTAAAAAATATAGTTATTAAACTATTTTATAGGAAAATATACTATGCCTAACCTATATTTTAGGTTAGGAAAATATACTATCTCTAACCTATATTTTAGGTTAATATATTTTTAAAATATCATCCACGTCAATAGTCAAAGGTCAATTTTGGCCAATAAAAATAAGATAAATATTTATTAATTTTTTTTGTGAATGAGTTGTAAAATTACTATTGAATGTTTGACTATTGAAGTGGATGGTATTTAAGTAGAGTGTATATATACAATTAATTTAGATGCTTTGTGATCAAGGAATGAATGGTTCATTTGAAGATTTCAGAATTTTTTATGTCTCAAGGTTTAGAATGGGATGTTTTAGTTATTATTTACATTGTGATTAAAATATTTCATTTGTTCCACATGAGGTTGAGCTTCAAGATTAGCGTTAAGCCTATGATTGAGAAATTATCCTATACTCGTGGACTTGATCTAGTATTTTGCACACCTTTACTTTCTATTTTTCCTAAGGTAAATGACTAAAGATAACACTTTTTAGACATGCATATTGTCATGCAAACTCGTATTCATTTTAGTGAACTAATTAAACTGTTGGAATGAGAATGATATGGCGATAAAGCTTGAAATATTAGGAGGTGTAAAATGAATACTAGTATCAAATTGCACAAAACATGTACTTAGTCATATAGAGGAAAGAAAACAATAGACAAAAGTTGGCCTAAAATTTAAATTTAAATTTTGGAAAAGTAGGGAGCAAGTTTGTAACTATTAGGTTGACCCTACAACCATAGAAATGACCACGGATGGAAAGAAGGTCAAATCTAGCAGGATAACAACTAAATCAAAGTAGGTGTTTTGATAAGTATAGTAAATGCAAGGCTTAGATGAATGTATAGGTATTTGTGCATACAAGGATAAGGATAGGGCTAAATATATGGGAATGTGCACACATAGATGAATGAAAGGCTAAGGAAATTAGCCCATCTTTAAACAAGATTGTGCCATTTGTCGATATATACATGTATCAACACATTCCACCAAAATGAACACAAAAATAAATGAAAAATAGAATAATCTTATATCAAAGATTTAACCCATTACAAAAATGGTAAGAAATTAAGTGTTAATTTATTAAAATTAGTGATGGTATTGACTAAACTATAATAATAGATTTTAAATTTTAAAATACAATCCTAAATGAGTTTTTATTTATAAATTTTAGCTTAAATTAAAATCTACTTAAAAAATGGCTTGTATACCTTTGATAGTGGTCTTTATGAGATTTTTGTTTAAAAAGAGGGGTAAAAATTTAGTAATAAAATAAATCAACAATACATAACCAGGAGGGCAACTGCCTCCAGAAACAACAAAAGTCTAGAACAAAGTATAATCAAAGCAACCAGCCAAACCAGAACAAGGGGAACATCTATAACCCCAAAGCTCTAAACAGGAGCCTCAACTAACCATCCATATCCCCTGAGATCAACCTTTCCAAAATTTGAACACCTTCATGTGACAACTAGTCCCAACTATCAACATTCCAATCTCCCTCCTACTCTGAACCCCACTTGGCCAAGAAATCAGCCACATAGTTCCATTCCCTAGGAACATGGACAATTGAAATAAACTCCATCAAGTGACTCAACAGACTAATCTATTGAACCACATGTGCCAATTGCCATTGCACCCCATCCACTACCTGTTCATTTAGAGGATTAATCACCACCTGGGAGTCAGATTCACAGATAACCCTGTGCCAGCCCAAAGCACACCCTTTTTCCAGAGCATAGAGAATAGCAAGAGCTTCCATCAAATTATTAGTTTGATGTCACTTATATATAGAGAAGAAAAAAAGGACAGCACCATGGCTATCTCTTCCTATCCCCCCAATCCCATCATGACCAAGATTCCCCCTACAAGAACCATATGTATTGATCTTAATAATACCTAGAGGTGGAGTGGACCACCGACCATCTCTTTGAATCTTGCTCTTAAGTTGACCCCTTTTCCTGGACCAAGTAGAGCATGAACCTCCAACAACTAGACTCAAATTTTGTGCAGTCTACAACTCCCCAATGTCTAACTAAGTAGAGAGATCACACTTAGCCGCAAGGGTTTCCTAAAGCATACTAAGAATCCTCTGCCACACTCGTTGGACCACCAACTTCCTCCCCTGAAAAATCCCCTAATTCATTTCCAACCAAAGCTACCATAAAATAAAAGGACCAATAATCCAAGCCACTTGCAAAAAATAAGCTTTACCTGAGGGTCTACCCAAATTTCTCCAAAAATCAACTAAAGAAGAAGCATGTACACAAGCCTACTTCCAAGCACCCCACCAAAATTACCAAATCTCTCAAGCATGAAGACATTGAAAGACCAAATGAGCCTAAGACTCCTCCTCCCATTGCAAAGGAAACAAATGGATGGCCCCTGAAAACCCCTTTTCTGAAGATTATCCCAAGTAAGATAATGATTTTGAGCAACCAAACAAAGAAATTAATTACATTTAGGCCACCCAAATTTATTCCACACAAACTTCCACCAAGGAGGTTCCATCTCCCCAAACTTCTACCTATCTGGTACCTGATATCTAGAAGCAATAGAATACGCACCTTTTAGGTTTGGACTCCTCGCTAGAGAAGTGTTCTCCTTCAAGGAACTACAAGCTCTACCAGCTAGAATATGAACTAACTCCTCCCGATCTACCAACGAACCCCCCTGCGGCCACTCAGTAGAATCCTTCCATCTATAAACCTCCACCCGACCCAAAGACTGAACCGATTTGAAATGACCCACATGACTCCAACCAGCATCAAGAAAGAGGTTTCACAAAGGTTGTAAATGTGGAAATTCTGACAAGATAGGCAAATGACCGTCTCAAGAGTCATACCAAAACAACACCTCAGAACCCCTATTACAAATCCAAAACAACCCCTACTTAACAAGGTTGGCCCCCCTTTTGAGAGTACCCCAAACCATAGATCCTTTACTAGAGAGAGTAATCCTAGGGATGTCAGCACTTTCAACTCCCCCCAAATACTTGTAGTTGAGAATCTTAGCCCAGTCCTAATCTTAAGAAGTGCAACACCTCCAATATAGTTTGGTAGCTAAGGCCTACCCAGTAAGACTAGCCTATCGAAGACCAAGACATTTTGCTTGTTTTGGCCAATAGATAGACTCCCACTTGACCAAACTCCACTTTGAAGATTCCAAATTTCCAGCCAATAAGAATTGTTTGGACAAAGCATTAAATTCCTCAATGAAGCTTGAGGGAGCTCCTTGAACAAAACACTTGTAAATGGGAAGAGCTTAAATCACTGATTTTAATAAAGTAATCCTCCTAGTAGAGGACAACCATCTACAAGTCTAGTGACTAACCCGCTTACAAAACTTATCTAGGATATCCTACCAAAAACCCCTAGACACACTGCCAACATTAATGGGGATCCCAAGATAGACAAGAGGAAGAGTCCCAATATGGAATCTGAGAATCCCAACAATCTTATCCTAAATACGTTGAAGAGTATTAAATAAAAAGATGAAGGACTTGTCTTCATTAATCTTTTGACCAAAAGCAACTAAATAAATAACCAAATCCTTTCTTAAGTTAACTGCTTCATTAACTTTGGCTAAACCCATCAGAGCAGTGTCATCAACAAATTGTAAATGAGAGTGAGGAGGCAAATTGCTGCCCCAACTCCAACCTTGGATCAAACCTTGAGCCACATGAGATTTTATGACTCTATCTTTGTGAGATTACTTGTTTTTGCAAATCATCTATCTTATAGATGGTAGCCTAAAGCCACATGCATACTTTCTTGACCATACCATGTGATCTCTAATTGTATCTCATTGAATTTTAGTCTTGACATTATTTCTATGCTATTCTTATGGTTGAAATCATTTCTAAAGTGCAACCTATGAATTCTGTGTATGATTACAATTGAAACATGCCAAGAATTCCAAAACAATGCAAGCTTTAGGGACTTACAATTTAAATTTTGTTTCCATAGATTCTATCATTTTGTTAATTGCATCTTAACAAGATAATAGAAATGACACACTGCATGACTCAGTAGAGCAGACATAATTTAATTAACTCTTCCCACTTCAATTTCCATTGTTGACATGTTAAACATAGCCAATTAAATGGCAATAATATACATGGTCATACATGAAGTGTCAATACCCTTTTTCTTTTATAACTTAAAATAGCTTATGCAAAGCCTCAAATAGCAAGCAAGCTATTTTGATTGTTTTTAGTTTCTATTTGGCAATCGGTTAAGTTATTGGAAGTTTAGATTATGGTTGTTATTTTGCTTCCTAAGTTGCTTTGTATTTGTAGCCTTTCTACTAAAACATTGGGTATGGATGATTATTAGATTGGAGATAGCTTTTTTGTTGGTGGATGGCCATGCCATCAAGCCGTGTGATCTGGCTATAGCTATTCTTTTCTACTTGTTCTAATTGTTTAGATTATATTATGCTTAATCTATTATAAAAAAAATTATTGTTAAAACACAATTTCTTTGTTTTTAATGCACACGTACATTTTATAATGCTTTGAATGTACACATAAACTTTACACTAAACTTTCTTATTAGAAAATAAATCTACAAAATACAGTTATTTTTAGATTTTATTTTGCAATGATAAGAAAAATACACTAGTTTAGGTTAATCTAATAATATGTGTATATATAATATAATTGCTTAGATTAGTTTAATGGTAATATATCTATGGGTTATTGTTTTATAAATATTATAGTAATTAAATATAGACAATAAATAAAAAAATGAATGTATTTAGTTTTATGACCAAGGAATAATTGATTTGTAGGAAGACTATGGAATCTGTGATCTCTTAGAGTTTGGAATTGTATGTCTCAATCTGTTATTTCCCTTGTGACCAAAATATTCCATCTATTCTATATGGGGTTAGATCTGAGGATCAAAGTTGAGTTTGTAATTGTGAAAATACCCTATACCTATGGACTTCATATGGTACTTTACACACCTTTGCTTTTTGTTTTCCCTGATTTACCTCTATTTTTTTGCCTTTTTTGATATTTGGATATTAGTAATATTTAAGAAATTTACCTTTAGAAGATTGTTGTTAGTGTTAAAAGGGGACATGATCTCCTAGGTCAACCCCCAAAAAACTTAGGCAAATAATCCAAGGCAACAGTCTTCACACATATTTATGCTCTTAGAATTTTCATGCAAATTTAGATTCATTTTCATGCACCAATAGTTGTGTTGTAATGCAAATGATGTGAATAAAACTTTGAAGATTAGAAGGTGTAATATGAATAAAATTGAATGTCTTTTTAACTACTAGCACATAACATCAAATTGCACAAAACGTGTACTTAATCATCTCAGGGTGGAAAAATAATAGGTGATAGGCAGTTTAAATTTGAATTTGAATATTGGAAAGGTGAGGGCCAAATCCTCAATCATGAGGTCAACTCCACGACTACAAAAATGACTACTGGTGGGAAAATAGTCAAATCTAGGTGGATAATGGATATATCAAGCTACATGTTTAATGTAACAATAATGTACATAATCCTAGGCATATAGTAGGATAATATTTTGTATTTCATATTTCCTATCTACATTAGAAGATGAACATTCATCTTGAAGATGAACTAAATAGTCATTTTCTCATTGTTAAATATGTACATTTTGAATGAATGAAGTGAATTTTTTTATTGAATAGCTTGCTTCTTGTCTAAGTCATGTCCATTTTCATTTGTCAATCTTTTTCTTGCATTTACATTTTCAAGCCTTATATTGGTATCAAAGTGGCATGAAAAGGTTTGGTTGAAGTAGGAAGATGAAGAAGATATTTATGAATGGCTATGAAAATAGTTCATGAAGAGTATATGTTCTAGATTGTTGCTTGCATACATGAATGTTCTACCTGCATAATTGGTGACTATCTATAATAAGTGAATGCATGCTTGCAAGTATAAGTCATTTGTAGTTTTTCTAAAAATAATGTATTTTGATGAGGTTTGAAGTTGGCATGCATTATTGTCACACACAATATGTTCATTTTATTATTTTTCAAATTGTTGAGCCGTGAATGATTTTGAAGGGATTTAAATAAGTATAGTATTAGATGTTGAAGATTACATTGTCACTTCTCTTCCTCTTCCCTGACTTGTCATAACAGGCTTTCTATCTATACATTTAATCATTTCTTCTTCAACTTTGTCAATAACCTCATTAAGTTCTCAAAGATATTTGATAGTATTTCCGTGGATGTAACTTTCATGCATTTACCAAAAATGATCATCATCCTTTCCACACAAAGCTTGGAATATTCTTTGAAGGATTTCATTTCATTAGTGACCTTTGTTGGAAATATTTATTCTTGAGCCCAACAAATGCATTAATTATAAACCATTAGAGTGATCCATTGGGATCCATTTTTCCCCCAACCACATCTAACACCAGCTATCATGATTAATGCATTTTGCCAGGGAATTAATTTTAGTTGGTGAGTTTGAATTGGGTGGAAATTTTTGGGAAAAGGCAATAAAGACAAAAGAGAAGAATGAACAGAAGGAATGTTTAGAAGGAAGGAAAGAGAAGAAGAACCTGCAATAGAAGAGATAGAAGAAGGTTGTAGTAGCAACATAGAGCAGAGCTCCAAAATAGAAGCCAGCTCTAGAAGGCAACATAGAGTAGAACTACGGAAGTACGTAGAACCAATCTAGTTAGTTCTAAAAGCTCTGGAAAGATGTGTGGGTTTTTGTGAGGAGTAAATATAGAGTTGTAACTATGAGATTTTGTATGTAAATATTGTTTGAATGTATACTTTGAATATAAATGTAAAATATAGTTTTATGTCTCCTTGCTCTTTGTTTTTGCATTCTCTTGTTTGGTCTTCTTTGCCCTTCTTTAGTTGGATCTTTTTCCAACATATTGGTATTAAAGGCCTAGTTTTATGGGTGTTTAGAGTTAGAGCTCTAAGCTTTCTAGGCATTCAAGGGTAGAGCCGTAGATTTTTGGGTAGTAAGAAAAACCCCTAAAATTTGTGGGTATTAGTAGTCTCCCTCATTTAGGAAAATTGTAGGAGACAATAGGAGTTGGCACTAGCCTCCCACATTTGATGGTAAAAATTACGATGTTTGGGCAAAGAAAATGAAGACCATTTTGGTTCTAATGATTTGTGGGAGTTAGTGGCAAACGAGTTCATAGATGTGACTGACCCAAATGTATATGCAACATTAAGCAATGCTCAAAAGAATTAGTTGAAGGAGACAAGAAAAAATGATGCAAAATCCCTCAGCCTTAATGAGGAAGCCTTGATAGAGGCTATTTTTCCTAGAACAGTAGCTACTAGCTATGCAAAAGAGGCATGGGAAATACTCCAAAATAGTTACAAGGGAACGGACAAGGTGAGACTTGTGAAACTCTACCTACTAACGAGAGATTTTGAGACCCTACAAATAAAGGATGGGGAGTCTATCTTAGATTTTCACACAAGGGTTTCCACCTTGATAAACCAGTTAAGGATAAATCTAGAAATAATGGAAGAGAAAAGGATTATTGAGAAAATCCTTAATAGTTTACCCTCTAGGTTTGACACTATTGTTACTGCCATAGAAGAGGCCAAGGACCTCTCAAAAATTATAGTTGATGAGTTGATGGGTTCTCTTCAAACCCATGAGAAATAATTAAATAGATCTTCTCCTTCCCTATGTTAGGAATTAAGGCGTCTCAACCTTTGCAAATTCCTAATGTTGGTATTTAATTATTTATTTATTTTTAGCCTACTATTGTAATTAAACATGTAAAATTTATTTTGCACTTTGTGGGAGTTGGCATGGTGAAGTGTCATCCTACATGGAATGTGACTAGATGTCATTTGTCCTCATATGAGGAGGTAGGCATCCCATGTTGACTTGGCATGTTTTTTCCATGTGTCGGCACCTTGTGGTCATGTGTAAGAATGTATGATAGATTTTATGATGATGTAAGAGAATATTTCATACATATTTTAGGAAAATTTGGGGCGTCCAAGTATGGAGGGTTGTAAAAGGTGTAAGGGAATCATGTACAAGTGTCACAAGAGTCAAACATGTGTTTGAAAAGTGTGCGTACATGGATTTGGACACCCATCTCTTTTTGCTTACTCTAGAAGCTTCCTTCATGCTCGTATCTCTCTAAAAGTATAGGCGCTTGGAGTTGGAGTGGTATGGTAATGTGCATGCAATATTATGCTATTAGATCTACTCTAATAATCAACATTGGTGAGCTCCTAGAAGAATTTGCATGGCAAGTGTGTTGCAATCTCATTTAGATTTGATAATACATTGTGCAAGTTTTGGAGTGTGGTGTTTTTACCTAAAAGGGTTTTCCCCATGTACATCTTGTGTTGTGTGCATTGTATTTGGCATTTATTGTTATTGTTACCTTTCTATTAATGTGTATCTAAATCTATAACTAGTTAAAAGAAATTTGTAGTATCTTTCCTCATTAGATCATTGTAGGAAGATATTTCTATGTACCTTGCTTCCTTTATGTTGGTATCAGAGCCTGGGTAGTTTTGGTTCTAGTTGTGAGGTAGAGGGTTTCTTGAGCTGATCTTAGTTTGAGTGGGAGCTTGTGCGAAGGAATCTTTGTTGCAGGAAAGAGATGGCGAGAACATATGGAAGGTTTGACATAAAGAAGTTTAATTGAGGCAACTTTGAGTTGTGGGAACTCAAGATGGAGGACTTGTTGGTGGATATAGATCTATGGTTTGTAGTATTCAGAGCCATGCCATCGGGCATGAAGCAAGAAGATTGGGATTTGATGGATCAGAAGGCTAAGGGTCTAATAAGACTCTGTTTAGATGATCCAGTGCTCCTAAATATCCATGAAGAGAAGATTGCAAAGGATCTTTGGAAGAAACTTGGAGACGTTTATCAGGCTAAATCCCTGGTGAACAAGTTATTCCTACGGAAGAAATTGTATTCTCTAAAGATGGAAGATGGAGGATTTGTCATAAATCATTTGAACACATTTAATATGCTTGTTGCCTAGTTGACCTCTATTGGTGTGAAAATGGAGGAGGAGGATTGATGTATGATATTATTGTGTTCCTTACCAGATTCATGGGACCACCTTGTTATGGCCATTGGGAGTACCACTACCACCTTCAAGATGGATGAAGTGGTTGCATCATTACTGTCTAAAGAGATGTGGAGAAAATTTTCTGAAACAGATAAGGAGGCTCTTGTGGTTCCTAGTAGATCGAAAGAGAAAAGAAAGAAAAAGGATAAGAAGAAAGAAGAAAAAGGAAGATCCAAATCCCATGGGAGATCTAAGTTTCTTGGAAAATCCAAGGCCTTATGATGGAACAGTGGCAAACCTAGGCATTTCCACAAGGAGTGCAAGGAGGATAAAAAGAGGAACCATGATTTAGATTCTGACAAGTCCTCTTAAGATGATGGAGAAGCATTTTTCACTTCCTTGGAAATGCATGCATCAGAAGATGTGTGACTTATCGACTCTAGTGCATCTTTTCACATGACCTTGCATCAAGGTTGGTTCTCAAAGTATGAAGAATATGATGGTAGGAACGTGTACTTGGGTGATGACTCTCACCTGAAGATTGTTGGCCATGGAAAAGTCTTGATTTAATTCCCTAATGGATGAGTTAAGGGGATCAACAGTGTTCTACATATCCCTAGTTTGGCACAAAACCTATTATCTATAAGTAAGTTGAAAATTTGATGTGGGTGTGCAGGTTGTTTTCTCAAATGGAGGATGCACAATGACTAGAGAAGCTATGGTTCTAGATAAGGATGTTCAGATTGGCACTCTGTTTCAGCTTGTTGCATGCGTAGTTTAGTGCATTCTAGTGCCTATGTTTCAAACAAGAGAACTTGAGAGTCTTGATCCTCACCATTGGAACCAGCAATGAAGAAGTATGTTGTATCTACTTCTGATGGTCATGCTTTTTGGGTACCTAAGGGTGGTCATTCTATGAAGATGAAACTTCTAGTTGAGAAGATAATGTTATGGAACCAAAGTCTTGGTCACATTGGTGAAAAGGGTTTGAGGACCTTGAAGAATAAAAGCCTTGTTGAGGGTATGAATGACTGTAACCTTGAGTTCAATTTTTACGAACATTGCATTTATGGAAAGAAAAACCATGCTTAGTTTTATTCTAGTTCTCACAAATCTTCAGAGGTGTTGGACTTGATTCATTCTAATGTATTTGGTCCAGTTAATGTTCCTTTGATTTAAAAATCTATGTAATTTGTTTCATTCATTGATACTATAGTAGGACATGGGTGTATTTCCTTAGAAGTAAATCTGAAGTCTTTGCAAGATTCAAAGAGTTCAAAGCTCTTGTAGAGAATCAAAAGGATAGAAATATTAAGTGTTTGAGGATTGACAATGGTGGTGAGTTTTGTTCAGCAAATTTTGAAAAGTTTGTAAAGAACAAGGCATTGAGAGGCATAAGACCACTATGTATACCCCTTAACAGAATGTAGTTCTAGAGAGGATGAATAGAATGTTGATGGAGAGGCTAGGAGTATTTTAAGTGGACTTGGCCTTGAACAAAAGCTTTGGTCAAAAGATGTTGCTATCACTTATTTCTTGTTACCTCTTGTGTAGGCTTTTATTGTCTAATATTGTAGTTTTGTAGGTTCTTAGCTTGGGGGCTTCATCTCTACTTAAAGAACTCTTTGTGGCCTCTGCAATTTCCTTATTGAGGTAGTATTTATGATGTTATTTACATTCATACTTTAGCATAGCATATCACATAGGTTCATAATCCTGCTAAATGTAACATCAAAAATTGCATACCCTTGCAATTTCACACTATGTTTTGCACTCACTTTGGTGTCTGCTCCCCTAGTATTTTTATAGGTTCATCTTTGCTTTAATGCCTTAGGTTTTTTTTCATAACCCACATGGATGCCCTTGTGTTGTGTTTGAACCTTTGGGTTTACTTTTATTAAAATCTATGTTAGTGTCTTGTTATTATATTCATTATATGGTGTTTCATGTGACTAGGAGCTAGATTCACTTGGATGCTAGTGTTTAGCATGGACATCCATGTGTTGTGTTAGCATCTTGTGCCTATGTGGTGCCAAATGACCATTTTTGGGCATTACTAGCCACCTTCAACGATATTCAAGATTCTTGTAATTTACTTTTGCGCCTCCTAGAATGGCATTTCTTGACCTATCTTCTCACCTTTTCCCTCTACTTTGGTAATTTTTAAATCTATCTTCTAATTCTCAAGCAATTTGGAAAAAATTGTTGGCTCTCATCTGCAACTTGGTGAAGAAATCTATGAATTATTGCTCTATTGTGTCCATCTACAATGTTGTATTGACATTCTCAAGGATTCTCTATGGTTGTGTTATTGTATACATACTAATGTGAGTTTTTTTTAGAGTTTTTTTAGGGTTTTTTGGCTTCTTCATGGGGTTTTATTGAGAGCATTGCTTTCTAGATTGTTCTACTTTAGTTGGATAGTTTGCACCTCCATTTACCAAGTGATTGGGTTTCATTTACCCTCTTATATTTCTCTTTCGTTGTGTAATCCATAGTTTACATGTTGCATTGTGTGGGTTGTCTCCACCTTCCTTTCTTTCTTCCAAGCTAGCACACTAGTTTCCTCTCTTTAGTTTGAGTAGATTAGTTTTCATTTTTACTTTTACAAATATCTTATCACTATTGTTATTCCATTCTATTTACACATAGAAAGTAGTAACACACACTTTTTTCATATATTTCCATCTTGGCTACCCATAGAGGTCGAAAAACCAAAATAGGGGCTTGACCTAAAGCCAAGCTCCTAGGTAGCCCCAACAAATTTTCCTCTCCTTTTGGAGGTCACAAATTAGAGTGGAAAGATTCATTCCTCTTCGTGGGTTTTGTGATATCTTTTCTTGAATCCCTTATTTTCTATTACTTGTTTTATCTATTTGAAGTTGTGTTGTTCATTTCTTTTATATTTAAGTTCATTTTTGTCATCTAGAAACTACTACATGTGAATTTCATCTATTTCTATGATGTATAGGTGATCAGAAGTGAAACTAAATTGTCCAAAGTTTTGAGTTTTTCACACGGCTTAGACTACACTGTGTTGTAGACATCCCCATGATGTGTTGGCATCCATGGCAAAGGGTTCCATCTTCTACTAGCAGGTTCTTGTGTATCTCTCTTTTTTCTGTTCTATATCTAAAATTTCTAGATTTTGTTTGCAGTACTTTATTTTTAGCTTTTTACCAAATCTCCTTTATCTTTCTAGCAGTTAGTATAGTTTCTATTTTCATCTTTTAGTGCAAAAAGGGTCTGGTAACATTATTCTATCAAAGACAAGTAGATAGCAAAACTAAAATAGATCCTAGTGTAGTTGTAGTGGAAAATTTTCTTGGCTAATACATTTTGGTCAAGGTGTAAATTTTTCCTCCTCTACGTTTGCAAATAAGAGAGTTTATGAAGTAAAAGAGGTGGTGAGTGTAGATGAAGGATGGCATGAGGAAGTGAAGATGGAAATTTTATATTTTCGTAATATTGTTTATGATGATTTATGTGCTAGTGTTGCAATAGAGAGTGGAGATAGATGTTGGTGGAGGAGGTCAAAGTATTGTGTCAATAAATTCCACAAGAGAAGAGGAGGAAAGAAGATTTTGGTGGAGGTAGATGGTTTGTAATGGGTTGAAACCCACAAGAGGAAGAAGAAAGAGGAGATACATTTGCTGGAGGAGGTAGGGCTGTGGTGGACAAAAGTCGATGAGATGAAGGAAGATTAGAAACTAGACATGGTGAAGGAGGATGTGAATTTTCCTAGCTAAATGATGGAAGAGGCAAAGGAAGAAAATTTTTAATGTGTCTATTATATTGATGGAGTTTCTTATAGATTGTTCACTATTTGCAAGGATGGTTCTACCACTCGACTCCATTTTGTGAGCCCATGCTCACAAAAGTTTTCTTACTTGACATGTCTAGTGTATGAGCACTTAGATCCATAAGCAATCCTGCATCACAAAAAACATTTGTAAGTTTTATTTTCTATTTTCCCTCTGTTTTGGTGTGTTTTATGTTTCATAGCCTCTATCAACTTGCTTCTTAAAGGTTTCTATAGGAAGGTTGTATATTTATTTATGAATTTTAGACTTGTATTAGTGCTAGAAAATATTCAAAATGTTATTATGGAACTCTCACATATTGTTGTAGGATCAAATTAAGTTGTTGTAGGATAGTTTATTTTAAAACTACTTCAGGAAGATCATGCATTTCCAATTACACATGGTCTATGTATTTTAAGTGTTTATACCTTCATAATTGATTGTAGGAAATATAGGTGATGCTTCAAATATAAATACAAAGTGCTATATTGTGCTGATAAGATAGAACAATTATACAATGTAGTAATTTATATTAGATTTTGTCATCAAGCTATCTCATGAATTGTCACTTGTAGCTTTATTATTTAAGGGAGGATTTTAATATCTTTTTTCTGAATTTGAACCCATTAGTCAAGCTGACACCGATTATTATTAAAAATATCTAGAGATTATTTTCCTATGACTTGTGGAAACAAATTTATTTTTTACTTAGTAATAAATTTTTGAAGGCATACTAATTAGAAAGCTCCCAACCGCAACCTTTCATATTTTTCTTGGATTAATGACAGTTAAATCTAGGTACCTACATCGATTGATGTCTTGTTTATTGAGTGTGGCTCGTGGTGGATGTCACGTCTCAAACTATTATGCATTCTGGAATTAACTATAATTAGAACTATTTTATAGATAACTATTTCTGGATTAACTGAATGTTACTTTTATTGGAAATGATGAAATGTATAGTGCTTCGGCCATGCTTCGGCTATGGATTCGTCACTAACCTATTAATGGAGATTTGAGTTTAATGATGGCAGGTTGTCGAAGACAAGGGTGTGGTTAAGGTAGAGGTGATTAGCTACCTGACAGGGTTGGGATGGAATGAAACTCTTTGATGCACACATAGGAACCTAGTTTGCATCTCATTTGCATTTCATCATTGTCTAAATGATCTTATGTTGACGAATGGATTAGTTGCACATGTTTAATATTCTCGTTATGTTTGCATTAAATGTTAAACCAATGATTTGATCATCATATTTAAACGCCCTTCTACTTGGAAAGAATAAATTTAAATGTTATATTTTCTCTATTAAAAGTATATGTGGGATGAAAAGATTTATCTTTAAAATACTAGTTATTGTTCTTTTTTTTCTTGGTGATAAATTGGAGTATGTGGTAAATTAGAATATATATATATATATATATATATATATATATATATATATATATATATATATATATATATATATATATATATATATATATTCACATTTTGAATTTAGAATCTTTTATCTTTTCAGATAATGGCAAAATTTTTAAAAAGTAGAATAAAAACTAAAAGCAGTGGGAAATGAAATAAAAAGATAGAAAGAAAATCTAAAACCAAAAATAGAAGAAAACAAGAAAGAAAAGCAAAAATCTAGAGGTAAAAAAATAGAAACAACAAGATTGAGATGGAGGAAATCCTTGTTAAAAAGAAGGCATATGGTAGAGAAACACAGAGAGACAGAGAGAGTACGACTCCTAGTTGAGACAAAAATTGGAGAGGAGACAGGAAATAGGGATCATCTAAGGTGAGAATTACAAGTACTTCTTTTGACAAATTTAATATTTAGATGATTTATCAAATTGCTCATTGAAATTATTGTGTGTTGTGCAATGAAAATGGCATCACTTCTTCGTTGTATCACTGTCTTTTACCTTCCCCTTCTCTGGCGATTCCTATGGCTTATTATTTTTTTTAACTTATCATTGGTATTATCAGTAGGACATCAACCTTTTAGATCCTAATGTCATTGGAAGTCATGTTTAATTTCTTCTTTTAAACCTTCAATCGTTGTTTTTTTTTTAAAGAAACCTTTCGAATTGACTTATTGTCATTGTTTATAGTTCATTCTATTGAGACTGTATTCGCTGTTCTAAAGCAATCGCCTTCAGGATTTTGGGTAGTTTTGTTTTTGGTTAGACTCTGTCAGATGCTTTTGAGTATAGAAATTTTTGAAATAAGAATGAATCTCCTTGAAATTGTTTCAACATTCTGACAATCCCTAGTGCTTACATATCGTATTTTTTAGTATTTATAGCTGCCAAAAATAAACCCAAGTGATTCTTGTGTATGGGTCAGCCAACCTAGTCTAGTGGCCGAGTTCGAATGATATAAATTCACTGGATCTCAATCTTTCTAAATTGTTGTTCTTCACCAATATACAAATCATCCTCTAGTCAATATTGTTAGGCATTTTTTTTTCCTGAAATCGCTACCTTAAGCCGAGTGACATCACAGCTTGATCCATCAGGTTGATCCTATTATTGACCCCCCCCTCTCTCTCTCTCTCACATTCATTTTATTTTGGCTCAGTTTTGTTTATCTCATCAATTTTCTTTGCATTGCACCTTCTTGTTATACTATTCAAAGTGGTTAAACCTACATGTGATAATGATCTAGTCAAAATGCTTTTTAAATAACTTAGCATTGAACCCTTGCCAATTGATTTGACATCTTTATCTTTAATGCCTTGTCATATCACTATAATTTAGTCTACTTTGGAGAGCAGAGACGCTAAACCTAGAATTTGGGGCTTGTTCCAGTGTATGTTTGATTAACACGTCGCCTGACCAACATTGGTAAACTCCTTATTTAAAAGAATGTTGTAGGTGTGCTTAGGTAATATTCCAGCGACCCTCAAAGGTAGATTCTCTCTGTAATTTACAATGCCCAGAGAGTCAACTCAAACCTTACCGAGTGGGTGATGTCATCTAAACTTTAACTCCTTGATATAGTATGGTTTATGCAGCGATGATAATTAGGAGCCTCTTAGTAGCTGATGACTACCTAGTCATGTCATTGCAGGACATTTGCCTTCTCCATATTATGTCCTTATGTTCTCTAAGTTTCACCATAGAATACTCATGCTTATACAATGGTATTACTCTCTGAGTCATTCTTAAGTTAACCAGATTCAAATAAGGTATCACCTCCCTTCCAAACAATGGATGGATCTAAATCAAGAATAGCAACACAGCTAAATTTTACTTTTGAACTTAGATATTTTATTAGAAACAATATATATACATATATTTCGGTTTAAAAGAAAAGATTTAGAAGCTATGAACATAGATTTGGCCGAACTAGAAACTTAGCATATTACATTTTGTCTTACCTTCATTCCCAACTTTTACTTAAATGTGTGGAAATCCGAAAGATAACAATTATAATGGGATTATGCTTGCTTAATAGATTTTTTTCTTTATTGTCTTTCCATCACAACTTTAACTATTATTTTGAAATGATGAATATGAAGTAAGACACATTGTTACTGATAGTAAATTACATTTAGTTAAAGTTATGAGTACACTAAGTCAATTATTAGACTTTCGTCAATTATTACAACAATAGACGGATTTTGCCAAACACTTGTAGAATGTTGCAACCAAATTACTCATAGACTTTGCCTACAGTTATGTGTTGGATAAATGCATTAGAAGTAGTTTAATTTTGCCTTGTGAATTTATGTTTACTTCTAGGATAAGATGTCGAGTGTGGAGTACAAAGACGGTAATTTTCTTTTTCAAAATTACCATTATGTTTATTTATTGCTTTGGCCAAAGCTAGATGTACCATTGAAATAGATGGGTGTTACAAGGCTAGTTGTATTTATTTATTTGTCTCTACCACATCCTACATGCAAGACATATGTCATTCTAGTTAGTAAGAGTGCATATAGACATCAGGCTTGCATCAAGAGTTCCCTCTTTCCCATCCGTTCCAGGTTGCTAGGCTTCTGGTGCAGGGTCAGGGATTTCTTCCAGTAGGAAGAAACCTGGGGAAGTTTAGTGCTTCATGGTTGGCTGGAAAAATCACCTTAACCATGCTCTTGGCTTCGGTTTGTAGAAGACCAGTGGGTCACAGCGGCTGAAGATAGATCTTATATGTTATGTAATTCAAAATGGATATATGTATTGTATTGATCATTGTAGGGCTTGTGATCCCAAGGATGTAATTATACTCTCATTGTTGTAATTTTGATGTATCATTCATGTACTTGGAACAATTGTAAAGGATGTAATATTATTTCCTTCTTGTGCTTGTAGATGCACTTTACTGAATTTGGAAACTTGCAAAATGTTATTTATATTGATGGATATCCTAGTTAATGAATTGATGCATGTTCTTTATTTGGATTACGTTTTGCTTTTTGTTGGCTATTTTTAGTAAGTGACAATTTCAAACTCTACATTTAGTATTAGAGCGTCTAGGTTAAACTCTGGGACCTAAACGCCTATTTGTACTAAAGATGTGAATGTGTGCAAATTGATCAAGATGGATACAAGGCACACTAGCCGAAGTGGAGGGTCCCGTGGTGACCCAAACGAGAGATTAGACCAAATCCTAGCCCTGTTGACCCAACAAGGGACCAAGATGGACAATATGAAATAGGAAATATGATCAAGTCAAGTGGGGCAAAACCGAGATCAAAGCAGAAACCATAGGAGTGAAACAAGAAACCCTAAAACTGAAGGAAATGCAAATAATCAGGAAAGAGTAGCTGAGAAGTTCGGCAAGGACCTCAAGAAGGTCACCCCGCCTAAGTTTGATTGCAAAACAATTGAGGATAGGGTGGAGGCATGGATCATAGAAATGGAGAAGTATTTTTCCCTTTGCAACTTGTCCAATGAGACCAAAGCAAGTTGGGGATCATACCAGCTCACTGATGAGGCAGCCACTTGGTGGGACAATGAAAAGGCCGAGAAGCAGTTGTTACCTAGGGAGGTAACTTGGGAGCACTTTCTGCATCTTTTTAGGAAGATATGGTTACCCCATTTATACATCGACAAAAAGATGACTGAGTCTCATAATCCAACTCAGGGGGGAATGACAGTGACATAGTACTAGGAAAGATTCTCCCATCTACTCAAATATGTGCCACTATACTAGTTAGATGAAAGGTTCTAGATTCAAAAATTTATCATGGGGTTAAGGCCTCAAATCGAGGCTGATGTGGATATTCACAACCCCACAACTATGGATGAAGTCTTCGAGCAAGCAATCAAGCAGGAGCAAAAGTTGCAATAGGTTGCCAACTACTACAAGAGTAGGGATGCTAAGTATGGAAACAAGAAATTTTAGGGAAATAATCAGAATAACAATAATCAGAACTAGAATAATCAAGGAAACAATAACAACTGAAAGATCAAGAATCTAAAAAGGGGAAATAACTCTTAGGACCATAATGGTGGGAATCAGAATAACAACAATAAAAGGGCCAACTACAACAACAATAATAACAATAATAGGAGAGACACCTCAGATAAACCCAGAGCGCCCCGCAAAGTTTGTTACACTTGTGGTGGAGAGCATTATGCTAGTGTGTGTCCACAAAGAGCAAATAACCAAAAGAACAGGAACTAGCACCATATCCATGCGGCGATTGACAATCGCTAAGTAGATTTCCAAGAAACACCGATTGAATCTACTGGTAAGCTCTTTAGTTGCCCTGTTTCTATATTAATTGACACCGGATCCATCAAATGTTTTGTAGATCCTAATGTCATTTCTAAGTTATCTATTAAACCTAGTTATATGGCTAATTCATGGAAAGTTCAATATGGAAATCAGGTAGAGAAAAAGGTAGAGCTATGTCTTGCTTGCAGCGAATTAGACCTTCCCAACCTCCAAACCCAAATCAACCTATATGTGGCACCTCTAGGGTCTTACGATGTAATTTTGGGAATTAATTGGCTCACTGAGCATAAGTCAATAGTGGATTGTGAAGGGAAAATTGTGAAATGTCTAGATGATCAGGGCAACCGTGTGGAAATTCATGGCTTGAAAAGGCCCTTAGACCTTAGGCAAATCTCTACCCTGCAGTTGATGAAAGCTAATAGGAAAGGGTGTGCCATTTATATAGTTAAGGTTAGAGATCTTGATAACTCAGAGCCATCAGTTAATGATTATCCTATTCTGAAAGAGTTTCGAGATGTGTTTCTAGATGAGCTAACCGAGTTACCTCCAAAAAGGGAATTCGACTTCTCGATAGATTTTCTTCCTAGAACTGAGACTTAGTTGAAGGCACCTTACAGGATGACTACCACTGAGTTATATGAATTGAAGGCATAGTTATAGGAGTTGCTAAATTAGGGGTTCATTAGACCCAGTGTGTCTTTAGGGGTTCATTAGACCCAGTGTGTCTCCATGGGGAGCACCCATCATTTTCATGAAAAAGAAAGATGGAACCTTGAGGTTGTGTGTTGATTACAAGATGCTCAACAAGGCCATCATAAAGAATAAATATTTGCTTCCAAAGATAGATGAACTATTTGATCAGATGAAGGGAGCCAAGGTGTTCTCGAAGATAGATCTAAGGTTGGAATACCATCAATTAAGGATAAAAGATGAGAACATATCTAAGACTACATTTAGGACTCAGTACGAGCACTATGAATTCACCGTGGTACCATATGGGTTAACCAATTCCCTAACAACATTTATGAACTTGATGAACAGTGTCTTCCGAGACTATTTGGATGACATCCTGATCTATTCCAAGTCAGTAGAAGAGCATGATAAGCACTTGAGGATAGTCTTTCAATGCTTGAGGGAGTGTAAGTTGTTTGGAAAGCTATCCAAATGCACTTTTTATCAAAGTAAGGTGCACTATTTAGGCCACGTCATTTGAGCAGAAGGGATAGCAGTGGATCCGGAAAAGATCAAAGCAATCATGGAGTGGCCAGCACTACAGAATGTAACAAAACTCTAGAGTTTTATGGGACTTGCGGGCTATTACAGAAAATTTGTAAAGGGGTTCCCTATGATAGCAGCACCCATCACCTCACTCAAAAAGAAGGGAAAGAAATTTGAGTGGAGTGCCAAGTGTGAACAGGCATTTCAACTTTTGAAGGAGAAGCTTACAACTGCACCTATCTTGATTATTTCAAATCTAAATGGGCACTTCACTATGATAACAAATGCTTAAGGAGAGGGTGTAGGAGTACTTATGCAGGATGGACAGATGGTGGCATATGAGTCTAGGAAATTGAAACAACATGAATTGAACTGTGTACCTCATGATTTGGAGTTGGCTTCCATAGTGCATGCCCTTCAAATGTGGAGACACTACCTTCTAAGGAAGCCCTTCAAATTGAAAATAGACCATTTGGGGCTCAAGTACATCTTCACTCAGACCAATCTAAATGCTCGACAAAGAAGATGGTTAGAGTTTTTGAGTGAGTATGATTTTGGAATTGAATATATAAAGGGGAAAGAAAATAGAGTAGTAGATGCCCTCATCAAGAGGAGGCACCTTGCATCCATGCTCACTATAAGATCAAATTTTAGACAATAGGTGATTCAGGCTTTACCAGGAGATGAACATCATGATAGAGTGAAACAAGCTTTAGAGTGGGATCCATCGAATCACAGGTTTGATTGATATATGATTGAGACAGATGGACTCTTAAGGTATCAAGGATGGATGTATGTTCCTAACTCAAGGGACTTGAGGAAGCTAGTCCTCGAGGAATTTCACAATGCATCATACTTAAGGCACCCCGGTGTGATGAAAATGATAGAAGGATTAAGACCCTTGGACTTATGGCCAGGACTCAAGAAAGATGTTACTGAATTTGTAGCCCAATGTTTAGAATGCCAGTGAGTTAAGGTTGAGCATGTGCATCCGGCGGGACTTTTATACCCACATAGTGTGCCAAAGTATAAGTGAAAGGTAATCAGTATGGATTTTATTGAGGGGTTGCCTATCACCAAGAATCGACATGATGTCATCTTGGTTGTTGTAGATAAATTGACAAAAGTGGCTCACTTTATTCTAGGGAATCTCAAGGATGGATCTTTGATCCTAGCCAAAAAGTTTGTACAAGAAATTTTTCATTTGCATGGAGTGTTGGAAACGATCATCTCTGATCATGACACTCACATGACTTCTAGATTTTGGATTACATTGAATGCATCATTGGGGACCAAATTAAACTTCAATTTAGCCTATCATTCTCAAATTGATGGTCAGACGGAAAGGGTGAATCAGGTGGTGGAGGATCTCTTAAGGATGTATTGCATGGACTAGTAGTATAAGTGGGAGGAGTATCTTCCCTTAGTGGCGTTTGTGTATAATAATTCATATCATGCCTCCCTTGGAATGGCACCTTTTGAGGCTCTATATGGCCATAAATGTTGTACACCTATCAACTGGGATAAGGTGGAAGACATGATAGTAATTGGGTCAGCGATGTTGAATGAAATGGAGGATCAGATGAAGCTGATTAAGGAGAAACTGAAACAAGCTTTAGATTTCCAAAAGAGTTATGCAGATAAGAATAGAACCTTTAGACAGTTCTCAGTGGGGGGACAAGGTCTTCTTGAGAGTTAAACCTCAGAAAAGTTCCATTTCATTTGGCAAGGCTTCCAAGATTGCCCCTAGATATGTTGGACCATTTGATGTTTTGGAAGTAATTAATCCAATTGCATATAGGCTTGCTCTACTGTCAGCTCTATCTTGAATCCATAATGTCTTCCATGTTTCTTTATTGAAGCTGTACCATCTAGATGCTTCACATATTCTCAATTAGCGTGTATTGCAGGTTTAGGATCCAGGGGTGGTTCTGGTGGAGCCCACCTAAATTTTGGAGAGATGCAATGTTAAGTTGCAAAATCAGGATGTTGTGTAGTATAAGGTCTAGTGGGGCCAATACTCAATGGATAATGCCACCCGTGAGAATGCAGATGACATTGATAGATCTTTTCCTTATTTAAAAGATTAGCATGTAAACTCTTTTAATTTTTGCATAATTATGATACACTGATACTAGTTGTGTAAAACTTTTATGTTGATGTTTGTGTAATAAGACATCGGGATGATGTCTCTTCCAAGTGGGGAAAGATGTCACGTCTCAAATTGTTATGCATTCTGGACTTAACTATAATTAGAACTATTTTATGGATAATTGTTTGTGGATTAATTGAATGTTACTTTTATTGGAAATGATGAAATGTATACTGCTTCAGCTATGCTTTGACTATGGATCGATCACTATCCTATTAATGGAGATTTGAGTTTAGTGATAGCAAGTTGTCAAAGACAAGGGTGTGGTTAAGGTAGAGGTGATTAGCTACCTGGTAGGGTTGGGATGGAGTGAAACTCTTTGATGCACACACAAGCACCTAGTTTGCATCTCATTTGCATTTCACCATTGTCTAAATGATCTTATGTCGACGAATGGATTAGTTGCACATGTTTAATATTCCTGTTATGTTTGCATTAAATACTAAACTAATAATTTGCTCATCATATTTAAGTGCCCTTCTACTTGGAAAGAATAAATTTAAATGTTATATTTTCTTTATTGAAAGTATATGTGGGATGAAAAGGTTTATCTTTAAAATACTAATTATTGTTCATTTTTTTTTCTTGGTGATAAATTGGAATATTTTGTAAATTAGAAAAGATATATATATAATAGTCATACATTTTGAATTTAGAATATTTTATCTTTTCAATTAATGGCAAAATTTTAAAAAAGTACAATAAAAACTAAAAACAATGGGAAATAAAACAAAAAGATAGAAAGAAAATTGAAAACCAAAAATAGAAGAAAACAAGAAAGAAAAGCAAAAGTCTCGAGGTAAAAAAAATAGAAACAACAAGATTGAAATGGAGGAAATCCTTGTTAAAAGAAGGCATATGGTAGAGAAACACAGAGAGATAGAGAGAGTACGATGCCTAGTTCAGACGAAAATTGGAGAGGAGACGGGAAACAGGGATCATCTAGGGCAAGAATTATAGATACTTTTTTTGACAAATTTAATAGTTAGATGATTTATCAAATTGCTAATGGAAATTACTGTGTGTTGTGCAATGAAAATGGCATTGTTTCTTCCTTATATCATTGTCTTTTACCTTCCCCTTCTCTGGCGATTCTTGTGGCTTATTATTACTTTTTTAATTATCATTGGTATTATCAGTAGGGAATTGGCCTTTTAGATCCTAATGTCGTTGGAAGTCATGTTTAATCGCTGCTTTTAAACCTTCAATCACTGTTTTCTTTTAAAAAGAAACCTTTACAATTTGATTTATTATTGTTGTTTATAGTTCGTTCTCTTGAGACTGTATTCGCTGTTCTAAATCAATCACCCTCAGGATTTTGGGTAGTTTTATTTTTGGTTAGACTCTGTCAGATGCTTATGAGTATAGAAATTTCTAAAATAAGAACGAATATCCTTGAAATTGCTTCAACATTCTGACAATCCCTAGTGCTTATGCATAGTATTTTTTTTAGTATTTATAACTGCCAAAAATAAACCCAAGTGATTCCTATGTATGGGTCAGCCAGCCTAGTCTAGTGGCCAGGTTTGAATGATAAAAATTCACTGGATCTCAATCTTTCTAAATTGTTGTTCTTTGTCAATATACAAATCATCCTCTAATCAATATTGTTAGATATTTTTTTTCTAAAATTGCTGCCTTAAGCTGAGTGAAATCACAACTCGATCCATCAAGTTGATCCTCTCTCTCTCTCTCTCTCTCTCTCTCTCTCATTATTCTGGGATAGTTTTGTTTATCTCATCGCTTTTCCTTGCACTGCACCTTCTTGTTATACTATTGAAAGTGGTTAAACCTGCGCGTGGTAATGATCTAGTCAAAATACTTTTTAAATAACTTAGCATCAAACCCTTTCCAATCGATTTGACATCTTTATCTTCAACTCCTTGTCCTATCACTATGATTTAGTCTACTTTGGAGAGTAGCGACACTAAACCTGGAATTTGGGGCTTGTTTCAGTACATGTTTGATTAACATTTCGCCTGACCAACATTGGTGAACTCCTTATTTAACAGAATGTTGTAAGTGTGCTTTGGTAATACTCCAGCGAGCCTCAGAGGCTGATTCTCTTTGTGATTTACAATGCCCGGAGAGTCAACTCAAACCTTACCAAGTGGGTGATGTCAGCTAAACTTTAACTCCTTCATATAGTATGTTTTGTGCAACGATGATAATTAGGAGCCTCTTAGTAACCAACGACTACCTAGTCATGTCGTTGCAGGACATTTGCCTTCTCCATATTATGTCCTTGTGTTCTCTAAGTTTCACCATAGAATACTCATGCTTATACAATGGTATTACTCTCTGAGTCATTCTTAAGTTGACTAGATTCGAATAAGGTGTCACCTCCCTTCAAAATAATGGATGGATCTAAATCAAGAATAATAACACAGCTTAATTTTACTTTTGAACTTAGATATTTTATTAGAAATAATATATATATATATACATATATTTTGGTTAAAAAGAAAAGATTTAGAAGCTAAGAATATAGATTTGGCCGAACTAGAAACTCAACATATTACATTTTGTCTTACCTTCATTCCAAACTTTTACTTAAATGTGCGGAAATCCAAAAGATAACAATTATAATGGGAATATGCTTGCTTAATAGATTTTTTTCTTTATTGTCCTTCCATCACAACTTTAACTATTATTTTGAAATGCTGAATATGAAGTAAGACACATTGTTACTGATAGTAAATTACATTTAGTTAAAGATATGAGTACATTAAGTCAATTATTAGACTTTCACCAATTATTACGACAATAGACGATTTTGCCAAACACTTGTAGAATGTTGCAACCAAATTACTCATAGACTTTGCCTACATTGCCTACAGTTATGTGTTGGATAAATGCATTAGAAGTAGTTTAATTTTGCCTTGTGAATTTATGCTTACCATTATGTTTACTTATTGTTTTGGCCAAAGCTAGATGTTCAATTGAAATAGATGGGTGTTAAAAGCCTAGTTGTATTTATTTATTTGTCTCTACCACATCCTACATGCAAAGTTAGTAAGAGTGCATATAGGCATCAGGCATGCATCAAGAGTTCCCTCCTGCCCAGGTTGCTAGGCTGCTTGTGCAGGGTCAAGGATTTCTTTGAGTAGGGAGAAACTCGGGGAAGTTTAGTGCTTCGTGGTTGGGTGGAAAAATCACCTTAACCATGCTCTTGGCTTCGGTTTGCGAAAGACCGGTGGGTCACAGTGGCTGAAGACAAATCTTATATGTTATGTAATTCAAAATGGATATATGTATTGTATTGATCATTTTAGGGCTTATGAGCCCAAGGATGTAATTATACTCTCATTTTTTGTAATTTTGATGTATCATTCATGTACTTGGAACAATTGTAAAAGATGTAATATTATTTCCTTTTTGTGCTTGTAGATGTACTTTACTTAATTTGGAAACTTGCAAAATGTTATTTATATTTATGGATATCCTAGTTAATGAATTGATGCACATTCTTTATTTAGATTGTGTTTTGCTTTTCGTTGGTTATTTTTAGTAAGTGACAATTTCGGACTCTATAGTGGACGTTTTATTCTTTTCCTTGGTTGTTATTATTCTTTATCTTGGCGATATATCTTATGATCACATGAGGCATTCTATAATTTCACATGGCCATTTCACTAGCCGCTAATCTTCCTTGTTGTTTTGGTTATCTTTTTGATAGAATGGCATTGCCTCAACTTTTTCTGGTCATTCGTTCATCCATGTGGGCTACGATTCTTTTTTTAGGCAGGCGGTTAGAGCCATGAGCTATTTCTTGGAACAAGAGTTACCATTCCTAGGCTGGGTGGCTGTTCATTCCTTTGAAAGATGATATGAGTTGATAGTTTCTTATTTTGGTAGTGTGTTAGAGAAGTCAAGATCATTGGTTCAAGATAAGAGGGAGTGAAGCTCTATTTATTAGAGTTGAGAAGAGTGTAATCCAGGTGAAAAGTAAGAATTGTAATGAATTCAAAAGAGGTAGGCTAGAGATGAGTAAAGAAATGTAACTCTACTCATGAGAGAAATCAAGATCCCTGGCTCAAGATAAGAGGGAGTGAAACTCTATTTATTAGAATTAAGAAGAGTGTAATCTAGTGTCAAAAGTAAGAATTATAATGAGAGGGTGATGGATGCGTTGAAGTCTCACATTGAGTGAATAGAGTAGTAGGCTACAAGAAATGTTGTTGTAGCAAGTTATAATAAGCTTTAGGAGAAGAATAAAAGAATTTATATTTTGCATTGTTGTTCCATTTGTGTGTAGAAATGTGTGTTTGAGTGTGAAAGTTGCAAGGATTGACTACCCTTAACTAGGTTCTCCATCCCTCCCTGTATCACAATAAGAGGACAATATTTTGCTAAAACTACTTACTTGGGTGACCACCTCTTTTTCTTTTACACATCTTCTTAGGAAAGTTGTTGAGTGTCAAAGATATTTCAATCATTTGACTACCCTAAACAATAATTCACCTTGCTTTTTCAAACATATATTTTCTATAAATTTTCCCCTTCTCTCTTATGACGCCCTTTCAAATGAATAAATTCTTCTAAGGTATTAGTTACTATTTGATAGATTACAAGTGACGTGTCATAGCCAATCACTTCATGGATGTGTTGTAATTTATATTTGTTTCATTGTCAATCTCTCTCTAATGTGCTCAAAATTTAATTAGGATGATCATTTAATCTAGTTCATCAACAATCTTCTTTCCTTTGCAACTTGCTTTGGTTGGACTTGACTCTACAATTTTTTTCTATTGACTTCAATTAATCACCTTATTCAATTGTTGGGTTCGTCAAGATTATCTTTCTACAAAATGATAATCCCTCTTCCTATTACTTTGTTGCTTCTAATATTTCTCTAATGGTTTGTGCCCTTTTTTTCTTTGTGTCTATCTAAATTTGGAGCTCCATGTAGCCTTCTATGATAGGTAAATTTAACTCTAGTTTTCTTTCTAAGCCTCCCTTTTAAAAGTTACCTTAAAAAATATAAGATTCCAATAGAATATCTAGCTAGAATAAGTTAATGAAAATTCCTCATAGAGCTAGAACTAATACTTACTATTAGCTATATGGTTGGATGGTTAGCTTTGAAGATGTTTGATTGAGAGATTAAATTCTATAAGTTATTCTTCTACCTTTTTGAAAAAGATATTATAATTTTGTAACCTTTGTAAAAAAAATATTATTTTTTTAAAACTTTTGAGACATTTTAACTACTAAAAAGTGATAATGAAAAATTAAAATTATTTCTTATTATTCAAAAAATCTATTATCATATAATTAAAAATAATAATCTTATATGAAACACTTAACCTATTACACAAAATGATAGGAGATTGAGAATTATATACTAAAATTAGTGATGGTATTGACTAACCTAAATGTTAGAAAATTGAGAATTATATACTAAAATTAGTGATGGTATTGGCTAACCTAAATGTTAGAAGATTGAAAATTATATACTAAAATTAGTAATGATATTGGCTAACCTAAATGTTAAGAAATTGACAATTATATACTAAAATTAATGATGATATTGACTAACTTAAATGTTAAGAGATTGGGAATTATATACTAAAATTAGTGATAGTATTGGCTAACCTAAACTATAATAATAAGTTCTAAACTTTCAAAAAAATTAACATTAAATAATTAAACTAAATCATAAAATCCTAAATGCGTTTTGTATTTATAAATTTTAGCTTAGATTAAATTCTAATTAATGATGGGTTGTATACCTTTGATAGTGTTCTTTATGAGATTACTTGTTTGTGCAAAACATCTTATCTTATCGATTGTAGTCTAAAGCCACATGCATACTTGCAACCATACCATGTGATCTCTAACAGTATCTCATTGAACTTTGTCCTGATATTCTTTATTTGTCATTCTTGGTGTTGAAATCATTTTTAAAGTGCAGGCTATGAATTCAGTGGATTTTGCAGATGGTCTATCTCACTTATAAATATGATTGAAATTGAAACATTCCAAGAATTCCAGAAACACACGACATCTAGGGACTTAAAATTTTAAGTTTGTTGTCATCTTCTACCATTTTGTTAATTGCATCTTAACAACTTAACAGAGAGGCCACGTAATATAAACTATAAAACACTTGAATTTTGTTGTCAGACGACAGGCTGGATGACTCAGCAGAGCAGACACAGTTGAATTGTGTCTTCTCCTTAACTTCCATTGCTGACCTGTTAAACATATCCAATTAAATGGAGCTAATAAACATGGTCATACATGAAGTGTCAATATCCTTTTCCTTGTAAAACTTAAAACAGCCTGTACAAAGCCTCAAATAGTAAGCAAGCTTATGTATAAATACATCTCTTGTTAGAATCTCATCTCTCATCATTTAACCAAAATTTGGCATCCGAAATATTTGCATCAGTTTTCTGCGTTGTGTTTTTTGCTCTGTTGGGAGTCGGAAATTAGAGCAAGAAAATGGCGAATTCTGTACTGAGGAAGCCGCTACCCTTGGCTTCTTTAAATCACATATCTCTTGTATGCAGATCTGTAGAGGAATCAATGAATTTCTACGAAAATGTACTTGGTTTTGTTCCAATTAAGAGGCCTGGGTCCTTCAAGTTTGATGGAGCCTGGTAAGTATTGAAATTTTGCCACCATTCTTATTATTTCTTTTTTAATTTGAATGCCAACAACAACAATGAGATAATTGATCTGCAGGCTGTTCAATTACGGAGTGGGCATACATCTCCTGCAATGCGACAACACAGACAGTTTGCCCAAAAAATCCGAAATTAACCCAATGGACAATCACATATCGTTTCAGGTGGGATTACAGCTTTGCCTAATCTGGGATCTCTGTTTTTGTTTCTGGGAAATCTGTTTTGATGATTTTTTGTGTGTGAATATACAGTGTGAAAGTATGCAAGCAGTGGAAAGGATATTAGAGGATATGAAGATCAAGTATGTGAAGAGAAGAGTGGAGGAAGGGGGATTATATGTTGACCAAATATTTATGCACGATCCAGATGGTTTCATGATCGAGATGTGCAACTGTGAGAATCTGCCGGTGGTGCCATTAGGCTCTTCTGCCTGTCTTAAAGTACCGTCCGCCATTAAGCACAGCAATAGTAAACTATCTCTGCTAGATCTTGCAAGCAATACAGAACATCACCAAGGTTTTGCCATGTACGGCTAAGTCCGTCTCTCTTGCTTGCCTGGATATTTGTTATTATTGTTTCGTTTCAGTAATATCTATCATTGTATTTGTTCGTGAAACTACCAATAGCTTCTTTGATTTCTAGCTATGCTTTGATTTCATTTTGCAACGACGAAGTGTTGCATTTATTGTCAATTAGTTATTCTTGAGTCAATAAGAGACATGATGCTTTATTCTTGAGTTGGTTATTCTTAGTTCATTTTGCAACAATATGTATTTGTCGCATGTATTGTTCATAATTTGTTTGTTTTGTATGCATACATAAGTTTTCTAATACTATTTTTTCTTATTAGTAAATGATTCTTAAAAGACAGTAGTTAACCTATTTTATAGGAAAATACACTTTTCCTATAATATATGTAAAATGTATATACATACAATTAGTTTAGATTAATTTAATGATAATAATTTGTGAGTTATCTTTTTTAATAAATAAATGTAGTTAGCTTTGTGATTAAGGAATGAATGGTTCACGTAAAGAAGATTCTAGAATTTTTTATGTCTAAAGGTCTAAAATGGAATGTTTTAGTTTGTTATTTGCCTTGTGATTAAAATATTTCATTTGTTCTATACAAGGTTGAGCTTCAAGACTAGGGTTGAACCTATAATTGTGAAACTATCATATACTTATGGACTTGATCTATTATTTCGCACACCTTTGCTTGCTTCCTGTGTGTTTCTAATATTTGGGGGCTAATGATATTTAAGAATACATTTGCAGCATATCATTAGTGTTACAAGAGGACACAAATTATCTTAGGTTAAACCCCATAAAACTAAGGTAAATGACCAAAGACAACACTCTTTAGACATGCATATCCTCTTAGAAAGCTCATATAGACTCATATTCATTTTAGTGAACCAATTGAATTGTTGGAATGAGAATGATATGTGGTTAAAACTTGAAAGATTAAGTGGTGTAAAATGAATGAAATTGAATTTTTGTAAATACTAGTACATAGCATCTAATCACACAAAACATGTACTTAGTCATCTCAAGGCAAGAAAACAATAGGTGAAAGTTGGCTTAAAGTTTAAATTCAAATTTTGGAAAAGTAGGGTAATTATTATGTTGACCATAGAAATGACCATTAATGGAAAGATGGTCAAATCTAGGTGGATAGCAACTATATCAAAGTAGGTTTTTGGATAAGTATAGTAAATGCACAAGGCTTAGGTATTGAATGTAAAGGGGTATATGCATATAAGGATAAGGAGGGGGCTAAATATATGGTAATGTGCACATATAGATGAGTAAAAGGCTAAAGAAATTAGCCTAACTTTGCACAAGATTGTGTCATTGTCGATATGTACATGTATCAAGACGGCTATTCTTAAATATCATCCACTTCAACAGTCAAAGGTCAATTTTGGCCAATAAAAATAAGACAAATATTTACCACTTTTTGTTGTGAATGAGGTGTAAAATTGCTATTGAATGTTTCACCATTGAAGTGGATGATATTTAAGTAGAGAGTATCAAGACATTCCCCTAAAATGGGTACAAAAATAAATGAGAAATGGAAAGGATATGAAAATTTCACCATTACATTTTACCCCATTTTGTGGTGCATTTGAATACTAAAATGATCATGCATCTAAAATTATGTAGCATTCATAAACAATGTAAAGTAAAAAACATCAAAGGATACAAAAAAAGAGGGTACATGTAAAGTAATTGACCCTACAAGATTTATGCATCTACACATTATCTTTATGGTAATCTGGTAAAATGAACAAATTTCAGATTTGCATACATTTTGTAGAAGATTTTATTGTAGTAGTTTCACCTTGTTTCTCAATAGATTCTTTGCTCCCATGCTTTACTTTATTACTTATAATGGATTGTGCTCTTTCTTTCTTTGTGTCTCATTGAAATCACTCTTTCCAAGTTATTCTTACAGTTTGAAATCATTTTCAAAGTGCAAGCTATGGATTATGTGTATGATTACAAAGTGAAACATGTCAAGAATTCCAAAAACACTAGAATTTAAATTTTGTTGTCATCCTCTATCATTTTGTTAATCGCATCTTAACAAGATAACAGAGATGACAGGCTGGATGACTCAGCAGAGCAGACACAATTTAATGGAGTCTTCCCACTTCAATTTCCATTGCTGACCTGTTAAACATATCCAACTAATTAGGGATAATAAACACGGTCGGTCATACATGAAGTGTCAATACTTTGTTTTTGTTTTTGTTTTTATTTTATTTTTTTTGTTTTTTTGTTTGTAGTAGTAGTATAACTCCCACATGTATTTGTTGCATTTATTGTTACTCCCACGGGTCTGGTTCCCCTATTTGAATGAATTGTGGATGTTAAGACTTGTATCCTGTAAACTTTTAATACAATTACTTTGTTAGTTTGATGCTTTGACTAAGCTGGATCTCCTTGCTCAAGAAACTATTTTGATAGTTTTTGGTTTCTATCTTAGTTGGCACTAGTTTAGTTTATTCGGAGTATACTCCTTGGTTGCAGTTGAGAATTTTGCTTCCTATGTTACTTTGTATTTGTAGTCTTTTTACTCCTTAGGTGTTGGAGCAAATTAAACGAAGTGAGTATAGATCATTATTAGATCGGAGATAGCTTTTCTGTTGTTGGTGGATGGCCATGTCATCAGGCCGTGTGATGGCTGTAGCTGTTCTTTTCTGCTATTTGTTCTAATTGTTTAGATTATATTATGCTTAATCTATTATAAAAAATTTATTGTTAAAACATAATTTCTTTGTTTTGAATGCACACATCAATTTTATAATGCTAAACTTTCTTATTAGAAAACAAATCTACAAGATATAGTTATTTTTAGATTTTATTTTGCAGTGATATTATAAAGAAAAACACTCAGTTAATATATAGTTTAGGTTAGTCTAATAATATGTACATAAAAATATAATTAATTTAGACTAATTTAATGGTAATATATTTATAGGATATTATTTTATAAATATTATAGTAATTAAATATAGACGATAAATAAAAAATAAATATATTTAGTTTTATGATCAAAGAATAATTGATTTGTAGAAAGATTATGGAATCTGTGATGTCTTAGAGTTTGAAATGGTATGTCTCAATTGTGATCAAATCTGAAGATCAGAGTTGAGTTTGCAATTGTGAAAATACCTTATACCTATGAACTTTATATGGTATCGTACACACCTCTCCTTTTTGTTTTCCCTAATTCACCTTTTTTTTTCCCTTTTTTGATATTTGGATACTAATGATATTTAAGAAAACCTTTAGAAGACTATTGTTAGTGTCAAAAGGGGACATGTTCTCCTAGGTCAACCCTCAAAAAACTTAGGTAAATGATCAAAGACAACACTCTTCACATGTGTTTATGCTCTTAGAATGCTCATGCAAATTTAGATTCATTTTCATGCACCAATAGTAGTGTTATAATGCATAAAGCTCTAAAGATTAGAAGCCGTAAAATGAATAAAATTGAATGCCTTTAACTACTAGCACATAACATCAAATTGCACAAAATGTGTATTTAGTCATCTCATGGTGGAAAAATAATAGGTGATAGTTGGTTTAAATTTGAATTTGAATTTTGTAAATGTAAGGGGCAAGTCCACAATTGTGAGGTTAACTCCATGACTACAAAAATGACTATGGGTGGAACAATAGTCAAATTCAGGTGGATAATGGATATATCAAGCTAGATGTTTAATGTAACAATAATGTGCATAATAGTAGGTGTAGTCTAGGATAATATTTTGTATTTTATATTTTTTAGCTGTATTTGAATAGTTATCCTGAAGATGAACTGAATAATCATTTTCTCATTGTTAAATATGTAGAATGAAATGAAGTTTTTCATTGAATATTCTGCTTCTTATCTAAATCCCATCCATTTTCATTTGTCAATCTTTTTCATCTTCCTACTTCAACCAAACCTCTTCATCCTTCTTTGATACCAATATAAGGTTTGAAAATGTAAATAAAATAGTGTATTTTGATGAGGTTTGATGTTGGCATGCATTACTATCATGCCCAATATGTTCATTTTATTATTTTTCAAATTGTTGAGTCGTGAATGATTTTGAAGGGATTTGAATAAGTATAGTATTAGACGTTGAACATTATAATGTCGCTTCTCCTCTTCCTCTTCCCCGACCAGTCATAACAGGCTTTCTATCCATATGTTTAATCATTTCTTCTTGAACTTTGTCAATAACCTCATCAGGTTCTTGAAGATATTTGTTAGTATTTCCACGGATGTAACTCTCGGGCATTCACCTAAGATGATCATCATCCTTTCCACACAAATCTTGGAATATGATTTGAAAGATTTCATTTCATCAGTGATCTTTACTAGTTCAGCAGATGGTTTTTCTTGATTGATTGACAAGTACATACCCTGTACTTCAATCACAATGGACAGCCTTGAATTTGCGAGCACTTCTTTGGAAGACAACCTACTTCGCCTTGTATGTCTTCAACCACTGAACATTAGCTTGAAGACCTTCCAGTGAATGGTTTCTACAATGATAATCGACTGAAATTCCTATAGTGGGAGCTAACTTCTTTGGAATCCCATCCGCGTTAAGTTCCTTGAGCCAGAATTGAATGTTTCTTTTTAAAGCACCAACCTAGCAGACTCGCCAAGTCTGAGCCTTGCGTTTTTTTATGTTTTTTAAGTGACTTTTTTCTAAATGTTTTTCTTTAAAGCGCTAATCTGGCAGACTTATTGAGTTAGTGCAGGGGATTCACGTGCCCCGCATCTTGCAAAGGGACTCAATTTGAAAAACATTTCTTTAAGTGGGTGTCTTTTCAAAGCTTACAATTGCATACTGTCTAGCAGCCAGTGGTGGATCAGAGAACTTTTATAGCACAGTTGAGTCTAACCTAGCTGATATCATTCCTGTTCTAAAGACATCAATAGCTGGAACCAGAATAATTGGTTCAAAGAGTTGATGAAAGATTGTCTACAACGCTGCTGCGACCTCTGCCACAAGACTGAACTTTTTCTTGCCATGGCTCTTCACATTCTAAATGATATAAAATAAGTTCAATGGTTCTTTTTAGTTTGAAGGTATATTTTATATAGTCACGAGGGTGATTTTCATAATAGTCGGGTGTTTTAAAAGTTATCATTTAACCCATTTTATAATTGTGGGAGGGGGAATTTTTTTTTTAGTTTTGTTGGAATATTTAAAGTATAAGTTGCCATTTTTTTTTTTAAACAAAAATCAAAATAGTGTTTTTCAAAACTAAAATAATTGCAACATCTAGTTCACATTTATAAGTAAAGTCATCACGATTGTACTATACCTATCGTCTAATATAATTGCAACAACAATGTTTGTGGCATCATCCCTATAAATCGCCAAGGAGTAATAAGGACAATGCCATTTTCATTTACATTTCCCTCCATTACCCATTTGTCACTATCGTAAGATGTAAATCTTGAAAGGGTGTCATTGATAGGGTGAATCCTTTTCATGTACTACCTATATACCAAGTACCTCTTTTCTCTCACATGCTTTAATGTTTTTTTCATGTACAATTGGGTATAAATAAAGGAGGGCTTCTTCCATGTACTGATAGGTATAATAGAAGAGTGAGCATATCAAGAAGCACCAAATCTGATAACCTATTGTACCATCATATTGATCTCATAAAAACATGTACTCTCACAAGTTTGTGCCTAAAAATTTATTCGAATGCTCATACAATCACACCTCGAATCTCAGGCTCCCACAAGTGCTCAAACAATTAGAAAACTCTCTCTGCTTATCTAAATAAAAAACTATTTAATCCATTGTGTAGTACACTAAAAATTCTCTTCAACACATATTCAAAATCTAAAATCTAATTCCGTATGCAAAATTTATGACCAATTAACCATTCCAAAGCAATGCCTGGCTTCAGGTACCAAATTCTAATACATATAGAAAAATTTGATAACTAAATCTATACCACTATATAGTGCTCAAAAAGACCTTTCCAATGCCTATAAGAAGTCAAAACTTTGATATCATGGGTGAAAGTTATGCCCCTTGGAAGAAAAGGCACTCCAAGGGCTAAAAGGGGGGCAAAATGACTGTCCATATGATGACATCATTGCTGACTAAGCATGATGTAGGGGCGGCAATTAGGTGGCGGTGGTGGTGCATGACCAATGCACAGGTGGAATTCTGGCTAAGTTTGGGTGGCAGAATTCAAAGTTTATAAAATCTGTTTTAACATTTTCAAATTACAATTTTTAATGAACCTGAAATCATATGAAAAGGGTTTAATTTTTCATTTTGAAATATGCAATCTCTGGACCTAACTATTTTATAATGTATGGTTTAAATTTTAGGTTTTGTAATGCCCACGGGGGCTAGGTTTAGGTGGGCCCGACTGGGGGCCAAAGGGTGCACCAACCACCGCGATTGCCAGGACTTCAAACCACTATACCTTCTGACAACTATGGACTACGTACAACCTTCAGTGCATGCCTACCACCTTTTCTGACAACTGACTTTCACCTAAGTACAGAATTTCTAGACCCATACTCCATTGATTTTTATTTCATTTTTGAAATTACACGAGGATTTTTTTTGTTAACCTTTGATTTTATTTTTTAATTTTCTGCATAGTACAATGACTATACAATCATATGAGTTAACAAGGGGGAGGGGAATTTTTTCACTTTTAGGCCTTGGTTGCCAAAATAGGTCGAGTTTTATGTCAATCTTCATGTCCCAGGCCTCCTAGATCTAATGGTGGGTTATGTTTTGTTCCAGGAGATCTTTTTACAACTTCCTTCACAAAACCCTCATATGATGAACACCCAATAAACCCCTTTTACCAAATATTTTCTAAACACTAGCTCTATAAAAATAACCACAAATCTACAAACCCCAAAACCCCAAATCTATATTTTCACAACTTACATAAAACCCTTATACCTTGAAATGCCTCAAATATTTCCAACATTGTCATGGCTTCAACTTTGCATCAAATCTACTCAAACAAGGGTTAAACAAAACTAGGGAGCTCACACCTCCCTCAACCATAAATATAGCTCTGATACCACCTGTTAAGAAATTACAGGTTGATCAAATCATTGTTGGAAATATTGTTGTCATTGATGTCAAAGGAAAGAATGAATTCATATTATTGTCATTGATATCAAAGGACCACTTTCGTGATGATGATCTTGTTGAAGACAAGGAAGAATAAAAGGAATTTGATATGTGTGGTGATATTGGAGAAAGTGTTAAGGAAGTCTCTATGAAGAAATAATTATAAAGCATATTCATTATGATGACGGCCAACTTCCTTAAGTAGCGCCTACATTGGAGAAATTTTGTTATAAATATTTGTTACACATGCTTGCCGAACTTTCACATTATGGTGCCTCCGGTTTGAAATTAAATACTATAATGTGGCTAACCTCTTTGTAATTTAAGATGTCATGTTTAATGGAATTAAAAGAAGATTACAATGAATTTGTTTTAAAGGCCAACCTAGTTTTTGAAAAGGCACATGTATTGGTATAAATAGAAGATGCATGTGGAGAAGAAAAAAGGATGAAATACAATGAAAATTATTCACAACATAGCATAAAATATGAAAGGTGTTGAAGATTTATATTGAAGGAAGTTGAAGTAGATTTAGCATGTAAGATGCAATGATATTCATGTGAATTTGAGCAGACTTGGAGCATATCTAGGGCAGTCCAAGAGCAGAAAATTATGAAGAATTTTTCATATTTGTTTTGAAGAATGTTAGATCAGACCTAGGGAAGTCCAAGAGCACAAAATTATGAAGAATATTTCAGATTTGTTGGAGCATATTTCCAAAGGTAATATAATCATATTTGTGAAAGGAATATATGCAGATCTATGAAGGAGAGTATATGCAAATTTATGAAGGAGAGTATATGTCAAGGGTAAATGCACAAAGTTGAATCCACTTAAGCTAGAAGTTTCAGACTTAGACAAAAACCTGAAATTGGGAAAAGTGAAATGGGATCCCATTTTTTATGAAACGGGATCCCATTTTTTATGAAATGGGATTCCGTTTTGCTTTGGGATCCTGAGCCAAAAGCGAGATCCCATTTTCTCTTGGGATCCCATTTTTTAGAAATGGTCCATTAAATATGAAAAATAAAATGGGATCCCATTTTTTAAAAGTTGAATTTTGGGCACGGTTTTTGTTTTGTTAACCAGTTCAGGAAAAGGGTTGGGGACCCAAACCTAGGCTTTAGACCTAGTTTGACCTGCAGGTTGAAGGTCCTGTCAATGTCACAACAAAATAGTGACTTTGGGCATATGTCTGAAGACCTTTTTTGCAGATTTTTTTGACAAAATTAAAACCCATTATAGATGAGACAGTGCAGATTCCAAATATGTAATTTTTTTTACAATTGGATTATTTTTTCTATTTTTCAATTAATTTCTAATGAAATAGGTCCATAAACTTGAATTATTAGGGTTTTTTAGTATTTTAATAACTTTTTATTAAATTAATTTTTTGAGAAATAAATTGTACGAAAATGTACTTAAAACAATTCTTTTCTATTTGAAAAAAAAAATTCAAAAAATGATAAGTAAATAGGTCATCTTATGCATGACATACACGACGATTTTTTAAAACACCAAATATGGCCAATAAAAAATTAACAAAAAAATATTCAATAAAAATTACAAAAAAATATGGAAAACGTGCTTCAATGAGTTACAAATCTTTTCCCAAAAGGATTTATACAAATATGATTATTTAGGTCAAAATATAGATGATGTACACGTGCATGGTATAGTAAAAAAAAGTGACTTTTAAATAGTGGTTTTTAGAAAGGCCTATTAAAAATCAATTTGTATCATCTGGGTATTCAAATAAATTACATATTTGGAAACTAGACTCTAAGTACTACATTTTATGATTAGTGACATTTTTCAAGATTCCATCTCTAAGTGCTTCAAATTTTAAGGTCAAATGTGACAAATTCTGAAAATCAGGGAAAACACTTCTACTTTTTAGCAAAAAAGTGGACTCAACTTCTTGCACACACCCTCAATCATGGAGTGAATAAGAAGAATCATGAAGTGAATAAGAGATAGCAATGGTCATCATCCGTTGAAGAAGAAACATATGAAGGTGATATTTTGGAGAAGAGGTTGGTGCCTCCTAAAAGAAGAGATTGGTGTCTCTTGCTAATTTGGTGCTCAGTTGTGGGGATTGGTGTCTCCATTGGGTTGGTGCCTACAAAGATTAAAGGGGATTGATGTCTCCTGTAGGTTGGTGCCTACAAATTTTGTAAGAGAATTTTATATAAGCGATATTTTGCCATGGTTTCCTCTCGAAAGGGTTTCCATGTAAATCTTGTGTTCTTTTTGTGTTGCATAATTGTTAGATCTTGTGTGATTGATATTTTTATGATTGTTAAGTGTTGAAAAAGTAAAAGGTTGTCTTATGCTGATTTACCCCCCCCTCTCAGTATAATTGTGTGCTCATTTTGATCATTCCCTACATAACCCTATGAGAGAAAATGATGCATATAAGTTTATAGAATAACCATAATACAAATATCAAAAGATGTATATCACAAGATAACACAAGATAACCCTTAAGAGAATAAAACTCAACCTTCAAAAACATCCACACTCAATGTATTATTCAACAATGAAACATGATAATACACTTATAGAGATTCCATGAATACTTCTAAAACATCAAGCTCCTCCAATACATCCTCCATATGTCCAAATAAGTAACCACACTGTTATGTCATAAAATGTCCCCCTAGGACTATTACCTCCTAAGTTTAGCTCCCAGGTCCCTTGTTTTTCATCATGCATGTTAAATCTAACTCCCGAGATAAAATGGTCTGAAACCCATGTCAAATGGGGCTCGAGGGGCATTGTTGAGTTTGACCCTACCTTAAAATAAGTACCAGAGGCTTGGGCGCTCACGCCCTAGTCCTGCCCTATTTTAGATGGGTCCCAAATTTGAATGTCAGTTTTGTGACCATTAAAAGGTTTCCTTGCCGACATCTTAAGTTTGAATTACGAAATTTGTAGTGGGAATACATATATAAACATGTTTAGGACTTCATTTTAACTAGAGATGGATAATGCAAACTTGCGATCTTATGCTAAGGATACTCAAGACTTTTATTGTGCTACAGAGCAGACTAGTGTTTTTATTGTGTTTGTTATTGTAGATTTGGCTTCATCAATCCATCTCCTCATGGCATGAAAGAGTTTCATCTACATGAGAGTTACACCTTCAAGGTGATATCTATTTGTGTTTGAATCAATCATTTATCAATTAGTTTTTGCCTCTATCCTACAAGGATACACACTCTTTATCAAACAACAGTGTTGGAAGGCTTGAATGCCATTCCAGGGCTTGATTAAGGCAAGCTCCTAAACACCACAACCCCCAACCCTATTCCTTGTGATTGCAGGTGACAGGTGTTGTATCTTGCAGAGTGGAGTTGTAGAGGGCTATGACAGAGTATGTAGATTCTAGATCTGAGAAGAAAAGTACTACAAGGGCTTGGGGACCCACCCCGAAGCCCTCCAAATCTCTAGAGCAGAACACCTCTGGGATAGTGGTGAACAGTAGCAGACAACTTCTGAAAATCCCTAAAGAAATTCCTACCTTAGGATTGGGTGCCTACTCCTTAGCCCCCGACTTTTTCGTATCCTGTATCTCAAAATCTAGTATGTATCTACTCTGAATATAACATCTCTATGTGTGAGCATTTGTCAAAATTCATCTGTTTACTTACGATTTAGCATAATTAGGGTTTTGAGCATAATTGGGCATTAAATTAACACATTAAACATCAATTTCTAAATTTCCATATCACTACAAGTGACAACCAACCTGTAGGTGAATCCTCTTGCAAAATTAGTGATTCAACTTGGTTAACTGTCCTTGAATGTGTGTAGTGAAAGGAGGATCTAGGCATATCATCAAATCAATCCCATCTTCCCTCTTTTCCTACATTACATTTTGGTGAACCCATATTTTAATTGAATTTTGCACCTTGCTGAGTGTTGTACTTCAGATTTACATTCATTCAATTTCATTTTCATCTTATTTCATTTGAAAATTTGCAAAAAAAATTGAAAATTTTGAAAAAAATTGGCATCTTAGGCTTGCATTTTTGCATAGTTTGTATTAATTTTGTTGCATTTCATCTAATATCTAATATAAATTATAGTAGTACATCATTATATAATCATTTGCATTGCATTTTCATGCTTAAATTGTTAGATTTTTCTTGAAATCGTGCATTTTTCATATAACCTAGTTTTTCCAAAAGTTGGGGTTTGTGGTTAAAATCTTGTTTTAGATTTTACTACTCTTTTAAACACTCTTTTAGGTCTGATCTCATATTTTAGTGTTTCATTAAACTGTGATTTTGCATTTGCATTCCAATCTTTGCATTTACACATTATGTATTTCAACAACTATACTTTCATCCTAGGGTTTGTTCTATTAGTTTGTGCACTGAGTGTTGTATCCTTTTGCATGAGTCTTATAACCTATTGCCCTAATAGAAATATCCCTTTAAGGAGAAGTATTAGACTAATGAATTCTAGTGCCCCTAAAACCAACGATGTTCCTACATCTGAAAATCCACTGAACACTTTCTTTACAAAAGGAGAAACACAAACTTTGCAAGATATCATTCCTCCTACAACTACAATGGAATAAAATTTATATTTCATGATTTTGAGGACCCTATTGAGGTGATAACACATGTACCTGATGAGCAAATAAACAAACTTGATAAAAAAACTAGTTGATTTTCAAGCATTTATAGAAAATGAAAGGATAGCGGAGGAAGCTATACATGCAATTCATAACATAAGAAAGTTGTTAAAATAAGGACAAGATGGTGTTAATGCACTTCGAGGCTTAGTGCATATAGTGCGTAATAATGTTATGCTGATGACTGAATGTGCAAATGTTATTAATAACATGTCATCACCGTCTCATACACAAGTATCGGCACCTATACCAACTACTGGAATGTCTACATTTACATGAACAATTATAACTACTAATGCACATGCTTGTAGTAATGCTACCACTAGTATTGGAGTATCTAATGGCACTAATTCATAAAATTACAAGGCTGTGGGATTCAACTATCAAAACCAACCACCTAGGGTGACTGAACTTTTATGAATAATCACTCTCAACCACCACCCCATCCTACTTATTCTCAACCACCTCTTACCTACAACTATTCTCAACCACCTTCCACTCACAATTACTCTCAACCACCTTTCATTACCACTCACAATTAGTTTCCTTAGAATTTCATGACCACGGCTTCAAATTCTCAACCTGCATCTCCTAATGATGCCCTCCTAAACCAACTCTTGCAAGGCATGACTTCTTTACAACAAAAGGTGACAAGCTTGACAAATTCTTCACAACCTAATATACCAACTTATCATGCCTGTAATCCTCTATCTTATGCAATTTTGAGAACTCCTATGCCTAAGAAGTTTGAAACTCCTCGCTTTGAAAAATATGGTGGAAAAGGTGATCCAATACTCATGTGGCAGCATTCACGACTGTGTAGTGATTTCTACTTTGAAGAGGATTTGTTAGCAAAACTTTTCCCATGATCTCTCAAAGATACTGCTTTGGAGTGGTGTTTCTCTTTACCTCCAAATTCAATACACTCTTTCTCTCAGCTAGTTGATCAATTCTTACAACATTTTCAAGCAAACATTAGACCTCAAGTATCATTGATTGATTTAGTTCATTGCAAGCAAGGTTTGAAAGAGAAGTTAACTGACTTTATTAGTCGGTATGAAGCTCTTTATGCACAAATTAAATACCAAATGAATGATGAGGATGTTCAGAAGGTATTTATTACAAATCTACAGCCTAACATCCATGATAAGATCCTCTTGATGAAGTATAACTCTTTTCAACATTTATGCACAGCCCTTCGTGATTACCAACTTTCGTCTAGTCAATATGAAAACCAAAACTCATCGGCTCAAGTTGGTCAATCCATGGTTGGACCTTCACAAAACAAATTTAAGAGGATTAATAAGAGTTTAATCAAAGTTAATGGGTAGAATTCAAACAATTTTTCACAAGTGTCCTCTATCACAAATCTGAAGAGGGCATCGTTTCAGAATTGACAACAACAAAGACAATTCACTCTGATATCTGACTCCTTACATTCTATCATGAATCAAGCAGTGAGTAATAACCTCTTGAAGCTTCCTCTAATTAAACCATTGGATGCTAGTAGAATGCAAGGACCTTACTTTGATGCTAATGCTTTTTGTCACTATCATCGGCAACAAGGGCATGATACTCAACGATGTATGCATCTTAAGCATGAAATGCAAGAACTCATCAACTCGCATGTTATGCAAGTAGCTGGTGTGAATGACAATGGAAATAAGTTCGTTGCTCCTCTAAATCAGAATTTATAGATCTTTACTAATCCATTTCCTAGACATGTAATCAGAACAATATGATGAAACAAAATACAATAGAGCAAGATGACTATTTGGATTATGATGAAATAGTGGGTATGATATAAGTGGATAAGGAGAAAATTGCAAATTCACCTCATCCACGAAGAAATGGTATTTATGCTGAGGTTCCTCTGTCGTTATCCCTTCAAGGATCGGGAGTTAACCAAAATGCATTGGAAAGACAAATTGAACAACCGAAACAAGAGATTATGACACAGTAAAAGGTTGTTACAGTGGAAGATAGTCCTTTTTACTACAAAATACTGACTCACCGGAATAAGAAATCAAAGGATCAAAAAAGAACAAGACGGTTATCATCAATGGGAAATAGTAATGATTCCCCTCCTCGCAAACAACAGAAGATTTTGAATGTACAATAATTTGACAAACAAACACTAATTAGTCATCCTGAAGATACGAATCAAACAAAAGTGAAATGTTCACACTTTTTATAGAACATGATGGAGCACCTTTCTAAGATGCTCACAGGTTCAAGCCTTTCCTAACAATAGGTAGGTATTTCTAACCCTGGTGGTCACCTATGTCGTAGCATTGTTTTCTCGTTTATGTGGCCTCCCCTCTTATGTTGTGTTCCCCCCGTGATGTGTTGTGTTGTTTAGGCCTCCTTGGATGACCCTTGATACTCTTTTAAGGTCAAGGATACTAGGAGACTGCCTCTATTGTCACCCTTCTTCTATTTGTATGATCATTCTTCTATCTTGCTTCTCCTCTATTTTCATTGTTGTGTGTTGTGTCTTAGGCGCATAGCATTGTGGTTGATGACCTGGGGGCATCCTCCTACGTGATTGTTCCTAAGACACTTGTTCTCCTCTATCTTTTTATTATTTACCTTCTTCTAGTGATTCTATCTAGTCAGTGGATGATGAAAGACAAACATATACTAATATGAACTGCATGTCCCTTTAGCAAGAAAAGAAAAAATTGACCTAGTCCATATATGAAGAAGGGGTTGATTTATATATCCGATGCTTGGCTAGTAGAATCACTCCATGTGATATTTTGATGTTGTCTTATCTTTGCTAACAAGTCATAACAATACATCTACTCTGTTCACTTTGATTGTTTTGGTGTCTCACCTTGTTGTTAGACTCAGTTCTGAGATGCTTGTAGTATAAGCCCCACGGCTATACTCAGACTCGAACCCATATGTGTAGCCTTGGCTTCTTTGTTTTTATGCATAGCTTTTATGTTTGCTTAGATTAAGATGTGTTTGTGGGAACATTCGGCGATCGTGAACACATGTCACCTTTGGGGGCATGGGCTTTGTGAAAGCTCTTGTTCCTTTGTGTGTTTTCTCTCTACCTTAACGTTCTTGATATCGGTACACGACATCAACCACCTTAAGGTGGGGGCATATAAGGTAAGCTGTCAAATGATTTTGGTACTAATGAAGCATGTTTGTAATCCCTCTACAGAGGTGGGATGTTGTATCTCTGACGTGAGTGCACATCTTTATCTAAATTACAATCAAAAAGCCCTCTGTGGAGGTAGGATATCATGCATATCCTTTTATTCAAAGCCCTCTTCAAAGGTGGGGATGACGTATCTCTTGAGCTAGTGCACATCCTTTTTATTTCAAAATTCCTCTAAGTAGACGGGGTTGGTGTATCATCCCTTAAGCGTGTCTTTGGTGGTTGTTGTGGCATAAGCCCAACTATCAGGTGTGCCTGTAGCATGCTTGAGATGGTGGGGGCTTAGCAATAAGTTTCTTCCATCACCCTATTTGTTGTGTTTTAGACGTATAATATGTCTTTGGCATACTATATGGTGCTCCTATTTTTTGCGTGTCTTCCGTGTGTTTCCCTCATGTGTAGTTTCAAGGGTGTGGCGAAATGCCTCTCCTACACTCGGGCCTTGTATGGCGTGTTTTCCCCAAACATGGTCTCAAGGGTGTGTGGTGCAGGGGAACCTAGCCATGGAGAGGTATCATGAGGTCAAATTGCATTTGTCATTATTTGTAATGTTTTGAAAGGTCCTAAGGGCCATTGGTATCAAAACAACTCACTTTGTAAGGCTTGATGAGCCATTTTGTTCCAAGAGACCTAAAAGATCCTGAATAGGTAAACTGTGGTCAAAGGTCAAAGGGTCCAAAGAGAAGGTTGGAAATATTGTAACATTTAATCCATTTTGGCATATATGAAGTGCCCCTAAGTGATTTGACAAAGTTTGGTGCTCTTTTGTCAAAAATGCAAAAAGTTGCAACATTACAAAAAGTCCGAAAAAAAAAGGTTACAAGAATGTAATGGTTTAGTTCTAGAGTTGGTTAGGTAGTTAGAGGGATTCGAAAAGGTTTATAATGCAATGTTTGGTCAAAGTATGAGAGAGGAGCAGTTTGGAGGGGATTTGACAAAGGTTATCCATCAAAACCCTCAAACTATCATAAGGTTTTAAGGAATCTGTGACTGTCATAGAGCCAAGAAGGATCACATTTGGTGTAATTTTGATATGTAGATGTTTTTGAATGATAGAGTAATGAAATAGCTTTCAAATGAATCCTTTCTTATGCATTTTTGTGAAGTATTTTTTGAGAAATGATTGTTTTTCCAAAAACTATCAAAACCCTGCCTAGGATTACCCGTTTTGGGAAAAACACCATAACTTTTGTTTCCACCATTAGATCTTTATGTAAGTTTGGGAAAAAGTCTATACCTATGTTATCTACAATATGAATGAAGCAATTGACCTCATTTTGTGTTGTGTAGAAGTTATGAATGACTGTTCGTGGCACTTCATAGTGAAAATTCTGAGTTTGAACCCTTGTAGCAGAATTACCAGTTCATTTTTAGAGCACATTTTCAAAAACAATCCATGGTCATTTTGACATATGTTATGCATCTTCCAAAAAGTATCTAGAACAGGTTTGAGGTTTGTAGAGAAAGGCCTCTGTGAAAAGTTATTCACTGTTGTTCCCTAAACTGGGCTACAAGAAGTATAGGGGCTTTGTGAAGCAAGTCACCCTTCTCTATAAGCAAGACCTTAACTAATGGTTTGGGAAGGTCACACAAGTTGTATTGAAACTCTCAAAATATTTACCCTTGAGAAGATCATCCATTTTGTGTCTTATCCTATAGTGAGTCTCTTGGCTTAGGATTTGAAAGCATTGAAGGACTGGCTTTTGTGAAATAGAATCCCCCTCCATGTTGCATGATTTGACAAACTGATTGATGATTCATCATCCTCTTAGAGTCTTTGCATTAGTGTGGCGAAATGCCCCTCCTATGCTTTGGGTTTTGTATGACATGCTTGTTCTCAAGTGTAGTCTCAAGGGTGTGACGAAATGCCCCTCCTACATTTTGGGGTTGTGTGTTGCATTTTTACTTTCCATGTATCTACATATGTGTGTGTGTGTGTGAAAATGAAAAAGAAATAATCACTACATTCACTTTATTCATCATGTTTTGTGTGTCTTCAATATTGTCTTCTCTGTGTTGCATGCCTCTTACTGTCTTCACTGTGTTTTGCATGCCTGTTACTGTCTTCTTTGTGCTTAGCGTGTCTGCGACGTGTTTTCTCTAATGTCTCCCTAAGACTGGGGGCTAGAGATAGTTCCTCAATCTTTGTGTATACATTAGCTCCAAGTGTCTAGCGTGTTTGCTATTTTTTTACCATACTTTAATGCATGTATTGGTTGTAAGATCATCATACATTAAAGTGGGGGGTAAATGTTATGTCGTAAAATATCCCCTAGGACTTTTACCTCCTAAGTTTAGCTCTCGGGTCCCTTGTTTTTCATCATGCATGTTAAATCTGACTCCCGAGAGAAAATGGCCTAAAACCCATGTCAAATGGGACTTGAGGGGCATTGTTGAGTTTGACCCTACCTTAAAATAGGTACCAGGGGCTTGAGTGCTCACGCCCTAGTCCTACCCTATTTTAGGTGGGTCCCAAATTTGAATGTCAGTTTTGTGACCGTTAAAAGGTTTCATTGCTGACATCTTAAGTTTGAATTACGAAATTTGTAGTGGGAATGCATATATAAACATGTTTAAGACTTCATTTTAACTAGAGATGGATAATGTGAACTTGTGATCTTATGCTAAGGATACTCAAGACTTTTATTGTGCTACAGAGTAGACTTGTGTTGTTATTGTGTTTGTTACTGCAGATTTGGCTTCATCAATCCATCTCCTCATGGCATGAAAGAGTTTCATCTACATGCGAGCTATCCGAGGTGATATCTATTTGTGTTTGAATCAATCATTTATCAATTTTTTTTGCCTCTATCTTGCAAGGATACACACTCTTTATCAAACAACGGTGTTGGAATGCTTGAATGCCATTCTAGGGCTTGACTAAGGCAAGCTCCTAAACACCACAAGCCCCAACCACATTCCTTGTGATTGCAGGTGACAGGTGTCATATCTTGTGGAGTGGAGTTATAGAGGGTTGTGACAGAGTATGTAGATTCCAGATCTAAGAAGAAAAGTACTGCAAGGGCTTGGTCACCTGCCTCGAAGCCCTCTGAATCTCTGGAGCAGAACACCTCTAGGACATTGGTGAACACTAGCAGACAAATTCTGGAAATCCCTGAAGAAATTCTTACCTTGGGCTTGGGCGCCTGCTCTTTAGCCCCTAACTTTTCCGCATCCTAAATCTTGAAATCTAGTATGTATCTACTCTGAATATAACATCTCTATGTGCGAGCATTTGTTGGAATTCAACTATTTACTTATGATTTAACACAATTAGGGTTTTGAGCATAATTGGGCATTAAATTAACACATTAAATATCAATTTCCAAATTTTCCTATCATTACAAGTGGCAACCAAATTGTAGGTAAATCCTCTTGCAAAAGTTGTGATTCAACTCGGTTAACTGTCCTTGAATGTGTGTAGTGAAAGGAGGATCTAGGCATATCATCAAATGAATCCCATCTTCCCTTTTTTCCTACATTACACACACATCACATGTCATGCTTCACATATGCATTTATAAAAGAGCTCAATACAATGATAGCCCACTCACTCAACCAGCAACCCAAACCATTAACCATGTGCTTACTTTAATAGACTCAAGCTCATACAAATACAACTTGTGATATTGGTAAAACCATGTGTCTCAAAACCATGAAACACAAAATCATTGACCCCTCATTTACTTTTTGGTACTAAGTTTTCTCAATATTAAATATTTATTCTATGTCTCCCACACATAAAATATCTAACCAATGTTACAACACAACTTTACAAGTGAACCTAAATAAATATTTAATATGGCTAAACACATCTTCTAGATACACCACAAATAAATAATTATTTTACATAATTAAAATATTTCATTACTTATGCAAGGTGTACAACACGCATTTCCTAAAAAGAAGATATGAAGGGCTAAGATTTTTTGGATTTGAAATGGAGGGTGAAGATCAAAAATAAATTAGAGCCATGTGCAAGATTGACTTGGCTAATTTATCATGCCCACATTTCCCATGTGGTCATGACACACAACACACGTGTCATGACCACATTTGTCATGTGGTCATGACATACAATATCAAAAACTTTTCCACATGACTCTAAAACCCCCTCGCGCACAACATGCGCACTCGGTGGCATACGCGCAAAGACGAAGACGTCAATCAAATGTCAGGGTAATGCAAACTCCTTTCGCAACCCTTGCGAAATGAAATCCTACTAAGGGGGTTGTGCGACGTGAGGAGCGTCGCTAAGAGGGGTAGTTTCCATAATTGGAACTAACCCTAAGGTTCCTAGATGGGGTGATTTGATTTTGATATGAACCGAAATCTAACCCTAGGAAGACTACTAACATAATTAATATTAAAATAATTCCATCTAAGGCTTAATTAAAGTACTTGGTCATAAAAAATGTCATAAAGTAAAGACATGAATTAAAACACTTAATTAGCCCTTCCACTAATCTAGGGAAAATTTTGGCAACATAACGCCACCTCATTAATAATGGGGAAATAATTTTAAAATAACAATCTTCACTAAAATCCTCATCAACAATAAAATCAAACTAATTACACCTATTAAAATTAAATTACTTCAACACATCCACATCTACTCAAGGCAATAAAAATGATTGCATTTTCTATAAGATTGAATTAATTAAAAATTACATTTAAACCATGCACTAGTTAAATAGTTTTGAAAAGGTTTAAAATTAAATAAATTCCATAGCATTTAATCCCCACACCCAAACCCCATTAAAATAATATCCCCTCCCACTCACTAAGTGGGCTCAAACTAAATAAAATAGGTATGAGGAATAATTAATCCACTAATTCCCCCATTAGGGCTACACTAACCCTAATCAATTTAAAAAGCAAAATTAGGTTTATAATGCTCACAAGGATAATTGTTTTTCTCATTTGTTTTCCAAGTTTCAAAGAGAGGAATAGAAAATGAAAAGTCATGTTCACAAAGAGGGCTAACTCATTTTTCTATCTAATTTCTATTTGGTCTCCTTCAAGTTGTTTTCTTATTCTCTTCTAACCCTAGCTTATTTTTCTTTTGTTCAAAACCCTATTCAATGTTTGCTAACTCATTTCTCAAATGTGCAGGTTATTCTCAAGTTTTCATCAATAGGGGTTTCAAATTCATCAAGAGGGCTCTCTATTTTTTGTTTTTTTTTGCATAGCACAACATCATGTTCACAAAGAGGGCTAACTCATTTTTCTATCCAATTTTTATTTGGTCTCCTTCAAGTTGTTTTCTTATTCTCTTCTAACCCTATCTTATTTTTCTTTTGTTCAAAACCCTATACAATGTTTCCTAACTCATTTCTCAAATGTGCAGGTTGTTCTCAGGTTTTCATCAATAGGGGTTTCAAATTCATCAAGAGGGCACTTTGTTTTTTGTTTTTTTTTGCATAGCACAATATATATATATAATCATTTTTTTTGTTGATTGCAAGATCAAATGATAGGGGAGTTTCATTTACAAATGGAAGGTGAAGATAAAAAAATCACGATGTTATATTTTTTGAGGCACTGGCGGTGCTAAGGGCGACTGAAAAAGGGAAGAGGGAAGGGGGTGGACGGGGTCCATCCCCCCCCCCCTTTGCTACTGCAAATAGCGGCAACGGCAGTGCTGCCGCCCCCCTTTTATTTTGTGTTTCAAATTTTTTTTCAACAAAAAAAATTCTAACCCTAGTTTCCAACAATGCTAGATATAATATATATAAAAATGCCTTTTGTTTTAGTTACTTCCAATCATATGATATATATGTGTGTGTGTGTGTGTGTGTGTGTGTGTGTGTGTTCTCATATTTCCCTTTTTTTACAGTAATAAAATAATTAATCGAGTAACCCAGTATGATTGAATATTATATATATATATATATTCTCTGTTTCTTTTTTCTCTGACAGTAATATATTAAAAAGACATAGTAAACCAAGTAGGATTATATATATAACAATATCCCAAAACAATACAAGCATAAGAGTATATATTTTTTTTGGAACTGAAATAAAACATATATATATTCTTCACCCTACCACTATGAAAATCCATGAGTTGTATTTTTACAAAACACCCAAATAAAAGTAATTTCATTTACTTTTTAACAAGCAACTATATTCATTTAAATGACAATTTTAGAGATAGAGAGAGAGAGAGGGAGAGAGTCTTTTTTTTACTCATACATAAATGTTTTTTTTCCAGCCATGTGAAGAAAACAATCAACCAAACTTTCATTGAATAAATAGAATACATATCTTTTTTTTTCTTACAAAGAGACTCACAAAGAGATCTCACTCTCAAGCTACAACATATTTTTACAAGGCCACAAGGCCATGGCAACCAAAATTCCATACACTACAAAATACACCAAAATCATATTTCTTCAAGTTCTCCAAACTCTAAATGCTTCACCAAATCCAAAGAACCTACAAAACAAACTCAAGGAAGGTTTCCAAATGCCCATGGGAGCTCACCTTCCAACCATAGACTTGAAACAAGTCACCCCCGAGCTTGGAGGTCACCCACATAACCAGGTGTACACAACAACAAGGGATTTAACACCAAAAACACTCAAACAAATCATAAACACACCCTCCCAAGGATTTGTTGGCAAGAGACACTACTTTGCTTGATAGGTATTGTCATTGATGGCAACTAAGATCATCCCAATCATCCGCTTAACACAACATGTTCATACCAGAAGTCAGATTCAAAATTTGTCTAAGTTTGGGCAGCTAGGAATAGAGCAGTAACAGGGTCTGGTATTTTGGTTCGGATCTCTCCGGTGGGAAGTCATGATTAGCTGCGGATCTAAGGGATTCAAGTGCATTATCAAGATAGTCTAACTCCATATTTTTGTCCTCCCGTGATGAAGGATTCAAAAGATATTAGCCTCTGAGTACCGGGTTCTAGTTTGTTAGAAGTAGACAGAAGAAGAACAGGCTGACCTTGCAGAAGGTCTTGATTCCAAATGTATAGAAGTTGTTTGTTGGACAAATAGTGATGATCAGTGAGTATGGCCGATATGAGTGGTGATTTTCAAGAACAAGTTTCGATCCGCACCTTAATTTATGCATGGATCTAGTTGACAGAGCAAAGCATTCATTAAAGTTCTAAGTGTTGTTAAAGCCGACTATTAGAATGATTGTAGATCATGTTGCAGATATATATAGCTGATGAAATTGGACAATTCAGTAGAAATGGTGTGTGTGAATAAGGCGTATATGAGAAGAGCAGAAATCTAAACTGTGAATGAAGGAAAACCAGTAAGAAGAGTAGAGCAAAGATGAAATGTGTAAGATCAGTTTTTGTACTTAACCAGAACTAAACTTCTTGCATAAGTAGATGCTATTAATCAGTTCAAATCTCTGTCATTCTCTTGTAATATTTTCATTGGCAGTGAGCCTCCATTTGAGCAGTGAGCTCTGGGCAGTGAGCCCGAATGCATGTGCATTCCCATTTGTAAAAGTACTTTTAACAGGGTATTAATATTTGTGGGTTAACTCCCACTATGGTTTTTCCCTTAACAGGGTTTCCACGTCAAAATTCTTGGTGTCAAGTGTACTATTTTCATTTATGCTCATGTGAGATTGATTAATGCTGAAATGTTTTGATTATAAGTTATAAAAGAAGATTAAGAGAAATAAATGGCTAAAATTGTGTGACAACTGATTCACCCCCCCGCCCCTCTCAGTTGTCCGGACCTAATTCAACAATTGGTATCAGAGAAAGGTTCCTTAAAAGAAGCTTAATAGCTTGAGGAAAGATCCTGGAAGAAGTTTTTAAATGGGTTCACGTAAGGAACAACTTCAGTTGGCTCTAAAAGATCTTGATCAGTCCAAAGCAGAAATATATAATTTGAAAGATGAAATCAAGGATGCTGATGATACCATTGCGATATTAAAAGATAAATTGAAGAAATCTTTGGGAAGGAATAAGGATCTGCTTCTACAATTATCCAATTTATCTAAAGAAAATAGCATGAATGAAGCCTTGGAAGAAAAAATAAAGGAGTGTGACAAGCTGTCAAAAGAAGTTACTATTCTAAGAGTTGAGATGGAATCTGGGGTAATGAGGTTTACCAAAGAAATTGAGCAAAGAAAGAAGACTAAAGAAGATTTAAATCAAACTCTAAGAGAGAGAACTAATGAATGGTACAGATTGGATAGCATTGTTGGTCACCTAAAATCTGATTTACAAGAAAGCAAAGACAATGAAAGAGATCTTGAAAGACAAATTGTCATTCTCAGACATGATCTAGAAGTTGCAAATGAATACAAGGAAAAGTTCAAGATAAGCTCAGCTAAACTTGAAGCAATACTTGAGGGTCAAAAAGGCGTTGAAGACAAGCACAGTCTTGGACATGAAAAAGGTGAAAGTTCCAGATCTGGTCAAAGAAACTTTCAACCAAGGAATGAGAGGAACAGACCTAGAAGACCTCCCATAAGATAGCCTAATGCTCAAAGGTATCCATCTTTCAATGGAAATTGTTTCAAGTGCAATAAATTTGGTCATAAAGCCACTCAATGCAGAAGTAGAGTAAATCAAAATAATCCATCCTTCTCCAGACAATGCTTCAATTGTAAGAGGTATGGTCATAAATCTAATGAATGTAGAAGTATGATAATGAATGACTCTTCAAATAGAGGAAATAGGAAATCTTTCAATAGCAAATGTTTTGCATGCAATAGATTTGGACATATGGAAAATCAATGCAGATCAAGAGGAAATCAATCAAATGGGCAAAGAAATGTTGTGTGCTTCCATTGTAACCGATCCGGTCATTTTGCAAGATTCTGCAGAAGTAGAATTAATTAAGGAAGAGGTCCAACAAATAGAAAACTAGTTAAGCAGAGACAAGACAAAGGCAAAAGAAAAATTGAAGAGAATGAGATCTAGAATGAAACAAGTAAGACATGGGTGAAGAAAGCAATTGTGAACCATAATGATGGGTCACCACAGGAATCCGGTGCAGATAATTCCTCAGGGATTTAAATTAGGAGCTTTGGCTCAGGAGGAGCAGCTTTGTAAATCAAATTCCCTTAGCCAATAGTTAAGTGACTAATTCTAGCCCAATGAGAAAAGGTATTTTGAATTGTTTTAGATCATTTGGAAGGATTTCTAGAAGAAAAAAGGTGGATATGACAAATTACGGAGTAATTTATATGAAACTGTTCAACAAACAAAGCAACTGGATGTATTAGGGTAGAGCATTTATTGCAAAGACAAATTAGGTGTTGCGGAACATAAAAGATCATTCATTCCTCACTTAGATCACTTTGCATTAGAAGAAAGAAAGAAGAGGAGAAGTGAATGAGTTCAGAACTGAGAATTCCCAAAAATTGAGAATTCCCAAAAATTGAAGCACAAAGAGGATCTCCAAGCAAAACCCTAATGTGTGGAACAAGAAGCATCCTTATAAATCTATTGAAGTCGAGCCGCTTGGTGCCTTCTTGAGTGTTCCATATGGGGTTTTGCATGTTGAAGACATTAGGGCATACATTCATTGTAGTATAGAAGAATTTGGAAATTAGAAACTGACGGAGTTGTTTAAGAACCATCTGAAAGATGACAATTATCAACTAAGACCTAGATTTGAAGCCCTTGAAAGAAAACATTTTCTGCAAATGATTGAAATTTCATCTTTTGATGAAAATGAATGGGTTCGATACATCTTAAGCTGAATACATGATGAATTCATGTGGCTAATGAAACCATTTAAGATTACAAAAGATGTTATCAAAATTGTAACTAGGTTAAACTCTTCTGGCGGATTACCCATGTTGAAAACTGTGAAAAAACATACAGTAACTGATGCTACTAGTGCCAAGTTTGACAAAAGGGCAATGACCATCAATGATATCGTAGAACCGAATGTTAAGTTTGCCTCTATGGTGATCAGGTACAAGATTTATCACTCCAGTAGGGAAAATTTAGTTTTTGGAACTGTAATATATGCAACTTATAAAATGTTAAAGGAGAATGCAGACTATGATCTGTGTGAACTGCTATAGAATCAGCTGATAGAGAATCTAAACAAAATCAAAAGAGACAAGAAAAACTCTTTTAAATATGGTTCCTTGATCATATGCCTATTTTTCTATTTCATGAATGAAGTGCCTGGAGTGCAAGGTGTGCACTGGACAAATGATAGGCCAGTGGTAATCCAAATAAGAGACCACTTATATAGTCTTGGAGATTTAGGTGCATAAAAGACTGCAATCTAGGGTTATTTCAAAATCTTTCAGAGTCTAATGCATGCAAGGGAAAGAATCCCTAATTCTATTGTAGAAAAGTATGAAAATGAAATATGTTTTATGGTCGACACAGATTAATGTTTAATGGAAGTTGTAGAGCCAATAACTATATGGATAATGCCAATGGGTTATGAGGTGGATGAGGAAATTCTGGACATGTATGCTCAGCATCTTTTGAGCAAACCTGAAGACACCTTTGTTGAAAGGTTTGGAACCTACGAGGAACTAAGCTTAAAATTGCATGTGTAACTAAGACAGCTGGAAACTAAAAGAAAAGTGCACAAGCAAGTGGAGATGTATGTAGAAAGTATTGGGATTACAAAAGAAGCAGTGAGAGAGAACAGAGAAAGGATTAAAAATTTGAAGAAGAGCACCAAGCAGACTTTAAAAGAAAAAGTAGAAAGTGAGCCAACAATCACTCTAGAAGTCCCTCCAAGCTCCTCAAGGAAGACAAGGAGTTCTGTAAATCTCACTAAGCAACCTAAGTCCTCTTCCACCAAGAAACTAGAAGCCACTCCATCCGGTGAAGGGGGAAAAAGAAAGAAAACCAATGCCACAAGAGTTCTAAAAAGCTCAAAAGATGATGAGGAGACAGAAACAGATGAAGAAATAAAAGAAATAAGATTTAAGAAAGCCAGAGCTTCAAAGACTTCTGAAGACCAACATTCTGCAAGCAATAAAGCCAGTAAAAAGCAAGCAACTGAGCTCTATTGGAAATTTTACAAGAACTTAAAATCTTAGGGAAAGTACTGGAAATGAGGAAAGAAGCAGCCAAGGATAAAGACATGGAACTCAGAGAGTATGTTCTCTTCACTTTGTGCCCTGTGATGACTAGAAGAGAAGCAAACAAAATCCTTAGAGAAGTCAAAGATAAATTCAGAAGCAAAGTCTGGATGAACAAACTTATGCTTGGTGAAAGTGAAGAAATTGCAAAAGAAACAAAGGAAATTTTGAGAAAGGCCATTGACAAGAATAAGTACTTTATTATTTCAGAGAAACAAGTTGAAGAAGACAATTCCCAAGTTCTAGAACTGGAAGCTTCAGATGAAGAGAATAACAAGAGAATTGATGACCAAGGCGTTAATTTAGATCCTTTGGCGTTAATCAATGAAGAGACTAATGTTGGATTTGACTCATCAAATCTAAATATTGGAGAAGTTCGGGAAGAGGAACAAGTCAATCAGGAGAACATAGATATGGTTGATAGAATAGTTGATGTAGGGGTAACCCCTCCACCTAATCACTCTGGAAAAGAAGAGGCTAATGTTGCCTCACAAAGCCCTCCGGATCAGGTAGCAAGTGGTAAGTAAACAAGAAAGAGTTCCTCTGAAGAAAACACAGAGAAGAGTTAAACAAAGAAGGAGGAAGAAAAAGGAAAGCAAGACAAGGTAGAAGAAGAAGGTGCAAATGCTAAAGCACCTAAAGCAGATACTAAGAAATTAGGAGAACAAAAGGATGATTCTAAATTGATTGCAAGAGACACTGCAGATGCAGTAAAAGGTCTTCTTGAAGAAGAAATTATTGAACTTGATGAGCCTGAATTACTCCAAGGCCTAGCTAATCCAGATACTCTCTCTCCAATTCAATTGATGAAAATAACATCATTCACCCAAGTAAAGGCTAGAGAAAAGATGTTAAAGTCCCACATAGAGGACAATGAGCTACTGGGGCTTGCAACCAGAATTTTGGAGAAATTAATGCCAACCTATCAGAAGAATCAAAATGATTCCCCCTCTGGACATCTAAAAAATATTGTAAGTTCGGTAAACTCACACTTTGAGTCTTTTGAAAAGTCTACGGAGGAAAAAGTTTAGAAAGATTTCCTGAATAAGAGATTCAATCAAGTTAAGAATCTGATAAGGAGTGATAGGCGGATTCTAGGCATTAGCATAAAGAGCATTCAGAATGCCCTAAGTGATGGAGGAGATATATATAAGTTTTGCCTATCATGGTCTAAAGTCAATGAAGATATTGAAAAGAAGATAAAGGAACAAGAACAGAAAATATCAGTTCTATCTCAAAATTTTGATTCTCTAACCCCCTCTCCTATAAGCCAGGAATGTTAGGTTATTAGCTTGATAGATGAAATAAAGGGACTTGAAAAAGAGAAAGGCAATACTATGAAGAGGATGTGTGAACTCTGGGGATTGATTGCCCCCAAGTTGGAATTCATGCATAATGCCTTATCCGAAGCCCAAAATGCACTTGAGACGAGTGATCCTTCGAACCTCGCAAAGGCAGAAGCATATGCATTTTTGTTAAGTGGGCACATCTCCATTTTGGATGGTATGAAGAACACTTGGACCTCTAAACTTGTGCAAATAAAACCCATCTTTGGAGATGTTCTCAAGTCCATGTAAATAAGACTTGATGGTTTTTTTGTACATATGCAGCAATATATACAGAATTTTTAGAGAAGTTTTGGCTTGTGAACCCCACCCTTTGCCATTGATGTCAAAGGGGGAGTGAAGGGAAGTGAAAAATGAGGAATTCAGCTGAGGGGGAGAACTGGAATAAGTGAAGGGCACGGGTGTACAAAAGGGGGAGTTGCACTAAGACACTTAGTCATTTTTCACTAAGTGTTGCCATCAATGCCAAAGGGGGAGATTGTTGGCAAGAGACACTACTTTGCTTGATAGGTATTGTCATTGATGGAAACTAAGATCATCCCAATCATCCTCTTAACACAACCTATTCATAGCGGAAGTTAGATTCAAAATTTGTCTAAGTTTGGGCAGCTAGGAACAGAGTAGTAACATGGTTTGGTATTTTGGTCCGGATCTCTCCGGTGGGAAGTCATGATTAGCTGTGGATCTAGGGGAGTCAAGTGCATTGTCAAGATAGTCTAACTCCATATTTTTGTCCTCCCGTGATGAAGGATTCAAAAGATATTAGCCTCTGAGTACCGGGTTCCAATTTGTTAGAAGTAGACAGAAGAAGAACAGGTCAACCTTGTAGAAGGTCTTGATTCTGGATGTATAGAAGTTGTTTGTTGGACAAATAGTGATTATCAATGAGTATGGCCAACATGAGTGATGATTTTCAAGAACAAGTTTTGGTATGCACCTTAAGTTATGTATGGATCTAGCCAACAGAGTAGAGCATTCATTAAAGTTCTAAGTGTTGTTAAAGCCGACTGTTAGAATGATGGTAGATCATGTTATGGATATATATAGCTGATGAAATTGGATAATTCAATAGAAATGGTGTGTGTGTGAATAAGGCCTATATGAGAAGAGTAGAAATCTAAAGTGCGAATGAAGGTAGACCAGTAAGAAGAGCAGAACAAAGATGAACTGAACTTCTTGCATAAGTAGATGCTATTAATCAATTCAAATCTCTATCATTCTCTTGTAATATTTCCATAGGCAGTGAACCTCCATTTGAGCAGTGGGCTCTGGGGCAGTGAGCCCAAATGCATGTGCATTCCCATTTGTAAAAATACTTTTAACAGGGTATTAATATTTGTGGGTTAACCCCCACCATGGTTTTTCCCTTAACCGGGTTTCCACATCAAAAATCTTAGTGTCAAGTGTACTATTTTCATTTCTGCTCATGTGAGATTGATTAATGCTGAAATGTTTTGATTATAAGTTATAAAAGAAGATTAAGAGAAAGAAATAGTTAAAATTGTGTGACATCTGATTCACCCCCCCCCTCTCAGTTGTCTGGACCTAATTCAACAGGATTTCACATAACTAATCCATTTACTTGGATTTTAGGGGGTAGGAGAGTGGACTACTCTCAACTCAAGGGGAGAGCCTAGAATCACCAAAACACATAATGCTCAAGTTCACAAGGCCTGTTGCCTCAATATCTCAAAATGTCAAAAATCCCAAGGCACTCTTGCCTTCACCAAAATCTCAAATACTTCACAATATACTTCCATGGCCATCAACACCTCTAAAATAGTGAGGGTGACCCCAAGGAAGTTCACTCCTCTCCCACCCCAAAACAAGATGAGCTCATCTCCATGGAGAACTTCATCAAACACCCATAAAAAAACCCACACCACACATAAACAAAAACTCAAACATACACAAAGCAATCTTCACATACAATGAAAGTAAAAAAAATAAGGGATATAGCCTTGGGTGCTTACCTTATAATCCCAAATTTGGCAAGAGGTTGATGGAGAGCTCCCAAGTCTCCTTCCAATCTCCTTGCATCCAAAATCCTCTAACTCTAGCTATCTCTCCCCAAAATCAATATACAAAAAGCAAAAATGAAGAACCCCCTCCATCTCTCAAAGAGGGAGTTTAATAGGCTAATCCAAAGATCCTTGAGGAATGAGAAGGTGACACATGTCACCTTCTCCTTCCTCCTCACAACCCACTCACAAAACCCTAAGGGATGAGGAGGTGACACATGTCACACTCCAATCCCACAAAGCCTCGCACTCTCCCACAAATGCTCTCACACATGTGTGAGAGCATAGTGGAGAGGGGAATCCAACATGGAAGACTCCATAAGGATAAGGAGAAGAAACATGTCATCCTCCTATCCAACTAGGCAAACCCATTCCCTCATACATGCTCTCACACATGTGTGAGAGCATAGGGACGATGTCTTTCACACTTGAAAGCTGTGGAAGTTTCCCAAGCCTTTAAGATAAGGGAGACCTTATCCTAGGGAAGTGGAGTTGGTCATGGTGAAATCTTGACTTGTCTACCACCTCACCCAACATCAAACTTCATCACTTAACTTCAGGATCAAGTTAAGGTGACCAAAAGAAGGTTAAACTAAGGTTTGGGTAAGTGTAAGAAGCTGGGTCCACATAGAGGGGAAGTCATGGAAAAAAAAAATCCTGACAAAAATGGGTACCCATTTTAAAAGAAACAGGTGCCTGAGCCTAAATAGGTACCCACTTAGAAACGGGTACCCATTTAGGAACAGGTGCCCAATCCTAAACAGGTACCTGTTTAGGAACGGGTACCTGTTTATATAAAGATATTTGAATTTAAAAAAAAAGCCTGCGCACTTTTTTTTCCCATACAAAAGGAATGGGTACCCATTCCTAAAATCTTAGGCTTGGGAAAGGCATGGTAAACCAACCCCTTGCCTTGGACCTGCATGTTGTTTTCTAAGTAGAGAACAAAAGAAAAGACTGAGTTTACCTATATGGCTGACGACATTTTTTTCTAAATTTTTTTACGAAATTAAAACCCATTACAGATGACAGTGTCTAGTTTTCAAATATGTTATTTTTTTATTGGACTTATTTTTCTATTTATTATTTAATTTATGAGCAAACTAGTCCAAAAACTTGAAATGACAAGTGTTTGTATTTTTTTAATAACTTTTAATATTTAAAGTTTTTTGAAAAAAAAATTATATGTCATCAATCTACACATCATTATTTACACAATGAAAAAAAATCATTTTATTATTAGTTTTTCTCAAATTATGTTGGTCGTACACGAGGGTTTTTGAAAACAGCAATTAGGGCCAATAAAAATTTAATAAAAAAAATTATTTGGAAAAAAATTATAAAAAAATATCCTCATCAAACTTCACTGTACTACACATTTTTCCCCAAAAGGGTTTAGAAAAATACTTTTATTTAGGTCAAATTATGTTGCCATACACGTGCATGGTATGGTAAAAAAAAAGTGACTTTTAAACAGTGGTTTTTAGAAATGCCTATTCAAAATCAATTTGTATCATCTGGGTATTAAAATAAATTACATATTTGGAAACTAGACTCCGAGTACTACATTTCATATTACTAACTTTTTTTAAATTCAATCTTTAAGTGCCTCAAATGTTTAGGTCAAATGTGACAAATTCTAAAAATCAGGGAAAACACTTCCACTTTTTGGCCAAAAAGTGGACCCAACTTCTTTCACTGACCCATCTCACATGTTCAAATTGGTCCTAGAACCTAGGGGTATGACCTAGGGTCATTATTTGAACAAAATAAACACCAAGGGGTCCATAAATTCACATAAAAAGACCCAATAAATAAATAGCACCAAAATAGTGCAACTCAAACATTACAACTTATAACACATCAATAAATCAATTAAAAGGGTGAACCCTAATCAAAATAAACATCAATTACAAACATTACAAATCATCATGCTCCATCACAAATGACCTTGGTCCCTCTTGGGACTAGGTCAACTAAACATAGATATCACATAGGGTTACTGGAATGACCTCCGATTTTCCATGGGCATGAAAAATTATCTGCACACTTCCACAAATAGATCAATAGCACATGTTCATCATAGCTGAAGTGAAAGGAAATGCACGCACACACATAGAGTCGCATAATCACATATATCCTCAATTATACACATGCTATCATTTACATGATTCATAATTTATTTACATTTCAAATCACTCGTATTTCACATAATCTAATCAAGTTCATATACTGCATCATACCTCATCAATTAACATTTAAATTACGTCAAAATTAACCTTGTATTAAACATCATAGAATCAACTGTAATCTAACATGCATAGCTATAACATCATCACAACATAATCCATAAATCAATCAAGGTGTGAGGTAAGTCCATGAATGTTTGAATCTATGGGGGTCAACAACCCCAAAAATGTCCACATGACAAAGATAATCTGAACAATAAGTTTCATAAGCAAAGTAAGAAGTGCAACACATGGTAGCCTCACACTACAACACTAAAGTTCCAGATCAAGCACAAACAGGTGATATTCCAACAATCCTAGTTAGGGTGTGCATCACTTACACATACCCAAACTAACACAACCACCTTAAACAAAAGATCCAAAACAACACTACATTGTCTCGAAGATAGGGTCACACTCCCATAGATCAAACCCTTAGCTAGGTGAAGCAAAACAAAATGGTCTAAAGGTACAAGTAATCCAGTCGCACAAGGGTGGGCCTCACATAATTAGGATTTGGAATGTGCAATCACTTAATTAGTTGATTAAGTCAGATTATTTGATCAACTAAATGGTTAACAGGAAAATAGGATAAATAAAATAAATATTTATGTGTTTATTTATTTAATTTCTAGGAATGTTGGAGGGCAGTTGATTTAATAAATAAATGTTAATTTATTTAATTAAAGGCTAAACATTAGAAGAAGGTCCAAGAAGATTAATTAATTAATTAATTAATTAAATGAGTAGAATTTATTTAATTAATGCTAGGAGAATGGTTGGATTGGTTAATTAAATAAGTGGTTTTATTTAATTAATGTTGGAAGGGGAGATATCTAGAATGAATCAAGTGATGGTCAGACATAGTCAAATTTAGGTGTCTACAATTAGAACATATCAAAGGTCAAGTCCACTAGCATAAGTCTAATTTGTGGTTGTAATTATGTACCTAATTGATAAAGTCAACCAAAGTAGAACAGTAAAGAATATTTTAATTTTGATCTATATATCCAATTGTCACAACTATTATTTGATCCCAAGACACTAATTTCAAATCCTTATTCATTCAACATTCATTCTTTGATCATCAAGGTAAGTGATCCTATCTTTATTATTTCCTTTCTAAAATTAATAAATACTTGTATCAACAATTTATTGGACTCCAACTTTTCTCAAATATCTGGTTTGTGTTAATTATACATATGTATTTCAATGAATTATTCTAAACTAAACTTTGGGATCTTCCATTTTGCTTTTAATATAAACCTTTTAACTTTAGCTAATAGGCCAACCTTTTAAAATCCCTTGAATGCCAATTTAATATATATATATATATATAACATTCTCAACAAGGTATGGCTCGCAACCGAAGGAAGAAGTAGAATGGAAATTTGCACACCCTTGCTAGGGCTCCTGCAATTGCAAGCACACCAAGCATCGAGATCTACTTGGAGTTAAAAGTGAATCCAGACATAACGATGCTAAAAGAGACTATCATAATTACTAGATTCATAGGCCCTAAAAGAGCTCAAAGTGATGTTGAGGCCTAGGTGAAAGAGAATTGGAAAGGTATTATGTGTTGAAATTCTTCTTGGAAGGTTTCTTTGTGACTATATTCCTAAACTAGGAGAACCGTGACAATATTCTATCTAAATCATGGCATATGGGAGAAGATATCCTTTTCATAAAGAAGTGGAGCCCAAATTTTAATCCAATTATTGTCAGACCTGCTTCCTCTACAATGTGGTTGCAATTTTACAACCTGTTGGTTGAATTCTAGTCTGAAGATTGTTTGAAGAAAATTAGTGATGCCCTTGGAATGTCTGTCGACATCGACATGGACACCATGGAAGATAATTATTACTTGTATGCTAGATTGAAGGTTGTAGTAATAAAAGACATTCTGAAGATGATTATCCTAATCCCAGCTATATGAAATTAGATCCAACAGATTGAGATCGAGGAAGTAAAAGAATTTTGCCTAGATTGTCATTGAAGGGATCATGGCACTTCCTATTGTGAAAAGCAACCTCATGCCCTAAAAATATGGAAACCAGTGCAAAAAATACTTTGGAGACCTCTGCAAAAAAATTCATCAATCAAATTGTTTCAAAGATCGCTAAACCAAATATCCATTTTGGGAAAAAAGAGGTAGGAAATCCAACAGACAAAAGAGGGATGTTGGGATCCAAAATAGCAGCAACCCAAAACTCTAAAACATTCCTAAATCACCTAGGATAGGAAATGTTGTCAGGGTGATAGGAAGAGGTTTATCAACAAGTTAAGGGGATTTTGGCCAACTAACAGGAGTGGGTAGACTCCTCTACACTTCGAGCTCAGCTTAGACTTTGGAGGGATATTCCAAAGGGGTATACCTGAATAAGTACTAAGTTCAAACTAGATGAACAACTAAAAATAAATGAACAGCCAAACCCAACTCATCATCTTGACTTCAAAAGCTGTCACTAAGTCAAGAACGATTGGCTGTCACAAAACCCCTATATAGCTTATTCAACTGTGTGAATGCACATGCATAGGAAAGATGATCTTTTCCCTTAAACCACAGGTGAATAATTTGTTTGATTTAAATGAGTGTTTGATCCCTCTCCAATATGGAGTGGTGCCTATTCCATTGGACAATAGATTCATAGAATGCAAGGAGGATAGGAAATATGCAGCAAAGGATCAACAAAATTAGACTTACATTCACATATATGAATTCAGATAGATCTTCATACAATGGACATACTTAATAATCCAAAAGACAACTGTAGTGATTCCTATGAAACAAAAGAATGGAAAATACAAAGCCGTGTATCAACTTGGATGTTGTCACACATCTCCAAACATCTATTACAATCATACCAGCATTTATGTGGCAAAGAAAAATACATAACTACGATTATATATTTACCAAAATCATTACAAACTCCCATGGAGACATACCATTGCATTCAAATCTACTTTACATAACCTTCCTACTCTATACTAAACATATCCCTTCACTAACAGACTAGACAGATCATGTGTTGATGCTAGAGAAAATCCTTAGGCGTTCCCAGACCAGAAAATTATCTCAGCGACCAACACCTAGAATGTCTTTGAAATGTGTATATATAGCAATTAAGCTCCTACTGTACAGCTTCTGGACATTGGAAAATTAGTCAACAAGTAATCACTATTGCATTGAATGTGGCACATGACCTCTATCAGAAGACCAGCGGAATTCATCGAAGCCCATGCCTTTGGCACTGAAAAAGTCTTTAGAAGGACCTGTAGAAGACATTGATCACTGAAGAACTGCATCCTTCCATTAAATTTGCTACTTGCGTATTGAAGGCATATACCTGTTTCAGCCACCCACTTTGAATTAATGGCGTTCCTGGAAGTTGTCAGTGCATTTGAAAGAACAAGGAAGGCCAGGAAGTCAAGCTCTGACAAATCAGACTTCAGAGCTCGGGCCTTCTGCCTTATAGATTACATATTGGAAGAGAAGGAGAAGAGCACCTGACCTGATTACATAGAATATGAAGGGTGTCGGGGTCGAGCCTCGAGATTTCTTCCTTCTAGCCTACACCATGACATCACAGCCATCCACTTGGCAGCTTCCTGTGGTTTTACAATCCTGTTGCGAGCCCCCCCAAAAGGTTCTGCAGAATGGCAGAATGCCTTAGAAAAATTATCACCCATCGAGGGTCAATCATCGAGACTTTCACCTTCTGCCTTCCATGAAGAAGATGAAAGGAAGGAAGCCTAAACTCTGACCTTCAACATACTTAGCATTACATTGGCCCCGTCGGACTTCAGCCTTCACTAATTCACCTGCTTGGAAGAATAGAGAACATCATAACCCCAACCCCCGAAGTCCGCTTTACTTAGTAAAATTTTCAAACCTTAGGCGGACTTCAGACCTTGGGCCTTCCACCTTCTCCCTTCCTAGAAGGAAGGAAGAAAGAAAAGAGGTAACCACTCCCGCCAAAACTTCCACGTGTCCTCATTTTGCGGTTCTGCAAGTCGATTGTGGGTCCCCCAAAAGGCTCCACGGAATGGCAGAATGCCTTAGAAAAATACTTATCGGGGGTCAGTCATCGGATCTTTTCCCTTCTACCTTCTTAGAAGGATTGAAGAAGAGCCAACCTCCAAACTCCGCCGAACACTTCATACTTAGAATATTGTTCATGTAGACCTGTCAGACTTCAAACTTCAGGGCTTCTCCCTGACACGTGCCATGAAGAAGATCAAAGGCCAAAGGCCTGAAGTCTAACCTCTAAAATACTTAGAAGAATTTGCAATGAAGATGATAGATAATACAAGGCGGAAGGCATGAACTCTGAACTCTGAAACTCCGACAAAGGTGGAAAAACAAGGAAACACTTAGAGTTTTTTGGACTTAGTCATTTTTTGGGTTTCCTACCTTGCATTTTCAAAAGGCAAACACATGAAAACCTATGAAAGATGTCTCTAATCAGTTATCATCAATAGGTTCAACAATGGAGGTATAGAGTGGGACACAAATGGAATACAAATGGATTTTGGGGCAAAATAGGGTGTTTTGGGACTAATTTTTCAAGTCCCAACAAGGGAAATGGATGCAGAGGCATAGGGCTAAGTTTTAATTAACAATTTCTAAAACACAATGGAGGGAAGCCCTCCCTTGAGAAGCCATGAATCTCTCTACTTGGAACATTAGGGACTTGAATGCCCCTAACAAACGATGCTTGATTAAGCCTCAACCGCAATATCTAAATTCTGACATTATTTCACTTCAAGAAACAAAACTCAAGGATGACGAAGTGAAAGCATTTCTCTCTCATTGCATTGGGTGGAGTGGAAACTTTGTTTCCATGATTGGTGCCTTGGGGGGCCTTGGGGTCCTATGGAGACCGAATAGAATTCAATTGGAAATGCTTTCAGAAGATTCAAATTGGATGGTGGCAAAGTTTCGATGCTTTCATTCTAGACTTTCTTTCCACATCTTCAACATCTATGGTCCTATTAAGATGGATGAGAAAGCTAAGGTATGGAAAAGTGTGCTTTATTGCATTTCTATGTTCAATTTGGAGCTATACATTTCAGGTGGCAACTTTAATATTGTTTTATCCATTCTATAAAAAAGGGGGCAGATCCTATGTAAACAAAGCATAGAAAGACTTCTAAGGATTTGTTATCTCCCTTGGCCTTGTGGATTCTATTCCAAAAAATGGGAACTACACGTGGACCAATAGAAGGTAGGCTTTACCAACATTGCCAAAAGATTAGATCAGTTCTTGTATTACTCCAATTGGTTGAATGAGCCCTTACTATTGGAATCTACGATTGCCTTGGCTCTGATCATTACCTAATTGTCCTCTCAATGTCAAATGATCAAGCTCATGTGAGATGCCCATTCAAGTGGGTAAGTGCAAGAAGATGAGTACACTTTTTGGCCAAAAAGTGGAAGTGTTTTTCTTGTTTTTAAAATTTTGTCATACTTGGAGTGAAAATTTGAAGCACTTGCATAAAATATTATGATGTAAAATAAGAAATGTAGGATTTTGTTTCTAGTTTTCAAATATGTAATTTTTTCTAATACTCAAATGATGAAAGTTGGTTTTTTATTGGATGTACAAAAAGTGGCTTTTTAAAAGTCCCTTGTTTTCTTCCAAAGCATGCATGTTTATGGCTAGCATAATTTGACCTAAATGAAGGTATTTTTTTAATTCCTTTTGTGGAAAGATGCATAGGATGTTGAATTGTGGAAAGATGCACAGGATGCAGAATTAGTGTTTTTTAAAACCCCTCGTGTACAACCAACATAATTTGAGGTAAACTAATCAATTCACTAAAAAAAATTCCATCATGTAAAGAATGATATCTAGATTGGTCAAACATAGTTTTTTTTTCAAGAAACTTTCAAAATCAAAAGCTATTAAAAAAATAGTAATGTATGTTATTTGAAGTTTATGAGTCTGTTTGTTTAGAAAATAATTAATAAATAGAAAATTATGTTCAATAGTAGAAAAAATTACATATTTGAAAACTAGACTTTTAGATCTACAATGGGTTTTAATTTTATTAATACATTATAAAAAAAATTCATCAGCCACACTAATGAAACTAGTTTTTTCTCTTATTGTTTTCATGGTCTCCTAGTTGTAGGTTAGTTGTAGGTCCAAGGCTTAGGCTTGGGTTTCCAAGCCTTTACCAAGCCTAAAACCAATGCAAATTGGTGGGTTTTCAGTTTGAATTAATTAGAAATGGGTACCCATTTGTAAATGGGTGCCCATTCGTAACGGGTGCCCATTACAAACAAGTGCCCATTCGTAACAGGTGCCCATTTCAAAATGAGCACCCGTTTCCTATTTAGCCATTATTTTTTTCATAAATTCGTAGTACAACAAATACTCTGTAACATTCCTTCTTACTAGTATGGCTGATAGCGACGAATTCTATGAATTTTTTATATGCAAAGTGTCAATTCGAGCTCTCAACAGGACATATTTTATGCAATTTTTACAGGGATTCAATCATAAGGAGTATTTTCAGATGGAATGAAGTAGAAAATCCATTTTTTACAAGGATTCAATTTCTTGGAGAGATCAAACAAATATCAAGCAAATATTATATTGAACAAAGGATCTACATCTACTTGTATTTCATAAGTTTTAAGAAGGGATCCAACTCTAGGTATAATACAATATATTTTTTGATTTTATCAACACATTTTGGTAATCATGGGATCAAATAAATGTCAACAAAAAAAGAAGAGGAAGGTTATGATAGTTGAAGAAATTGAAGCACATCAAGAGAAAGAGACAAAACAATAAATAGATACGAGAGAGAGGATTAAAAAAATGAAGAATGATGTAGCATCCAATTCGATGACTATTGAAGAGGAGAACCTTGAAGAGATCAACATGGATGAAGTGAATGTAGAATATGCAAATGTGGAAGAGGTCAAGAACATGGAAAATACAAATATAAGAACAAATCCGGGTATGTCTTCAAATCCCTTGAATGATAATGAGATTAATGATTTAAAGCAAGCTGGATATAACATTGTTGAGATAAATGCTTCTACTACAAACAAGACAATACAAAATAAAAATGAAAACCCCATGCGTGAAAATGAAAATGTTTTTTTTTTTTAAATTGAAAGTAATGTTTTGAAGGATCTTTGTGGTAAGATATCTTGGAGACATATTTGAACCCATGCAAATAGATTATACAAACAGTTTTTTATAGAAAAACTCTTGGATTTCAATGCCAACTTATATTACAATTGATGAGAATGTCAAAAATGAGAAAAGTAATGAAATAATTAGGCATATTTGTAAAACCCAAAAAGGTGAATGAAAAAATGGAACAAGTTATGTCTAGTGTTTCTAATGCTATTAGTTCTATTGGAAAAAATAGTTGATCTAAGGATAAGAATGCAACACATCGAGCAATAACAATTGCTTTAGTTAATAAATCAGTTGTGAGCGAAAGAATGATAAGTAAAACAAGTGGATATTTAAATGTGCATGCTGTAATTTTAAGAAGAGCAGCAAAGAGAAGAGTAAGTATTGAAGAGGATCCAATCAACCAATGTAGAATTTTAGTGGTAGACTCCCAAGGTTTGACATGAAATTAAATAATGAAATTAGGTTTTTGATTGAAAAATATTGACATGATAATACAAGAGTTTCATCAAATGCTAGAGATGTTTTCAAATTAAGGGTGGGGTAAAAAAATTATGATCCTCATCCAAGACATATATTTATTATCATTTCAGGATTACAACATTCAACTCATACAATGCGCGCTGGATATATATATATATATATATATATATATATATATATATATATATATATATACCAAAGATTATGAAGCTTACTATACGGCTATCTTGCAAGATTTCTGAGTTTCTGATTTCTGCAGAGCAGAAAGAGCATACTTCTCTTATCCTCAAGTTTCCTAGGACTAGAGATGACTTACTAAGAAATCTAAGACTTTGCTTGCTATGAGAGACTTACTCACTCAAGACTCAAATGCCAAATGAGGCGGCCTTACGTCCTTTTATAGGAAGGCAAGGCAGATCTTTAACCTTCTGGACTAAGTCTGAGTTTGGAGTCTGACCATACCAAGATGACACATTGCAAAACTTTATCCGAAGGATTATCCAGTTGAGGATAAGATTCCTCTGGTGGATCCCAATAACCTGTGAACAAGGAATAAAGTAGGACTAACAAGACCCTAAAAGAATCTACTTTTTATAAGATTATTTTTTGATCACGAGAGGCATATCTCGTGCTTACTATTAGGCACGTAATCTTTCCCATTTTATCATGGTGTTGACCACGTCTACCTTTAACCACAAAGGGACAGATTCCTTCGGTGGATGACAAGCCCATCCACTAACTTGAATTGGGTCCCTCATCAGACTCATCTCCATAGCTTGCAACACATGGATCATTAAGAGGATCATATGCGCAATTTGCGCATGTCATATTTGAAGCATGTGGGACACATCCTGCCATATTTCTAGTGGTTGGAAAGATAGGGGTTTGTCAAGGATTGGACTCCTTCTAGATAATACTGAGTGTTTTTAATTTGTATGGTCCATATATGTCATGGGCCATAGCTCCTTCATTAGTCATTTCCATTCGGTATGTCTTTGTATGGATCCAGATAGGTGTTTGTTCTGTGTGCAAGCTTCTGAGTTTGTTAGGCACGTTCCAATGCTCGTACAAAGATCCAGCTCTAGTGGGCCCATACATTTGACAGAGATATCTATTGATCAAATTCTCATCAAGCGAATCAAATGTTAGCTTGAAAATACAGCCTATATAGGAAGAAGTACCATTAAACTGTAAACCTTCAGCTGGAGGATAAGGACCTTGAAACATGTTCCTTATCAGTTATTTTCCCTTTTCTTCGTTTAACCATCGATCTGGTCTAAGTACTTGAGGGTTTATAAATTTGACTAGTAGGACAAAGTTTCCACACCAGTTTGCAAGTACATGACCGACTTTTGGATCAACTAGTTTGGCTTCAACTAAAAACTCAAAGAAAGGTCTTGGTGTCCACAAACCTTCAAGAGTTAGTTGTTGTTTTGCAGTTAAGCATTTAAATCTATTAGACAAATAATCATTAGCCATCTAGAAATTTTGGCAGTCTCTTCTCTGGAATGGGTTTGTGCTCCATTCTAGACAACTTTTTTTGTACCACTTGTGTTCACGTACTCAGATGACATTGACTCTACCAGATTGTTTTGGTGGCAATTCTGCAGGCAAAACATGCTCTACCTTAGTTGGAAGATGACCTTCTCGAGATAGAAAATCTACAAAAATATTATTAGTACCAAGAAGATGAACAATATCAAAATCAAATGTATTTAAAAATTGTGCCCATCTGAGCAATCTTCCTCAAACAACTTTATCCTTGGATTCTTTCTTGAAAAACCCATGTAGGTTCTGCAGATCACTTCTGATTAGGAATTTCTTATCTGCCACAAACATCTGAAAGGCCTTTAAAGTATTTATCAAAGCAAGTATTTCTTTATGAGTACTATGATAATTGAGATCACTATTCTTAAAGCTGCCAAAAATATATCTAACAATTTCCTCTCAGCCTTGGGGCATCTTTTCTTTTAGAATACCAGCCCATGCAGCTTCATTGGCATCCATTTCAACAATCTTTGGGCCATCACCTGGTAATCTCAAAGGTGGTAGATTAGCACATTTATTTTTAATTCTTAAGATCATAGCATCATGCTTATCAGACCATGGTGGTGAATTATTTCCTAAAAGTTTGTTCAATTCAAGCCTATCTTCAGCAAGCTTGTAGTAGAATCCAGCAATATAATTAACTAAACCCAGAAATTGTTGTAGCTCCTTGACATTTGTTACCTGAAGATTCTAGATTCTAGTCAGGATATGTGCTTGTGCTTCCATTTTCCCCCCAGGAGAAGCTTGATGCCAATGAAGACAATCTCTTCTTGATCAAAGTAGGATTTGGTAGGATTAACTGCAAGTCCATGCTCTTGGCAAACTATCAGAAACTGCTATAGATGAAGAAGATGTTGATTCATGTCCTGACTAAACACAAGAATGTCATCAATGTATGGCAGAATAAATTTAGCATAAGGGCAAAAAATAATATCCATCTTTTGTTGGAAGATAGATGGAGTTGTATTGATTCCAAATGGTAGAACCTTCCATTCAAATAGCCCTTGTGGGACTAAGAATGTTGTTTTATAGAAATCCTCAGTCTTTAGTCCAATCTGCCAGAAACCCTTTGTTAGATCAAATTTTGAATAAATATGGCTTCCTTGAATAGATTGCCAAATATGATCCTTGCTAGGGAGAGGATGACGGTTGTCAACCAGACATTCATTTAATAGCTTATAGTTGACAACTAGTCATTTCTCAGGGAGTTCATTACCATTCTCATCATATTTGGGTACATACATGGCATGGCAACAGAATGGAGAACTTGAACTTCTAATTAAATCCATATCATATAACTCCTTAATTTCTTTCCTGCAAACTTTAGTTTCATTCATACTCATAAGAAAATAGTTTACTTTAGCTTTAGGAGTTAGCTCATTACCATCAGCATCTCTTTTCAATGGCAAGCTACAGAATAGGTTTCGTTTCTACTTTTTCAAGTCCTTGGTCAAAACAATGGCTGCGAATTCTGTCTTGAGCTTTTCTAGCGGTTCTTTTGTTTCTTCCAGTTGTATAGCTATCCAAACTCTATTTTCTTTCTTCTTTTTTGGAATTTCTATTTTGGTAGTGAAGGCTAGATCTTGATGCAGTCTTGGAACTTGAAAAGTGCCTTGAAGAGTTATAAATGTGGAGTCAAGGGTGATTGGCTCCCAATGTTGCATTGCTTTGCTGCCAATTACACCATCATATCCATCTACTTCATAATGAACAAATATTAGTTCATCAATATATCCATTGCTTAGCTAAATAGGGACTTTGCAGACAAGCTTGGATTCAAATTTTCCTTTCCCAAAGATTAGATCAGTAGTTCCTTCAATCCATAAATCTTTAGGAAAACAATTATATCTAGCTACATTTACATCAGTTCAAGTGTCCCATAAAAATGCTAATGGATATGCTTTTATGCTTGGAATATGGATGGTTAGAATGACACCTAGGCAAGTTGTCATTACCTTATTCCTCTGATAGGCTCTAACCTGATGTTGACTACTACTTCCTTCTTCCAGATAAGGTACCAAATTCTGAATAAGCATAGGACTTTCTCCTATATCATCTCCTGATTCAGCCAGGGGATTGTATGGCTTCTCTTCGTAGAAAAGTTGTTCTTCTTGTGCTGTTGTTTTCCTAGGTAGCTAGAATGAGCCGGAGGAATTGAACTGGTTAACATATTTGTCTAGTTCTTGAGATCTTTCCATTTCTTCAACAAGTTGAATATTTTATTCTTCCTCGATCTCATTAATCTCAGCTTGTGGTTGTTGAATAACCTTTTCTAAGAAGGTTTTTCCTTACCTTCGCCATAACCTTCTTGCCATACTTCTTGCTGTAGGGGCTACTGCAATGCTTCTCTGAGCTATTGGTGTTGTTAGCTCAGTTGGAGTTACTGGTTGTGAGTAGTTTAGTATAGGTGTTCTTCTAGCAGGAGGTCTGATGGATTCTTCATTTCTTCTGAGAAAAAAATGCTTCTTGGTTGTAAGTTGTTCCAGCTTACCGGTCAATTTTTTCCAAGTTTCTTGGCCCATATCCATCTTATGCAAATGGGCTTCAATCTAGACAATTTCTTCAATTACCTTGTCCAGGTCTGCTCGAGTATCTCTTCTCATCATTCTACAAAAGAATGAATTTTTAGAATCAAATGATTCTGATTCTTTTTCTTGAACTTTGGTTTGATTTACAAATGTTTGTTCAGGGGCAGAGACATACTCTTCCTCATCAGATTCTGCTTCTGGTTCTGAAAGAATGATAGCTTCAGAGTATGATGGATATTCATCGATGAATTCATATTCATCGTTATTATCAACTCCTGCAGTTCTAGCAGCATGGACTTTTCCTTTGTTTTCTTCTTATGCCACTATGGACACTTGTTAGCATAATTTTTACCCTCACAAATATAACAAGTAGGTTCCCATTTCTTACCAGAGCTTTTCTTATCTCTTTTCCTGAAGTATCCTTTTCTTTTAGGATATTTACTATATTTTTTCTTCTTCCTCTTGTAATAAGATTTGTCTGATTTGTCTGATCTAGAGCATGAATAACAAGAAGATTTACCCTTTTCAGGAAATTGGTTGGATGGGATAATCTGATAACAAGCGGATGTAGAAAGCAAAGGCTTTACCTTTTTCATTTCTTTTCTTTTCTTTGATTCTTGGCAGATCTCCTCATTGATTTCTGTTAAGAATTGCACCAGCTGGGGAAATGTTAATTCTTTCATTTCAATACCTTTAGTTACCAGATTTTCCAGAACTCTTTTATGGTGGAATTCTCCTACCACTTCACCAAAACTTTTTAGAAATGTAGTGAACATAAACTCATGGTTTTTTTCATGTCCAGACTGATAAAAATTCTTATACTGCTCCTCATAGTATTCTTTGAAATATTTCAAGTCTTTACACTTGCCTCTTACAAACTTATTATAGGCAAGTTTCTCTCTTGTATCTGTTTTTCCTATAAACAGACGTGTCAATTGTGTACAAACCTGATCAGTGCCTCTAGTAATTAGGTTTTCTCTAAAAATGTCTTCAAGCCTGTCCCATACATTTCTTGCAACACCAGTCATAGAATTGAGATCTTACTTGATCACTTGAGCTTCATCGGCTCCTTGATTGGTAGCAATATAATTAGTGATCCAGGTGTGCATGGCATCTATGCCTCTCATATTCTCAACATCCTCGAAATTATCAAAATTTACTAGAGGAGTGTCAACTTTGTAGGACTAGATGTTTTTAAATGGATCTACTAGGTTGGAACCATTAGGATTAGTTCCATTTCTACGGGCCATTTGAAATTTGCCTTTGGCCTTTTCATCATCCATGGTATCTCTTAGATTACCAGTAGAGGGATCATACACTTTTTCAATTATAGGTTGTTTAACTACAGTAGAGAGTTTGGGACCCTCATATTGTGCCTGCAAGTAACCTTTAGCACTGGAAGGAAAATTTAACACTTTCATCTGTTGGGACTGTGATTGTTTAAGAGTCAAAAAAATTGATTGGATATCTGTTGACTCCTGAGTAATAGAATCTTTTAACAACATATGATTTGCAGACATACGTTGAATTTCTTGCTGGACAATATCAACTTTGTCTTCAATGTGTTTGACTTGTATTCTGCAATTTGATAACTGAGAACTAATAACATCACAATCTAATTTATTCTTAGCTCTAACCTTTTGTAGCATTTCTCTATGTTGTTCAGCTACTCTTTGTTGAGAGACCCACCACATTTCTGCATGTGATTTCAACTGATCATATGACTGTTTCAGGGTGTGTATTTCATCCTTAAGTTGTTGGATAAGCTCCTTTTCAAGCCGGTCAAGAGAGGCAACAATAGTATGAAGATTTTCTTGAATAGATAATAACTATTTTTCTATTCTGAGGGCTTGAACTTCTTCCCAGGTTTTCCTATCATAGAGAAGGAGATTCTTTCTTAGACAAATATTTGTCCAGTTGAGCAACTTACTTTGGCTAGACCCTTGAATTTCACCAACAGGGGTTACATGGAGTGGCCAAAAACTCAACTTGGAATTTTCATGTTAGGTTTTGTAACATAAAATCCTGAAAGGGAGGGATTGTACCTGGGACTATACAAGGACTTGAGGGTGTAGATATGGCCTTTTCATTGACCTCTTTTATATCCTGCTCAGGAATGGAAGTAGGTCTAGTGGAAATCATTCTAACATGGCCAACTGGTGGATGAAAGACAAAAGAACATTTTTCACATTTATAAAACCCATTATCTAATGCAGAATATTAATCATGTGGACAGGGAGGTGCAATAGAGGAACTAGCACCAGAACTATTAGCAACAGATTTTTTAACAGGCATGAATCAAACATAATTATATAGAAAATTTCTAGATGATTCAGTTATAGAAAATTTTAACATAAGTCAAAGATCATTTGAGAAATGTAAACCTTGGTATGTCAAGATTAATAAGCAATGAATCTCTTGTTGTTGCAAAACTCATGTGTAATTTCATTATTATTATGATGTTTTGATATTTATGTTGTACTTTGCATACTAACCAAATTATGCAGGAATGTGGTATTAATATGCCACCTACAACAATTGAGGAGTTTATAACAAGTTTACTTTGTGAAACAACTGATGGGCAATTCTTTTTTCAAATTTATGTGTTTATGGATGATGCAATAGATGTCTAGTAACCTTTCATTTTTAGGACAATGCATACATGAAAGTAGTTCACATGATTTTGGACAACAATTAGTGGATGTGAAGTGGTTCACTAATGTTCAATATCCATTAAAGGATGGACAAACTGGAAAGCGTTGTGAGTTAGTCATAGATCAAAGTAGTGTACATGCATTCATCATAGAGTTCAAAAATAAGATTGTGTATAAATATGTGAAACACTCTCAATATGCTCGGTGGCTTGATGAACACTTCCGCAGATGTAAGAACACATTTCCAATTGGAACTATACTTTCAGTGGTTGACTTTACAAAAAACTATACCCTTGCTCCACAAGAGGAGATTCAATCACAATATTATAACTCAATACAAGTGGCCACCTTTGTTCATATTGTATATAGACATACAGTTGACAATACAGAAGATGACATGAAAATTTTGAGGGAGTACCATTTCTATGTGAGTGATAATCGATTACATTCATCAGAGTTTGTGTAGTATTGTTTCAAAGTATTTAATGAAAACTCAAAAGAAAGACAAATCCAAATGACACAACATCTCATATGGTCAGACAATTGTACAGGACAATTCAAAAATGTTGGAATGTTTTATTGGTTAAGTATGGCCCATAAAGAAAACAATATCCAATATATGTGGAGTTTATTTGAAGTTGAACATGGTAAAGGAGAACATGATGGATCTTGAGCATGTATGAAAAGGGCTCTTGCTAGGGAGCAACTAAAATTTCATGATGTAGCAAAGTTTCAAGATGCACGTACAATTGTGGATTGGTGTAATGCAAAATTGACTACAGGATCAAGTGAAAACTCTAAAGTTCAACAGTTTTTTGGTTGGTTGAAGAAGAAAACATTCCTCCCCAATATGATTGTGATACATTTAGTGGATCAATAAAATGGCATTCATTTAAGAGTTCAAATGCAAGCACATGGACTATATGGACTAGGGAGCTTGCATATTTTTATCAGTTTTATATCGCAGGTGAGTGGGAAGCATGTGAAAAGAGAGATTGGGTTGAAGAATGGCAACAAATATCCCTAACACCTCTACAAACACATAATCAAAATGAGATAACATTTGAGAAGGATAATCATTTGCAAGCATCAGAGGACTATGATCATATTTCAGACCTTGTACAAGAAGGTACATATAATCAATATTTAGTTTCAATACATTTTTTGTAATCTATATTTAATTGTATGCATGCATGTATATTTTTGTGACATTGAATTTGAATTTTTTTTGCAGGACATGTGTATGTTGTTATTGCACCCAAGTGTAATGAAGAGGAAATAGAGGATTGGTTGGCTCGGTGTGTTGAGGCAAAACAGAAGTTGTTACATCCTAGAATAGATGATAATAACTTTGAGTATACAATAGGTTCTGTGGTTGTTGTTGGCACTTGGCTACGTAAATATCTGATAAGGAGGAATGGTATACCTGCATTTGAATATTATGAAAGACATAAGAAAATTTTGCACTACTCACATCTAGTTATGGCAGCAAATATACAATTAGTGAGATATAAAGGGAGACTTGTCACAAAATATTTATGGATAGTTTCTATGGAAGAGCATGAGGCAATCATAGATGCATTACAAAAGAGAGAGGATGCAGATGGTATAATGGAGTAAATTTTTTAAATGGTTAACAGGTGTGTAGAAATTTTTAAACTTTTAATGTTTGTTTTTTGACTAATGTATAGTTGTATACATATTTAATTGATATCATAAATTCATTTAATTTCATGCTCCAACCAAATTATTAAGTGATTTCATGTCCTCTTAAGCCATCTTCTTAACTCCCCTTATGCCATCCCCTAGCTAAGTTCCATAAATTAAGTAATTACGATTTTATTTAATAGCTTTAGAATTTGGTCTAGGATGTGAGTTTAGGATTAATATGATTGATAGTTAATTGATTGCATCTCCCCTTAAGCATCCTCTTAACTCCCCTTAAGCCATCCCATAGCTATGTTCCATAAGTTAGGTAAACTTAGGATTTAGTTTAATAAATTCAATATAGTTAATTGATATAAGTTAGCTCACCCTTACCAAAATACTAGAGTTCATTCCATCTCCCCTTAATACATCCTCTTAACTCCCCTTAAGCCATCCCCTAGATATGTTCCATAAGTTAGGTAAACTTAGGATTTAGTTTAATAACTTCAATATAGTTAAATGATATAAGTTAGTGCACACCCTTACCAAAATACTAGAGTTGATTCCATCTCTCCTTAAGCCATCCTCTTAACTCCCCTTAAGCCATCCCCTAGCTATGTTTCATAAGTTAGGTAAGTACGATTTAGTTTAATTAGGTAGTTCTTAGAATGTGAGTTTTAGCTTAAGTATATTTATAGGTAATTGATTTATTAGCGTGCATCTCCCCTAATTGATTGCATCTCCCCTGAAGCCATCCTCTTAACTCCCATTAAGCCTTCATATTAATATTCTTGATTCTCCTAGATCATTTCCTAATAAAATGATTGATTTGGTTATTAAATATCAAAATTCACGACACATTCTAACTTTTTTACATTTTATTACATGGTGCAGGAGATATTTTTGCAGTCATAGCATAGGCTGGAAATATAGAAGGTGTTAATTATTATTTATTTCACTTACACTTTATTTCAGGTATTCACTAGACCTGTACTATTAATTATTTTAATTTATGCTTCAATAGCTCTTTCCTTTCATTATAATTTCAATGGAACTTCTTAACAAATTTCATCTTTAAATAAAATGATCTCTAGGTTCTAAATTTTTATTTACATTTCATTGTGGCCTGACCTCTAGATTTCTTTTTGCAATCACATGTAGTGTTGAAAGGATTTCAAGCTATTGTTTCTTGTTGCACAGGTATGATCTCTACACATGAGATATAGAGTCTTCAACTTCTATGTGTCAAGTACATGTAGTCTTTAACTTAGGTGACTTAGAATTTGATATATATACAATAGGTGTGACCTTAGGTATATAATAGGTGTATCTACATGTGTCTTAGGTATACTATATGTCAACTAGGTCTAGAGACTAGAAAAAAGGTATAATCTAATCTAGGTGTCTTAGGTAGATACTATATATCAACTAGGTCTAGAGACTAGAATAAGGTATAATTTAATCTAGGTGTCTTAGGTAGATACTATATATCAACTAGGTCTACCATAACAGGTGTCTAAAGGTGTCTTAGGTAGAACTATAATAGGTGTCTAGATGACTTAGGTCTAAACTACGATAAGGTATAAAGACTAGGTGTCTTAGGTCTACTACATCTATAAAATCTAAATACATACTATACAATAGGTGTCTTAGGTGTCTTAGGTGTCCTACGTCTACTAGAATACCTATGTCTTAGGTCTTAGGTGAGGCCACATGAGCTTCCACCTTCACGTGGTTGGCCTTGTCAGTACAGAATATTTATATTTCTTGAAGCTAAGGGAAGCTCTTTTTCTTGTACAAAGAAGTTATGAAAAACCAATCAATACATTGATTAAGTTGTTATTGTTTGGCGCTCTTGATGAAATTGCATACAAAATGCTAATTTTATTACATTTTTTAGAAATTATAATTTTTAGTTTTTTTCAAAATTAAAAGCAAATCTCAAAAGTTTTAGTAGATAGAACCAAGTATTCTTTATCAAATATATATATCAATTTAGAGTAGGTATTTGTCTATTTTTCTTTTTATATTTAGGTTAGGTATTTCTCTATTTTTCTTTTGATATTTAGCGTAGACCTAAATTTCTCTAATTTTCTAAATTTCTTTTGTAAATTTGAAGGGTAGGTATTTCTCTAATTTTCTTTTTCTTTTGTAAATTTAAAGGGTATGTTGTTATATGGATCCTGATCAGACTCAGAGGTTAAATTAACCCCACTTTTATCGGCGCGGTTTCCCCCCCAAATTCTTACAGGGTCAAGGGGCAGCGCCCCTTGCAGAGGTTTGGGGGCAGTGCCCCTTGCGGGGTCCAGGGGCAGTGCCCCTAGCGTGCTCCCTATCGCGATACAGGGCGGGGTCGAGGGGCTCGGGGGAAACGCCCCCAAAACCTCACACAGTTTTTTATTATTTTATTAAGGCATCAAAAGTTATTTTTTTATTGGCCGACATGTTAGGGTTAGCCAGCGGAAGATATCAATTAAATGCAAATAAAGATTAAACAGAGAAATAGAAATACACAGAATTAATGACAGCGAGAGACAAGTTTTAACGTGGTTCACCCAAACTCAGGCTACATCCACCAAACAGAGAGTCCAATATTATTATCCAGTAAATCATACTGATTACAATCAGCAATCCCTATAACTCAATACCGCTGTAAAATGCTACAATACAATATATCAAAACCCTAACCCTTAGCCGCTTTTATCAAGCTTTTTGTCAGTTACAAAAATAGGGTTTTCTTATGTCGGTCAATGAAAAAATAACTCCCGGTGCCTTTATAAAATAATAAAAAATCATGTGAGGTTTCGGGGGTGTTGCCCCTGAGCCCCTGCGAGGGCGCTGCCCCTCGACCCCGCCCTGTATCGCGATAGGGAACGCGCCAGGGGTGCTACCCCTGGACCCCACAAGGGGCGCTGCCCCTTAACCCTGTCTTGGGGGCGCTGCCCCCAAACCCCCACAAAGGGCACTGCCCCTTGACCCTGTAGGAATTTGGGGGGAAACCGCGCTGATAAAAGTGGAGAAAATGTAACCTTCAAGTCTGATTAGGCTCCATATAACAACAATCTCCCACTTGGAGACTGATCATAACACCACTGACCCTGTAGCTCCCACTGGAAATAAGCACCCTAGACTCTACTGTTCTATTTTTGTTGTTTTCAGTCGAGAAGACCAACCAAAGCTAAAGAGGAGCTCAGCTTCTCCCTTGTCACTGCCTTTGTAAACATATTTGCTAGATTATCATCTGTATGTATCTTTTCCAACTGTAATTATCTATCATCCGACACTGACCAAATGAAATGATACCTCAACTGTATGTGTTTGGTCTTTGAATGCAAGGCAGAATTCTTTGCAAGATGTATGGCACTCTGGCTGTCTGTATACAAATAATAATTAACCTGTTGTTTGCCCAATTCTTCCATGAAATATTGTAGCCATATCATCTCCTTGCTTGCCTCTGTTGCAGCTACATATTCTGCCTCTATGGTGGATAAAGCAACCACCTTTTGCAATCTAGAAATCCAACTCACCGATGTTCCACCTACAGTAAAGAAATAACCTGTAGTACTCCGCTTGGTATCAATATCTCCTGCCAAATCTGAGTCTACATAACCTGCTAAATCAGCATTAGAGCCCCCAAAACATAAATGTTTATTGGATGTACCTCTCAAATATCTGAGAATCCATTTTACCGCATTCCAATGCTCCAATCCAGGATGACTCATATACCTACTGACGACTCCTATAGCATGTGCAATATCCGGTCTCGTGCATATCATGGCATACATTAAACTTCCTACAGCTGAAGCATATGGTACCTTGGACATTTTTTCTTCCTCCTCTTGTGTCTTTGGACACATCTCCTTAGTCAATTTCAAATGACTAGGAAAAGGTGTGCTGACAACTTTTGCATTCTCCATATGGAATCTCTGCAACACCTTTTTAACATAAGCAGCCTGAGATAGAGTCAATTTTCTGTTCTTCCTATCTCTGCAAATTTTCATACCAAGGATTTGTTTTGCTGCCCCCAAATCCTTCATATCAAATGACTGTGCTAACTGATGTTTTAACACTCTGATGTGATCCATGTTAGACCCAGCTACAAGCATGTCATCAACATATAAACATAAAATAATGTAGCTGTCATTATCCAACCTCTTAAAATAAATATAATGGTTAGAATTACACCTGTTGTAACCTTGCTCAGCCATAAAACTATTAAATTTTAAATACCATTGCCAAGGTGCTTGTTTCAGGCCATACAAACTCTTCTTCAATCTGTACACTTGTTTCTCCTTACCTTTGACCTCAAATCCCTGTGGTTGTGCCATGTATATCTCCTCCTCCAAATCACCATGGAGAAAGGCAGTTTTCACATCTAGCTATTCCAAATCCAAATCTTCAGCAGCCATAATACTTAAAACAGTACGAATAGAAGTCATCTTGACAACCGGAGAAAATATCTCATCAAAATCAATACCCTTTTTCTGTGCAAATCCTTTTACAACTAACCTAGCCTTAAATCTTTTCTTACCTCCATCTTCCTCTTTCAGCCGGTAAAACCATTTGTTTGGTAAAGCCTTTTTACCTACAGGTAACTTACATAATTTCCAAGTCTGATTTTTTAGCAAGGAGTCCATTTCTTCTTTCATAGCAAGCTCCCACTGAACCTGTGTATCCACGTGCATAGCTTCATCATACCCTTCAGGTTCACTAGCATCTGTTAACAAAATAGAATACAAAGACGGAGAAAACCTGTTAGAAGGTCTACTTAGCCTTGTTGACCGTCTAACATTCACTGGAGTTTGTGGTATTTCTGGTTGCTATTGCAGAGCATGAGGAACCACTGGAACATCACTATTTGGAGTATCATCCAACACCACATAATCTTTTGCTTTCTTCTCATGCTGCTACAACTGATCTTTGTACAACACCTTCTCATTGAATATGACATCCCTGCTTCTTACAATTTTCTGATTTGCAAAATCCCAAAGCCTATAACCAAATTCATCAATGCCATATCTAACAAAGGTACACTTTTTTGATTTTGCATCCAGCTTGGTTCTATTTTCAGAATCTACATGTGCAAATGCTTCACATCTGAAAGTTTTAAGAAAAGAATAACTCACCTTCTTACCTATCCATGCTTCCTCTGGAATACCACAGCCCAAAGGAGCTGAAGGACCTCTATTAATTAAATATACAGTAGTGTTGACAGCCTCTACCCACATGTTTAAAGGCAGCCCAGCATGCAATCTCATGGTCCTTGCACACTCCATTATTGTCCTATTCATGTGTTTAGCCACTCCATTTTCCTATGGAGTCCCTGGAACCATTTTCTGCCTACGAATTCCATTAAAGGAACAATAATTCTCAAATTCTTTGCTGCAATACTCACCACTGTTATCAGATCTGAGACATTTTAATCTTTTACCTGTCTCATTCTCAACCAAGCTTCTCCATTTCTTAAATGTTTCAAATACATCAGATTTCTATCTAAGAAAATAAATCTAGACCTTCCCAGTTGCATCATCTATGAATGTAACATAATACCGAGAGCCACCGAGAGAAGATACCTGAGATGGTCCCCATACATCTATATGCACAAGCTCCAACTTTTTATTTTTCTTTTGCTTCCCATCTCTAAGAAAACTGACTCTCTTTTGTTTTCCATACATACAACTTTCACAGAAATCCATATTAATACATTTCAGACCTGGTAAAACTTTCTTAGAATGAAGTACCTTCATACCTTTTTCACTCATATGCCCAAGTCTGTTATGCCACAGCGTTGTCTCAGAACCTGCAGCAACTGTTTCAGTCTCTTCCTGTGAACCTGCAACAACTGTTCCTGAACCTGTTTGTTTTTTCTCTGCAACAACTAAAGTAGAAGGAATAGTATGACCTGTACAAAGATATAAGGTGCCTACTTTCACACCTTTTGCTACTACTAAGGCACCTTTTGAAACCTTCCAATTTTATTAGTAAATGTAACGATGCAACCTTGTTCAGCTAGCTGCCCTACTAAAATTAAATTTCTACTGAGCCTTGGAACATGCCTTACCTCTTGTAGTAGCCAATGATTCCCATTCTGCAACTTAATCTTGATTCTTCCCTTTCCAACAATCTGACAGGGTTCGTTATCTCCCTAATAAACCAACCCAAAATCCCCTTGGACATAATCAAGAAAATAACTTCTATGGGGCGTAGCATGAAATGAGGCCCCTGAATCTAAAACCCATGAATCATTAGCATTATCTAGGGAAAGAATCAAAGTGTCATCTTCAGATTTATTACTTACCACATTTGCTTCCTTATTGCCTTCTTGTTTGTCTCCTTCTTTATTTTTCTGTGACCAGCAATCTTTCTTCAGATGACCTAGTTTCCCATAGTACCAGCAATCCTTTTGTCCTCTAATTTGGGATCTTTTGTCCTTTGATTTTCCTCGTGACTTCCCATGACCTCCAAAACCTTTTCCTCTCTCCTTTGATATGCCCCTACTTTCTACATTCACTGCCTGATGTGGATCCACCTGAGCTTTTCTTACAAATTTTCTCACTCAGAATAACACCAACAACATCATCAAATTTCAGGGTATTTGAACCAGAAACAGAGTTACTAACCGCCATTAGTAAACTATCCCAGCTTTCAGGCAATAAACATAATATCAAGAGAGCTCTAACTTCTTCATCAAATTTTACATTTACAGAAATCAATTGACTGACAATCGTATTAAATTCATTTAAATAACCTGTCACAGATCCACCTTCAATCATTTTCAAATTAAACAAACGCTTCATGAGAAATACCTTATTTGAGGCTGAGGGTTTTTCATACAATTTAGCCAAAGCTTTCATCAGACCATCTATTGTCTTCGCTTCCGTTATATTGAATGCCACTGACGGTGCCAGGCACAACCGAATGGTTCCCAGTGCCTTTCTATCAAGAAGATTCTAATCTTCATCAGACATTGTTGTCGGTTTCTTAGCTACTCCTTCCAACGGCCTCCATAAATCCTTTTGATAGAGGTAATCATCCATCTGCATCTTCCATAACTGATAGTTCTACCCATTGAATTTATCAACCTTCAATTTACCCTCGTTCGCCATTGCTCCCACTCAACCGTGAGACTTTCCTGTAGACGATAATCGAACACAACCCGCTCTGATACCACTTGTTAGGGTTAGCCGGCAGAAGATATCAATTAAATGCAAATAAAGATTAAACAGAGAAATGGAAATACATAGAATTAATAATAGTGAGAGACAAGTTTTAACATGGTTCACCCAAACTCGGGCTACATCCACCAAACAAAGAGTCCAATATTATTATTCAGCAAATCAAACTGATTACAATCAGCAATCCCTCCAACTCAATACCGCTGCAAAATGCTACAATACAATATATCAAAACCCTAACCCTTAGCCGCTTTTATCAAGTTTTTTGTCAGTTACAAAAATAGGGTTTTCTTATGTCGGTCAATGAAAAAATAAATCCCAGTGCCTTTATAAAATAATAAAAAACCGTGTGAGGTTTCTGAGGCGCTGCCCCTGAGCCCCCGCAAGGGCGCTGCCCCTCGACCCCACCCTGTATCGTGACAGGGAACACGCCAAGGGCGCTGCCCCTGGACCCCGCAAGGGGCGCTGCCCCTTGACCCCGTCTTGGGGGCACTGCCCCCAAACCCCCGCAAGGGGCGCTACCCCTTACCCCGTAGGAATTTGGGGGGAAATTGCGCCGATAAAAGTGAAGAAAATGTAACCTCTGAGTCTAATTAGGCTCCATATAACAACATGACATAAAAAACCCTATTTTGTAACTGACAAAAGTCATGATAAAAAATGGCTAAGGGTTAGGGTTTATGTTGATTATGGTATGTAGCATTTGCAGTGGTATTGAGTTGCAGGGATTGCTGGTTGTAATCAGTTTGATTTACTGGATAATAATACTAGACTCTCTGTTTGGTGGATGTAGCTTGAGTTTGGGTGAACCATGTTAAAACTTGTCTCTCGTTGTTATTATTTCTGTGTATTTCCATTCCTCTGTTTAATCTTTATTTGCATTTAATTGATATCTTCTGTTAGCTAACCCTAACAGGGTAGGTATTGATCTATGAAATGTTTAATAGATTAAATAAATTGATTAAACATGCTTACTCTTGACAAATCTAATCAATAAAATTTTCCTAAAGATTTAGCTCAATTATTTAACAAGTCCCAACATTTGACTCATGTAAATTCATTCTAGCTCAACAAAGTTAATTTTCATTTTATTTTATAAATTTAAAGGGTGGGTATTTCTCTATTTTTCTATAAAGCCCCTACAATGTCCAAATATAAATTATGAAAGTACTCCTAACCTGACATGTCAAGAACATATTAAGCAAGCAAAGATTAAACCTAGTTAAAGCATAGAGATATACCAAAAATTTATTAGTAATTACATGTAATTGTATGATATCTAGTTTGTATCTAATAAATGTTTAATAAATTAAATAAATTGATTAAACATGATTAGGCTTGACATATCTAATCAATAAAATTTTCCTAAAGATTTAACTCGATTATTTAAATGAAAAGATTAGTTAAAGACAAAATAATTAGTGATCCACAAATGATCTAAATTTCTAACAATATTGACTTATTCAACCTCTTTTCAAATGGAGATAATTTCATTCCAATTTATAATTTGTTGGACTAATTTGTCTAGATATGACTCCTAGATGTGACTTATTTTTCAAATTAATATTTGAAATAAATGAATTTATTATATTTTGGACCAAATATAAATCTCTCAAACACAAATGCCCATCCATGTGAAATTTTCCTCTTTGCAATTTTACAATTAAACACATGATAATTTGAAGTGTTAAATATGAGATATGAAATAAAAGGTTGAATATAGATGCATATAGTGGACATTCAATAAATAGTAAAATAGTCCAGATGAAATAGTCTATGAGATATAAATAATAACATAATAACAGTCCGTGTAAAAATAGTGAAATAGTCATAGTATATGTCCAGTCAATACTGAAATAGTCATAAAATCCACATGAAATAAACAATCTAATACACATGTGTGTCCTAAGTTTGATCATCATCGATTTCAAGCCACCTTTTGGTCCCACGTGACTAAGAGGGCGGCTCATGTTGTGTACAAGAAAAAAGAAGCTTCAAATCAATTTTAATGTCAAAAATGCATCCAAATTATTTAAATCAAATATTTAAAACCAAACCATCAAATTAATTTTTTAAATCTAAACTTGAAAATGTCTAAGCATATCACAATGGGCTCATCATCTCTCATGTCATGCTCGTGTACAACAGATGGTACCAATTCTGGTAGAGTAAATGTTTGTGTTGCCAATTCCTATATTCTAATAAAACATGAATTAGGCTAGAGTATATATACAAAATGCAAGGTTCAATGATATAAAAGACTTTGAAATGACATAGGATTTAACTATAGGACCTAAAATATGATAGATGACTCGTGCATCTATGCAGGCTCATCAATGGTAGGATTAATTGAGCCTGCACCTATACTAATTTCTCATCCTACATATATACATGTGTACATGTACATACATAAATTCAACTTGAAAGAAGAATTTAAAATCATGAAATTATACTGGAAATTCAAATTTAAACTAAAAATGTACAATTTTAAGCTACAAACCATGGAATATGAAGTAGGCTCCTGCATAGATGATGGTACCACTAGTCCTGGATGACTTGGTTGGTTTGACACAAAAGTGCTAGGACCTCCCATCTACTTTAAATTAAAAAAAAAAGTTCATCACATTTTCATATTATTCTATAATTATTAAAATAGATATACCCAATTAAATAATCTCTAGAGGTTCTAATTTGTATACCTCGACCATATAAGGTCTACCTATATCTACAGTCATTGGCACTAAATGGTCCAACCGCGATGAAGTGGCAGTAGCTGATGGAGTCATCTGTACCAATCAACATGTTTAATATATTTAAAATTTATTAAAAAGATTGATAATTGATAATTGGATCTATATTAATTTATATTTAATTTTATTTTATTAAATGTGGCATACATACCAAGTCCATAAGAGCGAATAATGTAGCCAAAAAGGACTCCTCTATTGAAGTAGATGTAGGACCAAAACATGGATGATTACAATTCTGACAAAAATGCAGTGTGGACCGCAATGGTGTCAATGGCTGTGATGTGCTAGGACCAACACCAAATGCTCCTCCAAGCTCTACAGGCTCTCCAAGATTGACTTCATCTACCAAGCGGGTAGCTTGGTCAGTTAAATTTCCTGAGAGTGACAATAACGCTCTGAGTGCCGAGACGATCGTCCGCTGGTGAAAGGGCACAGGAATAGAGGGTGGAGAAGGGGCAATAGGTGCAGGGGGCACATGTTGATTTGGATCGACACGTGCCCCTATTCTATGATGTGGCATTCCACTACCCATGCCCTAAAATGATCTCATATCAAAATAATTGGGATTTAAGCCCATCACAAACTCTACCCATAATTTTTTTTAAAAATTAAAGGGAACCTCATAATTAGCATGAGATGGATGGTCAAATACCATCCACCACTGCTCCCAAAAATTATCAGTTATCTGCTGGTGTGCATTGTGTGCACCGTCTTATTGAAATTCTCTTTTTATTTGGTGGTATTTGTTGGCCTATGGAGGGATCAATGAAAATGGGGCAATTGTATTTTTAGTAATATGTAGATCATTGATCTATTTATACAAGAGACCATCCTTGTAAAATCACCTCCTCTCTTCCTGCCATGAGCAGAATGTGTCTAGATCGATGTGAATATCTCTCACCGAATCAATAATAGTTTGCATCGTAGATGCAAATCGTGAAATGTGTGGTGGGGTTTGGATTTGGTTTTGCAAGAAATTATTTTTTTCTTGCAATGTTTGTATATTCTCATCAATCGTTGCTCGCAACTAAGCCTCATTGAGTGGTGGTACCAATGGCGGTGGTGGTGGTGGGGGGGGGGTCCTGGGCGGGATCCTAGGCGGGATCGGCCATGTGTACAAATAGGATCTACAAGTAGAGCTACAATTACAAAAAAAAATTAAAATTGAATTAGGAATTGAATATATATATATATATATATATATATATATATATATATATATATATTAAATTGCATGTACAACATATGTTTAAATACATATATAAATTGAAAACTTGGAAATATATATAAATTTTCATGGTTTAAACAATACATTAAAACATTTAATTTTACATAATTTAACATATACATGCATTCAACTAAGTGACCTTTTCTAAGAAAATTTTAAAAGTTAGAAAATGTAAATCAAAATTTATGTTTAAGAATCATGACATGAATCAAACCATTTTTTAGCTCTATCAATCAATGTATCACTAAATTGATCACGTATGTAAGTATAATATAATTTTTAATTTACATACCCTTACTAAACTTTTGTTTCCATTTTATCCATTTTCCCATGTGTGTGCTTTACATGTCGTTTTGACTGCTTTTTCAAAAAAGCATAGCCTAAATGGCATTCCATAGCCATGTTACCATTTCCTATTTTGTTCCTAATCCATGTTTATCAAGTTCCTAGAAGTGTTTTATTTTATTCAATATTTGAACCCATGTCCTATGTACTCAACATTATTTTATTGTTTCCATTGTTTTTGTCCCCCTTACCCCTTTGTTAAGCCTCAAGTTTTCATAGATAGATGGATATGTTTAAATTAAAGATTTAAACATAATAAAGTGACTTCTAGGTTTTAGGTTTAGGTTTAATAAGTCATTTAGGTTAGGTCTACAAAAATATATTAGGGTCATGTCGTGTCTAATTTGTAGATCTTTAGCTTCATGATTCAAAGAGTTTTACAAATGGTTAAATTAGGACAATGAGACTCATCAAGAACATTAAAAGCTATGAAGACTAGAAGAATAGGCCTATAGTGTATAACCAGTTCAAGGTCTATATAGATAATTTCAAATGATTTTGAAATATCACTCCTAAAAGTTTATTGGATAGCTTAAATGTCATTCCATAGCCATGTTACCATTTCCTATTTTGTTCCTAATCCATATTTATCCTTCCTAAGTGTTTTTTTATTCAATCTTTGATCCCATGTCCTATGTACTCAACATTATTTTATTTTTTCCATTGTTGTTGTCCCCTTTACCCCTTTGCTAAGCCTCAAGTTGTCATAGATAGATGGATATGTTTAAATTAAAGATTTAAACATAATAAAGTGACTTCTAGGTTCTAGGTTTAGGTTTAATAAGTCATTTAGGTTAGGTCTACAAAAAGATATTAGGGTCCTGTCGTGTCTAATTTGTAGGTTTTTAGCTTCATGAAAAGAGGTTTACAAATGGATAAATTAGGACTATGACACTCATCAGGAACATTGAAATCCATGAAGACTAGAAGAATCGGCCTATAGTGTATAACTAGTTCAAGGTCTATATAGACAATTTCAAATGATTTTGAAATATCATTCCTAAAAGTTTATTGTATAGGCTAAATGTCATTCCATAGCCATGTTACCATTCCTATTTTGTTCCTAATCCATGTTTATCCTTCCTAAGTGTTTTATTTTATTCAATATTTGAACCCATCCTATGTAATCAACATTATTTTATTTTTTCCATTGTTGTTGTCCCCTTTACCCCTTTGTTAAGCCTCAAGTTGTCATAGATAGATGGATATGTTTAAATTAAAGATTAAACATAATAAAGTGACTTCTAGGTTTTAGGTTTAGGTTTAATAAGTCTTTTAGGTTAGGTCTACAAAAAAATATTAGGGTCCTGTCGTGTCTAATTTGTAGGTTTTTAGCTTCATGAAAAGAGTTTTATAAATGGTTAAATTAGGACTATGAGACTCATCGGGAACATTGAAAGCCATGAAGACTAGAAGAATAGGCCTATAGTGTATAACTAGTTCAAGGTCTATATAGACAATTTCAAATGATTTTGAAATATCATTCCTAAAGGTTTATTATTAAGCCTATATAAAAGAAACCCTAGAAGTTCTATCAAACCCTAGTTCATGGAGGGATTGTCATGTGGCCATAACTCTTTACAAATATTATATATAGATGGATATGTTTAAATTAAATATTTAAACATAATAAAGTGACTTCTAGGTTTTAGGTTTAGGTTTAATAAGTCATTTAGGTTTTAGAATAGGCCACTCCTTACTAAACTTACATGTTTCCATTTTATCCCTTTTCCCATGTGTGTGATTTACATGTTGAGTCTTATAAATTATTTTTGTATGACCAAATGGAGCTCATCCAAACACCATTCGGATTCTGCATAGTTTGTAGAGAGAATTACAACATGACCAAATGATTGTGTTTGTAGGATACATATCATTGTCTTTCCATTATATGGTTGAAATGCTTGTCCCTTGGAAGGGGTAGATCTAGTGGTGTGATGGGATTGTCCTTGACTATAGGACTAAGATAGGCTCTCCAATGACTATATCCTAGATCATTGTTATAGGTTCTTTTGTGTAAATAATAAGATAGTGTTATGACTAAGATGACAACAATTGTCCATAAACATGCTCATGACAACCATTAACGATAGTCTCTTGATTGTTAATTTTCTTCTCTTCTTAGTTTAGGATGATTGCCCTCTCTTATTGTGAACAACACAACTATATCCTTATTGTGGTAGTCCTATGGTCCTTTTCCTCTAGTGACAACTCCTCTAGATGTTCATGCATAATAGTCCATAGCAAGGACAAGAGATTAGACTTGCAAGATGTGACAATTCTTCTAGGTCATATAACTGTTGAGGCAATGTTAAGATTTAGATGATGGTGTAATGAACTTTGTTAGGACCTTGATAAAACCCTAGTTTAGTTTATGAGTTAGGGTTTAGTGTTTATGAATTAGGGTTTTACGTTTTAGTGTTTATGAATTAGAGTTAGTGTTTATGAATTAGGGTTTATGGTTTATGAATTAGGGTTTAGCACTTGTTTTCAATTTAGGGTTTAGCATATACAGTTTAACATTGTGAAAAATAATAAAAAACAACAAAAACAAAACAAAAAATTAATGAAAAATAGCAGAAAATGATGGGCAACCAACACTAGTACAGAAACAACAATATATGACTGAAAAAACTACTAAAAACTGCTTATAAATGACCAAACATGGTCACGTGACCATTAGTAGTTTATTGCCAGTCATTTATAACGCGACCAAATTGATGACTAAACCATTTTTAGTCATTTATTGGTTGTTTTGATTGATCGATTTGGTAGTATATTTAGCCATTGATTTAGTCATTGATTGTTGTAATCTAGTCACTTATTTAGTCATTTTTTAATCACTAATATATGTATTCATTAATTTAGTCATTGATTGTTGTTAACTAGTCACTTATTTAGTCATTTTTATTCACTAATTTCTGTCCATTGGTAGTGTATTTAGTCATTAATTTTAATCATCATTTTGATCAATTTGGTAGTATATTTAGTCATTTTTATTCACTGATTTAACACTGGTCATATATTTATCATATTTATTCAATGTTCACTGATTTCTATCAATTGGTAGTATATTTAGTCAATTTAATTATTAATTGACGTCAATTAGTAGTATATTTAGTCATTTTAAAGTTTGCATTTAGTCATTAGTATATTTAGTAGTATATTTTGAAGCTTGCACAATGAAACAGCTTTGAGAAGGTAAAAACAGCTTGTTTTATTGATGAAAAATGCTTACAAACAGCATACAGATCTAAAAATAAGTTACAATGCTTTCTCTTTGCTAAAAAAACCTTCATGGTTACAATACATAGCTCAAAGAATGAGCAAGAAACTAGTTTTTTGAGTATCACTGAGCATAGAAGCACAAAGACATTCATAGATGTCTTCTTCACAAATCCATGACTGTCCCATGAAGCTCACTATCCTAGTTCAATATCACATTGTGATCTCTGTAGAGATCCTATCTCATGCACCCAACTTGCTCTAGTTCATAAGTTGCCACTGTGAATTGTTACATGTAGCAATAAATTGTCCTTATCTATGATGATTATGCCTCTGATGACTGTCATCTTTGGTAGGATGCCTCAATTGTCATGGACTGTTATTCAACATTGCCTTATGACTAAGTTATGCATTATCCTAATCAAACTTGTAGCTTCTTTAAATGCATTGTCCAATCACTTGTCAACCTATTGTCATGCATTTTCCCTTTATAAAATAACAATGTCTCATGACTACCACTACCTAGCTCATTATTCTGGCATGCTTTCACTTGTACTCTGCCTCCCATCAACGCAGAACATTGCCCCTCTATTGAATGCCTTGACTAGCTTTGACATCACTGTATCTTTTCCAAATTCCTTGAAAATAGTTCATCACTACTACTATTACCTAGGTATGCACTCTATGTCATCTACCAGACTATTACTAGTGTGGAAACGCATGCTTGAAGCCCTTCAATGTAAGCACATGCCCCTTTCATCTCTTAAAACTTCTGAAATGTGGGCAATCTTCATGGAGCAAGCTGTAATGTGTAGAATCCAAGAAGGAGAGTGTTGATCGTGTCCCATAGATGAAGCTCTCTCCTTCAATGTAGCTAACAATAACCCCAGAATCTTTCCTCCTTTATATGCAACGTGTCATCTGATATGAGCAACAGGGTGCTACCTTTTCCGCCATGAATGAAGTTGTGCCTCAATATAACCAACAAAATTACTATTAGTCTCAATTCACAAAGAATAAAAGTGCATTGTATATTGCAAGTTTACAAAAGTAACTCCAAACGCAGTAGAAAGATAAATCAATTAAAAAATTGTAGCCTTGTCAACAAATGCCTTAAACAGAGTGTTCAACATAGGCCTAAAATATGCATATTGAACCCTTGATTTTAGAACCTTGTTCAAAGTTTAAGAAAGGTGATATGCTTAGATTATAGAATGAAGTTGACATTATAGAATGAAGGCTATCAACACTAACCAGACTGGAACAACATTATCAACAAAAATTTCCTGGAAACCAAGCCCAAGAATGCCATTAGACTTAGACAACAAAAATGTCAACCCTAGTTCATGTGTTGTCTCAGTAAAGACCTGCACCATGAAAGAATCCATTTATACATAAATTCCAAATTAAGTTGATGAGAAAAGATCTTTGATATCCAACTGGGAAGCCTTAACATCCAAAAATTACTAACCTGATGTTTCACAACAAGTTTCCCAACTATGACATCATCTTTACTTAAGAAACTGGATATTGATCCACTACCATATTGGATCTCACAGGATTCTCCTTCACAAACAATAAATGATATATATTAATCATTTAGCAACTTCCTAATATCCTATCTATTTATGCTGTTTTTCTAAGCATCAAAAAATTAAACAAACAAACTACAAAGCACACAAGTACATCTCTTAGTTGTATAGACCAAGATAGTTCAACCACCATTATACCACTCAATGAATACTAACTAGCTCCTAAGTCATGATCCAGATGACTCCTTTGGCACCTTGTAGGTGGTCGTGGATATGAAAGCTCTGGGTCCTAAAAAAATACCACAAAATCAAGGAGTTCAAACCAAGAATAAATGATATAGGGAAAATAACCTACAATAAAGATTTAAATTAAAATAAAAAGACTACCAGATCTGAATATGGGTGCTTGACAGATCAACTCACATCCATTTGAAGTTGTCACCCAATAGAGTCTTAACTATGTTTCTTGGAAACAAGAAAAATGTATTTCTTATGGAAAGATGGCTTATCCATTTGAGAAGGTTCAGGTATTCATGAAATAAAATAGGGTTAGTTAAGATAAATGTGGAGTCAATTCATCTTCTATGGTGATTCTCCTACAATGTTCTATAGGTGATACACATATATACATACATTTGATAAAAGAACATTCAGGGACTGATACCTCACAGAGTTCTAGCTGCAGACATCAAAAACTATCACTAAGACTTAGATTTAGCTACATATATACAACCCCCAACCCAATAATCAAATCCATAAGATTTTGATTTGATTTTCCCAAACTTGAAAGCTTTTAGCCTGGGCCCTGGGCTACAAACTCTACAAAAGCACTCAACCCAAAAGAAACGGCCTAAATTTTCAAAAAATACTTCATTTCTTTAGCAAGCATGCACTGCTTTTGTTGGATACTGATTCAACCAAAAGACAAAGACCAAAAGCAACTAAGGCCTTATATTTAACTCCAATCTTTCAATAATTATATAAGTTATAGATCAGCGCATAATGTTTCATTTAGGATTTAAAATTTTACCTTTGAATAGCATGACAAACTTAAGTATGTATGGTTTCATAATAGGTGAAATACAACTAAAAGTTCACCATCAACAAGGAGATTATTTACCTAGAGCAGCAATTGGATAAGGAACTGGTGGTTGTGAAAGTGATGTCCACTAGCCATTAAGAGGTCCTAAAGCAAGACTAGGTCCTGCTAGTGGAGGACCTTGCATAAACCATGAGAAATTCTGCATGATCATTAGGAACTCTATCAAGTCATTAAACATATGCACAAGCTTTTTAAGGGTCTGTGAAGTTTTCTAAGGGTTTATGAGACATTTGTAAGGTTTATATAGATAGACTTCTAGAAACCCTATGGAACCCATAGCAGGCCTGTACATGGCCCAGCCAAGACAAGAGTAGAAAGGTTTGTAGTCATTCATTAGGACCATTCAAAATTCTCATAGTCCCACTTGGTTTCATGCAAATTTTCTTCCATAAATCCATCTTAGGGATCCATATTTCTTTTAAAATTATTCTAGGAGTCATTCATAAGCACCCCATACCAAGTCCATGTGAAAGATATTTGTATTTTTGACCATTCATGTGTTTTTGTCTCTCACCGTAGTCCTGCGGGTCACTCAAAAGGTCTTGGCGGGTGTGTGGGAACCAAGGATAACAAGGGAGCAGTTATCGCTATCCTGCAGCATGAAGAGATTGCACTTACGGCATCGCGGTATGCAAAGATCGATTACCACAGCCCCGCAGCAGTCTCAAAACAAAGTGGCGGGTTGGTGGTATAAATTTAAGTGGCATATGATACTTCACTGCGGTCCCACGGTAGTCAAGAGAATAACTGGTGGTAATGCGATAAGGAGCAAAGGAAAATAGTACACCACGCCACCATTGCTGCCTCAAGTGAGGCTTGTGGTATGGTGGTATAAGGAGTTTAAGTTATGTAAGTGTTGAATACCATGGCCCTGCGATAGTTTCAATGAAGGAGTGTGGTAATGTGGTGAAAGGCTTCAAGTGATGTTTAGTATACCGCGGTCCCGTGATTGTCAAAGAAATAGTTTGTGGTACTACGACTGGGAACAAGTCATGGTGATATAGTTGAATTTTTGAGACAATATTTCTCATTGGCCTGATCAAATCAAAGAACATTTTTTCTGCCTTTTCTCCACTATTCTTTTATGAGTTGAGTAATTTCAAATTTGATTGTTGTCATTTGCAATGCATTTCTATTGCATTTTAATCTGAAACATTTGATCCATTATTAGATTGTTGTCACCTTTACAGACATAAAAATGTACCTATTCTAATATTTTGAACTTATGACAAGTCAAAGTGGGTTGTGCTCATTTAGCAGCTGGTTGAAATTTAATTTGAATATACTGCTTCTTGATGTTCCCCTTGACACATTGTCATTTTTGTTTATCATCTTGCTTTTTGGCTAGCAACAAACATGTGATGCATCTGTTGTGATGTCCTATGGATGGTGGATTTTTCCAGATTATTTTCAAACTATTTTGAGTTCAGGGTGTACACCTTGTGGAGACTTATGGCATATTTCTATGCTTAATTTTTTTTCCAAAGTTACAGTGAGTTCATAAATGCAATTATTCCAAAGGTAGTGGAAATAATTTTGGAACAATTATCTAAGTTCTCTCTTAATGTTCAAATTTGTGTAATTTTTTATTTTGTAGATTTTTAATAGCCTTGTTTGACGAGTCTTGGAAATTGGTTTCAATTTACAAGGTAAAGCTTCCATCTAGAGCTAAGAAGATTGTTCCAAGTAGTTGCAGAGCCATGATTGGTCAGGTTACTGGTGGTGGAAGGACAGAAAATCCAATGCTTAAAGCTGGCAATGCATATCACAAATATAGGGTCAAAAGAAACTATTGGCCCAAGGTTCGTGGTGTGGCAATGAATCCTATTGAGCATCCTCATGGTGGTGGTAATCATCAACACATTGGGCATGCCAGTAATGTGTGTCATGATGCTCCCCCAGGGCAAAAAGTTGGTCTCATTGCTGCTAGGAGAACTGGTCATCTATGTGGACAGGTTGCAATAGCAGCTGCAAAGATAGAGAAGGCTTAGCATACACGTACTTAATCATAATTAAACAATTATAGAGCTTTGATTATTTAAAAATGTCGTCTTTTAGTTTCTTTTTTCTTTAGGTTGCTTTGTGTCAACAATTTATGGGGACCAAGTTGTAAACCATGTTTCCTATTATTGTTTCTTATCATTAGTGGTTTACTCTTGATTCAAAATTTTAGGAAAGACTTCAAACTAGGTTGTAATCCTTGTTTCCTTATATTGTTTGAGGCTTATTTTAGGTTGTCATATTAATTGACTTTGTTATTTTTTATTATTTCTTGAGTGCTTGTTATTTGCTTTCAGATCATAGAAATGGCAAAAAGATTGATGATTTCTTAGTATTATAAACTATGAACTTTCTATTTTAAAAAAGTAATAATTTGGAGGAGTCATTTGATGTATCAAAGAATTTGACATTTGAAAACATTTGGAATGTTCTCAACTATACAAAAAATGAGAAGATAATGTGCCTATTTGTCATCACTTTTGTTGAGTATGTTTCTTACTTTGTTTTTTTTTAACTATTGGCTTTATACGAGATGCATTGAGGCTTCCATGGTATTGTGTTAGAGAACTTATGACATGATAATGCAAGTATGTGATGAAGTAGAAAGATAAAGACCTGAGAAGCCAATGACCATGTGATTCTGAATGAAAGGAAGTAGAAAGATAAAGACTTGAGAACCTAAAGAATTGTTATCTTGCACAGTAAATTGATAGATTTTAAAGTTGAAATTTGAGAGGTCATATTGTTGAATTGTCAGGCTTGATGATTTTGAGGGTAAATTAATTAGATAATAGAGATGAAATTTGAGGGGTAATTTTGTTGAATTGTATGTTGGGTTTAGGAGTTAAATTTGAAGGGAAACCTTGCTATCAAGTGCCCTTTATTTTCTATTTAGTTTTTTAGATGTGTTGAATGCAAGTAAACATGTGGCAATGAGTGCTTTCGAGTGCTAGGAAGTTTGCATGGTGCATAGAAGCATATAATTTTATAGTGTTGATATTGATGATTAAAATTGGTTATGTCGTCTAGCTACTAACAACTACATAGGGTGTAAGGCAATCGTTATGATGCAGTATGCAATTGTGACTAGCATTGGTCTAGAGGTATAGATCTTTGCAAGCAACTAAACTATCTTCACTGCTCTACAAACCAGAGGGAGGTTGTAGAAGTGGGATCCAAAAGGGAACGTTTGAAATAGAGATGATCTAGGTCTAAAAATGTTTGCCAGAGGACAAAAAAACAACCTAGATTTGCCAAAAATATCACGACCCTTGTTTGAGAAAACTCTCTATCCTCGGTAGACTTGAAGAAGAAAGAAATCCTTAAAAGGAAGAATTTAACTCTGTATCTAGCCTCGTAGATTCCATATACATCCATAGAGTTTTAAATAATCTAGTCTTCTTCCCATGAATTTTCCTATGAGAGGAAAATTGTCATGCTAAAAGGACATTTTAGTTAGACGATCATCAAGGAGAGAAACATCTGAAAGGGTGACTTCCATATCACAGAAAAAAAAAAAGCTAGAAACCCTAGATTGATCTTTAAGCTCGTTACTTAGGCATTTTAAGCCAAGCTGAACCACATAAGATGACCCCAATTAAGAAAAATCAAACCCCATTTTAACAATGGAGCATATTGAATAATCTTCAGAACACACCAACACTAGTATTAATAACCAATACTTCAACATAATAATGACTATTCAGGGGACTAAACTGTGATAGGGCTGGCAGAAACTGAAATGGGTATTAAGCAATGTAAGATTATTTGTTGTTTTCTTTTTAAAAAGTTTGCAAGGTTGAGGCAATTCTTCTACAATTAGGTGAAACCTTGATCCTTCACAACTGAGCTTTGAACTTTGTGCATCCCTAATAAGAGTGGGGTATTGTTTGAGTATTAATAGTCAACAGATTGAATTAGATTTCAGTGTCTGTATTTACAACATCTGGTCAGTGACAAATATACCTGTACATATATGAAGCTGTATATGCCCATATTCTATGGTCAGTTTCCTAGACTCTTTAGTCCTCTAGTTTTTTAAACATAAAAACAACAACAATCCCCACCAAAACTAAGCTTCTTCACAAACTCACAAAGCATGGAATTAATGTTTACCTCATGTAAAAATTTGGCATAGTTTTTTAGCAGAAGTGGATTCTCAGAATTTGCTTCCAGCATCTTCTGGTAATACACATCTATGTTGATGGAATCTATTGAAGAACTACTTCCTTCACCTCTAGTATGAGCAACCCCGATGCCGACATCTCCATTGTCAATGCCTTGGGTTATGCTCTTTGTTTCACATACATGGGCAGGTCTGCAACCTCTCTCAGTACAAACCAGAGCCATTCCTTTTGCCCCAATTTCTAAACTAGAGTAGCCATCCATCAAATTATCAGGCATCCTTTCACACACCAACAGACTCTCATCTTCTACACAATGCACATGATTCATTTTATGGGTTACTGGTCTTTTATATTCTCCTTCACTAAGAGAACCCACACTCTCTGATCGATCTTGCCTAGTACAGACCAAATTCTCAAAGTGGTTTTCAAGATTCAGAGAATTCTTAACGATGACGCCTAGAAAATCTTACAAAATAGTTACCTACCCATGAAAATGAAAAACTTGCTATTAACCCTACGCTCAATACAACCCACTCCCGCCAATAATTTCCCAATTCGAAATCTAATTTTTATTTGTGTGACTAACTATTTAGTCATTTTTATTTGTGTGACTAATTATTTAGTTGTTTTTTTACCCGACAATCAAATTAGTCATTTATTTAGTCATTTATAGTTGTGTTGCAAAAAAGTAGTAGAATTTAGTCATTTTTGGTTGTCATGACTAAAAGTTTTAGTCACGTAGTCATTTATTTGCCAAAATCTACTAGGGCAACCTAAGATAGTTGATAGTCGATCTAGAGGAGGCGGGGACATTCTAGAGGTAGGCAGTGGGGTTAGCCGATGTGGGTACCCGTTCTATGGCATCTTCTTCCCTACTTTTTCGCAGCCTATGGTTGTTAAAATGAAGCATAGGCTTGTTTTTTAAATATATATACTTCTTGAAAATAGGTACCCATTCCATTTACGAGTGCCCATTCCATAAGGGGTGTTCATTTGGCTTCAAGTGTCTAATCCTAAATGGGAGCCTATTTATTAACGGGCACCCGTTTAGGCTCGGGCTCCCATTCCTAAATAGGTGTGCCCGTTATTTTCAAAATGGGTACCTGTTCCAAGCGGCATTTTCCATCCATGGAAGACTTTCGTGAAATCTATACTCATCTTCTTGCACTTACCCAAGTTTGAGAGAATGTGGCTTAGACATGAATCTCTCCATGGCCTATTAGTAAAATGGTGGGTTGAGGCACAAATTCACAAAGCAACTAAAATGTTTATGATAGCCAAAAGGCTCATTGCCATCAAAAACCACCTCAATGAATGGAACATGACAACCTTCAAAAATATTTTCGAAGAAAAAGAAAGAATTAAAAATGAACAAGCTGCTCTCAATGAAGTTATCTTGGAGAAAGGAATGTCACAGATGGAGTTTGAAAAAGAGAAGGAACTGCTAAATGAATACCATGAAGTACTAAGGCGTGAGGAGATTTACTGGAAATCTAAATCTAAAGAGACGTGGCTCAAGGAAGGAGATCTGAATACCAAATTCTTCCATAATTCAACCAAAGCAAGGAGAGTGCAAAATAAAACTTCTTCCCTAAAGCTTGAGGATGGCACCACCATTTTCAACCCCATAGATATACAAAATGAAGCTATGAAACACTTTCAAATCTTTCTTGGGAGTCTAGAGGCATCCAATTTCCACTGCCAAAATTTATTCCTAGACCTAATCCCTAATTATGTAAGTGAAGTGGATAACCAAATGCTATGTGCCCCTACAACACTAGAAGAAGTCAAGAGTGCGGTATTCTAGATGCAGTTAGACAAGGCTCTAGGGCCAAATGGATTCCCGACAGGATTCTTTCAACAATTTTGGGACATCTTAGGCAATGATGTCTGGGAAATGGTGGAGGAATCAAGGACTTCTAGGTGCATCATGAAGGACTTAAACTCTACCCTTATTGCCTTAATTCCAAAGAAAAATGATGCGAACTCTCTGACAGATTTCAAACTAATTTCTTTAAGCAACATCTCATACAAAATCATCTCCAAGGTAATGGAAAATAGGCTAACGCTGACCATGTCAAATCTCATATATCTAAGGACCAAAGTGGATTTACTCCTAGATGCACTATCATGGATGGCATAATCATTGCTCATGAAGCAATCCATTCAATATGTGCCTCCAACCAGTCATGTATGGTAATCAAACTAGACATAAGCAAGGCCTATGACCGCGTGGACTAGCAATTTCTCCTCACCATTTTGAAGAAATTTGGATTCAGCTCTCATTGGATGAAATGGGTTTATAGTTGCATTTCAACAATTCGATACTCAATTTTGGTTAATGGCAACCCTGTGGGTTTTTTTGAACTGACTAGAGGTCTCTGTCAGGGTGACCCTTTATCACCTTTCATCTTTTTCATCATGGCCGAAGCCCTTGGGAAGGCCATTAAGGCTCAAGTTGCAAATGAAAGATGGAATGGAGTTCACATTGCAGATAATTTCCCCCCATCACCCATCAGTAGTTTGCCGATGACACCATTCTCTATGGTATGTCATGTGTGATGGTAGCTAACTCCATAAAAGAAACTTAGGAGAGGTATGTGCACGCATCTAGACAAAGCATCAATAGCACAAATCTTGCATATATTTTTCAACACTAAGAGTAGCATCAAAAGGAGGATTGCATCCCTGTTGGAATCCAATATTAAATTATTGCCTGGTAAATACCTTGGCATCCCACTATTCAAAAGTGCCATGGGAACAAGTTTATGAGAAGAGACTATAGAGAAGTGTCGCATCAAGGCAGCTTCATGGAAAGGGAAGTGGTTTACCATGGCGGGGAAAATCACTATTTTGAAGGTAGTCCTCTCTGCAATTCCAATTTACCTTCTCTCAAGCACACATATCACAGCGAAGGCTAATAGTTTTCTGGAAGGTATCTTCAAGAAATTCCTTTGGGAAGGGTCGGAGGAAACAAGGAGAGTTCCTCTTATTAGCTAGGAAACATCATGCAAGGAAAAGAATGATAGTGGTTTTGGGCTCAAGAGATTAAAATTACAGAATTGTGCATTGGGAGCTAAGTTAAATTAGATGTATGAGGATCCCTCTACTCGTTAATGCTAATTACTACAATGCAAGTATCTTGATAATGCGGACCCCTGTTGAATTATAACTACACTAAATCCCCCTAGGGTCTCGCACATTTGGAACTTCATGATTCAGTGTCAGCCCATTATCACGAATCATCTATTCTAGACCATCACTAACGGTCATTCAACTTCCTTTTGGAGGGATTCATGGAATGCATTTCCCCCATTGGTTGAAGATCAGAGACTTCATAATATTATGGAGATCCTCATTGATACATGGGGATCGCGAGTATCTAATTATCTTCTCCCCCTTATGAATAGTTCCTCTGTGTGGAGATGGAAAGACCTTGATGCAATTCTAGCGCCAGAGAACCAAAAACTCATATTAAAGTAGACCCTTGTATCAAGGGCCATCTTTATAAACCAAAAAGAGGATCACATTATCTGGACGGGGGCGAAATCTAGTACATATGCGGTCAAGCTAGGATACAAAATTTAGAAAGCTATTATATCCAAGGGTGACTGGTCATCAGAGCTATGTTGGAGCCAATGGTGTCTCCCCAAAGTAGGTGCATTTGTCTGGACTACCCTGCATAAGAGAGTCCTAAGAAGGGACCAATTGAAGACCATAGGCATTTTGGGTCCCTCCAGATGTGTACTCTATAGAAATGAAGAAGAAGGTGTGAATCATCTACTATCGAATTGTGAATTTGGTAGTAAATGCTAGAAATGGTTTCTCAATAGTCTCGAATGGTCTGGGGCTCTGCCCAATGACATTTTGAATCTTTTCCATAGTTGGCCTAACTTGAGGAACTCTCTTTGGGAAGGAATATGGACTATTGGTCCATCTTTAATCATATGGCACCTATGGAGAGAACGCAACAACAGAATTTTCAATGTTATAGAACTACCGGTTGAGGGTGTTATAAAGAAAATTGAGGAAACCATTTGCGAAACAATCATGTCCAAACAAAGATCCTCGAGAGCACGTCCTAAGCCATTCACTAGTTGGGATGAATCCATCATGAGGAAGTGGAAGCTACTCAAGGCTTCCCCCTCATATGTTGTGGGAAGCCCATGCATACCCAAGGAGATCAGGCATGAATCCCTAAAAAGGCATCCGCCCCCGAGTGGGAGATTAAAGTTGAATTTCGACGGTGTTGACAAAGGGAACCTCAAGATTTCTAGTGCAAGGTGCATTCTCAAGTATGAAGAGGGGAAGTTGATTTGGGCCTTGTCAAAGAAGTTGATGCTTGGAATTAACAAGGAAGCGGAGTTCCAGGCCCTTCTGGCAAGTCTCAGAATGTGCAAAGATAAGAATATCTCCAAAATCAACATTGAGGGCGACTCACAAATATGCATAAACACAATATCTAGCCACAATACTCCGAATTGGAAGCTTAGAAACATTGTGGAATCAATCTAGGGCATTTTAGAGGGCATAGAGGACTTCCGACTCATACATTGCTTTCGAGAAGTTAATACAGTCGTGGACCAGCTTGCAAACTTTGCATGTGACCAAAGCGAACCAGAGATTGCTGACTGTAACCCTCATGCATGGGGTACGTTGGCGGAGTGATAATCCAGAGGAAGATAGTGCTTGGGCAATGATCCTTATGGCCGATTAAGGCGTATCGCATGGGGGTGTGCAGAGTTGATCAAGGCGTATCATAAGCATGCAAAGCCGTTTGCAAGAAAACCTCATGGCTTTTGTAGTCGACCTTGAGGTAGTTTCTGGCTGGAATGGGATTGCAGGTAATGATGATGCATCAAGAGCATGGCATACTTCCCTTCAAATGCAATTCGATTGTTTTCATTTGGCACAAATCTGAAAACAGAGCGATGGCGTGCATCAAGGTGGATGGAGCGGATTGCCCCTACGACACTAACAACCTCACCATCCAACTCAGGCATGTTTTTCTGATGTAGAACGAGGTGGATAGAGCTCTGCGCCAGGTTCTAAATGCAGGTGCCATTACTAAGCATGTTCACGATCATTTTCTACTGGGTAAGTTCCTCGTGGACTTTACCCTCGCCCAGAGGCATAAGGGGCTAAAAAACTAACGGAAAAGAAATTGGTCATGCCTCATCTGCAATAGGCTGTGATCAAAGGGATATCTTCTTTCAACAAGAAGCCCACGACTAGAAATTGGAGTTGTGTTTTGACATTGCAACTGCTCTAAAGAGTGAGGACATCAAGCAGGGAATATCTCTTTTTAGGGATGGTGTTACCTGCGACAACATGGAAATGCTCTCTTTCTATGTGGAGCATATGACACCTCTCACTCCCGAAAAAGTCAAAAGGGTCACTGACTTTGCAATTGGAGTGAGGTTTATACTGCATAAACTGCACAAGTAACATAATGTCAACCTCGTGGCTAATGTATTGTCTCCCTTGTAACTTTATGTATTTCTTTTTTTATTAATGTCAAAGGGAGCTAACCCAAAGTAGCATTTTACAAATATATATATATATATATATATATATATATATATATATATATATATATATATATATATAAAGGAGCTACCCCAAAGTACCATTTTACGAGAATATATATATATGGGAGCTACCCCAAAGTAGCATTTTACGAAAATATATATATATAAAGTATAATAAGTATTATATAAATTAATAAAAATTGAAAGTGACAAGAATATAATAGTATAATTATGTTTGTTATGCTAGAATTAAAAAGAGTCAATAACCTTTTAATCCTATTGATGATTTGATTTATTTTTATTTTTATTATTATATTAACTCATTTACACTAATTTGCTCTACCGGAATAAAAAGTCAAAAGTCTTCATCGTAGATTCGTATGCCTAGCTTTACTTATTCTAGACGATATCATGTTTGGTTGTGGGTAGATTTGTTGGCAATGATAATGCCAGCGAAGATTGCATCAATATCTACCTTTTGGCCCAAGTTAATTTGCGAGGTCTTTTAAAATGAGATTCTTCCCTCTTCTTCAGATGAGTAGATTCAAAAGTGACATGGACAGACATTAAAAACCATAAATTGAAGTCTATGATGGTGGCATGTCAATGTCCCTTAAAATTTAGGGTTTTTAAATATTAGTTATAGAAGGATTATTGTATTTAAATATGACCTATTTGTACCGACATATTTAATGGTATCATAATTATGCACCAATATTACTTACACTTCAAGAGCCTCAATATTAATTGTGAATGTACCAGCATATTTAATGGTATCATAATTATGCACCAACATTGCTCACATTTAAAGAGCCTCATTTATTATTGGTTCATTTAGTGAGCAAAATATTATTGAAGAAATTTTTAATGATTATTCATCTTTGGTTCATAATGCATATCATTTATATATCTAATGAGGCTATGTATTTTCTATGTTGTTCTTGGCTAGACGATTATTTTAAATAGGCAGCACATGTATACTAACTTAGGGAGGATAACAGCAACAGTCAAATTCCGGCTGAATATATAATGCTCATGAGCTTGCTTTTATGATTTTTTTAATTTATTTGTTTTTTTAATTTTTTTTAATTTAGAAACTTGCAGATTTGACTCAAACCTGTGGACTTGACCCAAACCTAGAGATTTTATCACATTTTTCAAACAAAATCAACCAGATTCCAAAATCACAATAAAATTATACCTCATAAAATTTAAAATTAAGTAGGCATTATCCTATTCGCTTGAACTATTTGGTATTAATTTCAATGACAGGGACTTAGATATCCTCTACATGACACTTGTTGATGTTATAATTATCAAGTTGTAGTTGTGCAATTTTATTCAAAATTTTAAATAATATTGTTGATATTCTGGTCATGAAGTTCTAATTGTCCCATCTTTTTCCAATTTTTTTAATAATATATTTATTATTATATAAAAAAATGTTTTGCTAGCCAAAGACGAGAGACTCTCAATGAAGTATTATTGATTACAATGGTTGTTTGACCAGTTAGGAGCCCGTGCACGGGCTAAATTTGATGGTCGAATGCCCGTATTTATGCAAATTTTCCCCGTAAGTACAATAAAAAATCTAGGAAGACTATATCGGATGAAAGAGGAAATTTTATTATATATGCATATATATACAGGCCACTGTGTTTCCTTCTTTTAACTATGGTATGGCTGCGCATTTAAAAGGCAACTTGGAATGGAAAGCCGTCATTAAAAATTTACTTGACAAGCATTGTTGACAGTCAAATTTATGAATTAATACAATATTATTTGAGTAATATACAAACTAAATTACATATTTTGAAAAACAGATTATCTGGTGACAAAGTTATTTTTAGATTAAATTCAGCTGTGATGAAAACATAGGAGATAAACAAAGGAGATACTGGCCATTAATATAGCTTCCCCAATTTACTAGTACTAGCTGGCTGTAATGGTGTTCGTCACAGCAGGCAAAATATATGAGGAAAATGGGACCATAGGACTGCTTGCAAGCTTAACATGGAAGAAAATTTAAGATATTAAAAAGCTAAGACTGCAAGAGCTCAGTACAGAAGAACAAAACCACTCTCAAGATTATATGAAACACAAGATAAATAAGAGGCTGCAATTCCAATGTTGAAGACATGCCAAATACATTGACAAATTAAAAACCAAAAGATTAACGGTAATGCATGAAGATCAGATTCATGTAGATGCATCCCTTTCAGAGTTCTTTAATCAGGAAAGGAAAGCATTCCAGTCAGTCTGATTATATAATTTAAGGGACTCGAATCCCAAACAATCCCAAACATTGTGAAATAGGATATTGGCTATCCTTTGTGGGCTCAGCTTAAGTCAGTAATTCATTGCCTTGAATGTCAGCAGTAGCCATTTGGCATTTACTCTGAATGAAGATCAGGAATCTATCTTGTGACTATTGCTTATATCCCTGTATGTAATTATTGTTTAAATCTCTTAGTCTTGATCATAGAATAGTCGGGAAAGTTACACAAGACGGCCTTTAATTAGATGGGATCTTGAAGATATCTTATAGCCATCCATAAACATTATATGAATCTAGAATAAGACTAGGCGCATTAACTACAAACTTCTTTTAGCTTTAGATGTCACAGTCACCATTGTGCTGAAATGCATATCGTTGTTTCAATAAAATTCAAACCTCAATTTACATTAGAAACTAGACATTTGTATCCTCTATGCTCTCATAGAAAATACAAGAATGGGATATTCATCAAACATTTCAAACAAAAGAATCACTATTGTTACAAAACCAGTTTTAATTTACAATCTCAAGAAGGTAAATACAACGGGAACTAATTCAACAACTGCCCAGGCTAAACCTGCATACTGGAACAATCTAATGCCTGTATCGACATTATAAAACTCCTCAGGAGAAGAGAGAAAAATCTTCTGCAAGTAACCTGATTGTCTGCTGCAAGATGACAATTGGCCAAAATTCTTAATATTTTTTGTAGGAGAAATGGCCCCTTTTACAGGTTGGATGTAAGACGAGGATTTTATTGGCAGTCCCATGGCATTGCTTATCAGTGGAAGCAACCATTTTGCCAATTCCTTGCTAATTATTTTGACTGCTATAATTATTGGAAGGCCAACAACAACTCGTCTAACAAATATCATTGTTCCAAGATGTGGGCCAAAAAGCCTTGGAACATCCTCATGATGGAACTCATTAAAAGTGCGGTGGATACCAGTTACCTAAGAAACAGTGCAATATTGTATCAGCACTACAAACAGTACCATAAAATCCCAATAAAAATTCACCAATATTATTCTGCAGCAATATATGCTTACCACTCCTAGAGCAACACCATTGAAGGCAACATGGAATTCAAAACTTGGTGTCGGTAGCTCAGGTGCTGGGTATGCAAAAAGCAGTACAAATGCAAGGCTGGCCCAAAAGGACGTAACTAAAGACACAGAAAACTAATATAAGCCTTTATCATGCTACAATTACAGATTTACATATTGTAAGTATAAAACAAGAAAAAGCATCCAAAGATGTATTTTCATACCATTTTTTCCTGATGTAACAAAAGTATCAATACTTTCATGGACACTGAGCCAGAATAAAAGAATTGTTGTGCCAAGAACAGCCCCACCACCAACATCTATTGGAGTGTGCATTCCTAGATAAATTCTTCCTGTAAAAGATAGTTTTTTGGATCAATAACTCTTGAAGAAACTCATCCTAGTTTTACTTCAAAACTATATTGCTTTCTATTTTCCCACTTCAACCTCTATCGTATCCACATCATGCCAGAATTAAATTACAGTCACTTTGCAGTTATATAATTAACAGAGTGCAACACTGCACTCTGCTTTGGTTTTTGTTTAAGTTAAATATACAAAACCACCGTATGTGGTTTTATGCAATGGTCCCATGGAAGGGTCTTATTAAATTTTGTTCAATGAGTACTGCAGAGAAAAAATTGACAAATTTGCAGCACAAGGGTCTCACGGAAGATGAAGTTTTTAGCTCCAATACAGCTAATCTGGGAATCTGCATTCAACTAATGATATTATAATTTGAAAAAAAATTTAAAAAAACTGACTACCGATAAGCTGGTATTTTGAAAAACTCATTGCTAAAATATTTGAGAGGGTGCTAATAACTTTCCAGCTGCACTCCTATCACCACTCAAAGGCTCCTACAAAAAAATTGTCCAGTCAACGTTTTCAGATAAAGATTCCGTTTTTCTCCTGTTGCCTAGTTTTTAGGTTTCTAGCTTTCATAGGATTGCCCAATCAGTAGAAAAAGGAGAGGTAGCCCTTTCGATGGCACCACTTCCTTAAGGTATCTCCAAAGCTACTCCAAAGTCTAATAATCCTACATTATGTTATCTTACAAATACTATTTGACTAAATAATCAACTACAACAGGCAATATTTATGTCAAAGTGGCTCTTCAAGGTTTGCTTCAAAGAACGCTAAAAAGTAAAATATATCTATATCTTCAGTAAGGTACGAAATACAACTTACCAAACCCAATTAGGAATACCAAGATCAGAAATAAAGAGATGGCAAACAACTTTGGAGCATACCCATCTATATAGTTATAATTGATAACATAATATAGCAAGTACCTGCATGCACAAAGTAATTTTTACTAACCACTAGATAAATGTTCGCCTAAACCATGATACTGATTAGAAATGCAAAAAATTGAAATTTAAACCTCAAAAGTGAAAGAAGACAATATTTTCTTATGATACCCAGATAGGCCAATCGTATTAAGAGTGTGTGATGATGGCAACCCATATTCAAATGAAATTTCCTTTTCATGTTCGGTAGTTGTCAATCTCCTCACAGGTGGAGATGGAGGTCTTGGAGCTGAGACTATATCCTGAGTACAAGATGTACAAAATCTCAGTTATAAAACCCATATAGCCTCCAGATAATTTATGTACTAACATAAAACATCCATGCGTCAGATTTATAGTCAACATTTTTTGTGATTAATGGACATGTAAAGATTGCATTTACCAAACAGTAATTATGAGATAACGTCCCATTGAATTTTATCATTAAATACAAATCCAAAAAAGATCTGTTTTCTAAATTAGTTATGGGCAGGGAAACAGTAGCCCTAATTATATTGAAGCTTCAGCTTGCAAACAACTTTCTGAAAAACTAAAATATGATATTCTTCAATGATACATGTAAAAAGGTATATCCATAAGAAATATATTGATTGCAAACACAAAATTAATGAGATCCAACGAGTGCAATATGTAAAGCAACCTTGACACAATTCCCTGTGTAATTACAAAATGCCATGAGAAGGGTCATCTGTCTTCCTAATTTGCAGTGGCCGCTCTGCAAGTTGCAACAGAAAATCCATTCAAAACATTATAAATTAGTTCCAACCAGGTCAAATTCAAAATCCTGTTTTCTTAATCAAATCTGACGAGAATGCAATCATTAAAAATTGAGATGAGAGATAAGAGACTTTACCCAGAATAGTATAGGAAGGAAGCATGTGTAGAATGTCACAGAAACAATACTTGAAAGGTAAGCAAAAAATGCATCCAAGAATGGGTGTTTCAGTCTCTGTAATAGACAGAAATCCAAGTTCCAACGTTTATGTTTTCAGTAAAAGTGCAAAATACTATAGTCTGCAAACACAAATAAGTACAAGGAATTACAATTCAAAGTAATGCAGTTGACTGTATGAAACTTGAGAAAAGGTTGGAATGCAGATGTAATAGTTGAAGCTTTAGCAAGCATATGGAGATGTTGCACACTAGCCAAATTAGGGAAAATTTCAATGGGCACACATTCACATGGTCTAACTGTCATTAAATAAATTCTGCTGTAGACTTTACTAAATTACAAGAGCCAGATGAAATCACCCTTGAATTAACTCAATTCCAAGGAATGTGGAAACAACCCCATTTTCCCACTAGATGAATCTACCTTCAGGGAAAGAAAGGCCGATTAACTGCAATTGCAATGACAGCTTGAAAATTAACAACAGTATGCAATGACAGGGATAGGAATACATGCCAAAATACGAACTTTAAGGATCCTAAGAAGGCCATGACCATGACAGAAAAGACTTTGGAATCACTAAGAATGGGCAAAAGATATCATACCTGGGTTACTGTTCTAGTTTAGGTTCTGTCTATGCTCTACAATTTCCCTGGTAATATTTTATAAATATTCTCTTCTCAATACAAGTTCGCCAAAATCATCTGCCTCTGAGGTACTATTGCATCATAATTTCCCTGATATCCTCCAAGGCAGAGCATTCCAATCGACTGCAATACCAATCCTCAATAATTTCCTTGAGGGCATGTTCCAACTCTAGCAATACTTAATACTTTTCATGCGGCTACAACTGCTGGGAAAAGACCCAAATTCATAGTTTCTTCTCTCATGAGTAATTAGGCAGTTTCCCCTGTGAGAGTTGGCCTACATAATCCTTAAATACTTAAAGTCTTAATACATTCATGATTCATTTATTCACAGACATTGTGAAGAGAGCAAGACTCGTGGTTTCTTCTATCCATCAACATTGTCCCTAATAATCACCACAACACAACACTGCAATAAAGTACAATTCAAATCCTCAACATTTTAACTCGAATAGTATGTTCTGATTCTAGCAGCTCCTAATCTCTTCGTACAACTACAACTATTTGGGAAGGAACCAAGTTCAGGGTTTCTACTCATCCATGAACGAGTGGGCAGGGTTTCTGCTCTTCCATGAGTGAGTGGGCAGGTTTTCTGTTCTCCCATGAGTGATCAGGCAGGGTTTCTACTCTACCATAAGGGTGTTGGCCTGCATATAAGAAGTGTTCTGATGTACATATCCATAATATGGACGGTGTAACAAGTGCAATCCAGATGTGTAAGGGAACCAGCTATGTGGCCAAACAACACTAATTTTCATGTGGGTACTTGCCACCACATAAGAACAGACCCTGGTATGCAAATTCACAATGGGGGTAGTGGAAACAAGTGCAGTCCATATATGTAACCAAACAAGCTAAGTTGCTAAACAAGAAGAAGCCCTGCTAGTGTCATGATTAAGCAATGTGCTACACTAGACAGGATAATGTAGTCCAACTTATTCTGCAAGAAGGGCAGGCTGCTGCTGTTATGGTCTAAACCGTAATCCATGAAACTACATGTAACTATATATAAGGACTCATCACAGAACGCGCTGGAACAACCAATGTCAGATGCCAGAACAGGCGAATCCAACACAGTTTTCCACAAAAGGGCTTAACGGTTAACCTATTCTATAGAATTCAATTGCCCACAAAACCATCCAAAGAACACACAAAAATTGTGCAATTCCTGTCTGTTGGTCCGAACCATTTCAGAAAGAACAAATTGAAAATTAAAAAAACAAAAATCACCGAAGAAATTGATGAATTACCTGCACCGTGAGAACCCAGCGAACACCCGTTTGAACATGGGCAGCAACGAAAGGCTGCGTTAAAGATCTGACACGGCCTGTCAAATTTGTCAATCTAGAAAACAAGATCCACACCAAAATGCCTGCTAAACTCATGGCCTGCCATGTGGGTATTGTCTCCATTGCTTGATCAAATGAAATCACAAACCCTCCGTCCTATAATCTAACCCTTGTAACGAAATATTCTGAGGAATTTTTCACGGAGGCCTTTCTAAGGGGTAGAAATCGCCAGGAAAATTCCAATTTGCCGAGGGTCGAGCAGATTTTGTTTTAAGGACTCGACATTTTCATGGGGCCCGTCGAAACCGCGTACGATTCAGTCCGGCCATCGGGGACCCTGTTCTCGTTCAACGTTTGATAGAGTCAAATTTTGGAGAAAGGCCCCAATATCGTCATTCTAACGGTTGGGAATTATTTGGACATGAGCCAGCCTAGTTATTGACCACATCTTTAAACAGAATTTTGACATCTTTTTAAAGCAATACTATTAAAATTTGACGGTTGTCAACGAATTTTTAGCTTTTTACTGTGAAATATGATAAATGTGACCGGCCTGCAAAGTCTTCTGGATTACTGGAGCAACACATCATGTACAGTTGTATATTTTCTTCCAGTTCGGAAGAAAATTGGGCGGACTCTACCTAGTAGACAGGACAAGTATCTTCATCTGATCTTTAGCTATTTTATCGTATCAAGAAAATCAATGGTCAGCTACCAGTCTATTTCAGTGATCAAGATTTACCAGGGGACCAGAGATCCAAACTGGATGACCGGCTACTTACTTTTAATTATGGGGATAGGCATTCTCCCCTTGGAGATGAAAGCACTCAATTTTTTCCAAAAAAATAAAAAATATGAACTAAAAAAAATTGTAAAAAATAAAAAATAAAAGTAAAAAAATATTGAAAATATTGAAGGGAAAAAAGTGGAGAAAATCAAAAGAATTATGAAAACGCAAAAAAATTGAGAAAATAAAAATAAAAACCAAAAATTAAATTGGAAATGAAAATAAAAACCAAAAAAGAAATTGGAAATGGTTGTCACAAAGGCTATTGGAACACAAGAATCAGCTTACTATAGATATATTTTTCTAAATATAAATATACTAGTTGTATTACATAATTATGAGCATTCATTTTCTTTCCGTGTAAATATATAAAAATAAATAAAAATTAAAAATTAAAACCATTAAAAATTAAAACCAAACAAGAAATGGTTGAAAGGAAAAAAAAAACGTAGAGAAAACAAAAACTATGAAAACTCTAAAAAACAGGGAAATAAAAATAAAAAATAAAAAAGTGGAAACTCTTGAAGAAAAAAAAGGGGAGAAAATCACAAAACCTATAGAAAACACAAAAAATCAAAGAAGATATCTCTAGGCATATGTAGATATATTTTTTAAAATAGTTTTAATAATTTGACTGGATGATGCTATGTTCGTTGATTACTCAAAAAAAAATGGGGCGGAGATGAGCACTCATTTTCTGTGTAAATATACTAGTATATTTATATTTAAAAAAATATATCTACGCCGAAGAGATATCTTCCAATTTGTTGGCATTTATAAATTATTTGCATTTAGAATATTTGCCAATTTGTTGGTATTTATAAATTATTTGCAGTTAGAATATTTGATATGCTCACGAGTTAATTTAAAGAGATTATGTTGTGAGATTTTTCATATTCTTCAAACGTAATAAAAATTTCACTCCATAACTGCGCTAATTTTTTCTATTTTTCTGCGCAAGTTTTTATATTTTTCCACTCCTCCGCAAGTTTTTCTATTTTTCTATCTATTTGGCTTCCACGAATTTACTTATTTACACATTTTATGAATTTTGTTTACATGGGAATCTGAATCTTAATTGTTTACATGCTAATAACCAAAAAAAATTAAAAAAGAAATGGTTGAAAGAAAAAAAAAAGTGGAGAAAACAAAAACTATGAAGAGGCGAGCTTGTGGGCATTGTGTCCCTGGGCTCCTAAAAAAAGACAAAAATTAAAATTAAAAAAAAAAAGTGGAAAGCCAAAAAATCAAAGAAGATATTTCTGAGCATATGTAGATATATTTTTTAAAATAGTTTTAATATTTTTTTTATTTTAACGTCATTTATTGTCATTTAGTGAGTGGATGATGCTATATTCTTTGACTACACCATTCATCAAGATTGAAAATTTTGGAAGGTGAAATATATGAAAAATGAGACTGGGACCATGTTTTTGACATCTTCAACAAAATGGATATTTTAATCTTTGATTCTGGGCCAAAAAAAATCACTATAAACTCATACTTAAATAACAAAATATCTTAGGGATGATATAAAACCCTTCACAACCTAAAAATAAATAAAATAAAAGACCCTTCCATATGAGCTGTGTCCAGACCAGAACGGTGGAAAAAAGGTCGACCGTCAAATTTAGCCTCGAAATAAACCGTCAATAGAAACTAACGGCAGACAAGACATAAGCTGTCTCTTTCCTTGTGCGCATTGTGTTTTTCTAAGTTACGGGCGAGGCAGACAAGTCTTCTTTCGTGAAGTGCAAGAAAATTATTTGGTTTATACTCAATTTAATTTTATTTAAATTGTGTATTCTTCAAGTTTAAATTCCCTACTGAATTACTTTATTTATAAACTTGTGTAAAATAAAAAATAGATATTTATCGTCTAGCTCTTTTTTATGTTTAGAATATAAAACTAAGAATTATGAGTTTAGGTTGAAATTGAAACGTGAAGAACAAATGTGTAGATGAAAGAGAAGGGAGAAGAGGGGTTTGGTAATTGATGTAAACGTTGATATTTGAAGAAGAGTAGGAAGGAAGATGACATTGTTAGATATAGGTTTAATTTTATGCATTTTAATTTTGTGTTGTTATAGATAAGAGGGTGAGCAGTGGCATCGTGTTTAGTATGACTATGTCTATATGATTGTAGTTCAGTTTCTTATGTACACTTGTGTCTTGTATAGCCATGTTTGTGTTTGTCCAACATACCGGTTTCATGTATAGTTGTGGTGACATCGTGTGCATCTTTTTAATAGAAATCTATGACCTTTAACAAGTTCATCTGCACCTATACCTAGAATGTGTATTTTGGGCAAAAATGGTTCTTGTAGCACCTTTGGGGATCTACCTCAATTAGAACCCTAGGCTAATTCAACAATTTTATGGAAAATGGGCTTTACATGTATGTAAAAAAACCTTAGGTTTAAGATACACGAGTTGTTACAACAATGGTGATCTAGTGATAGAAGTCTTGTTGTTATTGCCTATGTTTGTTGGTGCTCCTTTGAGTGCCCTACATGTTTTAAGTGTGTGCCCTAGTGCTCTTTCCTTCAACCCTTGTGAATTTCTTTCCTTAGATCCTTTTTTATTAGTAGACTCTAACCCTTTTTAAATTGATGGTAATTAGATTTTTTGGGGTGTGAAAATGTAAGTCTTTGAGCAAGAAAAGTGCATTTTGAATTCAGTGAATGTGAGTGTGGGTAATCTAATCTAGAGGACAAGAGCACATCGTGCTAGTGTCTCAAATGACAAGGAAATTTCCATATCTGAAAGTGGTCTTATGTTGATGCGAGGTATGGGTTTAGGGAAAATTAGGTCTCCAAGTCAAAAATAGTTAAAGTTGTGCTTAGAAATGAGGGTGCTAAAGTGAGTCAAATATGAGAGAGAAAGTGCTAAGTTCGCACTTTTCATCTCTACATTTTGCCCCCACTTTACAATACTTGTGAGCTACAGTAAATCTTGTACATGCTAAAGAAAATAAAAATTATATTGATTATACTTGACTAAAAATGACGATGATAAAAAGAATACTAAAGAGTTCTTGTTTGATGTTGTTTCTTTGTCTTTGTGCGAGCATTGTCTTCAAGTATGCAAAACTACATAGGAAGAGATGTCATCATATACCATGAAAGTATCATAAAGATAAATTTTACATATTTTTAAGTCATTTTCATTTAACTTGTTGAATCTAGTAGGGGTCAATGGAGATATAATTGAATTTGCCTCCAGGAAACCTAGAAGTAGAGAGTGATTAGGCTAAGTAGGATGAGATCATGCTATATGTGATAGACATGGAGATCTTACAGAGTTGGCCTTTTATGAAGGATATAATCCATGATCAATGTAGACCATCTAGGATCTATGAAGGATTGATTTAACCAAGACATTGTGTAGGATCTAGATGAAGGATCACTTCAACTAGGATGTGGGGTGTAGGGCTCATGAAGAGCCACTTTAACCATTGCACAATGATTTGTGTAATGTGAGGGAGGATATATCCCCCCTTAAATTGATTGTATATGAGAGTATGTGATCAATTTGAGGTAAAGAAAAAAATATGATTATAAGTTTAGAGTGCTAAATGAAGCAGTTGTGTTGGCTAAGTGTTTGTGGCAAAAGAGATATAATCATGTAAATCCTAGGCAACAAGGGGGAGGGGAAAAAGAGGTTGTTTCCCAAAATGTTATTTTGAGTGTGAGGAGAAGTGTTATCAAGATATAGCATTGAAATTCAAACACTAAGAAGGTATTAAAGGAAAATGGATGCATAAGATGTATACTTTTAGAACACATTGAAAGTTGATTAAGAAAATAAACAAGAGATTTTTGCAATGTAAGTGTAGTAAGAAAGTTTCAAGCATGTCTTAGGAAACGTTGGACAAGGATATTTAGGATTATCTTAAGATTTTAGGTTTTTCAATGGACTCGATGTAGATAAATGTTAATAAAGGAACAAAAGGAAGAAAATGGTATATGTGTGTAAGATTTAGCAATGAAGCACAAGAAATGAAGTGTGTCATTTAGATTATGAAAGTAGAAATAAGGTGCTAGTAACATAAAATACTACTAAGATAGATAAGAACAATATTTAAGACCCGTGGCATGTATATGAAAGAAGACAAAATCAAGGAAGAACATTGGAAAACAAAACCACAAAAATCCCCTAAGCAAGAGAAAGGGAATGTGCCACAAGCATAGACTGAAAATTGTCCCTCAAGTAGTAAAGGCTTTGAGGGGTGTGAAAGGGAATGTTTCATAAGTGTAGACAAAGAAATGTCTTCAAGTAGGAAAAGTAGGTAGGAATGAGGAGGAAACAAACATATTTGATTAAGAACCATGTATAACGAGTAGGAGATTCATAAGTGGAAGTAGAACATATACAACATAAGCAAGGAAAGGGAGAAGGAATGATCTAGTAAGGTGAAGCTTTATGTTTTCAGGGTAGGGGCATCAAGAGAATAGTGGCTACCCATAAGAATATAATCAGGTAAAAAAGGATAGAACTCCTTATGAGAATTAGGAAGAACACCTTCATAACAAAAAGTAGGTGGAGAATTTTCCTTAGAAGTTTGGTCATCGATGTGTATCATGATATGCCTAATTATTGTCATGGCTACCATGAATAAAAGGTAGGATATATGTATTTTCTTAGGGTTATATACCAAATCAACATTGTCGTCATGAGAACATGTGAAGGTTATGGTGTTACCACATATTATATTTTCATGGTCAATCATGGGGATAACTTCTTCATACTCTATAGATACATCATGAATAAATTGTTATAGTACCCTCATCAATAAGATCTTTTTTTATCCTGTAATGCTTAGCATTTATTAGTAGAATGACCTAGCATCTTATGATATGTGTAAGAATAAAGTAGTATACTACAATTCTTATAATATTTTTTTGCATTTGAGAGGGGGTAGGGGAATCATCCTAAATTATAATATAGGAGTTGTAATACTTGTTTAGGAGGAGCATGTAATGGTGTTCAATGGACATTTCTTCTTGTTTGTGTAATAAAACCTGATTTGGGTTGCATGGGGAATGTCTATCATCATTGTCCTTGCTGATTTACTCACATGTAGGATGACTGCCATCATTATGGACTTTAGGTGGAGTGGGAAAAGGAGTCTCATATTTGAGGAGATTAAGTGCTCACAACTTTCAAATTCAACTTTGATGGTTTGAAAGATAATTAGAAAATGAATGGTGCATATGAAGCATGACTTTCTCTTAGATAATTGGCACGATATTTTCTATAAAGATAACCTAGAGATGGTTATCATGAAGTGTAATTCCTATTTTAACAACCAATGAAATAAAATAAAATGCATAATCTTTAGCATATGTTTCATCAATATTGCTTACATTGTACTAGAACTATGTAAGATTGACCTTAGGGTCAATGTTGAATTGAAAGTGGTGGACAAATGTTTTCACTAAATTCAAAAAAGGAATGTATTGAACTATGGGCTAAGGTGGAAAACCAATCCAAGACATCATTTATGACAGTGTTAGGAAATAACTTGGCCAATACTTTGTTGTCACATGTGTGAGTTAAGCATATATTAGAAGAAAGTGAATGTTGTAATATTTTTTGGTCATAGTTGGTGGAGCAAGTTAAGTAATCCAATTGTGTTTCAAGTTTATTTAGTTCTTTCTTTCCATGCAAGGTATGTTAGAAGAAAGTGAAGAGGAAGGGAATTTAATATGTTGATATAAATGTGTGTGGAGGCGGGAGGGGGTGAGGGGGGATGGAGGGATGTGAGTGGGATAATAGAAGGAATGAGTTGGTAGGGTATACTTAATGAACTAGCCATTGAAAAATTCTATAGGAACCCTGATGAATCCCCTATGTAGAGACATAATCCTCTTGGTGATTTTTTTTTTGAAATTGACCTAAAGTGATAGAGTGGGTGGTTATTTTATATTTAAATATAAATTTAAAAAGAAATTGTGGGTGACTGAGAAACCAAAAGGCATTCTTGTTATTAATCAATTTGGTGAATTAGGATGCAAATTTTTCATTAAATATTAATTGAGGTGGTGAATTAAGGCTAAATTTTTGATAAATTTTTTAATTGAGATGGAGAATAAAGCCTAAATTTTTCATAAATTATTAATTGAGGTGGTGAACTAAGCCTGAATTATCCATAAATTTTTCATCAAGGTCATGAATTAAGCCTAAATTTCAATAAATATTTAATTGAGGGGGTGAATTAAAACTTAAAGTAATATGAATTTTTAATTTTATGGGTGAATTAAAACTTAAATTAATATAAATTTTTAAGTTAAGTAGAAAATTAATAAAAATAACAATATTTGTGCATATCTTAAATAACATCATGTGATACTTTGAGTTAAAAGATAGCCTTGGTCATCTTTAAAATTTTGATTAAATTAATTTAGTGATACTTTAAGTTAAAAGATGAGCTTCATCATTATTAACATTTTCATTTAATTTAGCACACTCAAAGTATCACATGAACTCTATTTAAGATATTCACAAATACCATCTGTGCATCTATAATCTGATTACTACTTATTGAATTAAATGAAAATGGTAATGATGATGAAGGTCATATTTTCACTCAAAGTATCACACAGATGACTAGTAGTTAAGATGGGCCTATACAAAAATATTATCTATGTATCTATAATATGATTACTAGATATTCTTACTCTATTTTATTCAATATAAAAAGAAACATTTTAATTTAATTTAACTACAAATGACATTTTAAAGAGGTAACTTATTGCATGCTTGGCCAACCATTATAATATTTCCCTACATCTACTCTTTTCACCATCTAGGAATCTCTTTGCACTCTACAAATCTTGGCCTAAAAGATCATGGAGTTGCTCTTCTTCTTACATGCTCTTCATAGAGAGGTGGCTTTCTATGGACCCATCTAGCAAAAGTGCTTGAACATTGTCTTCAATTCTCTCTTGCATGACATAAAAGAGGCCATTAAGGAAGTTTTTGGCATTGAATACCTAGAACTTGATATCAAGAGTCATGTAAATTCTGAGGTAGCTTCATATGAACCCTATTTAATTTCTTATGGCTTACTCAATCCATGGTGGAATGGTGATGGTGGTAGAAATGTTTATGTGAACACAATTTAGACTTGGGTTGGATGTGTTAGGAAAGGTGTTTCAACCTTGCAATTACAAAAGGTGTGATTTTTCAGTTGTAAAATTGAATAAACTCAATTTCTAGGCTATAGAGTTGATTTTGGCCAAAATAAAAATTCTAGGTTGTTCGACACCAATTGTAGGGGTGTCCAGTGCATAGATCTCTTCAAGCTCTACAATTAAAAATAAATAGGCCCAATCAGCCAACTGGATTAAAAGTTATGGCCTTCAAAAGTTGGGTCTCCCATATTAGGAAATGTAAAAAAGTGTTGGACACAAAAAAGAGTTGTAAGGGGGAGTTACATGTGTTGATGCGTGTTATGACACATTAGAAGGCATATTTGATTGGAGACAATGGAACTCTAAGAATTAGGGTGTTACTTTTAGGTGGTTTTGGGTCATGGTTTTCTAATTACCATTTCACAGTTTCATGTATTGTATCTCCTATACATTAGGTGCTTGAGATGGAGGTTGTGTGTAAGAGTTTTATAGATGTTGTTAAGTTGTCTCTAGATTTTTGGTTGGTCATACTCCTATGAAAACTCGCTAGATACAAGTATATTGTAATCTTGTTGAGATTTCTGAATAATATATTGAGCTACTTTTGGAGTGTGGGTTTTTCTCTCGAAAGGGTTTTCCCCACGTAAATCACTATGTTGTAGTATGACTACTATTTATGTTTATTTTTGTATAATTTCTATAACTATTGTAAAGATCTAAAAAGTTTTGCATAACCCTCCTCTAAAGATTAGTGTACAAGAAGTTGTTCACATTAGCTTCCTTATAGGATGTAGTGGTAGAAATGGACTAATAATTCTTGTAGGAGAATTTACCAAAGATCAAGGATGAATTCAGATGTCTAGCTTGTATGGGAGCACTATGCAAGTTGGAGCAAAGAATGCAAGGCTCACCCATAATCTCCACACACTTTATGAAGTTTGTGAAACCAATAATTTGGGAATTGCGGCTAGGGGAAGTGGCGCCATTTTGGAAGAATTACACTCATTCATCAATTTTCATACATTTATAGATAGAGTTTGATTCAAGCACACCCACCAGGTGACACAAATTCTTCTGGGTGTAGTTCAAAATGCCAATGGAAATAGAGTTATCTAAAATATTTTTTTGTAAATAATGCAATGCAATAGTGTTGTTTGTCCATGGTAGGATCTTTCCTTTGGAAAACAATGAACTCATGTAATCTTTCTTCAATCTCATATTTAATACAAGTTATAGGAAATAATTTTTACATAGAATAAATATTACTACTATAATTAGTTATATGGTTGATGAATGCTTAACCACTCTACAACTTATCCACTTGCACTCATCACTCACACAAATAATAAAACATTATCATAATAAAATTAATAATATAATCAAATATGTGCTTAGAAAAAATAATAATAAAGCAAGAAATACACATTGACTATACCTGTAGAAACTAGTTATACACCTATAATAGATTGTTAAATATATTCACTTGTGAAATCGTGGAAAATCAACATGAAGGAAATGATAAGAAATGCAAGTCAAATGAATGCAAACCTCATATCGACTCACGATCCATCGATAAGGTTGAGAATGTCGCACCCATGAACATTCTAGCTTTACCCAAATAGATGAATGTTGGTTGCTTGATCCAGCAGCATAACGATAGGATAGGGATTGGTAGATAGAAGATTGGATGAATGTAAGATAGGTGGATGAGAGATTGAGAGGAAAATTCGGCAGAGTAAGGATGTTAGAAGAAGATTCAATCATTATGACTCAAGAGAGGCTACCTTTATAGAAAAGGCAAATTCGAATGGACAGATGAGATTAAAGGTTATGTTGGAGGATATGAACGGTCTAGATTGATTAGGGTTGGATTAGGGTTTCCCACTCAAAGAGGGATTTGTAGTCACATGACAAGTGTGCGATGGAGAATAAAGGGAATCTAATTCAATTTTGAATTAGATTGACATGTGAAGGCATATTAAGTGGAAGATGGAGACATGCAACATGTGTCACAATGAGATGAAAGGTGAGGGAATAATTCAAATTTTTTAATTTGAATTATGTGAGACATGTGAAGGGGGATTATTAAGTAAACAAATGGGATTTATTTAGTTAATTGAAATGTGATCAAGTGGGATTAATTAAATAAAGTGGGTTTATTTAATCAATCAGGAAGATGATTAAGATGGGATGGACTAGGACCAAGGGATAAATGGGATTAAGTTGGATGAGGTTAGATGAACTAGGATGAACTAGGACCTAGGGGACATATACAAGTTCATGTCAACATTGTGTTATGTGACTAGGACCTAAGGCAAAGACATACAAGGTCATGTGTAAACAAGACCTAGATAATTTTTAGTGTCTATATTTGCCCCTCTTTGAGATGATGTTGCGAGATGATAAGATTTGTGTCGAGTAACATCATTTCAAAGAAGTTAAGGAAATAGATAGAAGAAAAGGATAGGATGATAATGCCCCCTCGAGAGGATAGGCAGGTTGGATAAACACGGTTAGGCTCTCGAAATGAAATGGATTGGTCAAGGAAGAAAGATAAGGGAATGGATAAAAGAAATGAAGGATGCGTTATGCTGTAATGAAAGTGAGCAACCATGATGTTTGATATAGCACGAGACATTATGCACCAAGGTATAAGGACCAAGGTGACGATGTGTCTCGTGCCCCAGCGTAATACAACCTTGTCTAGATACAAGATATGAATATTAGCCTGGTTGATACCGATGCGATACAAATGCAAGATAAAAGGATAACACACACAAGAAAGCAAGCAAGCATGCACAAATGATACAAAAACAAACAAGCTATTGCCCCTGTCAAGCTATAAACCAATGATTAAGTGATTGATTAATTGATGATTTGATAGTGTTGTCATGGCGGGGAACAATATATCCCTAGATCAACACAAGGATGTGGAAATGATATATCCCATTGATGATGATAATTGATTGATTGATTTGGCTTACAACAAGATTAGGATCAAGACCAAGGATGTAATTGGATAATTTGACTTGATTGATTAACTTGATTGCTATGGATAAATGATGACTTGCATTTGGATCATTGCTTGGATTGATTTGATTGGAGGATGAATAGAAGATTGGATTGATGATGGATATTGATTTGATGAAGTGATTGAAGAAGTGATGAAGATAGATGATAGAAGAATGATGAAAGAAGAAAGAGGAATATCGTCTTGTGCCTGAATCTAGGCACTTTCTTCATGCTCCAGACTACCTACATACCCGTTTTCACATGAACAAGGAACTTAACGATGAAGATGAGATGTAGTTCTAATTTGTGTTTTATTGATGGGATGATATGAATTGGATTAATGTGATTATGGATTGATTGGGATTGATTGAATGATGTTATTTGATTTTCTTTTGATTGTTTGATAGATTGGATGATTGAGATGATTGATTTGATGATTTGATGATGGTAGTGTTTTGAATTTGATGATGTGATGAAGTTGATGATTGGGATTGATTTGATTGGAAGAATGTGATTTTGATGATTTGATGTGGAATGATTTTATTGCTTGGATTTTGTTGGATTTTTAAATTTTTTTGGATTTTTGAAATGTTTCGATGTTTTTGGAGTTTTGAAGTATTTTGATTTTTTTTTTTGTATTTTTGAGAATGTTTTGATTTTTTGGACTTTTGGGATATTTTGATTTTTGTGTGATTTTTGGGATATTTGATTTTTTTGGGATTTTTGGGAAGCTTGGGATGTCAATGGATTTATAATTTGGGTAGCCTTTGTGCTTGATACCAATGACAAGGGGAACCATGTCTAGGTGCAAGGGAATGAATGGGATTGGACAAAGGATGGACGATAGTGGATGGATGAAAGGATCATGATAAATGGATGGATAAAGGGATGTGCAATAGTGGATAGGATGGAAAAACTCAAAATGGATGTATGCATAAGGATGTGATCTCCAAAGGCTATGTCACATAAGAATAACATGCCCCAGTCTAGGTAGTAGACTTAGGATTTTTCAGGACAATGCTTAAGGTAATAGGATGATAGGATTTGACATGACAAAGCTTATGAATTGGATGATAGGGTTCATTTGGGAAGGATGGAAAAAAGGGTAATGGTAAGAGGGTAATGATAGGATAGGATTGGAAAGGACCATAGAATAATGTCAAGAGATACCCAAAACATGTTTCAACATTTTGCCCCCAATCTTTGTCAAGATCAATAAAGGAAGGGAGGATGAATGGGTTTGATATGATAGGAATGTGTATGCAATGGATAAGATATGAAAATGATATGTAGGATGAGACAAGGTGCCCCCAAGTGTAAGTGGGATAGAAGATCAACCTACACATGACGCATGTTTGCCAAGTTTTCATCATGGTACTTATCCAAGGCACCTATTTGCCAGGTTTTCACCGTTGGACGAAGGGATTTATCTTTACTTTTTTTTTTTGACTTTTTTGACTTTTTTAATTTTTTTGGGGGGGGATATGGATGGGTGGGACTCAAATGTCTAGTTCCATGTAATGTTATAGTCTGGTTAGAGAAGGATGTCATCACAAATGGACCATGTCAAGTGTGCTCGTCGATGTTGCTAGGGAGATGGCATGAAAGTGAGATGGATTAGGTAGATAGTGGATTATGGAGGGATAAAAAGTGGATTATGATGTGGATTATGGAGGGATGAATAGTGGAGTATAATGGACTTATGCAAAAGCATGGACCATATGAAGGTGATGGGGGAGATATGTAGGATAATGAGTGAATGATGGAGCGATAGAGGTGTGAAAAGGAATCATGACCAACGGTTGCACACACTGTGATAAACATGGAAACTTTTGAGTGGATGGAGGTGTAGGAAGCAATGGCGATGTTTGCTTAGGAGATGGATGATTTAGGACTTTTGGAACCCACATGGACTTAGTATTTTTTTGATTTTTGCTTTTCATGTGGGATGTTTGAAATGTTTGAATGGAATGGCATTTTTGAATGGAGGGGGATGGTTGGGATTTTTGAGAGGTGGATGCCTCATTTAACTTGTTTGATTTTTGTTTAGGGACCCATATCATTTTAGTTTTTGACTTTTCTTTTGGAGGTATGGGCTTAGATGGATTTTTGAATGTACCTTGCTTTAAATTTTTGGATTGATTTCCTAAGGTATTAGGACCCTTAGGATGTTTGGCTATATATGTAGAGGCATCCAAATGTTTATTTTTAAATCCCATGTGGCAAGTGGAATGAGTAGAAGCTTTATGTTCAGACAATGTGTACATTTGTTGGTCATGATTAGGATTGTAAGGATACTTATGGATAAATGAATAATTAGGTGTTGATAGAAGTGGAGGTAAAGTGGATGGAGGGAGGTGAATGGTCACATGCTTTTGACATTTGTAGGATGAGGGAGGTGGGATGGCAACATATGTTTTAGGAATATGATGGGGTTTATTATGGAAGGAAGTGGATTTAGGAAGTGTGGAGGAAGTACCAACATCGTTAAATTGTTGACCTTGGGGTGTGTATCCAAGGCCAAATGAGAGAGGAGGGACCTTGACATGGATTGGCTCCAAAATGCCTTGTTCACGTAGGCCTAAACCTTTGCCTTGGTAGTTCATGTTTTGGAGCATGCGATTGACTGTAGGACTAGGTGTAGTTTGGACACTAGACTTGAGTTGATTATTTGATGGAGAAGGTAATGTGGATAATGGTTGTTGGTGTTCTAAGGAGGAACACTCATGAATGAATGTGGATAGATGAGTAGGATATGGTGGATTTGAAATGGGATCAATGGTGGATGTGGAAGGATGATTAGGATCTTGATCATGTTCTTTTAGATCTAAGTTATTTGTTTGATCTTCTATGTTAGCTTGGGGGACAAGTGTCTCATCATGACAAGTGGAAGTTGGTGTCTCATGGATAGGAGTAGGTGGAGGATCGGTAGGAGAAAGTGGGATAGCTTGCTCATGGGTGTTTATGGAAGGAAGGATAGGTGGAATGATAACCTCTTGATCATGGATTCCATAAATGTTGCCTAAGAGGATCATCATGTTTTTCATGACCATAGATAGAACCTTGACCACAAATGTGAGCATAAATAGGATTAATTGGGCTATAGATGGGATAAACTTGCTCACAAATAGGGTCATGATCATAAATAATACCTTGATCATATACAAGATGTAGGTCATGGATGGGTGGAACATAGATATGTTTTGATCTTGATTTAGTTGAGGGCTTGATGTTTCCACATGTGTTTGATTATACTCTTGACATACCTCTTGATTTTCATGCGAGGAAGGGGATGACTCTTGGATGGGATCTTGATCAACAATGTTAGGGCATGATGGCTCTTGATGTGAACTTATGAAAGGAGGCTCTTCAATAAGCTTGATAGGCTTGACATGTTCTTGAGAATCATTGACATGAGGGCATGATGGTTCTTGACTTAGACTTGGAGTTGAAGAGTGATCAATAAGCTTGATAGCTTGTAGATCACATGATGGATTTGGATGACTAGACAAGGTGTTGGGAAGTTCATTGATAAGGTCATGAGTGGATGTTGGGTCACATGGTGGGGTTAAGATAAGACAAGTAGGCTCATGAAGTGGTACTTGAGTGGATGATGATGGAGAATTCTCATAAGATGCTTTCTCTAGATTGGTGTTTCCCTTGTCAAAGGTCATTAGATCTTGCATAGGTGGATTTAGGTCCATCAAGGGTGCTTCTTGTGAGGACACTTGGTTTGCTTGTAGATGGGTTTGACGATGAGGTGGCATGATAGGATTTGTAGGTGAAGGGTTTTGTGAGGTGGATTATTGTGGACATTGGTTGATGTTGGAAGTTTGTTGAGAAAGTAATTGTGAAATGAAGGCAATGGAGTTAGGATCATTAGATGGTATGCTTATGGAAGCACTTTTGTTTGTGATCTTGTTAGGACTAGTGAAGGTGATTTGTGGTATGGATGTGGTAGCATTAGTGTTTGTAGGAGTAGTGGAAGGTGGAGTGGCCCCAAGTCGAATGAGATAATCCATAAATCTAGTAGGATCCGATTGAAGGACTCTATGCGCTAGATCCATAAAATTGGTATCTTGCATGAAATCGATAACCTCTTGGTCAAGTGTGGGTGTTGTATTGGGTGATGGTGGAGTTTGAAGTGAGTTTGAGGTGCCATGGATTTGATATGTAGGTGGAGGATTATGTGCTTGTTGGGCTCGTGATTGGATGTGGGATCGTTGATATTGGCCTAAGACTTGATGTTGTGGGGATTGTTGATGTTGTGGTGACACAAGGTCTTATTCCTTTGTATATAACCACCTAAGTTGACTAAGTTGATTAAGCATTCTTTTGGTGCCATAAGGATCATTCTCATAAGTGTTGTTTAGAAATGCCCTGTCCATGTTTACAAGTGGTAAATGTGGAGAATTGATTGGATGTGGATGATGTGTAAATGATGTTGATGTGAAGTGATTGGGATCAAACTTCAAGACCTTAGGATGATTTGATTTGTTTTGTTTTTTGATGGATGGCTCTTTGTGCTTGAGATAGACTAATGATCTCAAGTAAGAGTGTTGATTGGATTAATTATCTATACTTAAGGTAGACTAATGACACTTATGTAATAAAGGGTTGATTGGATTGATTTAATTGGTTGACTTACTTAAGATAGACTAATGATCTCAAGCAAGTTTTGGATAACAGTTGATGATGATCAATTAAGGTCTTAATTTTTGATTGGGTTGATTTGGATTTGGATTGGGATGAAAGTAATTGGGATGTGATTTGGCTTGGGATGATTGGATGATGTGTAATGAGTAAGATGACAACTAGGACGATTATGATGATGGTTGATTTGACAAGAATTAGAATGATGTTGATTGGATAATGATTTTGATAGAATGATGATGATTTGATGATGTAGAGTGACAAGGATATGATTAGGATTGAATTGGCTAAGAGTGGTGATTAGGATGAAAGTGATTGGAGTTGAATGTGTTGGGAAGAATGTGTTGAATGACTTGGCTTATGTGTTTGGTGTTTAGCTTGATTTGGCAATATTCAATCAAATGATCACACATGTACAAACATGATTCACTCACGCAAGACACATAAGCAATTTTGGATTTTGAAAATGAAAGAGTGTAATGATAATTAAACAAGCACACATGGAAGACACATCAATGAGCCCTATGACTAGTCAAGTGGGGTATGGCCAATTAGGTCTTAGGCTATCTATTGCACAAGGTTGACTATGGAATTGAAAGTGAAATCCTGCCACACAGCCGGGAGAAAGGGGTAACCCACCCTTCACCTTCACTTCCCAAAGGTATAAAGTTCTTTGGGGCTTAGTCAAGAGTGACAAGATTCCAACTCCCAATGAGGGTGTCTTTCAATTCAGCCTCGATTGAGGTCATCCCTAGGGGTGATGAAATCCCCTAGCAGGCCTCCTAGGAAAGGGTAAATAAAAGCAAATCAAGTGAGGTGTTTTTGATCTCCAAGATCACCTTGCGGTGTGAGGAGAGAGCATACACACACACACTTGACTCACACTCACACTTGTAAATTAACCCTTAGAAATCGAAATGTGAGCAAGACACTTCAAGCACTTGTTCTTTTTAAATCCAAAATCCAAATGTGATAGAAGACACTGGCTTGTTTTAAGCCCAATTTTCAATGATGTGTGATCAAGCAATGTTCGTTTTAGAAGCCCAAATTGAAATGTGGATGAAAACAATGATTCATTTTATGTCCCAAATTGAAGTGTGTTTGCAAACAAGATTATGAAGAAATGAGAAATAGAATGAGTGCACCTGATTATTTCATTGTCCAAGTTGTTATATATGTTGTTATTGATGTTGTTCCAGCCCCGTAAGATCACCTGGAAGCCACAAAATCAAGAAAGAAGCAAGTGAAAGTGCCTAGGGATCCGTTATGTGCAAAATCAAGAAACTAATAAAATCTATTATAGATGAACTGATATAGGAAAATTAATTGCATGAGAAAATTGTACGTGAAATTCTATGCACTTTTTAAAAAAAATTCGCGAAAATTTGATCAAAATTGCAAAAGTTATGTGTGTTTGAAGGTTGCATGCAAGTTTGACTTTGACTAATAAAAAAGGCATCAAAATAGTACAATCACCTAATAAAATCACCACTGTTGTGAATTTCTCTGAATCCTCTTTCCAAGCCACCAATTTTGTGCGATTTCATTACTGTATGCAAAAGTTGTGAAAATTTGAAAAAAATAGCCTCCTTCAACATGTAAGGGGCACAAGAGGTTAACTTGGTTGTTTGCAATAACCGCTAGTAGTTAACAAAAGCATGGTCACATGTTACAGTCTATCCCAATGGTTAGTTTGATTGTGTGATGGTAGCAGTGCCCCTGGTCGCTCATATGACTAGGGGCTGAAGTAAGGGAAAAATTAAAAAGCAACTGAGGGATTATAGCTCCTTCGACCTCTTTGGTCACCGGTGTGACCGCAGTCTAAAGCTTAGCATCAGAGGTTTTTAAAAATGTAGCCAGTCACCAACGTGACCTCTGAGCTTTGATTCTGATCAAGGGGCTTCGAATGCTAAGGGACTGAGGATTTAAAGTGAATCAAATCACAAAACAACCAACTCACAAAGATGTGAGCACACCCCAGATCAAAAGTGACAAAAGGTTTTATGGCTGCGACTCGGTGGTACGGGTGAAGGCGGATTTGAGTAATGGAAGCGAACGTCAAGGTACAAAACAATGGAAACTCTTATCTCTACCGAACATTTGGTTCCAATCTTGGACCCCACAAAATACAAAGGCAAGCTAGGATATACGCTGTTATGATATCGACCAAATCTCATGCAGTTGACTAAGTGGTGAGATGAACTAATGGGAGACGGTGAAGATCAAGGTTCCACCGAGTGGCAGTGGTAAGTTTGGAAGTAATGGTCGATGGTGTATATAGGCGACAGTGGTCTTTTGAAGGGAGCAGTGACTGTGCGTGGGGAAGCCACATGAAATTTGATTCAATAGGTAATGGACTGTGACGGTCTTAAGATAAGTGATGACTTTGGCTTAACCTTTAGGGTGGAGGAGATGCCGATTAGGAGACTAGGGTTTGGTAGGCAATGGTCTAAGATTTGTGAGGGGTGAAAAGACTATTAGATGAGCGGTGGCCACAAAATGTAGGTGATGCCATGAATGGAATGCCATCAACAAAGGTTGTAGGGTTTTATGGAGTGGGAGGAATAGCTTGCCAAATGGTGGCGATAGTGGATGAAGTCTTGAAGGCAGAGGAATAAGGGATAAACAGTGCTAGGGTTCAGAATGGGTTATGGATGGTGGGAGAACCATAGAAGAAGCTTACATTAATAATTTAAATGACAGTTCAAGATCTTTGAGTTGGTGATTGCAGAGATTAAGACTTGAAATGTGACAGATGGTTGTGTGGCCGACGGATATACCTGCAAAGACCTAGAACCCGACCACTGCCACAAATACTTCTAATAGATAATACAAAAATTGCAATAGAGACAGATTAGCCAAGAAACTGAATGAAACCAAAAACAAATAGCAAAGACCTCATGTAGGTTGTACGGTTCCGTACAGAATGGCCTGCGAAAATTAAAAAAATTCAATTTTTTTCAAAAATTTCTAGTCACGAAAGATAGGCAAATTTATAGTCAAAATTCATGGGATCAGCATCCTGATCGTGATGGTGTGGTTGATTTTCACCCAGGAGGCAACCTGCAATAGCTCACTCCCAAAACTTGCAAAACTTGATAAAAACTAGGGTTAGAAAATGAAAATTTTTTGACAACAAAACCTGCAAAAACTGACAATTAGATCCAAGACCAGGCGTGCCAAATGAAATCGTGGAAAATTAACATGAAGGAAATGATAAGAAATGCAAGTCAAACGAATGCAAACCTCATATCGACTCACGATCCATCGATAAGGTTGAGAATGTCGCACCCATGAACATTCTAGCTTTACCCAAATAGATGAATGTTGGTTGCTTGATTCAACAGCATAACGATAGGATAGGTATTGGTAGATAGGAGATTGGATGAATGCAAGATAGGTGGATGAGAGATTGAGAGGAAAATTCGGCAAAGTAAGGATGTTAGAAGAAGATTTGATCATTATGACTCAAGAGAGGCTACCTTTATAGAAAAGGCAAATTCGAATGGACGGATGAGATTGAAAGTTATGTTGGAGGATATGAACGGTCTAGATTGATTAGGGTTGGATTAGGGTTTCCCACTCAAAAGGGATTGTAGTCACATGACAAGTGTGCGATGGAGAATAAAGGGAATCTAATTCAATTTTGAATTAGTTGACATGTGAAGGCATATTAAGTGGAAGATGGAGACATGCAACATGTGTCGCAATGAGATGAAAGGTAAGGGAATAATTCAAATTTTTTAATTTGAATTATGTGAGACATGTGAAGGGGGATTATTAAGTAAACAAATGGGATTTATTTAGTTAATTGGAATGTGATCAAGTGGGATTAATTAAATAAAGTGGGTTTATTTAATCAATCAGGAAGATGATTAAGATGGGATGGACTAGGACCTATGGATAAATGGGATTAAGTTGGATGAGGTTAGATGAACTAGGATGAACTAGGACCTAGGGGACATATACAAGTTCATGTCAACAATGTGTTATGTGACTAAGACCTAGGGCAAAGACATACAAGGTCATGTGTAAACAAGACCTAGATAATTTTCAGTGTCTACAACTTGATTTTACCATGGAGATATTAAAATGCATATGCAATTAATTACCTTTAAATCTCCTTTAAATCCTTATGCGAGGCATAAATTTAATTATAATTTAATCATTTAATAAAATAAGACTAGTGTAGGCCCCAACAACAAACATTTCACCTTTTTTTACCACTGGCATTCCATCTTTCTCTAGCCATCTTCATTTTCTCCTTGGAGCCCTGCAAGTTGACATAGTTTGATACGACAGTGCGGGATCAATAAAATATGCACCTTTGTTTTATTATTACAAGCTCTTAATAAAAGAATGCATGACCTTGGAAGGTAATGCAAATCATTTAAAGTGCCCCCTAGCAACACCGACTTAGAATTCAATAGCCAATGGTGGGCCTTTTTACTTTAAGTTCAAAAGTAAACAATTACAAACCTTGACAACTGTTGGACTAACCTTATCAACAATTACTATGAATTCAAGTCTAGATTTGGGAATACATGGTCTTTATTCCCAACTAACAAAAACTTATCAAAATAGTAATTAAAATAATAATATAATCAAACACATATGCTTATAGAAAATACTAATAAAGTGAGATATATATATTGACTATACCTATAGCTATAAGCACCCAAATGTGCATGGGTCAATATACAAGTCCAAGGATGATTTGGTGATCCAACTCATGACCCATGTGGCATGCTCATTTCTCCTCACAACCAAGTTTTATACCTTTATGGAAGCCCCCTTAGTGCCTTAATACCCTCCTTTAGGTATCTTTCACCCTTGTTTTCTGTAATTTCCCCATTTTCTGAATGATCATGCAATGGGGTCCACTAGCCTATTTTTATTCCCATAGGCTAAGTTGGGAGATATAAGGGAATAATTTGATTAATTAAATAATAAATAATCCTAAGTTATTTTTGGGTTATTTATATTTAATTAATTAGCTAGGCCTATTTTTATTATAAAAGTGACTTGGAGAAAGGAAAGTCAGTTAAGTGAAACTAATTTTAAAAGTCACTTTGAGAAAGGAAAGAAGTAACATAATAAAATATAATAAAATGTCAAATAAATTATTATTTTATTATGAATGTAAAATTGAAGAGGTCCCCTTGGAGGCTTTATAAGGAGGTCATTTGGAGCTCATTTCATCATATTATCTTTTGTCAATTGTATATTGGAGATTTTCATTTTTGCTGCAACTTCTGGTTCAGCTTGTTCTAAGGATGAAAACCCTTAGACATTTGTGGTTTGGATGAAAACCCAATACCACTTGACAGGTAAATCCACCTAGGGTTTACTATTGAGCTTCATTGTAGGATTTTAGCATTGAGGAGGAGCTAGAAAAGACATTCATTTGCAGGCATTGAGGAGGAGTTAGAAAAGACATTCATTTGCAGGTTTACAGTTGCTAGGGTTTTGACTTCCAAATTGGAATATTTGTGCCAAATACCAATTTGGAATTGGTATGATTTGGCAAGGATTATATCTGATCTTATGAGCAGGGTTTTGTGATGACTTTTGGTATTTCTTTGAGTACATTTTGAAGAGGAATCACTGCCCTTTGTGAGGATGTCACGACCCATGGAAGGATAATCGCTATACATTTTGGTAGCTTGGTGACATTAGGTGTTGAGGAGTTGTTTGGAGGTTTAACCAACATGAAAGGAGACTGAATCATTGCCCAAATATTTATATAGGGTTTGATTACCATTGAAATTTTGTGGAGACATTGTCATTGTGTGGAATTGCCATGCCAAGGATCTAGCACTACCATATTGGAGGGTTCGTGGATATCTTCACCATCATATTGCATATCAAATTTCAGTCTTGTGTAAGCTATTGTTATATCAAACTTCCAATGCTCATATTCAGTCATCCTTCATTACTATCCAAGGTATATCTTTGTACATTTCAAGGAGACACAATATTAGGTATGTGGAACAATTTTAACTATTCAAATCTTTAATTTGAATAGGGTTTGTAATCTATGTCATAAGTGTATTAGACTTGTCATCAATTATAATCAGACTTGTTATGGTGATAATACAGATATGATTGGTGTGGTATTTTGATGTTTATGAATGTAAAGTTATGTGTTATGTTTTTGATAAAGATAAGCTACAAAACAAGGGTGTTGATTCCTAGTACATATCAACCCAAAAGGCACACAAAAAAGACACATGATGCCAAAAACAACACATTAACCCACCAAAGATAGCATATTGACAGTAGACAAAAAATAAAATAGAGAAAAACACAACCAGAAGACTAATTAAAGAGATGCTCCCAACCTTCCATGAGGAAGGTGTACATATCATCATAATCTTTCACTTTATCCTTCCCAATGCCATGTTTCTTCATCTCTAAGTCTTGAAGCACAACCAAAGTAGTGGTCGATCGATGCATTACCTTAGTAGAAAAGTGAGCAAGGACCTTAAATTTCTTCTCTAGCTTTGTCATCCTAGATTGCATGCCTACAAGGTTTGTCACATCCTTGGAACTAATATTATCCTCTTTGTTGACAGTAGCATGGTCTTCAGTCTAGTTATCTGGTGTCTCTGAGTTAGAACCAGGAAGGTTCGGTTTAGGGAACAGGCTAGGACCATAAACACTCATAGGCACATCTTCAAAAATATTAGTCTCCTCCATATTATAAACATTATATTGGCTACCTTCATCCTCATCTTTCTTATTAGAATCATTGGAAACAACTATCTCCTTGAGGGAAGAGTTGCGTTTACCAGCTAGTCTACTAGACCTCAAAGCAACAAGTTTCCTAATCAACTTTTCCCAAGGAGTATCATTACCCTCAACCTTAGTATCTTCACTACCCTCATCATCTTCCATAGATTTAGTTGTCTCCTACTCTTTCCCCATTTTATCTCCCTCCTTATTGAGCAATTTACCTACATCAACAATCTTGCATTTTTCCTCTTTATACTCCATACTCCCTTTCTATTTTTTGTCACCCAGACTACCAAAAGCTTCTAGTTTTCTCTTAGAGACCATCTTCATAAAACTAGCTTTACCAGTACCATCTTTGAGCGCTACCAAGTTGTCAGTAGCTTCAAGGCTAGGAGGGGCTTTGGTAGGCTTAGGATTTTTAGCAGGACTCTGCTTAAGGCTACCCGTCTTCTTAGTCATAGAACCCCTATGCTCAATCACAGACTCTACGAGATTCTCTGGCGTGACCTCCCTAGTCATAACCCCATGCACAAGTTTACCTCAAGCTGACTAGGGAGAGCTAGCAGAAGGGCTACTGACCAAATTAGCAATTATGGGTTTAGGGGGACATAACACAAGGTGGAAATTATAGAGCTAAAGAATAAGCCCCTGATGCATATGTATTATGTTTCTACTATATTGGCATATGTATTTCCAATGAAAACCATCACAAACAAGCATAACAAACAAGTGTTAAACTCATAAATTAGAACTTAGTCACATTGCATGACAAGTGTTTGAAAAAATGTCAAACCTATAAAACTCAGAAATTTAGGACAGAACTAGACAGGGTTCTTATAGTGGTATCAGAGCTTACCATCCTTCTAGCCTATTTGGGTGTGTGATTCAGAAAATTTTAGAGTTATGACAATGAATTTCAGCATAGATGAAGATTAGATCAAGAGGAAATATGAGCAAGAGGCCATCCAAATTTTTGATGAATACCAAAGAACTCTTGATGAGTTTATAAAATAGGTTTCTTTTGATTATTTCTTGGGTTTAATTGTAGTGTTGAAACCTGGCAAACAAGGCTTGGTAAAATACATATGAAGATCAAGGAAAGAAAAAGAAGAAGAAAAGAAGAAAAGAAGAAAGAGATGAAAGAATGTGAAAAGAAGAGATTCAAAATTTATAAACCATTTCAGAAATCTTCTAATCGGCCCCAAAAGAAGAGCAAAAATTAGTTGAGGAAAGAATAATGTTGCTTCACATGCCACGACGTTTGGACACCTAGTCATACATGTGGAAACTGTTTAGGTGAAAATTGGATTGTTTATTGTTTTATTTGTTAGATGTTGGAATCCTCCTTTCACATTTAACATTCAAGGATATAGGGTTGAGTGGCAATGCACTATCATACCCTAGGTCACTATGAGATGTAAGGAAACTCAGATTAGGGTGTTTATTTCCTTCTCTTATGCTTAATTGACCATTAAAACCCTAATTATGTAAATACGGTAATAAACTGACAAATAAAGCAAAAAACTCTTGCAGAGAGATGTAAAATAGTAAATCACAGAGTACCTTTTTTTCAGGGTTATAAGGCAGAAAAGTCGGGGACACAGGAGTGAGCACCCAAGTCCAAGGTACTAGTTTCTGTCGAGATCTGGAAAATCAGTCTGTAACTCTTTCCTTCTGTTTTGAAGATTTTCTTGTCATGGAAGTTGGAGGACTAATGAGCGGGCGTCCAAGTCTAGGGTGTCATTTTTCCTTCTTTTCTACAATTTTGACACTTCAAGATGCCTTCCTGCAACTTCACTTTGTCCAACTTCTCAATCTGTGTCCTACAACCATGAAAACTTTGGGAGGGGGTTGTGGTGTTTAGAGGCTTGCTTCAGTTAAGCCGCAGAGAACACTTAAGTCTTCAAACACCTTTGTTAGATAGAGAGTGTGTGCCCTTGTGAGGTAGAGGAAAAAACCAAAAGAAATGATGATGAAAACATAATATAATGTCACCTTGTAGTGAAAATCTCATGCGAGGAAGATGCTCTTCATTCCATGATGAAATGGATGCTCAAATCTGCAAACACAAACACATAGACAACACAATTCTACTCTTGCAACACAATGAAAGCCTTGAATCACCTTGAGAATGCCTAAAGTTCACAATGATCATTTAGTTTACAAATGAATGCCTAAACATGCTTTTATATGCAACTACAAACACTCCCGCCAAGAATTTTGTAATTCAAACTTACCGTGTCGGCATAGGACCCAAATAACGGTCACAAGATGACACCTAAAAATTAGGGCTACCCCAAAATAGGGCAGGACTAGGGCACGGGCGTCCAAGTTCTCCCCCCCTATTTTGGACAGGGTGAAGCTCAAGGGGTCCTCCTAGGTCCCATTTGTCATGTTACCTAGGGCTCATTCCATCGGGATGCCAAATTATGAAGTAAGTTGTCCTATATGCATGCAAAAGACTCGGGAGCTAAACCTTATGAGGGAAATCCCCCAAGGGGACATTTTTTGACGTTACATTTAGCCCCCACTTTAATGTATGTATAAACACAAGGCCAATTCATGTATTAAAGTATGGTCACAAACACAACAAACACGCCAAGCATGGAGAAGACACGCCAATCACATAGAAAAAAGTAACAGGCATGCAAAACACAGAGAAGATAGTTACAGTCACACAGAACATAGAGAAGACAGTCAGTGCATAGAAGACACATTAATGCATGGAAGATAGAAATGATATCTTTTCTTTTCTTTTTATATATATGAAATGTAGATGCAAGTACTGGAAAGTAAACAAACCTCCCATAATACATGATGCACTCATTGCGCAGGTCTTTGTATATATGGGGCAATACACACGCAAGACACACAAAACCTCCCAAAATGCAAGAAGCACAATCTAAGGTGTTGGTCTTTAGATTGCATATGGGGCAACAAACACGCCAAACAAAGCAAGCACACCAAACACACACACTTGAAGACATGGAGAAAACATGGCACACAAGCGATGGAGTGTACCTATTTCTAGGTCCAACACCATCTTAGGCACATTGTAGGCACACACCAACAATTGGACTTTCCCACAACAATCGCCGAAGACACGCTTAAGGGTTGAGTTAGTCACAGAACCGCTCCCCACCTCCATAGAGGACTTTTGAAAATGACAGGATGATGCAATCTACTCCAAGAAATACACCATCCCCATCTCCACAGAGGGCTTAATATAGAAAAGGATATACACGATATCCCGCCTCTGCAGAGGGCTTACATGATTAATTGATTGGTTGCAAACAAACTTAGAGTGTAGGATGTGCTCCTCGCACACGTCTTTAAACTGCACTTGAGGACAAACACATTGCTAACATCTACAACAGACAGCTTACCTTATATGCCCCCACCTTAAGGTGGTTGATATCATGCATCGATATCAAGAACGTTAAGTTAGGAAGAAAACACACAAGGGAATACAGACTCTCGCAAAGCCCATGCCCCCCAGAGGTGACATGTACTTTACGATCGCCAAATGTTCCCACAAACACATCCCTGCAAGAAACATGTTAGTGTCTACACCATCATGATAAACAACAACATCAATGCATATGATTAACCACACAAAGAGAAAAGGTTATACTACAAATTCAGAGTTTGAGGATAACCATGGGGCTATATCACGAAGCTCTTCGAATCGAGTACTGCCAAGGTTAGATTCAAAGACAAACAAAAGGTGCGTAGAGCAACAATATTGTTAAGGTTTGTAAATGAGATAGCATACCATCAAAATCACTACACGGAAAGCACGAGTGCTTCTACTAGCCAAGCATCAGATAAAATATACAACCCCATCGCCATATTAGGAAATAAGTCCAATTTTTTATGGCTCTCGAAAGGGACACTAGGTCCGCATCAGTATAAATATTTTTCGTCATCCGCCCGCTAGATAGAAACACTAGAGGAAGGGAAATAATAAATAAGAGAGGAGAAACAAGTGTCCTAGGGACAATCACATAGGAGGGTACCCCCATTGTCACCAACCACAATTCTATGTCCATAAGACACAACACACAACAATGAAATCAGAGAGAGATAATATAGAAGAATGATGATACAAATAGAAGAAGGTCACAACAGAGGCAGTCTCCTGGTATCCCAAACCTTACAAGAGAATCAGGGGTCATCCCAGGAGGCCTAAACAACACATAACACATCACGAGGGAAGCACATCACAAGAGAAATAAAGGGTTAGAAATACTTACCTGGTAGCACCATCGTTAAGAACATACACATTTAGGATATCTCTCATGTTGTTTTAATATTGTATTAACATTAAGTTTAGGATGACAAGAGGCTTTGGTGGGTTTCAAAGAGTTGTATCCTATACCGGTTGTGTAGTTAACTCCAACAACTTATAAAGGTACTCTAATTCCTTGTTGATTTACACTGCAACCATTGCCTACATAGTCGTTATTTTTGTACAAGATTTGAAATCCACGACCATATAGAGAGTCCATTTCTTTAGAAGAAGGTGAAGCCTCATTGGTATCATAATTTGTAGTATAAGTGAGGGTATTGTCTTTATTTTCAACCAAGGAAACTTTATTTTTCTGAGATGTTTCAAAAGATTGTTTAGACGAGATTGATGCGACTTTGATGTGTTAGGTTTATTAAATTTGTATTCCCCTGTACTGCAAGGGTTAAAATCTAATGAACCCCAATCATCACCAACAAGTGCATTCGATGGTTGAGAGTCTTGCACAACATTAGTCATTGATGGATCACCTCACAAATTGTTTAAGCTCATATGATTGTAAACTGGTTTTTGCATTTCAATGTGTAAACAATTATCTAGTTCAGGATCAATATGAATAGTATGAAGTTTACCTTTGAATATAAATTTGATTGAACAATGTAGAGTGGAAGGGACTGCCCCCAATGCATGAATCCAAGGTCTACCAAGAATCATGTTGTAAGATAAAGAACTAGGCATGACATGAATCAGAGTAGGCACAATCACAGGTCCCACTTGTATAGGTAAAGTTAGAGTACCTATAGATTATCGTCCAACATTGTCAAAACCATGGATACTTAACGGTTCCAGCTTGATGGCAGATGTATCAACTTTAATCTTATGTAATAAGTCTATGACACAAACATTAAGAGCTGATCCATTATCAATCATAACTCTCTTAACCAATGTTTTGTTTATTGTGACAAAGATTATAAGAGGATCATATTGGTTTTGAACTTCAATTGATGGTAATTCCTATGGTTGAAAGAGAATATCTATTTTTGTTGCATGCATACTATCTAATGTGGTTGCTACATCATTCGGCTTAACAACAGGTGGCACAATAACCTTTTGTAAAGATTCTTGGAGCATTCCATGGTATGTAGGTGATGTTTGTATTAAATTCCAAAGAGATATCTTAGTCAAAGTAGCGCGAAGCTATTTGACAAGATCATACTCTTGACCACTTTTATGAGTAAGGCGAGGTGATGGAGGGAGCATAGGTTGAGAACATGGAAGAGAGATAGGCACATGTGGTGCTTGGTTACCTTGCTTGTTATTACAAGTGTTGTATGTGTGAGCAATCACATTGTGGTGTGGTTGTTGTAACACATTTTGAACACCTTGACTCGGTTGAGCAATTTGTTGTGCATATTTATAGATGTAATCGGGGGGTCGACCTTGAACAGTAATTAGCAGCTTTAAACAAGAGGGTGCACTAGGTGCCCCTTGGACAATCATCTTAGGAATATTGCTACAAGGTCTATTAATGATGATTGAATTAACATTGTTTCCCTTTTGATTTCACCCAACATCCATCCCTAAAGGATTTAATGTGAGACCTTTTCTCATCCACTAATACTACATCTTGGCCAAGGAGAGCAGTGGGACGAGAGGAAGGTACAATATTGATAGGAAGATTAGGTGTTACATCATTGATAGGGCTATCCATGGTCTTCTCATATAATGTTATTTATCTTTCAACTATAGGATAAGGAGGATAACTTATGGAATCATCATCATCGTCATCACCATATGTTTTAGCTATTAAATCCAAAGCATTAAGAGAACTTTCACTCATAATTCTCAATGTGTTTTGTCAAATCTCCTATGACCCAAGGGTATGTATTCATGAGAGAAGTGAAGTTGTCAAAATCAGATACATAGTCAAGGATTTCAAATGAGGAGCATTTAAATATATCCTTGTGATACATAGCTTGTAAATAAGTGAGCACATGAGGATTCATATTAAGAAATTTGTAGAAACTCTTGAAGTTTTTGATATATGCATGTAAAGATACCAAAGAGAAATGAGATGAAGATACCATAATGAAATGTCTTGTAACATCAATGCAAAATCATATTTTAAGAGCTTTTCAAAAGTATGCAAGAGACAAGTGCAAAACTATATGCAAAAATGACCTAAAATGCTTAATTTTTATGCTTTTTCAATTCAAATAAGTGAAAGCAAAGGGTGTTGTAAGGATTTTGATCAGGGGAAGAAAATTATATTTCTGATATTAGTCCAAAATAGAAATAATATCCTTCACAATACACTCTTGATGTAAATCTAAGATAATGCCAAGTCAAAATATAGTGAAAGTATGTCCAGATGTGCAATTTTTTCACCAAATCTCGATTGAAAATAGCATGACAAAGGGTGTTGTGAGAAAATTATGATGGAAATAAAAGTATATCAGTAATAATAGCCACTTAATGATAATATATCCGTCACAACATGCTTTTAGTGCCACTTAAGGTCAAACCCTAGTGAAAATATAGCAAAAATAGGCTATTTTTCATAGTTTTTCAACTCCAAGACCTAGAAAAAGGGGTGTTGTAATGAATTTTATGAGGTGAATCAAATAAAATCAATTATATAAGTCAACTCAATCTATAAAATTTTTCACAACACACTTGGAGTGCAAACTAGGCCAAACCCTAGGGCAAAAATAGCAAAAAATGTGTAGTTTTTCACCAAATTTTCAATACAAGAGCCCGTTAAAAGGGTGTTGTGAATATTTTTAGGAGGGGAAGAAAATTTTTACCCTAATAACTTCTAATTAATGAAAAAATACCCTTAACAACATGCCTATGGTCCAAATTTAGAGAGTTGATAAGGCCAAATCTAGTGAAAATCATTGTTTTTGAAGCCCTAGGTTTAAGATCTTGACACAAACTGTTATGTGAATGATTTGAGGTCTTATTTATAATGAAAATAGAATATTCTCAGACTTAAAATTAATTCCAAGATTTAATATGCAAAATTCCAATGCAAATCTAATGAAAATGCATGAAAATTGCTAGTTTTGTTGAAATTTTCTATGCAAAAATGCAAATATTTGGAATCTAAATGCAAATATACACTAAAATGAAAGACTAAAGCCAAATTAAAATTTTAATGAGCCTCTAAAATCAATATAAAAATCTGAAAGAAGATTTTGCCTACTAACCCTAGATTTTGGAATTACTAGGTTTAATGAAAATTGTCAAAATTTCTACAAAAGCCTAGCAAATTAATGATGAAAATGCAATGCAACTTATTGAATTTTTGTGTTTTTATATAGTTTATATCATATATGATTTAAAAATCATGAATTAGGGAAATTTAGAAAGAATTAATGCAATTTAGTAATCTATATGAAAATGCAAGCTAGGGTTTTCAAATTTTTGCCAATTTTTCAATTTTTTTGTAATTTTCTCAATGCAATAAGATGAAAGACTATATGAATGAATAAAATCAATCTAAATTTGAAGACACACACTCAGAAAGTTGAAATTTAAGTCCAAAAACTTGGGTTCACCAAAATGTTTAGGTGAAAATTGGATTTTTATTGTTTTAGTTGTTAGATGTTGGAATCCTCCTTTCACCTTTAACATTCAAGGATCTAGGGTCAAGTGGAAATGCACTATCATACCCTAGGTCACTGTGAGATCTAGGGAAACTTGGATTAGGGTGTTTAATTATTAATTTTCCTTCTCTTATGCTTAATTGACCATTAAAACCCTAATTATGTAAATACGGTAATAAACTGATGAATAACGGAAAAAGCTCTTGCAGAGAGATGTAAAATATCAAATCATAGAGTACCTATTTTTGGGGTTCCAAGGCAGAAAAGTTGGGGACACATGAGCGGGTGCCCAAGTCCATGGTCCTAGTTTTTTTCGAGATCTGGAAACTCAGTCTACAACTCTTTCCTTCTATTCTGGATATTTTCCCATCATGGCAGTTGGAGGACTAATGAGCAGGTGTCCAAGTCCAGGGTGTCATTTTTCCTTCTGTTATGCAATTCTAACACTTCAAGATGCCTTCCCGCAACTTCACTTTGTCCAACTCCTCAATCTGTGTCCTACAACCATGAAAATTTTGGGACGGCGTTGTGGTGTTTAGAGGCTTGCCTCAGTCAAGCCTCGGAGGACACTTAAGTCTCCAAACACCTTTGTCAGATAGAGAGTGTGTGCCCTTGTGAGGTAGAGGAAAAAAACAAAAGAAATGATGATGAAAACATAATATAATGTCACCTTGTAGTGAAGATCTCATGGGAGGAAGATGCTCTTCATTCCATGATGAAATGGATGCTCAAATCTACAAACATAAACACATAGACAACACAATTCTACTCTTGCAACAAAATGAAAGCCTTGAATCACCTTGAAAATGCCTAAAGTTCACAATGATCATTTAGTTTACAAATGAATGCCTAAACATGCTTTTATATGCAACTACAAATACTCCCGCCAAGAATTTTGTAATTCAAACTTACCGTGTCGGCATAGGACCCAAATAACGGTCACAAGCTGACACCCAAGAATTAGGGTTGCCCCAAAATAGGGCAAGATTAGGGCACAGGCGCCCAAGTTCTGCCCCCTATTTTGGGTAGGGTTAAGCTCAAGAGGTCCTCCTAGGTCCCATTTGTCATGATACCTAGGGCTCATTCCATTGGGATGCCAAATTATGAAGTAAGATGTCCTAAATGCATGCAAAAGACCCAGGAGCTAAACCTTATGAGGGAAAATCCCCCAAGGGGACATTTTATGATGTTACAGAAACAATAAATAAGGTGAAATAATGATCATATGTTTATATTAGTAGGGTGATGATATGGACAAAGATAAATCATTTCATGCATCCGCAAGTGAGTACATGAGTCTTCATGACAATGACAAGATTGAAGGGTATGCCGATATGGAGTTTGTCAAATTAGCAGCTATTAATCAACCATATGAAGGTATGGATCCTCTTGATGATCCATTACTTGAGCAAAGCGTTGTCCCACCATCTCTACATAATAGTTGCAAGGAATCAAATAATAAGTTGGCTGATTTTAAAGATGATATTACTCATACATAAGAAGGCAATACTGAAAACTTGTTATGTGATGAACAAAGTTACTTTGATGAATTTGATCAAAGACCTTTAGCATTGCAAGATTTGAAGGCTCAATTTATGGTTAAGGAAGAAAAATTTGTGCATACACTTTATGGAACAACAAACAATGATAAGTATCCGTCAATTGAAGAAGATGTGCATAAGGGCTATGAAGACATCAACAAAGGGTATGAAGCAAAAGTTGATTAAATGATTGTGAACAATAGTTTGTTATTTTCACATGATTTTTCTAGTCATAAGGTGATAGATAAGTTCTATGTGGATCCAAGCTACACACAAGGTATGACATTCTACAATGGATTTGCTATTCCTTACTTCATGAAAACACCACTACTTGAACTATCACATTAGAAGGAAATTGCAAAGCAGCTAATTTTGAAAATCATCGCATAGAGGATGTTGTGAGAACTCAAAACATGTGTGATGAGTGGCTAAGGAGAGCTAAGGAAACCAAGTTGTTAGCCACTCAAGAAAAACAACACATAAAAAAAGATTAAGGAAATAAACATTCACATGGATCATGAAAGGTAATAACTAGGTGCATCTGTTCATTAATTTTTAGTACCTCATAGGGAAGAAACTATGATGGTAGACCATGAAGAAAAATTGGATCTACAGGTGAAACTTTTAATAGGTATATGCATATGGATGTTGGGTTTTGGCTGGACTCTGATCCAAGGCATGAAGTTAATTATGGGAATAGAGAATTTTCAAACTTGGTTCAATGGTATTCAACTTATACATTGAGGTCTAGTAGTTGTTCTACATTGTTGATCATAAAATTCTCAGACTTTACATTGATGAGTGCAGCTGAGCATGGGATTATTATTACAACACTTGGAGGTTGAATCATGATGAGATCTTATCAGTTTATGATAGTGGAAGCATTCCCAAGATGATTACAAATCTGATTTCTATTTCTAACAATGTTGTCATTATTTGTACCAATAGTCTAGGGAAGATATGCATGCTTGGTTATGCACACATGATGAACATTTTTCAAGTCCATGTGAAGTAATGTAGATTTAGAAGGATAACTTGTGATTATCACTTGATAAGAGACACGTATCCTTTCATTTTTAGTTTACATGATGGTGCAATACTTTGGGATCTAGACATTGGTATGATGGCTAGATTGCTTCACAATGATTTGTTGAATGATAGTTGTATCAGAGTGGAGCAACGAAAACTTGGTGGAGCATTCTTTAAAATGATTTGGGATCTTAGAATCTCAATGATTGTATGTAGGACTTGTTTGAATTATGATTGCTTGGGACAAGAAATCTTTGAGTGGGGAGGATTTGTAAGGTCCCCATTTTTTGAATGATCATCCAGCGGGGTAAGTGCAAAAAGATGAGGGATCAAAAAGTCAATACATGAATTTTTGGTCCCATAAAAGTCATAATGTGAGCACATTATAACATGCTCACGTTATGGCTCGATATTACTGAGCCTATACCAAGCCATAATGTAAGCACATTATAACGTGCTCGCATTTTGCAAAAGCAAAACTCTCAACTCTCTCTCTCTCTCCTAAACTCCTAAACCCTAAACTTCTCAACCATAAACCCTAAACCCTAACCCATAAACCTTAAACCCAAGCAACCCTAAACCTTATAACCCTAAAAAAATGGCCCTAAACCGTAAACCTTAACCCCTAACCACTAAAACCTAAACCTAAGCAACCCTAAACCTCTATCTCCCTATTTCTCCCCTATCTCCCTATCTCTCTCATTCTCTCAACTCTAACTCTCTCTCTAACCCCTAACCCTAAATAATACCCCTAAACCATAAACCCTACAGCCTAAATAATGCTCCTAATCCCTAAGCCCTAACCCCTAAATCCTAAACCCCTAAACCCTAAACCCCAAACCCCTAAACCCTAATCACTAAACCCAAGCAGCCCTAAATCTCTAAACCCTAAATGATGCCCCTAAACCCTAACCACTAACCCCTAAACCATAAACACTAAACCCTAAATAATGCCCCTAAGCCCTAAGCCCTAAGCCCCTAAACCCTACACCACAAACCCCTAAACCCTAAACACTAAACCTGAGCAACCCTATGTTGCAAGTATGAGGTTAACCAGTGTTGTCATTGATGTCAACATACTCATATTGCATTGGTAAGAAGGTTTGGATGAGCTGTGTGTTGAGGATATTGAGAAAAGTAGTCTCAATCAGGAACAATGAAGAACAGTGATAAGAAGAAGAAAAATGTACTCAATAGGTTGAGAATCAAAGGATACGGATTAAAGGGTTTGTAGATATGAGTCTTGAGATGATCTAGTTAAGATTTTAGAGGTCCGCATGAAGATATGAAAAAGTTGTGATCGATCAAGTAGAACTAGTTCTAGGAGATGCTTCGGAGTGACAGAGTGTTACAAAAAGGTCCGGTGAGATCTGGAAGTGCATTGTCCTATTCTGTGGATTGGACAGAGTGTTTGGGAGGTCCTTGTAATGTGTCATCTTGATTGGTATGTGGTTTGGAGGTCCAGAAGCACCTCTGGCAGTATGACAGTGGTGATAGACTATGTTCTTGAAGTTTCAGATGAGGAGCAGAAGAGATTCCAGTGAGTAGAGGAAATGCGGATGTACCTGGTTAATCAGGCAAGCTTGTGAAGGTTCTTGGATCATGTTGAGTTTATGTTGTCGGTCCGCATTGGTGGTAGAGCCTAGAATTGAAGATATTCTTTCGGATGGAGTTCTTGTTCAGACTAGCCGACTGGATGAGTTGTTCATCTTGCGAATGTTCTTGTGGCGGCCGACCGGATGTATTAATCATCTTGCGGATGTTCTTATGGTTGATTGCCGACTTAGATGATTGTTCCTAAGTCGATGCCTTGTATAAATAAAGGTTTGTCAGTTCATTTCAAAGTGTGTAGAGCAGCAGATGAGAGTGTTATAGAAAAAAAGTGAAGGGCAGAGCAGAAGTATCTCAAGCTTAAATGGAACTGATCCAGACATGGTAAAGATGTCAATCTCTAGTTCAAGTTTGTGATTCTTATCACTTTGTAGACAGTGTGTCTCCTTGTAGGTAGTGTGCCTCCTTTGTGAGCAGTGTGCTCAGGCAGTGAGCCCTAATTGGCATGTGCCATTCATTTTTCTTATTCTTCTAACAGAGAATAATCCTTGGGTTAATCACCCTGTGGTTTTTCCCTTAACCGGGTTTTCCACGTCAAAATCTTGGTGTTCAATGTGTTGATGTTTATCTGCTCTTGTGTTTATGCATTATGCTTTCATGGATGGTTAATTGATATGCTATTAACTAACAAAGAAGAATCAAGTGTTTGAAGTAGAAGCAAGTTTTTGTACAACTGATTCACTCCCCCCTCTCAGTTGTGTGCCCTAGATCTAACAATTGGTATCAGAGCCAAGTTCCTCTGAAAAGAGCTTAACCACTTTAGGAGATCCAGGATGTCGTCATACAAGAAGGATAGTCTGAAGTTCGATGGAACCAACTTCACTCTCTGGAAAGGTCGCATAAAATGTCATTTGGAGTGTATGGGGAAAGCATACTTGACCATGGTCTCAAAACCATATGTTCCTCCACAGGGTGGTCCGACAACTCTGAATGAAATCATAGATGCTGAAAACAATCTGCAAACCAAGGAAGCTCTTCTAAGCACATTGAATGACTCATATCTCTCAAATGTTATTGACCTACCAACTGCATATGAGATCTGGACTAAATTGGAAATTCTGTATGAAGGAGATGAGTTTGTTAAGAGTGTAAGGTTGCAAAGTCTGAAAGGGAAGTTTGAAAGATTGAAGATGAGAGATGATGAAAATATCACTACCTTTATGCCAAGAGTGAATGAGCTAGTGTGTGGAATCAGGAATGCTGGTGGAGTTCTGGATGAAAATGAAATTGTTTGCAAAATTCTCAGATCCCTTCCTGCTGCCTACAAAATCAAGGTTGTTGCCATTGATGAATTCAGAGCCCATACAACTGTCACAAGAGAGTAATTGGCTGGCAAACTAGCTGCATTTGAAATGACAGAGTTTGGAGATGATCCCCCCAAGACTGAATCTGCATTCAAAGCCAGTGCCTATGTGAAAGGCAAACAAAGATTTGATCTAGGAGAAAACTCTTCAAGGAAGCTGTCATGGTATGATCAAGCAAGGAAAGACATGGAAGAGGAAGAAGCAGAAACAGCTCATCTTGAAGCCCTCATTGCAAAGAGATTGCCAAGAGGATCCGGTAAGTATGAAGGAAAGTTACCTTTTAAGTGCTTCAACTACAATAAGATTGGTCGATTTGCTTCAAGATGTCCGAAAAGATCTGCAAGGTCAAATACTAACAGACAAAGGTTTCAAAAGAACTGCTATTATGTTCATGAAGAAGATGATAATGAAGGAGTAATAGATGATGAATCAGAAATAGGAAGCAAATCTGGAAATGAATGGGTGTTTATTGCCATCAAGGAAGAAGATTCAATATCCTCTGAATTTGTCAATCATAAGGTTGTAGAAAGAGCTTTGGCTGCCCAAGTTGAAGAAAAGGAGGATTGGGTTATTGACAGTGGATGCTCTCACCATATGACTGGTGACAAGAACAAGTTCTTAGATTTGGAAAGGTATGAAGGAGGAATGGTAAAGTTTGGTGACAATTCTGCTGGCAGAATCAGAGGTAGGGGAACTATTTCTTTTGATGGAAAGAGCAAAACAGGTAATGTACTATATGTTGAAGGATTGAAGCACAATCTTCTCAGTGTTGGTCAGTTAGTGGACAAAGGCTATGATCTCCGGTTCAAGAATGGAAAATGCAGAATCTTTACAAGCTCTGGAACTGAAATTGCATCCGGTACTCAAACAAAAGGTAATATCTTCCATCTAGTTGGTTCTAATAAAAGTTGTCTGTTTGTTCAAGTAGATCAGAGTTGGTTATGGCATAGAAGGATGTGCCATGTGAATTTTGATAACATCATCAAGATAAGTAATACTCAGGCTGTAAGAGATCTTCCTAAATTGGTGAAACCTACAAATAGTTTATGCAAAGAATGTTAGCTAGGTAAACAGAGCAGAGTCTCTTTCAAAAGCAAGGATCAGTCCACTACCAGATTGTTGGAATTAGTACATACTAATCTCTGTGGTCCGACAAGAATCAAGAGTATGCAAGGTGATAGATATTTCATGTTGCTAATTGATGACCATTCCCAGATGATGTGGGTTACCTTCTTAAAAGAGAAATCAGAAGCCCTTGAGAAGTTCAAAATCTTCAAAGCTATGGTAGAGAATCAAATTGGATTGAAATTGAAGTGTCTAAGGTCTGATAGAGGTGGTGAATTCACATCTGGTGAATTCATAGACTTTTGTGAGAAGCATGGCATAAAGAGACAGTTGTCTGCTCCTAGGACTCCACAGCAGAATGGAGTAGTTGAGAGAAAGAACTGGACCATCCAAGAAGCTTCCAGGACAATGATGATGGAAGCAAATGTTTCTCAGATGTTTTGGAGAGAAGCTGTCAGCACTGCAGTCTACACTCTTAACTGAGTTCAAATCAGAAACAATACCGGTAAGACTCCTTATGAACTTTGGTTTGGTATAACTCCTACTATGAGATATTTCAGAGTATTTGGTAGCAAGTGTTACATCAACAGAGATGAAGATCTAGGAAAGTTTGATGCTAGAAGTGATGAAGGAATTTTCTTGGGCTACTCCACTTAAAGCAAAGCATACCGATGTTACAATAAGACTGAAAAAGATGATAGAAAGTACAAATGTGAAGGTTGATGAGGGAATTGAGAAGCCCTCAAGGTTTTATGAATATGATGAAGATGATCAGGATGGTGCTCTGATTCAAGGAACTCAATCCCTTCCTAAAAGTCAGATTCAGACTGATCCGGTAAATCAGGAAGAAGAGGTTTGTTTGAATGAACCTGATCAAGAAACAACAGTGCAAGAGACTCCCAAAGTTCCAAGGTATGTAACTTTAAATCACTCCGAAGATGAGATCATAGGTGACAGAAGCAAAGGGGTACAAACAAGGAGGAAAATTGCTCAAAATTTAGATGAATGTTGTCTAATTTCAAAGATTGAACCTAAGACAATAAATGAAGCATGCAATGATGAAAATTGGACAAAAGCAATGGAGGAAGAATTGATGCAAATTGAGAAAAATCATACTTGGGATCTTTTTCCCAGACCTAGAGACAAGAATGTGATTGGAACCAAATGGGTCTTCCGGAACAAACTGAATGAAGTTGGTGAAGTAATCAAAAACAAAGCTAGATTGGTCTGCAAAGGCTACTCTCAAATAGAAGGAATTGATTTTGAAGAGACCTTTGCTCCGGTGGCAAGAATTGAAGCAGTTAGATTAATTCTTGCATTTGCTGCCTTTAAAGACTTCAAGGTATATCAGATGGATGTCAAGTCTACGTTCCTAAATGGTGATTTAGAAGAAGAAGTATACATTGAACAATTGGATGGATTTCAATTGTCTGATAATGATGATATGGTCTGCAAGTTGAAGAAAGCATTGTCTGGACTAAAGCAAGCCCCAAGAGCATGGTATGAAAGGTTGGATAAGCATCTTGTGTAGATTGGATACAACAAAGGTACTACTGATAGTAACTTATATTTCAAAATTGATCATGAAAATATTTTGATTGTTGAAGTGTTTGTTGATGATATCATTTTTGGAGGAAGAGTTAGTATGTGCAAAACTTTTGCAAATCAGATGAAAAGTGAGTTTGAAATGTCTATGCTTGGTAAAATGAATTTCTTCTTGGGTCTGCAAATTACTCAAACAAAGAAAGGGATCTTCATTTCTCAGACCAAATATGTGAAAGAATTGTTGAGAAAATTTGGTATGGAAGATTCAAAGCCAATGAACACTCTTATGGCAACTGGATGTAAGTTGAGCAAAGATGATGACTCTCCGAAGGTAGATTAGATAAAGTATAGATCAATGATTGGTGGATTGTTGTATCTCACTCAGACTAGACTAGATATAATGTAGGCTGTTGGTCTTGTGGCAAGATTTCAGGCTGAGCCTAGCGAATCTCATGTTATGGCAATCAAAAGAATTTTTAGGTACTTGAAAGGAACAGTTGAGTATGGTCTATGGTATCCTAGAGATCCAAATTTCTCTCTTCATGCTTACACAGATGCAGATTGGGTAGGAGATGTGGATGACCAAAAGAGCACCAGTGGTGGAGAATTCTTTTTGGGAAAGAGATTGGTTTCTTGGCTAAGCAAGAAACAAGATGCAATATCTCTGTCTACAACTGAAGCATAATACATTGCAGCAGCAGGTAGTTGCACTCAAATCTTATGGATGAAGCAGATGCTAAGAGACATTAAAGTTGAATATGAGAAGCCTATCACAATTTTCTGTGATAATTCAAGTGCAATTAATATTTCTAAGAATCCGGTATTGCATTCTAAGACTAAGCACATATCTATCAAGTTTCACTTTTTGAGAGAACAAGTGAACAAGGAAGAAGTTAGATTGGAGTATGTACACTCCAAGGATCAGATTGCAGATATTTTTACTAAACCTCTTCCCAAGGACTCTTTTGAGTATCTTAGGGAGAAGTTAGGGGTCATGGCCCCTCCAGTGATGAACTAGGATGCACTGATGTGCATTAGTCCGGTGGATATCATAGTCATATCTTGTGATCTGAATTGATGATGGGGAGCTGCTACTAAGGGGGAGCAGCTGGTATGATTCTGATATGTTACAAGTGCAAGTATGAGCCCTTTGCCATTGATGTCAAAGGGGGAGAGAAGACATGTGAAAAACAAGTGGTTGATGATCAAAGGAGGAGCAGTAAAGGAAGAGAAGACATGTGAAGAGTTGTTGCTGATAGGGGGAGCTGTGACAAAAAAAGGGAAGTTCTTGTCTTGATGGTTTTTCACATCATATGTTGCCATCAATGACAAAGGGGGAGATTGTTGCAAGTATGAGGTTAACCAGTGTTGTCATTAATGTCAACATACTCATATTGCATTGGTAAGAAGGTTTGGATGAGCTGTGTGTTGAGGATATTGAGAAAAGTAGTCTCAATCAGGAACAGTGAAGAACAGTGATAAGAAGAAGGCAAATGTACTCAATAGGTTGAGAATCAAAGGATGCGGATTAAAGGGTTTGTAGATATGAATCTTGAGATGATCCAATTAAGATTTCAGAGGTCCGCATGAAGATATGAAAAAGTTGTGATCGGTCAAGTAGAACCGGTTCCAGGAGATGCTCCAGAGTGACAAAGTGTTACAAAAAGGTCCGATGAGATCTGGAAGTGCATTGTCCTATTCTACAGATTGGACAGAGTGTTTGGGAGGTCCTTGTAATGTGTCATCTCGATTGGTATGTGGTTTGGAGGTCCGGAAGCACCTCTGGTAGTATGACAGTGGCAATAAACTGTGTTCTTGAAGTTCCAGATGAGGAGCAGAAGAGATTCCAGTGAGTAGAGGAAGTGCGGATGTACCTGGTTAATCAGGTAAGCTTGTGAAGGTTCTTGGATCATGTTGAGGTTATGTTGTCAGTCCGCATTAGTGGTAGAGCCCAAAATTGAAGATATTCTTCTGGATGGAGTTCTTGTTCAGACTAGCTGATCAGATGTATTAATCATCTTGCAGATGTCCTTATGGTTGATTGCCAACTTAGATGATTGTTCCTAAGTTGATGTCTTGTATAAATAAATGTTTGTGAGTTCATTTCAAAGTGTGTAGAGCAGCAGATGAGAGTGGTATAGTGAAAAAGTGAAGGGCAGAGCAGAAGTATCTTGGGCTTAAATGGAACTGATCTAGACATGGTAAAGATGTCAATCTCTAGTTCAAGTTTGTGATTCTTATCACTTTGTAGACAGTGTGTCTCCTTGTAGGCAGTGTGCCTCTTTTGTGAGCAGTGTGCTCGGGCAGTGAGCCCTAATTGGCATGTGCCATTCATTTTTCTTATTCTTCTAATAGAGAATAATCCTTGGGTTAATCACCCCGTGGTTTTTCCCTTAACTGGGTTTTCCATGTCAAAATCTTGGTGTTCAATGTGTTGATGTTTATCTGCTCTTGTGTTTATGCATTATGATTTCATGGATGATTAATTGATATGCTATTAACTAACAAAGAAGAATCAAGTGTTTGAAGTAGAAGCAAGTTTTTGTACAACTGATTCACCCCCTGTCTCAGTTGTGTGCCTTAGATCTAACACCCTAAACCTCTAAACCCTAAATAATGCCCCTAAACCCTAACCCTTAACCCCTAAACCATAAACCATAAACCATAAACCATAAATAATACCCCTAAGCTCTAAGCCCTAAACCCTAAACACTAAACCCAAGTAACCCTAAACCTCTATCTCCCTATCTCTATCATCCCTTTACCTCTCAATCTCTCTCCCTATGTCTCTGGCCATATCACTCACTCTCTATATCCCTATCTCTCCCCTCGGTCTCCTCTATACATCCCTATCAGTCCTCTCTCTATAAACCCTAAACCTCTAAGCTTTTACCCCTAAACCCCTAAACCCTAAATCTGAGCAACCCTAAACCCCTAAACCATAACCTCTAACCCCTAAACACTAAACTTGAGCAACCCTAAACTCATAAACCCTAAAAAATGCTCCTAAACCCTGACCCCTAAAGCCTAAACCTTAAACCCTCTCTCTCTCTAAACCCCTAAACCTAAGCAACAATAAACCTCTATCTCCCTATCTCTCCCTAATCTCCATATCTCTATCGTTCCTCTACCTCTCAATCTCTCTACCTATGTCTCTAGCCATGTCCCTCAGTCTCTATCTCCCTATCTCTACCCTTGGTCTCCTCTATATCTCCCTATCGGTCCTCTCTCTCTCTAAACCCTCAACCCTAAACCTCTAAACCTTAACCCCTAACCCCTAAACCCTAAACCCTAAACCCTAAATAATGCCCCTAACCCCTAAGCCCTAAATTTGACCAACCCTAAACCCCTAAACCCTAAAACCCAAACCTCTAAACTCTAAACCCAAGCAACCCTAAACCTCTATCTCCCTATCTCTCCCCTATCTGCCTATACCTATCATCCCTCTACCTCTTAATCTCTCTCCCTATGTCTCTAGACATGTCCCTCATTCTCTACCTCCCTATCTCTCCCCTTTGTCTCCTCTATCTCTCCCAATCTCTATCAGTCCCCTCTCTCTATCTCTCTAAACCCTAAACCCTAAACCCTGAACTCGAGCAACCCTAAACCCTAAACTTGAGAAATGCTAAACTCATAAACCCTAAATAATGCCCCTAAACCTTGACTCCTAACCCCTAAGCCTCTCTCTCTCTCTCCCAAAACCCCAAAACCCTAAATAATTCCCCTAAACCCTAACCCCTAAACATCTATCTCCCTATCTCTTCCTTATCTCCCTATCTCTATCATCCCTCTACCTCTCAATCTCTCTGGACATCTCGCTCACTCTCTATCTCCCTATCTCTTCCCTCTGTCTCCTCTATCTCTCCCTATTTGTCTCCTCTCTCTCTACCTATCTATCTCTCCCTATATCTTGCCTCTCTCTCCCCTATCATTCCTCTATCTCCCTATCTCTCCCCTCTATCTCCCTCTCCCTTTGCGATGAAGGAAATGAAAACAAGGAAACTAGGACTCTCTTTCTATCTCTATTTCCCTATCTCTCTCTCTTTCTCTCCATATCACCTTATCTCTCCCCTCCATCTCCACCCTCTCTCCCTCTTCCTCCCTCTCCCTCTCCCTTATCGACAAAGAAAATGGAAACAAGAAAACTAAGACATGCAAAGAGAGATGAGGATATAAATTGGGAGGATGAAATGGAAACAAGATAAAACTAAAGTTCATTGGATGGGAAGAATGATGAGAGGAGAGGTGGAAAATGGTAAAATTTGGAAAAATTGGTGGGATCTAGAGGGAAATTGGAAAGGAAAAAGAAAACTAGGAGGTAGATAGGTCAGAGAGAGAGAGAGAGAGAGAGAGAGATGTTTTAGTTCACCATAACACGAATATTATGTGAATGCACATATTCACATAACACGAGCACATTATAACATGCTCACATTATGCTTTACCTTGGTAATTTCTAAGCCTTTGGCTTGGATTTACCTTGGGCTTCCAACCTAAAGGCTTGGACTATGTTTAGGATGTCCAAAAATGTGTTTTTCTAGATTGTAACAAAAATCACATAATCTAGAGCATGCTCCCCATCAGGTTTGCACTTATTTTGATGACAAGTAAAAAAAATACCACCATAATCTTAAGCTCTCTATTATCTTTCTAACCATATATTTTTTTCATGTTTTGAGTATGTTAAGGATTTCATCTTTAATTTCTTTTGTTAGTGTATCCATTTTTTGTCAAAAACTAGTGTCTGGTATTTTTGACTTCTGTTTTTAACCATTCATCAAAATTTTAAATAAATTATTCTTTTAGAAACTAGACTCCATTCTACACATATTTAAAAAAATGATTTTCGATTAGTTTTCAAAATTCTTAGGGGGGAGCATGCTCAATTTTCTATTTTTAGGATGTGTCCACTTTGAAAATTAGTAAAAAATCAATCAGAAAAATTAGGGATAAACTACGTGGTCTTAGATAATTTCTAACTAAAGGGATTTTTGAAATATTAAAAAAAAGTTAACATTTTAGGGGGAGCACACCAGATGCTATGTTATGTTTTTTTGAGAAAAACATGACCAATTTGTGTGCTCCCCCTTTTTGAACCCCTTAATCTCAACCATTTTTGAAAAAAAATAGTAGTTTAGAAACTAGATTCAGAGCACTACGACTCTTGTTTTTTTGGTATCTTCAAAATTTGAGTGTAACTATCTTCAATTTCTCATCCAACATCAGTCTTTCCTGATTTTAGAAAAAAGGTGGCATCTTAAGACCCCCTTTTGGTCCCCCATCTTTGTGCACTTACCCAACAGGGTCCACTAGCCTATTTTTATTCCCATAGGCTAAGTTGGGAGATATAAGGGAGTAATTTGATTAATTAAATAATAAATAATCCAAGTCATTTTTTGGTTATTTATATTTAATTAATTAGCTGGGCCTATTTTTATTATAAAAGTGACTTGGAGAAAGGAAAGAAGTAACATAATAAAATATAATAAAATGTCAAATAAACTATTGTTTTATTATGGATGTCAAAAAAGGATTAAAAATGGCAAATTTGAGAGGACCTCTTGGAGGCTTGATAAGAGGGTCATTTGGAGCCCATTTCAATTATCTTTTGCCAATTGCATATTGGAGAGTTTCCTTTCTATTGCAACTTCTGGTTCAGCTTGTTCTAAGGACAAAAACCCTTAGACATTCGTGGTTTGGATGAAAACCCAATACCACTTGAGAGGTAAATCCACCTAGGGTTTACTATTGAGCTTCATTGTAGGATTTTGGCATTGAGGAGCTAGAAAAGACATTCATTCGCATGTTTACAACTACTAGGGTTTTGACTTCCAAATTGGAAGATTTGTGCCAAATACCAATTTGGAATTGGTACGATTTGACAAGGATTATATCTAATTTGATGAGAAGGGCTTTGTGATGACTTTTCTTATTTGTTTGAGTACATTTTGAAGAGGAATTTCTGCCCTTTGTGAGGATGCCGCCACCCATGGAAGGATAATCACTATACATTTTGGTAGCATGGTGACATTAGGTGTTGAGGAGCTATTTGGAGGTTCGACCAACATGAAAGGAGACTAAATCACTGCCCAAACATTCATATAGGGTTTGATTACCATTGACATTTTGTGGAGACATTACCATTGTGTGGAATCACCATGCCAAGGATCTAGCACTACCATATTAGAGAGTTCATGGATACCTTCATCATTATATTGCATATCAAATTTAAGTCTTGTGTAAGCTATTGTTATATCAAACTTCCATGCTCATATTCAATTATCCTTCATTGTTATCCAAAGTATATCTTTGTACATTTCAAGGAGACACAATACTGGGTATGTGGAACAAGTTTAACTATTCAAATATTTAATTTGAATAGGGTTTGTAATCACTACCATAAGTGTATTAGACCTGTCATAAATTGTAATCAGACTTGTTATGGTGATAATAAAGATATGACTGGTGTGGTATTTTGATTTTTATGAATGCAAAGTTATGTGTTATGTTTCTACTATATTGGCATATGTATTTCCAATGAAAACCATCACAAACAAGCATAAAAAACAAATGTTAAACTTAGAAATCAGAACTCAGTCACATTACATGACAAATGTTTGACAAAATGTCAAACTTATAAAACTAAAAAATGTAGTACAAAACTAGACAGGGTTCTTACATTTTTCATCCTCCTAGCATACTTGTCCTTTTGGTTCAAAAGTACTAGATCTTGCCACAAGTTTTAGGGGCACCCAAGAGACCTTAGGGTTGCTTGATAAACCCACCTTAAATTGCAAGGTTGTTTGGTTGACCTACTCTGGTAAGAGGGGAACCCAAACCCTGACATCAGTGACCTTGTCATAATTTAGCATCTATAGAAGTCACTTCTTTTTTATTGTTTTTCTCATATTTTCCTTGCTTTATTTCCTATTTTCCTTTCCACTTTCATCCCTAATTTATTTCTTTCTTCCATGCCTATTATTAGCCTGACTTTCTCACTTGAAGCCTTCCATCTTCTCCAATATAAACCCCTCTTCTCTCATTCACAAATGGACAAATGGAGAAAAAGAGAAGGAATGAAAAGAATAACATAATAGACTTCTTGATTGTAGAAGCTCTTAGAAATTTCAAAGAAGTTATTCCCTACATAAGATAGAAGGATTATCTGACTACCTTTGCAAGTCTTTGCCAAAATATTTGCATCCCTTCCTTTAGGTACTTGGGTCACCTTAGAAGATTGTACTCCTCTTACATAGCCCAATCCTAAATCCTCATGTCTAGGGTCTAGCCTCACTTACATACCACAAAAACTAATTTAATTTCCTCCTTGAAATCAATCTCAATCTTCCCTTTCCATCAAGTAAAGCACCCCAAGGCTATAAGAGGAGAAGAAATTATAGATAAAATTTAGATCCTCTAAGGATCCCAATCACAATAGTTGCAAAGAAGCTTCAAATCTCCATCCAGGTTCTTTAAATTTCAAAATTAGTTTCATTTTTTTTAGTAATTAGTCCACTTCAATTTTATTAAGAACTATAACACTCTATTATTATTATTTAGTGTAGCTTAAATTCATTATTTCTTTCTTGGGTAGAATTAGATTTAGATTACTTTTGGCATCATGCAAATAGATTAGAAGTTTCTTTCAAAGCTTTCCTTGAAAATCAAAACTACAAAAATATAGCATAGGTTCCATATCTAAGTCATATAGATTAATTTCATGTAGATAATTAGTCCACACTTCAATTTAGAAAAGGAAAAAATAAGTAGATTAGCTTTCTTTTTTGCATGTATGTAGATTAGCTTTCTTAGTTACAATCTTTAATAAAGCACAAAAAAAGAGAGAAGCCCTTGATTCCTTATTAAGGTATCCAAAAAATGTTAAACAAGGCATCAAACAAAGAAAAACATCAGAACATCAAAACCCCAAGTGAGAATATCAAAATCACCCTCTCTTGAGTCTCCTGTCTCTCACTCAGTATTTCCATGCCAAATACGTATAGGGATCAAAGGAAGACTAGACTGAGGTAGTTTTAGATGAAAGAAAACATACCCATTCTCAAATGAATAAAAGAAAACAATAAATATAGATAAGAGAAGAGTCTCATGCAAGGGAGAACATCTTCTAGGCAAGACTCATCAAGCTTATCGATGCCAAAATTACAATTGTAGACACTTGAAATTGTCTCATCGCCATTTCAACTCTAATTAGGTCATCATCTACTATTTATTCTAAAATTAATTGAATAAATAATATTTAGATGATTAATTATCCAATCCCCCTTCTAAAATTAATTAATATTTTTTATTATTTAATTAATAAGATCACTATTCACCACTACTCATCTATAATTAATTGAATAAGTCTAGACTATTTATTCAATTAATTAATCTTCTTCTATAATCCAACCTTAGATAAAAAAATGCAAAAAATTATTTACCTAAGCCCATCTCACCCATCCAAAAATTAAATAAATTTAAATATTTATTTAATTATCTATTTTGTGCACTTTTCATTAGTTGACCAAATCGCATCATTTACGATCACTAATCATTTGCACATGCCTAAGTAATAATAAAGCTACTGTGAGGCCTACACTTTTTCATTTCCGTACATGTGACTATTTAGCTTACTTTTACTGATACTTTTATATTTGTGGGACTGTTGATCCTGGATTTTCAAACTATTGAACCTTGTTATGTTAAAGGAAAACTAATTGGGTGATGTTAGTTAGATGTTTGCTTTAAAGGAAAACTAATTGGGTGATGTTAATTAGATGTTTGCTTTAAGAGAAAACAAATTGGGTGATGTTAGATGTTTATTTTATAGGAAAACTAATTGGGTGATGTCCGATTAATGGTTACATTACAGGAAAACTAATTGGGTGATGTTAGAAAGGAAATTGTTATGTGATTTCTTTATGTTTATGAGAACTGTGTTATGTTTTAGGAATTCATGTTTTAAGTTGCTTTGGCTATGATATTTATATGTGAAATTGACCTTGTAATTGAGTGCACAGGTTTTGGCTAACAAACCACATATACTGGAGATCATTCCACACCTTATGTTGTGATCCCTCGTGCAACCAATCTGGTTCCACTAGGAACCGGGATCAACTCTGTGTTTGATTTAATGTTGAAATGTTGTCTTTCATGAGGTTGAATGGGTTAGGTCTACCCTTTTGTAAAAGTGAATTATGATTTGTGTTGTAAGAATTGTATTTGAATTTCATTTTTTAAATTTAAATTTTTTAGACCCTTTCTTGTGTCTTAACTTGACCTTGGGTGTCCTAACTAGGTTAAAGTTGACCCTGGGTTATACCCCATGGGTCTAGGGTTCCTTTTGACTTGGGTAACCTCCGTATGGTCACCTTAACTTCACACTGAAGTTAAGTGACGAATTTGGAGGTACGGGAGGGATAGGATGGGTGGTACCAACACTCAAGCCCATCCCCTTTCCATTCCCAAGGTAAGAAATGACTCCAAGATCCACCAATTATGGAGGAATTGACTTCAAGTCACCCTCACAATTGGTGAGAGTCCCCATGGAGTTGTGTGGTCATTCATAAGAAGGAAGGTAGGGGAGACATGTGTCACCCTTTTTCCTCCTTTAACTCCTTTTATTTCTCCCATGTGTAAGAGAAATGACAGGTGGTATGGGGTAAGGAAGACTTTAGGGATGGATGAGTGACATAAGCCAACACTCATCCGTTGGGACATAATAGTAGTTTGGGGAAGAGTGAGGAGGTGACAAGTGTCACCTCCCCATTCCTCTAAACTCATGGAATTTGGGTTATTTTAATCCCACTTGGGATAGGGAGAGGGTGTTGTTGAATTGGGAGGATTTTTGTTTATTGAAAACTGCTTTTGGGAGAGGAAAGGGAGGGGGAGTTTGGTGGATTAGGTTGGAGGAGATTTTAGTGGAGCTCTACATCAACTTCATCCATTAAAGGGCTTTGTAATGTTGGTTTTCATGGCCTTTTTTTTGTATTCTAATTGTTGCATGAAGGATGTGTGGAAATGATTATTTTGCTTGTGTTGTAATTTTTGTTACTGTGGGAAATTTTATTGGGATGTTGACAGAGCTTCTTCCACTTGGGAGAAATGCTCATCAAGTGTGGGGTAGGGGAGGAGTGATCCTCCTCGGGTGCATGCCTTGTTTCTTTTGGGATGTTGAAAGCCTTGAGGGCATTTTTTTTGTGACTTTGAGAAATTGTGTTATTTGGCTTGAGAGTCAAAATATGAACTCCTTAGAGAATTTTGTTATCAAGTTTGGCTTGAGGCCATGAGAAATTGTGTTGATTATATTATTTGAAAGGGTGACACTCTAGAGTTGAGTGTGTCCACTCTCCTACCCCTTGTTAAACTCATTGTGGTTGAGTTTTTTTGTGTTGTGTAAATTATCCATGGGTGTATGTGTGTTTTGGGTGTGTTGTTTGTACCTTGTTGTGAAGTAGATTTTTGGAATACCCTAGGTGTGTGGATGATCTCCCTAGCTCAGGGGTGACCCTCTTGTGGGTCTACGGTAGGGAGGAGAGCAGCTTGTGTGGTGTTTCTTCCCTTGTGTGATATGCAGGTTTTCTGGGAGCTTATTGTGAAGCTTGGAGAAGATTATTGGATCTTAGAAAATATTTTATTTTCCTTAAGTCTTAAGGAGAGCTTGATCATTTAATAGCTCATTCCTTGTTGATTTCCAAAAGGAGAAAATTATCTCCCTATTGTTGTATAAATTGTTATTTTTAGAGTTGTGAGAAAATCCTCTTTTATTGGGTTGATAGTTGTAATTTTCTTGTTCATTAAGTTTTACCATTTAGAAATGAGAAGAGGAAAAGAAAATTTGTTTTTAAAAGGATATTAGAGTTGTCTATTTCCTTCTTCTCCTACTTGTAAAGTTGAGAAACTAGCTGAAGTTGTAAACAAGTATGTAATATTTACCTCTTTAGATGAATTGTGAAAATGTTAATTTTAATAAATTATGTGGAGTTGTAGTTTTGTCATTTGAAAGGAAATAAAAATTTGTTATAATAATACATTTGATTTTGTTGTAAAAAGAAAATAAATTCATTTCTGTTCCATTTTGAAATGATATGCTGTTACTTCAATTGAAATTAGTGGCTGGAAATTTAGCTTAAATTAACAGATAATTGTAGTTGATTATCCTAGTAGAATATTAACTATATATAATATTTATTTGGGTTGCATTGGAAAGTAGATTTTGTAAGAAAATTCGTTTTAAATAAATTCATTATTCTGCCTATAAATTAGTTGACAGTAAATACATTTATAGTTTTCTGTATTTTTTTAAAACTTGAATTGATTGTGAATATATATATCTTCTTTTTTATTTATTACGAAATAACAGACTTATAAAAATAAAAATAAAATTTATTAATGCATTGCTGTGACTGTATTTTCATTACAGTCAATGGAAAAATTAAAGTGGAAACAAAATTTACAATAGCGAATTTTTTTTGGGTGTTAAAAGAAACACAGACAAAAAAAAAATTAATAAGGGTGGGGATTCAAACCCCCATAGCTGATCTTAAACAATGGGTGTGGAGAGGGGCGGAGCCCCCACCCACACCCCACGTAGTGCGATGTGGGTGGGGGCTCCGCCCCTCACCACATCCCCACCATATTCTAACCCCATGGCTTATTCACAGGCCCTCTCACCCCCCCATGAGCCGCTACCTCCTGTCGCGGCCTCCCTCTGCTGTCCTCCACACCACCACCACCACGGTGGATCCTCTACCCTTGCCGCTCCCTGCGGCCACTGCCCCCTATCCCCCGCGAACATCTTCCGCTGCTCTTTGCGGCATCTCCACCCATCCTCCGCTCTGTGCCCTCCTCCTCAGCCGCGGCCCATAAACTCACGGCCATCTCCACTATGCACGGTCCACCTCCCCACTGTGGCCTTCTCACCATGGCCGCCACTCCTTGTTGTCTCCATGGCTGCTGTCGCCATCCTCCAATCCTCTGCCCTACAAAACAAACAAGTAAAATAATTAGGGTTTGCATAAGATCAATTAAAATAAGAGATGAACAAAATGCTTATTCTTTATAAAGGAAGTCTAGTATATATACTAGAAAACATTAATATATATATATATATATATATATATATATATATTTTAATTACTTTATTATAAATTTTAAAGAAAGGCTATATTTGTTTTATGAGAAAGAAAGAAAATTATAGTAGGGAATTTTAACGACAATAAAGAAAAAATATAATTATAATTTAATAAGAGCATATATAAATATATTTTAATTTTAAGGAAGAGTTTCTCGAAAGTTTCAACAATTATTACAAATTAAATATCAGGAAATGAAGAGGAAAATTATGATCCTTTCATTTACAAAAGACACTGAAAATAAATGCAAACAAGCTATCACAGGCATTCCATGTGTGGCCATTTTAAACTCAATTGTAGATTTAGAAAACGTCCAATTGAGAAAATAAAAGAGAGAAAGAGAAGAAAAACTAACATTGGAAAACAAAGAGGAGAAAATGTGCGGCATTTCCGAACTGGGCTAAGAGAACTAAGTAAGTTTATCCTACCGTTAATCCTGATTAGGAACAAGTTGATTATTAAAATTAATTCAAACGTTGAGATGAAACCTAGAGCGGAAACTTAGGAGACTGAGTCAAGTGAAGTTAGTAAACCCTGTTTTAGTGATCGTGATAAAAACACAATCAAAATTAAATTTTAGAGAAATGGAAGAGAGGGCAAATGAATGGGCTTTGTTGAAAATGCTAAGTCCGAAGGAGGAGAAATTAATATTAAATTTTAGAAAACAGAAAAGTGAATGGATGATCAGGCTTTGTTGAAAAATGATCCATAAATGAGACCAAGTGTAAATTCATCATAATTAGGGAGTAGTAGGAAGTTTGTTAACCCTATCAGGGAACCACGTATTAAGAATAGAATTTGTGTTTTAAATCCCACTCACGCCGGTGAGGCGTTATGCTGCCGGAATCTTCCAGAATTTAGGGTTTAGGAGTCTTGAAAGTTTAAACCTTGTAGTGACATTAACCGTGTTGCGAAGACCCCCTTGTTGGCTTTCTTGCGTCAGGATGTGTGCACATGTACTTAGTACCCCACCGACAACTGTATTGTTTTCACTTTAAGCGTACGCCATCGAGCACGCTTACACGTGCGAGGGGGTTTCTAGGGAAGTGTGGAAATTTTTTTAATATTTCGTGTCATGACCACATGGCTCATGTGGACATGACATGTGTGATGCGTGTTGTGACTGCATGGGAAATGTGGGCATGACAACGACATTGCCAAAGAATGATAATGATGCATACAAGGTACAAGATACATAATATATGACCCACACACTATGTACAATGAGAACCCTTGCTTATATATGCAAGGTTGATACCTAGGACAACATGTGATCATGACAAGTGTCTTAATCCTATGATATGAAACATACAAATATTAAATGCTCTAAGTAAATTTAACTGGACAAGTGTGAATAGGACCTAATATAGAACCTGTTAGGTAATATACCCTGAACTGACACCAACAAGTATTATTAATTTCAAGGCATTATATGCACAAATCCTTAAAGGGGTACACATGTCATTCAACATGTACATGAGGGGTACTTAGAAGTGTGAGAAAGATTTGCACAACACTCTAAGAAATCATTTTTTTATCATCACCATCCACTTTACCTAAGATGAATCTCCACCCTTGATTCCCCTTGAATCTTGGGAGCCCTCTTTGACCACCATACAAAGCATGACACTTGGAGGCTTCTCATGTCTCCAATCCTCTCAAGCAATGTGAGCCCTTGATCACTCAAGGTAATCCTAGCCCTCAATCCATCCTCCAAAATATCTATAAATTGGACCTCTCATAGACCATTTTTACACAACACTTGAATGCAAAGTTATTCTACTAGTTTGATCACTTAAACATCCCAATTCTCTCCACATCCCATCCTTGGACACATCCACCACATGATTGGTGCACAATAAGGAGGCTTTGGTGACAATCTCAAGTTTGCATTTTCATTTATGTTTATAGCCTTCTTAGCCTAATCTCAAGGTTTCTTATAATTGTGAATACTATAAGTTAATTTAGTTTCATTTTCCCTTCTATGGTTCAGTTTTATATGTACACATTCTTGGCATGCTTTATGGGAGCCACACCCCTTTTTACTAACTTTTTTTGGTGTTTTTAGCTCCTTTTGGTTTGTAGTTTACATTTCAGCATCTGTAGGACTGTTTCAATGTTTGTGTCCTGAATGAGCACCTTCATAGCACAAATAAGCACCTTCATCACCATAGCTAAAAACATACTCCTCATGACCTCTAACTTTGGGTTTTTAACTTTTGTAGGTTTTGGAGACTAATTTCTTTCTATTTTGCAGGGGTTTCTACCTAATATCTCATCTTATATCTTTCTAACCCCATGTTTTGTAGGTTTTCATCAACTTTGTCAGCCTAACTACAATTCAGTGTCTGCTTAACAAACAATCACTTGTGTCACATGTAGAGGTGCTTTTGTCCTCGACATTCCCAATCATGTTTTTATCAATTTCTAGAAATCTAACTCTTAGTTTTTATCAAAATTGATTTTGTAGGATGTTATACTATTTGTTTAGCCTCCTAACTTGTGATTTTGTATATTTGAAATCTTTTTTCTGCCTCAACATAGTTTAGTGTCCGTGTCATGAACCTGCATGATCTGGACAATACCTTGCGCTGAGCCTGTGGTATTGTAATGCAATAAACAAACAAAGAAGAAATGAGTTTCTACAAATAGAAAAACTCGTAGAGAGTTGTAAATTGTCTCTAAAAAACTAATTTTTATTCATTCCAATTCAAAATATATAGGCTTACATAAAATATGAAGGGTCACATTACCCTTGGAAAACAAAAAGAACTCTTGGAAGGTGAAAACATTTTTACAAAAGTTCAAAATTATGAAAATTTTGATCTTCCCCTTCTCAAGGTCATAACTCCTAGCTATTTTGTTGGAATTTAAATTTTTTGCCTTTGAAAATGCAATTTACTAAGATGTAGAAAATACCAAAAACTAAAATTTTGATATTTTCCCAAAAATACCACTCAAATGATCCTAGACCTGATCATTGCTTCCTCCTTGAGAGGCAATGGGCCCCATTGCATCTATGGTCTGCAACAACTAAGGAAACTACTTTTCAATTTGATCCCTGGTGAACCTCTTGCCTTGATGAGGAAGTTTACTTGATTGAACCACATGATAAAGAGGAATATGTTGTCTTTTTAGTGTCATGACCAAGACATCAGTGATCTTTTCTCCAACATGGAATTGATGAGGTAGACGATGTTGATCATGCCTTTCCTTGTACTTGTGCCTAGTGTGCCGCAATATCTCTGGAGCTTGCTGCATTTCTTCAACGAACTTGGCTGCCTTATGTGGTGATGGAGCATCTGAGATGACTGGTATTGCTACATCAATAGGAGCTAGTAGGGCATGATTATAGTTGTACTCAGTTTGCCCATCTGTTTGTGGATGGGATGTAGTAGACTTTGTCAAATTGTTATCCATCATATCCAAGAGTGATGTCCTACTTTCATTTATCTATTTTTTCTGAGTAGTAGTGGTGACCATTTTGTCATGGATATTAGTTACAACTAAGCTCTTATCCTTAGTTTAAACCATTAGAACAAATGTTCCAATATGAGCAATTGGACGTTCACATTGTTTTTCAATAATCAAAGATGCTGGTTGTGTAGGACTTACTTTAGGTATCCGATACTTCTTTTTGTCTAGTTTGATAATGACACTGTGAGTTCTAAACTCATATACACCATGATGCTTGTATATATATGGGTGCCCCAATAATACACCACACATCCAAGGGTGCCACATCACATATGACTTCATCTTTGAATGGTTTGATAGAATAAGGTAAGCGACATTGCTTATTTACCTAAATATCTTGTTCTTGGTTGCTTACCCATCCCACATGATATGGCATGGATGAGGCGTGGTCTTCAAGTTCAGCCTTTTAACAATCTCAACAAAGATCAGATTCTTTTGACTTCCATTGTCAACAATGAAATGGAGGGCCTTGCCATTTACCCACATTTGTGAGTGGAATAAACGCTCCTCATCTTCATGAGGCAAAATCGTGGTGGTGGCAACTATGGCATAGGGGCTAGCTTTAATTATTTGGTCATCATCTTTTTGCTCAAAAGAGTTTGCAGGCAATGGTTCAGGTTTAGCCTCAGCCTCCTTTTCTTGTAACCCTATCATCAACGTCTTAGCAGCTTGACAGTCCTTTGTGTTATGTCCTAGACTTTTATGGAATTCACACCACATCTTCTTTCCATTGTTTTTTGTTGTTGATGATGCTTGTGAGGAGGGATCCTTAGCTATTTGTTTTCCCATGAAATTTTTTTGTCACCTTCATTCTTTGAAAAATAATCCTTTTTTCCCTTTTGTTTGAATTTTTCCTCAATCTTCACTACATATTTGTAGGCAGTCCCCAAGGTCTCAATATTGAGAAATTCCATCTCTGTTTGGATATAATGACAAAGCCCACTATGATACTTCAAAATTTGATGTTTTTCTATATCAATGATGCCAAGCTTTGCTGAAAGAGTATGGAACATATTAGTGTAATCCTGAATAGATTGGTCTTTCTATTGACGAAGCATCTGCCACTCCATACACTTATCCTTGTATGAATTTTCAGGATAATATTCTTCCTTGATATGTTCCACAAATTCTCCCTAGGTGGGATCATCCTCTATTGTTCCATCAAACTCAAGGTTTTCTCTAGACAATAGTTTATTTTCCCATGATTGTTTTAGATGATGCTCATCTTTGAGAAGAGTGAAGGTTATTTTTTCTAATCTTTCTAGTTTTGACAACCAATCATCAACAACATCTACATTTATTTTACCTACAAAATTTGGAATATCAAAATTTACCTACACCTTGAAAGGAGTGTGACCACCAAATAGTACTCTACCCATGTTGGGTTGTTGATTTCCTTAATTTTGTTGTAGCAAACGAGAGAACTGACTCATCATCTCCTCATGTTGTTTTGTTAACACTTCTTCAACGATCGCCTTGAAAGGATTTGAATGATAATCTTGTTTTGACATTTTTGATCAACTACACCTCAAATTAAGATAATTTGATGGCTACCTAAAGGACTGAATCACCTTTTGAATGATATTTTGTTTGTCTGATTTCAACACCGTATGCAAAAGGTATGCCCAAAACACTGAGGGCAATGCTGAAAAGAGAAGACCTGACTTCTAGTGAAAACATAAGGCAGCTGAAAAAAATTCAGAAAAAATTAACTATACCACTAGAAAGTGCTATGAGTCCTCTTTCTGGTGATATCTTGTTTGCACAAAATGGAGTCTGGATGAGAAAGATATACCTGATTTCATGAAACTTCTCTGAAAAGGCAAAAAAAACAAACAGAGGCAAAAACTAGGGACGCAGATTTGCAATCTATTTTCTCAAAATACATGCACTTTCTACAAAAAATAAGAGATTCCCACATAGGATTTCGATGCTACCGATAAAACCCAAAAATATTTTGAGCTGAAATTACACCATTTGAATGCTTGTGGCTAAAATCATCTCTGATTTGAGATGAATCAAATGAACCTGGCTCTGATACCACTGATCTGGACAATGCCTAGTGTTGAGCCTATGGTATTGTAATGCAATAAACAAACAAAGAAGAAATGAGTTTTTGCAAATAGGTAAACTCGTAGAGCGTTGTGAATTACCTCCGAAAAATTGATTTTTATTCATTCCAATTCGAAATATATAGGCTTACATAAAATATGAAGGGTCACATTACCCTTGGAAAACAAAAAGAACTCTTGGAAGGTGAAAACTTTTTACAAAAGTTCAAAATTATGAAAATTTTGACCTTCCCCTTCGCAAGGTCATAACTCCTAGCTATTTTGTTGGAATTTAAACTTTTTGCCTCTGAAAATACAATTTACTAAGATGTAGAAAATACCAAAAAACTAAATTTTTGATATTTTCCCAAAAATACCACTCAAATGATCCTGGACCTAATCACCACACTTGTGTTAGATGTAGAGGCACCTCCATCCCTAAACACAAAAATTGTATTTTCATCATTTTTTGCATCTTTAACTCTTAGGTTTTATTAGAAATTGATTTTATAGGGGGATATGCTATGTAAATTTTGACCTAACCTATGTTTTCTATGCAATAAACCCTTCTAAATCAATTTTCCACCTAATACATGTCATTTTTTGTGCAACTTTCATGTTTGATCACCTCCATCATGAACAAGCGTATGTAGTCTTGTTTTAGCATCTATGTGGTAAGTTGAGGTAAATCTATGACCTTTTTTATGTCTCAACATCTATGTATATATTTAGGCATCTATAGTATTATTTTACATTTTCATGTTTGAGCATTTCTATTCATATTTAACCATTTGTAGTACTATTTGGGCATTTCCATGTTTGTAGTAGGGTTAATCACCTTTTTTGAAACTTGTACTAATCCAATACTTGGTCTAACTTTGATTGGCTTTGTTTTGTCTCTAACAATATGTTTTATAACTTTTTGTTTGCCCAAGACTTTATTTGAAAACTACTAACATTTTGTTTGTAGCACCGCTCATCGAAGGCATCACTTTTTTTCACTAAATTAGGCACACTTCAATTTCTTAAAGGAATTAATCTTTGTTGCCATGCTTGTTGATCAAAGTTAAGCACATGCTCTCTCCTTGCACCTTCAAGTGATCTTGGAGATCAAAAGCTTAAGTTTGATCTATCTTTATTTTTAACCCAAGGGATTTTTGTGTGTATGCTCTTCTCTCATGTTGCAAGGTGATCTTGACAATCAAAAGCACCTAAGTTCCTTTCCTTTGAGCATGCTTTCCTCATGATTTCATCACCTTAGGGGGCAACTAGAACTACACATTTCAGTGGAGTATATAAAGGGGGAGAATGAAATTTGTACCTTAATAGGGTCCATCATCATGTCTAGATCAACCTTGCTACCCCTTTTTGTAAGGAGGGAAAGGTGTCACGGAATTGATTTCACCCATGAACTCATGCTTGTATAGAAAAATCTTGATCATGGATATCAACCTCATGTACCCAGTGTATATCAAGGATGCCCCTAGAAACCTTGTTAATCCTAAATAAGACCATTGACCATATATGTGTGTTGTGCATTGGTAAGTGGTTAGTCTTGAGAAGTCGCTTAGTCAGTGCCCCTAAAACTAGATGTGCATGCCATGTATGCTCTCCCCTCATGCCTTTTGAGTGATCTTGGGTGATAAAAAATGGTTAGTTTCCTCATCACGGGATTTGCACATTATGATTAGACAAGGCATATTGGTGGGATCACATGCTTATACACTCCTACTTGAATAATATAGGCTTGTGAATGTGTTTGGTGTGTATTTTTGTCAAAACTAGTACTTGCCTTTACAAACCAAAATCCTAAAAGTCCAAAACCTTTACAAATGTGTGTATGTTGATTGAAATTTAATTTATAAACATAGAACTACCTTTTGCCAAAGGTCACATATTCAAACTCCAATGAATCTAATCCAAAAAAATTGAGATCAAATCCATCATCAATCACTCTATCCAACTTCCTAGGTTAACATAATAAAAAATTCATCCAACTTTCACTCAAAACTTCATCCAAAATTCAATAAAACCATCCTAAGTCATTTACCCTATCCAAAACTATGCATCAACATCCCTATCTTATACATGCACTCCTATAGCACACTTGAGAGCCTTCATCCACAAACTAAATAAGCATCTATAGCTATGTTTACTTAGCCAAAAATCAAAATTTTACCTCCATCCTTCTAAATTCACCTTCAATTTAATACCCCTTATCCATTTGACTTAGTCATGCTAATAATCATTAATTATACATCTATTTAATCACAAATCAAATCACTTTCACTTGATTTTTGAACTTGATCAGTCTTAATCACTCATCCATCTAATCGTCCATCCATCCTTAGTCACTCTCATCCTCAATTAAACCTAATCCAAATCTACTTCCAATAAATCTATCATCCCAAAACATAGACTCCAATCAAGACCTTTAACATCATCCCCTAATCCATGTTTTCTTAATAACTTGCCTATATTAAGTAAACAATCAACAATCAATCACCCTAGATCAAATCAAACCCCACTTAAGAAATCAACCTATCTTAAGTGTACAACACATTTGGTTTAGTCCTTATCAACCTCTCGCTTGAGAACTTAGTCTACCTCAAGTGTGGAAAATTGACCCCCATCTGTAAATCGCATTCTTATTAAGGCCTTGAACTTAGTATATCTCCTTTCATCCTCTTAATCATACTCAATCATCACCCAATTCATCCTCTCATCCACAATCCAATCCAAATCAAGTTCAAATCAAACGAACTCCCATAAAACATAATTAAGTCAAACCTAACATCACAAACAACATCCTTTCATTATGTATCCACCTTTCATGTCCCCCATCACCTGATCTCAAACATGTAAAAATACAGATTCTAGAACAAGAGCCCTTTTGGGTCAATCTTTCATCACAATTCACAAGTAGGTCCTTCCTTGCCTCATGGTTTCACAAAAAGTAACCCTAATAGCCTTGTGAATCAACTTGAATTTAGTGACACTACAAATATGACTAATCCATATTCACCGTAGTTGGTATATTTCATTAATAACAAAAGGATATATGATAAGTTCAACAATTTCATAAGGGACCACAAAGATGAATTTCTTAAGTGCCTTATTGACAAAGGGGCCAAACTCCTACACCACTATGACATGAACAATCTCAAGAACCTCATCCACAACACACCTCCATCTCCCATTTTTTTATAATCCATGGGGTCACCTCCATAATCAAATCCACACCAAATATCATATTAATCAACACCTAAGTGGTAGTGTACCTCCTTCTAATTAGGCCTCATCATCCCATCAACCACAACATCATCAAACTTAACCTCCCTCACCTAGTCCAATGTCTAATCAATACGTCCCTAAATTCCCTAAACACCATCCACCATCATTTACAAACATAACTAGCCTTGTTCAAAATCTTCCACCCATTTCCATCCTACAACACATGGTTCCTGCCAAATCTATGATACCACCAATCATCTCCCATCAATCTACCTTGTAACTTTGACTGACATCACAATATCAATCTCCAATAAGTTATCCGACTACATCATACCCCTAACACCAATTGTGATATCTATCCAATCCTCTAAATTATAAATTCCTCCCACTAACACATACATTTCCACCTCATATCAAACCATGGTGTTGCCAATCTATTCACACCCAATAACATTGTAATCATCATGAACCAAACATTCAACCCTCTCCATCACAACATCACATAAATATTGCTTCCTAGATCCATCAACTACATCCTTTTGAACCTACCTCTTGGTACCCCTTTTGACCAAGAGTGGAAGGAAATGTAGAGTGCTCTTAAAGGACTCTAAAGAGGGACCCAAAAGAAATAACACAAGTTCAAAGACTTATGCCCCTACCCTTTTGATCAAGCATTAACAATGGTACCTTTTATCACTTGAAACTACACCCTTGTTTGAACTTGGTTCAAATGTTCCAATGACACAATGGGAATGATCTCAAGGTGTGGGACCTTTCTATTGAGATTAGAACTCTAGAGAAGGTTGGTTCCTATCTAACCCTAAAGCTTAGATAGCTAAACTAAAACCAAACTTGATCTAACAATCACTAAGGAAAAGGGGTATAAGGAGAATGACTAAAAACAAATATGGTGATGCACCAAATAGGTTGAAGAACCTTTGTATAAGCCCCACATGCACAAAATAATCTCAAATGAAAGATGAACATACACATTTCATGGAAATATTTGCAGAGGTAAAGAAAAAGAGCTGAAATTATTAGGAACTGATCATTCACAAGATAGAAACTCAAACTCCTAGTATTGCACAGTGAAAAGAATATGAGAAGGTACAAAACTAGTTATATTGATCAAAGGAAAAAAGACAACTAAACAGAGTCTTGGGTAGACTACAAAATGATTTTGTGACCAACCCATTTTACATCTTGAGAACATGCATATATAGCATTACAAATCACTGTAGTATCTTGGACATGGATTTGGAGTAGTCAACACAATTGTAAGTCACCCATAAATGCTGCATCTGAACCACATGGATTGTACTAGAAAACTCTGGAGATTTAGAGTGTTCACCCATACTTTGGTACAAAAATTCATTGAGGGTGTTGCAGTAGCCTTGGGGTGTGAAGAGCTCACCTACCATGCCATCAGGCTCTGAAATGATCATTAATGGTAGCCCAGAGGGTCACTAGAGTGTCTCATTGCATGTTTAAAGACCAATCCAATAAGAAGGTGAAATTATTGGGCCCTAAAAAATTGATCCTTCACCAAGTATCCTTCCTCCATTAGAGCAGGAGAAAAAGCTCCTCCCTAAACTCTGAAGTCTAAAAGACACTGCACAAACAAAAACTGTTGGGCCCTAAAAAATTGATCCTTCACCAAGTATCCTTCCTCCATTAGAGCAAGAGAAAAAGCTCCTCCCTGAACTCTAAAGTCTAAAAGACACTGCACAAACAAAAACCACATTTACTGCCTTAGTACATCAGACTTGGCAACTCCCCAATGGATAAGAAATAAGTATCAGTCCTTGAAGAATTCCAGGCCTTGAAAGAAAACATACCTTCACATGGAACATTGACATAATGCAAATTTGTCAGGCCATGACAAATCCGGCTTTTGCCAAACCATCTTCCTTATGATTGGGAGTATGAAACTCCTCAAAACCCTGACAAACATAAAGGGTGCAACGTTTGGGAAGACCAAATTATTAGGCTTTAGCAATCAAGCCATTGTTGAACATTTATCCACTTTATAGCAAGAGAACCAACACCCCCTGAAATATGAAGTCCTAATACAAATGCACCACTTTATCAAGCTTTGGAAATTAGGCCTCCACCAAATATCTATCAACTTTATCAAGAACAAGCACCTTCTCAAACTCTGAAGTTTAAAAAGCAAAGGTGCCACTTTATCAGGCTTTGACAATTGGACCCCTGCCAAATATCCTTCCCTCCATTCGGCAAGAGAATAAACACCTCCATATCAACATGATCTTGAAATGCTTAGGCAATTATGAAGTGTCAGGGATTGAGGCTACCATAAAATACATGCCCAAAAGCAAGAAAAACCAAGGAAGATCAAACCTGCAATCCTAAAAGACTTAGACAATTATGAAATATTAGGGATCAAAGATCACGAACACCACTAAACACATGATTTAGAGGTGAGGAAAACTAAGGAATATCGAACCCAGGATCCCAAAATACTTAGTAGTTTAGAAACGTCAAAGATTGAGGATTGGGCAGACACCCAAACTCTTGCCCAAAGAACAGAGGGAAAGGAGAATGCTCAATGTCATGATTCTAAAAAACTTAGGAAAATAGCAAGTCACCAAGGTAGAGTTTCAGAATTGATAAGGATGGCATGCAAGCACAAGAAACCCCAAAACTCTAAAAAGTTGACAAAAGTATAAAACCAAAGAAAAGGTGAAAACCCTCCCAAACTTAGAGTTTTGTGGAGTTTTGAGTTAACATTTTGGTGATCTCTAGGGAATGTTTTCCTACTAAACATTGAAAACCAATGGCCTTGAGAAATTCATTTGGCATAAGAGTCATGAAGAGCTTGAAACAACTAACCAAACAACTAAAACTTCCCTAAATAGCAAAGAACACAAGACAAACATAAACCACCCAAAAGACAACAAAAACACAATCTCCTAATGAGAATGCAGCATGTGTAACAACACTTGGAGGAAAAGGAGACAAACTAACTTAGCCTAATATGTACAAGACTTGGAGAATCAACCTAAAAAATAAGGCTTGAGGTGCATCCCATTGACTGGGATTCGAAGAGCCTTTGCATCTAGTTTTGAAAGATGGTATGCATTGGCCTGTTTGTAGCTGGTTATGATGTAAGGACACTACAAATGGCATCAAAATTTATGTTTCTTCCATCTAAATAACTCTATTTGCATCCCATTTCAACACTAAATCCCCTTCCTTAAAAACTCTATTAGCTATTTTTGTCAAATGTCCTCTTGACCTAAACCTAATTAGCTTTAAGAGCTTGCATTGCTTGATCTCTTACCTCCTCCAACTCCATCAACTCAACTAGCCTTATGTTCATTGCATCATTCTCTAGCATCTCCAATTGTTGCATAAGTTCAAGAGAAGGCAACTTGAGTGACAATGGAAGTTTTGCCTCTCTACCATATACCAACATCTAAGGAGAGTTACCAATGACTCTTTTAGACATGATTCTATTAGCCCAAAGGGTTGTCTTGAGTTTAGTGTGCCAAGTCCTTTGAATGTCCTCTATCATCCTTTTGATAATGCTAATGAGATTTTTATTTCTAGAATCAGCTAGACCATTGCCTTGAGGGTAATAGTTTGAAGATGTTTTTAGATAGACTCCATGCTTGACTGCCCATTCACTAATTTGATTGCCTACAAAATCCTTGACATTATTTGAAATAATAGTGAATGGAAAACCAAACCTTGTAACTATCTCTTCAAGGAAGTCTAAAATATAGGTTTTAGTAGCATCTTTCAATGCCATTGCTTCCATCCACCTTGTAAACTAGTATGTAGCTACCAAGATCCACTTGTGACTAGCATTGGATGGTGGTTCTATCATACCAATGAAGTCTAAACCCCATTGGACAAAAGGCTAATCTGTTTAGGTGGGGTGAAGAGGGAGAGAAACAAATTTTTGTTTTCTTGCAAAGAGGGAACATTCTTTGCAATTTCTCACCCACTTATAAACATCTCTAAATAGATTAGGCCAATAATAACTAGCCCGCATGATTTTAATAGTAGTAGTCCTTGGTGAAAAGTGACCCCCTGAAACACCATTATAGAATTCTTTGAGCACTTTATTAGTCCTATTTTGCTTGATACATCTCAATATAACTCCGCTAATATCCTTTCTAAACAAAACACCATAAAAAAGGACATAGGGAATGAAATGCAATCTAAAATGCCTTCTTTTAAACCGATTCAAACTGTTTGGATACTCACCTGCCTATAGAAAAATAACCTTGTCATGATTATATCTATTTGGAGTATCAATCTTAGTTGATTGGGCCTCTTCTAGAGCATATGCTATATTGTTACCAACCTCTATGTCTACTACCAACTATTCACATAGTCCTTTACCTCTTACAATCTTGGTGATCTTGATGTCTATGTCATACTCCATGACCTTAGTAATCCACCCAGCTCTTTTCTCACTCACATATCTACTTAGCAAGAACTCTTTCATGCTTGGATGACTAACCATCAGATGCACTTTGTTGTTGGAAAGCATGTGCCTAAATTTTTTAAGGTCTTTCATAACAGAAAAAACCTGCTTCTCAACAAAACTATACCTGAGCTCATAGTCTTTGAGTGGCTGACTAAAAAATGCTATTGGCTGCTCCATTTGGTCACTGTTTAGTTGAGTCAAGATAGCAAAGACACTTCTTTCACCTCCAAAAGCATAAAGAATGAACTCTTTACCATAGTTAGAATTAGCTAGAGTAGAAACTTGAGAAATAACTCACTTGATTGCCTCAAAGCTATCCTTACCCTGCTTAGATCAGCTGAACACAAAATTCTTTTTGAGGATGAAAGTAAGAGGCTTTTCCATAGAAGAAAAATTTGGTATGAATCTCCTTATGAAGTTAATCTTCCCCAAAAAGATTTGGAGATTTTTCTTATGTCTTGGAAGAGAAAGAGAAGAAATAGTGCTTACTCTTGTTGGATCAATGGCAAACCCCTCCTTTGAGACAATATGTCCCAACAATTTCCCTCATGGACAACAAACACATACTTTTTTAGATTCAATGATACTCCAAACTCTCTACACTTGTCAAATACTTTCTTCAAATGATCCAAGTGTTTGTCTGCATGCTCAGAGTAAACAATTATATCATCCAAATATACTAGAATTATATCATTGATTATGCCTTTGAAAGCCATATCCATCACCCTTTGGAAGGCTGCATAAGCATTGCTCAACCCAAAAGGCATTTTCCTATAATCCATAGTCCCCCACTTGGTGATAAAGACTATCTTGAACTGATCTAATTCATGAACAAGGATATGGTTATACCCTGAATAAACATCTAAAAGAGAGAACCTTTCAACTCCAACTACTATTTGGAGGATTTGTTCCATGGATGGAAGCAGGTAATGATCCTTAAGTGAGGCTTGATTCAAATAGATGAAGTCCACACAACCTAATTTCCCCATTCTTCTTCCTAATAGGAACTAGATTGGCTACCCAATAGGAGTGTTTGATTGGGAAAATAATGTTTCCCTCTAAGAGTCTGGACAACTCCTTTTTCATTAATGGTTCAATCTTGGGATTGATCAAGCTTAATTTTTGTCTAATGGGCTTTGTGTTTGGATCCAACTCAATGGAATGCTAGACTAGGCCAGAATCAAAACCTCTAAGATCCTTATAGGTCAATGAAAAATATCATCATACTCTTTACAAAGATCAATGAAGGCTTGTTCTTCAGATTTATTACATACTTTCCCAATCTTTAGGACCTTGTCTTCTGCAATTGCTACCTCCTCATAGTCTTCCTCCTTGATGGTCATAGTCATTTTCTCACCTTTAAGCTAATCATCAGTGTTGAAGATGCTTTCTAAGGTGATTAACCTTTTAGAAAACTTTTTTATTTTTAGTTGAATGACCTAATCGCCATACCACTCTTACGACTTGGATTGATTTCTAGTAGAAAACTCTACTTCCTCTTATAGAAAATTAGCAATTTAGTGGTCATTTTCAAATACTCGCCAACTGATTAATTATTAGGGATAGCTAGTCTTACCACAAGTTTAACAAGATGGTCCTTAACTTGCATGATGTTCTTGGGGATGTTGAATTAGAAACCCACTATTGCAAGCCTATCCCCATCCTTATTCTTCTCTCTGGGGACAACTTGAATTTTGAAAACATCAAAATCTTCCATCAGATCTCATACCTTGTGCTTGCAGACCTTCAACAAGCTATTTTAGATACACTTTGATCTCTAACTTGGTGCACAACAAACTCACTGCCACCGAATACCTGCAAGACTTTGATTCCTCTCCTTTGTGCAAGATGGAGACCCTAAATCAATGCTTCATACTTAGCTACATTGTTAGTGCAACTGAATTCAAATCTCAAAGTAATGAAATACTTTTCCTTTTGAGGAGAATCCATCATTACACTAGCACCCACACTGTTCCTACTCCTTGAGCCATTGAAGTATAGCTTCCATATTCCACCAAGATCTTCAAGGGGCTTCACAAGATTAGGGATGATTTATTTCTCTTCATGGATATAATAAGTACCCAAACCTGTTTCTTCCACATCATCAAAAGGATTCAAATGATATTTATTTCCCCATTCATCAAGTGAAAAATTAGAAACTCCTTCTATAGATGTGGTAGACTCATGAACATTACTATCTTCTTCTTGGTCTTGTATCGTGGAATTAATGTTATAAGACTAGAAGAATGTGGCTCAATATGCTTCATTGAAATAGGTTCAACCTTTATGGTTACTTTTGTGCCATACCTAGTGGGTGAAAGTTCAAAGTTATGTCGCACTTTTATAAAGGAAACGACCAATACTGATCTAACTTTTTAACTTGAGTCACTACAAAGTGACGTATATGTTTAAATTTTAAAATGATATAAACTAATAAAATGCATATTTTTTAGTGTATTTTATGTTTGTAAAAAAAATTAAAAAATTATTTAAATGTAGTATTTTATAAAAGTGACACTATAATTTAGTTGCTGATAAAATGCTAAAAAAAAGGTTGAATGTGAAGTCACACTTTATATAGTAAATTTCACTTATTTTCCTTCTATATTTTTTTGTGTATTCATAACTCAAAACTTTAGTGCATTGATTAATTTTTTTCCTGATTTGATAAATATATATTTTTAAATAAATCTTAGAAGTTGCGTGTAATGAAAACACAACTGTTTCAATGGGATGCCAACTTTTATCTTGATTATTTATCCAAAATAGGAAAAAATTATATCATCTTAACAAGGAATCTCTCCTCTAGTGCATCATATTTTTTTCAAATTTTTTTGATAAACTTTACTATTTTTTCTTGAGAGGACAATCAACACCATATTTTGGTCCTGATGACCTACTTTTAGTAGAAATAAAAAAAAATATATAAACACTAATTAAAATGTTTAAAAAATTATATTTTTACAAAGTAGACTTATATATCTACAAAAGGGTATTTTTTATATTTTTTTAAAATTATTATTTGCATGAGTAAGAGTTGTTAGAACATCAAGTTTTTCAAATAATTTCCTTTTTTTGGTAATTGAGCCTCAAAGTGATGCTACATATGTTTTCAGTGGATGGTTCCAATTAGAAAAGTTGTGGCCTAGATCTAATTTAGATAGAATGAATTCAGATAGAACAAAAGTTTCGTCAAAATTGAATTTTAGTTGGAAATACTTAAATTTGTTTATGCTGATAAGTTGACCCAAAGTGTGACACAACTTTAAACTTTTACCCTAGTTCTGAATAACACATGAGACCAATAAGAGGATAAATATCCTCCTATTTTGGCTATGAACTCTCTAGATAGACATATGCCAAGATGTATGAGAAGATCTATGATTGAAATATCTTGTAAAACAGAGCATCTTGGGCATGCATGTAAGGTTAATTTCAAATCCTTAATGATTCCTACTATTTTGACAGTAGTGCCATCTAGTTGTACAACTCTGTTGGACATTGGTTCATATTTAATACCAAGTAGATCAACCACTTTCTTGGGCATAACTGAAATACTAGCCCCTGAATCAATCGTGCAATTGTGAACTAATTGATCACCAATAATCAAAGACAAATAGAAGGGAGGTGGATTACTAATTTTATTTGTATTTCCCTCCTCTTTTGGTTGACAGAGGCTGATTGGTGTTGTAGTTCCTTCCTTTGTTACAACATTAGTTGGTTGACTAAAAATTTCCAAGGCCTCCTAAAGCAAGTCTCTCAGAGCTGGGATTGACAAGGATTCCAACATGGTAGCATTCAAATTAGTCTTCTTCATTTGATCCACAATATTAAAAGGAATATTACCAACCTTTGGGGGAGTCTTTATGATAATAGTGTCTACTCTTGCTTGCTAGTTGGTAGGAGGCTAACTTTGTGCTTGATTACTCTTACCAACAACCTAATGTACTTGTGGTTGAGAAATTCTAACTACTATACTTTCATTGGCAACCTAAGGAGGTGTTTGGGAGGTTGATGCTTGACCAATCATAAAATCTAATTCATCTTCCATCACTCTCTTTTTTGACCTTGTGTTATGTGTCACTGGACCTGTGTCCTTGCCTAATGTTTCAACCTAATTCATACCATAGAAATCAACTTCATGCCAATTCATTAGTACAGACTCACCTTGCATTTGTTCTAGCCTTACAATAGCCTCTTGACTTGATTCAACCTGTTGTCTTGAAAGTACTGATGCATTTTGAACCATCAAAGCTTGACTGGATTCCCCATTTTGACATAAGTTTTGGCTATGAGGTTGGTTGCATGAAAAATACCATTCATTATCTTGAGCCAAGTTATTTTGTGTTGGAACAAGGGCTCTTGATGATCTCACGACAATTGGGTTTATGGTGTTCCTCTTCCTCTTCCTCTTCTTCTTCTTCTTCTTCTTCTTCTTCTTCAATGTAGGAGCATCTGGGTCCACGAGCAATCCTCATAAACCAAAAAGATTTCTTTGCTTTCTTGCTCATTTGTTTTCCTTCTTGTTTTACCGTAGGAGTTGATGATCAAATTTATAGAGAATTTCCTAACAATTCTTGGCCAAGTGCTGACTTCATCTTGAAGAAGATCCAAATGGGTGCTCACATTTCAAATTTGGTAAAGATCTGAGCTAAATTGGACAAGTTATGCAAATGTGGAACTTTTAGTGTCAACAAGATATATAGGACTTTCCCTACCATCAGGATATATACAGATGACCCTTAACGTCCCACATATCCAATTGATGATGTCATCTTGTTAAAATCCAAATGGGTGTCTAAAATTCTAAGTTTTGCGAGATTCTAAGCAAAATTGAGAAAATTATGCTTAGGCGGAACTTTGGCCTGCAATAGGATATGCAAAACTTTGACCTGTAATAGGATATATGCAGTAGACCCCAAATTCCCTATAATGTGCAATAGACCCCAAATTCCCTGCAATATGCAATAGGCCTAGTTTTCCCCACAATATGCAGTTGACCCAGTTTTTCTCGCAATATGCAGTTGACCCAGTGTTTCTCGCAATATGCAGTTGACCTATTTTTCCCACAATATGCAGTTGACCTAGTTTTTCCCGCAATATGTAGTTGACCGAGTTTCTTCCACAATATCCTGTTTGGTCACTATTTCCCACTTTACAGCTTGAAAGTGCCTAGAAAGTGACAAAAATAGTTTTTAACCACTTGTATGACCGATCCAAGAGCCAATTAATGATTGACACATGTCTCATTCATGTGATGAGTGTGGTGGCTAACTCAAATGCCTATAAATAGAGGAATTTCACACTAAAAGAGGGAGACTTCTCCATAGTGAGTTTTTGACTTCTATTGTAGCTCCTTCTGTAGATTTCAAATTTGAAGGCAAATTATTTTAGGTTTTCACAGGAAGGCTAGGATAGTCTAGTTTGACCATTGGAATGATTGTAAGGCTTAGGCTAAGGCTATATGAAGACCATTATACTCTTGTTGTAATGTTTTCTATTACATATGAATAAAGAGTTTTATGTTTCGTTGTTGTGTGTTATTCATTTTGGCTGCTTGGTTTAGTAGCTTGTCAAAGCCCCTGGACCTTGATCTACAACAAGTGGTATCAAAGCATAGGTTTGGAATTCCTTGAGGTTGTGGGATTGTTGTGCAAGGGAACCTGAGGTGATTGTTGTAGGCAGAGTGAAGAGAAAAAACTTGCAACTACAGAGGGTTTGCAGACACGGCACATTGAGCAAGAGGAAGAAGAGGAGCTGCTCCAGGAGCTGGAGATGCATCATTGGTAGAGATGCTGAGAGGCATCACAACTAGGCTAGATGCAATGGAAAGAACACAATTTAGAGGGGTATTTGTAAAGGATGTGAGTGATATTGAGGAAGAAGTCAGTGAAGAAGAAGCAGAAGAAGTAGAAGATGGTTATGAGAGGAGGTTTTTGAGTGTAATGACAAAGATTGCTAGTAAACCCCATGTAGAGTTACCCAGTTATAGTGGAGTCTGAAATGAGATGAGTTGATAGGCTAGATTTCAGAGATGGAAAAGTATTTTGAGTTAGAATCTATTGAAGATCCTAAGAGGGTAAAACTTGCAGCTGCAAAGTTGAAGGGACATGCATCTCTATGGTGGGATCATGTGCAAGTTGAGAGACAGAGAAAAGGAAAGGAAGATATTAAAACCTGGGAGAGGATGTTAACTAAGTTGAAGGCAAAATTTCTTCTTGCAGACCATCAGATCACCATGTTTAAGATGCTGCAGAACCTCAAGCAGAGGGAGAAAAGTGTGCAAGACTACACCGAAGATTTTTATAGATTGAACATCAGGGCTGGTCACATTGAAGATGATGCTGAGAAGGTCTCCAGGTATGTAAATGGTTTGCATTATTCTATCCAAGATAAAATTAGCATGGCTAGAATTACCAGCATAGAAGAAGCCTATCAATTTGCATTGAAGGCAAAAGAAAAGATCTCTAGAAGGTAGAACAGCTCGAGGGAAAGAGGTAAATCCTCCAAAGGAAGAGGGATGTCAAATCCTAGACATGGTTCTTAGGATAAGCAAGGAGAAACAAGTTCTTCTCAGACCACTACCCAAGGGGGTAGAGGAAGGGGTGATTACACTTGAGGTAGAGGAAATTCTAGAAGAGGAAGAGGATTTAGTGGAACATGTTTCTAGTGTGGACAAATTGGACATAGGGCATTTGAATGTCCTCAAGTACAATAAAGCAATGGAAAAGAAAAAGAGACTAGAGTCCATATAGTACAAGCTAAGGAGGAGAGTGTAGCAAGTGTAGCCTCACCAAAATTTGGGGAAGAACCTAAGGATGGAGAATCCTTGATACTGAGGAAAGTTGTTCTAACACCAAAGAAGGTATAAGAGGAACTAGAACAATGAAGAAATTTGTTTAGAATAGGATGTAAGTTTGGAAGAAAATGTTGCAAGGTCATTGTGGATAGCAATAGCACTGACAACGTAGTGTCAAAAGAGATGGTGGAGAAGGTAAAATTGAAGAGGTTGAAACATGCAACCTCCTATAAGGTTTCTTGGCTGCAAAAGGGACATCAATTATTGGTAAGTGAATAATGCCTTGTTAAATTTCACATTGGGAATTACAAAGATGAGATAATGTGTGATGTTATGCCAATGGATGAATGCCACATTTTGTTAGGCCAACCTTGGGAATATGATAGGCAAGCCATTCATGATGGCAAGAGTAATTGTATTAAAATCAAGAAGGATGGGGTTGAGTATGTGTTGAATCCGTTGAAGGATAAGGATGAGGAAGTTGAAAAAACCAATAGGGTTTATCTAGCGACTGGAAAATAGTTCCTAAAGGAAATAAAAAAGGAGAAGGTATGTTATGCCTTCCTACCTCAAGTTGTAGACATTATGACAACAGAGAAAGGGGTAGAAGTTTTCATAGAAGTCTAACAAATTCTGAATGAATTCAGCGACATTCTAATGAAGGACTTACCCGCTGGATTACCTCTGACTAGAAGCATAAGTCATTGCATGGACTTGATACGAGGTGCAAGCCTATCAAATAAGGCACCATATAGAATGACACCTATGGAAATTGAAGAGGTGAATAGACAAGTGCAAGAGCTATTGGATAAGTGACTGATTAGAAAGAGCCTCAGCCCCTATGATGTACTTGCTATACTAGCACTTAAGAAAGATGGGAAATGGTGAATGTGCATTGATTCAAGGGATATAAATAAGATAACCATTAAGTACAGGTTTGCATTGCCTCATATGGATGACTTAATGTACAGTTTGAGTGGAGCAAAGTACTTCAACAAGATTGATTTGAAGAGTGGATACCACCAAATCAGAATTAAAGAAGGGGATGAATGGAAGACAACATTCAAAACCAAGGATGGACTGTATGAGTGGCTAGTGATGCCATTTGGGTTGACAAATGCACCTAGTACCTTTACGAGATTGATGAACGAGGTAATAAAACCTTTCCTTGGCAAATTTGTTATTGTTTATTTGGATGACATTTTGATTTTTAGTAAAACAAAAGAGGAACACCTGCTGCACCTGAAGGTAGTTTTGTAGAGGTTAAAAGAAGAAAATTTGCTAGTAAACATGGATAAATGCAATTTTATGTAGAGGGAACTAGTATATCTAGGTTTTGTAGTGTTTGAAGAAGGGTTGAAGATGGATCTTGAGAAGGTTAAGGAAATAATGGATTGGCCTTCACCCAAAAACATGTTTGAGGCTAGAAGTTTTCATGGCTTGGTGAGATTCTATAGGAAGTTCATAAAAAAATTTAGTGGAATATGTGAACCAATCACCGAGATGATGAAGGGTGTTAGGAAAGAGTTCCAGTGGAATACTGCAGTAGAAAAGAGCTTTCAGTTGTTGAAGAAGAAGGTGACAAAATGACTAGTGTTGACATTGCTAAACTTTAGCAAAGTGTTTCAAGTAGATTGTGATGCTAGTGGTAGTACAATTAGGGGAGTGTTAAGTAAAGAAGGTAGACCCATTGCCTACTTCAGTGAGAAACTAAATGAAGCAAAGAGGAAATACAAGGAAAAGTTGGAGAAAAGTGCCAACAAATACAAGGAATGTGATGATGTGGATAGGACGAAACAAGAGTTCAAGGTAGGAGACTTAGTTTTGGCACATTTGAGAAAAGAAAGGTTTCCATAGGGAACATACAATAAGTTGAAGTTTAAGAAGATAGGCTCATGCAAGGTGTTGAGGAAGTTCTCATCCAATGCCAATGAGATTGAGTTACCAGCAAGGATAGACATATCTCCTATTTTCAATGTTGCTGATCTATACAAGTTCTATGAAGGAAAGACAAGTTTACAAAGGGGTACACACTCATGTTTGCCTGATGCACAAGAATGGTTAGATTAGTTACCTAAAAAGAAGATGGATGAAGTAGATAGAGTGATTAACTCTTGAGTGGCTAAGAAGACTAGAGGAAAGGACTACATGGAATACCTGGTTTGATGGAAGAATAGAGCTGCAAATGAAGCTTCTTGGTTGAGTGCTACAAAGCTAGTCAAGTATGGAATTCTAGTTCCAGACTTGCCAAAATATTCATTAGTTTCCAACTCATGGAACATTTCAGTTACCTAGTGTGTCTGATGTAGGAGCATCCAAGTCCACGAGCAATCCTCATTAACCAAAAAGATTTCTTTGCTTTCTTGCTTGTTTGTTTTCCTTCTTGTTTTGTTGCAAGAGTGTTATCCTTGAATTTAGTTGACTTAATTTGTGGGATAACCCCTATGAAACTTGTCTGTTTTGTAGCCCACGAGCTCTAGGCATGCAAAATGAGACAACTCAAGTTTGGCCTCGCGCGTAGTCCCATGCCTCAAAAAGTCATTTCGAGTTGCATGAAATTTTCACCACTTTCAAAAAAGCAAAATCCAATTTTTTTCCATGACTTAGTATTTTTTTCTTAATATGTAAGGGTCGAGAAAAAGTCTGACCTTGCATATTTAATGCTGGAGAATTTCTCTATCACTACATTTTTTGAATGTTTTGGCAAGTGTAAACTCAAAGAAAAACCCTACTCCTACACATGCAGGAGCAGAGAATTTCTCCATGTCTACATACCAACTCGACATGAGTGGGTGTTTAATGGCATTAATTATAATCTTTTATATAATTACTGCATTTTAATTTCTTTGTTACATTTTTTTTAATCATTTTCCTCCACTATTTATGAGCGCCTTCACAACTCCTTGTTCACCGTTTGGCCTCCCATTTGTGTGCTTTTGATTGTGGATTTTCTTCAGTCTTCTGTAGTCACAGGTAGGGTTCCTTGTTCTTTCCCTTTACTTCATTTTATTTCCTTTTTGTATTATGTTTTAAAATTAAACCCAAGGTTCTTTTATCATGGCCAACCTCCATTAAAAATAATAGTGTAGGTCAGGGTTTTTTCTCCCAAAACCTAGATTTAAGTTAGTGTTGATCAGAGAATGATCTCCAAGAAAAAAAACCTTTAAAAATAGTCGCTTTGCCAAATCTCATTTTTGATCTTGCAGATCATATCATGTTGTTTGGAGAATTTTCTCCAAACAACACCACTAGTAATAATACCAATGTTGTTCAGAGAAAATTCTCTGAACAACACCACTAGTAATAATACTAGTGTTGTTCAGAGAAAATTCTCTGAACAACACAAACTCAACTCTACTGTCTAGCAGAAAGTCATGGATGTCAGAGAAAATCCTTCTAATGACATGACTCAATGATAGGCATGTCATTTGAAGAATTTTCTCTCAAAGACATGACCTACTCATTAAACTAAAATGCAAGCCGGAGAAAATTCTCCAGCCTGCATCCAAAGAGATACCCTCCAAGTGCAATTTAGAGAATTTTCTCTGACTTGCATTTTATTTTTTTCCCCATGTAAGGGCAGAGAATTCTCTACCCCTACACCATCAAAATTAGTTTACCTCATGTAAGGGAGGAGAATTTCTCTTCCCTACATATCAAAACTTGTTTTTCAAGGTGTAGTTCAGAGAATTTTCTCCAACCTACACTAAGAAATTTTGTCTACTCTATGCAAGGGCAGAGAATTTCTCCGCTCCTGCACAAAAAATGTTCAAACTTAAAATGTAATTTGGAGAATTTTCTCTAACCTACATTGAAAATTGAACTACCCTCATGTAAAGGCAGATAAATTCTCTGACCCTACACTTTATAAGAAATGATTTATCCATGCTAAGGTGGAAAATTTCTTTGACCTTACACCAAGTGATGTTCTTCAATGCAGAAGTGCAATTTTTCTCCACCATTGCATATTTCTTGCCAAATGAAAAATATGCTAACTCTGGAGATTTTCAACACCATATTGCAGTTTCTCAACAAATGTCAGAAGCATCTCCCACAAAGAAGAACATGAAGTACAAATTCCAAGGGGTGGTTCATGCATCCTTTATGGAATCAAAGGTTGATCAAATCAGAGACATTGAAATTGGACATATGGATATGGTAGAATTTCTAGAGAGATTGAACAAACAACCAGTTGAACCAAATATGCGAGTTGTTCTTGATAGTGGAATCTACTTGGCAGCCACATTCCTAGTCTGCGTAGAATCCCAAGTTTGTGTTGGTGGCAGCTACCTGCTATGATCGATAGAACAAGTCTTTGAAAGATGCCAATGATAAAGTTGTGATTTAGCTTGATGTAGACTATTTTGACAAGATCTTTAGTTGTCCTAATAGTGAAGAATACCCAAATATCATTATGGAATCAGCTTAGGAGAGTTATGACAAGAACACAAAAAACTGCAAGAAAAATATCAACTCTCATTGGCTCAAGACTTCTAGGCCTACCATTGCTAGGTCGTAGTGAGTTTGAGGAGGAAGTTGGGGATTTGATCACACTCTTGAGTTGGATCAAAGGACTCCCCACATCCAACACATTTCAGGAGTGGATGTATGAATATATTGCTAATATCAAGTAGAACAAGAAAAAGATCTTTTGGGGGAAATAGATTAGTGACACCATTTGTAAACAACTCTCTAAGGTATCCAATTCTCTCAAGTTCTATATGACATCTTATTTGGTATATGCTACAGAATATATGAGATCCTTTGCTAGTTTGTCTTCCATTGGAGATAGAAGATAAGTACTAGTGTATGAGTATTATCCATAGTTGACTCGAAAGGAGAGTCTAAAGCATTTTAGAATGGTTAATGATGCCTTCTTTTATAAATATATTTGCACGTTTCATGAAAACCTAGTAAAAAAGAGGGTTTCAGATGTAGTTTGGGATCAGGTAGAGAAGGTTGGTTGCATATTCTTGCAATTCCCAACCTTCACCTACAACAAGGTAGGAAGTTTCAGTGAGCAACCCTACATGTTGCCAAGGTATCTTGGTGATAAACTGATATTGATGGAGTTGTGTCGATAGATAATGAATGTCTGCAAGAAGCAAGCAGAGGCTCACAGGTTTGGGTTTAATTTTCTAATCACTATTGTTCAATATACAGTATCTACAACCCCAAAGGCCAAGGTAATGGAAACCAAGCTACAGTGGACTACTCTCAAGAGGTTCAAAAGCCAGAATGACTTTGATTACAAAGGGATGAAGGTTAAGATGAAAGGCAATTACACTCATGTCCACAAAGTAGAAGACATATGGGTTGAGTGTAGGATAGATGAATATGTAAGGAAGGTTGACTATAGCCTACTAAACTTGGGTCAAATCAAAGATTTGAGGCTTGCAGATGTCCCTGAGGATATGGAGGATGATGGTGATACATTGGATCCTCTGTATGAGGGTAATCAAATTGCTTTAACCCCTCTTCCACCAACTCAGTGGTCATTGAAGGAATCCACTTCTATAATGGATAGGTTCCAACTCACCCTTGTCAATACTAACACCTAGTTTGAGAAGAACAGGATAAAACTAAAGCCATTCAAGACAGGGTCTAAAGAGGAACATGTTGAAGGAACTTCTAGTAATTGAGAGGAGCTTAGAACTAAGAATAAAGATGACAGTTTTGGTTTTGGACAAAGGTTATAACTTATTTTCAAAAATAAAGGTGAGAAAGGAAAAGGAAAGGAAAAAGAGGGAACATCCAGGCATAGGTGTCTACTTAAGAAGATCCTTCTATGGTTCAAACACAAGATCCTCTTGCTACTTCCCTATTGGAATCATCGCAAGTGATATATCTAACTTCACCTCCTATTGTTATAACTGTGCAATCTTTACCTTTTGTGTCTCACTCTTGTTTCTGTACAAACCATTTATTCATCTCCCTCATCACCCACAAGTGACTCATTTTTCCAAAGTCCCCCTCATGGTACCCTAGAGCAAATGTTTAGATTGCTTTCCTCCTTTCCTAATCCCACACGTTCATCATCGCCACGCTCCAATCCATTCATTAAAACCTAGTTAGATTTTGACAAGGTCATATCCACTCTCGCACCCAAAGTGCCAACATAAAGCAACCCCACTGTCTTGTTGACCCAAACACCACCTATCGTCACTACCACTCCATTGGTATCCACTCCATTATTGAATACCTCCATTCCATCTTCCATTCCATCCATCTCACAAATCACTAATACTACCCTGTCATCACAATCTTTGGCGACACAATCTGAAGAAGATGTATCTTCTCTTCCACCTTGGTTGATATCTCAGAAACCAAATAGGAAGAAGCAAGTAGTATGTCCAGATGATTTTGACTTTGGTCAATTGGTCCCATTAAGGCCCAAATCTACAAAGAAGGCAAAAAACCATATCAAGGGTGTTTGTGGACTCAACTGGAAATAAATATGCAAAGATTGTTGTGCCACCTAAGGATAAGAACATTAAAGACATCCAAGCTGGTGACTATTCTATTTCACAAATAGAGCTTGGTAAACAAATGCATGAAAGTGCTAAGGAAAATCTATAGGCAACATTGACATCTTTGTTTGAGAGGTATGATAAAGATAAGTTAATCAAGGATCAACTCAAAATTCAAGTGGAGCAATTGAACTTTGTTCTAGTAAAGATAGCTCAATCTTTTGAACAAGTAGAGCCTATAGGAACCTGTGTTGATGAAGACGCTATTCAGAAGGTTGAGAAGATTGGAGCACAAGGGAAGGCAATTAGTGCCTAGATAGATAGATTATAGGCACAAGGTACTAGACTTAGATAGTCTTCTATTGAACTTTTTGACAATTTGGGGGAAGTAAAGGTAGAGTTGAATTAGACCCTTGAGATGCTATTCCAAGACCTATAGCTGACGTAGAAAGATGTTCATACGTAGACCTAGTTATGACAAATCAGGTTGGGGATTCTGATAGAGTAGGGGGTAATCCCAAATATGAAAGTGTATGTAGAATACAGGGAGGCCATGAAGAATAAAGTAGATGTCTGCCAAAATTTGATCACTGAACTCAAGGAAGCCCTAGATGTAAACATTACCAAGGGGCTAGACATTTCTGATAAAATTGGAGAACTTCCTTGTCAAATGTTAGATGACAACAAAAAGACCCTCACTATTGAAACAATTATCCAAGAGTTCATGACACTAGTTCAAGCTGAAACAAAGACATAATCCTTTTCATTGGCATCAATTGATAAGTTGGTGTATTTTTAGGTGACCTTGGATAAGTTGTAGAAGATTCTAGATTGAAATAAAGGAGTGTTGGTCAACATCTCAGACTCCATCACAAGAGTCCTTACTATTTTTAGATATATGCTAGGACCAAGCGGGAATGACGTCCAGGTGACCTTGAAGAGATATGAAGATTTCTTGGGAAAATATAAAGAGGATGAAGTTCATGTGTCTATAGACACTTAGTTTATTTTCAAAGCATTTCATATGTAGTTTTTTAATATGTAATTGACATTTCATATGTCTTTTTGTTATATGTAATTTACATACATAGGAAAAGTACAGAGTCCTAAGCAAAATTGGATTCTATCTAGACTAAGTCAAGGTAGTTAGAATTTTTTGTATTTTTGTTCATGGCTCCTCTTTATAAATAAGAGGGTGCTCGTTTGTAAGTATTATCTTGTGGCTAATGAAGTGAAACATTGCTGCATTGAAAAACAACTTGAAATTGTGATTTCAAAGTGTGAATCTTCATTTCAATCAATACAAGAAAGTCTAGTGGGCATTCAATCTTTGTGTTGAGATAAACTTGTTGTGTATGAGAATGTTCTTACGTCTCTTCCATTACATCTTCTTGTGGGTTTGATTGGATTGTGGTGTGAGTCTATATGAGCTGGGAGGTGCTAGAAACTTGATTTTGAAGTCTTTGAGTTGCAACATCATTTCTAGATTTGTGTTATGTGTTTGTGATTGGAGGTGACTTTGGAGACTTTGGATTGTGAGTTATTATACTTGATTATTTAATCTTCATTGGAAATAAGGTGGAGACTTTGGGATACACTTTGTTCCATCCATTTTCATTTTCTGATTAGCATGAGAAGCAACAAAAGTCTTTGAGCTTTCATGGGTTTCTTGTGATTGACACACACTGGTATTATTTTAGTTATTCTTATGTCTAACTAAACTGAATATTGGTTATTATTTCTCCAACAAGTAGTTTTATGGTTTTTGATATATTATAATCATCAAAGGGTTTTTAGTATAAGATTGTAAGTGATCATGAATTCTAAAAGAAGAGAATTGAATGATATGGAAGCACCCACATAATAATTTTAGTGAAAATAAGTGTAATTAATTACTTGTTCTTAGCTAGCAATAAGAAGGGCACCTCCCCTTTCCTTGAGGAGAGATTCAATCTCATCACACTGTGGTTGAAAGTATCATTTCATTACCATTTTGTCAGTGACAAAAAATTCACCCAACAGTTTTGGCAACTCCATTGGGGAACTGAACACGCAACCAAGAGCCACATTCATTGGTTGAAGCATACCAGTGCCTCATTGTTTGTAAGTACTTTGTTATTGTTGATTTACCTTGTTTGTGTTGAGTCTGGAATATGGAAGAATAGAGTTACACCCATGGAAGAAGGGTAAAAGGACACGTTGATCCTACATTTGAGTTCCTGTAGAAGCATAACTTTGACCTTTTGCCTACACGTGCAAGATCACCTCTTCCAAATAGAAGAACTTTTCCTCCTACCAAGATAAGGTATGTTTTACTAGAGGAGGCCTCCAATGCTTGAAGGATCTTTCCTATTACATCATTATGAGGTTTGTCTATTCCTCCATACAACCTTGATAGAATGGCTACTCAAGGTCCATGGGGGACTGCTTTTGGTCTGTTAAATTTGACACCACCAACACATGATCTACCTCATGGTTCACAGAAGAACTTTCATAAGTTATATGGTGATGGCAAGAAACACCCAAATGAACATATTTCCACATTCTACATTGCATGCAGAGTTCTTGGAGTGGAACATGAAGATGTTTCTGTAAGATTGTTCACGGAAACACTCCAAGGTGTTGCAGCTGATTGGTTTTACCATCTTACAGTGGGAAGTATCATAAGTTGGGCAACACTTAGAACCAAGTTTGAAGTAGATTCAAGCCAATAGAAGATGCTCATGACTTGTTAGCCCAACTCACACAAATTAAGAAAGAACCACATGAGGCCATAGGTAAGTTCGTGGCAAAGTTCAATAAGCTAAAGAACATGGTCCCAACTATTGCACAACCCATAGATGAGAACTTGAATGCTTCTTCATCAATTCTCAATTGTCAGAAGTAAGTTTTGTTTTACAAAGAGTATCCCCAACTGATCATGCAATTGCTCAAAGTTTGGCTACTGAAGTAGAAGATGATTTGATCTTGGCGAGAAAATTGAGAAAGGATTCTATCAACCCTAGAGGGTAGTCCCCTTTGGCTTTACCTTCCACTAGCACCATGAATCCTATGTTGCAGAGGCTTGCAAATGAATTGCTAGCACTCAAGAAGAAAATGTCTCAAGGGTTTTCCATTCCTCTATACAAGGACATCCAAAGAAGGACATATCCAAATACTTCTAATGACCCCAAAAATGATGCAAGAAACTAGAATCAGAATAGGCTTCCTCCACCACAAGAAAGGTCTGCATTAGAGGTACAACCTATTAATGCAACAATATGCTTGTTTAAATCAGAACAAGATGATCTTCTGGAGTTAGAATATATCCCAGAAGACGGTGCTAATCTCTTCACGAAGGATGAATCAAAAATAGCTGGTGACTCAAATATCAAGTTTCTAAACTATGAAGAAGAATCTGAACAAGAAGAGACTATGTACAATGAATCTTATGCCATCTTCACCCACTCACAAAATTTGCTGAATCAACAACAAGATGTTGATAAAGCTAAGTACAAAGATGAACCAAGTCTAGGGATTACAATTGCTAAAAGAGGAACCCCTTTACTAGTTCAGCTGAAAGATATAACAGGGAATAAGTAGGTAAGTGTACCTTATCTTCCTACTTCTTCTTCTATGTCTAGACCCAGTGCCCAAAATCCAAAACCTAAAAATGAAAATCCCTTGTCTTCCTCCATTGTTTCCTACCAAGATTTTGACATCATAGATCATGCCAAGAAGACAAAAATCCAAATGTCTAAGGTTGAATACCTTCAATCCAACCCTGAACAATTTGAAAGATTGGCTAAGTTTGTAAAAAACAAGGGAGCTAATTTTGGTCAAGATTCCTCCAAAAGTGTGCCTATTGCCCCAAAATCAAAACCTACACAAAATAACCTGGCTGCAACTCCCCCATCCATTGCTAGAAAAATAGAACCTTTCTATATTTCCCTTCTTATCAATGGTCACAAGCTCAGTAATTGCATCATTGATTCGGGTGCCTCTGATAATGTGATGGTAGCCAAAGTAGATAATATTTTGGGGTTAACTCTAATGAAGACTTTTGGCCATTGCTTTTTGATGTAGAGGTATAGGTAGTAGTTAATAAAGTTCACACAATGAACTTAGACTCCAATGTTTCCTTCAAAAGGATTTCAAAGGTTATGTGACACAAGCCTACACAAGGCTATACAAGAGGCTGACCTAGTCTAGGACCACACCCTGGTGTCCACCATAAGACTACTCAACCCTCTTTTGGGGAGTCTCTACTCAACCCAATCAACAACACAAACACCTTCTAGGACAGCAATCAACCTACTAATACCTCTACCACAGGATCTTCACACTATACCCAACATATACTTATCAAGGACATGACCAACATGAGGTCTCTGACCCAATAACTAAATTCTGTACTCTATAGGACAGTGGACAGCAAGTTACCATATGACTGTCCTATGACAGCGCCTAAAGGAGACTATTTCCTTGTAGTCCTTGAGAATGACTAACACAAGGCTATCTCCTCAAACCTCCAAAGGGCAATCAGGACACTTTACACATTCCAATACCAATATGGACTTACACCTACCCTCCAAGTTACAAAGCCGTACTCTGTCACAAGTTACAATAACATCAAACTATTTTTTTAGGAAATAGGCCTAATTTGAAGGCTCAATGAAGGAAGTGTGCCAACTTCACTTGCTCAGGAGCACATAAATACGTACACAGGATTGTCATCACCTGCAAACACTGAATTCATCAACCATATGATCAAATACTTGGCTATTTTGTGCATTTTCAATACTGTCCATCCATTGCATGCTAACTAGTCACTGTCTAGACTAGATAGTATCATGCCAAACGCCTTTGGGAGAGGAGTGTAACCTACCAAACAAAAAAAAACATAAACTCTAATCTACCTTCCTCCATCCTACTGAAAATGGATGATAACTTTCAGAGGATAGAGGAAAAATGGTTCATTTTGTCCCCAAAACCCTAGCTATGGAGGGTTTAAACTAGTTTGCACAAAATGGATTGAAACAAATAGCAAAAAAATGTTTCAAAGGCTCTAAATATATGAAAATGGAAGGTATCTCAAAATCCTAACATATTTCTAAAACCTTAGTTCCTGAACTGTCCGTACCAGGCTGTACTGTACGACTGTCTTCAAAAAAAGTAGGAAAAAACCATTTTTCCTTCTAAAACTCCTCTCTTTTTTATTCTATTTTGGCATGTCATACAATATTTTGTTTATAGAAGGTTTTAGCAACCTTTCCACTTCTCTTTCAACTGTACAACTTCCTGCCAAGGGCAGTGAAACATTGGAAGTTGCCTTTGCATAAGAAACTATATGTTTCAAAAGGGAAAAACCTTGAAAATAGGCCTTATTACCACTATAGTGGACTAGTCAATCAAAATGAACTAATTGCTTATTATAAAACATGAGAATGGCTTTCAAAGCCTTAGAGGAAATAGAATAACATGATGACAAACTAGGAAATAGCCAAAAAAATTGACTAAACTGGGAGCTCTTGCACCATACTCCCCCTATAGGAAGAACTCAAGTCCCTTGAGTTGCCAAATGTTGAAGTGTCATGCCATGCTTCAAGATATCTACTTCATTCATCCAGGTGGCCTATGAATTAGGAAGATCCTTGCATTTCACCAAGTAGTCTTTATAGACACCTCTCCTAGTCTTCTTAACAACTTTGGAATCCAGAATGCACTCCAACTGTAAAGGTTTGCTTGGAGGCAAATCCTTGATCCAATCAACATCTTCAGTCACCACATCTGATCCACTTTCACCAGGCAATGGAGGCCTGAAAGGAAAAAGATCACAAACATTGAAAATTGGAGAGATACCAAGGCCAGATGGTAACTTAATCTCATATGCATTTGGACCGAACTTGTGCACAATTTGGCATGGTCCAATCTTCTTCATCAGGAGTTTAGTTGGGTGACCCTTTGGAAACCTTTCTTTCCTCAGATATGCCATAACTAAGTCTCCAACATTGAATTGCACTTCTCTTTTCTTCAAATTTGCCTTTTCCTTGTACTTTGTGACTATTTTTTCTAATTGTAACTTGACTTGATCATGGACTGTTTTCATGGAGGCAGCAAACTCTTCACCAAGTGCACTCCTTCTATCTCATCCTTAGAGATCCTTCAGTTCAAGTGGTCCCCTTGGGTGAAAACCATAAACTACCTCGAAAGGACTTTTACCAGCGCTTCTATTCCTTGAATCATTATAGGCATATTCAGCCTGATTGATAACCAAGTCCCATGCCAAACCATGCTTCTTTGTAAGGCATCTTAGAAGGTTTCCAAGTGATCTATTAACCACCTCAGTCTGACCATCAGTTTGTGGATGGTAGGCTGATGAAAAGGATAACTGTGTGCCCAACTTTCTCCACAAGGTCCTCTAGAAGTGACCTATAAACTTAAAATCTTTGTCGGTTACAATGGACAATGGTAAACCATGAATTCTTACTACCTCTCTGAAAAATAGACTTGCAACATGAGATGCATCATTTGTGCATTTACATGGCACAAAATGAGCCATCTTGCTGAACCTATCAACAATAACAAACACACTATCCACCCCTCTGGCTGTCCTGGGTAACCCAAGCACAAAATCCATGCTGATACTTTCCCAAGGTCTGTTGGGGATGGGAAGGGGCTGGTATAGACCTACATTTGAAGACACACCCTTGGCCCTTTAATAGATTGCACAAGTAGCTACATACTTCCTCACATCTGATTGCACCTTTGTCCAAAAATAGAACCTTGTGACTTGTTCTAGTGTCTTGTCTAAGCCAAAATGTCCTCCTAAAGAACCATTATGCTTCTCCTTGATGATGTTGTTCCTCATGGAACACTTAGGTATACACAACAAATTGCCCTTAAACAAGAGGCCTTCCTGCAAAACAAAATCTGCATACTTTCTATGGAATGTGTTAGCCAAGTTCACACAAACATCATAAGCCTCTTTGAAATCTAAATCTTCTTTATACAACTCCTTTAAATAGTCAATGCCCATGTTTTCTACCTGAATTTCATGAACAATAAGCAGCCTCGTACTTAATGCATCAGCCACCTTGTTAGAAACACCTCTTTTGTGCTTAATTGTGAAGGTATAAACTTGCAGTTGTTCCATCGATTTAACATGTCTATGGTTCAATTTTTCTTGATTGTTTAGAAAGCTTAAAGCATGATTATCAATAAACACAATAAATTCTTTGGGCAGAAAATAATGTCTCCATTTCTTAAGAGCTTGCACCATTGCATAGATTTCTAAGTCATAGGTAGAATACCTTGGCTTGGCTTCTTTCAACTTTTCTGAAAAGAATGCCACCGGATGTCCTTCTTGGCTGAGAACAACACCAATAGCTTGCTGACTTGCATCACACTTAACAACAAACACCTTATCAAAATCAGGGAGTACTAAGGTAGGCAACTCAGCCACCTTTGTTTTCAACAACTCAAAACTATCATCAGCTTCCTTTGTCCATTGAAATCTACATTTGACTCCACCCTTGATGGTGTTGAGGATGGGAGTACTAATGTGACTGAAACCTCTAATAAACTTCCTATAGAAAGTTGCCAATCCATGGAAACTTCTCACATCTCCCACTATTTTTGGGGTAGGCCAACTGAGAATAGCCTCAACCTTAGAGGGATCCATCTTCAAACAACCATTTGAAATGACAAATCCAAGGTATACAAGTTCAGTTTTCATGAACTCACATTTGTCTAAGTTGATCATCAACTTGTGCTCATGTAGCTTCTCGAACACCTGACCAACATGCTTCACATGGTCTTCTCTTATCTTGCTAAAGATTAGTATGTCATCAAGATAAACAATAACAAATTTACCAATGAATTCAACTAATTCCTCATTCATCAGGCACATAAATGTACTTGGAGCATTGCTAAGACCAAATGGCATAACAAGCCATTCATAAAGACCCTCATTAGTCTTGAAAGCAGTCTTCCATTCATCTCCCTGTCTAATCCGGATTTGATGATAACCAGATTTCAAATCAATCTTTGAGTAATAGCATAATCCTCCAAGATAATCTAGAAGATCTTCAATCCTTGGCATTGGGAATCTATATCTTATGGTGATCTTGTTGATGGCCCTGGGATCCGTGCATAACCTCCACTTTCCATCCTTCTTAGGAGCAAGTACACATGGGACTGCACAAGGACTTAGACTCTTCCTAATCAGCCCTTTCTCCAAGAGATCTTGAATTTGTCTTGCCACTTCTTCATTTTGTTGTGGTGTCAGCTTATAGGCAGCCTTATTAGGCAATGTAGCACTAGGTATTAAGTCAATCTGATGACTTATGTCCCTCATGGGTGGTACAGAGTTAGGAACTTCCTCTACCACAAGATCTTGATACTTGTCTAGAAGTTGCTGCACTTCAAATGGAATCTCCTTCTGTTTTTGTTCTTGTTGATCTGATCCACTCTTGGGCTTCTTGACCAAGGCATACCCTTGGGTATCCTTCTCCTTCAAGAGGTTTAAAAACTCTTTGCCATTTACCACCATGACACTGCTGTCATTTTTCTTCCCCCCGGGCTGCTCCAACATAGGATCCATCTTGAATGGTCTTCCATTCTTGGTGATGACATAAGTATTCTTCTCACCATCATGCTGTGCTTTGACATCATATTTCCATGGGTGGCCAAGAAGCAGATGACATGCATCCATAGGGATGATTTCACATAGCACTTTGTCCTTGTAGTCACCAATTGCAAATTCAACCCAAGTTTGTTCTTCCACCATGAAACTTTGGTTCTTGTTCAACCAAGAGATCTTGTGAGGACTGATATGAGGTAGCCTCTTTAACTTGCACTTCTCAACCATCTCAGTGGATACCACATTCTCAGTAGATCCTAAATCTACTATGATTTTGCAAAGCTTCCCATAGGCTATGTCTTGGGTTCTAAAAAGATTCTTTCTCTGAGGGGGCTCTTGTTTTAATGGTATTTTCAACATAGACCTCTTAATCATCATACTTTCTCCTTCTAGAATAGGTGTAGCACTTCCCATTGGTGAATTTGTACTCTCACAATCATCATCCTTTACCAACTGATTTCTCTTTCCACTGTCATGAGAGCTGCTGGCTTTCCTTGGGCATTTGTTCATTGTATGGCCAACTTGGTTGCAGCCATAACACCTTCCAGTGAAGACTCCTGGTCCTCTACCTCCTCCACCATTTCTCCCCCTACCATTAGGACTTCTCCAACCTCTAAAGCCTCCTCTATGCTATGTTTCTGATTGTGTTTCTTGCTGACTGTTATTTTTAGTTTTGTGGAACTGTCCACGGCCAAAACTGCCTCTTCCTCTTTGGTTTTTGCCACCTCTTCCTCTAGCACTTTGTTCACCCTTCCTTCTCAGCTTTTCCTCTGCTCTGGAGGCCAATAAGAAGCATTCATCCACTATTTTTGGTATCACTAAACTGATCTCATCTTGTAGATTGTATTTCAGACCATTTAGGTACCTAGCCACCATCCATTTTTCATCTTCATTATGATTTTCCCTCATACTTAGTCTATGAAATTCTTCTGTGTAGGCAGCCACATCCATGTCTTTTTGTTTCAAATTCTGGAATCTCCTAATGATTTGAATCTCATAGTCAGGTGGCATGAACTTGCTTCTGAGCATAGCCACCATTCTACTCCATTTAGTGATGGGACTCTTCCCAATCTTCTCCCTCTCACTTTGTATGTAGTTCCACCACACAAGTGCAGAACCTCTTAGCCTTGACTTGGAAAACTTAACCTTTTTGCTGTCATTGAAGTCCTTGTGATCAAAGAAGTTGCATATAGCTTCTATCCAATCGGTGAGAGCATCTCCATCCATCTTGGGATCACCACTGTCTCCATGAGCACCCCTAAGTGCATTTAAGAAAGCTTTCTGATCTACAGACATGTCTTGCTCTTGAGAACTCTCTTCTGCCTCTACTTCTTCATTTGTGTTAGAAGAACTTCCCTCTTCTTTGGTCTTGCCCTTAGACTTCTTTTCTTCTTGCAATCTTGCTTCTTGCAATCTTGCTTCAACCATCTCTTCCACCAACTTCTTGATGGCTTCTTGACTCATTGTACTAGCCTCTGTTTCAATCTCCTTGTGTAACATACACTACTTCCAATCAGATATTGGCTCTGATACCAATATGATGTAGAGGTATAGGTAGTAGTTAATAAAGTTCACACAATGAACTTAGATTCCAATGTTTCCTTCAAAAGGATTTCAAAGGTTATGTGACACAAGCCTACACAAGGCTATACAAGAGGCTGACCTAGTCTAGGACCACACCCTGGTGTCCACCATAAGACTACTCAACCCTATTTTGGGGAGTCTCTACTCAACCCAATCAACAACACAAACACCTTCTAGGACAGCAATCAACCTACTAATACCTCTACCATAGGATCTTCACACTATACCCAACATATACTTATCAAGGACATGACCAACATGAGGTCTCTAACCCCATAACTAAATTCTGTACTCTACAGGACAATGGACAGCAAGTTACCATATGACTGTCCTATGACAGTGCCTAAAGGAGACTATTTTCTTGTAGTCCTTGAGAATAACTAACACAAGGATATCTCCTCAAACCTCCAAAGGGAAATTAGGACACTTTACACATTCCAATACCCACTATGGACTTACATCTACCCTCCAAGTTACAAAGCCGTACTCTGTCACAGGTTACAATAACATCAAACTATTCTTTTTAGGAAATAGGCCTAATTTGAAGGCTCAATGAAGGAAGTGTGCCAACTTCACTTGTTTAGGAGCACATAAGTACCTACACAGGACTGTCATCACCTACAAACACCAAATTCATCAACCATATGATGAAATACTTGGCTATTTTGTGCATTTTCAATACTGTCCATCCATTGCATGCTAACTAGTCACTGTCTAGACTAGATAGTATCATGCCAAACACCTTTGGGAGAGGAGTATAACCTGCCAAACAACAAAAAACATAAACTCTAATCTACCTTCCTCCATCCTACCAAAAATGGATGATAACTTTTAGAGGATAGAGGAAAAATGGTTCATTTTGTCCCCAAAACCCTAGCTATGGAGGGTTTAAACCAGTTTGCACAAAATAGATTGAAACAAACAGAAAAAAATGTTTCAAAGGCTCTAAGTATATGCAAATGGAAGGTATCTCAAAATCCTAACATATTTCCCAAACCTCAGTTCCTGAACTATCCGTACTAGGCCGTACTATACGACTGTCTTAAAAAAAAGCAGAAAAAAATTGTTTTTCCTTCTAAAACTCCTCTCTTTTTTTATTCTATTTTGGCATGTCATACAATATTTTATTTATAGAAGGTTTTAGCAACCTTTCCACTTCTCTTTCAACTGTACAACTACCCACCAAGGGCAGTGAAACATTGGAAGTTGCCTTTGCATAAGAAACTCTATGTTTCAAAAGGGAAAAACCTTGAAAATAGGCCTTATTACCACTATAGTGGACTAGTCAATCAAAATGAACTAAGTACTTATTACAAAACATGAGAATGGATTTCAAAGCCTTAGAGGAAATAGAATAACATGATGACAAACTAGGAAATAGCCAAAAAAATGACTAAACTGGGAGCTCTTGCACCACTTTTCAATGGAAACCAATCAAGGGCCCCTCATAGGGCAAATCAAAGATGCACAATTTGGATTTGCCACTTTTTTAGAGGAGAGGATAAAGATGATAGTTCTTGTAATCGACGTTCCAACTTCATATGGAGTGTTGTTGGGATGAAATTTTTGCAAAGATGTTGGGGGTGAGATCAACATTGATTTGTCCGAGGCTAGAATACCTATCAAAGGTGTTATGTGAAAACTTCATCTAGAGAGAGAAGCCAAGTACATTGTAACAAAGAATGAAGATTTGAAAGATCAAATTCTCTTTGAGTGCTCTGGAATGGGTACTTATTTCTTGACCATAGATGAAGATCCTATGTCATCAGATGAAACTTCAAACAAAGATCTGGGAATAGGTGAATCATTCTCTTCAAGGGAAGAGAATTTAGATTTTGAAACTCTCAAGGTAGGAAGTTTAAATGGTGTTTGGACTTTAGAGTTTGATAGTAGTTGTTCTTCAATTGGATCTAGAGCAGGGATAGTCCTTATATCTCTAGAAGGAAAAATCTTCCCCTTTTCTTTCAAATTGCAATTTGATAATACTAACAACACTACAGAGTATAAAGCCTTGTTGTTAGGGATGGATGTTGCACAAAATAAAGGAATTAAAACTCTTTATGCTCAAGGTGATGCTAAACTAATCACCTGTCAAGTAAGAAATTTGTATTAGACAAAGAATGAAAGGTTAAGGCATTATTACAATCATGTTTGGGATTGCATTGAAGATTTTGATGTCTTTGATATATCAATGGTTCTAAGGGAGTACAATGATAAGGCAGACTCTTTGGATGTATCGGCCACTCTCCCGGTTCCTCACAAGGATTTTCAGGGAAACAAGTATACTATTGAGTTGGTATTCAAACCTAGTGTTCCTAATAATGCCAATCATTGGTAATTTTTCAACAATGATGATCAAATCATTGCCTTTTTGGAGAAGGTATAAAATTTCAATGAATTATACTTTGAAGGGACTGACTCTACTCCTTGAGAATCAATCTCTGAGGTAAATAAGGAAACTGGTGAAGAAATTTTGTAGCGGAAAGGGAATAAGGTTCCCAAAGGATTGGTTTCTCTAGAGAAACTCTTTGATAAGAATGATCATTTTATCAAATGACAATAAAAGTCAGGACCAAATTCATCAACAGAGGTTGAGCAATTTAATCTGGGTACAAAAGATGATCCCAAAATGATAAACATTGGGAAATGTTGCTCATTGGAGGAAAGAAATCAGTTTGCAGTGCTTCTACAATGATACATTGATGTGTTAGCATATTCATATGCTGATTTGAAATCATTCTGGCCCAAGGAAGTTCAACATGATATTCCTCTCAAGTCTAGGTCTTTGCCTCATAAACAAAAACAACGACAATACAATCCTAAGATCTCAAGTACCATTCTTGTTGAGATTCAAAAGATGTTAAATGCTAAAATCATTTTTCCTATTGGTGTAGGAGCACCTTGGCAAATTAATGTTGCCCTAGACAAATCTTTGAGTTTGATTAAATTTTTAATGCTTCAACATTGTAATAAGGTTAATCAAGTCACTAGGTCATTAGGAATGTTCAAGTTTTATCCTCATTTGCAAAATGGGAAAGTTATCTTTCAAAAAATGTAAAAAATGTGTGGAAGGTGAAGAGTCTTTTGGCTCTTAGTTTGTTCCAAGGAAGTTAGGAACTGAAGAGTCAAAGAGGGAATGCCTTTAAAAGGCCTTGTAATATCCAAAGAATTTGGAGGTGATTGGAGATTTGAAATGGAATGGTAAAAGGCAATGTTTTTCTGTATTCTTCTTCAAAAATTCACTATTTTCTGGCCTTGTACGGCTCTGTACAGGCAGGAATTCATTTCTAACTGATTGTGTATGAAAGTTCTTTCAATCACCTTCCACTAGAAGTTTGTCTCATGCATTTTGATTGTATTTTGAATTAGTTATTATGATTTTTCCAAGAAATGTCAAAAACCCTAATTAGGGTAAACAGTGGTATGAAAATCTTGTGTTTCTCCTGGTTTATCCATTGCATGTTACTAATCCTTGGTAGAAAATGATGGTGGTAGTAGTTACCTTCATATTCTTGAGGTCTCTGACCAAATGACTAAGGTTGATGTGGAAAAAATCAAGGTTTATGACTGCATTTCTGTGTCACAGTCCAGAAAACAGTGTCTTGAGAACAGTCAAGAGGTATAGGACTTGGTGTTTGATGAACTACTTAACAATTTGGAATTTTGATGGTTTTATAAGCATGAGTAGGTCCATTTAACACTATTGGATGGATTGGTTGAGGGAGATTGAGGCAGGAGATAGGAGAATCAATAATACCCTATGTATGCAAGACCTAATAGGCCTAATTGGCACGGTGACAGTCCTGATTTGAGCAGTTCTTTTCAAAGTAACATATATTGGTTTTTAGATATGTTTTAAAAATTGTTAATGGGTATTCAAATATGCCTTTACAGTCTTGAATGGTGGTCTTCACTGAAAGTTATGCACTGATAGTCCCTAAAATAGGGCTACTAGGAGTTTGACAGTCAATGAAGAGTTGGTTGCTTGCATGGTTGGACAGACCTTGGTATGTGCTTTGTTTATGTTAAATTGATATTCCTAAGGTATGAGAAGGCCTTGGGAAGTCTAGTTTGGCCTGAGAAGTTGAAACACAAAGTGGTGCTATGTAGAGGCCTTGGTTTATGATAAGATAATGGATTTGAAACCCATTTTTATGAACTATGTTAGTAAGAAGTTGAGTTTGTTATTTTCCTCTGCACCAGATTGGTATCAGAGCTAGCAAAAGCTCTGGGAGGAGATGTTATTTCTGAGATGAAGAGTTGAAACAATATGTTTGGTTGGTGACCATTATTTTGTTTGCTAAGTTGTATGGTTGCAGGTGCTTGGTCCATCTAGCTGCAGAAGGATGTTTTCTGAGGTTGTGTGTGTGGGTAGACAAGATGAGGTCTGTCATGACCATTCTCCAATGGAGATTAGGTTGGATAAGGGTGCAGAGAGAAACCACTGAGGAGAGAGTGGTAGGTGCATCACCAGGATCTGCTATTGGGTGAGATGAATGGTTTGGTGAGTTGGTGTTGTGAAGCAGTAGAGAGATGGATACCTGATTGAAGAAGCACTTGATGTTGCAGCTTGAAGAGTACTCCACTGATGGGAGTAGAAGGAGTCTAAAGAAGCTCTAAAGTTGATAGTTTGATTTGTTGGTTGGTTGGTCATCATTTCTATTAGTCTAAAGTTTAGAAGATTGAAGATAGAGACAGACAGAGATGCAGAAAAAGACTTTTGTTGCTGATACATTTCCAAGGGACTTGGAAATCTTTGTTGGTTGGTTGTATGGTGTAGGAGCACCTTGGCAAATTAATGTTGCCCTAGACAAATCTTTGAGTTTGATTAAATTTGTAATGCTTCAACATTGTAATAAGGTTAATCAAGTCACTAGGTCATTAGGAATGTTCAAGTTTTATCCTCATTTGCAAAATGGGAAAGTTATCTTTCAAAAAATGTAAAAAATGTGTGGAAGGTGAAGAGTCTTTTGGCTCTTAGTTCATTCCAAGGAAGTTAGGAACTAAAGAGTCAAAGAGGGAATGCCTTTAAAATGCCTTGTAACATCCAAAGAATTTGGAGGTGATTGGAGATTTGAAATGAAATGGTAAAAGGTAATGTTTTTCTGTATTCTTCTTCAGAAATTCGCTGTTTTCTGGCCTTGTACAGCTCTGTACGGGTAGGAATTCATTTCTAAATGATTGTGTATGAAATTTCTTTCAATCACCTTCAACTAGAAGTTTGTCTCATGCATTTTGATTGTATTTTGAATTAGTTATTATGATTTTTCCAAGAAATGTCAAAAACCCTGATTAGCGTAAATAGTGGCATGAAAATCTTGTGTTTCTCCCGATTTATCCATTGCATTTTACTAATCCTTGGTGGAAAATGATGGTGGTAGTAGTTACCTTCATATTCTTGAGGTCTTCGACCAAATGACTAAGGTTGATGTGGAAAAAATCAAGGTTTATGACTGCATTTCTGTGTCACAGTCCAGAAAACAGTGTCTTGAGAATAGTCAAGAGGTATAGGACTTAGTGTCTGATGAACTACTTAACAATTTGGACTTTTGATGGTTTTATAAGCATGAGTAGGTCCATTTAACACTGTTGGATGGATTGGTTGAGGGAGATTGAGGCAGGAGATAGGAGAATCAATAAGACCTTGTGTATGCAAGACCTAATAGGCCTAATTGGCACGGTGACAGTCTTGATTTGAGCAGTTCTTTTCAAAGTAACATATGTTGATTTTTAGATATGTTTTAAAAATTGTTAATGGGTATTCAAATATGCCTTTATAGTCTTGAATGGTGGTCTTCACTGAAACTTATGCATTGACAGTCCCTAAAACAGGGCTACTAGGAGTTTGACAGTCAATGAAGAGTTGGTTGCTTGCATGGTTGGATAGACCTTGGTATGTGCTTTTTTTCTATTAAATTGATATTCCTAAGGTATGAGAAGGCCTTAGGAAGTTTGGTTTGGCCTGAGAAGTTGAAACACAAAGTGGTGCTATTTAGAGTTCTTGGTTTATGATAAGATAATGGATTTGAAACCCATTTTTATGAACTATGTTAGTAAGAAGTTGAGTTTGTTATTTTCCTCTGCATCACCTATCCATCACTCAACATGGATAGCTAACATCATTCCTATGAGAAAGAGGAATGGAGAAATCCGCATATGTGTGGATTTCTGTAATTTGAATTAATCATTACTGAAGAATAATTACCCATTGCTGGTAATGGATCAAGTACTACAAATAGTGACGGGTTTAGAGATGATGTTTACATTAGATGTCTTTTTAGGATATAACCAAGTGGAGGTGCATGAGAAAGATCAACACAAAACAACCTTCACTACTCCATGGGGCACCTTTGCATATCGCAGAATGGCCTTCGGGTTGATTAATGCTGGTGCCACCTTTCAGAGAGTGACGGTCTTAGCTTTTTGAGATGAGATGGGCAAGATCATTATGGTCTACCTTGAAGATTTAATTATCTTCTAAAAGAAGCGTCAAGATCATTGGAATCATCTACAAGTGCTTGAAAGGTGTCGTCAACATGGGATCTCTCTCAATCCCAAGAAGTCTATTTTTGGGGTTACTGAAGGTAAGTTTCTTGGGCACATTATGTCTAAGGAAGCAACCAAGATTGATCTCAAATGGGTCAAGTCTATAAAGAGTCTTACCTTACCATCCAACAAAAATCAAGTGCATTCTTTCTTTTGGAAGGTTAACTTCTTGCAGAGATTCGTACCTGATTTTGTTGAGAAGACATGTCATATCGTTGATATGATGAAAGGAAAGTCAACCATCCATTGGAATGCAGAAGGAAAAGCTACATTTAATGAGATAAAGGAAGTAATTTTTCATGCTCTGATCTTAGTTTGTCCAAACTATACCAATGACTTCATTATGTATAGTTATGCTTCAGAGCATACTTTATCTACTATTTTGGTGTAGCAGAACAGAGAGGGATTTGAATCTCCTATAGATTTTATGAGCTGTACTCTAAAGGTTCATGAGATCAATTATTCACCCATGGAGAAACATGCTTACGCTGTGGTGAAAGCGGTTAAGCACTTTAGCTATTATATTATCAATTCTCATACCATAGCATTGGTATTTGATTCTACAATCAAGTCCCTCTTGACTCAATAGGAATTTGGGAGCAAGAGAGGTAATTGGATTGCCAAGATCCAAGAATATGATATGGAGATCAAGCAAAGATGGTGCGTGGAAAAGGTTTGTGTCAACTTATTGCAGAAAATAAACCAGAAGAAATATCCAGTGATGAGGAAGTAGACACAGAAGAACTTCCCATAGTCTTGTTTGTAAACACAATGGATTAGTGGTATTCCAACATTGCACATTTCCTCACATATGGAGACTTTCCAAAATATTTGTATTACAAAGAGAAGAGGACAATCAAGCTTAAGGCTACAAACTTTGTTCTTTGGGACAACAATTTATACAAGCGAAGCATTGACGAAATTTTTCTACGGTGTGTGGATAAAGAACAACAAGACAAGTTGTTGGAATATTTCAACAACTTGGCATGTGGAAGACATTTCTCAGCTCCAATCATGGCTCACAAAATTTTGTGAGAAAGATATTACTGGCTTACACTTTTTCAAGATGCATATGCCTGGGTGCGTAAATACGAGTTGTGCTAGCAGCTTGTGGGGAAATCCAAGTTGGTAGCCCTACCCCTCAAACCAATATTGAAGATCCCTTCCAACAATGGGGTATTAACTTCATTGGTGCAGTGAACCCACCATCAAGTGCAGATCATAGCTATGTCCTCATGGCTACTGACTATTTCACTAAGTGGGTGGAGACAGTTCCAGTCAAGCATGCCACTTTAGAGGTTGTTCATAACTTCCTCAAGGAAAACATTATCTCAAGGTTTGGAGTACCTAACAAAATGTTAGCAAACAATGCTACTTGTTTCTCATCCCATGAGATAATTGGGTTTTGTTTTGAATATGGGATTACTTTATATCACTCCTCTGACTATTATCCCCAAGGGAATGGTCAAGCTATGTCAAGCAACGAGAACTTGGTCACCATTATCAGGAAGTTAGAAGAGAATTAGAGGTCTTGGTACAAGGCATTATATGACGCATTGTGGTCTGATCACCTCACTCCCAAACGAGTGATCGATATGTCTCCTTTTCAAATACTGTACATGTCTTGAATGCAGAGATACCCATCACATTGGAGTTTCCCACTCTTAGATTGGCTAGGGCAATCAAAGATGAGATGTTTGAAAGTTCTATACATAGTGTTGGATGTTCCTTACTGAACTAGAGGAGAAACACACAAAGGTGGTGGACCGCATTGCTTATCATCAAAGTCAAGTCAAGAATCTTTTTGACAAAAATGCCAAGCCATGAGAATTCCAAGTTGGAGATCTAGTTCTTTTGTGGGACAAGAAAAGAGAGCCAAAAGGAATGCATGAAAAGTTTGATTCCTTGTGGAGAGGTCCTTTCCTGATTCACCAACTCTGTGGTGAAAATAGTTTCTATTTGGCATACTAGGATGGAACACCATTCTTGCTACCTCACTGTGGACAACATCTCAAGCTTTTCACTCAATGAAGTTCTAGATAATTTTGTACATTTTTTATATTTTTGTATAGTCTTTTTGTTCTTGTCATCATTGTAAAGTCTGTCGCTTGACTCTATGGCCCAATAGATGAAGACACTTAGAGTTCTCATATTCTTCTCCCTTTGTTTGTTTTATAGAATGATTGAAGGAAGCTCGCTAGTTAGAGCTAGTTGTTATCCATTAATTTAGCTGACTCAATTCATGGGATAACCCTTATGAAACTTGTCCATTTCATAGACCATGAGCTCTAGGCATGCAAAATGAGACAACTCAAATTTGGCCTCACGCGTAGTCCCATGCCTAAAAAAGTCATTTTTAGTTGCGTGAAATTTTCACCCCTTGAAGAAAAGCAAAATCTAGTTTTTTCCACGACTTAGTATTTTTTCTTAATATGTAAGGTTAGAGAAAAAGTCCGACCTTACATATGCAAAGCCAGAGAATTTCTCCGCCACTGCATTTTTTGAAATTTTTGACAAGTGTAAACTCGGAGAAAAAACCCACTCTTACACATGCAGGAGTAGAGAATTTCTCTATGTCTGAATACCATCCCAACACGAGTGGGTGTTTAATGGCACTAATTGCAGTCTTCTATATAATTACTATGTTTTAATTTCTTTGTTACCCTATTTTTTTATTGTTTTCCTCTGCCATTTTTTAGCGCCTTCGCACCTCCTCATTCACCGTTTGGCCTCTCATTTGCATGCTTTTGATTGTGGATTTTCTTTGGTCTTCAACAATCATAGGTAGGGTTCCTTGTTCTTTCCCTTTACTTCATTTTACTTCCTTTTTGTTTTAAGTTTTATTTTATGTTTTAAATTGAACCCTAGGTTCTTTTATCTCGGCCAACCTCCATTAAAAACAACGTAGGTCAGGGTTTTTTCTCCTAAAACATAGTTTTAAGTTAGTGTTTCTCAAAGAATAATCTCCAAGCAAAACAATCTTTAAAAATAGTCACTTTGCCAAATCCCAGTTTGATCTAGTAGATCGTAGGATCATGTTGTGTAGAGAATTTTCTCTGAACAACACCACTGGTAATAATACTAGTGTTGTTTGGAGAAAATTCTCTCAACAACACAAACTCAACCCTACTATCTAGCGAAAAGTCATGTGCATGTTGGAGAAAATCCTCTGAATGACATGACTCAATGTTAGGCATGTCATTAAGAGAATTTTCTCTGAAAGACATGACCTACTCATTAAACTAAAATGCAAGTTAGAGAAAATTCTTTGACCTGCATCCAATGAAATACCCTCCAAGTGCAGTTTAGAGAATTTTCTCTGACCCGCATTTTGTTAAGTTTTTCCCATGTAAGGGTGGAGAATTTCTCTACCCCTACACCATCAAAATTAGTTTGCCTCATGTAAGGGCAGAGACTTTCTTCACCCCTTCATATCAAAACATGTTTTTCAAAGTGTAATTTGGAGAATTTTCTCAGACCTACACTGAGAAATTTGGTCTACTCTATGCAAGGGTGGAGAATTTCTCCACTTCTGCACAAAAAGTGTTCAAACCTAAAATGTAGTTCAGAGAATTTTCTCTGAACTACACTGAAAATTGAACTACCCTCATGTAAAGGCGAAGAAATTCTCCAACCCTACACTTTGTAAGAAATGACTTATCCATGTAAGGTGGAGAATTTATTTGACCTTACACCAAGTGATGTTCTTCAATGCAGAAGTGCCATTTTTCTCCACCATTGCATATTTCCTAGCAAATGAAAAATATGCCAACTTTGGAGATTTTCAACACCATCTTTTAGTTTCTCAACAAATGTCAGAAGCATCTCTTGCAAAGAACATGAAGTACAAATTCCAAGGGGTGGTTCTGACATCCACAATGGAATTAAATGTCGATCAAATCAGAGACACTGAAATCGGACATGTGGATATGGCAGAATTTCTAGAGAGATTGACCAAATAGCTAATTGCACCAAATATGTGGGCTATTCTTGATAGTAGAATCCACTTGGTAGCCGCATTCCCAATCTCTACACAGAATCCTAAGTTTGTCTTGGCGGCAGCTGCCCGCTTTGATCAAGAGAGAAAGTCTATGAAAGATGCCGATGGTAAAGTTGCGATTCATCTTGATGAAGAGTATTTTGACAAGATCTTTAGTTGTCCTAATATTGAAGAATACCTAGATATCATTGTGGAATCAGCTCAGAAGAGTTATGACAAGAACATAGAAAAATACAAGAAAAATATAAACTCTCGTTGGCTCAAGACTTCTAGGCCTACCATTTCTAGGTGGCCAAAGAGAATCTATCACAGTGAGTTTGAGGAGGAATTTGGGGATTTGATCACACTCCTAAGTTGGTTCAAAGGACATCCCACATCCAAAACATTTTGGGAGTGGATCTATCAATATATTACTAATATCAAGAAGAACAAGCAAAAGATCTTTTGAGGGAAACAGATCAGTGATACCATTTGTCAACAACTCTCTACGGTATCTACTTCTCTCAAGTTCTATATGACATCTTATTTGGTATATGTTGCAACATAAATGAGATCCTTTCATGGTTTGTCTTCCATTGGAGATAGAAGACAAGTAGCAGTGTATCAATATTATCCACAGTTGACTCTAAAGGAGAGTCTAAAGCATTTCAGAAGGGTTAATGACACCTTCTTTTACAAATGTATTTGCATGTTTGATAAATACCTAGTAAAGAAGAGGGTTTCAGATGCAGCATGGGATCAGGCAAAGAAGGTTGGTTGCATATTCTTGCAATTCCCAACCTTCACCTACATCAAGGTAGGAGGTTTTAGTGAGCAACCCTGCATGTTGCCAAGGTATCTTGGTGATAAATTGGTATTGATGGAGTTGTGTTGATAGATAATGAATGTCCACAAGAAGCAAGTAGAGGCTCATAGGTTTGGGTTTAAGTTTCCAATCACTATTGGTTGATATACAATATCTACCACCCCAAAGGCCAAGATGATGGAAACCAAGCTACAATGAATTACTCTCAAGGGGTTCAAAAGCCAGAATGACTTTGATTATAGAGAGATGAAGGATAAGTTGAAAGGAAATTACACTCATGTCCACAAAGTAGAAGACATATTGGCTGAGTGTAGGACATATGAAGATGTAAGGAAGGTTGACTACAATTAGCTAACCTTGGATCAAATCAGATATTTGAGGCTTGCAGATGTCCCTGAGCATATAGAGGATGATGGTGATATATTAGATCCTCTATATGAGGGTAATCAAATTGCTTCAACTCCTCTTCCACCAATTTAGTGGTCATTAAAGGAATCCACTTTTATTAGGGACAGGTTCCAACTCAGCCTTGCCAATACTAACACCTAGTTGGAGAAGAATGAGACAAAACTAAAGCCATTCAAGATAGGGTTTGAAGAGGAACATGCTGAAGAAACTTCTAGTAAGTGAGAGGAGCTTAGAACTAAGAATAAAGAAGATGCTTTTGGTTCTGGACAAAGGTTAAAATTTGTTTTAAAAAACAAAGGTGAGAAAGGAAAAAGAGGGAACATCTACACAAGTGTCTACTAAAGAAGATCCTTTTATGGTTGAAACACAAGCTCCTCTTGCTACATCCCTATTGGAATCATTGTAGGTGTTATCTCTGACTTCACCTCCTGTTGTTACAACTGTACAATCTTTACCTTTTGTGTTTATCACTCCTATTTCTATGCAAACCATTTATTCATCTCTCTCATCACCCACAAGTTACTCATTTTTCCAAAGTCCCCCTCATGGTACCCTAGAGAAAATGTTTGGATCACTTTCCTCCTTGCCTAGTCCCACATGTTCATCATCGCCACTCTCCAATCTATTCATTACAACCCAATTGGATTTTGACAAGGTCATATCCACTCCTGCACCCAAAGTGCCAACAAAAATCAACCCCACTACCGTGTTGACCCAAACACCACCCATCGTCACCACCACTCCATTGGTATCTACTCCATTACCAGATACCTCCATTTCATCTTCCATTCCATCCACCTCACAAATCACTGATACTACCCCATCATCACAATCTTTAGCGACACAATCTAAAGAAGATCTATCCACTCTTCCCCCTTGGTTGATATCTCAAAAACCAAAGAGGAAGAAGTAAGTAGTATCTCCAGATGATTTTGACTTCAGTCAATTGGTTCCATTAAATCCCAAATCTGTAACGAAGGCAAAAACCATATAAAGGATGGTTGTGGACTCAGCTAGAAATAATTATGCAGAGGTTTCTGTGCCACCTAAGGATAAGAACATTGAAGATATCCAAGATGGTGACTATTCTATTTCATGAATAAAACTTTGGCAAACAAATGCATGAAGGTGCTAAGGAAGATCTATAGGCAGCATTGACATCTTTCCTTGAGAGGTATGATAAAGATAAGTTGATCAAGGATCAACTCAAAATTCAGGTGGAGCAATTGACCTCTATTCTACTAAAAATAACTCAATATTTTGAACCAGTATAGCTTGTGTGAACCTGTGTTGATGAAGAAGTTATTCAGAAGGCTGAGAATATTAGAGTACAAGGGTAGGCAGTTAGTGCCTGGATAGATAGAATACATGCACAACATACTAGACTTATACAATCTTCTATCAAACTTTTTTACAACTCTGGGGAAGTAAATGTAGAGTTGAATCAAACTCTTGAGATGCTATCCCAAGACTTGTAGCTGACAAAGAAAGATGTTCATACCTAGACCTAGTTGCAGCAAATCAAGTTGGAGATTATGATAGAGCAGGGGGTAATCCCAAACAAGAAAGTGTATGTAGACTACAAGGAGGCCATGAGGAATAAAGTAGAAGTCCTCCAAAATTTGATCAATGACCTCAAGTAATCCCTGGATGTAAACATTACCAAGGGGCTAGAAATTTTTGATAAAATTAGAGAACTTCCTTGTCAAATGTTAGATGACAACCAGAAGACCGTCCCTATTAAAACATTTATCCAAGAGTTCAAAACATTGGTTCAAGCTGAAACAGAGACATAATCCTTTTCATTGGCATCAATTGATAAGCTGGGGCATTTTTAGGTGACCATGGATATGTTGTAGAAGATTCTAGACATGAATAAAGGAGTGCCGGTTAACATCTCAGACTCCATCACAAGAGTCCTTACTATTTTTAGATATACACCAGGGCCAAGTGGTAAAGAAGTCTAGGTGGCCTCGAAGAGATATGAAAATTTCTTAGGAAAAGATAAAGAGGACGAATTTCATGTGTCTATGGACACTTAGTTTATTTTCAAAGCATTTCATATGTAGTTTTGTAAGATGTAATTGACATTTCATATGTCTTTTTGTTATATGTAATTTACATGTAGGAAAAGTACAGAGTCCTAAGCAAAATCAGACTTTGTCTCGACTAAGTCAACATAGTTAGAATTTTCCTATTTTTGTTCATGGCTCCTCTCTATAAATAAGAGGGTGCTCATTTGTAAATATTACCTTTTGGCTAATGAAGTGAAACGCTGCTGCATTGAGAAACAACTTGAAACTTTGATTTCAAAGTGTGAATCTTTATTTCAATCAATACAAGAAAGTCAAGTGGGTATTCAATCTTTGTGTGGAGATCCGAGCTAACTTGGACAAGTTATGCAAATGTGAAACTTTCAGTGTCAACAGGATATGCAGAACTTTCCCTGCCATCAAGATATATGCAGATGACCCTTAAAATCCAACATATCCAATTGATGATGTCATCTTGTTAAAATCCAAATGGGTGTCTAAAATTCCATGTTTTGTGAGATTCTGAGAAAAATTGAACAAGTTATGCTTAGGCAAAACTTTGATTTGCAATAGGATATGCGAAACTTTGGCCTACAACAGGACATGTAGTAAACCTCAAATTCCCCATAATATGCAGTAGACCCCAAATTCCCCTCAATATATGGTAGGCCCTGTTTTCCCTGCAATATGTGGTTGACCCAGTTTTTCCCACAATATGCAGTTGACCCAGAATTTCTGGCAATATGTAGTTGACCTAGTTTCTTCCGCAATATCATGTTGGGTCACTTTTTCCTGCTTTACAACTTGAAAGTGCTCAGAAAGTGACAAAAATGGTTTTTGACCACCTGTATGACTGATCCAAGGGCTAATTAATGATTGACATGTGTCTCATTCATGTGATGAGTGTGGTGGCCACCTCAAATGCCTATAAATAGAGGAATTTCACACTAAAAGAGGGGGACTTCTCCATAGTGAGTTTTTGACTTTTGTTGTAGCTCCTTCTACAAATTTTAGATTTGAAGGAAAATTATTTTGGGTTTTTACAGGAAGGCTAGGATATTCTGGTATGACGGTTGGAATAATTGTAAGGCTTAGACCATGGCCTATATGAAGACCATTGTATTCTTGTTGTTTTCTATTGGTGTTGATTGCCTCCCCTTTAGCACTCTATAAATAATTTTGATAAAAAACTATAGCATTGGAGGACACCTTATTCCTCTCAAAAAAATTTCTTCTTATGTGAAACACCTCACTTATGGATCATGCAAAGTGTGACACATGTACAAAACTTCTTTGATGTGGGATATCACACACTCCAGCAATACATTTTCTATAACAACATTTTATGCAATCACAGATGCAAGGTCTAATGAAATAATAATGAACCATACAACCCTAACATATAGAATTAATCACACAATAGAAAATTCTAAGCACACAACAAAATGAATATAATTTAACGATGTCTTTATTTCATCCACAATAATTACATAAATCCACTGAGCATTACATTTAGGCCTTGAATCCTTGTAATAATAAAAAACTAAAAGGTCTTATATTCCTACACAATATATATCACTAGAATTTAATTCCTATTTCACACATTAAATACAAAATTATTCTACACTTTGAGTACTACCATGGGGTTTTCGTCCACTACCTACAACACAAGCAATGCACATTCAGATCAACAATTGATGCACTACTAGAGATCTCTAGACCTTAGATCCACAATTGGATATGGACTCTTTCCTGTATCTTCTATTATTCTAAAAAAATACACTCCTTTAGGATGCACCTCTTCCATCACTCATTCCATCATGTTGCTTAAATGAGTATAAACACAATTTATATAGGCACTTATTTAAATAAAACCTTCAAGGAAGGAAACTCATAAACTCTATGCTAATAAAATGACCATATGATGTGTTTTAAATTTACAACCTTTTTATACCATCCCTAGGCATAAAAAACCACTCTATTCTTTCACACAAATAAATAAGTATTCACTAAGAATCAACATGTCCTAAAATTGTCAAATATGTACACCTATAACTTTGAAATGATTCTAGTCAACCTAAATCTTCATTATAAGACATGGAAGGAAAATTATCTAATTTGGATATTTGAATCTCATGTCACTGTAAATCATGAAAGAGGAGATAATAAATCTTGATAGTGTTAATGTACAACTTCCAGATAATGGATTCTTTCTCATGCATTACCACATAGGCTTAAGACTATTAATTCAACCTATATCTTTATGTGGCATGCCTTAGGTTTTATGTAGACTTGTAAAACCTACAAAGTCTGAAAACTTTAATAAAAACTTCAAAAAGCTATAAAAAAGAACATAAAACTTAAAATAAATCATCACATCTTCTTGGGTGAAGTAAGATTATATGACCCTTGAGATGCTCCTACATTAGTTGTGTTATCCTACCTCTTAATATTTGTCTTAAGGAAGTGTATACACTAGAAAATGCACATGAGATACAAGTTAAAACAATAACCTATTTCATGCAAGTCTTAATATACCTCGGATTGAGAAAAAAAAATGCAAAACAAAGAATTTAAAGACTTAACTACATGCAAACCTTGATTGTGGATGTGCTCCTTTGATATTGGATGTAGATGACTCCTCATATAGGCAACATAACCTTGCTTCTCATGGAGTCTTGTAGTGAAAATGATAGCATTATGTTGCATGAAGAAGTATTCTTTGTGAAGGGGTGAGCTCCAATTTATAGATTTTTGGAGACTCAATTAGATGGTTGGGATTGAATTGAAAGATCAAGGGTGGAGGATCATTGAGAGCTCTCAAGAAAGGAGAGATTGACAAGTTTTATGATGAGATTGGATGAGAGGAGATGTCCTTGGATCAAGGAGGAATTAAGGGTCAAGATTGGGCTTTGGGAAGATTGGAGGGATGAGATTGTCTTGGTAGATGGGAGGTATGGTTTGGATTTGATTGGAATATTAAATTGGGGAGCATGGGTACATGCCCAATTTAAAATTTGAGGAAAAAGGATGAGTTGGATTTGCTTTGAATTTTAAATTGGAAGCATGGGTACATGCCTAATTTAAAATTGGAGGAATAGGGGATGGAGAGCAAAAGGAAATTTGTACATGGGTCCTTGACCATGCCCTTTATAAAAAGGCCATGTTGATATGTACAAGAGGCCATGCCTTTATACATTTGGACGAATGGAGAGGATTTGACCAAGGTTATATTAGGGTTTAGGTTGTACAAGTGGGGGATTAGGTTAGTTAAATAGGTTTAGGTGACCTAATCAAAAGTGTAGAAAATAGGGAATTAAATAAATATAAACATTTATTTAATTCATTCGATGGGATAAAGGGATAATAGATAAGTTAAATTTATCTAATGTTTGAACTATAGGCAGGGATTAATAAATGATAATAAATCATTTTGGCTAGGGGTAGGTACCGATGCAGGTACCAATACAGGTACAAATGAATAGTGAATAGTGTGTGAATAGTGATTTTAACAATAAAATATTGTAAAATCATGGATTGAAGGGGATTTGATCAATTAACTATTTGAACATGTGTTTATCCAGTTAACATGGTAGAAATAATGGTTTAGGGGTGTCTAGAGATGGTTTGGAGATGTTTAGGGATGGTTTAGAGGAGTTTAAGGATGAATCAGGGATGATTAGGGATGTTTAGGGATGAATAAGGATAGTTAGTGATGGTTAGGGATGAATTATGTATGTTTAGGGATGAATAGGGATGTTTAGGGATGAGATGAAGAGTGGACAATTTTAGGTGTCTACATTTTGCCCCTCTTTGAGATGGTGTTGCGAAGCAACATCATTTGAAAGAAATATAAAACATAGCACTAGGTAGGATAGAAGGGATAAAGATGCCCGAGCCACTCCACGCGAGAGTGATAGGGAGGGATGATGGTAAGGATGAATAGTAGGGATGATGCCCCCTTGAGAGGGCAGGTAGTTTTGAAGAATGCAGGTGCACTCTTGAAAGGATGGTTGGATTATAAAGAAGAGGGTGGAATATTAAAAGACCAAATGGATTGGGGGATAAGATAGGTTGGGTTTAAGGCATTGGAGGAAGGGGGCAATGGGGGATAAATGATAGGATAAATTATGAGATAGAAAGATGGGATGAAAGGATTAAGGAGGAAAATTGATGTATGCGACATATAAATGCCCAACATAATACAACCTTGTCTAGACATGTGAAGAAGAAAATTTAGAGCATAAGTCCTTAGTGCACAGAAAGTATTAAATGACCTTAGATGCAAAAGGATGACTGGTATGCAAAAGATGTTCCAAGACACACAAGATATGAATATTAGCTAGAGCAATGATAGTTCTTGACCCCATGGATTATGTGTTATGTTGCACTGATAAATGAGAGCCATCTTTATTTGATATGGCATGAGAGGTTATGCACCAAGGTATAAGGAACCAGGGTGACAATGTGTCCCATTTGTAAACATCAACTGATTAGGTCAAAAGAATCCATATGCCATATAGCACCATTATATGGAAGACCATGATACCGTTGTGGAAGGTAAGTTACAAGGACCCATACTAATGCAAGATAAAAGATAATGCACACACATAAGAAAGCACACATGCAAAAAAATGATTCAAAGACAAACATGATGTTTCCCCTAGTCAAGATGAAAAGCCAAAGTGTGAAGGATTGATGATGTTGGATTGTGTTGTTGACAATAAGAATAACACGAGGATTGGGAATGATATATCCTGATGATGATGATGGATGATTTGGATTCAAGGGTTGTAGCAAGGATAGGAATAAGACCATGGATGCGATTGGATGATTCTAATTATGATGCTAGATTGCAATGCACATTGATAAGGATTGATCTTGCGATTTGGAATTTTTGGATATTTGTATATTTAGGGGTTTGGATTGTTGGGAGGGATGCATTGGTTTGTGTCTAGATAGCTTTTAGCTATATCCCAGTGATAAGGGAAAGCCAAGTCTATTGACAAGGCATGATGGGATGATGAGGATGAAATGATAAGGGGATAATGGATAACAAATAGGAATGGTTAATGATGAGGGGATAATGGATAGGCGATAGTGGACAATGGATAGGGAGTAAAAGAAAAGGATGTAGGGATGAAAGTATAAAGGATAGTCTGGATAGGGTAATGAAGTGATGGGTTGATAGATGGGGGAATAGAGTGCTCAAACTGGATTCAAGGTATCAAAATCATAGTCAGGGGGAGGATAGGATGGGGATGTGGGAATAGGGGATGCCATGTTTGGAGGAAAGGATAGGGGATGAGGGAGGATGGGTAGGTGATAGAGGATGATGTTGTCAGGAATTAAGGTATCTCAACCTTTGCAAGTTCCTAATTTTGTATTTATGTATTCAACACTATGTTGTAGGATCCCATGTTGACTTGGCATAGTTTTCCCATGTGTCGGCACCATGTGTACATGCATCAAGATAAATTTTGGTGACTTTGTTAGCTGTGGTTTCCCCCCAAAATAATTAATGGGGGAGTGCAGGGGGGAAGACATGGAAAAACCAACATTGGATAACCACTAAAGAGACTTGATAAATAAGCAGCTAGAGAATGTGAAAGGTCATGGGATGCGAATGAGAATTGACATTGTGTACTCCTGAAAGAGCTTGCATTGCAACTGTGTTGTAATCATCTTTTGATTTGATAATACATTGTGCAGGTTTTTGAGTGTGGGGTTTTTCATTTGAAAGGGTTTTCCCCACATATATCTTGTGTTGTGAGTTTTGTATTTGCATTTAGATGTTGTTATTATCTTTCTGTTAATGTGCATCTAATAACCTGTAACTAGTAAAGATTAAAATTTGCATAACTTTCCTAATTAGATCAGTGTAGGAAGTTGTTTCTACATACCTTGCTTCCTTTTAGACATATGTAGGATGGATGGAGGAAATAGAGTGACCAACTAGGTAACATTTGGCAGTGTGAAGACATTATTTTATAAAACCACTTAAGGGACTGTGAGTTGAGAGAGGGGGACATGATGGTGGATAGAGGATATAGGATAGGTGGAATGTGTGTAGGTGATCTTCAAGGACTACATCATGTAGGAGGAAAAGGACCCATTCGAGATGTGTGTCATGCATGAAGAGGTTCTATGATGGTGGGGATGGATGGACATTATAAGATATGCTTGGAAGGAAGGTATGTCAAGGTGTGTCCAAGGTATGCCTTACATATTTTGTCCTTGTCCTTAGTAGGATCACAAGTGGGGAAGGAGGATGAAAGGACGATGATAGGATATGATGGGAAGATGTAGTGGATAGGAAACAATAGGATAAGTGCATAGGGATAGTGGAGGGGATTAATGGATAAGTAGATGGACAATGAGATAATAGGATGGGGAAATGATAAGTTAGGTGAGATTTTCCACCAAGTGTAGGGTGCAAATGGATGGAGGATTACGCATGATTCCCACAAGAGGTTTTCATCATGGTACTTGCCCAAGGTTCCACAAGAAGTGGTTTTCACCATTGCATGAATTTATTTCTCTTGACTTTTTTAATTTTTTGATTTTTTCAATTTTTTTGCTTGTTTTTTACTTTTTTTTTTGGTTTTTTTTCATTTGATACTTGGATGGGATGGATGGATTTGGATAGAGGAAGTGATTTGGAGGAGGGTGGGGACCCAAGCATCTATTTTCATAAGAAGTGGTTTTTATAAATGAAGGTGCAAGCCACACAACGGAAATTTGATTTTAACTTTGTTTCTATCCTCTAAACAATGTAGAATCAATGGAGATTGCAATAGAAATAAAACCCACTACATAGAAATAACATGTATGAAGAAACTAAAAACATAACATAGTATGCAACATGGAGAAAACCCTTTTGGGTAAAAAATCCATTAAGAAAAGAGGCTTCAAGTTGTATTATCTTCAAATATGAGATTACAATATATGCACTTCCTTTGTTTCTTTAGTCCTTCAATCCAACAACGCTTGTAATACTTTGATACACAACTGTAATACCATATCCTTATAAAATGGGTTTCCTTCAAGGGCAAGACAAACCAACAAAATCTCCACCGTTAGATCTGTGACCTAATGATGAACGGTCCAGATTTATAATGGTAATTTATATATAAGATGTGGCTTCCGAGGGTGTTGCCCCTGGACCCTCATCGGGGTGTGTGGCCCTTGGACCCCTCATTGGGGGGGCCATCTCCTTGGACCCTGTAGGGAGGGTACCCCCCTACAACCCCCCTCGGATAACCTACATCCGTTGGGTATCAGGATCAAACATGCGGCTGAAACAAGATCGCTACTTGGTGAATACTTCATCCCTTATGAATGATTTACAAACAATATTAGGAGTAATTAATTACATAGGATTTACAAGGTTGATGGCACCTTAATCCTAACAGTGATAGCATCCCATGTTGGATGGATGTTACACATGGACCATGTCAAATGTCACTATGTGTATGGGTGTTGGTAAATTATTGAGACGATGATGGAGTGGAAGGTGATAGTGGATTATGATGCATATTATGGATGGGTGACTGATTAGATTAATAAATATATATTATGGATGATGGATTATGCAAAACCATGGATCATAGGGATGTGATGGGGGAGAAATGTAGGATAGGGGATATAAGATGGAGGATGAAGGCATGTTGTAATGCCACAGAAATCAAGACCAATGGTTGCACACATTGTGATGGATGTTGAAGCTGATATTTGGGATGGGGAGTTGGGAGCAAAGGGGATGTTTTATTATGGGATCGGGATGAATGATTGGGGGATTGTCGATTTGGGAATTTAGGGACCCAAAAAGATTTAGGATTTTTAGGATTTTTTGATGGGGAATGGGATTTTTTGGATTTGGGGGTGGAGTGAAATGTGGATTCTCTACTTGGATGTGGTTCTTTTTCCTTAGGGACCCAGATCATTTTTGTATTTTCTTTTGGGGGTGTGGGCTTTTGTTACCTTTTGTATTTTTGATTTTGTTTGGATTGTGCATATCAATGCTTTATGACATGATACTCTTTAGGATTTTGATTTTTCACATTATGTGTGGAGGCATCAAAATTATTATTTTTGAATCCAATGGGGTGTTTGATAGCTTCATGTTTGGATGGTATGTTCATTCGTTGATCTTGATTAGGAATTTTAGGGGATCAAGATTTATGGATGGGGAAATTAAGGATGGGGTATAAGGGGATTTAAGGATGGGGATATTAGGAGTTGGGAGGAGTGTGGATTTGGGGAGATGTATGGTCACATGATTTTGGGATTGGTGGATGAAATAAGATGAAGGAGGAGGGATGGCAACATATGTTTTGAAGGTGCGATGAGGTGCACCGGATTTGGGATTGGAAGAAGTGTATTCGGGAGGTGTGTGGGTGGTACCAACATTCTTAGATTGTTTTCCTTGGGATGCATAGCCAAGGCCATGTGCACGAGGATGGATTTTGACATGGATGGCCTCCAAAATGTTGTTTTCATGAAGGCCTAGGACTTTACCTTGATAGTTCATGTTTTGGAGTATACAATGTGTGATAGGATGGGGTTCTTTTGGAAACAAGATGTGAGTCCATTATTAGATGGAGGGGGATGAACGGTGGAAGAAAGTTGTTCCTCTCCTACGAGAGAACCACCATGAAGGAAGGTAACGGGACCAAGATAATAGATAGTATATTTGGGATGGGGTCGATAGGTGATGGTAAAGGGTTGATGGGAGATGGTGAAGGAATGATGGGAGATGGTAAAAGATTGATGGGGAGGATGGGGGTCAATAGGATATGGCATGGGATTGAGAAATGGAGGATTTGGGATGCTTGAATCATGATTAGGATGGGGGTGGATGTTTTGACATACTTTGGACTAGGCTATTGACATAGTTACATTTGCATGGATGGTGTGATGGGGGAGGAGGATTTAGTTTCCATTAGTTGAATAGGCCCCTTGGATGGGGTAGATGGAGGAGAGGATGATACTTTGGATAGGATGGAGGAAGATGGTGTTGTGTTTTTGATGGGTGTGAGGTGGATAATAGGGTCATCAACAACACATGTAGGTGATTGGGAAGGAGTGGGATGACATGACTCCACAAGTTGGATTTGGATTTTTTTCTCTAAATCCTTAGCAAAGAGTACTTTTTGAAAGGATGATATAGATTTAGTAGGGGATTTGGATGATGGAGTAGATAGTGGATTGGATAGTGGGGTAGATGGAGAGGTTGATGGGTAAGGAGATGGTGGATTTGGATATGACGGATTCAGATAAGGAGATGATGGATTTGGATAAGTGGAATAAGGATAAGAAGGATGTGATGGATTAGGGGATGGTGGATTCAGATATTATAGGTTTGGATAAGGAGATGATGGATTTGGATAAGTGGAATAAGGATAAGAAGGATGTGGGCAAGAAGTGGAGGTGACAGGGATTTCATATGAGAGTGGATGTTAGGATGTGGATGGGGTATAGAATGGATTTCCCTTGTCAAGGGTAGCATAAGGATGACCATAAGATATTCAATGAGGTGTGGGGACATAGCTTGTGCTAGCCAATGCATGGTCATAAGGTGCTTGCATGTTTATGGATAGCCTCGGGTGGTTTATGGCAAGCTTGCTGGCAATGATTTCATCAAGGATTTTGAGTTTATCTTGTTCAACAACATCATCAAAAGGATATGAAGTCATGATTGGATTTGGATTTAGGATGATGTGACGTAAGAGAACTTGATGAAATTGGTTTGGATTCTAGATTAAAGGGGGATTTCAATTGATTTGGATTAATTGGGATTGGATTTGGATCGATCAAGGCCAACAATATATGACACTTGATGCTAGGATGGATTTGATTTGATTTGATTAGTCAAGGTCAATGATATATGACACTTGAGAAGATTTGGATTAATTTGGGTTGATTTTGGATTAGGCCAAGGGCCCTTTGATGGTTGGTTTGGATTGGATTTGATTAGTCCAAGGGCCCTTTGGATGGCAATTTGGATGATGGTTTGGAGAAAAATGGTTAGGATTTGGATGAAATTGGATAGAGTATGATTAGGATTTGGAGAGGGTTGAAAGAGGTTAAGTCCTTAACCAAATCATGATTTGAAAATGATGACTCAAAGGACTAAGGATTGGAAATGGAATTTGATTAGGGATGGATAGAGGAATGATGGATGTTTGATTTAGGATGAGGGATGATTAGAAGGGGTTGGCATTTGGATAAAAGTGGATTAAGCTCAATAATGGGATTAGGATTAGGGGGTTTAATGGATGGGATGATTAAGGATAATTGATGGGATTGGATTAGGAGGGATGATGGGTTTGGTTAGGGAGATGGAATGGATTAAGATTAGGGATGGAATGGATTAAGATTAGGAATGGAATGGATCAAGATTGGATGATGAAGATGGATAATGATTAAGGATGAAGTGGATTATGAGAGACTTGATTAAGCTTAAATAGTGGGATTGGATTAAGCTCAATTGATGGGAATTCTTTAGGATAATGGTGATGATTGGAAAATGGATGTAGGATTAGAGGGATAAATGATTAGTATAAGATGGTTAGGATAATGGATTGGATTAGATGTGGAAGAGAGTGGGAATTATGTGGATAATGGATTTGGATTAAGAGGATGAGGAAGTGATTAGGATTGAATTAGGAAGGAGATGGAGAATTGGATTAGGGAAATGGATTATGATGATTAGTGAAGTCAAGGGAAAAGCTAGCTAATCATGCAGAAATGAAAACACAACTAACCCTAGCTCCCAATGGAGAGTAATCTAGCCTAGAAAATAGTCAAACAAACATGAAAATAAGTAAAAATCTAAACTAGTATTGCCCTATCTCCATTGTTTTCCTCTATCTTGCATTATTGTTCTTAGATTTGTAAGTTGTTGCAAAGATCTTGAGAAGCTCATGTATGTGGACAACAAGATGTTGGAGAGTTGTGAGAGATTAGAACATGAAAAATAAACTAAGAGGGATGAAAAATAAATCAAGAGAGCATCAGAGCTAGAAAAAGTGATTTTATAGAAGGCCTAATTTGAATGGATGGCTAGGATTGAGAGTTGACTTTGAGGCCAAATGGAGGGCTGAGATGAGTTAGGGTTCTCTCACCACAAGAGGACAAAATTGAATTTTAAATTGAGATAAATGGTGAGGTGGAATGGATTTAAATTAAATAAACTTGGTTAATTTATTTAATTTATTGAAAGCATGCATGTGAAAGGGGATTTTGGGAATTAGGTGATGGGATATTTAAATAAATGTTTTATTTGTTTAAATTAATGAAAGGGGACATTAGGAAAATGAATGATAAAATAATTAATTAATTAAAACTAATTATTGAACCATAGAGGCAAATTAGGGAAAATTAGTAGAACTTGGAAGTGATTAGGGTTTTGCGATCCAAGGACACTTTAAGGTGTCTACATTTTACCCCTCTTTGAGATGATGTTTGAGATGATGAGATTTATGTCGAGTAACATCATTTCAATGAAGCTAAGGAGTTGGAATTGCTAGATGAAAGGAGACAAAATGCATTAACCCATTTATAGGCATATCAGAATTGTCTCTACCACAGCTACAACAAAAGGGTCCAAGTCCAATATTTCAATATTGGAGACCTGGTTTTAAAAAAAACTCAAAAAATTAGATGGAACGAGGAAAGCCAGGAAAGTTTGAGCTGAATTGGCTAGGGCCTTATGTCATTACTGCAGCCTATAGGTCTGGCACATATCAATTAGCCACTTCTGAAGGTGAGCCATTACCAGAACCCATTAACAACATGCACCTTTGGCGGTATTATACTTAAAAAATAAAATAAAAATAAAAAAATCAAAGAAAAAAGAAAAAAATAGTAAAGAGAAATAATCCATCCAAAAGTGAAAACCACTTAAGTGGCACTTTGGATAAGTACCATGGTGAAAACCTGGCAAAGAGGTGCCATGTGTAGTTGATCTATGCTCCATTGTCTACCATCACTTGATTCCAGCCTTTGCCACAAACCATGCTCACTCTATATCATACTCCCCATCCCGCATCTGCCATGAATCACATTGTTTCTTCCATGGCCTGGAAATATGTTAGCATTTCATGTTGGCACATCCCCCTTGCCTCACCTTCATCCTAACATTATCATGCATTTGACTAGGGGAAATTCCTAATCCTGAAATTGCTGTTGGAGGACACCTATTCTCAAAAAATCCAAAAACATTCAAATATGCTCAAAAATTCAAAAACATTCAAATATGCTCAAAAATTCAAAAACATCCAAATATTCTCAAAAATCTAAAAACATCCAAATATTCTAAAAAATCCAAAAACATCCAAATATTCTCAAAAATCCAAAAACATTTGAATATTATCCAAAATCACAAAAAATCACATAGTCAACCAAAAAATCCCAAGCAATAAACAATGTCAACCAATAAATCGAATTACGATGCCTCTAAGTTTTCACATAGGCAAGGCCATCTTTGATGCACCCTCAAGGCATTCCCCTTAGGTCCTAGGTCAAACCAAGTTCACCCTTGTCAGACTATGTTGCCTCTGAGCTTTCACATAGGCAAGGCCATCTTTGATGCGCCCCCAAGGTACTAGATCAACCCCTGAAGGGCTCGTCACATCAAAACCCCATAATAACTTGTCCTTTCATGAGATGGACACTTTGAGTAGACAAAGCAATCAAATATTTTACAAGATGACAAACATCCAAACAATCAAACAAGATAGTCAAACAACGCAGCCAACACATCGTCTCTCATCATTTCCATGGTGATGATCGCACATCACTAAGACCAACCAACACATCCCAAATCACATGTTTGACAACAGGCATGGGATATAGTCAAAACCAAGTTTTATTCCTTAGACAACATATCTCATCTTTTGGACACCATCATTCCTCACAAGTCAATCATTTTCCCAACTTGCGACACTCTCAAAACCATACCATATGTCTTATATGAGATGTCCTATCCCTATCATTTGCCTTATACAGGAGGTCACATTACCAAAACGCAACTCAACGTCTTATACGACATGCTTCTTATCCTGAAACCATGCATCATTCAACCTATCATGCTCATTCAGACAAGCACATGTACACTTAGCAAGTGACCAAATGGCTATTGGCTCTATCTCATCCTTCATTTTGGATTGTTTTTTGTGATCTCATTCCTAAGCTTCTCAAGGCAGTCCTTATGTGATGAAGAGAAGCAAGGAAGGGATGAGATCTCTTTTCTTTGATTGTTGTTTGCAGTTTGTCTTGGCAAAACGACTGGGGCAACTAAGTTCCTTGTGTGTGACTGGGATACTACTGGGTGTGAATCAAAACATCCTATGCATTAGAATGACCATATACTTCCATGCATCAGGACCTATATGCCTAGAGTTTTCTCATCACATATATTAACAAGGTGCCTTAGTGACTTAGTCTAAGCTAGACAATCCTTGTCTGTTTTTTGTGCCTGTTCCATAAGGGACCGCACTATGTGCCTTGGCCTTTGACATACCATGTCATTCATAGTCCTTTGATATAATAAGCACTATGATGATACATAGTAACTACACTAAAGAGGCTCAAAATCTATCATGAAAAAGTCTGAATCCACTCCTCTCAAACCAACTCTGCATCCCTCATCCACTTCTTCATCTTTCCCGTGCCTTTTCTTCAGATCTTCCATCCTACTGTGACACATGAAAAACAACAGCATTAGATTATATAACTTGCATACACACACATGTTAGTCCACCATACAAACATCATCATCATAATCATCATAATTGTTACCTAATTTAGCTTTCAACTAAATCTGGTAGAGCTAGAATAGTATTTGCAACTAAAGATAAAAGGTACACATTCAATTTTGCTAAAAGTTACATTCATATGCATAGGGGTATTATCACATAAATTACAGTTCAGTTTTGCAAATGTATACAAAAGAAAGATTACATAAATTTTAGATAACTGTTGTCTTTTATTGATAAATACAAATGTATGATGTCCCACACAAGCCGTGGGAATAACGTTTCCAATGCAATATGAAAATAAACTATACATTTGAATGAAAAAGAGAAGGAAAAGCATATGAAAAGGAGAGGGATATGTCATTGCCTTGTTACTAATGATGAATCCCAGATTGAACTATTGCATCCTTGCTTAAGTTCCTATTGCTTTGTTTCTCTAGAAGTTGACCTGCTGCTGCTTGAATACCTGTAAGGGATGAGAGAAAATTTTGTTCGAGCTCGGGATCCATATCCTTTACACATACTATATCAACAAATATATAGTTTATTCTCCCAAGGCATTGAAACAGTTTTGCAACATCACAGATATAAAGAAAAGCAGGAGATCATCATCAATTCCATTAGCTTCTAAGCTTCATTATTTTATCTAACATGTTTTTTCATTGTACAGGTATAGGAGAAGTTTTAATTGCTGGATCATCTTTCATTTGACATCATAGCATGTGGAGTAAAATAGGCTCCCACAAGGGTTGAGCCCAGCATGTTGTCCTCTCATTTTGAGAGGGATGAGAGTGTAAAAGCATTGCATTTATCAACTTTGAGTATATATCTCATCACCTATAATGGTGAATTGGCTAACATCACTATCATAAATGATGAAATACCTACTCAATTGGAACCAAATAAAAGAAGTTAGCCACAACAATCCTTAAGGACCTTGACTTTCATGATAATGAGAGACAGTCACTACATGATTGTAGTAGTAGAGAAATAGAATGAAGGACATCAATATACTACATTTGATAGTCATGCATATGTATTGTGTTTTGTCATCCATATACTATGTTTTTGACACCATATAATGTGTGTTGACAGTTAGGAAGACTGTGTGACTGCAGTCAATGGCAAGAATGTGGAAAACTATTGTTTCTCCTTGCATGGCTCTGCTCACTCAGAGAAAAATTTTGTGAGAACCTTGGAGACTTTATAAGACCTACACAACATGATGAAGTGCCAATTTAAATGACTAGAAGCAGTTATATTGAAGAGGACAGAGATCTATAAAATGGGAGCAACATGCATGAAGATGAGAACAAATAGAGATGAGAGTGGCTAAAGCTGAAATAGTAGCATGCATTGATAAAAAATATAGTCAACGACTATAGAAATAGACAAAGCATTCTACAGTTTTGAAAGATTTTAAAGGTTTTAGTGAACAACATCAAAGGATGAGCTCAGATCTGCAAGATGCTATGTTGAAAGAAACTCTACCAAAGAATGGAGATTGTAAATGATATGCTTATATTTTTGGAAACCCTCAATGAGAATTTGACAAAGTAAAGAGGTTTGTTTTTGGGACAGTGAGGTTTGATAGGATCTTTTGAAGCCTTAGGAGTATGACAAAGCTATGAAGAATGGCATACAGAGGTCAATAGGCAGGACAACCATAAATCAAAGGGGACAACAATCTCACTGTTATCACAGACAATGAAGAAAGTTGCCAAGTTAGAAGGAACAATCATAGCACCCATCAAAGAGCAAGTATACAGTATGCATGAGAGGGTGTTGTTCTCAAAATCAGCTACACTTGTTTTTGTAGACAACCCATACGAAACTTGTTAGTTTCATAGCCTACACTCTAAGTTTGCAAATCAAGATAAGTACTCTTAGCCTTGTGTGAAGTCATTTGACACCATATAATAGCTTATAACATTCCCCTAGGTCATTTCCTCAAAGTTCATGAAAATTAACTAGCTTACAAGCTGGTCAAAATATTAGTTTTAACCATTTTTAGGGTGTCAGATTTTTTTTAGGTTTATATGCATTGGCGGTCAAATCCACCACTCTTGCATGTTTAATGTTGTTTTGATGTGCATAGTTGGTTGATTTCACCGTTTGTGCATATACTTGTGTTTTGGTTCATACATGTAATAGCGGCAGTTTTCACCCCTTGCACATATTTTAAGTCGTTTTACATTATATGCTCGGGCGGTCTTTTCCCCCACCCATTCATGTTGATCACCTGATGTGGAGATGGTGAAATCCACCGCTCAAGCAAAATCCTAGTGAATCAATGGACTTAAAGTTGCATTAATGGCACTTGTGCCATGTTTAACGTAAACTTTAAAACCTTTTTAATCATTTTTGATTCATTTTGTTTTGTTTATTTTTTATTTCCAAACCTTCTAATCAATTGGTAAACCCTTCTTGAGATTGTTTGATCATGTCGACTAATGATTCAAGTGGATTTTGTCTTCTAAATTTACGACTAGGGTTTTAGGTCGGCCTTTTCAAGTAAGCCTTTATTTTTTGTTTTTTCTTTCGTTTTCTTCCTAAGGTTTTTCCTGCTTGAAAATAAAATGTATGTTTGTATTGTTATTGTTTATTTTCATTTCATTAAGATTTTTGTCAAAAAAATTGTAAATCTAGTTTCTCTATGTGTGAACGGATCTTAGTGCTCTTTGTAAACTTAGGTTTAGATTTCATTTTCATCATGTGCATCGTTGATAGTTTTTGCCGATGATGCCTTATCTTCCATGAGTTTGATGTTGAATGCAATGTTGGTGAAATCCACTGATCATAGTTTGCATTAACCTTGAATGTAAGAGCTGCAAGAATCACCGCCTTCACATCCTTTTTTCTTTGATTGCCAAAATGTATCAGTGGTTAAAACCACTGCCGATACATCTACATTGACATTGTTTTTACTCCGTATGCAGGGGCGGTAAAAAATGCTGCCCCTATTACAATTACATATGATTAAAGGTTTTTGATAATAAGGTGTATGAGCAGTCATTTTGACCGACATTGTATCTGAACACTTGAAGCTTTTCCTCCAACATGCCTGAGCAGGCATTTTCATCGCTTGCACATGCGCACTAAAACTTTGCATTCTACCCTCATGTAAGGGTGGTCAAATTGACCGGCCCTACATCAAACTTGAATATTTTATCTCATACATGCAAAGGCAGCCCTTTTTGCCAACTTTGCATGATAAATGACTTGTCCCTCATGTAGGAGTGGTCATTTTGACAGCCCATGCATATTTTCCTAAATTTTTCCTAACACTAGGAAAATTCACCTTTCAAGACCTGTTAACCCGCTTTCACCTTTTACCTTGATTTGCATGCACTCAAGCCCTTCAACACATGCTTCCCTATTCATGATCATCGATTCACAGTAATCCCAATTTATCCATTTTTCCCTTAACTGTGAGATCATGGTTTTTTGTAGTTTTCAACTAACATCCATGGTAGATATCTTTTCCAGAATTCTCTCCAAAGCTGATGTTGGAGCCATCTCCATCCAAAGCCAAAATCATCAAGTACAAATACCAAGGAGTCTTCCCTGTCACTTCAATACAGTCAAATGTTGATGAAATTAGAGATACAGAGATAGGGCATGTAGATATGACATAATTTGTGGACAGAACTAAATAGACAAATCCTTCCAGACACATGTAGAAGATCACTGATAGCAACATTCACTTGGTTGCCTCTTTTCTAGTCTCTATCCATAACCCTGAGTTTGTTCTTCAGGTGGCTAGCTGTTACAACAGGGATACTAGGGTTGTGACAGATTCCCAAGGGAATGTGATTATGAGGTTGGATGCAGAGTTTCTTGATAAAATCTTCATGTGTCCTATTGAAAATATTGGACAAATTGATTTTGCTCAATGGCAAAGAGACTATGATACAGATGTGGAAGCCGCAAGAAGATACATAAATAGTAAATGGTTGAAGATTCCTCAGAGTAATCTGACCAGATGGCTAAAGGATCTCCCTAGGAGTGACTCTGTAGAGGAGGTTTGTGACTTGATCACACTTTTGAGTCATATTAGAGGACTCCCTTCTTCTTCCAAATTTCAGAAATGGATGTATACGTACATCAAGGTGATTCTCTGGGGCACATAGAAAATCTTCTGGGGAGACAAGATTAGTAATGCTTTGCATGAGCAATTGGTGAAGGTCAACACAACATTCAAATTTTATATGAGGTCATATCTTGTATATGCTACCGCAAGCATGAGAAGTTTTCCTGGTCTTACTCAGGTTGGTGATAGGAGGTTGGTTCCTGTGTATGAGTATTATCCTCAAATCACTCTAAAAGGATCAATCCATCATTTCTGAAGGGTTAATGATGCTTTCTTTTCAGTGTCTATGTGCTTATGGGACAATGAGCTTGTTCAGAAGAGGGTTTCAGATGAAGCTTGGGAACTTGTAAATTCTTTTGGTTGCTTGTTCTTACAATCTCCTACTTTCACATATCTCAGAGTAGGGTATTATCCTAGTTACCCTTATATACTTCCATGATATCCCAGTGACCGGATTGTTCTCATGGAATTATGTAGGTAGCTGATTGTGGTACATAATAAACAAATGGAGCTGAAAAAGTCAGGGATAAAGTTTCCTATAGAAATTGGAAGGTATTCAGTTTAGTCAGCTACCAAGGCAAAAATAGTTGATTCTAAATTGCAGTTGGTCATCATGAAAACTTTAAAGAAAAGGGACTATTTTGACTTTAGGAGGGTATAAGATAAAATCAAAAGAAAGTCAGCTATTCATATGCCAATGGTGGAAGATATTTGGGCTGATCTTAGGACACAGAATGAGATCAGGAAGTTAGACTATTGCAGACTTCATTTGAGTCAGATAGAAGAGCTGGGCCTTGCGGATATTCTAGATGGAATGGAAGATGATGGGGATGTTCTAGATCCCAAGTATAATATTGAGAATGTTCAAGTCTCACCTCTTCTAGAAGTAAAATGGCCAGTCAAAGAAGAGACTTCTATAAGGAAAAGATTTCAGCCAATCTTGGCTAACACAAACATATGGTTGGAAAGCAAAGGATCAACTTGAAGGAATTTCTTACAGGGTCAGAGACTAAAACTCAAGAGCAAATAGGTAAGAAAGTGGAAAATAGGACCAAGAATAAGAATGACACCCCTTCTTCCTCCAAAACATGTAAGCCAAAAATTAAGTTTGTATCTAAGGGAGGGGAGAAGAAAGAGGTTACAAGAACCTCTAATGTCATTGAGTCAGGTGCTGAAGACACAAATGTTGAGAAAATGGAGGTTGAAGATGTTGAAACTGAAAAGAAAAATATTGAGAAATCTAAAGATGCCCAATAAATAGATATGTCTGATAAATTTGATGAGGAAGGTGAAGGATGAGAATGTAGAGCATGAACAACTTGGTGATCCACGTTAGTCTCCTAAGAAGAATCTTCCATTAGAATCCCAATTTTCTAAATCTCAGCTTCATGTTTCTATTTCTAGTGTTTTTCCTGTAGTTTCAATTATTCCTATTTCTCCTATTTTGGTTGTTTCTTCAGATAATACTCCCCCTTCTTTAAGAAGCAGTTTTGGGACCGTGTTTGATTCCTCCGGTTCTATCCCAAGTTTATATTCCCCGTCTTTTGATATTGGTGAACAAAGTGTGTTAGAACATTTTCTAGATAGTTCTGAAAAGGTTGTTGATACTACTGCTATTTTTACTCCTACTAGTCCCATTGTTACAATAATAGGAATAAGCATGGACCCAGCAAAGCAAGTGATTGATTCTTCTCCTAATGTGAGTGCTTCTATACTTCCTCCTTAGTTGTCTGCATATACCTTGAAGAGGAAAAAGCAAGCAATTTCACCAAATGAAATTGATATAGAGTAACTGTTGCCTTTAAAGTCAAAAACTCTAAAGAAAAAGCCTAAGACTATTTCTAGGCTTATCAATGAAAAGGGGATTAGATATGCAGAAATTGCCAAGCCAACAGAGGATGCTACTATTGACAATTTTGATATGAATGATTATGTGTCTCAAGGGTTGAGTTAGGTAAGCTAACTCATGAAGGAATTAAGGAAGATTTTCAAACTACTGCTAGCACCTTGCTCAAAAATTATGATGAAGTCAAGAAAGAGAAAGAACAATATAAAGCTAAAGTAGAACAACTTGCTGCTGTTCTTCAAAAAATAGTAAAGTCATCTAAAATTGTGGAACCCATGGCAGTGACTGTAGAAGATCCTCTAATTCAGAAGGTTGAAAAAGCTTAGGCTAGAGGAAGAGTGGTAGGGGATATTGTGGGACATTTTCTAGCCCAAGGATGAATTCTACTGAAGACCACCGTAGAAAGAAAAGAAAAGATGGATAAAGTCAAAGCTGAGCTTGATAACATGGTTGACTTACTTTCCCAAGAGTTGTAGGATTAGGAAGAGAGCTTGGAGGAGTGGATAGAGATGAAAAAGATTAAGATAAAGAATCTGAAAACCATTGGGGTCATCACAAATCAAGAATCATATTTTAAGACTAAGGAGTCTCTTGTTCATCGTATCTATATAGTAAAAGTCTTACTTGATGACTTATGCCAAGCTTGTGAAAACAATGAAGACAATGATGTCACACTTCTACATAGGTTGGAAGAAATCCCATCCACCCTCACAGGTGAAGATCATAAGTTCCTTTCAGCAGATGAAATGATAAGCTCCTTTGAAAAGATGGTTCAACAGAAATTCAAAGATGAAGTGCCCTTAGTACTTTCTATGGACAATCTCTATGATCAACATTCAACTTTTGAGAACTTGAAGGACAATCTTGACAAGCATGAGAAGGCAATAAAGGTAGTAAAAGACATAGTTCTTTGGGCCCGCACTATTTCAGAAAATACAGCTAAGCCAGATGCATGTGAAATGATAGCTATACAGGCCATGTATCATAATTTTCTAAAGAAGAATGATGGAGGAAGCTGAAGTTCCTTTTTTATACCTTAGTTTATTTTATTCTTGTGTATGTAATTTGAATTTTGTTATGGACATACTCATGTGTAATTTTCCAAAATGTAATTACATACGAAACAAAAGAAGTCATAAGTCAAATAGGACCCTTTTGTTTGAATAAGTCAAAGTAGTTAGGATTTTCCTATTTTTGCTCTTGATTTCTCTTATAAATAAAGAGGAGGCCCATTGTAATTTTTATCTTTTAGTTGTTACAACAAAACTCTGCCAAATTAAAGAGCATTTTGAGACTTTGTGTTCAAATTGTAAATCATATTTTATCAAGTGAATAGAAAAGCAAGTGATCTTTCAATCTTTGCATTGGAATAACTTGTGACGTATTGGAAATCTTTCTTATGTCCTTTTCCTGATACTATCTTATCTACTTGATCAAATTGTAGTGTGAGTGTTAATAATTAGGGAGATGTTCTAAAGTTGATTGTGGAGACTTTGTGCTACAACAATTATCTTTATCTTGTGATTTTATGTTTTGAAGTCAAAGATATTGAAAGGATTTGAACTACTATTATCTTTTGTGATCGTATGCTTTGTTGTAGTATTCGATGAAGACTTTGAGCTGCACCTTAGCCTACTGGGTTCTAAATTGTAAATAAGTGAAAAGAGCAACAATAGATTTTGTGCTCTTGTGAGTTTCTTGGTTAGTTTGATTTGTATTGTGAAAGTGATATTTTATATTGTAAACATCATTTCGAAAAAAGAGAAATGGATGACATGGTTTCAGCCCGAAATTAGTTTTTAGTATAAATAAGTTTGTAATAGTTAATAGGGAACCTCCCCTTGCTGAGAGGAGAGATTTCTCTCATTACACTGTGGTTGATATAACCATTTTGCCTTTAGTTAGTTGAAGACAAAATGTTCACCCAATAGTTCTTGGTGACTCTGCTGGGGAAGGAATGCACAACTTGAAGCCTCACGCTCTGAGTTGAAGCATTACAGTTCTTTTCCATTGTTTTGAGATTTTTCAAAATTTTGTTGAGTACATTGGATTCTGGTAGATTCACGGTATACAAGAAGCAAGAGAGCTCAAGGTATTATTGATCTTGTACTTGAGTTGATGCAGTAAAATAACTTTTGTCTTTTACCTCCATGACCTTGACTTTAGCGAACTAGGAGTTTTCCTCCTACTAACGCTAGGTCTCCAATACCAAGTGAAGCCTCTAGTTCTCGTACTAATAGAGTTTTGTCTATTCATATTCCATAGAGGTTTGTTATCCCACCCTTTAATTAGTGCACCATGGTAGCTCAAGGCCCTTGGGGTAACACTTTTGGTCCTTTGAATTTAACCCCACCATTGCATGAACTACCACGTAGTTTGAGGAAGAATTTTCCTAAGTTCTATGGCGATGGGAAAGTCCACCTGGATGAACACATTACAACCTTCTACATAGCTTGTGGTGTATTAGGTGTGGAAAATGAAGATGTAGCAGTAAGACTTTTTGTGGAAACACTGCAAGGTGCTGCTACAGATTGGTTTTACCATCTTCAAGCTCAAACTATAATGAGTTGGAACACTCTCAAGACCAAGTTCGAAGCTAGGTTCAAACCTGTGGAAGATGCATATGCCTTGTTAGCACAACTAACACATATGAAGAAAGAGCCACATGAACCCATGTAAGATTTCATTGCTAAGTTCAATAAGCTGACAAACAGGATTCCTACAACCGCTCAACCAACAACGGAGAATCTTAAGTGTTTCTTTATCAATACTCAGCTTCCCAAGGTGAGCTTTCTGCTAAGGTGAGTTGGCCTCACAAATCTTCCTATAGCTCAAATTTTGGCTACTAAAGTTGAAGATGATCTTATCCTTGCGGGTAAGAGAAGAAGAGATTCTAACAGAAACAAAGGTCCTTCTTTTGCTGATAATTCTTCCACGAACACCACGGATCCTATGGTACAAAAGCTAGTGAATGAGTTGCTAGCTCTGAAGAAATAAATGTCTCAAGGTATGTCCTCTCCTTCCTATAGGGACATACCAAGGAGAACATTTCCCAATCATTCATACCAAAGCAACATTGCCAGAAATCAAGGGCAACCAAATCATCTTCCTCCTACTCAGGGGAAGCTTGCCATTGAAGCGGCACCGATCAACTCAGTAGTTGGCTATTATGAAGCAGAAAATGATAATTCCTACCAACCTGATTTGGATCAGGAGAATAATGCTAACCTCTTTATAGAAGGAGAAGAAGAGTTAACTAGTGACTCTACTATTAGTTTTTTGAATTACCAAGATGAAGCGGAAAGAGAAGGAGAAGTGTATGACGGAGCATATGCTATTTTTACTAGGTCCCAAAACCAGCCAAATTAGAAAGTTGATAAAGGAAAGGCAAGAGAGGAATCTCAGCTAGTGATCTCAATTGCCAAATGGGGAACTCCGATGCCTTTTCAATCAAAGGACCTTGTTGCTAATAAACAAGTAAGTACATCTAACAATCCTGTGTCTTCTACTTCTGTTCTTCAGACCAGTACTACCCCTAATAAAACTCATTTCAGCTATTTGACATAATAGATCATGCTAGGAAGACCAAAATCCAAATGTCCAAGGTTGAGTATTTACAAGCTAACCCTGAATAATTTGATAGGTTAGCTAAATACGTCAAAAATAAGACTGTTTCTAGAGGACAAGATTCTCCCAAAGTTGCCCATGATTCCTCAAAGAACAAATCCACCCAAAATAATCTTGTCACTACTCCTCGTGTTGCCCCAGGAAAAATAGAACCTTTCTATGTTTCTCTATTGGTAAATGGTCATAAGTTGAGCAATTGCATAATAGATTTTGGGGCCTCCGATAATGTCATGCCTACCAAAGTGGCAAATGCCCTTGGTCTCACCTTAACCAAGACCTTTGGGAGATGTTTCTCCATGGAAAATAAACAAGTGCCATTGTTGGGCCAAATCAAGGATGCCCAATTTGTATTTGCAGCCTTTCCAGACAAGAGGATTAAGATGACCGTCCTAGTAGCTGATGTTCCAGCCTGTTATGGCATTCTGCTCGGTGTAATTTTTGTAAAGATGTGGGTGGAGAAATGAACATGGACCTATCTGAAGCAAGGATACCTGTTAAAGGCATCATGCAAAAGTTGCTTCCTGAGAAAGAAGCAAAATATATTGTTACCCAAACGACCAACCGCAAAGCCCAAATTTTGTTTGAGTCCTCAGGAATGGGTAATTATTTCTGGTCTACTAAAGATACTTCTAGTTCATTAGATGAAAGCTCTAACATTTCAGATGCAGAATCAGAGGATATTTCTAGTAAATCAGATGAAAGTTCAGATGAGAGCATAATGATGCTGGAATCTTCTCTTTCTGATGAAGAAGAATCCACTAGTAACAGAAACATCAAAGTAAGAAATTCAAATGTTTTTTGGGTTTTAGAATTTGATGGTAGTTGTTCCTCTACCAGTTCTAGAGCCAGAATTGTTTTGATATCTCCACAAGGTGATATCTTCCCTTTCTCATACAAGCTGCAATTCAACAATACCAATAACACCACTGAATACGAGTCATTGTTGCTTGGATTGGAGGCTGTCATGCTAAAGGTGTTAAGAATCTTTATGCTCAAGGAGATGTCAAATTAGTTCTTTGCCAAGTGATAAATTTATATCAGACCAAAAATGAAAGGTTGAGGCACTATTGTAACCATGTTTGGGATTGCATTGAAGGTTTTGATGCTTTCGACATTTCTGTAGTACCAAGAGAGTTTAATGATCGTGCTGATTCATTAGCTGTCTCTGCCACCCTCATGGTTTCCCATAAAGACTTCAAAGGTAACAAGTACACAATTGAGTTGGTTTTCCAACCAAGTGTACCAGATAATGCTGACCATTGGCAAGTGTTCAATGGTGATAATCAAATCATAGCTTTCTTGGAAAAGATAGATAGCTTTGATGAACTCTATTTTGAAGGCAGTGAATCTCCACCGCAGGAATATGTTTCCGAAATAGATTCACAAATTGGTGAAGAGTTTCTTCACCTAAAAGAGAATAAGATTCCAAAAGGTTTGGTTTCCCTAGAAAAGCTATTTGATAAGCATGTTAGATACATTAAACAATAGCAACAACTTGATTCAAGTTCATCTATGGAATTTGAACAAGTAAATTTGAGTTCTGAGGCAGATCCCAAAATGGTCAACATTGGGAAGTGTTGCACTGCTGATGAGAAATTTAAATTCACTACACTTCTTCGCCATTACATTGATGTTCTGGTGTATTCTTATAATGATCTGAAGTCCTTTAGGCCTAAGGAGATTTAACATGAAATTCCTCTCAAGGTTGGGTCATTGCCTCACAAGCAGAAACAGAGGCAATATAATCCCAAAATGTCAGGTACTATTCTTTCTGAGATTCAAAAAATGTTGAATGCAAGAATAATCTTTCTTATTCATCATTCTACCTAGATTATGAATATTGTTCCTGTAAGAAAGAAGAATGAAGAAATATGTATTTGCGTTGATTTTAGGAATCTCAACCAGTCTTCTCTAATGGATAACTACCCCCTACCCATCATGGACCAAGTGTTGCAAACTGTGACTGGTTTAGAAATGCTGTCTATGTTAGACAGTTTTTTGGGATATAATCAAGTAGAGGTCAGCGAAGCAGATCGGTACAAGAATGCTTTCACAATGCCTTGGGGCACTTTTGCTTACCGCAGGATGCCTTTTGGTTTGATCAATGCTGGCGCCACTTTCCAGAGAGCAATGGACCTTGCTTTCAGAGATGAGATGGGGAAATTCATTGTCGTATATCTTGATGATTTGACTATTTTCTCCAAACAACGTCAAGATCATGCGTATCATTCGCGACAGGTGCTAGAAAGATGTTGACAAAATGGTATTTCTCTTAACCCTAATAAATCAATTTTTGGGGTTACAGAAGGTAAACTTCTCAGTCATATTTTGTCCCGGGAAGGCACTAAAATTGACTTAGAAAGAGTCATGTCCATCCAAAGTCTTACTTTGCCTACTAGTAAGACTGCAGTTCACTCTTTCTTTAGAAAGGTAAATTTTCTGCGAAGATTATTCCAGAATTCACAGAGAAAACCCGTCACATTGTCAACATGATGAAGGGTAAGACTACTTTCCATTAGAGTGCAGAAGGTAAAGCAGCATTTGAGGATATCAAGAGGGCCATAGCTCATGCTCTAATTCTAGTTTGTCTTGATTATACCAAGGATTTCATAATATATAGTTATGCTTCCGAGCATACACTTTCAGCCATTCTTGTTCAGCAGAATGAAGAAGGTGTGGAATCTCCCATTTCATTTATGAGTTGTCCTCTGAAGGCTCATGAATTGAAATATTCAAATATGGAAAAACATGCTTATGTCGTAGTCAAGGCAGTAAAGCATTTCTGGTTTTATATTTTGAATTCACATACTATTGTTTTGGTGCCCGACACAATAGTGAAGTCAATTTTGACTCAATAGGAGTTCAGAACCAAAAGAGGCAATTGGATTGCCAAGATTCAAGAGTTTGATCTTGATATCAAACCTACCAAGCTTGTCTGTGGTAGAGGTTTGTGTCAGTTGATTGCCAACAATGTACCAAAAGAGATAGCGGATGAAGAAGAAGAAGTTGAGGATATGCCGACTGTTCTTTTTGTCACTACTACAGATGAGTGGTATTCAAATATTTCTAATTTTCTTACCTATGGTGAGTGTCCTTCTCATCTATCCTATAAGGGAAAGAGAACAATCAAATTGAAAGCTACAAACTATGTCTTGTGGGACAATGGTTTGTATAAAAGAAGCCTTGATGGAGTTTTTCTCCGTTGTGTGGATAAAACGCAATAAAATAGACTTTTGGAGTCTTTTCATAATTTAGCTTGTGGAGGACATTTTTTCGCACCTATGACGGCTCATAAGATTCTATGGGCTAGGTACTATTGGCCCACACTGTTTTAGGATGCATACAATTGGGTACGTAGGTGTGAGTTATGTCAACATTTTGTTGGAAAGCCTAAGTTGGCTACACTACCTCTCAAGCCAGTTGTAATTGAAGAACCTTTTTAGCAATGGGGCGTTGACTTCGTTGGTGCTATGAACCCACCATCAAGTGCAGGTCACAACTTTGTTCTCACTGCAACTAATTGTTTTACCAAGTGGGTGGAGGCCATCCTAGTTAAGCATGCTACTTCTAAAGTGGTATGTAATTTTCTTAAGGAAAATATTATTTCCTGGTTTGGAGTTCCAAATAAAGTTATAGCAGATAATGCTACTTGTTTCTCTTCCAATGAGATTACTATCTTTTTCTATGAACATGGGATCATTCTTTCACACTCTTGAGACTATTATCTGCAAGGAAATGGTCAGGCAGAATCTAGTAACAAAAATTTGGTTACTATTATTAGGAAACTGGTGGAAGATAATCAGAGAACTTGGCATAAAGCATTATTTGATGCTTTATGGGCATATAGGATTACTCCCAAAAGGGTGATAGGTATGTCACCATTTCAGCTTATGTATGGTCTAAATGCAGAGATACCTATTACCTTAGAGTTGCCTGCATTGAAGTTGGCAATGGCAGTAGAAGATAGAACTTTTGAAAGTTCTATTGATAAAAGAATCATGTACCTCACTAAACTTGAAGAACAATGAGCTATGGTAGTAGACCATATTGCTGAACATCAAAGTCAGGTGAAGAAACTCTTTGACAAGAAAGCAAGGGCTCGTGATTTTCAAATTGGAGATCAAGTCTTGTTATGGGACAAGAGGAGAGAACCAAAAGGAATGCATGGGAAGTTTGATTCCCTATGGAGAGGCCCATTCATTATTCATCAACTTTGTGGTGAAAATAGATTCTTGTTGGAGTATCTTGATGGAACACCATTCTTGCTGCATCACAGTGGACAACATCTGAAGCACTTCAATCCTTGAAGTATCAGATAAGTTCATTTGTACATTTGTATAGTTTTGTGTTTTTCTTTAGTATTTTATTTCTTTTTCTTTTTGGTAGCTTGACTCTATGGCCCAATGGCATGGATGAAGGCACTTAGAGACTAGATTCTTCTCCCTTCGATCATTTCAAAGTTTGATCGATGGAAGTTCCCTAGTTTTAGCTAGCTGTTCTCAAAATTAGTTACGCTCATTTTTGTAGACAACCCCTATGAAACTTGTCTGTTTCATAGCCTACACTCTAAGTTCGTAAATTGAGATAAGTACTCTTAGCCTTGTGCAAAGTCATTTGACACCGTATAATAGCTTGTAACATTCCCCTAGGTCATTTCCTCGAAGTTCGTGAAAACTAACTTGGTTACAAGCTAGTCAAAATATCAATTTTGACCATTTTTAGGGTGTCATAATTTTTTCAGGTTATATGCATTGGCGGTCAAATCCACCACTCTTGCATGTTTAATGTTGTTTTGATGTACATAGTTGGTTAATTTCACCATTTGTGCATATACTTGTGTTTTGGGTCATACATGTAATAGCGGCAGTTTTCACCCCTTGCACATATTTTAAGTCATTTTACATTATATGCTCGGGTGGTCTTTTCCCCCACCCATGCATGTTGATCACCTGATGTGGAGACGGTGAAATCCACCACTCAAGCAAAATCCTAGTGAATCAATGAACTTAAAGTTGCATTAATGGCACTCATACCATGTTTAATGCAAACTTTAAAACGTTTTTAATCATTTTTGATTCATTTTGTTTTGTTTATTTTTTATTTCCAAACCTTCTAATCAACTGGTAAACCCTTCTTGAGATTGTTTGATCGTATCGATTGCGGATTCAAGTGGATTTTGTCTTCTGAATTTGCGACTAGGGTTTTAGGTCGACCTTTTCAGGTAAGCCTTTGTTTTCCATTTTTTCTTTCATTTTCTTCCTAAGGTTTTTCCTGCTTGAAAATAAAATGTATGTTTGTATTGTTATTGTTTATTTTCATTCATTGAAGATTTTTGTCAGAAAATTCATAAATCTAGTTTCTTTATGTGTGAACGGATCTTAGTGCTCCTTGTAAACTTAGGTTTAGATTTCATTTTCATCATGTGTGTCATTGATAGTTTTTGCCGATGATGCCTTGTCTTCCATGAGTTTGATGTTGAATGCGATGTTGGTGACATCCACCAATCATACTTTGCATTAACCTTGAATGTAAGAGTGGTGAGAATGCCGCCCTCACATCCTTTTTTCTTTGATTGCCAAAATGTATCGGCGGTTAAAACCGCCACTGATACATCTGCCTTGACATTGTTTTTACCCCGTATACAGGGGTGGTAAAAAATGCCATCCCTACATGAAGATTAAAAAACTTTTAAATATTACTTGTTCCAACGTTAAAATCTGCCGCGATTACATATGATTAAAGGTTTTTGATAATAAGGTGTATGAGTGGTCATTTTGACTGACATTGCATCTAAACACTTGAAGCTTTTCCTCCAACGTGCCTAAACGGGCATTTTCGCTACTTGCGCATGCGCACTAAAAATTTGTGTTCTACCCTCGTGTAAGGGCCCAAATTGATCGCCCCTACATCAAACTTGAATATTTTACCTCATACATGCAATGGCAGCCCTTTTTGCCAACTTTGCATGATAAATGACTTGTCCCTCATGCAGGAGCAGTCATTTTGACTGCCCATGCATATTTTCCTAAATTTTTTCTAACACTGGGAAAATTCACCTTTCAAGGCCTGTTAACCCGCTTTCACCTTTTACCTTGATTTGTGCACACTCAATCCCTTCAACGCATGCTTCCTTGTTCATGATCATTGAATCGCAGTAATCCCAATTTATCCATTTTTCCCCTAACTGCGAGATCATGGTTTTTTGCAGTTTTCAACAAACATCCGTGGTAGATATCTTTTCCAGAATTCTGTCCAGAGTTGATGTTAGAGCTGTCTCCATCCAAAGCCAAAATCATGAAGTACAAATACCAAGGGGTCTTCCCTGCCACTTCAGTACCATTGAATGTTGATGAAATCAGAGATATAGAGATAGGGCATGTAGATATGATATAATTTGTGGACATAACTAAACAGACAAATCCTTCCAGACACATGCAGAAGATCATTGACATCAACATTCACTTGGTTGCCTCTTTTCTAATCTCTGCCCATAACCCTGAGTTTGTTCTTCAAGTGGCTAGCCATTACAACATGTATACTAGGGTTGTGATAGATTCCCAAGGGAATGTGATTATGAGGTTGGATGCAGAGTTTCTTGATAAAATCTTCATGTGTCCTCCTATTGAAAATATTGGATAAATTGATTTTGCTCAAGGGCAAAGAGACTATGATATAGATGTGGAAGCCGCAAGAAGATACATAAATAGTAAATAGTTGAAGATTCCTTAGAGCAATCTGACCAGATGGCTGAGGGATCTCCCTAGGAGTGACTTTGTAGAGGAGGTTTGTAACTTGATCACCCTTTTGAGTCATATTAGAGGACTCCCTTCTTCCTGCAAATTTCAAGAATGGATGTATACATACATCAAGGTGATTCTCTGGGGCACACATAAAATCTTCTAGGGAGAATATATTAGTAATGCTTTGTATGAGCACTTGGTGAAGGTCAACACAACATTCAAATTTTATATGAGGTCATATCTTGTATATGCTACCGCAAGCATGAGAAGTTTTCCTGGTCTTACTCAGGTTGGTGACAGGAGGTTGGTTTCGGTGTATGAGTATTATCCTCAAATCACTCTAAAAGGATCAATCCATCATTTCCAAAGGGTTAATGATGCTTTATTTTTAGTGTTTATGTGCTTATGGGACAATGACCTTGTTTAGAAGAGGGTTTTAAATGAAGCTTGGGAAGTTGTAAATTCTTTTGGTTGCTTGTTCTTACAATTTCCTACTTTCACATATCTCAGAGTAGGGTATTATCCTGGTTACCCTTATATACTTCCATGATATCCCAGTGACCAGATTGTTCTCATGGAATTATGTAGGTAGCTGATTGTGGTACATAATAAACAAATAGAGCTGAAAAAGTCAGGGATAAAGTTTCCTATAGAAATTGGAAGGTATTCAGTTTAGTCAGCTACCAAGGCAAAAATAGTTGATTCTGAATTGCAGTTGGTCACCATGAAAACTTTAAAGAAAAGGGACCATTTTGACTTCAGGAGGGTACAAGATAAAATCAAAAGAAAGTCAACTTTTCATATGCCAGTGGTGGAAGATATTTGGGTTGATCTTAGGACACAGAATGAGATCAGGAAGTTAGACTATTGCAAACTTCATTTGAGTCAGATAGAAGAGCTGGGCCTTGCAGATATTCCAGATGGAATGGAAGATGATGGGGATGTTCTAGATCCCAAGTATAATACTGAGAATATTGAAGTCTCACCTCTTCCAGAATTAAAATGGTCAGTCAAAGAAGAGACTTCTATAAGGAAAAGATTTCAGCTGATCTTGGCTAACACAAACATATGGTTGGAAAGCAAAGGGATCAGCTTGAAGGAATTTCTTACTGGGTTAGAGACTGAAACTCAAGAGCAAATAGGTAAGAAAGTGGAAAACAAGACCAAGAATAAGAGTGACAGCCCTTCTTCCTCCAAAACACGTAAGCCAAAAATTAAGTTTGTATCTAAGGGAGGGAAGAAGAAAGAGGTTACAGGAACCTCTAATGTCACTGAGTCAGGTGCTGAAGACACAAATGTTGAGCAAATGGAGGTTGAAGATGTTGAAATTGAAAAGCAAAATATTGAGAAATCTAAAGATGCCCAACAAACAGAAATGTCTGATAAAGCTTATGAGGAAGGCGGAACAAAAGAAGGCAAGGATGAGAATGTAGAGTAGGAACAACTTGGTGATCCACACCAGTCTCCTAAGAAGAATCTTCCATTAGAATCCCAAGTTTCTAAATCTCAACTTCATATTTCTATTTCTAGTATTTTTCCTGTAGTTTCAAAATTTCTCCTATTTTGGTTGTTTCTTTAGATAATACTCCCCCTTCTTTAATTACCAGTTTTGGGACTATGTTTGATTCCTCTGGTTGTATCCCAAGTTTATCGTCCCCGTCTTTTGATACTGGTGAACAAACTATGTTAGAACATTTTCTAGATAGTTCTGAAAAGGTTGTTGATACTACTGCTATTTTTACTCCTACCAGTCCCATTTTTACAATAACATGAATAAGCATGGACCTGGCAATGCAAGTGATTGATTCTTTTCCTAATGTGGGTGCCCTTATACTTCCTCCTTGGTTGTCTGCATATACCTCGAAGAGGAAAAAGAAAGCAATTTCACCAGGTGAAATTGATATAGAGAAACTACTGCCTTTAAAGTCAAAAACTCTGAAGAAAAAGCCTACGACTGTTTCTAGGCTTATTAATAAAAAGGGGATTAGATATGCAGAAATTGCCAAGCAAACAGAGGATGCTACTGTTGACAATTTTGACATGAATGATTATGGCGTCTCAAGGGTTGAGTTAGGTATGCTAACTCATGAAGGCATTAAGGCAGATTTTCAAACTATTGCCAGCACCTTGCTTGAAAAATATGAAGTCAAGAAGGAGAAAGAACAGTATAAAGCTAAAGAAGAACAACTTGCTGCCATTCTTCAAAAAATAGTAAAGTCATTTGAAATTGTGGAACCCATGGCAGTGACTGTAGAAGATCCTCTGATTCAGAAGGTTGAAAAAGCTCAGGCTAGGGGAAGAGTGGTAGGGGATATTGTGGAATGTTTGCTAGCCCAAGGATGAATTCTACTGAAGACCATCGTAGAAAGAAAAGAAAAGATGGATAAAGCCAAAGTTGAGCTTGATAACATGGTTGACTTACTTTCCCAAGAGATGTAGGATCAGTACGAGAGCTTGGAGGAGTGGATAGAGATGAAAAGGATTAAGATAAAGAATCTAATTACCATTGGGGTCATCACAAATTGGGAATCATATCTTAAGACTAAGGAGTCTCTTGTTCATCATATCCATATAGTAAAAGGCTTACTTGATGTCTTATGCCAAACTCATGAAAATAGTGAAGATAGTGATGTCACGCTTCTACACAGGTTGGAGGAACTCCCATGCACCCTCACAGGTGAAGATCATAAGTTCCTTTCAGTAGATGAAATGATAAGCTCCTTCGAAAAGATGGTTCAACAGAAATTCAAAGATGAAGTGCCCTCAGTACTTTCTATGGACAATCTCTATGATCAGCATTCAACTTTTGAGAACTTGAAGGACAATCTTGACAAGGATGAGAAGGCAATAAAGGCAATAAAAGATGCAATTCTCTGGGCCTGCACTATCTCAGAAAATATAGCTAAGCCAGATGCATGTGAAATGGCAGCTATACAGGCCATGTATCATAATTTTCTAAAGAAGAATAATGGAGGAAGCTAGAGTTGCTTTTTGATACCTTAGTTTATTTTATTCTTGTATATGTAATTTGAATTTTGTTATGGACATACTCATGTGTAATTTTCTAAAATGTAATTACATATAAAACAAAAGAAGTCATAAGTCAAATAGGACTCTTTTGTTTGAATAAGTCAAAGTAGTTAGGATTTTCCTATTTTTGCTCTCAGTTTCTCTTATAAATAAAGAGGACCCCCATTGTAATTTTTATCTTTTAGTTATTATAGCGAAACTTTGCCAAATTGAAAAGCATTTTGAGACTTTGTAATCAAATTGTAAATCATATTTATCAAGTGAATAGAAAAGCAAACGATCTTTCAATCTTTGCATTGGTATAACTTGTGGCGTATTGGAAATTGTTCTTATGTCCTTTTCCTGATACTATCTTATCTACTTGATCAAATTGTAGTTTGAGTGTGAATAATCTGGGAGATGTTCTAAAGCTGATTGTAGAGACTTTGTGAAACGACAATTATCTTTAGCTTGTGATTTTATGTTTTGAAATAAAAGATATTGGAAAGGCTTTGAACTACTATTATCTTTTGTGATCGTATGCTTTGTTGTAGTATTCGGTGAAGACTTTGAGCTGCACCTTATCCTACTAGGTTCTAAATTGTAAATCTTTGAAAAGAGCAATGATAGACTTTGTGCTCTCGTTATTTTCTTGGTTAGTTTGATTTGTATTGTGAAAGTGATATTTTATATGTAAACATCATTTCTGAAAAAAGAGAAATGGATGACATGGTTTCACCCCGAAATTAGTTTTTAGTATGAATAAGTTTGTAATAGTTAATAGGGAACCTCCCCTTGCTGAGAGGAGAGATTTATCTCATTACACTGTGGTTGATATAATCATTTTTCCTTCAGTTAGTTGAAGACAAAATATTCACCCAACAGAGGGAAAAGGCAGTCACAAAATATAAAGGGGGTATTCAAAAGGCCACCATTTTCCTTCTGTGTATAGTCATATATTGACTATTTTTCATAGTCATATACTGAGTAAGAAACTAGCAAGCTAAGATAGTGCTAGAAGAAGGAAACTATAGCCTTGATACACTTTTATAGGAATATAATTTTTTGATGGACTGTCAAAGGAAAGATAATAATAGATCAGTCAAGAGAAGAAAGCTAAAAAGGGAATAGAAGTAGTCATTAGTGACTGTTACAAAAGGGGATCAGTCCATTTATGACTGTCATAGGGACAGTGCTCTTAGATTCACAGTGGGATAGTAACAATCATGAGTACCATACAATCCAAAGGGACAAAGGCATGCTAGAAGAAGGCTGCATAGATGTTATGTTGCAGATAGGAACATCAAAGTATGAGGAACAAATGGAGTTAGGACTATCAAGTGCTGATCAAGGCATAGATACCTACATCATGAAGATAGTCCAAGAAAACTGATACAGTCATCTAATCTTATCAATAAGGCTAAGGTTATCAAATCTTTAAGGTTATATCCTTCCTTAGTCTTCATGCCTTTAAGAATCTTTAGAGAGTTTAAGATAAACATATCATGGTATCTTTAAGAGGTGATGTTTAGAGAGTGTAAAAGAGTTAGAGGCAGAGTTACAGAGCCAGCATGAAGAACATAAATAAATATTAGTGTTCTTAAGATCCTAAAGCTGTTCAAGTATGAAGCAACCTAGTATGAAGGGAACAATCACAATCAAAAAGGAAGAGGGTTAGTCAAGAGCAGAGATGAAAGACCTTTCCCAATGACAAATACAACCTTCAGAATGTTCCTTATTATGCAATGATGGTATGTCTTTGTATAGAGTTGTAAGTGACTGTTATAAAAGGTTAAAACACAATCATTAGGTGAAAAGCAGCAGCAAACTGTGCTGGTGATAAAGCAATAGCAAACTAAGCTCGAAGCAAATTTAAACCAAGATAGAGATCACCATGAAAGTAGTGTATGGAATCAGCAGTTGCAATGATTAGAATTGTAGTCTGCCTAATAGATCTAAATCTTATGCAAATGGCATTCATATTTTCAAATCCAAACCATGTCCATAGGCCTGCTACCAATGTATCATAGTGAGCAGAAGGATCTATATGTAAGGTAGTGTATAATGCAAAACATGAGATGACAATCATCATTAAGGATGTCAAGGAGCAGTCATAATGCTACATCAGAATTACAAAGAGTGAATAGTAGCAACAGAGGAGCATCAAATATAGTTCAAATATCTCCTTTCACTTCATGTTTTATCAAGAAACAATATATGTTTGTTGTTCATCTCAGTAAGAATGATAAACCCTATCCATGCTTGGAAGACCATATTAAGCAAATGAGCCAAAAGCACTAAAAAGAAACCATGCTTAGAATGCAATTAAGTTTATCTTTTCATGTCAAATAGATGGCTATAGGAATAGATATTCATCATGCTGAGAGGAAATCTTTCAAAATCATGAAGAAAAATGAAATATGGACTATATCCTTGCTCATGAGAAAAATTCACAGAAAGAAACATCAAATGTGTTGACCATTTTTCATCTACACTATTGCAGGGATCTCATGAAATGCACTGTTTTGACAGAAATGAAAAGAAAAAAGGCCAATTTTGCATATACAGAGAGCTTACTAAAGCTTGAATGCTATTTTCTCAAAGAAAAATGCATTCTAAAAATTCCAATGAGACCTCTGAAAGCTCAGATAAGCTCAAACATGGCGGCGCCTAGCAAAAGTAGAAAATACAAAGTGAACATAAAGTGAGGGTTTTGTTGTATTTTGAGTTAGGGTTTCTTTTTACCCTAAGTGGCTGATGGGCAAGAGGCATTTTTGCCTTTCTTTTATCATTTTTAAACATAAAAACTAATACAGATGACCTTGTCATATGTATGCCTAGCAATAAGGCTGAGTTCCCTTTTATTTTATTTGTATTGACTTTAGATATGGTCAAATCATGGCCTATCTTTTGCATTTGCTTTGAAATGTAAGACATTTGACTAAGTGATATGGTTATAAATCACTTAGTTCATTGTTATTTTAAATGCAAAAGTGATGTAGTTATGCCATGTAAATGCATTAAGGGAGTGTAGTTAAGCTTTTATGTCTATGCAAGCATATATGAGGGAGGTTAGTGAAGCTGGTCAACATGTGCAGGAAATATAAGAGTGTTTTGACTTGGTTTTCGAGGCCTTAGAGAGCATCTAGGAGCATTTTTTGATGCCTTTATGATGGATAAGGTCATACCTTGACCTTTTCTTCACTTTGGACTTATTTTGGAGAGTGTTTGAGGCCTATTTTCTTGGCTTTTTGGTTATACACGACCAAAGGGTTTTGGGTCCCTATTTTTGTGCAATTGAGGGACAGTAGGCTATAGTTACTCCTTTGTTCATTATTGGAGTTAGTTCTCATCATCTTTTGGGCTGCATTGTAACACTTTTGGAGTTCTTTCAGCTGGAGATTATTGTGTAACTCATTCTATTGACAGATACAATATGCATACCTCTAGAAATTAATGAAGATAAGCAATTTGCCTTCTTAAATTTCTTTGTTATTGTGTGTGTAAGTGATTCATGCAAGTACCTATGAAGTTTCTTTCTTTTCCTTGTACTTATGTCTCATTGTTAGCACCTTTTGTGCATAAGATATATGTATTTTGCAAGTTATGTGTTGTGTTGTAATGCAAATTATCTAGTGTTGTGAAAAATAGTCTTTTCCTTCTAGGATTGAGCATTAAACCTTCTCATGAAATACTGATGCAGAAATATATAAGTGTTGATTTGTGCATGTTAGGTTGTGTTCATTGATTAAAGTTTTTTATGCAAAACAGTTGTGTAAGTTTAAACATCATTTTGGTGCATCACCTTAGTTGTAGGTTTAATTTTCATGCAATCTTTCTCATCCCTTTTCTCATCCAAGTATTAGAATAGTTTTAAGTGAACACCATAAAGAGCTATCTTACTCTAGAGGTTCTTTCTTGCCTTAGGTGACCCATAGCCTAGGAAAGTTCCCATGTTTCACCAATATGCTAGATTTTGTAACTTAGCATTGGTGCAATATTGAGTGATAATAGTTTTTGGCATGCCTGGTGGAACCATTTGAACTATCCTAGTTCAAATTTTTTTGATGAATTGCTGATATTGGTGTGTATGTTAGCAAAATCTGCCTTTGGAGGCAAGGAAAACACACACCTGGCGACTCTGGAAAGAAATAACTATTGGTTTCAAGAAGACAAGTGTTGGTATGTACTTATTTTACAAAAAATAGACCTAATTTTTATTGTGAAGGATTTCAATGAGTTTTCAACTCATATAAATGCTACAATATGTCTTCATTTCAAAGAAATATGTCTTATTTTCCACCGTTTCAAGAAAATCCTATTCATACACCATCTTATGAGCTATATCATAGTGGTAACATAGTTGGCTTTAGTCCAAACAATCCAATGATAGTTAATAACCAACAAGTCTATCATTCTTGCCGCCCACCCACCCATCCACAAACTCCATGGTAGCCAGTGTATGCCCATAACCAGCCTCAAGAATTCCATTTTATGCCAAATCAGCAATATTACTTTCCCAATTAGCTCCAAAATGATGAGAGATTGGAGATTGCAAATATCAAGAACACATTGCTTGATTGGATCAAGTAGTTGGATGATATCAAAAGGTAGTGGGAACTTGATTTACAGCAAGAAGAATGGGCTTACCAAGCTTATCTTCATGCACAATAGTTGAAGGCACAAAAGAAGCAACATGAGGAGAATCTTGCAAGGAGGTGGTTGCTAAAGAAGAGCAATTGAATCTTGAATAGATAATGCTTTTGCAAGCTCAAAGGTATGAAACTAAATCAACTACTTGCATTTCTAGTTTTAAACCAGCTCCTCTTAGAACTATGATTCAATCGAAAGAAGAGGAAGCTTTCAAGTTTAAACTCTCAAGTTTCATACAAGCTGAATCTAGCATGGACAGCTATGATGAAATTGCTAAGTTGGAAGAGCATGTGTTAACAATCCTAAGCTTCAAGTGAATCACTTCTTCTCTTCCTCAAGGGTTACCAAAGCCTCCTATACTAGCCAATCCTCTATCATCACTCCCCAAATCTTTTGAGGAGCTGCCTGGTCATTCCAAACAGGAGGAGGCTGAGCTAGTAGTGAAATAAGAATTTTTGTTTTCAATTCAAGACTCAATAGTGATTGAGGATCTTCCTCAAGTGGAAGGCACTTGTGAGGTCAGTTGTGAGGAAGCAAAAGAAATATCTGCTATTTGTGAGCCTATGGATGGTGAGGATGATAAAAGATCAAAGCTTTTGCAAGTAGAAGTTGAGGGTGATTAGTTGGAACAACAAGATGCAAGGAAAATGGATGGGAATCAGAAGGAAGAGTTGACCTTCTTATTTGATGAGCTGCCTTGTTTTGTTGACAAGGATGAAGATTCGAAGAAACAAGAAGAGGTTGGAAATCTTGGTGAGTTGTTGGTGTATGATGATGATATTGATGAAGACGAAAGCATAGACAACACTATTCAGGGAGATGTAGATATTGACAAGCATGAAGTTTCCCATCAAGTTGAACAAATCCCTAAATTAGAGTTCTTGCTCCATGATGAGGATGATTTTTATGTTTTATAAAAGCTTGAAAAGAGCTCCATTAAGCCTGAAATTAGTCCTCCTATTCAAAGAAGAAAAAATGAGATTGAAGAAGACTATTTTTGGGACGATCTTGAAACTTTTGTTTCAAATTTAAATGTCAAACAATCATCTTTTGAAGGAGAAAATGTAGGACAACAAGTTGAAGAGGCAAAAGAGGGTGTTGAAACTCAGTATTTGCTAATTTATTTGTTGAACTTCCTTTAACTGTTAGTATTGATGAAGAAAATGTATGTGAGCTAACAAAATTGACAGGTTGTGATCATCTAGAGCATGAAAGTGACATTGTTAGAATACTGATCCATGAGCAAATAAATGAGGATAACTTGGTTGTGGAGGATCACAAGGTTGAAGGCATGATTCTACCAAAGCAAGAAACATTTGTGATTGAGGAGGCAGTTGACAAGAGTGAAACCAGCAAGAGCAGTTCCAATTTTGTCTTGTCAATAGGATGTCCAATAAAATATATTGCTAAAGTGGAGGCCAACAAGAAGATTCCTGTCATGCTTGCACCCAAGCATGAAGGTGTAGTTGAAGAAGAGTAGATTCAAGTCACTTTGCCAGCTCAGGGCAGTAGTGTTTATATTCCACATGAAGAGGTTAGTGAGCTTGTATATGCTCTTCAAGATGTGGTGCAGCTGTTTCATGGCATTTTTTCCATTGTTCATTTTCATGTAGCTGTCCAAAATCATGTAAAGCATTGTATATTCTATAGTAAAGGCAGCTACTTCACCCAACCATGAATGGTTTCATTTGAGTTAGTGTATTTCTTGGTTAGTGTAGAGTGGGGTTAGTTTTCATTTCCTCTAAGTGCTAAGGCATAGTTAGTTAGTCAGTTGTTTTGAGTTTTGGTAGGTGGAATAAGATTTGAAGGTGTATACACTATTTTGATGAGTTACAATAGTACACAAGACTATTTCTTAAGTCTTGCCAAGTTTCTATTAACTCCATGCTTAATGGATAGCTTTAGGCAACTGGTCAGGATGTTTAGCAGGCAAACATTTAGTAGATGTTGCCAAAAATGTTACCTAATTTAGCTTTCATCTAAATTAGGTAGAGATGGAATAGTATTTGCAACTAAAGATAAAAGGTAGACATTTAATTTTGCTAAAAGTTACATTCATATGCACAGGGGTATTATCACAAAAATTACAGTTCAGTTTTGCAAATGTATACAAAAGAAAGATTACATAAATTTTGCATAACTGCTGTCTTTTATTGATAAATACAAATGTATGATGTCTCACACAAGCCGTGGGAATAACTTTTCCAATGAAATATGAAAATAAACTATACATTTGAATGAAAAAAAGAAGGAAAAGCATATGAAAAGGATAGGGATCTGTCATTGCCTTGTTACTAATGATGAATCCTAGGTTGAACTGTTGCATCCTTGCTTCAGTTCCTGTCGCTTTGTTGCTATAGAAGTTGACTTGCTGGTACTTGAATACCTACAAGGGATGAGAGAAAATTTTGTTAGAGCTTGAGATCTATATTCTTTGCACATACTATATCAACAAATATATAGTTTATTCTCCTATGGCATTGAAACAGTTTTGCAACATCACAGATATCAAGAAAAGTAGGAGATCATCATCAATTCCATCAGCTTGTGAGCTTCATTGTTTTATCTAACATGTTTGTTCATTGTGCAGGTATAGGAGAAGTTTTAATTGTTGGATCATCTTTCACTTGACATCATAGCATTTGGAGTAAAATGGGCTCCCACAAGGGTTGAGCCCAGCATGCTGTCCTCCCATTTTGAGAGGGATGAGAGTGTAAAAGCATTGCATTTATCAGCTTTGAGTATATATCTCATCACCTATAATGGTGAATTGGCTAACATCACTATCATAAATGATGAAATACCTACTCAATTGGAACCAAATAAAAGAAGTTAGCCACAACAGTCCTTAAGGACCTTGACTTTCATGATAATGAGAGAGAGTCACTACATGACTTTAGCAACAAAGAAATAGAATGAAGGACATCAATATACTGCATTTGATAGTCATGCATATGTATTGTGTTTTGTCATCCATATAATATGTTTTTGACACCATATATTGTGTGTTGACAGTTAGGAAGACTATGTGACTACAATCAATGGTAGGAATGTGGACATCTATTATTTCTCCTTGCATGGCTCTGCTCACTCAGAGAAAAATTTTGTGAGAACCTTGGAGACTTTATAAGACCTGTACTACATGCATGAAGTGCTAGTTTAAATGACTAGAAGTAGTTATATTGAAGAGGACAAAGATCTATAAAATGGGAGCAGCATGCATGAAGATGATAACAAACAGAGATGAGAGTGGCTAAAACTATAATAGTAGCATGCATTGATGGAAAATACAATCAACGACTATAGCATCAGACAAAGCATTCTATAGTTTTGAAAGACTTTAAAGGTTTTAGTGAACAACATCAAAGGATGAACTCAGATCTGTAGGATACTATGTTGAAAGAAACTCTACCAAGGAATGGAGATTGTAAATGAAATGATTATATTTTTGGAAACCCTCGATGAGAATTTGACAAAGTAAAGAGGTTTGTTTTTGGGACAGTGAGGTTTGATAGGATCTTTTGAAGCCTTAGGAGTATGACAAAGCTATGAAGAATGGCATATAGAGGTCAATAGATAGGACAATCATAAATCAAAGGGGACAACAGTCTCACTGTTATCACAGATAATGAAAAAAGTTGTCAAGTTAGAAGTAATATCATAGAACGCATCAAAGAGAAAGTATACAGTATGCATGAGAGGGAAAATCTAGTCACAAAATACAAAGGGGGCATTCAAAAGGCCACCATTTTCCTTCTGTGTACCGTCATACATTGACTATTTTTCATAGTCATACACTGAGTAAGAGACTAGTAGGCTGAGATAGAGCTAGAAGAAGGAAACTATAGCCTTGATACACTTTTATAGGCATGGAATTTTTTGATGGACTTTCAAAGGCAAGATAACAACAAATCAGTCAAGACAGGCAAACTAAAAAGGGAATAGAAGAAGTCATTAGTGATTGTTACAAAAGGGGAGCAGTCCTTTTATGACTGTCATAGGGATAGTGCTCTTAGAGACACAGTGGGATAGTCACAATCATGAGTGCCATACAATCAAAAGGGACAAAGGCATGCTAGAAGAAGGATGCATAGATGTTATGTTGCAGACAGGAACATCAAAGTATGAGGAACAAATGGAGTTAGGACTATCAAGTGCTAATCAAGGCATAGATACCTACATCATGAAGATAGTCTAAGAAAACTGTTACAGTCATCTAAGCTTATCAATAAGGGTAAGGTTATCAAATCTTTAAGGTTATATCCTTAGTCTTCAAGCCTTTAAGGATCTTTAAAGAGTTTAAGATAAACATATCATGGTATCTTTAAGAGGTGATGTTTAGAGAGTGTAAAAAAGATAGAGGTAGAGTTGCAGAGCCAGCATGAAGAATAGAAATAAAGATTAGTGTTCTTAAGATCCTAAAGTTGTTCAAATATAAAGAAACCTAGTATGAAGGGAACAATCACAGTCAAAAAGGAAGAGGGTTAGTCAAGAGCAGAGATGAAAGACCTTTCCCAATGACAAATATAACCTTCACAATGTTCCTTATTGTGCAATGATGGTATGTCTTTGTATAGAGTTGTAAGTGACTGTTATAAAAGGTTAAAACACAATCATTAAGTGAAAAGCAACAGCAAATTGTGCTGGTGAAAAAGCAATAGCAAACTAAGGTTGAAGCAAATCTAAACCAAGACAGAGATCACCATGAAAGTGTTGAAATTAGGGTAGACAACTGAGAGGGGGGGTAAAATAGTTGTCACAAAACTTTATCTTTTCACTACATTTAATCTTCTTTACCACTTATTAGCAGATTAATGATATAACCATGAAAGCATGAATCAACAACACATGAGCAGAAACATAATCAACACATATAACACCAAGATTTTTAGTTGGAAACCTGGTTAAGGGAAAAACCATAGTGGGGGTTAACCCACAAGATTTATTCTCTATTAAAAGAATAGAAAACTGGGAAGGCACTTTCCTTTAGGTGCACTACCCAGAGCTCACTTCTCAAAGGAGGCTCATTGCCTACAAGAATATTCAGTTGGTTAACACCAAAAGGTTGAACTGAGAAACAACATCTTCTCCATGCCAAAGGTCAGTTCCATTGAAGCTCACAACACCTCTGCTCTGCCCCCAAACACTTCCTCACTACATCCGCATGTTCACTCTCATCCACACATTTCCAAGACTTCATAACACTTATTTATACATGACATCAACTTTGGAATGAACATCAAAGTCAACCTTACAAACATCTATCTGGAACATTCTCCAAGATAGGCATTACAAGCAATTACAATCACAAAACTTAAAATGCTACATGTGAACCATTACATTGTCAGCCAAACAAAGTTGGGACTTAGCTTCCTTGAACAACATGCCACGCTTCATAGAAATTCTCTTAGATCATCTGCAACACGCACCAAGCATCCGGCCGACCAAGACTGGAAAGAATAACACCCAAGGATAAATCTTCAGCTACGAACTCAATCCTTAATGCAGACCACCAACACAATAGGCACATGATTCAGAGACCTCCACAAGCACAATAAAATCAACAAGAACAACTACACCACCTCAAATCACCAGAATCACTTGCATCTTCATACGGGAACTCAAGAACACTAACTATCATGATTGTAACACTAGAAAGATTGCTTGCGGACCTCCAAACCACAAACCACTTGAGTTGAGGATACACACCAACATCCCAAACATACCTCTAGATCCGCAAACCATAATATTTCTATGCAGAGCAATCCAGACCAAATTCCTGTCACTCTGTTACCTTTGAATAGCTACAAAACCTGGTTCTACTCTGATGGCCATAACTTCACCAATCCTTCATGAGGACTTCTCAAATCTTAACTAGAGAAACTTTAGACAATCCTCTATAAAACCCTTAGTCTGTAGACTCTGATCTTCATCTCATTGGAAATACTGATCAATCTACTTTACTAAACTACACTATCTTCACTATCTCTGACAAATAGATATGTTGACATCAATGACAACACATCATAGGCACATATTTGCAACAATATCCCCCTTTGTCATTGATGGAAACATATGATGTGAAAAACTGATTCAACCATCAAGACAAGGACTTCTCCTCCTTTCTCTTATCACACCTACAACCACTTTCTTCACTACTCCCCCTTTCACTAGCAACTACTTACTTCTGAGTTTTTCACATGACTTCTCTCCCCCTTTGACATCAATGGAAAAGGGCACATATTTGCAGTCATCTCTCCCCCTTTGTTTCTAAATTGAACTCTAGAATTAACATATTGACTACTCCCCCTGAGTAGCATCCCCTTAACACCAATCTAGATCACAAGATATGAATGAGTTCCACTAGACTGATGCACACTAGTGCACCTTAGTTCTGAATAGGAGGGGTAATAACCCCTAGCTTCACTCAAAAGTATCCTTAGCTAGAGGATTAGTGAAGATATCTACAATCTAATCCTTTGAAGGAACAAACTCCAATCTCACTTCATTCTCATTTACCTTCTCTCTCAAAAAGTGAAACTTGATGGATATGTGCTTTGTCTTTGAATGCAACACCAGATTCTTTGAGATGTCTATTGCACTTGAATTATCATAGAAGATTGTAATAGGCTCTTCAAACGCAATTATGATATCCTTCAACATTTGCTTTATCCACAAAACTTGAGTACAATTACATGTTGCTGCTATATACTCTGCCTCTGCAGTAGATCGAGATATTGCCTCCTACTTTTTGCTTAATCAAGAAATCAATCTCTTTCCCAAGAAAAATGCACCACCAATCAGGATCTGTATATGCATGAAGAGTGAAATCATCATCCTTAGGATACCATAAGCCATAATTAGATGTCCCCTTCAAATATCTAAAAATTCTTTTGATTGCTACAACATGAGATTCTCTAGGATCAACTTGAAATCTAGCAACAAGGACAACTGCATTCATAATATCAGGTCTGGTATGAGTCAGATAAAGTAGTCCTCCAATCATTGATCTATACCTTTTCTCATCTGCCTTAGGGGAATCATCATCTTTACTCTCAACTTGCATCCAATTATCATAGGAGTACTCACTAGCTTTGAATCCTCCATTCCAAACTTTTTCAAAAACTCTTTCACATACTTAGACTGAGATATGAAGATGCCCTAATTTGACTGAATGATTTGTAGACCCAAGAATAAATTCATTTCACCAAGCATGGACATCTCAAATTCATTTTGCATCTGATCAACAAGTTTTACACATGCTCTCATTTCCACCAAAGATGATATCATCAACAAATACCTCAACAATCAAGATGTGTTCATGATCAATTTTGAAATAAAGATTATTGTTAACTGTGCCTTTGCTAAAACCTAACTTTAGTAAATACTTATCTAATCTTGCATTCCAGGCTCTTGGGGCTTGTTTAAGTCCATACAGTGCTTTCCTCAATTTGCAGACCATATCTCCTTGATCAGACAACTGGAATCCTTCCGGTTGCTCAATGTAGACTTCTTCTTTCAACTCTCCATTCAATAATGTTGACTTGACATCCATCTGGTAAACTTTGAAATGTTTGTAAGCAACAAAAGAAAGAAATAGTCTAACTACTTCAATTCTTTCCACTGGAGCAAAAGTTTCTTCAAAATCAATTCCCTCTACCTGAGAATATCCTTTGCACACCAATCTTGCTTTCTTTCTCACAACTTCACCATCTTCATTCAATTTATTTTGGAAGACCCATTTAGTTCCAATATTTTTGTTTTTAGGTCTAGAAACAAGATCCCAAGTATGATTCTTTTTAGTTTGCATTAATTCTTCTTCCATTGCTTTTACCCAACTTTCATCATTACAAGCTTCATTCATTGATTTTGGTTCAATCTTTGAAGTCAAACAATACTCCACTTGTTCTTCAACAATTCTTCTTCTAGTTTGAACACCTTTATTTTTATCTCCTATAATCTAATCTTCAGAATGATTCAACCTTACATACCTGGGAGTTTTGGGATTTTCTTGAACTTGTTCCTCAACATTTTTACTAGCTTCTTGAGTCACTGGATTCTCTGGAGCAATCTAAATCTGAGTTTGAGTTTAAACTTGCTTTCCTTCATTTGGATTTTCATTTTGATCATCTAATTCATATCCACAAGACTTGGAAGGTCTCTCCTTGCTTTCATCAACCTTGACATTAGCACTTTCAACAATCCTTTTCAATCTCTTGTTAAAATACCGATATGTCTTGCTTTGGTTAGAATAACCCAAAAATATTCCTTCATCACATCTTGCATCAAACTTGCCTATATCTTCATCTCTCTTGATATAGCATTTACTCCCAAAAATTTGGAAGTATTTTACAGTAGGAGTATGACCAAACTATAGTCCATAAGGTGTTTTACCAATAATAACTTTAATCTGCACTCGGTTAAGAGTGTAGACAACAATACTCATAGCCTCTCTCCAAGAGACATGTGGAACATTTACCTCCATAATCGTGGTTCTAGCAGCCTCTTGAATAGTCCAGTTCTTCCTTTCCACAGCTCCATTCTGCTAAGGAGTCCTAGGAGCAAGTAACTATCTTCTTATTCCATGCTTTTCACAAAATACATTAAACTCACCGGAGGTAAACTCTCCACCTCTGTCAGATCTTAGACACTTTATCTTCACACCAATCTCATTCTCCACCCTAGCCTTGAACACCTTGAATTTGTGAAGAGCCTCTGATTTTTCTCTCAAGAAAGTCACCCATATCATCTGGCAATAATCATCAATCAGCAACATAAAGTATCTGTCTCCTTACAAACTCCTAACTCTGCCTGGACTACACAAATCAGTGTGCACAAGTTCCAATAATCCACTTGAAAATTATTCTTTATTTTTTAATGTAGCTCTTTTTCTGTTTGTCCAACTGACATTCCTTACACATGCTATTAGTAGGTTTCACAAGCTTTGGAAGATCTCTCACAACCTGAGTAGTACTTATCTTGACAATGTTATCAAAGTTTACATGACACATTCTCGTATGCCATAACCAACTCTAATCAATCTGAGTAATCAAACAACTTTTACTAGTACCACTTAAATGAAAGATATTACCTCTAGTCTGTGTACCAGAAGCAATCTCAGTTCTAGAGCTTCCCAAAATTTTGCGTCTTCCATCCTTGAATCAGAGATCACACCCTTTGTCAACCAACTGTCCAACACTGAGAAGATTATTCTTCAACCCTTCTACATACAAAACATAATTAGTGTTGTTCTTACCATCAAAAGAGATGGATCCTTTGCCACAGATTCTACTAGCTGAATTATCTCCAAACTTCACAATTCCACCTTCATATCTTTCCAAACTTACAAACTTACTTTTATCACCAGTCATATGATGAGAACATCCACTGTCAATCACCCATTCATCCTTTTTTTCAACCTAAGTAGCCAAGGCACTTTCCACATTCACACAACTAGCAGATTCAGTAGGTACCAGATCTTCTTCTTTGATAGCAATGAACACCCATTCATTTCTAGAGGTACTTCCCATATCAGATTCATCATCTATGACTCCTTCATCAACATCTTCTTGGACATAGTAGCATTTCTTCTGAGCCCTAGGTCTATTAGGGTTTGTCTTTGAAACCCTCTCTAGACATCTTGAAGCAAAATGACCAATCTTATTGCAAGTAAAACATTTGAAAGGCAACTTTCCTTCATACTTATCGAAACCTCTTGGTAATCTTTTGGCATTAAGAGCTTCGAGTTCTCCAAGCTCAAATACTTCTTCTTCAAGTTCCTTCCTTGCCTTCTCATATCTAGTTAGTCTTCTTGAAGAGATTTCACTTGGATCAAATATTTGTTTTCTGGAAACAATGGCCTTAAATGGAGATTCTGATTTAGGAAGAGAGTCACCAAACTCACTCATTTCAAATGCTGAAAGCTTGGCAATGAACTAATCCCTTGTAACACTTGTCACAGTCCTGATCTCCTCAATAACAGCAACTCTGTGCTTGCATGAAGTAGGTAAGGATTTGAGCACCTTACCAATAGTCTCTGATTCTTCCAGTTTTCCACTAGCACACTTGATACTGCATACAAGTTCATTCACCTTTTGCATGTAGAAAGTGATGTTTTCATCTTCACTCATCCTCAAACTTTTGTGTCTACCCTTCAGGATCTGTAACTTGGCACATTTGACATCTGCATCACCTTCATACAGAGTTTCCAACTTCTTCCCAATTTCATGAGTAGTTTGTAGTTCCAAGACATTAGTCATTTCTGTATCAGTCAGGGCACTCAACAATGCTTCTTTAGCCTGAATGTTCTTTTCAACATCTTTGATTTGATCTAGGGTTGTAGGACCATTTTACAGAGGAGTATACTTAACCTTAGTTATCAACCAATAAGAATCACCCATGCATCACAAATGACACTCCATGCAATTCTTCCAAAGAGAGTGATTTGTTCCATCAAATCTCAGACTATCCTTCTTGTATGTCAACATCCTAGATCTCCTCAAGTGGTCAAGCTTCTTTTAGAGGAACCGGCTCTGATACCAATCATTGAAATTAGGGTGGAAAACTAAGAGGGGAGGTGAATCAGTTGTCACAAAACTTTATCTTTTTGCTGCATTTAATCTTCTTTACCACTTACTAATAGATTAATGATATAACCATGAAAGCATGAATCAACAACAAGAGCAAAAACATAATCAACATACATAACACCATGATTTTTACATGGAAACCCAGTTAAGGGAAAAACCACAGTGGGGGTTAACTCACAAGATTTATTCTGTGTTAAAAGAATAGAAAAATGGGAAGGCACTTGCCTTTAGGTGCACTGCCTAGAGTTCACTGCTCAAAAGAGGCTCACTGCCTACAAGAATATTCAGTTGGTTGACACCAAAAGGTTGAACTGAGAAACAACATCTTCTCCATGCCAAAGTTTAGTTCCATTGAAGCTCACAACATCTCTGCTATGCCTCCAAACACTTCCTCACTACATCCGTATCTTCTCTTTGATCCACACATTTCCATGACTTCATAACACTTATTTATACATGACATTGACTTTGGAATGAACATCAAAGTTGCCCTTACAATCATCTATCTAGAACATTCTCCAAGATAGGCATTACAAGCAATTACAATCACAAGACTTAAAATGCTACATGTGAACCATTACACTATTAGCCAAACAAAGATGGGACTTAAATCTTCCTTGAACAACACGCCACGCTTCATAGAACTTCTCTTAGATCATCTGCAACATGCACCAAGCATCCGTTTTAGCCAAGACTGGAAAGAACAACACCCAAGGAGAAATCTTCAACTACAAGATCAATCCTCAATGCGGACCACCAACATAATAGGCACATGATCCAGAGACGTCCACAAGCACAATGAAATCAACAAGAACAACCACACCACCTCAAATCACCATAATCACTTTCATCTTCATACGAGAACTCAAGAACACTAACTATCATGACTATAACACTGGAAAGATTGCTTGCAAACCTCCAAACCACAAACCACTTGAGTTGAGGATACACACCAACATCCCAAACATACCTCTAGATCTGCAAACCATAATATTTCTATGTAGAGCAATCCAAACCAAATTCTTGTCACTCTGTTGCCTCTAAACAACTACAAAACCTGGTTCTACTCATATGGCCATAACTTCATTAATCCTTCATGCGGACCTCTCAAATCTTAATTGGAGCAACTTCAGACAATCCTCTAAAAAACCCTTAAGTCTGCAGACTCTGATCTTCGTCTTACTAGGAATGTTGATCAACCTACTTTACTGAACTGCACTATCTTCACTGTCTCTGATAAAGAGATATGTTGACATCAATGACAACACATCATAGGCACATATTTGCAATAGAAAGTAGTGTATAGAATCAACAGATGCAAAGATTAGAACTGTAGTCTACCTGATAGATTTAAATCTTATGCAAATGGCATTCATATTTTCAAATCCAAACCATGTCCATAGGCTTGCTACCAATGTGTCATAGTGAGCAGAAGGATCTATATGTAAGGTAGTGTATAATGCAGAACATGAGATGACAGTCATCATTAAGGATGTCAAGGAGTAGTCATAATGGTGCATCATACTTGCAAAGAGTGAATAGTAGCAACAAAGGAGCATCAAATATAGTTCAAATATCTCCTTTCACTTCATGTTTTATTAAGAAACAAAATATGTTTGCTGTTCACCTCAGTAAGAATGAAAACCCTAGTTGTGCCTGGAAGACCATATTAAGCAAATGATCCATAAGCACTAAAAAGAAACCATGCTTAGAATGCAATTAAGTTTATCTTTTCATGTCAAATCAACAGCTACAAGAATAGATATTCATCATGCTGAGAGGAAATCTTTCAAAATCATGAAGAAAAATGAAATATGGACTATATCCTTGCTCATGAACAAATGCATAGAAAGAAACATCAAATGTGTTCACCATTTTTCATCTATACCAGTGCAATTGAGCTCATGAAATGCACTATTTTGATAGAAATAAAAAGAAAAAAGGTCAATTTTGCATATATAGAGAGCTTTCCCAAGCTTGAATGTTGTTTTCTCAAAGAAAAATGCAGTCTCAAAACTCTAGTGAGACCTCCGAAAGCTCAGACAAGCTCAACCATGGTGGTGCCCAACAAAAGTAGAAACTGTAAAGTGAAATAAAAGTGAGGGTTTTTGTTGTATTTTGTGTTAGGGTTTCTTTTTACCCTAAGTGGCCGATGGGAAAGAGGCATTTTTGCCTTTCTTTTATCATTTTTAAACATAAAAACTAATACCCATGTACTTGTCATATGTATGCCTAGCAATAAGGCTGAGTTCCCTTTTATTTTATTTGCATTGACTTCAAATATGGTCGAATCATGGCCTATCTTTTGCATTTGCTTTGAAATGTAAGACATTTGACTAAGTGATATTGTTATAAATCACTTAGTTCATTGTTATTTTAAATGCAAAAGTGATGTAGTTATGCCATGTAAATGCATTAAGGGAGTGTAGTTAAGCTTTTATGTCTATGCAAGCATATAGGAGGGAGGTTAGTGAAGCTGGCCAACATGTGCAGGAAATATAAGAGTGTTTTGACTTGGTTTTAGAGGCCTTAGAGAGCATCTAGGAGCATTTTTTGATGCCTTTATGATGGATAAGGTCATACCTTGACCTTTTCTTCACTTTGGACTTGTTTTGGAGGGAATTTGAGGCCTATTTTCTTGGCTTTTTGGTTATGCACGACCAAAGGGTTTTGGGTCCCTATTTTTGTGCAATTGAGGGACAATAGGTTATAGTTACTCCTTTGTTCATTATTGGAGTTAGTTCTCATCATCTTTTGGGCTACATTGTAACACTTTTGGAGTTCTTTCAGCTAGAGATTATTGTGTAACTCATTCTACTGACAGATACAATTTGTATACCTCTAGAAATTAATGAAGATAAGCCCTTTGCCTTCTCAAATTTCTATGTTATTGTGTGTGTGAAAGTTATTCATGCAAGTACCTGTGAAGTTTCTTTCTTTTCCTTGCACTTATGTCTCATTGTTAACACCTTTTGTGCAGAAGATATATGTATTTTGCAAGTTATGTGTTGTGTTGTAATGCAATTTATCCAGTGTTGTGAAAAATAGTATTTTCCTTCTAGGATTGAGCATTAAACCTTCTCATGAAATACTAATGCAGAAATATATAAGTGTTGATTTGTGTATGTTAGGTTGTGTTCATTGATTAAAGTTGTGTATGCAAAACAACTGTGTAAGTTTAAACATCATTTTGGTGCATCACCTTAGTTGTAGGTTTAATTTTCATGCAATCTTTCTCATCCCTTTTCCTAGTCAAGTATTAGAATAGTTTTAGGTGAACACCATAAAGAGCCAGCTTACTATGGAGGTTCTTTCCTGCCTTAGGTGACCCACAACCTAGGAAAGTTCCCATATTTCATCAATATGCTAGGTTCTATAACTTAGCACTGGTGCAATATTGAGTGATAACAATAATAAATAATTATTTTCATAATCACCATAATCAATTATCATTATCATATTCATAAGCATTACAGTAATCACATGACATCATCATCATTTACATAAAACCATACATATAGGCATTTACCATATAAGTCTTTGCATCCATACATAAGTACCACATAGAAATAATATACCAAGGTGTACCATCAACATATGCATCTAGGAATCACATCATACATCAAATAAGCATCATCACAACTAGTACTACATCATCATGAATCATAAATCATAACACATCACAAATTATAATCACATCATATGCATATAAGAAATAACAAGATCAATCAGAATAGGTCCATCTCATATATATATCATCTAGAATGTGTCACAGTACAATCCAAATACATCTACATGTGTCAAAAATGGAGCTCGCAGGCTCAATCATATACCAAGAGCACGCAGGCTCGATCAACATAAATGTCTACATCAGGACTATCAAAATGTCATCGCTGAATCTTGCTGGCCCTGTAGGAGGACCCCTATGCTCTCATCCAGCCCTCAACCTAGATGGCCTATCATACAGAGAATCTCACCTTTGTGAATGCCCAACACTACTATGTGATCGATGAGAATGGGACCGACTGCTACTCCTACTCTGAAAACTGGGAGCCCTATGATTTGCTAGCACTGAACTCTCATAAAGGCCCCTATAATACTGAGTCTCCTATGCTGACCTAACCAAATCTTGTGCAAAATCTGCTGAGGGTCCACTCAACATAGCTACGAGCTCAATGCTCTACTGCTCTACTTTCTACGCCCTGATCATGGCCATATCTCTCTCATCCGTCCTTTGAATAAGCTGACCCTCTACCTCCTACACATGCTGCCGCATGACATCTAGCTAAGCTTGTAAGTCTGCTATCCGCCCATCCACATCTCCATGAGCTCTGGCATCCCTCTGCTCCTCCTCTGCCTCATCATCTCCAACCTCCACAATTGGTACATCTAGCAAGGCCTGCTCCCTGATCCGCTCCTCCTCCTCATCGACCTCCTCAAACTCCTCCTCCTCCTCACTCTCCTCCATATCCTCCACCTACCGCCAACATCCTCCATAGCTACATCCTCCTCCCCAGTCCCCACCTATATCTCTCCTAGAACTGCAGTCACCTATCCTACTGCCTCCTCTTCCTCCTCTCAAATAGGGGCAAGTATAGTGCCCCTTCCCTGACCATCTCTCCCTCTACCCATATCTCCTCTACCTCAGCCTCCTCAGCCCATGTCTCCACCACCACTACTTGCTCCATCATCATCTCCCCCATCTCCATCCCCACCACCATCTCCTTTGCCTCTGCCTCTGTCTCTGCCTCACCCCCTAAAACAGCCTCTTGGCCCTTGACCCAACTCCTCCACTGGTACTGGCATGTCAGGATGTAGATAAGGAATAGGCTTGTGTGTGGCCCACAAAGAATCATACATCAGAGTCGTGCCTAGATCCGTGAAATCCCCATACTCCCACTCCAAAGGCTGTAGTCCTGCAATCTCATCTATGGCAGTCTGAACTAGAATCATTGGTCCCCACACTGAGATATCCTGTGTAACCCAAGCAAACTTTGCAATGCTAGCTAGCTCATCCTGCCACTCCCCAAACTGCCTGAGCACCTGAGATGGTAGATGATGCTCTATAATGTGCTATGCCTGAATAGTCTAACCAATTAGATATTGAGTATGCTGGCAATATGGTAGCTGTTCATCATCCTCAGTCCACCTCAGACACTCCCTGTATGACATCCAAGTGAATGTATCCATGTGATCAATAACATGTCACCAGTAGCCAATGACACCTATCTAAACATGTGGAAGTGTCCCAGTGTACCCAAAAAACATAAAGTAACTCATCAAGTATATCCCAATCCACTAGTGGCCTGTACACTACAATATGCTCCCGTGTCCATATCATAAGCAAGGTCACACCACAGTTGATGGACTGCTCTCCCTTATACACAACACTATACAACTAATGATATAATTGTGCTAGGAGGGAGGGTCCCCATGCATATGATGTCACATCTACCATCATCCCCTCTAGCATTCCTTCCAGCCAATGAGAAATTCGTGGCTTTGCCGATCTAGACATACAAGACCACCGATGCAAGTACAGATAACCATAATCAACTAATCATAATGATTTGTCAGTGTCTCCCAAGGAATCTCATGCTCCTCGCCTCCCAAGGCTTCATCGTCCTCAGTCTCAAATAATCGATGCAGTGTAGCCAATCTGGTCTCTAGATTATAGATCACTCGCTTCCCATGAATGTGCAGTAGCAGAATCTGCCACACATCAAGTAGAGTCACCATGGCCTCTCCTGTCAGAAAATGAAATGAGCTAGTCTTTGAGTGATACCTCTCAACCACTTCAGTCAATAACCCTCAGTTAGCCTAAATCTCAGGCATAAAAGAGACACCATACAATCCAAGCACGTTAAGGATATCTTGCTCAGCCATCGACAAGGAATCGCGCAATTGATATCCGATCGGATGACTCTCCCATGTGTAAATGGGTGGCAACCATGCTTGTATCCATGGAGCCAAGACAACACATCAATCAAAAAACCCTAAATACAGTATTTACAGTCAAACAAGGGCAAGAATTAGGGCAAAATCCACTATTTCTGGCTAGGTCAGCTCATGCATCGTAATGCTGTTCTTAGGTGTAGCGGCTAAGCTCATGCGTCACACTGCTCATCACATGTGACTCACCTAAGCCCATGCATCACATTTTGACGTAGGCAGCGCACTGCTCATCCTAAGCATCATGGCCAATGGATGTGCACTACCTAAGCGAAGGTGTCGCACCCATTGGTGCATGTGGCTCTAGAAACAACATGCGTCGCACCTTGGTGCAGGCGTCACACCACCATGCACAGGTGACGCACGCGACAGCGCATGCGGCACGCAAAAGTGCATCACATGCGTGCCCTATTTTCAGGCCCTAAAAACTACAAAATACCCAGAAATTGATAAGTCAGGATTAGACACATATCAAGGCGCTTGTCCCAGGGAGTTGACCATGTGTCCAAACTAGCGATCCATGATGCTGGTGAAGCGGTATAGGTGACATCTCAATAGAAGCTCCACGTGAAATCTCCATAGGCTCACTCTACTCTCTTTGAAAATTCTAAAGCTCAAGTGCACAAATGAAGATTATGGGCCCTCTATTTGCTATTTATAGGACCTTTTGACCTAGATGGGCCCCTTTTTCAATAAATTGACCAACTGGCGACCTTCTTTCACACGTCAGGTGCCTTTTATCCCCATTTTCTCACTTCTCGATCACTCTGGGCATCCCGCACAACTTTTCAAAAAAATTTCTAAATTTTTTGAATTTTATTAGAAAATTTGAAAAATTTCCCGAGGGGGCATAAGACCATCACACTTCATCTGGAACACATCGAGGCATGTTTAGAGCACATTTCTCAAAATTTTCTTTGATATAACGACGGAGGAACATTATATCAAAGAGGGGCAAAATGTAGACACTTAAAAATGTCATGGGCCTGCAAATGACATTTTCATGCACATTTCACCTTAATTTCCATATTCCGCTATTAATTAAATAATTCTAATTATTTAATTAATTCATCTCCCCTCTTATGCTTGTAATTAAATAAATTTAATTTAATTAATTATTTAAGCAAATTTCTTCTAATTTCCTCTATAATTAAATAATTTAATTATTATTTAATTATTCATTATCCCTATGTTCACATTCTCTCTTTAATTTAAATAAATACTTATTTATTTAAATTATGAACCTCACCTTGATTAAATAAGTCTACACTTATTTAATTAAATCCCTTACATTACCTCTTTCCTCTAGAAAAATTAAATAAATAACCACAATTTATTTAATTTTAAAACATCTCCCACCTCACCATTTCCTCCAATTTAAAATTATATTTTGTCTTCTTGTGGTTGGAAACCCTAAATCATTCTCAGCCCTTGATCTTAGCCCTAAGTCAACACTTCATCTCATCCCTCCATTCACATTTCACCTTCTATAAAACCACTCTTACCCTCTCATATTCATGGGACCACTTGAGAATTTGACTTATACCATTGTCAACTATTGAGTTCACATCCCATTTGCAGACCTGCAAGTCTAAGTGCATTAGAATAGCTAGGTTAGATAGTAGGAATGGAGGAAATGCATTATTCAATCTAGGGTTTCTTGCTTTCATGCACAGTTGATTATATTCTAGGTTGATTAAGGGCTCTATTGCATAGTTAGGGCTTGAATTTACTGTTTGTAGGGCTGTAGCAGTGTTTTTATCTGACTACAGGGATAAATGGTGATGATTGGAAAATGGATGTAGGATTAGAGGGATAAATGATTAGTATAAGATGGTTAGGATAATGGATTAAAATAGATGTGGAAGAGAGTGGGAATTATGTGGATAAAGGATTTGGATTATGAGGATGAGGAAGTGATTAGGATTGAATTAGGATGGAGATGGAGAATTGGATTAGGAAAATGGATTATGATGATTAGGATAATGGAAAATGGATTAGGATATGGATTAGGAAGGTAATGGATATTGGATTAGAAAGTGATTAGAATGATAAGATGGGATGCAACTCCAAGATGGGATATGATTAAGCTCAAACAATGGGGTTTGAGAAAGGAGGGATTTTCAACAGTATTTGGAGGAGACCTAACCCAACATTAGGGGGAGTACGGGCATGTAAAATTGATGGTTTTGATGGAGAATTTATTTGGATGACTAGGATAATGATTAGGATGAAAATGGATAATTGGATAAGTGATTAGGAGGAACTAGATTGAGAGATAAGGTGGATTAGGAAGAAACTGGATTAGGATGGTGTGGATAAGAGGAAAATGAATTATTTTGGATTTGGATTAGGATAATGGATGATTTGGATGAAATTGGATAGGTGATTAAGGATGGCTAGGTGCTTGACCTTAGGCAACTTTGCAATAAAATAAACACACATACATGTACAATTCTTGCAAAGGATTTGGGTTTAATTTGGATTGAGGGGATACATGGGTTTCAATGATGAAGACATGCCAAACACACCAACACCCTAGATTAGTCAAGCGGGAGTGACATTTCTTGTGGATCTCATGAAATGGTCATGGTCAATCCCAACTCAAAATAGAGAAGCGATTCCCACCCCCATTACTACCATAGTGCTATAGCTTGGATATATAGGGAATATATGGTTATGTACCACCATACACCCCTTACCTTGGAGACTTTTGTCTTGCCCAAAGTAAACCCTATCTCAAGTATAATGGTACATGTGAGCTTCTTCCCCTCTTATTGCAACAATGCACCACAAGATATGACAACCAAAGGGTCTTGAGCTATGATGTACAGGCTTCTAGGGGATATCCTCAATACATACAAGGTGTGTGAGGCCTATGTCCATGAGATGAGGGGTATGTCTAATGGCATGGTGTGAGAGGGTAACCCACTGTCCTCCTTCACTTTGCAAGGTATAAAGTTATTACAAGCTTCAATCAAATGACAAATGCACCCTAATGGAAGAGTCTTTTGATTATCTTCCAAATTGGTATACCCCACCAGAACACAAGGGTTGAGGTCATCCCCTTGGTGATGAAATCCAAGGTAGGCCCCTTAGAGCAAAGAACCCAAGGTGTTTTGATCTCTAAGATCACCAAATGGAGTGAGGAGAGAGCATACAAACCAAGGACCTTGAAATGAACAATGATAACAAAGATTAGATCAAATCAAGGTTTTTGATCTTCAAGATCACCAAATGGTATGAGGAGAGAGAATACACCTTGAAATGACCCCAAATAAAGAAAACAAGTTCTTGTTGACTCTAAAAAGAAATATTCCTAATTTAGTGGAAAAAAGATGATTCCTTGGGCAAGTGGGGCTACAAAACCACAAGATTATATGTTTTGGAGGTGTATTAGACAGTTGAAAAGTGTTGCAATCACCAATGTTAGTCTAAAAAATGATGTTAGCTGAAAAATTAGGACTAAAATAGACAAATACGTTGACAGAAGTTGCACAAGCACTGATAGAGGCTGCAAGGGCTCTAACAGAGGCTATAAAGGTGCTAATAGAGGCTTCATACGTAGAACAAAATGTCCTGGGCATTGATGTAGATGAGGGCACTAATGCCTAGGACAATGGTGCTAATCCCAAGGTCATGGGTATTGAGAGATAGGCAAGGGTGCTAAAGTAGTCTGGGGGTCCTAAAATGATGAAATGTAGACCTAGGTGCTAAGATCTAGGTCATGGGTGAGCTAAAGCATGACACATAGGTGCTAAATGGAGTAGCATAGGTGCTAAAACACATAGAAGATATACCTGAGTGTAGGGGTGTTGAAGCTGACTGCACACATGTATATACACCTTGAAATGACCCCAAATTGCATGAGGAGAGAGCATACACACCAAGGACCTTGAGATGAACAATGATAACAAAGATTAGATCAAATCAAGGTTTTTGATCTCTAAGATCACCAAATGGCACAAGGAGAGAGAATACACCTTAAAATGACCCCAAATAAAGAAAACAAGTTCTTGTTAACTCTAAAAAGAAATATTCCTAATTTTAGTGGAAAAATGATGATTCCTTGGGCAAGCAGGGCTACAAAACCACAATATTAGATGTTTTGGAGGTGTATTGGATGGTTGAAAAGTGTTACAATCACCAATGTTAGTCCAAAAAAAGATGTTAGATGAAAAATTAGGACTAAAATAGACAAAGACATTGACAGAAGTTGCACAGGTGCTGATAGAGGCTGCAAGGGCTCTAACAGAGGCTATAAAGGTACTAATAGAAGCTTCATATGTAGAATAAAAAGTCCTGGGCACTGATGTATATGAGGGTACTAATCCGTAGGACAAGGGTGCTAATCCCAAGGTCATGGGTATTGAGAGATAGGCAAGGGCACTAATGTAGTCTGGGGGTCCTAAAATGATGAAATGTAGACCTAGGTGCTAAGATCTAGGACATGGGCAAGCTAAAGCAGGACACATAGGTGCTAAATGGAGCAACATAGGTGCTAAAACATAGAGAAGATATACCTAAGTTTAGGGGTGTTGAACCTAATTGCACAGACACTGATCTAGGCTACATATGTGTTGATTCAGGGTGCAGGCACTGATATGATATAGAGATGATGGAGGGCCTGCAAATTGATGAAAAATCTACAAAATAGAGTGTTAGATCTGCAAAATAGGTTGTTAGGAGTTGTTAGGGAAGAAACCAAATCAATTAGAGGTGTTAGAAGTCAATATTGAAGACATAAAATCATGAAATGATGTAAAAAACATAGGCGCTAATCCCTAGTACATAGGCGCTAATCCATGAAAACCCTATAAAAATAGAGTGTTAGCAGACACAGACACCATAGTATGAAGCACATGCACTAATAGAAGACTTGTGGGCATTGATCTGTAGTCGTAGGTGCGACTGTAACTTGTACGACACCACTTGACAAGAAACTCACACAATTGTTATTTTAGAAGGGCGAGAGTCCCACCAGGTGTACCAAAATGCATACACTAGAAAATGTACATGAGAAACAAGTTAAAACAATAACCTATTTCATGACAGCCCTATTATACCTTAGATTGAGAAAAAAGAATGCAAAACAAAGAAATTAAAGACTTAACTACATGCAAACCTTGATTGTGGATGTGCTCCTTTGATATTGGATGTAGATGACTCCTCATATGGGTAGTATAACCTTTCTTCTCATGGAATCTTATAGTGAAAATGGTAGCATTGTGTTGCATGAAGAAGTTGTATTCTTTGTGAAGGATTGAGCTCCAATTTATTGATTTTTGGAGACTCAATTGGATGGTTGGGATTGAGTTGAAAGATCAAGGGCAAAGGATTGTTGAGATCTCTCAACAAAGGACAACTTGACAAGTGCTATGATGAGATTGGATGTGAGGAGATGTCCTTGGATCAAGGAAGAATGAAGGGTCAAGATTGGGCTTTGGGAAGATTGGAGGGGTGAGATTGTCTTGGTAGATGGGAGGTATGGGTTGGATTTGATTGGAATTTTAAATTGGGGAGCATGGGTACATGCCCAATTTAAAATTGGAGGAAAAATGATGAGTTGTATTTGCTTTGAATTTTAAATTGGAAGCATGGGTACATGCCCAATTTAAAATTGGAGGAATTGGGGATGGAGGACAAAAGGACCTTTGTACATGGGTCCTTGACTATGCCCTTTGTAAGAAGGCCATGTGGATATGTACAAGAGGCCATGACTTTGGACATTTGGGGGAATGGAAAGGATTTGACCAAGGTTAGATTAAGGTTTAGGTTGTGCAAGTGGGGGATTAGATTAGTTAGTTAGGTTTATGTGACCTAATCAAAAGTGTAGAAAATAGGGAATTAAATAAATATAAAAAATTATTTACTTCATGGGATGGGATAAAGGGATAATAGATAAATTAAATTTATCTAATGTTTGGACTATAGGCAGAGATTAATAAATGATTAATAAATCATTTTGGCTAGGGTTAGGTATCGATGTAGGTACCAATGTAGGTATAGATGAATAGTGAATAGTATGTGAATGGTGATTTTGACAATAAAATATTCTAAAATCATTGATTGAAGGGGATTTGATCAATTAACTATCTAAACATGTGTTTTTTTAGTTAATGTGGTAGATATAGTGGTTTAGGGGTGTCTAGAGATGGTTTGGAGATGTTTAGGGATAGTTTCTCAAGAGGAGTTTGGGGATGAATTTGGGATTATTAGGGGTGTTTAGGGATGAATAGGGATAGTTAGTGATGGTTAGGGATGAATTAGGGATGTTTAGGGATGAATAGGGATGTTTAGGGATGAGACAAAGAGTGGAAAATTTTAGGTGTCTACAGGAAGTACAAACATCATTCCATGACATTCCTTCTTCTGATATACTACTTGGTAAACCTTGGTTAGAATACTTGTGAGCCATACCTTTCGTTGTGCATCAATGTGTAAAATTTATTAATGAATATAGAGTGATAAAAATTACATGAGATTCATATGATCTTGTTAGAGAGTTCAAGCATTTCACTTTGGATGTACCTACATTCCTACTCCAAAAGAACATTCATATAAAATTGAGAAAGATCTTAATGTGGTATATCAAAAATGATTACAAGCACTAGAGAAACAAAAAGTATAAAAGATGATAAAAGATCAAGTTATGCTTATATCATTAGGTATTCCACCAAAGAAGGATTTAAAGAACTAATATTGCAAAAACTAGTGTTTAATGGTAAGAAAATACCATATGCATTCCGAAGACAAATGTTGTGGTACAAAAAATGTCAAAATTTTCTACACAACCACCTCCCAAGAAAAAACAAAAATGAGCAAAGGAAATACTGAATGTTCTACCTATTGAAACATGCTTACAAAGAGTACAAAATCATATCAAGAAGAAATGCATGTGATTAAAGAAGCAAGTCATGTAATGAATGGGGAGGAATATGGTGATAACTTTTGGGAAGAAGATAAACTCTTATCTAGGGGCATGTGCACCAAGTTAGAGTGATTAAAAAAGTGACTAAAATCCATAATTCTTCTAAATGTGCTCACATTTTAGAAAACATAATGTGTGCTTGTTATGGCTTGTACACCTTTTTTTAAAATGTGAGAGCATTATAACACACCTACATTCTAATTTTGACCAATCAAATATCTTTATTAGGCTTGATATAAGTTTTAATTTTCTAATGCTAATGGATGTACATTCAATTTGGATGCTAAATATGTATTTTATAAAAGTCATACAAAAAATACATAGATGTCGAGCATGTTCTCCATTAGGTTCTGTTTAGTGAAAAAGGGGGAAGATGGGATTGATAGGTGTTTTAGTTTGGATCCTCCTTTCACTACTAACCATTCAAGGACATTCAACCAAGTTGAATCACAACTATTGCAAGAGGATTCACCTACAGGTTGATGGTCACTTGTAATGATAGGAAAATTTACAATTTGCTGATTAATGTATTAATTTAATGCCTAATTATGCTTAAAACCCTAATTATGCAAAATCGTAAACAAACGAACAAATCCTGACAAATGCTCGTAGACAAAGATGTAATATTCAGAGTAGATACATACTAGACTTCGAGATTCTAGATGTAGAAAACTCAGGGGCTAAAGAGTAGGTGCCCAAGCCCAGGGTAGATTTTTTTGTTGAGAATATCAAAAATGATCTGTAACTTGTTCTTGTTGTTCCAGAGGTTTTCTGCCCTGAAGATCCGGAGGGCTTTGGGGTGGGCGCCCAAGCCCAGGTCCTACTTTTCTACTTAGATCTACAATACTGATACTCTGTCACAGCCTCCTACAACTTCACTTCCACATAACATGACACCTATTACCTGCAATCACAAAGAAAGGGGTTGGGGGTTGTCGTGTTTAGGAGCTTGCCTCAGTTAAGCCCCAAAATGGAATTCAAGCCTTCCAACATCGTTGTTTGATATAGAGTGCGTATCCATGTGGGATAGAGGCAAAACCCAATTGATAAATTGATAAATGCTTGATTCAACACAAAAATATCACCTCGGAGGTGTAGCTCGCATGTAGATGAAAATCCTTCAACACATGAGAAGATGAGGCCAAATCTACATAACAAACACAATAACAAGAAAAGTCTACTCTGCAACAATGAATGATTTGAATGCTCTAAAATCATAAGTTTGCCAAAAGTTCATAATCATCTTCTAGTTTACAAATGAAACCCTAAACATACTTATATATGCATTCCTGCTACAAATTTTGTAATTCAAACTTGAGATGTTGGCAACAGAACCTTTTAACACACATAACCTACATTTAAAATTGGGGCCCACGTAAAATAGGATAGGACTAGGGCACGAGTGCCTAAGCCCCTGGGTCCTATTTTAGGGAAGGTCTAAGTTAAAAAATATCCCTTTAGTCCCCTTTCACATGGGTTTTCAGGGATGTTGCATCGGGAGTTAAAATGGACATGCATGATGAAAAATAAAGGACCCTGAGAGCTCAAATTAAGAGGTAAAAGTTCTAGGGGGACATTTTACGATGTAACATTTAGCCCCCACTTTAATGTATGTATGAATTCATGGCCCATACATGCATTAAAGTACAGTCAAAACATAGCAAACATGCGAGGCACTTGAAGCTAATGCATACACAAAGATTGAGGAACCATTTCTAGTCCTTAGTCTAAGGTAGACATTAGAGAAAACACATTGCAAACACACCAAACATAGTGGAGACAATATTAGGCATGCAAAACACAGAGAAGACATCAATAGTCATGCAAGACATGGAGAAGGTAGTATTGAAGACATGCAAAACACGGTGAATACAATGAATGTAGTGATTATTTCTTTTTTATTTTCATATATATATAAATGAATGTAGATATATAGAAAGTAAAAATGCAACACACAACCTCAAAATGTAGGGAGGGGCATTTTTGCACACATCTTTAGACTACATATGGAGGAGAAGACACACAATACAAATCTTAGAGCGCAGGGAGGGACTCATCACCACACAACTTTAGACTATGCTTGAGAACAAACACGCCATACAAAACCCAAGGTGTAGGGAGGGACTCATCGCCACACAACTTTAGACTACACCTAGGACAAGCACGCCATACAAAACCTAAGTGTAGGGAGTGACTCATCGCCACACAACTTTAGACTACATAAGGGGGAAAACACACAGAGAACACGAGTGCTATATAGTATGCCAAAGACATACTATACATCTAAAATATGACAAACAAGGCAATAGAAGGAACTTATTGTTAAGCCCCCATCATCTCAAGCATGCTACAAGCACACCTAATGGTTGGGCTTATGCCACAACAACTGCCAAAGACACGGTTAAGGGAGGATACACCAACCCCACCTACTCAGAGATTTTTTGAAATAAAAAGGATGTGCACTAGCTCAAGATATACACCATCCTTGCTTTCACAGAGGGCTTAGAATAAAAGGATATGCATGATATCCTACCTCTACAAAGGGCTTAATGATTGAAATATAGAATAAGGATGTGCACTTGTGCTGGAGATACAACATCCTGCCTCCACAGAGGGCTTACAAACACACTTCATTAGTATCAAAATTATCAGACAACTTACCTTTATATGTCCCCACCTTAAGGTAGTTGATATTGTGTATCGATATCAAGCACTTTAAGGTAGAGAGAAAACACACAAGGGAACAAGAGATTTTGCAAAGCCCATGCCCCCAAAGGTGACATGTACTTCATGATAGTTGAATATTCCCACAAACACACACTTCTTAATCTAAGCAATGCATGAAAACAATCACATAAAGAGCCAAGGCTACACAACAGGTTCGAGTCTGAGTATAGCCATAGGTCTTATACTGTAGGCATCTCAGAACCAAGTGTAAACAATGGGGCGAGACTGTTGGCAAGAGACACTATATGGATTCATGAATGTTTTCATTGATGGCAACAAAGGTTATCCCACACATCCGCAAGACATGATGAGTCTCTACCAGAAGTCAGATTGAAGAAGTGTTATGATCTGGTAAGCAAGAACAGAGCAGTTAGCAAGGTCTGACAGTCAAGTCCAGATCTCTCAGAGGAAGTATTTTAGTGAAGTGCAGACTTGGGGAAGTCAAGAGGATTACCTTGACTAATAGATTCTAGGAATTGAGCCTCTGGTGATGAAAGAGTAAAGAGATATAAGCATTCAAGTATTAGGGTCTGGTTTGATAGAATAGACAGAGGAAGAACTGATAGGTAGAGCATCACAAGTTATTCTGGATGAGATGCTGATGGTGATAAAGATTCCTAAGGTATCTTTCATGATTGGCTGACTTATTAGATGACTTCTATAAGTTTCTTTTTGATCCGCTTCACTTGGGAAACAAGGATTCAGCTGACAGACTAAAGTTTGAGATAATATTGACTATTCTGGATGCCGACTAGAAAAGTGTTGAAATCACTTGTGTGTATATATCTACAAGATGGATTTAGATGTGAAGGTGTGTGTGGAAGTAATGGAAGTGCGAATAAAAGTAGAATAGTATAAAAGGCAGAAAAATAGGTTTGAAATGTAAGAGGACAGTAGCACTTAAGGAGAGCAAGAATGAAGTGCAGCAGATCAGTCTATTGAGCTTAACCGGAACTAAACTTCAGCATGTGTGGATGTTCCTCATCAGTTCAAGTTTTCTTCATGTATATAGTAAGTCGTTTCTAGGCAGTAAGCCTCTTGTGAGCAGTGTGCTCGGGCAGTGAGCGCTAATTGGCAAGTGCCATTTTGTATCTTCTATTCTTCTAACAGAGAATAATATCTTGGGTTAATCACCCTATGGTTTTTTCCCTTAACAGGGTTTCCACATCAAAATCATTGTGTCATGTGTATTGGTGTTATTTCCATTTCATGATCATGCTTGCTTATTTGATCTGATGTTACATTAACTGTTAAGAAAGCACAAAAAATTAAAATAATTAGGATAACTGATTCACCCCCCCTTAGTTATCAACAATTGGTATCAGAGCCAATTTCCTCCTAATAGAGCCTAACAGCTTGAGGAAGATCTGGGAATTTAAATGGATGCATATGGTATAAGGGAGAAACTCAAGACTACCCTTGATGATCTTGAGTAGTTAAACTTTGAAGTTAATGAATTGAAGGAAAGACTCAAACAGGCTAATGATTTCATAAAAGAACTAAAAGACAAATTGAGTCTCTCTATGAAAAAGAGAAAGGAGCTACTTCAGTAATTGGCAAGTTAAGGTGAAGCAAATGATACAAATGGAGATCTGAAAGAGAAAACCAAGTTATGTGAAAAGTTATCAAAAGAAATCATCATGGTAAGACATGAAATGGAATCAGGAGTTATGAAGTTCACCCAAGAAATTGAAGAAAGAAAAAAATTAGAAGACTGCCACAAGATGGATAGAATAATCAGACATCTTGAATTTGATCTTGAAGATGCTAAAGATAATGAAGAAAAACTTGAGGATCAAATTATCTCTCTTAAAAGGGATCTTCAAACAGCAAATGAATACAAAGAGAAATTCAAGATAAGCTCTGCTCAACTTGAAGTTCTTCTTGAAAGCCAAAAGAGGGTAGATGACAAGTGTGGCCTGGGGTATGGAAAAGGTGAAAGCTGTGGATCTGGTTAGAAAAATTTTGGATTAGAAAATCCAAGGAACAGGCCTAGAAGACCTCTGGTAAGGCAGCCTAATGCTTAAAGATATCCATCCTTCAATGGATACTGCCACAACTACAATAACTTTGGTCATAAAGCTAATCAGTGTAGAAAGAGAATAAATCAGACTAATACATCCTTCTCCGGATAGTGTTTCAATTGCAAAAGGTATGGTCACAAATCTCATGAATGCAGAAATATGCAAATGAACAATTCATTCAATGGTAGATGCTTTGCATGCAATAGAATGGGTTATATGGCTAATCAATGTAGATCAAGAGGATATCAATCAAATATGCAAAGAAATGTTGTTTGCCAAATTTGTAATAGATCCAGTCATATTACAAAATTCTGTAGAAGCAAGAATTAGGACAAAAGAGGTCCGGTATATCATAATCAAAATCAAGGTAAGGGAAAATAAAAAGTGAATGCGGATGAAGTTCAAAGTGAGATGAACAAGATTTAGGTGAAGAAAAGTACAGAGAATGTAGGGGATGGATCCGCACCAGACTCTGGTGCTGATATTCCTTCTAGAAATTAAAAAGTGAGCTCTGGCTCAGGGGGAGACACAAAGAAAACCTTTTTCCCCCAGCTAGTCAATTGGTGCCAGAACTGGCACAAGGAGAGTTGCGGATTAAAGGATTCATAAGAGAAACATCTAAGTAAACTATGGTTGAGATTTGGAAGATCCACAAGACGTTTAAGATCAAGAATGATCCAGTTCTTCAAGTCATCCGAATAAGGCAAACTGGAATGACTTCGGTTGAGCATTTATTGCAACTTGATATTAGGGTTTGCGGAGCAATATAAGGGTTTTCTCATTAAGCATTTGTTCATTATGCATTCAAGAAGAAATGAAAAGAAGCTCTACAACAGAAATTCCTCAAGCCCATCAAAGATCATCTAAAAAATTTGATTCATCTAGCAATTGATTCAGCTCACTTCGTGTAACCTAGAAGCACAAAAGGTATTTTCTATTCTCAATATCTCTCTGCAAATCCTTGAAAGATGACTACTCCAAATATAGTGAAGATCACTGATAGGCTTCACCCCAAATTCAAGAAACATCCCTACAAATCCTTGGAAGTAGATCCCCTAGGAGCTTTTTCCAGTGTTCCGCATGGTGTCTTGCATACAGAAGATATTAGGGTTTACATTCATGCAAACATTGAAGAATTTAGAGAGTCCAAATTGAGGGATATCTACCACAAACAGTTAATAAATGATTCATTTGAGCTCAAACCCCAATACAAGGCCCTCTGGGAGAAGCACTTTGCATAATGTATACATTTCCCCTACTTTGCTGAGGACAAATGGGTCCGGTATGTCTTGAGTAGAGTACATGACAACCTCATGTGGTTGAATGGACCATTCAAGATCACAAAAGATGCCATTAGGGTAGTTACCAGTTTGCACTCATCCGGTGGTACACCTATTCTCAAATTGATCAAGAATCTGACTATAAGTGAGGCTACCAGATCTAGGTTTGATAAAAGAGCAATGACAGTAGATGACATCATTGATCCGGATGTCAAGTTTGCATCCATGATCATCAGCTACAAGATATATCATTCTAGCAAGGAGAATTTAGTACCTGGAATTGCTATCTACACTGCCTATGAAATATTGAGAAAAAATGTAGACTATGACTTTTGTGAGCTCCTTCTAAACCAACTCTTGGAGAACCTACAGAAGATAAAGAAGGACAAGAAGAATTCCTTCAAATTTGGTGGTCTAATACTCTATCTATTCTTCTACTTTATGAATGGGCTACCTGGATCCAGTGGATGGGTATGGCAAAATGACAGACCGATTTCCATACAAATCAGGGATTATTTGCATGGACTTGGTGATGACAAAGCACAAAACACAGCTCTTTGGGGTTTCTTTAAAAACTTTCAGAACATGATGCAAGCTAGAGAGAGAATTCCCCAATCTCTAGTTGAGAAATACAAATACATAGTATGCTTTATGGTAGAGACTGATCAATGCCTAATGGAGGCAGTGGAACCAAGAATAGTGTGGATCATGCCAATGGGGTATGAGGTGGATGAGAAAATCGTAGAGCTGCATATTCAGCACATGCTTAGTAAACCAAAGGATCCCAAGGAAGAAAGGTTTGGAACCTTTGAAGAATTAAGTGTGAAGATCCATATTGAGCTAAGTCAACCAGAGATGAAAAGAAAGGTAAGAAAAGAAGTAGAAAACATTGCCAAAAGCTTTGGTATCTCAAAAGAGGCACTTGATGCCAATAGGGAGAAGATGGAAAGAGCAGAGAAAGAGAAGGAAGGTGCTGAAAAGGAAAGTGGTCCGGTAGAAGCCCCCACCTAGACAAGATACTCTAAGAGGTCTGCTCCTACCACTGACAAGAGCTCAAAAACATCAAAACTAGAAGCAAAATCATCTGATAAAGTAGAGAAAAGAACTAAGACAAAGGCCACAAGGTCTTACATTAGTCAGAAAGATGAAGAAGAGACAGAATCTGATGAAGAAATCAAGAAGATGATGAAGAAGAAGAAAGCATCCAGTCCAGATAAGGTGGCAGAGGCAGAAGAATTTGTTGAAAAGCCCACTTTGTCCCTAGATGATGTAGTCAAAGATATTACTATGGATGGAAACTTGTAACCAATAACAGAATTCTATGATGCATATAATGATGCAGATAGAAAAATCTTGGAGGAAGCCACAGTTAAGTACTTGAACATATACAATAAAGCCTTGATTGAAATAATTTCTCTAATTCCTAAAAGTTTGGAAAAGCAACTTGAAATGAGAAAAGAAAATGCTAAGGCAAAAGACTTAGAAATTAGAGAAAAGATAGCTATTTAGCTCTACCCTTCAATTACTCCAAAACAAATGGATATGATCTTCAAAGATTGCAAGGATGATTTCCAGAGTAAGACTAGAATGAATCAGCTCATGCTTGGAGAGACTGATAAAGTGGCAAAAGAAATAGAAGAAATCCTATGGAAGGCATACTCAAGATTCAATCTTCCTATTATAGAGGACTTGGGTGTTGATCCCTCAGCTACAAGTGTTGAAAAAGAATCTACTGAGGCAATGACAGAAGAAGTAATGGACTCCGGTGAAGGTAAAGACAAGGGCTTAGAATCCTCTACTCCAGAAGAGGTGGCTCATGAACAAACAAATATCTCTCCTCCAGTTTCCCCTACAGTCTCTAGATCTAAAGGAGAAGAAAGAATAGAGGATAAAGAAGAAGAAGCAAAAGGAAGAGAAGAAAGTCAAGCTGAGAAGAACATAAGTGACAGTGCAGAAGAGAAGAAATCTCTGTCTCTGGCAAGAGACACTGCAGAAACTGTCAAGGATTTATTGACAAAAGAAATGTTGGAAATTGATGAACTGGAGTTACTTTAAGGTCCATTTAACTTTGACTCTCTCCCCCCAGTTCAAACAATGAAGATAGCTTCATTTGCCAATGCAAAGGCAAAAGAAAAACTCTTGAAGTCTCACATGGAAGATTGTGAGCTAATAGAAGCTGCATCTGACATTTTAGAAAAGATCATGCCATCTTTTCAGAAGGATCACTCAGCCTCCTCATCAGGTAATCTTAAAACTCTTGTTAGTTCAGTCAGCACTCATTTTGAGTCCTTATAGAAATCAGCTGAGGAAAAGGTCCAGAAAGAGTTTTTAGATAAAAGATTCTCTGAAGTACTAAGTCTAATATCAAATGATAGAAGAAATATGGATATAGGGATAAAGAGCTTAGAAAATGCTATTAAAGATGGTGGGGAGATATATAATTTTTTTCCATCATGGTCCAAAGCAACAATGGAGATTGAGAAGAAAATGAAAGAACAGGAGATCCAACTAACAAAACTTTCTCAAAATTTTGATCCATTTACCTCATCCATAGTAAATCAAGAATGTCAGACCATTGCAGTCTTGGATGAAATTAAGAAGCTAGAGAAAGAAAACAAAAATAGAATCGACAGGTTAAATGAGCTTAGAAGAATAATCATTCCTAAGTTGGAGGCCATGCATGAGGCCCTAAGTGATGCTCAAACCACTGCCAAGACAAATGATCTGATAGATCTGAAGAAGGTTGAGGTTTTTGCATTCCTGTTGAGTGGTCACATATCAATTTTGGACAGGATGAAGCTGAGTTGGGCAACTGAAGTTGTACAATTGAAAAACACTTTTGCAGACATATTAAAGTATATGTAGAGTGCAACCAGATGATATACTTATGTGACTAAGTTAACTTTTTGAAAATTTTGGTGTACGGACCCCACCCTTTGCCATTAATGTTAAAGGGGGAGTGATGAGTAGTGAAAAATGATGAATCCAGCTAAGGGGGAGCTCCAGAAAATGTACATAGAGATAGAGCATCAGCTAAGGGGGAGTGTAGTGTGATACTTAGTCATTTTTCACTAAGTGTTTCCATCAATGCCAAAGGGGGAGATTGTTGGCAAGAGACACTATATGGATTCATGAATGTTGTCATTGATGGAAACAAAGGTTATCCCACACATCCGCAAGACATGATGAGTCTCTACCGGAAGTCAGATTGAAGAAGTGTTATGATCTGATAAGCAAGAATAGAGCAGTCAGCAAGGTCTGACATTCAAGTCCAGATCTCTCAGAGGAAGTATTTCAGTGAAGTGCGGACTTGGGGAAGTCAAGAGGAGTACCTTGACTGATAGATTCTAGGAATTGAGCCTCCGGTGATGAAAGAGTAAAGAGATATAAGCATTCAAGTATTAGGGTCTGGTTTGATAGAACAGACAGAGGAAGAACTGATAGGCAGAGCATCAGAAGTTATTCCAGATGAGATGTTGATGGTGATAAAGATTCCTAAGGTATCTTTCATGATTAGCCAACTTCTTAGATGACTTCTATAAGTTTCTTTTTGATCCGCTTCACTTGGGAAGCAAGGATTTAGCCGACAGACTAAAGTTTGAGATAATATTGACTATTCTGGATGTCGACTAGAAAAGTGTTGAAATCACTTGTGCAGATATATATACAAGATGGATTTAGATGTGAAGGTGTGTGTGGAAGTAATGGAAGTGCGAATAAAAGAAGAATAGTATAAAAGGCAGAAAAATAGGTTCAGAATGTAAGAGGATAGCAGCACTTAAGGAGAGAAAGAATGAAGTACAGTAGATCAGTCTGTTGAGCTTAACTGGAACTGAACTTCAGCATGTGTGGATGCTCCTCATCAGTTCAAGTTTTCTTCGTGTATACAGTAAGTCTTTTGTAGGCAGTGAGCCTCTTGTGAGCAGTGTGCTTGGGTAGTGAGCCCTAATTGGCAAGTGCCATTTTGTATCTTCTATTCTTCTAACAGAGAATAATATCTTGGGTTAATCACCCCATGGTTTTTTCCCTTAACAGGGTTTCCATGTCAAAATCATTATGTCATGTGTATTGGTGTTATTTCCATTTCATGATCATGCTTGCTTATTTGATCTAATGTTATATTAACTGTTAAGAAAGCACAAAAAGTTAAAATAATTAGGATAACTGATTCACCCCCCCTAGAACAATCAAAGTGCATGGAGTAGATGTATTGTTATGATTTGTTAGCATGATAAGACAACATCAAATATCACACAGAGTGATTCTACTAGCCAAGCGTTAGATACATATATCAACCCCATCATCATATATGGACTAGGTCCATTTTTTCTTACTTATTTAAGGGACACGCGGTCCATATGAATATTTTTTTGTTTTTGTCATCCGCCAGCTAGATAGAACCACTAGAAGAAGGTAAACAATAAAATGAGAGAGGAGAACAAGTGTCTTAGGAATAGTCAGATAGGAGGGTGCCCCCAGGTCACCAACAACAATGCTATGCCCCTAAGACACAACACACAACAATAAAAATAGAGGAGAAGCAATATAGATAAATGTTGATACAAATAGAAGCGTCACAATAGAGGCGGTCTCCCGAAATCCTTGACCTTACAAGAGAATCAAGGGTCATCCAAGGAGGCCTAAACAACACATAACACATTATGGGGGAAGCACAACACAAGAGGGGAGGTCACCTAAATGAGTGAATAATGCTATGACAAGGTGACCACCAGTGTTAGAAATACTTACCTGTGTCCTTGATCTTGATCTTTACCTTGATGGTTAAATCTTTATCTCTTCTTCTTTCTTCCACATTTTCATGAGTTTGAGAAGGGACAATTGTCAGAGTTGTTAATGTAAAGGTATCTATTAATGATGGTGTAGAAGGAATGTCACAATTTTCTATGTCAATCAAACAGGGTGATGTAGGAGCTGGAAAGATACCCATTTTAGTCGAGTGAGGTAGTGAAGGAACCTAAAAAATGCCCATTTCAGTTTGTATATATTTGTTGATGTTTTCCAAATTTTATGTAGTGTCTAAGGTATGTGAATGTTTAGGTAAGGGTATGTGATCTGTTTCTTTGTTTAAGATGTAGTTGAGAAGTGTTTGAAGATTAGTTGGTAAATTTTTAGTGTCCATAGGTTGAAGAAGTTGTTCACATAGAGAACTGACATCATCCAATGCTTCATCCTAGCCAGGGAGAGCATGCAGGGATGACATAATGGTGTTAAGGAATGTGTCAATGATGTCTTCTTCTTGTGCCAAAATATCCTCACCAAGTGATTTTATGTTGGTAGCAGTCTTTTTATTAGATACATCATCTAGGGCTATATTAGTCTCATAGGTCTCAGAAAGAATGTCCATTATGTCATCATGAAATGAAGGGAGGGAAGGAAGGACATTTTCATCACTACTTTCCTCATGATTGTTTACATAAATGAAATTAGTGAGATTTTCCAAGATTGACGGGAAAACACCCACTATAGTGACAAAGCTTTCAACATAGGCTATTGAACAAAGAATAGCACAAGTAGTGCTTTTAGACATGTCAATACCATAAATGTATGCTATTTGATGTAATGCTTAAGGATATTTATGGGTGAATTTGTAGAAATTATCAACATTCACAATGTATTCAAATAAATCTTCCAAATATGAATGATTAGAAGAATCCATGATATATGCAAAAAAAAAAAATGCAACACTATGTATGTTTTATGACCTAAAAATGCTTGATTTTTTCACTTTTTTCAATGTAAATGCCTAAAAGAAGTAGTGTTGTGACAAAATTACAAAAGGGAAGTGAATAATAAACTTAATATCAGTCCAATAATGTAGAAATATCCTTCATAACACACCTATAATGCAAATCTATATGAATGATAAGGCAAAATCTAGTGAAAATGTAAGGATTTCAAACCCTAATTGTAAAATTAAGACACAAAACTATAAAAAATGATGTATGAATGTTTTATAATCAGATTTATGATGTGAAATAGCTCAGATCTGATTTGAAAATGATGCAAAAATCCTAGAATGCTCAATGCAAGTGCAATTCTAAAGAGAGATGAGTGAATATACTATTTTTTATTGAAATTGACTATGTGAAAATGCAAAATTTTGAATGTAAATGTAAAAACACACAATAATGCAAAAATATAATAAAAAATAAGATTTGAATGAGTGTTTTAAAAGAGTATTAAAATCTGAAATAAGATTTTAACCACAAACCCTAGCTTTTCGAAAAAACTAGGTTAGATGAAAAATGCACAATTTCAAGGAAAATCTAACAAATTAAGCATGCAAATGCAATGAAGATGATTACTTAATGATGTACTACTGTAATTTATATTATATCTAATGCAAAAATTAGAGATTAATTGAAATTTAATTAAATTGATGCAAACTATGTCAAAATGCAAGCCTAGGATGTCAATTTTTTTAAATTTTTCAAAATTTTCAATTTTTTTTTTGTAGATTTTCAAATGCAATATGATGAAAATTAAATGAATGAGTGTAAATCTGAAGTACAATAGTCAACAAGGTGCAAAATTCAAATAAAACATGGGTTTACCAAAATGTTTAGTAGAAAAAGGGGGAAGACGAGATTGATAGGTGTTTTAGTTTAGATCCTCCTTTCACTACTAACCATTCAAGGACATTCAACCGAGTTGAATCAAAACTATTGCAAGAGGATTCACCTATAGGTTAATGGTCACTTGTAATGATAGGGAAATTTGGAATTTTCTGATTAATGTATTAATTTAATGCCCAATTATGCTTAAAAGCCTAATTATGCAAAATCATAAACAAATGGATGAATCCCAACAAATGCTCGTAGACAAAGATGTAATATTCAAAGTAGATACATACTAGACTTCAAGATTCCAGATGTAGAAAAGTTGAGGGCTAAAGAGAATATTTCCAAGCCCAAGGTAGAGTTTTCTACTAAGAATCCTGGAAATGATCTGTAACCTATTCCTTCTATTCTAGAGGTTTTCTACCCTGAAGATCTAGAGGGCTTTGGGGTGGGTGCCCAAGCCCGAGCCCTGCTTTTCTGCTTAGATCTACAATCTTGATACTCTATCACAACCTCTTACAACTCCACTTCCATAGAACATGACACTTGTCACCTGTAATCACAAAGAAGGGGGTTAGGGGTTGTGGTGTTTAGGAGATTGCCTTAGTCAAGCCCTAGAATAGCATTCAATCCTTCCACAACCATTGTTTGATAAAGAGTGCATATCCTTGTGGGATAGAGGCAAAAACAAATTGATAAATTGATAAATTCTTGATTCAACACAAAAAGATATCACCTCGGAGGTGTAGATCACATGTAGATGAAAATCCTTCAACACACGAGAAGATGAAGCCAAATCTGCATAACAAACACAATAACAAGACAAATCTGCTTTGCAATAATGAATGCTTTGAATGCTCTGAAATCATAAGTTTGCCAAAAGTTCATAATCAAATTCTAATTTACAAATGAAACCCTAAACATGCTTATATATGCATTCTCTCTACAAATTTCGTAATTCAAACTTGAGATGTCAGAAATGAAACCTTTTAATAGTCACATAACTAACATTTAAAAATGGGACCCACCTAAAATAGGGTAGGACTAGGGTGTGAGCACCCAAGCCCCTGGGTCCTATTTTAGGGTAGGTCTAAGTTCAAAAATGTCCCTTCAGTCCCCTTTCACATGGGGTTTCAGGGATTTTGTATCGGGAGTTAAAATGAACATGCATGATGAAAAACAAGGGACTCCAGAAGCTAAACTTAGGAGGTAAAAGTCATAGGGGGACATTTTACATCGTAACATGTTGATGTATTTTTTGGATAAAATTATGAAAACACACCACTATGAGATAAATCTCTATGTTAGCTTTCTACCCATGTTATTTTTTATGTAATTTGAATATATTAAGGTTTTGATCTCTAATTAGTTTTAGTAGTGTCCTCATTTTTGCCAAAAACCTATGTATAGTTTTTTCGGTGTCATTTTTTATATGTTCACCAAAATTTGAAACAAATTATATTTTTATATTCTAGACTCCATTATTTACACATTTAATAAAAATAATTTTCAATTAGTTTACTCAAAATTAAGGGGGTTCATGCTCAATTTTCTATTTTTTAAGATGTGCCCGCTTTGAAAATTAGTAAAAGATCATATATTCATTAAAAAATTAGTAAACAACATAGGGCATAAACTACGTGATGTTAACTAAACTTCCACTAAAAGGATTTGTGAAATAATTAAAAATTTCAACATTTTATGGGAACACACTTGATGCTATGTTATATTTTTTTGAAAAAAATATGACCACTTTCTATGCTCTTTCTATTTGACCCTCTTAATGTCCATCATTTTGTTTTAAAATAGTAGTTTAGAAACTATATTTTGAGCATCAATAATTTTGTTCTTGTCACATCTTAAAATTTTAAGTGTGGATATCTTGAATTACTCGTCTAAGATCAGTTTTTATTGATTTTAGGAAAAAAGTGGCCACGTTGGAGCCCAATTGGCCCCCAATTCCATGCACATACCTAAATGTGGATCTTGATAACTATATCTATATATTAGATGTGCCATTAGATGTTGAGAACTACTATATCTATATATTTATGTGTTTTCTTTTTCTACATTTTTACTTTTTACTTATGTCTTGTTTGTTGTCTTTCTCCTATTCCCATTTCACCTTCTATATTATGATTTGTGTGTTTTTCCTATTCTCATTTCACCTTCTATATTATGATAAATTATCTACTATCTCCTACTTGGGAAGCATCTTTCCTATGCTATTCTTACATGTTTAGTACCTAATATTTCTGGTTGTATCACTTTCATATCTACTTATGTTCCTTTTCTTGTTTATATATTTCTCCACATACCTTTTTTAATACACCACCTTTGGTTGTTCGCTTGTTTGTTATCTACACAAACTATGGTCTTATGCTCTTATGATCTATGACATTCTTATACTAAACACCCTTGTTGCATCATATATATAATGACCAAGTTACGACCTTTTATGTTTATCATTATCATAACCTATAGCTATTTATCTTCTTCTTATCATGCATACCTACTTGTGACTTCATGTTTATAATTTTATGTTTTTGATTGAAAATCATACCTATGTTTTCATGCTTATGCTACTATGCCTTATGACCTATATCATACTTTTTCTTATACTCATGCATTTGAGATCCTTGTTTTGTTTCAATCATATAGATTGGACTAATACTCTAATATTCTTCATCCAACCCACATCGAGAGAAATCATTTTTACATATACATTCATGCCTATATTTTACTTATATGTGTTTACATTCTTATCTTGGGACTTGGTTACATATTTGATATGCTTATGTGATCCTTATCTAGCCTTTAGGGACATCCTTTATCATTTTACCTATATTGGGAGCTACATAATCCTTTGTTGTTCATCTCCAATTTACAATCTTACATCCTTATTATATGATGATAAATCTTTAATGCTACACACACTTACATCCTTATATCATATTTGATTATCTTACACTTCTAATCATTATTGTTATCCTGTTTCATTTTTCCCTCTCCTCTAATTCCATGCATACTATGTATGCAACTAATTTGAGGGGGCATTTATTATCACTAATATTTTTTATGGTCAAGATTCTAGATAATGTCTTATATGTAGATGGAGCTTAATCACATTACTCACATGTACTATGTAGATATTTATCACATTATAGTGACTTGTGTTGTCATATCACATTACATGCGCACACCACTTTGATATTTATCACATGTTACATTTTTTGGAGTTCTCTCACATGAATCCATGTCGTGCTATTCTATCATATAGAGTATTTTCATCACTTTTGTACATGCAAAATTTTCTAACCCCCGTCTCTCTCTCTCTCTTCTTCTCATTTCACATATATAATTGAAACAAATTGTTGTCTACATATTTTGATAATAAAGGAGGAGCTACTCATTGCATATATTTTATTTGGTTTGTAGAACTTGATGGAGCGCTCAGACTAAGGAGAAACCAATAGGAATTATTGTATCATTTCTTAGAGGCAGTGCTATTTTATGACTATCTAAATATTTACTTTTCATGTGGACTAAGAATGTTCATATAGTTTTAAATGCATGCTTATGTTAGATTCACACACACTTGAAAGTGGGAGCAAAATGTAATGGTGAATTTAATATACCCATGCTATTTCCGATTTAATTGTGTGCCTACCATGGTAAATTATCATAATGTAATAACATATCAACAAGTGGCATAATTACACTGATAGGCATTCACTCACATCGCGAGTCGACCTCCGTGCATTTACAGGTGGCAATCAGGTGGCGGTGGTTGTGCAACAGGTATAGGATGACCATTGTAGCCATCTCATATGTTGATTGTAGGTTAGGAAGTATAGTAGCATTTATTGGATTATTTTCCCCATGCGCTGGTCAAGATTGGTCAGTGAGATTTTGGAGAGGACGTCGGTGGAAATTCAATGAGGACGGTGCAGAGATCAGTACAGACTCTATCTTGGCTAAGGATCTGCTAACAATGAAGATCTTTTCCTTGCTACATTCTTCTCATGCGTAAATGATCCTAACAAATATCTTTCTTAGCTATCATCTCTACCTGATTTGATTAGCAGATCTGTTGTAGACAACCAACTTCCCCCCACTTTCTAGACTCTCTGACAACCAACTTCCCTACACTTTCCAGGCTCGCTTTGTTGCATTCAATCTTATTTTGCAAGAGGTATGTTGTCTCTATTTGTAGAAGTTTTAGATTGCTTAGCTTATCACAACAGGCATAGTTTTAAGTATTGTAAGCAATTTTTTTGGAATTCTACTTAATGTTATTGCACTGGAAAGGTTATGTGCTAGAATTTTTGGGAGAGAATTATATTTGGGCAAGCTCTATGTACTAAATGATTCTAAGAAATTTATTCATGCTAAATCGAAATTCAAAACATGCTTTATTTGGTGGTCTTCATTCAATTTGTTCATTCGAGGAATTGTTTTGAGCATTAAGAAAATTTGCCTTAAACTTTAGAGGGCATGTGACACAAGAAAATTTACTCCCTTGCCTTAAACACTACACAAAACACCTAATTACACGGGCAATTTGCTACCCCTAAACTTATAGTATCAACACACAAGATTGCAACATAAATAACTACAATTTTATTCAATTTATTAAATGAATCTGTAGTTTATTTACAAATTCTTAGCCTTCAATGGCCTCTTCCACAACTCCAGCAATTCATATTTGCAAGTTCACACTCAAATTCTGCACTCTCTACATATTCTCATATTATTTCTTCAACTTGGCTTATCCCACTCTCAGTTCTTGGACCGCACTTCCTTTAGAGCTAGAGGTTAGGTTTTTTAGTACATAGCATGAGAAATGAAAGACGAAATCTGGATCAGCCTTAAGCAACTAAAGCATCACCCTAAGAAGCTGAAAGGTCAACATATCACAATGAAATTTAAATTAGTTTTGTGTCAAAGACCCACACTCTTCTTAGGTCCACGGCCTCACTCCAATGAACGAAAATAAATTTCTAACCCCAATATAGTGGTATTCATCAGTTAACATTCATGGACAGAATTTTATTCTTTCAAAAGCATTAGAATTCTCTTTGAAAAGAAAAGACCATCTTCTGAAGTGTCACCTCTTTGCATAAGTGGATGTGGATGTTTAAATAAAATTCTCCATCCATGATGGATTATTATTCACCCTCTTAGATTTGTCTTATGCTTCTTCTTTAAGCCATGATTTTACTTTATAAAATGCATTTCATTAGCTGAGTCCATATGGTTAGGGTGAAACCAAATCGACCCTCTATGACTTTTCATTTCCAAAAGGAGGCTTTGCTTGAACTTTAACATTGGTAGATCCTTTACTCATAAGGCCGCACCCCACCCATACTTAAACATCCACATATGAAGCAATTGTAATATATTTTTTAGATAGTCACGAGCCTCTAATTCTCCCCACCGTTCATTTCAAAAGGGTGACAAATGAGGCGGTACATCTATTTAATTTGGCACTAGGAGTATAGCACCTTTTTTTTCCATTGTCTATCATCTATTATTTAATTTTCAATATCCCCTCATGATGCTCCTCATAAATTATAAATGATGGAGGTAATAACAATAAAGTTTTCCTTTCCCAGCCATATAGTTGAAGACTTCTAGCAAAAATTTAAACAAAGATTCGTTTCTTGTGCCTAGACATGGATGTCTTCAAGGAAAAGAAGAAAATACAATGAATTGTAATAATAGTTTGCTCCTCTTGTGGATGCCTCAAGTTATTTAGCCAATTCTAACTACATTTCAACCTTTGGTGTAGATATTTGGGAATGTAATTGTTATCAAGTTGAAAAGAGCATGATGTCTGCAGACACTAAAACACCAAAATGCAACAACAAAATCCAAAACTAAAATAACATCTTTTTGGTTGACACAGGATCGTGTATTCGCTCGAGATGCTCCTGCATTAGACATGTTAGGTAAAAATTTTGTGAGTGTAGGCTCACAAAGGTGGAGTTGAGTGATAGGATCACCCTTTTAGATTGCCAACAATCTTCAGTGAACTCCATCGCTGGGGAATGTGCACACAATCAATTCTTCTTCCTCTTCCTCCAAAATCTTGTTGGTACACGCGTCATCCTCCGCCTACAACCCCATTCACCATTCCTTTCTCCTCTTGTGGATTCACATCCACCATAGACCATCCTCCTTTGCCAAATGCTCTTTACTCTCCTCTCCTTGATGGGGTCCAACCCACCACAAACTATCCACCTCCACCAAAATCTTGTAGCGTCCTTTACACTTTCTACAAGCAAACTTACATCATCTACATACTAATCTCTCTTTCCATCTACTTGCGCTAACTACTTATGCAATTTCAAATCATCTCTTCCATAACTAAATTCAAAAGAATTAAAAATTACCTCTTCTTTTACTTCTGCAACATCCATTTTCTCATCCCCACTTGTAAGCTGCTTGAACCACTCTTCTTCCACTGCCAAAATCTGCAACATCAAATAATCTTCCTCCTTATCCTTCACTATAACCACTTCACGTTCCATTGATGCACATTTAATCTCTTCATCCTCACTACCCACCTCTTCATCTTCAACCGCTACAACTTCTTCTACTGTAATCTCTTTTCTTTCTCCATCTTTTTCTCCATCTTTTTCTCCATCTTTTTTTCATCTCGTTCTTCATTTTCTGCACACACAAATCCACCTGCATACAAAACATCATTAGAAGAAACATGGGACTCCTCCTTACCCATTTTCTTTTCCATCTTCATCTCCACTATACTTTCTCTCAGAACATGCCATGTCTCTTGTCACAAATCTTGTAGTGTATTATCCAACTCTACCATCATCACTCTCATTATCCTCACAAGGAAAGAAATTCCCAAAGGTCTTCTCAAGACCAACCTCATAGTTTTCCTCTTCAACATTCTATCAACATTTTTCCTACTACTCTCTACCCAAGAAGACTTCTGGAAGATGCTTCCTCACTCACTCTCTCTCTCTCTTAGTGGTGGAACTCAACACCTTCTACCCAACTTTAGTCTTCATTGGAGAATAGCCCACCTCGATCCTGGTGCATACTCTGCACTCTCAGGATCACCTGGCTCTGATACTATTTAACACAAGAGAATTTACTCCCCTGCTTTAAACACTACATAAAACACCCAATTACACGAGAAATTTGCTGCCCCTAAACTTATAGTATCAACACACAAGATTGCAACATAAATAACTACAATTTTATTCAATTTATAAAATGAATATGCATTTTCTTTACAAATTCTTGGCCTTCAATGGCCTCTTCCACAACTCTAGCACTTCATATTTGCAAGTTCACACTCAAATTATGCACTTTCTACATACTGTCATATTATTTCTTCCACTTGGTTGATCCCACTCTTAGTTCCTGGACCACACTTCCTTCAGAGCTAGAGGTTAGGTTTTATAGTACATAACATGAGAAATGAAAGACCAAATCTAGATCGGCCTTAAGCACCTAAAGCATCACCCCAAGAAGCTGAAAAGTTAACATATCACAATGAAATTTAAATTGGTTTTGTGTCAAAGACCCACACTATTCTTAGGTCCACTTCCTCACTCCAATGAACGGAAAGAAATTTTGAACCCCAATACAGTGGTATTCATTAGTTAACATTCGTGGATGAAATTTGATTCTTTCAAAAGCATCGGAATTCTCTTTGAAAATAAAAAGACCATCTTTTGAAATGTCACCTCTTTGCATAAGTGGATATGGCTATTTAAATAAAATTCTCCATCCATGATGGATTATTATTCACCCTCTTAGATTTGTCTTATGCATCTTCTTTAAGCGACGGTTTTACTTTATAAAATGTGTTTCATTAGCTGAGTCCATGTGGTTAGGGTGAAACCAAATCGACCCTCTGTGACTTTTCATTTCCAAAAGTAGGCATCGCCTAAAGTTTAACGTTGGTAGATCCTTTACTCATAAGGCTGCACCCCACCCATACTCAAACATCCACGTATGAAGCAATTGTAATATATTTTTTAGACAGCCATGAGCCTCTAATTCTCCCCACCATTCATTTCAAAAGGGTGACAAATGAGGTGTTACATCTGTTTAATTTGGCGCTGGGAGTATAGCACCTTTTTTTCCTTTATCTATCATCTATTATTTAATTTTCAATATCCCCTCATAAACTTAGCACTCCTCATAAATTATAAATGATGGAGGTAATAACAATAAAGTCTTCCTTTCCCAGCTGTATAGTTGAAGAATTGTAGAAAGCATTTAAAGGAAGATTCCTTTGTTGCACCTAGACGTGGATGTCTTCAAGGAAAAGAATCAGATACAATGAATTGGAATAACGGTTTACTCCTCTTGTGCATGCCTCAAGTTGTTCAGCCAATTCCAACTACATTTCATCCTTTGGTGTTGATATTTGGGAATGTAATTGTTATCAATTTGAAAAGAGCATGATGTTTGCAAACATCGAAACACGAAAATGCAACAACTCAATCCAAAACTAAAATAGCATCTTTTTGGTTGATGCAGGATTATGTATTCACCCGGGATGCTCCTGCATCAGCATGCAAAGGGTTTCAAAATTTCAAATGTCAAAGCTTTCATTTTGAAGCACTAGATTACACTGGTAATATATTAGATTGTCTCTATTTCTGAAAGAATAGACAGTCTACCATTTTATGATCAAATTAATCTTTAAGTATTTTAAGTATTGGAATGCGGAAGGAAAAGATACATTTCATGAGATAAAGGAAGTAATTTCTCATGCTCCAGTCTTAGTTTGTCCAAACTATACCAAGGACTTCATTATGTATAGTTATGCTTCGGAGCATACTTTATCTACTATTTTGGTGTAACAGAACATAGAGGGAATTGAATCTCCTATAGCTTTTATGAGTTGTCCTCTAAAGGTTCATGAGGTTAATTATTAACCCATGGAGAAACATGCTTACGCTGTGGTGAAAGAGGTTAAGCACTTCAGGTATTATATTATCAATTCTCATACCATAGCACTGGTACCTGATTCTATAATCAAGTCCATCTTGACTCAATAGGAATTTGGGAGCCAGAGAGGTAATTAGATTGCCAAGATCCAAGAATATGATATGGAGATCAAGCCTACAAAGCTGGTGTGTGGAATGTAAGGAAAGCAGAGGTGTAGAAACAGCCTCCCTAATGTCAATTCAAAGGGGATAACATAGACAGATGACTTTTAATTTCAATTATAACTCATTAAGATGCACATAGAAGGAATTATAGAATAAAGATAACAGATTTGAACACAGAGAGAAGACATCAGATGTATGTGGGAAAACCCTTATGGGTAAAAAACCCACCACCACAAGAAGACAATTTTATTCACAGTAAACACAAGAGGATTACAGCAAATTACTTAGCCTCCTTGTTCAGGCATCAAATCTCAGAACATTCATGATGGTTCACTTTCATTGTACTATTACAGAATGAACACACTGTTCTTTGATCACCAACTATACTCTCACACTTACTTCTGATCTCCCATTGCTTTTACAATCAATTCAAATTCACTTGCAATTGACCGAACAACCAATCGATTCAGTTTCTATTTAGTTCAACCATCAAAACTGTCATTTTTTGATTGTTTGCATATCCGTGAGAACCCATTAGTCCCACATGCACAAGTCGTTAGTCAATGTCCCAGTTCATATACACGACCATGAGATAGATAACTATTAGCACTTTTGCTGACAAGTCCAAATGGTCTACCATTCACCAACCATCAAGAAGACCTTGGCCGATGTCACATCAGAGTGATGGAAAGACATTTCAAAATTGCATTGATAGTTATAGTCATGCCAATCCAAACATCCATCAGAATGACTCAAACCATTAGAGCCAAACTTCCACAGCACACTGGTAGTGATTCTCATGCCGATGCCAACTTCCATCAGAGTGACTCAAACATCAGAGAGACTTCTTAAACCTAGGCTGATAGGGCTTTTCATGCCGATGTCCTTTCTCTGTTGGGATGACTCTCACTGTTGTCAAAGCACCATCAGGGAAACATACACCATCAGTGTGAGTCCCTCAGATCACATCGACAGTTCAAGTCTCGCCGATACAAGAAACAAACCAATGTGAACCATGCATTCATGTGATCACTGAGACTCTTGCCGATCGTTGAGACAAAGAACAACTCTTGCCAATATAGACATTTATCAACATTATAGAGGTTCAAACAATAAATTGAGACACATGATCTCATCAATCTCCCACTTGACGAAGATTTTATTGTTACCTCCAGATCAGTCTGAATTCACTAAGAATGTCAGGTATGAAGACCCATTGCATTTGAACACCATTTGAACTTGGCCATGCTCACAGGTTTAGTCAAGGCGTCTGCAACATTTTCCAAAGTACCAACCTTTTCGAGCTTTACCTTTTTGTCTTCCACCATATCATGAACAAAGTGATATTGGACATCAATGTGTTTTGTCCTGGCATGAAATGTAGGATTTTTTGCCAAATAGATAGCACTTTGACTGTCACAATTAATCTAAATTTGCCCTACATTAAAACCCACATCAGAACACAACCTCTTCAACCAAACAACTTCCTGGCATGCATGAGTAGCTGCCATGTACTCTACCTCTGTTGTGGACAAAGTGACTACAGCCTGTCGCTTGCTCATCCAACTGATAGAACCACCATTTAACGTGAACACATATCCACTGGTGGATCTTCTACTATTAATGTCCCTTGTCCAATCAGAATCAACATATCCTTGAATGTTGATAGACCTATGAGACTCAACTAAGTTTCCATGATAGCAAATAGCATAATCAAAAGTTCCCTTCAAATACCTCAAAGCTCTTTTCATAGCATCCCAATGTGATCTACCTAGATTTGCCATAAACCAGATCAAAACTCCCACTACTTGGGCAATGTCTGGTCTGGTACAGACCATTGCATACATCAAACTGCCAACAACACTCGCATAAGGTACTTCCTTTGTATCCTCAATTTCATCTAAAGAGTCTAGACAATCTTCAACAGATAATTTCGTTCCCTACAAAATTGGAACAATTAACTGTTTACAATTAGACATATTAAATTTATCAAGAACATTGTTAACATACTTGCTCTGGCTGAGCCAAAGCTTTCTACTTGATCTGTCCCTCTTAATCTCCATTCCTAGAATGTACTTCGTTGCCCCCAGATCCTTCATTTCAAACTTCAAGGATAGCTAAAATTTTAGTTCTAAGATCATACCCTTACCATCACCAATAAACAACATATCATTGACATATAATGCAATTATAAGAATCTGATCACCCTCAGTTTTATAATAAACACAATGGTTAGATTTAGATCTCACAAATCCCAGAGATAAAACATACGTATCAAATTTATGATACCACATTCTGGGAGATTTCTTTAAACCATAAAGAGACTTCTTGAGTTTACATACTTGATGTTCTTTACCTTTTTCAATAAAATGCTCCGGTTGGGACATATAGATTTCTTCTTCAAGATCCCCATGAAGAAATGCTGTTGTCACATTCATTTTCTCAATTTCTAAGTCATACTCTACTGCAAGTGACAAAATAAATCTAATGGATGTCAGCTTAGCTACAGGAGAAAATATTTCTCCATAATCTATTCCTTCCTTTTGAGAATACCCCTTTGCAACTAGTCTTGCCTTATACTTATCAATACTACCATCTAGACCATATTTCTTTTTAAACACCCACTTACAACCCACTAGTTTTCTACCTTTAGGCAAGGGCACCAGATCCCAGGTTCCATTTTTCTCCAATGATGACATTTCACCATTCATGGCTTCCAACCAAGAATCTGAATCAGGCATATTAATAGCCTCTTTCATAGTCCTAGGTTCATCAGTATTAGTTAGCAAAGCATAGGCACAACTTGTATCGAGTACTAAAAATCCATACCTATCTAGTTGTCTTCCTTCATGTGTAGATCTCCTCAATAGCTAAGGCTAAGGTGCAGGTTCTTGCTCTTGATCAAAGCCTTCAGAGCTGCTCGAACTCTCTTCAGTTTCATCTACACTTGGAACTTATTTTTCCTCTTTTTCAGGGGTCAAAGGAATACTCACTTCACTTTTTTCTTTCTTCTCTTCTGTCTTTCCTGGTTGAGGATCAATGATCAAAGGTTTCAGCTCTCTAATAATTACATTCCTACTGTAAAACACCTTTTCTATTTCTGGATTCCAAAGCTTGCATCTTTTAACACCAACTCCATAGCCAATAAAAATACAATCGATAGCCTTGTTGTCGAATTTAGATCTCTTTACCTTAGGAATATGAGCATATGACTCACAACCAAAAACACGAAGATGTCTTAAAGAGGGATTCTTACTAGACCATGCTTCCATAGGCGTCTTATCAACCAATGCTGAAGTAGGAGAATGATTCAGCAAGTAATAAGCTGTAGCAACTGCCTCAGCCCAGAACTTTTGTTCCAGACCAGCATAACTCAACATACTTCTTTCTTTCTCCATTAACGATCGATTTAGCCTTTCAGCAACTCCATTTTGCTGTGGAGTATAAGGCATGGTCTTGCACCTTTTAATTCCATGGTCTACATAGTACTTATCAAAATATGCGTTGCAATATTCACCACTGTTGTCTGTTCTCAAACATTTAATTTTCCTACCAGTCTGATTTTCAAAAAGAATTTTAAATTCTTTAAACCGACTAAACACTTTTGATTTGCTCTTCAAAAAATAAACAAATGCCCTTCTCGAATCATCATCAATAAATGATACATAATATCTTGATTTAGACATAGAAGGAACATCAACTGGACCAAAAACATCAGAATGTACATAGTCCAACACATCAGAAGATTTATGAGAACTTGAGTAAACGAAACACGGTTTTGTTTTCCATATATGCAATGTTTGTAGAAATCAAACTCAAGATTATAATCAATCAACCCATCTACCAGGTTTTTATTCTTTAAAGTTTTTAAACCTTTTTAACCTATATGGCCAAGCCTATGATGCCAGATCATTGTTTTCTCTGCAGGAAGTTTGACTTCCATAGAATTTGCATCATGTGTTACAACAGCGAGTTTTCAGACTTTTCAGAGACTATATTATAGCACACAGGTTTCGCATCTAACTTATACAGTGTTCCAATGTGTTTACCCTTTGCCAACACAATAGAACCTCTAGTCATCTTATAACCACCATTCACAAATGTTACTTGAACTCCAGTATCATTAAGCTTACTTACAGACAGTAAATTACGAGCCAGACCTAGTATGTGTAGTACTCCATCTATTCCCTTTATTCTGCCATCTAGGAATTGGATTCCGACTCTTCCTCGGCTAACAATGTCTAGTGTTGAATCACTTTCCAGGAACACCTTCCCTCTAGCATATGATTCATACTTTGTGAACCACTCTCTATGAGATGTCATATGGAATGATGCCCCTGAATCCACTAACCATACATCTTCAGATGCAGGTGTTGCCAAGACTGCTACAAAGGCATCTGCATTGCTCTGAGAAGATTCATCATCAAAAGACTTATTCTTCTTCTTTTTCTCCTCTCTGTATTATTTATGAATATGTCCTTTCTGCCCATAGTTCCAGCACTTCACCTTGGACTTCTTTCCAGGAGATTTTGATCTCTCCTTTGACTTCAATTTGGATTTAGAATTCTTGTCCTTATTGCCTTTTTCCTTTGATCTGCCTCAAACAACAAGGGCCTCTTTAGCCATCTCAAAAGATTTCCTTCACATTTCTTCTGATAGAAGTGAAGCAACCACCTCATCCATATTGAACTTGGTTGTAGTACTTCCAATATCCATCACCAAATGATCCCATGTGTCAGGCAAGGAACATAACAAAAGCATACAACGTTCTTCTTCACCTATTGTTATACTAACATATGTCAACTGTGCAATCACCATGTTAAAATAATTTAGATGATCATCCACAGATGCACCTTCATCCATCTTCAGGGAGTATAACTTATTTTGAAAGAAAAGTTTATTCACCAAGGACTTGCCCTGATAAATATCATCTAACTTCTTCCATAGAGAATCTACAGTTTTCTCCTCATGGACATTCAATAAAATAGAATCTGTAAGACTTAATCTTATTAGTCCTCTAGCTTTTCTATATGTTAAGTCCCAATCTTCTTGCTTCATGCTTGAGGGTTTAGTCCTAGACACAGCAACCCATAGATCTCTATCGACCAGCATATCTTCAACTTTAAGTTTCCACAACTCAAAGTTTGTACCATTGAACTTCTCAATGTCTATCTTTCCTGATTTGCTTGCCATCTTAATTTGTAGATTAGACACAATAGACTTCTACAGAACTCCCACTTGCATGATTGACACAACAACCCCAACCTATGCACAAGGATTACACAAATGGCCAGGCTTTGATACCACTTGTAAGGAAAGCAGAGGTGCAGAAACAGCCTGCCTAATGTCAATTCAAAGGGGATAACATAGACAAATGACTTTTACTTTCAATTATAACTCATTAAGATGCACATAGAAGGAATTATAGAATAAAGATAACAAATTTGAATATAGAGAGAAGACACCAGATGTATGTGGGAAAACCCTTTTGGGTGAAAAACCCACCACCACAAGAAGACAATTTTATTCATAGTAAACACAAGAGGATTACAACAAATTACTCAGCCTCCTTATTCAGGCATCAAATCTCAGAACATTCGTGATGGTTCACTTTCACTGTACTATTACAAAATGAACACACTATTCTTCGATCACCAACTATACTCTCACACTTACTTCCAATCTCCCATTACTTTTGCAATCAAATCATATTCACTTGCAACTGACCAAACAACCAATCGATTCAGTTGCTATTCAGTTCAACTGTTGAAACTACCATTTCTGATTGTTCGCATATCTATGAGAACCCATTAGTCCCACATGTACAAGTTGTCGGTCACTATCCTAGTTCATATACATGACCATGAGATAGATAACTATCAGCACTTTTGTTGAAAAGACCAAACGGTCTATCGTTCACCAACCATCGGGAAGACCTTGGGCGACGTCGCATCAAAGTGATGGAAAGACTTTTCAAAACTGCACCAATAGTTATAGTCATGCTGATCAAAAACTCCATTGGAATGACTCAAACCATCAGAGCCAGACTTCCACAGCTTGTCGATAGTGATTCTCACACTGACGCCAACTTCCATCGGAATGACCCAAACATCAGAGAAACTTCTCAAAGTTGGGCTGATAGGGCATTTCATGCTGATGTCCTTTCTCTGTTGGGATGACTCACCGATGTCGAAGCACTATTAGAGAAACATACACCATCTGTGAAAGTCCCTCAGATCACATCAAGAATTCAAGTCTTGCCGATACAAGAAACAAACCACTATGAACCATGCATTCATGTGATCACTGAGACTATTGCCAATTGTTGAGACAAAGAACAACTCTTGCTGACATAGACATAGATCAACATAATAGAGGTTCAAACAATAAATTGAGACACATGATCTCATCATGGAAAAGGTTTGTGTTAGCTTATTGCAGAAAATAAACTAGAAGAAATATCCAGTGATGAGGAAGCCGACACATAAGAACTTCCCATAGTCTTGTTCGTAAGCACAACGGATTAGTGGTATTCCAACATTGCACATTTCCTTAGATATGGAGAATTTCCAAAACATTTGTCTTACAAAGAGAAGAGGACAATTAAGCGTAAGGCTACAAACTTCATTCTTTGGGACAACCATTTATACAAGCGAAGCATTAACGAAATTTTTTTGTGGTGTGTGGACAAAGCACAAGAAGACAAGTTGTTGGAATCTTTCCACAACTTGGCATGTGGAAGACATTTCTTAGCTCCAATCATGGCTCACAAAATTTTGCGAGAAAGATACTATTGGCTGACACTTTTTCAAGATGCATACATCTGGGTGCATAAATGCGAGTTGTGGTAGTAGCTTGTGGGGAAACCCAAGTTGGTAGCCCTACCCCTTAAACCAATATTGAAGATCCTTTCCAACAATGGGGTATCGATTTCATTGGTGCGGTGAACCCACCATCAAGTGTGGATCATAGCTATGTCCTCACAGCTACTGACTATTTCACTAAGTGGGTGGAGACAATTCTAGTCAAGCATGCCACTTCAAATGTTGTTTGTAACTTCCTCAAGGAAAACATTATCTCAAGGTTTGGAGTGCCTAACAAAATATTAGCAGACAATGCTACTTGTTTCTCATCCCATGAGATAACTGGGTTCTGTTTTGAATATGGAATCACTTTATGTCACTCCTCTGACTATTATCCCCAAGGGAATGGTCAAGCTAAGTCGAGCAATGAGAACTTGGTCACCATTATTAGGAAGTTGGTAGAAGAGAATCAGAGGTCTTGGCACAAGGCATTATATGATGCATTGTGGGCTGATTGCCTCACTCCCAAATGAGCGATCGATATGTCTCCTTTTTAAATCCTATATATCTTGAATGCAGAGAAACCCATCACATTAGAGTTTCCCACTCTTAGATTGGAAAGGGCAATCAAAGATGATATGTTTGAAAGTTCCATAGATAGTGTCATGTTCCTTACTAAATGAGAGGAGAAACACACAAAGGTGGTGGACCGCATTGCTGATCATCAAAGCCAAGTCAAGAATCTTTTTGACAAAAATGCCAAGCCACGAGAATTCCAAGTTGGAGATCTAGTTCTTTTGTGGGACAAGAAAAGAGAGCCAAAAGGAATGCATGGAAAGTTTGATTCCTTGTGGAGAGGTCCTTTCCTGATTCACCAACTCTGTGGTGAAAATAATTTCTATTTGGCATACTAGGATGGAACACCATTCTCGCTTCCTCATAGTGGACAACATCTAAAGCTTTTCACTTAGTAAATTTCTAGATAAGTTTGTACATTTTTTTATATTTTTGTATAGTCTTTTTGTTCTTGTCATCATTGTCAAGTTTTTCGCCTAACTCTATGGCCCAATAAATGAAGACATTTAGAGTTCTGGGATTCTTCTCCCTTTGTTTGTTTAAAATAATGATCGAAGGAAGCTCCCTAGTTAGAGCCAGTTGTTATCCATGAGTTTGGCTAACTCAATTCATGGGATAACCCCTATGAAACTTATTCATTTCGTAGACCATGAGCTCTAGGCATGCAAAACAAGATAACTCAAATTTGGCCTTGCACATAGTCCCATGCCTCAAAAATTCATTTTGAGTTGCATGAAATTTTCACCCCTTTAAGAAAAGCAAAATCCAGTTTTTCCACGACTTAGTATTTTTTCTTAATATGTAAGGGCAGAGAAAAAGTCTAACCTTACATATGCAAAGCCAGAGAATTTCTCTGCCACTACATTTTTTGAAAGTTTTGACAAGTGTAAACTCAGAGAAAAACCCCATGTAAGGGTGAAGAATTTCTCTACCCCTACACCATCAAAATTAGTTTCCCTCATGTAAGGGCAGAGACTTTGTCTGCCCCTACATATCAAAACTTTTTTTTCAAAGTGTAGCTTGGAGAATTTTCTCTGATCTACACTTAAAAATTTGGTCTACTCTATGCAAGGGTGGAGAATTTCTCCACTCCTGCACAAAAAGTGTTCAAACCTAAAATGTAGTTCAGAGAATTTTCTCTAAACTACACTAAAAATTGAACTACCCTCATGTAATGGTGAAGAAATTCTCCAACCCTTCACTTTGTAAGAAATGACTTATCCATGCTAAGGTGGATAATTTATCTGACCTTACACCAAGTGATGTTATTTAATGCAGAAGTACAGTTTTTCTCCACCATTGCATATTTCCTACCAAATGAAAAATATGCTAACTCTAGAGATTTTCAACACCATCTTTTAATTTCTCAGCAAATGTCAGAAGCATCTCCTGCAAAGAAGAACATGAAGTACAAATTCCAAGGGGTGGTTTCAGCATCCTCGATGGAATCAAATGTTGATCAAATCAGAGAAACTAAAATTAGACATGTGGATATGGTAGAATTTCTAGAGAGATTGACCAAATAGCCAATTGCACCAAATATGCGGGCTATTCTTGATAGTGGAATCAACTTGGCAACAACATTCCCAGTCTTGGTACAGAGTCTTGAGTTTGTCTTGGCGGTAGTTGCCCGCTTTGATCGAGAGAGAAAGTCTGTGAAAGATGTCGACAATAAAGTTGTGATTTAGTTTGTTGAAGAGTATTTTGACAAGATCTTTAGTTGTCCTGATATTGAAGAATACCTAGATATCATTGTGGAATTAGCCCAGGAGAGTTATGACAAGAAACCCAAAAAATGCAAGAAAAACATAAACTCTCGTTGGCTCAAGACTTTTAGGCCTACCATTGCCAGGTGGCAAAGGAGAATCTATCATAGTGAGTTTGAGGAGGAAGTTGGGGATTTGATCACACGCCTAAGCCAGTTCAAAGGACTCCCCACAACCAAAATATTTTGGGACTGCATGTATCAATATATTACTAATATCAAGAAGAACAAGCAAAAGATCTTTTGGGGGAAACAGATTAGTGATACCTTTTGTCAACAACTCTCTATGGTATCTACTTCTCTCAAGTTCTATATGACATCTTATTTGGTAAATGTTGCAACATATATGAGATCCTTTCATGGTTTGTCTTCCATTGGAGATAGAAGACAGGTACCAGTATATCAGTATTATCCATAGTTGACTCTGAAGGAGAGTCTAAAGTATTTCAAAAGGGTTAATGACACCTTCTTTCACAAATGTATTTGCATGTTTGATAAATACCTAGTAAAGAAGAGGGTTTGAGATGCAACTTGGGATCAGGAAAAGAAGGTTGGTTGCATATTCTTGCAATTCCCAACCTTCACCTAGATTAGGGTAGGAGGTTTTAGTGAGCAACCCTACATGTTGCGAAGGTATCCTAGAGATAAACTAATATTGATGGAGTTGTGTCGATAGATAATGAATGTCCACAAGAAGCAAGTAGAGGCTCATAGGTCTGGGTTTAAGTTTCCAATCACTATTGGTTGATATACAGTATCTACCACCCCAAAGGCCAAGATGATGGAAACCAAGCTATAGTGGATTACTCTCACGAGGTTCAAAAGCTAGAATGACTTTGATTATAGAGAGATGAAGGTGAAGTTGAAAGGAAATTACACTCATGTCCACAAAGTAGAAGACATATTGGCTAATTGTAGGACATATGAAGATGTAAGGAAGGTTGACTACAATTGGCTAACCTTGGATCAAATTAGAGATTTGAGGCTTGCAGATGTCCCTGAGGATATGGAGGATAATGGTGATATATTGGATCCTCTATATGAGGGTAATCAAATTGCTTCAACCCCTCTTCCACCAATTCAGTAGTCATTGAAGGAACCCACTTTTATAAGGGATAGGTTCCAACTCACCCTTGCCAATACTAACACCTAGTTGGAGAAGAACGGGACAAAACTAAAGCCATTCAAGATAGGGTTTAAAGAGGAACATGTTGAAGAAACTTCTAGTGAGAGGATCTTAGAACTAAGAATAAAGAAGATGCTTCTGGTTCTGGACAAAGGTTAAAATTTGTTTTCATAAACAAAGGTGAGAAAGGAAGAAGAGGGAACATCTACATAGGTGTCTACTGAAGAAGATCCTATTGTGGTTGAAACACAAGCTCCTCCTGGTACTTCCCTATTGGAATCATTATAGGTGTTATCTTTGACTTCATCTCCTGTTGTTACAACTGTGCAATGTTTACCTTTTGTGTTTATCACTCCTATTTCTATGCAAACCATTTATTCATCTCCCTCATCACCCACAAGTGACTCATTTTTCCAAAGTCCCCCTCATGGTACCCTAGAGAAAATGTTTGGATCAATTTCCTCCATGCCTAGCACCATATGTTCATCATCGCCACCCTTCAATCCATTCATTACAACCCAATTGGATTTTCACAAGGTCATATCCACTCCTACACCCAAAGTGCCAACAAAAATCAACCCCACTGCCATGTTGACCCAAACACAACCTATCAGTAGCACCACTCAATTGGTATCCACTCCATTACCGGATACCTCCATTTTATCTTCCATTCCATCCACCTCACAAATCACTGATACTACCCTGTCATCACAATATTTTGTGACACAATCTAAAGAAGATCTATCCACTCTTTCCCCTTGGTTTGTATCTTAGAAACCAAAGAGGAAGAAGCAAGAAATATCTCTAGATGATTTTGACTATAGTCAATTGGTCCCATTAAAGCCCAAATATGCAAAGAAGGCAAAAATCATATCAAGGGTGGTTGTGGACTCAACTAGAAATAAATATGCAGATGTTTCTATGCCACCTAAGGATAAGAACATTGAAGACATCCAAGATGGCGATTATTCTATTTCACGAATAAAACTTTGGTAAACAAATGCATGAAGGTGCTAAGGAAGATCTGTAGGCAGCATTGACATCTTTGCTTGAGAGGTATGATAAAGATAAGTTGATCAAGGATCAACTCAAAATTCAAGTGGAGAAATTGACCTCTATTCTACTAAAGATAGCTCAATCTTTTGAACAAGTAGAGCCCGTGGGAACATGTGTTGATGAAGAAGTTATTCAGAATGCTGAGAATATTGGAGCACAAGGGTAGGCAGTCAGTTCATCGATAGATAGAATGCATGCACAAGATACTAGACTTATATAGTCTTCTATCAAAATTTTTGACAACTCTGGGGAAGTAAAGGTAGAGTTGAATTGGACTCCTGAGATGCTATCCCAAGACCTATAGCTGACAGAGAAAGATGTTCATACCTGGACCCATCTGCAACAATTCAAGTTGGTGATTCTGATAGAGCAGGGGGTAATCCCGAACAAGAAAGTGTATGTAGACTATAGGGAGGCCATGAAGAATAAAGTAGAAGTCCTCCAAAATTTGATCAATGACCTCAAGGAATCCTTGGATGTAAACATTACCAAGGGGCTAGACATTTCTGATAAAATTAGAGAACTTCCTTGTCAAATGTTAGATGACAACTAGAAGACCATCCCTATTGAAACATTCATCCAATTGTTCACAGCACTGGTTCAAGCTGAAATAGAGACAGAAGCCTTTTCATTGGCATCAATTGATAAGCTAGTGCATTTTCAGGTGACCTTGGATAAGTTGTAGAAGATTCTAGACATGAATAAAGGAGTACTGGTCAACATCTTGGACTCCATCACTAGAGTCCTTACTATTTTTAGATATACACCAGGACCAAGGGGGAAAGAAGTCTAGGTGGCCTCGAAGAGATATGAAGATTTCTTGGGAAAAGATAAAGAGGACGAAGTTCATGTGTCTATGGACACTTAGTTTATTTTCAAAGCATTTCATATGTAGTTTTATAATATGTAATTGACATTTCATGTCTTTTTGTTATATGTAATTTACATGTAGGAAAAGTATAGAGTCCTAAGCAAAATCAAACTTTGTCTAGACTAAGTCAAGGTAGTTAAAATTTTCCAATTTTTGTTCATGGCTCCTCTCTATAAATAAGAGGGTGCTCATTTGTAAATATTATCTTTTGGCTAATGAACTGAAACACTGCTACATTGAGAAAGAACTTGAAACTTTGATTTCAAAGTGTGAATCTTTATTTCAATTAATACAAGAAAGTCAAGTGGGCATTCAATCTTTGTGTTGACATAAACTTGTTGTGTATGGGAATGTTCTTACTTATTTTCCATTACATATTCTTGTGGGTTTGATTAGATTGTGGTGTGACTCTATATGAACTGGAAGGTGCTAGAAATTTGATTTTGAAGTCTTTGAGCTGCAACATCATTTCTAGATTTGTGTTATGTGTTCGTGATTGGAGGTGATTTTAGAGACTTTGGGCTGCAAGTTATTATCCTTGATTATTTATTCTTTATTAGCAACAAGGTGGAGACTTTGGGCTGCACTTTGTTCCATCCATAGTTATTTTCTAATTAGTGTGAGAAGCAACAAAAGTCTTTGGCCTTTCATGGGTTTCTTGTGATTGACACACACTAGTCTTATTTTAGTTATTCTTATGTCTAACTAATCTGAAGGCTATCATTCCTCTAACAAGTAGTTTTATGGTTTTTGATATATAGTAATCATCAAAGGGTTTTTAGTATAATATTGTAAGTGATCATCAATTCTAAAAGAAGAGAATTGAATGATATGGAAGCACCCACATAATAAGTTTAGTGTAAATAAGTGTAATTAATTAGTTGGTGTTATTAGCTAACAATAAGAAGGGTGCCTCCCCTTTCCGTGAGGAGAGATTCAATGTCATCACACTATGGTTGAAAGTATCATTCTGTTACCATTTTGTTAGTGAAAAAATATTCACCCAACAAGGAGTTGATGATCAAATCTATAGAGAATTTCCTAAGGATTCTTGGGCAAGTGTTGACTCTATCTTAAAGAAGATCCAAATGGGTGCTCACATTTCAAATTTGGTGAATATCTGAGCTAACTTGGACAAGTTATGCAAATGCGAAACTTTCAGTGTCAACAGAATATGTAGGACTTTCCCTACCATCAAGATATATGAAGATGACCTTTGAAATCCCACATATCCAATTGATGATGTCATCTTGTTAAAATCCAAATGGGTGTCTAAAATTCCATGTTCTGTGAGATCCTGAGAAAAATTAAGCAAGTTATGCTTAGGCAGAACTTTGGTTTGCAACAAGATATGTGAAACTTTGGCTTGCAACAAGATATATAGTAGACCTCAAATTCCCTGCAATATGCATTAGACCCCAAATTCCCCTCAATCTGTAGCAGGCCCTATTTTCTCTGCAATATGCAGTTGACCCAGTTTTTCCCGCAATATACAGTTGACCTAGTTTTTCCCACAATATGCAATTGACCCAGTTTCTTCTGCAATATCATGTTGGGTCACTTTTTCCTACTTTACCACTTGAAAGTGCCCAGAAAGTGATAAAAATGGTTTTTGATTGCCTGTATGGCTGATCCAAGAGCCAATTAATGACTAACATGTGTCTCATTCATGTGATGGGTGTGGTGGCCACCTCAAATGCCTATAAATAGAGGAATTTCACACTAAAGGAGGGGGACTTCTCCATAGTGAGTTTTTGACTTTTGTTGTAGCTCCTTCTGTAGATTTTAGATTTGAAGGAAAATTATTTTGGGTTTTTACAGGAAGGCTAGGATAGTCTGGTATGACCGTTGGAATAATTGTAAGGCTTATACCAAGGCTTGTATGAAGACCATTGTACTCCTGTTATTTTCTATTGGTGTTGATTGCCTCACCTTTAGTACTCTATAAATAATTTTGATAAAAAACTATAGCATTGGAGGACACATTATTCCTCTCAAAAAAATTTCTTCTTATGTGAAACACCTCACTTATGGACCATGTAAAGTGTGACACATGTACAAAACTTCCTTGATGTGGGATATCACACACTCCCACAATAACTTTTGCTATAACAACATTTTATGCAATCACAGATGCAAGGCCTAATGAAAGAATAATGAACCATACAACCCTAACATACAAAATTAATCACACAATAGAAAATTCTAAGCACACAACAAAATGAATATAATTTAATGATGTCTTTATTTCATCCACAATAATTACATAAATCCATTGAACATTACATTTAGGCCTTGAATCCTTATAATAATAAAAAACTAAAATGTCTTATATTCCTACATAATAGATATCACTAGGATTTAATTCCTTGTTCACACATTAACTACAAAATTATTCTACACTTTGAGTACTACCATGAGGTTTTCATCCTCTACCTACAACACAAGCAATGCACATTTAGATCGACAATTGATGCACTACTAGAGACCTCTAGACCTTAGATCCACAATTGGATATGGCCTCTTTCCCGTATCTTCTATTATTGTAAAAAAATACACTCCTTCAGGATACCTCTTCCATCACTCATTCCATCATGTTGCTTAAATGAGTATAAACACAATTTATATAGGCACTTATTTAAATAAAACCTTTAAGGAAGGAAACTCATAAACTCTATGCTAATAAAATGACCATATGATGTGTTTTAAATTTACAACCTTTTTATACCATCCCCAGGCATAAAAAAACACTCTATTCTTTCACACAAATAAATAAGTATTCACTAAGAATCAACATGTCCTAAAATTATCAAACATGTTAACCTCTATCTTTGAAATGATTCTAGTCAAACCTAAATATTCATTGTAAGACAAGGAATGAAAATTATCTAATTTGGATATTTGAATCTCATGTCACTATAAATCATGAAAGAGGAGATAATAAATCTAGATAGTGTTAATGTACAACTTCTAGATAATGAATTCTTTCTCATGCATTACCACGTAGGTTTAAGACTATTAATTCAACCTATATCTTTATGTGGCATGCCTTAGGTTTTATGTAGACTTGTAAAACCTACAAAGTCTGAAAACTTTAACAAAAATTTCAAAAAGCTATAAAAAAAACATAAAACATAAAAGAAATCATCACATCTTCTTGGGTGATGTAACATTATATGACCCTTGAGATGCTCCTACATTAGTTGTGTTATCCTACCTCTTAATATTTGTCTTAAGGAAGTGTATAGACTAGAAAATGCACATGAGAAACAAGTTAAAACAATAACCTATTTCATGCAAGTCTTAATATACCTTGGATTGAGTAAAAATAATGCAAAACAAAGAATTTAAAGACTTAACTACATGCAAACCTTGATTGTGGATGTGCTCCTTTGATATTGGATGTAGATGGCTCCTCATATGGGCAACATAACCTTGCTTCTCATGGAGTCTTGTAGTGAAAATGGCAGCATTATGTTGCATGAAGAAGTATTCTTTGTGAAGGGGTGAGCTCCAATTTATAGATTTTTGGAGACTCAATTGGATGGTTGGGATTGAACTGAAAGATCAAGCGTGGAGGATTGTTGAGATCTCTCATGAAAGAAAAGCTTGACAAATGTTATGATGAGATTGGATGAGAGGAGATGTCCTTGGATCAAGGAGGAATTAAGGGTCAAGATTGGGATTTGGGAAGATTGGAGGGAAGAGATTGTCTTGGTAGATGGGAGGTATGGGTTGGATTTGATTGAATTTTAAATTGGGGAGCATGGGTACAATGCCCAATTTAAAATTGAAGGAAAAAGGATGAGTTGGATTTGCTTTGAATTTTAAATTGGAAGCATGGGTACATGCCTAATTTAAAATTGGAGGAATAGGGGATGCATGACAAAAGGAAATTTGTACATGAGTCCTTGACCATGCCCTTTTTAGAAAGGCCATGTTGATATGTACAAGAGGCCATGCCTTTATACATTTGGAGGAATGGAGAGGATTTGACCAAGGTTATATTAGGGTTTAGGTTGTGCAAGTGGGGGATTCAGTTAGTTAATTAGGTTTAGGTGACCTAATCAAAAGTGTAGAAAATAGGGAATTAAATGAATATAAACATTTATTTAATTCATGGGAAGGGATAAAGGGATAATAGATAAATTAAATTTATCTAATGTTTGAACTATAGGCAGGGATTAATAAATGATAATATGTAATGTCCCCTTTTTAACTGATGTTGTTTGCGGATGGTTTAGCCTATTCCTGACCCTCGTAGGCTAATGCACATGGTTAGGGGGTCTTCTTGAGGCAGTCACCTGGTTGATAGTTGGTTTCCTGGATTCAGTTGGATGGGAAAAATAAGGGAGATAATAATTAATTAATTATTTGTAAGGTTATTAAATAAATAAATATTATAAAGTGACCTTATATTTAATTAATTTAATAAAGTGACTTAAATAAATATTATTACATAAAGTCACTAAAATAAAATAATATTATTTTTCTAGAAGCTTCTTGAAGTGGGATTGAAAAAGTATAAAGGAAGGGGCAAGGCAAGCTTCCAGGTATCCGATTATTGACATTTACATTTGATGAGTTTTGTGGAGCCAAGGGTTTCTGCATATTTGGTCTTTGGGAACGGAAACTCCCATAGATTAGCATAACTGAGGTGGTGAAATATCCTCCGAAGGGTTGCAAATTAGAAGGGATACTTCAGTCCTTTCATTTGTGCTTAAATCTGTAGTGTTAACAGGGGTTTGGAGGTATCAATTTTGCATATCAGAAGTTTTCCTATTGGCTGCTACAGTGTTTGCTACAGTGTTTTGCTACAGTACGCTACAGTGTTTTTGCTACAGTGATTTGCTACAGTAGCGCTACAGTGACGCTACAGTGCGCGCTACAGTGATTTGCTACAGTGCGCGCTACAGTGTTTTGCTACAGTGATTTCCTACAGTACGCTACAGTGTTGCTACAGTGCCGTGAACAGTAACGCTACAGTACGGGGCAGCTAGGAGAGGGTTTCAATTTGGCTTTGGAAGGGACTCCTTTCCTTGGTTGATGAGAAGGCTGGGTGCTACACTTGAGAGGCATGATTGGGGTTTGAGAGGGATGTTTATGAGCTGTTTTGAGGCTACCATTCTTTCATCTTCGTCATCGATTCACAGCAACTTACATTTCCAGGTTCTTCCATGAGTTAGCATCTTTATATCAGCATTGTTTCATAGTTGTCATTTTAGGAGTTTCATAAAATTGTAGAGCCAAGAATCTTGGCCATTCATATCAGCATTGTATTAGACAGGCCATCTATTTGATGTAATGTGCATATTAATATCCATCATGATTAGCATAATAGTATGCATGCCAAGTGTTTGACAAAATGTCAATTGGCTATAGGTGTGCATTTCATGTCTAATTTTCATGTATATGCATCAAAAATATCAAAAGAGAAGTCATTTATGTATTTAGATTAATGCTTAGACATTATAGTTTGGATTTATAAGCATTTAGAATATTCAGCTATCATTATCAAGCAAAAATATCAGACTGAAAACACAGACCAGCAAGCATTGGGTTTACATCAGAAGTGTTTGATAATATTCCTTGAGGTTCAAAAAAGCAAAATAAGGTCTGAAATAGCAAGGGATATTATAGTGGTATCAGAGCTTTTGTCCTGCCATCCTGTTGGGTAGATTGGACATTGAATCAACTAGTTCATCATGGTTACTTCAAGTACTCAGAAGCAATGGGACAAGAATATGGAGAAACTTAAACAAAGTTTGAATAAGTTGGATGAAAACCAAAAGAGGATGAATGAATTGTTTTCACACCCTGCAAACATAGACAAAGCAGCTTGGTTTATGGCATCCATTTTTAAGGCGTCTACATCACAAAACAAAAGGGAGGAACAAAAGGTCTCAATAGGTAAAGTATCTAGAAACCTCTACAATGAATTTTCAGCAGTTAGTGACCAACATACAGCTGATCCTATGGAGAACAGAATGGACAAAGGTGATGAGCAGGAGATGCCTTCTTTTGGGTTACAGGTTCCATCTTCTCTTCAGGAGGATAGTAATGGTATGGATTCTTTTAATGATTCCTTTGGGGCTGATGTTAAATGCACTCACAAAAATTCAGCGAGAAAAGTAACAGGTGAAGTGTGGACCAGTAGTATTGAGCTTGGGTCTATTTCAGTTGATTTTCACCTAGTTGATGTTATAGAAGGTAGAGAGGAAGAAACAGTGGATCCTACAGGACAGGGTTGCATGAGTCTCCTAGTTGGTGACATGGAGGTTATGATTGGGGACTCTTTCAATAGTCCTAAGAGTGATCTTACCTCTCTGCATGAGGTTAGCGATTCATCATCCATTGAGTCTATTTTTTGGAAGGATGATGAGGAGTTTGGGTTGGGAACTACTGCTGCTCTAGTTCCAAACCAGCATAAGGACACTTTAGAAGAATATTTTGATGAGAGTCAAGCTCTCCATTGGCAGCCCACAACTTCAACTAATGAATTTTCCTTGGTCCCTAAGTCTGATTTGGAGAACCAACTAAAGGTTGGTGAAGATAAGATTGTTACAGCGCTGTCCCATTTTGATCATTCCCACAAGATGGTGGAAATTCATCTATGGAAGGTCCAACTAGAGGGGAGACATAGAGGTGTTGAAGAGGCTTCATCAATCTCTGATTTGCAAGCATTTAAGATAGCCATGGAGATTATGAAAAATAACTATTTAACTCTTCTTTCCGATAGAGATCACCTACTTGACTTGAGTGTCATATATTCAGATGCATTGAAGAGGAAAGAGGAAGAGGTTGATCAACTCACCACGGAGCTAGTGAAGACTAGAAAATCTTTGGGAGACTCTCAAATGGCTCTCCTTATAGCAGAAAATCAGATTGAGGAGTTGAATGTGGAGTTGAGTTTGACTCATGCTTCACCAAAGAAATCAGAAAATCATTCTTCTATTGCAGCCTCTTTGGATGGGCAAGAATCTTGTGTTGTGCATGTGATTGAAGGACAAGGAAATGAGGGAAAAGAAGAGCAAGTGATGGGTGAAGACAAACTAGTTACATTAGAGCAGCTACATGAAGATAAGGTTTCTTATGATGCTTCATTAGGTGAGTCTAGCATTGCTTTATTCGGTGAGTCTAGCATTACTTCATCCTATCATGGTAAAGAATCAGATGGTGCTTCCATGAATGTTATTTATACATATGCAAGTCCATTGAAGGTCCAAGATATTAAGGTGGATGTGAAAGTTGATCCTTTGCTTAGTGGAGCAGCCACTAGTGTTTTGAATACACATGATGAAGGAGACATTTTACTATGGCATGATGTCATCACTAATTTGTTTGAGGACAGCAGCATTATGTCCCATCATTCTTGTGAGATAGGAGCTTGTGATCATGAGAAAGCCAATGATATGATATCACCCATTGATGGTAGCCCTACACCATTTGGTAGACATGAAGATATCAAGGATAAGAGGACTGATTTTGTATATTTTGGCATCGAAGAGGTAAAGAAGTCTAAAAAAATTAATGAAGAATGGTTGCAAAAAGCCAAAGAGGCTAGATTAGTGGCTGCCAATGCAAGACAGCATCTTCAAAAAGTGAAAGAAAAGATCAATCTCATCAACATAGCAAGACAAGAAATGATAGATAACCTTAGAAGACTCTTTATTCAAATGAGGGATGAATCTGAAAATACACTTGATTCCCCTAAGCTTAGTTCCATGTCAAGAGATACAAAGCAGGACTATGATGGTCAACTATTGACGGAGGTTGGTAATTTTTACCATGACTACATAGTGAGGAGAGTTCATCACCATTCTTTTAGTTCACATGCAGATGATTGGTTGATGCATCGATGTGGATTGATGAGGGGCTTATACCATCCATTGTGGGATGAAGAGTTGCCATCTACAGAAGATGGAACTAGAGCCTGCAAGTACCTGACTCAGTTGTGTATGAGGAATTACTTACAGCAATCAGTTATCCATCATGCTATTAGGTATCCGACAAGGTGTACTACTTTCATGTCACAGAGATTTCACACAGATACATGGTTACAGGATGATTATGGGGGCAGTAGGTATGATGGCTTGGTTAGTCAGCACGTCCATAGGAATTGGGCAGAGGATAGAGGTTGTGCTTTCATGCTTGCTAGGCAGTTGTATAGTGCAGTCGTGAGGGAAGAGGCACAGATATCCACTTCCATTGATGTTGAGAGGGATCAACCCTCCACATTTGCATTGATTAGTGCAACTAGCTTTATGAGTTGGTGTCAGGAGCACTCTTCTTCCAACTTTGGCAGTTGGAGTATTGTGGGGATGCCAACATTTGCAGATGAGTTAGGAGATACTCATCTTTTCCAACAGTTGTTTGGGTCCATAACCCACAGGTCTTTGTATCACGGAGTAGTGTCTTGGCAGATTAGTGATTCAGTTGCAGACAGTATGGTGCAACAGGTGCCACCAGTTGTCATTGGTAGTGGATTGTTGATTCTGTTTTGGGATCCTGGTGGTGACGTGTTTGATTCATCACTCTATTTTGGTCCTGATGAGGTGTACTACCACCCTTGGTGCTATGTCAGTGGTTTATGTAGAATGGTACAGTGGAAGTCAACAGTTGTGCTTTGTGACGGACTTCCAGTTTGGCACAAGGACCCAAGGATTGACATCAGAAATGATATGTTTATTTCAGCGACAGAATTGCACAGTTTGCCGAGTTTTGGCAAGTTCTATGGCTGCAGCTATTTTTAGTGAGATTCTGATGCAGTTCCTTACAGATTCATTTGGGATCCGGGCATTAGTTGTGGGATACTCTCCAGTATGTTGAGGAATCCTTTGTGTGCATCAGGATTCCAATCAGGGTTCACTGTTGAGTTTTGCAGCATGTATATGTGGGTGATTACTTGCAGTTGCACTCTTGATCTTTATGTACATGATCTGTTTCAGACGCATAGCTTAGTTGCGTATATGCTAGATAGTGTGTATGACAGCTTAGCTTGCATAGACATGGGAAGCAAACATTGTCAGTATTCAGAGTTGCTTCCACTTAATGCTTATGCTCTTGCGACATCTGGCGTTGGCATTGATTTAATTTAGCAGGTTCAGTTAGTTGTGCTAGTGCCAGTGTTATAGGAGCTCTTTGGTGATAGCAGGGACATTACACAAATCCTCCCTTGGGATCCAGGTGGGGAGAATTGTCTTTGTAGCCAAGATTGCTTGGGGACAAGCAATTTCAAGGAGGGCGGACTGTAATGTCCCCTTTTTAACTGATGTTGTTTGCGGATGGTTTAGCCTATTCCTGACCCTTGTAGGCTAATGCACATGGTTAGGGGGTCTTCTTGAGGCAGTCACCTGGTCGATGGTTGGTTTCCTGGATTCAGTTGGATGGAAAAAATAAGGGAGATAATAATTAAATTAATTATTTGTAAGGTTATTAAATAAATAAATATTATAAAGTGACCTTATATTTAATTAATTTAATAAAGTGACTTAAATAAATATTATTACATAAAGTCACTAAAATAAAATAATATTATTTTTCTAGAAGCTTCTTGAAGTGGGATTGAAAAAGTATAAAGGAAGGGGCAAGGCAAGCTTCCAGGTATCCGATTATTGACATTTACATTTGATGAGTTTTGTGGAGCCAAGGGTTTCTGCATATTTGGTCTTTGGGAACGGAAACTCCCATAGATTAGCATAACTGAGGTGGTGAAATATCCTCCGAAGGGTTACAAATTGGAAGGGATACTTCAGTCCTTTCATTTCTGCTTAAATCTACAGTGTTAACAGGGGTTTGGAGGTATCAATTTTGCATATCAGAAGTTTTCCTATTGGCTGCTACAGTGTTTGCTACAGTACGCTACAGTGTTTTTGCTACAGTGATTTGCTACAGTAGCGCTACAGTGACGCTACAGTGTTTTGCTACAGTGATTTGCTACAGTATGCTACAGTGTTGCTACAGTGCCGTGAACAGTAACGCTATAGTACGGGGCAGTTAGGAGAGGGTTTCAATTTGGCTTTGGAAGGGACTCCTTTCCTTGGTTGATGAGAAGGCTGGGTGCTACACTTGAGAGGCACGATTGGGGTTTGAGAGGGATGTTTATGAGCTGTTTTGAGGCTGCCATTCCTTCATCTTCGTCATCGATTCACAGCAACTTACATTTCCAGGTTCTTTCATGAGTTAGCATCTTTATATCAGCATTGTTTCATAGTTGTCATTTTAGGAGTTGCATAAAATTGTAGAGCCAAGAATCTTGGCCATTCATATCAGCATTGTATTAGACATGCCATCTATTTGATGTAATGTGCATATTAATATCCATCATGATTAGCATAATAGTATGCATGCCAAGTGTTTGACAAAATGTCAATTGGCTGTAGGTGTGCATTTCATATCTAATTTTCATGTATATGCATCAAAAATATCAAAAGAGAAGTCATTTATGTATTTAGATTAATGCTTAGACATTATAGTTTGGATTTATAAGCATTTAGAATATTCAGCTATCATTATCAAGCAAAAATATCAGACTGAAAACACAGACCAGCAAGCATTGGGTTTACATCAGAAGTGCTTGATAATATTCCTTGAGGTTCAAAAAAGCAAAATAAGGTCTGAAATAGCAAGGGATATTACATAATAAATCATTTTGGCTAGGGCTAGGTACCAATGTAGGTACATATGAATAGTGAATAGTGTGTTAATAGTGATTTTGATAATAATGTTGATTGTCTAGAACACTAAGAGGGGGGGGGGTGAATTAGTGTTCTAAAAATCTTTTCATGCACTTTAACTTTCAACTGTTTCCCAAAATTAATTAAACAAAAACACAATATGCATATGAACAACAACCATGAAAACATGACACATGAACACCAAGATTATTACGTGGAAAACCCAAGAAGGGAAAAACCACAGAGAGGATTATCTCTCAAATATATATTGCAATCTTTATAAAAATAATGTTCAGGCTTGGTCACTCCACAGGCCTAGAAAATGTTGGCTCACTGCCATGAAGTACAACTAGGTTTAGGAGGTTCATTGCCTCAACCCTAAACCTAGCAAGACTACAATAAGGGATGTTAAACACTGAGGGCTATTACACCTTGTTAAAGGCTCACTGCCTTGATGATGAAAGATTGCTTCCAATCATATTGCACATGAAAAACAAAATATTGTTTAAACATTTGTCACTATGCCAAGGTACAGTCATTTAGCAATTGAATTTTGAATCCCAAGTCTTCATCGTTGCTGATCTTCTAACTCTGCTCTTCTATTTGCATACTCATATCACACACACACACCACACTTCACTCAACTAAAAGTCATTGCTCTTGTATATCTGCATCATGATTTGATTATAGTCAGGTCAACATCCAAGAAGGAAATGTGCACCTAGAAAGATGTAGCTTGTCAACTCGATCCAATGTACTAAAAGTTATGTGGACCCAAATATTCTCCCAAACATGTTCATATAGGTCAGATCTAATCATTCAATTACTTACATAGATCCTCCAAACATTAACTCTTCTCCGCATAATGATTTAACATACTTATCATCCTCTTCCTTAAGAGCATGCTTAACAACTTCATCTGCTCACTTACAACTTTTATTGTGGATCCCAAAACACCTTCAAAATCATATGAAGGACTCTTGAAACATTCCCAATCTTACCCTCAGAGCCACAAGGCATGATATCATCTTGCAAAGAAATGCAGACCATCAGAACTCAAACTCTGTCTTTATCAAACACTATGCTGGTACTTAGCAGCTTGTAGCTAACTTTTTGGTGGACTTCAGATCTCCTAACTTTGGAATGAGACACCTCACATAAGTATTTACAACACCTCAAAACCACATAATAAAACACTTATCTACAGAGGAATGCAGACCACTGCACCAGACCCTATTCACTGTTCCTGCTATACCTTTGCTTATCTGAACTTAGACAATTCTTCAAGGCGACTACCGGAGGAGATCATGACTTAACATTTGAAGCATAACACTATCAAACAACTGAGAACATCATACATAAACTGCATTATCGAATCATCATTTGCAGAGACATACTATCTGACTTATTGTCCTCTACTCAGAATACTTTCCATACTTAGCCATTTTCTGTCAACCAGACTTGGGATCCAACATGTTCTTCCAAAGCTATCTCTTCCTATCATGGTGATAAGATCTCTGAGCCTTGTTTCCATCAATGACAACATATAGGTCCATACCAGAGTAGTGTCTCTTGCCAACAATCTCCCCCTTTGGCATTGATGGCAACACTTAGTGAAAAATGCTGAACTGCTCTCCATTTCTATATACACTTTATTGTCTTGCTCCCCCTAAGATGTTTATCCCATTTTTCACTGGTGTTCCTCTCCCCCTTTGACATTAATGGCAAAGGGTGTAGTCTAGAATACAAAAAAAAGATATTTTCAAAAACTTCAAAATTGTGTGTACCTGCCACACATTTACAAATGCAATCTTCATTTGTATGTTACATGTGCTTGAGAACATCATTGAATATGTTCTTAATCAGTGTCCACTCAGCATCCCAACCTTCCTTTGCATTTTCTAGAATCTAAATTTCTCCACTGAGAAGAAAAAATAAGGCTTCTATCATTGTAAGATCAGAGGTTGTGTCTGTTTGGGCAGCTAACTTGGCCTCTGCAATAAGATTTGTCATTGAGTCTAACTTTGGACAGACTATTCTTCTGAGTTGTCCCATTCTACTTTTTATTTCGTATTTCTGATTTATTAAGTCAGTTAACTCATTATGAATATTAATGACTTTGGTTTCTTTCTTTATGACTAACTCTGCTTCCAGATCAAATTTCTTAGAAAAATTTATCAGTTTTTGTTCCAGATTTTTGATCTTTTCCTCAATCTCTTGAGCATCTTTGGGCCAAGACAAACAAAACTTATACAAATCTTTAACATCTTTCACAGCTTTTTAAATGTTGGCTATTGAATTTAAAGAAATTTTTTCTTTTGCTATCATTATTTTCAAATGTTCCAATCGTTTTTCATCAAATTCTTGTCTCACCTTTGTTTTTGCAGATTTCTCAAAGGATTCAAACTGTTTACTTACGTAACTTATTAACCCTTTTAGATGACTTGTTGAGGTCATGGATGAATCCCTTTTGTAGGTAGGCAACAGCTTCTCCAAAATCTTAGATGCTTCATCAATCAGTTTACTATCCTCGATATGTGATTTTAATATCTCCTCTTGAGGCTTTGCCTTAACAATTGTAACAAACTTAAACTTTTGTTCTTGTGTCATTATGTCCAAGTTTATTGGACTATTTAGAAATTTTAGCTCATCCAAAACTTATTTTCTTTTCTCCAACAATTCTTTTGCAATCTCCGTAGTGTCTCTTGCTGTGATAGAGACTTCTTCTTTCTAGCTTTGATCTAGATAATCTAATTCCATATCCTTATTGGTGTCCTCTTCTTGCTTAGGTGGAGGATTTTCCACTACCAACTCTTCCTCAGTCCTTTCCTTGCCAGTAATATTCTCAGATTGTTGTGCCAGTGAGGGTTTAACTTGAGAATCATTTGTAGGTGCCTCTTTCTCCTTAGACACTTTGCCATCTATACATGTCTCTTCACCCAAGTTTATTTCTGGAAGAGATGAGTTATTAGTAACATCATTTTCTTCATTGACACTTGCAGTGGGAAGATTATGTTGCTTCAAGGCTTTCATGATAATCTGTTTTGTTTCTTTCACCACTTTATCAATTTCACCTACCATTAACAAATTCATATTGGTTTTAGTTTTGAACCAATCCTTGGTTTCCTTGGAGATTAGATTTTCTTCCTCTGCAGTGATTTCTGGACATAGTCTAGTCAACACATGTTTTCTCAACTCAATATCTTTAGCTCTGGCATTCCCCTTTCTGATGCTCAAAATATTTGCTAGACCTTCTAGGAGATCAGAGATGATCTCAATGAGGGATTTGCTAAAAGTGTTGAGATAGTTTACAGTGGCTTCCTCCAGACTCATTTTGTCATCATCACTATATTCATCATAGTGCTTAATCATAGGTTTTAGATTCCCATCTACAGTGACAACCTTTACTATATCTGCAAGTGTTGGAGGCATTTACTTTTTCTATCTTTTGCCTGATTTGTCCTTTCCAGAGGACTTTTCTTTACTACTTCTAGAGCCCTCAGCTTTCACCTTCTTGACCTATTCATCTAACTTTGTTTCTTCATCATCACTTACACTAACATAGAGTCTTCTTCCCTTCATCTTCTTTCTCTTCATGTCTTTGACAGAGAATTCTTTTGATGTTTTCTCTAGGTTTAATGAAGTTGTGGCACCAGAGGAGGTGGCATAGCTTCTAGTAGTCCTCTAAACTTTCTCAGACTCCTATGATTTTTTTGGAACTTGCATTGATTCACTCTTTTTCTTTTCTTCTACTACTTTGTTTGCTTTTTCCCTTACTTCTTTTAGTTGTTCTTTGGTGATACCATACCTAGCAGTGACTTTTTCTACCTCTTTCTTGACTTTTCTAGTTGATTCAAGTTTTCTAAATTCATCATGAAGTTTCATGGATAGCTCTTCATAAGTTCCAAACCTTTCTTCCTTGTTGTCCTTGGGTTTGCTCAACATGTATTGAGCATAGTTCTCTAATATTTGCCCATCTACTTCATACCCCATTGGCATTACCTAGACAATCCTAGGCTCAACAACTTCCATTAGGCATTGGTCTTTTGTAACCATGAAACAGATAGTATCCTTATATTTTTCAACAATTTTCCTAGGAATTCTTTCTCTAGCCTGCATTATGCTTTGAAACTTTTTTGAAGTACCCCCATAAGGCTATGTTTTGCTTAGTAACACTTCCAATGCTATTTAGATGGTTTCTAATTTGGACAACTACTGGTTTACTTCTTAACCAGATCAAATTATTCATGTTTGGTAGCTCATTCATTAAATAAAAGAATAAACAGATGACCAACGTACCATATTTGAAGGGGTAGTTCTTGCTTTCCTTTATCTTCTTCAAGTTCTCTAGTAATTTGGTTCACAGTAGTTTGCACAAATCATAATCTGTATTCTCTTTGACCATTTGATATGCAATATAGATTGTTGTTCCTAAGACAGAGTTCTCCTAGTTGAAGAAATAGATCTTGTAGCTCAAAACCATTGAAGTCTATCTTACATCATCATATGTGATATCATTGATAGTCAGTGCCCTCTTGTGAAACTTTTCTCTAGTGGCCTCTGTAACAGTCTGATTCTTCACAACCTTCAACAAGGGTACACTTTCAGTGGAACTTAATCTAGTCACTACCCTAATTGCTTCCTTGGTGATTTTGAAGGGCTACCTTAACCACATGAATTCATCTCAGAACATACCTTACCCATTCATCCTTCGCAAATGTAGGAAAATCCACATACTGAGTAAACTTCTTTTCCTTTATGGTTTTGTATTCCTTTTTGAGGTCAAACTGGTCTTTAGTTAGATGCTTGAGATACAAATCTGTCAGACAAATGCTACTATGTTCATCTAGACCAACATGAATGTATGCCCTAACGTCCTCAACATACAGGACTCCCTAAGGTATTTCTAAAAATACAGCCATTTGATCCACTTCAGTTTCTTTATGAGGGTGTTTTTGAACTTGGGTTGAGGGAGTTCAGTAATATCTACAATTTGTGGAGTCACCATAGCAAAGATTCAATAGATTCACAATTAGGATTTCTATGAAAATACGTTGATATGCCGAGATTGGGTTTCCTTCATCTGAATCGATTAAAGCATTGAATCTTTGTTGCACCTTAAAATCTCTCTTTGACATCTAAAAAGCTTCGAATGTAAAGTGAATTATAGGAAAAATGACTTGCCTTTCATCCTCTATACTTGACCTAATCGTTATTAAATGCTTGTTCTCAAAAAGTTGTTGAAAACCCCTCACTATAGAACACAGTCAATTAAGATTACTCTGCAATATGCCGCATTGACCCTTTTTCTTCCAGTTTTTCTTTTAAGAGTTCTATCACATCATATTATATATCTTCATGCCTGATTCTGGCACCCACTTTTTGGCTGGGGGTTTGAATTTTCAACACTGCTCCCCCAAAGCCAGAGCTCTTGATTTACTTCCAGGAGGAAGTATCTGCACCAAATACTGGTGCGGATTGATCCCTGACTTCAATTACTTCTTTCTTGATCCATACCTTGTCCATTTCTTTATTGGTTTCAACTGGATCAACTTTCTCTTTTCCCTTATCATTTCTCTGCTCTATTTTCCTTTCTTCAGAATAGTGATTTCTCTTCACATTTCTGCTTCTGCAAAATATTGCAAAATGTCCAAATTTGTTGCAATTAAAGCATATCACATTCTTTTGACCTTGATTCCCTCCATTGATTGAAGTTGATCTGCATTGATTTTCCATATGTCCAAAACTATTGCATGCAAAACACTTTCCATTGAATGATTGACTGTTCCTTATATTTTGAAAGTTAGTTCTTACCGAGCTTCTGCATTCATTTGATCTGTGTCCCATTTTATAGCATGCATTGCACCTAATAGAATTCTAACTTACTTTACTTTTGTATACTGCAACTTTATGACCAGTTCTATTGCAAGTGAAGCATTTACCTTTGAATGATTGTTCATTCCTCCCATTGTTCAAACTTTTCCTGATCTAATTTCTACATTCATTATCTCTATGACCAATTTCTTTGCAATTGAAACAATGACTAGAGAATGATGGAATCTTTTGATTTATTCTACTTATACACTAAGTAACCTTATGACCATACTTATTACATGAATTGCAATAACCATTGAAGGATGGGTACCTTTGTGAATTTGGTTATCTGATTGGAGGTCTTCTAGGTCTTCTTTTCTAATTTGTGAATTGATTTTCTTTGTTTTGCTATACTTTAGTGATTGCTTGACCAGATTTTGAACTTTCCTCTTTTTCATATCCCAAACTTTGCTTGTCATATGCACTCTTCTGGTTGACAATCATTTCATCAAGCTTTGTAGTGCTTATCTTGAATTTTTCTTCAAGGCTTTTGGCCTTTTCTAGGTCTGTTTTTAAATTTGCAATCTCTTTTTCAAGTTTTAAACAATCTTCTGATATGTTCTTCACAATTAAATTAGGATCATCTTCTTCTCTTGTTCTTTCTAATACTTCTACTTCCAAAACATTCAAGGCTTCATTTGCTAATAACAATTGATCACTGACTTCTATGTATTTATCTTTGAATTTCTTGACTTGCTCTTTTAGCTTTAAGATGCATTCATCAGCTTTTTACAAGTTTTCTTTCAGATCCCTGACCTCTACTTCAGAATTTTCAAGATCCATAAGGGTTGCTTCTAGTTGGTTGTATCTTTCATAACTTCCATACCTTCTTGCTGCCATGATCATACTATCCCATATCTTCCTTAAGTTGTTAAACTTCTTCCAAGGAACCTTGCTTTGATACAAATTATTGATTGTTAGGAACACTGAGAGGGGGGTGAATCAGTGTTCTAAAAACACAATATGCTTATGAACAACAACCATGAAAAAATGACACATGAACACCAAGATTTTTATGTGGAAAACCCAAGAAGGGAAAAACCACATGGAGGATTAGCTCTCAAATATATATTGCAATCTTTATAAATATAATGTTTAGGCTTGGTCACTCCATGGGCCTAGAACATGCTAGCTCACTGCCATGAAGTACAACTAGGTTTGCAGGCTCACTAGCTCAACCCTAAACCTAGCAAGATTATAATAAGGGATGTTAAACCTTGAGGGCTATTAAACCCTATTGAAGACTCACTGCCAACTCATTGCCTTGATTTCAAAAGCTTGCTTCCAGTCATATTGCACATGAAAAACTAAATACTACTTAAGCATCTGCCACTATGCCAGGGTGCAGTCATTTAGCAACTAAATTCTGAATCCCAAGTCTCCATCACTGTTAATCTTCTAACTCTACTCTACTATTTGCATACTCACATCACACACACACCACACTTCACTCAACCTAAATTCATTGCTCTTATATATCCACATCATGATTTGATTCATAGTCAGGTCTTCATCCAAGAAGGAAACGTGTACATAGAAAGATGTAGCTTGTCAACTCAATCTAGTGTACTAAAAGTTATGCAAACCCAAATCTTTTCCCAAGCATGTTCATATAGGTCAGCTCTAATCATTCAATTACTTACATAGATCCTCCAAACATTAACTCTTCTTTGCACAATGATTTAACATACTTGTTAGCCTCTTCCTTAAGAACATGCTTAACAACTTCATCTACTGAATTACAAATTTTATTGTGGATCTCAAAACACCTTAAAAATAATATGAAGGAATCTTGACACATTCACATTCTTACCCTTAGAACTGCAATGCATGATATCATCTTGCAGAGAAATACAGACCATCAGAACTCACACTTTATCTCTATCAAACACTATGCCGATACTTATCAGCTTGTAGCTAACCTTCGGGTAAACTTCAGATCTCCTAACTCTAGAATAAGACACTTCACATAAGTGTTTATAACACATCAAAACCACATAACAAAACAGTTATCTACGTAGGAATGTGGACCACTACACTAGACCTTGTTGACTATTCCTACTATACCTTTGCTTATCTGAACTTAGATAATTCTTCAAGTTGACTACTGAAGGAGATCAGGACTTAACCTTTGAAGCATAATACTATCAAACAACTAAGAACATCATACCTGAACTGTACTATCTAATCATCATCTGTAGAGACATACTATCTGACTTACTGTCCTCTACTTAGAATACTTTCCATACTTAGCCATTTTCTGTCAACTGGACCTAGGATCCAACATGTTCTTCTAGAGATATCTGAGCCTTGTTGCCATCAATGACAACATACAGGTCCATATTGGAGCAATGTCTCTTGCCAACAAATAAAATATTGTAAAATCATGGATTGAAGGGGATTTGATCAATTAACTATTTGAACATGTGTTTATTCAGTTAATGTGGTATAAATAGTGGTTTAGGGGTGTCTAGAGATGGTTTGGAGATGTTTAGGGATGGTTTAGAGGAGTTTAGGGATGAATCAAGGATGATTAGGGATGTTTAGGGATGAATAAGGATAGTTAGTGATTGTTAGGGATGAATTATGGATGTTTAGGGATGAATAGGGATGTTTAGGGATGAGATGAAGAGTGGACAATTATAGGTGTCTACATTTTGCCCCTCTTTGAGATGGTGTTGCGAAGCAACATCATTTGAAACAAAGATAAAACTTAACACTAGGTAGGATAGAACGGATAAAGATGCCCTAGCCACTCCAAGTGAGAGTGATAGGGAGGAATGATGCCCCCTCGAGAGAGCAGGTAGTTTTGAATAATGCAGGTTCACTCTCTGAAGGATGGTTGGATTAGAAAGAAGAGGATGGAATATTAAAATACCACATGGATTGGGGGATAAGATAGGTTGGGTTTAAGGCATTGGAGGAAGGGGGCAATGGGGGATAAATGATAGGATAAATTATGAGGTAAAAAGATGGGATGAAAGGATTAAGGAGGAAAATTGATGTAAGTGACATATAAATGCCTAACATAATACAACCTTGTCTAGACGTGTGAAGAAGAAAAATTAGAGCATAAGTCCTTAGTGCACATAAGGTATTGAATGGCCTAAGATGCAAAATGATGATTGGTATGCAAAAGATGTTCCAACACACACAAGATATGAATATTAGCTAGAGCAATGATAGTTCTTGACCCCATGGATTATGTGTTATGTTGCACTGATAAATGAGAACCATCTTTATTTGATATGGCATGCAAAGTTATGTACTAATGTATAAGGAACTAGGGTGACAATGTGTCCCATTTGTAAAAGCCAACTAATTAGGTCACAAGAATCCATATGCCATATAGTACCATGATATTGAAGACCATGATACCGTTGTGGAAGGTAAGTTACAAGAACCCACACTAATGTAAGATAAAAGATAATGCACACACACAAGCAAGCACACATGCAAAAAAATGATTCAAAGACAAAGACGATGTTGCCTCTAGTCAAGCTGAAAAGCCAAAGTGTGATGGATTGATGATGTTGGATTGTGTTGTTGACAATAAGAACAACACAAGGATTGGGAATGATATATCTTGATGATGATGATGGATGATTTGGATCCAAGGCTTGTAGCAAGGCTAGGAATAAGACCATGGATGTGATTGGATGATTCTAATTATGATGCTAGATTGCAATGCACATTGATAAGGATTGATCTTGCGATTTGGATTTTTGGGATATTTGTGTATTTGGGGATTTGGATTGCTGGGAGTGATGCATTGGTTTGCATCTAGGTAGCCTTTAGCTATATCCCAATGATAAGGGAAAGCCAAGTCTATTGACGAGGCATGATGGGGTGATGAGGATGAAATGATAAGGGGATAATAGATAACGGATATGAATGGTTAATGATGAGGGGATAATGGATAGGCGATAGTGGACAATGGATAGGGAGTATAAGAAAAGGATGTATGGATGAAAGTATAAAGGATGGTGTGGATAGGGTAATGAAGTGATGGGTCGATAGATAGGGGAATAGCGTGCTCAAACCAGATTCAAGGTATCAAAATCATAGTCAGGGGGAGGATATGATGGGGATGTGGGAATAGGGGGATGCCATATTAGGAGAAAAGGATAGGGGATGAGGGAGGATAGGTAGGTGATAGAGGATGGCATTGTTGGGAATTAAGGTGTCTCAACCTTTGCAAATTCCTAATTTTGTATTTATGTATTCAACACTATGTTGTAGGATCCTGTGTTGACTTGGCATATTTTTTCCATGTGTTGGCACCATGTGTACATGCATCAAGATAAATTTTGGTGACTTTCTCAGCCACGGTTTCCCCCCAAAATAATTAATGGGCAAGTGCACGGGGCAGACATGGGAAAACCAACATTGGATAACTGCCAAAGAGACTTGATAAATAAGCAACTGGAGAATGTGAAAGGTCATGGGATATGAATGAGAATTGACATTGTGTACTCCTGAAAGAGCCTGCATTGCAACTATGTTGTAATCATCTTTTGATTTGATAATACATTGTGCAGGTTTTGGAGTGTGGGGTTTTTCATCTGAAAGGGTTTTCCCCACGTATATCTTGTGTTGTGAATTTTGTATTTGCATTTGGATGTTGTTATTATCTTTCTATTAATGTGCATCTAATTACCTATAACTAGTAAATATTAAAATTTGCATAACTTTCCTAATTAAATTAGTGTAGGAAGTTGTTTCTACATACCTTGCTTCCTTTCAGACATATGTAGGATGGATGGAGGAAATAGAGTGACCAAATGGGTGAACTTTGGCAGTGTGAAGACGTGATTTTATAAAACCATGTAAGGGACTAGGGGTTGAGAGAGGGGGGCAAGATGGTGGATAGAGGATAGAGGATAGAGGATAGGTGGAATGTGCATAGGTGACCTCCAAGGACTACATCATGTAGGAGGAAAAGGACCCACTCAAGATGTGTGTCATGAATGATGAGGTTCTATGATGGTGGGGATGGATGGACATTATAGGATATGCTTGGAAGGTATGTCAAGGTGTGTCCAAGGCATGTCTTATATATTTTGTCATTGTCCTTAGTAGGATCACAAGCGGGGAAGGAGGATGAAAGGATGATGATAGGATATGATGGGAAGATGTAGTGGATAGGAAACAATAGGATAAGTGGATAGGGATAGTGGAGGGGATTAATAGATAAGTAGATGGATGACGAGATAATAGGATGGGGAAATGATAGGCTAGGAGAGATTTTCCCCCAAGTGTAGGGTGCAAACGGATGTAGGATTACACATGATGCCCACAAGGGGTTTTCATCATGGTACTTGCCCAAGGTGCCACAAGAAGTGGTTTTCACCATTAGACAAATTTATTTCTCTTGACTTTTTGATTTTTTTGCTTGCTTTTTTTCTTGCTTTTTTTGCTATTTTTTTTGGATTTTTTTCATTTGATACTTGGATGGGATGGATGGATTTGGATAGAGGAAGTGATTTGGAGGAGGGTTCAGAATCAAACATCTATTTCCATAGGAAGTGGTTGTTATAAATGAAGGTACAAACCACACAATGGAAATATGATTTTAACCTTATTTCTGACCTCTAAACAATGTAGAATCAATGGAGATTGCAATAGAAATAAAACCCACTACAAAAAAATATGTATGAAGAAACTAAAGACATAACATAGTATGTAACATGGAGAAAACCCTTTTAGGTAAAAATTCCACCAAGAAAAGAGGATTCAAGTTGTATTATCTTCAAATATGAGATTACAATATATGCACTTCTTCTGTTTCTTAAGTCCTTCAATCCAGTAGTGCTTGTAATACTCTGATACACAGCCGTAATACCATATCCTTATAAAATGGGTTAACTTCTAGGGAAAAACAAACTAACAAACTCTCCACCATCAAATCTGTGACCTAATGATGAATGGTCCAGATTTACAATGGTAATATATATATAATGTGGCTTCTGGGGGTGTTGCCTCTAGACCCTCATCGGGATGTGTGACCCCTGGACCCCCCATCAGGGGGGCCATCTCTTCATACATCATAGGGAGCATACCCCCTTACAACCTCCCTTAGATAACCTACATCTGTCAGGTACCAGGATCAAACATGCGGCTGAAACAAGATCGCTACTTGGTGAATACTTCATCCCTTATGAATGATTTACAAACAATATTAGGAGTAATTAATTACATAAGATTTACAAGATTGATGGCACCTTAATCCTAACAGTGATAGCATCCCATGTTGGATGGATGTTGCACATGGACCATATCAAATGTCTCTATGCGTATGGGTGTTGGGAAATTATTGAGACGGTGATGGAGTGGATGGTGATAGTGGATCATGATGCAGATTATGGATGGGTGAATGATTAGATTAATAAATATATATTATGGATGGCTGGATTATGCAAAAGCATGGATCATAGGGATGTGATGGGGGAGAAATGTAGGATAGGGGATATAAGATGGAGGGATGAAGGCATGTTGGAATGTCAAGCCAATCAAAACCAATGGTTGCACACACTGTTATGGATGTTGAAGCTGATATTTGGGATGGGGAGTTGGGAGCAATGGGGATGTTTTATTATGGGACCGGGATGAAGGATTGGGGGAGTTTTTATTTGGGAATTTAGGGACCCAAAAAGATTTAGGATTTTTAGGATTTTTTAATGGGGAATGGGATTTTTTGGATTTGGGGGTGGAGAGAAATGTGGATTCTCTACGTGGATGTGGTTCGTTTTGCTTAGGGACCTAGATCATTTTTGTATTTTCTTTTGGGGGTGTGGGCTTTTGTTAGCTTTTGTATTTTTTATTTTGCATGGATTGTGCATATCGATGCCTTACAACATGATACTCTTTAGGATATTGATTTTTTACGTTATGTGTGGAGGCATCCAAATTATTATTTTTGAATCTAATGGGGTGTTTGATAGCTTCATGTTTGGATGGTGTGTTCATTCATTGATCTTGATTAGGAATTTTGGGGGATCAAGATTTATGGATGGGGAAATTAAGGATGGGGTATAAGGGGATTTGAGGATGGGGATATTAGGAGTTGGGATGAGTGGATGAAGTGTGGATTTGAGGAGATATATGGTCACATGCTTTTGTGATTGGTAGATGAAATAAGATGAAGGAGGAGAGATGATAGCATATGTTTTGAAGGTGCGATGAGATGCACCGGATTTAGGATTGGAAGAAGTGTATTAAGGAGATGTGTGGGTGGTACCAACATTCTTAGATTGTTTTCCTTGGGATGTATAGCCAAGACCATGTGTGCGAGGATGGATTTTGACATGGATGGGCTCCAAAATGCTATTTTCATGAAGGCCTAGGACTTTACCTTGATAGTTCATGTTTTGGAGTATACGATGTGCGATAGGATGCGTGTTCTTTTGGAAACAAAATGTGAGTCCATTATTAGATAGAGAGGGATAAATGGTGGAAGAAAGTTGTTCCTCTCCTACAAGAGAACCACCATGAAGGAAGGTAATAGGACCAAGATGATAAGATAGTAGATTTGGGGTGGGGTTAATAGGTGATGGTAAAGGGTTGATGGGAGATGGTGAAGGAACGATGGGAGATGGTAAAGGATTGATGGGGAGGATGGGGGTCAATAAGATATGGCATGGGATTGAGAAATGGAGGATTTGGGATGCTTGAATCATGATTAGGATGGGGGTGGATGTTTTGACATAATTTGGACTAGGTTATTGACATAGTTGCGTTTGCATGGATGGTGTGATGGGGGAGGAGCATGTAGTTTCCATTAGTTGAATAGGCTCATTGGATGGGGTAGATGGAGGAGAGGATGATACTTTGGATAAGACTTTGGATAGGATGGAGGAAGATGATGATGTGTTTTTGATGGGTGTGTGGTGGATGATAGGGTCATCAACAACACATGTAGGTGATTGGGAAGGAGTGGGATGACATGACTCCACAAGTTGGATTTGGAAATTTTTCTCTACATCCTTAGCAAAGAGTACTTGGAGAAAGGATGATATAGATTTAGTAGGGGATTTGGACGATGGAGTAGATGATGGATTGGATAGTGGGGTAGATGGAGAGGTTGATGGTTAAGGAGATGGTGGATTTGGATATGACAGATTCGGATAAGGAGATGATGGATTTGGATAAGTGAATTAAGGATAAGAAGGATGTGACGGACTAGGGGATGGTGGATTTGGATATTATGGGTTTAGATAAGGAGATGATGAATTTGAATAAGTGAAATAAGGATAACAAGGATGTGGGTAAGAAGTGGAGGTGACAGGGATTTCATATGAGAGTGGATGTTGGGATGTGGATGGGGTATAGAATGGATTTCTCTTGTCAAGGGTAGCATAAGGATGACCATAGGATATTCAATGAGGTGTGGGGGCATAGCTTGTGCTAGCCAATGCATGATCATAAGGTGCTTTTATGTTTATGGATAGCCTAGGGTGGTTTATGGCAAGCTTGCTAGCAATGATTTCATCAAGGATTTTGAGTTTATCTTGTTCAATATCATCAAAAGGATATGAAGTCATGATTGGATTTGGATTTAGGATGATGTGAGATAAGAGAACTTGATGAAATTGATTTGGATTTTGGATTAGAGGGGGATTTCAATTGATTTGGATTAATTGGGATTGGATTTGCATCAATCAAGGCCAACAATATATGACATTTGATGCGAGGATGAATTTGATTTGATTTGATTAGTCAAGGTCAATGATATATGCCACTTGACAGGATTTGGATTAATTGGGGTTGATTTTGGATTAGGCCAAGGGCCCGTTGATGGTTGGTTTGGATTGGATTTGATTAGTCCAAGGGCCTTTTGAATGGTGATTTGGATGATGGTTTGGAGGAAAATGATTAGGATTTGGATGAAATTGGATAGAGTATGATTATGATTTGGAGAGGGTTAAAAGAGGTTAAGTCCTTAACCAAATTTTGATTTGCAAATGATGACTTTTGGACTAAGGATTGGAAATAGAATTTGATTAGGGATGGATAGAGGAATGATGGATGTTTGATTTAGGATGAGGGATGATTAGAAGGGGTTGTAATTTGGATGAAAGTGGATTAAGCTCAATAATGGGATTAGGATTAGGGGGTTTAATGGATGAGATAATTAATGATAATTGATGGGATTGGATTAGGAGGGATGATAGGTTGGGTTAGGGAGATGGGTTGGATTAAGATTAGAGATGGAATGGATCAGAATTGGATGATGAATATGGATTATGATTAAGGTTGAAGTGGATTATGAGAGACTTGATTAAGCTTAAATAGTGGGATTGGATTAAGCTCAATTGATGGGAATTGTTTCGGATAATGGTGATGATTGGAAAATGGATGTAGGATTAGAGAGATAAATGATTAGTATAAGATGGTTAGGATAATGGATTTGGATTAAGAGGATGAGGAAGTGATTAGGATTGGTTTAGGATGGAGATGGAGAATTGGATTGGGGAAATGGATTATGATGGTTATGCTAATGGTAAATGGATTAGGCTATGGATTAGGAAGGTAATGGATATTGGATTAGAAAGTGATTAGAATGATAAGATGGGATGAATCTCAAATATGGGATATGATTAAGCTCAAACAATGGGGTTTGAGAAAGGAGGGATTTTCAACAGTATTTGGAGGAGACCTAACCCAACATTGGGGGGGTACAGGCATGTGAAATTGATTGTTTTGATGGAGAATTTATTTGGATGACTAGGATAATGATTAGGATGAAAATGGATAATTGGATAAGTTATTAGGAGGAACCAAATTGAGAGATAAGGTGGATTAGGAAGAAATTGGATAAGGATGGTGTGGATTAAGAGGAAAATGAATTCTTTTGGATTTGGATTAGGATAATGGATGATTTGGATGAAATTGGATAGGTGATTAATGATGGCTAGGTGCTTGACCTTAGGCAACTTTGCAATAAAATAAACACACATACGTATACAATTCTTACAAAGGATCTGGGTTTGATTTGGGTTGAGTGGATACATAGGTTTCAATGATGAAGACATGCCAAACACACCAACACCCTAGATTAGTCAAGCGGGAGTGACATTTCTTGTGGATCTCATGAAATGGTCGTGGGTCAATCCCAACTCAAAATAGAGAAGTGATTCCCACCCCCGTTAATACCATAGTGCTATGACTTGGATATATAGGGAATATATGGTGATGTACCACCATACACCCCTTAACTTGGAGACTTTTGTCTTGCCCAAAGTAGATCCTATCTCAAGTATAATGGTACATGTGAGCTTCTTCCCCTTCTATTGCAACAATGCACCACAAGATATGACAACGAAAGGGTCTTGAGATAGGATGTACGAGCTTCTAGGGGATATCCTTGATACACACAAGGTGTGTGAGGCCTATGTCCATGAGACGAGGGGTATGTCTAATGGCATGGTGTGAGAGGGTAACCCATTGTCCTCCTTCACTTTGCAAGGTATAAAGTTCTTACAAGCTTCAACCAAACGACAAATGCACCCCAATGGAAGAGTCTTTTGATTCTCTTCCAAATTTGTATACCCCACTAGAACACAAGGGTTGAGGTCATCCCCTTGGTGATGAATTCCAAGGCAAGCCCCTTAGAGGAAAGAACCCAAGGTGTTTTGATCTCCAAGATCACCAAATGGCGTGTAGAGAGATCATACACACCAAGGACCTTGATATGAACAATGATAACAAAGATTAGATCAAATCAAGGTTTTTGATCTCTAAGATCACCAAATGGCATGAGGAGAGAGAATACACCTTCAAATGACCCCAAACAAAGAAAACATGTTCTTGTTATCTCTAAAAAGAAATATTCCTAATTTTAGTAGAAAAAAGATGATTCCTTGGGCAAGTGGGGCTCAAAAACCACAAGGGGTGTATGCACAAAGATGGGGGATCAAAAAGTCACCACCATAAAACTTTTTGGTCCAAAACAAGAAAAAATGTGAGCATGTTATAATGGGCTCGCATTTTTTTGTGACATAAAAGTGCAAAAAAATTTTATTCTTCCATTTCACCACGACCAAAGGAATTTGTCTACAAAAAAACTGAGATGAGACCGTGAGCATGTTTAATGAAAGCCTCTACAAGCACATGCAAGAGAGAGATTATCATTTTCACGATGCCACATCACTGGGAAAGAGATCGTGCAACAAATTTGGAGGGTCTAGCAGCAGAAGAAGGTAGGGTTTGATCAATTTTTGTTAGTTTGAGAAGAATTTTTGAATTTTGCAATGTTTAATTATTTTTTATATTGCATTTATAGTTATTGAGGCAAGAGAAAACTGAAATCCAGCTAATGAGGGTGAAAATAATCCCCAAAACCCTCCAAACCCTCAAAACCCATCTTCACTTCCTCATAATGTAAGGGATACTCAAGAAAACTACCTATAGATAATAGAAGAAAATAAGAAACATCTTCAAACCCTTATTTGAACACTAAACAATCCAAGTGCAAGCACTGATTGTAGGAGGGCACTTGCGAAGTCACTAGAGGAGATTGTTTCCCACACCAATTCGGTGACAAAACAAATCACCGAATTCTAAGAGTATAGGGAGAGGTGTCAACAATACGATGCCGAAAAGTTATCATATGAACAAGTGAAAAATAAAAAAATTACAAAATCTCAATTATGTGCACACTTTATTAATCCCAAAACTAGCCAAAGATTAGAAGAAACTTGCAAACAGTTTCCTATTCATTGGTGTAGGAATGAAGAAATATCCCAAAACTTTTGAGATAGATGGTACATGGTCTTCGATGAGAGCCCATGCAACAATGATGAGGTACCACATTATTTCTCGGGGAAACTCCATTGTGAGTTCATCCTCAAGAAGATTCCCAATTATTTTGACATTCGTGAGTTCGAGGGTAGAGGTGGTGGCTCTTCCCAAGATAGAGCCGAGGCTCAGTGAGATGAAAACTGTGTGCTTGTACCCCTGTTGAGGCTAGAACATAGGTCACTCCCTTCAACTTTGAAGGAGAGTGTTGAGGTGGAGACATTATATTCATTGACTACTCTTACCCAAACTCTATCACAACATTTTAATGATCTTACCTAGGCCAATGAGGGTGAGAGTAGTAGGCATCATGTGTCCCCTCATTTGTGCAATTCATGTGGGAACCTGTGTGATTATGGGACACAGGACTCTCGGCAAGATGCTGCAACGTAGGGGCAAGATCCATTGATGGAGGCATCCATATTGGATGATCTTGTTATCAGTGACGGTCTCTTACAACGTACATTTGGTATTGACTCTCATGTAATTTGTTACAAGTTTCATCTTGATTTAATATATTGTTATTTGAAATTTGTAAATAATTTTATATGATTATCTATATTATATGTCAAATGTATGTAATTGTCTGCGCAATGAAATTCTAGGGTTAGAGTCTTCATCCTGCCTCAATTAGTCATCCATTGGTGGGTTATGAGAGGAGGTCAAGTCAGCAGGTATGTAATTTATCACATGATCATAATTATTGTAGATATGTCAATGGTAATATTATTTTGTGACAATTTGATGATTTCAACAGTCGCCAACACCTGCACGGTTTCCTTGGTCCCCTAGACACAAATCCACCACTTTTACAGTGGTAAATTTAACCATTTCTAATCATTATGCATTTTTAAAATAATTTTATGTATTTATTTTGGTCAAATAATCTTGAACTTGATTTTCAAATGCTGAATGTGGAGACTCCTCCTCATCTTCGTGAGTTAGCGCAGATAGGCATTGCTGCAACCATGATGTCTTCAAATCCTTTGATCGAGGTATGAGCCAATAAGATGAAAATGCCATAATTTTTTATTTCTTGTTTTATCTCATGTCATTTGATGTACATAAATGATATTTATATTTAGTCAATTTTACTTCTTGATGGTTCTCACAGGAGGTCACAACTCCAGCCCATCCAACTACGAACAAAGAAGCTAGAGACAAGATGATGGAGAGTGATCATCAGATGGCAAGAAGTGATCGATTACATATGTGATGTTATATATTTCATGTACATTTTCTGTAGCAATGTGCATATTTATTGATTGTATTAACAGGTGGGGCTGCATGAAATTTTGTTGAAGAGGTCTACTCGACAACAAAGAGATGATGAGTCACGGATTGGCTCTCCATCTTCACGGTCAAGCAAGGGCTGCCGATTATTTCATAAAAGTCCATAGGAAACTAGTTTTTGGGACTTTTTTGTATGCCTAGAGGGCTTTTTATACATACTTTTGTATGTTACCGAAGTATATTTTTGTATATGGCTTTGTTTGGACATGCCTATATGGCTTTGTATGTAAACTAGATGTTATGTTCATGACATTATGTATATGATAGTTTATATTAAATATTTTATATGATGATCAATTATTGTTACAGGAATTTGGTTTTACACGTGCCAATTGCATTTGCTTGGAAGTTTATAAATCATTTTCAAATAATTCATTTTGTACATATCTTACAATAATTGCATTCTGTGGGACTTTGCATTTCTTTGAGGCATCATTTCAAATAGTTCACGTGCCTTGTCTATGCTTCCACACTTTCCATACATGTCTACAAGGGCAGCTACAAATACAATACATGTGACAAAATTCTTTTATGATTTATGCTTTGATGGTTGTCCACACCATTTTCCCCAGATCCCATTTTGGCATAGGCAAGGAGGAAGTTGGATAAGGTTGTGCAATTTGGTTTTAGATGTGCCAAAATTTGTGTTTGGTTGTAATTTACTTTTGTACATTTGCTTGAGAGTTTTTAAAGCCTTATGAAAAACCCATTTCGTGCATACCTTACAATCATTGCATTCCATGAGACAACATTTCTTTGAGGCATCATGTCAAACAATTCATGTTCATTGTATATGGTTCCACACTTTGCATACATGTCTTGCAGGGTACTTACAACTACAACATTTGATAAAAATTCCTATATCCTTTATGCTTTGATGGATTTCTATACCATATTTGAAAGATACCACTTCTAAGGTTTTTGGAATTTGGCTTTACACTCGCCAATCAAGAAATACATTAAATGTTCATATCTTGCAATCATTACATTCCACGAGGTGTCATTTCTTTGAGGCATCATGCCAAACAGTTCACGTGCCTTGACTATGCTTCCACACTTTGCATACATGTCTCTGAGGGCAGTTGCAACTACAACATCTAACAAAATTCCCATATGTTTTATCCTTTGATGGATGTTCATTTTGGCATAGACAAGGAGGATACTGGCTAAGGTTGTAGAATTTTTCTTTACACCTATTCCAAACAATCTGTTTTGGTGGATGTCCATACCCTATTCCAAAGATCCCATTTTGGCATTTACACCTGTCAATGGATTTTTCTTGTATGTTTCTAAAGCCTTATCAAAAAATCCATTTTATGCATATCCTGCAATCATGGCATTCCATGAGACCATGTTTATTTGAGGCATCATGTCAAACAGTTCACTTGTCTTATCTATGCTTCGACATTTTACATATATGTCTTCTAGGGCAGTTGCAACTACAACATCTAATGAACTTCCCATATCCTTTATGCTTTGATGGATGTCCATGTACAATGTTCTAAAGATCCCAGTTTGGCATAGGCAAAGAGGATGCAGTCAAAGGTTGTGGAATTTGGATTTACACCTGCCTATTGCTTTTGCTTGAAAGTTTCTAAAGCCAAATCAACAAAACCATTTTGTGCATATCCTACAATAATGGCATGTTCCATGAGACCGCATTTCTTTGAGTCATCATTCCATGCAAGTACAATATTTGATAAAATTTCCATATGCTTCCACATTTTTCATACATAGTTGTTGTACTAGACTATTTTTGTATCATGTCAAATATTTCACTTGCCTTGTCTATGCTTCCACATTTTGCATACATGTCTTCTAGGGAAGTTGTAACTACAACAACTATTGAAATTCCCATATCCTTTATGCTTTGATGGATGTCCATATACCATGAACTCCAAAGATCCCACTTTGGTATAGGTAGAGAGGATGTACTGTGGAATTTGGCTTTACACCCACTGATTTCTTTTTCTTGAAAGTTTCTAAAGCCTTATCAACAAAACCATTTTGTGCATATCCTACAATCATGGAATTCGATGAGATTCCATTTCTTTAAGGCATCATGTCAAACAATCCACTTGCCTTTTCCATGCTTCCACATTTTGCATACATATCTCCTACGACAGTTGCAACTGCAACATCTTACAAAATTCCCATATCCTTTACGATTTGATGGATGACCATGTACTATGTTCCAAAGATCTTAGTTTGGCACTAGCAAAGAGGATGTAGTCAAAGGTTGTGGATTTTATCTTTACACCCACCAATTGGTTTTTCTTGAAAGTTTCTAAAGCCTTATCGACAAATCCATTATTTGCATACCTGCAACCATACCATTCCATGAGACCACATTTCTTTGAGGCATCATCTCAAATAGTTCACTCATCTTCTCTATGCTTCCGCATTTTGCATACATGTCTTCTAGGGCAGTTGCAACTACAACATTTTTCAAAATTCCAATAGATCACATTTTTTGGAGGCATCATTCAATGCAACTACAACATTTGATAAAATTCCCATATGCATTTTGTAAGAATAAATGTGATACTATATATTTCTATATGATTACCCTATTTAGTAAGAATTAATAAGAAAGAAGCATAATGGCAATAATTAGCATTCAAGGATTTGTAATGAAGACCTAGGGTTTGGGTGCCAATGGCAACTCACCAAACACTTGGATCAATCTTTATAAATGAAGAGATTTTATGATTTAGACTAATACAGATGCTTGGGTATCTCATGATCATATTGAGATCTAATCATTGCTTTGTTTCTTGTAGGGTTTGTTTCCATGCTTTTAATCATAATAATCAAGGTTATGGGACAACAAGGTTATGGAATAGCTCTTCTCATGTCATATGAGGAGATCATGGTCACAATATCATCAAGATGTTGTGAATTTCAATAATAATTTTCCATCTTTCCAAACCCTACTATCGTACATAGTCAAAAAGGCACAAAACAATCAAAAGCATGGACGGTCAAGGGACTATCATGAAATCATAAGGTTGTTATCCATAGGGGGATTGCCTTGAAAGATGTATGACCATGATAAATTGCTCCTTATCAAGGTCATGATGTGTCAAAAAGGTGAAGTTACTAGGTGAATGTGAGAAGTTAGTTTCAAAGAAGGTTTCAAAAGAGTATATGCTATTGTCACAGTCATGAAAGACTATCATTATGCCATCTTAGAGACCCTATGACTCAAGAAATCGCCATGAAAATGACGTTGAGGAGTTTTCTTAGGGTGTGAGGGGAAATCAAAGGGATTTCAAGGAACATCAAACACTAAAAGAAGGGATCTTTCCATGATCTTTTTTAGGACTGTTAAAATCATGAACAACCATCAAGGTCCTAAGAGTATTTACTAATCATCATACCATTATTCACATTTTAGCACTGCCAACACATATTAGGATAGTGATGTCCCAGAAAAATAGATAAGGCTATTATAAAGATCTTAGAACACTCATTTTATAAATGTATAGTTATATACAAATGGTAGCAGTCATATGCCAAGATTAGAATGGTCATAGCAACCTAAGGACTACTTGATTGAATCCTTAGGGCTAGGAGTGGCATTTTGTATTCCATAGCTCATGGGGCCAAATGGAATTCACCAATACATCGAGGTGGGTGGGTAAATACTAAGGGAGGTCTCATTTCATGTGCCAAGTGCCCCAGTTGTTCGGGGCAGCAGGCTACTGGCGAATTCCCTTAAGATCCCTAAGACGAAAAACTGCCAAACTCTGACAGAGCAGTCCTCAGAATTTATGGCAAATGGGAATGTTTTGTTTGAACCTATAGGTGCATGTGGAGTCCATCCACAATAACCTCTCTCAGTTTTTGTCTACTCCAGTCCATTTGACTATGCTACAATCAAATGCATTCTTGCAAAATGCTTTAGTTTCATGTAGTGGAAAGGTGCTAGGAGTGACATTTTGTATTCCATGGGTCGTGGGACCAAATGGACTTCTCCAACATGTCAAGGTGGGTGGGTAAATGCCAGGGGAGGTCTCTTTTCATGTGCCAAGCACCCCAATCATTCTGGGTAGCAGGCTACCGACAAAGTCCCTTAAGATCTCTAAGACGGAAAAACTGCCAAACATTGACGGAGCAGTTCTTGGAATTCGTGGTAGATAGGAATGTTTTGTTTGGACCTAAAGGTGCATGTGAGGTCCATCCACAATAACCTCTCCTATTTTTGGTCAACTCTAGTCCATTTGACCTTGCCGAAATCAAATGCATTCTTGCAAAATGCTTTAGTTTCATGCAGTGGAAAGGTGCTAGGACTGACATTTTGCATTCCATAGCTCATGGGACTGAACCGACTATGTGAACATGTTAGGGTGGGTGGTTAAATTCCATTGGGGGTCTCATTTTGTGTGCCAAGTGCCCTAGTCATTTGAGGCAATAGGCTATTGACAAAGTCCCTTAAGATCCCTAAGATGAAAAAATTACCAAACTTTGATAGAGCTGTTCTCAAATTCATGGCACTTGGAAATGTTTTGTTTAGACCTAAAGGTGTATGTGGGGTCCATCCACAATAACCTCTCTTAGTTTCAGTCAACTCTAGTCCATTTGACTGTGCCGAAATCAAATGCATTCTTGCCAAATGCTTCAGTTTCATGCTGTGGAAAGGTTGCCAGGTGCCATAGTTTTTGTTCTGCTCATTGTGGGGCCAAAACGACTGTGTCAAAATGTTAGGGTGGGAGGATAAATGCTAGGGGAGACCTTGTTTCATGTGCCAAGCACCCCAATCATTCAGGGTAGCAGGCTATCCATAAAGTCCCTTAAGATCCCTAAGACGCAAAAACTGCCAAACTTTGACAGAGCAGTGTTACAACGGTGACTTTTTCAGACTTTTCAGAGACTATATTACAACACACAGGTTTGGTATTTAACTTATATAGTGTTCAAATGAGTTTACCCTTTTCATCACAATAGAACCTCTAGTCATCTTACAACCACCATTCACAGGTGCAGGTTCTTGCTCTTGATCAGAGCCTTCAGAGCTACTCAAAATTTCTTTTATTTCATCTACACTTGGAGCTCATTTTTCCTCTTTTTTAGGGGTTAGAGGAATACACAATTCACTTTTTTCTTTCTTCTCTTCTGTCTTTCCTAGCTGAGGATCAATGACCAAAGGTTTCAGCTCTCTAAAAATTACATTCCTGCTATAAAACACCTTTTCTGTTTTTGGATTCCAAAGCTTGTATCCTTTAACACCGACTCCATAGCCAATAAAAATACATTTGACAACCTTGTTGTCCAATTTAGATCTCTTTACCTTAGGAATATGAGCATATGACTCATAGCTAAAAACATGAAGATGTCTCAAAGAGGGCTTCTTACTAGATCATGCTCCCATAGGCGTCTTATCAACCAATGTTGAAGTAGGAGAACGATTCAACAAGTAACAAGCTGTAGCAATTGCCTCATCCCAGAACTTTTGTTCCAGACCAGCATATCTCAACATACTTCTTGCTTTCTACATTAACGATTGATTTAGCCTTTCAGCAACTCCATTTTGCTATGGAGTATAAGGTGTGGTCTTGTGCCTTTTAATTCTATGGTCTACATTGTACTATCAAAATCTGCATTGCAATATTCACCACCGTTGTTTGTTCTCAAACATTTAATTTTCCTACCAGTCTAATTTTCAACAAAATTTTTAAATTCTTTAAACTGACTGAACACTTTTGATTTGCTCTTCAAAAAATAAACAAATTCCCTTCTCAAATAATCATCAATAAATAATACATAATAGCTTGATTTAGACACAGAAGGAACATCAACTGGACCAAAAACATCAAAATGTACATAGTCTAACACACCAGAAGATTTATGAGAACTTGAGTAAAACAAAACATGGTTTTGTTTTCCATATATGCAATGTTCGTAGAAATCAAACTCAAGATTACAATCAATCAGCCTATCTACCAGGTTTTTATTCTTCAAAGGTTTTAAACCTTTTTCACCTATATGGCCAAGCCTATGATGCCAGAGAATTATTTTCTCTACAGAAAGTTTGACTTCCATAGAATTTGCATCATGTGTTACAACAATGACTTTTTTAGACTTTTCAAAGACTATATTACAGCACACAAGTTTAGCATCTAACTTATATAGTGTTCCAATTCGTTTACCCTTTACCAGCACAATAGAAACTCTAGTCATCTTACAACCACCATTCAGAAATGTTACTTGAACTCCAGTATCATTAAGCTTACTTACAGAGAGTAAATTATGAGCCAGACCTAGTATGTGTAGTACTCCATCGATTCCCTTTATTCTGCCATCCGGGAATAGGATTCTGACTCTTCCTCAGCCAACAATGTCTAGTGTTGAATCACTTTCTAGGAACACCTTCCTTCTAGCATATGATTCATACTTTGTGAACCATTCTCTATGAGACGTCATGTGGAATGATGCCCCTGAATCCACTAACCATACATCTTTAGATGTAGGTGTTGCCAAGGCTGCTACAAAGGCATCTGCATCGCTCTAAGAAGATTCATCATCAGAAGACTTATTCTTCTTCTTCTTTTTCTCCTCTTTGTAGTCTTTCCAGATATGTCCTTTCTGCCCATAGTTCTAGTACTTCACCTTGGACTTCTTTCTAGGAGATTTTGATCTCTCCTTTGACTTCGATTTGGATTTAGACTTCTTGTCCTTCTGATTGCCTTTTTCCTTTGATTTGCCTCAAACATCAAGGGCCTCTTTAGCCATCTCAGAAGATTTCCTTTTCTTCTGATAGAAGTGAAGCAACCACCTTATCCATCTTGAACTTGGTTGTAGTACTTCCAATAGCCATTACCAAATGATCCCATGTGTCAGGCAAGGAACACAACAAAATCATACAACGTTTTTCTTCACCTATTGTTAAACTAATAGATGTCAACTGTGTAATCACCATGTTAAAAGAATTCAGATGATCTACCATAGATGCACCTTTGTCCATCTTTAGGGAGTATAACTTCTTTTGCAAGAAAAGTTTATTCACCAACGACTTGCCTTAATAAATATCTCCTAACTTCTTCCATAGAGAATCTATAGTTTTCTCCTCATGGATGTTCAATAAAATAGAATCTATAAGACTTAATCTTATTAGTCCTCCAGCTTTCCTATCTGCTAAGTCCCAATCTTCTTACTTCATGCCTGAGGGTTTAGTCCCAGACACAGCAACCCACAGATCTCTATTGATCAGCATATCTTCAACTTTAAGTTTCCACAACTCAAAGTTTGTGCCATTGAACTTCTCAATGTCTATCTTTCCTAATGTGCTTGCCATCTTAATTTGTAGATTAGACACAATAGACTTCTATAGAACTCCCACTTGTAGGATTGACACAAAAAACCCAACCTACCCACAAGGATAACACAAATGGCCAGGCTCTGATACCACTTGTAAGAAAAGCAGAGGTGCAGAAATAGCCTCTATAATGTTAATTCAAAGGGGATAATATAGACAGATGACTTTTAATTTCAATTATAACTCATTAAGATGTACATTGAAGGAATTATAGAATAAACATAAGAAATTTGAACACAGAGAGAAGACACCAAATGTACATGGGAAAACCCTTTTGGGTAAAAAACCCACCACCACAAGAATATAATTTTATTCACAGTAAACACAAGAGGATTACAACAAATTACTTAGCCTCTTTGTTCAAGCATCAAATCTCAGAACATTCGTGACGACTCACTTTCACTGTACTATTATAGAATGAACACACTGTTCTTCAATCGCCAACTGTACTCTCACACTTACTTCTGATCTCCCATTGCTTTTGCAATCAAATCAAATTCACTTGCAACTGATTGAACAACCAATTGATTCAGTTGTTCAGTTCAACTGTTGAAATGATCATTTCTGACTATTCACATATCTGTGAGAACCCATTAGTCCCACATGTACAAGTCATCGGTCACTGTCCCTGTTCATATACATGACAACAAGATAGATAACTATCAGCACTTTTTCTGACAAGACCAAACAGTCTACCATTCACCAACCATTGGGAAGACCTTGGCCAACATCGCATCGGAGTGATAGAAAGACATTTCAAAATTGCACCAATAGTTATAGTCATGCCGATCCAAAACTCCATCAGAATGACTCAAACCATCAGAGCCAGACTTCCACAGCATGCCGATAGTGATTCTCACGTTGACACCAACTTCCATCGGAGTGACCCAAACATTGGAGAGACTTCTCAAAGCTGGACTGATAGGGCTTTTTATTCTGATGTCCTTTCTCTGTCGGGATGACTCTCACTGATGTCGAAGCACCTTCAGAGAAACATACACCATCGGTGAAAGTCCCTCAGATCACGTCGACAGTTCAAGTCTCGTCGATACAAGAAAAAAACCATTGTGAACCTTAAATTGAACAAAGAACAACTCTTGCCAACATAGACATAGATCAACATTATAGAGGTCAAAAAATGTTATGGCTGATTTCTTAGCCAATGTTGCAATAAGGCCAGATGACATCACTCTGTCAGGTGTTACAAATGTAGAAATTAAAATTAGGCCTGCAGTACCAGAAAATATATGCAGTTGGCAAGTGTTTAATGATGATAGGGATTTGCTGAAATTTTTGCACTGCATAGATGAATATGAGAATCAACAAATTGATTTCCAAGCTTTTGTAGAGATTGTAGATGGAAAAGAAACTCTTGTGGGAAAAGAGATAATTCAATTGAAGACTAATAAAATCCCTAGAGGGTTGGTAGCTTTGGAAAGAGTTTTTGACAGTAGAGATAAAATGGTCACAAGGACATCTCCCACAAATAAGGAGGATTTAGAGGAGATAAATCTGGGGACATCTCAGGCCCCTCAGAAGGTATACATTGGTAAACAGCTCAAACCACACATTAGAAGTATGCTGATTGCATTACTGAAAAAATATAAACATGTTTTTGCTTGGTCATATGAGGACCTAAAAGCTTATAGGGAAGATTTATTCCAGCATGAGATCCCATTGAAGCCTGGAGCTAAGCCATTTAGACAAAAGCAAAGACCTATTAATCCTACCTTAGCTCCCAAGATGCAAGAAGAACTCAAAAGGCTCAGGGAAGCTGGAATAATTGTGCCAATCAGACATTCAACTTGGGTGTCTAACCTTGTCCCAGTCAGAAAAAAGAATGGTGATATTAGGCTTTGTGTTGATTTCAGGAACTTGAATGTATCCTCTTTAAAGGATAACTATCCACTGCCTAATATGGAAGCTATGTTGCAGAGAGTGACTGGTTGTGAACTCCTATCCATGATGGATGGATTTTTAGGATATAATCAGGTAAAGGTAAAGGAATCAGAATAGTATAAAACTGCCTTTACCACTCCATGGGGAACGTATGTGTATGTTAGAATGCCATTTGGACTAACAAATGCAGGTGCTACATTTCAAAGAGCAATGGATGTTGCTTTTGCAGGGCTGATTGATTCAATCCTGGCTGTATATCAGGATGACTTGACTGCTTACTCAAAGAAAGAAGAGCAACATTGTTTGCATTTGGAGCAGATTTTCATAAGAGCACTAGAATATGGTATTTCTTTAAATCCAAAGAAGTGTGCCTTTGGGGTAGTTGAAGGAAAGCTTCTGGGACATATTGTTTCCAAGGATGGAGTCAGGATAGATCCAGAGAGAGTGGCTGCTATTGACAGGATTCAAATGCCAAAAACTGTGAAAGGAGTTCAGTCCTTCTTTGGACAGATAAATTTTGTTAGGAGATTTGTTCCCAACTTTGCAGAAACCACAAGGAACATTTCCAAGATGATGAAGAGGGATGCAACTGTCAACTGGGAAAGGGAAGCAATAGAATCATTTTAGAATATCAAAGAGGCAATCAAGATGGCCCCTGTTCTTAAATCTCCTGATTTTTCTAGGCCATTCCAAGTATTTTCATTTGCTTCCTTTCATACTGTTGCTGCATGTTTGTTACAGAAAAACGAAGATGGTTTTGAACAGCCCATCGCTTTCTTCAGTATGTCCCTGCAGGCCTCTGAGTTGAAGTATGATATTATGGAAAAACAGGCATATGCACTAGTTAGAGCCATCAAAAGTTTCAGACCATACTTGGTAGGGTCATATATAATTGCATATGTACCTCATGCAGCAGTCAAAGACATATTCACTCAGCAGGAGGTGACTGGAAGAAGGTGCAGATGGATAAACAAACTGCAAGAGTTCAACATAGACATACAAGTTACTAAGTTGATAAGAGGACAAGGATTAGCCAAGATGATGACACAGTCAAACTTGGAAGCATGCCAAGTTAATGCAGTCCAAGATGAGAGTGTAAATGTATCAGGATCTGAATGGTACAAGGATATTATCTACTACTTGCAAAATCTGAATTGTCCTTCCCATTTCAGTGACTGTCAAAAGAGGACTCTAAAGTTACATGCAATCAGGTATGTTATTGTTCAAGGTGAGCTGTACTGGAAAAACCCTGATGGTGTGCTGCTGAGATGTGTGGGTGAGGATATGGCTAACAATGTTTTGATTGACATGCATAAAGGATTGTGTGGTGGACATTATACTGCCCAAACAACAGCTCATAAAATTCTCAGGGCAGGATATTGGTGGCCCACTCTCTTTTCAGATGCACAAAGGTTAGTGAGAAAGTGTGACCCTTGCCAAAGATTTTCAGGAAAGCTGAAATATGATGGTGCTTTACCCCTCAGAACTGTACCTGTGGATGCTCCATTCCAGCAATGGGGAATTGACTTCATAGGGGAAATTGCAGACAAATCAAGTGGGGGACACAGTTGGATTTTGGTGGCAACTGATTACTTTACCAAATGGATTGAGGCCATTCCAACTAAGAGAGCTACAAGTAAGGTGGTGACAGATTTCATACTAGAAAACATCATCATCAGGTTTGGAGTACCATTTAAGATAATCACTGATAATGCTATGTGCTTCAGATCAGGTGAATTTGTTGATTTTTGCAACAGGTATGGGATAAATCTGTCATATACATCACCATATCACCCACAAGGAAATGGTCAAGAAGAATCAAGCAATAAGAGCATCATGAAAATTATCAAGAGGATACTGGACAAGAACAAGAGAGCTTGGGACTCAAAGTTGAACTTAACAATATGGGCTGACAGAGTGACAGTGAAAAGGGCTATTGGGAAGTCACCTTTTGAGCTAGTATATGGTGCATCAGCTAGACTGCCCATAAACAATCTCCTACCAGTTTACAGATTCATTCAGGAAAATGATGAGGAGATTGAAGATTCCATGACAGAAAGAGTGAATCAGCGGGTTGCATTGGATGAAGACAGAAGGAAAGCCCACCAGATCAATCTCAAAAGACAACAAGATGTGAAATATCAGTTTGACAGGAGAACTACAAAAAGGAAGTTTCAAGTCAATGATCTGGTGCTCATTTGGAATGCTAAAGGTCAGGAAAAGGGTAAACATGGTAAATTTCAACCCTTATGGATGGGCCCATATCAGGTTTGCAATACTCATGGGAAGGATTCTTATTTCCTCCAGGCCCTAGATGGTGAAATTCTGGAATTGCCTGTGCATGGCCAATTCCTTAAGTTCTATTTTGCATAAATGACTGGTTGCTGTGCACATTTGTAAAAATATGTATGTAGTGTAAATGCCTTGTACAGCTCGCGTTTTTTGGCTTTTTGTCTGGTCTGCCCGGAGATCTGGTTCTCGCTGCAGGTTTTCACCTGCACGTCCCCATTCGGAGCCACTGTTAGCACTCATTTTGACCTGGGGTTGATTTTTCATGATCAGGGGGTTTCTTCATTTGAACCCTTTATCTTCTTGCCCATTTTTCCTAAGTATTGGACCTCCTCAGCATTTTTCAGCTGCAGCATCATATTTTCCTGAGGAGGAGGTCATCATCATCATCTTGTCTTCGATGATGGTCTGCATTAACATGTTTGCTTCGACTTGTTTTTCATCGTCATCATCATATTTCAATATTGGGTGATGTTTGGATATCATCCTGATCCTGCTGATGAGCTACAGTGCGCCCTGATTTGCTTGCGGGGGTGATTTTTCAAGTACCCGGTGATCTTCCATTATCACCTTGCCCAAACATGATGATGATGTTGCCCCGATATTCTGAAGGGGTTATTCTCTAAGTTGTTCGACCTGACTTGTTTTTTCCTAAGGGTCATCGTCATCATCATCATATTTCTAGTTATCACCGTGTTGCTTGCGAGGGTCATCATATTTTCTGCCTTCATGATATTTCGCCGGGGTGATATTTCTATCACCGGGTGATCTTGGTTATGATCATCCTGATGATGTTGTTGAAGAGTTCTAAGTGTGACCCGATATTCACTGGGGTCATCATATTTTGAACGTCAGGATGATCTTAGTCAATATCATCCTGATGATGTTGTATCACTTCTTGTTCGTTGTTTTGTCATCCTGATGATGCTGACGTCATTCTTATCTCAGGGTGATATCTTTTTCTCTACCTATCTGCATCATGATATTTCTGAAGGAGGGGGTGATATTTTCATATCACCCGGGTGTATGTTTGTTCCAGCGTCATGATGATGCTGATATCAAGGAGATATCCGCCTGCCGGCTTCGTGCATTATCTACTGGGGGTGATCTTTTCAAGCATCATCATATTCAGTTATCGCCCCGATCTTATAGTGGAGCTATAGTGCAACCTGATATTTGTGCATCAGGATGATATTTCCAAATATCCGGTTGTGTTTCGAATATCATCCTGATGTTAATATGATGATGACGTCATCAAGGTCCCGGGGGGGTCATATTTCTAACACTGATCATCTTGAGGAGATCTCCCGATATTTGCAAACATGATGATGACGTCATCCGGATATGAGGAGGTGCGCAGTAGGTAGATATGATGATGACGTCAGCAGGATATGATGATGACGTCATCAGGATGATCATCGGCCAGACTTTTGGTATAAGCTCAGCAGGAGGATGTTCCTCTGATGGATCAGGTCGTACCGATGAAGGCAATTATCATGCAGATTGTATTGCGATATGATGCTGACGTTAGGGTGATATTTCAAGCAACAGGATATCATGCTGCTGGAGGATGATGATGATGAAGTCTTATACTAGTGTCGTCAGGAGCAAAAGCACCGACATCATATATGCTCATGACCTAGTATATAAAGTGTTAATGAGGTTGCTGCGGGGTGCATGTGGGATAATTGATATCCTGCATTTTCAAATATCATGATGATGAATCTCGGTGGGAAATGGTTGCGATCGACTGTTAGATGTTTTTCCCAAGGCCGCGGGTTGGTGCGCCATTAATGGCGAAGGTTGCAGAGGTATGGGCGGATCTGGTACCCGATTGAAGGTGTACATCAGTGGACAGTGGCGCAGGGCTCGAGATATCTTCTTGTCCCCTCCCCTACCTGCTGCATTCATGTTTGGGCGCCAATCTGGTAATGTGTTTGAGCGCCATTTTCCTAATACTGTGTATCTGGCGGGATTTTTGGTCAACCATGTAATTAATTGCTATGGTACACTACCTGTCTGTTATAAGCAGGAAGTGTTACTCATTTGTTGAAAGTTGAAAGTTGAAGATTTTTGGCTCTGTAACTCATAATAAGCTGATCTGGTTGCTCTGTACAGCTTAACCTGTGAGTTTATGTATCTCTTGTTAAATGTTTTTTGGCATGAACCCACTGATTTCATGACTAATCTTATATGAGAAATGCTATCTTAGCATGTGTTGTGTTAATTCTGTCTCGATTATTGCATGTATTCTTCTTCTGAATCTGGATATTTGAGTAATGTTTAGATTCTAGAGCATAGAATTCCTATGTTGAATGTCTGATCTTTTAACTTCTGCTCAAGGGGTAGATTAAACTGTTTTCAGGTTGAACATTGGGAAGGGTATACTGCAGTAGGGATGCCATAAGTAGAGATAACTCAACACTCTGTATTGGGAGATACCTGTAAGGCAGATATCACATATATCCCCTTGAAATCCAGTTTTAGCTGTTCATGCTGATCATTCACAGGTGTATGTCTACTGACTCCAGGCCCTGGATAGGCACCAATCTTGCTTTGTGTTTGTGTTACAACCATGTCCAGCTTTGCATCCAAACTTAAACTCCAAATCAAAATCTAAAACAACCATTAGGACATTAGAGTTAGTTTTAGGATCCTCAGTCCTCTGTCTACAACTGCAAATAGGCCCAAAGCTAGCCCCTTTGCTCTTATCTTTCAGTTTTGGTCTACTTACAGGAGGACTTATCTGCTTTCTGTCAGCATCCCAGCCTTGTATGCATATCCTCATGGATGTTGAGTAGGGAATACCCCCCTAGGTCTTGCAGAGCCTGAAGAAGAAGAGGAGATAAAATATAGAGTCTATCTCCTACACTGTTGGCCCTTGGCCCAGAGATCCTGTTGATCACTGATGGCTACCTTGTAGGGAAATCTGGGAATAAGCATCCAGTCTGGGAAAAACACCAACAAGCCCTATGAAACTTATTCGTTTCGTAGACCATGAGCTCTAGGCATGCAAAACGAGACAACTCAAATTTGGCCTTGTGCATAGTCCCATGCCTCAAAAAGTCATTTTGAGTTGTGTGAAATTTTCACCCCTTTAAGAAAAGCAAAATCTAGTTTTTTCCACAACTTAGTACTTTTTCTTAATATGTAAGGGTGGAGAAAAAGTCTAACCTTGCATATGCAAAGCTAGAGAATTTCTCCACCACTACATTTTTTGAAAGTTTTGACAAGTGTAAACTCAGAGAAAAACCCCACTCATACACATGTAGGAGCAGAGAATTTCTCTGCATCTACATGCCAAATCGACATGAGTGGGCATTTAATGGCACTAATTGTAGTCTTTTATATAATTACTATGTTTTAATTTCTTTATTACCCTATTTTTTTACTATTTTCCTTTGCCATTTTCGAGTGCCTTCACACCTCCTCATTCACTGTTTGGCCTCCCATTTGTGTGCTTTTGATTGTGGATTTTCTTTGGTCTTCAATAATCACAGGTACAGTTCCTTGTTCTTTCCATTTACTTCATTTTATTTCCTTTTTGTTTTAAGTTTTGTTTTATGTTTTAAAATTGAACCCTAGGTTCTTTTATCCTGGCCAACCTCCATTAAAAACAACAATGTAGGTCAGGGTTTTTTCTCTTGAAACCTAGTTTTAAGTTAGTGTTTCTTGGAGAATAATCTTCGAGTAAAAAAATCTTTAAAAATAGTCACTTTGTCAAATCCCAGTTTGATCTTGTAGATCACAGGATCATGTTGTTTAGAGAATTTTCTCTGAACAACACCACTGGTAATAATACTAGTGTTGTTTAAAGAAAATTCTCTCAACAACACAAACTCAACTCTACTATCTAGTAGAAAGTCATGTGCATGTTGGTGAAAATCCTTTGAATGACATGACTCAACATTAGGCATGTCATTCAGAGAATTTTCTCTGACCTGCATTTTGTTAAGTTTTTCCCATGTAAGGGCGAATAATTTCTCTGCTCCTACACCATCAAAATTAGTTTACCTCATGTAAGGGCAGAGACTTTGTCTGCACCTACATATCAAAACTTGTTTTACAAAGTGCAGTTTGGAGAATTTTCTCTGACCTACACTTAGAAATTTGGTCTACTCTATGCAAGGGTGGAGAATTTCTCCACTTGTGCACAAAAAGTGTTTAAACCTAAAATGTAGTTCAGAGAATTTTCTCCGAACTACACTGAAAATTGAACTACCCTCATGTAATGGTGAAGAAATTCTCCAACCCTACAGTTTGTAAGAAATGACTTATCCATGCTAAGGTGGATAATTTATTTGACCTTACACCAAGTGATGTTATTCAATGCAGAAGTGCAGTTTTTCTCCACCATTGCATATTTCCTACCAAATGAAAAATATATGCTAACTCTGGAGATTTTCAACACCATCTTTTAGTTTCTTAGCAAATGTTAGAAGCATCTCCTACAAAGAAGAACATGAAGTACAAATTCCAAGGGGTGGTTCTGGCATCCTCGATGGAATCAAATGTTGATCAAATCAGAGACATTGCAATTTGACATGTGGATATGGTAGAATTTCTAGAGAGATTGACCAAATAGCCAATTGCACCAAATATGCAGGCTATTCTTGATAGTGGAATCTATTAGAATCTGAAAAGATTAATAACCCAGAAAACTAGTGCAAAGAATAGATATTAAAACTATGAATGCAAATGATACGAAATCAAAATAGCAACACAGAGTTAGTCTCCAAGAGAGTAATGCAAATGCTAGAAGCAAAATAGCATTAAGAGGATGCAAATGTAAAAGATGCAAAATACAAGCCAGGTAGCATGCTTATATAGACTAGGAAGAGAGAGGAGGTGGCAACACCGACCAATGAGGAGCAACCATCTATCGGACTAAAGATAGCAAAGTATCTTCCCAAGATAGCTAATGGATGCTCACATGTAGGAAGGTGACACCTCGCAACTACTCACCTAATAAGACATGCTTTATTAACCTAAGCGAGATTAATAGAAGTGTAGGAAAAACCTAGGAATATAGGAAAAATAAATAATCCATCTAGGAAATAAAAACCTACACTAACACCCCCCCATAAGTGAAGCTTAGGTGGATGGAGAAATGGGTCCCGGCAAATCAAGCCTGATGAGGTACCCATGTACATAAAATTCCCCCCAAAGAGAGAGAGAAGAGACCCCCCCAAAAGTAGAGAGAGTCAAGACTCCGAGTGAGAGGAAGAAGCCCCCCCAGAAGATGAAGCATCCCGCACCCCCAGCAAAGCTCGCAAATGAAGGAACTTGCTCTCAGTGAAGGGTTTGGTGAAAATATCAGCAACCTGCTCGGAAGTCGGACAGTAGCGAAGGTTGATGACGTGGCCATGGATGAGCTCCCGGATGTAGTGCATGTGGACCTCTATGTGTTTGGTCCGCTGATGATGGACCGGATTCCGTGAGATCTGAATGGCACTCTGGTTGTCACAAAATATGACTGATGGCCGTCTGATCTGGATACCAAACTCAGTGAGAAGATTCTGAAGCCAAATGGCCTTAGTAGAGGCATTCACAGCCCCCTGATACTCAGCCTCAGTAGAAGATAGAGCAATAGCAGATTGCTTCTTGCTCGACCAACAAATAGGACCTGAACCAAGTGAGAAGCTGTAACCAGAAGTAGACTTGCGATCCTGAGAATCGCCCGTCCAATCGGAATCTGTGTAGCCCACCAAGTCAAGCTCAATACCCGCTACGTAGTGAATCCCAAGACTGTGAGAACCCTGAATGTAGTGAAGGATTCGCTTGGCTGCTTTCCAGTGCAGCTCATGAGGCTCCTGCATGAATCGAGAGACCATGCCTACAGCATATGAAATGTCAGGTCTCGTATGAGTCAGATAAATGAGACTCCCAACAAGCTGTCGGTACAAAGTGCCATCAACAAGTGGAGAAGAACACTGAGCCTCAAGTTTGACTCCAAAAAGAAAGGGAGTCAGAGCAGGCTTACAGTCAGCCATATGAAACCTTGAGAGCAAATCTAGAGCATACTTGGACTGTGTGATGGTGATCCCGGAAGAAGACTGGTAGATCTCAATCCTGAGAAAGTAATGCAACAAGCCCAAGTCAGTCATCAAAAACCTGTCATGAAGGGCAGTTTTGACAGCCCCAATGGTGGATGAAGAACTCCCTGTGATCAGCAAGTCATCAACATACAGAACCAGAAATAGGAGTGAATCATCCTGTTGCAGAATGTAGACATTGGGATCAGAATGGCACCGAGTGAACCCAACTGATAGAAGGAAGGAATCCATCTTGGCATACCAGGCTCGAGGAGCCTGTTTGAGGCCATAGAGAGACTTCCGAAGAAGGCACACAAGTGAAGAATCCTGAAGGAACCCCTGTGGCTGCTCCATGTAGATCTCCTCCTGAAGGTCACCGTGAAGAAAAGCACTCTTCACATCCATCTGGTGTACTTCCCAACGATTAGCTGCAGCAATGGCAAGAACAAGTCGGATGGAATTCATTCGGGCAACTGGCGCAAAAGTCTCAGAGTAGTCAATCCCAGGAACTTGGGAGAATCCTTTTGCGACCAAGCGAGCCTTATACTTGTCAACCGACCCATCTGCTGCAAATTTTGTCCGATAGATCCACTTACATTGAACAAGTTTTCTTCCCTTAGGAAGAGGGACAAGATCCCAAGTGTGGTTCCTCATCAAGGAACTATACTCCTCCTGCATAGCTGTATCCCACTCAGGAATACCAGAAGCCTCATGAAAAGACTGTGGATCTGAGGCAGTAGCAATGAAGACATGTGGAGCATCCTGGAACTGTGAACGAGTCTGCCTGGTGTCTGATGGATCCCCAACCCAATCACCTGCAGACTGCAAGGTCTGTCTAGCCCAAAGTGGACCAGAAGATGGAGAATCTGGAGGAGAAGAATCAACCTCTGAATGATGACTAGGAGAGGAAGGAGGTGAGTCCTCTGAATCGCTCTCTGCATCAGAAGTGGAGGTAGAAGACTGCTCAGGTGAATCTGATTCATCAGAAGATCTGTCATGTAGCCCAAGTGACTCCAATGTCAAAGTAGAAGGAGTTGGAGAAGTGATAGAAAGTGAGCTTGAAGAGCCCTCCTCAAACTGAACACTCCTCTCGATGAACAACTCATGTGTAGTAGGGTGGAGCAACCAATAACCCTTCACACCATCAGGATAACCTACAAATATGCAAGGTCTGCTCTGCGGATCCAAGGCCTTGTGTTTCTCTGTAGGAATGTGGGCCCATGCAGGAGAACCAAAAACTCGAAAGTGCTTAACTGATGGTTTCCGACCGCTCCAAGCTTCAAAAGGAGTGACTCCCTTCAAGGCTCGGTGAGGAACACGGTTCTGGATATAACAAGCATAGTTAATGGCCTCTACCCAATACTGTGGTGCAAGAGATCTGGAGTGAATCATGCAGTTCGCCATTTCCTTCAAGGACCTATTCTTCTGTTCTGCAACACCGTTCTGCTGAGGATTGTATGGAACTGAATGCTGCAAATCAATCCCTTCTGAAGTGCAAAACCTCTCAAACCGATGGTTGACATACTCACCACCATTGTCAGTGCGCAAAACTTTGATGGCTTTCCCAGATTGCTTCTCTACAAAAGTCTTGAAGTCTTGAAAATGATCAAATACCTCTGACTTCTGTTTGAGAAAGTACACCCAAGTATTTCGAGAGAAGTCATCAATGACTGTGAGGACATATCTAGCCCTGCTGAAAGAAGGATGCTGAAATGGATTAGCCAAATCACTGTGAACTAACTCCAGTATCTGTGAAGCTCTCCATGCCTTACCTTTGTCAAACTTTTCCTTAGGATGCTTACCAAGAATGCAACCTTGGCAAACACCACCTGAAAACTGAACTGAAGGCAACCCTGTGACCATGCTCTGCTGGTTAAGCTGCTGCAAGTAGCGGAAGTTAAGATGGCCAAACCGCTCATGCCATAATCTACTCACATCATTAGAATGAGTGAGCAAAATAGTCGAAGGAGGATCAGGAACAAAGTGAGAAAATAGATAGAGCCGTGACTGATGATCTGCTCTCCCAACTGCCACTGTAGAATCACTGTGCAACTCACGAATCTCCACTGAATCAGGAGTGAACTCAACCCGCTTGCCTGAACCTGTGTGAGTGATCTGATATACCGATAGGAGATTAGTTGATAATGAGGGCACACAAAGAACATCATGGAATGTGCCATCCCCCACATCAACAGACCCTCTCCCACACACCTCAACAGGAGTGTTATCACCCATCAAAATAGAAGGCATAGTACACGGCTCCAAGGATGCAAGTTCTTCCTTAGATGAAGCCATGTGGTGTGAAGCACCCGAATCAAGAACCCAAGTGGATGGTGAAGAAGCAACTGCAACAAGGGCCTTGCCCTTTCCTTTTCCCTTGCTATTTTCTTTTGCCTTATTAGACCCCTCATTTGAACTCTGTTTGACAGACTCAGGAACACTGATATTATTCTTCTCAAGAATGTGTGTCAAGTGATCAATTTGTTTCTTCAGACATTTATGTTCATCATGACCGGGTCTTTTACAATAGGCACATTGGACCCTCTCTTTCTTAGGCTTATCGCCCTTGGAATATTGGGTCTCATTAGTTGCTTTTGAAGCAACCGTTATCTGATCCTTCTTCTCCTTGCTATTCTTTTGTTTCTTATCCTTACTATTGTTGTTACTACTTTGTCCTTTCTGTTCTTTTGTGCCTTGGTTGGCAGCCAAGGCATGTGACTTAGAGGACTTAAGAGTGCCCATCTGGATTAGCTTGTCCTATTCCCGAGTGAGATTGACAGCAAAATCATCTAAAGATGGCATGGTTAATTGAGTACCAAGTGCACCCTTAGTAGCATAGAAAGTAGAAACAAACACAGAATATTCTAAACTTAGCTTAGAGAGAATACTAAGAATCAGTTGTTCATCTTTCTTTTCAATTCCACATTGTTTTAACTGTAGCCTTAGTGATTTCAATTTAGTGAAGAAATCCTGTATTGTGTTGAAATTGCCTGGACTTAAACTAATTAGTTCATTTTCCAACATATGACCCCTCATTGAATCTTGTGTGCCAAATAGTGTTTCTAGCTTTGTCCAGATTTCATTTGGTGTATTCAAAGACTCAATGTGAAAGAGCAAATCAGGAGAAACAGACAAACACAATGTTCCATATGCCTCGTCACATTTGTTAAACCACTTAGGCTTATCTTCATCTTTAGCAGGTTCAGTTTCAAGTCCCATAGTTATCCTATTTAATCCAGCTTTGCTTAAGTGAATTGTCATGCATGATTTCCACTCAAAGTAATTGTATGGAGTTAGGATAGGCAGATTTGTTTGATCCATGATGAAGAAATGCAGAGAAGAAGTGTCGAAAAGAAGAGAACCCAACCAAGACAACCCCCCCTTTTCACTCAATCAAAGAACCCCCCCAAGAAAATATGATTTGGCACTTTATATTAGTGCGTTTACAACTACCACTAGAAATAAATACTAAGTGGTCTTGATTTCAATGCATTACAAAACCCTCATGAAGAGCATATGCTGAAAATACAACTTTGGCATAATATCCAGAGAAATAAACAGCACCATTGGAATCTACTTGAAAAATCATGCACTTTCAAAAAAAGAATCGCCTCGATACGAGGTCGTATGTGAAAGTTATGATCCTCCGAAGTTCCCAAAATGAGAACCGTGCAATGTCACGACTGAGAATCTGCAATTTCTGAAAAATCTTGGCATCAAAATCAAAAAATGACTGCACTAGTGCATAGAGCACAAAAAAATAGCCAAAATCAAAAAAAATTTTGTGGGAAAAGGAGTCCGTATGAGCAAGAACGGAGCATTTGAAAACTGTCTTCAGAACTGCAGCTGCCAACGGAGAGGGGTCCTGCTGTAGCTTTTTGAGCGCGTTTCTGCAAAATATACAAACTGCATGCAAAAACAGAAAGATACCCAGATGGTTTTTCTGTGCTGTGAACAAAACTTAGAAGGCGTTTTTCTTGCAAATGCACAAAAGATGTTGCTCTAGTGTAAATGGAACGCCTTTAGCTACAAAAAACGACCCCAACAACCAAAAAATGACATGCAAAGGCTGAATCAAATGCTGGAACCTGCAATATTGATTCAAAGGACCAAATATGCAAGCTGGTTGTCAGATTTGAGCTTGAAACCCCGGTTCCGCAACTGTGTATGACGATCTCTGATTTCGGTGAAACGAAAGCCAAATCTGACTTTCTCAAGCCTCCTGGACGCGTTGGAACAGCCGGAAATGCTGCCAGTATAACCAAAAATGCTGCAATCACCCAGATTTCATAAACACACGTGCAAACCCCAGAGATTAAAAAAGTTTCCGTCAAACTTTTCTGATTCTCAAGATCATCTGAGGATGCAAGAGAAGAGCATACTGGGTTTTTTGAAAACCTGCAATAAGATTTATTAGCCCCCCCCTGAATCTCTCAAATATGGAAACTAAAATCTACTCTTGTACATAGAATAGCTCTGATACCATGTTAGAATCTGAAAAGATTAATAACCCAGAAAACTAGTGCAAAGAATAGATATTAAAACTATGAATGCAAATGATACGAAATCAAAATAGCAACATAGAGTTAGTCTCCAAGAGAGTAATGCAAATGCTAGAAGCAAAATAGCATTAAGAGGATGCAAATGTAAAAGATGCAAAATACAAGCCAGGTAGCATGCTTATATAGACTAGGAAGAGAGAGGAGGTGGCAACACCGACCAATGAGGAGCAACCATCTATCGGACTAAAGATAGCAAAGTATCTTCCCAAGATAGCTAATGGATGCTCACATGTAGGAAGTTGACACCTCGCAACTACTCACCTAATAAGACATGCTTTATTAACCTAAGCGAGATTAATAGAAGTGTAGGAAAAACCTAGGAATATAGGAAAAATAAATAATCCATCTAGGAAATAAAAACCTACACTAACAGAATCCACTTGGCAACCACATTCCCAGTCTCTACATAGAATCCTGAGTTTGTGTTAGCCGCAGCTGCCCGTTTTGATTGAGAGAGCAAGTCTGTGAAAGATGTTGACAATAAAGTTGTGATTTAGGTTAATGAAGAGTATTTTGACAAGATCTTTAGTTGTCCTGATATTGAAGAATACCTAGATATCACTGTGGAATTATCCCAGGAGAGTTATGACAAGAACAAAGAAAAAGGCAAGAAAAATATAAACTCTTGTTGGATCAAGACTTCTAGGCCTACCATTGCCAGGTGGCCAAAGGGCATCTATCGCAGTGAGTTTGAGGAGGAAGTTGGGGATTTGATCACACCCCTAAGCTAGTTCAAAGGACTCCCCACATCCAAAACATTTTGGGAGTGGATGTATCAATATATTACTAATATCAAGAAGAACAAGAAAAATATTTTTTGGGGGAAACAGATTAGTGATACCTTTTTTCAACAACTCTCTATGGTATCTACTTCTCTCAAGTTCTATATGACATCTTATTTGGTATATGTTGCAACATATATGAGAGCCTTTCATGGTTTGTCTTCCATTGGAGATAGAAGACAGGTTCCAGTGTATCAGTATTATCCATAGTTGACTCTAAAGGAGAGTCTAAAGCATTTCAAAAGGGTTAATGACACCTTCTTTCACAAATGTATTTGCATGTTTGATAAATACCTAGTAAAGAAGAGGGTTACAGATGTAGCCTGGGATCAGCAAAAGAAGGTTGGTTGCATATTCTTGCAATTCCCAACCTTCACCTACATTAGGGCAGGAGGTTTTAGTTCGCAACCCTACATGTTGCCAAGGTATCCTAGTGATAACCTGATATTGATGGAGTCGTATCGACAAATAATGAATGTCCACAAGAAGCAAGTAGAGGCTCATAGGTCTAGGTTTAAGTTTCCAATCACTATTGGTTGATATACATTATCTACCACCCCAAAGGCCAAGATGATGGAAACCAAGCTATAGTGGATTACTCTCACGAGGTTCAAAGGCCAAAATAACTTTGATTATAGAGAGATGAAGTTGAAGCTGAAAGGAAATTACACTCATGTCTACAAAGTAGAAGACACATTGGCTGATTGTAGTACATATGAAGATGTAAGGAAGGTCGACTACAATCGGCTAACCTTGGATCAAATTAGAGATTTGAGGCTTGCAGATGTCCCTGAGGATATGGAGGATGATGGTGATATATTGGACCCTCTATATGAGGGTAATCAAATTGCTTCAACCCCTCTTCCACCAATTTAGTAGTCATTGAAGGAATCCACTTTTATAAGGGATAGGTTCGAAGTCACCCTTGCCAATACTAACACCTAGTTGGAAAAGAATGAGACAAAACTAAAGCCATTCAAGATATGGTTTAAAGAGGAACATGCTAAAGAAACTTCTAGAAAGCGAGAGGAGCTTAGAACTAAGAATAAAGAAGATGCTTCTGGTTCTGGACAAAGGTTAAAATTTGTTTTCATAAACAAAGGTGAGAAAGGCAAAAGAGGGAACATCTACATATGTGTCTACTGAAGAAGGTCCTATTGTGGTTGAAACACAAGCTCATCCTGCTACTTCCCTATTCGAATCATTATAGGTGTTATCTCTGACTTCACCTCCTATTGTTACAACTGTGAAATCTTTACCTTTTGTGTCTATCACTCCTATTTCTGTGCAAACCATTTATTCATCTCCCTCATCACCCACAAGTGACTCATTTTTCCAAAATCTCCCTCATGGTATCCTAGAGCAAATGTTTGGATCACTTTCCTCCTTCCCTAGTCCCACATGTTCATCATCACCACCCTCTAATCCATTCATTACAACCCAATTAGATTTTGACAAGGTCATATCCACTCCTGCACCCAAAGTGCGAACAAAAATCAACCCCACTGCCGTGTTGACCCAAACACCACCTATCCGTACCACCACTCCATTACTGGATACCTCCATTTCATCTTCCATTCCATCCACCTCACAAATCATTGATACTAACCCGTCATAACAATCTTTGGTGACAGAATCTGAAGAAGATCTATCCACTCTTCCCCCTTGGTTGATATCTCAGAAACCAAAGAGGAAGAAGCAAGAAGTATCTCTAGATGATTTTGACTATAGTCAATTGGTCCCATTAAAGCCCAAATCTACAAAGAAGGCAAAAACCATATCAAGGGTGGTTGTGGACTCAACTAGAAATATATATGTAGAGGTTTCCGTGCCACCTAAGGATAAGAACATTGAAGACATCAAAGATAGTGACTATTTTGTTTCATGAATAAAACTTTGGTAAAGAAATGCATGAAGGTGCTAAGGAAGATTTGTAGGTAGTATTGACATCTTTTCTTGAGAGGTATGATAAAGATAAGTTGATCAAGGATCAACTCAAAATTTAGGTGGAGCAATTGACCTCTATTCTACTAAAGATAGCTCAATCTTTTGAACAAGTAGAGCCTGTGGAAACCTGTATTGATGAAGAAGTTATTCAGAAGGCTGAGAATATTGGAGCACAAGGGTAGGTAGTCATTGCCTAGATAGATAGAATGCATGCACAAGATACTAGACTTATACAGTCTTCTATCAAACTTTTTGACAACTATGGGGAAGTAAAGGTAGAGTTGAATCAGACTCTTGAGATGCTATCCCAAGACCTACAGCTGATAGAGAAAGATGTTCATACCTGGACCCATCTACAGCTTTTCAAGTTGGTGATTATGATAGAGCAGTGGGTAATCCCGAACAAGAAAGTGTATGTAGACTATAGGGAGGCCATGAAGAATAAAGTAGAAGTCCTCCAAAATTTGATCAATGACCTCAAGGAATCCCTGGATGTAAACATTACCAAGGGGCTAGAAACTTTTAATAAAATTAGAGAACTTCCTTGTCAAATGTTAGATGACAACCAGAAGACCATCCCTATTGAAACATTTATCCAAGAGTTCACAGCACTGGTTCAAGCTGAAATAGAGACATAAGCCTTTTCATTGGCATCAATTGATAAGCTAGTGCATATTCAGGTGACCTTGGATAAGTTGTAGAAGATTCTAGGCATGAATAAAGGAGTGTTGGTCAAAATCTTATACTCCATCACAAGAGTCCTTACTATTTTTAGATATACACTAGGACCAAGCGGGAAAGAAGTCTAGGTGGCCTTGAAGAGATATGAAGATTTCTTAGGAAAAGATAAAGAGGATGAAGTTCATGTGTCTATGGAGACTTAGTTTATTTTCAAAGCATTTCATATGTAGTTTTGTAATATGTAATTGACATTTCATATGTCTTTTTGTTATATGTAATTTACATGTAGGAAAAGTACAGAGTCCTAAGCAAAATTAAACTTTGTCTAGATTAAGTCAAGGTAGTTAGAATTTTCCTATTTTTGTTCATGGCTTCTCTCTATAAATAAGAGGGTGCTCATTTGTAAATATTATCTTTTGGCTAATGAAGTGAAACGCTGCTGCATTGAGAAACAACTTGAAACTTTGATTTCAAAGTGTGAATCTTTATTTCAATCAATACAAGAAAGTCAAGTGGGTATTCAATCTTTGTGTTGAGATAAACTTGTTGTGTATGGGAATGTTCTTACATCTTTTACATTACATCTTCCTGTGGGTTTGATTAGATTGTGGTGTGACTCTATATGAATTATAAGGTGCTAGAAATTTAATTTTGAAGTCTTTGAGCTGCAACATCATTTCTAGATTTGTGTTATGTGTTCATGATTGGAGGTGATTTTAGAGACTTTGGGCTGCAAGTTATTATCCTTGATTATTTATTCTTCATTAGCAATAAGGTGGAGACTTTGGGCTGCACTTTGTTCCATCCATTTTTATTTTCTAATTAGTGTGAGAAGCAACAAAAGTCTTTGGGCTTTCCTGGGTTTCTTGTGATTGACACACACTAGTCTTATTTTAGTTATTCTTATGTCTAACTAATCTAAATTTTGGTTATTATTCCTCCAACAAGTAGTTTTATGGTTTTTGATATATAGTAATCATTGAAGGGTTTTTAGTATAATATTGTAAGTGATCATCAATTCTAAAAGAAGAGAATTGAATGATATGGAAGCACCCACATAATAAGTTTAGTGTAAATAAGTGTAATTAATTACTTGTTGTTCTTAGTTAGCAATAAGAAGAGTGCCTCCCCTTTCCTCGAGGAGAGATTCAATGTCATCACACTATGGTTGAAAGTATTATTCTGTTACCATTTTGTCGGTGAAAAAATATTCACCCAACAAGGAGTTGATGATCAAATCTATAGAGAATTTCCTAAGGATTCTTGGGTAAGTGTTGACTTTATCTTGAAGAAGATCCAAATGGGTACTCACATTTCAAATTTGGTGAAGATCCGAGCTAACTTGGACAATTTATGCAAATGCAAAACTTTCAGTGTCAACATGATATGCAGGACTTTCCCTGCCATCAAGATATATGTAGATGACCCTTCAAATCCCACATATCCAATTGATGATGTCATCTTGTTAAAATCCAAATGGGTGTCTAATATTCCATGTTTTGTGAGATCTTGAGAAAAATTAAGTTATGCTTAGGCGAAACTTTGGTTTACAACAGGATATGCAAAACTTTGGCCTGCAACATGATATGCAGTAGACCTCAAATTCCCTACAATATTGAGTAGACCCCAAATTCCCCTCAATATGCAGCAGGCCCTGTTTTCCCTACAATATGCGGTTGACCCAATTTTTCCTGCAATATGCAGTTGACCTAGTTTTTCCCGCAATATGTAGTTGACCCAATTTCTTCCACAATATCATGTTGGGTCACTTTTTCCTGCGTTACCACTTGAAAGTGCATTGAAAGTGACAAAAAATGATTTTTGACTGCCTGTACGGCTGATCCAAGATCTAATTAATGACTAACATGTGTCTCATTCATGTGATGAGTATGGTGGCCACCTCAAATGCTTATAAATAGAGGAATTTCACACTAAAAGAGGGGGACTTCTCCATACTAAGTTTTTGACTTCTATTGTAGCTCCTTCTGTAGATTTTAGATTTGAAGGAAAATTATTTTGGGTTTTTACATGAAGGCTAGGATAGTCTGGTATGATCGTTGGAATAATTGTAAGGCTTAGACCAAGGCTTGTATGAAGACCATTGTACTCCTGTTGTTTTCTATTGGTGTTGATTGCCTCACCTTTAGCACTCTATAAATAATTTTGATAAAAAACTATAGCATTGGACACCTTATTCCTCTCAAAAAAATTTCTTCTTATGTGAAACACCTCACTTATGTACCATGTAAAGTGTGACACATGTACAAAACTTCTTTGATGAGGGATATCACACACTCCAACAATAACTTTTGCTATAACAACATTTTATACAATCATAGATGCAAGGCCTAATGAAAGAATAATGAACCATACAACCCTAATATACAAAATTAATCACACAATAGGAAATTCTAAGTACACAATAAAATGAATATAATTTAATGATGTCTTTATTTCATCTACAATAATTACATAAATCCACTGAGCATTACATTTAGGCCTTGAATCCTTATAATAATAAAAAACTAAAAGGTCTTATATTCCTAGATAATAGATATCACTAGGATTTAATTCTTTGTTCACACATTAAATACAAAATTATTCTACACTTTGATTACTACCATGGGGTTTTCGTCCTCTACCTACAACACAAGCAATACACATTCAGATCGACAATTGATGCACTACTAGAGACCTCTAGACCTTAGATCCACAATTGGCTATGGCCTCTTTCCTGTATCTTCTATTATTCTAAAAAAATACACTCCTTTAGGATATCTCTTCCATCACTCATTCCATCATGTTGCTCAAATGAGTATAAACACAATTTATATAAGCACTTATTTAAATAAAACCTTAAAGGAAGGAAACTCATAAACTCTATGCTAATAAAATGACAATATGATGTGTTTTAAATTTACAACCTTTTTATACCATCCCTAGGCATAAAAAAACACTCTTTTCTTTCACACAAATAAATAAGTATTCACTAAGAATCAACATGTCCTAAATTATCAAACATGTACATCTATATCTTTGAAATGATTCTAGTCAACCTAAATATTCATTGTAAGACATGCAAGGAAAATTATCTAATTTGGATATTTGAATCTCATGTCACTATAAATCATGAAAGAGGAGATAATAAATCTTGATAGTGTTAATGTACAACTTCTAGATAATGAATTCTTTCTCATGCATTACTACATAGGCTTAATACTATTAATTCAACCTATATCTTTATGTGACATGCCTTAGGTTTTATGTAGACTTGTAAAACCTACAAAGTCTGAAAACTTTAATAAAAATTTCAAAAAGCTATAAAAAAAAACATAAAACATGTATACGCTTAAAAATGACATGATTCGGTCTGAATAAATATTCTTAATATTTATTTCATTCTAATTCCTCTATCAATAAATAAATAAACAAATTTATTTATTTGATTCACATTCCCCTAAGTTAATTAAATATCAAAATATTTAATTATCTCTTCTAAAGTCAAAATTAAATAAAATCCTTTATTTAATTCAATTCTTCCAAGCAACTAAATAATTCTCAATTATTTAATTAAATCAAATCATTCTTCCAAATTTGAATAAATCGAATCAAATTTATTTAAATCCTTTCATTCTCCAAAAATAAAATACAATCAAATATTTTATTTATTCTTCCAAAATCATGCACAACAATTAAATAAATTTATTTATTTAATTTGCTTTCTTATCTTCTAAATTAAATAATTCCAATTATTTAATTACTTCTTCCAATAATATCTTCACTAAATTTAAATAAATCAAATATTTATTTAAGTTGTCTTTTTCTTCTAAATTGAGTTATCTCTAAATATAATTCAAGCTTTGTGCACATGCAATTAAATATTCCTAATATTTAATAAAGCAAAATATCTTCTTATTCTCATGCAAATCCCTTCTTGTTTTAAATCACTTAACTGATTATTATATTCTTTTAAATGCTTTAACTCATTCTTCTATTCTTAACAAATCCTCTCATGCAAAAGAAAGAAAGACACATGTCTTCTTCTTATTCGTTGCATGTTCCTCAACTGTTCTCAATCGTTGATCTTCTCATTCTTTCTATACCATTGATCTCTTCTTTCTCAAGTCTATAAAGTCAACCTCATTCTTCCATTTCATTCTTCTAAGCTTTAAGTATTGTTACTCTGTAGGAATTACAGTGCGCCTTTGGCACCCTTGTTATTCCTTCATTTGCTTGTGATCACCTTTGTTACCACGCACTATGCACTATTCATCGTTGTGAAGCTCCTCTTCATGGCGGTATTACCATAGCCATTCATAATCGACATTCTTGAACAAAGCAAAGAAGTGCTCTCTGAGGGCATCATTCATACATGCAAGAACAGTTGTTGATAAGCGATCAATGGAAGCTTCGATCTGAGGAAGGTTTGCTTTATGGTTTATTGCTTTATTTGATTAATCTCCTTAGTTCACTATTCCATTGAAGTTTGGGTATTTGATATTGTTTTATATTGCATATTCATCATTGATCCATTTTACCCTTACATTTTTAGTGCCCACCATGGGGCCTAGCCCCAAATTTAACCCAAAACTAAGCTTTTGTGTTTTAGAAGGCTATACACAGGATGAAATAGTGCATACACTCTCTGTTCTAGTGCATCTATCACTTGTCACAACGCTTTTGTTACTGCAGTGTATATACACTCTGTTACAATGCTTTTGCCATCTGAAATGGTGCATCTACTATTTTGGCGCTTATATTCTATATTTCAGCACTTATGTCCTCTGTTACAGTGCATATGTATTACGGTGCTTCTGTTGACTATTTCTACACATTCAGTCTCTGAAATGGCGCATCTATTGTAGGCAGTGATTCTAGGGTTTTCTAGGAGATTTTTGCTAATGCTGACATCTTTGTAGGAATTCTCTTATCAGTTTTTCAGGTTAGGCACTGGTTTAGATTCATATAGTTGCATTTGTTAGATCACACTTTGATTTCTAAAATGGGAAAGTAAGATGGATGTTCATGCAAAATCTCACATAGTCTAACTAGGAAAAGTGGTAACAGAATCATTGCTATCTTGCATTGCAACATTGCTATCTTTTCAAAGTTATTGCTATCTGGATTAAAACTAAACTCACTATTGCTATCTGGGTTAAAATTGAACCATTGCTATCTTGATTGACCAACACTTCAAAGTTAACAATTCATGCTATCATGGATTAAAACTGAACTCATCATTGCTATATTGGGTTAAAATTGAACCATTGCTATCTCGATTGACCAACATTTCAAAGTTAACAATTCGTGCTACATGGATAAAATTAAATTCATCATTGCTATCTTGCTATTCACTTCAAAGTTCTGTGCTTGCCCAAGTAGATAGCTCATCTAGTTTTTCTTATTTTAACTAGGGGAAGAGAACCACTGTATACTGTGTTTTGGGAATGATACCAAGCCTATTCTCTCCCCTATCTTGGGTGATCAAAATGCCAGAAGTATTATTTTCGCATGGGTTTTTTCTTTAGAGGGGCCTGCTCTTGGATACCACTTATCCAAGTAGGAATGACCCTAATTGGTAATAGGCTAGATGCCAAGCCCTTCCAAGCCACTATAAATAAATTGTGTTTGGAGTAAAAGCTTCAAACAACGAGTGAAGTTGTGTTACACTGACAACCAACCTCCCCCAAAACCCTCCAAGGCACAACCCTTGTAGGCTGGGAGACTCCATAATGAAGAGTAGTGTTGCCACATGTGTAACCATTCGAACGGTTGCCCTCATTAAACACCTTTTGTTTTAGTGGCCAAAAACCCTTGTAATCCATTTCAAGCCTAGGATTTGTACTTGCTTTTTTCTTTTAGTCCAAAAAGAGTAAAAAAATCTCAAAAAAAATAAAAAAACCATAAAAATATCTTTGTGTTTGCTATGTCTTCTTGCCATAAATTCAGAAAATTATATCAAAAAGACCTTTTTTGCAACCAAAGTACCAAAAACATCAAAAAATTCCAAAATTGCAAAAAAAACTAAGAAAAAGCCAGAGTGGCGCATCCTCCCTCTGTTCCTACGCATTTGTGCCGACCTGCGGTGCATTTGTTTTGACTTGTAGCACCTTTATTATCTATTACAGTGCTTTTACCTTTTACCAGAGTGGCACTTTTGTTACAACTTATGGTGCATTTACATAATTCTACAGCGCATCTATTTCGGTGCATGCACAACACCGAGCACTTGTACAGTTTTCAAGAGAAAAATTTTACCAGTTTTGGGTACCCATTTCAGTCTAGTTTCAGGTTCAAAGATCAGGTCTCACCTTGCAGTCAATTTCCCATCCATTTCTTGTCAAAATCTCTCTTTCGTTAGTGTTCCCATTCACCTTCTATCAGGTCTTCCTAGTCCAAAGCCAAAAGTGTCCCATATCAGATCAGCATAGGTCCCCTTTTTTTCGTATCACTTTGGATTCAAGTAAACCTAGTAAGTCACAGAACTTCGCTAGTGGTCTTGGTGCACGACTAGCCCCTACATAGTAAGACAGGTATTCAGTACCCTTACTAGTGGCTACCGTCTTGTATCAGCCATCTTACTTGGAATCATTGATCAAGAAAGTCCCTTGCCCAAGTCTTGTCATACGTATCCCATTCTTAGCAGTCTCCATCAGCATCTTGCCAAAATCTCTAGTCCCATTCCACCTCATCCCATGTCACATTGCATGGTTCTTACTAGATCTCAATATCAAAAGCAACTTGAAATGGCCGCATCATCCAACCACATCATCACACCTCATGATAGTGATGAGGAAATCTCTAACGAAGACTATCAAGGAAGCATCCAAGATCAGAAATTCTAATGCTTAGTAGAGAAAGTACTCCATGCAGACCCTCACAAGTATTTCTATCATCTTGCTAGTCTTGGAATTAAACTCCTCGTGGATTTTGATATAAGCACAATCCAAGAAAGCGTAGAAGATGATCATGAAAGGGGAAAGAAAACCCTAGACCCACATGTAGAGGATAAAGGGAAGAAAACCATAGACCAAAGTACTCCTATGGAAGAAATGAGAAAAGAAATTGAGGGTCTAAAGCAACAAATGTCAGATCTCAAGACAGGTACGAACAAAAAAACCTACTCTTTAGAAGATATTGCACCGTACCCCTTCAATAAAAGTTTGAACATGACACCATTTCCTTTTCGATTTGAGGTTCCTAAATTTGATAAATACAAAGGAAAAGGGGACCCTAGAGATCACATTAGGGAATTCAACTCAACATGCATGGAAGTAGCTCACAATGAGACTTAATGAAACTATTCCCTAGATCTTTAGGTAGTCAAGCAATGGAGTGGTTCTCATGGCTCCTACTGGGCATCAAATCTTTTGATGAGTTAGTCAACAAATTTATCATGCACTTCTCTTACATCATTGAACACGAAGTCTCTATGCTCGATTTATGCAACACCAAGCAAAAGAGTGGTGAATCATTTGCTACCTTCCTACAAAGGTGGAGACAACTAGCAAGTAAATGTTCATATGATATACCAGAGAAGCAACTAATGGAGATGTTTGTCCATAACCTCAATATTGATCTTAGCTATCAAATACAAATTCAATGTCCTACCTCATTCTCAAAGGTTATAGAAATGGGATTGTTCATCGAAAAAGCCATGATTGCCAAGGGGAAAATCAAGTTATACAAGGACACACCTACCTCCAATTATACAACTGACAAATCAAAATTTTGGATTAAAAATAAAAATGTCGTCAACGATGGAGTAGTTAATGCCAAGGTGGCGGCTCCCAAGCAACAGCCGATATTCACTCTCAAGGGAGAGGCAAGCAATGTTACACCCAATAAACCATTCCCTCAGGAGCCAAGACCATGGCTCAACTCAAATCCAAGGCGAAAGTTCACACCACTAGGTGAGTCCCAAGAATCCGCATTAAGGAAGCTATTGGCCAACAACAAAATCTCTCTACCACCAACAAGTGATTACGAACCTCAAATCAAACCTCACTATTGGAAAGACACTGACTATTGTGAGTATCATAGAGGAAGGGGACATACTACTAACAATTGTATTCATCTCAAGCATGTTATTCAGGATGTGCTAGATCAAAATCAAGGAGGAAACCAACAACATACCTCCAATGAGACACATGTGGCTTACAGAGATCCACTTCTAAATCATGACAGGCCATACAACAACAATAACAACGGCAACAACAACGGCAATAACAACAATGGCAACAATAATGGCAACAATAACAACAATCGTAATAGGCAAAATCAGAATAGTGGGAATGGTAATGCCAACTACGCAAGTGTGCCATTCGACTATACCATTAATTACATATCAGAGCATGTCCCACAGATCAATGTAGTCACGCCCAACCAACAATCAGAGCCTAACTGAAATGGTTGCAGTATCATTACCCGCAGTGGTAAAGTCACGTTGAATACCATCCCTCCAAGGTCATCACCTTCTCAGTCTGATCCCCATTAGTATAGCGTCATAGACCAACTTCATAAGACTTTGGCCCACATTTATATCTTAGAGTTGTTGCGTCTATCTCCTTCCCATAAGGAGATTCTCAATAAAGCCTTAGTGGAAACCACGATCCCCAATAACTTGGCCCAAAAGAAGTTTTAGGCCATGGTAAGTAATCTGATCTCCTCAAGTAACATATCATTTACCGAGCAAGATGATTTCTCAATCTCTCAACCTCATAACACCCCTCTACATATCGTCGCCTTCATCCACAAACACCATATCAAGAGGGTTCTCATTGATGGGGGAGCCGGTTTAAATATTTGCATGTTAAAGCTAGTCCTTACATTGGGGTTCTCTGAGAATGCAGTTGATCCAAGAAAGAAAATAACTATTAAAGCCTATGATGAAGAGGAGAGAACTACAAAAGGAACAGTGGTGTTGCCCATACAAGTGGGACCGATAATCAAAGATGTTGTCTGCCAAGTCCTAGATAGGGAGGTCACCTATAATATTCTACTAGGAAGACCATGGATTCATGCCATGAAAGTTGTTCCCTCTACTTATAACCAATGCATAAAATTCCCTCATAATGACAAGAAAGTCACCATCCAAGGTGACCCTGATCCCTTCCAGCATTGCAACTCTGTCCTTTCAAAACCTGATTGCATCATACCAAACAATAGAGCATCTACAACCCCTACCCCACAGCTCAATTCTACCACTGAAGCTTCCTCATCAAGGCCCAAAGAGCAGAAAATTACCATCAAAGAAACAGGAGTTGGGGAATACTCCATAGAGCACAACCTCAATCTAGCCACACTGCCTTTATCTCCTAGATCCTTTGGTCGACCCAACCATTTTCCAAAGCCATCTGCTCCTCCTACACCTCCCACAGCTCCTTTTGTAAAATGGGGGACCTTATCAGATGAGATAGAGGAAAGAGATGTCCTACAATGGCTTTATACCGAAGAAGAAGAGAACATACAACAAGACCCACATAGGCTCCCAACAGAAATCTATGGGCAAGGTGAAGCTATCCTACATAGAATGGGTTAGGAAGGACAAGGCCCTATCGGCCTAAGAAGAGAAGGAATCATAGAACCCATTCAACCTTCTTCGTCCTCATTGGCTAGAAATACAAAGGGTCTAGGATATAAGGGTAAGGGTAAAGCTAAAGAAAATGCTTGTCTAGTGGAAATGATCCATACACTTCAAGTGGATAGTGACACAGATTCCAATGAATATGAGTGGGATGAGCTGACAGAGTATTCCTATGATGACAAAGAAGTCGATACCATTCAAACTTATAGCCCCTACTGTGAGGGACAAACGCTACCGCATAGGCCAATAGAGTCTGATTTGCCTATCTCTGAGAGTATGACTTTTAAGGTAGTTTCAAGTTCTATTGCAATAAACAACTTGGAGGAAAGTACCATCCCGAACACTCTCCCTCCCAATACTCCTAGTATATCCATTCAAACTATCAACGAATTAGATCTATCCTCTGACTCCCTCCCCATTGTACATCCTTAGCTTATTGATTGGGATCTACGAGGAACTCCTCAACTAGATATGTTCCAAAATGACGATGCTTATATTGACTACATGGAACTTAGGGACCACCTACCCAAAGGGGATCATAAAGCTGGTTTCACTATTGAACTTAATACCATGGCTTATCTCAAAGAGGATGCCAAGCCTTCCAGTCGCAAAAATATCAAAATAAAAACTGGATCTGATGGTGAAAACTGCTCAGCGGCAGTGTCAAATCCCAAAACAGTAAAAAGAAAGGATGCATCCAAAGGTGAAAAACCAACTGTGACACCTGACGATGGAAGGATTGACACTCTCCCCAATGACATGCACCAGGAGAAGTCTCATATTGTTGTGGAACCTATGGAGTTTGTTAACATTGGAATAGAGGAACAACCTATGATCATTCACTTTGCTAAATCTCTAACCCCACCAGAGAAGACCAAGTTTGTACCATTCTTCAAGAGAAATTAGGTCAATCTTGCTTGGTCATACATAGATATGTTGGGGTTAGATCCAGATTTGATTCTACATCATCTTCCATTAGATCCAGGAGTGAAACTAGTGAAACAAAAGCTTAGAAAGATGCATCCTCACATAGCACTACTTATCAAAGAAGAACTTAAGAAACTACTGGATGTGGGGTTCATCAGAGCTATAGACTATCTGGAATGGGTCTCCAACATAGTACCAATGTCCAAACCAGATGGCCGAGTCAGACTATGCAATGACTTTAGAGATCGAAACAAAGCTTGCCACAAGGATGATTTTCCGTTGCCAAATATATATATCATAGTGGACTTAATGACATGACATACCATGTTATCCCTCATGGATGGTTTCTCAGGATATAATTAGATCAGGATAGCACCGGAAGACCAGCATAAGATAGCTTTCACTTGTCCATGGGGCACTTTTTGTTGGAATGTCATGCCATTTGGGCTAAAGAATGTAGGAGCCACCTACCAACGTGCTATGACCACTATATTTCATGATATGATACACGTCACTATGGAAGATTATGTAGATGATATCCTAGCAAAATCACTTACAAGAGAATCACACTTGGATGTGTTAGAGAAAGTCTTTGAGATTAGAGCAATTCAAAGTCAAGTTGAACCCAAAGAAGTGTGTGTTTGGAGTCACCTCAGGCAAACTCCTAGGTTTTATTGTATCGGCAAATGGAATAGAGGTGGACCCCACCAAGGTCAAGGCTATTATGGACATGCCACCACCCAAGACTCTTACTCAACTAAGATCTCTACAAGGCAAGCTACAAGCAATCTGTAGATTCATATCACATCTGGCAGACAAGTGTTAATCATTCAGTCATCTCCTACACAAGAACATTCCATTCAGATGGGATGAGAAATGCGAGGAGGCATTCAACAAACTGAAAGAGTATCTTATGAATCCACCTATTCTCATGCCTCCTCTCCAAGGGAAACCATTGATGCTCTACATATCTGCTACACCTATAGCTCTTGGGGCTCTTCTAGCACAACAAGATTATGAGAATAAAGAAAGAGTCATCTACTCTATCAGTCGCACATTAGTGGGCTATGAGTTGCAATACTCTCAGATAGAAAGATCATGTCTTGTGGTAGTTTTTGCTTCCCAAAAACTCTGACATTATATGCTTGCACATCTAGTCAAACTTATTGCAAAAATAGATCCACTTAAGTACCTACTAAGCAAAGCAACTCTCATAGGTCGCCTAGCCAAATGGGCAATGCTCCTAAGCGAATATGACATTAAGTATGTGGATAGAAAAGCTATCAAGGGACAAGTCATTGCAGACCAACTAGTGGATGCACCAATACAGGACACCACACCAATACAATTTGAGTTTCTGAATGAATCCTTATTCAATGTCTCAACACATTCCTGGAAACTATACTTTGATGGGTCCTACACCAACCATGGATCAGGGGCAGGAATCTTGTTTGTAACTCCTCATGGAGACACTGTACCAAAGTCTTACCATTTGTTATTTCCATACACCAATAACATAGCAGAATATGAAGCCTTAGTCATTGGCCTCAAGATGGTGACAGATTGGAAAATCAAAGAGCTACATGTCTACGGTGATTCTCAACTAGTGATAAATCAGGTCAATGATGACTACCAAACCAAAGATGAAAAGCTTGTCCCATACAAAAGGATGGTGGATGACTTTAAGGAATACTTTGTGATTATATCTTTTGAGCAGATACCTCGCATTGAGAACAAAGTAGAAGATGCCATGGCGACCATTGCCTTTCTTCTTGAGATACCAGAGAATGAGTCACAGTATGAGTTCTTAGTTGAAACTATTCGACAACTAGCTTATGATCTTCCTGAGACCCATTCCATATGCCTTTTAGTTGGATCTGATTCACCTTGGCACGGTAAGGTTTATACTTACCTCAAGGACAACACCCTCCCACTTGACTTATCTTCCAACCAATGAGGAGCCTTTATACGCCAAACCTCTTGCTATACGATTATTACCAATACCCTATACCGACGTGGTCTAGATGGTACTTTAATCCATTGTTTAGAATGAGAAGAATCCTTAACCACCTTACAAGACATACATGAAGGGACTTGCGGAACACACTCTAGCGGGCCTTCCTTAGCCAAGAAACTCATGCATTTGGGTTATTACTGGTTGAACATGGAAACAGATTCATACTAGTTTGTGAAGAAGTGTAAGCAGTGCCAAATACATGGGAATCTGATACATGCACCAGCTCAAGAGTTGAGACCTTTAACGACACCTTGGCCCTTTTGCCAATGGGGACTTGACCTTATGGGAAAGATCCTTCCACCCTCATCCAATAGCGATAAATTCATCATAACCGCCACTAAGTACTTTACCAAGTGGATTGAAGCTGTTCCCCTCACCATCGTCACAGGTAAGCAAATCTCCTCATTCATCCTGAACTACCTCATCTACAGATACGAAATTCCTTCATCCATTATCATGGATAACGGAAGACCATTCAAAAACTAAGATGTCCAAGAACTTTGTGACTGATTCAAAATCCAACACCATTTCTCCACACCCTATTACCCCCAAGACAATGGTCAAGCTGAAGCATCCAACAAGACCATCTTGAAACTCCTCAAGAAGACAATCAACGATGCTGGCCGTGATTGGCACATCCAACTCAATCCTGCTCTGTGGGCCTACAGAACTAGTATATGCACTCCCACAGGTGATACCCCTTACACCCTTGTCTATGGTTCAGAAGCTATCCTTCCTATTGAGGTTGAGTTACCATCTCTTAGGGTGTCGTTAAAAGGTCTCATATCAGATGAAGAATACAGAGTCTCCAGATTACAAGAACTAGAGTTGCTAGAGGAAAGGAGACAGAAAGCCTTTGACCATCTCAAAGAATATCAATAGATGATGTCATGAAGCTATAACCACAGAGTTCATTCAAGAATCTTCAAAGTTGGAGATCTAGTTCTTAAAGAGAATCCCTGCAATCAACAGGATAGGGAAAAGAAAGGCAAGTTTGAACCCAACTGGCTTGGGCCTTCTGTGATCGTAGCTTCTTACGGATCGGGGGCATATTAGTTAGCAACATCAGAGGGTGAGCTATTAGATGACCCAATCAATAGCATGTATCTTCACTAGTTCTATACCTAGGAGAACCCCAATGTAAGGGGGGCATAAAATACAAAAAAATTAAAAAAAATACAAAAATACAAAAAAATAAAAAAATTAGAAAAGAACAAAAAAAAATCATCCTTTGGTGAAAACCTGGCAATCAGGTGCCTTGGATAGGTATCATGATGAAAACCTGGCAAACAGGTGTCATGCTTACTTTTAGCTTTCGTGCAAATAAAAGAAAGTGGTGAAACCCTGGTAAACAGGCATTACTTGTGATAAACTGCTTCCTCCATCTTTGGGAAACCAATCACCTTGTGTCCATTCTTCCTCATGTCCCATTCGATCCATATCTGCTCCATAATAAAAACCCATTAGTAACCTATCATGGCTTGATACTCTATCTCTTTTTTGCCTTGTTAACCAAGGTTTTATCCTATATCCTATCCACAGTGTCAACCTAGTATAGTGTCTCTCGTTGGTCTCCATGGTCCGAGTCCATGAACTATGTTGCCTCTGCATTGTCATGTAGGCAAGGCCATTTTTCAAATGTGCCCCCGAGGCTCCCACGGTCCCATCCATCCCATTTCTTGTCATCTTTCTTCTAGTCCATCCATGGTCCATTAGGGTTTACCTCAAACTACGTTGCCTCTGCGTCGTCATGTAGGCAAGGTCATTTATCAATGAGCCCCCGAGGCACTAGGTCAGTCCCTTAGGGTCCATCTCACTAATAAAGATTGTGGAATCTTCTCACCAGGAAAGCAAGTGCAAGCAAAGCCCGCTTTCAAGTAGAAATCCTGATGCAAGACATTAACCTATCTAAGGAAAAGCAAATTCCTAAGGCCTTCCAAATGATTTTACCCAAATTATGGCAAGAAACAAACACATCTAAATGCAAAGATGTTTTGTGGATTAGAAACATGGTTAAAGTACAGAGTCTTGATTTTTCCTATCATGCCTTCCTATGCTACTCGACGATGCCAAAAGCTAGAGATGCTATGATGGGGGCATGATTCTTTTCTTTGTTTGCTGTTTGTGGATTAAACTTTAGTAATGTGAAGCCTTGTCTAAGGACATGATCGGCAAAAGATCATCGAGGACATCAAAGGCCTAACATGAACGGGGGCAATCCTTGACTATTGATATGCAAGAAATGCTCAGGTCATCTTGGTTCAATTATACCTTGATGCTTGTATTAACTTGCTAAATCAAAATCCATGTAAGCAATGCTCAGGTCATCTCGGTTCAATTATACCTAGATGCTTGTATTAACTTACAACATTTCAAAAAAATACCCAAAAAAAATTGCCCAATGATGAAATTGGCACTTCAAAATAGTTGCACCGTTAAGATGTCAAAATCAAAGCATCCATTATACATCCATCCGTACATCCATACATCCATATCCCATGCAAGAAAAGATCCAAACAATGCAGAGTAACAATACAAAGTCAAAGCTTGTGAGTTCTTCTATCAAGTTATTCTTCTATCGATCAAAATTCTATCTATCATTGTGATCCATTCTTCTCAATTCTGTCAATCTAAGCAATGATCCAAATGCATGTCCATCCTTAATCCATACCAATCAAGTCAAGTCAATCTTGTCAAATGATCCAATCACAATCTCTGGTCTTGATCCTTGTCTGGTCGTAAACCAACATGATTAGTTAATCAATCAATTATCTTATATAGGATGTAACATTGTCGAAATCAGACCAACACACGCGTCTTACATGACATGTTTCATTTCCTAAAACCAGACACTATCCTTCGTGTTGCTCTAGGGATCTATCATTCCCTACCATGACAACATGCCTGCCATGTTGGTCTAGGGATATATCATTCCCCGCCATGACAACACTATTGTATATCCTTATCAGTATATCATTGGTTTACCGCTCGACAGGGGAAATACCTTGTTTGTTCTTGTATCATTTGTGCATACTTGCTTACTTGCTTGTGTGTGTTATCATTCTATCTTGCATCACGTATCATTTAGTTTTTCTTCAAACCTAATCAAGTTTTCCCTTTGTCTTCGTGAGATTGTCCATCTCACGCCTTCTATCTTCTTCTCGTCCAATCTCCCGAGGGGGCATCCTATCGTCATAACCTATACCAGGGGCAAACTGGGGCATGTATCATTGTCAGACTATCTATTCTTTGAAGCAACACCATAAATTGCATTACATCAAAGAGGGGAAAAATGTATACGCCTAAAAAAGACACGATTCGGTTTGAATAAATATTCTTAATATTTATTTCATTCTAATTCCTCTATCAATAAATAAATAAACAAATTTATTTATTTGATTCACATTCTCCTAAGTTAATTAAATATCAAAATATTTAATTATCTCTTCTAAAGTCAAAATTAAATAAAATCTTTTATTTAATTCAATTCTTCCAAACAATTAAATAATTCCCAATTATTTAATTAAATCAAATCATTCTTCCAAATTTGAATAAATCAAATCAAATTTATTTAAATCCTTTCAATCTCCAAAAATAAAATACAATCAAATATTTTATTTATTCTTCCAAATTATGCACAACAATTAAATAAATTTATTTATTTAATTTGCTTTCTTATCTTCTAAATTAAATAATTCCAATTATTTAATTACTTCTCCCAATAATATCTTCTCTAAATTTAAATAAATCAAATATTTATTTAAGTTGATTTTTTCTTCTAAATTGAGTTATCTCTAAATATAATTCAAGCTTTGTGCACATGCAATTAAATATTCCTAATATTTAATAAAGCAAAATATCTTCTTATTCTCATGCAAATCCCTTCTTCTATTTTTAAATCACTTAACTAATTATTATATTCTTTTAAATGCTTTAACTCATTCTTCTATTCTTAGCAAATCCTCTCATGAAAAAGAAAGCAAGACACATGTCTTCTTCCTATTCATTGCACGTTCCTCAACTATTCTCAATCGTTGATCTTCTCATTCTTTCTATACCATTGATCTCTTCTTTCTCAAGTCTATAAATTCAACCTCATTCTTCCATTTCATTCATCCAAGCTTTAAGTATCGTTACTCTGTAGGAATTACAGTGCGCCTTTGGCACCCTTGTTATTCCTTCATTTGCTTGTGATCACCTTTGTTACAATGCACTATGCACTATTTATCATTGTGAAGCTCCTCTTCACGGCGGTATTACCATAGCCATTCTTGAACAAAGAAAATAATTGCTCTCTGAGGGCATTATTCATACACGCAAGAATGGTTGTTGATAGGCGATCAATAGAAGCTTTGATCTGAGGAAGGTTTGCTTTATGGTTTATTGCTTTATTTGATTAATCTCCTTAGTTCACTATTCCATTGAAGTTTGGGTATTTGATATTGTTTTAAATTGCATATTCATCGTTGATCCATTTTACCCTTACAAAACATAAAAGAAATCATCACATCTTCTTGGGTGAAGTAAGATTATATGACCATTGAGATGCTCCTACATTAGTTGTGTTATCCTACCTCTTAATATTTATCTTATGGAAGTGTATACACTAGAAAATGCACATGAGAAACAAGTTAAAACAATAACCTATTTCATGCAAGTCCTAATATACCTCGGATTGAGCAAAAAGAATGCAAAACAAAGAATTTAAAGACTTAAATACATGCAAACCTTGATTGTGGATGTGCTTCTTTGATATTGGATGTAGATGACTCCTCATATGGGCAACATAACCTTGCTCCTCATGGAGTCTTGTAGTGAAAATGGTAGCATTATGTTGCATGAAGAAGTATTCTTTGTGAAGGGGTGAGCTCCAATTTATAGACTTTTGGAGACTCAATTGGATGGTTGGGATTGAATTAAAAGATCAAGGGTGGAGGATTGTTGAGAGCTCTCAAGAAAGGAGATCTTAACAAGTGTTATGATGAGATCGGATGAGAGGAGATGCCCTTGGATCAAGGAGGAATTAAGGTTCAAGATTGGGCTTTGGGAAGATTGGAGGGATGAGATTGTCTTGGTATATGGGAGGTATGGGTTGGATTTGGTTGGAATTTTAAATTGGGGAGCATGGGTACAATGCCCAATTTAAATTTGAAGGAAAAAGGATGAGTTGGATTTGCTTTGAATTTTAAATTGGAAGCATGGGTACATGCCTAATTTCAAATTGGAAGAATAGGGGATGTAGGACAAAAGGAAATTTGTACATGGGTCCTTGACCATGCCCTTTGTAAAAAGGCCATGTTGATATGTACAAGAGGCCATGCCTTTATACACTTGGAGGAATGGAGAGGAATTGACGAAGGTTATATTAGGTTTTAGGTTGTGCAAGTGGGGGATTCGGTTAGTTAATTAGGTTTAGGTGACCTAATCAAAAGTGTAGAAAATAGGGAATTAAATAAATATAAATATTTATTTAATTCATGGGAAGGGATAAAGGGAAACCGCTTGATGTTGGAAGATGGCATTCACGTTCTCTGCAAGCCGAGCTAGGGCAACTGTGCCCTAGCTCGTTCTCTGTGTGTTGCTCGCTTCTGCATTGTGGGGGTTTTTTTTGAAGCTTTCGGGGTGGTGGTGGTGGGTTTTTTTCTTTTCTGGAGGCCTTCTTGTTGCCATTTAGGTGGCTGGTGGGTGGGAGGGTTTTGATCCTTCCTTTGGGTTCTTGTCTTTTTCCATTTCTTGCAAATGTGTCCTGGGGGTTTGCATGCCTACTGGGGATCTTGTTTTTTGCTATGCAGGGTGGGGAAACATCTGGGGCTAGCCCCAAATTGGATTTCTGATCAGCAGTTGGTTTGAAGCCTTCAGCGCATGGAGTGAATGTTTTTGATAATATGATGTTTTCTTCAGAGATGGAGATGAATGATCTAGGATCGGTTGGTGGTTCCTGAATAACTAATATTAATGGGTGTTTGGAAAGATGCAAAGAGTGACCAAAGTTGATTATCCTAATGGAAATGCTTGCAGATGATATTGAATACTATTCAAGGCACTCTTTTTATTGCAAGTTCATGGGTTTGAGAGTCTCGCTGCAATTTTTGGAATCCTGGGCTCAGTGGACTTGGATGTCGGAGGGGGAGATGGAGATTAGGCTCCTTGCGAACAACTTTTTTATGGTCTCTTTTGATTGCATGGCAGATCAGAATAAGGTCTTCGAGGGTGGCCCCTATTTTTATAACTAGGTGGGTTTGTTTATCAAGCCATGGCATGCTGGCTTCAACTTGACTGAGGCATTACCGAGTCGGATCCCAATTTGGGTTCGGTTGCCATGGTTTCCAGTTGAATGTTGGTGGGATGACGTGTTGCATTTGGTGGCTTCAATGCTCGGTAAACCTATTGGGTCTTCACAACAAACGCAGTATAAAAAGGTAATGACTTTTGCTCGTATCTGTGTAGAAATTGATTTAAGCAAGCCACTGCCAGATTCTATTGAAGTGAGTGCTGGATCATATACTTAGGTGCAACAGCTAGATTACGAAACCCTACCTTTTTGGTGTCATCTTTGTCATGAATATGGTCACTTGTAGCATAGGTGCCCTAGGGCTAAGCCTGTGGTGCCCCAACCTTCTCAACCTTCTCATAATCCACCTAGGGCTGATAATGGTAAGGAGCCTATTCCGAGTGATGGTAATGGAGATGATGGCTATGTCCCTGTCAAGGCTCTCAATAGGAATCAGGGCCAGAAGCGGACCTTGAGGGAGAGGTAGGTTAATGAAACTTTTAATAGGTTTGAGGTGTTGGATGATGAGTCTCAGCCAGGGGGAAGTGAATCCGGGGTTGCTGGACTTGGATCAGGCAACTTTGGGTATGGGACAGGATGGGCCACCATTGGAGGCCATGCAGGTTGTGCAAGAGATTGGGGTTGGGCAGATGGATACGGATCAACAATTAATTGTCTAGACTAAACAAGAATCTTCTATTGGAGCTTTGAAGAGTGGTGGAGGTGGTTCCCCATTGCCCCTGAAAGGAGGCAAGAATGTGGGGAAGAGCTCTTTGGCCTCCTCTCATTTGGGTATTTAGCAAATTGAACTGAAGAAAGGGGTTGGTGACAGGACTTCCAAGCTAGGAAGGAAGAAGGATATGGAGAAGATTAAATTAACTGAGGAAACTTTAGTGGAGTCAGGGTCAGTCAAGACTCTAGATTCACATTTTTCATGCCCCTAGAAATGATTGTTCTCTCATGGAATGTAAGGCGCTTGAACAGTGGCCCTCGACAAAAAGTTGTTTGTGATTTGGTTAGGAATCATTCTCTGGATGTTCTTTTTCTTCAGGAGACTAAATTATCTGTAGATAATATGTTGGCCATGGCTCCTAAGTTGTGGAAATATGGTGAATGCTAGTGTATGGGGGCTCTTGGTACTTCTGGAGGGGTGGCTTGCTTTTGGAACCCTCAAAAGATTTTCCCTCTCTGGTGGATGTCCTCTAGATCCTCTATATCCCTAGTCACCTCTTGGTATGAGACTGGTGAGTGTATTCTCCTCTCTAATGTGTATGCTCTTGTTGAGTTTTTAGGTAAACAACTTTTATGGTCCCATCTTCATTTTGTTCGTAGCTTAGCTCCTTACCATCCGTGGGTTATGGCTGGCAATTTTAATGCTATTGTGGAGTTGTCTGAGAAAAAAGGTGGTATTCCTAGGTTGGAGCCTTTTGCTCTGTTATTCAGAGATAGCATTTCTAAATTAAATCTTATTGATGTTCTGCCAAGTAATGGTCACTTCACTTGGAATAATAGGAGAATTGGTGAGAGTTGTGTTGCTGAGAGGCTTGATCAATTCTTGGTTTCCTGTTATTGGGTTGGAGACTTATGGTCCACTCGATCTGAAATTCTTGATTGGAGAGGTTCTGATCATTGGCCTATTAAGCTTAGTATTATCTCTGCTCAAGGGCCTCATTCTCCCTCATTCAAGTTCTAGATTATGTGGTTACAGGATCCTACTCTTCATGAACTTGTGGCTGAGTGGTGGCGGATTGGTAGACCAACTTTTGGTACAGCAATGTACACATTCTCCAAGCTTCTTCAGTTTGTCAAATATCAGCTTAAAAGGTGGAATCGGTGATGTTTTGGTAATATCTTTCATGCCAAGGTTGCTGCCCAAGAGGAGTTGAATAATATTACGCAGTTGATTTGTGAGAATGGGGCCTCTGAGGATCTTCTAAGGGAGGAGGCTAAGACTTTGAAAGTGGTTGAGGAATTTGAATTGCGGGAAGAAATCTATTGGAAGCAAAAGGCTCAGGTTGAATGGTTACAGGAAGGTGATAAAAACACTGCCTTCTTCTTCAATTCTGTGAAGGACAGGAGGCATGGTAATTCCATTCCTTTTCTAGTGAATGATAGGGGTGAACATCTTACCTCATTCAGGAAATCTCTGCTGAGGCATCTTAGTATTTTGCTACTTTATTTAGGGAGGATTCATGAGGGGGCTCTATTGAGGAAGCATAAGTTCTTTCTTGTATTCCTCAGTTGGTCTCCAGGGAGGTGAATGAGTATCTGATGAAAGATATCTCTCTTGATGAGCTGGAGGGGATTGTGTTTCAGATGAAGAAGGGTAAAGTTCATGGTCTCGATGGTTTCCTGATTGAATTTTTTAGGAATTCTAGGATATCATAAAGTTGGATCTTCTGGCGATTGTCCTTGAGTCCCAGAGGAATAAGCAGATGCTTCGTGCTCTGAATTCCACCTTCCTTGCTCTCATACCCAAGTGTGAAGGGGCTGATAGGTTATCTCGGTTCTAGCCTATCTCTCTTTGCAATGTGGCTTACAAAATCATTTCTAAGTTATTGGCTGAGAGATTGAAGAAGTGGCTTAAAGTGCTGATTTCAGAGGAATAGAGTGGATTTGTGGCTAGTCAATAAATTCTTGATGGGGTTGTCATTGCTATAGAGACCATCCACTCCATGGACAACTCCCACGAGAAGGCTATGTTCATTAAGCTGGATATGGCTAAGGCTTATGATAGGGTTAGATGGTCTTTTTTGCAAAAGATCCTTGTTTCTTTTGGTTTTAGTGAGGAGTGGATCCAATGGGTCATGAGCTGTGTCACGTCTGTTTCCTTCTTAGTTTTGATAAATGGAGATCATTCTAAACTTTTTGGTGCCTCAAGGGGCTTGCGCCAAGGGGATCCTCTTTCTCCGTATCTTTTTCTGCTTCTTGTGGAAGGCCTTGGACGTTTGTTGAAAAGAAGGGTGGAGCTTGGCACCATTCAGGGTTGGCGATGGGGTGGAGAGTTGCCTCTGCAATCTCATTTACAGTTTGTTGATGATACTGCCCTGATGGGGATGGCTACTGTTAGGGAAGCTACTAAATTGAGGTAGGTGTTGGACATATATCTTGTTGCTTTAGGACAATTGATTAATGAGGAGAAGTCATCCATATTCTTCTTCAATACGCTGACCCCCATTTAGAGAAGAATTGCTAATATCTTGAGGTTTCAGATAGGGGTTCTCCCTTTGATGTATCTGGGTTTCCCAATTTTTGTTCACCATCTTCCCAAGGGTTCTTGGCAAAATATTATTGATAAGCTCCATGTAAAAGTTAATCATTGGAACCACAGATGGTTGTGTTTTGTGGGGTGGGTTCAGCTTCTCAAGTCGGTGGTGCAGGCTCTTCCTACCTACAGATGTATGCTTCAGGTGGCTCTAATGGGTTTTCTGAGGGAGTTGGATTCTCTTGCAAGGTAGTTCTTATGGGTAGGAAGTTTGTCATCCTCCAAGTGGAGCTTGGTCAGGTGGGATGTTGTGTGCAGCCCAAAGCAATTTGGTGGTCTTGGTCTTCGACAGTCTGCGTTATCCGGAGTGGCTGTGGTTGCTAATCTATTTTAGAGATGGTGTGTGGAACAGGATCAGCTGTGGGCCAAGATATTATCTCATAAGTATTTCCTGGGGATTCCATGGTAGGATCTCCCTCATTACCCTCTTGAGGGGAAAGGTTCAGTGATTTGGAATACTCTTCAGAAGGGTGTAAAGCTCATCAAGGAAGGTTTATTTTGGATTTGTAGATGGAGAACTGAAGCTCTCTTCTGGTTGGATTCTTGGGATGGATTCCCTCCACTTACTTCTCAGTTCCCCAACCTTCTTCCTTTGTGCCAAAGATTTCTTGAGGCTGGCTGGGCTAGGGTGAGTGACTTCAAGTCTGTTGCTTCTTTTGGTTAGTTGGAGGTAGCTCATTGGAAGGATCCCACAGTGTGGCTAGATTTGGGACTTGCGGAAGATAATGCTGAGCTTCACAAGATTCTTCATAGTAGGAGTTGTAGTTCTCTTTTGGAAGAGGATATTCTTGCTTGGACCCATAATCCTAAGGGGGTTTACTCTGTTGCTTCTAGTTATCAGGTGTTATTGGCTCAGAAGCTAACTGGGGTAGAGGTTCATTGGTGGAAAAGGGTGTGGAATAAACTCTTGTGGCCTAAATGCAACTACTTTGTTTGGACTTTGGCTTGGAATAGGTGTTTGACTTGGGATAACATTCGTAAATAGGGATTTCAAGGACCTTCAATTTATGTTTTGTGTGGGGGAGCAGAAGAGGATTCTTTGCATTTGTTCTTCTGGTGCTCCTTTGTTGTGCAGCTTTGGCATTGGTGGTGGGAGGTGTGGAAGCTTCCTTGTATTCATGCATGCTCTTTGGTTGAATTCTGGGATAGTATGGGAAGACCTCCTTCTATGGCTCCCTTTTTGCAGGAAGTTTGGTTTGTGGGTCCTATCTTTCTACTTTGGCAGATTTGGCTGGAGCGGAATCGCCAAATTTTTCGTGATCAGAAGTTGGTGGGTCGGCAAGTTTGGCTGCATATGCTAGGAATGGTGCAAGAGTCAGTTTCAGCTAAATGTGATGTGGTTTTCCCCTTGGAGAGAGGTGATGATGAGTTGGTGGCCAGACTAGGTCTTCAAGAAATTCATTCTTCTTTTGTCAGTTCCAGGAACTGTAGGCATGGGAAAAAGAGGGTTCAACAGGTTGGAAGGTGGTTACCTCCTCCCAATGGATTTTTAAAGATCAATACTGATGGTTCTTCTAGGGGCAATCCTAGGCCTGTTGGAATTGGTGGAGTTGGTAGGGACTCAGCTGGGTCGGTGATTTTTCTGTTCTCTATACATGAGGGGGTGAAGACTGTTAACTTCATGGAGGGTCTGGCAATTCTGCATGCTATTGCGAGGGCCCTTGCTTTGGGATGGAGAAAAGTTATATGTGAAGCTGATTCATAGATTTTGATTAATCTCTTGAATGAGCGAAAGATATCTGTTATTAATTGGCAGTTGGCTTCGGTGGCTCAGCGGATTCTTCAGGTTAGTTCTCAGATGGAGGAAGCATCCTTTGTTCACATCCCGAGGGAGTGGAATCAATCTGCTGACTGCTTGGCCAAATGGGCCTCTAAGCATGATAGTGGTTGGAAGGTTGAGGATTGGGATCAGGTTAACCCTGAGCTGCATTTGGATTTAGACTAATTCTTGGAGGAGGATAGAAGGATACATGGGGATAGTTGATGTTGTTTTATGCTGTGCGGTTTTTACCTTGTTTTCTGGGGCTGGGTCCCTTGGTTATTATTGTAATGCTCTTTTCTAATTTATAATAAAGTTTTTACCCCTTTGTTTTAAAAAAAAATGGGAAGGGATAAAGGGATAATAGATAAATTAAATTTATCTAATGTTTGAACTATAGGTAGGGATTAATAAATGATAATAAATCATTTTGGCTAGAGCTAGGTATCGATGCAGGTACCAATGCAAGTATAGATGAATAGTGAATAGTGCATGAATAGTGATTTTGACAATAATGTTGATTGTTAAGAACACTAAGAGGGGGGAGGTGAATCAGTATTCTAAAAATCTTTTCATGCACTTTAACTTTCAACCGTTTCCCAAAATTAATTAAACAAAAACACAATGTGCATATGAACAACAACCATGAAAACATGACAGATGAACACCAAGATTTTTACGTGGAAAAACTAAGAAGGAAAAAACCACAGAGAGGATTAGCTCTCAAATATATATTGCAATCTTTATAAAAATAATGTTCAGGCTTGGTCACTCCATAGGCCTAGAACATGCTGGCTCACTGCCATGAAGTACAACTAGATTTAGCAGGCTCACTGCCTCAACCCTAAACCTAGCAAGATTACAATAAGGGATGTTAAACCCTAAGGGCTATTAAACCCTATTGAAGGCTCACTGCCAGGTCACTGCCTTGATCATGAAAGCTTTCTTCCAATCATATTGCACATTAAAAACTAAATACTGTTTAAGCATTTGCCACTATGCCGAGGTGCAGTCATTTAACAATTGAATTTTGAACCCCAAGTCTTCATCGTTGCTAATCTTCTAACTCTGCTCTTCTATTGCCATACTCGCATCACACAAACACACACCACACTTCACTCAACTAAAATTCATTTCTGTTAAATATCCACATCATGATTTGATTCATAGTTAGGTCAACATCTAAGAAGGAAACATGTACATAGAAAGATGTAGCTTGTCGGCTCAATCCAGTGTACTAAAAGTTATGCAAACCTAAATGTTTTCCCAAACATGTTCATATAGGTCAGATCTAATCATTCAATTACTAACATAGATCCTCTAAACATTAACTCTTCTTTGCACAATGATTTAACATACTTATTGGCCCTCTTCCTTAAGAGCATGCTTAACAACTTCATCTAGTGACTTACAAATTTTATTGCGGATCTCAAATCACATTCAAAATCATATGAAAGACTCTTGACACATTCCCAATCTTACACTTAGATCCACAAGGCATGATATCATCTTGCAAAGAAATGCAGACCATCAGAACGCAGACTCTGTCTCTGTCAAACACTATGCCGATACTTTGCAGCTTGTAGCTAACCTTTTGGTGGAATTTAGATCTCCTAACTCTGGAATAAGACACTTCACATAAGTGTTTACAACACCTCAAAACCACATAACAAAACACTTATCTGTAGAGTAATGCATACCATTGCACTAGACCCTGTTCATTGTTCCTGCTTTACCTTTGCTTATCCAAACTTACACAATTCTTCAAGGTGACTACCAGAGGAGATCGTGACTTAACATTTGAAGCATAACACTATCAAACAACTAAGAACATCATACCTAAACCTCATTATCACATCATCATTTGTAGAGACATACTATCTGACTTACTGTCCTCTACTCATAATACTTTCCATACTTAGCCATTTTTTGTCAACCTAGGATCCAACATGTTCTTCCGGAGATATCTCTTCCTATCATGGTGATAAGATCTCTGAGCCTTGTTTCCATCAAAGACATCATATAGGTCCATACCGAAGTAGTGTCTCTTGCCAACAATATCCCCCTTTGGCATTGATGGCAACACTTAGTGAAAAATGTTGAATTACTCCCCCTTTCTATATACACTTTATTGTCTTGCTCCCCCTAAGATGTTTATCCAATTTTTCATTGGTGTTCTTCTCCCCCTTTGACATCAAAGGAAAAGGGTGTAGTCTAGAATACAAAAAAGGATATTTTCAAAAACTTCAAAATTGTGTGTACCTGCCACATATTTACAAATGCAATCTTCATCTATATGTTACATGTGCTTGAGAACATCATTGAATATGTTCTTAATCAGTGTCCACTCAGCATCCCAGCCTTTCTTTACATTTTCCAAAATCTGAATTTGTCTGCTGAGAAGAAAAACTAAGGCTTATGTCTTTGTAAGATCAGAGGTTGTGTCTGTTTGGGCAGCTAACTTGGCCTCTACAATAAGATTTGTCATTGAGTCTAACTTTGGATAGACTATTCTTCTGAGTTGTCCCATTCTACTTTTTATTTCGTATTTCTAATTTATTAAGTCAAGTGATTCTGAATATTAATGACTTTGGTTTCTTTCTTTATGACTAAATCTGCTTCTGGATCAAATTTCTCAGAAAAATTTATCAGTTTTTGTTCCAAATTTTTTATCTTTTCCTCAATCTCTTAAGTAGCTTTGGGCCAAGACAAATAAAACTTATACAGATCTTCAACATCTTTTTGAATCTTGGCTATTGAATTATTTCAATAAATTTTGTCTTTTGCTATCATTATTTTTAAATGTTCCAATCATTTTTCATGAAATTATTTTCTCACCTTTGTTTCTGTAGATTTCTCAAAGGATTCAAACTATTTACTTACGTAACTTATTAACCCTTTCAGATGACTTGTTGAGGTCATGGATGAATCCCTTTTGTAAGTAGGCAGCAACTTCTCCAAAATCTCAGATGCTTCATCAATCAGTTCACTATCCTTGATATGTGATTTTAATATCTCCTCTTGAGCCTTTGCCTAAACAATTGTAACCAACTTAAACTTATTTTCTTTTCTCCAACAATTTTTTTGCAAGGTCCATAGCGTCTCTTGTTGTGATAGACTTCTTCTTTCTACCTTTGCTCCAGATAATCTAATTCCATATATTATTGGTGTCCTCTTCTTGCTTAGGCGGAGGATTTTCCACTACCAACTCTTCCTCAGTCCTTTCCTTGCTAGTAACATTTTGAAATTATTGTGTCGGTGAGGGTTTAACTTGAGAATCATCAGTAGGTTCCTCTTTCTCCTTAGACACTTTGTCATATGTACCTGTCTCTTCACCCAAGTTTATTTCTGGAAGAGATGAGTTATTAGTTACAACATCATTTTCTTCATTGGCACTTGTAGTGGGAAGATTTTGTTGCTTCAGATCTTTCAAGATAATCTATTCTATTTCTTTCACCACTTTATCAATTTCATCTACCATTAATAAATTCATCCTTGTTTTAGTTCTAAACTGATCCTTGGTCTCCTTGAAGATTAGATTTTCTTCCTCTATAGTGATTTCCAGACAGTCTAGTCAACACATGTTTTCTCAGCTCAATATCTTTATCTCTAGCATTTTGCTTTCTGATGCTCAAAATATTTGCTAGACCTTTTGGGAGATCAGAGATGATCTAAATGAGGGCTTTACTGAAAGTGTTGACATAGTTTACAATGGCTTCCTCTAGACTCCTTTTGTCATTGTCACTATATTCATCATAGTGTTTAATCATAGGTTTTAGATTCCCATCTATAGTGACAACCTTTACTATATCTGCAAGTGCTAGAGCCATTTCCTTTTTCTATCTTTTTCTAGATTTGTCCTTTCTAGAGGACTTTTCTTTACTGCTTCCGGAGGCTTTGATACCCTCAGCTTTCACCTTCTTGACTTGTTCATCTGACTCTGTTTCTTCATTATCACTTACACTAACATAGAGTCTTCTTCCCTTCATCTTCTTTCTCTTCATGTCTTTCATAGTGAATTCTTTTGATGTTTTCTCCAAGTTTAATGAAGTTGAGGTGCCAGAGGAGGTGGCATAGCTTTTGGTAGTCCTTTGAACTTTCTCAGACTTATCCTATTTCACCTGTAATTTTTCTAGAACCTGCACTAGTTTACTCTTTTGCTTTTCTTCTGCTACTTTCTATACTTTTTCCCTTACTTGTTTCAGTTGTTCTTTGGTGATGCCATACCCAGCAGTGACTTTTTCTACCTCTTTTCTAACTTTTCTAGTCAATTCAGGTTTTCTAAATTCAACATGAAGTTTCATGGATAGCTCTTCATAAGTTCCAAACCTTTCTCCCATGTTGTCCTTGGGTTTGCTCAATATGTATTGAACATAGTTCTCCAATATTTACCCATCTACTTCATACCCCATTGGCATTACCCAGATAGTCCTAGGCTAAACAACTTCCATTAGGTATTGGTCTTTTGTAACCATGAAACAAATAGTATCCTTATATTTTTCAACAATTTTCCTAGGAATTGTTTCTCTAGCCTGCATTAGCCCCCATAAGGCTGTGTTTTTCTTATTAACACTTCTAATTCTATTTAGATGGTTTTTGATTTGGACAGCTACTAGTTTACTGCTTAACTAGATCAAATTCTTCATGTTTGGTAGTTCATTCATAAAATAAAAGAATAAATAGATGACCAACGCACCATATTTGAAGGGGTGGTTCTTTCTTTCCTTTATCTTCTTCAGGTCCTCCAGTAATTGGGTTCACAGCATTTCACACAAATCATAATCTACATTCTCTTTGACCATTTGATATGCAGTATATATTGTTGTTCCTAAGACAGAGTTCTCCCAGTTGGAGAAATAGATCTTGTAGCCCAAAACCATTGAAGTGAATCTTACATCATGATCTGTGATATCATTGATAGTCAGTGCCCTCTTGTCAAACTTTTCTCTAGTGGCCTTTGTAATAGTCTGATTCTTCATAGCTTTCAACAAGGGCACACTTCTAGTGGAACTTAATCCAGTCACTACCCTAATTGCTCCCTTGGTGATTTGGAAGGGCTGCCCTAACCACATGAATTCGGCTCAGAATGTACCTTACCCATTCATCCTTCGCAAACGTAGGAAAATCCACATATTGAATAAACTTCTTTTCCTTTAGGGTTTTGTATTCCTTTTTGAGGTCAAACTGGTCATCAGTTAGATGCTTGAGATACAAATCTATCAGACAAATGTTGTTGTGTTCATCTAAAGCAACATGAATCTCTACCCTAACATCCTCAACATACAAGACTCTGTAAGGTATTTCTAAAAATACACCCATTTGATCCACTTCAGTTTCTTTATGAGGGTGTTTCTTGAACTTGGATTGAGGGTGTTAAGTAATATCTACAATTTGTGGAGTTGCCATACCAAAGATTCAATAGATTCAAAATTAGGGTTTCTACAAAAATACCTTGATATACCGAGCTTGGATTTCCTTCGTCTGAATCAATTGAAGCTTTGAATGTTTGTTGCACCTTGAAATCTCTCTCTAACATCTAAAAATCTTTGAATGCAAAGTGAATTATAGGAAAAATGACTTGCCTTTCATCCTCCGCACTTGACCTAATCATTATTAAATGCTTGTTCTCAAAAAGCTATTGAAAACCCCTCACTATAGAACATAGTCGATTAAGAATGCTCCACAATATGCCACATTGACCCTTTTTCTTCCAATTTTTCTTTTAAGAGCTTTGTCACATCAGATTAAACATCTTTGTGCTTGATTCTGGCACCCACTTTCTAGCTGGGGGTTTGAATTTTCAACACTACTCCCCCTAAGCTAGAGCTCTCGATTTACTTCTAGGAGGAAGTATCTGCATCATATACTATTGCAGATTGATCCCTGACTTCAATTACTTCTTTCTGGATCTATACATTGTCCATTTCTTTCTTGGTTTCAACCAAATTTCCCTTATCATTTCTCTGCTCTATTTTCTTTTCTTTAGAATAGTGATTTCTCTTCACATTTCTGCTTCTACAAAATATTGCCACATGTCCAAATTCGTTGCAATTGAAGCACATCACATTCTTTTGACCTTGATTCTCTCCATTGATTGAATTTGATCTACATTGATTTGCCATATGTCCAAAACTATTGCATGTAAAACACTTTCCATTGAATGATTGACCGTTCCTTGTATTTTGAAAGTTAGTTCTTATCGAGCTTCTGCATTCATTTGATATGTGCCCCATTTTATAGCATGCATTTCACCTAATAGAATTCTAACTTACTTTACTTCTACATACTACAAGTTTATGACTAGTTCTATTGCAAGTGAAGCATTTACCTTTGAATGATTGTTCATTCCTCCCATTGTTGAAACTTTTCCTGATCTAATTTCTACATTCATTATCTCTATGACCAATTTCCTTGCAATTGAAACACTGACTAGAGAATGATGGAATCTTTTGATTTATTTTGCTGCTACACTGAGTAACCTTATGACCATACTTATTGGATGAATTGCAATAACCATTGAAGGATGGGTACCTTTGTGCATTTGGTTGTCTGATTGGAGGTCTTCTAGGTCTTCTTTTCTAATTTGTGAATTGATTTTCTTTGTTTTGCTGTACTTTAGTGATTGCTTGACCAGATTTTGAACTTTCCCCTTTTTCATATCCCAAACCTTGATTGTCATCTGCATTCTTCTAGTTGAAAATCATTTCATCAACCTTTGCAGTGCTTATCTTGAATATTTCTTCAAGGCTTTTGGCATTTTCTAGGTCTGTTTTTAGATTTGCAATCTCTTTTTCAAGTTTTACACAATCTTCTGATCTGTTCTTCATAATTAAATTTAGACAATCTTCTGCTCTTGTTCTTTCTAATAGTTTTTCTTTCAAAACATTCAAGGCTTCATTTGCTGATAACAATTGATCACTGACTTCTATGTATTTATCTTTAAATTTCTTGACTTGCTCTTTTAGCTTTAAGATACATTCATTGGCTTGTTGCAAGTTTTCTTTCAGATCCCTGACCTCTACTTCAGTGTTCTAAAAATATTTTCAAGCTTGGTCACTCCACAAGCCTAGAACATGCTGGCTCACTACCATGAAGTACAACTAGGTTTAGCAGGCTCACTGCCTCAACCCTAAACCTAGAAAGATTTCAATAAGGGCTGTTAAACCCTATTGAAGGCTCACTACCTTGATGATGAAAGCTTGCTTCTAGTCATATTGCACATGAAAAACTAAATACTACTTAAGCATCTGCCACTATGCCAAGGTGCAGTCATTTAGCAACTAAATTCTGAATCCCAAGTCTCCATCACTACTGATCTTCTAACTCTGCTCTACTATTCACATACTCACATCACACACATAGACCACACTTCAGTCAACCTAAATTCATTGCTCTTATATATTTGCATCATGATTTGATTCATAGTCAGGTCGGCATCCAAGAAGGAAACATGTACATAGAAAGATGTAGCTTGTCGACTCAATCTAGTGTACTAAAAGTTACGTGGACCCAAATCTTTTCCCAAATGTGTTCATATAGGTTAGCTCTAATCATTCAATTACTTACATAGATCCTCCAAACATTAACTCTTCTCCGCACAATTATTTAACATACTTGTCAGCCTCTTCCTTAAGAACATGCTTAACAACTTCATCTACTGATTTACAACTTTTATTACAGATCTCAAAACACCTTCAAAATCATATGAAGGACTCTTGACATATTCATAATCTTACCCTTAGAACTGCAAGGCATGATATCATCTTGCAGAGAAATGCGGACCATCCGAACTCAGACTTTATCTTTGTCAAACACTATGCAGATACTTAGTAGCTTGTAGCTAACCTTTTGATGGACTTCAAATCTCCTAACTCTAGAATAAGACACTTCACATAAGTGTTTACAACACCTCAAAACCACATAACAAAACACTTATCTTCGAAGGAATGCGGACCACTGCACTAGACCCTGTTCACTATTCCTACTATACCTTTTCTTATCTGAACTTAGACAATTCTTCAAGGTGACTAGCGAAGGAGATCAAGACTTAACCTTTGAAGCATAACACTATCAAACAACTGAGAACATCATACCTGAACTGCACTATCGGATCATCATCTGCAGAGACATACTATTTGACTTATTGTCCTCTACTTAGAAAATACTTTCCATACTTAGCCATTTTCTGTCAACTGGACCTGGGATCCACACGTTCTTCTAGAGATATCTCTTCCTATCATGGTGATAAGATATCTAAGCCTTGTTGCCATCAATGACAACATACAGGTCCATATCGAAGCAGTGTCTCTTGCCAACAAATAAAATATTGTAAAATCGTGGATTGAAGGGGATTTGATCAATTAACTATTTGAACATGTGTTTATTCAGTTAACGTGGTATAAATAATAGTTTAGGGGTGTCTAGAGATGGTTTGGAGATGTTTAGTGATGGTTTAGAGGAGTTTAGGGATGAATCAGGGATGATTAGGGATGTTTAGGGATGAATAAGGATAGTTAGTGATGGTTAAGGATGAATTATGGATGTTTAGGGATGAATAGGGATGTTTAGGGATGAGATGAAGAGTGGAAAATTTTATGTGTCTACATTTTGACCCTCTTTGAGATGGTGTTGCGAAGTAACATCATTTGAAAGAATGATAAAACTTAACACTAGGTAGGATAGAAGGTATAAAAATGCCCTAGCCACTCCAAGCGAGAGTGATAGGGAGGGATGATGGTAAGGATGAATAGTAGGGATGATGCCCCCTCGAGAGGGTAGGTAGTTTTGAAGAATACAGGTGCACTCTCAAAAGGATGGTTGGATTAGAAAGAAGAGGGTGGAATATTAAAAGACCACATGGATTGGGGGATAAGATAGGTTGGGTTTAAGGCATTGGAGGAAGGGGGTAATGGGGGATAAATTATAGGATGAATTATGAGATAGAAAGATGGGATGAAAAGATTAAGGAGGAAAATTGATGTATGCGACATATAAATGCCCAACATAATACAACCTTGTCTAGACGTGTGAAGAAAACTTAGAGCATAAGTCCTTATTACACATAAGGTATTGAATGGCCTTAGATGCAAAAGGATGACTGGTATGCAAAAGATGTTCCAACACACACAAGATATGAATATTAGTTGGAGTAATGATAGTTCTTGACCCCATGGATTATGTGTTATGTTGCACTGATAAATGAGAGCCATCTTTATTTGATATGACATGAGAAGTTATGTACCAAGGTATAAGGAACCAGGGTGACAATGTGTCACATTTGTAAAAGCCAACTAATTAGGTCACAAGAATCCATATGTCATATAGCACCATGATACCGTTGTGGAAGGTAAGTTACAAGGACCCATACTAATGCAAGATAAAAGATAATGCACACACACAAGAAAGCACCCATTAAAAAAAATGATTCAAAGACAAACATGATGTTGCCCCTAGTCAAGCTGAAAAGCCAAAGTGTGATGGATTGATGATGTTGGATTGTGTTGTTGACAATAAGAACAACAAGAGGATTGGGAATGATATTCCCAATGATGATGATGGATGATTTGGATGCAAGGCTTGTAGAAATGATGGGAATAAGACCATGGATGCGATTGGATGATTCTAATTATGATGCTAGATTGCAATGCACATTGATAAGGATTGATCTTGTGATTTGGATTTTTGGTATATTTGTATATTTGGGGATTTGGATTACTGGGAGCGATGCATTGGTTTGCATCTAGGTAGCCTTTAGCTATATCCGAATGATAAGGGAAAGCCAAGTCTATTGACGAGGCATGATGGGGTGATGAGGATGAAATGATAAGGGGATAATGGATAACGAATATGAAAGGTTAATGATGAGGGGATAATGGATAGGGAGTATAAGGAAAGGATGTATGGATGAAAGTATAAAGGATGGTGTGGATAGGGTAATGAAGTGATGGGTTGATAGATAGGGGAATAGAGTGCTCAAACCGGATTCAAGGTATCAAAATCATAGTCAGGGGGAGGATAGGATGGGGATGTGGGAATAGGGGGATGCCATATTAGGAGGAAAGGATAGGGGATGAGGGAGGATAGGTGGGTGATAGAAGATGATGTTGTTGGGAATTAAGTTGTTTGTACATACTTTGCTTCCTTTCAGACATATGTAGGATGGATGGAGGAAATAGAGTGACCAAATGGGTAACATTTGGTGGTGTGAAGATGTGATTTTATAAAACCACATAAGGGACTAGGGGTTGAGAGAGGGGGCAGGATGGTGGATAGAGGATAGAGGATAGATGGAATGTGCATAGGTGATCTGCAAGGACTACATTATGTAGGAGGAAAAGGACCCACTCAAGATATGTGTCATGCATGTCGAGGTTCTATGATGGTGGGGATGGATGGACATTATAGGATATGCTTGGAAGGAAGGTATGTCAAGGTGTGGCCAAGGCATGTCTTATATATTTTGTCCTTGTCCTTTGTAGAATCACAAGAGGGGAAGGAGGATGAAAGGAAGATGATAGGATATGATGGGAAGATGTAGTGGATAGGAAACAATAGGATAAGTGGATAGGGATAGTGGAAGGGATTAATAGATAAGTAGATGGATGACGTGATAATAGGATGTGGAAATGATAGGCTAGGAGAGATTTTCCCACAAGTGTAGGGTGCAAATGGATGGAAGATTACACATGATGACCACAAGGGGTTTTCATCATGGTACTTGCCCAAGGTTCCACAAGAAGTGGTTTTCACCATTGGACGAATTTATTTCTCTTGACTTTTTTGATTTTTTGATTTTTTTTTATTTTTTTGCTTGCCTTTTTGCTTGCTTTTTTTTTTCTATTTTTTTGGATTTTTTTCATTTGATAATTGGATGGGATGGATGGATTTGGATAGAGGAAGTGATTTGGAGGAGGATGTGGAAACAAGCATCTATTATAAATCAAGGTGCAAACCACACAACGGAAATATGATTTTAACCTTATTTCTATCCTCTAAACAATGTAGAATCAATGGAGATTACAATAGAAATAAAACCCACTACATAGAAATAACATGTATGAAGAAACTAAACACATAACATAGTATGTAACACAGAGAAAACCCTTTTAGGTAAAAACTCCACCAAGAAAAGAGGCTTCAAGTTGTATTATCTTCAAATATGAGATTACAATATATGCACTTCTTCTATTTTTTTAGTCCTTCAATCCAACAGCATTTGTAATACTTTGATACACAGCCATAATACCATATCCTTATAAAATGGGTTTCCTTCTAGGGAAAGACAAACCAACAAAATCTCCACCATCAAATCTATGACCTAATGATGAATGGTCCAGATTTACAATGGTAATATATATATAAAATGTGGCTTCCGGGGGTGTTGCCCTAGACCCTCATGGGGTGTGTGGCCCCTGGACCCCCTGTTGGGGGGGGCATCTCCTCATACCTCACAAGGATGGTATCCCCCTACAACCTCCCTTGGATAACCTACATCCATCAGGTCCCTGGATCAAACATGCTGCTAAAACAAGATCGCTACTTGGTGAATACTTCATCCCTTATGAATGATTTACAAACAATATTTGGAGTAATTAATTACATAGGATTTACAAGATTGATGGCACCTTAATCCTAACAGTGATAGCATCCCATGTTGGATGGATGTTGCACATGGACCATGTCAAATGTCTCTATGCATATGGGTGTTGGTAAATTATTGAGATGGTGATGGAGTGGATGGCGATAGTGGATCATGATGCAGATTATGGATGGGTGAATGATTAGATTAATAAATATATATTATGGATGGATGGATTATGCAAAAGCATGGATCATAGGGATGTGATGGGGGAGAAATTTAGGATAGGGGATATAAGATGGAGGGATGAAGGCATGTTGGAATGTCATGCCAATCAAGACCAATGGTTGTACACACTGTTATGGATGTTGAAGCTAATATTTGGGATGGGGAGTTGGGAGCAATGGGGATGTTTTATTATGGGATCGGGATGAAGGATTGGGGGATTTTTGATTTGGGAATTTAGGGACCCAAAAATATTTAGGATTTTTAGGATTTTTTGATGGGGAATGGGATTTTTTGGATTTGGGAGTGGAGTGAAATGTGGATTCTCTACTTAGATGTGGTTCATTTTGCTTAGGGACCTAGATCATTTTTTGCATTTCCTTTTGGGGGTGTGGGCTTTTGTTACCTTTTGTATTTTTGATTTTGCTTAGATTGTGCATATTGATTCCTTACAACATGATACTCTTTAGGATTTTGATTTTTCATGTTATGTGTGGAGGCATCCAAATTATTATTTTTGAATCTAATGGGGTGTTTGATAGCTTCATGTTCGGATGGTGTGTTCATTCATTGATCTTGATTAGGAATTTTGGGGGATCAAGATTTATGGATGGGGAAATTAAGGATGGGGTATAAGGGGATTTGAGGATGGGGATATTAGGATTTAGGAGGAGTGGATGAAGTGTGGATTTGGGGAGATGTATGGTCACATGCTTTTTGTGATTGGTAGATGAAATAAGATGGAGGAGGGATGGTAGCTTATGTTTTGAAGGTGCGATGAGTTGCACCGGATTTGGGATTGGAAGAAGTGTATTAAGGAGGTGCGTGGGTGGTACCAACATTCTTAGATTGTTTTCCTTGGGATGTATAGCCAAGACCATGTGTGCGAGGATGGATTTTGACATGGATGGGCTCCAAAATAGTATTTTCATGAAGGCCTAGGACTTTACCTTGATAGTTCATGTTTTGGAGTATACAATGTGCGATAGGATGCGTGTTCTTTTGGAAACAAGATGTGAGTCCATTTCTAGATGGAGGGGGATAAATGGTGGAAGAAAGTTGTTCCTCTCCTACAAGAGAACCACCATGAAGGAAGGTAATAGGACCAAGATGATAAGATAGTAGATTTGGGGTGGGGTCAATAGGTGATGGTAAAGGGTTGATGGGAGATGGTGAAGGAACGATGGGAGATGGTAAAGGATTGATGGGGAGGATGGGGGTCAATAAGATATGGCATGGGATTGAGAAATGGAGGATTTGGGATGCTTGAATCATGATTAGGATGGGGGTGGATGTTTTGACATACTTTGGACTAGGCTATTGACATAGTTGCGTTTGCGTGGATGGTGTGATGGGGGAGGAGCATGTAGTTTCCATTAGTTGAATAGGCTCATTGGATGGGGTAGATGGAGGAGAGGACGATACTTTGGATAAGACTTTGGATAGGATGGAGGAAGATGATGATGTGTTTTTGATGGGTGTGTGGTGGACGATAGGGTCATCAACAACACATGTAGGTGATTGGGAAGTAGTTGGATGACATGACTCCACAAGTTGGATTTGGAAATTTTTCTCTACATCCTTAGCAAAGAGTACTTGGAGAAAGGATGATGTAGTTTAGTAGGGGATTTGGATGATGGAGTAGATGGTGGATTGGATAGTGGGGTAGATGGAGAGGTTGATGGGTAAGGAGATGGTGGATTTCGATATGACAAATTTGGATAAGGAGATGATGGATCTGGATAAGTTGAATGAGGATAAGAAGGATGTGATGGACTAGGGGATGGTGGATTTGGATATTATTGGTTTGGGTAAGGAGATAATGGATTTCGATAAGTGGAATAAGGATAACAAGGATGTAGGTAAGAAGTGGAGGTGATAGGGATTTCATATGAGAGTGGATGTTGGGATGTGGATGGGGTATAGAATGGATTTCCCTTGTCAAGGGTAGCATAAAGATGACCATAGGATATTCAATGAGGTGTGGGGGCATAGCTTGTGCTAGCCAATGCATGATCATAAGGTGCTTTCATATTTATGGATAGCCTAGGGTGGTTTATGGGAAGCTTGCTGGCAATGATTTCATCAAGGATTTTGAGTTTATCTTGTTTAACAATATCACAAAAAGTATATCAAGTCATGATTGGATTTGGATTTAGGATGATGTGACGTAAGAGAACTTTATGAAATTGATTTGGATTCTAGATTATAGGGAGATTTCAATTGATTTGGATTAATTAGGATTGGATTTGCATCAATCAAGGCCAATAATATATGACACTTGATGCTAGGATGGATTTGATTTGATTTGATTAGTCAAGGTCAATGATATATGCCACTTGACAGGATTTGGATTAATTGGGGTTGATTTTGGATTAGGCCAAGGGCCCTTTGATGGTTGGCTTGGATTGGATTTGATTAGTCCAAGGGCCCTTTGGGTGGTGATTTGGATGAAATTAGATAGAGTATGATTAGGATTTGGAGAGGGTTGAAAGAGGTTAAGTCCTTAACCAAAATTTGATTTGAAAATGATGACTTTTGGACTAAGGATTGGAAATGGAATTTGATTAGGGATGGATAGAGGAATGATGGATGTTTGATTTAGGATGAGGGATAATTAAAAGGGGTTGGAATTTGGATGAAAGTGGATTAAGCTCAATAATGGGATTAGGATTAGGGGGTTTAATGGATGAGATAATTAAGGATAATTGATGGGATTGGATTAGGAGGGATGATAGGTTTGGTTAGGGAGATGGGATGGGTTAAGATAAGAGATGGAATGGATTAGGATTGGATGATGAAGATGGATTATGATTAAGGTTGAAATGGATTATGAGAGACTTGATTAAGCTTAAATAGAGGGATTGGATCAAGCTCAATTGATGGGAATTGTTTAGGATAATGGTGATGATTGGAAAATGGATGTAGGATTAGAGGGATAAATGATTAGTATAAGATGGTTAGGATAATGGATTGGATTAGATGTGGAAGAGAGTGGGAATTATGTGGATAATGGATTTGGATTAAGATGATGAGGAAGTGATTAGGATTGATTTAGGATGGAGACGGAGAATTGGATTAGGGAAATGCATTATGATGATTAGGATAATGGAAAATGGATTAGGATATGGATTAGGAAGGTAATGGATATTGGATTAGAAAGTGATTAGAATGATAAGAAGGGATGGATCTAAAATATGGGATATGATTAAGCTCAAACAATGGGGTTTGAGAAAGGAGGGATTTTCAATAGTATTTGGAGGAGACCTAACCCAACATTAGGAGGGGTGCGGGCATGTGAAATTGATGGTTTTGATAGAGAATTTATTTGGATGACTAGGATAATGATTAGGATGAAAATGGATAATTAGATAAGTGATTAGGAGGGACCAGATTGAGAGATAAGGTGGATTCGAAAGAAATTGGATTAGGATGGTGTGGATTAAGAGGAAAATGAATTCTTTTGGATTTGGATTAGGATAATGGATGATTTGGATGAAATTGGATAGGTGATTAAGGATGGCTAGGTGCTTGACCTTAGGCAACTTTGCAATAAAATAAATACACATACATGTACAATTCTTGCAAAGGATTTGGGTTTGATTTGGATTGAGGGGATACATGGGTTTCAATGATGAAGACATGCTAAACACACCAACACCCTAGATTAGTCAAGCGAGAGTGACATTTCTTGTGGATCTCATGAAATGGTTGTGGGTCAATCCCAAATCAAAATAGAGAAGAGATTCCCACCCCCATTAATACCATAGTTCTATAACTTGGATATATAGGGAATATATGGTGATGTGCCACCATACACCCCTTAACTTGGAGACTTTTGTCTTACCCAAAGTAGACCCTATCTCAAGTATAATGGTACATGTGAGCTTCTTCCCCTCCTACTGCAACAATGCACCACAAGATATGATAATGAAGGGTCTTGAACTAGGATGTACGGGCTTCTAGGGGATATCCTGGATACACACAAGGTGTGTGAGGCCTATGTCCATGACATGAGGGGTATGTCTAATGGCATGGTGCGATAGGGTAACCCATTGTCCTCCTTCACTTTGCAAGGTATAAAGTTCTTACAAGCTTCAACCAAACAACAAATGCACCCTAATGGAAGAGTCTTTTGATTCTCTTCCAAATTTCTATACCCCACTAGAACATGAGGGTTGAGGTCATCCCCTTGGTGATGAAATACAAGGCAAGCCCCTTAGAGGAAAAAACCCAAGGTGTTTTGATCTCCAAGATCACCAAATGGCATGAGGAGAGAGCATACACACCAAGGACCTTAAGATGAACAATGATAACAAAGATTAGATCAAATCAAGGTCTTTGATCTCTAAGATAACCAAATGGCATGAGGAGAGAGAATACACCTTGAAATGACCCCAAACAAAGAAAACAAGTTCTTGTTAACTCTAAAAAGAAATATTCCTAATTTTAGTGGAAAAAAGATGATTCCTTGGGCAAGCGGGGCTGCAAAACCACAAGGGGTGTATGCACAAAGATGGGGGACCAAAAAGTCACCACCATGGGACTTTTGGGTTCAAAACAAGAAAAACATGAGGGTGATATAACCCGCTCGCATTTTTCTGTGACATAAAAGGTTAAAAAAACTTTTATTCTTCCATTTCACTATGACCAAAGGAATTTGTCTTCAAAAAAATTAAGAGGAAACTGTGAGCACATTTAATGAAAGCCTCTACAAGCACGTGCAAGAGAGAAAACATCATTTTCATGATGCCACCTCACCGGCAAAGACATTGTGCAGTAAATTTGGAGGGTCTAGAAGTAGAAGAAGGTAGGGTTTGATCAATTTTTGTTAGTTTGAGAAGAACTTTTAAATTTTGCAATGTTTAATTAGTTTTTATATCGCATTTATAGTTATTGAGGCAAGAGCAAACCCAAATCTAGCTAATGAGGGTGAAAAGAATCCCCAAAACCCTCCAAACCCTCAAAACCCACCTTCACTTCCTCACAATGTAAGGGATACTCAAGAAAACTACCTACGTATAATAGAAGAAAATAAGAAACATCTTCAAACCCTTATTTGAACACTAAACAATCCAAGTGCAAGCACCGATCGTAGGAGGGCACTTGTGAAGTCACTAGAGGAGATTGTTTCCCACACTGATTCAGTGACAAAACAAATCACCAAATTCCAAGTCTATAGGGAGAGGTGTCAGCAATACTATGTTGACAAGTTGTCATATGAACAAGTGAAAAATAAAAAAATTACAAAATCTCAATTATGTGCACACTTTATTAATCCCAAAATTGGCCAAAGATTAGAAGAAACTTGCAAACAATTTCCTATTCATTGGTGTAGGAATGAAGAAATATCCTAAAACTTTTGGGATAGATGGTACATGGTCTTCTATGAGCATCGATGCAACAATGATGAGGTACCACAATATTTCTTGAGGAAACTTCATTGCGAGTTTGTCCTCAAGAAGATTCCTAATTATTTTGACATTCGTGAGTTACAGGGTAGAGGTGGTGGCTCTTCCCAAGATAGAGCTAGAGCTTAGTGAGATGAAAACCATGTGCCTGTACCCCTATTGAGGGTAGAACATAGGTCACTCCCTTCAACTTTGAAGGAGAGTGTTGAGGTGGAGACATTACATTCATTGACTACTCTCACCCAAACTCTATCACAACATGTTGATGATCTTTCCCAAGCCAATGAGGGTGAGAGTAGTAGGCGTCATGTGTCCCCACATTTGTGTAGTTCATGTGGGAACTTGTGTGATTATGGGACACAGGACTCTCGACAGGATGCTGTGACGTAAGGGCAAGATCCAATGATGGAGGCATCCATATTGGATGATCTTGTTATCAGTGACGATCTCTTACAATGTACATTTGGTATTTACTCTCAGGTAATTTGTTACAAGTTTCATTTTGATTTAATATATTGTTATTTTAAATTTGTAAATAATTTTATATGATTATCTATATTATATGTCAAATGTATGTAATTGTCTACATAATGAAATTCTAGGGTCAGAGTCTTCATCCTACCTCCGTTAGCCATCCATGGTGGGTTATGAGAGGAGGTCAAGTCAGTAGGTATGTAATTTATCACATGATCATAATTATTGTAGATATGTCAATGGTAATATTATTTTGTGACAATTTGATGACTTCAACAGTCACCAACACCTCCACACTCTCCTTGGTCTCCTGGACACATATCCACCACTTTTACGGAGGTAAATTTAACCATTTCTAATCATTATGCATTTTTAAAATTATGTTATGTATTTATTTTGGTCGAATAATCTTGAACTTGATTTTCAAATGCTGAATGTGGAGACTCCTCATCTTCATGAGTTAGTGCAAATAGGCATTGTTGCAGCCATGATGTCTTCAAATCCTTTGACCGAGGTATGAGCGAATAACATGAAAATGTCATAATTTTGTATTTCTTGTTTTATCTCATGTCATTTGATGTACATAAATGATATCTATGTTTAGTCAATTTTGCTTCTTGATGCTTCTCACAAGAGGTCAAAACTCCAGCCCATCCAACTATGAACAAAGAAGCTAGAGACAAGATGATGGAGAGTGATCATCGGATGGCAAAAAGTGATCGATTACATATGTGATGTTATATATTTCATGTACATTTTATGTAGTAATGTGCATATTGTTTGATTGTATTAACAGGTGGGGCTGCATGAACTTTTGTAGAAGAGGTCTACTCGACAACAGAGAGATGATGAGTCACAGATTGGCTCTCCATCTTCATGGTCAAGCAAGGGCTGCCAATTATTTCATAAAAGTCCATAGGAAACTAGTTTTTGGGACATTTTTTGTATGCCTAGATGGCTTTTTATACATACTTTTGTATGTCACTGATGTATATTTTTGTATATATGCCTATATGGCTTTGTTTAGACATGCCTTTATGGCTTTGTATGTAAACTAGATGTTATGTTCATGACATTATGTATATGACACTTTATATTAAATATTTTATATGATGATCAATTATTGTTACAGGAATTTGGTTTTACATGTGCTAATTGCATTTGCTTGAAAGTTTATAAATCATTTTCAAATAATCTATTTTGTGCATATCTTGCAATAATTGCATTCCGTGGGATTATGCATTTCTTTGAGGCATCATTTCAAATAGTTCACGTGCCTTGTCTATGCTTCCACACTTTCCATACATGTCTACAAGGGTAGCTGCAAATACAATACATGTGACAAAATTCTTATATAATTTATGCTTTGATGGTTGTCCACATCATGTTCCCCAGATCCCATTCTGGCATAGGCAAGGAGGAAGTTGGATAAGGTTGTGTAATTTGGTTTTAGACATGCCAAACTTTGTGTTTGGTTGAAATTTACTTTTGTGCATTTGCTTGAGAGTTGTTAAAGCCTTATGAAAAATCCATTTCGTGCATATCTTGCAATCATTGCATTCCACGAGAAAACATTTATTTGAGGCATCATGTCAAATAGTTCACGTTCATTGTATATGCTTCCACACTTTGCATACATCTCTTGCAGGGTACTTACAACTACAACATTTGATAAAAATTCCTAGATCCTTTATGCTTTGATGGATGTCTATATTGCATTCCAAAGATACCACTTCTAAGGTTTTTGGAATTTGGCTTTACACTCGCCAATTGTATTTTCTTGAAACTTTCTAAAGGCTTATCAAAAAATACATTAAATGTTCATATCTTGCAATCATTTCATTCCATGAGCTGACATTTCTTTGAGGCATCATGCCAAATAGTTCATGTGCCTTGTCTATGCTTCCACACTTTGCATACATGTCTCTAAGGACAGTTGCAACTACAACATCTAACAAAATTCCCATATGTTTTATCCTTTGATGGATGTCCATTTTGGCATAGACAAGGAGGATACTGGCTAAGGTTGTGGAATTTTTCTTTACACCTGCCAATAGCATTTTCTTGAAAGTTTCTAAAGCCTTATCAAAAAATCCATTTTGTTCATATCTTGCAATCATTGCATTCAATGAGGTGACATTTCTTTAGGGCATCATCCCAAACAGTTCACGTGCCTTGTCTATGCTTCCACACTTTGCATACATGTCTACAAGGGTAGCTGCAGTTACAGCATGTGACAAATTTCCTATATCCTTTATGCTTTGATGGTTGTCCATACGCTATTCCAAACAATCTATTTTGGTGGATGTCCATACCCTATTCCAAAGATCCCATTTTGGCATTTACACCTGTCAATTGATTTTTCTTGTTTCTAAAGCCTTATCAAAAAATCCATTTTATGCATATCCTGCAATCATGGCATTCCATGAGACCACGTTTATTTGAGGCATCATGTCAAACAATTCACTTGTCTTATCTATGCTTCGACATTTTACATACATGTCTTCTAGGGTAGTTGCAACTACAACATCTATCAAAATTCCCATATCCTTTATGCTTTGATGGATGTCCATGTACCATGTTCCAAAGATCCCAATTTGGCATAGGCAAAGAGGATGCAGTCAAAGGTTGTGGAATTTGGATTTACACCTACCTATTGCTTTTGCTTGAAAGTCTCTAAAGCCATATCAACAAATCCATTTTGTGCATATCCTACAATAATGGCATGTTCCATGAGACCGCATTTCTTTGAGTCATCATTCCATGCAAGTACAATATTTGATAAAATTCCCATATGCTTCCACATTTTTCATACCTAGTTGTTGTACTAGACTCTTTTTGTATCATGTCAAATAGTTCACTTGCCTTGTCTATGCTTCCACATTTTGCATACATGTCTTCTAAGGAAGTTGTAACTACAACAACTATCGAAATTCCCATATCCTTTATGCTTTGATGGATGTCCATGTACCATGAACTCCAAAGATCCCACTTTGGTATAGGTAGAGAGGATGCAGTGTCGAATTTGGCTTTACACCCATTGATTTTTTTTCTTGAAAGTTTCTAAAGCCTTATCAACAAAACCATTTTGTGCATATCCTACAATCATGATATTCCATGAGTTTCTATTTCTTTAAGGCATCATGTCAAACAATCCACTTGCCTTTTCTATGCTTCCACATTTTGCATACATATCTCCTACGATAGTTGCAACTGTAACATCTTACAAAATCCCCATATCCTTTACGATTTGATGGATGACCATGTACTATGTCCCAAAGATCTTAGTTTGGCACTAGTAGAGAGGATGTAGTCAAAGGTTGTGGATTTTAGCTTTACACCCACCAATTGGTTTTTCTTGAAAGTTTCTAAAGCCTTATCGACAAATCCATTATTTGCATATCCTACAACCATACCATTCCATGAGACCACATTTCTTTGAGGCATCATGTCAAATAGTTCACTCACCTTCTCTATGCTTCCGCATTTTGCATACATGTCTTCTAGGGCAGTTGCAACTACAACATTTTTCAAAATTCCAATAGACCACATTTTTTGGAGGCATCATTCAATGCAACTACAACATTTGATAAAATTCCCATATGCATTTTGTAAGAATACATGTGATACTATATATTTCTATATGATTATCCTAATTAGTAAGAATTAATAAGAAAGAAGCATAATGGCAATAATTAGCATTCAAAGATTTTTAATGAAGACCTAGGGTTTGGGTGCCAATGGCAACTCACCAAACCCTTGGATCAATCTTTATAAATGAAGAGATTTTATGATTTAGACTAATATAGATGCTTGGGTATCACATGATCATATTGAGATCTAATCATTGCTTTGTTTCTTGTAGGGTTTGTTTCCATGCTCTTAATCGAAATAATCAAGGTTATGGGACAACAAGGTTATGGAATAGCTCTTCTCATGTCATATGAGGAGATCATGGTCACAATACCATCAAGATGTTGTGAATTTCAATAATAAATTTCCATCTTTCCAAACCCTACTATCATACACAGTTAAGAAAGCACAAAACAATCAAAAGCATGGACGGTCAAGGGACTATCATGAAATCATAAGGTTGTTATCCATAGGGGGATTGCCTTGAAATATGTATGACCATGCTAAATTGCTCCTTATCAAGGCCATGATGTGTCAAAAAGGTGAAGTTACTAGGTGAATGTGAGAAGTCAGTTTGAAAGAAGGTTTCAAAAGAGTATATGATGTTGTCATAGTCATGAAAGACTATCATTATGCCATCTTAGAGACCCTATGACTCAAGAAATCGCCATGAAAATGATGTTGAGGAGTCTTCTTAGGGTGTGAGGGGTAATCAAAGGGATTTCAAGGAACATCAAACACTAAAAGAAGGGATCTTTCCAAGATCTTTTTTAGGACTGTTAAAATCGTGAACAACCATCAAGGTCTTCAGAGTATTTACTAATCATCATACCATTATTCACATTTTAGCACTGTCAACACATATTAGGATAGTGATGTTCTAGAAAAATAGAGAAGGCTATTATAAATATCTTAGAACACTCATTTTATAAATGTATAGTTATATGCAAATGGTAGCAGTCATATGCCAAGCTTATAATGGTCATATCAACCTAAGGACTACTTGATTGAATCCTCAAGGCTAGGAGTGACATTTTGCATTCAATAGCTTGTGGGGTAGAATGGACTTCACTAACGCATCGGGGTGGGTGGGTAAATGCCAAGGGAGGTCTGATTTCATGTGCCAAGTGCCCCAGTCATTCGGGGCAGTAGGCTACTGGCAAAGGCCCTTAAGATCCCTAAGATGAAAAATTGCCAAATTTTGACGGAGTAGTCCTGAGAATTCATGGTGGAAGGGAATGTTTTGTTTGGACCTACAGGTGCATGTGGGGTCCATCCACAATAACCTCTCTTAGTTTTGGTCAACTCTAGTCCATTTGACTATGCCACAATCAAATGCATTCTTGCAAAATGCTTTAGTTTCATGTAGTGGAAAGGTGTTAGGAGTGACATTTTGTATTCCATGGGTCATGGGACCAAATGGACTTCCCCAACACATTGGGGTGGGTGGGTAAATTCTATGGGATGTCTCTTTTCATGTGCCAAGTGCCCCAATCATTTAGGGTAGCAGGCTACTGACAAAGTCCGTTAAGATCCCTAAGACAAAAAAAATTGCCAAACTTTGATGGAGCAGTTCTTGGAATTCGTGGTAGCTAGGAATGTTTCATTTGGACCTACAGGTGCATGTGACGTCCATCCAAAATAACCTCTCTTGGTTTTGGTTAACTCTAGTCCATTTGACTGTGCTGAAATCAAATGCATTCTTGCAAAATGCTTTAGTTTCATGCAATAGAAAGGTGCTAGGACTGACATTTTGCATTCCATAGCTCATGGGGTTGAACCGATTGTGCCAAATGTCAGGGTGGGGGGGTAAATTCCATGGGAGGTCTTGTTTCATGTGCCAAGTGCCCTAGTCATTTGAGGTAGCATGCTACCGACAAAGTCCCTTAAGATCCCTAAGATGAAAAAATTACCAAACTTTGACGGAGCCGTTATCAGAATTCGTGGCACTTGGGAATGTTTCATTTGGACCTACAGGTGTATGTGGCATTTGTCCACAATAACCTTTCAGCCAACTCCATTCCATTTGACTGTGCCAAAATCAAACGTATTCTTGCTAAATGCTTCAGTTTCATGCTATGGAAAGGTTGCCAAGTGCCATATTTTTTGTTCTGCTCATCGTGGGGCCAAAACAACTGTGTCAACACATTGGGGTGGGAGGTTAAATGCTAGGGGAGGGATCGTTTCAAGTCCCAAGAACCCCAATCGTTTGAGGCAGCAAGCTATCGGTAAAGTCCCTTAAGATCCCTAAGACGTAAAAACTACCAAACTTTTACATAGCAGTTCTTGGAATTCATGGTAGCTGGGAATGTTCTATTTAGACTTCCAAGTACACATGGGGTCTGTCCATAATAACCTCTCTCAGTTTCAGTCAACTCCAGTTCCTTTGACTGTGCTGAAATCAAACAGATTCTTATAAAATGCTTCAGTTTCATGTAGTGGAAAGGTGCTAGGAGTGACATTTTGCATTCCATAGGTCATGGGGCCGAATGGACTTCACCAACACATTAGGGTGGGTGGGTAAATGCCAAGGGAGGTCTCATTTTGCATGCCAAGCGTCCCAGTTGTTCCAAGTTATAAGATACTAAGAAACTCAAAAGGTACTAGGAGTGACATTTTGCATTCCATAGCTCGTAGGGCCGAACAGACTTCACGAACACGTTGAAGTGGGCCAGTAAATGCCAAGGGAGGTCTTGTTTTGTGTGCCAAGGGTCCCATTCATTCCGGGCTGTAAGCTACCAACGAAGTCACTTTGTAAGTAGCTTGCAGGCTAGAATGACTAAGATGCTTGGCACATGAAATGAGACCTTCCCTAACATTTACTCACCCACCCCAATGCATTGGTGCAATCTGTTCAGCCTCACGACAAGTATATCAAAAAATAAGGCACCTGGCAAGATTGTGTTGAATGAAACTAAAGCATTTTGCAAGAATGTATTTGATTTCAGCACGGTCAAACATACTGGAGTTGACCAAAACTGAGAGAGGTTATTGTGGACATACCCCACATGTGCCTATAGGCCCAAACAAAACATTCCCATCTACCACAAATTCTAAGAACTGCTCCATCAAAGTTTGGTAGTTTTTATGTCTTAGGAATCTCAAGGGACTTTGCTGATAGCTTGCTGCCCCGAATGATTGGGGTGCTTGGCACACGAAAATAGACCTCCCCTAGCATTTACCCACCCAAACCAATGCATTGGTGAAGTCCATTTGGTTCCATGACCTATGGAATACAAAATGTCGCTCCTAGCACCTTTCCACTACATGAAACTAAAGCATTTTGCAAGAATGCATTTGATTGCGGCACGATCAAACAGACTGGAGTTGACCAAATCAAGAGAGGTTATTGTGGGCAAACCCCACATGCACCTCTAGGTCCAAACAAAACATTTTTAGCTAGCACAAATTCAGAGGACTGCTCTGTCAAAGTTTGGCAGTTTTTCGTCTTAGGGATCTTAAGGGACTTTGCCGGTAGCCTGCTGCCCCGAACGATTGGGGTGCTTGGAACATAAAATGAGACCTGTATTGGCATTTACCCACCCACCCCGATGCGTTGGAGAAGTCTGTTCAGCCCCACGATCTATGTAATGCAAAATGTCACTCCTAGCACCTTTCCACTACATGAAACTAAAGCATTTTGCAAGAATGCATTTGATTGCGGAATGGTGAAATGGACTAGAGTTAACCAAAATTGAGAGAGGTTATTGTGGATGGACCTCACATGCACCTATAGGCCCAAACAAAATCTTCCTAGCTACCACAAATTTTTAGAACTACTTCGTCAAAGTTTGGCAGTTTTTTCGTCTTAGGGATCTTAAGGGACTTTGCCGGTAGCCTACTGCCCCGAACAATTGGTACACTTGACACACAAAAAGAGACTTCCCCTAGCATTTAACCACCCACCTTGATGTATTGGTGAAGTTCGTTCAGTCCCATGGCCTATGGAATACAAATTGTCACTCCTAGCACCTTTCCACTGCATGAAACTAAAGCATTTTGCAAGAATGCATTTGATTGCGGCACGGTCAAATGGACTGGAGTTGACCAAAACTAAGAGAGGTTATTATGGATGAACCCCACATGCACTTGTAGGTCCAAACACAACATTCCTAGCTGCCACAAATTTTTAAAACTACTCCATCAAAGTTTGGCAGTTTTTGTGTCTTAAGGATCTTAAGGGACTTTACCAGTAGCTTGCTACCCTGAATGATTGGGGTGCTTGGCACATAAAATGAGGCCTTCCCTAACATTTACCCACCCACCTGGATGTGTTGGCATAGTTGATTTGGTCCCATGACATTCTTTAGACTTCCAAAACTTCCAACAACAACCACAATTCAACAATCAACATCAACATGACCTTAACACCATATTTTGTGATCAACATCATGAGGACACTGATGAAATATTTGACACATGAATACACTGAGAACATTGAAGACATGGAGAAAAAAAGGCATGAAGAAATGAACAAACTCTTGTCATGAGAAGAACCACAACCCAATCCAACTCCTGAAAGCATGACATGTTATGATGAAGAACCGCAACCAAATCCAATGATCCAATGGCATGAACCAATGACATAAGCAACTATGTCCTATTATTGTAACATGATAAACATGAATGTTATGAACTAACATCCAAACCCTGTGACATCAATCGTGATATGACATGAGTGAACATGATTAAGACCAATAAGGATCAACTTCATCCATCACTTAGATCTAACCCCATGAAGCATAACATTATGATGATGCAAACATCAAATGTATACCATAGCAAAAAAATCAAACCAATCATGAGGCCTTCACTGCTCAAGTTCATAGTTCATAGATCACAAAACCCAACAACATATCCTGAAAGCAAAATGGTATCATCAAATAATAGACAACCAATAGACCTGCACAATTCTACATTCCTTAATTTCAAGAAAATGCAATTGGCATGTGTAAAACCAAATTCATGTAATGATAATTGATCATCATATTAAATATTTAATATAAACTATCATATACATAATGTCATGAACATAACATCTAGTTTACATATAAAGCCATATAGGCATGTCTAAACAAATCCATATAGGCATATATACAAAAATATACATCGATAACATATAAAAGTATGTATGAAAAGCCATCTAAGAATACAAAAAAGTCCCAAAAACTAGTTTCCTATGGACTTTTATGAAATAATCAGTGGCCCTTTCTTAACCGTGAAGATGAAGGGCCAATTTGTGAATTATCCTCTCTTTTCCGTCGAGTAGACCTCATTGACAAAAGTTCATGTAGCTCCACCTGTTAATACAATCAAACAATATGCACATTACTATAGAAAATGTACATGAAATATATAACATCACATATGTAATTGATCACTTACCGCCATCTAATGATCAGTCTCCATCATCTTGTCTTGAGCTTCTTTGTCCATAGTTGGATGGGCTGGAGTTGTGAGCTCCTGTGAGAAGCATCAAGAAGCAAATTTGACTAAACATAAATATCATTTATGGATTCATACTACTATTTATATACAAAACAAAGTACAAGTAACCATCTAGGAAAATTTTATGCATACTTACAAATTAATCCAATGAACCATCTGGGTCTTCTCTACTCTTTATTCTATCAAGTATTGCCTCATGGTTAGACTCACACACCTTCCACAAGGTCTTGTTCAAAGTTCTACCTTGATATTGTATCAAATGAACATTGGTTGCCATGACAAGGTTTGAGTAATGAAGAATCTTCTGATGCATGTCAAAGTCCTGAAACAACCAATCATTAACACTCTTATGTGGGTACTTTTTAAGCCATGTTCTAGTAACAACCACTAAGCCTATAGGGTATTCAATGTTTTCTCCATCTGTAATTGGGGCCTCCAATTTCTTTTTGGCCTCAACATAATGACACAAGTAATAATCTATTCCTTCTTTGTTATCTTCATCTGCAATAACTACATAAACATGCCCTACAATGATATGTGCAACAAATTAGATGAAATTAGTCAACATTACAAAAATACTACAAAGTAAGATAACATTAGAAATTTCAAAAACTATGCAAGTAGATATATTACCTAGTTGAACTAGATCTTCTAGTGCTATTGAGGGTCGATACGTGCCTAGTGGGCTAAGATAACTGACATTCATCAACCCACTCCTTTGACTCACACGAAGCATTACACCACTCGATGATTGATTTTGCATCTGTCAACTTTGCATTGTCTTTATACTTTAACTCTTCTCGTGCTATGGCTCTTTTGATACATGCTCCTGCACCATCATGCTCCCCCTTTCCATGCCTTGCCTCACAAAAGTTCCACATATCTTGAACACCTATAGTATTATGCCTCTTTCTTAGCCAATAGAAATTCCACGAGTTCTTGAATTATGATGCATAGTTATCTGACCATATGATATGTTGATTGAACGATATGCCCCTTCTAGCCAAATCATTGTAGAACACCTGAAAGCAGCCTTGCACAAACTCTATGGAATGCATGCGACCATCACTTGTATATAAAAATGACACTCCCTTATGATCTTTCTATCATCCTCTATACTATCATTCGCATGAATGAATGCAATGTGTACAAATTTAGAAACTTGTGTCGAGTTGTAATATTAGGATTGCACCTCACACTATGGCTGTGGACTATAGTTCTCAACAAAGTTGATGACTAAAACAATGCTACCAAGTGGAAATGTGTCCTTGCATAACTTGAATTGCAAGTCCAACCATCGAGCTCTATGGGTATGCCTTACATACTTGATGAGTGCCAAGTTGCACCCATGAAATACATCTTTTTACCTCTCTTTTTCTCCTTCCTGATCCCATCTTTCTTAATGTCTGCACCTGAATAAGCTAGCAAGATCATTCTAGATAATGATTAATTGAGATAAATTACTTAAGATCATAATTTCTGATTGAGGGACTAATGTGCATGGAATTGATGGAAAAATGTAGAAACTTCTCTTATTTTGAATCAACAGGTGTAGATGCTCAGAACGACAATTTTGTGCATCTCCGGAGGTAGTCTTCAATGGTCTTCAGAGACAATACCAGAGTACCATGATACCAAAAGTTTTGAAGTAAAGAGAAAAGCCTCTCTGAAGCTGGGCAGGAGTCTGGAGCATCTCTGGAGCTGAACAAAAAGGTCACAATAGTATCTCTGGAGCTACAGACATATCTCTAAAGTTGCAGACAGGGACAGATATCTCCAGTGCCTCCTGAGAGTAGGGCATATTTCTAGCATAAGCTGTCGATCAGACACTCTCAGCAGTGATCATAATACCCCTCATTTCACTCAAATCATCACCTGAGTGGTGAAGGATCATTTTTAGTTAACTACTAGAGTTTTTATCTTTTTAAAGTTTTTGCATGAGTTACGGATAGAACTGATTCAATATCCATATTTTCAGGGCTCACTGCCCAAATGTATTAAGACTCAAACTTAGAATTTTGAGTGGACTTCTGTTCCACTCAGTCTACTTTTATTGCATGATTATTTTTCCATAGTTAGATAGCTAGTGTAATAAAGAGATGGATGTCATCTCATAGAAGAACTGGTAGATAAGATAAGTGACATGTCATCACTCATTTTATATAGACTAATAGAAACAACAGAAAATAGATACAATGATTGTATTATTCTGATTCTCGGTAATCTCAATTTTTCTTTGATATCAATATTTTTCATGAATGCAAAGTGAATGGAATTGGACCAGATTTAGTTGTGATCTTCTTCTTTTGTGCTGATTCTCTACTGTAGCCTTCAGCCCTAAGGGTGTGGAGCAAGGGCCCACTCTCACCACCAAGGCGGAAGGCTAGTACCACTATTTTGTTACTTCAGATTTTACTGTGAAAAGTATTTACTAATTTTGATAGATAGATGCATGTTACTATTTTTAAGATTGCTTTAAGTAACTTCCTATTTAATTCTATTTTTACCATTCCTTAAATTCATTCAGTAAGTAGACAGATTAATTTCTTCAAATTGGTAGAAGTTATTAAGATTAGCTAGGAAAACTGGTAACTATAGAATCCCTAATTGCAGATAGCCGAGGACATAGCCCCTAGATTTTGACATCTAAAATATGATTAACTGATGAGGTACAATGACACCTTGTCAATACTCCTACACTATACTGTCACGAAATGTAGACATAAATTGATACACTAGAATCTTTAGAATAACCAATTCACACCTCTTTGCTTCTTTACCATCTTTGTATTGTAGGCCACTATTCTATACTTGCCAAACTCTACTAGTTCATTTCCAACTACATGTGTGCTTTCCATATGTTCACATATTGGCATATGTTGCAAGCCACCCCAATACTGACATGTGTCATCCAAGCACAATTTCCTATAGAATATTTGACCTTCCTCTCTTTCGTATAAAATTATTGATATGAAGTCTCTTGAAGTCGTTGATGGGGAACGTATGCCACAATCATGCAAAACATTGTTAGTATGCAAATCTAAACATATAGATTGATAAACATCAAAATGGTTAGAAACTTCAATATGTAATCTACAACAACAAGTAGTGCATGTGTGATTTATTTTGACATAGAAAGTTTTTAGCATTTCAAAATATGTTTGAGAAATTTTGATTTGATGATACATCTCTAGAAATTTACCAAAAAACTGTGTTTGAGTCATATCCAAAAAATGCTTTGGATGTGGCTCACGGTTTTGACTACTGATTCTCCTTCTTACCACACCCCTTTTATTCAGAGATATCCTTGTGAAATTCTTCCAAAAGTCTTCAATTAGTGATCTCAAATCTTCAACAACAACTTTGTCTTTCCATGGGAGTCTCCCAGAGAATGCCCACAATTCATTAGTGTTTGGGTCCTCAACTCTTTCACGTCTTCCAATGAATCTCATGAGAGTTTTTCTACTTATGTTCAATGCTTCATTTGTCTTTCTAATGAGGCAAGCTTTCTTTGTTTGTTGGCTTACTATTGTTGATGTAATGACATGTCGTGCGACATTACTATCCTTGGTGCATGAGGTGGAACCCATACTCTCATATGCACTCATTAGATTCTTGACAATTAATTTTTCACTTGAGGTATTTGATTTTCTCAGGCCAAGAATCTTCATAGTGGGCCTAAATTTTAGACTTCTCATCAATTCAACAAATAGTTGACATCTTCCAGTTTTATTTAAATTCTCAAAGAATAATTTCCATATCTTATTCACATATCTTTGGCAAGTGCACGTGGGAATCTTATCTTGCAAGGGCTTCAATACATTCTCATCAATATCAATTAGAAACTTAGGCTTCCTATGCAGAATTCTAGGAGGCATTTTAATTGGTAAATTTGAATCAACATTAGGAATTTCTTCAATATTTACTTGAGATGGGATAGATGACGTACCTTCAATTAGAAGAGAAAAAGATGAAAATGATGTACCTTCAACTTGACGTGTGAATGATTGCATGCCACCAACTTGAGAAGCAAAATTAATATGTACCTTCTACTTCACCTGTGAAAGATGGAGTGTCTCCAATTCGAGAAGATAATGATGGTGTTCCTTCAGCTTGACCCATGGATGATGGAATGCCTCCAACTTGGAGATTTACTTTCCTCATTGCATGGAGGTTTTGCATTCATTCCCTTTGTGCTTCCAATTCTATCTCTCTTTTAGCTTCATTAGATGTGTCATGTTCCTCTTCAATTGGCAATGGTGGAATGTCTTCTTGTATGGTTGACAATTTCCTACTTTCCTGAATTCACCTCATTCTTTCTCTTTTCCTCTCATTCTTAGCTTCACACTCTTCTGGTGTTAGATTCTTAGCTCATTTCCTTGGCATGATGATGATTTATACAGGCATGATGAATAAGACAATGATAATTAGAACCTTTATAATGACAATGAATAACGGTCACAATGAAAAAATACAAAATAAGTTATCATGTTTGGTGATTTGCATCACTTTAGGAGCTCCAATTTCATGAAATTCATCACTATCCTTATTTATTAAGATATGATAGACCATGATCAAAGTCATCATAAATAGGATGAAAATCATTAAAGGATATGATAGACCAAAAAACTATCCCAAAAAGCACTCAAATTCCTTGAATTGACAACATCAAGATCATGAGAAAACTCCCCTAATTCTTGCTTATGTTCATGTGTGAGCATTTCCTAGGCTAGGTCAGTATCATGGAGATCTCTAAAATACTTTTGAACTCATCCAAATGCACAAATATCATGCACCTCCCCTTGTGGTGAAAGACTAGCTTTATTTATACCCATTTGCTCAACCAAATCAGCAACTTGTTCTTCATGTTCATGGATGTTGTAGGTTTGATAAAAGTCATTTTTATGATGCCCATCTTGTCCTAGACATGCATAAGGTTCATAAAATCTGAGTTGGGTGTATGAATAATCGCCAAATGTTTTCAAATCCATCTTAAGGGGCACCAATGCCTATTTAGATGTCATCCATGTCATGTAAGCGACTAAGATCTTATGCAAAAGTAATATAATGGGACTACCATAATGTAAGGGCTTCTAACTAATGAATCTGATCCTAATAATCTAAGGCATGTAGGAACTACCTCCAAAATGTCATTTAACCTTTTAAACTATACCTAACTTAGGATAACATCAATACAACACATCTCTTGACCTTCCACCAATCAAGAAGGTCATATATACACTTGCAATTGAATCTAAGTAGACAAATGCAAAGCATAAAATCTCATGATGACCAATACAAAATGATGCTTATCTTTGATTAGGAGATGCTTATCATGATGCCATGGGTGATCTTTAGTTAGGAGATGTTTATCATGATGCCATGGACAACTTTAAGTCACTTTTAGTGGATGTTGGAGTCATGTAGAGCTCTTAGTTCCTTCTTCGTGTGAGCATTAAGAGTTGACATTGTTTGACTATGCTATTTATAACAGTCATAAATGACTGATTAGCATTGAGAAATGAAAATTTCAAAGGCTTATAACCATATTTGCACTGATGACCACACTTTGTAACTTTAATAACATCAAGACAATCCTTCAAAACTTGCCTAGCAACCTAAAATATGACCCTAGCATAATATGGATAGTCACTAATGATGGGACTGTTGGGCATAACAGTCATATGGTAACCGATTTTCCATATGGAAGACTTGAAGGAAAATCTTCTTAGTAACATGATGTGGTGCTGTTATGTGGAGGCCATGATTGGACTGATTATATATACAGATTAGAATTGTCAAGCACCTTAAATGGACTATCAACACAACTAGGACTATCATGACAATCAATAGGAACATCAAACAAGGTATGAAGATAATTTTATATCTTGTCACTTGGTGCAAAGGAGGGGTTTTCTAGGAATAACAAGGTGCAGAAATTCAGGGCAAAATTCTATTTCATGATGACAAGTCAAGTCCTAAACTATAATATTTTGAGGACCTAGCATAAGAGGCAATGTTGCAAGGTGGCCAAGGGATCATGAAGAGGAGTGATGGTGTTGCACACACACATGCAACAAAGGTAGCATAATGAGAGTTCTCATGTGGAGAAAGACATGTTGCAAGGTTGACAATGAGGACTTTGGTATTTTATGCTTCAAGAGTAAATGGTTGCTAGTAAAGTAGAAGCAACCAAATAAGAACAGGTCATGAAGATGAAGAGGTGGTAGTGGAAGTGTTGGTTGCTGATGTGGAAGTAGGAGGAACATGTAGGTGTTGCATTAGTTGTGTAATGAATGAACAATGGCACGAGGTATGTTTCAAAAATCTTTGTTTGTTCACATTGCTTGCCACATAAGGGGTTGGTATCACATATTTTGGAGAGTCATTCGAGGGCCCATATTCTGGACATGGATGGAGTGTTGGATCAAACACTTAGTGGATTGGTCTGATGTCTTGTGCATGTAGCTATCATTGATTATTGATATAAGATGATGTGGTGTTGTTATGCCAAGAAGAATATTAAGTGCATAACCATATATTTCTTGTTGAGATCATCTTGATTATGTTGGATTCTCATTATAACCTTGGATTCCAAGTTGGTGAAGGAGATTTGTTGTCAATTATGACCTATGATTTTCATAATCATTGGAGGCATTGTCATAAAGGGAGTTGTGTAGGATGAAATGTTGTTTGGGACAAACTTAGGACTATTATAGGCACTAAATGTTTGGGTAGTGAATTAGTATTTACTTATCAAACTACTTCTTGTACCAAAATCAGGGAGAGTTAATGACAATGAATGAAGATGGTGGAGATTGGTGGTGGTTGGAAAAATAAGAAAATATAGAGTTATATGTCTAAGATTAAAGAGAGTTAGTTATGAGAAAGAGTAGGGAATTATTAGGAGATAGTTGTAGAGCTAAGCTTAAGACATTGATATTGTGTCATCAAGATATATGTATAGAGATCTATTATAGTTGTAGTTGTCCCTCTATGGATTTGTTTTAATCTTCCCATTTGAATGATATGATACTTGAGTTACGTTTTGTGTCATTTCTATGTTTTCCTCATCTATGTTTAACTCTACTATATAACTTTAATGAATGTGTGGTATAACGATTCCCTTCATTAGGATCCCTAGCCATGACTACATCATTTGTTTTCAGAGAATAGGGTTTAACCTACAAATTCAAAAGTATTTTTTCCACATTTGTGACTGTGGTTAGAAATTAGTAGAGGAATCTTCCAATAGAGAGGTTGTTGGGTAGAAAGTGTAGAAAGTGAATCTACAGTAAAAGTTTAATGAGGAACAAAATGGAAAATAAAGAGATTACTCTTAGGAGAGAAAGATGAAGAGAAATATGAGTGTAAAATTTGGAAAACTTGATGTGAGATCTCTAAACAAGGATATAATTTATTGTGAACATGTAGGACTATTATAGGTACTAAATGTTTGGATAGTTAAAGGGTAGTCTTATCAACAAAAGAATAATCAATCCTAACACCTCTTTTAACTATTATGACCATGATACCCATTTGCTATGTGACATTATGCATAATGATTATTAGGGTCAGATATGAACAAAATATGCAATAGGCTCACACTACCCTATTCACAAGGTAAGATATGACAACATGATGAAAAGGATTGATCTTATATACAGATTAGAATTGTCAAGCACCTTAATTGGACTATCAACACAACTAGGACTATCATAATAGTCAATATGAATAGATCAAACCACGTATGAAGATAATTTGATATATCTTGTCAAGGTGTAAATGAGGGGTTTTCTAGGAATCATAAATATATAGGACAATTGTTGTAAGTTGACAATATATATATATATATATATATATATATATATATATATATATATATATATATATATATATATATATATATATATAAGTGAATTAAAATATATATAACAATAAGAATATATAAAGAACATAAGAATATAAGTTGATGAATTAAAGAACATAAGAATACATATAAGTGAATTAAAATGGACATAAAGAACATACCTTACAATTTGATATTGGAGTTGATGAATTCTCCAAATTTTGGCTTCAAAATCCTCAAATTCTTCTTTTTCGCAAGTTTGATTATGAATTCTATATAACTCTAGAGTAGGATTAGTGAAATTTATGGAAAAAGAAAACATATATCATCAAATTCAATCTATATATCAATGGTAATTAGCTTTCAAATAATATCACACATGAAACATGAAACTTTACTTCCAAATAATCAAATTTTCTCCAAAAACATACAAAATCAGTTATTCTACATTGAAAAACCAAAAAAGGTGGTGGATTGATCCAAAAATGATTCTTAATATTTCAAAGAACATGCAAAAGCATTTTCTTGTCAGATATACTACATGAAAAGTAGGAATAGCAATCATGTGGGGTCTGAATCATGGATCCCACATGCTTTTTTACCATTTTTTATGCTTCCCAAAATGTGAGCACATTTTGGGAAGCATAAAAAGATTAAGCTTCATGCATAGAGAGAGAGAGAGAGAGATAGAGAGAGAGAGAGATAGGAAAATACAGAGAGAGGTAGAGAGGGATATATTAAGAGATAGAGTTATGGGGAGAGATATAGGGAAAGAGATGGAGAGATGTCTAGAGACATACTTGGAGAGACATTTCAAGAGGTAACTCCTAGGGATGGGGAGAGAGATAGAGAGGAGGAGAGACATAGAGAGGGAGGGAGAGAGAGGTAAAGAGGGATAGATTAAGATAAAGGGATTTATGTGGAGAGATAGAGATAGGGAAAGAGATCAAGAGATGTCCAAAGACATAAGGAGATAGATTTGAGGTAGAGGGATTGAGAGAGTGATAGAGAGGGGGAGTAAGATAGTGAGGGAGGGAGAGACAAAAAGGTATAGTTAAAGAGAGGGGATCGATAGAGAGAGCAACCCTAAATCCCTAAACCCTAAACCCTAAACCTAAGCAACCTTAAACCCATAAACCCATAAACCCTAAGCCCTAAACCCTAAACTCAAGAATACCTAAACCCCTAAACCCTAAATAATTCTCCTAAACCCTAAACCCTAAACTTGAGCAACCCTAAACTCATAAACCTCAAATAATGTCCCTGACCCCTAAACCCTGAACTCGAGCAACCAAGCTAAACCCCTAAACATATAGTTTGATAGGGGATGATGGAGGATCAATGGGAAATGGATGTAGAATTATTGGATCTTGATTATCATTATCCTCATTAGGATGAACTATTTGATAGGATCCAAGTTATTTGTTTAATTATCTATGTTTTATTGCCTGAACTAATGTGTCTCATCATGGGATATTGATGGATAATGAATAGGGCTAGTGGGATGATAGATAGGGCTAGTGGTAAATTATAAAATAATTCCCCTTTGAACCTAACCCCTAAGCCCTAAACTTGAGCAACCCTAGAAACTCATAAACCCTAAATAATGCCCCTAAAGGTCTGAGCAACCCTAAACTCATAAACCCTAAATAATACCCCTAAACCTAAGATACCCTAAACCTCTCTCTCTCTCCCAAAACCCCAAAAACCTAAATTATAATGCCCCTAAAACCTAACCCATAAACCATAAACCCAAGCAACCCTAAATAATTCCCCTAAACCCTAAACTCATAAACCCGACCAACCCTCTTTGTCTCTCCAAAACAAGAAAACTAGGACTCTCTCTCTCTCTCTCTCTCTCTCTCCTTATCACCCTATCTCTCCCCTCTCTCTCCCCCCTCCATCTCCATCCTCTCTCCCTCTCCCTCCCTCTCCTCTCCCTTGTTCATAAAGAACATTGAAACAAGAAAACTAGGACATGCAAAGAGGAATGAGGATATAAATTAGGATGATGAAATGTAAAGAAGATAATTTATGAGATTTCATTGGATGGGAAGAATGATGTGTAGATGTAGAGAGGGGAGGGAAATAGAGAGTGAGAGAGGGAGGGTAGGAGGTAGAGATGGGAGGGAAGTAGAGAGTGTGAGAGGATAGGAAGTAGATAGGGGAAGGAAGAAGAGAGTGAGAGAGAGGGTAGGAGGTAGAGAGGGGAGGGAAGTAGAGAGTGAGAGATAGGGTAGGAGGTAGAGAGGGGGGAAAAGAGAGTAAGAGAGAAGGTAGGAGGTAGAGAGACGAGGGAAGCAGATACTCAGAAAGAGGGTAGGAGGTAGACATGGGAGGGAAGTAGAGAGTGAGAGAGAGGGTAGAAGGTAGAGAGGGGAGGGAAGAAGAGAGTAAGAGAGAAGGTAGGAGGTAGAGAGGGGAGGGAAGTAAAGATTCAAAGAGAGGGTAGGAGGTAGAGAGGGGAGGGAAGCAGAGACTCAAAGAGAGAGTAGGAGGTAGAGAGGGGAGGGAATTAGAGAGTGAGATAGAGAGGGTAGGAAGTAGAGACAGGAGGGAAGTAGAGAGTGTGAGAGGATACAAGGTAGATAGGGAAGGAAGAAGAGAGTGAGAGAGGGTAGGAGGTAGAGAGGGGAGGGAAGAAAAGACTAAGAGAGAGGGTAGGAGGTAGAGATGGGAGGTAAGTAGAGAGTGGGAGAGAGGGTAGGAGGTAGAGAGGGGCGAGAAGAGAGTGAGAGAGAAGGTAGGAGGTAGAGAGGCGAGGGAAGTAGATACTCAGAAAGAGGGTAGGAGGTAGACAGGGCAAGGAAGTAGAGAGTGAGAGGGTAGAAGGTAGAGAGGGGATGGAAGAAGAGAATGAGAGAGAATGTAGGAGGTAGAGAGGGGAGGGAAGTAGAGACTCAGAGAGATGGTAGGAAGTAGAGAGGGGAGGGAAGTAAAGACTCGAAGAGAGAGTAGGAGGTAGACAGGGGAGGGAAGTAGAGAGTGAGAGAGAGGGTAGGAGGTAGAGATGGGAGGGAAGTAGAGAGTGACAGATGGTAGGAGGTAGATAGGGAAAGGAAGAAGAGAGTGAGAGAGAAGGTAGGAGGAAGAGAGGGGAGGGAAGCAGAGACTAAGAGAGAGGATAGGAGGTAGAGAGGGGAGGGAAGTAGAGAGTAACATATGGTGGGAGGTAGATAGGGGAAGGAAGAAGAGAGTGAGAGAGAGGGTAGGATGTAGAGAGGGGAGGGAAGCAACGATTGAGAGAGAGGGTAGGAGGTAGAGAGGAGAGGGAAGTAGAGAGTGAGAGAGAGGGTAGGAGGTAGAGAGGGGGAATAGAGAGTGAGAGAGAAGGTAGGAGGTAGAGAGGTGAGGGAAGTAGAGACTCTGAAAGAGAGTAGGAGGTAGACAAGGGAGGGAAGTAGAGAGTGAGAGAGAGGGTAGAAGGTAGAGAGGGGAGGGAAGAAGAGAGTGAGAGAGAAGGTAGGAGGTAGAGAGGGTAGGGAAGCAGAGAATCAAAGAGAGGGTAGGAGGTAGAGAGGGGAGGGAAGCAGAGACTCAGAGAGAGGGTAGGAGGTAGAGTGGGGAGGGAAGTAGAGAGTGAGAGAGATGGTAGGAAGTGAAGCCATCCTTGTAAACATGTATGCAAAGTGTGGAAGCATAGACAAGGCATGTCAATTGACTGACATAACGCCTCAAAGAGATGTTCTGTAATGTAATGCAATGATTGCAAGATATGTAAAAAATAGACTTGTTGAAAAGTCTTTAGAAACTTTCAAGCAAATACAATTGGCATGTGTAAAGCCGATTTTGCTCAGCATAACACGAGCGCGTTATAACACGCTCACGTTATTGTGAGCATGCTTAGATGTGTTTTTTCTAGTTTTTAGCAAAATTCTGAGATAATCTGGAGCATGCTCCCCATCAGGATGGCACTTTTTCCAATGAAAAGTAAAAAAAATACTGTCATAATCTTAAGATCTCTATTAACTATCTAACCATATATTTTTTTTCGCATTTTGAGTATGTTAAGGGTTTCTTCTTTAATTTCTTTTGTTAGTGTATCCATTTTTTGTCAAAAACTAGTGTCTAGTATTTTTGACTTTATTTTTTGACCGTTCATCAAAATTTGAAATAAGTTACATTTTAAGAAACTAGACTCCATTCTACATGTATTAAAAAAATTTTGATTTTTGATTTTTTTCAAAAAAATTTGGGGGGAGCATGCTCAATTTTATGTTTTTTAGGAAGTGTCCACTTTGAAAATTAGTAAAAAATCAAATATTCATGAAAAAATTATCAAAAAAATTAGGGATAAACTACACGGTGTTAGCTAATTTCTCACCGAAGAGTTTTTGAAATACTAAAAAAAATTCAACATTTTAGGGGGAGCACACCAGACGCTATGTTATGTTTTTTTGAGAAAAATAGGACCTATTTGTGTGCTCCCCTTTTTGAATCCCTTAATCTCAACCATCTTTGGAAAAAACTAGTAGTTTAGAAACTAGATTCGGAGCACTACGACTCTTGTTTTTGTTGTATCTTCAAATTTTGAGTGTAGCTATCTTTAATTTTTCATCCAACATCAATGTTTCTTGATTTAGAAAAAAAAGTGGCATCTTAAGACCCCATTTTGGTCCCTCATCTTTGTGCACTTACCCCAAGATTAGATGTTTTGGATGGTTGAAAAGTGTTGCAATCACCAATGTTAGTTCAAAAAATGATATTAGATGAAAAATTAATACTAAAATAGACAAAGACGTTGACATAAGCTACACAAGCATTGATAGAGGCTGTAAGGGCTCTAACAGAGGTTGTAAAGGTGTTAATAGAGGCTTCATATGTAGAGAAAAATGTCTTGGGCACTAATGTAGATGAGTGCACCAATCCCTAGGACAAGGGTGCTAATCCCAAGGTCATGGGTATTGAGAGATAGGAAAGGGCGCTAAAGTAGTCTGGGGGTCCTAAAATGATGAAATGTAGACCTAGGTGCTAAGATCTAGGACATGGGCGAGATAAAGCATGACACATAGGTACTATAACATAGAGAAGATATACCTGAGTGTAGGGATGTTGAACCTGACTACACACAGGTATATACACCTTGAAATGACCCCAAATGGCGTGAGGAGAGAGCATACACACCAAGGACCTTGAGATGAAAAATGATAACAAAGATTAGATCAACAAGGTTTTTGATCTCTAAGATCACTAAATGACATGAGGAGAGAGAATACACCTTGAAATGACCCCAAACAAAGAAAACAAGTTCTTGTTAACTATAAAAAGAAATATTCCTAATTTTAGTGAAAAAAGATGATTCCTTAGGCAAGCGGGGCTGCAAAACCACAAGATTAGATGTTTTGGAGGTGTATTGGACAGTTGAAAAGTGTTGCAATCACCAGTGTTAGTCCAAAAAATGATGTTAGATGAAAAATTAGGACTAAAATAGACAAAGACGTTGACAGAAGCTGTACAGGTGTTGATAGAGGCTACAAGGGCTCTAACAGAGGCTGTAAAGGTGCTAATAGAGGCTTCATATGTAGAACAAAAAGTCCTGGGCACTGATGTAGATGAGGGTGCTAATCCCAAGGTCTTGGGTATTGAGAGATAAGAAAGGATGCTAAAGTAGTCTAGGGGTCCTAAAATGATGAAATGTAGACCTAGGTGCTAAGATTTAGGACATGGATGAGCTAAAGCATGACACATAGGTGGTAAATGGACCAACATAGGTGCTAAAACATAGAGAAGATATAATTGAGTGCAGGGGTGTTGAACCTAACTACACAGACACTGATCTGGGTTGCATATGTGTTGATTCAGGATGCAGACACTGATATGATATAGAGAGGATGGAGGACCTAAAAATTGATGAAATCTCTACAAAATAGAGGGTTAGATCTACAAAACAAGTTGTTAGGAGTTGTTAGGGAAGAAACCAAATCAATCACAGGTGTTAGATGTCAATATTCAAGACAAACATGAAATGATGTAAAAAACATAGGCTCTAATCCATGAAAACCCTATAAAAACAAAGTGATAGGAGACACAGACACCATAGGATGAAGTATATACATTGATAGGAGGCTTGTGGGCACTGATCCATAGTCATAGGCATGACTGTAGCTTGTATGACACCACTTGACAAGAAACTCACATAATTGTTATATTAGGAGTCCCACCGGGCGTGCTAGAATGCATACACTAGAAAATACACATGAGAAACAAGATAAAATAATAACCTATTTCATGACAGTCCTATTATACCTTAGATTGAGAAAAAGGAATACAAAACAAATAAATTAAAGACTTAACTACATGCAAACCTTGATTGTGGATGTGTTCCTTTGATATTGGATGTAGATGACTCCTCATACAGGTAGCATAACCTTGCTTCTCATGGAGTCTTGTAGTGAAAATGGTAGCATTATGTTCCACGAAGAATTTGTATTCTTTGTGAAGGGGTGAGCTCTAATTTATTGATTTTTGGAGACTCAATTAGATGGTTGGGATTGAGTTGAAAGATCAAGGGTAGAGGATTGTTGAGATCTCTCAAGAAAGAAGAGATTGACAAGTGTTATGATGAGATTAGATGCGAGGAGATGTCCTTGGATCAAGGAGGAATGAAGGGTCAAGATTGGGCTTTGGAAAGATTGGAGGGATGAGATTGTCTTGGTAGATGGGAGGTATGGGTTGGATTTGATTGAAATTTTAAATTGGGGAGCATGGGTACATGCCCAATTTAAAATTGGAGGAAAAATGATGAGTTGTATTTTCTTTGAATTTTAAATTGGAAGCATGGGTACATGCCCAATTTAAAATTGGAGGAATAGGGGATGGAGGACAAAAGGACCTTTGTACATGGGTCCTTGACTATGCCCTTTGTAAGAAGGCCATGTGGATATGTACAAGAGGCTAGGCCTTTGTACATTTAGGGGAATGGAGAGGATTTACCCAAGGTTAGATTAGGGTTTAGGTTATGCAAGTGGGAGATTAGATTAGTTAGTTAGGTTTATGCGACCTAATCAAAAGTGTAGAAAATAGGGAATTAAATAAATATAATCATTTATTTAATTCATGAGATGGGATAAAGGGATAATAGATAAATTAAATTTATCTAATGTTTGGACTATAGGCAGAGATTAATAAATCATTTTGGCTAGGGCTAGGTACCGATACAAGTACCAATGTAGGTACAGATGAATAGTGAATAGTGTGTGAATGGTGATTTTGACAATAAAATATTCTAAAATCATGGATTGAAGGGGATTTGATCAATTAACTATCTAAACATGTCTTTTTTCAATTAATGTGTTAGATATAGTGTTTTACAGGTGTCTAGAGATGGTTTGGAGATGTTTAGGGATGGTTTCTCTAGAGGAGTTTGGGGATGAATTTGGGATGATTAGGGATGTTTAGGGATGAATAGGGATAGTTAGTGATGGTTAGGGATGAATTAGAGATGTTTAGGGATGAATAGGGATGTTTATGAAAGGAAGCTAGGTGTGTGGAAATCACTTCCTACACTAATCTAATGAGGAGAGATGTGTGCAATTTCTTTTTAACCTTTATAGTTACAGAGTTATGAACACAATAACATAGATATTGCTATAAAACACATACACACAGAAAGTAGATAGAAGAGAGAGAGACAAGATATATGTGGGGAAAACCCTTACAAGTGAAAAACCCCACACTCCAAAACACAGCTCAAATGTATTCCAGTAAATAATGAAGGTTACAATATAGTTTCAAAGCCAATGCTCTTGCAGGAGTCTTCAACACTCGTATCTGGAGACAATCCTACAGCATAATAGTACTTGTCAATCACATAACACATCTCCTCTCCAGGCACTTGTTTAAATAGAAGTTACAAGGTAAAAATGGACCTTTCTTGAGATGGGCATCCAACTTGGCCTCATGGCCCAAAACCCACGCCTAGGGATACTTGTCCAACACTGCAGCATGGTCATGACACTTGTCATAACACCCAATCCAAATATGGTCACCTATTCTGAAGTTGGGCAATGACAGATGCTCTTATGCATCTTATGACCATCATAGAATCCATCATACTGATAGTACTTACAGTTGTAAGAGAATCTGTCATACACTGACTAAAAATAGCATATTCTCTTACAACATGTCATAACTCTCCTTGGGGCACCCAAAAAATGCCTTCTTCCAAGATGCCTTGTGAAACATGTCTTCACCTATCATAGAACATTCCATTTATGACTCTTACGTGTCATAGATTCTATCATAGGAATCTGTCATAACTGTTTTGGTCAAGATTCACTTACACACTAGTCAAAGTGCCGACACATGGTAAAATATCTCTACCACTAAGTGGGATGCCTATGTCCTCATGTGAGGACAAAATTACATGTGGTCACCTTCCACATAGGATGACACATCACCGTGCCAACTCCCACAAGATGACAAAATAGGATTTGCATCCTAATTACACAATAAGAAATAAATAAATGCAAGGAATTACCAAGGTTGAGACACCTTAATTTCCAACATTCTCCCACTTGTCGAACACCTTGTAAGAGCCAATGGAAATGACATGATTTAACTGCTACAGGCCGAGAGGCCCAAAGACTCCAAACACCATCTGAACTTTTCTGTGCCCACTAGTTTCGTCAATGCATCTGCAACATTCTTCAAAGTGTCTACCTTCTCCAAATTCACCTTCCCATCCTCTACCATGTCTCATATGAAGTGAAACTGTACATCAATATGCTTTTTTCTAGCATATAAAGTTGGATTCTTTGCTAGGCAGATCTCACTCTTACTGTCAGAACAGATAGTAATCTGTCCTGCATCAACACCAACATCTGAACACAATCTCTTAAGCCAAATGGCTTCCTTACAAGCATGAGTTGCTGCCATATAGTTATCTTTTGTCATGGAAAAAGAAACCACAGGTTGTCTCTTAATCATCCAACTAATTGCACCACTGAACATAGTGAACATGTAAGCACTGGTGGATCTCCTACTGTATATGTCAACTACCCAATCAGAATCTACAAATCCATGAATACAAATAGAATACAGAGGTCCTGTAGGATTGCCATGATAGCATTTGGAATACTTGGAAGTAGCCCTCAAATATCTAAACACTCACTTTACTGCATCCCAATGTACCTATCTAGGATTAGCGATAAATCAATTAAGGACTCCCACTGCTTGGGCAATGTCTAGTCTTGTGCAGACCATAGCATACATCAAACTACCAACAACACTAGCATAAGGCACTCTGCTCATGTCCTCCACCTCACTAGAAGATTTTGGACAATCATTAATAGACAACTTTGTTCCTAAAGAAACAAGAACACACAATGGTCTACAATCTGCCATGCTGAACCTATTCAACACGGTCTTCACATACTTACTCTAGCTTAACCAAAGTTTTATGTTAGTTATGTCTCTTCTGATTTCCATTCTCAGAATGCACTTGGCTACTCCTAGATTTTTCATCTCAAACTGTGCTGACAAATGAGACTTCAAATCAGAAATCATAATCTTATCATTCCCAATTATCAGTAAATCATCAACATACAATGCAATAATGAGAATGTGATCATTGTCAAATTTGTAATACACACAATGATCTGATTTTGATCTCAAAAATCCAATCGAAAACACAAAAGCATCAAATTTCATATACCACATCCTAGGAGACTGCTTCAAACCATACAAAGACTTCTTCAATTTGTAAACCAAATTTTCTTTACCTTTCTCTATGTAATTCTCTGGCTGTGACATGTAAATCTCTTCCTCCAAATCACCATGAAGGAAAGTTGTTTTCACATCTATCTGCTCCACCTCTAAGTCATAAGTTGCTGCAAGAGATAACGAGAACTGAATAGATGTCAGATTTGTAACAGGAGAGAAAATTTCACCATAATCAATTCCCTCCACTTGTGAGTACCCCTTTGTAACCAGTCTGGCCTTGTACTTTTCAACACTGCCATCTGCACCAAATTTCTTCTTGAATACCCATTTGCATCCAACAGGTTTCCGTCCTTTAGGCAAAGGCACCAAGTCCCATGTTTTATTCTTCTCCAAAGAAGCCATCTCATCTTCCATTGCCTCCTTCTAGGAACCTATACCTTTCATGCCCATAGCCTCTGTCATAGTTCTAGGCTCATTAGTGTTAGTAAGCAAGGCAAAAGCACAAATAGAATCAAGCAATGAATAACCAAACCTATTAGGTTGCTTCCTTGTTCATGTAGACCTCCTCAATGGTTGAGGTTGAGGTTCTACTTCTTCTTCTAAACTTTCAGAGCTGCTAGAGCTCTCCTCATCATCAAGTCTCACAGGGTTTGTCAGTTCAATCTTCTCAGGGGTAGAAGGAAACTGAACCACATCCTCTTTCTTTTCTATTTCTTCCGGCTGTAGAACAATGAGAGAAGGTGTTAGCTCTATGAAAAAAACACTTCTACTATACAACACTTTTTCAGCCATAGGATCCCAAAGCTTGTATCCTTTCACATTGACACCATAGCTAATAAAAATACACTTAATAGCCTTGTTCTCCAATTTTGACATTTTCTCCCTAGGCATATGTGCATATTCCTCACAACCAAAAATATGAAGATGTCTAACTGAAGGCTTCTTACCAGACCACACCTCCATAGGTGTCTTACCAACAAGAGCTGATGTAGGAGACCTATTTACCAGGTAGCAAGCAGTGGCTATAGCTTCAACCCAAAACTTTTGTTCGAGGCTTGCTCCACTAAGCATACTCCTAGCCTTCTCCATCAGTGTCCTGTTCATCCTCTCTGCAACTCCATTTTGTTGTGGGGTGTATGGAGTTGTCTTATGTCTTTCAATCCCTTTCTCTTTACAGAACTTATTGAACTTTGCCGAACAAAACTCACCACCGTTATCAGTCCGCAAACACTCAATCTTTTTACTAGTTTGATTCTCAACAAAAACTTTAAACTCTTTAAACTGATTAAAGAATTTAGACTTGCTTCTGAGAAAATAAATCCATGTCCTTCTACTGTAATCATCTATGAAATATAAAAAATATACATATTTGGAAATTGAAGGAACACTAACAAGACCAAACACATTAGAATGAATAAGGTCCAACACACCAGAAGACTTGTGAGAACTAGAGTAAAACTGAACATGGTTTTGCTTTCCATATATACAATGTTCACAAAAGTCAAACTTGAGATTACAATCATTTAACCCCTCAACAAGGTTTTTATTTTTTAGAGTTCTAAGACCCTTCTCACCAATGTGGCCAAATGTCTTATGCCATAACATTATCTTTTCAGTAGGAAGCTTAACTTCCAAAGCATGAGCACCCTTGGGTACCCAAGATGCACTACCATCAAAATTTGTTACAAGAGATTTCTTCACTGCTGGTTCAGATGGTGGGGATGAAGTGACTACAACTCTTTTCTTTGAGTTAGAAGAACTATTGAACTGTGAAGTACATGCCTCCAACTGAAACAAAGTACCTCTCTGAGTACCCTTCGCAAGCACCATAGATCCTCTAGTCATCTTGCATCCATCGTTTGAAAAGACAACCTACACACTTGCATCATTCAACTTACTTACAGAAAGTAGGTTCTATGCCAAGCCTCGGATGTGCATGACCCCAGTGATCCCCTTCATTTGTTCATCAGGGAATCAGATTAAGACTATTCCATGACCAACAATATTCAGATGAGAATCATCACCTAGGTACACTCTTCCACCATCAAAATCTTCATACTTCGTGAACCAACTTCGATGCGAGGCCATGTAAAATGATGCATCAGAATCAATAAACCACATATCATTAGATGCATGGGTGGAAAGGGCTACAATGAAGTCATCACCATCATCTTGTGACTTGTCAGAATCTAAATCTGGGACATTCTTTTTCTTCTTTTTCTTTTCCTCTTTGCATTCCTTTTAGAAATGCCCAGTTTTTCCACAATTCCAATAGAGAGCCTTGAATTTTCTAGGAGATTTGGATCTCCCATGGGATTTGGATCTACCCTTCTCAACTTTGTTGTCCTTCTTTTTCCCTTTCTCCTTGGGCCTTCCACGAACTGCAAGAGCCTCTTTGGCTGCTTCAGAAGACTTTCTCTACATTTCTTCAGATAACAATGAAGATACCACTTCATCCATTTTGAAAGTGGATGTGGTGCTCCCAATAGCCATGACAAGATGATCCCACGAGTCTGGCAAAGGACAAAGTAAGGTCATACAACAATCCCCCTCCATCTTCACACCAATGGAAGTCAATTGTGCAACTAACATGTTGAAAGCATTTAGGTGATCTGCAACAGATCCTCCATCCTCAGAGAATACAACTTCTTTCTCAGAGAAAGCTTGTTCACCAAGGATTTGGCCTAATAAACATCTCCCAACTTCTTCCAAAGATTTTTTGTGGTCTTCTCCTAATGGACATTTAACAGGACAGAATAAGCTAGACTAAGTCTTATGATACCCTTAGCCTTCTGATCTTTGAGATCCCAATCAACTTGTGCCATTGTGGTTGGTTTTATACTGAAAACAGTTTCCCATAGGTCTTGATCAACAAGCATGTATTCCATCTTAATTTCCATAACTCAAAATTTATGTCATTAAACTTCTCTACCTCTAATCTTTCAGATGTGCCTACCATCTCTTTTCCTACAACAAGATTATAGAATACTCTTCACAAACTCCCACTTAATCTAAGATCAGCTCAAAAAACTCCTACCCAACAACTAGGACCAAAGGTGATCAAGCTCTGATACCAACTAAAAGGAAGCTAGGTGTGCAAAAATTGCTTCCTACACTAATCTAATGAGGAGAGATGTGTGCAAACTCTTTTTAACCTTTACAGTTAAAGAGTTATGAACACAATAACATAGATATTGCTCCAAAACACATACACAGAGAAATTAGACAGAAGAGAGAGAGAGAGACAAGATATACATGGGGAAAACCCTTACAGGTGAAAAACCCCACACTCTAAAACACAGGTCAAATGTATTCCAGTAAACAATGAAGGTTACAATACAGTTTCAGAGCCAATGCTCTTGCAGGAGTCTTCGACACTCATATCTGGACATAATTCGGCATCATAATAGTACTTGTCAATAACATAATACATCTCCTCTCCAAGCACTTGTTTAAATAGAAGTTACAAGGCAAAAGTGGACCTTTCTTGAGATGGGCGTCCAACTTGGCCTCATGGCCCAAAACCCATGCCTAGGGACACTTGTCCAACACTGCAACATGGTCATGACACTTGTCATAACACCCCATCCCAATATGGTCGCCTATTCCCAAGTTGGGCAATGACAGATGCTCTTACATATCTTACGACCATCATAGAATCTGTCATACTGACAGTACTTACAGTTGTAAGAGAATCTATCATACACTGACTAAAAATAGCATATTCTCTTACAACATGTCATAACTCTCCTTGGGGCACCCAAAAATGCCTTCTTCCAAGATGCCTTGTGTCACATGTCTTCACCTGTCATAGAACATTCCATTTACGACTCTTACATGTCATAGATTCTGTCATAACCATTTCGGTCAAGATTCACTTACACACTAGTCAAAGTGCCGACACATGGAAAAATATCTCTACCATTAAGTGGGATGCCTATCTCCTCATGTCAGGACAAAATTACATGTGTTCACCTTCCACGTAGGATGACACATCACTGTGCCAACTCCCACAAGATAACAAAACAAGATTTGCATCCTAATTACACAATAGGCAATAAATAAATATATTACAATAAATAAATGCAAGGAATTACCAAGGTTGAGACACCTTAATTCTCAACAGTTTAGGGATGAGACAAAGAGTGGACAATTTTAGGTGTCTACAGGAAGTACAAACATTATTCCATGAAATTCCTTCTTCTGATATACTACTTGGTAAACCTTGGTTAGAAGACTTGTGAGCCATACCTTTAGTTGTGTATCAATGTGTAAAATTTATTGATGAAGATAGAGTGATAAAAATTACATGAGATTCAGATGATCTTGTTAGAGAGTTGAGCCATTTCACTTTGGATGTACCTACATTCCTACTCCAAAAGAACATTCATATAAAATTGAGAAAGATATTAATGTAGTATATCAAAAATGATTATAAGCACTAGAGAAACAAAAAGTATAAAAGATGATAAAAGATCAAGTTATGCTTATATCATCATGTATTCCACCAAAGAAGGATTTAAAGAACTAATATTGCAAAAACTAGTGTTTAATGATAAAAAAAATACCATATGCATTCCGAAGACAAATGTTGTGGTACAAAAAATGTCAAAATTTTCTACACAACCACCTCCTAAGAAAAAACAAAAGTGACCAAAGGAAATACTCAATGTTCTACCTATTGAAACATGCTTACAAAGAGTACAAAATCATATCAAGAAGAAATGCACATGATTAAAGAAGCAAGTCATGTAATGAATGAGGAGGAATATGGTGATAACTTTTGGGAAGAAGATAAACTCTTATCTAGGGGTATGTGCACCAAGTTGGAGGGATAAAAAAGTGGCCAAAATCCATAATTCTTCTAAATGTTCTCACATTTTAGAAAACATAATGTGTGCTTGTTATGGCTTGTACACCTTTTTTAAAATGTGAGAGCATTATAACACACCTACATTCTAATTTTGACCAATTAAATATCTTTATTAGGCTTGATATAAGTCTTAATTTGCCAATGCTAAGGGATGTACATTCAATTTGGATGCTAAAGATGTATTTTATAAGTCATAGAAAAAACACATAGATGTCGAGCATGTTCTCCATTAGGTTCTGCTTAGTAGAAAAAGGGGGAAGACAAGATTGACAGGTGTTTTAGTTTAGATCCTCCTTTCACTACTAACCATTCAAGGACATTCAACTGAGTTGAATCACAACTATTGCAAGAGGGTTCACCTACAGGTTGATGGTCACTTGTAATGATAAGGAAATTTAGAATTTGTTGATTAACGATATTAATTTAATGCCTAATTATGCTTAAAACCCTAATTATAAACAAACGGACGAATCCTGACAAATGCTCGTAGACAAAGATGTAATATTCAAAGTAGATACATACCAAACTTTGAGATTCTAGATGCAAAAAAGTCAGGGGCTAAAGAGAAAGCGCCCAAGCCCAAGGTAGAGTTTTCTGCTGAGAATCCCGAAAATGATCTGTAACTTATTCTTGCTATTCCAGAGGTTTTCTACCTTGAAGATCTAGAGGGCTTTGGGGTGGGCTCCCAAGGCTAGGTCCTATTTTTCTGCTTAGATCTACAATCCTAATACTCTGTCACAACCTCCTACAACTCCACTTCTATAGAACATGACACCTGTCAACTGCAATCACAAAAAAGGGGTTTGGGGGTTGTTGTGTTTAGGAGCTTGCCTCAGTCAAGTCCCATAATGGAATTCAAGCCTTCCAACACCGTTGTTTGATAAAGAGTGCATATCCCTATGGGATAGAGGAAAAAACAAATTGATAAATTGATAAATGCTTGATTCAACACAAAAAAATATCACCTCAGAGGTGTAGCTCGCATGTAGATGAAAATCCTTCAACACATGAGAAGATGAAGCCAAATCTGGATAACAAACACAATAATAAGACAAGTTTACTTTGCAACAATGAATGCTTTGAATGCTCTAAAATCATAAGTTTGCCAAAAGTTCATAATCATCTTCTAGTTTACAAATGAAACCCTAAACATGCTTATATATGCATTCCTGCTACAAATTTCATAATTCAAACTTGAGATGTTGGCAATGAAACCTTTTAATAGTCACATAACCGATATTTAAAATTGGGACCCACCTAAAATAGGGCAGGACTAGGGCACAAGTGCCCAAGCCCCTAGGTCCTATTTTAGGGAAGGTCTAAGTTTAAAAATATCCCTTTAGTCCCCTTTCACATGGGTTTTCAGGGATTTTGCATCGGGAGTTAAAATGAACATGCATGATGAAAAATAAGGGACCCTAGGAGCTAAAATTAGGAGGTAAAAGTCCTAGAGGGACATTTTACGATGTAACATTTAGCCCCCACTTTAATGTATGTATGAACACATGGCCCATACATGTATTAAAGTATGGTCAAAACATAGCAAACACGCTAGGCACTTGAAGCTAATGCATACACAAAGATTAAGGAACCATTTCTAGTCCCCAGTCTTAGGTAGACATTAGAGAAAACACATTACAAACACACCAAACACAGTGAAGATAGTATCAGTCATGCAAAACACAGAGAAGACAGCAACAATCATGCAAGACATGGAGAAGGCACAATTGAAGACACGTAAAACACAGTGAATACAATGAATGTAGTGATTATTTCTTTTTCATTTTCATATATATAAATAAATGCAGATACAAGGAAAGTAAAAATGCAACACACAACCCCAAAATGTAGGGAGGGACATTTTTCCACACAACTTTAGACTACACTTGAGAACAAACATGCGATACAAAACCCAAGGTGTAGGGAGGGACTCATCGCCACACAACTTTAGACTACACCTAGGACAAGCATGCCATACAAAACTCAAGTGTTGGGAGGGACTCATCACCACACAACTTTAGACTACACAAGGGGGAAAACACACAAAAAACACAAGTGTTGTATAGTATGCCAAAGACATACTATATGTCAAAAACATGGCAAAAAAGGTGATAGAAGGAACTTATTGCTAAACCCCCACCATCCCAAGCATGCTACAGGCACACTTGATGGTTGGGATTATGCCACAACAACTTCCAAAGACACGCTTAAGGGAGGATACACCAACCCCGCCTACTCAAAGGACTTTTGAAATAAAAAGGATGTGCACTAGCTTAAGAGATAAACCATCCCCACCTCCACAGAGGGCTTAGAATAAAAGGATATGTATGATATCCTTCCTTTGCAGAGGGTTTAATGATTGCAATATAGAATAAGGATGTGCACTCGTGCCGGAGATACAACATCCTACCTCCACAGAGGGCTTACAAACACACTTCATTAGTATCAAAATCATCTGACAACTTACCTTTATATGCCTCCACCTTAAGGTAGTTGATATCATGTACCGGTATCAAGCACTTTAAGGTAGAGAGAAAACACACAAGGGTACAAGAGCTTTTGCAAATCCCTTGCCCCTAAAGGTGACATGTACTTCACGATCGCTGAATATTCCCACAAACACACACTTCTTAATCTAAGCAATGCATGAAAACAATCACATAAAGAGCTAAGGCTACACAATGGGCTTGATTCTAAGTATAGCCATAGGGCTTAATACTATAGGCATCTCAGAGCTGAGTGTAAACAAAAAGGTGAGACACCCAGAACAATCAAAGTGCACAGAGCAGATGTATTGTTATGATTTGTTAGCATGATAAGACAACATCAAATATCACACAGAGTGATTCTACTAGCCAAGCATCAGATACATATATATATATATATATATATATATATATATATATATATATATATCAACCCCATCGTCATATATGGACTAGGTCCATTTTTGCTTACTTGTTGAAGGGACACACGGTCCATATTAGTATATTTTTGTTTTTGTCATCCGCCAGCTAGATAGAACCACTAGAAAAAAGTAAACAATAAAATGAGAGAGGAGAACAAGTGTCTTAGGAACAGTCACATAGGAGGGTGCCCCTAGGTCACCAACAACAATACTATGCCCCTAAGACACAACATACAACAATAAAAATAGAGGAGAAGCAATATAGAAAAATGATGATACAAATAGAAGAAGGGTCACAACAGAGGTAGTCTCCTAGTATCCTTGACCTTACAAGAGAATCAAGGGTCATCCAAGGATGCCTAAACTATTAGAGTTCAGGACAACACTAACAAGGGGGTGAATTAATGTTGTCTAATTTTTATTATCTTTTTACACTTTTTAATTTACAAGAGAGAGAATAAAGAAGACATAAAAAATCTATCAAATTCATATGCACAAGTTTGATGATGAATAGAATGAACAGGACCTTATGTGTAAACCATTATAAAACACACACATAGAGACGAGACATAACACAAGGATTATTGGAGTGGAAAAACCCTTATGGGGTAGAAAAACCACTCAAATTGCCACACTGGCTTATTCAAACCTCACTGGTTACATACAGGTCTCACTGACCAAGGAATCTTCACTAGCTACAAAAAAAGTCTCACTGACTACAAAGAGGTCTCACTAACCACAAAGAGATCTCACTAACCATACAAGCCTCACTGACACATAAAGCCTCACTGGCAAATAAACAATTATTTTGGACAAGAAAAACAATTCAAGGGGTTTCCTTGATTCACTTCTTCACAACAATCTATCTCTCCTTTTTCCTCTTTGAAAAAAATCTTTTCATTCATAACCTAATCAACCAAACTTCTAATGTCAATCAATCAGCTACACATTACAATCTCAATGTCTTCCTCTGCATTTCATCTTCAAAAATTCTTAGGCCCTATCAAAATCATAACATGATTTTTGCCATTACATTTTCTTCACCTCCATATGTCATTCCTACAATGATATCTCTAACATTTCACATAGATTATCTCTACAATACTACATTTTGTCCACACACAAAAATCTATCATACAATGCACCTGGAAAACCAAAATATATGAGATGACCATTCATATTCTTCTTCTGCATAAACATTTCCATCTTGCAAGAAAAATAAAATCAATCTTTACAAGACAATTCCCTTTCCTCTATCTCTCTACATATTTTTATCTCTTCTTCAAAAACCCTTGATATTATTCTATCTTCAAGAATAAAATATACATTAATCCCTTCAAGAATTCATTCTCCTTCATTGAATCCTACATATAAAAATATAAATATCTTCTCTCCATCCATGAAAAAAATCTTCAATATACTTCAAAAAACCATTCATCGTCTCCAATCTGCAAAGATAAATATTTTCATCTTCTCTGCAAAAATCAACTTCCTCAAAAAATTCCTTCCATATCTCCATAAAAATCCATCTACAAAAAAAAATGAATAGCTCCATCTGCAAAAAAAAATAAAAGGATTCTCCAAAAAAAATCTTTTAAACTTATCATAATACAAATTTAGAAAGCCAATAAAAATATCTCTCCTTTACAAAAACTTCCTTTTAAATTTTTTTTCTTTTTGATCTTTCATATCACAAGGAAAATCCATTATAGAAGATTTAAAAATAGAGAATAAATCTCCCAAAAATAAGGCTTTTAAAACTCACAAAATCTGCCTTTAAATCGGGCTAAAAATAGCCTCATAAAAACACTATACTGCAATTTAAAATCTTCTAACATTTATAAGCACATCAAATGTTGAACACCTAATCATGGAAGTCAAGTTTAAATTAGTGCCTTTGATCTTCACTTGAGTGCTCCTTACATATTTAAAGAAGACCGTTGATTTTCATTTACCGCCCATGCTCATGTGATGGAGACCGGTGCATTTGGTAACAAATAGAAGAGGCCAGTCACTTCAATGTGTAAGAACCACTTCTGTAGGTGACCCTTTAAGTTATAACCTCTAGTAATTGGTCAACAAAAGTTAGACCGAAAAGTAACAAAGGCACATGCGGGCATGAAGGGTCTCCATGAGTTTGGTAATTTAGGACTGTTTAGAGTTTTAGAAGAATATTTTGGACTGTAGGAAAACTCTAGACACTCATGTGAGAGAGAAAGAGAGAGAGAGAGAGAGAGAGAGAGAGAGAGAGAGAGAGATAAACCCTGATAATCTCTGATATGACAGAGATAAACATTATTGACAAAAATAAATGCCATCAACCTTTTACTTTGTCAATCATAAGATCTACTACCTTGACAACTTGAAGTAAAGCATCCACAACATATAACCATATTATGTAAACCTTTGATGATTTGTGAATGAAACCTCTACAAATGAAATCAATCAAGTCATATCATCAACTCAACAAACCTCAAACCTTCTTGTCACCAACCTTGTATTATCAACTTTATGACATTTGATATCATGACAAACCTTCATGTGCACTTCATGACATTTGATATCAACTTTACTATATTCATCTTGAACATATTACCAACCATATCATACAAACTCCTTGCATGGAAGCATGTGAACTGAACCAATGAGCAACATTGAACAATATGAACTTTGTGAGCCAAGACAACAAACTTACATCCTACATTTCTTAGACCATCTGCATCTCCTGACTCAACCATAAAGCAACTTGTACTTTGCATTGTATATGATTATGTCATCAACCAACAACATCAAGACAATCCAACATTATCAAACCAGTGACACAATCAATGATAAGACAAGTCTTATGAAACATGAGAGATGATTCCTGAAATGAGAAATCAAACCTTCTTCACATACTTCATATGAACTAATGACATCACCTGACCATTGACATCACATGTCACATTGTCATCACCCTAAATTCATTGTATGAAGATCATGATGAACTCTTGAAACACTCTGCCATATGAAGACATGAAGATCATAATGAATTCCATATATGATCTAACTTTCACTATGATGTACTTGCATCATCAACTCACACCTTTTTGACATCAATGACAATCAATCTCCATCAATCTCCCCCTTTGTCATTGATGGAAAAACTACATGATGCATTTTGTCTCTCTCCCCCTTTTTGACATCAAAAGACAAAGGATAAGATACTCCCCCTATGAAAAATAACTCATGTACAACATTAGAAAGAGATTAACAAACTATGTTGATATCAATCAACTGCTTACTTATTTCTTGAATCATAGGCACCATTACTGACCTTGTTATCTTTATGCCAACCAAGAATTGAGATACCACTTACCCATAATCTTTGATACCACTAGACTCTGTCAAAAGATTGAAGACACTGATCACTTTTGTAATTTGCTGTCCTAAACTTATCCTGAAAGCTTTGTCCTTGTACATCTGCCTATTGAACAACTTTTCAACTTGAGAGCAACAAGACACCATGAAGCACACATTGGAAGACATACATCCTGAAGCACAGATCCTGAGGACAACATCAGGTGAGGCATACCAAACAAAGCATCAAACCACCTATTATAAGCTGCCCCTAGACTATACAATTCTCAATATGAAAATATAGATGAAAACTGAAATCATTGAAATCCCCTGAACACTTCTTTTGATAAAATGAAAGCTGACATATCTCTGCTATCAAAATACAAAATCCTAATAATATCGCATGTGGTTGCAAAACAAGTTTTTCATGACAAACAATTCTTCCACAATCATCAACACTTTTTGACCCAAATGACAAATCTCAAGAACTCCCAAATCATGATGTATGATTATGATGTCATAAAAATAACTCTTAGGATTTAGATAAAACAAGCCTTTGACATGACACATATGAACTTGAACTTCATGTAAAAAGCCATAAACACTTCAACACCTATGATGTACAATAATGCAGGCTCAACAAGCAACATTCTAATAATAATAGCATGAAGACAATTCATCACAATATTCACAACTCATGATGACATGATAACCACTCAAGAAATGACCTTGTCAAGACTTCCATGATAGTGACAATAATCAATCTACAACAACCTGTAACCAATTTACTTCTGCACACACTTCTTGACATGATAAAGAATGAAGACCATCCTCGTGTTCCTACACATGACACTTTTTACAACACCATGTCAAATCTGATATATACATAACCACTATCAATACCTTTACAAAACCAAATGTAGAGACATGTGGAATGAATTGACTTCTTCCATTTTCAACCTCCTAAAACTTATTGGGGATAATTGATAGAACATGAACAACTCCCCATAACTTCATGCTATATGTTATGCAACTAATGATGTAACTTGTGCAAGATGCACAAGTTTAGAATCTATCTTCTCTTGACTTTGTTTCTACTTCCACACTTTCATAGGTTTAGGTTTCTTCTTCCAAACCTTTTCAATCTTTTTCTTTTTTCCAATCTATCAAACTAGGTGATACTTTTCTACAACTATGTGTTTTATGACCAAGAGAGTTGCATATATAACAAACTATATCATACCTTTTATGCATTTTATAGTTTATTTGTATGTGACCAACATTATTGCACTTGTAACATACAATATTAGTATTCCTTTTGCAATCAACTACTTTGTGTCCAAAATGATTACATATATAACAATAACCATTAAATAAATAATTATACCTGTACATATAAGCTTGTCTAATTGAGGCAGTTCTTCTGAAATTTCTTCTTCTTTGGTTATGTATTCTGACAAACTCATCTTTGGTTTTCATTTCAACTTCAATCTTCTTTTTACCTTCACGGGCAGCAACATGATTACTTAAATCAATTTTCCTTCTTGGAGTTTCTCTAGTTTTGGAACACTCTCCTTCTTCATAACCAAATCTAGAAGTGTCTCTATGTTGTTTTTGTATACCTAGCATCTCATGTAACTTGCTTGTGCTCTCTTCAAATTTTAGATTCTTTTCCAACTGCTTTCTAGCATCCTCAAGATCTTTTCTTAAAGAAACTATTTCTCCTTAATGATTTTGACACTCAACTATTTTAGCTTCCAACTTAGACTTGGTTACATTAGCTATTCTCTTAGCTTTCTCAACCTCTGTCTTCAGACTGATAATCAAATTGTTTGATTCATTAATTTGTGTCTTTAAATTTACAATCTAATTTCTTATCTCTTCAAGAACAGAAGATACTCTTTCAAAATCTAAAATTACTGTCTTTGAATTCTTTTTCCTATTGTAGCTGCAACTCTAATTTTTGGTTCTCCTTTTTGTATTTCTTGAGTTCACTCAAAGCACACATGAGCTCTCCTTCTATATCAATTTCACATTCTTGTTCATCATACTCCTAATTGTGATCTTCTTCTAAATCTGATTGAGTCTCATCTTCTTCATATGAAAGTCTTTCATCATTGTCACTCTTCTTAGACACCAAGCTATCCTCTTCTTTATCATCACCTTGATAGATTCTTAGCAATTCCTTCCACAAATCTTAAGCTATTTCACAATGCATAACTTTACAAGAGACATCATTAGATAATCCAGACAAAATAACCTTCTTTGCTATATGATTACATTTAAGAGATTCTTTGTTATTTGCAGTATTAGGTGATTGAGAAGAAACACAATACCCATTCTCAACTGGCATCCAAACACCATACCCTAAAGAGGATAGATATATTTGCATTCTAATACACCAAATAGAGAATTCTGAACCATCAAAGAAAAGAACACTTGAAAACTCTTTCTCTAATTTAATACATGTCTCATCTTGTGAGACATTACTATCAATAGATTCTATATCAACATTTGAATTTGATAAATATGGTGCCATTTGATCAATAGGTGACTTGACATTTTTCTTTTCTCTATTTCTTTTGCACTTACCCATGGTACTCCACACTCAGGACCTACCCAAGCGATTAGACTTCTATAGGGAACCTATGCTCTGATACCACTTGTTGGAGTACAGGACAACACTGAGAGGGGGGGTGAATTAGTGTTCTCTAATTTTTAAAATCTTTTTGTACTTTTTAATTTACAAGATACAGAATAAAGGAGACATAAAAAATCTATCAAATTCATATGCACAAGTTTGATGATGTATAGAATGAACATGAACTTATGTGTAAAGCATTATAAAACACACACATAGAGACAAGACATAACACAAGGATTACTGGAATGGAAAAACCCTCATGGGGTAGAAAAACCACTCAAAATTGCCTCACTGGCTTATTCAAACCTCACTGGTTACATACAGGTCTTACTGACCAAGGAAGCTTCACTAGCTACAAAGAAGTCTCACTGACTACAAAGAGGTCTCACTGACCATAAAGAGGTCTCACTGACCATACAAGCCTCACTGGCACATAAAGCCTCACTGACAAATAAACAATTATTTTGGACACAAGAAAAAAAATTCAGGGGGTTTCCCTGATTCACGTCTTCACAACAACATGTCTTTCCCTTTTCCTCTCTTGACAAAATTCTTTTCATTCATAACATAATCAACCAAGCTTCTAATGTTAATCAATCACCTACACATTACAATCTCAATGTCTTCCTCTGCATTTCATCTTCAAAAATTCTCAGGCCCTCTGTATCAAAATCATAACATGATTTTTTCCATTACATTTTCTTCACCTGCATATGTCATTCTTGCAATGATATCTCTAACATTCCACATAGATTATCTCTACAATACTACATTTTGTCCACACACAAAAATCTATCTTACAATGCACCTGCAAAACCAATATATATGAGATGACCATTCATATTCTTCTTCTATATAAACATTTCCATCCTACAAGAAAAATAAAATCAATCTTTGTAGGACCATTCCCTTTCCTCTATCTCTATGCATATTTTTATCTCTTCTTCAAAAACCCTTGATATTCTTCTATCTTCAAGAATAAAATATACATTAATCCCTTCAAGAATTCATTCTCCTTCATTGAATCCTACATATAAAAATATAAATATATTCTCTTCATCCATGAAAAAAAATCTTCAATATACTTCAAAAAACCATTCATCTTCTCCAATTTACAAAGATAAATATTTTCATCTTCTCTACAAAAATCAACTTCCTCAAAAAATTCCTTCCATATCTCTTTCATAAAAATCCATCTGCAAAAAAATGAATAGCTCCATCTGCAAAAAAAATGAAAGGATTCTCCAAAAAAATCTTTTAAACTTCTCATAATAAGAATTTAGAAAGCCAATAAAATATCTCTCCTTTACAAAAACTTCCTTTTTAAAATTTCTTGTTTTTGATCTTTCATATCACGAGGAAAATCCATTATAGAAGATTTAAAAATAGAAAATAAATCTCCTAAAAATAAGACTTTTAAAACTCACAAATTCTACCTTTAAATTGGGCTAAAAATAGCCTCATAAAAACACTATATTGCAGTTTAAAATCTTCTGACATTTATAAGAACATCAAATGTTGAACACCTAATCATGGAAGGCAAGTTTAAATTAGTGCCTTTGATCTTCACTTGCGTGCTCTTTATATATTTAAAGAAGACCGTTGATTTTCATTTACCACCCATGCTCATGTGATGGAGACCGATGCATTTGGTAATAAATAGAAGAGGCCAGTCACTTCAATGTGTAAGAACCACTTCAGCGGGTGACACTTTAAGTTATAACCTTTAGTAATAGGTCAACAAAAATTAGACCAAAAAGTAACAAAGGCACATACGAGCATGAAGGGTCTCCATGAGTTTGGTAATTTAGGACTGTTTAGAGTTTTAGAAGAATATTTTGGATTGTAAGAAAACTCTAGACACTCATGACAAAGAGAGAGAGAGAGAGATAAACCCTGATAATCTTTGATATGACAAAGATAAACATTATTGACAAAAATAAATGCCATCAACCTTTTACTTTGTCAATCATAAGATCTACTACCTTGACAACTTGAAGTAAAGCATCCACAACATATAACCATATTATGTAAAACTTTGATGATTTGCGAATGAAACCTCTACAAACAAAATCAATCAAGTCATATCATCAACTCAACAAACCTCAAACCTTCTTGTCACCAACCTTGTATTATCAACTTTATGACATTTGCTATCATGACAAACCTTCCTGTGCACCTCATGACATTTGATATCAACTTTACTATATTCATCTTGAACATATTACCAACCATACCATACAAACTCCTTGCATGTAAGCATGTGAACTGAACCAATGAGCAACATTGAACAATATGAACTTTGTTAGCCAAGACAACAAACTTACATCCTGCATTTCTTAGACCATCTGCATCTCTTGACTCAACCATAAAGCAACTTGTATGTTGCATTGTATATGATTATGTCATCAACTAACAACATCAAGACAATCCAACATTATCAAACCAGTGACACAAGCAATGATAAGACAAGTCTTATGAAACATGAGAGATGACTCCTGAAATGAGAAATCAAACCTTCTTCACATCCTTCATATGAACTAATGACATCACATGTCACATTGTCATCACCCTAAACTCATTGTATGAAGATCACGATGAACTCCTGAAACATTCTACCATATGAAGACATGAAGATCATGACGAATTCCATATATGATCTAACTTTCACTATGATATACCTGCATCATCAACTCACCTTTTTAACATCAATGACAATCAATCTCCATCATAAACAACACATAACACATTACAGGGGAAGCACAACACAAGAGGGGAGGTCACCTAAATGAGTGAATAATGCTACGACATAGGTGACCACTAGTGTTAGAAATACTTACCTATTGTCCTTGATCTTGATCTTTACCTTGATGGTTAAAGCTTTATCTCTTCTTCTTTCTTCCACATTTTCTTTCATTTGAGAAGGGACAATTGTCAGAGTTGTCAATGGAAAGGTATCTATTAATGATGGTGTAGAAGGAATGTCACAATTTTCTATCAATCAAAAGGGGTGATGTAGGAGCTGGAAAGATACCCATTTTAGTCGAGTGAGGTAGTGAAGGAACCCGAAAAATGCCCATTTGAGTCTGTATATTTTTGTTGATGTTTTCCAAATTTTGAGTAGTGTCTAAGGTATGTGAATGTTTAGGTAAGGGTATGTGATCTATTTCTTTATTTAAGATGTAGTTGAGAAGTGTTTAAAGATCAGTTGGTAAATTTTTAGTGTCCATAGGTTGAAGAAGTTGTTCACATAGAGAACCGACATCATCCAATGCTTCATCCTAGCCAGGGAGAGCATGCAGGGGTGGTAGAGTGGTGTTAAGGAATGTGTCAATAACCTCTTCTTCTTGTGCCAAAATATCCTCATCAATTGAGGCTATGTTGGTAGAAGTCTTTTTATTAGATGAATCATCCAGGGCTATATCAGTCTCATAGGTCTCAGAAAGAATGTCCATTATGTCGTCATGAAATGAAGGGAGGGAAGGAAGGATATTTTCATCACTTTTTTCCTCATGATTGTTTGTAGAAATGAAATTAGTGAGATTTTCCAAGATTGATAGGAAAACACCCACTATAGTAACAAATCTTTCAAAATAGGCTATTGAACGAAGAATATCACAAGTAGTGCTTTTAGACATGTCAATACCATAAATGTATGCTATTTGATGTAATACTTGAGGATATTTATGGGTGAATTTGTAGAAATTATCAACATTCACAATGTATTCAAATAAATCTTCCAAAGATGAATGATTAGAAGAATCCATGATATATGCAAAAAAAAAATGCAACACTATGTATGTTTTATGACATAAAAATGCTTGATTTTTTCACCTTTTTCGATGCAAACGCCTAAAAGTAGTGTTGTAACAAAATTGTAAAAGGGGAGTGAATAATAACCTTAATATCAGTCCAATAATGTATCAACATCCTTCACAACACACCTATAATGCAAATCTATATGGATGATAACGCAAAATCTAGTGAAAATGCAAGGATTTCAAACCTTAGTTGTGAACTTAAGACATGAAACTATGCAAAATGATGTATGAATGTTTTATAATCAGATTTATGATGTGAAATAACTTAGGTCTGATCTGAAAATGATGCAAAAATCCTACAATGCTCATTGCAAGTGCAATTCTAAAGAGAGATGAGTGAATATACTATTTTTTATTGAAAACTATGTGAAAATGCAAAATTTTGAATGTAAATGCAAAAACACACAATAATGCAACAATATAATAAAAAATAAGAGTTGAATGAATGTTTTAAAAGAGTATTAAAATCTGAAATAAGATTTTAACCACAAACCATGGCTTTTGGAAAAAAACTAGGTTATATGAAAAATGCACAATTTCAAGAAAAATCTAACAAATTAAGCATGCAAATGCAATGAAGATGATTAATTAATGATGTACTACTGTAATTTATATCAGATCTAAATCAAAAATTAGAGATTAGATGAAATTTAATTAAATTGATGCAAACTATGTCAAAATGCAAGCCTAGGATGTCAATTTTTAAAAAAAATTTAAAAATTTTCAAATTTTTTTTGTAGATTTTCAAATACAATATGATGAAAATAAAATGAATGAATGTAAATCTAAAGTACAACACTCAACAAGATGCAAAATTCAAATAAAACACGGGTTCACCAATATTTTTAGTAGAAAAAGGGGGAAGACGAGATTGATAGGTGTTTTAGTTTAGATCCTCCTTTTACTACTAACCATTCAAGGACATTCGGCCAAGTTGAATCACAACTATTGCAAGAGGATTCACCTATAGGTTGATGGTTACTTGTAATGATAGGGAAATTTAGAATTTTCTGATTAATGTATTGATTTAATGCCCAATTATGCTTAAAACCCTAATTATGCAACATCATAAACAAACGGATGAATCCTGACAAATGCTCGTAGACAGATATGTAATATTCAGAGTAGACACATATCAGACTTCAAGATTCTGGATGCAAAAAATTCAAGGGCTAAAAAGAATGTTTCCAAGCCCAAGATAGCGTTTTGTGCTAAGAATCTTGGAAATGCTCTGTAACTTGTTCCTGCTGTTCAAGAGGTTTTCTACCCTGAAGATCCAGAGGGCTTTGGGGTGGGTGCCCAAGCCCATGCCCTACTTTTATGCTTAGATCTATAATCCTAATACTCTGACACAACCTATTACAACTCCACTTCCACAGAACACGACACTTGTCACCTGCAATCACAAAGAAGGGGGTTAGGGGTTGTGGTGTTTAGGAGCTTACCTCAATCAAGCCCCAGAATGGCATTCGATCCTTCCACCACCATTTTTTGATAAAGAGTGCATATCCTTGTGGGATAGAAGCAAAAACAAATTGATAAATTGATAAATGCTTGATTCAACACAAAAAGATATCACCTTGGAGGTGTAGCTCGCATCTAGATGAAAATCCTTCAACACATGAGAAGATGAAGCCAAATCTACATAACAAACATAATAACAAGACAAGTCTGCTCTGCAACAATGAATGCTTTGAATCCTCTAAAATCATAAATTTGCCAAAAGTTCATAATCAACTTCTAGTTTACAAATGAAACCCTAAACATGCTTATATATGCATTCCCGCTACAAATTTTGTAATTCAAATTTGAGATGTCAGCAACGAAACCTTTTAACGGTCACATAACCAACATTTAGAATTAGGACCCATCTAAAATAGGGTAGGACTAGGGCTCGAGTGCCCAAGCCCCTGGGTCCTATTTTAGGGCAGGTCTAAGTTCAAAAATGTCCCTTCAATTCCCTTTTACATGGGTTTTCAGGGATTTTACATCGGGAGTTAAAATGAACATGCATGATGAAAAACAAGGGACCCCGGGAGCTAAACTTAGGAGGTAAAAGTCATAGGGGGACATTTTACAATGTAACATGTTCATGTATTTTTTGATAAAATTTTGAAAACACACCACTATGAGATAAAGCTCTATGTTATCTTTCTACCGATGTTATTTTTTGTAAAATCTGAATATATTAAGGTTTTGATCTCTAATTAGTTTTAGTAGTGTCCTCATTTTTTGCGAAAAACCTATGTATAGTTTTTTCAGTGTTATTTTTTATATGTTCATCAAAATTTGAAACAAATTATATTTTAATATTCTAGACTCCATTATTTACACATTTAATAAAAATGATTTTCGATTAGTTTACTCAAAATTAAGGGGGTTCATGCTCAATTTTCTATTTTTTAAGATGTACCCACTTTGAAAATTAGTAAAAGATCAGATATTCATTAAAAAATTAGTAAAAAAAACATAGGGCATAAACTACGCGATGTTAACTAACCTTTCACTAAAAGGATTTGTGAAATAATTAAAAATTTCAACATTTTATGCGAGCATACTTGATGCTATGTTATATTTTTTTGACAAAAATATGACAACTTTGTATGTTTTTTCTATTTGACCCTCTTAATGTCCACCATTTTGTTTTAAAATAGTAGTTTAGAAACTATATTTTGAGCATCAATAATTTTGTTCTTGTCACATCTTAAAATTTTAAGTGTGGATATCTTGAATTACTCATTCAAGATCATTTTTTGCTGATTTTAGGAAAAAAGTGGTCACGTTGGAGCCCAATTGGCCCCCAATTCCATGCACATACCTAAATGTGGATCTTGCTAACTATGTGCCATGATATGTTGAGAACTCCTATATCTATATATTTATGTTTTTTCTTTTTCTACATTTTTACTTTTTACATATGTCTTGTTTGTTGTCTTTCTCCTATTCTCATTTCACCTTCTATATTATGATTCAAGTGTGTTTTTCCTATTCTCATTTCACCTTCTATATTATGATAAATTATCTACTATCTCCTACTTGGGAAGCATCTTTCCTATGCTATTCTTACATGTTTAGTACCTAATATTTTTGGTTGTATCACTTTCATATCTACTTATGTTCCTTTTCTTGTTTATATATTTCTCCGCATACCTTTTTTAAGACACCACCTTTGGTTGTTCACTTGTTTATTATCTACACAAACTATGGTCTTATGCTCTTATGATCTATGACATTCTTATACTAAACACCCTTGTTGCATCATATATATAATGACCGAGTTATGAACTTTTATGTTTATCATTATCATAACCTATAGCTACTTATCTTCTTCTTATCATGCATACCTACTTGTGACTTCATGTTTATAATTTTATGTTTTTGATTGAAAATCATACCTATGTTTTTGTGCTTATGCTACTATACCTTATGACCTTCATCATACTTTTTCTTATACTCATGCATTTGAGATCCTTGTTTTGTTTCAATCATATAGATTAGACTAATACTCTAATATTCTTCATCCAACCCACATCGAGAGAAATCATTTTTACATGTACATTATGCCTATATTTTACTTATATGTGTTTACATTCTTATCTTTGGACTTGGTTACATATTTGATATGCTTATGTGATCCTTATCTAGCCTTTAGGGACATCCTTACTTAATCATTTTGCCTATATTGGGGGCTACACAATCCTCTTTTGTTCATCTCTAATTTACAATCTTAAATCTTTATTATATGATGATAAATCTTTAATGCTACACACACTTACATGCTTATATCATATTTGATTATCTTACACTTTTAATCATTATTGTTATCATGTTTCATTTTTCCTCCTCTTCTAATTCCATGCATATTATGTATGCAACTGATTTGAGGGGGCATTTATTATCACTAATATTTTTTACATGGTCAAGATTCTAGATAATGTCTTGTATGTAGATGGAGCTTAATCACATTACTCACATGTACTATGTAGATATTTATCACATAATAGTGACTTGTGTTTTCATATCATATTACATGTGCACACCACTTTGATATTTATCACATGTTACATTGTTTGGAGTTCTCTCACATGAATCCATGTCATACTATTCTATCACATAGAGTATTTTCATCACTTTTGTACATGCAAATTTTTCTAACCCCCTCCCTCTCTCTCTCTCTCTTCTTCTCATTTCACATATATAATTGAAACTACATGTAGTCTACATATTTTGATAATAAAAGGAGGAGCTACTCACGGCATATATTTTCTTTATTTTGTAGAACTTGATGGAGCACTCAGACTAAGTAGAACCCAATAGGAATTATTGTATCATTTCTTAGAGGTAGTGTTATTTTATGACTATGTAAATATTTACTTTTCATGTGGACTAAGAATGTTCATATATTTTTAAATGCATGCTTATGTTAGATTCACATGCACTTGAAAGTGGGAGCAAAATGTAATGGTGAAATTAGTATACCCATGCTATTTCCCATTTAATTGTGTACCTACCTTGGTAAATTATCATAATGCAATAACATATTGACAAGTGGCATAATTACGCTGATAGGCATTCACTCGCATCGCGAGTTGACCTCCGTGCATTTGCAGGTGGTAATCAGGTGGCGGTGGTTGTCCAATGGGTACAAGATGACCATTGTAGCCATCTCATCCATTGATTGTAGGTCAAGAAGTACAGTAGCATTTACTGCATTATTTTTCCCATGCACTAGTCAAGATTGGTCGGTGAGATTTTAGAGAGGACATCGGTGGAAATTGAATACAGACATTGCAAAGATTAGTACGACCTCTATCTTGGTCAAAGATCTACTAACAATGAAGATCTTTTCCTTGCTACATTCTTCTCATGCGTAAATGATCCTGACAAATATCTTTCTCAGCTATCGTCTTTGCCTGATTTGATTAGCAAATCTGTTGCACACAACCAACTTTCCTGTGCTTTCCAGACTCTCTGACAACTAACTTCCCTACGCTTTCTAGGCTCTCTTTGTTGCATTTGATCTTATTTTGCAAGAGGTATGTTGTCTCTATTTGTAGAAGTTTTAGATTAATTACCTTATCACAACAGGCATAGTTTTAAGTACTGTAAGGATTTTTTTTGGAATTCTGCTTAATGTTATTGCACTGGAAAAGTTATGTGCTAGAATTTTTTGGGAGAGAATTATACTTGGGCAAGCTCTATGTACTAAATGATTCTAAGAAATTTATCCATGCTAAATCAAAATTTAAAACATGCTTTATTTGCTGGTCTCCATTCAATTTGTTCATTCCAGGAATTGTTTTGAGCATTAAGAAAATTTGCCTTAAACTTTAGAGGGCATGTGATGCAAGAGAATTTACTCCCCTACCTTAAACACTACACAAAACACCCAATTACAAAGGCAATTTGTTGCCCCTAAACTTACAGTACCAACACACAAGATTACAACATAAATAACTACAATTTTATTCAATTTATAAAATGAATCTGTAATTTATGTACAAATTCTTGGCCTTCAATGGCCTCTTCCATAACTCCAGTACTTCATATTTGCAAGTTCACACTCAAATTCTACACTCTCTGCATACTCTCATATTATTTCTTCCACTTGGCTGATCCCACTCTCAGTTCCTGGACCACACTTCCTTCAGAGCTAGAGGTTAGGTTTTTTAGTACATAGCATGAGAAATGAAAGACCAAATCTAGATCAGCCTTAAGCAACTAAAGCATCACCCCAAGAAGCTAAAAGGTCAACATATCACAATGAAATTTAAAATGGTTTTGTGTCAAAGACCCACACTCTTCTTAGGTTCGTGGCCTCACTCCAATGAACGGAAAGAAATTTATAACCCCAATACAGTGATATTCATTAGTTAACATTCGTGGATGGAATTTGATTCTTTCAAAAGCATCAGAATTCTCTTTGAAAATAAAAAGACCAACTTTTGAAGCATCACCTCTTTGCATAAGTGGATGTGGATGTTTAAATAAAATTCTCCATCCATGGTGGATTATTATTCGCCCTCTTAGATTTGTCTTATGCATCTTCTTTAAGCCACGGTTTTACTTTATGAAATGCATTTCATTAGCTGAGTCCATGTGGTTAGGGTGAAACCAAATCGACCCTTTTTGACTTTTCATTTCCAAAAGGAGGCGTCGCCTAAAGTTTAACGTTGGTAGATCCTTTACTCATAAGGCCGCACCCCACCCATACTCAAACATCCACGTATGAAGCAATTGTAATATATTTTTTAGACAGCTGTGAGCCTCTAATTCTCCCCACCGTCCATTTCAAAAGGGTGACAAATGAGGAATTACATCTATTTAATTTGGCACTGGGAGTATAGCACCTATTTTTTTCTTTGTATATCATATACTATTTAATTTTCAATATCCCCTCATAAAGGTAGCGTTCCTCATAAATTATAAATGATGGAGGTCATAACAATAAAGTCTTCCTTTCCCAGCCATATAGCTGAAGACTTCTAGCAAACATTTAAACAAAGATTCCTTTGTTGTGCCTAGACATGGATGTCTTCAAGGAAAAGAAGCAAATACAATGAATTGGAATAACAGTTTGCTCCTCTTGTGCATGCCTCAAGTTATTCAGCCAATTCCAATTACGTTTCATCCTTTGGTGTAGATATTTGGGATTCATGTAATTGCTATCAAGCTGAAAAGAACATGATGTTTGTAGACACTGAAACACCAAAATGCAACAAGTCAATCCAAAACTGAAATAGCATCTTTTTGGTTGATGCAAGATCATGTATTCACTTGGGATGCTCCTACATTAGACACATCAAGTAAAAAGTTTGTGAGCATAGGATTACAAAGGTGGAGTTGAGTGATAGGATCACCCTTTCATATTTCTAACAATCTTCAGTGAAATCCATCGTTGGGGAATGTGCACACAATCAATTCTTCTTCCTCTTCTTCCAACATGTTGCTAGCACACACGTCATCCTTCACCCACAACCCCATTCACCATTCCTTTCTCCTCTTGTGGATTCACATCCACCATAGACCATCCTCCTTCCCCAAATGCTCTCTACTCTCCTCTCCTTCATGGGGTCCAACCCACCATAAACCGTCCACCTCCACCAAAATCCTGTAGCATCCTTTACACTTTCTACAAGCAAACATACATCATCTACATACTAATCTCTTGTTCCATTTACTTGCACTAACTCCTTATGCAATTTCAAATCATCTCTTCCATCACTAAATTCAAAAGAATTAAAAATTACCTCTTCTTTTACTATTGCAACATCCATTTTCTCATCCCCACCGGTAAGCTGCTTGAACCACTCTTCTTCTACTGCAAAAATCTACAACATCAAATCATCTTCCTTCTTATCCTTCACTACAACCTCTTCACGTTCCATCGATGCACATTCAATCTCTTCATCCTCACTACCCACCTCTTCATCGTCAACTGCTGCAACTGCATCTGTTGCAATCTCTTTTCTTTCTCCATCTTTTTATTCATCTTGTTCCTCATTTTTTACACACATAAATCCACCTACATACAAAACATCATTAGAAGAGACATGGGACTCCTCCTTACCCATTTTATTTTCCATCTTTATCTCCGCTATACTTTCTCTCAGAACATGCCGTGTCTCTTGTCACAAATCTTGTAGTGTATTATCTAACTCTGCCATCATCACTCTCTCTATCCTCACAAGAAAAGAAATTCCCAAAGGTCTTCTCAAGACCAACCTCATACTTTTCCTCTTCGACATTCTGTCAACACTTTTCCTACTACTCTCTACCCAAGAAGACTTCTGGAAGATGCTTCCCCACCCACTCTCTCTCTCTTAGTGGTAGAACTCAACACCTTCTACCCAGCTTTAGTCTTCATTGGAGAATAGCCCACCTCGATCCTAGTGCATACTCTGCACTCTCAAGATCACCTGACTTTGATACCATTTGATGCAAGAGAATTTACTCCCCTACCTTAAACACTACAGAAAACACCCAATTACATAGGAAATTTGCTGCCCCTAAACTTACAGTATCAACACACAAGATTGCAACAGAAATAACTACAATTTTATTCAATTTTTAAAATGAATCTACAGTTTATTTACAAATTCTTGGCCTTCAATGGCCTCTTCCACAACTCTAGCACTTCATATTTACAAGTTCACACTCTCAAATTGTACACTCTCTCGATACTCTCATATTATTTCTTCCACTTGTCTGATCCCACTATCAGTTCTTGGACCACACTTCCTTAAGAGCTAGAGGTTAGGTTTTATAGGATATAGCATGAAAAATGAAAGACCAAATCTAGATCAGCCTTAAGCAACTGAAGCATCACCCCAAGAAGCTGAAAAGTCAACATATCACAATGAAATTTAAATTGGTTTTGTGTCAAAGACCCACACTCTTCTTAGGTTCGTGGCCTTACTCCAATGAATGGAAAGAAATTTTGAACCCCAATACAGTGGTATTCATCAGTTAACATTCATGGATGGAATTTGATTCTTTCAAAAGCATCAAAATTCTCTTTGAAAATAAAAAGACCATCTTTTGAAGCGTCACCTCTTTGCATAAGTGGATGTGGATGTTTACATAAAATTCTCTATCCATGATGGATTATTATTCACCCTCTTAGATTTGTCTTATGCATCTTCTTTAAGCCACAATTTTACTTTATGAAATGCATTTCATTAGCTAAGTCCATGTGGTTAGGGTGAAACCAAATCGATCCTCTATAACTTTTCATTTCCAAAAGGAGGCGTCGCCTAAAGTTTAACGTTGGTAGATCCTTTACTCATACGGCCACACCCCACCCATACTCAAACATCCACGTATGAAGCAACTGTAATATATTTTTTAAACAACTGTGAGCCTCTAATTCTCCCCACCATTCATTTCGAAAGGGTGACAAGTGAGGTGTTACATCTATTTAATTTGGGGCTAGGAGTATAGCACCTTTTTTTTCTTTGTCTATCATCTATTATTTAATTTTCAATATCCCCTGATAAATGTAGTGCTCCTCATAAATTATAAATGATGGAGGTAATAACAATAAAATCTTCCTTTCCCAGCCATATAGTTGAAGAATTCTAGCAAACATTTAAATATAGATTCCTTTGTTGCGCCTAGATGTGGATGTCTTTAAGGAAAAGAAGCAGATACAATGAATTGGAATAACAGTTTACTCCTCTTGTGCATGCCTCAAGTTATTCAGCCAATTCCAACTACGATTCATCATTTGGTGTAGATATTTAGGAATGTAATTGTTATCAAGTTGAAAAGAGCACGATGTTTGTAGAAATTGAAACACCAAAATGCAACAACTCAATCCAAAACTGAAATAGCATCTTTTGGTTAATGCAGGGTCACGTATTCGCCTGAGATGCACTTGCATCAACATGTGAAGGGTTTCAAAATTTCAAATGTCAAAGATTTCATTTTGAAGCACTGGATTAGGCTGGTAATATATTAGATTGTCTCTATTTCTAAAAGAATAGACAATCTACTATTTTATGATCCATTTAATCTTTAAGTATTCTAAGCATTTTTAGTTTTTTGACTTAAAATTGTAAATTGTAGTGGAGAGGGATGTGTCTAGGGATGCTCTAAGTAATTGTGATTGGATTTTATCTTTAACTAACCAATTTTAGCTTTCATTTTGATGTATTGGATTATCCTAGAAAGTTAATGGTTTGCGCTGTTGTTGAAAGTTGTAAGTCTTGACAGTGGCCATTTTATGATTCATATAATCTTAATCCTTTTGACAAATTGTATATGAAATGTAATTTTGTATTTTACATTTGTGGTTGATAATAGATATAGGACTATTTCTCTAGATTATTTATGGTTGTCGTATTAATATTCTTTACATTTTAAGTGCTAAATTTCCTTGAGAAAAATCTATATAGGTCTATTCATTCATAAAAGTTTTATTATCTAGGTTTGTTTGTGTTGTTATATGAGATAATTAGATATAAAAGTAGTCTTAGGTTGGACATTTTCATCTTATCCAAATTTATTTCTCTATTTTTTTATTTAGTCTGTAGTCTAGTAAAATGAAGTATTAACATTTAAATTATTTGAAATCACTACAACAAAACATGTAATTAGCGCCTAAAATAGTACCAGAATTTAGTGCATTTGAGTTCATGAATTGGACACTTCTTCCAGCATAAAACTCGGTGCTAAATTGCATGTTCTCTTCGGTGTTGTTTTTTATGCTAGATTTTGCACCAAAAAAGTAACACAAGCAATAGTGCCTCCTTTAGCGCTGGGATGAATGACCAATTTAATGTCAAAAATAGTGCCTAAATTAGTGCCCAATTTGGCTTCCAATTTTGCTTCCATGTATGCTCCCATTTTTGCTTCTAGTTTTGCTCACATTCATGCTTCCTATTTTGCTTTTGGTATGGCATTGAAAATGGCTTCTTTTTTGGATTCCTAATTGACACCAAGTTTTTCTTCCATTATGATGTCCTTTATTGCTTCTAGTTTTGCTTCCATTATAATGTCCTTTGTTGCTTCTAGTTTGGCTTCCTATTTTGCTTTTGGTTTTGCTTCTTGTATTGCTTCCAGGTTTTCTTCCAGTTTTGGTTCCAATTTTACTTCTAGTTTTGCTACCATATTTGCTTCCAATTTTGCTTCCGATATAACGTCGCTTGTTGCATCTAGCTTTGCTTCCATTTTTGCGTCTTTGTTCCAAAAAAGGTGAGTGGACCAATCTTGCTTTCTAACCACCCCATCTTTCACCTTATAGCCTAGCTTAACCTGATACTCCCCAATTTTTTAGAAGCTCCATCTTATTCTATCCTCTTTGTGAGACAAGCTCATAGACCTGTTTGACAGAATACTCTCTAACTCACTGATCTGCGCTCCATCCACCTGAAGACCCCTGAAGCATTTGAAATATTTATAGGATAACATTTATAAATTTTTTTTAGGGAAATGGACATCCATACAAATTAACAACATCATTATACTTACTAAATCTCCATCAAAATAAAATCTATAACAATATCCAGTCTATATAAAATAACAAGATAATTATTATAACATGATCATCATCTATAATTAAAACAAGTGAGTCAAATATCTATAATTTAATTGAATTTGACAACATCCATCCTGAGCAATAAATTAAAATCATCATACATAATAAATATCCATCCAAAAATCATTGACCACTTTCAATATATATAAATTAAGAAGTCAATACTGATAAGATCATCATCATATATAACTAAAACAAGTGAAAGTCAAATATGCCAGTAGATCAATAACATGTCAAAATGATACATGTCCAACAGTTGACATAAGTCAAAATGATACATGCACAAATGATATAAGTAAAAATGATAAATTATGTAACTCAAAATGATACAAGTCAAGATGATACATGTCCAAATGATATAAGTCAAAATGATACATGTCAAAATGATACAACTCAATAATATGGTACTGCAGGCCATGAAAATGATACATATGATAGTAACCATGAAAAGAGGCATCATAACGATATATCAACAATGATCCATGATGCAATCTATATGATCATGAATGTCACTGGCTACTACCAACAACTACCTCATCATCATCATCATCATCATCATCATCATCATCATTATCATGATCATCATCGTCATCATCGTCATCAGCCTCGGTGTCTTTTGTATCTACGTCATCATCATCCTTTGCCTTGTGATCTATACCAGAACCAACATATTCTGGATCTATATCATGAGGATCATCTTGATCTTCTGGAAGACCTGTGTTGTGCAAAAAAAACATTTAAAATGAAAAGTTATTATTTATTTCATGCAATAATTTATTTCTCTATTATATATCTAATATTACAACATATGAAACAAAACCATAATCATATTACATTATATCAAAGTGCACATACCATAATAAAATTTCAAAAAAGTTACAGCTAATATGTCATTCCAATGATGTAAAATATGAAACAATTCTAATAAACGTTAGTAAAGATCATAAAAAAATTTGTTGTACAATTTAACTATCAACTGTAAATTCTATTACATAACCTTAAGTGCCAACCCCCTACATTTTGTGCTATATATGATTATATTTTCCTCAAAGATCCTTTGAGAGTTAACTCATCTATATATCTTCTTCTCCTATATCTCAGATGAGGAACATATTGAACATGATGAAAGTCTAGAGTCCATCCTAACTCTAACTCAAATACAATTGAACCCTCTCTTCTACCGACTACTCCTTTTGTGTGGATCCCACACCTCACCAAGCATCTAGTAGCTACTGAGCTAGGTAGCTAAAATAGATCACACTCCCCTATCATATTGCATGTGACACCACTGTCTAGATACCACCCATCTCAGGAAATCTCTTTTGAAGCATAATGACCAAATTTAACCTTTGTAAGGTAAGAGGTAATGTCTTCACCAGCAAGCATCTGAATCCTCTAAAGCTTCTCCTTCAAAACCATGATTCTACTCTCATGCTTGGCCTGAAATAGTGAAGTAAGGGATCTTAGTTATACTCAGTTATACTTATTAAATTACTACAGAAACAAACTTTTACTGCTGTTTAATACCACTCCCACTGATCTTGATTTTTCCACCCCTTTTAATACCACATTTCTGAGTGAGGACTATTGTCAAACATTTCACATGTCATCTCTGTTTGCTAATTTTAGTTGGTTGTAGGTTTTGGTCTGAGTTTAAAGTCTTAAACAAAATCTTTTAAGGTGTTAATTCCCCTCCTCACAGCAACCAATGACCACAATCCTGAGACAGCTAGCACACATCACGATAGCGGGCTAAGGTGCACAGGCCCCTAGCTCGCCAGTCTGTCTAACTCTAATTTTTAATGCCCCTCACTTCTATGTGGGTTGTTGTTTCCCCCCTCTAGCATTGGAGGCGATGATGAGTAAATGTGCCTTTAAACAACACGCTTTGATGGATTCTGCATTGGATTTGGGCCTCCCCTTTTCAATGGATTGAGGCTCGGCATGGGGATGGTGGATACTCTTCTAGATTTGAGTGGAGCTGGCGATGGGAGCTACCAATTTAGTGTAGGTTACATTTTATGGAATTTTGGAGCCTGTCATGGCACCTCGTCTGTAACAAAGAGTGGTTCGCGGTAGTGTGGGACGAGGATGCAGAGGCAACAATTATCAGTCTTGGGAATTCTACGAGGATTATGACCCAAGCATCCCTATGCACATTCGTGAGGAGATTGATAGCCATAAGGCTACTTAATTGGTAATGCAATGAATCTGCAGATCTCCCTAGGGTGGTCAGCCCATATTAGGCACTCAAAAACATTTTGGGATGGACCCTCTTGGCTCAGTAGTAGCAAGAAGCCTAGGCTACTTCTTCGGCCCATGATCTCCATTTTGCTCTTAAGTAGGCCAGGGTGCACCTAGACACCTTGGTAGATGGATTGGGCACTCACCACACCATTCTGCCACAGGCTTCACTGGTAGACTCCCACCTGTCTCCATCACCAGTTCATGCCAAGGGGCAAGAGCACCTTCATCCTGCCGCTCAGAGAAGTGAGCTGAATGACGAGTGGATGCAGGGGAAGAGTGTGGAATCAGAATTGGATCGCAAGGAGGAGCATCGCTGTATCATCACCTTTGAGCCTCTGCCTAAATTTGGGAGTGATCTAGCCTTGGTTCCTTTGGGATTTCCCAGTTATAAGCCAACAATCTAGTTTTTCTCTATCAGAGTAAGCTATAAGCAAGGAGTAATCTCTTGTCATGTGGAAAACACCCAAGGTAAATGCTTTTGAATGCACCCAACAATGGCAATATAAGTCCCATGCACCAGCAAACAATGACAGCCAATCATTCTATGGATAAAAAGTAACCAGATTTAAGTAGTGTAGGTCCACGCTCTATTACTTGAGGATTAAAATCATCCAGCACTAAGATCAAGAGCTGCTATGGCCCTTTGCTACTCCAAATGGAATGAAATGTGTCCAGTCAAGGAGAATAAGTTCCCATGTACTTAGATAATGAAGGAAATGCACTTAGGTTTAAAGGGAACTCACCTAGTAAAATAGATATGGTTCCCATGCTTCCAAAATAGAAATTTTTATGCCCACGGTGAAAGGAACAGCGCCCAGCTCCTCCAAAAGGTAACAAAGATGAGAGAGGAACCCTCTATTGCTCAAGAAATCTCCCTCCAGTCTTCACAACTTCCTCTAATATCAACCAGTAGTCTATTGTCCTAAAAACATTGAATCCAATGGAAAAATTTGAATGATCTTCCACTATTGACCAACTAGGGTGGATCTTGCACCACCAAAACTAGTGAATAATGTAAGGGTTTCTTCCAAGCCTTATCCTCTCCAAGATCAAGAGCTGTCTAAGTAATTTTCAAAAAGTGATTAGTGTAGAATGAGGAGAGAACTCCTCCTTTTCTCCTTTTTATATTTCCCTCACCACTTTTGGCCCTTTTTGCCTTTTATTTTAATAAAGTCACTTTTCCTTAAGTTCTTAACCTCATTGGAGCTCTATTTCCAACATGAAGTGATCCAAAGTGACAATATATTCAAGACAACAATGTGATCTAGGGTTGGAGTGGACTATATGTAGGAGTACAATCAACACTGAGAGGGGGGTGAATTAGTGTTGTACCAAAAACAAAGTTACTTATTCCTTATCAAACATGAAAAGATAAGAATAGATAATCAACCATGACAATATGCATCATCAGATGAAGGTGTCAAATATTGAATGTACAATTATGAATAACAATCAAATCACACAAATTGAAACTAGGACACAAAAGATTTTACAAGTGGAAAACCCTTTCAGGGATGAAAATCCACTCAAAACTACCTCACTGGCTTAATCATGAAAATCAACATATACATAGCCTCATTGGCTAATGAATAGGTCTCACTAACCATACAAGCCTCATTAGCTACAATATACCTTACTAGTAAAACAAGGTCTCAATAAATTGTACAATCAATTTGAATACAAAGAAAAATAGCTCAAGGGATTTCCTTGATTCACTTCAATACAAATAACTTTATATCTCCTTTTTATTTTTACTTTGCAAACCTTTCTTCAATTTCACATCAGTCAAGCTGCAATTCTTGAAGCACTGTATACTGCAAGTCTCATGCAACAAACTTCATATACTAAATATGTCATACTCCTTCAATTCTCTGCACAAAGAATGATCAATTTTTCATGAAGCCAAATAGATAATTATATCTCTGATACAGAACAATAATTATAGTCTTCAAAACTGATGCAGGAGCATCCCTAGTTCAAGAGCAATCTTGCATCAACCAAAAACATTTGCATTTTAGTTTTTTTGTAGTTTAGTTTGTTTCTTTTCCAGTTCAAGTTTAGGCAATTCAGTCAGAAGAAGTTTCAGCTTGTGGTTCGGTATTGGCATTCCACATCTTGTGAATCTGGACTTAGTATATACATTCATTCATTTACATCATATCAAAAATTCAGAGCATTTGGATCAGTTATAGGAAAGATATCGCTCTCAGAAGATAAACTGTTTTCTTAGTGCAGAGCATTCCAATAGTTCCTGATAATCAGCTAAAGGAGAAGGCTTACAGATCATTCTTGGACTTGTGGATCTCAATGGCACATCATTCAATGTTCTTTGGTTCATGGCTGACCTTCCCCAAGGGTCCGCACGTTGTTCCATTTATTTGAGGAAGTGTTCTATGCATTTAGGTCCAACCTATCCATGAACATGTTACAACTCTTCATTGGAGTTTGTGATCTTCCTTGGCCGATGCTGAGGAATCTATTGATCCAGATTTGATATATATATATATATATATTGATGTAATAGATCCTTAGGAAAGTAGTTCTCATGATTTAGAAGATAAATAGTTCATATTGTGTGCGAAGGAGCTTCAAAGCTTTATCTTGCGCATGTATGTAATCATGCATGTGAACCCTAAGTGTAGGCCCGTATGTTGCCAGCCAATTTGTATTTGAATTCTTTGATATACTGAATGACTGAATCTACATTTGCTTTATATCTTTCTGTTGTTTCCATTGTGTTTACTCTTGCTGCATGGTCCGAACAGTTCATTCTATGAACCCTCCTACCATGACTACACTAAAAACATCATACAGACTCCTGCAGATAATCTTCTGGCACACTGAGATTCACTCGGCACAATAAGATTCAATAGATAGTTTTAAGGACTTATCACTACATAATATTCTTCAACCAATTATTATCCTACATAAACCGATCATTTTCTTCACAAAAGCATAGAGATTACCATCTCACAATCTCAAACAAACAAACACAATCTTCAATTTTCTCAAGCAGATCTCAATATACATATCCCTGACATATAATCTTAATACTATGTTTCTAAGTTTAAAAACTCAGATCCATAACTCAACTTCATCATACTTTGATATCACATATACCTGCATAAAAATCACATACAACCTCATTGATATTTCTGTTATAAACTCAAAACAATAAAAACACCTTCAATTTCATCGAATTTCTTTCTTAAATGGAAACTCTACCCTCTGCACACTTCATCTAATCACAAAAACCATCTTTTCTGCCTTTTAAACAAAAATCATGTCAAATTTAGAAACAACACCCAACCATTGAGATTCTAATGCCTTTTAAAACACAACCACCCGATTAACACTCCCACTAAATTACTTTTTCATCTTTGACCGTTCGATCAACTTTGGTGCTTAAAAGACTTTAGCAACCTGCAATCACTGGTATCTCTAGAAAGTAGGGGCCGTCAATCAATGAGGTAAGATCATTAAGACATGACTTAAGTCAAGTTTTAACTCGGCAATCAAGTCAACTTAAGAATAGAAATAAAGTAATAACAGGAGTATTAGGGCATAATAAAATATTCTTTAAAGCCTTTAAATTAGGGTTTTAATCCGTTAGCACTATTAGTATAACAAACCCTAATAGGAGGAAATGATAAAAATAAACATTTTAAGAAACTCAAAAAGAGTAGAGATGACTCTGCAGAGACCTCCATGACATCAGAGAATAACAAACATTTTATACCTATGCATCCTTGAAAGAAACAAATGGAGTATAACACCTTTTGATGACCCTTATTTAATCTCATCCTACCACATCTAATTGAGAGAAGACCATAACATCTAAACCAACATGATGAAATCCTTATAAGACCACAAGTTCTCTGATACAACTCTTTATACAAATGATATGTAAGACTGTGGTCTTAAGAAAGGATGTCTGCAACTAATCATGAAGAAAAAGAGATTGAAATGAAACATGAACATGAGGATCATTTGTATACCATAACTACCACTGTATTTCCACTATACAACACTGCCACTATGACAAACACGATTACTTTCTCTGCAAGAATCACTTGTTAATCATGAAGATGAGAATGAATGTCCATGAACAACATGACTTCATTGCATCTCAAGATCACCCATTTTGACATCAATGGAAAGACAACCATTATGCCTCATGCCAACTTAACAAACTCCCCCTTTGGCTTTGGCATTGATGTCAAAACACTTAGCATTGAGACATTTGGCATTGAAGACCATTAGCAACCCATCAACAAGCAAATTTACAATCTTTCTCCCCCTTTTTGGCAATCAATGGCAAAGGAATAATGACATCATACCTCTATCAACTGATAGTATACTGCTACACCAAACTTCTGATTTCAATTTGTTGATCCCCTATCTCACATAGTTTAGAAGATGAAATGAAACTTTCCTTTGTCCTCTGACTGCTGACAGTATGCTCCCCCTATCTCATGAAATTTAGAATATGTTTTGAACATAGCAATAGATGGCAAGAAGGTATTATGACACCATAACTTATGACAGTTATAACTATCTTTTTAACATCACCATTGCTCAATTGATCACAATATCATATTGTAAATTAAACAAAGAGAACACTAAAAGCATAGTCATCTTCTAAAACCATTTTTCTATAACCAAAAATGTTCCCACCAGCTTGTTGAAGTACACCTCAAGTACTATTCTCTTATGATGTTTTACTGTCAAGCATACTGTTATAGTTACTGTCCAAACATTATGAGTCATATGTCTAGTTTTGTAGATATGCTTGCAAACAAGTTCCTTCTTTATGAAAAGATGAATGCTATACCCTATTCCAAACCTCTTAATGTCTACATAGGCTGTAAGACTACTAATGTGTAACTTCACTGCACTTGTAACCATAGTATGTACTGATCCACAGTATATAGGTGTCTTTGCATTGATCATGCATTCTTAGGACTTGTTGCCCTAATTTAGCCTCTTAATAATGTGATTACTATTGATCCCCATGCTTTGCTCATAATATATCTTGCTCTTGTCACAAACATTACTAAATCCACTGCATCTCTATAAGAGCATATCTATTGTGTCAAGAAAGAAACGATGCTATCTTAATCAAGGATGCTTTTAACCATCTGCCCATTTCATTTGCAATAACATCTCAGATTCACCTACAATAAAAGCCCCTCATGCTCTGTCATGAACACACTTTGACACTATACCTCAGTTTACCAACATAAAACTCTCTATCACATTCAGCTACAAGCATTTGATCTCATTCTCTTGAGGATCATTATACATCATATCATACCTCCATTTTGCCAATGAAAACACTATGTTCTATTCTTTTCAAGCTCCTTCATCAACAAACACTATAAAGTCTCTATGTTAGCACTAACATAACTTTTTGACATAGATCGACCTTCTCATCACCACATGTGGGACTTGATTTGGCATTGGCACATATGTTGAGGCATGATAGAGATGACATAGCACCCTTGCACACATGTTGAGGCATCATGGAGGTTGTTTATTGGTTCATGCATGGGTTATTTGGTCTACTTGACCCACATGAGATACTTTATTACTTTTCTATGTGGAGTGGCCCTTCATCTTCCACAGGTGTGGGGTTGATCTAGCATTTGGACACACATGTTCATGCATGAGAGGACTATTTTATGGTTTTTTGGTGCTTGGAGTCTCTCTATAGGACTTAGGTTTGGCTTTTACACCAAACACTCTCTCTATAAGACCTATGTGGTGGTTCAAGGCCCTGTGCCACATCACCCATGGGTCCTAGAAGTGGATGTTACAACAAAAGTGCCTAGTTTTCAACCCTGAAACATAGCCTAAACCTCAAGAGGAGGAGTTAGACAATTAACTTCTAGGAACACTAAATGGTACCCTTCCATCAGCCTCAAGGGTTCAGTAAAAAACATAGTGGCCCTAGTTAGTAGGTTGTATGGGGAGAAGGATGCCTCTCATTTTCAAGAATCCTAAGTCTCATTACTACATATGTTCCTTAAAGAAGGGCCAATTTTAAACTAGGTAGTTTTTTGTCACTCACTTTGTGCAATGAAATTACAATAGTCGAGTCTCCTCTAGTGGGCACAAAGCCAAAATTTTATACAACCTCTTACTTGTGTTATATTATTTGTGCAGCTAATAAATTCTTTGGGGATGAATTGGACATGGAGCATCCCATGTTGTTTTGTCCATGTTTATTGCTAGGACTAATGGGAGCACAAATATTCATCCAAATATGAGTACATCTGTGATCGATTCTTTGCTCCCTTGCATGAGCTATTATTTGAGAAAAGGTTCCCTAGGTTGTCTGAAGACATGATCAGAATCTTGGAGAACCTAAAAGATTACTCCCTATATGAGTTGTTAACATATAGGAAGATCTATGGCACCACAAAAGCACCCCATACTTTTCCCAAGCATGTACCTGACATGTTGATCAAGAAGTTGCATGTCATACTATAATCTTGATATTTAATGAAGCCATGGAAGCAATGGTAATGGATGTAGATGATATGGATCTAGTGGCAAGGGCTATGACTAGGGTCTCCACAACACAAGCAAATGAATCAAACATCCTTAAAATGACATGAGAAATGGAAGGGCATAAGAAGGAAATTGAGCACTTGAAACATCAAGTGGAATACTATAAAGCTGCAAGGTATGACATAGGTGATTTCATGGAATATGCATTAGAAATCCATGATGACTTGACCTTGGTGCAAAATGAGTTCTACAAGGATGTGTTGGATCTATAGGATGCATACCAAGATGCATCAAAACATTCTTACATGTTAGAATGACAGCATTGTGAGGAAGGATGGCAAAGATGCATGCGGATCACTTAGTAGAATGGAAACATGAATTCAAGGAAGCACTCCTTGAGATACCATGTTTGAGAGAAAAGAAGATAAATCAAATCAACATGGGACTAAGTTACTCAAATGATACAACTCATAACTTGAATGAGGACACTTAAGAGATATTAAAAGACCATGGTCATTAATTAAAAGATGCGATGAAAATAAGGCATGAATGTCACCCATTACCCTTTAAGGCAAACAATTTTTTTTTCGTCAACATGAAATAATGGGACAATTGAGTGGGATCTAGGGCCAACAGAGAAGCACTTTAGAACTCATCCTATGCATAAATAAACAACTCAACACAAGAAATGCAAATTGACATATTAACACAACAATATCCAACTAAGTTATTGAAAGTCAACTATTGATACCTCGTTCTACATCCAAATTACAAAATTGGTCCACTTTTTGCTTTGTAACATTTCCTTTTCAAATTGCATTGGATGCTAGCCATATTTCCCCTCTTGTCAAAACATGGCACATGGACTAGTTAAACTAATTAATATACAATCATTTACTTTTTCCTAGGAAATAAAAAAAATATCATTTAACATATTAAATATACTTACAAATGTATAGATCAAGGCTTGTAAACCTTTCTAGCCACTGTGATGTGTGGCACACAGTTTGTTAAGCCTAGCCTTGGAGGCCTTGTCCTGAAACATATAATAATTCAACTTAACTATGACAAATAAAATTTAAAAATTGTTTAATAAATTTGATATAATTTTATGAGCAAATTCAAATACCTACATACTCTTCTCACCGGACTTCCTCCATGCAGTGAACTTCTCATATGCTTTTACAAGCTCTTTCCATACTTTCACACTTACATCAATTGGCCTTTTTTTTAGCCTTAGCTTGGGTGGGAGTTTTTTTATCTTCTTTGTTTGGTTGCACCAAAATCTCTTGCAGTTTTGAGACATTCATAGCTTTATCTTCTTTACAGACCAACCTGTGCCAAATTTAGTCTCCATGTCATGGATAACTACTTTTTTTAAGGTGCATGGACTGTATCTTTAAGAATGGAAAATGTAGATGGTCTTTGAACCATTGAAGGCATGATTCCTTAAACCTATTCACAAACATTTTTCCAGCATCTGTCATTTGGACTTCCCCTGAAACCACAGTGTATTCTATCTTGGTATCGTAGCTACCAATGCAAGATGCAAAACATGGTGTGGTGGAAGAAGTCTATGTCCTAGGAGTGGCTAGGACATTGGAAGTCTCTGCTCCCTATTCCACATTCTTAGAGTTTATTGTTATTGATTTCCTTCTAGATCTTTTGCTCAATCCAGTACTAGTTGGGGAATCAATTGATTCCCTTTGACACGGTTGATTTGGTTGCAATGTTTCAGGGGCTTTACTAGATCAATTTTCTATGTATCTGGCAAGCATTGTCAAGTCCACACCATCCAATTTGTTCACTACCTCTACCCCCAATATGGAAGCCAATGCCTCTTTATCTTTGTCGGTCTCATGTCCATATATATATAATTTCTTCTTTTAAATTTAGAAATAAAAAACTAAAAACTAAAAATCAAAGAAACAATGGAAACATTTACAAATCTATAAATTGACAATGAATCACCTCATTGTGGCTAGAGTCTGCTCCCTTTGCTCTCATCCCTCTATTTCTTGATATTTTGAGGTGACCTAGGGCAAATTATTTTCGTCTAGTCTATGGAGGCAAATGAAGTACACACTACCACCTGTATGAATTAACAACGTGCTTGGCCAATCATATGAGCACCTACAAAAATATAAAGTTAAATCTCTTCAATATAACTTCTTTGAAATTTCTTTGCAAAGACATCAGCAATGAGGTTTACCTAAAAGTGCAACCATGTCTATAGTAGACAGTCCTTGAGCATGAAATGCTGAGATGAGAGAGATGAGGCTTGAACCAGGGCCTGGAAGAAGGTTGTTTGCACCGCTTTCACTTGCCGTTATTGAATCTCGCCTTCCAAGCCTTAAAGCCCACGATGGACCTCCCAACTACCAATTATAAGAACAAATTTCTAATGTCATTATAGAGGAGAGCAAGAATAATTTGTCTATAACATTAGAAAAAAATGTAAGTGAAGGTAGAGGAGTGCAGAAATATTTATTTGGACAATAGAATCACGAGCGACTGTTGCCAAAATATCAACATAGGAAATAATGCCACTGCACACATTCTCAATCTGAGTCTTAATTTTATCAATGACCTTGAAACCTATGAGTGATTTAAAGTTTGGTGCTGCACTCTTTTCTCCTCTAAATGTTATTGTGTTGTCCAAGAGTATAGACCCTAAACATTTAGCTATATTGGAGAGCAAACCTAAACATTTAGCTATATGGATGATAAAAATGTAGAGATAAATGATTTAGATAACATTTTCATTAAATTAACAAAACAATCATGAAAGTGAAGGCGAAGAAACGATATTGCTAGGTATGAATTAACTTTATATTGTTTTTTGTTTTTCTGTTGTGTGGTATGTTTTAATGCAGGCGGGAATTTTTAATTTTCTATTTTTGATTCATTAGTCGGCGCTATAGTCATCATAGTTAACGTCAACTTTAGTGTCAACTTTCATCCCTAAATGTAATCTCTTTGGGGTGCCAAAGGCGGTGCAAAGTGTGCCTAACTTAGTGCCTAGTTGTGCCAAACTAAAATGTTCCTCATGCAAACATTTCGAATTGAGGTAAATGTTTAAGTAGTAAGGGTTTTATAACATTGGAATCTAGTGTGACAAAAACATACCACCAACTAGCTTGGAAAAAAATGGATACATCCTAGAAACTTTACATAATAAAAACATAATTTGATGGAACTTAAAAAAAGTTGTATTATGTTTGAGTAACTTGAAAACCAAACTCTTTTACCTATCAAACAAATAAATTTAGATCTCATGCCTTCTCTTGGTTAATGAAGATATACATGCTAGCTAAATCAATCAAGATGTCAAAGGTTTTAGCTAGTGGCTAGACTTCCATTCAATACTAATTATGAAAACATAACATATTAGGCTACAAATATGATTTCCATACAACATAAAGTAGGTCATGCTATGTATCAATCTTTCATTCAAGTTGTAGTAAATTCTTAAGTCTTATAGGGGTTGAGCCATTTGTAAATATTTGTTGGCTTTTATTTGATGAGAGGATTTCTACATAACCAAGACAACTACTGTCACCAGTGCCTCTATGGAGGATAAACACCAATCATGAAAAATAAAAAATCAAGAATTAAAGTTTTGGATCTTATCTAAGATAAATATTCTCACACTATCCAATGTAAAATAGGTTTCAATCAAGAATAAGGAATCCAATCTCTAGTTTTCAAAGAGAAAATATCTACGGTTTTAATGAATTTGTGGAAGAAGTGTAAGGTAGAGAACCAACTAAAATTATTAGTAATAGGTTTTCTTTCATCTAGGATAACAAGGGACCATGGAAGGGATGTTCAGCTAAAATTATTAGTAATAGGTTTTATTTGTAGTCAGCTTGTAAATAAATGTCTTTTTGATGTGAATTTGTAGTCATCTTGTAATCATAAGATTTGAGCTCTAGTTGTCAAGATTTCGCGTGTAAACTTTTTGTGAAGAGCAAACTGTTGCAATGTCCTATTTTGTTTTTCATACCATGTCTTAATGAAAAGCAAGCGTATTAACAAGATAATTTCAACAATATTCTCTTGGTGCATAGCTATTATGTGACTATTGTCATTGCTGTGTATTACAGGATCCAAAGGAGGCCATGGAGAGAGCACATGGATGGCATAGAACTACTAAATCACAGAGAGGAAAGTGGGTGGAAATAGATATGACAATGGAATCTGTAGATACAATAGAGGTAAGAAGAGAAAGCAACCCCAACCAAAGAAGGAAGGTGTTTATGAATTCACAAATGCTACAACATAGAGGAGATAAAGTCATTTTTTGGTCCATGAGACCTCTGAGGTCAAACTTATTGGTTGATAATACACATGAATCGTGATTAAATGTGGTTCTATGATCAAGGGAAAAGTTTGAAAATTAGGATGGCCAAAACATGATATCAATATGTCAAATATATGACTAAAGTGAGGTTTTGTGTTGGATAGCATATTCGTTGAAATTATATAATTGGTGTACTAAACATTATTTACTATGTTGTGTATTATAGGGGCCAGACGAGGCCATGGCAATAGATTGTGCCATATCAAATGATGACACAACGGATGAAGCGAGACATCAGGTACTCAAATTTTGACTTAACTTAGGAAAAAATGATCTAATGGAATTTTGTGATACGTCCATCTTTTTTCATAGTATTATTAAAATTTATAATGTATTATCCAATCTTGACATAAATTAATGCATGTTGTTGATTATTTTAGATGGAGATTGGAGCAAATGCAGAGCCTGAGCATTCAACTAGCAAAAGAACAAGATATGTATGTGGACATGGACCTAAAACTATTAAATCACATAGAGGACAGTGGGTGGAAGAGGATATGACAATGGATCCTACAAACACAACAAATGATTGCACTGAACAAGAGGTTGGTCAAGACTATAGTACATGGGATGGATACTTTGAGAAAATTGTTGTTTGTGGATGTTCTATATGTCGTGGAAAGAAACAATTCAAATGAACGATTGTACAAAGACATTACATATATGATGAGCTTCCAGTCAATAGTATGCATCCTACAATTAATTCAAATCCAATAGGAATTGTGTTAAGGAATTTTCCAATTTGATATAAATAACATGTATACTTCATTTAAACATTGTTTTATATTATTTAAATAACTAATTTTTTTCTTAATGGATACTTGTAGGATAAAATTCTTGGTTTAAAGTTTCCTAGATCACTGACTTCTAGCCTAGAGGGCAATGATCATTTATTAGATGATACATCTAACAAAAATATGTGCCAATATACCATCTTAGAAGATGAGGAATTGATGAAAATAAGTAACAGAACAAGAACTGATTTAAAGATGCATAATTTGCTTAAAGACAAGGGGAAGGTGGAATACATACCCTATGAGAATGAATGTGATGGAGATGATGACTTGCCCCTGAGTTTGAGATCAATTTACAAAGAGACATTTGATTGTCGACTATATTGTGCTTGGCCTAGTGATCAAAAATTACCTAGAGTGTACAAGGTGTTTCAATTTTGGGGATACAGCTACATGATATGACCCTCCATTATTCATGGAGCGAATCTAGGCCTCTTTATTGTCCTAAATGTACATGTGGGATCTAAACATAGAAACAATTCAGAACAAACCACTAGGAGATTAATACCATATTATGGTCCATCATATTACAGTGGTGAATGGAGAAGGGTAGTAGAATATAAGCCTAACATGTCAGCATATGGTCTAAATTTGAATATGTATACACATCATCTCCAATTGGAAAGTGGAAAAGAAATGAATAGAGGTCATCTTATGTATATAGATGGACGTGTATACACACACAAAAATATTGCAGGATTTATAAATAGTAGTAAGGGAAGGGACCCTACTGTAAGACTGAATTGCCAATTTGTTGAGGTTATAAATGATAAAGATGGAGATGTGGAAAGAGAGGTTGATAGATTGATAATGGTTGAGGCTGTTATGGACCTTACCATTGGGGATGAGTTATTGATTGATTACCCCCTCTTAAAACGCACTTCTGCACGAAAGAAAAGGGAAGAACAAGGTCTCCCTAAGGATGTTCTTAAGGGAAGAAAACCAAAAAATAATAAATGAGAGTGCATTGATGTTTTATAAACTATGTTGTCAAAATTGTGTTTTATTTAAAATATTGTATAAAAAGGGTAGTCTATAAAATAATGTTCCATTATTCAATTGATGTATATAGTTCATATAATTTATAATTTTATTTTTATGCCATATTCGATTATATAAATTGATAAATTTATGATTTATCCAATTGTTGCCAAATATTAAATAATGCTTGCATTTGTTGATAGGTAGAAGATGTTGATGAAACACATACTAATACCCAAGATCCAACTGGGTTATTAAGATTTCGACGAGATGATCCAAACCATCCTTTAAACAATACTAGGGTGAAAAGAGAAACATTGAAGAGAATATTACCAACTGATAAATTTGAAGAGCTATTGAAATCTGTATACACTAATGACATACCACCTAGCCTTAATGATGATGATCATGATAGTGAAAATGCAGTGCATGCAGAAGGATTGAATGAAATGCTTACAGGTTTCTTTGGGGAGGGAAACAATGATTACACTAATGATCATATGGTTGACAGTAATGATGATAGTAGGGGTAATTACCACCAACGTAATGTTGATGATAACAACCTGAAAGACTCCATCAAGCAAGTAGCAAAGAACCCGTGTTCAAATTGGGTGCAAGTAGAACCTCAAAACTAGCATGCACATTAATATTATTAGAAATCAAGTCACTACTTGGTTGGTCAGACAAAGGATTCACCACTCTACTGCAATGAGTTGAAATCTATTTCTTACTTTGCATTGTCAATTGGTGTACATAATTCATAAACATTCAACAACTTCGTTTATATTTATTTAAGGGGATTTTAAAACCATATATTGTATATAAATAGTCCTAGTATAGATTGACATATCAAACATGTTCATCATAAGTCAAACATTCAATTAATTTAATCTTTGGTAATCTTACAGGGCACTAAAAACTAAAATATTCCCTGAAGAGAATGTGTTGCCATCAACTTGCGGAGAGGCATGTCTATTGTTGGTTGAGTTGGGGATTGAATATAAGAAAATTCATTCATGTAAAAATGATTGCATTTTATATAGAGATGAATATCAAAACAAGGTAGAATGCCCTGTATGCAAAGAGAAGAGATATCGTACAGATGTACAAGGTCCTACAGTTCCAAAGAAGGTTTTACGTCACATGCCAATTATACCTAGACTTCAATGAATGTTTCATTGCAAGTCACTTGCATAATTGATGGACTGGCATGCAAAGAATAGGAGTAAGGATGGATTCATGCAAATTCTAGCTGACTCCAAAGCAATGAAACACATAGAGGAAAAATGGCCAAGAAAATTCAAAGATGAACCCCGTAGTATTAGGTTTGGTCTTGCAATTGATGGAGTGTGCCCATTCTCTTTCATGAGCTCAAATTATAGTGTTTGGCTAGTCAAATTGATAGTATACAATATTCCCCCATGGATGAGTGTTAGAAAGGAGCACCTTATGCTAACTCTCATTGTTCTAGGAAAACATCAAGTTAAAAATATAGATGTTTATTTTGCACCTTTTATTGATGAGATGCAACTACTATGGAAAGGCATAAGAATGTATGACATATCACTTCCTCCATCAAATAGGTCCTTCATGTTGTATGGTGTGCTATGTTGGACTATTCATGATTTCCCAGGACTTGGTGTTTGTTCTAGTAAGATAAAATATTTACGTATTTACACTCATAATTTATTTTCATCCCAACTTTCATACTTAGTTTTATACTATTTTTTGATGTTATTAACATTACTTATTGAATTCTAGGGATTCAAACAAAAGGGATATTTGCATGTCCAAGATGTGTAGAACAATTTCAAAGGTGGTATTCTAAAGATCTACATAAATTTATTTACGCAAACAATAGGGTTTTTCTACCACTAGATCATAAGTTTAGAAATTGCCTAAGAATCAATTTGACAGAAAAGTTGAAAATAGAGGCCCTCCCATGATTATGGGTCCAGGTGATTGGCTTAAGAAGTATGAAGATGCTGAATTGAAAGCTTGGGAGGATTTTTTTATTAGGGTGATTCAATTGAAGAACCAGAACAAGTTTTAGTTAATATGCCAGAAGGAATGAAAAGGAAATCCATATTTTATGAGCTCCCTTACTAGAAGGATCTATTAATATCTCACCTATTAGATCCTATGCACATCTTCAAAAATGTCCCAGATTTTATATTTCGACATATATCAGGGAAAGAGAAGGACACCTTGTCTTCGAGGAGAGATATTGCTCTTTCAAGTACCAAAATTGATAGAAAATAGTTTTGGCCAAACAGGAAAAATGAAACATATGCAGAAGTTCCATGGATTTTGAAAAAAAAAGAGCTATTTTCAATAAGGACACCTACTGGCTATGGGTCATCATTTGCTAAAGCTTTTACAGTTGATGGACATATCATAAGATTTAAAACACATGATTTTCATAATTTTATGAAGGTATTATATATCATCATTTAACATTTACTGGTAACATTGATTAAGTACTAAATATATTTTGATATTTTGTTGTGTGAGAAAAAATTACTAATGACCTTTTCATAAATGTGTTTGATAGCATATCATGCCATTGGCAATTATGGGGGATTCATGTCTTACAGTTGACTTAAGGAATGCCATAAGTTGATTGTCAGCATTTACAATGTATGTGGTTATATGAAATGTTCATGTGTGAGAGACATAGAGATATTATATTACATTTTAATTTTTGACTAAAGGTTCATACTAATTTACTATTCTTATATTAGGTGGGTGACCTCCAAGGAGATCCACGAATGTGAAGTGCCAAAATGGAAGAAGGAAATTATAGAAATTGTATGTATATTTGAGAAGGAGCTCCCTACAAGTTTCATGGACCTACAAGTCCATTTACTTATACACCTAGTCGATGACATTGAATTGGCAGGTGTCGTATCAATGAGGTGGATATTTTTCTTTGAGAGGTATATGAAAACTCTAAAAAGATATGTCCGACAAAAGGCACATCCAGAGGGTTGCATGGTTGAAGGGTATGTATTGAATGAAGCATTTTTCTTCCTGTGTGAATTCCTTGGTAAGGATTTTGAAGATGGGCCATGCTTCTGGGATGAAGAATGAGCATCAAATATTATTGATGGAGAAAAACCACAATCTAATCGTGTTCAAGTAGAAATTACTAAATAAATTCATGATTAGTGTGGTTATTTTTTCTGCAATCATTAATTTACTCTGTAATTTATTTGTCAAAGTAACAACATGACATTTGGAGTTTCAAATAATCATGTTGACATGTAATAGGTGTAGATGAAAGTGCTATACTCAACAAGTTCATTCTGTACCACATGGACTTTATGAACAAATGGATTGATTTATATGATAAAAAGAGAGAAGAAGTGTTAGAAGCAAGGAGATGGTTTAAGAGATCGAACCTAAGGAATACTCCACTTCCCACTGATCTACTTAGGGAATGGGGCAAAGATTGCACACTAGAATGGGTTACTAAACAAATTCAAAATCAAATAGAAGATGCAGGTATAGATTCAAACATAATAGAAGATGAAATCAACATGTCTAGAGGATGTGAAAGAAAGGTACAGTTAGAATTTTACAAAATGTTGTTTCCTTACAGTTTTGACACTATTAATTATTTTAATATTTTTCATTATATTTGTTTTCACTGATATAAATGGTCTTTCATAGGCGAGGAAATATCCAACAATGTGGGCATATGGTCGACATTATTGTGTAGAAAGTGTAGATGTAAAGAGATGATCCTTCGATTGTGGCATCATGGTTGACTTCAAGCAATCCAGTCAATCAAGCTCAAAAGATAAGAATATAATTGAAGGGAATCTACAATATGTTGGAAAACTACAAGAAATTATTGAGTTGGATTACCACTCTTTTAAATGTTGTATTTTTAAGTGTAGATGGTATGAAGCATTTGAGAGAACACGGAGACATGATACCCATAGGAGATTGTTTTCTATAGATTCCTCATGGTTCCTATCGGAGGATAAGGAGCCTTATGTTCTACCAATTCATTGTGAGCAGGTATTTCTTTAACTCAAACAAGAAGCGGTAGTGATCATTAATCTATTAATTCATAGTTTATTGCAAATATATACATGTGTTTATTAATCAATAAAATTGTTATAGCATATGTCTAATATATGTATGTCATTCATGTGCAGGTATTTTTCTATGAAGATATTTTGGACCTGAAATGGATATTTGTCATACATTATGATCCAAGATTAAGGCATGTATTTGATGATACATTAGTCGATACTAAGCAAAACAATGATGGCCAACAAAATGAGAGAGAGGAATTAGAGAACATTAAAGAAATTGACATCCATGATGATGTTGAAGATGGTTATGTTCAGGCACAAGAAGACAACAATCCAGAGTTAGATGATGTTAGGGAAGACAACAATATGGATGGTATAGAAAATGATGAGCCAAATACATCTAGTAACAATATAGATGGTCTACACTCAAATTTCAATGATGATGAAGATGATGCAGGTCAAGATGAGGATGATGATAATATTAAATACTTGAAAGAACATATGAACATTGACAATGATACATTGGATGACATTGTAGCAGACAATAATGTTAATGACCAAGACTTCTAAATTTTTAGAATTATTTGCAATCCATGTTTAAAAAAGGATGATTCTTATGGCCTAAACTTTGAAATGCTTTAGTAATATTATTTGTGTCGATACAAATTACCTATTGCAATATCCTTAAATTGTTCAATCTTTGGTATGAATTGTTGGTAGAAAAAATTAGGATTACTTGGATGCTTCTTCCATTCATTTTGTATCAACATATGTTTGTGAAGACACAAAAGTTAATAAAATATTAATGCACATAACTCACAATTATTTGAATAAGAAACTTTGTTAACTTTATTATTTTTAAATAGTTTCCATTTTTATGTTGAACATAATTTTGAACATGTAACTGAAAACATCCACAGTAAATGCTTTACTGTATTAGCATATTCATTCACATAAGCACAGTATTAAGGCTCAATAACTGATATTCATTCAAATATAAGAAGAAATAAGTATGGCAAACATGAGAAAAATATAGAATGATAACATAGTCATGGAGAATCTCTGATAATAAGATGTTCTATTTCATTCATAAGCTCAAACGTTACACCAGCAGAGTTTTGGTACACCCTTCCACTCATATCTTTATTATTTTTTAATCAAAGTTTATATAGAGATTACATAATATCAACCATAATCCCTAAGCCATTAGCCATTAAACTACCTAACCCTAAGCCCCAAATCCCTTATCTTTTGACCCTTAAAATTCCTTAAACCCTAACCCCTAATCCCTTAACCCTTAATTCCTACTAGATCAAAATAATTAGGTGCTCAATTAGGCGCTAAATTAGGCACTAAAGCAAGCTCTAAAGTAGGTGCTAAATTAGGCGTTAAATTAGGCGCTAATGTAGGTGCTAATTTAGACGATAATCTGGGCATTAATTTAGGTGCTAATTTATGCCTAATTTAGTACTTACTTGTTCCAATCAGCGCAAAAAATGCCAAAAATAGCGCCATCCCAGTAAATAGTGCCAACTTTTTCAAAAAATTGGAGAAAAATACATTAAAACAGTGGGTGGAAGAAAGAAAAGGAGCAAAAAAGGGAGCTAATCATAGGGATTTGTTGTAGTGATTATTATTCAAAATTACTAATACAAAAGTACAAATATGTTAAGGGATTAGAGTTATTACTTGTTGGGTTTTTGACTTTGAAGGGTTTGTTATTTTTATTTGGAGTTTATTATCATTTTGTTTTTACTTTAAATTTAAAAAAGGTTTAAATACTTCAGATAATATAAATTTTACAGTGAGAATTTATTACCTTTTTAAAAAATTTCAAAAGTATTATAAAACTTTAGAAAGTATTAAATTACTTTTAATAAATCATCAATCTGATTTTTATTGTTTATTTAAATGAAAAATAATTCAGTGTTGTTTATTCATAAAAAATAAATTTACTTTACCATTTATCTTTAGCAAAATGAATTACCTTTTTTTTTTAACTTTGTAAAAGTAAATCCTTTCATTTTACTTAATATATTTACATATCATTGAAAATTATGGTTTTTATTTGGAGTTTATTATCATTTTGTTTTTTACTTTAAATTTAAAAAAGGTTTAAATACTTTAGATTATATAAATTTTACAGTGAGATTTTATTACCTTTTTTAAAAAACTTTAAAAAGTATTATATTACTTTTTATAAATTATCAATCTGATTTTTATTTTTTATTCATAAAAAATAAATTTACTTTACTATTTAACTTTAGCAAAATGAATTGCCATTTTTTAAAACTTTATAAAAGTAAATCCTTTAATAACCACAAGAAATTTAATAGCATTTCTTGTGTACGTTATGTTCATTTAATAACCACAAGAAATTTTCTTATGAGTCTTTTAAATGTTTTTGTTGGCTTTGAAAATTTGCCTCTAGATATAATCTTGGGAAATGGCAGCTCCTCAACATCCCATCGAGGTTGTGGAGATCTTGAGTAGTAGCTCAAATGGGAGTGTCATGGGACCACTTCGTGTTGAGACAACCCTTGACCCAACAACTGATGTGAGTGCACCTTTGGGCCTAGATGAATTTTCCTGCATATTGTTGCAGTCTTGCTCTACAATTCTTGACCATGTTAAGAATGTGTCTCTTCCTAGGCATTTGTTGGAAGAGGGTGAGATGCAAGGATTCCAAGGTGCCTTAACTGATTTCAAAATTGTGTATGACAAACTTGATCACTTGTCCTTTTGGTTTAAAGAGCTCTACTATGATTAGGTGTATGGAGGGGGTGCATTAGCCGAGATATTGTGTGCACTTGCAGAATATATGACTAGCATGTAGTGTTGTTTATGTGGTCTTACAAATATTTTGCCAACCTTCCCTCGTCTGTATCTTATTACCTTGTAAATAGGCCATGCATGGAAGGTTCTATATGGCTCTATTGCTTCTATATGTGCATAGTTTGTAAGAAAACTATTTATGTATTTAGGCTACTATGTATAAATGGTCTTGTAAATAAAATTCTCATGTATAAATGGTCTTGTAAAAAAAATTGACTTGTGTTGTTTAGGTTCTACCATGCTAATTATGTTGCATATGAAATCTTTCATACAATATTTGGTGAGTAGCTAAGTTTGGATGTGATATACTTGCTCTGCTTATTCTTTGTTAGCTATGTGTTGTTTAAGTTCCATAGTAGTGGCAGTGATAACGTTTGCTTATCATGGTTGTGTGTAAAGTGCTATTGTGTTGATTGCACTTTGAGAAGCTCATTGTCTTTGTGGTTGACTCCTCTTGTGGTTCTTACAATCGGGATTTCTATGGTCATTCAATTGCTTTATATTCACTTCTTAAAATAATCTTTATTGTGTCCGTTGTCAAATTAACAATCCCCATTACTATGCGGTGCTTTCTTGCTCTTTCATGATTGAACATGTTATCCTTTGTTATGCTTCGCCCACTCCTCATTAGATGTTTGTTTGAATTGGTTGTAGGCTTATCTTCTTTTTCTCATTTTTCCTGCCATGGATGTCAACTTAACCGACAAAGTTATTAGTATCTTGCTTGGTGATTCCTTTGGCTTTTGTGCAACATTGCAAGTTACCTCATTAATCTTGATTGCTTCTAAGCATAGTTCTTCCTTGTTTTATCAAGTATGCCTTTCTGATAGAACCCACGTGCATGATTCTCTCCTCCCCTCTAAATATAATGAGCTTGTTGCTGGAGGTGGCCTTGTTGAGGGGTCCATTTTGCAACTGACTGGCTATGCATGTCAGACTCTCAACAAAATGATGTATAGAAGTCATTAAATCTCTCCTTAAATGGTCATTGTCTCTTTCATCCCCACATGTTGTGGTTTCTGACTTTTTTTCTATCCCTCCTTTACAATATGCAAGTCAATTGTTATTAGCTCACTTAAAGTTTTATCTTTTCACTCTTCTATTATTGGTGCACCTAATTTGCTTCTTTCTATGTGTGGTGGTTTGAACTTGGGGGCCTCTAAGATGGACATTCCTTCTTTCAGTGTTGCTTCATCATTGCATGGGCCAGGCTCCCAAGCTCTTGTTGGTGGATCTAGTATGGGTTATGCAATCATACCAATTAGTGCACTTACTCCTTACCAGAACTCATAGACAAAATGGGCCCATGTCTTGTCTAAGGGTGTGTTGCGAAACTTCAATAATTCTAGAGGTTGTGGAAAGGTCTTCAGCTTCGACATTATTGACTCTGCTAGAATTGAAATACATGTAACATGTTTCAATGATGCAGTTGATTATTTCTATAATGTTGTCAAGGATGGTATGGTGTATACCATCTCTAATGGTCATGTAAAGGCAACAAACCCTACTTACACTTGCTCCTCAAATCCGTGGGAGGTCTTCTTGCAACCTTCTTCAATAGTTGTTCCTTGTGATTCTGATGTGCCTGACATACCCCCCCACAACTTCCACTTCACTCAAATCAAAGATATCTAGTCACTTGCTACTAATTATTTGGTTGATGTTCTTGGTATTGTGGATACTATCTCAACCACATCAACCATTCGTAAACGCGATGGGATAGAGATAGCTAAATGCGTTGCTTGCCTTGTTGACAAATCATGGTTTAGCATAGACGTTACTCTTTGGGGAACCCATGTTGAGGTGGAAGGGAAGTAGTTGTATGATTTGCACTCCCAAGAGGAGCCTCCTATTCTATTGGTTAGAGGTGGTCATGTGGCATCATGGAATGGAAAGACAATAGACACTATTGATCCACAGAGCTCTCTTTTAACCCTAACATCAAGGTGGCCACAACATTGAGGTCCTTGTGGGCCTCTGATGGTTCATTGAATGCTTCGTCATGTTTGTCATGAGGGGGTGCTCATTCTTGTGATCATGATAGTCATGTCTTCATCTTTGATGCTCGATTCATTTCTACCTTTCATAGGATTGAGACTACCATTGTTTAAGCCACTGTGACAAAGCTACAACTGGACAACTTTTTCTAACTTTCTTGCCCAAATGTTGTCGACGGAAAAAAATGCAAGAAAAAGGTTGTGCAGTAAATAGAAAGCCTTTGGCATTTCTCAAAATGTTCCAAAGACCTCACTAATTATGACTACAACTATATGCTCAAACTTGAATTGCAAGACCATACAAGTGCCATCCACTAGGCTATTGCTTTTGACCAGAATGGGAATGTTTTTATGGGTGTCACTGCCATGGACTTGCAGTTGTTACTACCTAAACATGAAGTGGTTTAAGAGATCTTGAGGAATATCATTTCACATTAGTTTGTGTTTAGGCTATCTGTCAAACGTGAAACTTACAATGATGAAGAGAGTGTTAGATTCAGGACAAACAGCTGAGAGGGGGGGTGACTCAGTTGTCTAAAACATTCTTTCCAATTACAAACTTAAATCCTTCTTGTTATTTAGCAGCATATCAATAAATCAATCATGGAAACATAATGCATTAAATCAAGAGAAAAAACACATCAACACATAAGACACCAAGATTTTGATGTGGAAAACCTGGTTAAGGGAAAAACCATGGGGTGATTAACCTAAGATTGTATTCTCTATTAGAAGAATAGAAAGAACAAAATGGTACATGCCAATTAGGGCTCACTGCCCGACCACACTGCTCACAAGAGGCTCACTACCTACAATAGACTCACTGTCTACAGAATCACATACTTGAACTGGAGAATACCATCTTCACCATGCTTGAATCAGTTCCATTTAAGCCCCCAAAACTTCTACTCTGCCTTTCACTCTCTTCCTCGGTATCACTCTCACATCTCCACCAAACACACTTTGAAATGACTTTACAATCCCTTATTTATACAAGGCATCGACTTTAGAATAATCATCTAAGTCGACAAACATCTACAAGGACATCCGCAAGATGTGTAATACATCCGGTTGGCTAGTCTTAGGAAGAACACCATCATCTAGAAGATATTCTTCAATTGCAAGCTCTAACTTCAATGCGGACCATCAACACGAATTGGACACGATCCAAAGAACTCCACAAGATTGCTTGAATCACCAAGAACATCCACACTTCATCTACTTACTGAAATCCTTCTCCTTCATCCAGAACCTCAAGAACATAGTCAGTCACCACTATCACAAAGGAATAGATGCTTGCAGACATTCAAACCATGAACTAATTGAGTTGACACTTCACCAAGACTTCTTCAACACTCCCTCAAATCCACAAAATAGGATAATGCATTTCCAGATCTCACCGGACCTATCTGTGTCACTCTGTCACCTCTAAACACCTACCGGAACCGGTTTTACTTTAATGGCTACAACTTCTTCAGATCTTCATGTGGACCTTTGAAAAATTTACTGGATCACTTTAAGATACATATCTACAAACCCTTTAAACAACATCCTCTAATCCTCATCTTATCTTGGACTTTTACCTTACTGTCTTCAATGTTCATCTCTATTCCTGATTAGGACTAATTTTCTCAATATCCTCAGCACTCAGCTCATCTAATCCTTTTCATCAATACAACAGGAGTATGCTGACATCAATGACAACATCGGTTAGGCCCATACTTACAACAAAGAGGGTCAATGCCATTGTCACTAGGGTTGAGCATATTTCCTTTGTGGATGAAAGTTACCAACTTTTGAACAAAATATTAAAGCTATCCCCACTTGTATAGATCAAAAGGCTTTTGTTAGTTTCACTTGCCTTGTTCGTGTGCCTTGGGCCATTGAATATAGTAATCTTTGAGACTCATTTTGAATTGCCTTTATTCCTATGCAGTTTTGTTGTAGCTTTCTATTGTAGATATGGCTTGTTCTATGTCAAGGCCACAATATTTTGAAGCCAAGCCCTTGGCTTGCCTTGTGTATACATATGTTAAGCCTTCATATATGCTATAGTGTTGAAAATTGTTAGAATCTTCTTGCACTTTGTCTTATATTACAATTTCTACTATTCCTCCGCACATTATGTTTCAGTGCTTAAATTTGTTGTGCCTTCAATTCGAGATCAATGGTTTTGATTTCAATGGATCTTATTGCACATTTGATATATCGGTTCATACTTTGTTAGTGGTTGTTATGGTGGGTACCCTCTATTGAGATACTCAAATGCGTTATAGTTTTCCATAGACTTTTCTCACCTCTAAAGTTTGTTGCACTTTTCTTTCATGGTCTTCTTCCATGACATTCCTTCTACCTAATTTGTTTCCTCCTCTTTCCTCAGGTTGTTGATTCAATTCGCTATGGTCCACCTGAGTGTGCCCAATGTTGCATCTAGTAGTGCCTCATTGACACAGTTTCAAAGGAATGAGTTGTGCTGGCTACGCTACGCAACATAAAAGGATGCTCTTAATAGAGTGTGGTGTGAAAACAGGAGGCTATCAATGCACCATGGAATCCCTGCTAGCATCAATGGAGATGACATACAATCCAGCATCCAGACGCCAAACTTCCTGCCCCATGGTTTATCACATGAGCCCTAGATGTTAGTACTGGATGGGGTGAATAACAGTCGTCCCTCACAAAATAGGTGTTTCCCAACTCCTACCCTCCTAGATGTAGTGCAACAACATTTCTGAGAGAGGGTAGATCGACTCTCGATTATACCTACCTGCTCAATATGCATGGAATGTTATCTAGGCATTGTTACATCCCTAAACTATGATTAGCTTAATCTTACTCTTACTTGGTAACCAGGAGGATTAATTAAGAGTTTGATAATTTGATATTGTGGAAATATCTGATTTGACCTTTGATTATGAGGTTAATGGCTGATGTTAATTAGTTTTGAACATTAAATGATCTATATTAAGGGATATGATAATGATGCATTGATCATGGTTTTGTGGTCCTCAGTGTGAACAGGAAAATATAACATCCTTTGAGGAAGGAAGGAGAGTATCATCTTGGAGGAAGAGTTAGATATTGGAATGTGGGGTCAATAGCCATTTGAGTGTCAGACATTTTGTCCTTTCGAATCTGTGTAAGTGGGTGTAAGTTACACTTTGCCTTGACCAATTGCTTTTCTCTTTTGTGGCAACTTGTCGAATTTGATTTTTCAACATTGTTGCATCGACCCATATTATCGATGTTCTTTGAATGTCAAATCGAGTCGAAAGTTAGTCTAGCTTTGGCTGGAGTATAACTTATTGTTGGTCTATTTAGTTTCGGGCCCTTAGAGAAGAAGGGAGAGCGGTGCTTGATCCCTAAATTGCGTGATGACTCTATCTCCTTGGAAGAGGTGACTAGTTGATGCTAGTCATAACACTATAGTATAATTATATTAATTTGATATTTAATATCATACTAAGTCCTTGTGCTTATTATTACTGTTATTTGTAGATAGTTAATATTGTAATTTGTGGGAGCTTCGAGCTCACCATAGTGAAGTGATTATTGTGGTTATGCTATCTATATTCAGGGTAGTTGGCCGAGTGGGGGGAACCACTCTCACCACCTTAGATAAGGTGGTAATTTTTGATGCAAATAGGCATGCTAAAATAGTGAAAGAATAATCTTTTAGTCTTCTAGAAAGACTATTATGGATTTTCATCTTTGGGGGAAGAAGGAGATGGAGCTCGGAGGCTCACCATTCGAGAGTTGGTCGGATAACAACTTAGCATTGAAGGATTGTTCATAGCTAGGTTAAACAATGTTTTTCTTAATATCTATTCTATGGTGTTCTTGCCTATGGTGCATATTTAATGGCAAAGGATCAAAGCCATGAGGCTAAGCTTGCTATTTTTTAAACATTCCTCCTATTACAAAGGGGTCAAGGCCATAAGGCTGAGCCACACTGTGCTTTATAATTGTTGTGCATATGCTCCAAGCCACACAGTCGAGTAATGTGATAACGTATTCTTGGTGTGTATATGCTCAGGCCATATGGCTAATCTATGTGTTAATGTAATCTTGACTGTGTCTAGTTTGAGGCCATGAAGGCTGAGCTTGCAAATCTTTGAGGTAATTTTCTTTTGTTTGGAGGCTCGAGGCCTTATAGCTGAGCCATATTACAAGGTTGGTTTCCCTATGTTTATGCTCAAAGCCAATGGCTGAGCTATATTAAAATAAATTCCTTACTGTGACTTCTTTCATGGCCATAAAGGCTGAGCGGTATTATATTGCAGTCTTTATGGTATCACTGCTCGAGGCCAAGGAGGCCGAGTGATATTATATTGTAGTCTTTATGGAGTCACCGCTCAAGAACATGGAGGCCGAGTGACTCTATTTTATATTTCTTTCTTTTTGTGAGTATCATAACTTGAGGATAGGTAGGTTGAGCTTCTTTTCATTGTACTCTTTATCTACATTAGAGCTCACAGCTATGGAAGTCGGGCTATATTGCCATGTTATCAAGTTATACCTATAGCTCACGAACATGGAGGTCAAGCCTAGAACATTGAAACTCATTGTATGTCGAGGCTTAAGGCCTTCACAGTTGAGCCCGTGCTTAAATGATAGTATTTATACGTCTTATAATGACATAGTCTACATTGAATGAATGCAACCATTATGACTGTGCTAATGGTCAATACAGCCTTAATCCAAAACAAGGTTTAAAGCACTCAAACCAAATGATGGCTTAACTTATATAAAAGCAGTAAGTGGTTTAATAAGGGTATTTAGAATACCATGACCATACTTGTACCTTCAGCTAAGAAGGTGGTATGATTATTTTCAGACCATAGATTATATTAAGTGACAGCTTGCATGATAGTCCATACATTAGAAATGAATTGATCTATTAATGATAACTACCCTCTATTTATTTAAATGAGATTAGAGAGACTGCCTAAGCTCATAAGGGTAATAAGAGTCATCATTCATGGAAAAATCACACTATTTAACTAAGGCAAGGAATGCCTAGTGTAGTAAGGATGTGATTCTATCTTGTATGATAAATGATTTATATGTTGTGAACCACAATGGTCCTAGAATGGTAAATGTGGTTCGATTGTGTAATAACCTAGAGTGGTAGGAGGTGGCGAGGAGTCACAATTTCCTCACTACAAAGGTAACCTAATTGGTCGAAACAAACTTGAGATGGGAGTCGATTGTACAGGTATGGACAATGAATCGAATTGATCCCATGCATACTAGACCTAGAGTGGTGAATATGGTTGACTTTTGACATGATTAGAAAGTAGAATAAGGTGACATGGAGTCACAGATTCCCTATAACGGAACTTCACTATTAATGAATAGTTTTATGATAACTAAGATGCATCTAATGTAATTAAAAGATATGTTGACTCCTTGTTGAAGAAGGAGAAACTGGATAAGAGGTAAGTTATATTGCCTTGTAGGTGGCACTAAGTGCCTGCCAAGTTTATTGGAGGAACTATTTATCCTAGATAATTATATACTTATGAGAATGAATACTAAGATTAGTATTAAACTCTTGTTTTTCAACAGAATTGGAAGCCATTTCTCTATCAAATGGCCATACTTCACTAATGAGGTATAAGATATTAAAACTCATGAGAATACTTGAGATAGAGTCTTTTTAGTAAGACCATCATATTAGAATATTGCGATATAAGTCTTAAATGTCATGCTCTTGAATGTAAACCTTGAGATAGGTCAACATGAAACTGTGAACCCAGGAAGGTCAGAAGTTGGAAAACTTGTTTGACTATTGTTATTTTTGGAAAATGGAATAGGGCGATGAGGAGTTATAGGTTCCTTGTTGCGAAAGTAACCTACTTGTTTTGACTATTGTCATTTTGGAAAATGGAACAGGGTGATGAGGAGTAATAGGTTCCTTGTTGCGAAAGCAACCTATTATAATTGATGAACTCCAAAGATAGGAGTCAATTGTCCTAGTATTGGATTATGAATCGAACTAAATTCACATTTTACTAGACCTAGAGTGACAGGTCAAACTAAGCATACAGTAGGACATGACAACTTCTAAGTCGAGTAAGGGTGGTGGACATAAGACTATGTTCATTGCAAAATGTATATGTATGTAAATCTCTGGCCAAAGTAATGCATCTGTCTCTGTATGCATTGTCGGTCCATAGTTCTCTAGATGGCCTAGTGTCATACATAGTTAGAGTGGATCTATAGTTGTGTGACCGTGAGACATTAGGAAGGACACAACACCAGATACTCAAATGGCTAACCTTATGGTTCCTAATATCTAACCTTTCTGTGAAGGGTCAGGCCACTTCCAGTTAGGAAGTTGAGCAGGGGACCTCAGGTCTATGGTTGGTGGAAAAGCACCAGGATGATGCTCTCCTTCCCAAGCATAAGACAAGCTGAAGCTTATGGAGACAAATTTCATTGGTTCCAGATACAATGTTTGCATTTTATGACCGGTTAGTCTATTGTAATGTATAAATTGATTTATGATGCCTTGGGCATAACTTGTACATGAATAGTGATGGTTACTCACTAAAGATATGAAAATGTTTATTGTATTGTAAGGTTTGTTATATTCTGTTTAGAATAACATGCTTAATTGATGAAATGATAATGAATCATTATGGTTAAATTTAGATTTTCATAATCATATTGTAAACTAATCCCTTGATTAAGATGGATGTTTATATTAAATCTTGAGCATTATGGATAGTGATGTTATAGGCATCCAAATATGATAGTCACACAATTCTAGTGTTTGTTGTCATTGGCTCGCTAAAAAAAATGGGAACTATTTCTCTAAATGGAATAATATGGATTCGGGAAGCCAATTACGTTTCCTGCAAGTCTTGACACAGGTAGAGGAGATGTTAGTTATATGATTCAATCCATTCTTGCAAGTGTTTCATGCATGTGGTGGACAACTAAAGTATAGTGGACATACGCTTAGTTTCCCTTATGACATTACTAGTATTCCTACACACTTGCCAAGACGTATTGACTAGTTAGACATCATAGTTGTGAGAAAGCATAGCTAGATCATAGATAGCTATGATTTCTTAGTCAATCACATGTCCTTGAAGCCCTAAAGTTCAAAATTGCTCATGATCACTACAACAAAGATGTCCAGCTTGATGAGACTGTAATTTCGTCTTTACCAACAACCCCTACTGATATTTAAATCATGCTGGTGCACTCATTCATTGATCTTCTAGAGCCAACCCTGTGCTCTTATTTTGTTGCTGAGGAGGTGCCAATTAATCTTTAGGAGGAGCCTAGGCAACACTCCTCTTTTGTGGCTATTCTCCCTCCTCGTTGAAGGGAGATGGAGGAGGTTTGTGATCTCCTGCATTTGCGACCTAGACATACCATTGATGTTGTTGAGTGGCCAACTAATTCAATGACCCTAGTTAATGAGTACAACATAGAGGGCTTGTTTGCAATGGCATTCCCAACACTTTACCCTACTGGTGTTGTGACCTTTGGGTAGCCACGGTTGAGAGAGGTGAAAATGCATGAATATGTTCTACACCTGATGAGATACCATGATAATAGGTTTGGGCAACACCCTCATTTCTATTACTTTGTGTATAACCTGATGATGTGACACCGAAGCCAGTCCATTTCTTGAGTTTATGTCAAAATAAATTGGGAGGATAGCCTCCTATCTACTATTGGCGAGCTTCATCAACACTTATGTGACTTCCCTGATCACAAGCTTGTAGAATACTTGATGCAGTTTGGATCATCCTTGCATGGCACTCGCCCTTTTTGACAAAGTCTAGAGGTGAGCTTTCTGATATGATTATATAGCTTGGTTGCCCTACTTTGTTCTTCACATTGAGTGTGGCTAATACAAAGTGGCTAGACTTGCATGCTATCATGCCTGGGTCACCCCTCGTTGATTCATTTCTTGCACATAAATGGAGGGTGTAGAACATTATTCACAATCCACATTTGACTGCAATGTACATGCATCACCGCTTCAGTATCTTTCATGAGGAGGTGCTTGAAAAGCTTCTATGGGGAAAGAACTATTGGTATAGGTTAACTGCTATATATAGCTGATCTTGTTTTGCTTATTTTTCTATTTTCCTAATTCCCTTTTGATTACTCTCTTGTGGTAGGTATGAATGTCAACATAGACCACGTTCATGGCTTCCTTTGGCTCGAACATGCACCTACCATGGAGACAATTGATTGGAAGGACAAAAATATTGTCAAAGGTGTTGTGGATTACATAAACAACTATGTGCTCTCTCGAAACCCACGTGGCATTGGGGATAGATCATCGATGTTTCATTGCTCCATTTTAGATGACCCTTGTTTGTTGGACACAAAGAGAATCTTGATGGCTGATCCTTCCATGGACTTGTTGAGCTAGTGAATTGTGTTGAGTGACATACAAAGTGTAGCAAAGATATGTGCTTATCTAAGAAAAGACCCTTACTTCTATGTTGCTACAAGGCTCCTTTGGATTTGCAACCTTTTTCGACTATGGTTATTTCAGAGGATAGCCATGTCAAGTATGTTCCTGCTCATAATGATGATAGATTGAATATTCATAACCCTGCCATGCTTACCATATGGCAAGCAAATGTTGATTGCCAGCCTATTCTTTCTCGCCATGTAGTCCTCAACTATATTGCGAAATACGCTACAAAGTTTGAGCATCACTCAGAGATGTACCATGATATGCTTTCTTGTATCTCTGCTAGTGTTGAATTTGATAGACCTGCAGCTATTACTTTTTGCAAGTTCTTGATAGAAACTGTGGTTGATCATGATATTAGTGCCCAAGAATGTTGTCACTTATTGTTAAAATTGCTGCTGGTGGTGTGTAGTAGGCCCTTTGTTTCCTTGAATGTGAATAGGCAGTAGTTGTTTCGGGTCAACCCTTCTGATGAGGATAGCCTTGTCAATTCAACATTTATTTCTGCATACATGGCATGCCCAATTGGTTACATTAATAAAGGCTGCAAAGAACTGGAGGTTTAGAGCTTCATGTAGAAACAATCAATGGGCTAGACACACTATTCCTGTAATTGTACAAGTTAAATCTCACTTCAAAGACATTCCTACTAGGGTTTCTGAAGCTTTTGTTTCCTTCTATTGGAGTGAGCTTCTCTTGTATACAAAATTTCATTCCATTGAAGATGGCATTGGCTTGTTTACTGATGAGATTGTGGAGAGGTGGGAGCACCTGCAAGGGACTTACAATGTATGGCATGTTTTGCATAGAAATCTAGATTGCTCATCTTGTTCTGATAATGAGGACCCCCTGGTGAAGTAGATGCATTGAATGTGGATACAGTTGAAGAGTGGTAACTTCTTTCTTCCCTATACCTAGGCACTGATATTGGTTTTGATGAGCTTGACTTGCTTGGTAGGCATGAGTTTGATATTTCTCATGATTAGAGTAGTTGTTCAATCCCTCGCAACCTACAATTAGTTGTAGTTGATTTAATTGAAGCTATTCGAGCATCCTAGCATCCTCCAACTGATATGAGAACAATTTGTCATCTTGGAGTAGGTAGTTTATATGTGGGGCAACGTGTTGTCTTTGATATTGTTCTATCACATTTCCAAAGGGTTGGAAGCAAGGATCCACTTAGGATGATTGTTTAAGGCACTGCTGGAACTAGAAAGTCATACTTGATTCATATATTGAAAGGTGTACTCTCTCGTGTTCTGCCTTCATCCCATTCACCATTATTGTTGCTTGCTCCAACTAGCATTGTGACCTTCAATATCAATGCATCCACTATCCATGCCGCCCTTCGCATGCCATTGAAAGAGATGAACCCACTTGAAGGGAAAGCATTAGTAACATTTTAGGAGAGCATATATTTTGTTCAATACATTTTGATTAATGAAATCAACTTCATTGGGCCAAGGCTCTTTTCTCGTATTGATAGCTATTTACGCAAAGCATTCCCCATGTGTAGCCAGATTCCCTTTGGTGGCTGCTCCATTATCCTTGTTGGTGATTTGGGTTAGCTGCCTCCTATTAGAGACATCCCCTTATATGCAAGCAACTTGTATGGTGCAGCATTGTGGCTCTCCTTCCAAACTGTTGTTTCATTAAACCATGTCTTCCGACAAGAAGGTGGTGGCGAGGCATAGGTCCAATTTCATCAGCTACTAGCTAATCTTAGAAATGTGGATGCACAGTTGCCTAATTGGGAACTCCTTATGTCACGGATTGATGCTTCCCTTGGCCTAGATGACCTTCCTACATTTCGCTCCTCCATACATTTGTTTCTGACAAACGCCTTGGTTGCTCAACATAATAAGCATATGTTATGATGTAGGAGCACCCGGGCACACGAGCAATCCTGCATCACACAAAAATAATTTTAGTTTTTGACATTAGTTAGATGGTCTCAGTTTGTGGAAATGCACCTTCAAAAGCCTAAGTAGATCAAGCTTTGATGGAGATTTAATGGCATACACAGATTATTGACTGGAAGCATGAGGGCACATGACAAAAAGAAGTCACCCAAATCTGAAATTCATTTAAACTTTACAATTCTCCTTTCCATGGTGGTGACATTTCATCTATTTTCATATTCTTTGGATATGAAAGGTCTCATATTTTTATAGTGCAAAAAAAGTCGATTTAGAGTGGAGAGCGACCAATTTTGAGGAATCCCAGACAACAAATATCACTTTCAAATTTTGGAGATATGGTTAGTAGTTTGAATAAAAATCCACAATTGAGAGGCTTGAAATTGTGACATTCTTCTACATGTTCTTTTATTGAAAAGGTTATTAAACTTCTACGCTTTGCCACAAAGGAGTCAGCTTGGAGTTGGGTGGCCAGAGATCCCAATGCAATAGTAAGCAATTTAAAATTTATTTTGAACTATTTTAATTGCTTCATAATGGAGGGGTGACTCCTCATATGAAGTAAGGCATAGAATTTGAAAAGTTAAGATAAAGATATTATGTGCAGCAAAAAAAATGAGTCTACAGGCAGCACCAAAAAGAGAAGAATTTGAAGTGGCTCAAAGAAAAAAATAGGTGTCAAAAATAGAGGAAAAAGCCACCATAATAGAGAAAAGAAAAGCCACGATGAAGAGGGGAGTAAAAGGCAGTAATTTGAAATCCTTTGAAGTTGATCTGATAGTTGCCCAAATAGAGATAAGTGTTTGGGAAAGTGGAGCTTTGATCTCTGGTGATAAAGAGAAGTAGAGATTGAAGGGTTCATAAATAAAGGAAAACATTGCATATTAGAGGATATTCACGACAGAATGTGATCAATACATAGAGAAAAGAAAGAATACAAAGAAAATCAAAAGGTACATTTGAAGTGGGGGGAAATGAAAAGACATAGCATGTATTTAAAAAGCATATCTTTGGACCATGAGGGTAGATTTCTCTAAGGCAGATTTTGGAGAAGAAGGAGATCTCAGCCTGTGTGAGGGGCTTAGGAAGAAGAGAAGTGTTGAGTGAGTGTGTGAGGAAGAAAATAAGTTTTCTATAGGTTGTGAGGCTATTGTGAGACCAATTTATGATATAAATATGTTATAGATTTTTTTAATAAAGTAGAAATTATTGTTTGCAATCTGTATTTGTGTTTGCAAGTTTGTGTGTTTTGGAAGCAAGAGGACCTCTCTTGCATCAATTAGTATCAAAGCAGGTTGTTCTTGAGTGTGGAGAGTATCTACCGGGACCTGTGGAGCAATAGATAAGGTAGTTGTAAGAAATCGAAAGGATCGTCGCAAGTGTGTGAAGTCCTAATCAGTTGAGAGCTTGAAGCCGCGAAGGAGAGAGTAAAGATGTGTAAACAATTGCAGTAGTAAAGAATTTGAGAAAAGCTTGAGAGATGGGGTAGGTGTGAAGGAGTCCTACAACAGTGAGAGAAAGAAAGACTCGAAGTCATTGATGGAGAAAATAAGGAAAAGGAAGAGAGGGTTTGTGATTGGCTGGGTTTTGACAATCCCAGTGTTGAAGAGATGGAGAAGACAAAGATGGAAAGAATGAGTTGTGAAGATGTATGAAGAGTTATTGGAAGAAGTGAAGAAAGAGTTGTATGAAAACCTAAAGGAGATTTGTGCAAAGAAGAAAGTGGGTAGAGAAGAGTCCCATGTTTCTTCTGATAATTTTTTGTTTGTAGGTGACAACATGTGTGCAACAGATCAATTTGTAATTGTGGAATGTGCAGAGGTTGTATCTGTAAAAGAAAAAGAGAGAGATGAAAACTTGTAGAAAATGAACTTTGGGAGTGCTATGTTCGATGGAGAAGTTGGTGAAGATGATCTCCTGCTCAAAGAGGAGATGAGAAGAATCGAAAGATTCTTGGAAGGAGAAGTGACTAGTAAAGAAGAAGATTTGATGCTGCATGATGGTCTAGTGTTTGATGAGGAACTTGATGAAAATCAAGGGTTGCTTGGTGAAGAGATACAGAAGATTGAACAATTGTTCAATGCAATAGTGAAGAACATTGCACCCGATGATATTGGAGTAAACAAGAACATTACACTTGGTGACGATGGAGCAGCAGAGGAGTAAACTCTATTGTTTATAAGTTTTGTGATATTGGGTTTGAAGTGCATGTACCTGATGAGATGAGTAGCATGGTAGAGAAAATTGTGGAATGTGCAGATGTGGTAGAGTGGAGTAGAGATGCCTACTTGCTGGTAGAAGCTGTAGAGTCCATGTGACAGGAGAGATTTGGTGGAGGTGGTCAGTCTACGGTGGGTCAAAGCCCACAAAGGTGAAGGACGAGAAGAGAGGAGTGAGGATGTGGAGAGTGAGCCTTTGGTGGAGGAGGATGGTCTACAGTGGATGTGAGTCCACAAGAGGAAGGAGGAATAAAGTGCACACTTGGTGGAGGAGGTTGGCAAGTGTCCCAGCTAAGTGAGCTAGAAGAGGTGGAGGAAGAAATTCATTCTCTCTGATTCAGCAAAGGAGTTCGCTGTAGGTTGGTTGCAACCTGGAAGGGTGATGCTATCACTCAACTCCGCTTTGTGAGCCTATGCTCACAAAATTTCTACCTGGCGTGTCTGATGCAGGAGCACCCGAGCGCACGAGTAATCCTACGTCACACAAAAACAATTTCATTTTCTGACATTAGTTAGATGATCTCAGTTTGTGGAAATGCACCTTGAGAAGCCCGAGTAGATCAATCTTTGATGGATATTTAATGGCATACATAGATTATTGACTAGAAGCATGAGGGCACTTGACAAAAAGAAGTCACCCAAATCTAAAATTCATTTAAACTTTACAATTCTCCTTTCCATGGTGGTGACGTTTCATCTATCTTCATATTCTTTGGAGATGAAAGGTATCATATTTTTATAGTGCAAAAAAGGTCAATTTAGAGTGGAGAGCGGCCAATTTTGAGGAATCCCAGACAGCAAATATCACATTCAAATTCTGGAGATATGGTTAGTAGTTTGAATAAAAATCCACGATTGAGAGGCTTGCAATTGTGACATTCTTCTACATGTTCTTTTATTGAAAAGGCTATTAAACTGCTATGCTTTGCCACAAAGGAGTTAGCTTGGAGTTGGGTGGCCAAAGATCCCAACGCAACAGTAAGGAATTTAAAATTTATTTTGAACTATTTTAATTTCTTCATAATGGGGGAGTGATGCCTCATATGAAGTAAGGCATAGAATTTGAAAAGTTAGGAAAATGATATTATGCGTAGCACCAAAAAAATGAGTCTACAGGCAGTGCCAAAAAGAGAAGAATTTGAAGTGGCTCAAAGAAAAAAAAATAGAAGGCATCAAAAATAAAGGAAAAAGCCACCATAATAGAGAAAAGAAAAGCCACAATGAAGAGGGGAGTGAAAGGTAGTAATTTGAAATCCTTTGAAGTTGATTTGATAGCTGCCCAAATAGAGATAAGTGCGTGGGAAAGTGGAGCTTTGATCTCTAGTGATAAAAAGAAGTATAGATTGAAGGGTTCATAAATAAAGGAAAACATTGCATATTAGAGGATATTTGCGACAGAATGTGACCAATACATAGAGAAAAGAAAGAAGACAAAGAAAATCAAAAGGCAGATTTGAGGTGGGGGGAAATGAAAAGACAACATGTATTTAAAAAGCATATCTTTGCACCATGAGGGCAAATTTCTCTGTGGTAGATTTTGGAGAAGAGGGAGATCTCAGTGCATGTGAGGGGCTTAGGGAAAAGAGAAGTGCTGAGTGAGTGTGTGAGGAAGAAAATAAGTTTTCTGTAGTTTGTGAGGTTGTTGTGAGACCAATTTGTGATGTAAATATGTTGCAGATTTTTTTAATAAAGTAGAAATTCTTGTTTGCAATTTGTATTTGTGTTTGCAAGTTTGTGTGTTTTGGAAGCAAGATGACCTCTCTTGCATCATGTTACAATCATTAGGGGTCCCCGTTGCATAGTGTAATGCTGAACAAGCAAGGGGGAGGTTTGTTACAACCCTTGAAGATGAACAGTTGCCTTCTGTAATTCATTTGAGTGTTGGCAAAAAGGTTATGCTCACCTCAAATTTGTGTGTGGTTGCTGGACTTGTTAATGGGGTGCTAGGAACTATTGTAGCTATTGTCTATCGAGATGGTTGCAATCCTTCAGACTTGCCAAACTTCATTGTTGTTAGGTTTAACAACTATGCAGGACCTCCTTGGGATTCACATGACACGCGCCTCATTCCAGTTGCTCTAGTGACTCGTGGCTATCGAAGACAGATCCCGCTCAAGATGGCATGGGATTTGACCATATACAAAGCCCAAGGACTTGCTCTTGACAAGGTCACAATAGACATTGGCCCTACAGAACACCAGGGATTACTCTTCACTGCTATCTCCCGTGTCCGTCATCTATAAGACATATGCATCTCGCCCACTTTCACCTTCCAGCATTATGCTCACATGCAGGAAAATGCCTATGTTTCCCTCAGGAAAAGGGAGGAGGTGCGCCTCAGGGATCTTGAAGCCTCGGTTCGATCGCGGTCTTGTCTATTTATGCACTTGGTAGTGGTCCACTACAAAATGCGTCTGTTGTATTTTTTGTCAACTAAAAAAAACTCTCATGTAACTTTTCCCTGTGCCTACTTTCCTGGCAATTGATTGATTTAAAATTTTTGTTTTTTGTTTTTTTTTTTAATTTTGAGATTTCATTAACTTATTTAAGGTTCATATATGTGCCAATCAAATTTCCAATTGATTTAAATAAAATACAACAAGTTCTTAAATTAGAATACACATTGCACCTTGAAAAAGCGGGGGGGGGGGGGGGCAGATCTCAAGGTGCTTCAAGCCTTTGTTCCATAGTGTTCTTGTCTATTTATGAGCTTCGGTGTGCTCCATTCCCTGATCTTGAATATTGTATTGCTTTCCTCATGTAAATTTAACGAAACTATTGCGCATGGGAGAATCATTTTAGAAGTGTCGCTCTTCTCCTAATAAGAAATCAATAGTACTTGAAATGTCTATCGGCGTACCCATTGCACATTCTGTGCGATTGCTAGTCTTTAGCTAGGTTTGGCTCATGGCTCTATCCCTATCTATATCCATGTTATTGCTATCTACACTTATCGCCCATATATTTGTCATTTATTCACTATATATCAACCACCATTTGTACTTTCTTCTATACATTTTCTCCATGCTTTAAAAATGCCATTAATCCTTGAGGTTAATTTCCACTCAAGTCAATCTCAAAGTAGAATGAACCCAAAATTCAAACATTAAAATTCTAAATATAAATTTCCTATCCCTTTCTACTAATTATTATAAATTGACTTAACACATATATTTCTATATGTTATTTTCAATCTACTCTTAATTTCAATGTTAGGGAAGAGATTAAACAGCGGACAATTTGTAGTTGTTTAAAGAGAGAGGAACTCAAGTAAAGACGACAGGTATATACCCATCGTTTACTTTCAAGCATTTTTTATTAGACTTGATGACGTTCATCGGATGATTTGTGGTTAACGTGTAATCTCTTACATCAATTAATATAGTTAGCTGTTTTGAGAGCAATCTCTTTCAAAGATCCACCTGCAGCGCTTCTAGAAAATTCAAGGTAAGTTTTTCTTCCCACGCCTTTCTTGACCAGTGTGTGTTTTCCGCAATTTAAATGTCGAGGGTTATATTTTACAGCAACGAGTCAAAATGGGCATTGAAAATAAATGTGAGAAGAATAGAATACAAATTGAAGACGTGTTTGAGTTTCACTACCGTGTGAAGTTACAGAGGTGGAATTTCACTGCTGTGCAAAATTTCAAAGGTGGAATTCCTTGTCGTCCATCATCTGATTTTATTCTTTCAAGTCAGAGATCCAACTAGATAACAAGATTTTTCAAACTTTCCCGGGATGGGATGTATCCGGCCCTCGGGAAATATTGTTTCATTTAGTATAGTGTATTTTAAGGTTAACTTTCACCTTTGTTTCCTTGACTAGGCTCTTTAAAAACTATCATGTGCATCATTCAATGCTTTTCTTCACAAAATAATTTACGTTAGAATACAAACGTAAATGGAATAACAGGGATTATCGAGTGAAAGCATTGAATGATGCACATGATAATTTTTAAAGAGTCAACTTAAGGAAACAAGGAAACAAAGGTAAAATTTAACCTTAAAATAAACTATACTAAATAAAATAATAGAGTATTTCATAAATATATCTGATTTCTGAAAAGTTTGAAGAATCTTGTAATCTAGTTTTAGTCATCATAAGACTAGCCATCGTATCTCAAGGGTGTAATGGGTATGCGGAGAATAGATGTGGAAATGAGTCACCTGTGCGAGAAAAGAAAAGAAAAAACATTATTTTGCATATGGGAGATTTTAAAGTATACATAGTTTGTAAAATTGAGTGGCTAAGAGCAATAAATAGGAGTAGCGTATTTCTAAGAGTAGTAAAGAGGATTATTTTAATTTATAATATTAGTATTCCAAAAAAAAGGAGTATACATAATATTTACATTTTTTTTGGTCCATTTTGATTTGTTGATTCTCACTCATCATTTGAACATTAAAACCATGTAATGATGTGTGTTGTTGTTTTGTAATGGAAATGAAATGGAGTAGATAAATATGTATACATGGTGGCAAGTAAATTTGGTTGTGACTAAAAGGAGAAAGCTTCATAGGTGAATTAACAAATAGGTATAGAAATGATGGACCTTTTTTTGCTTTATTTGTGTCGGTAAACCATGTGCATGTGAAAATGCTATTAATTACTCTTCTTTTTACTTTCTTAGTGCAACAAATGGACTATGTTGCATGCATGGATATCTTTGAAATGTGAAGCTTAGGCATATTCAAAGGCTTGCAATATTGCACACTCTTGATATTGTTGTGAATGTTAGCCCTTGGCAATCAATGTTGTCGATGTCAATTGTTGCCCTTTCAAGTGTTAGACCCTGTGATCTATGTATTGTTAAAGCCCAAGCCATTTTTAAAGGAATTTGACAACACTCACCATGACTTAGTGGGACAATGGGCACATTTTTTGGATTGTTGTGATCCCAAGGTGGGCCTATTGTAAGACTTGGCTATGATAGGGGCCACCCAAGATCTAGGACTTCACGAAAGCACAGGAGAGACAATATGAGAGAAGAATTCTATTCTATCAATGAATGCAAAATTATTATTCTTACAATGTACATGAAGAGCCTTTCTTATAAAGGAAAGGATGAGAGATAAGATACTGTAGTCACGTGACAAGTCTCTTAATCCTATGACATGAGACAACTAGATCAACAACTAGAAACATCTAGAAGGCTCACTAAGTCAACTTAACATGCGAATATGTGTGTGAATATTATTTAACTAATAAATTGTTTTAATAATATGAATTATTCACACAAGGGGAAACTAGCTAGGAAATATCCCTATTCCCACTAACACCCCCCTTAAGTGCAACTTCTAGGGAGAAGATGAATAATGCAAGGATGCAAAGATGGGTCTCGACTACAAGGCCATGTTATGTACCTATGTACAAACAAATCTCAAGTGGAGTAAAGGAGAAAACCTCACGAGAAAAGCTCCTCTCCAAAAGTGAGAATGCATGCAAACAAAACATGTATAGGTGATGGAATGATGAAAGAATTAAGACCCCCCAAATACAACACCCATAAAAAATATACAATCAATAGCCCCCCATAAGAGGGAGAGAATGAGACAAGATGTCCCCCCATAATGAAGTAGCTCCTATGCCAATGGTGAATGCTCGAAGAAAAAGACCAAATATGATCCAAAACTTGCAAACAACATTCCTCCCTTTGGGAAGAAACCAATCCACTGGTGTATGTTAAAGAAACTTCAACTCCAAAACAAGAGATGAGGGAAGAAGTCTCATGAAATATGATGTCTTTGAAAACTACTCACGTGTCTCCATGTTGATGCCAAATGATACCACAATCAAATTAGGAGTCCCAGGCCTAACTGATGAAAGTGAGAATCCAAAATCTAATGGAAACTGAAAAATCATCAAACTCCAAAGACAAAGTTGGGTTGACAATAGTTGTGCTATGATTGTCATCAAAGAGGAGAGAGAACCCCTCAAATGTGTCCTCCAAATTTGCAAGATGGGACTCATAAAACAAATCTGAAATGCCTGTCAAATGCTCATCTTGCAAGGTTGTATCTGAAAGACAATAAGCATCCTGCTGAACTGAAGCGTTGAACTCTAAAGAAGCAAGAGGTGGAGAAGATGGAAGTGTAGCACATGTCTCAAGAATTGAGGAAGAGGAAAGGATACCAAGGTTCAAGTGACCAAACTTCTCATAAATATGATTCACACAAGGAGTGTGAATGTCAGCCAACAGATCTAAATCATCATCAAGAGAGAAACCATAAAATGTATATAACTAAGATGTGTGATCAACCACCCCAGTAGCAATAATCTCTATGCTCTCCAAGTCTCTGATAATAACCAAATCAAGTGTGAACTCCATTGTCTTCCCTGTACCACTATGAGTAATATGAAATATGGAAAGAAGATTATTGGTCAAAGAAGGCACAAAATGAACATTATTTAAAGTACCTTCACCAATATCAATAGTTCCCTTCCCAATTACATTCATATATGTGCTATTACCCATCAAGATAGGTGGCATATCACATGGCTCAAATGAAGAAAACATATCCTTGGAAGAAGCCATATGATGAGAAGCAACTAAATCAAGAAGCCATTTACTTGATGTAGAACTTGTAGTTGCACAAAGTACTTTACGTTATGTTTGTGTTCCTTAGCTTTCCTTTCATGACCTAGTTCAAAAAATTCTGGCTGTGTAGATGTTGAAGAAAGAATAGAAGAAGAATCAAGTGATGGAAGATTGTTCTTTTGAGAAAGTTGCATCAACATGTCAATCTATTTCTTAAAACAATTATGTTAATCATGCCTTGATTTCTTACAATAAGCACATGTAGGCTTCTCCTTCTCAGATGAATTTTGTGCTTGATCTATGTGTGGATTTTTCTTGAATTTTTTTTGTTTCTTATCAGGAGGACTTCACACTTTCTGTTCCTTGGGTTGTCTAACCACCAAACCATGAGTCTGTGATGGATTAATAATACCCATAGATAGAAGCTTTTATTGCTCATGCAAGAACATCTCAGAAAAGGATGCAAATAAAGGCATAGTGAAAGTAGATCCCACAATTAAATTATGTTTTGGAGTGTGGGGTTTTTCACCTGAAAGGGTTTTCCCCACATATATATTGTGTTGTGAGCATTGTTATTGCATTTGGATGTTTTTTATAATCTCTCTATTAATGTGCATCTCATATATGTAATTATAAAAGATAAAAATTTGCATTAACCTTTCCTCATTAGATAAGTGTAGGAAGTGTTTCCGCATTCCTTGCTTCCTTGCACTTATTGGATTTTCCACTTCTATGTTTCAACACTAATGAATAGCTTTGAAGAAATTCAACCCACTTCACATGCTTATGATTTAACTTACCTTGGCTATTTATAAACTACAATGCATGATGGTTGGTGTACAAAACAAACTCCTTTAGTACCAAGTAGTGCCACCACTTCTTAAGTGCTTGTACAATGGCATAAAACTCTTGGTCATACATGAAATATTTTATTTTCACCTTATTCAACTTCTTGTTGAAATATGCTATTGGTTTGCCCTCTTGACTCAAGACTCGTCCAATCACTATCCCACTTGCATCACAATCAACTTGGAACACTTTTCCAAAATTAGGAAATGCTAACACAGGCTATTTTGTCACTTTTGTCTTCAAAAACTTGAAACTTCACTCTGTTGTTGTTGTCCACATAAATTCCTTCCTATTACCCTTCATAGTTACCGTAATAGGAGCACAATCCCACTGAAATTATGGCTGAACTTCCTATAGAAGCTCGCTAATCCATGGAAGCTTCTTGCTTCAAATGTACTCCTTGGTGAAGACCAATCTACAAATATCCTCACTTTTTCTGGAGCCATTTTTAGTCTACTTCCAGAAATAATAAACCCCAAGTACACTAACTCCTCTTTTATGAAGCTATACTTTTTCACATTCACTAACAATTGCTCTTCCTTGAGCCTTTGCAAAACTACCCTAACATGTTGCAAATGTTCTTCTTTTATTTTTCTAAGGATTAAAATATCATCCAAATACACAATGACAAACTTACCAAGGTATGGCTTCAACACTTCATTCATCAACTCATGAAGGTGCTTGGTGCATTTGTCAAACCGAATGACATCATCATCCATTTGTAAAATCTATCCTTTGTTTTGAAGGTAGTCTTCCACTCATCCCCCTCTCTTATCCTAATTTGATGGTATCCACTCTTCAAATAAATTTTGGTGAAGTACTTGGCTCCACTCAAGCAATCCATCATATCATCCATTCATGGCAAGGGAAACTGATATTTGATGGTTATCTTGTTTATGGCTCTTAAGTCCATACACATCCACCATTCACCATCCTTCTTTGGTGTCAGCACTGCTGGAACAACACATGGACTCAAACTCTCCCTAATCAACTCCTTATCCAACAACTCTTGTACTTGCCCATTTATTTCTGCATTCTCCATAGGCGTCATTCTATAGAGTGCCTTGTTGGGAAAACTTGCACTGGGAATCAAATCCATGCAATGTTTTATGCTCCTCATTGGTGGCAATCCATCGAGCAACTCCATCAATATGTCATCACATTCTTCCAAAATTTTCTAAACTTCAATTTGTATCTCTTCATTTTCCTTCACTGTCCCAACTGCTGCAAGCTTTGGAATAATGGAAAAACATGTTCCCCCTCCTTTTAAGTCTGTCAAAAATTGTTTTCCAGAAACAAAGAAAACCTTGGAGTTGTTCTCCACTTCTTCTTCCCTATCTTTGATTAGATTTAGAGTGTACTCTTTTCCATCATTCTTAATTTAGTATGTGTTTGTCTATCCTTCATAAACACGTCTCTTCTATCAAATTGCCAAGGCCTTCCCAAAAGTAGATGGCATGCATCTATTGGCATCACATCTCATACTATTTCATCCATATAATTTCCAATTTGAAAAATCACAAAGCATTGCTCACGTACCATCAAACTATGATCTTTTTGCAACCATGAAACTCGATATGGGCTAGGATGTTTTAGTCTTTTCAATATCAGCTTCTCCACCATCTCTTTGGGTACAATATTATCTGTACTACCACTATCCACTATGACTTTGTAACACTTTCCACCCACCTTGCACCTTGTTCTAAATAGATTTCTTTTTTGAATTGGTTCCATTTTCTCTTTTTTTAGGATTTAACAAAATCCTTTACATTATTAGGGACTCTTTATCTTTAGGGCCCTCTCCATAATTTGGTGCAGCCACACTCTCACTTTCAACCTGTGCTACATGAACTCTTACTTCCTTCCCTTTTCCATTATTTTGTTTTATTTGTGGGCATTCAAATGCCCTATGACCAGTCTCTCCACATTGAAATCATGTACCTCCAAATCCTCTTCCTCTACCTCTTCCAAAGTATCCTCTACCAAAAGAATAATCTCCTCTTCCCCTAGAAGATTCTCCTCTTCCCTTGTTTTCTTGCATACTTGTGTGAGATGTACTTGCTTCATCTTGTTTGTTTTAGTAACCTCTACCATTGTTGTTTTGTCCTTTTCCTCTCAAAAATCTGCTTCTACTATGGGAATTATGTTGTTTTCTTGCAAGTTTCTTCTCCACTTTCAAGGCATATTGGTATGCCTCTTCTACACTAGTTACGCAGAGCATGCTCATTTCATCTTGAATTGAATTATGAAGACTATTTACATACCTTGTTACTTTTTCTGCATCATTATCCACATGCCTTTCCCAGATGCTCAACCTATAAAACTCCTCGATGTACTCTTGTGCATTCTTCTCTCTTTGTTTCAACTTTTGCAACCTCTTGAATAGGTTGATTTGATAATCCGTAGGCATAAATTTTGCCTTCAACTTTGTCACCAATCTCTCCCATGATTTGATTTTCTCTTTGCTTCTTCATTATTTTTTGATCTACACATGTTCCCACCATAAGGATGCGTGTCCCTTCAGCTTTGTGCCAACATACTTCACCCTTTTTGGGTCCTCAATTGGCTCCAAGTCAAAATACTTCTCCATTTTTGATATCCAGTCTACTAATTCTTCTGAATTCAAATTGCCATTGAAACTAGGGGGTCCAATATAGGCTTGCTATAAAGACTAGCCATTCCTCTCAAAAATCTCTCTTCCACTTCATCTCTATGATCATCTTCCATATCAATTTCTGATGCTTCCTCTTTAGCCTCATCATCATTGATATCCACTACAAGGATTCCTCTTCGTTGTATCACTTCTATTTCCTCCAACCTCACTACTAATCTAGCTTCGAGGCCTCTCATCATTTCCATGAATACCTCATGGTTAACATTTTGTGGCCCATTCTATGGTCCTCTTCATCCACCACACCCTCTTTGTGCCATGTCCACAACCCTCTACAATTATGGGTCTCGTTGTCCTCTCACACACCCAAAAAAAACTCCTTAGGGTTCTTCTTCCAACACAACATTAATCTGACTTTAATACCACTTAATGTAGTCTAGCTTGAATATCTTACTAGACAGCTAATGCTAGCAAATATACATTGCCAACTTGATCACAAATAGACAACAATATCACTCAAGCATATTCACTTAAACATAGAACACTTCAATTTGTGTAATCTGGGGAATATAAATGGAACTATAGTTGCTACAGGAAATCACATTAGATGATTTCACAATTCATTTATCAGAGACTCCAATGATATTATTACTGGCAACATTCAATGGGTTAGTATGCAAGTTTTATACAACCATACGATGAATTTGTATTCAAATGAACTTATCTCTATTGAAAAAAAACATTTAGTGACAGGAAATCGAGCTCCTCCAGCTTCAATGTGACCTCTACTCTTCTTTGCAACATATATTGTTGTTATATCGACTTCCTTTGTTCTTGGTCGATCCCCTTATTCATTACACTATTGTGTTCTGCCCAATTCCTATGCAAATTTATATTGTTCCTATTAACTACCTCTGCAGTGAATTCAATTTCTGCAGGCTTTCTCCAAATCCATCTCCAATCAACCCCTCACTTCACAAATTTGCTTATTCTCCTCTTGTCTTCTGGCAATGAACCCCATCCTCTTGCTTCTTTTTTCTTTTGTATAGATATCTCACCTTTCAAATTCCATGGATGCGGTATATGAGGTGTCACCTCAAATAGGCAAAGTTCAATATTTAATTTCATTTGAAAGTCAAACCAAAAACTTTTAAAATCAATGAGACGTCCTCCATGTAACTGTATCTTTTATGAGTTGCTTTAAAACCATTTAACCTCCCAAGGAATTTGATCTTTGCTATTTGTTTTGACCCAATAGAAACCCACCCATCCGCGACCAACAAAGTAAAACAAATGAGACTTTGTATGAATTTATTGATAGCCACTCCTAGAGGGAAGTTGGCCTCCATGCCTCCAAATCACATTCATTTATGGTAAATTTGGACACCACGAATTTGTCAAGTGTCTCTCAAACACTTCTTTAGCAAGTTTTGACATCACAACTCTTGGTAGATGAAAAGAAATGGAGAAGTGTAAACCACCAATGAGCAAAGACCACAAAATGCAATACTCTGTGCATACACCACTCACATAGTATATTGTCAAACAAGTAACAACAAAGTAATTTGCCTCCATTAGAATGATCACGGTTCACCATCGTGCTCTAGACTGAACCATTAAAATGGAGAAATGATAAATTGCAACAATTAACCAATGGCGTTGCCAAATGATTGCGACAAACCAAAACTGAACTGAAATCAACTAAACTAAACCAAAAATGACAAAGTCAGAGTGTGACACATGGTCACCATCAACCACGACAAATCTACCAACACCCCGAAATCACAAATTGACACAACAAAATATAGAAAAATTGAAAACAATATTGGAAATATTTTTGTGTGATGCTGGATTGCACATTCACCCAGATGCTCCTGCATCAGTTGATGTATTTGTCTTAGGAGGATATATTACTAAAAGATGGTAGTTAAATTTTTATGTTTAGTAGTATCATAACAATATCTGATTTACAATTTCATTGGTTTATAATATTATATAAGTTTAGATTATTTAAATTGTATCTTATCTAATGGGTGCAAAGGCAATCATTTTATTATTATCTGTAGCCAAAATTTGGGTGCTTAATAGCTAATGGGATAGTGATTTGAGTTTCTTTGTTATAGATTTAGCATAACAGATATTGATGCCCTTACTAGGCATGTATTTTATTCAGTGCCATCCATCACCCCATTGCTTGCCATTTTTTGTTTTCCAATTAGGGTCGATTATTAGTGTGAAAATATGAAAATAATTTCTCTTAAATGAAAGCTAAGACACTATTTAGATTATACCTATTGAGGAAGAATATAGAAGAAAAATATACCTTTTAAATAAGGTAATTGATGTATATGGACTGTGCACATTAGACTCCAATCAGACATCCTCATACCATGTTGTTTTTGGGTTTCAACTTATCATGCCCCTCCAAATTTTTAAAAATATGATTCTTCAAATTTAGATTTAGTCAAGCATAATTTATTTTATTTCAATATACCAAAGAAACTTGGGAGGAATTTAGTTTACACATTTAGATCCAGAAACAATAAAATTAATAGAGTGTAGAGGAAGCAGATCTCAGGGCCTAATTGCATACAACTACTCGATAGTTCACACACTTCTTGGTTTATTATGTTTCTTGTACACTAATATAAAACATTATTGAGGGAGAAACTTGGTCCAGGTATGCTTTGCATGCACAATGGTGATAATTTTGCAAAATTAAGTCTATCTTTTTTGCAACGACATATTTCTATTGCGTGCACCAACTCTTTTTTGGGTTTTCTTGTCGTGACCTCTTGATTTCTATTATGTTAAAAGGTGATAGTTTTTTTTGCATGTGTTGCTCTTGCAAAAGGAATGTGCAATCATATTTATAAATTTGTGGGTTTGTGGGGATGAAGTCTGCTGACCCTAGTATACATTTTCCAATTTCTTCAATTGTGAATACCAAAGTAGTTGCAGAAAAAGCCTTCAATTAGGAGTTAAAAAATGTAAACATTAATGTTTTCTTCTAACAACATAAAGTAATTTGGCTACCCAAGATTGAGAAAGATCAAGAGAGTCTAAACATCTTACAAAGGAAAAATATAGCCCCAACATAAAAAACAAAGATAGGAATAGCAGTAGTTTTATTTGTAATTCATTCTCCTACCATTTTATTTCAAAAATGAGATCTCACAAAAAAATATATTGAAAGAAGATAATATTGTGGCATACCTAGAATGTAAGACCTAGCCTAAAATGCTCACAAGAGTTTAGAGTTGTTCACACAATGCAAATGAATTATAGGTAGAATAGTGAATGGAGAACACAATATTTATAATAGTTTTTCTATTGTCAAATTGTTGGTCATCTCTCTAAATCATTGATGAATTAGGAAGTCATACATAAGTGACCAAACAACCCCAGTGGCTTGTACTTTATAAATGGATGTGGCTCCCTATTTGGCGGTCGAAGTCAGTTAATACCAAACAAATATCTATAGGATTAAATTGCTAAGTACATTGCAATGTTGGTGATTAATTTCTCCCACCATTATTAACAATAATTAATTAATTAAATGAGAAAAGAAAAAAAGGCAAAATAAGATAAAATTAGAAAAGTCTAGAAAGAAGAAACTAGCAAGTTTCTAAATGAATCTAGATAAGTCAAGGAGGTTTCTAGAAAGAAGGAATGATGAGAAAGATTCTAGAGGATGAGGTTTCTAGATAAGACAATCTAATGATTGGAAGAGCCGAGAAAGGCAAAAGCATGTATGACTAAGACCTCTATAAAAGAGGCATTATGTAATAGTTGTAAGTGTGCTCAATCAAGTGTGTATGTGTGTTCAATCAAGTTATCAATGAAAAATATTTGAGTGTTGTAACACTTTGGTTATTGTGGGAAAACTATGTGTTTCATATCTTGAGTAATTGTGTATGTGTCTTGTGTGAGATTGTTTATCTCCACCACCAACAAGTGGTATTAGAGCTAGGTTGAGAGCCAATTTAGTAGTGTTTGTAGAAGTTCTCTAAAGAGATCGAGGGTTCCCAAGTTGATGCATTTGTAGAAGCCAAGTTATTAGAAAGGAGATTGTTGGTCTACAGATTTGGGAGGATTTTTTTACGCCAAAGATAGAACTCAAGTTGCCTGTGTTGGTGGTGGATTATAAATCCACAAGACACTTAGATTTAAATCACACAGAAAAATAAATACACAGAAACATAAATCACATAAACACAAATACTGCTCAACTGTGTGCTGGTGCACTATTTCATTAATTCACAACATGATTACAAGACAATACAATGAATGCTGCTACATTCATGATCACTTGATCATTACACTTGACTTGTTGCATTGCATTACATTATGTCTCTTTTATAGAGGGCTTTGGTACATGCCTATGCATTCTAGGCTTTTCCATTCTTCATCTAGAAACAATTTGTTTTTGGAAACTTCCTCTAGAACTTTCTAACCTAGAACTCTCCTCTTTCTGGAAACCTCCATCTTATCTGGACTCCTTTAGAAACTTTCTATTTTCTTCTTTTGTCTTTTTGTCTTTTTGTCATTTAATTAACTAATCATGATTGTGGGAGAAATTACTTTCCAACACTCCCCTTTAATTTCGACCACAAGTTCATCATTTCAAATTTGCCTTCCAAATCTTTCTAGTCTGCCAAGTCTACGGACTCACTTCTCACTTAAATCCTTTTCGTACACGATGCCTTTAAATTGTCTTCAAGATTTGCTAATCTCTAACTCTCACGCACTATTGCGGCAGTAATTCAATCCTTGAAATATTTAGAACAACAAACTGGAAGTCCTCACAACAAACTGGAAGTCCTCTTACTATCTGTATCTTTCAACTTTACATGATGCCTCAATCCTTCAAACTTTTCCTGCTTGTTATCATCTTTCACAAATGAAGATCTATACCTAAACAAACTTTTCAGCATACCTATAATTTGTTGCCAACTTGATCCATAACTCCATCCACAATCCATTTTCATGCAATCCTTCATAGATTCATCTTTCCATTGTCTTTGCCAACACATCTTTTCTGAATGATTTCTGAATCCACAATTGCTACATGGATGTAAATCCCAACACTTTTCCTTTGTATGTCCTTGCCTATGACAATGAAAACATTGAACATTCCTCTTTTCTTGAATCAGTTTGTTTGGACCTGTAACATGATTTGTTTTTCCATATCCAAGACCTGTGTTCTTTGGCCTCACTATCAGCTCAATTGGCTCCTTCATTCCTTGTCCATACTTGCCTAATCCTTGTCCTTTATAACCCATCTTCTTCATCATCTTGAAACCAACATTCTCTTCATTACAATGATTTTTGGATTCAAACAACTTGTCATTTTTAGCTTAACATTCTTCATCAATAATATCACAACATGCAAATTTTGCTATTCCAACCTCTTCAACCTTGCATTCTTTATCTTCAGCTTTATCACATAAGTCATTTGTATCACATGAGACATCACAAACTAATAGTTTTGTCCTCAAACATTCATTCTCTTCTTTCAACTTTGATATTTCTTCTTTCAACCTTGACATCTCATCTTTTTGTAAACTGTTCTCCTCTTCCAATTTCTTATTATTTTCTTCTAATTCCTTATTCCTCTGTTTAATCTCATCAAACGATTTCAATCTTTCTTTTAACTCTTCTTGAACATTAATTAATTCAATTTTAAGATCAAAAATTTTTATCTCATGTCCTATTTTCTCTATTGAAACCTGCTTTAAATCCCTTAATAATTCCTTTCTTTTCTTTTCCCAATCATCTCTTTCTTTTTGGAAATCATTTTCTGTCTTCTCTCTCTTAGCTTTTCCCATTGAAAATAAATAATTTGCTTACCTCGATCTGCTGTCCTGTACTGTGATTGTCAATTGGTTTTGGCAATTTCGCGTTGATGTCTTCTGTAATGTCTTCTGGCTGCAACCTTTTTGTCTTCAAACTTCCTTCTGTTGTAATCTCTACAATATGCCTTCAGGCTTAATAACCAGGCTTACTCAAACATGCAAACTGATGCCTTCTACTGTGATATTATCTTCAGATTACTTGATGTGCCTTCTTGCTGTATATTGTCTTCAGACAAAAATCACCTCCTACGACACCGACTTTCTCACTTTTGATGGCAAAGAGCTGCAACTCCAATATCTCCTTCAGATCTATGCTTTAACAAAACAATGGAAAATTTTCAATAATTTTTAACATACCTCACATTGACAACAGTGTCATATTCAGATATGGGCACTAATACTATTCCCTTCTTGTTGGTGACATGGGTGCAAATCAATCTCAATCCAAAACCCTTATTTTTTTTTGCCTCCTTTTTCAAAATTTGTGCCTTCTTTCAAAACCCTCAAACCTTGAGAACCCTTATTCAATGACTTAGTCTCATATCTGTGCCTCTTGTGAATCCTCTATGCTGCGGCCTCTTTGATTTCAGTGGCTTTAACCTCTACAACTTTTGGCAGCAATGAATTCAACAGCGGTGATTGAATCCTCCTCTTAGCGTCTTCAAACTTCTCCAAGCAGCTTTATCTTTTCTCTACTGGGCAGACTTGGTCAGTGACTTCAACGATTTGACTTCTTGTCTTTGTTCACTGGATTTCTACGATGTCTGCATCCCAAGAAGCAATGCCAACGGGCCCTTTACCATAACCTGTGCGTGGAGAGCCTTGAACATACAGATCTTTGAGATTTCTGTGCAATTTCAATTGGCCACGATCTTTGTTCCAACCTGATAAGAAGTGACTTCTCTGTTGCCTTCAGGATTCTCCTTCGGTGACCTCCTGCAGCTATTTTTCTGGCAGCTAACTTCACAGATCCATGCTTTCCTTATTGACTGAGATGGCTAAAATATTTGGCAGCTACAATCAAACCCTAAATCTTCACAATCAACCTGATCAACCTTGAAAACAAAATCAATCGAGCACTGCCCCAATAACCTTCTCTGACAAACACACATAATCAAACTTACAAACCCTTTTCTTTCACACAAACTTGGCTCTGATACCACTTGTTGGTGGTGGATTATAAATCCACAAGACACTCAGATTTAAATCACACAGAAAAATAAATACATAGAAACATAAATCACATAAACACAAATACTGCTCAACTGTGTGCTGGTGCACTATTTCATTAATTCACAACATGATTACAAGACAATACAATGAATGCTGCTACATTCATGATCACTTGATCATTACACTTGACTTGTTGCATTGCATTATATTATGCCTCTTTTATAGAGGGTTTTGCTACATGCCTGTGCCTTCTAGGCTTTTCCATTCTTCATCTAGAAACAATTTGTTTCTGAAAACTTCCTCTAGAACTTTCTAACCTAGAACTCTCCTCTTTCTGGAAACCTCCATCTTATCTGGACTCCTTTAGAAACTTTCTATTTTCTTCTTTTGTCTTTTTGTCTTTTTGTCATTTAATTAACTAATCATGATTGTGGGAGAAATTACTTTCCAACAGCCTGTAGGTACATACAACAAAGAGGAAATCATCCAAAGCCAAAGTGAAGTCACATAAGCTGCTGTGGAAACAAAGAAGGAAGATGTTAGTTTTTTGAAGACAAGAAGATTGCTAGAGATTGAAATTTGAAGTAACCCACACTTTTCTATTGAATACGCTAGAAAAGAAGGCTGATCTGGATCATTGGAGCTGCAGAACTGAAAAAGAAGTCATGGAGATATTTACAGTTGGTGTTGAAGTGTTAAACTTCTAAAAAGAAAGATCACCACTACTAAGGGTTAGAAGGTCTAAAGACACCAAAGAGAAAAAGAAAGAATCACTGAGAAAACAAAGTAGAGACTGTGAAAGAATTTGTCAAAGTTTGCCATTGAAGCAATCACAACCGCCAAGTTTGAAAGATCATTAGGGAAAGTTTATAAAAAAAACCAATTGTAGCTATCTGATTTGGCCAGTGCAGAAAAAAGACAAAAGGTCACTGCAGAAGTCAAGCATAGATCTTAAAAAGGAGATGCCAAGGAGAATGTTACATCACCTAAAAATTTGAATTCTTTTGAAGTTACCACCGAGTATAATGATTTGAAGTAGCCAAAAGAGTTAAAGTGGCCAAGTATAAATTGCCAAAAGGCAGAAGTTTGGAGTCATAGAAAATAATAACCACCGCAGAGAAGGATTTGAGTTTTCAAATTGGCTGATCTAGATTACAAAGGCCGTAACATAGAGGAGAATAAATCACTGTGAATGAAGTCACCGAGTAAAGGAACAAGTCAAATTGATGCCAAAGTTTATAATCAAGAAAAAAAATTCTATGTATGAGTCACCAAATAAATCAAAGAGTGATCATTGTATTCGGAGCCATAGAAAGTTTAAATCGTTTGAAGAATTGTAGGCACTGGAAGGAGATCTTAAAACAAGGTGCCAAAGGAGATCAAAGTCACCATATGGATAAAAAGAGGAGCAGATCTGGATAAAGTCACCAAAAGTAAAATTTGTCAAAATCACAACAGGTAATGGATAGCAATACATAACCCACAATTTATACCATTCCGTCAATAAAGGAGATTGAAGAGCTGCCATAAGAGATTGTGCAATGTCTGAAGAGTAAGGTCATAGCTGTCAAAGGAAGAACCCACAATCAGACCACAAAAGTTGTATAAAGCAAAAAGAAATAGATGATCCATAGCTTCTTTGGAGACTAAATCATTGCTGAGGATAAAGGAAGCGTAGAAGTTTGAGTCTGAAAACCGCTGTTGAAGAAGGCATATACAACCTAGAAAGTTTGAAGTTGCTAAAGCAGTCAGTGAATAAGAAAAGGAGAGATCGTGGCATTATGCAGAAGCCACAACAATAAAGAGGGATAGTATAGTTATTGAAAAAGGAGTCAAATCACAATAGAGAAGCTACCAAAGACAAAATTGCTCAAGAACCTTCCATAGCAGAAGATTGGATTGATTTTCAAGAAAACCACATTGGAGTTTAGATCATTGAAGTCAACCAAGAAGTCTAAAGACTGAGAAGTCCCCAAATTGCAGAAGGGAAATTAGAGCTATAGCATCACTGAAGTTTTTAGATTTTTTGAAGACAATACAAATCGTAGAGATAGCAGCAGAAGGTAGTTAGCAAAAAGTAAAGTTCCAACACATCGCAGGAGTGAAGGCCCACAAAGCTGCTGAAATCAATCACCAAGCAATCACAATAAAGTACAAGAACACCTGGTAAGTAAATCATTTAAATTACAAATGGGAAAAGTTAGTAAAAGAGTAAAGAAAGAAAATGATAGTTTAGTGATTGTAAATGGTTAATTGGAAGGAGAATTAATGAGACTTAAAGTAGAATTGGTGAAAGTTAAAAAGGATAATAAATAAATGGTAGAAAGCATAAAGAGGTCAACAATGAATGTTTATGAAAATTTATGTGAAAATGAGATTCTGGAAAAAGAATTGGAGAAGGTTAAAAAGAAGAATGTGTGAGGCCTACTTATCTCACCTTCTATTTTTGCTTACATCGTATAGACATTTTGATGGACATGTGGACATTGGGGATTGTTGATCTTGTTATTTAGGCTTCCATGACTATTTCATATGCTTTGATTTGTTAGATAGAGCATGATGTGATGTTGTTATAGCTCGCATGTTAGATTTCACTTGATGTTATGATGCTATGTGATATTTATTTTGATGCAAATTGGAATATTAGTTGATGAGTAAATGAATGAAATATTATGCAGTTCTGATCTTGTTTTGATGTTTAGAAAATGCAAGAGAAGTATAAATCATTTATATGATAGCATGTGTATAATCAAGGATATATAGGTGATTACGCGACTGTGTGTGTGTGTGTGCATTTCCTTTCACTTCGGCTATGATGAACATGTGCTATTGATCCATTTATGGAAGTGGGCAGGTAATTTTCCATGCCCATGGAAAATCGGAGGTCATGCCAGTAACCCTATATGATATTCATGTTTAGCCGACCTAGTCCTAAGAGGGACCAAGGTCAATTGTGAGTGAGCATGTTGATTTGTAATGTCTGTAATTGATGTTTATTTTGATTAGGGTTCACTCTTTTAATCAATTTATTGATGTGTTGTGAGTTGTAATGTTTGATTTGCACTATTTTGGTGCTATTGCTTTATTGGGCCTTTTTATGTGAATTTATGGACCCCTTGGTGTTTATTTTGGTCAAATAATGACCCTAGGTCATACCCCTAGGGTCTAGGACCAATTTGAACATGTGAAACCTTAGTTTAACCTTATTTTGGTCACCTTAACTTTACCCTAAAGCTAAGTGACGAAATTTGAAGTTGGGTGAGGTGGTGGACAAGTCAAGATTCCACCATGACCAACTCCACTTCCCTAGGATAAGGTCTCCCTTATCTTGAAGGCTTGGGAAGCTTCCAAGACCTTCAAGTGTGAGAGAGCTCATTCTTATGCTCTCACACATGTGTGAGAGCATCTATGGGAGAATTGGTTTGCCTTGTTGGATAGGAGGATGACACGTGTCTTCTCCTTATCCTTATGGAGTCTTCCATGTGGGATTCCTCTCTCCACTATGCTCTCACACATGTGTGAGAGCATTTGTGGGAGAGTGTGAGGCTTTGTGGGATGGGAGTTTGACATATGCCACCTTCTCATCCCTTGGGGTTTTGTGAGTGGGTTGTGAGGAGAAAGGAGAAGTGACATGTATCACCTTTTCATTCCTCAGGGCTCTTTGGTTTAGCCTATTAAACTCCCTCTTTGAGAGAGGGAAAGGGTTCTTCATTTTTGCCTTCTTTTGAATATTGATTTGGGGGAGATAGCTAGATTTGGAGGATTTTGGATGCAAGGAGATTGGAAGGAGACTTAGGAGTTCTTCTTTAACCTCTTGCCAAATTTGGGCTTATAAAGTAAGTACCCAAGGCTATATGCCTTCCTTATGTTATTTACTTTCATCGTATGTGAAGTTGCTTGGTGTATGTTTGAGTTTTGGTTTATGTGTTGTGCGGGTTTTCATTTTGGGTGTTTGATGATGCTCTCCATTGAGAAGAGCTCATCTTGTTTTGGGGTGGGAAAGGAGTGAACCTCCTCGGGGGTAACCTCACTATATTTGGAGATGTGGATGGCCATGGGAGTGCATTGTGAAGTATTTGAGAATTTGGTGAAGGCATGAGTGCCTTGAGATTTTTGACATTTTCAGATTTTGGTGAAGGCAAGAGTGCCTTCAAATTCTTGACATTTTGAGATATTAAGGCAAGAGGCCTTGTGATTTTGAGCATTATGTGTTTTGGTGATTTTGGGTTTTCCCCCTTGAGTTGAGAGTAGTCCACTCTCCTACCCCCAAAAATCCAAGTAAATGGATTCTTTATGTGAAATCCTTGGTAGGGTGTGTTATGATTTGTGTGAGTGTTTTTGGTGTTAAATTCCTTGTTGTTGTGTGCACCTGGTTATATGAGTGACCTCCAAGCTCAGGTGTGACTTGTTCCAAGTCTATGGCTGGGACGTGAGCTCCCATGGGTATTTGGAAACCCTCCTTGAGTTTGTTTTGTAGGTTCTTTAGCTTGGTGAAGCATTTGGAGTTTGGAGAACTTGAATAAATATGGTTTTGGTGTATTTTGTATTGTATGGCATCTTGGTTGCCTTAGCCTTTGTGGATTATTAAAGCTTGTGTAGTTTGAATGTAAACTCCTTGTGAGTCTCTTGTATGAAGAAAAAAAAAAATGTATTCCATTTATTTCAAATGAAAGAATTGTTGTCTTGTTTTCTTATAATGGCTTTGGAATAATATTATGTGTGAAAATGATGGTTCTCTCTTACCTTTCTTCCTATTCTCTAAACCTTACTATTTAGATGGACATATTGCTTGTTGAAAAGGAAAGGAAATATATGTTTTATCACAACTTACTTGAAAGGAGAAAGAAAATATATAAACATGCAGCTAAGTTTATTTTGAAGAGGAAATTATTCTGCTATTAAATCAGTTGATGTTCATTATATATATATATATATATATATATATAATACTTTTGTTGTTTTAATGATTTAGTTCACTATACTTTTGATTTAAAAAATATACTGATATGGAAAAAAATGATAAAATAACAGTTATATATATATATAATGCAAATATACTAATAAAAGAGAAATATAAAAAAAATTATTTGTATGAGGCTAGGGGTTCATTTTTTTGTAACTGCATGTTTTAAAAAAAGGAGAAGCCCCAACAAAATGGTAGGGTAGTGGCCATACAGCCGCCGTTGTGAGTTTTTTTGAAGAGGGGGGGGGGACGGACCCCCCGTCCGCCCCTCCATAGAGTTGTTCTATGGAGGGGGGCCGGGGAGGCCGCCCTCCCTCCCCTTAAACCTATGTGCACTGCCACCACCCTCTTTAAGCACCGTTCCTTCTTGAGTTTGCGACATAACTATTACCCTTTGTAAAAATTATCTTTCAACCCCTGTCTATGATATCTCGGCCCTGTAGTATAAAGGAAGTATATATATATATATATATATATATATATATATATATATATATATATATATATATATATATATATATATATATCCCTATGACAATCCTTTAACCCAAAACAAAAACATAGCTGAGAGCTCCATGGAAGCTTGAGGAAACCTTGCACAACCAAAGAGGAGAGTAGAAAACAAAGAAAATCAATGATTAGGGTTAGAAGAAACAAAATAGCTTGTAGGAAAACAAATAGAAAAAAAAATAGAGAGGAAATGAAATGCACGCACCTCCCAATTCATTTCCCTTATCCTCTTTTGAAACCTAATCCAATGTCTGAGAAAAATAGTGTTTGAGAACATTTTAAATATTTTATTACCTTTTTGAGAACTAATTAGGGTTAGCATAACCCTGAGGGGAATTAGTGAGATAATTATCCCCTAAACCTAGTTTATTTAATTGAGCCCACTTAGTGAGTGGGAGGGGTTGTTTTAATAAGATTTTTAGTGTGAGGATTATGTGTTTTAAATGAAATTAATCTTTTTAACCCTTTTAAATATATTTTAAGTAGTGCATAGTTTAAATGTGATTTTTAATTAATTGAATTCTATAGCAAATGTAATTAATTCTATTGCCTTGAGTAGATGTAGAAGTGTTTCAAAGTAATTTATTTTTAATAGGTGTAATTAGTTTGATTTTATTGTTGATGAGACTTTTAGTGAAGATTGTTATTTTAAATTATTTCCCCATTTTAATGAGGTGGCATTATACTGCTGGAATTTTCCTAGATTAGTGGAAAGGCTAATTAAGTTTTTTAATTCATGTCTTTACTTTATTGTATTTATTACGATCGAGTACCTTAATTAAGTATTAATGGAATTAATTAATGTTAATCATATTAGAGTTTCTTAAAGTTAGATTTTGATACTTATCAAAATCACCTCACCTCATCTAGGAGCCTTAGGGTTAGTTCCAATTTTGGAATCTACCCCTCTTAGCAACGCTTCTCGTGTCACACAACCCCCTTAGTAGGCTTACATTTCATAGGGGTTGCAAAAGGTGTTCACACTTCCCTGACATTTGATTGACATTTTTTGCCTTTGCGCATATGCCATCGAGAGCACATGTTGGGCGCGAGGGTGTTTGAGAGTCGAGTGGAAAAGTTTTTGTTATTTCATGTCATGAACACATGTCAAATGTGGACATAACACTTGTGTTGTTTATCGTGACCACACGGGAAATATGGGCATGACAGAATGATGATTTGGAAGAAAAATTGAAATGGTCTGAAAAGGAAAAGGAAGAACTACAAGAAAAGTTGAAGAAGTTGGAAGAGGAAAATAGTTCACAAAAGAATGAAATATCAAAATTGACAGAACATGTTAAGTATTTAGATTAGTCACTTGCAAAATGCATAAAAGAAAATGAATGATTATGATCTAAGCCCGTACTTTATGATGTTTTGTGTGATACAAATGATTTGTGTGAAAGAGTTGAAGGTTCTTTGGATAAAGTATGCAAGGTTGAAGATAATAAGGAGATTGAATCAACACAATTTGCTAGTTCTGATGATATTGACATAGGAAATTCTTCAAAGAATGATGGTTTTAAAATGATGAAAATGATGGGTTATAAAGGAAAAGGTTTGGGAAAGTTTGGACAAGGAATTAGAAAACCTATTGAACCAAGAGTGAGGTCAAAATATGAAGCTCTTGGATATAGAGGTAAAGAAAATACAAATCATGTTACATGTGATACAAGTAAAAATAAGTTAGTTCAAGAAAAGTAAAATTTACAATGTTCTCATTGTCATAGGCAAGGACATAAGAAGGAAATGTGTTGGGATATTCATCCTTGTAGTATTCTTGGATTGAAGAACCATTGTGAAAAGATGTGTTGGAACAAAGAGTGGGAAGAAAAACCTATGAGAAATTGCATACAAATGAATTGTGGATGGATTGATGGATTGAATTGGAAACAAGTTACAAGTATGTTCAAAATGTTGTATAGAAATAAATTTTAATATGTTGAGCACAGAAAAGTGTTATTTCAGAAAAAGTAACCTTGGGGGCTCCCATGTCCTTTAGAATACATTTAGAGCATCTTGCATGATTTTGATGACTCTCAATGAGAAAATTCTAAAGTTTCATGGCAATTGGGACTTAGGAGGTGCACTTGACATAAATCCTACCTGAAATAGGGGGGAGGACTTGGGTGCCCATGCCCTAGTCCTACCCCATTTTAGATCAAGACCAATTTCAAAGTGTTGGTTTATGACCGTTATTTATGTCCTATGCCGACATGGTAAGTTTGAATTACAAAATTCTTAGCCAGAATGTTTGTAGTTGCATATATAAGATGATTAGGTTATCATTTGTAAACTAGATAGAAATTTTATGAGCATTGTGATTTTGTGAAAGTGATTCAAAGCTATCATTGTGTTGTAGAGCAGTATTTTGTTGTTCTTGTGTTTGTATTTACAAATTTGGCATCCATCTCCTCATGGCATGAAGAACATCTTCCTTCCATGAGATTTTCACTACAAGGTGATATTAATTGTGTTTTCTATCATTTATCATTTGGATTTTGCCTCTATTCCATAGGGATACACACTCTTTATCTAACAACGATGTTCAAAAGACTTGAATATCTCTCTGGGGCTTGACTGAGGTAAGCCTCTAAACACCACAACCCCCAACCCATTTTTCTGTGATTGCAGGTTATAGGTTGTAGGAGCAGGAAAAGTGGAGTTGCAGGAGAGTAGTGCAAACTGTCAAAATTGTAGATCAAAGAAGAAAATAGGGAACTAAACTTGGGCACCCTCTCATTAGTCCTCCGGATCCCACAAAAAGGAAAATCTCTAGAACAACAGGAACAGGTTGCAGACAAGATTCCTAGATCCTGATAGAAACTATGGCACTGGACTAGGACGCCAACTCATTAGTCCTTGACTTTTCCATTTTCTAAACTTCAAAATCTAGTACGCATTTGATATCTCTGTGTGCGATCATTTTTCGTAATTTGTCCATTTGTTCACGAATTTGCATAATTAGGGTTTTGAGCATAATTGGGCTTATTTGAAACAACTAAATCACACAATTCCAATCTTCCCCTATGTTCCAAGTGGCATAAGGTCTGTAGTAGGTTCCTCCACTCGGCTCAAAGTCCTTGAATGTTTAGTGGTGAAAGGAGGATTAACACAAACTATCAAAATCAACCCTAAATTAATCCTCTTCATTTTCCACCTTCAACATTTTGGTGAACCCTTGTTTTTAAAGAGGTTTACACCTTTCCTAGTGTTTTTCTTCAGATTTACATTCATTTCATTCATTCATATCATTGTTCATCTTATTGCATTTGGAAAATTACAAAAAAATAAAAAAATTTGGCATTTTTAGCTTGCATTTTCAAGTAATTTGGATTAGTTGGAATTTAATTTCAATAAATTTCTGTCATTATCATCAGATATGATTTAAAATATAGAAAATTTTCATTCATCATTCATTTAGATTGCATTTTCATGCTTAAACTGATAAAAATTGCTTGAAATTTTGCATTTTTCCATATAACCTAGTTTTACATTAGCTAGGGTTTGTAGTCAAAATCTTGTTTCATATTTTACTACACTTTTAAAACACTCATTAGGAATTATTTCTAAATTTAGTGTTTCATCATAGTGGTTTGCTTGCAAAATTTCATGCTTAGGGTTTGAAAACCTTGCTTTTTCACTAGATTTTGGCCTTATCGTCTCTCTAGATTTGCACCATAGGCATGTTGTATAGGATTTTTCTGCACTAATTGGCTATTATCAGGGTTAGTATCTTCTTCCCCTCCTAATATTATTTACAACACCTTTTTATTGGGCCCTTACATTGAAAATTTGGTGAAAATTGCATATTTTGGCTATATTTTCCCTAGGGTTTGACTTATATTCACACTCCAAGCGTGTTGTGATAGATTTTATGGCTTTAGGTGACTTATATTACTTCTATAATCTTCTGTACCTCCTAAAATTCTTTACAAAACCTCTTTTATTGGGTCTTTGCATTGAAAATTTGTGAAAAATTGCATATTTTAGCATATTTTCACTAGGTTTTGACTTGTCATCATCCTAGGTTTGTATCAAAAGTATGTTGTGAAGGATATTATTTATTTATTGGACTAATATTAGACATATTAATTTCTGCACTTGATCAATTTCCTTACAACACCCTTTCTTTCACTTATTTGCATTGAAAAAAGTTGAAAAAATCAAGCATTTTAGGTCATTTTTATACAGTCTTGCACTTGTCTTTTGCATAACTTTTGAAAAGATTTTGAAATCTGATTTCACACTTATTTTAAAAAATACACATTGCACCTTCTTGTCATTTTTCTATGGTATCTTTGCACACATTTATCAAAGATCTTGATTTTGACAAATTTTTAACCCTCATGAGTGAATATCCTACAATATTAGAAAGCTTAACTGAATTCATCTCCATGAGTAGAAATGAAAAAGATAATTATGATAGTACTTCTCCTATATCTACTACATGTGATGATGACATAAACTTGTCTTGTAGTCATTCTTTCAAAAATGATTCTTCCCATGAGGATATACTGGTTCAAGACAATGAAATCACTGATACCTTCCCAACAACAGGAGAAACACAACCTTTGCAAGACAACATGCCTCCTACAATTACAATAGAAGAACAAATCTCTCATGATGTTGAGGACCCTATTGATGTGATAGGATATGTATATCTAATGAGCAAATAAACAAACTTGATAGTGACCTAGCCTATTTCCAAACATTTTTGGAAAATGAAAGGATAGTGGACCAAGCTGTACCTATTATTCATAACATAAGAGAATTGATAAGAGAAGGACAATATGGTGTTGATATAATTTGAGGTTTAGCACACATTATACAAACTAATGTCATGCTTCGATATGGTTTAGATAATTACACATCTCTCATGAGTACACATCCTCATGTAGTAGAAGACTTAACATACCACATTGAGAATGATGAGTATGAAAGTTCTCTTAATGGACTGGAATCAATACCTAAAATTCATGATGATGATGATGATAATGATACAACATCTACACTTATTAGAAACACTTTACCTTTCTTTCATTCCAATGCTCTCCCTTGCCAAGAAGAAGCATTAGTGAATGCGGAAAGAGATCCCACAGAACAACAAGCTTATTATGACTATTATCAAGATGACTATCTATCTACTTCAATAACATAATCGCTACTATAGAAGTGGATAACGAAAGTACTGAAGTATTACCTTGTCCACAGAGAGATAGTATTTATGTTGAGGTTCCTCCTCTGTTATCCTTTCAAGGATCAAGAGATAATCAAAATACATTAGAAAGACAAATGGAACAACCTACACCTCTTTCCTCTAGCATTCGAGATTGGGAAGAGGATGATCTGATTGTTGATAACCACTAGCATGAATCTCTCTATAGGTAAGTATTTCTAATCCTTTATCTCTCATGATGTGCTTCCCCCATGATGTGTTATGTGTTGTTTAGGCCTCCTAGGATGATCCTTGATTCTCTTGTAGGGTCCATGATACCAGGAGACCACCTCTGTCGTGACCCTTCTTCTATTTGTATCATCATTCTCCTATATTGCCTCTCCTCTATTTTCATTGTTGTGTATTGTGTCTTATAGACATAGCATTGTGGTTGGTGACTTGGGGGCACCCTCCTACATGACTTTCCCTAAGGCAGTTGTTTCTCCTCTCTTGATTTATTATTTACCTTCCTCTAGTGGTTCTATCTAGTGGGCGGATGACGAAAAACATATTATACTGATGTAGACCTAGTATCCCTTTAGCGAGAAATCAAAAAATGGACCAAGTCCATACATGATGATGGGGTTGTTATATATTATCTGATGCTTGGTTAGTAGAATCATTTCATGTGATCTTGATGTTGTCTTATTGCACTTACAAACCATAACAATACTGCTTCTCTGTGCACTTTGTTTATCTTTGAATCTTGCCTTGGTTACACTTAGTTTTGAGATTTCTATGGTATAACCCCACGATTATACTCAGTCTCTGAATCCATAGTATAACCTCATCTCTCTATGTGAATGATCATATGCATTATTGTTTATCATGATTATATGGATGCTAACACTTTTCTTACATGGATGTGTTTGTGGGAACATTTGGCGATCATAAAGTACATGTCACCTTCGGGGGGCATGGGCTTTGCGAGAGCTCATGTTCCCTTGTGTGTTTTATTCCTACCTTAACATGCTTGATATCGTGACATGATATCAACCACCTTAAGGTGGGGTCATATATAAGGTAAGATGTCTATTTTAGATGTTAGCAATATGTTTGTTCTTAGGTGCAGTCTTAAAGATTGGTGGCGATGAGTCCCTCATGCACTCTGAGATTTATTTGAAATCAACTTGCAATCATTTAAGTCCTCTGCGGAGGTGGGATATTGCATCCCTTTTTATCTTAAGCCATCAGCAAAGATAGGGATGGTGTATTTCTCGTGGAGAGTGCACATCCTGTCATTTTCAAAAAGTCCTTTGTGGAGGCAGGGAGCGGTTCTGTGATTAACTCAACCCTTAAGCGTGTCTTCAACGATTGTTGTGGTGAAGCCCAATCATAAGTGTGTGCTTGTAATGTGCTTGAGATGGTGATGAACCTAGAAATAGGAACACTCCATCAGTTGTCTGTCATGTTTTCTTCATGTCTTCCAAGTGTGTGTATTGCGTGTTTGTTCCTGAGCATAGTCTTAAAGATCGATGGTGATGAGTCCCTCCTATACTTTGGGATTTGTATGGCGTGTTTGATTTGTATGGCATTCTTGATTTGTTTTGTGTGTCTGTTGCCCCATATGTAGTCTTAAAGACCGGTGGCAATGAGGCCCTCCTGCATTATGGGTGGTGTGTTTACTTTCCTTGTACTTGCATCTACATTTTATATATATGAGAAAAAGAAAAAGAAAATCATCATTGTCTTCACTGCATTCACTGTGTTTTTCATGTCTTCAATGCTGTCTTCTCCATGTTTTGCATGACTGTAACTATCTTCTCTGTGTTTTGCGTGCCTGTTACTGGCTTCACTGTGATTGACATGTCTTCTTTGTGCTTGACGTATTTGTTGTGCTTGTTGACCGTACTTTAATGCATGTATTGGCCTGGTATTTATACATACATTAAAGTGGGGGATAAATGTTATGTCGGAAAAAGTAACCTTGGGGGCTTTTTCCTCTTAAGGTTTAGCTCTCGGGTCCTTTAGAGTATATTTAGAGCATCTTGCATGATTTTGATGACTCCCGATGAGAAAACCCTGAAGTTTCATGGCAGTTGGGACTCAGGGGGTGCACTTGACATAAATCCTGCCTGAAATAAGGGGGAGGACTTGGGTGCCTGCGCCCTAGTCCTACCCTATTTTAGGTCAAGACCAATTTCAAAGTGTCAGTTTATGACCATTATTTAGGTCCTATGCCGACACGATAAGTTTGAATTACAAAATTCTTAGCGAGAATGTTTGTAGTTGCATATATAAGCATGATTAGGTTATCATTTGTAAACTAGATGGAAATTTCATGAGCATTGCAATTTTGTGACAGTGATTCAAAGCTATCATTGTGTTGCAGAGAAGTATTTTGTTGTTCTTGTGTTTGTATTTACATATTTGGCATCCATCTCCTCATGGCATGAAGAGCATCTTCCTTCCATGAGATCTTCACTACAAGGTGATATCAATTGTGTTTTCTATCATTTATCATTTAGATTTTGCCTCTATATCGTAGGCATATGCACTCTTTATCTGACAATGGTGTTTAAAAGATTTAAATGTCTCTCTAGGGCTTGACTAAGGAAAGACTCTAAACACCACAACCCCCAACCCATTTTTTTGTGATTACAGGTTACAGGTTGTAGGAGTAGGAAAAGTGGAGTTATAGGAGAGTAGTGTAGACTATCAAAATTAAAGATCAAAGAAGAAAATAGGGACCTGGACTCGGGTGCCCACTCATTAGTCCTCCGGATCCCACAACAGGAAAATCTCTAGAACAACAGGAACATGTTGCAGACAAGATTCCCAGATCCTAATAGAAACTGTAGCACTGGACTAGGGCATCCGCTCATTAATATTAGTCCCTGACTTTTCTATTTTTTAAACTTTGAAATCTAGTACTTATTTGATTGTCATTTGATATCTCTGTGTTCGATCATTTTCCGTAATTTGTCCGTTTGTTCATGAATTTGCATAATTAGGGTTTTGAGCATAACTAGGCTTAATTGAAATAACTAAATCACATAACTCCAATCTTCCCCTATGTTCCAAGTGATAGAAGGTCTGTAGTAGGTTCCTCTACTTGGATGAAAGTCCTTGAATGTTTAGTGGTGAAAGGAGGATTAACACAAACTATCAAAATCAACCCTAATTTAATCTTCTTCATTTTTCATCCTAAACAAAAGGAAATTGAACTGCTGAAGCAGAATAGCCAAGTGTAGTAACATGAGATTATTGGAAGAGTACTTCCAAACATGGAGAAAGTTATTTGAAGATTGATTGATTTAAAGATCAATTATTATGAAGACAAAGTTTTAGAATTGTGAATGTTGAAGAATTTGAGGTAGAAATTAAGGGGGAGTATGTTGGTGATTAATTTCTCCCACCATTATTTATGATAATTAATTAATTAATTCAGAAAAGACAAAAAGGTACAAAAAGATAAAATTAGAAAAAGTCTAGAAAGAAGAAACTAGCAAGTTTCTAAATGAGTCTATTTAAGTCAAGGAGGTTTCTAGAAAGAAGGAATGATGAGAAAGGTTCTAGAGGATGAGGTTTCTAGATAATACAAGATAATGATTGGAAGATCCTAGAAAGGCAAAAACATGTATGACTAAGACATCTATAAAAGAGGCATGATGTAACAGTTGTAAGTGTGCTCAATTAAGTGTGTATGTGTGTTGAATCAAGTAATCAATGAAAAACATTTGAGTGTTGTAACACTCTAGTTATTGTGGGAAAATTATGTGTTTCATATCTTGTGTAATTGTGTATATGTCTTGTGTGAGATTGTTTATCTCCACCACCAACATGCAAATAGGGTCCCTTTAATATAGCCTATGTTAGACATCATCTCATACCATTTGAAATGAAAAGCTATAAATAACCCTAAATACAATTTGCAAGACAAAAATGTTTGTAAAGGTATTTACAATATTATTATGTGTAATATTAGAATTTTACAAAAATAATTTCTTTTTACATCTTTTTTTATAGATGACTGTTGTATTTTTTAATTTCCTATGCATAAAATGTATAGTGTAATTTGTTAATTTGTAATTTCATATATATATATATATATTGTTGAGGTTTACTCAGGTTTTTTTAGCTTGGTCTGAGCCTAAAGAGACCCTTACGAGGGATCTCTTCCCATGGCTTTATCATCGAGACTATTACTAGGAGGTCTCAGTCCCTGAGGCATTATCACCCAGGCATTAGCGCCCCAGTTCAAATCTTGTGCTTGAACATAACCATCTTCAACATCAACATGGATGTCAATTTCTTCGATGTTCTCTAATCCCTCTCTCTCATTTTGTTGGTCATCATTGTTTTGCTCAATATCCACTAATGCATCATCAAATACATGCCTTAATCTTGGATCATAATATATGACAAATATCCATTTCGGGTCCAAAATATCTTGATAGAAAAATACTTGCACATGAACAACATACATATATTAGACGTATGGTATAACAATTTTATTGATTAATAAACACATGTATATATTCACAATAAACTATGAATTAATAGATTAATGATCACTACTGCTTCTTGTTTGAGTTAAAGAAATACCTGCTCACAATGAATTGGTAGAACATAAGGCTCCTTGTCCTCTGGTAGGAAACATGAGAAATCTATAGAAAACAATCCACTATGGGTATCATGTCTTCCTGTCCTCTCAAATGCTTCACACCATCTACACTTAAAAACACAACATTTAAAAGAGCGGTAATCTAACTCAATAATTTCTTGTATTTTCCTAACATATTGTAGATTCCATTCAATTATATTCTTATCTTTTGAGCTTGATCGATTGGATTGATTGAAGTCAACCATGATGCCACAATCAAAGGATCATCTCTTTACATCTACACTTTCTACACGATAATGTCGACCATATGACCACATTGCTGGATATTTCCTCACCTGTGAAAGACCATTTATTTCATTGAAAACAAATATAATGACGAATATTAAAATAGTTAATAGTGTCAAAATTGTAAGGAAGCAACATTTTGTAAAATTCCAATTGTACCTTTCTTTCACATCCTCTAGACATGTTGATTTTGTCTTCTATTATGTTTGAATCTATACCTGCATCTTCTATTTGATTTTGAATTTGTTCAGTAACCAATTCTAGTGTGTAATCTTTGCCGCATTCCCCAAGAAGATTAGTGGGAAGTGGAGTATTCCTTGGGTTCGATCTCTTAAACTGTCTCCTTGCTTCTAACACTTCTTCTCTCTTTTTTTTCATATAGATCGATCCATTTGTTCATCAAGTCCATGTGGTACAGAATGAACTTGTTGAGTATAGCACTTTCATCTACACCTATTACATGTCAACATGTTTATTTAAAACTCCAAATGTCATGCTGTTAATTTGACAAATAAATTATAGAGTAAATTAATGATTACAAGAAAAACCACACTAATCATGAATTTACTTACTAATTTCTACTTGAAAACCATTAGATTGTGGTTTTTCTCCATCAATAATATCTAATGCTCGTTCTTCATCCTAGAAGCATCGCACATCTTCAAAATCCTTACCAAGGAATTCACATAGGAAGAAAAATGCTTCATTCAATACATACCCTTCAGCCATGCAACCCTCTGGATGTGCCTTTTGTCGGACATATCTTTTTAGAGTTTTCATATACCTCTCAAAGAAAAACATCCACCTCATTGATATGAAACCCGCCAATTCAATGTCATCGACTAGGTCTATAAGTATATGGACTTGTAGGTCCATGAAACTTATAGGGAGGTCCTTCTCAAATACACATACAATTTCTGCAATTTCCTTCTTCCATTTTGGCACTTCACATTCATGGATCTCCTTGGAGGTCACCCACCTAATATAAGAATATTAAATTAGTATGAACCTTTAGTAAAAAATTAAAATGCAATATAATATCTCTATATCTCTCGCACATGAACATTTCATATAACCACATACCTTGTAAATGCTGACAATCGACTTATGGCATTCCTTAAGTCAACTATAAGACAGGAATTCCCCCTAATTGTCAATGGCATGATATGCTATCAAACACATTTATGAAAAGGTCATTAGTAATTTTTCCTCACACAACAAAATATCAAAATATATTTAGTACTTAATCAATGTTACCAGTAAATGTTAAATGATGATTTATAATACCTTCATAAAATTATGAAAATCATGTGTTTTAAATCCTATGATATGTCCATCAACTGTAAAAGCTTTAGCCAATGACGACCCATAGCCAGTAGGTGTCCTTATTGAACTGATGACATTTTTTAGTTGGTCTAGCTCTTTTTTTTTTCAAAATCCATGGAGCTTCTGCATATGTTTCATTTTCCTTGTTTGGCCACAAATGTTTTCTATCAATTTTGGTATGTGAAAGAGCAATATCTCTCCTCGAAGACAAGGTGTCCTTCTCTTTGCCTGATATATGTTGAAATATAGAATCTGGGACATTTTTGAAGATGTGCATAGGATCTAATAGGTGAGATATTAATAAATCCTTCCAGTAAGGGAGCTCATAAAATATGGATTTCTTTTTCATTCCTTCTGGCATATTAACTACAACTTGTTCTGGTTCTTCAATTGAATCACCCCGATCAAAAAAATCCTCCCAAGCTTTCAATTTAGCATCTTCATATTTCTTAAGCCAATCACCTGGACCTATAATCATGGGAGGCCTGGCCTCTATTTTCAACTTTTCCATCAAATTGATTATTCAGGCGATTTCTAAACTTATGATCTAGTGGTAGAAAAACCCTGTTGTTTGTGTAAATAAATTTATGTAGATCTTTAGAATATCACCCTTGAAATTGTGCTGCACATCTTGGACATGCAAATATCCCCTTTGTTTGAAGCCCAACAATTCAATAAATAATGTTAATAATATCAAAAAAAAGTATAAAACTAAGTATGAAAGTTGGGATGGAAATAAATTATAAGTGTAAATACGTAAATATTTTATCTTACCAGAACAAACACCAAGTCCTAGGAAATCATGAATAGTCCAACATAGCACACCATACAACATGAAAGACCTATTTGATGGGGGATGTGATATGTCATACATTCTTATGCCTTTCCATAGCGGTTGCATCTCATCAATAAAAAGGCGCAAGATAAACATCCATGTTTTTAACTTGGTGTTTTCCTAGAACAATGAGAATCAGCTTAAGGTGCTCCTTTCTAACACTCATCCATGGGGGAATATTGTATACTATCAATCCGACTGGCCAAACACTATAATTTGAGCTTAGGAAAGAGAATGGGCACCCTCCATCAATTGCAAGACCAAACTTGATACTATGGGGTTCATCTTTGAATTTTCTTGGCCATTTTTCCTCTATGTGTTTCATTACTTTGGAGTCAGCTGGAATTCACATGAATCTATATTTACTCCTATTCTTTGCATGTCAGTCCATCAATTGTGCAAGTGACTTGCAACGAAACATTCCTTGAAGTCTAGGTATAATTGGCATGTGATGTAAAACCTTCTTTGGAACTGTAGGACCTTGTACATCTGTACGATATCTCTTCTCTTTGCATATAGGGCAATCTACCTTGTTTTCATATTCATCTCTATATAAAATGCAATCATTTTTACATGAATGAATTTGCTTATATTCAATCCCCAACTCAACCAACAATAGACGCGCCTCTCTGCAAGTTGATGGCATCACATTCTCTTCAGGGAATATTTTATTTTTTAGTGCCTTGTAAGATTGCCAGAGATTAAATCAATTAAATGTTTGACTTATGATGAACATGTTTCATATGTCAATCTATACTAGGACTGTTTATATGTAGTATACGGTTTTAAATTCCCCCTAAAGAAATATAAATGAAGTTGATGAATGTTTACGAATTATGTGCATGTTGGGTGAATATTTTGTCGTTAACTCGCTAACAGCAAAATGGTTATATCAACCATAGTATGATGAGATAAATCTCTCCTCTCAGCAAGGGGAGGTTCCCTTTTAACTATTACAAACTTATTTACACTAAATACTAGATTTGGGGGTGTGTTATATTCATCCTATTCTCTTCTTTCAGAAAAGATGTTTACAATGTTTCACAGTAATATTCAATAATGATTCTACACTTAAACAATAATCAACAATATTCTTGTAAGTTGAAGCACAAAGTCTTTCAACTTACTTCACAAAAGATTCATGAACCAAGTGAATAATCTCAAGTACATAGTCTTCAAATTATCTCCAGAAAGATTTTAAAAGTAACTGTATCACCAGTTGGAGCACAAAGTCTGTCAACTAACAACACCACTGATTCATGCGAATGTGATTGAAAATCATAGCACAAAGTCTACAAGTTCTCAACATGATTCATATACAAAGTGAACAACTACAAGCTCAAAGTCTTTATAATCCTTCACCGAGAAACACTTTCAACACACATAGATTCAAGGAAATAATATAACACAAAGTTTATATAACTTATCTTGAATGCCCTCCAATCGTAATAACCAAGCACCCCTTTATCCAATCAATCAACAAGAGAAATTAGCAAGAATGCCATATGTACATCCTCACTCATACAAATTCGATTCAACACAAAGTTTGATATCAAAACTCGCCTTCTTTATTGATTGGAATTGATCATACAATATGAACACAAAGTCTCAAAGTTGAGTCTCAATTTGGGAAGCACTTTGTTGCATAAGATTAAAGATATCTATTACAATAGAGGCCCTCTTTATTTATAGGGAGGAGCCTAGAGCAAAAATAGGAAATTTACAACTACTTTGACTTATTCAACAAAAGAGTCCTATTTGACTTGGGACTTCCTTTGTTTTTACATGTAATTACATATGAGAAAAGTACATGTAAATATGTCCAAAACTAATTCAAAAGTACATATGAAAAATAGAAAATATACTAAGGCAAAGATCACATTTATCAACTCCCATCAATATCCTTCTTGAGAGAAACTTCCATCCATTGTTATCACTGTTTGCATCTCTAGGTTGTCTGGTCCAAAAGTGTCCTTGGAAATGACACAAGTTATTGTTACTGAAACTTTCACGGATGTAGCAACCTTCACATGTTTACCCAGAACTACCTTGAGAATGTCGAAGGTCAACTGTGTATCCGACAACTTATCCATAGGAGCCACTGAGAAAGCTTGATCTTCAAACTCCTTTGGATCATGTTATTGAATGCCTATATCATTTCATATGTGGAAAGAAAATTTTTGGTCCTTTGACTAGAAATTACAGTAGCGAGGGAGAATTGAGCATTTGCATGGGCTTTGAAGGGCTAAAGTGCGATTAGAGCGAAAAACTGAGTGAAAGTGGGCTAAAGTTAACAACTTGAAAAATTTCCCAGTGTTAGAAATTTTTTTAGGGAGTGAGTGCACAGGCGGCAAAAATCACCGCCCTTGCATGTGGAGGAAATTGCTTTTGTGCACGGGCGGCAAAAATCACCACCCTTGCATGTGACAAAAGGCTTAACATGCACGGGCAGCAAAAATCACCGCCAATGCATATGACAAAGGGACCAACATGCACGGGCGGAAAAAATTGCTGCCAGTGCATATGACAAAGGACTTAACACAAAAATCGCCACCCTTACATGTGACAAAAGGCTTAACATGAATGGGCAGCAAAAATCACCGCCCTTGCATGTGACAAAAGGCTTAACATGCACGGGCGGCAAAAATCACTGCCCATGCATATGAAGATGCAATGGAGGCAAAAATCGCCGCCAGTGCATGTGAAGATGTAATGAAGGCAAAAATTGCCACAAATGCATAATAAGATGTAATGGAGGCAAAAATTGCCGCCAGTGCATATGAAGATGTAATGGAGGCAAAAATTGCCGCCAGTGCATATGAAGATGCAATGGAGGAAAAAATCACCGCCAGTGCATAATAAGATGCAATGGAGGCAAAAATTGCCGCCAGTGCATATGAAGATGTAATGGAGGCAAAAATTGCCGCCAGTGCATATGAAGATGCAATGGAGGCAAAAATCACTGCCAGTGCATATAAATATGCAATGGAGGTAAAAATCCCCGCCATTGCATATGACAAAAATTTACTAACTCCTAAAAAGTGAAATTTTCAATTTGACTTGTTTTACAAAATTCAAGAAACCGACACAAGTTGACACTTGAAAGGACGTTCCGAGGCTAGGAGACCATGCACGAGGGCAAATACAATTCACCTTGTTTTGTGTGGTTAGAGTTGTAGGCTACAAAATGGACAAATTTCATAGAGGTCATCCTACAAATTGAGTGCAACTAAATTTGAGGATAACAGCTGGCTCTAACTGGGGAACTTCTTTCAATCAAACTTTGAAACGATTGAAGGGAGTAGAATCCAGTCTCTAAGTGCCTTCATCCTTGCCATTGGATATAGAGTCAGGTGACAACAAAAGACACAAAAACACAAAAAAGGTTAAAATGAAAAAGACACGAAAACTATACAAAAAAAAAAATTCACAAACTTATCTGTCGCTTCACTTTCAGAAAAGCTTCAGATGATGTCTGCTGTGTTGTAGCAGAAAAGATGTTCCACTTCATTTTCTTTTACTATTGAATGAGTAACACTTCCTAGTGTTTGTCATTCTAGGATCTTCTTCTGCATCTAGATTGAATTGCTCAATTGTCACTGATGAATTCGGTCCCAACTTCCGTCGCCGTTTGACAAAGCGATCATGCTCATCAAAAAGTTTCTTTGGAGAAACCAATCCTTTGGAAGTTTTATTTCCTTTCAGTTGCAAAATCCCTTCATTTGAAGAGAATGATCCATCTGTGTCTAGACCTCCATTTGAAACATTATCTAATGACTCAGAATCTTCATTGGAGATCAAGAAGTAAGTACCCATATCAGAAAACTCAAAGAGAATCTAAGCTTTTGGATCCTCAGATTTCATCACTGTATACTTGGTCTCCCTTTCAAGATGAACCTCCTACATAATACCCTTAACAGGTATTCTTTCCTCAGACATTTGAATCTTTGTCTCCTCAGCATGATCTATGATATCAACAAGTTGATATAGATTTGTCACAGAAGACGAAAAACTCTCATTTTGAGGTTTTTCATTGGGGGTACTAGTCTTAGGAACATAGGATGAAGTGAGAATATCTGGTGTACTTACTTGTTTGACAGCAACCACATCTTTATGAGTCGATGTATTTTGTGACCATGTGAGAACATCATAAGATTCACCAGAAGTAACCTCTTCTCCCATCTCATATTCCAAGTTCAGGAACCTGGTGGTAGAGTCGCCAGCTAATTGCTCCTCACCTTTCGTGAAAAGATTAGCAACATCTTCTCCTTCATCATATTCTGATTGAAGAAGATTGTTTTTCACTGATTCATAATAGAAAATTGCTGCATTCACAGGTGGTGCTTCCAAAGCAAGTATTCCTTGTTGTGGAGGAAACCTGTTTTGATCCTGGTCCCTTGAAGCATCACCTTGATAATTCAGAGCATTTAGAGAAGTTCTCCTTGGTATGTCCTTATAGAAAGGAATGGACAAATTCTGTGACACATGTTCTTTCAGAGCTAACAACTCATTAGCCAACTTTTGCACTATAGGATCCATAGTGTTTGTAGAAGATAAAACCAAAAAGGGGTGCTCATTAGGCCCAATAGAATCCTTCTTCAACTTTTCTGCCAAGATCAAATCATTCTCCACTTCAACTGCCAAACTTTGAGCAATTGCAAGATCCGCTGGTGCTGCTCTTCATAAAAGAAAACTTACTTTTGGCAACTGTGAATTGATGAAGAAGCATTTTAGGTTCTCATTTGTAGGTTGAGCCATAGTTGGGATCCTATTCTTTAGCTTATTGAACTTTGCCACGAACTCACGCATGGGCTCATGTGGTTCCTTTTTCATTTGAGTAAGTTGGGCCAACAAAGCGTAAGCATCTTCTACTGACTTGAATCTAGCTTCAAACTGGGTTCGAAGTGTATTCCATCCAGTGATAATTCCTGGTGCAAGGTGATAGAACCAATCAGCTGTAGCACCTTGGAGTGTTTCTACAAATAGTCTTACAAAAACATCTTCATATTCAACTCCAATAACACCACATGCAATGTAGAAAGCTGCAATGTGCTCATCCGGATGTTGTTTACCATCCCCATAGAACTTGGGAAAGTTCTTATGTGAACCTCGATGTAGTTCATGTAGAGGTTGAGTCAATTTCAATGGCCCAAACGCATTTCCCCATGGACCTGGGACAGCCATATTCCTTGATAAAACTTTAGAGAAGATATAACAAAAAGATATTACAATAGATGAGACCGGTATGCTTCAACCAAAGGCGAGAGGCTCTTGATTGCGTGTTCAATCCCCAGCAGAGTCACCAAAAATTGTTGGGTGAATATTTTGTCGTTAACTTGCTAACAGCAAAATGGTTATATCAACCACAGTATGATGAGATAAATCTCTCCTCTTAGCAAGGGGAGGTTCCCTTTTAACTATTACAAACTTATTTACACTAAATACTAGATTTGCGGGTGTGTTACATTCATCCTTTTCTCTTCTTTCAGAAAAGATGTTTACAATGTTTCACAGTAATATTCAATAATGCTTCTACACTTAAACAATAATCAACAATATTCTTGTAAGTTGAAGCACAAAGTCTTTCAACTTACTTCACAAAAAGATTCACGAACCAAGTGAATAATCTTAAGTACAAAGTCTTCAAATTATCTCCAGAAAGATTTTAAAAGTAACTATATCACCAGTTGGAGCACAAAGTCTGTCAACTAACAACACCACTGATTCATGCGAATGTGATTGAAAATCATAGCACAAAGTCTACAAGTTCTCAACACGATTCATATACAAAGTGAACAACTACAAGCTCAAAGTCTTTATAATCCTTCACCGAGAAACACTTTCAACACACATAGATTCAAAGAAATAATATAACACAAAGTTTATATAACTTATCTTGAACGCCCTCCAATTGTAATAACCAAGCACCCCTTTATCCAATCAATCAACAAGAGAAATTAGCAAGAATGCCATATGTACATCCTCACTCATACAAATTCGATTCAACACAAAGTTTGATATCGAAACTCACCTTCTTTATTGATTGGAATTGATCATTAAATATGAATACAAAGTCTCACAGTTGAGTCTCAATTTGGGCAGCACTTTGTTGCATAAGATTAAAGATATCTATTACAATAGAGGCCCTCTTTATTTATAGGGAGGAGCCTAGAGCAAAAATAGGAAATTTACAACTACTTTGACTTATTCAACAAAAGAGTCCTATTTGACTTGGGACTTCCTTTGTTTTTACATGTAATTACATATGAGAAAAGTACATGTAAATATGTCCAAAACTGATTCAAAAGTACATATGAAAAATAGAAAATATACTAAGGCAAAGATCACATTTATCAACTCCCATCAATATCCTTCTTGAGAGAAACTTCCATCCATTGTTATCACTGTTTGCATCTCTAGGTTGTCTGGTCCAAAAGTGTCCTTGGAAATGACACAAGTTATTGTTACTGAAACTTTCATGGATGTAGCAACCTTCACATGTTTACCCAGAACTACCTTGAGAATGTCGAAGGTCAACTGTGTATCTGACAACTTATCCATAGGAGCCACTGAGAAAGCTTGATCTTCGAACTCCTTTGGATCATGTTATTGAATGCCTGTATCATTTCATATGTGGAAAGAAACTTTTTGGTCCTTTGACTAGAAATTACAGTAGTGAGGGAGAATTGAGCATTTGCATGGGCTTTGAAGGGCTAAAGTGCGATTAGAGCGAAAAACTGAGTGAAAGTGGGCTAAAGTTAACAACTTGAAAAATTTCCCAGTATTAGAAATTTTTTAGGGAGTGAGTGCACGGGCAGCAAAAATCGCCGCCCTTACATGTGGAGGAAATTGCTTTTGTGCACAGGTGGCAAAAATCACCGCCCTTGCATGTGACAAAAGGCTTAACATGCACGGGTGGCAAAAATCACCGCCAGTGCATATGATAAAGGGACCAACATGCACGGGCGGCAAAAATTGCCACCAGTGCATATGACAAAGGACTTAACATGCACGGGCGGAAAAAATCACCACCCTTGCATATGACAAAAGGCTTAACATGAATGGGCAGCAAAAATCGCCACCCTTGCATGTGACAAAAGGCTTAACATGCACAGGCGGAAAAAATCACCGCCCATGCATATGAAGATGCAATGGAGGCAAAAATCACCGCCAGTGCATGTGAAGATGTAATGAAGGCAAAAATTGCCTCCAGTGCATAATAAGATGTAATGGAGGCAAAAATTGCCGCCAGTGCATATGAAGATGTAATGGAGGCAAAAATTACCGCCAGTACATATGAAGATGCAATGGAGGTAAAAATCACCACCAGTGCATAATAAGATGTAATGGAGGCAAAAATTGCCGCCAGTGCATATGAAGATGTAATGGAGGCAAAAATTGCCGCCAGTGCATATGAAGATGCAATGGAGGCAAAAATCACCGCCAGTGCATATAAATATGCAATGGAGGTAAAAATCCCCGCCATTGCATATGACAAAAATTTACTAACTCCTAAAAAGTGAAATTTTCAATTTGACTTGTTTTACAAAATTCAAGAAACCTACACAAGTTGACACTTGAAAGGACGTTCCGAGGCTAGGAGACCATGCATGAGGGCAAATGGGATTCACCTTGTTTTGCGTGGTTAGAGTTGTAGGCTACAAAATAGACAAATTTCATAGGGGTCATCCTAGAAATTGAGTGCAACTAAATTTGAGGATAACAGTACACCAATTGACAATGTAAAGTAATAAATGAATTTCATCTCACTTTAGTAGGGTAGTGAATTCTTTGTCTGACCAACCAAATAGTGATTTAATTTCTAATAATATTAATGTGCATGCCAGTTTTGAAGTTCTACTTGCACCCGATTTGAACATAGGTGTCTTCACTGCTTGCTTGATGGAGTCTTTTAGGTTGTTATCATCAACATTACGTTGGTGGTAATTACCCCTGCTATCATCGTTATTGTCAACCATATGATCATTATTGTCATCATTGTTTCCATCCCCAAAGAAACCTGTAAGCATTTCATTCAATCCTTCTTCATGCATTGCATTTTCACTATTATGATCATCATCATTAAGGCTAGCTGGCATGTCATCAGTGTATGCAGATCTCATCAGCAGTTCAAATTTCTCAATTGTTGCTCTTTTCTACCTGGTATGGTTTAAAGGATGGTTTGGATCATCCCGTCCAAACCTTAATAACCCAGTTGGATCTTGGGTATTAGTATGTGTTTCATCAACATCTTCTACCTACCAACAAACACAAGCATTATTTAATGTTTGGCAACAATTGCGCTAAATTCAAAATGTATCAATTTCAAAGAAATATAATCAAATATGGCTTAAAAAATAAAAATATAAATTGTATGAACATATATACATCAATTCAATAATGGAACATTATTTTATAGACTGCCTTTTTTATACAATAATTTAAAGAAAACACAATTTTGACAACATAGTTTATAACACATCAGTCCACTCATTTATTATTCTTTGGTTTTCTGCCCTTATGAACATCCTTAGGGAGAACTTGTTCTTCCCTTTTCTTTCACACAGGAGCATGTCTTAAGAAAGGGGTAATCAATCAATAACTCATCCCCAATGGTAAGGTCCATAATAGCCTCAACCATTACCAATCTATCAACTTTTCTATCCATATCTCCATCTTTATCATTTATAACGTCAACAAATTGACAATTCGGTCTTACAGTAGGGTCCCTTCCCTTACTACTATTTATAAATCCTGCAATATTTTTGTGTGTATGCACATCCATCTATATACATAAGTTAACCTCTATTCATTTCTTTTCCACTTTCCAATTGGAGACGATGTGTATACATATTTGAATTTAGACCATATGCTGACATGCTAGGCTTATATTTTGCTAGCCTTCTCCATTCACCACTGTAATATGATGGACCATAATATGGCATTAATCTCCTAGTGGTTTGTTTTGAATTATTTCTATGTTTAGATCCCACATGTACATTTTGGATGACAAAGAGGCCTAGATTCGCTCCATGAATATTGAAAGGTCATATCATGTAGTTTTATCCCCAAAATTGAAACACCTCGTACAATCTAGGTAGTTGTTGATCACTAGGCCAAGCGCAATATAGTCGACGATCAAATGTCTCTTTGTAAATTGATCTCAAACTGAGGGGCAAGTCATCATCTCCATCACATTCATTCTCATAGGGTAAGTAGTCCACTTTCCACTTGTCTTTACGCAAATTATGCATCTTTAAATCGGTTCTTGTTCTGTTACTTGTTTTCATCAATTCCCCATCTTCGAAGGTGGTATATTGGCACATATATTTTTTAGATGTATCATCTGATGAATGATCATTGCCCTCTAGGTTGGAAGTCGGTGATCTAGGAAACTTTAAACCAAGAACTTTATCCTGCAAGTATCCATTAAGAAAAAAATTAGTTATTTAAATAATATAAAACAATGTTTAAACGAAGTATACATGTTATTTATATCAAATTAGAAAATTCCTTACCACAATTCCTATTGGGTTTGAATCAATTGTAGGAAGCATACTACCGACTGGAAGCTCATAATATATGTAATGTCTTTGTACAATCACTCATTTGAATTGTTTCTTTCCACAACATACAGAATATCCACAAACAAAAATTTTCTCAAAGTATTCATCCCATGTACTATAGTCCTAACCAACCTCTTGTTCAGTGCAATCATTTGTTGTGTCTACAGGATCTATTGTAATATCCTCTTCCACCCACTGTCATCTACATGATTTAACAGTTTTAGGTCCACGTCCACATACATATCTTTTTCTTTTGCTAGTTGAATGCTCAAACTCTACATTTGCTCCAATCTCCATCTAAAATAATCAACAACATGCATTAATTTATGTCAAGATTGGATAATACATTATAAATTTCAATAATACTGTGAAAAAAGATGGACGTATCACAAAATGACATTAGATCATTTTTTCCTTTGTTAAATCAAAATTTGAGTACCTGATGTCCTACTTCATCTATTGTGTTCTCATTTGATATGACACGATCTGTTGCCATGGCCTCATCTGGCCCCTATAATACACAACATAGTAAATAATGTTTAGTACACCAATTATATCATTTCAACGAATATGCTATCCAACACAAAAGCTCACTTTAGTCATATATGTGACATATTCATATCATGTTTTGGCCATCCTAATTTTTAAACTTTTCCCCTGATCATAGAATCACATTTAATCACCATTCCTATGCATTTTCAACTAATAAGTTTGATCTCAGAGGCCTCATGGACAAAAAAATGACTTTATCTCCTCTATGTTGTAGCATTTGCGAATTCATAAACACCTTCCTCCTTTGGTTGAGGTTGCTTTCTCTTCTTACCTCTATTGTATCTGTAGATTTCGTTGTCATATCTCTTTCCACCCACTTTCCTCTCTGCAATTTAGTATTTCTACGCCATCCACATCCTCTCTTCATGGCCTCATCTGGATCCTATAATACACAACAATGACAATAGTCACATAACAGCTGTGCACTAAGAGGTTAAAAGGAACCAATCAAGATAACCACACATGAACAACAAATGTGTCCTGACAGATTATATAAATTTCCTATATGTTTGCATTTATCCTCTAACCTTTCTACATCAGCCCTCAATTATGTAGACCTCCTAGTTGTTATATGCAAATGATTTGTATCCTTGCATTCCCATTGGCAAATGCAGTGAACTGATTTGAATCCTTCTATAACCAATTTGTAGGTATAGTGAATTGATTTGAGTTTTGCATTAACATTTAAAAAATCACAATGATATGGTTTGAATCCTTGAGTACTCAATTACCAAACACAGTGAAACGATACAGGTTTTCACATACCCACTTAGCTATTATAGTGAAATGTATATGAATATTTGAAGATCCATTCACCATATATGGTGACTGTTTAGACATAGGACTTTGAAGTCCATGCACTAAACAGAGGAAAATACTACATTAGTTTTCAATGCCTGATGACATGTTTAAAGACATGTCTTTAACCTTTAACAATATTTGAAAAGGGAAGAAGCAGGTGACCTAATTTGTGAAAGAATGGTGATCACTTTCACTGGTAAGCTCATTATTCTTCCATTGGTAGTATTTGATAGATTTATTCTCATTTGTAAAATTGTAAGCAAAAGGTTTTCATTATAGTATGACCAAATTACAAGCATCATCATCATCATTAAATCATTTGTATCTTTTTTAAATCACTTTGGAGATAGTACAACAACATATAAACATGAAAATTAACACAACAGTTGAACACTAAAAGAAGGTTACCATTTAAGTACAGTCTTCTCCATAATACTACTTCATAATATATATTATTTAGAAAGTTTTTGGAACATGAAAGTGGATGAGTGGGATGGGTGCAATCTATCTTCTTACTAAGTCCCCTAAAATGTTTTAGAAAGAACTACTACTCTCCTTTTTTCTCTCGGGTCTTGATCTCTCTTATATGCGAGAGGCAACAAGCTACATACCCATTACAAAAAGACACGACTTTTGGTAACTAATTATAACTAAAAAGAAAAACATTTCATTAAATGGATGCACCAATCTGTTAATCTCTGAATAGAGGCCCGTGACCATCTACGACCTATGCAAAGCTTCTATTTTCTGATATGATGCCCATCATACTATTGGCTGATCTCCTCCATCTAATGACTATCCTGTTGTATCTGGCACATTCATGGTTCGATTGATAAACAGATTTATTGCAGATAGATGATGGGTGTAGTCCTATTCTGCATAGGTATTCACATTGATAATCACTTCCTTCATATCATACTCCATTCGCATCATTTTTTCCAACTACTTATGAGTATTTTTCAAGACTATCTCTTCATCGTTGATCTCTTGTAATGCATTAGTTAGAACCATGGCCAATTCTTCCTTCCAATCATCACATTTTCAGAGATTCCCAGAATTATCATGAAGTGGTGGAGCAAGATTAAAATAATCAAGTTCTTCTTTGAGCTTGTCATCATATTCATCATGTGACTCTATCAAATCATTATATACCTGTAATGTTTGTCCCACCAAGATCCCTTTCCCCAAAAGGTCTTCTTTCTTTTCAGTTATCCTCCCTTGTAATCTTTAATTTTCTACCATTTTTTAACATGTCAGCTTAAACAATTTCCAATAGGTATCAGTACAGCTCATCATTTTATTGAATCTTTCCCTGATTAATTCAGATGCCATATTGTATTTGATAGTTTTTACTTCCTTCTCTAGCTCTTTACATTTCCCTTGGGATTTCAGATGGCAATTTTTCCAATAAGATGCATCAAAAAGTGCATCCAACACTTTCTTATCTTTCTTAAGGTCTGGAGGATAGAATTGTGATATAGAAGAGGAAGAGGATCTTTCCTTTTGATATAACAACTCCTTCTTTACTCTATCATTTTCTTTAAGCAATTTTTCAACTTGTGCCTTATTAAACTTTTCCACATTAATGTTGAGCTTTGTTGTTTCCATGGGGTCAATATCCCCTACCCTTTTGACTAAGAGATGACCAAACATTTGATTTGAATTATTAGCAATTGTTGGTCTCTTATGCTATGGGTAAACTGACCAAATGAGTAGAGTGGCTTCATCTACATTCTACCCTAATCCTGAGTATATCTTATCAGTGGCTTCTTCAGTCAAATTCATTATTTTGTCTTCTCTCTTCCTGAAGCTATCAAACACAATTGCTGAACTCATATCCCACCCTAACAAGAGCAATACTTTGGCTTCTTGAAGCAACTCCCTTCCTCTTTCAGGAGTGATGGACTCCATCTCTTTATCAACTTCCCTTTTTAATTCATCCAAAGAAGTAACCTCTTGTTCAAAAGTGACATCTTGCATTTTTTCTCTCACCTTTTTTCCTTTGTACTCATAGACAAATGACTTAAATTAAGGAGTTTTAATAAAATCATCATCAAAAATAAATTTCTGTGCAACCAAGATTTTAATGTCATCAGATAATTCATCTGATGTCTCAAACTTTACATCATTCAATTCAGGAGGATGCTCATATTGTACTATTTTAGGAGCATTTATTGGCTTCATTTGTTCACTTTCTTCATCACTTTCCCCTTCTTCACTTATGTCAGTATCTATAGAAAAACATACTTTAGGGGTAGGCTGTGAGGCGTTGTAGCCCAGAGGTTCTATCTTCAACTTGTGTTCCTAAATAGATTGTATAAGTTGTATCAAAAACAACTGGAGGCACATCTTTTATGATTTCATCTGCATAAGCAATTAATTGTTCAATCCTTGCTAGTGGATCCTGTATTTCACAAAACATTTTTGAATAAGATTGGACATGTTTTCTTTTCCATTCATCAACAAGTATCACTTTGTTGAATGTACCCATTCTATTGATAGTAGAGGCCTCATCATGGTTTCTAATCACATCTTCCGCTGAAAATAAATGTTCATATCCTGAGAGCACTTGTGAAATATTTGATTTATGAATAAAACCCTCTAAATCAAAAGTTTGTCTTTCATTACCTATAGGAAGATTGAACTGTGCCAATTTAGTATTAATTTCTCCATACCCTTCATTCATGACTATTGGGATAAGGTGCCATTAACCTTGTAAATCCCAATATTGTATTTATTCCATTTATTATTTGTAATTTGTAATTACCCATAAGGGATGTACAAGTTTCACCGACAGTGGTAAAAATTATTTACTGTCCACAGTAATTATGGAGTTACTGCACGATAACTCCCAGAGTTATCAACAGTAGTTACAGGATGTCATTTACTATGGTAAATGGTAATTGGTCAAAGTGGGGTGCACATGTGGAGGAATAATCTATTTTTAGTGTTATGACGCACGCCATAGATGTTGTAAGAAGGTGTAAGAGATTCTATGACAACTGTAAGTTGTCATAAGAATCTATGACACTAATAATAGCATATGACGTGTCATAAGATGTTGTAAGTGGATATTTTTAGCCCTAAGGCGTTCAAGCTTGCATGGGCACTTTTTCCCAAGTATAGGATGCATGTATGACAACATTTATGACCCCGTAAGAGCCTATTCTTGGCCATGGACGCCCAAGGTTGTGTTGTTGACTCTTGACAAGTGTTATGGGCTTGTAAGAAGTCATTTAATGTCTTGAGGTTGTGTAAATTCTATATAAACCATAGCATAGTAGATGAGAGGAATATAATAGTTTATAGGTACCTAGGTTATGCCGGAGTGAAGGTTGGAGGACAGAGGAAGTGAATGTATTGTAATCTCCTTTTATGAAGATAATACAACTTGGCCTCTTTTCTTGGTGGAGTTTTTTACTCGAAAGGGTTTTCTCCACATTAAACACTTGTGTTGTGTGCTTCATTCTACTTCTGGTATATTTATGTATTGTGGGTTTTATGTTTTGTTACAAACTCCATTAATAACACATAGTTAAAGTTTTATGAAATTTAACTCAAATCAGATTTCTATTGAAGTAGTGTTGCTTTCATTTCTAACATTTAGTATCAGAGCTTGGCCAGCTTTGACTCTTGCGTGGTAGTGTGGAAGCTGTAGCTACAGTCAGAGATTTGGTTGCATTTGTTTTACAAATCTTGTGTTGTTATTATGGCTGCATCCACCATTGCATCAACCTCTCGAATGGACATTGAGAAGTTCAACGGAATGGGGTATGAGTTGTGGAAGCTAAAAATGGAAGATTTGTTGGAAGAAAGAAACCAATGGTTGGTTGTCCAAAAAGAGAAGAAACCTGATGATGTCTCTCAAGATGAGTGGGATAGACTGGATAAGAAGGCACGGGGAACCATCCAGTTGTGTCTTTCAGACTCTGTCCTATTGAATGTCACAAAGGAAGAGACTGCATACAAGTTGTGGAAATGGTTGGGTGAGATCTGTCAAGCCAAGAGTATGGTAAATAAACTTTATTTAAAAAGAATATTGTTTTCCATGAAAATGTGAGAAGGTGAATCAGTTGCAGGGCATTTAAATTCTTTTAATTTGTTAGTGAGTCAGCTTGATTCAGTAGATGTTGAGGTTAGTGAGAAAGATAAATGTATCTTACTTCTTTGTTCTTTACCTGAGTCTTGGGAGAATGTTATCCTTGCTATCACTACTAACCTCATGGATCCAAAGTTGGATGCTCTTGTTTCAGTGTTGCTGTCACAGGAATTGAGGAAGAAGAGTTTAGATAGTTCAAGGGATGCTCTTAGTGTTAGGGGAAGGTCTAAGGAAAGAGGACCCAAGGGAGATCAGAAAGGGGCTAAGGACAAGTCCAAGGGCCAGTCTAAGATTCCTGGTAAAAAGAACAGAGTTAAGTGTTGGAATTGCGATAAAAGGGGACATGTTAAGGAGTGCAGAAATCCCAAGAAATAGTGGGAGAGTGCTTCGGATAAGTCCTCGAATGCAGGTGAAGAAGTTTTACTTTCTGCATGTAATCTTGTTTCTAATGATCACTGGTTGATTGACTCAGGATGCTCATTTCATATGACCCCACATAAGGAATGGTTCTCCTCATATGAAGAATATGATGGAGGTAATATCTACCTTGGTGACAACTCTACATATCCAATTGTCGGGAAAGGAAAGGTATTGTTGTGTTTCATTGATGGGAGGATTAAAACCCTCCCTGGTGTTTGACATGTTCCTAGATTAGCTAGAAATCTGATTTCAGTTTCAAAGTTGAATGATTTGAGAATGCATGTGACATTTGACAAGCATGGCTGCAGATTGATGAGAGGGAACTTGGTGGTAGCAAAAGGGAAGAGATTTGGGAACTTGTTTAAGCTTGAAGCCACTACAGTTTGTAATGCCTCCTATGTATCTGAGGCCACTACTGAAAATACATGTATGTTGTGGCACTGTAGATTGGGACACACAAGCAATAATGTATTGAAAACTATTAAGAATAAAAATTTGTTGGACGATTTCTCTTATTCTGATGAGCACTTTGATTTCTGTGAGCATTGTGTGTTTGGTAAACAAAACAGAAAATCATTTCCTTCAGGAAGCAATAGAGCAAAAGAGAAGTTAGAAATTATTCATACGGATGTGTTTGGACCTGTGGATAATGAACCTATTAGAAAATCTCGTTGTTTTGTAACCTTCATTGATGACATATCCAGATTTACATGGATTTATTTTATGAAGCATAAATCTGAAGTTTTCACTAAGTTTAAGGAATTCAAAGTCTTAGTAGAGAATCAATCAGGTTTAAAGATAAAAATATTAAGATCTAACAATGGAGGGAAATATTGCTCTATGGAATTTGATGAGTTTTGCAAGCATGCAGGTATAATCAAACAAAAGACAACTCCGTATACACCACAACAGAATGGTGTTACAGAAAGGATGAACTGAACAATTATGGAAAGGGCCAGAAGTATGCTTAGTGATACATAGTTGGATAAATGTATTTAGGCAGAGGCTGTGTGTACTGCTTGCTACTTGATAAACAGATCTCCTTGGAAGGCACTTGATTCGACACCTTATGAAGTGTGGATAGGTAAGAAACCTTCTATTTCACATTTAAGGGTTTTTGGTTGTGAGGCTTTTGTTCATGTGCCTAAGGAAAAATGATCTAATTTGGATTCAAAGGCTAAAAAGTGTACATTCATTGGATATGGTGATAATGTGAAACATTATAAGCTTTGGAATCCACTAACCCGCAAGATTATCTTTTCTAGAGATGTAATTTTTAGGGAACTTAGAGTTATTTCTGAACTTGAGCAGTCAAAAGAAAAAGATGAAAAGGTAAAGAGAGTGCACTTTGAATTAGAGCAGAAAGATGCACCTCAAGAAGAATAGAATGATGGATTAGGGGGTGAAGAAGAAGAAGAAGATTCAAGTAGTTCTAATGAAGATGAATCTATTGTGACAAAAGAAGTTGGTATAGATGATCATGCAGAAGAACAAGTAGAGTCTCTTACTCCACCCTTGAGGAGATCCACAAGACAATGAAATCCAGTTGACAAGTATAGCCCACCAGATTTCCATTGTGTATATGCTTTATTGAGTACTAACGATGAACCTAGATCCTACAGGGAAGCTATTTCTATAGATGATAGTGAGTCTTGGCAGGTAGCCATGCAGGAGGAAATGATGGCTTTGGACTCTAATAACATGTGGGATCTTGTTTATTTGCCTAAAGGAAGAAAGGCCATAAGATGTAAGTGGGTCTTCAAGAAGAAGTTTGGAGCAGACAGGTCATTGGAGAAGTACAAGGCTAGACTGGTAGCCAAAGGCTACTCCCAGAGAGAGGGAGTTGATTTTGGTGAGATATTCTCTCCTGCTGGTAAATTGACTTCTATTAGATTTCTCTTATCCATTACTATAGCTTATGATTGGGAGATTAAGCAAATGGATGTTAATACTGCGTTCTTGCATGGAGATCTTGAAAAAGAATTTTATATGCAACAACTTACAGGTTTTGAGGTAAAAGGAAAAGAACATTGGGTTTGCAGGTTAAAGAGATCTCTTTATGGTCTGAAATAGTCCCCTAGAATGTGGTATCAAAAGCTTGATTCATTTGTTTTGAAATTGGGTTTTTTTAGAAGCGAGGAGGATACTTGTGTTTACATTCATTGTGTTGATGATTCTATACTGGTTATTTCTTTGTATGTTGATGACATGCTTTTTAGCAATACTAAGGGTATGGTTAGTGAGCTTAAAGCCCAACTTTCAAGTGCATTTGAGATGAAGGATCTTGGTGCTGCAAGGTATATTTTGGGAATGGAGATCAGGAGGGACAGAGTTAACAGAAAGCTTTGATTGTCACAAAGTAAGTATGTGAATACTATTTTGTAGAGGTTTAGTTTGTAGGACTGTAATCCAGTTAGAGTTCCTTTACCCATTGGCACTAATCTTTCATTAGATATGTGTCCAAAGACTAAGGATGATCTTGAGGATATGTCTAATGTGCCATATGCTAGTGCTATAGGGAGTTTGATGTATGCAATGGTTTGCACTAGACCAAATATTGCCCAAGCAGTTGGAGTTTTGAGTAGATTTATGTCTAACCCTGGTAGACAACATTGGAACTATGCGAAGAAGGTGTTTAAATATCTTGTAGCTACTCCTGATCATTGTTTGGTTTATTCTAGTACTTATAGTGCTGATAAATCTTTGGACATATAGGGTTTTGTTGATGTAGATTGGGTAGGTGACTTGGATAGTCGAAGGTCCACTAGTGGCTATATGTTTACTCTATTTCGAGGTGCAGTGAGTTGGATGAGTAAGAGGCAGCTTGCAGTTGCTTTGTCCACCACAGAAGCAGAGTATATGGCTTCAACTCATGTCTCTAAGGAGGCAGTTTGGTTGAGGAGACTGTGTCCAGGTATTAGTTTTGATTGCAGGAATATTCAGATTGGTTGTGATAGCCAGAATGCTATTTGTTTGGCTAAGAATCCCATGTATCATGCTCGAACTAAGCATGTTGATATTCAGTATCACATTGTTCGAGAGTTGGTTGCAAATGGAGAGATTGAGTTAAAGAAGATAGACACTCAGGAGAATGTTGCAGATTCATTGACCAAGCCTGTGAGCACATAGAAGTTTGTGTGGTGCAGAGAGGTCATGGGCCTTATTTCTAGTGCCTGATTATTTTTTATTTGATTTCCTATGGGTTGATTTACAATGTATAATGTCAAATGGGAGAATGTTGGGATAAGGTGCCATTAACCTTGTAAATCCCAATATTGTATTTATTCCATTTATTATTTGTAATTTGTAATTACCCATAAGGGATGTACAAGTTTCATCAGCAATGGTACAAATTATTTACTGTCCATGGTAATTATGGAGTTACTGCACGGTAACTCCCAGAGTTACTACACGGTAACTCCCGGAGTTACTGGCAATAGTTACAGGATGTCATTTACTATGGTAAATGGTAATTAGTCAAAGTGGGGTGCACATGTGGAGGAATAATCTATTTTTAGTGTTATGATGCACATCATAGATGTTGTAAAAAGGTGTAAGAGATTCTATGACAACTGTAAGTTGTGCTAAGAATCTATGACACTAATAAATATGACACGTCATAAGATGTTGTAAGTGGCTATTTTTAGCCCCAAGGCATTCAAGCTTGCATGGGCACTTTTTTCCAAGTGTAGGATGCATGTATGATAGCATTTATGACCCCATAAGACCCTATTCTTGGCCATGGACGCCCAAGGTTGTGTTGTTGACTCTTGACAAGTGTTATGGGCTTGTAAGAAGTCATTTAATGTCTTGAGGTTGTGTAAATTCTATATAAACCATAGCATAGTAGATGAGAGGAATATAACAGTTTACAGGTACCCAGGTTCTGTCAGAGTGAAGGTTGGAGGACAGAGGAAGTGAATGTATTGTAATCTCCTTTTGTGAATGTATTGTAATCTCCTTTTAAGAGACATAATTTCTCACCTGAGATCGGTGTACTTATTTGAATTTCACTTTCCCACTAGTTTTTCTTTTCTTTACTATGTGAGAGCTTTAGTCCCCTTTTCTTTTAGCCCCTTTTGCAATTTGTTCAAGTTTTATTCCTGTGATCAAACTGTGGCACAACTCACTTTTATTCCTGTCATAGGAGGAGGTCATTTATTTTGAATATCTAAATGATGCCTCGGGATGTCATAATAATTATTATTGTTGCATCATTGAGACTATTATTTATGTTTCACCAATGTCATCTTCCTTGATCGATGAATTCTTTGTGTCGATGTATCGATGGGACGCCAGGTAACGTTACCCCGATGTACCTTAGCTTGGGTGATATTGCACCTTTTCTTAACTTATGGTCATATCAGGTTATCAAGGGAACATAAACATTTGTTCCATCGATGTTTATGAGTCACAATGATGTGCTAGCTTTTGTTGATTTTATCGGTCTATCGGTGAGGGACTCTCAAGAGTTAGGCCAATAGGATATTGTTAGCCCGATATGGCTACGAGTTATGTTTATAGGACTATCAGTGGGAGTATGATGAGGACTAACAATATTGCACCTTTGGTTAACTTATGGTCATATCAGGTTATCGGGGGAATAGAAACATTTGTTCCGCCAATGTTTATGAGTCACAATGATGTGCTAGCTTTTGTTGATTTTATCAGTCTATCGGTGAGGGACTCTCAAGAGTTAGGCTGATAGGATATGGTTAGCTCGATATGGCTATGAGTTATGTTTATAGGACTATCGGTGGGAGTATGATGGGAACTCCAATGATGAGGGCTAATAATATTGCACCTTTAGTTAACTTATGGTCATATCAGGTTATCAGGGGAATAGAAACATTTGTTCCGTTGATGTTTATGAGTCACAACGATATGCTAGCTTTTGTTGATTTTATCAGTCTATCAGTGAGGGACTCTCAAGAGTTAGGATGATAGGATATTGTTAGCTCGATATGGCTACGAGTTATGTTTATAGGACTATCGGTGGGAGTATGATGGGAACTCCAACAATGAGGGCATGTTCGGCCGATTATGTCTAATTTTGGACAACCCATAGTTATATCAAGTCATCAGGGGAATATGAATATCTATCCTACCGATGACTATGTGTTGCAACGATGAGCTCATTGTAGTTGGTTGTATCAGTCTACCAGGGTAAGGACTTCATAGGTTAGCCCAACAGGGTATTTTTAGATAGATAACACTGTAAATTGTTTTTCATAGGGCTGTCAGTGGAACTATAAATAGGGTTCCAACAATGAAGTGTGCTAGGTTAATACACTTAGGAAAAGATATTATGAGGATTTGTTCATAAATGTAATTGTTCTGATAGGATTTTGTCACACATGTTTTAGCAATAGGAGTTAATATGGATCTTGTCACAAAAAATTTCATAAATTGTTTTAATCACAAAATTATAATGTGTCCAATTTCCATGGTATACAGAGGATAAGTGTGAAGAGGTTGGTGAGAGATGTAAAAAAATTTCTGGTTCTATCAAGTTCAATCCCTTTTCAATCAAAATTGTTCATATAATGTTCATTCATACGGCCATTAATGTCCATCACTAGAAATGAATGCAATAGATTTTTTGAATATCAAAATGTTAGATTGCATCAGTGGGACTGTCCTAGTTTCAGGCTAATCTGTGTGCTTCATTTGGTGTCATCTTTGTTTATATATTCATAATTGATTGCCAAGATTCACTGAATGTATTTTTGATACGCATAGTCCCTTTTGTTCTCTTATTCAGTCGAGAAGACATTTAGTAATCTCACTAATATTGTATAGGTGGCTTTTGTCTTACTTAATATTTCGGGGAGAACAATATGAAGTTTACCCAATATTAGGGTAATCTAAATTATTAGAAATCCTTTTAGTCATCACCGAGTGTCCTTCCGATGAATAATAGTCATTCCTATTGTTATCAGGCTGACATAAGGGATTAGGGTTTAAGGTTTAGCGATAAGGGATTAGGGTTGAGGGTTGAGGGATTAGGGTTTAAGGTATAGTGTTTAGGGTTGAGGGTTTAGGGATAGGGTTTAGGGTTGAGGGTTTAGGCTTTAGGGATAGCGTTTAGAGTTGAGGGATTAGGGTTTAGAGTGGAGGGATTAGGGTTTAAGGTATAATGTTTAGGGTTGAGGATTGAAGGATGTGTTACGCTGCACTAAAAGGTTATAGTCCCACTAGAGAATGATGTCCTCGCACATGGACCATGTCGAGTGCCCTCATTGATGTTTGTAAGGGATACATGGAAGGAAAATGGATTAGGCAAATACTATACCCTAAACCCCAAACCCTATCCCTAAACCCTAATCCTATGACCCTCAACCTTCAACCCTAATCCCTCAACCCTCAACCCTAATCCCTCATCCGTAAACCCTAAACACTATCCCTATTCCTAAACCCTAAACCCTCAACACTATACCTTAAACCCTAATCCCTTATATCCCTAAACCTTCAACACTATCCCTCAACCCTCAACCCTTAAACCCTAAAACCTATCCCTAAAACCTTGACCCTCGAGACTATATCTTAAACCCTAATCCCTTAACCCTCAGCCCTAAAGCCTCAACCCTCAATCCTTAAACCTTCAACACTAAACCCTATCCCTAATCCCTATACCCTTGACACTCTTCTTTAATGCTAATCCCTCGACCCTTAACCCTGTCCCTAAACCCTCAACACTATACCTTAAACCCAAATCCCTTGACCCTAAACCCTAAACCCTATCCCTAAACCCTAATCCCTCGACACTCAATCCTCAACCCTCAAACCTAATCCCTCATCCCTAAACCCTAAACAATATCTGTATTCCTAAACCCTCAACCCTCAACACTATACCTTAAACCCTAATCCCTTATCCCTAAACCCTAAACCCTATAACTCAACCCTTATCTCTTACACCTTAAACCCGAAGACCTATCCCTAAAAACCTCGACCCTCGACACTATATCTTAAACCCCAATCCCTTAACCCTCAGCCCTAAAGCCTAAACCCTCAATCCTTAAACCTTCAACCCTAAACCCTATCCCTAATCCCTATACCCTCAACACTCTACTTTAACCCTAATCCCTTGACCCTCAACCCTATCCCTAAACCCGCAACCCTCAACCCTCAACCCTCAACGTCTAACCCTAATCTGTCAACCTTAAACCCTAATCCCTCAACCCTAAACCCTATCCCTAAACCCTAAGCACTATACCTTAAACCCTAATCTCTCAACCCTAAACCCTAAACCCTATCCCTAAAAACCCTAATCCCTTGACCCTTAACGCTCAACCCTAATCCCTCATCCCTAAACCCTAAATGATATCCCTATTCCTAAACCCTCAACCCTCGACACTATACCTTAAACCCTAATCCATTATCCCTAAACCCTCAACACTTGATGTCAAACCTTAATCTGTTAACCCTAAACCCTAAACCTTAAACCCTAATCCCTCAACCCTAAACCCTATCCCTAAACCCTAATCCCTCAACCCTCAACCCTCAACCCTAATCCCTCAACACTCAAACCTAATCCCTCATCCCTAAACCCTAAACGCTATCCCTATTCCTAAACCCTCAACCCTTGACACTATACCTTAAACCCTAATCCATTATCCCTAAACCCTAAACCCTATCCCTCAACCCTTAACCCTTAACCCTTAAACACTAAAACCTATCCCTAAAAGCTCAACCCTTGACAGTATATCTTAAACCCTAATGCCTTAACCCTCAGCCCTAAAGCCTCAACCCTCAATCCTTAAACCTTCAACCCTATACCCTCAACACTCTAATTTAACCCTAATCCCTTGACCATCAACGCTATCCCTAAACCCTCAACCCTCAACTCTCAACATTAAACCCTAATCATTCAACCCTAAATCCTAATCCCTCAACCCTAAACCCTAACCCTCAACCCTTAACACTATACCTTAAACCCTAACCCCTATCCCTTAATAGTACCTTTAACCCTTAAAACTTAAACCCTAAAACCTATCCCTACACCCTCGTCACTCAACACTATATCTTAAACCCTAATCCCTTAACCCTCATCCCTAAAGCCTCAACCCTCAATCCTTAAACCTTCAACCCTAAATCCTATCCCTAATCCCTCTACCCTCGACACTCTACTTTAACCCTAATCCCTTGACCATCAATCCTATCCCTAAACCCTCAACCCTCAACCCTCAACTCTCAACATTAAACCTTATTTTGTCAACCCTAAACCCTAAACCCATTTGAGAATGATGTCCTCACGCAGGACCATGGCAAGTGCCCTCATCGATGTTGGTAAGGGGTACATGGAAGGCAAATGGATAAGGCAGATAGTGGATTATGACGTGGATTCTAGAGGGGAGAAAAGTGGATTATGTCAGATGTGGATTATGTTGGACTTATGCCAAAGCATGGACCATAGGGATGGTATGTGGAGGGTATGTAGGATAGTGAATGAATGATGGTAGATTTATTGCGGAATGGAAGGGAACCATGACCAATGGTTGCACACATTGAATCTTGTGATGCAGAGGTGGTGTAGGGTGCAATGGAGATGTTTTCTTAGGAGATGGATGATGAAGGGCTTTAGGAACCTACATAGACTTAGGCATTTTATTACTTTTGTTTTGCTTGTGGGATGGAATGTTTTGACACTTTTGAGAAGAATGGGAATTTGAGATGGGAGTAGATGGTTGGGATTTTTTAGAGGTAGATGCCTCATTTAACTTGATTTTTTGTTGCTTAGATACCCATACCATTTTGGTTTTGGACTTTTCTTGTGGAGGTATGGGCTTGGATAACTTTTTGGATTGATTTTTCTTTGACTCTTTGTTTTTATGTTCTGAGGCATGAGGACCCTTAGGATGTTTGTCTTTATCAATAGATGCATTTAATTTTGCATTTTTGGATCCCTTGGGGATGGTGGAATGAGTGGAAGCTTTAATTTTAGCTTTAAGATTAGGGTTGAGGGTTGAGGGATTAGGGTTTAAGGTATAGTGTTGAGGGTTGAGGGTTTAGGGTTGAGGGTTGAGGGTTTAGGGTTTAGGGTTTAGGGATTAGGGTTTAGAGTTGAGGGATTAGGGTTTAAGGCATAGTACTATTTAGGGTTGAGGGTTTATGGATAGGGTTTAGGATTTAAGGTTCAAGTGTTGAGGGTTGAGGCTTTAGGGATAGGGTTTAAGGTTTAGTGATAAGGGATTAGGGTTTAGTGTTGAGAGATTAGAGTTTAAGTTATAGTTGTATACGCCTAAAAATGACACGAATCATCCTAAATAAATATTCTAAATATTTATTCCATTCTTCTATTAATTAAATAAATATTCTAAATTTATTTAATCAATTCACTATCCCATAATTAAATAAATTCTATTTATTTAATTAAAATTCTTCTATTTGTCCTTCACAATTAAATAATCATAAATTATTTAATTAATCCTATTTCCTCTATCCTAAGTTCTAAATTCAAAATTCCACATCACCTTTACACATCACCTTTTCCACCTCACCTTGTCCACCTCATCAGGTTGCACATGTAATTAAATATATTTAATATTTAATTGCCTTATTTTCCCTCACCCACATGGCCTATTTCTTCTCCAATCAGAGGTCAGTTAACCAATCAATCAAATCTGTTAACTAACCTGTCAGTTGAGTCAAATCCTCAATCAATCCAGTCAGTTCCACAATCCACTCTTCTAACTAATCAATCAATTCTGTTAACAGACCAGTCAATGGAGTTAACTCTCCAATCAGTTTTGTCACATCCCACCTTTCATGATGGAGCTGGGACACTTGTCACATTTCTACTGGTTGCACATTCCTCAACCATCCTCAACCGTTGATCTTCATATCTTCTCTCAACCATTGATTCCTATTCCTCTGAGTCTATAAATGAAGCTTCATCCCTCCATTCTAATCATCCAGGCTTTTGACATCGTTACTCTGCAGAAATATCACCAGCGCGCCTTTGGCACCCATTTGTCATCCACAAGCTTGAGATCACCATTGTTGCATTGGAGCTCACCTTCATTGCATATCACACTATAGCCGTTCACCATCGACTTCCTCAAACAGCTTTAAAAGATTGCACTCTCTGAGGGCTCATCTCATCTGCGAAAGGACGATTCGTGATAGGCGAACAACAGAAGTTTTGAAACGGAAGAGGTTTGCTGTGTTTGTTCATTGCTTTGTTTACTTGAATCTTCTTTGTTTCTCTATTCTGTTGATGTTTGGGTCTTATTTAATTCATTTGATTGATTCGACATTTTACCCTCACATTTTTGGCGCCCACCGTGGGGCCGTTGCCCCTTTATTTCACCATTTTTGAGCTTTTTTGAAGGCAGGTTCCGTACAGGTCCCGCAGAGTCACGCACAGGTTCTTTCGGCGCATCTGTTCATGTTTATGGCGCTTTTGAAGACTGTTACGGTGCATTTGAAAATCCTGTGCATCTGTGTATTCTTGCTGCGCTTTTACAGACTGTTACGGCGCTTTTGTTAAAACTACGCATTTGTTGACTGTTACTGCGCTTTCATAGACTGTTGCTGCGCATCTGTTATAATGGCGCATCTGTTGACTGTTACGGTGCTTCTGACGACTGTTGCTGCGCATACGTTAAAACTGCACATTTATTCATTTTAACGGTGCATACGTTCAAAACTACGGCGCATTCGTTAATGCTGCGCTTCTGTTGATCACTTTTGCGCATCTGATCACTGAAGCTGTGCATTTGTAACTAGCTCAGGTTTTAGTACTTTTCTAGAGGATTTTGCTAACGCTAACCCTTTTGCAGGTGTTTGCTGGAGCGGTTTTGCAGGATAGGCTCAGGTTTAGTTACATGTAGTTGCATCTAACTAGCTCACATTTCATTTTCTGGGAAAGAGTAAAATGGTTGTTCATTACAAATCTTCATCTAGTCTTAATTAGGGAGGAAGTAACTGGTTTATTTCATGCTTGCATTGCAAACAACTTCCAAGTTATTGCTATCTAAGATTTAAAATTGAACTCATCACTGATCTTGCAGTTAAAATGAACCATTGCTATATCGTGAGACCTGAATTTCAAAGTTAACAATCTCGTGCAACGTGGACTTAAAATTGAACTCACAACTGCTTTTTGAAGTTAAAATGAACCATTGCTATATCGTGAGACCTGAATTTCAAAGTTAACAATCTCGTGCAACGTGGACTTAAAATTGAACTCACAACTGCTTTCTGGGATTTAAAATTGAACCACTGCAATATTGTTGAAATCACTTCAAAGTTCTGTTTGAGTAGCTTAGCCCATTTAGTTTTTATCTTTTAACTAGGGTGGATCAATCAGTGTATTCTGTGCTTGCGAATGACAATAGGCTTATGCTCTCCCCTCTTCTGGGTGATCAGAGTGCCAGACTTGTCATTCTATTTGTTTAAACTTTAGGAGGGGCCTGCCCTTGGATGCACGCTTGTCCAAGCGGGAACGACCCTAAGTGGTAACAGGCTAACACCAAGCCCTACCGAGCCACTTAAAATAAATTGTGCTTAAGGTGAAAACTTCCTGCAACGAGTGCTGTTATGTTACACCGACGGCCAACCTCCCCCAAAACCCTCTCAGGCGTAACCCTTTGAGGCTGGGAGACTCCATAACGGAGAGTAGCGCCGCCGCACGTGTAACCACTTGAACGGTTGCCCGAATTAAATACCTCTTGTTTTAGTGGCCCAAATCCCTTATAATCCATTTCTCGCCTAGGATTTTGTGCTTGCTTTTGTCCAAAATAGAGTCGAAAAACTACAAAAACAATGGAAAAATACAAAATACTCTTTGTGCTTGCTGTGTTTTCTTGCTAAATTAATTCATAATATCAGATCAGGAAGACCTTTTCTAGCCAAAGAATACCAAAAACAGAGAAAAATCCCAAAAATTTGCAAAAAATACTAGAATTACGCATATATCCGTTTCTGCGGCGCATATACAGCGACTTGCTGCGCTTTTGCACCAACTGGCTGCGCATACATACATTTCTGCTGCGCGTATACACATTTTTGCTGCGCTTTTACAGCGACTTGCTGCGCATATACGCCGACTTGCTGCGCATATACTTTTCTGCTGTGTATTTACACACTGTTGCTGCACATACATACTTCACCAGAGCGGCGTATATACAGCGACTTATGGCGCATTTGCCCATTCTTGCTGCGCATCTGTTTCTGCGCATGTGTGACAGTGAGCACCTGCCCTATTTTTGAGAAATTTTCGTCAGCTGTTCAGAGTACCCATTTCAGCCTAGTTTCATTTTCCGAGGTCAGAATCAACCTTGCAGTCAATTTTCATCTATTTCACCCATTTCTCTCTCTTTCGACGGTCGTCCCAGTCACCTTCTGTCCTAGTCACTCTTGCCCCGACGTCATTCTGTCCCGTACCGATTCGACATAGGTCCTTCTTTGTTTCATTAGTGAATTCACGTAAGCCTAGTAGGTCACAGTACCTTTTGCTAGTAGTCTTGTTGAACGACTAAGCCCTACACAGTGAGACTGGTATCGACTACCCTTGCTAGTGGCTAGAGTCTTGTGTCAACCGTCTTACCTGAAGTCATTGAGCGAGAGAACCCTTTGTCCAAGTCTTGTCCTAGATATCCCATTCATTACAGTCTTAGTCGACACCTTGCCAAAATTTCTAATCCTAGTCCATTTCATCCCACCCCACCTTGCATGGTTCTTACTCGATCTCAGTACAACAAGCTAACTGAAATGGCTAACTCTTCTGATCACATCGCCCCACCACGCGATGATGATGAAGAAATTTCTCGTGAAGAATTAGTGGCACACATGCAAGATAGCAAATTCCAACGCCTAGTGGAGAAAGTGCTCCTTGAGGACCCCACCAAATATTTCCATCATCCTGCTAGTCTCGGAATCAAACTCCCCGCAGACTTTGACATTAGCTCCATCATGGAAAATGCAGACAATGAACGTGAGAGGGACATAAATGACACAGTCCCAAATGCACATGAGAGAGGCACAAATGACACGGTCCCCCAGGCCAATGAGAGAGGAAAACAACCCATTGACCAAAATGCTCCTATGGCGGATGTGAGACAACAAATTGAGAATCTAAAGCTAGAAATCTCCAACCTTAAGATCGGCACAAGTTCCAAGAACTACTCCTTGGAAGATATAGCACCGTACCCCTTTGACAGAAGTTTGGTCATGAAACCATTCCCCTTTCAGTTCGGAATCCCAAAATTTGACAAATACAAAGGGAAGGGGGACCCTAGAGATCATATCCGGGAATTCACTGCAGCATGTTTAGAAGTAGCTCACAACGAGACCTACTTAATGAGACTATTCCCAAGATCTTTAGGAGGTCAAGCTATGGAGTGGTTCTCGCGTCTCCCACCAGGAATCAAAACTTTTGATGAACTTGTCAATAAATTCATAACGCACTTCTCTTACAACATAGAACACGAAGTATCTATGCTAGACCTATGCAACACCAAACAAAAAGGTGGTGAGTCTTTCGCCACCTTCTTACAACGATGGAGACAGCTAGCTAGTAAGTGTTCTTACGACATGCCTGAGAAACAACTATTGGAAATGTTTGTCCACAATTTGAATCCCGATCTTAGCTATCAGATTCAGATACAATGCCCTACCTCATTCACCAAAGTCATTGAAATGGGGCTATTCATTGAGAAAGCTATGATCTCTAAAGGAACTCTCAAGCTCTACAAGGACACACCTCCTTCCAATTACACAACTGACAAGTCAAAGTTTTGGACCAAGAACAAGAATGTGGTCAACGATGGAGTAGTGGATGCCAAGGTGGCAGCCCCTAAACAACAACCCATATTCACTCTTAAGGAAGAAGCAAATAACGGTGCACTCAACAAGCCACCCCCTCGGGAATCTAGACCTTGGTTCAATTCAAATCCAAGGAGAAAATTCACGCCGTTAGGAGAATCTCAAGAGTCTGCTCTCAGGAAGTTGTTGGCTAACAATGAAATTTCTCTACCACCAACAAGTGACTATGAGCCTATAGTCAAACCTCCCTATTGGAAGGACACAGACTATTGCGAGTATCATCGAGGAAGGGGGCACACAACCAATAATTGCATCGGTCTTAAGAACGTCATACAGGATATACTGGATCAGAATCAAGGAGGGACACAACAGCATACCTCCAATGAATCTCATGTGGCCTACCGGGATCCTCTCCTAAACCACAACCAGCCGTATAACAACAATCACAACAGCGGTCACCACAACAATGGTCACAATGGCAACAACTCCAATGGCCATAACAATAATGACAACAATCACAACAGGCCAAACCAGAACAGTGGGTCGAGTAATGCTAACTATGCAAGCGTTCCCTTTGAGTACACCATTAACTGCATTTCTGAGCATGTTCCGCAAGTCAACGTCATATCCCCCAACCAACAACTAGGACCTAACGGAACTGGTTGTAGTATAATTACCCGCAGTGGTAGAGTCACGATCAACACCACTCCTCCAAGGTCGTCGCCATCTCCGTCTAACTCCCGCCCATATAATGTCATCGACCAATTGCAAAAGACTCCGGCTCACATTTCTATATTGGAGCTCTTGCGTCTATCTCCTTCTCATAAGGAGATTCTTGAGAAAGCCTTAGTGGAAACTACTGTCCCCACTAACCTAGCCCAAGAAAAGTTTCAAACCATGGTGGGTAATTTGACATCCTCCACTTCCATCTCGTTTACAGAACAAGATGACCTTTCCATGTCTCAACCCCACAACACTCCTCTACACATTGTCGCATTCGTACACAGGCACCGCATCAAGAGGGTTCTCATTGATGGGGGTGCCGGTTTGAATATTTGCACTTTGAAGCTAGTCCTTGCATTGGGGTTCTCTGAACAGGCAGTAGATCCAAGACGGAAAATTACTATCAAAGCCTATGACGAGGAGGAACGAACCACAAAGGGCACGGTTGTCCTACCCATTCAAGTGGGACTGGTAATTAAAGATGTGGTGTGCCAAGTCCTTGATCGGGAGCTTGCTTACAATATTCTACTAGGGAGACCATGGATCCACGCCATGAAAGCTGTCCCCTCCACCTACCATCAATGCATAAAGTTCCCACACGATGGCAAGCAGGTCACCATACACGGCGACCCCGACCCCTACCAACATTGCAACTCTTTCCAAGCAAAACCGGAATGTGTCATACCCAACAATCGAGCCCATATCTCCCCTACTTTGCCACAAGACCATACTGCCGAAGCTTCCTCCTCTCGGCCCAAACCAATGAAAATCACCATAAAAGAAAATGGCGTGGGGGAATACCAGATTGAGCACAGCCTCAACCTTGCAAAAATGCCCTTGTCTCCTCGCTCCTTTGGCCAGCCCAAGCATCAACCCAGGCATTTTCCAAAGCCCTCTACTCCTATCACTCCCGCAAACCCCTTTGTAAAATGGGGGACCTTATCTGATGAATCAGAGGAGCGAGATCTCTTGCAATGGCTTTATGCTGAAGAAGAAAACACACCCCAAGAGCCACCTAGACTCCCTACAGAACTCTATGGACGGGGTGAAACCATCTTGCATAGGATGGGATATGAAGGACAAGGCCCTATCGGCCTGAGAAAAGAAGGGATCATCGAACCTATACAACCTTCTTCCTCCTCTTCGGCTAGAAACACCACTGGCTTGGGATACAAAGGCAAGGGCAAAACAAAAGAAAATGCCTGCCTAGTGGAGACAATTCAAACACCCCAAGAGGATAGTGACGCAGATTCGGATGATTCCAATCAGTATGAGTGGGACGAGCTAACAGAGCACTCCTACGATGACAAAGAGATTGACACCATCCAAACTCTTAGCCCATATCATGAGAGACAAACGCAATGGGACAGACCACTGGAGTCTGATTTGCCCCTCCCTGAGGTTATGGCTTTCGAGGAAAGTATAGATTCCATTGCGATAAACAACCTGGAAGAAAGTACCACCCAGAACACTACCCCCACCTGTGCTCCTAATATTTCCATCCACACTATCAATGAATCAGGTCTTTCATCTGACTCCCTTCCCCTCTTACACCCTGAGCTTATTGACTGGGACCTGCAAGGGACCCCTCAATTAGATATGTTCCAGAACGATGATGCCTACATTGACTATATGGGACTTAGAGATCATTTACCAAACGGAGATCATAAAGCTGGTTTCGCTATCGAACTCAATACTGTAGCTTACTTCGAGGAGGGTGCCAAGCCTTCTAGTCGCAAAAATGTAAAGATCAGAAAGGGATTTGACAGTGAAAACCGCCATGTGGCAGTGTCAGGTCATAAAACAGTAAAAAGAAAGGACGTATCTGAAGGTGAAAACCCAACTGTGGCACCTGACGATGGATTGCTTGACACCCTCCCAAGTGATATGTATCAAGAAAGGTCATAGATCGTGGTAGAGCCAACAGAGCCAATAAACATTGGAACCGAAGAGCAGCCTCAGATTATCCACTTTGCAAAATCTCTCACGCCGCCTGAGAAAACCAAGTTTGTACCATTCTTTAAAAAGAAGAGAGGCAGCTTTGCTTGGTCATATGCCGACATGCCAGGTTTGGACCCAAACCTGATTCTACATCACTTGCCATTGGATCCAGGGGTGAAGCCCGTAAAGCAAAAACTGAGAAAGATGCATCCCCATATAGCCCTACTGGTCAAGGAAGAACTCAAGAAATTGTTAGACGTGGGGTTCATCAGAGCCATAGATTACCCTGAATGGATATCTAATATTGTGCCGGTGTCTAAACCAGATGGTAGGGTTCGACTATGCAACGATTTTAGAGATTTAAACAAAGCATGCCAAAAAGATGACTTTCCCTTGCCTAACATCGATATCATAGTCGACCTCACGGCAGGACATACAATGCTGTCACTTATGGATGGATTCTCAGGGTACAACCAGATCAAAATAGCACCAGAGGATCAGTACAAAACCGCTTTCACTTGTCCATGGGGTACCTTTTGCTGGAATGTCATGCCATTTGGGCTGAAAAACGCAGGTGCTACATATCAGCGGGCCATGACAACTATATTTCACGACATGATGCATGTGACCATGGAAGATTATGTTGACGACATCTTGGCAAAATCACTCACCAGGGACTCACATCTGGACACATTAGAGAAAATCTTCCAACGGCTGGACCAATTCCAAGTAAAATTGAACCTGAAGAAATGTGTGTTTGGGGTAACATCGGGCAAGCTGCTAGGCTTCATCGTGTCAGCAAACGGCATAGAGGTAGACCCGGCCAAGGTCAAAGCAATCATGGACATGCCTCCGCCCAAAACTCTAACACAGTTGAGATCCTTACAGGGCAAGCTACAGGCCATCTGCAGGTTCATCTCACAGCTGGTAGACAAGTGTCATCCTTTCATCCATCTCCTACATAAGAACGTTCCATTTAAATGGGATGAGCAGTGCGAAGAGGCATTCAACAAGCTCAAGGAGTACCTCATGAATCCTCCTATACTCATGCCTCCGATCCAAGGAAAACCTTTGATTCTCTACATATCTGCTACACCTACTGCTCTTGGGGCTCTCCTAGCGCAGCAAGACTATGAGAACAAGGAAAGAGCTGTGTACTACATCAGTCGAACCTTAGTGGGCTACGAGTTGCAGTACTCATAGGTGGAACGTTCATGCCTTGCGGTGGTTTTTGCCTCACAAAAACTCTGACACTACATGTTGGCACATCCTGTCAAACTCATTGCCAAGATCGACCCACTAAAATATCTTCTCAGCAAAGCAGCTCTCACAGGTCGACTAGTCAAATGGGTTATGCTTCTTAGCGAATATGATATAGAGTATGTGGACAGAAAAGCCATCAAGGGGCAAATCATCGCTGACCAACTAGCTGAGGCACCATTACAGGACACTTCACCAATGCAGTTTGAGTTCCTCGATGAATCTTTATTCACTCTGTCAACATCTCCTTGGAAACTCTACTTCGACGGGTCTTACACCAACCATGGATCAGGGGCAGGTATCTTGTTCATCACTGCCCAAGGCGACACAATTCCAAAGTCCTACAGGTTGTTATTTCCATGCACTAACAATATAGCGGAGTATGAGGCTTTGGTAATTGGTCTCAAGATGGCCACTGAGTGGAAAATCCAAGCACTATGTGTCTACGGTGATTCTCAGCTTGTCATAAACCAGGTCAACGACGAGTATCAGACCAAAGATGAGAAGCTCATCCCATACAAGCGAATGGTCGACGACCTCAAAGAACATTTTGGGACCATCTCGTTTGAGCAAATACCCAGGATAGAGAACAAAGCAGCCGATGCAATGGTGACCATAGCCTCTCTTCTTGAGATACCTGAACATGAGTCATGATATGAGTTCTTAGTAGAAACAATTCGATAGCCGGCTTATGATCTCCTCGAAACCCATTCCATTTGCCACCTAGTAGGATCTGATTCACCTTGGTATGGTAAGACCTACACTTACCTCAAGGACAATGTCCTTCCTTTGGACCTCTCTTCCAACCAAAAACGAACTTTCATCCGACAAGCCTCCCGTTACACCATTATCGCCAATACCCTTTACCGACGTGGTCTGGATGGTACTTTACTCCGTTGTCTAGAACAAGAAGAGTCTATAACTGCCTTGCGAGACGTGCACGAAGGGATCTGCGGAACACACTCCAGCGGTCCTTCCTTAGCTAAGAAACTCATGTGTTTGGGTTATTACTGGCCCAATATGGAAATGGATTCATATCAGTTCGTCAAAAAGTGCAAACAGTGCCAGATACATGGGAACCTGATTCATGCACCTGCTCAGGAGTTGAGACCTCTAACGACACCCTGGCCCTTTTGCTAGTGGGGACTTGACCTTGTGGGAAAGATTCATCCGCCCTCTTCCAACGGCCATAAATTCATCATAACCGCCACTGAGTACTTTACAAAGTGGATTGAAGCCGTTCCCTTATCAACCGTCACAGGAAAGCAAATTTCCTCTTTCATTCTGAATTACATTATCTGCCGATATGGCATCCCTTCATCCATCATAACGGATAACGGGAGACCCTTCAAAAATCAGGATGTCCAGGAACTTTGTGAACGTTTCAAGATCCAACATCGCTTCTCCACTCCATATTACCCCCAAGGTAACAGCCAAGTTGAGGCATCAAACAAAACCATTCTGAAAATCCTAAAGAAGACTGTCAATGAAGCTGGTCGCGATTAGCACGTCCAACTCAATCCCGCTCTGTGGGCCTATCGAACCAGCATACGCACTCCCACAGGTGCTACACCCTACGCCCTCGTCTATGGTTCCGAAGCCATCCTTCCCATTGAGGTCGAACTCCCATCCCTTCGGGTGTCGTTGAAAGGTCTCATATCAGACGAAGAGTACAGAGTCTCCAGGCTACAAGAGCTAGAACTGCTAGAGGAAAGGCGCCAAAAAGCTTTTGACCATCTCAAAGCCTATCAACAAATGATGTCAAGAAGCTACAACCACAAGGTTAGACCAAGATGCTTCAAGGTTGGGGACCTCGTCCTAAAAGAGAACCCTCGCAATCAGCAGGACAGAGAAAAGAAAGGTAAGTTCGAGCCTAACTGGCTTGGACCCTATGTAATTGTAGCGGCTTACGGATTGGGGGCATATCAGTTGGCCACATCAGAAGGTGAGTTGTTTGATGATCCAATCAACAGCATGCACCTTCGCCAGTTCTATACCTAAGAGAACCCCAATGCAAGGGGGCACAATAAAAATCAAAAAATCAAAAAAGTCAAAAAAAAAAAGGTTACAAAGAGAAAATACAAAAAACAAAAAAATTGGAAAAAATAGCAAGCATACAAAAAAATCGTCCTTTGGTGAAAACCTGGCAAACAGGTGCCTTAGATAGGTATCATGGTGAAAACCTGGCAATCAGGTGTCATGTTACTTTCTAGCTTCTCGTGCAAATAAAAGCAAGTGATGAAAACCTGGTAAACAGGCATTACTTGTGACAAACCGCATTCTCCATCTTTGGGAATCCAGTCACCTTGAGCCCATTCTCCCTCTATTTTCCTCATTTGACCCATATCCATCACACAATAAACACTTGACAGTTACCTATCATGGCTTGGTACTCACCTTGTGGCCTTGTCAACCAAGGCTTTGTCCCATACCGTCTCCTCAATGAAAGCCTAGTGTAGTGTCTCTCGTCAGTGTCAGTGGTCCGAATCCGTGAACTACGTTGCCTCTGCGCCGTCACGTAGGCAAGGCCATTATTCTAATGCGCCCCCGAGGCTTCCATCTCTCCCAAGGTCCCATTCGTCTCCTTTCTTCTCTTCATTCTGGTCGTCTTTCTTCTAGTCCATCCAAGGTCCATTAGGGTTTACCCCGAACTACGTTGCCTCTACGTCGTCACGTAGGCAAGGCCATTTAGCAATGAGCCCCCGAGGCACTAGGTCAGTCCCTTAGGGTCCGTCTTCTCAATAAGGATTGTGCAACCTTCTCATCAAGTAAGCAAATGCAAGCAAACACCCGCACTTCAAGCAGACATCCCGACAATGAGCATCTTAACCTATCCAATGCAAAGCAAATACCCAAGGTCTTCTAAATGATTTTATGCAAATTAAGGCAAGAAATAAACACATATCAACGCAAATATGCTTTTGTAGATTGGAACCTAAGGTTAAGTTACAGAGTCTTGGTTTTTGCTATCATACCTTCCTATGCTACTCAAGGATGCCAAAAGCTAGAGATGCTATGATGGGGGCATGATTACTTTCTTTGTTTGTTGTTTGTGGATTAAACTTTAGTAATGCAATGCCTTGTCTAAGGACATGATCAGCAAAAGATCATCGAGGACATCCAAGGCCTTACATGAACCGGGGCAATCCTTGCTTGTTAAAACCCAAGAAGTACTCAGGTCATCTAGATTCAATTTTGACTAGATGCTTGTATTAACTTGCTCAATCACACTCCATGTAAGCGGTACTCAGGTCATCTCGGTTCAATTATACCTAGATGCTTGTATTCACTTACAACATTTCAGAAAAGTACCAAAAACAAAATGCCCAATGATGAAATAAAGCAATCTAAAAGCAAAGCATCCGTCCTATATCCATATACACATCCATGCATCTGTATCCCATACAATCCTCATTATCCCAACTATGCAGAGTATCAATACAAATAAAAGCTTGTGAATCTTTCTATCGAGTCTTTCTTCTATCAATCAGATTTCTATCTATCATCATATCTTTCATCCTTGTCCAGTCAATCTGAGCAATGATCCAAATGCAAGGTCCATCCTTAATCCATACCAATCAAGTCAAGTCAATCTTGCACAAATGATCCAATCACAATCAGCGGTCTTGATCTTTGTCTAGTCGTAACCCAACTCGATCAGTTAATCAATCAATTGTCTTATACAGGATGTTGCATTGTCGAAATCAGACCAATACACGCGTCTTACACGACATGCTTCATTTCCTGAAACCAGACACTATCCTTCATGTTGCTCTAGGGATCTATCATTCCCCGCCATGACAACATGCCTGTCGTGTTGGTCTAGGGATATATTGTTCCCCGCCATGACAACATTATCGTATATCATCAGTATATCATTGGTTTACTACTTGATAGGGGCAATACCTTGTTTGTTCTTGTGTCATTTGTGCATACTTACTTTCCTGCTTGTGTGTGTCATCATTCCATCTTGCATCGCGTATCATTTGACTCTTTCTTCAACCGATTTCTTCATTCTAACCTAGCTTCCCTTCGTCTTCGTGAGATTGTCCGTCTTACGCCTTCTACCTCCTCCTCGTCCAATCTCCCGAGGGGGCATCCTGTCATTAAACTTGTACCAGGGGCAAACTGGGGCATGCATCACTATCAGACTATCGACTTCTTTGAAGCAACGCTGTAAACTGCATTGCATCAAAGAGGGGCAAAATGTATACGCCTAAAAATGACACGAATCATCCTAAATAAATATTCTAAATATTTATTCCATTCTTCTATTAATTAAATAAATATTCTAAATTTATTTAATCAATTCACTATCCCATAATTAAATAAATTCTATTTATTTAATTAAAATTCTTCTATTTGTCCTTCACAATTAAATAATCATAAATTATTTAATTAATCCTATTTCCTCTATCCTAAGTTCTAAATTCAAAATTCCACATCACCTTTACACATCACCTTTTCCACCTCACCTTGTCCACCTCATCAGGTTGCACATGTAATTAAATATATTTAATATTTAATTGCCTTATTTTCCCTCACCCACATGGCCTATTTCTTCTCCAATCAGAGGTCAGTTAACCAATCAATCAAATCTGTTAACTAACCTGTCAGTTGAGTCAAATCCTCAATCAATCCAGTCAGTTCCACAATCCACTCTTCTAACTAATCAATCAATTCTGTTAACAGACCAGTCAATGGAGATAACTCTCCAATCAGTTTTGTCACATCCCACCTTTCATGATGGAGCTGGGACACTTGTCACATTTCTACTGGTTGCACATTCCTCAACCATCCTCAACCGTTGATCTTCATATCTTCTCTAAACCGTTGATTCCTATTCCTCCGAGTCTATAAATGAAGCTTCATCCCTCCATTCTAATCATCCAGGCTTTTGACATCGTTACTCTGCAGAAATATCACCAGCGTGCCTTTGGCACCCATTTGTCATCCACAAGCTTGAGATCACCATTGTTGCATTGGAGCTCACCTTCATTGCATATCACACTATAGCCGTTCACCATCGACTTCCTCAAACAGCTTTAAAAGATTGCACTCTCTGAGGGCTCATCTCATCTGCAAAAGGACGATTCGTGATAGGCGAACAACAGAAGTTTCGAAACGGAAGAGGTTTGCTGTGTTTGTTCATTGCTTTGTTTACTTGAATCTTCTTTGTTTCTCTATTCTGTTGATGTTTGGGTCTTATTTAATTCATTTGATTGATTCGACATTTTACCCTCACAATAGTGTTTAGGGTTGAGTGTTTAGGGTTGAGGGTTTAGGGATAGGGTTTAGGGTTGAGGGATTAGAGTTTAAGGTTTAGTGATAAGGGATTAGGGTTTAGTGTTGAGGGATTAGAGTTTAAGTTATAGTGTTTAGGGTTGAGGGTTTAGGGATAGGGTTTAGGGTTTAAGGTTTAAGGGTTGAGGCTTCAAGATTTAGGGATAGCGTTTAGGGTTGAGGGATTATGGTTTAGGGTGGAGGGATTAGGGTTTAAGGTATAGTGTTTAGGGTTGAGGGTTGAAGGATGCATTACATTACACTGAAAGGTTATAGTCCCATTAGAGAATGATGTCCTCACGCACGACCATGGTGAGTGCCCTCATCGATGTTGGTAAGGGGTACATGGAAGGCAAATGGATTAGGCAGATAGTGGATTATAATGTGGTTTCTAGAGGGGAGAAAAGTGGATTATGTTAGATGTGGATTATGTAGGGAAAATAGTGGATTATGATATGGATTATGTCAAACTTATGCCAAAGCATGGACCATAGGGATGGTATGTGGAGGGTATGTAGGATAGTGGATGAATGATGGTAGATTTATTGTGGAATGGAAGGGAACCATGACCAATGGTTGCACACATTGTGATAAACGTTGAAGCTTGTGATGCAGAGGTGGTGTAGGGTGCAATGGAGATGTTTGCTTAGGAGATGGATGATGAAGGGCTTTAGGAACCCACATAGACTTAGGCATTTTATTACTTTTATTTTGCTTGTGGGATGGAATGTTTTGACACTTTTGAGTGGAATGGGAATTTGAGATGGGAGTAGATGGTTGGGATTTTTTAGAGGTAGATGCCTCATTTAAATTGATTTCTTATTGCTTAGGTACCCATACCATTTTGGTTTTGGACTTTTCTTGTGGAGGTATGGGCTTGGATAAATTTTTGGATTGATTTTCCTTTGACTCTTTATTTTTATGTCCTGAGGCATGAGGACCCTTAGGATGTTTGACTTTATCAGTAGAGGCATCTAATTTTGCATTTCTAGATCCCTTGGGAATGGTGGAATGAGTGGAAGCTTTAAGTTTAGCTTTAAGATTAGGGTTGAGGGTTGAGGATTGAGGGATTAGGGTTTAAGGTATAGTGTTGAGGGTTGAGGGTTTAGGGTTTAGGGTTTCAGGTTTAGGGTTTAGGGTTTAGGGTTTAGAGTTGAGGGATTAGGGTTTAAGGCATAGTACTATTTAGGGTTGAGGGTTTAGGGAAAGGGTTTAGGATTTAAGGTTCAAGTGTTGAGGGTTGAGGCTTTAGGGATAGGGTTTAAGGTTTAGCGATAAGGGATTATAGTTTAGGGTTGCGGGATTAGCATTTAGTATTGAGGGATTAGAGTTTAAGGTATAGTGTTTAGGGTTGAGGGTTTAGGGATAGGGTTTAGGGTTTAAGGTTTAAGGGTTGAGGCTTCAGGCCTTAGGGATAACATTTAGGGTTGAGGGATTAGGGTTTAGAGTGGAGGGATTAGGGTTTAAGGTATAGTGTTTAGGGTTTAGGGTTGAAGGATGTGTTATGCTGCACTGAAAAGTTATAGCCCCATTAGAGAATGGTGTCCTTGCGCATGACCATGTCGAGTTCCCTCATCAATGTTGGTAAAGGATACATGGAAGGCAAATCGATTAGGCAGATAGTGGATTATGAAATGGATTCTAGAGGGGAGAAAAGTGGATTATGATGTGGATTATGTAGGGAAAAAAGTGGATTATGATGTGGATTATGTCAGACTTATGCCAAAGCATGGACCATAGGGATGGTATGTGGAGGGTATGTAGGATAGGGGATGAATGATGGTAGATTTATTGCAGAATGGAAGGGAACCATGACCAATGGTTGTACACATCGCGATAAACATTGAAGCTTGTCATGCAGAGGTGGTGTAGGGTGCAATGGAGATGTTTTCTTAGGAGATGGATGATGAAGGGCTTTAGGAACCCACATAGACTTAGGTGTTTTATTACTTTTATTTTTCTTGTGGGATGGAATGTTTTGACACTTTTGAGCGGAATGGGAATTTGAGATGGGAGTAGATGGTTAGGATTTTTTAGAGGTATATGTCTCATTTAACTTGATTTCTTGTTGCTTGGGTACCCATACCATTTTGGTTTTGGACTTTGCTTGTGGAGGTATGGGTTTGGATAACTTTTTGGATTGATTTTTCTTTGACTGTTTGTTTTTATGTCCTGAAGCATGAGGACCCTTAGGATGTTTGGCTTTATTAGTAGAGGTATCTAATTTTGCATTTCTGGATCCCTTAGAGATGGTGGAATGAGTGGAAGATTTAAGTTTAACTTTAAGATTACAGTTGAGGGTCGAGGGTTGAGGGATTAGGGTTTAAGGTATAGTGTTGAGGGTTGAGGGTTTAGGGTTTAGGGATTAGAACATCCACAAACAACAATTTTCTGAAACTATTCATCCCATGTACTATAGTCCTAACCAACCTCTTGTTCAGTGCAATCATTTGTTGTGTCTACAGGATCCATTGTCATATCCTCTTCCACTTACTGCCATCTACATGATTTAATAGTTTTAGGTCCACATCCACGTACATATATTTTTCATTTTCTAGTTGAATGCTCAAGCTTTGCATTTGCTCCAATCTCCATCTAAAATAATCAACAACATGCATTAATTTATGTCAAGATTGGATAATACATTATAAATTTCAATAATACTGTGAAAAAAGATGGACATATGACAAAATGCCATCAGATTATTTTTTCCTAAGGAAATTGGATTTGAGTACTTGATTTCCCGCTTCATTCGTTGTGTCTTCATTTGATATGACATGATCTGTTGCCATGGCCTTGTCTGGCCCCTATAATACACAACATAATAAATAATGTTTAGTACACCAATTATATCATTTCAATGAATATGCTATCCAACACAAAACCTCACTTTAGTCATATATTTGACATATTGATATCATGTTTTGGCCATGCTAATTTTCAAACTTTTCCTTCGATCATAGAATCACATTTAATCCTCTATGTTGTAGCATTTGTGAATTCATAAACACCTTCTTCCTTTGGTTGAGGTTGCTTTCTCTTCTTACCTCTATTGTTTCTGTAGATTCTGTTGTCATATCTATTTCCACCCACTTTTCTCTCTGCGATTTAGTAGTTCTACGCCGTCCACGTCCTCTCTCCATGGCCTCCTCTGGATCCTGTAATACACAACAATGACAATAGTCACATAACAGCTATGTACCAAGAGAATGTTGTTGAATTTATCTTGTTATTACACTCACTTTTCATTAAGATGCACTATGAAAAACAAAATAGGACATTGCAACATTTTGCTCTTCAAAAAAAGTTTACACGCGGAATCTTGACAACTAGAGCTCAAATCTTATGATTACAAGATGACTACAAATTCACATCAAAAAGACATTTATTTCATATTTGACTCTCCTTTTTCTTTTATGGGTCATTTTAAGGCAATCTATATCTCTCCAAGTGGCCATAAAACCCTCAAAACTATCATAGAACCCTCAAAACAGTCTCAAAGAGTCTTTGGCACCAAAATTTTAAATTCTTGATGGAGGGATGGATAATTTGGATGTTAATTTTGAAATCACGTTGTTAGATCTTTGTTAGGCTATTCCTAGCCATTGGATATTCTTTAATTATAGGGACATTATGTTATATTTCACCATTATCTTTCACTCCAAAATTAATGGTTTCCTTTGAAAAGAAAACACTCCATTAGCTATCATAACCCCAAATATCTGTTGAAGTGAACTTAAACATTATGTGCAATTGTCATTGCTCATATTAAGCACCTATCTCCCTTCTTAGTGGTCCCACATGTGTGATGTATGTGAATGAGTCATATGGTACCTGTGCTACATGTTTAAAGTTTGAATTTTACTCATATTGTTAGAAAAAGGCCCAAAAAGACCTTCAATTTTGGAGTTTTATACTCTATAACATGCATCTCCTTGATCTTTTCATCTAATCTATGATATGTTGTCTTTGCATTTCAATGAGATCAATTCTTGAAAAATGACAATCCAGAGGTTAAAGAGACAAGTTGATACCTTACCTAAGTTGTCATGTTCTTGAAACCTTGTCACTATAAAGAGGAGATATGTAGAGAGTAATGTCACAAGGACTTAACCAAGGCATGCACTATCATGAGTCATAGGGACAACTTACTACACCATCTAAAACTCCATTTGAACTAGCTACTATCAATAATTCACATTATTGGGAACTGTCATGAAGAAAACACCATGCATAGGACTATCATAGTCAAAGTGGAGAGGATTTTCTGGTCATTATATGACTGTCATAATAGCTAGTGGGTTAGTTACCATGCTTCAACCTAAAATAGGTTAATGAGAACATAGAAATTAAAATCACAATACCATAAGCACCCTCCATAAGCTGCCAATATAGTCCCAATATCATGTCATCATAATAGTAAGAGAAGAGTTGTTTGGTTTTTCCAAAGCCATATCACTTGCATAAGGATTGTCACCAACCATCTATGTAAGGTTGTGAAAGAGTGAGTCATTATTGAGCTAATCATAAGAGAAGCATGAAGTCAAAATGCTATCATGGAAACAAGATATAGTTTCTTATTATAAGGATAATCCAAATTTGGTGAGGTTATGTTTTTATCAACTTCCAAGCAAAATACAACATTTTGTACCAATTGGTGCTAAATTAGGCACACTTTGTGCCACCTTTGGCACCCCAAATAGATTACATTTTGGCCTAAAAGTCAGTGCTAAAGTCGATGTTAACTGCTCTGACTATAGCGCCGACTACGAGATAAAAAAAATTTAAAAAATTCCCACCTGCACATACCCCAAAACAAAACTTTATTGATTTTTGGTGTTCATTTTTTGTTTGGCAATTGAGCGTTTGGGTTGGAGTCTTGCCTGAATTATATGAGAAATTCAATAATTACAGGAGAAAAATGCCACGTGAAGAGAGGAGAAAAAAGGGAAAAACAAGCAAGTAGATGAGAAATTCGATTTAGTTTGCGACACCATAGGTAAGGTTACAATTACAATAAAAATTAAATTTCGTTCCCAAATATATTTTTGTTTCGATTAAATGGAGAGGATTATGAAGAAAGGGTTGTGAATATTGTTTTGTTTATAGGTGAATCGTTCAAGTCTCATGTGGTTGCAAAGGAGGACGGTAAAATTGTAGACATTGCATTATTTCCTCTGCATCTGAGAGCAGTGAACACATTTTTCAAACCCCAATGCCCAAGTTCACTTATCATTACCATCAATACCTATCTATGAACACAAATTTCTCGCTTCCTTCCTAAAAAAGTAGTCAAGTTCTTTAAGACAAGTTGATTGTGAGCAAACTAAAATTAGGGCTTTTGAGACAAGCGTGAGAAAACTAAAATAGAGGTTGGTCAAGACAATACAAGGAGATAGGGTTTTTGAGATGAGGGTGAGAAAACTAAAATTAGGCTAGGAACTATAGATTCCCTCCCAAGGCACCAATTGATTCATAGGAAAACAGCTTCATGATTTGCTCTACAAAGTAAAGGTCAAAAACCTTGAGGAATATAGAAAAACGACCACAGACTGAATGAAAATAATTTGCCCTAGGTCACCTCAAAATGTCAAGCAATAGAGGGGAGAGAGCAAAGGGAGAAGACTCTGGCCACAATGAGGTAATTCGTTGTCAATTTATAGATTTGTAAATGTTTCCATTGTTTCTTTGATTTTTAGTTTTTAGAAAAGAAGAAATTTATTTTATAGGAACATGAGACTAACAAAGATAAAGAGGCATTGACTTCCATATTGGGGGTAGAGGCAGTGAATAAATTAGATGGTGTGGACTTGACAATTCTTGCCAAATACATAGAAAAACGATCTAGTAAAACCCCTGAAACATTACAATGAAATCAACAGTGTCACAGGGAATCAATTGATTCCCAAACCAGTCATGGATCGAGAAAAAGATCTAGGAGTAAATCAATAACAATAACCTCTAAGAATGTAGAACATGGAACAAAGGCTTCCAATGTCCCACCCACTCCTAGGACACAGACTTCTTTGACCACCATGCCATGTTTTGCATCTTGCATTGGTACCTACAATACCAAGATAGAATACGATGTGGTTTCAAGGGACGTCTTTATAATGGATGCTAGAAAAACATTTTTGAATAGGTTGAAGGAATCATGTCTTCAACGGTTCAAAAACCATCTACATTTTCCATTCTCAAAGATACCCATGCACCTACAAAAAATAGTTATCCATGACATGGAGACTGAATTTGGCATAGGTTGGTCAGTAAAGAAGATAAAGCTATGAATGTCTCAAAACTACAAGAGATTTCAGTGCAACCAAACAAAGAAGATAAAAAAACTCCCTCCTGAGCAAAGGCTCAAAAAAAGGCCAATTGATGTAAGTTTAAAATTATGGAAAGAGCTTGTAAAAGCATACGAGAAGTTCGATGCACAGAGGAAGTCTGGTGAGGAGAGTACGCAGGTATTTGAATTTGCTCATAAGACTATATAAACTTTATTAAATGATTTTTAAATTTTATTTGTGTATAGTTAAATTGAATTAGTATATGTTTCAAGACAAGGCCTCCAAGGCTAGGCTTGACAAACTTCGTACCATGCATCACAGTGGCTAGAAAGGTCTACAGGCCTTGATTTGTACATTTGTAAGTATATTTAATAAGTTAAATGATATATTATTTTAATTTCCTAGGAAAAAGTAAATGATTGCATATTAATTAGTTTAACTAGTCCATGTGCCATGTTTTGATAGGAGGAGAAATATGGCCAACATCCAAGCCAATTTGAAAAGGAAATGTTACAAAGTAAAAAGTGGACTGATTTTGTAATCTGGATGGAGAACGAGGTATCAATAGTTGACTTTCAATAACTTAGTTTGATATTGTTGTGTTAATATGTCAATTTCAATTTCTTGTGTTGAGTTGTTTATTGATGCGTAGGATGAGTTCTAAAGTGCTTCTCTGTTGACCCTAGTGCCCTTAAATGTAAGATTTCTCTTAGATGACAAATGATTACTCTTATATCTTTGGGGACCCTTCTTGGTACCATTAGGATCATAATGAGTATACTAGTCTTGTGCTTGCTTACAAAAAGTGGTTGCAATTAACCTAATCTTGTGGTCATTATCCACAACATTTTGTGTGTGCCATGCTATCTCATATGCTTAAATTTAATGGGCTAATAATGAATAGAAAACCCTTGTTTGCCTACCTCCAACTAATGGACTTGATGGAACCTAAAATTTCCTACCATTTTTGCAAAAAATTTAGGTTCCCATGATGAAAAATCTGACTGCAGCACTCAAAAATGCACCTATACAATATACTTCAATGGCCTACTTTGAAGGATAATAATTTGAAGCCTATTCATTTTTATGTCAAACCACTTGGTAGGCATACTTATCTATCATATGTGAGTATACAAGCTTGATTTCAGCTTCCCACGATCAAATTGGACAAGGTTTTGTAGTGCCAAGTTAAAGGGTTCTGGTGGTACCCACCTAGGGTTAGGATTTTAAGTCAAGTCTGCAAGCCTATATTTTTATTCCTTTAAACCCCTTAAGGCCTTAAGTTTTCTTGTCCTTTGGCCTCTTGCACTTTATCTTTTAAAATTGCATTGACTTCTTGTATTAAAGGGCAATTGTCTTGAGGTCTTCTTAGAGGGGTGATATGTGACTAGGGTGTTGGTGTGAACATATAATTCACACATGTTAAGTTGACTTAGTGAGTCTTCTAGATGTCTAGGTGTTTCTAGTTGTGTGTTGAGTTGTTGATAGTTGGAGTTAGTTGTCTTATCCTCCACATGTGTAATTAGTTATCATCCTCTAATTGGCACATGTTGTTGGAATAACTCCACCTTTCACTCCACCCTTCTAGCTCTCACCTTGCCTTTATAAGCAAGGCTCTTTCATTGTATTTGATACAGCATGACAGTCTAATATAGTTGCTCCATTGTTTTAGCATCTTCTCTTGTCATCTTTGTGTGGAAGGTTGTCTTGATTGCAGGTGATCCTGGCTTGCTGAGTCACATTGACTCTTACATAGGGTATGAAGAATAGGACTTTGTATGTAATCTTAAGCCCTCCTTTTGGATTTGTTGGAAGCCTTCTTCACTAATACATAAGGAATTTCAAGACTCCTATGATAGTGCATTAGAGAGGCATTGAAATCACAAAGGAGATAAATGTTATTAGGCCATCACCCAATGGAGAAGAGATTGTCATAAAGAGCATGACATTGTTACCTTGTCATAGTCACAAAGGGGATAGTCTTTGTGGTGGTAATTAAAGTCACTAAGTTTACATCCACCTTCCCAGGGTCTACAGAAATGCCTGAATTTGAATATGTCTATTTTAAAGATCTTGCCATGAGTATTTTCCATGTTTTTACAAATGGAGACCTCTCCAATCCTCATCTCAAGTTTCAAATGCAGAATGAAACGATGGAGGACAATCATAACTGTCATAATAGTACATTAGCATTTTTTTGTCTCAAGGTGGCCCTTGAGACTGCCAAGGGGATGGATATAGAGTTGGGATTATGGTTTTTGTTTAAAAGCCTTGTGTCACTGAACTAATATTTATTTGTGGCAAGGATCCCAATAGTCGAAAGATTACAAATTGTTGTCAAGATAGGAATGTCATAGTTAAGTGTGGTATAGTGATACAATTTCATCTTGGTTAAGTATTGTATAAATCTCAAGCTATTTAGAATGCATGGGGTATTAGGGTGTGGTATCACTATATAGGTAGCCATCAAGTGATTTCTTCAACCCAATCTTGGCCTATATAGTACCCAGTGTGAAGAGAGATAGTGTTGTCTAAGAACCTTGTTACGGTCACAAATGAGGGCAGTGATGTGAGGCCGATTATTTTTCCTTCCTTATTTTGATCGTTATGCATTCAGTTGATGACATTTCAGACTTTTAGTGACTATGGTTTCATTATACAGACTTGATTATATCTCTTGATTATGATAGGACATTGATTAGACATATGTGATTTGATTTGATCATATTTGATGATATTTTGTGATTCGACATATGAGATATATTAGATGATGTATTGTGATGTGATTTCTAGTTATTTATGTGATGAGGATTATTTGACATGTGATAGAAAATGTAGTTTAGTTTAGAATTGTGTTATTGATGATTATTGTTGTATTTTATGGCTTGATTTTAATTGTAGTTGCTTCTGCTTTGATTATCATGATATGATTGACACTTGATCGAGATGTGCAAGTTTACATTCCCAAGCCACGAGAAATTGGAGGTAGAATTCACACCTAAGTTATCCCCTGTGAAACTGATCCATTCCCAAGAGGGATAAGAATCACATTTGAAATTGAACGTGATTTAAGTGCTTGATTTAATTTTTAATCATTTTGGCCTAGTACCCCTTTGTTTAATTTATTAATATTAAGTGTTGTATAATTTTATTTGACTTACACCACTTGGTATTTATTTTTATTTTTGAGGCCATTTAAAGTGGATTTATGACCCCCTTGGTGAACCTTAGTGTCCCAAAAGTTACCCTAGGTGGTTAGCCATGGGTCTAGGGTCAATTTGGACTAACTAACCCTTGGACTAACTCACTTTTGGTCACTCTAAACTATGGTTTAGTCAAAGTAACGAAATTTGAAATTAGGAAAGGTGGGAGATGAGTCATGCTTTGGGAAAGACTCATCTCCCTTCCCAAAGTTTGGGAATCCTTTCCCAAGGAAGACTTGGGAGGTCTCCAAGACTCCCAAGTGTGTGGGATCTTCCTCCAAGACTCTCACACACATGTGAGAGCATCTTGGAGGGAGATGGTTCTTTGAGGGAATAAGAGGATACCATATGGCATCCCTTATCCTCTTGGAGGTTTGAGTGGGAATGCCACCTCACCACTTGTCCTCTCACACATGTGTGAGAGTACAAGTGGATAAGGTGAGGATTGAGATGGAATTGGAGGGTGACACTTGTCACCCTCACACTTCCTCTCCCTTGCAAGTGGCATTGGAGGAGGAAGGAGAAGGTGACAAGTGTCACCTTCTCATTCCTCAAGACCAAAATGGATGGCCTATAATATCTCCTCTTGTTGAGGAGTGTGGGGTTCTTGCATTTTTGAGTTTGTTGCTATTTTGGAGGAATTTGGGAAAGTTAGAGGAATTCTTGAAGATTGGAAGGTTTGGGAAAGCTTGGAGCTCTTCACCAAACATGCTTCCATTATAGGGCTTTGAAGGTAAGCCTCTTAAACTATGTTTTCTTCACCCTTGCTTATTTATTGTGTTGTGTTGCATTCTTGGTTGTTTGTTGTTTCATTGTTTTTGTGTGGGATGGGAGTATGGTAAGAGCACCTCCATTTGGAGGTAATGCTCAACTTGTTTGGATAGGGGAAAGGAACCTCCTTGAGGTCACTTCCACATTGTATTATTTATGCCTTGAGGGCTTTTACTTGTTGAGGAGATTATTTGAATGGCAAGAGTGCCATGGAGATTATTTTTGTGATTTTGTGAAGAGTGGTGGTTTTGGATATTTTTGGCTTGAGGCCACGAGATTGGTATTTTATCATTTGGGTGGCCTTTGAAGTAGAGGGGTCCATTCCCTACCCTCATCAAACTCATTTTCATGAGTTTATTTATGTGTTATCCTTGGGGTTGTTTGTGTGTGGATTGTTGTTTGATATTTGTTGTGGAGTTGTTGTAATTGTGTGAATCCCTACCTCCCTAGCTCGGGGGTGACCCTCTTATGGGTCTACGGTAGGAAGGAGGGAATTTTGAAGTGGCTGGGTTGTTCTTGTTGTTGTGTTTTACTTGCAGGTGCATTTTTGAAGTAATGGAGTGGATAAGAAGCCCATTCTTTTGTGGCTTTAGTAGTATTTTATTGGTTGTTGAGCCATGGCCATTATGGCCTTATTGTATTTTATTTTTGGTCAAGTTTTATGCTCCAGGAGTTGGCTGTTAAAAGTTTTGTAATGTAAACAATCTCTTCATGTTATTTAAATGTTGTTTAGTTCCTATTTTGTGGAGTTTGGGAATTGCGTAATACATGTGAAATTTTATATATTTCCTTGCTGTCACTTATCCTTGCAAAGAGAAAATTTATATTCATTGTTGTCATTGTTTTTCGAAAAAAAAAATAGAGGAACATGCATCAGTTGCTGTTTATAATTTATTGCACATATGAATGAGAAATTTTAAACTAAGCTTCTATTTGTTTTCTTGGGAGTTTAATTTAATTAGTTGCTGTTAGAAAGGTTAAATGAGGATGTTCATTTTGCCATACAAAATTATTTCCAAACAAAAATCTATCTCTGTTACTGCATGTATAAAAAAAAAAAAAAGCTAATACTAGTTATCTATTTATTTTTCAGAAATGAGGTGTTAGTATTCAAAAAAATATATTTAGAGTTGAAATAGAAAGTTTGTAATCCTTCTATTTTCTATATATACATTTATACATATATTTATATACAGGGGTATATATATGTGTGTAAATATATAAATACATTAGTCATTTTATTAAAGTTTAGCTTATTGCCTTTTTTTTATTTGCTGAATATATGTTGAGATAAAAAAAAAAAAAGAATACAGAAATAAATTTTGATGTTTATATATATTATATATACACTTATATATATATATATATATATATATATATATATATATATATATATGCTAATGTAGAAAATAAAATCATATTGATTATTATGGATAAACTGTGGTTATGAATCTGAGTTATATATAAAATAAAAATTCATAAAACTAAAATTTGTATAAAAAAAATACTGTGAGGAACTATGGGGACAAAACCCCCATCGCTGCGTTTAACAGTGTTGTTTTTTTTAAAAAACAAAAAAAAATAAAGGAAACAGGGGGGACGATGGCCCAGCCGCCACTCCCCTGCCTCTGTGTATCAAATGGTGTGGGGAGGGGGCTGTACCTCCCCCCACACCTATGGGTGTGGGGGGAGGCACAGCCCCCTCCCCACACCTTCCCCTTGAAGCCTCGCCTTGTCCCCCGCGTAGCATCCATCTTCCCCCTCCGTAGCCCGACTCCTTCGCGCCCCCCACAGTCTACCTTGCCGTCACTCCACCACCGTAGCCATATCTCCATCACTGCAGCCTCTCCCACTTTAGTCTTCCCCTTGGCAACGGCGGTGCTCACCTCCTCTCTGTAAGCCCTACAACATATCAAACTCATTTCATTACATTGCTTATAACACCATTCCTAAAATAAAAATATGTTTATATTCTAAATAAATACAGATAGTGAAACTCTTAGGGTTTTTGGATACAAACCTTCGTGAGAAAGGTTTAATGGCTTCCATGCCATTGTGAAGAAAACCTAACCTACATTCAAAGGGGAAAAACAAAAAAATAAAAGAGAAAGAATAAGATGAGGATTAGGGCAACCAAAAAGAAAATAATACATTAGAGATTAGGGTTTTCTTATTTTGGGAAACAATATTTTATTGTGAGGAATGTGAGAGGATAATTGTTTTATTGTGATTTTAAATCCTCTAATTGCCTTGACATTATTTCTTTCTTGCCATCATTTAATTTTACTTAAGTTTTTATTTCGAAGTCTTTGCATCTTTTTTTTTTCCTTGTGAATTAATTTGATCTTGGAGGGAATTAATTTTAGTTAAATTGGGGAACTATTTCCTTTGTACTTATTTCATTTCAGCTGAGTTAATTATTTTATTTCCTTCTTAGCGTGTTTAATTTCACTTTAATTATTTATCGATTTTACAATAAATTTTACAGGAAGGAGTATTTTAATCTCCTTCCTCCTTAATTTGAGTTTGTTAATAAATGTAATATTGCAATTATATTTATTAACGAATTCAATTTTGAGATCCATTTTGACGGTTATTATTATTTTATTTTAAATTTTAAATTTTTAATCCTTTACGCAAGGTTGATTTATTTGACATTGGCAGGAGATTTAATTTGTTATTCTAAATTATTTTAAATTGTTCTTAAGTTGACATTTTTACTCTTAAATTTTATTTAATATCTTATTGATGTTTTATTTTAAAATTTTATTTTGCGTTTATTGAAAATGCATTATGCTATCAAATTTTTCCTAGATTTCTAGGGTTTTAATGTTACATTATTTTATTATTTTTATTATCCAATCATTCCACTTTAATCATGACTCCATTATTGCACCATTGTCTTAATCATTATTTTCATTTCCATTCTGGATCTAAACTAGAGTTAGGTTATGATGCTAGTGGAATCATCTTCACCTAGGAAACTTAGGGTTCAAATTTAAGATCAGTCTAACCCTAAACGTGACACACTTCATGTCGGATACCCCCTAGATGGCTATCATCACGTAGTTATGTTTGACATGTTTACGCCTTATGCGTATTGCCACTGAGCACGCAAACACGTGCGAGGGGGTTCCTAGGGATAGGTAGAAAAGTTTTCCGTAGTTCATGTCATGACCACATGGAAAATGTGGATATGACACATGTGTTGTGTGTCGTGACCGCATGGGAAATGTGGGCATGACAATCTTGGTTAAGTATTGTATAAATCTTAAGCTATTTAGAATGCATGGGGTATTAGGGTGTGGTATCACTATATAGGTAACCATCAAGTGATTTCTTCAACCCAATCTTGGCCTATATAGTACCCAGTGTGAAGAGAAAGATAGTGTTGTCCAATAACCTTGTTACAGTCACAAATGAGGGCAGTCTTAGCTATTGTAACCATAGTTGGAATCCCTTGTTGTTACCATAACATACGTGACCTAAAACCAGGACTCTATGAGTATGAGTTGTTTGAAATCCAAATTCCACAACATTTGCCACCATCCTCCCTGCCTGTGTCAAAATGGGAGCTTTCGAATAGGGTATGGACATCCATCAATATATAAAGGATAGAGGAATTTTGTCAGATGTTGTAGTTGCAACTGCCCTATTAGACATGTACGCAAAATGTGGAAGCATAGACAAGGCATGTGAACTATTTGATAGAATGCCTCAAAGAAATGTGGTCTCATGGACTACAATGACTGCAGAATATACACAAAATGGATTTGTTGAAAAGGTTTTAGAAATTTTAAAGCAAATGCAATTAGCTGGTGTAAAGCCAAATTCCACAACCTTTTCTACCATCCTCCCTGCTTGTGTCAAAATGGGAGCTTTGGAATAGGGTATGGACATCCATAAATACATAAAGGATAGAGGAATTTTGTTAGCTGTTGTAGTTGCAACTGCCTTGTTAGACATGTATGCAAAATGTGGAAGCATAGACAAGGCGCATGAACTATTTGACAGAATGCCTCAAATAAATGTGGTCGCATGGACTGTAATGACTGCAGGATATGCACAAAATGGATTTGTTGAAAAGGCTTTAGAAATTTTAAAGCAAATGCAATTAGCTAGTGTAAAGCCAAATTACACAACATTTGCCAACATCCTCCCTGCTTGTGTCAAAATGGAAGCTTTGGAATAGGGTATGGACATCCATCAATACATAAAGGATAGAGGAATTTTGTCAGATGTTGTAGTTACAACTACCTTGTTAGACATGTATGCAAAATGTGGAAGCATAAACAAGGTATGTGAACTATTTGATAGAATGCCTTAAAGAAATGTGGTCTCATGGACTGCAATGATTGTAGGATATGCACAAAATGGATTTGTTGAAAAGGCTTCAGAAATTTTAAAGCAAATGCAATTGGCTGGTGTAAAGCGAAAATCCACAACCTTTGCCACCATCCTCCCTGCCTGTGTCAAAATGGGAGCTTTGGAATAGGGTATGGACATCCATCAATACATAAAGGATAGAGGAATTTTGTCAGTTGTTGTAGTTGCAACTGTCATGTTAGACATGTATGCAAAATGTGGAAGAATAGACAAGGCACATGAACTATTTGACAGAATGCCTCGAAGAAATGTGGTCTCATGGACTGCAATGACTATAGGATATGCACAAAATAGATTTGTTGAAAAGGCTTCAGAAATTTTAAAGCAAATGCAATTGGCTGGTGTAAAGCCAAATTCAACAACATTTGCCAACATCCTCCCTGCCATTGTCAAAATGGGAGCTTTGGAATAGGGTATGGACACCCATCAATACATAAAGGATAGAGGAATTTTGTAAGATGCTGTAGTTGCAATTGCCCTGTTAGACATATATGAAAAATGTGGAAACATAGACAAGGCACATGAACTGTTTGACAAAATGCTTCAAAGAAATGTGGTCTCATGGACTGCAATGATTGTAGGATATGCACAAAATGGATTTGTTGAAAAGGCTTCAAAAATTTTAAAGCAAATGCAATTGGTTGGTGTAAAGTCAAATTCCACAACCTTTACCAGCATCCTCCCTGCTTGTGTCAAAATGGGAGCTTTGGAATAGGGTATGGACATCCATCAATACATAAAGGATAGAGGAATTTTGTCAGATGTTGTAGTTGCAACTGCCCTATTAGACATGTATGCAAAATGTGGAAGCATAGACAAGGCACGTGAACTGTTTGACAGAATGCCTCAAAGAAATGTGGTCTCATGGACTGCAATGACTATAGGATATGTACAAAATGGATTTGTTGAAAAGGCTTCAAAAATTTTAAAGCAAATGCAATTGGCTGGTGTAAAGCCAAATTCCACAACATTTGCCAACATCCTCCTTACCTGTGTCAAAATGGGAGCTTTGGAATAGGGTATGGACATCCATCAATACATAAAGGATAGATGAATTTTTTCAGATGTTGTAGTTACAACTGCCCTGCTAGACATGTATGCAAAATGTGGAAACATAGACAAGGCATGTGAACTGTTTGACATAATGCCTCAAAGAAATGTGGTCTCATGGACTGCAATGACTACAGGATATGCACAAAATGGATTTGTTGAAAAGGCTTCAGAAATTTTAAAGCAAATGCAATTGGTTGGTGTAATCCATCAATACATAAAGGATAGAGGAATTTTTTCAGATGTTGTAGTTGTAATTGCCCTGTTAGACATGTATGCAAAATACATGGAAGCATAGACAAGGCACATAAACTGTTTGACAAAATGCCTCAAAGAAATGTGGTCTCATGGATTGTAATGACTGTAGGATATGCAAAAAATGGATTTGTTGAAAAGGCTTCAGAAATTTTAAAGTAAATGCAATTGGCTAGTGTAAAGCCAAATTCCACAACCTTTGCCACCATCCTCCCTACCTGTGTCAAAATGGGAGATTTCAACCAAGCAATTTGTAGCACTTAAGGTTATGTAATAGAATTTATAGTTGATAGTTAAATTTATAACAAATTTTTTTATGATCTTTACTAACGTTTATTAGAATTGTTGCATATTTTACATAATTGGAATGACATATTAGCTGTAACTTTTTTAAAATTTTATTATGGTATGTGCACTTTGATATGATGTAATATGATTATGGTTTCATTTCATATGTTGTATATTAGATATATAACAGAAAAATAAATTATTGCATGAAATAAATAATAACTTTTCATTTGAAATGTTTTTTTTTTTAGAACACGGGTCTTCCAAAAGATCAAGATGATCCTCATGATAGAGATCCAGATTATGTTGGTTCTGGTATAGATCACATGGCAGAGGATGATGACGACGTAGATACAGAAGACACTGACGCCGATCACAATGATGATGACGACGATGATGATCATGATGATGATGATCATGATGGTGATGATCATGATGGTGATGATGATGGTGATCACGATGATCATGATGGTGATGATGATGATGAGGTAGTTGCTCGTAGTAGCTAGTGACATTCATGATCATATAGACTACATCATGGATCATTGTTGATATATCGTTATGATGCCTCTTTTCATAGTCGCTAGCTATCATATGCATCATTTTCACGGCCTGCAGTACCATATTAATGAGTTGTATCATAAATTTATGTATCATTTTGAGTTATATCATTTGGACATGTATCATCTTGACTTGTATCATTTTGAGTTACGCAATTTATCATTTTTACTTATATCATTTGTACATGTATCATTTTGACTTGTTATTGATCTACTAGCATATTTGACTTTCACTTGTTTTAGTTATATATGATGATGATCTTATCCATATTGACTTATCAATTTATATATATTGAAAGTGGTCGATGATTTTTGGATGGATATTTATTACGTATGATGATTTTAATTTACTGCTCAGGATGGATGTTGTCAAATTAAATTAAATTATAGATATTTGACTCACTTGTTTTAATTATAGATGATGATCATGTTATAATAATTATCTTGTTATTTAATCATATGAGTTAAATAATTAAATTACTTACTCTATAATCATACGAGTTATTTAAGAGGCATGATATATTTAACTAATTAAATTGAAATAAAACATATTAAATTAATAAATGTAATCAAAATAATAAGCATTTTTAGAAGCAACAAAAGACACAAAAATGGAAGCAAAATTAGAAGCAACAAGCGACGTTATATCAGAAGCAAAACTGGAAGCAAAATTGGAAGCAACAATGAAAGCAAAACTAGAAGTAAAACTAGACACAAAATTGGAAGCCAAACTAGAAGCAAAACTAGAAGCAAAATTGGAAGCCAAACTGAAAGAAAAATTTGAAGCAAAATCAAAAGCAAAATTGGAAGCAAAAGTGGAATCAAAACTAGAAACAAAATTGGAAGCAAAACTAGAAGCAAAACCAGAAGCAAACCTGGAAGCAAAATTGGAAGCAAAACTGGAAGCAAAACCATAAGCAAAATTGGAAGCAAAACCAAAAGAAAAACCAGAAGCAAAATTGGAAGCAAAACTGGAAGCCAACCTGGAAGCAAAACTGGAAGCAAAATTGGAAGCAACAGTGGAAACAAAACCAAAAGTAAAATTGGAAGCAAAACTAGAAGAAAAATTGGAAGCAAAACTAGAAGTAAAACTGGAAGCAAAACTAGAAGCAAACTTGGAAGCAAAATTGGAAGCAAAACTAGAAGCAAAACTGGAAGTAAAACCGGAAGCAAACTTGGAAGTAACACAAGAAGCAAAAGCAGAAGCAAAATCGAATGCCAAACTGGAAGCAACAAAATCTGGCATTAAACCTAACACTAAAATCTGGCGTTATAATCGGCACTAAACCCAACGCTAAATCTGGCAAAATAGTGAGATGCTATTGGGCACCGAGTTTGGCATCGGTAGAAGTGTCCAATTCATGGACTCAAATGCACTAAATTTTGGTGCTATTTTAGGTGCCAATTTCCTATTTTGTTGTAGTGCATATATATAAAAAAGATAACTCTTAAGTGATTAAAATAAATTTATATTATTACAATACCTTACATTAATATATATTAAAAGATATAGAATAACTCAAGTAAATAAAACAACTTGTTAAGTAAATAAAATTAACTTATGATTGATATCTTTGAACATTTTGAACATTTTTTAATAGATGTATTTAAGATATTATATATAAACTTGAAATGTATTTTAAAGTAAAATAAAATTATATAAAATTTTATATTATATGGGTAACTCTTAATAATTAAAATAAATTTATATTATTATTTTTGTTAAAATAACCTAGTTATAGGGTCGAGGAACCACAAAATTTGGACCAAGCCCAAAGTCTATCCATTAATAGAGTGGTAGAACCAAGGATCAGAAAACAAGCCCAACCCAAAATGGTTGAATCCCCTACAACTGACATCCATACTACCCCTGCAATACAGACCCATCCCCTTAAGCTACCCAAGGAACAAGGAAAATTACAAAGGCCATGTTCTGTTGGGAATTAAGGTGTCTCAACCTTTGCAATTTCCTAGCATTGATATTTTAATTGCGTATTTATTTATTGCCTAAATTGTATTTACTTGCACATCCTATTTTGTTATTTAGTATAAGGTGGCATTGTGACATGTCATCCTACTTATAATGTAACATGGATGGTCAAGCCAAACACATGTGGATTTGGGCGTCCCATTTGAAGTGGCACTAATATGCCATGTGTCGACATCTTGTAGTATGATAGGTGTTATTGTGTATGAGAGAATCTATGATGCGTAAGAGGTAAGTATAGAGATTCCTATGACAAGTGAAGACAAGTGTCAAAAAACATCTTTACATGTGGAGAAGGCATCTTTGGGCGCCCAAGTTGGGCTATGACATGTTGTAAGAGGAATATGCTTTTTTTAGTCGTGTATGATAGATTCTCTTACAACATTAAGTGTTCTCATGTTGTAGATTTTATGACAGTTGTAAGATGCATAAGAGCATTGTCATTGAATATTTTTAGCCTTGGAGCGCTCTACCTTGGGAAGTCAAATCTGCCATGTTATGACAGATGTAAGAGAGTTGAAATCATGTTGGACAAGTGGCCTTTGACTGGGTAAATAGCCATGTGGCCAAGATGGATGCCCATCTCTAGAGGCTTCTCAAATTTGCCTTGTAACTCTATATAATGCAGTGTTTGGAGTTGTAGTTTGCATAGTGTTTGTACAAGTACTATTATGATGCCGAAATCACTCTAGAAACAACATTTGCAGACTCCTGGAAGAACTTGCATTGCAAGTGTATTGTAGTCTGTTTTCAGGTTTGATAATACATTGTGCAGGTTTTGGAGTGTGGGGTTTTTTACCTGAAAAGGTTTTCCCCACGATATATCTTATGTCACTATTATTCTATGTGTTGTGTTGTTGTTGTAATCTTTATGTTATGTGTTTAACATTGCTGTAATTGTAAGGATTTAAAAGAATTTGTATACTATTCCCCTCATTAGGTTGGTGTAGGAAGCACGTTCTATGTACCTTGCTTCCTTTCATGTTCCACTATATATCTACCTTATATAAAAAGAACTGACCAAACTTATGCTATCATAAACATTATCTTACTCATTCCTCATCACCTTTGGAAGAATCTTCACCCTAACTACCCTCCTTGGATTCACAACATCCTGAGACGTCTGGAATGGCATCTACAAGGAGCTTGAACTAAAGATAATTAGCCATGGCCTCCACAGCTAATTGTAGATTTGACGTTTCTTGATAGCATGTAGGTAGCCATGATATAGTCATGGTAGGCATTAGCTTGAGAAACAACTCCCATATCATCATGTAGTATGTATGAGTAGGTAGCGACTAACATTATTGAGGCACATGATAATGCCTGAGATGTATTGCTATGCCCTTAATATTGGTGTACATAGGGTTATGAATAGTCGGCTTGTGGCTATCTTAACTCCTAATTAAGTCATATTATCATTATTATATTGTTATTTAGTTGTTTAGGTCGGCCTAAGGCTTCTATAGGTCTATCTAAGTCAGCCTGGGTGATATCCTAGGCATAAATAGGTATATATAGGGGTAGTGAGTCTCATTTCATATCATATTCAATATTGTGTTCTCATTGAAGACTGTTGGAGGTATCCCCCTCGAAGTGGATTAGGAGGTTGCCCCCTCGAAGTGGCATATTATTATCAAGTATTTTCAGTATATTTACTATTATATTCAGATATTGTGCAAGTTGTTTCATTACAAGTGGTATCAGAGCATGATCTTGGCACCGTAGAGGCAAGATTTTTTCTCAACATTGGAGGCGATTTTGGGAAGAGCATAACTTTCAGATTTTAGTGAATTTTTTAAATATTTTTAAAGGGTTTTTGAAGACCATATTAAAGAAGATACAGTCCAGAGTTCAGAGGAATTGAAGAAAAAATAAGCGAGTTATTGCACAATTGAGGTTTCCAACAAATTCGCTCTCAAGGCAACAAATTTGCTAAGTTTTTAGATTTTTTTCTGGGTAAGTGGTATCTTGGCCTTAGTAAGTTACAGTAAAAATTTCAGAAAATTTACATTTCATTTGTGTGATTTATTTCAAAAATATTGGTTTCCATCATGACGGGGCCTGCAACAAGAGGCAAAAAGAACGCTGCCACACCAGGGAAATCCTCTGATAAGGATGAGGAAATAATAGAGGATAGTAATCCCAATGAGGAAATGAGTAAGGTCAAAGAAGATGTGTCCTCAATTAAGAGGGATATGTGTGACCTAAGAGGAGATATATCAGATCTACGAAGCATGTTCAGCGCCTATATGAATGAACCAAGAAAGGAGTTCTCAAGCAACCAAGGTGAAACCTTCAAGTCGGCTAATAATGACACAAATTTTAATACTCCTATGGGATCTAGGAATTTATTTCCTAAGGTGGATATGTGCAAGTTCGATGGTAAGGATCCTCTAACATGGATTAACCAAATGGAGAATTTTTTTGAAGTACATCAAATCCCATATGGATAAAAGGTCACGATGGCTTCCCTATATCTAGAACCAGATCAATTCATTTGGTATCATTGGCTTTGTACTCATCAGAGAAAAAAGGGTCTCACCGTCTCATGGTCAATTTTTACAGAAGAACTCCAAGCACAATATAGCAATAGTGTGACAGACAACTTCTTCAGCCAGCTTGCTAAACTTCAACAAATAGGATCAGTTAAGGATTATATTCAAAAATTCCAAAATCTATCATTAAGAGTGGATACAATTACAGAAGCTTGGGTGGTCTCAAGGATTACATTCAACATGAGGTACGTATGTTTAGTCCTAGCTCATTAAATGAGTCTTTTATCTTGGCACGCAGGGTAGAGGAGAAATATTTAATTCCTAGAAAGCAAGGGGCTAATATGACAAGAGAGAAAGGATATTCAACACCTTCTCTTCCTCAACCTACTAGGTTGACTCCCCAGCAAATTGAGGAGAAAAGAGCAAAAGGGTTGTGTTTCAATTGTGATAGCAAATACAGTCAAGGACATAAATGTAGTGAAAAGAAATTGTTCTATATTGATGGTCCAAGTGAGGAAGAAGAGGAGGAACCCATATTAGAGGAGGATAGGGAGTCAAGTGAGGAATCACATGATGCTCAGCCAATCATTTCTTGTCATGCACTCTCAGGTTTCAGTGCACCACAAACTCTCAAGGTAGTGGGTTTCTTAAAGAAGCAGAAAGTAACAGTGTTGATCGACTCAGGTAGTACTCATAATTTCATCAACAAAAAGTTGGCAACTCATCTAAATTGTTTTATATATCCAACCCCAGAGTTTCAGGTTTTGATTGCAGATGGGGGTACAGTTAGTTGTTCGGGGAAGTGTCATAGCATTAAATTATCCATGGGAGATTATCAACTTGATACCCTAATGTATGCAATATCCATGGGTGCAGCAGATATTGTTTTGGGAGTACAATGGCTTACTACATTGGGAACAATTGAGATGAACTTCCAAGAACTATTCATGAGATTTCAATCAAAAGGAAAGGTAGTGGAGCTAAGGGGGTTGAAGGCAAAATCCCCACAGATGGTAAGCTCTCATCAAATGCAAAAGTTTCTTAAGAAAGGAGCAGATGGATTTGTGGCCCAGCTATGTTCATTAGAAGTCTCTCAATCTAATGCTCCTACTCATCTAGATTTACAAGCAATAATTGATCGTCACTTAGTGGTTCTTAGAGATATGCCTAAAGGACTTCCTCCTAAGAGGGATCATGACCATGCCATACAACTAGTTCCAAGGAGCCAACCACCAAACATCAGGCCTTATAGGTACCCACACATACAAAAAAGTGAGATAGAAAAAATTGTTGAGGAGATGCTAGAGGCAGGAATTATCAGGCATAGCCAAAGTGCTTACTCCTCACCTGTGGTGATGGTGCATAAGAAGGATGAAACTTGGCGCATGTGTCCAGATTATAGAGTGCTCAACATGTACACCATTAAAGATAAGTTTCCTATTCTAGTCATTGATGATTTGCTAGATGAATTGAATGGAGCTATGTATTTTACCAAGTTAGATCTTAGATCTGGTTATCACCAAATTCAGATTAAGGAGGAAGATATTTGTAAGACAGCATTCCAAACTCATGAGGGTCATTATGAATTTTTAGTGATGCCATTTGGCCTTACCAATGCACCATCTACATTCCAAAGTTTGATGAATTCCATTTTTAAGAAGTTCTTGAGAAAGTTTGTGTTAGTGTTCTTTGATGATATATTGATTTATAGCCAGACTTGGGAAGAACATTTGCAGCATGTAGATCAAGCATTACAATTACTCAAAGATCATCAACTCTATGCTAAGCCATCCAAGTGTGCTTTTGGTCTTAAGGAGGTGGAGAATTTGGGACACATAGTTTCACATGAAGGAGTAAAGGTGGACCCTAACAAAATTAAGGCTATCATGGAATGGCCTATTCCAAAAACCATTAAGAAACTGAGGGGTTTCTTGGGATTGACAGGGTACTATAGAAGATTTGTGAAGAATTATGGTCGTATAGCAGCACCCCTCACCACTCTCTTGAAGAAGGATTCTTTTCATTGGAATGAGTCTGCTAATGTAGCATTTGAGCAATTGAAGGAGGCTATGTGTACAACTCCAGTGCTTGCCACTCCGGACTTCACCAAGGAATTCATTGTGGAATGTGATGCTTCTGGAAATGGGATAGGAGCAGTTCTCATGCAAGAAGGTCAACCAATTGCTTTTGAGAGTCATCAATTAAAGGGTAAAAATCAGCTCAAACCTATTTATGAGAAGGAAATGTTAGCAATCCTTCACGCAGTTAAACAATGGAGGCCTTATTTAATGGGTCGACACTTCAAGGTTAAGACAGATCATGATAGCCTAAAATATTTTTTGGAACAAAGACTATCCTCTGAAGAGCAACAAAAATGGGTCACTAAGATGTTGGGATATGACTTTGAGATTGTATATAAGAAAGGGAAGGAAAATATTTTGGCTGATGCACTTTCTAGGAAGGATGAGAAAGATGAAGCCTTATTGTGTGCCCTTTCAATATTACAAGCAAATTGGGTGGAAGAAGCCAAAGCAGAATGGCAAAATGATGTTGCAACAAGTAATCTCATCCAACAATTAAAAAGTGATCCTAGTAGTTCAGATAAGTTTTGTTTGAAGGGAGATATTCTTTGGTATAAAGAGTGTTTGTATCTCTGCAAGAATTCCACTCTTAAACACAAGATTCTCACAAAGCTACATGAGTCCCCAGTTGGTGGTCATTCAGGATTTTTGAAGACATATCATTGGGTCAAGCAAGATTTTTTTTGGGAAGGGTTAAAAGGTGATGTTCAAAAATTTGTGGCTGAATGTTTGGTTTGTCAAAGAAATAAGGGGGAGACAATTAAGACACCAGGTCTCTTGCAGCCCTTATCTATTCCTAGCCAGCGTTGGGAAGAGGTATCCATGGACTTCATCACAGGGCTTCCCAAATCTAAAGGTCATAATGTCATCATGGTAGTAGTTGATCGCCTCACTAAATATGCACATTTCATTGCATTATCACATCCTTTTACAACAAGTGCAGTGGCAAAAGTTTTCTTGGAGAATATCCAAAAGCTACATGGTACACCTAAGGTTATTGTCAGTGATCGTGATCCTATCTTTACTAGTCACTTTTGGAAAGATTTATTCTCATGTTTGGGTACTCAATTGGCTCATAGTTCTTCATACCATCCTCAATCAGATGGGCAAACTGAGGTTGTTAATAAATGTTTGGAAGGATATCTACGTTGTTTCACTTCAGAAAAGCAATCTTAATGGGTAGATTGGCTACCACTGGCAGAATGGTGGTATAACACTTCTTTTCATAGCTCATCAAAAATGTCTCCATTTTTGGCACTTTATGGATATCATCCTCCTTCCATCACATCATCATTAAAGGTGTCACCAAGAGTTCAGGTAGTAGAGGACCACTTGCATCATCAACAACAGGTACTTTCAGGACTCAAGGAGAATTTAGCTATGGCACAAAATCGAATGAAACAACAAGCAGACCAACATCGTAGTGAAAGAAATTTTGAAGTTGGGGATTGGGTCTTCTTGAGATTGCAGCCTTATAAACAAATCTCAATGAAGCAACACAAAAAGACTAATAAGTTGTCTCCAAGATATTATGGGCCATACCAAATCATGCAAAAGATTGGTAGTGTTGCCTACAAGCTAGAGTTGCCACCAACAACAAAGATACATCCAGTTTTTCATGTTTCTTGTTTGAAGAAGGTAATTGGGCAAAATATTCCTACTCAAATAGTACTACCAGAACTCGATGAAGAAGGAAGAATAATTTTGGAACCAGAGGTCATTCTTCAAACTCGCACAAAGAAGCTGAGGAATAGAACCCTCACTCAGTATCTTATCCAATGGAAGAATTTACTAGTTGAAGAGGCCACATGGGAGGATGAGGAGTTCATTCAAAAGAATCCACACTTGGTTAGCATTGAGGACAATGCTTCTTTGAAGAGGGGGGGCATGCTACGCCCTTAATATTGGTGTACATAGGGTTATGAATAGTCGGCTTGTGGCTATCTTAACTCCTAATTAAGTCATATTATCATTATTATATTGTTATTTAGTTGTTTAGGTCGGCCTAAGGCTTCTATAGGTCTATCTAAGTCGGCCTGGGTGATATCCTAGGCATAAATAGGTATATATAGGGGTAGTGAGTCTCATTTCATATCATATTCAATATTGTGTTCTCATTGAAGACTATTGGAGGTATCCCCCTCGAAGTGGATTAGGAGGTTGCCCCCTCGAAGTGGCATATTATTATCAAGTATTTTCAGTATATTTACTATTATATTCAGATATTGTGCAAGTTGTTTCATTACACGTATCGAAGGATTTCCATCTCCCATGAGAATGACCAGATTTGAGACAGTATTTAGCCATAGCCTCCCGCAAGCCCACCTCTGGCTTACCATCTAATTCCTTGGAAACTTCCCATATTTTCTTCATCTAATGTTGCAAGTTGGGGTTCTCTATCTCCATATCAATGTAGTTAATAAAATCCACAGTTGCATCCTCCCCTAAAACCTACTTCTTGTATTTCCTTGACGTCCCTACCACCTTCTACCCCTTATCTTTGACATCCCAATTATGGGTTTCATCGCTATGTCGTTTGCCTATAGAATCAAACATTACCACTCTCCTTAGACTATTTTCCACCTAGCAAATACAAAAAACAAACTGAAGACACATCTCACAATGAGAAGGCCAAATCAATCCACATTTGATCTTGAAGCATCACCACGACACTCCTTAATGAGCTCCATACGCATCACCAAATGTTGCTCCATTGTCATCCTACTTAGAAATTATTAAATTTTTCTATCCTTACGAGTGCATCAATGATTAATTAAACTACTTATTTCATCCCCTTATCATGATGGTGTTCCTTGATATCTTCCTAAATTAATCTGATAGCATCATATGGATAATCATTCTACCATCCAAAGTTGCATTTTCCTGTCCTGGCCATTCTCCCTACACCTTGATTAGTCACCCAGTCAATAACCCTATTACCTAATCTCCCAATATGAGAAAAGTGAATATTCTCAAATTCTTCTATCAAATGCTTGGCTTCTTCAATTATTACTCCTATCTTCCATTTTTGCAGCTCTCCACCCTTCATAGCATTGGTGATCATTTTGGAATCTCCCTCTACCCACAACTTCCTCCAACCTTTCTCTCTAGCTATTATGAGACCCCACAACATAGCCCTGGCCTTTGATAGATTATTGGTTTCTTTTCCAAAATTGAATGAATACATGACAATCAGTTGTCCTTCTTGATCTCTAAATACTCCCCCTCCACTAGCTTCTCCTAGAATTCCTTTAGCTTCTCCATTGAAGTTGAGCTTGATCTAGCCTACCTCTGGACATTTTCATAAAAATCTGTTCTCCTTCCTCTTCTCCCTTCTCCCCCTTTTGCCTATCCATCTAAACCTAGGCCATTCATTAGCCATGTCAACTTCCTCCTCATTAATATATGATTGCTTATTTTCATGGATATCTCCAAGCTCATCCATAGAGCTTTCAATCTAGTCCCATATTCTTTCCACCCTCTTCTACTTATCTTGAAACAATTTTTTATTATGTTGGACAACCATATGTTCCAAACTATCAAGGCTAGGGCAATCTTTGAGATACAATTCAATCCCAACATTCCAAAAAACCACATAGTTTCTATAGCATGGCCCAAACTAGATCCCATTTCCTCACAAAGATGTTCCATAATTCACTGGCCATCACATAATATAAGAACAAATGCTTATTATTCTCCTTAGCCTACTTGTACATCACACACCTAGACAGACTTGTTCTTCCAAGAGTTTGCACAATATGTCCCAAGTCAAAACCCTTCTCTTCTAGGTGATCCACAAAAATGCATTGGCCTTTGGCAAACCATACATATACTAAATTTGGTCTACTATATTCACCTTCGAATGAACTATTTTCAATATTGAAATATGCCCCAAAAGTTGATATGATTGATACCTTGCCATTACCTTGGCCTGTCCAAACCAAATAGTCCTTACTATCAATTGTAGGGATAGGCCATTTTTCCAATCAATCTTGAACATCTTCACATGCTTCCTCCAACTCCCTTTCGAGGGCTCTTAGAACTTTCCATCTTTTTTGATTAGGCCCCAATTTAATATAATCCTTGATCCATTCTCCATCTGCTTCCTCAAAAATTGAATCAATGACCTATACTCAGGAAAATCTTTCAAATACTTTTTGTCAATCCATCAATCCTACCAAAACCTGATATTCTCCCCATTGCCTAATTGCCAACCAATATTCGTGATTAGGATTTTGGCACAAGCTCTCAGAAAATTCCACACACTAGAACCATTGGGGGTATTGCTTTTAAAGAGATTTCCAATATCATTCTAGAGCCATTGGGGGTATTTCTTATAAAGAGAATCCCAATATCATTCTGGAGGTACTTAGCTTCGATTATCTTTCTCCAAAGATGATTTTTCTCCTCATAAATGTGCCATACCAACTTGGCTCCTAAGGCATTGTTCATATTCTTGCAATTCCTAAAGCCCAATCCACCACTTTTCAATGGACTACATACTGAGGCCCATTTTACAATAGTAAATTTGAATTGATTTTTGTTACCTTGCCATAGGAAAGTATGCTGAGTTGATTCATAGTTTCAACCACTCTACTAGGTATCTGAAATACTACCATAGTGTAAATTGGAGCAACTGAAAAAGAAGCCTTGATCAAAGATATTCTTTTGACCAATGAGAGCCATCTCCCTTTTCATGATGCTAGCATGTACTTTGTATTCAGTCAGTCAGCCCCTTCCATTCTAAATCTAAAGATTTGTTATCAATGAGAGGCATTCCAAGAGATTTGCTTAGTAGGTGATCTACTTCAAACCCTAAAATTCTCTAAATATCCATCCTTTCCATACATACATCTTTCAAAAAGAAAATCCTTGACTTGGCCTTATTCACTTTTTGGTCGATAGCCTTTTTGTATTGTTCCAATATCATGTTGATGCACCTCGCTTCCCTCATCGAAGCCTCACCAAATAACATAGTTTCATCTAAGAATTGTAGATGAGTAATATTATTAATCCTTGAGGAGACCTCATGCAATCCTTTTAGGTTAGCTTCCCTCAACTCCTTCTTTACTGCTCTTCCAAATACTTCCACAACTAATAAAAAGAGGAAAGGGGCCAAAGGGTCCCCCTGCCTCAATCCCCTTTTAGTGATGAAGAAATTTGTTGCCACACCATTGATAAGGATTGTATAAGACACTGAAGAGATAGAAATGAAAACCCAATCACACCAATGTTTACTAAATCTAGAAAATTTCTCATTATTTGGATAAGAAACTCCCATGCAACTTTATCATAATCCTTATTCATGTCTAGCTTGACAATCATTCCATCTCTTTTATTTACCTTGGCTAAATGAATAGTTTCATGTGCTACAACAATACCATTAGTAATCTGCCTACCTTCAAGAAATCCACTTTGCTCCTCTAATATAAGACTTTCCAAGCACTTCTTAAGTCTGGTAGACATAGCCTTTGTGACTATTTTATACATAGTGTTACATAAAGCTAGCATTTCCATAAAAATCTCTTCTCCTTCCTCTTCTCCCTTCTCCCCCTTTTGCCTATCCATCTCAATCTAGGCCATTCATTAGCCATGTCAACTTCCTCCTCATCAATATACCATTTCTTATTTCCATGGATATCTCCAAGCTAATCCATAGAGCTTTCAATTTAGTCCCATATTCTTTCCACCCTCTTTTCCTTATCTTGGAACATTTTTTTATTATGTTAGACAACCATATGTTCCAAACTATCAAGGCTAAGGCAATCTTCGAGATACAATTCAATCCCAGACACAACCTTAAAATCCTAACATTCCAAAAAACCACATAGTTTCTCTAGCATGGCCCAAACTAGATCCCATTTCCTCACAAAGATGTTCCATAATTCACTAGCCATCTCATGATATAAGAACAAATGCTTATTATTCTCCTCATCCTACTTGTACATCACACACCTAGAGGGACTTGTTCTTCCAAGAGTTTGCAATATGTCCCAAGTCAAAACCTTTCTCTTCCAAGTGATCCACAAAAATGCATTGGCCTTTGGCAAACCATACATATACCAAATTTGGTCTACTATATTCACCTTTGAACTATTTTTAATATTGAAATATGCCCCAAAAGTTGATATGACCAATACCTTGCCATTACCTTGGCCTGTCTAAACCAAATTGTCCTTACTATCAGTCGTAGGGATAGGCCATTTTTCCAATCAATCTTGAACCTCTTCACATGTTTCCTCCAACTCCCTTTCAAGGGCTCTTAGAACTTTCCATCTCTTTTGATTAGGCCCCAATTTAATATAATCCTTGATCCATTCTCCCTCTGCTTCCTCAAAAAATTGAATCAAAGGCTTGTACTCAGGATAATCTTTCAAAGGCTTGTTGTCAATCATTGATCCTGCCAAAACTTGATATTTGTTGTTATATGGATCCTAATCAGACTTGGAGGTTAAAATTTCCCCACTTTTATCAGCCCAGTTTCCTCTCAAATTATTTAATAGGGGTTTGGGGCAGTGCCCCCAAGACGGGGTCAAGGGGCAGTGCCCCCAAAACCTCAAACAACTTTTGTTATTTTATAAAGGTGTCGGGAGTTACTTTTCTATTAGCCGACATTAAAAAAAACCTATTTTGTAACCGACATATGTCTTGATAAAAATGGCTAAGGGTTAGGGTTTCCGTGGATATTGTATTGTAGCATTTGCAGCAGTATTGAGTTGCAAGGATTGCTGGTTGTAATCGGTTTGATTTACGGGATAATAATATTGGACTCTCTGTTGGTGGATGTAGCCCGAGTTTGGGTGAACCACATTAAAAATTGTCTCTCATTATTATTTTTGTGTATTTTCATTCCTCTATTTAATCTTTATTTGCATTTAATTGATATCTTCTGCATGCAATTCCTAACAAGTGGTATCAGAGCAGGTTGTGTTCAATTATCGTCTGCAGGAAGGTCTCACGGTTGAGTGGGAGTCTCACGGTTAAGTGGGTGCAATGGCGAACGAGGGTAAATTGAAAGTAGATAAATTCAATGGGTAGAACTATCGCTATGGAAGATGTAGATGGAGGATTATCTCTATCACAAGGATTTATGGAGGTCGTTGGAAGGAATAGCCAAGAAATCGGCAACAATGACTGATGAGGATTGGGAACTTCTAGATAGAAAGGCACTAGGAACCATTTAGTTGTGCTTGGCACCATCTATGGCATTCAATATAACATAAGCAAAGACAACAAATGAACTGATGAAAGCTTTGGCTAATTTTAATGAAAAACCCTCAGCCTCAAATAAGGTATTTCTAATGAAGCATTTGTTTAATCTGAAAATGATTGAAGGTGGATCTATGACAAATCATTTAAATGAGTTTAATATGATTATCATTCAATTAAAGTTTTTGTAAAAGTGAAAATTGATAAAGAGGTGAGGGCTCTCTTGGTTTTATGTTCTTTGCCAGAAAGTTGGAATAGCTTGGTAATGGTTGTAAGTAACTCTGTCTCTGGTTTAAATACTTTGAAATTTGATGATGTTGTTGGTGTTATCCTTAGCGAGGAAATGAGATGGAAAAGCTCAGGAGGGTCCACATCAGGTAGTGTTTTGAATGCATAAAGTAGGGGCAGAGGAGAGAGGAAAAGGTTCTAAAGGTCATGGGAAGTCACGAGGAAAATCAAAGGACAAGAGGTCCCAATCTAGAGGACAGAAGGATTGCTGGTACTGTGGGAAACTAGGTCATTTGAAGAAAGATTGTTGGTCTTGGAAGAATAAAGAAGGAGACAAACAAGAAGGCAATAAGGAGGCAAATGTGGTAATTAATAAATCTGAAGATGATGCTTTGATTCTTTCTCTAGATAATGCTGATTATTCATGAGTTTTAGATTCAGGGGCCTCATTTCATGTTACGCCCCATAGAAGTTATTTTCTTGATTATGTCCAAGGGGATTTTGGGCTGGTTTATTTGGAAGATAAGGAACCCTGTCAAATTGTTGGAAAGGGAAGAATTAAGATTAAGTTGCAGAATGGGAATCATTGGCTACTACAAGAGGTAAGGCACATTCCAAGGCTAAGTAGGAAATTAATTTCAGCAAGGTAGCTAAGTGATGAAGGTTGCATAGTTACTTTTAATGATAAAAATTGGAAGGTTTCAAGAGGTGCCTTAATAGTAGCAAAACGTGTGAAAGTAGGCACCTTATATCTTTGTACAGATCATACTGTTCCTTCTACTTTAGTTATTGTAGAGAAAAAAGAAATATGTTCAGGAACAGTTGCTGTGGGTTCGTAGGAAGAGACTGAAATAGTTGCTGCAGGTGCTGAGACAATACTGTGGCATAATAGACTTGGGCATATGAGTGAAAAAGGTATGAAGGTTCTTCATTCTAAGAAAGTTTTACCAGGTTTGAAATGTATTAATATGGATTTATGTGAAAGTTGTGTGTATGGCAAACAAAAGCGAGTTAGTTTTCTCAAGGATGGGAAGCAAAAGAGAGATGAAAAGTTGGAGCTTATGCATATAGATGTATAGGGACTGGCTCAGATATCTTCTCTCGGTGGCTCTCAATATTATTTTACATTCATAGATGATGCAACTAGGAAGGTTTGGATTTATTTCCTTAGGCAGAAATTTGATGTATTTGAAACATTTAAGAAATGGAGAAGCTTGGTTGAGAATGAGATGGGTAAAATATTAAAATGTCTCAGATCTGATAATGGTGGTGAGTATTGTAGAAAATAATTTGAGGATTATTGTTCATTTAATGGAATTCATAGGCAGAAGACAGTTCCAGGGAGTCCACAAGAAAATGGAGTGGCTGAGCGCATGAATAGGACAATAATGGAGTGTGCAAGGAGCATGAGGTTGCATGTTGGTCTGCCTTTAAAAATATGGGCAGAGGCTATCAATACCACTGTATATTTAATTAATAGAGGTCCTTCAGTTCCTTAGGGTTGTGGTATTCCAGAGGAAGCATGGACAAGTAAGAAGGTGAGTAATTCTTTTCTCAAAACCTTCATATGTGAAGTATTTGTACATGTAGATTCTAAAAATAGAACCAAGCTAGATGCAAAATAAAAAAAGTGTATCTTTGTTGGATATGGCATTGATGAATTTGGTTATATGCTTTGGGATGTTGAAAATATGAAAATTGTGAGAAGCAGAGATGTTGTATTCAATGAGAGTGTTGTAAAAAGATCATTTGCAACAACATGAGAAGAAATAAAAGGATACTATGGTGTTGGATGATACTCCAGATAATGATATTCTAGTGGTTCCTCATGCTCTGTAACAACAAGAAATACCACAAACTCCAGTGAATGTTAGATAGTCAACAAGGCTAAGTAGACCTCCTGAAACGTTTTCTCCCTCTTTGTATTCTATTTTGTTAACAGATGCTAGTGAACTGGAAGGGTATGATGAAGCTATGCAGGTGGATACAAAGGTTCAGTGGGAGCTTGTAATGAAAGAAGAAATGGACTCCTTTCTGAAAAACTAGACTTGGGAATTATGTAAGTTTCCTGCAGGTAAAAAGGCTTTACCAAACAAATGGGTTTATAGGCTGAAAGAGGAAGATTGAGGTAGAAAAGATTTAAAGTTAGTTTAGTTGTAAAAGGATTTGCATAGAAAAAAGGTATTGATTTTGATGAGATTTTTTCTCTGGTTGTAAAGATGACTTCTATTCGTATTGTTTTAAGTATTGTGGTTGCTGAAGATTTGCATTTAGAACAGCTAGATGTGAAAACTATATTTTTCTATGTTGATTTGGAGGAGGAGATATATATGGAACAACCACAGGGATTTGAGCTCAAAGGTAAGGAGAAATTAGTGTGTAGATTGAAGAAGAGTTTATGTCTTGAAACAAGTACATCAGCAATGGTATTTGAAATTTGATAGTTTTATGGCTGAGAACCAGTGTAATTCTAACCATTGTGTTAATTTTAAGAGGTTGGATTATAGTGAAAGCTACATTATTTTATGTTTATATGTTGATGACATGCTTGTAGTAGGGTTTAACATAGATCACATAAGAGAGTTAAAACAATAGTTAGCATTATCGTTTTCTAAGAAGGATTTGGGGGCAGCAAAAGAAATCCTTGGTATGAAAATTTGTAGAGATAGGAAGAATAAAAAATTGACTTTATCTTAGGTTGATTATGTTGAAAAGGTGTTGCAGAGATTCCATATGGAGAATGCAGCAAAAGCTATCAGCACACTTTTGCCTAGTCATTTGAAATTGACTAAGAGATGTGTCCTAAGACACAAGAGGAGGAAGAAAAAATGTCGAAGGTACCATATGCTTCAATTGTAGGAAGTTTAATATATGCCATGGTATGCACGAGACCGGATATTGCACATACTGTAGGAGTCATAGGAAGGTATATGAGTAATCCCAGATTAGAGCATTGGAATGCGGTAAAATGGATTCTTAGATATTTGAGAGGTAGATCTAGTAAACATTTATGTTTTGGGGCCTCTAATACTGATTTAGTAGGCTATGTGGACTCAGATTTGGCAAGGGATATTGATACCAGGTGGAGTACTACAGGTTATGTCTTTACTATAGGTGGGATAGTGGTGAGTTGGATCTCCATGTTGCAAAAGGTGGTTGCTTTATCAACCACGGAGATAGAGTATGTAGCTGCAACAGAGACAAGTAAGGAGATGATTTAGCTACAATCTTTCATGGAAGAATTGGAAAAACAATAGGCTAACAATTATTTGTTTATAGATAGTTAGAGTGCCATACATCTTGCAAAGAATTTTGTCTTGCATTCAAAGACCAAACACATACAGCTAAGGTATGACTTCATTTGATTGGTGTTGGATGATGGACAATTACAGATGGAAAAGATACATACAGATGAAAATCCAATAGATATGTATACAAAGGAAGTGACAAGGGAGAAGTTGAGCTCCTCTTCAGCTTCGATTGGTCTTCAAGACTGAAAACAATAAAATCAGAACAACAGGGTCTAGGGTGTTTATTTCTAGTGGGACCTACAAGGTCAGCAGTGTTATGATCAGTCTCCAAGTGGGATATTGTTGTTATATGGAGCCTAATCAGACTCGAAGGTTAAATATTCCCCACTTTTATCAGCACAGTTTCTCCCCAAATTATTTAACGGGGGTTTGGGGGTAGCGCCCCCAAGATGGGGTCAAGGGGCAGTGCCCCTTGCGGGGTCTAGGGGTAGCGCTATTGAGTTGCAAGGATTGTTAATTGTAATCAGTTTGATTTACTGGATAATAATATTGGACTCTCTATTGGTGGATGTAGCCCAAGTTTGAGTGAACCATGTTATAAATTGTCACTCACTATTATTATTTATGTGTATTTTCATTCCTCTATTTAATCTTTATTTGCATGTAATTGATATCTCCTGCATGCAATTCCTAGCAATATTCTCCCAATTGCCTAACTTCCAACCAATATTCAGGATTAGGATTTTGGCACAAGCTCTCAGAAAATTCCACAAACTAGAACCATTGGGGGTATTGCTTTTAAAGAGATTTCCAATATCATTCTGGAGCCATTGGGGGTATTTCTTATAAAGAGAATCCCAATATCATTCTAGAGGTAATTGTTGTTACATGGAGCCTAATCAGACTCAGAGGTTAAATTTTTCCCACTTTTATCAGCACGGTTTCCCCCCAAATTATTTAACGAGGGAGTGCAGGGGGGGCAGAACCCCACCTGCGGGGCTCGGGGGGCTTATCCCCCCAGCGAGGGCCTGAGGGCGGAGCCCACGATGGGGGTCTGGGGGCAACACCCCTAACAGGGGTTGCTAGGGGCAGCACCCCTGAAGAAAAAATTGCATATTATTTTATAAAGGCGTTGAGAGTTATTTTTCTATTAGCTGACATAAAAAGCCCTATTTTTTTAACCAACATAAGGCTTGGTAAAAGCAGCTAAGGGTTAGGGTTTTCTGGGGATATTGTATTGTAGCATTTTGTAGCTGTATTGAGTTGCAAGGATTACTAGTTGTAATCAGTTTGATTTATTGGATAATAATATTAGACTCTCTATTGGTGGATGTAGCCCAAGTTTGGGTGAACCACGTTAAAACTTGTCTCTCGCTATTATTATTTCTGTGTATTTTCATTCCTCTGTTTAATCTTTATTTACATTTAATTTATATCTTTTGTCAGCTAACCCTAACAGTACTTAGCTTGGATTATCTTTCTCCAAAGATGATATTTCTTCCATAAATGTGCCATACCAACTTGGCTCCTAAGGCATTGTTCATATTCTTGCAATTCCTAAAGCCCAATCCACTACTTTTCAATGGACTACATACTGAAGCCCATTTCACAATATTAATTTTGAATTGATTTTTGTTACCTTGCCATAGGAAAGTATGCTGAGTTGATTCTATAGTTTTAGCCACTCTACTAGGTATCTGAAATACTATCATTGTGTAAATTGGAACAACTGACAAAGAAGCCTTGATCAAAGATATTTTTCTGACCAATGAGAGCCATCTCCCTTTCCATGATGCTAGCATACTTTGTATTCAATCAATCAGCCCCTTCCATTCTAAATATGAAGATCTATTTTCAATGAGAGTTATTCTAAGAGTTTTGCTTAGTAGGTCATCTTCTTCAAACCCTAAATTTCTCTAAATATCCATCCTTTCCATACATATATCTTTCAAAAAGAAAATCCTTGACTTGGCATTATTCACTTTCTGGCCTGTAGCCTTTTCGTATTGTTCCAATATCCTGTTGATGCACCTTGCTTCCCTCATCGAAGCCTCACTGAATAACAGAGTGTCCTCTAAGAATTGTAGATGAGTAATATTATTAATCCCTAAGGAGACCTACAATCCTTTTAGGTTACCTTCCCTCAACTCCTTCTTTACTGCTCTTCCAAATACTTCCATGACTAATAAAAAGAGGAAAGGGGCCAAAGGGTCCCCTGCCTCAATCCCCTTTTAGTGATGAAGAAATCCGTTGCCACACCATTGATAAGGATTGTATAATATGCCAAAGAGATAGAAATGAAAACCCAATCACACTAATCTTTACTAAATCTAGAAAATTTCTCATTATTTAGATAAGAAACTCCCATGCAACTTTATCATAATCCTTATTCATGTCCAACTTGACAATCATTCCATCTCTTTTCTTTACCTTGGCTGAATGAATAATTTCATGTGCTACAACAATACCATTAGTAATCTTCCTACCTTTAAGAAATCCACTTTGCTCCTCTAATATAACACTTTCCAAGCACTTCTTAAGTCTATTAGACATAGCCTTTGTGACTATTTTATACATAGTGTTACATAATGCTATAGGTCTATACTCATCAAGGTATTTTGGTTCTCTATTCTTTGGAATCAAAGCAATGTAAGTGGAGAATATCCAAGACTTTAACATTGACTTCTTCCTCCTACATTCATCTACCACCCTTGACACTTCCTCACCCACTATGTTCTAATATTTTTGAAAGAACTCCACTTGCAATCCATTAGGCCCTGGAGACTTCCTAGCACCCAAAGAAAATGTAGCATTTTTTATCACCTCTTTTGTGAAGGGAGCTAATAATCTTTCATTCTGAGAGTTTCTTGTTATATGAGGATTGTTATTAAGAAGTATCTCATGTGCCTGGACCGCTCCACCTTAGGTTCCTCACCTAGCAATTGTTGGAAGAAGATTCTAACTTCTATCTTTATAGCCTCTTAATCTTCCATTACTGAGCTAGATTTTCAAGATTTTATTTGCCTACCTCCTAATCTTAGTGGACATGTGAAAGAACTTTGTATTTTGGTCACCCTTCTTTAACCACTTAACTCATGATTTTAGGAACCATAATATCTCTTCCATTCTCAAAATTCTCCCATGTTCTTCCATCAGTTCCTTTTCTTTTCCACTTAGATCAGTTGAGAATCCATTCTTCATAATAGCATCATCCACCTCTTTTATTTCTTCTTCCACCTTATTTTTATTTTCAATTATATCATTGATCAACAGGATTCCTGAGCTAGGGGCCAATAGTATAGGAGATAGACTCTATAAATATCTCCTCTTCTTCTTTAGGCTCTGCAGGACCAAGGGGGGTATTCCCTACTCAACATCCATAAAATATAACTATGCAAAGACTGGGATGCTAACACAAAGCAGATAAATCCTATATTATGCAGACCAAAACTGTGTAAGAAGTACAAAGGGGCTAGCTTCGGGCCTATATTTAGTTGTAGACAGAGGATTTTGATCCTAAAACTACTTCTAAAGTCCTAAAAGGTTTATATATGAAGTTTGAGTTGATTTTATATTTGGATACAAAACTGAGACTTTGGGTTGCAACCTCAGTACAAAACTGGATCGGTGCCTATCCAGGGCTCGGAGTCAATAGACATACACATGTGAATGGCCAGCATGAACATAGACCAAAGACTGGATATCAAGAGGATTTCTAGTATCTGCCTTACAGATATTTCCCAAAACTTAGGTGCTTAATCATTCATACTTAATGGTATCCCTACTGCATCACATTTTCTCAATGGTTAACCCAAAACATTTAATTTGTTCCTTGAACAAAAGTAGGAGATTAAACATTCAATATAGAAGAGTTATATTCCTGAACCTTGACAACCCTTAGTTATCTTGATTCAAAAGAAAATATGCCCAAAGCTTGGAGACAAATGATTAAACATATGCACAGAGCATTTCTCATATAAAACAACATGAAACTAGTGAATTCATGCATAAAACATACAAACTGAGACTCATAAACTCACAAGATAGCCAAGACAGAGCCACCAATGAAGTAGTACCTTATTACAACACTAAATTTGTCTAGTTTTCAACAACAAAATGAATAACACAGTTTGGCTTTTATACCAAGACTGTGTACCTAGCAAAATTTTATTTACAAGGCAAATCAAAAATCCACCAGATTCAATGCATGAGGAATGGCGCTCAGAAATATTTAATGCTACGGAGAAACAAAGAGGAAAGAGCAGGTGGAATCAGGATCTACACCACCGCTCCAGGACTTTCATCTTCAATCGGGTGGTTGACCTGTCCTTTCCGTCGTCCATCCTCTGCAAATCCACCATCAATCCTTCATCTACCTGTGGGATGCAACAACAAATGCATCTAGAGATTTTCCCACTCAAAAATGGCTATACACGCTCAGGAAAAACCATCCCTACAGGTTCAAAACAAGGGCGTCGATCCACTCCTATCACTGAGACAGATTCAATGCATGAGGAATGGCGCTCAGAAATATTTAATGCTACGGAGAAACAAAGAGGAAAGAGCAGGTGGAATCAGGATCTACACCACCGCTCCAGGACTTTCATCTTCAATCGGGTGGTTGACCTGTCCTTTCCGTCGTCCATCCTCTGCAAATCCACCATCAATCCTTCATCTACCTGTGGGATGCAACAACAAATGCATCTAGAGATTTTCCCACTCAAAAATGGCTATACACGCTCAGGAAAAACCATCCCTACAGGTTCAAAACAAGGGCGTCGATCCACTCCTATCACTGAGATCCACATCTCAAAATCTCACTGACTAGTTGTCGGCTAGTGAAAACGTGCCACGTAGGCACCTCATGATTCTATCACTAGCTTTTCGCTTCTTCATTTTGCCCTTTTTGCCCTTGTATATGCATGAGCAAATGCATATACAAACGCCACTGTTCACCTGCCAAAATCCCATGTATATGCAAGAGCAAATGCATATACAACTTTTCATCATACAAGGAGGACCCCAATTTAGAGAAAATTGGAATTTTCAATCAGGTCCACCTTGTATCCTCCTTCCTTGCATGTTTCCTTGTATATGCGCATATACAAATGCCTCATATATACAAGGCGGATCTCAAAAATTTATCCGTCGCATCTAACTTCTTATTTGGGTCCAGAATGCATATTTCTTCATTGTATATCCGAAAGTATATATTTTTTTTGTATGTTGAATATACAAATACAAACATACAAGCAGGGAATCCACTCAGAATATTCCATATACATACTTCCCTTGTATATTGAACATGTACAAACCTGTTTGTATAAAACTGCAGCGGGCCCCACCAAATGCATCTCTAATGCACTATAGCAAACGTATGTGTGCCAGCCTTTGTACATTTTTCAATGTACATTTCCATTGTATGTCGAATATACAAATACAATGTACAAGACCCAATATACAAGTGGGAATATTCTAAGGAATATACCTACTAACTGTTGTATGTCTGAACATACAAGCCAAATACACATGCGACCTAATATGCAAGCAACGAATATTCCTGGAATCTTCGATGTATATTCCGCCTTTGCACATCTTCATTTTGAACTTGATATGCATTTGGAAATGCATACAACTATAGAATATTCCTAGGAATCTTTGAAAGATTCCCGCTTGTATATGCAACCCAATATGCATCTAAAATGCCCATAACTTAGTTTTTTCATCATTTTGGAAGCCGATTGAGATTTTTGCAAGCCTGTCAACATACATTTCACCTTTGCATACACAGAATCTAGCATTTTTCTCAAGTGTGATAGGAAAAAGCAGTAAAATACTGCATGTAGGTCAAGGAGCAATTCAAACTAAGGCACTAAGGGCTTGTGGGAATATACACAGGAACCTGCAAACCCAATTTCAACACCCTAACCCTAGGTGAACACCACTAGTGGCTCCGACTGGGGATGTGTAGACACAAGATTGCAGCAAGAACCAAGCAATTCCAAGGCAGACCAGACAAAACACAAAACTTAAAACATGACAGACTATACAAGGCATGTACAAAATATTTACATCTAGTTTACAATGTGCACAGAAGTTACCCATTTATGAGAAGTAGGGCTTTAGGAACTAACCATGCACAGGTAATTCCAACAATTCACCGCTTAGGGCCTAGAGAAAATAGGAATCTTCTCCATGAGTGTCGCTGATTTGGTATGGGCCCATCCATAAGGGCTCAAATTTACCATGTTTGCCCTTGTCCTGGTTCCTTGCATTCCAAACAAGGACCAAATCATCCATCTGAAACTTCCTCTCTGTAGCCCTTTTATCAAATAGATATTTTACCTTTTGTTGTCTCTTGATGTTTGTTTTCTGTGCCTCCCTTCTCATTTCATCTAGTGCAACCATCTGATTTATTCTTTCAGTCATTGAGTCCTCAATCTCCTCCTCATTTTCTTGTATGAATTTATAAACTAGTAGGAATCTAGCTGTTGTACCATATACTAATTCGAATGGTGACGCTCCAGTTACTTTCTTCATTGTCACTCTATCAGCCCATAATGCCATTTTCAGCTTCAAATCCCAAGCCCTTTTGTTTTTACCTACCATCCTTTTGACGATCTACATGAGACTTTTGTTGCTTGACTCTGCGTGACCATTTCCATGTGGATGATATGGTGATGCATGTAAGAAATTTATTCCATAGTTGTTGCAAAAATCAACAAATTCACTAGACTTGAAGCACATTGCATTGTCTATGACCAATTTGGCTAGTATTCCAAATTTGATAATAATATTTTCTATAAGGAAATCCATTACCACTTTGCTTGTAGCTTTCTTAGTTGGAATGGCCTTAATCCATTTAGTGAAGTAATCAGTAGCAACCAAAATCCAACTGTGTCCACCTGATTTTTATGAGATTTCCCCTATGAAATCAATTCTCCATTGCTGAAATGGAGCTTCTATAGTTATAGTCCTAAGGGGCAATGCACCTTCATATTTTAGCTTTCCTAAAAACCTCTGGGAAGGATAGCATTTTCTTACCATTCTTTGTGCATCTGAGAAGAGAGTTGGCCACTAGTAGCCTGCTCTAAGAATTTTGTAGGCTATAGTCCGGGCAGTATAGTGTCCACCACATACTCCATCATGCATGTCACTTAAAATATCTCTAGCCTAATCCTTATTTACACATCTGAGCAATACACCATCAGGATTCTTCCAATACAGGTCTCCTTGAACAATGATGTATTTAATAGCATGTAGCTTCAAAGTCCTCTTTTGATTACCACTGAGATGGGAAGGATAGTTCAAATTCTGCAAATAATATACTATGTCCTTATACCACTCAGATTCTAACATATTTATAATTTCATTATGCACTATATTCACTTGGCATGCCTCTAGATTTGATTGTGTCATCAATTTTGCCAAACTTTGTCCTCTTACTAATTTTGTGATCTGTATTTCAATGTTGAACTCCTGCAATTTGTTTATCCATCTACACCTCCTTCCAGTTACCTCCTATTGAGTAAAAATATATTTGATTGTTGCATGAGGCACATATGCAACTATCTGAGAGCCCACCAAATATGGCTTAAAACTCTTGACTGCTCTAACCAATGCATATGCCTGCTTCTCCATGATGTCATATTTCAATTCAGCGGCCTGCAATGACCTACTAAAGAAAGCAATAGGTTGTTCAAACCCTTCTTCATTCTTCTGCAATAAGCATGCAGCAATAGTATGGAAAGAAGCAAATGAAAACAATTGAAATGGCTTAGAAAAATTAGGAGATTTTAACATAGGAGCCATCTTTATTGCCTCTTTTATGTCTTGAAATGATTTGGTTGCTTCATCTTCCCATTTGACAGTTGCACCCTTCTTCATCATTTTAGAGATATCTTTGGTGGTCTCTGCAAAGTTAGGCACAAATCTTCTAACAAAGTTAATTTGTCCAAAGAAGGATTGGACACCTTTCACTATTTTAGGGATTTGGATTTTGTCAATTGTAGCCACCCTCTCAGGATCAATCCTGACTCCATCCTTGGAAACAATGTGCCCAAGCAATTTTCCTTCCACAACCCCAAAAGTATATTTCTTTGGGTTGAGTGAGATGCCGTACTCTAATGCTCTAATAAAAATCTACTCCAAGTGCATACAGTGCTGCTCTTCTTTCTTTGAAAAGGTAGTTAAGTCATCTTGATACACAACCAAGATTGAATCGATCAATCCTGCAAAAGCAACATCCATTGCCCTTTGAAATGTGGCACCTGCATTTGTCAGTCCAAATGGTTTTCTCACATATACATAGGTTCCCCATGGAGTGGTGAAAGTAGTTTTGTACTGCTTAGATTCCTTCACTTTCACTTGATTGTACCCTGAAAATCCATCCATCATAGATAAAAGTTCACAGCCAATCACCTTCTGCAACATGGCCTCCATGTTTGGCAATGGATAATTGTCCTTTAAAGAAGATACATTTAAGTTTCTAAAGTCCACACAAAGTCTTATGTCTCCATTCTTTTTTCTGACTGGGACAAGGTTAGACACCCAGGTTGAATGTCTGATAGGCATGATTATTCCAGCCTCCATAACCTTCATAAGCTCTTCTTGCATTTTAGGAGCTAAAGTTGGGTTGATAGGTCTTTGTTTTTGTCTAAATGGTTTAACTCCAGGCTTCAAAGGGATTTCATGCTAAAATAAATCCTCTCTATAAGCTTTCAGGTCCTCATATGACTAGGCAAAAACATGCTTATATCTTCTCAGTAATGCAATCAGCATAGTTCTGATATGTGGTTTGAGTTGTTTGCCAATGTATACCCTTTTGGGGGCATGAAATGTTCCCAAGTTTATCTCCTCTAAATCATTCTTGTTTGTTGGAGATGCCTTTGTAATAAATTGATCCCTATTGTCAAAAGCTCTCTCTAAAGCAACCAGCCCTCTAGGGATTTATTTATCTTGAGTTGAATTACCTCCTTCCCCAAGAGAGTTTCTTTTCCATCTACAACCTCTACAAGGTTTTGAAAATCTATTTCTTGTTTCTCATACTCATCAATGCAATGTAGAAATCTCAGTAAATCTTTATCATCATCAAACACTTGCCAGTTGCACACATTATCTGGTACTGCAGGTCTAAGCTTGACTTCAACATTTGTGACATCTGATAGAGCGATATCATCTGGCCTTATAGCTACATTAGCTAGAAAATCTGCCCTGACATTTTTTGATCTCTCTATCTAGTTTATTGAGAAAGCATCAAACAATTCAATAGTATCCGAAGTAGCATGTTTATACTATCTTAACCTTTTATTTTTTGATGCATACTTATCTCTGACTTGGGAAACAACTAACTCTGAATCACCAAATACTTTGAGTATCTTAATTCCATGCTTCAGAGCAACATTCAATCCTAACAACAGAGCCTCATACTCTGCAATATTATTTATACAGGCAAACTTCAGCAAGAATGAGAATTTTAGAAGCTTACCAGTTGGAGACAGAAACACAACTCTAGTACTAGAGCCTTCCCTCAAACAAGCTCCATCAAAATACATGGTCCAAAGAGCCTATTGGTCAAGATCTTGAATGCACATATCTCCCTCTTTACCCTCTTTAACATCCGAGACAACTCTGAAATTATCACAGTCAGTATCCACAAAGCATATATGCTCCTCTGACTCTTGATCCTTAATTCTTTCTGATGACCTTTCTTCTCTAATTAGTTTGACATCCTTTCCATTCATAGGGATCATAGCATATGACAGATCTAATTGCATACTCCCGCCAATCAATGCTGCCCACCTTCTTGACAACAACATGCCATACTGTGGTTGGATATCAACAACTGTTATGTTCATTTTGTAGGTCTTTCCAGGATATGTTGCCAATCTGAAATCAACATCTTTCATGATCCCAATGACTGGTACCTCCCTAGCATCCATGGCATAGCATTTCCCACATGCCTTATCTATTTTTAACCCAGCTTGCTACATGATGGCCAAATGCATGATATTCGTTGACACTCCTGAATCAAGCATACAGTTCTTAATTACTTTTCCATTTATGACAAGGGAGACATAAAATGGTTCAACCTGTGAAGGGCATTTTGTCATGGTCATCCCCAGATATACCTCAGGAACTTCATCTTCATCAATGCACTAGGCCTATTTCTTACCCTGAGGTTCATCACTCAACTTGGCTTGATAGGGTACTCCTGAAATTAAGGATACTACTTTTATTTTTGAATTCTTCCACTTTCATCAGCTCCATCAGTGGAACAGAGCCTTTTATTTGCGATAAGACTTGAGTTATGTTAAATGGGGCATAATTTTGTATGATAGTTGTAGCTTGCTCCATGGTTTTACTTCCATCCTGAGATGATCTAGCTTTAGTTTTCATGGCTCCCTGACTGTCATCTTTGATCTAAAAATTTTTGTTTTGATCCTCAGCTTGGGGAACTCTATTTTCTAGTCCTTGATAATCACAACCTATTTTTTGCTTAAAGTTCTGCTTATTATTGCTCCACTGTTTCTTTTGTGGATCAGCCGCTTTATGACCGTGCACTAGCTGACTTATAAAAGTATTCTTTGGTTGGTGTGAATTGCTTACCTGAGCTTTACCCCTGAGATTGTAATTACTTTTGACTTGAGCTACTGCTGCAGCTGTGAAGGCTCTTATTTCTTCATCAGGTCTCCTCAAGTTGTTCAAAAATTTGTGTGAATCATGAGCACAGGCATAGTTGTCTTCATCATCTTCATCATAAGGAAACTACTGATAGGCCTGAATCTCATCATTTGCATTTGCATCAACATTTTGAGAGGGATACTCCCTATTTGTAGACAACATATTAACATTATCATCTTCCATGCAATGCAGCTCATTACACTCATCACATGCAATAGCATTGTTGTATAAGGACTAAGTAATCATACATTGTGACTGTGAGTGAGGCATCTAACATATGATGCACAATGGGGTGTCATTAACAATATTTATAGCCTTCTTCAAAGGATCAGGAGTTTCTTTAACATTTTGAATCCTTTGATTTGTGTTGTGGTGTGGGAGGATTGGTTTACCATTATGCCAATTAGTATTATATGGCATATCATGTAATGATGGTCTTTTTTCCTACCTTTGGTAAACTGGTCTGTCAGGATCTATCCCCTTTTCATTCTTAGCCATTCTATAACTCAGGTCCTTGACAATAGTTGTCAACTTGTCTATTTTGTCCTCAGAAGTAGATGCATTGCCTTGAATAGCTTGAGATTTAGTATTTGGATATTGCAGAATTCTCACATCATCTCTTCTGTTTGTCTTGCCAGATGCTTTTCTATTATTTTCAATATTTGTTGCTATTTTGAAGGCATCCCTAAGGCTGTAAGGACCCTTGTCTCTCAATTCATAAGTTGTCTTGGCATCAAAAGAATTGATGTACAATACTATGCGCATAGGTTCATTAGGCCTCAGGTGATGTGGCAATTTGTTCAACACTTTAGTGAATCTAGCATTGAAATCAGCAACAGGTCTGTTCATTTGATCCTTTGGTAATGCCAGTAAATTCATTAATGAAGAAACTTGGACCAGTTTTGTCACCATACTGTTCTTTGAATATTCTTCTGAAGTCCTCCCATGATGAAATACTTATATCAGGTAGACCTTTGTACCATTCTCTAGCCTCATCAACTAAGGATTGCATAAATAATTTTATGAAAACATCCTCATGTTCAATCTCAAAGTTGTCCATGATATTCTAAAAAGCTTTTAAATGGTCTTCACCTGATACAGTATTATTTCCTGAGAATTTAGGCACTTACAGCCTCACATGTTTGTCAATAGGATTTGGATAACTAGGAATGCCATCAAACACAAGCTATCTAAATTTGTCTAGCTGCATCGGCTGTCTACCAAACTGATTTACATTGGCATTTCTATTTGCATTCTGATTTCTTACATTATCTAATGGTATTCTAGCATTATTTGCATTCTATCTTTGTTCATTACACTAACCCTGGACTTCATTTCTTTGTTGATTTCTCTACATATTTGCATTTTTGAGGGTAGGAATTGAATCATTCTGAGAAACTCTCAGAGCTTGCACTTTCTGTCTCATGTCATCTCTGATCTTCACTGCCTGCAAATATTCTAATTCTGCCCTTAAGTTCTTAATTTCTTCAGCCAATTCCTCCTCTCTGGGCATAGAAGAGGACGGTTTCATTACATTCTGATCATCGTTATCATCCCTTGGAGATCCAGCTTCTTCAAATCTATTAGGGGAGTCATGGAAAGGGCACTCTTGAAACACCCCTAACCTTATTCTCAATCCATCACCCTGCTGTCTTTCATATACATTCCGGATCTCAACCTCAGTGTTTGAAAAATAAGGTATTGTCTGCTCTGAAGATCCAGGATTGTCTTGAATATTATCATTACTTTTGGGGCTAGGAGAACCGTCTTAACTGGCTCGAACAATCCCTTTTTTCCTATACATCATTTTTATAGGTAACTCTTCAAATAGAGTATTACGCTGGGATCTTCTCCCTTGCATACAAATCTTTACTTTACTGGTTAGGAGATTGGTTCAGAGTTGCCACCTATAACTAGGAATTGTTTTCTTTTAAAATAAAGGTTCTTTCACAAAGTTCCCCAGTAGAGTCGATAGTTTCTGTTGGTAACTTTTCCAGACTAGATGCTTATTCCCAGTTATCCCTACAAGGTAGCCATCATTGATCAACAGGATTCTCGGGCCAGAGGCCAATAGTATAGGAGATAGACTCTATAAATATCTCCTCTTCTTCTTTAGGCTCTGCAGGACCAAGGGGGTGTTCCCTACTCAACATCCATAAAATATAACTATGCAAAGACTAGGATGCTAACACAAAGTAGATAAATCCTCTATTATGCAGACCAAAACTATGTAACAAGTATAAAGGGGCTAGCTTCGGGCCTATATTCAGTTGTAGACAGAGGATTTTGATCCTCAAACTACTTCTAAAGTCCTAAAAGGTTTGTATATGAAGTTTGAGTTGATTTTATATTTGGATGCAAAATTGGACTTTGGGTTGCAACCTCAATACAAAACTGGATCGATGCCTATCCAGGGCTCGAAGTCAATAGACATACACATGTGAATGGCCAACATGAACATAGACCAAAGACTGGATATCAAGGGGATTTCTAGTATCTGCCTTACAGGTATTTCCCAAAACTTAGGTGCTTAATCATTCATACTTAACGGTATCCCTACTGCATCACATTTTCTCAATGGTTAACCTGAAACATTTAATTTGTTCCTTGAACAAAAGTAGGAGATTAAACATTCAATATAGAAGAGTTATATTCCTGAACCTTAAGAACCCTTAGTTATCTTGATTCAAAAGAAAATATGCCCACAGCTTGGAGACAAATGATTAAACACATGCATAGAGCATTTCTCATATAAAACAACATGAAACTAGTGAATTCATGCATAAAACATACAACATGAGACTCATAAACTCATAAGATAGCCAAGACAGAGCCACCAATGAAGTAGTACCTTATTATAGCACCAAAATTTGTCCAGTTTTCAACAACAACAAAATGAATAACACAGTTTGGCTTTTATACCAAGACTGTGTACCCAGCAAAATTTTATTTACAAGGCAAATCAAAAATCCACCAGATTTAATGCATGAGGAATGGCACTCAGAAATATTCAATGATGTGGAGAAACAAAGAGGAAAGAGCAGGTGGAATCAGGATTTGCACTGCTGTTCCAGGACTTTCATCTTCAATCGGGTGGTTGACCTATCATTTCCGTCATCCATCCTCTGCAAATCCACCATCAATGCTTCATCTACCCACGAGATGCAACGGCAGATGCATCTGGAGATTTTCCCACTCAAAAATGGTCATACACGCTTAGGAAAAACCATCACTATAGGTTCAAAACAAGGCTGTCGATCCACTCCTATCACTAAGATCCATGGCTCAAAATCGCACTGACTAGTTATCGGCTAGTGAAAATGTACCACGTAGGCACCTCATGATTCTATCGCTGGCTTTTCACTTCTTCATTTTGCCCTTTTAGCCCTTGTATATGCATGAGCAAATGCATATACAAATGCCACTATTCACCTGCCAAAAACCCTTGTATATGTAAGAGCAAATGCATATACAACTGTTCATCATACAAGGCGGACCCCAAACTGTTATAGAGCAAATTGGAATTTTCAATCGGGTCCACCTTGTATCCTCCTTCCTTGCATATTTCCTTGTATATGCACATATACAAACGCCTCATACATACAAGGCGGATCTCAAAAATTTATCCGTCACATCTGACTTCTCATTCGGGTCTGGAATGCATATTTCTTCATTGTATATCTGAATGTATATTTTGTTTGTATGTTGAATATACAAACACAAACATACAAGCAGGGAATGCACTCAGAATATTCCATATACATACTTCCCTTCTATATTGAACATGTGCAAACTTGTTTGTATAAAACTACGGCGGGCCCCACCAAATGCATCTCTGATGCACTGCAGCAAACGTATGTGCGCCAGCCTTTGTACATTTTTCAATGTACATTTCCATTGTATGTCGAATATACAAATACAATGTATAAGACCCAATATACAAGTGGGAATATTCCAACGAATATACCTACAATGTATCTTTTCTTTGTATCTAACCATTGTATGTTTGAACATACAAGCCAAATACACATGCGACCTAATATGCAAGCAACGAATATTCCTAGAATCTTCAATGTATATTCCGCCCTTGCACATCTTCCTTTTGAACCCGATATGCATTTGGAAATGCATACAACTGCAGAATATTCCTGGGAATCTTTAGAATATTCCTGGGAATCTTCAAAAGATTCCCACTTGTATATGCAACCTGATATGCATCTAAAATGCCCATAACTCAGTTTTTTCATCATTTTGGAAGCCGATTGAGATTTTTGCAAGCCTGCCAACATACATTTCACCTTTGCATACACAAAATCTAGCATTTTTCTCAAGTGTGATAGGAAAAAGTAGTAAAATACTACATGTAGGTCGAGGAGCAATTCAAACTAAGGCAATAGGGGCTTGTGGGAATAAACACAGGAACCTGCAGACCCAATTTCAGAATCCTAACCCTAGGTGAACACCACCAAGTTGCAAGGATTGCTGGTTGTAATCGGTTTTGATTTACAGGATAATAATATTGGACTCTTTGTTGGTGGATGTTGCCCGGGTTTGGGTGAACCATGTTAAAACTTGTCTCTTGTTGTTATTCTTTCTATGTATTTTCATTCCTCTGTTTAATCTTTATTTGCATTTAATTGATATCTTCTGCCAGCTAACCCTAACATTCCTAATTCTATTAACTTGCAAAGAAATAGACCTATGATCTGATCCCCCATAATTAACTAATTTAGAATGAAAGACATCTAAATCCCATAGCCATTCTTAGTAGACTAAAAATCTTTCTAGTCTACCCAGAATATTGTCTTCTCCCATCCTCCTATTATTCCATGTAAACCACCCTGCTTTGGGCTTCATATCCATTAGAGCTAGGTATTTGCAAAATATTTTGAATTTAAAGGCTTAACCTAAATTAGATAATGCTCCCCATTTTTCTCCTCCGAAGACATGATAACATTGAAATCCCCCCTACAATCCACTTTCTATCTTCATGATTCTTCCTAAATCTCTTGATGTAGTCTCATATCTCAATCCTATCTTTCTCTAAATTTGGTGCATAAATGTTGGATATAACAATATTCTGGTTATCCCATAAATTCTTAAGGTTAATAGATAAACAATTGGAATTTCCTTCTATTAACATACCTACAAATCTAAGTTTGTTCTAAAGAGTTTCTAGGCCTCACACTATTCCTTCCACATCTATTGCATAACGATCCCCATTCCTCAAAATTCTAGGGACGAAATCCTTCAACCTTGCTTCTTCAATTTTAGTTTCTTAGATCAAAATGATGTCTATACATTTTGTTTCAATCAATTGTTTTAACAAATAGTGTTTCTCTAGGCCATTAAGGCCCCGAATATTCCAACTCATTATCTTCATCGATATTTCCCTATAGGGAGGTGCTTGCCTCCAACCTTGAAATTTTTTTCAAGGACTCCTAAGTTCCATTCTCAATCTCCTCCAGGGTGTTTTGTTTATCCTTGAAGGTTTCTATCTTCCTACCTTTGATATTTGAGATGCCTACATCCATACCTATAGGATTCATGCCTCCATTTTTCCTAGAGCTTCTAGTTACCATAGTCCACGAATTTTCTTTATCACCTGTGTCCTCCACCTCATCAACCAAGATACTTCCTTCTCTATTAGCCCCTTCCCTAATTCCTTTGAATTGCTAAGAATTTCCATCCTCTTTATTCTTCTCTGGATCATTTTGATTTTTAATGCTCCTGAAGGTCTCCTGACTTGGGCTTTACCCACTTTTATCTCTCTTTGAAGGATCTAGAGCATTATGCTCTATCTTTGAAACCATTGGCTTCAACACATCTTTGGCTTCAAAACATCATCCTGGGGTCTCCCTTTGTCTTCTTCCTTATTTTTCTTTTGAGATCAAGGAGGAACCAAAGGTATTTCTTCTATTCCTACACCTTTTCCCCTACAATTCCTTGCTATGTACCCTACTTTCCAACCCCTAAAGCACCTAATCGAGAGGCACTCATAATCAAGATCCTGATTTATTTCTCCTAAAATCAAACACAGCCAAATTGAGTTTTTGATTGGATTACTCAAATTTATCCTGACGCAGACACTCACATATGTCACCAACTACCTACCTCATGTGGATTTTGTACAATATACATATTCACCCAACGAATTCCCTATTAACTTGAAGATTTCCTTTGTCCATAGCTCCATTGGAAGCTTATACAATCTAATCCATAATGGAGCATCCTTAATTAATTATTTGTGAGAATCAAATCCCAATGACCATTGCCTCATATATAATCTTGCATTGCCTATGAACCATGGACCTCCCCGCAAGACATTATCCCTTTCGAATTCAGAGAATCCTAATGCTAGGAAACTAACTTCCAGGTAAAGACCAGACCAATTCTTCCCAATCCAAGATTTGATTATGTCTATAAACAACCATATCCTAGCAAATTTTGCAATAATGACCTTTTTTTTCAATTTCTCTACCTCCAAGTTGAGGAAGATGTCTGGAATTTTTATGCTCATGATTTCTTCCAAAAATTTGACACTGGCAGTGCCTGGACCAATCTTAATGAACTTGTTATTCCTTTCTTCTTCCCTAGTGTCGATCACAAGTTCTTGCAGATATTCACCTAGAGTCTGAGTTTTCAAACAATCTTCGCCCCTTCTGCTTCTACTCCCTCTGATTAGAATATATATATATACCTTAAATTAATATATATTTTATATATATTACTCTATATATAAATATAAATTTACATAAGAGGTGGATAAGTTATATGAGAAAAGGGATGTATATAACTCTTAAGTAATTAAAATAAAATTATATTATTATAATACTTTACATTAATATATATTATATATAGTCCTATATCTTAAAAATGTATTTTAAAATAACCTTTATATATAATCTATATTTATAGAATAACTCTTAAGTAAATAATATAACTCCTTAAGTAAATAAAACTAATTCAAGATTGATATCTTTGAGCATTTTAATTTTTTCTAGATAGATGTATTTAACATATTATATATAAAAACCTATAAAATATGAGATGTTATATTATATAAAGAGGGGTTCAATAATTAAAATAAATTTATATGAAAAAAGATATATATATACAAACCCCTTTTACACACACACAAAGATAACTCTTAAGTAGTTAATTTATATTATTATAATACCTTACATTAATATATATTATATGTAATTCTCTATATATAAATATATAGATTTACATAAGAGGTGGATAAGTTATATGTATTTAAAAGTGTTGAATCTTGAGTTAAATTCATTTATTTAAAGAGTTACTTTATTTAATTAAGAGTTATAATATATATATATATATATATATATATATATATATATATATATATATATATATATATATATATGGAAAGAGAACCTAATATGCACCTTCCAGTATCCTATGTTTTTTTTAATTCTATATTCAATAACTTGATACAAGCACATACTATACTATCCTTAAAGAAAAAAAAACATAGATGATTTCCCATCATATTAACCATTAGAGGAAAGATAATGTCACTTACAAATCTAAGTAAGTTTTGGCAGCATAACATGTAAATTAACACTTTAAGAACATGAAAGAAAAAGAATAGAAAAAAGATACATAGAAGACAAAAGACACCAATATATGAGGGGAAAACCCTTTCAAGTAAAACACCTCACAGTCTAAAGCATCGAACCAATGTATTAATCTCCAACAACAAACATGTTACAATACAGTTTTAGGCTCAAAGCCTTAACATGGAGATTTACATCTTGCTTCTCTGGATGAGAACCGACAACATAACCATACATAAAACTCTCCTCACAAATGACTCCTCAAGCATTCAATTTATGGGAGTTTCAATCAAATCCACCATAAAATAGAAAGTTACTTACACCTCTTAAATCATAACTGACTCTCCAAATATGGTGCTCCATTTTTGGCTCCTAAAATCATGCTTGTCAAGTTTCCAAGGTAACTCCCTCTTTAAAACTCTTTCCATTCTAGCAACTCTTACACACATTACAAGTTGACATAGTTGCATTTAGCAACTTCCATGACACTAAGTGATAAATTCAAATTACCAAAATACCAACTACAAGTGACACGTAGTGCCACTCAAAGTGGGATGCCCAAAATATGTGTGACATGCATAATAAGTACACATAAATAAATATTTCAAATATAAGGACTTGCAGGTGTACATGAAACACCTAATTCCATCATTCTCCCACTTGTTGTATAGCTTGCAAGAGCCAAAGGGAAACACAACCAATCTGTGAACCACCATGGTTACCATACTATCTAATTGAACTCCATTGTGCTCACAAGTTTTGTAGAGCACTTGCAACATCTTCCAAGTGATCACCAACATGACAAAAGATTAGAATTCTAAAAAACATGATGAAACACTAAATTTCACATAGACACACTAATGTATCCAACTTCAAACCCATTACTAGAACACAACTCAAAAGTCCAAACTTCCTCTGAAACAAGATCGAGCATGAATTCTCTAGAAAAGTCAGAACAACAACCACAACTAGTTGTTTACGTCTAACTAAAAAAACCACGATTGATAGACCTTCTGCACATGACATACCCTACCCATACTACAACTCTTATCCTTGTATAATCCATTGTCCTACTCAACGTTACCTTCTCCCATGATAACAAACACACCAAAGCCATTGATGTGAAAAAATCCTAAAAACAATTGACACTACAGTCCAATGAAAAGTAATCTAACAAAGACACACATACATCCTAGGACTCATACTGCATGAGCAATGTCAACCAAAGTAACTCAAAGTCTACCAATCGACACTTACATAAAAGTGTGGCTAATAATCAAATCATGTAATACAAAGAACAATCACAATGATTTGCAAACTACAACCTACTTGCTACAAAATAGATTATACTTCCAGAACCAATGTTTTGCTCATTCTCTTACCTTTGATCTCCTTCACTTCTCCCAAGTCCTCCACATCTCAAAATATATACATTAAAAGAATAGATATGTTTCTAGAAAATAATAAAGTGCAACAATAGTTGACTACAAATTCAATGATCATACTAGATGAATAAGAACCTCTAGGAAGAAACATAAGACCATAAAGAGAAATTGTAAACCACATCACATTCTTCTACCAACAACACCAAGTGTTATGTTGTGCTAAGTAAGATCTCCTTCACAAAATCCCAATTGAAAATCCTTAAGAACACCCAAATGTTCAATCTCATTAGATCAAACAAAACATATATATCTCACATTACCAAAATTATGTAAGTTTTTCTAACCAAGGAAGATCAAAATCAAATGTCATTCCACAAATAGGAATTTAGCCTAATAACATCTCCAAAACTTCTCATAAATCAAACCATATACCAAAGAAGATAACCATGCCAAATACTCCTCAAATGAACACTCCAAAACTAACAACCATAGCTCAAGATCTATATCCATGAGAAAGCATAAAGAAAAATATATCTAAGAGATGGGAAATACCTCTTAGATGAGTATCCAACAAGTAGACCAAGACTGGGGAATGAGAATGTTCCTCCATGATACACCAAGCCACACTAACTCTCTCTAAGAACAATCTCCTCTTAGGTCCATGAACTCACGTCCATATCTAGGTGAAAGGCTCCTTGGTCTTTCTTGCTAAAACCTCCAAAGAGTAAACATCTCAACAATATTTCTAAACCTAAGAGAACTCTAGCCTCACCCACAGGGCTTAAATTTGAAGTTGTGTAGCCTTATTTAAAGATTTTAGCTGTAAAATAAAATTTAAATAAATATTTGACTATATTGATATACTTGTAATTTATTTTTAAACCTGTAAATAAAACAATTAATATGAAAATCTGATTATATGTATATATATTCTTTTTATTTTTAAATTTTTTAATAGGAACTATTATTTAAGAAAAAAATTCCCAAATTTTTAGATTTGTTTTTTAATAGAATATATTCATTCTAAATTTCTAGTTTTCCCTTTTATTTTTAATTTTTTTAATAAGAACTTCTATTATTTAAGAAAAAAATTCTCAAATTTTTAGATTTGTTTTTTTTTAAGAATATATTCATTCTAGAAATGCTTTTTCAGTACAACTCTCTAAGCTTTATATATATATTATTTTATTTTTTAATTTTTTAATTGGAACTTCTATTATTTTAAATAAAATTCCTTAGGTTTGTTTTTTTTAATAAAATATTTTATTTATCCTAGGCTTTTTCAACACAACTTTCTAAGCTTTTGTTGCACATCAAAAATAGTGAAATAGAAAGAATAGAAAGAATTGGAATTTGACTTGCATTTAAAAAAATTCATTGTCATGTGAAAGGCAATAATTCCTATTAAACTGTAGGAAAAAATTCCTTGACAAGCAAGGTGGACTGTCAAATTTAAGCCCTACTCACCCAGGTCTCCAAGTATCCATGAACACCTACAACTAATCAATACATGCTAAGTTCCAAATGCAACACCATACTATCATGAAGCTCCCAAGCACATGACCAATGTACTCAATACCAAGATAACTCCAATAGATCACTGTCAAAACTCCCACTACATATATGCAAAATCCATGAACACATACAACATCATGATCTAACATCTCCTCCTAGGAGATCACATGCTTCCATGAACCTATCTTTCCAAAGGGGCACCATCATGTGAAAACTCCAATCTAGAATCAAGAGTCCACCATGGCACAATACCAAAATAATCATCGAAATAAGATTTATTTGTTAAAACCAACAAGTCCTAATACCATCTCCAATCACATGAAGATAACCATCCTCTAATACTAGAACTCAAGATGTCAAAATACTTTCATAGCATACAAGAATAAATAGTATATTTATATTTTTAAAAATATATCTAAAGTACGCCAAGGGATATCTCTTTTCCATAGTTTATTTGAAAAAGAAATTGGAAAAAAAAAAACCAAAAATGAAATTGGAAAAAATTAAAAATAAAAACTAAAAAAGAAATTGGAAAAAATAAAAAATAAAAACCAAAAAATAAATTGGAAAAAATAAAAACTAAAAACTAAAAAAGAAATTGGAAAAGATCAAAAATCAAAATCAAAAAAGAAATTGAAAATAAGAAAATCACAGAAGCTATGGAACCAAAAAAGAAATTGGACAAGAAATTTTTTCCAATGAATCTTATTTACATGAATTTATTTATTTAAATATTTTATGATTTTTGTTTACATAATCTAAATGTTTACATGAATCTGAATCTTTCAGCGCTTGTTGTGAGTCTAAAACGCCTCTCAATGTAATAATCCAAAAGCCTTAATAACTCTCCACAAGTTTTTCAAACATTAAATCTCAAAAGATATAGCATAAACTCATAACATGAAGATAAATGGGTGGGCAATTTGTAATAATATTCTACTCTTACAAAGAGGGAAAGAGAATGATGATTGAATAAATTGTTGATCAATTTATCATTAAATATTGGCACCTATTCATTAAGAAGTAGAGTCAAAGCCTGAGAGAAATGTAAACACTAATGTAAATTATAAATGAGAACTTGCACTACACTTTATCATGTCAATGTAATGCATATATTCAAGAATCATCACACAACTTGGTCTACTTTAATGATCCATGAATACTCAAAAAACATCCCATATTTAATTCTAAAAATATCACTACAAAGAATTTGTCATGGTTTTATATTCACCATAATGGCAACTAATTAGAAATACACTAGGCTAGCAAATGTGACCTCGAAGATCAATTACAAAATCCCCTAAAAAACTTTAGCTACACAAGGAGACACTCAAATCATGAAAAAGAATTTTCTAGACTAAACATTTCTAGATTTGCACGAAATGAATATAGAGACCTAGGACTTAGACATACAACATTTGATCCCCTAGATTAAACTTAGAACAACCTTGTACAAAAATAGCAAAAATATTTATTATCATGATAAAAACACATATTTATAACATCAAATAACTACCCCTGAACCCCCAAGATGTTCACACCTATTGTAATCTCCAATACTTATAAGATATATTCATTTGATTTTGTTGTAAATGCACCTATAAACGTAATTAGCCGATAGGCTTTTGTATGTGAGCATTGATGTTTGGGAAATTGTCTCATGCCAGAAATTTTTTAAAACTCATTGGTTTTCGTCACGTCGAAAAAGAAATTGTTTCATTTATGAAGGAAAAGGAAATGGAAAACAGTTAAAAGCAACTCACTTAGGTGAGCATATCAAATTGCAAGATTTGAGGTGAGCTAAACAGGAGCACGAACATAAAACAAAAGAATTGCCTTCTGAGGAGTCGATCCAAGGTCGTGGAGGAAATTTATTTTTAAGGTATTTGCATGAGTTCTTTATTTTTCCAGTACATAAATTAAAATATGTTTGCCACAATTTCATTAAGTAGAGAAAAATCAAAATCCCATTATTGCCTTTTTTAAAAATATGCCAAAATTTATTTCAATGCAAGATATTTACATTGCTTCTTTCCATGATTTTTTTTACATGTACTTTATTTAGATAAAAGGGATTTTATCAAAAGATTAGGCAGTTTTTGATTTATAATTTTTAAGTAAAACAAGGGTTTGATCTTATAAAGAATATAACAAGGGCAGCCACATAAAAAACTGGGATGCAATGATAGAGAATGAAGAGATCTAAGTCCCAAGGAACCCTTTTTTTATACGATGACTTCTATGAATAGATTTTCATTACAACTCTTCTTAAGAAAATTGAGTTGTGGCCTTCTGTTTTGGTCATTACGGTCATTTTTAGCTAAATAGCCAGCCTTGCGGAAACCGTTATCTTTAACTTAAAAGAATGTTATGTCACTAAAATGCCTTAGATACATTGATCTGTGTTGTCTATTTATTGAAATTTGGTCACATAATTTCTAATTAAGAAAATCTATCATGTAACACAAGGATTAAAGGGAACTGTTGCTATGTGGCGACTGATCATGCAAATAATGTACACTCGTAATGTATCCTTGCTGGGGTTCGGAGCTGGGTTGGGCCTTGAGCGGGGGTTCGGGGGTGGCAGCCCCTGAGAGTAGGGGTTTGGAGGCACAACTTGTTATAAAACAACAATGTCATTTTTCCCTTTTTTTTGCACATTTGAGGCCAGTAGTTAATTTTTGTTAACTGACAAATAAAAAATGACATTGTAAAACCCTAATTCTAGAAGCTTCCAAAAAGCTTGTTATAAGCGGTTGTGATGTATGTTGCGAGATGGAATTTGTGAGATTGTAATATGTTTTGCACTGGATAATAAAATCATTGGATGGCTAAGTTTCTGTGGATGTAACCCATTTTGGGTGAACCATGTTAAAATTTTGTGTTGATCTCTTTTTTGTTATTCTTCATTGTTATATTTGGGTTATTTAATCTGCATATAATTGTTAGTGTTTATTGCTCCGATTTGTCTGAACCCTAGCAAGAACTACTGGAGGAGGGAAAATTAAGATTTTGTAAGTCTTTTTTACTTTTTGTTGTTATTGTTAAATATGGCAGACAATATGCACAATTCAATTTGTGAGAAGACTTGCAATGCCAACTGCTTTTTCTTATAATATCCATGTGTTCCCTTGTGAAGTGTGATCAAATTGGGGCCACTGGAGTTATTAGATAACTGACCTAACTGACAAAGAGTTGTTTTACAATAGATCAAATTTTTGTATTTAATATTTATAAACATTTTATGTTTCTGCTAAGTCTTGCCCCTTTTATTAAATAAAAAACAAAACTGAAGGAAACCCAATCTTTTTAATGTTCCCTTGAACTTCCTATTGGCAAATCCCTTGCACCCCTAAAGTTGGAAGTGCTAGTTAATTCATACATTACGACAAAGTAGATATTATCTTCATGTGTAGGTGGAAAATCCACATTAGATTTGATTCTATGTATGACGAGGGAAAATAGACACTTCATGTATGCATGCAAAGCAATCATGCATGCAGTTGATTTCATTAGTTACTATAGCTAAATTTATTGTGGAATGTTGCTCCACCATATGGCAAGGGCTTTATCACTCTCATCATTCCCCAGTAGCAATTTCCTCGACCAGGCACACGAGATTAAAATTTCCCACTACATACATTGCCATGTCTCCAACTTCACCACCCAAGACCTCTAATTATCTCACCGAGGTTGCCTTTCTATGCTTTTCCCTTGGCAATGCACCCAAAACTACCTAGAAATTTGCTCTTTGTTAGGGATGTTAATTAGAATTTGCCATGTCGCCAATCTTTCAACAGCAACTCAACAACCCTCTAACTGCAAAAAAAGACACAGTTATTCACAACATCAACTGGACCTCTTCCTTCCGAAAAGTGGCCAATGATGCTGGAAGAGATCGTGAGCAACTTCAAAAATTAGGCATTGATGCCATTAAACAACGGCTGGAAAGAGATGTTGCTCAACAGGTTGGTATAAACTTGATTTAGTTTCGTTTCAAGGGAAATTGCTAATTGGGTTTTTATATTTTTTGATTGGTAAGTTGAGGGAACGGTTTAAACAGTCAGGTAGTTGCGGTCAATATGTGGGATGTTTATGTGAGAGTGGTAGCTAAGTGTCAGCATTATTCGGCCTCAGTTGGGGGATCACAAATGGGAGCGGCATCTTCTACCAATTACCAGTCCAAGTTCGTGAGCACAGTGGTTCATTATGTATACAAGCTTGGTCGACTCACCAGCCGTGCAAGGTCTTGAATTTATGTCAATGCTGAAACAGAGCCATCTGTAATTAACCACACCCTCATAGAAGACATAGGTAGGCTTGGTTCTTTAATGTAGTTACACGTAATTGTAGTTTAAAGTGCCCTGACACAAATATAGAGGTAAAGCTTTGATCTATATATTGTTATAAGTGCGATCTCTACTTGAAGTATTCTCACAATCATCATAAAACAACTCTTGAAAATTTAGAATGGGAACTTCCCACCACTAGATCCAAATCCATTAGGCATTAATTAGAGGTTATTTTATATTTCTAATTGCATTCTATTAGGTAATGATGGTGATAAATTATGCAGATTACTAACTAATGATAAAAGGTGTCCTTGTTGTAATATAGAGGAAATAGTTTCCGCTTTTAAACCCTAATATGCAACTAGGGACTAGTTTCAATAGACTGTACCATGAAGTTGGTTTAGTTGCATCCAGGTCCCCAAAATGAACAACTTAGGTGATCTCTCCTAGCTGCAAAAGGGTTGTTATTGACTCTAACCTATTAAATGACATTTATTTTGCCTCTTGTTTCTTTGCAATGGGGCATGCCAAAAATGCAAAATCTAGAGAGGTGCACAACATTGTTCATACTACTAACTCATGGAGCTAGATAGTCCAAAGATGTAAGGACCCTCCTATTACTTATCCAAATAGAAGGATACTTTCTTCATATCACAAAATAACATAAGCATTACAAGCTTAGGAATACACAAATTCTATACTAACATAGTAAATTTTACTCCTCACATAATCCTGGTACTTGCATATTGGGAACATCCTTTATTTCCCAGACTACCTACATACCCTTGTATCCACGAGATCAAAGTACATGAGGATTCGATTCATTATGAGTGATATGTAGTTCGGGTTGTTCTATGTTTATGTAACTATATGAGTGGGTACGCAACCCTTTCTAGGTCTAGTTTCCTTAGACAATTATTTGTCGACTACCACCCACTTAGGTGAAACGGGGATGGAATCAGTAAAATAATAAAAACAAACACCTAGGAGGGGTGTTTGACGTTTAAGTCTTGCTTGCAGGTAATGAAAGATTTACGTTTGCAAGTCCAAGGAAGATTTCCGCTCGCTTGGACTTAGCAGTTTGGTTTGGAAGAACACTTACAATTTTTTGATTGCCAAGGTTCTTGAAGGCGAGGCAAGAGCATACAATAGGCAGTGTTCTTGGTTAGATTGACCTTATTTTTCAAAAAAAAAGTCTATGTAGTCAAGTTATTTAACATGCACTATACTATCAATTGATTTCTGATACTTGTCCTAACATTAATCATGTTCTAATTTTAATTTGCTCCTTTAACAACGAACTTTAGTTTGAGTAATGACTTTAATACTCACTAATCAAAACCATGCATCTTAGATTAATAAAGTCTTTAAAAAGAATGACTAAAATTTTGACTCCAAGAAAAGTCAAATAAACTAAAGTAATAGGAAAAACGATTAAATTTTAGAAACATACTTCAACTTGAGCCTTTAGTTATTTATGGCTGGTTTACATCTCTACCACAGTATTTTCATAAGAAATCCCCAAAGATTTAATTTCATAGAAATTCAAATAAGGCCATCCAATAATTTAAGATGAATAAATGATAGGTTACAAACAGAATAGATATTGTTCTAAGATATACTCTCTTGAGCTAATCCCTTAAAATTCACCAACCTACTAAGCAACTGTAAGTTTGTGTAAGTGTAATGTATAAAAGATCTCAAGTTAATAATAAGGAATTGTAATTATGGAAAATATAACAAGCACGGCTTCTCAGCACATTTCATTGCTTCTACTATTGACTTAATTAGATGAGAGACACTTATATTCACTCTACCCTATTACTCCATACACAACCCAAAGATGACCATTAAAATAGATAACTTGCATTATCTTCATAGAAGAAAACCAGAGCTGATAAGGGCGTGGTTCAGTGGTTAAGTCGCTTGGTTGTAGGGCAGCCACCAGAGTTCAAACCCCCACTGGGCCAACGAGCTCGCAGGCCTTACACCTTCATTGGGCCAACGAGCTCGCAGGCTTTACACCTTCGCTGGGCCAATGAGCTCGCGGGTTTGAAGTGTTCTTGCTAAGGGATGAGGTCCCTTGTGTTCTGGCCTCACCGGTTCATTGCTCCAGGCAAAAGCATTCGCGTGGAGGCAGAGGGCGTGTCGCACTAGCGTCGCCGGTCACGTTAAAAAGTTTCCTAGGTGCATTATCTTTAAAAAAAATATAGAAGAAAACCAGACAATCACATCACATGCATGTTTAATTTGTCAAGGACTAACAATGATTAAACATTGAGTACTTAACATCAAGTATACTACATAGACATCCTAATAGTGAGAAATTATTTTTACCTTTCCAAATATCACAAAATCACTTATAATGAGCACCAAACATTTACTTATTATTATATTCTATTGCAAAAGTAATAAAAACTCTATGATCCTAACATAATAGAGTTCAAACATTGAACCAATAAAAAAATAGACACCATGTAACCATACACACATAAAACTCACATGACGATTAATATGAAACATCAAGCATTTATACACATTTTAGATTCACGACCACTACATCCTTTTAGCTAAAACTAAATTGTACAAAAAAGAAACCACTAAGGAGAGAAAGGATTTAAACTTGTGACCCTTTGCCGATAAGGGCATGGTTCGGTGGTTAAGTTACTCAGTTGTAGTGGTGGCCACCTGAGTTCAAACCCCCGATGGGCCAATGAGCTCGCGGGTTTGAAGTGTTCTTGATAGGGGATGAGGTCCCATGTGTTGTGGCCTCACCGGTTCATTGCTCCGAGCAAAAGCATTCACGTGGAGCCAAAGTCGTGTCGCACTAGCGTCGCCGGTCACATTTAAAAGTTTCCTAGGCGCATTTTTAAAAAAAAAAAACTTGCGACCCTTTGATAATTAGGATAGTTTTTCTTTGCCCCATCAATCACGATATAGTCAGTGAGACAATCTTCGACGTCACCCATAAAAGAAAAAATAGAAATGACTTGGTTTACACCATGAACAAAGCTACACAATAGGAATATGACTAGTTAAAATGATGTTGTAGAAGATAGATCACGTCCATAGACTGAGGAGATTTTCTGCACAGTTGAAGGAATTGGCTAGGAAGATGATGTCGACAGGGTATTTCTAGTTTCAAGCCAATTACTTAGTGTTGCGGAAGAGGAGGAAAAAGAATTATTTCTATGCCTCCATAGTGAAAAGTTGGCAATTAAAATTGGAAGAACTTAAACAGCCCGTACATTGTAAAACGTATTGGTAGTCGAAATCCTGCCAACAAACATGTTTGTTGAAATCCGGAACGTCTTAACCAGCCGGTGCGTTGTAAGCGACCGGCTGGTCGACGTTCGTATGGCTGGTCGACCATAGTCGAAAATGCATGTACGGAAGGTCAATAACAGGTGCAGGTCAAAAAATGCGGTCGAATCATTTATTAGGTTTTGTCTACGGATGTTCCTCTTCGACCATCCATACAGTCGGTGAGTTACAACTCACTGGCTGTTTACGTGAGGCGTTGAAATCCTATCGATAAACAGTTGGCACAAAATCATTGCAGGTCGACACAATTACAGGTCCTAAAACTAGTCGACATGTTTGCAGGTTGAAAACACCGAAAATCAGTCAGCACACAACCTGCCGGCTGTTTACAGTGTGCGATAAATAACAATGTAACAGGTTGTTAACATTCAAGCAAAGTAATGTGCAGGCATAATTCCTGTTTATATCCATTAGGAGTTCACCACATGAGTAAATTCTACACAACCTATAACAACCAGATCAGTGCATTAAACATATAATGAAATTTCAACAAGCAATATAGAAAGATTTGAAGTACATTGAAAACAAGATTATACACACGGCATTTGAATTCTCAGAGAAAGCAAGAGAGTAGTAGACGTATATAGTCGAAGTTGAATGGAAAACCACGAATGCAGGAATAATACATACTGGATTGATGACAAGTCCTTAAAGTTTTTCAAGCACACAATAGAAAACGGTGCCCAGCCACATACCAGAAGCAGTGTCTTTTGGTATTTCATGGAAGAGCTTAACCAGCTGGTGCCTTGTAAACGACCAGCTGGTCGAAAACAGTACAGACTGGTGGTCCAAAACAGGTCGATGAGCAGTACAGACAGATTAGTCCAAAGCAGTTGAGTCTGTTTCATCGCTAGTTGGAGTCGACTAGAGGACTGGTCGAAAAATCCGTACAACGGGTCATTTACAAGGCACCAGCTGTTTAGCTGTTTACCATGGCCGATATTTCATATACTATAAACAACTAATATGGCGATTTTATTTGCATACCTTCAACACGGTGCCATCAACGTTGCCTCAGCCCTCTAAGCTCACCACAAGATTGTCTGCAGTTTCAAAACCCCTCCGCAACAATTCCTTCTTAACGCCCAAATCCCACTCCACACTGAGGAGTCAAGACATGCAAATCTTTCCCCAAATAAACAGCCCCGTTCCAAACTAAAGACTTCCTTTTAAGGATTAAACATTTGTTGTTTCTAAAAAGATTAAATTTAATTTTTCTAATTGCAATTGGTTGAGCTAGCTTATTAAAGTAAAAGCAAGATTTTAGATTGGAAAGAAATCTAGAAGATAGGAATGACAATTTAAAAACACGTTAAGGATAAAATGGAATATGATGTTTCTAAACTTATTTAATATTTTTATAATTAAATTATTCTATTTCTAAAAAAAAATTATTATTTCCATTAGGAATTAAATATTATGAACAAAATTAAATCGCTCTTTAAAAAATAGTTATTTTAGTCCTTTACTATTAAAAATAAATAAATACTATTTGAAGCAACTGATAATTAAATTATTTAAGAAAGATAATAAGGATGATTATTAGGGTTATGACAGAAGACTGGGCATGTTTGTGAAGGTGTGAATGTGGCAATGAGCTTAATGGTCAAAAGTGATTCAATAGTGGATAAGTAGTATTCTAGTGCTCAAGGCCAACAATCATACACAAAAAAAGAAGCTATTAATGATTGTTTAGATCAAGATGAGGTTTCTCGTACTATAGAAAAGAAGGGCTTGTAGGTAGGGATGGTGCTTTTAGCCCATGATGCTCCTCCATTTGTACCAAGAATTAAACTATTCCTTTGGGTGTTTCAGCCTTGGATGTGTAGGAGGACAAGCTCAATAATCAAAGCTCGGCTTGATATGTAAATTTTAGCATCTATGTATAAGTTTGGTAGACCTCCATTCATAGGTTACTAATTAATTGATTTAATCATCTATCCTTGGATTATTTATTATAATGTGTGGCTCAGAGGAGGATATGAGCATCATTCTTGACTTTGGCCATGATCAGGATAGGGCTACATTTTTATGAAGCCCTAGTTCCTTGTCTTTTCTACTTCCTCAAATCCCTTCTCTTTAGTCCTTGTGTGGGTTCACCTCCCAAATCTCCCTTTACAATATTGGCTACCTTAAGATTTAAAGGTTATTGGTAAGTCCTTGTGAAAATTTATGGCTATATCCCTGACACCATATGTCGAATCTCACCCAACATAAATATACAAGTATCTAGGTTGAGATGAATTTATCAAATTTGGTCTCATTCAAGATATTCAGTTATAATTTGGTGAGTGATTGAGGCTCCAACCCATTGACTATGAATGGGTGACTTTTAGATGTAGAGCATGTTTCTCCTCTAGTCATTGGGTAGTGATTTATCATGCAAGCAACCCTCTAGGAATTTGGATGCATCTTTGGGGAAGGACACAAATTGCAATCATCAAATGATGCTGAAAGATCCCCTTGGCTCATTGCCTCTTCACTCTCCTCAAGAGGTTTTAGAACTAATAAGCTCCCCATCAAGACTTGGTTTGCTATTTTCTCTCATCTAGGTAATCCTTATCCTAGGATTGGAAAGGTTGTTAAACGTCAAAAGGATAATAAGAGAATAGTTTCTTTAGGAAGTTCCTTAAGGCAACGTATTTCCCTTATAAGGTAGGTTATGTGTCTGGCTTTAAAAGTTGAGACATTGGTATCATAAATGTTGATGTCAACTTCATCCAATGTAGTTTTGGATGATCTTGAAGGTTGGATTCATATGAAAATAAGGAAATCACTAGCAAGGAAGAAGGCTTTTAGCAAAATGATCCTTAAACATTACATAAAATGTGACAATGTTCAATGCTATTGACCTTTCCCCTAACTGTATGATGGTTTAAGCTAGGCAATTTTAACCTTTCATGAGTGACGACCTTTATAAAACACCTTCTATTTAATTTAAAGAAAAAAATCTCTTTGTTGTATGGTTGGAAACAAGTCTCTTTCATGACAATGACAACACATGGGATAACTACAATGTCAAATCCTCTACAATATAAATTCCAAAAAAAATCATCAAACATAAAGCAAAATCACCAATTACATAGATAGAAGATAGATATATACATATAGAGATTTTAACAATGTACACGGGACCAACATAATATATGGGACCCATAGAGGCAAAACCAAAAAAGTGGGGTGTTGTCAAATCCACCATACAACAACAAAGCCCTAGCTTGAACCTCTATTATTTTTCCATTTTTGAAGTTTCATTCTTTTGTTGTGAGGTTTGATCAACAGTTCTTCTCTTTTCTAAATATTTCCCCGAACATGGTAGACAATGACCTCCCCTGCAAGCTGCCTTACCAATTATCTTAAATGTTGTCATATCTAGAGCAATCCATTATATAGTGTCATTTTGTTTCTACCTTGCACAAGGTGCAAAAGATACATATTCTTGTTAGATTTAGGACAGACAACTGAGACGGGGGGGTGAATCAGTTGTCCAAAACTTTCTTCCAATTAAACACTTAAATTCACTTTGTAATTCAGCGGCATAATAATAAATCAATCATGGAAACATAAAGCATTATATCAAGAGCAAAAACACATCAATAAATAAGACACCAAGATTTTGATATGGAAAACCCAGTTAAGGGAAAAACCATAGGGTGATTAACCCAAGATTGTATTCTCTGTTAGAAGAATAGAAAGAAGAAAATGGCACATGCCAATTAGGGCTCACTGCCCGAGCACACTGCTCACAAGAGGCCCACTGCCTACAAGAGATGCACTGTCTACAAAATAATAAGTATCACAAACTTGAACTAGAGAATGGCATCTTTACCATGCTTGAATCAGTTCCATTTGAGCCCAATACTTCTACTCTACCTTTCGTTTGCTCCTCTCTACCACACTCTCATCCTCACAAGCATATTTTGTAATGACTTACAACTCCTTATTTATACAAGACATCGACTTAGGGATAATCATCAAAGTTGGCAAACACTACAGAGCAAATACAAAAATACAACATGACTTATTACAAAATACTTCACGTGGATCAACACACTGTCAGCCACACAGATCGAAGACTTCAATCTTCCTCTAGGAACACACCATTCTTCATAGAACATTTTCAAGATCCTCCGCACACCTGACTTGGGAAGAACATCATCATTCGGAAGCAATTCGTCAATTACGAGCTCAATCTTCAATGCGGACCACCAACACAAACTAGACACAATCCAAAGACCTCCACAAGCTTGCCTGAATCACCAAGAACATCCATACTACTTCTGTTCACTGAAATCATTCTCTCCTTCATCCGGAACCTCAAGAAGATAGTCTATCATCACTGTCATAATGGAATAGATGCTTACGGACCTCCAGACCACAAACCAATTGAGTTGTTACTTACCATTGACTTCCCAAACACTCCACCAAATATGCAGAACTTAATATTACAATTTCGGATCTCACCGGACCTATCTGTATCACTCTATCACCTCTGAACACCTGCCGGAATTAGTTTTACTTGAGTGGCCATAACTTCTTTAGATCTTCATGCAGACCTATGAAATCTTTACTAGATCATCTCAAGACACATATCTGCAAACCCTTTGAACCGCATCCTCTGATCTTCATTTTAGCTGGGATCTTTACCTTGATGTCTCCACTAATCCTCTCTGTTCTTGATTAGGACCAATCTTCTCAATATCCTCGGCACAAAGCTCATTTAATCCTTATCATCAATGCAACATGAGTATGTTGACATCAATGACAACACCGGTTAGAACCATACTTGCAACAATCTCCCCCTTTGTCATTGATGGCAACATATGATGTGAAAAACTATTTTAACCATCAAGACAAGAACTTCTCCTCACTGTCACAACTTCTCTTCCTTTCTTGCTCCTCCTTTGATCAACAACCACCTATTTTTCACATGTCTTCTCTCCCCCTTTGACATTAATGGCAAAGGGTACATATTTGCACCACTTCATAATCCTATCAGCTACTCCCCCTGAGTAGTTGTTTCTGATGCATAATAGTGCGCCTTAGTTCATCTCTGGAGGGGTAATAACCCCTAACTTCTCCTTGAGATACTCAAAAGAGTCCTTAGGTAGAGGTTTGGTAAAGATATCTACAATCTGATCCTTGGAAGGTACAAACTCCAATCTGACTTCATTCTTGTTCACTTGCTCTCTCAAAAAATGAAACTTGATAGATATATGTTTGGTCTTTGAATGCAACACCGGATTCTTAGATATATTTATTGCACTTGAATTATCACAGAAGATTGTGATAGGCTCCTCATACTCCACTCTTATGTCTCTTAGCATTTGCTTCTTCCACAAAACTTGAGTGCAACTACCTGCTGCTGCAATATATTCTGGTTTTGCAGTGGACAGAGATATTGCCTTTTGTTTCTTGCTCATCCAAGAAACCAATCTCTTTCTCAAAAAGAATGCTCCACCACTGGTACTCTTCGGGTCATCCACATCTCCTGCCCAATCCGCATCTGTATATGCATGAAGAGAGAAATTATGATCTCTAGGATACCACAAACCATACTCAACTATCCCTTTTAGATACCTAAAAATCCTCTTAATTGCCATGACATGAGATTCTCTAGGATCAGCTTGGAGTCTAGCAACAAGACCAACAACATTCATAATATCAGGTCTAGTTTGAGTGAGATACAACAATCCTCCAATCATTGACCTATACTTTTTCTGATCAGTCTTAGGAGAGTCATCATCTTTGCTCAATTTACATCCAATTGCCATGGGAGTACTCATTGGTTTTGACTCTTCCATCCCAAATTTCTTCAACAATTCTTTCACATATTTGGTCTGAGAAATGAAGATTCTTTTCTTAGTTTGAATGATTTGCAGACCCAAGAAGAAATTCATTTCCCCAAGCATGGACATCTCAAATTCACTTTTCATTTGATTTGCAAAGGTTTTGCACATACTATCTCTTCCTCCAAAAATGATATCATCAACAAATACTTCAACAATCAAGATATTTTCATGATCAATCTTGAAGTATAAGTTACTTTCAGCAGTACCTTTGTTAAAACCAATCTTTAAAAGATGCTTATCTAGTCTTTCATACTAGGCTCTTGGGGCTTGCTTGAGTCCATACAGTGCTTTCTTCAACTTGCAGACCATATCACCATGATCAGACAATTGAAATCCATCCGGTTGCTCAATGTAAATTTCTTCTTTCAAGTCACCATTCAAGAAGGCAGATTTGACACCCATTTGATACACTTAGAAATCCTAGAAGGTAGCAAAAACAAGAAATAATCTGACTGCTTCAATTCTTGCCACCGAAGCAAAAGTTTCTTCAAAATCAACTCCTATTTGAGAGTAACCCTTGAAGACCAATCTGGCTTTATTTTTTATTACTTCACCAATTTCATTCAGTTTATTCTGGAAGACCCATTTGGTTCCAATCACATTCTTGTTTTTAGGTCTAGGAACAAGATCCCATGTGTGATTCTTCTCAATTTGCATTAGTTCTTCCTCTATTGCTTTAGTCTAGCTATCATCATTGCAAGCTTCACTCACTATCTTAGGTTCAATCTTTGAAATCAGACAATACTCTTATGAATCTTGAGCAATCCTTCTTCTTGTTTGCACACCTTTTCTTTTATCACCTATAATGTGATCTTCAGAGTGATTCAATCTTACATACCTGGGAACTTTGGGAGTTTCTTGCACTTCTGATTTTTGAACAGGTTCATTCAAACTTATCTCTTCTTCCTGATTTACCGGATTAGTTTGAATCTAAATTTCAGAAGGGACTTGGAAAACATCATTCTGATCATCTTCATCGCATTCATAAAACCTTGAGGGTTTTTCAATACCTTCATCAACCTTCACATTTGTACTTTCCACAATCTTCCTTAGTCTCTTGTTATAACACCGGTATGCTTTGCTTTGAGTAGAGTAACCCAAGAATATTCCTTCATCACTTCTAGCATCAAATTTTCTTAAATCTTCATCTCTTTTAATGTAACATTTGCTACCAAAGACTCTAAAATACCTCACAGTAGGAGTGATGCCAAACCAAAGTTTATAAGGAGTCTTACCGGTATTGCTTCTGATTTGTACTCGATTGAGAGTGTAGACTGCAGTGCTGACAACTTCTCTCCAATAGATTTGAGAAACATTTGCTTCCATCATCATCGTCCTAGATGCTTCCTGGATGGTCCGATTCTTTCTCTCCACTACTCCATTCTGATGTGGAGTCCTAGGAGCAGACAACTGTCTCTTTATTCCATGTTTCTCATAGAATTCTAAGAACTCACTGGATATGAATTCTCCACCTCTATCAGACCTTAGACATTTTAATTTTAATCTAGTTTCATTCTCTACCATAGCCTTGAATATTTTGAATTTCTCAAGAGCTTTTGATTTCTCTTTCAGAAAAGTAACCCACATCATCCAGGAATGGTCATCAATTAATAACATGAAGTATCTATCACCTTGCACACTCCTGATTCTTGTTGGACCACATAAATCAGTATGAACTAAGTCCAATAATCTGGTAGAAGATTGTTCCTTGCTTTTGAATGAGACTCTACTTTGTTTCCCCAACTGACATTTTTTGCACAAACTATTTGTAGGTTTCACTAGTTTTGGAGGATTTCTTACAACCTGAGTGTTGCTTAACTTGATGATATTATCAAAATTCACATGACACATCCTTCTATGCCATAACCAACTCTGATCAATTTGCACAAATAGACAACTTTTACCAGTACTGACTAAATGGAAGATATTACCTTTTGTTTGAGTACCGAATGCAATCTATGTTCCAGAACTTTCAAAGATCTTGCATTTTCTATTCTTGAATCAGAGATCATAGCCTTTGTCCACCAACTGTCCAACACTGAGAAGATTGTGCTTCAATCCTTCAACATACAGTACTTTACCAGTTTTATTCTCTCCATCAAAAGAAATAGTTCCTCTACTTCTGATTCTACTAGTAGAATTATCACCAAACTTTACCACTCCTCCTTCATACCTTTCCAAATCTATGAACTTATTTTGTCCCATATCATATGGTGAGAGCATCCATTGTCAATGACCCAATCGTCCTTTTCTTCAATTTGGGCAGTCAGAACTCTTTCTACAACTTTATGATTGACAGATTCAGAAGGCATTGGATCTTCTTCCTTGATGGCAATAAACACCCAATCTCTTTCGGATTTGTTTCCTATCTCTGATTCATCATCTGTTACTCCTTCATTATCATCCTCTTCATGAACATAGTAACAATTTTTTTAGAACCTTGATCTATTAGGATTTGGCCTTGAAAATCTTTCCAGACATCTTGAGGCAAAATGACCAATCTTATTGCAATTAAAACACTTAAAAGGCAATTTCCCTTCATACTTACCGGATCCTCTTGGTAGTCTTTTTGCAATAAGGGCTTCAAGTTGAGCAGTTTCTGCTTCTTCTTCTTCCATGTCTTTTCTTATTTTTTTATACCATGATAGTTTCCTTGATGAGTTCTCTCCCGGATCAAACCTTTGTTTACCTTTTACAGAGGCACTAGCTTTGAATACAAATTCAATCTTGGGGGGGCATCTCCAAACTTGGTCAATTCAAATGCAGCCAACTTACCAACCAATTGATGTCTGGTGACACCTAAATGGGCTCTGAATTCTTCAATGGTAGCAACCTTGTATTTATAAGAAGCAGGAAGGGATCTGAGAACTTTGCCAACAATCTCATCTTCATCCAAGACTCCACCAGCACATCTAATGCCACAAACAAGCTCATTTACTCTTGGCATAAAAGTAGTGATATTTTCATCTTCTCTCATCTTCAGATTTTTGAATTTTTCTTTTAGACTCTGTAGCCTTGCACATTTAACATACTTGTCTCCTTCATGCAGAAGTTCCAATTTTTTCCAAATCTCAAAAGTAGTTTGTAGGTCAACAACATTTGTCAGTTCTGAATCAGACAAGGCACTTAGAAGAGCTTCTTTAGTCTACAGATTGTTTTCAGCATTTGTGATTTCAGTTGCAGTTTTCGAGCCATTCTACGGAGGAGTATACTTCGTTGAAGCCATGGTCCAGTATTGCATTCCCATACATTGTAAGTGACATTGCATGCGACTTTTTCAAAAATTAAAATTAGTTCCATCAAACTTCAGACTATCTTTCTTGTAGGACGACATCCTAGATCTCCTCAAGTGGTTAAGCTCTTTTAGAGGAACTTGGCTCTGATACCAATTGTTAGATTCATGACAAACAACTGAGAGGGGGGTGAATCAGTTGTCCAAAACTTTCTTCTAATTAAACACTTAAAATCACTTTGTAATTCAATAGCATAACAATAAATCAATCATGGAAACATAAAGCATTAAATCAAGAGCAGAAGCACATCAATACAGAAGACACCAAGATTTTGAAATGGAAAACCCGGTTAAGGGAAAAACCACGGGGTGATTAACCCAAGATTGTATTCTCTATTAGAAGAATAGAAAGAAGAAAATGGCACATGCCAATTAGGGCTCACTGCCCGAGCACACTGCTCACAAGAGGCCCACTGCCTACAAGAGACGCACTGTCTACAAAATAATAAGTATCACAAACTTGAACTGGAGAATAGCATCTTTACCATGCTTGAATCAGTTCCATTTAAGCCCAATACATCTGCTCTGCCTTTTGCTTGCTCCTCTCTACTACACTCTCATCCTCACAAGCATATTTTGTAATGACTTACAACTCCTTATTTATACAAGACATCGACTTAGGGATAATCATCCAAGTCGGCAAACACTACAGAGCAAATACAAAAATACAACATGACTTATTACAAAATACTTCACACGAATCAATACACTGTTGGCCACATAGATCGAAGACTTCAATCTTCCTCTAAGAACACGCCATTCTTCATAGAACATCTTCAAGATCCTCCGCAGGATGTGTAACTCATCCGGTCGGCCTAACTTGGGAAGAACGTCATTCGGAAGCAATTCTTCAATTACGAGCTCAATCTTCAATGCGGACCACCAACACGAACTGGACACAATCCAAAGACCTCCACAAGCTTGTCTGAATCACCAAGAACATCCACACTACTTCTGTTCACTGAAATCATTCTCTCCTTCATCCGGAACCTCAAGAAGACAGTCTGTCATCACTGTCATAATGGAATAGATGCTTGCAGACCTCCAGACCACGAACCAATTGAGTTGTTACTTACCATTGACTTCCCAAACACTCCACCAAATCCGCAGAACTTAATATTGCAATTCCAGATCTCACCGGACCTATCTGTATCACTCTGTCACCTCTGAACACCTGCCGGAACCGGTTTTACTTGAGTGGCCATAACTTCTTTAGATCTTCTGCAGACCTATGAAATCTTTACTGGATCATCTCAAGACACATATCTGCAAACCCTTTGAACCGCATCCTCTGATCTTCATCTTAGCTGGGATCTTTACCTCGTTGTCTCCACTGATCCTCTCTGTTCCTGATTAGGACCAATCTTCTCAATATCCTCAGCACAAAGCTCATTCAATCCTTATCATCAATGGAACAGGAGTATGTTGACATCAATGACAACACCGGTTAGGCCCATACTTGCAACAATTCTCTCTCCCCAACTTTCTTTCACAACATTCCACTTGCCTGTCTCACAATTGAGTTAGTGTGAGCTTGTCTTTAGTTGGGCAATGAGCATCTTCATTTTCCATTTGACTTTTGTCCCTATGTGGGCTTTTTTCTCATGTTCATAAGTGGGATTGAACTTGGTCACATAGTATTTCTTTTTCCGCTTGAGTTGGTTTGTCCATATGGTTGTTTTAAACTTTTTCCTCACATATATTTTAATCTCTTGAATGGTGGTTGGGCATTCTTGTAAGTTGATACCCCACTTATTCATCCATAATTTGTTTTGATTCATCTATATCCTTTTTCTTTTGTTCAACTCTTCTCTCATTATTGGCTTTGGCCACTCACCCTCCTTCATGTTTTGTATTTCCTTTATATAATCTAAAAGATAAATCATAATTGTTGTCTCTATTGAAAAAACACATGTTTCATATGGAACCAATGCTTTAATCTTGAAGTTGCTTGTAATTAAGCATTTCTAAATTCTCTCGCTACCTCCACTTTAGACTTGACGCACTATTGGCCCAAACTTCACATCAACTAACAACTCAAACACGATCCTCATAATTTTTCGGCCCCACAAATTAACGTCTCTACATATATTTTGTAGAGAGTATAGGAAGCTCCCTACTGAACTTGTTGAAGTTGGACGTATTTCCTCTTCTACAGCCCACAACACTGAACAGTTCAGTGAAATAGCGCAAATTTCCAAACGCGAAAAGTGCGGATTCAATCAAGAGACCTCAGAATGCCGGTACAATATCTCTGACAGGACATTTGCAAAACTTGAGGCAGTTTCCTGGGGAAAAAACAAAAATAAAAACTGAATCCGATGCAATTGGAATTTGGAAAAAGTGTCATTCCTTAAATAAAGCTTTGCCACGCGTAAATGCTCAGATTTATGGTCACAACTTCTACTTTCGATATGATTCCAATGTGTTTTGCCTAGTAAATTAACTATCGATATGATTCCAAAACCACGCTTTGTCAACTAATCGAATTGCGCAAGAACGTAATCTAATTCCCCTCTTTATGTCACGTCAACCAGTCAATTCTCATTCATTTTTGTGTGGAAAAAAACTTTCGTCCTCTCCTCCTCCGCCGTAGATCCAGAACAAGGTTATAGATATGTCTAAAGAGGCTCAAATTTCCTTTCCGCTATTTTGTACGGCACGGTGTACATGCACTGAAGCTCTCTGGAATGCACTCCAAACTTTCTGGAATAAATCTGCGCCTTACACGTACGCAAATTTGAGCGCCTTTAGTGAACGACCAAATTTAGGGTTATGTAAGGGTTATGTATGTGCTTATTAGACGTCCCAGGCTTTGAGAGTCCATAATATTTGGATGCAATTTGTGGAAGAAGTGTGACATTGTTTCACATATGTTCATTCAGGCCATCGCCTTGGCTTTTGTATTGGAAATTTCTGACTGGGCATGAGTTGTTACAGTGATTGTTGTTGCTGGTGGAAGAGGAAGTCTGCTGGCTCCAAAAAGCTGCCAAAGAGGTCATAAGCAGCTTCAAAAAAGTGGACATTGCTACACCACTTTACTTAAATATCATTCGTTTCAAAGGTCAAACGGTCAATAGTATAATTTTACATCTCGTTCACAACAAAAAGTGGTAAATATTTGTCCTATTTTTATTGGCCAAAATCGACCTTTCACTGTTGAAGTAGATGATATTTAAGAATTGCCTTGCTAGACGGGAATGATTTCATTGATGTCATTAAACAACGGCTGGAAAGAGAGACCACTCAACAGGTTGGTATAAACTTGGTTTCTTTTTGTTTCAAGGGAAATTGCTAATGAGGTCCTTATTTTGATTGGTAAGTTGAGGTAACAGTTGAAGCAGCCAGCAGTCGTGGTTAATATGACAATGTTTATGTGAAAGCACTTAAACATCATCTGGTTTAATGATCAACCAGTCGATAGTAATTTTTGCACCTCATCATATCAAAAAGTGGTAAATTTTTGTCATAATTTTATTGGTCAAACTTGACCATTGACTGTTAAACTAGATTATATTTAAGAATAGCCATGTGAGAGTGGTAGCTGAATGTAAGCATTAACCCGCCTTAGTTGGGAGACCTTAAATGGGAGCTGCGTCTCCTATCAATTAACAGCCCAAGTTTGTGGGTGCAACAGTTCATTAAGCGTACAAGGGCGATAAACTCACTGGCCTTGTGGGATCTTGAGTTTAGTTGGGTGCTGAAACAGGGCCACCCATAATTAACCATACTTTCTAGAAGATATGGGTAGCCTTGCTTCTTTAATGTGATTACACTTATTTAAAGTATCTTCACAAAAATATGGAGGTAAGCTTTGATCTATGTATTATCTTAAGTGTGATGATCCCTACTTACATTAAGATCCCTACTTACATGTATTCCCATAATAATCACACAATACCTCTTGAAAATTTAGAATGAAACATATTTCCCTCCACTAGATCCAAACCCCCATGATAATCACACAATACCTCTTGAAAATTTAGAATGAAACATATTTCCCACCACTAGATCCAAACCCATTAGACACTTATTGTTTATGTATTTTTTTTATAAAGCACAAGTTCTTCTGGTACAGACAAGTTGTCAAACTGGGCTTCCTTTATTCAGTGTGGAGCTACATTTCTAGCATTTGTTAGTGATTATACAGAGAAAATTGACACTAAGGTTAGTTATGTGCATATTACAATATGGGTATTATTTTTCATATTTTGCCAGTATCATTTATTTTCTATATTCTATTGATTTAGAGGATGACTTTTTTAAGTCTGGAGAAGCAACAAAAATTGTAGGAAATATACTTCAGCAAATTGGCCACCTCCATTGGATAGTTGGAGCGCTTTCTATCATAGGCTATCTAATATCAAAATGTCAAAAAGTTTCTCAGAACTGGACTGAATGTGTAGAGCTCTTGCAAGACATGCTCACACTTAAATCTCATATTAAGCACTTAAACATTCTTATTCTTGAAAATGAAAAAACAGAAAAGAAAAGTTGGAAAATGCTTTCCAATATATTATTGAAGGATCAATGTTTTGTGCCTCCCAATTAGATTTGGGAAATTTTTGCAGGTTGGTACACTTTATTACTGGATTTATGTCTTTTCATAATAAGTTGAATTGTATTTTATTTGTATTATACTTCTGTTTATATTTTGCATAATATGATTTACCATTAGCAATTGTATGTTGCAGCTTCTTAAAAACATCAATAAACTCTGATACTTTGACGGGAATTCGCTCCAAGATAGGTGAAATTTATCGAGATCTGCTATTGACTGCTGAAATAGAAGTGTTAGCACAGCAGCCGGTTTTTCTTCCTCTGTCACAAGCAGAGTATTCAAAGGACGGAGGTAATGAAAATACGTCGTTCCTTTTATAAGTCTACATAAAAATTTGAGTGTTCCCTTTTTCTTTCCCAATGGATATTTACCACGCCCTCCTTGTTAATCTGAGAAGTTAATGATACTGTTATATATTAATTGAACTTTTTTATTCACTGGTACCAGCGAGTCAAATCTTACAGAAGCTTTTCTAAGGAGGACTTCTTTTGTTATGGGAAATACTTGTTTCCTATAATTTTGATCTTTCAGCGAGGAATAAAAAACTTAACTGCTCAGAGCCTTATTATTTTACGGGAATAGATCTTAATTTATTGTGACAGTTATTTTGGCTTCCTCTATCCAGTTTTTAAAGTTAGGAAAACTTCAAACCCACAGAATTTGATATGGGAGTACAAGCTTTAGGCTGAAACTTAGTTACCAGAAACGTGACGCAGAGGCCGCGTTTCCTTTTCGGATGGCAGAAAAGCCGTTACCATCACCGAACCTTCAATTTTTTTCGATTTGCAATCAAATTTTATGTAAAAAAATAATTTTTAATAAAAGATTAAAGGCTTTTTATAATATTGTTTATTTATTAGGAAATAAAACTGATTTTTTATTAAAAACTGTCTTAATATTGTTTATTTATTATGGAATAAAATTGATTTTTATTAAAAGTTTGTGGATTTTTATAATTTTAAATGCATGTTTTTTATAACTTTAATTATTATTTAAAAATAAATGTGTGGTTTGAAAACTAATTATAAAATAAATTTTATAAATTTAGTTTTTATTTTTTTCAAAACAAATTTCATTAAAAAACATAAATGCCTGAAAAAAAGATAAATGTGCCAATTTTTTTTTATAAAATAAATTTCATAAAAATATATATTTATAAAGATGTAGTTTTTGTTTTTTCCTAGTTTTATTCTTAGTGTTTTACTTTATAATAAATCTAAAATTTTGAATATATATATATATATATATATATATATATATATATATATATATATATATATATATATATATATAAAATCGGTTTCTTTTACGCAACCTCTAAATATTTCGTTTCTCGTCACGTTGCCATTGCTGTTGCGGTTTCTATTTCTCGTTTCTAGTAACATAGGGCTAAAACCTCTTTGGATGAGAACCAAGGACTGAGGGGTATTTGTTGTGATGTAATCACACATCGCCTCATTGCAAATGAGGACCCCCTCTTTTTTCTTGCTTTTTGTCTTTGTTTTGCTTTAGGTTTAGTTTTCCTCTGAGCTTGTAGGGTTTTGGTAGTGTTGTTTTGTTCAGGTCTCAACAGTTTCTTGCTAAAGGTCTATATGTCTTCATCCTGATGCATGTCCTTGAGACCCTAAAAATGACTAAGTCTAATATCCTGAAAATCCTGAAAAAATGACTAAGTCTGAAATCTAGTGGATCCTCAAAAATCTAGAATCTGCATGTTAAATGCCATGGATCCATGACCTATCTCAAACATCCTGGAAGTATATTGAAAAATATTTAAAGTATAAGAAAAATATGAAAAATATATCTGACTTATACTTAAATATATTTTTCAATATACTTCCATTTAGGAAAATCCAAAATTTGACTAAGGCAAGAAATTCGTCGACCTATGTCCAAACCCACCCTACCTGGGCAGCCTCACAAGGTAGTCATGGACAAGGTCTTCACTAGGCCAATCTCTCCACACAGAACCTCCAAATCTACCCAGGGAAAGTTAGGATATTTTCACGAGCTTTTGCCAATTAAAGAGAGTTAGGAAGTGATGATAGAGTCTAGAATGAATTTTAAGTTGCAAATTCCACTCACCACCTCCTAGCCTGCCCTTCCTAGGCGGCCTTGACCACCTTGCATGGACTCCATGTCTTTCACATCACACACTCTAGATACCACCTCCAAACTCGCCCAGCATAGGCACTCCTAGCATGTGAGAATGGAAAACTTCAAGAAAACATTAAATTCTTCCTTAACTTGGTTGACTTGCTTGGAGAATTGCAACGACTTGTATAAAAGAGGGTTTATCATTGCATTTTTTATCAAATTCTAGTCTGATTTTCAACAGAGTAGACCTGCAGTAGCAAGGAGGAGCTTCATTCAAGTAGAAAAGTCAAAATTTGAAGTGTCTTATAAGAGTCAATTCTTCCAAGTTCTAATTTTTCATAAAATCTAATTTTTAAGGTATGTTGTTTTTTAAAATGCATTGATTTAGTCCCACATGCACAAGGAAATGAATTAAGTGTTAGGAAAGTCTTTATATCAAGTGTCACATCAACCTTCTAACACGTGTTGTCTTCACTTGTAGGAGGAGGTAGACGATGAACTCCAAGGAAAGACAAGCTTTGATCAAGAGTGATAAGCAAGGAGTCATGCCGGAGACAAAGATCATGTCCAAGTGGAGGAACACAAGCAACACCAACTTGGGCCACATCGACATAGAGGAGCTCCTACATCAAGTTCATCTTACTTTGAAGACTTCGTATGTCTAGATGAGGAAGACATCAATGCCACGCATGAGAGGGAGTCATCTTCCAATGATTCATTCCACGCGCTAAAAGGACAATCATCATATCTTCTACTTCATGCAACTGTCTAGAGGCATAATCCTGCACAAGCACAAGGGCATCACAAGATGAGAGATGAGCATGATCATCAAAGCGATCCATGAGTTGCAACAAGACAACAAGAAGAAAATATTCTAAGTAAAGTGAACATGACGTGAACTAGACTAGTTCATTTAAAGATGCTGAGGTGGCAAGTACACATCATCAAGCCAATCACATTTTGCCATATCATTCATTCAAATCCAAGTCATCCATAACAAACAAGTGGATAAAGAGGGCCCACCATAAAGATGCACCAAAGATGCTTATCACATTGGGAAACGTGCCTTCATTGCCCCTTTCATGTTCTAAAAATAGCAAATTTTGTAACAAACTGCCTTGTTGTCTCAATCTCAATCGTTGATTGCTAAATCAATCTTGGCCCTTCATGTAATTCTTGAGCTCTATATAAAGCTCACTTCTCTCATTTGTAAAGAGACATTAGAGGATACATTAGATGATATACAATATACATTAGATTAGAAAGGAGTAGAGTAGAGGAGACTCTTCGAAGTCATTAAAGAGATATTGAAAGATTGTTGTAAAGATACACTTCAAGATTAATGCAAGCTCATTGTTGAATGTTTCATGGTGATCTTGTGATTTTGGAATGTTACCATGGTCTTCATTGTCTCCAAGCTAGTTAAGAATAGTTTCCAAAGTAGCTTAGTGTATAGATTAGAAGTTCATTGATATAATGTTTCTTATGTGAAGATATTTGATGAATCCCTTTTGGTTCATAATTTTTATGGATTGCCGAAGGTAACTCACTTTACAAAGTTAGCCTGAACCTTGTCTACATAAGTTTGGTTTTGGATGCTCGTTCAAACTGCACCAGCTATGGGTGCTTGGATGGAAGTTCACAACATGAAAATCATATGATTACCTTAGAAGATTGCAATTACTCCATGTAATTGTTGGTTCTCATGGTGAAGAGGAGCTAGGTTGTGGAAGGGAATTTGTCTATCATAGCATGTGCATTATATCATTGTCCTTAGATTAGCCCTCTTAACCCTTACCTTTTGCCTTTTCTTTTTGTAGTTGATTAGAAGAAGTTTCTTTTTCACAAGGAAAGAGTACATATTTGAATGGAGTGATGAATAAATTCTGCATAAGTCCCTTTGTGTAAACAACATTATCACATCATACCACTGAGGCTATCCGTTGCAAATCACGTACAAGGAACCTTGGAGAGTTCTTGTTTGATCACGTAGTTTAGCATTCGAGATGCTTTGTTCAAGAGAGGATAGAGCATTTGGTGTTTTATTCTAATGTTGTTGTTGTCAAGAAAACATCATCAATAGAATTGGCACTAGAAGGAGGGCATGAACAAGGAATTACATTGCTTCAAGCATGCGGACGAACTCTGAATTGTGAATGTGGAACTGAAAAGCGAGCTTTCAAGGAAGAATTCAAGATTTCAAGATTTCTCTTATATCAAAAAATCCAAAAAAAGTAGAAAATTGAAAAAAACAAAAAAAAAAGTAAAAAATCAAAAACAAAAAAATAGACATGGATTTCTCAAGATCTTCAAGGCAATTCAAGATGGATCATCCTCAAGATGATGTTCTTCATCTTTGGTGGACTTTGAATGCACAACTTCATCCTAAGAGTTTGGGCAACTTCTCATCAAGGAAGGGATGTAGAATTCATGACACTAATGGACACAAGGAGCTATATTGCCTAACATTTTTGTCAAGAATGGAATTAGTATTGCAAGGGAAAATTTATTTTTCACAGGTACATGAGCCAATTGTTCTGACAAAGGTGGTTCCGAACACCTTGTTTGATGAAAGAGAGTTCTTCATAAGCTTCAAGGAAATGATCAAGAAGAGACTAAGCATTGAGAGGCACCTGCCTGCATAGGAAATGTTGATTCTAGGTGGTTGGTGCTAGATTCATAACACCACTCATTAAGAACTCACATGTTCGTCTTGTCAAGAAGCTATTCATCAAGTGAAGGAGCAATTGAGGTTGGAAGAAGAATCCAAAGTACAATTCAGATTAGACAACTTGTGGAGCAAATGTCTTCAAGAAATCAATTCACCACCCAAAGAAGAAGATGTTCTCATGTTATTCAACAATGAAGAGAGCACTATTGAAGAAAACAAGTTTGCATATCTTCTTCCAAGTAAGAAAGAACCTGCTGAAGAGGAAGTTGAAAAGGTAATAGAAGAAGTTCCATTTCACAAGGAAAGAGTACATATTTGAATGGAGTGATGAATAAATTCTACATAAGTCCCTTTGTGTAAACAACATTATCACATCATACTACCAAGGCTATCCGTTACAAATCACGTACAAGGAACCTTGGAGCATTCTTGTTTGATTGAACGTAGTTTAACATTTGAGACGCTTTGTTCAAGAGAGGATAGAGCATTTGGTGTTTTATTCTAATGTTGTTGTTGTTAAGAAAACATCATCAACAGAATTGCAATGAATTTCCAGGATAAAGTTTTGAGTCCTTTAGGAATGAGATTTGGAGTTCATCCATGTCAATATCCATTCATATAGCCTTGGATACTACCCCAAGGTAAACAGGGTCAAGATGTTGGTATTCCCATCCATTCTGCCTAAATACATTGTTTTCCATTATTCACCCATTACATATGTATCCATTCCACCTTCATTACTATGCAAATTCCAAAAGCATTTGGCCACACACACCTTCTACCATCCATCTTACTTTGATTTGCCTAATTCATATACCCGTATCCCTTTATTCATTTACCCATTTCCTAATTAGATTAATGAATGTAGGTGGCGTTCTAAGTGAGAAGCTTGCAATCCATCCACCCATCCCATATCTCTATGAAATAAATATTTGGATGTCGTTACCCATGAAATAAAGAAATTCCTAAAAATCTTAAGATCTTTATGCCTTATCAGAAATGCCAGAAATCAAAGCAAAGCATATTCAAAGGCTATTTCATTCTATATTTCTAACGAAAAAGTCAAAAGTCTGGGTACTTAAGTCCAAGAAGCCGAATCCAAAGAGGCTTCCACATCCAAAGAATCCATCTCCATCCATCCCACTCCATTTCCATTCCATCTAAAATTCCCAAATTTCTTCATCCCATGAAATAAAATTAATAAGAATATTCTAAGTTCATGCGGGTCATGAAGTTACCGCTCCATTCATTCACTAACCATCTCTCTCATTCCTAAATACACCTCCCTTCCCTTTGCAAGCTTTGAAGTTTATTTCGGTACATGCAAACGTTGATTATGGTTTCATTCCATTCCATTTAAGCCACTATATCTTCCGTTTCCCTCCGCTCCCATTATCCTACATATTCCACCACTCCCTTGGTTTATGCTTTTGTGTAAATACTTTTTGGATATACCTTTCATCCATTGTTATTGCACCATAGTCCACTGTCTTTGTCTACTTTTCCGTCCATTCATATCATATCCATTATTCCTTTCCAACATCAGTAAACATACTGACTTGACATGGTTTATGCATGGACCATTGCACGTCATGAAATTAGATGCTTAAGTTCCTTCTGTCCATATCCCTTCGTCCCATGCAAGATATAAAAAAATAGTAAAGAGAAATCCTTTCGTCCACGGGTGAAAACCACCTTTGGTGGCACCTTGGATAAGTACCATGATGAAAACCTGGCAAACAGGCATCATGTGTAGAGACACATTGTCTCATCCCACCTATCCATCCTGTCATTTCGATTATCATTGCCATTCCATTTCATACCATCACTATCCATTTAGCCCATATGTATATATATATCCTTCATTCGTCTGCCCTCCATAAACTTGCCTAGCTTAAGACAGGTGGACTCGGATGATCTTAGCTTCTAAGGGACATAAATGAACTCAGAAGCACACACTTGGGTCTTTGAATTATGAATAGTTGTACTAAGCTTTTGATTCCAATTTCTTGATCATGTGTCCATACTTGTTCAACCTAACATGTGGGTGTACACAGAAGGTTTTGATTCGTTGATTCCTATTTATCATTGGAATTCTTAGGAGAATCGATGATTGTCGAACACTGCACACACTGTGGTAATCAAAGGATGAAGTGTCTTAACCCAATTCATCATTCTTTTCCCTTTCGAGTGCATTTCTTAGCTAAGTGGTGGAATTAGGGCTAATTATCTGAAGTTTTGGGTCTGTATTGAGTATTTATCTTTGAAATGTTCAGGAACATTTGTTCGGATTGGCTCTAGATGTTGTGATGTAATCACACATCGCCCCCTTGCAAATGAGGACCCCCTCTTTTTTCTTGATTTTTGTCTTTGTTTTGCTTTAGGTTTAGTTTTCCTCTGAGCTTCTAGGGTTTTGGTAGTGCTATTTTTCTCAGGTCTCAACAGTTTCTTGCTAAAGCTCTATATGCCTTCATCCTGATGCATATCCCTGAGACCCTGAAAATGACTAAGTCTAATATCCTAAAAATCCTAAAAAAATGACTAAGTCTGAAATCTAGTGGATCCTCAAAAATCTAGAATCTGCATGTTAAATTACATGGATCCAGGACGTATCTCAAACATCCTAGAAGTATATTGAAAAATATTTAAAGTATAAGAAAAATATGAAAAATATATCTGACTTATATTTAAATATATTTTTCAATATACTTCCATTCAGGAAAATCCAAAATTTGACTAAGGCAAGAAATTCCTCTCTATGTCCAAACCTGCCCTACCTGGGCAGCCTCACAAGGTAGTCATGGACAAGGTCGTCACTAGGACAATCTCTCCACACAGAACCTCCAAATTCGTCTAGGGAAAATTAAGATATTTTCATGAGCTTTTGCCAATTGAAGAGAGTTAGGAAGTGATGATAGAGTCTAGAATGAAGTTTAGGTTGCAAATTCCACTCACCACCTCCTAGCCTGCCCTTCCTAGGTGGCCTTGACCACCTTGCATGGACTCCACATCTTTCACATCACACACTCTAGATACCACCTCCAAACCTGCCCAACATAGGCGCTCCTAGCATATGAGCATGGAAAACTTCAAGAAAACATTAAATTCTTCCTTAACTTGGCCAACTTGCTTGGAGAATTGTAACTACTTGTATAAAAGAGGGTTTATCCTTGCATTTTTTATCAAATTCAAATCAAATTCTAGTCTGATTTTCAGCAGAGCAAACCTACAGTAGCAAGGAGGAGCTTCATTCATGTAGAAAAGTCAAAATTTGAAGTGTCTTATAAGAGTCAATTCTTCCAAGTTTTGATTTTTCATAAAATCTAATTTTTTAAGGCATGTTGTTTTTTAAAATGCATTGATTTTGTCCCACATGCACGAGGAAATGAGTTAAATGTTAGGAAAGTCTTTATATCAAGTGTCACATCAACCTTCTAACACATGTTGTTTTCACTTGCAGGAGGAGGTAGACAATGAACGCCAAGGAAAGACAAGCTTTGATCAAGAGTGATAAGCAAGGAGTTATATCAGAGACAAAGATCATGTCCAAGTGGAGGAACATAAGCGACACCAACTTGGGCCACATTGGCACAGAGGAGATCCTACATCAATTTCATCTTACTTTGAAGACTTCGTATGTCTGGATGAGGAAGACCTCAATGCCACACATGAGAGGGAGTCATCTTCCAGTGATTCATTCCACATGCTAAAAGGACAATCATCGTATCTTCTACTTCATGCAACTGTCCAGAGGCATAATCCTACACAAGCACAAGGGCGTCACAAGATGAGAGATGAGCATGATCATCAAAGCAATCCTTGAGTTACATCAAGACAACAAGAAGAAAATATTCTAAGTAAAGTGAACATGAGGTGAACTAGACTAGTTCATTTAAAGATGATGAGGTGGTACATACACATCATCAAGCCAATCACATTCTACCATATCATTCATTCAAGTCCAAGTTGTCCATAACAAACAAGTGGATAAAGAGGGCCCACCATAAAGATGCTTATCACATTGGGAAACATGGCTTCATTGCCCCTTTCATGTTCTAAAAATAGTAAATTTTGTAACAAACTACTTTGTTATCTCAATCTTGGTTGTTGATTGCTAAACCAATCTTGGCCCTTCATGTAATTCTTGAGCTCTATATAAAGCTCACTTCTCTCATTTGTAAAGAGACATTAGAGGATACATTAGATGATACACAATATACATTAGATTAGAAAGGAGTAGAGTAGAGGAGACTCTTCGAAGTCATTGAAGAGATATTGAAAGATTCTTGTAAAGATACACTTCAAGATTAATGCAAGCTCATTGTTGAATGTTTCATGGTGATCTTGTGATTTTAGAATGTTAGCATGGTATTAATTGTCTCCAAGATGGTTAAGAATTGTTTCCAAAGTAGCTTAGTTGATAGATTAGAAGTTCATTGATATAATCTTTGTTATGTGAAGATATTTGATGAATTCCTTTTGGTTCATACTTTTCATGGATTGCCGAAGGTAACTCACTTTGCAAAGTTAGCCTGAACCTTTTCTGCATAAGTTTGGTTGTGGATGCTCATTCAAACTGCGCCAGCTGTGGGTGCTTGGATGGAAGTTCACAACATGAAAATCATATGATTACCTTAGGAGATTGTACTGACTCCATGTAATTGTTGGTTCTCATGGTGAAGCGGATCTAGGTTGTAGAAGGGAATTTGTCTATCATAGCATGTGCATTATATTATTGTCCTTAGATTAGCCCTCTTAACCCTTTCCTTTTGCCTTTTCTTTTTGTAGTTGATTAGAAGAAGTTCCATTTCACAAGGAAAGAGTACATATTTGAATGGAGTGATGAATAAATTCTGCGTAAGTCCCTTTATGTAAACAACATTATCACATCATACCACCGAGGCTATCCGTTGCAAATCATGTACAAGGAACCTTGGAGCATTCTTGTTTGATCACGTAGTTTAGCATTCGAGACGCTTTGTTCAAGAGAGGATAGAGCATTTGGTGTTTTATTCTAATGTTGTTGTTGTCAAGAAACATCATCAACAGTATCCATTCCGCTAAATTCACCCAGGGCATGAAGGATGAAACCTTTGTCGCTGAGAGATGAGGAATAAGGGGTACCCATCCTACCAAATTCACCTAGGGCACGAAGGATGAAACCTTTTTGGCTGAGAGCCATCCACTTCAATAGTCAAAGATTAATTTTAGCCAATAAAAATAGGACAAGTATGTACCACATTTTATTGTGAATGAGGTGTAAAATTGCTATTCACTGATTGACCATTGAAATGGATGATATTTAAGTAGAGTGGCCTTGAGGGGTATCCATCCCGCCAAATTCACCTAGGGCATGAAGGATGAAACCTCTTTGGCTGAGAGCCGAGGACTGAGGGGTATCCATCCTGCCAAATTTGCCCAGGGCACAATCCCAATAGCCTCATCCCTTATGGTGTGGCTATCTTGCACTCAAGAAGACTTGATCTTTGGTGGGCTCATTTAGAACCATTCAACTTCACCAATAGAGTAAGAGACCATTAACTTTCTATTAGGTTTTGTAACAAATCTATAGCAAGTTTAGATTTATATGGTTGTTCAAGCATTGAGGAATTGCCTCATGGCATTGAACAACTTAGATCTCTTAAATATCTAGACCTACGAGGTTGTGTTAAGTTAGAGCCAGACATTTGTGAGGACGATGGTAGCAACAAAATAGTAAAGAGAAGTCTGCATTTATGTTCCATCTGTCACAGGGACAAACAGTTAAAATTAAGGATTAGGGCAGATTGAAACAACGATGTAATGGGCTTTTGAAATTTTAAAATAAAATGTTTTTACTGGAATCTTTTATAATTTTGGGAAATGGATTGTTTTCTTTTTTCTTTAAATAAAAATATTGAAAATACAAAAGGAACTAGCTTTTTAATTAATGTTTATTTTAATTTGATGTAAAAATAATTGAAGGTAAATGTACTTTTTGAAGTTTAAGGTAAACATCAAAGTATAAGTTGTGAGACTATTGGTGTGAATTTAGAATAGAGCTATATTATCCATTTATCGCAAATTATTTATATAAGAAAATAAGATGTCGCTACCTAGCTATTAAAATCTCTAGAGTTTAGAGTTTCTGTGAACAAGTTTCCACAGCTAGACGTTAAAGATCTACCTATTAAAGGCCCTATTCCCTCAAACAAGACTTTAAACCTCCCCAAAACTATGAAAAGTGATGGGAGTTTGCACTCAATAGTGAATGGAGTAAGTGACTTGTGGCATGATTTTCTTTTTTAAATCTTACCCTCTATAGAATTTAAGGTGTTCCTTCAAGAAAGTTGTATCAAATACAACTCTAAAGAGGATTATGTCAACATAGTCTTTCCTATCTGAGAATCACGACCCAAATATAGGTTGTATGCCAATGTTTTAGGCCTTAACTCTATTGATGATGTTCAAGATAGGGTTGTTCTTGCCTCAATGCATAGAGCTACTCCCAAATCATTGTGTGGAAGAAAAGGAACCTCCCAGATGAAGGTCAAATCCCTTAGTTGTGCTATTAAGTCCCCTCTTCTGGAGTTTGAAGGTGATGTTAGAAATGAAGTCATTGAAGGTGAAGATTTTTTTGCTACACATGGGTTAATTACTACTTTCAATCACTTTTGGCTTGTCTTCTAGATCTACACAAATGGATTATTGAAACTTAGAAATGATTTATGGAAAGTAATTTTAAATTTTATTCTTGCTCTTGTTGATTCTTTAGTGAAATATTTTATTATGTGAAGGATCAAGATGCTATTCTCTATGGTCATCTCTAGATTTGGGGCTAGCTCTTTCTCATGCTCAAACTATGCCTTCTTATATTTAATCTCTCTAAGAAATTATTCAAAGTTATGCCTATGTGGATTCATCTCCCAAATCTTCTACTTCAATTTTGGTTTGATTCATGTTTTGAAGCTATAGGCAATTCACTCTAAGGCAATTTTTTGGTGATAGACTTAGACATGTCTAATTTTACTCATACAACTTTTGCCTACAATCTAGTCAATTTTGACATTTCAAAAGCTCTTCCTACAAATACTACTTTTAAAATTGCTGATCACAGTTGGTCTAAGCCTTTGGACTATGAGGAAATGTGCTTTAACTACCACAAGTGTTATGAAACAAGACACACTACTATTGATTGCCCCAACTCAAAGAGCAATTGGATTGTCAAGTTTCATGATGGAAATATGTGTTTCCACAACTTTATACTATTGAAGGTCTTCTTGGGGATTCACAACCCCTTTGCACTCACACAAGACTTGCTAACATCGCCTAAGAGCACCAGTAATTTCTAGGAACTCATTTTAATGCAAATAAATCCTCTTTGGTTAAGTAGGAGTTAATTTCTCCCTGATAGATTGGGTTATCAGTAAGAAAGGATTTTGTTGATCAACGGGTCTATGTCTGCTATGTCCACTAATAGATCTCATCCATGCATGGTCTCTCCAACTGATGGGAGTGGTAAAGGAATCTGGATTGTTGTGCAAAAGAAAAAAAAATTCCATCCAAAAAAGATGTAGTGCCACATAGCAGGCTTCTTTGTTCCCATACCAAAATGGGTGAAACTATTTAAAGAATAGTGTAATCACTTTGGCCTACATACATTTGACAATTATACCTTACTTTTAGGCTAAGCCTATTCAAAGACTATGCTTTTATACCTCTAGTAGGATATACAACACCTAAGTTCTTAAGTTGAAATGTATCTTTGATTTATGGGCCAGATGCATAATTTAATTATTTTTTCTTCTTTTAATACCCAGGCATGGTCCCCTAGACCACAACTCAATGACCCAAAAAAGTAATAAATGTAACAATCAATTGACTAAATTTAGAGATAAAAATTTCAAAATTAAAGAAATAAAAGTATTAAGCTGATTTCAATGGCCAATAAATAGCTTTTTGTTTTTGTAAGTATAATTTTTTAGTTGCAATTTAGAATCATGACTCCTTAAATGGGTTAGGAGCAAAGTGATAAAATTTGGATTGAGTTTCCCTCAAAACTTAGTGAATCGATTCCAAATATTTAGAGTTTGATCCTAAGAGTCACAAATCTAATCTTTTACATGGATTTTGGTCAGTGATCATGATGTTAAAAGTGCTGCACAAAAAGGTAATATAGACAACTTTAAGATTTCTTGCAAAGATATGTGAAAGAGATGCCAAACTTTTTATGTTGAAATACACAATGTGTAATTGCAAAAGTATGAATTTTCAAATTAAGGATGTGAAATGATTCAAGATTACTATGTAAAATCAGATTTGATGAATGTTTGATGCAACTAATATGATCATGCAAGAGAATTTTTAAAACCCTAACGTAAATTTTTTCCAAAATGTAAGCTTTTTGAAGGCCTAAATATTAAAATATGCACTTTTCCCAAAATTAAGAAATATTTTAAATGAATATGCAATAAATCAATGCAAGTTCTAATTCGATCAATCATCAAGATGCAAATTCTTGAAGCTACAAGTTCACCAAAATGTTTTGTATGAAAATGGAGAATGATAATAACTAGAATATGAACTAGATAAGACCCTTTTTCCATATAACATTCAAGGACAAGGCCAAGCCAAATCACTACCAAATGAAGGACTTAGCTGCTGACCTTGGATTTCTGTATGCTATAGATGGATAAGATTTAATTTAGTCTTTGTTTCAAACCCTAGGTTAACCATGCATGAAAACCCTAGTTTTACAATGATTTTCTTATAACGGAGAAGATATGACAGAAACCCAGAAATTGATTACATAGGAACAATCAGGGGAGTGATAAACCTGTCTCCAAAAAGTAGAGGTGTCGGAGGACCTCGATGGTACTGCTTAGGTCCCGACTGAAGGAATTAACCGAAGGTGTGAACTGGAAAGTTGTTCCAAATGCTGTCCTGATGCCAGATCCAAACCTAGAAAAGGTAAGAGGACCAAGGTAGTTCTACCCAAGTCCCTGATGAAGGAATATTCCATAACTATCTTCAGATCTTGAAACCCTAATTTGTACTCAATCTTCCTGTAGCTCCGTATTTTTTTGGATCTCAATTTTGTAACCTGCACACCAGAAGATAAGAAGGGGTTTGGAGGTTATGGTGTTTAGGGACTTACCTCAGTCAAATCCTAGGATAGAATTCAAGCTTCCCAACACCGCTGATTGATGAAAAGTGTGTGCCTTTGTGGGGGCAAAGGTTGAAAACAATGATAATATGATGATTCAAATGATGAGAAACAAATAATGATATCACTTATGTGTTGAACCCTTAGAATGATGAAGATCCTTCAACTCCTAAGGAAGGATAGATGATAGCTCCATATCTGCAACAACACATAATAACAATACACAAATCTACTCTAGGATCATAGTGAGTGCTCTTGCTTGCTTTTTACTTCAAGGTTTCAAGTTAGCTATCTCCATCTTAGTTAATAATGAACTCAAAAACACTCTTATATATGTTTTCTCACTTACAATCGACAATTCAAACCAAAAGAGCCGACAAGGAGATACCTCTAGAAAGGTGCAAGGCCAACATGCATTTGAATTATCCCCGACCAAAAGGGAGGGGCCTGACAGTACCACCCAGGTCCTTTAGCCTCCTTTAGGTTTGAGGTAAGCTAAACCAAGTGGCCCATATACCAATTTCAACTTGGTATCAGGCAATTTTGCATCAGGAGAAACATTTTGAAGATATAATGCAATTAAGAGACCTAGGAGCTAATCAAGGAGATAAAAAGACATGTGGACACTTTTTACTCCTTAGTTCATTATGTTTTTAATTTCACAAACTTTAATTTGTATGCATCTTTATTAACATCAGATAAAACTTTATAATAAATCCAAATTTTTTAAAAGGTGTATGGATCTAAAATCTATTTCTTATAACAAACCTCTAAATATCCCATTTCTTGTCACGTTGTTGTTGCTGCTGCCATTTTCATTTCTATAACATAGCACCAAAGAGAGTCTAGAAATAATCCTCATGAGACATGTTGGAGCTATATTAAATTTTTCACAGGTTCTAATGTTTTTTCCTCAAGCCTATGTCATTAGGTTGATATATTTCTAGGTTTAGGGTTCTTTGCAAATTCTAGGAAACACTAAAACCCTAAACCCTCGTGCCAAAGTGAAGTATGAAGGTCAAAAAATATTATATTTCTTCAGTGACCTCCTGTCCCCGTTACCTATGGTTTAACTTGCCCTCTTATGTCCCCTTTGATACGTTGTCTAACCGGCCCCTCGCCAAGTAATTACCTTTTCTAGCCCACACCTTGAAAATCTTTATTTTAGTCACCTAGGTCACATCCTACTAACTCCTTGTTGATAGGTGGCAAAGGATGGTCTCATTTCTGCCTTTCCGCCAGCGAAAAAATATTGACAAACTTGGTGCCTGCGGAATTGTGGAAGGAGTGACAACTGGTTGATGAGACTCGAGGATGGCGAGTGGTGGGCCCAGAATGATGCAAGGGATTTTCTTTATATTTTTGTTGTTCCGCCATGCTTCACCAAGAGGACCTTTTTGGTGACTGTGGAATTACGGAATAAGGTGCTAGCTCATAAAAGCTGTTTTCGATTTCTTCAAAAGCAATAATGGTGGGCCCTGTATGGAGTGGAGGCAATCTTAACTGTTTCTGCCATTCTGTCAAACTTTATTCCATAGTCCTAGCTAGTATTTTTGGAATGGTAGAAATCTTGACATATAGCATTCTAAAGGGTTGGGACTGGTGAATTAAGTGGCAAGAATATAACTTGTCATTATCTTATGGGCATGGCTACCTATTGGAGAGTTGTCCTGAATTTCATGCAGTTGATCTGACGGCTATCCTCCATTCCGCCAGGATCATATCTCTGGTCGTACCTCTCACCTGCAGAACTACATAATATGGTCTTAATTACACTTAAGGGGAGATATTTTCTTAGGATCATGGTTAGCAGGACTACCTAGGTGGCAAGTCGTCATTGGGAAAGACAAGCATCATTCTCTTACCTCATCGAAGACCAAATCAGCACTGTTCAAATCAAGCTAGCTAAGATCAAGATCAACGGCCAGAATTTAAAAGTGTGACAGGGAGATATGTTGGTGCTGATCTGATAGTATTTTATTACAAGAGTTAACCACTCAGGCATGTGTTGAGTCTCCATCACAGCCACCATACATGAATTTATTAACAGAATGATTTGGCTTATGCAGGCTCGACCTTTAGAAATCCATGCTTCTACCCAGATTGACATTTCATCTACTGTGTGATGAAATTTGACATAATGACAATGCTAAAATGAGGAACCAAGAAAACTAACCTGGCATGATTCAGTGCAAGAAGAGACATTCACAGTTATGCGGAATTATGAAATCCAATCTTTCAATTCATTTGTGGTAATCTCCATAGGATTTCCATTTATGACTGAAATGCCACGTGAACGGACTGAAAATTAATTGGACCAAAGATGTGCAGACTTATGCTGCATCCTGAAATTTCTATAAATAGACAAGTGTTGATGTTACCTCGTATACTATTTGAAATGTGTTCTGTTAGTATGGCTTTCCCCTATTCCTATGTGATCTGTGTGCTCCTCTGTTTGATTAGGTTTTCTTCCTTGTTCTCATGGCTATCAATCTATCCTTACAGAATTAGAAAGACCTGGAATTATCTCTAGAATAGGTGGTGCAGGGAAAATCTGGTAGCAATGGCAACATTCTGCATGCCCTTATGAGCATTTCTTCTTCTTGTTGTTTCATTCGGATTGTGACTATTGATTCTGATCTCCTGATTCCAGCCATTCCCTATGTCTGTGATTAAAGGTAGATTAGAATCAGGTGCAGAGGGAAATCATTTCTCTCTTTACCTTCATCCCTCTTCTACTTTTCCTAACAAAGCATCATCTCTAGTTGTAGGGATGTTTCCTCTCCGGATGTAGCATATGAAGATAGGGTTCTCCCATTTTGTTGCTAACATTGCTGCCCCCTTTGCTAGATATGGTGCTCCCATATCTAGCTTGATGTGATTTCATCTGGTTTCTATCTAGTTGAGTTGGTTGGTGACCACTCAATTTTGAAAGAGGAATCATATCCTTGCAAATACGAGCATAAGGCGAAGAACTCCAATTAATGGGGTTTTCTTCTGATATTGTTGCTTGTAGTCATTCCGAATGGAGGTGGCTAATCTGGGCAGTGAATGCTCTTATCAAACTGATAATTGGCATAAGATGGGTATGTGAGCTTTAACAGAATCTATCAAACAATCCCCCATCAGCATCACTGCTCATTTTCCCTGCCAAAATTGAGAGAACACACAATCTTACAGGTACTTTAGCATATATAAAGGAAGTTGAACATACAATTGCGACATAGTTACACCAACCTCTTCTTGCAACTACATCTTTTGGTTACTAAGAATTTGTAACTTCTTTTAACTTTAGCCTAAAGCTTGTCTGCTCCCTTATCTTTATAAAAGGGAATTTAGGGCTTGTGAAAAAGCATTCGTTCGGGGTCATATCTTCAGACTTAGTCTGGAATATGGGATCAATCTGATTAGAGAGGAAACGTAAATGGTTTGTTTTTTGCAAAAATTAGTCATACATTTCTAAGTCTTCATTTTGAGTTTTAAGATGTCTTTATAGATCTGCAAAGACTCTGTTATAAATTGGTTTACTTTACAGTTTCTATTGAGTCTTCGGAGTATATTGTCTCCTACTTCATGTATACAGTTATGTATTTATGAATATATTTGATTAAGAATCAGGTTCATTCATCACCACAGTTTTCCCTGTGTTGTATATTTTTCTTGCAACATTCACTCAAGTAGTGAAATAATTGCCTATCAGAGGATATAGAATGTATTTCAGGTTTACAAGGATAACTAAGTATGGTAGACTTCAAGACTAGTAGAGTGTTTTAATGTAAGGCATTACTATATCTTTATAGTAAACTAAGTTTTATTATATCACAATCCTTTGGATGTTTCTATAAGTTTCTTGACTCTATGACCCTTGGATTGACATTGGTCTATTCTATGATATTATACTAAGCTTACATCCTTCGAATCACCCTCATCTTTATTACAAAGAAATCAACGCATTTTCCTTTTCAGCAATAGATGTTAGAAGTTAATGTTATTTCATGTGTTCCTCTGTAAAGAAACAGAATAAATGCTCAAGAAACTAGCCCATCTTTTCACTTTATCAGACGTTCTTTAAGTAGTCTTATAGGAACATGTCTATCATTGGAGCAGTGTTGTTAAACAAATATTTCATGAACCCCACCCATTTGAGTAGAACACTATTATCCAAAAGAAGTAGGAACACCCTCCTTGGTCTCACAGAGCCTAAAGTGTAGAGGAAAGAGGGGCTGAACACCCCTGTTTCCTGTTCGTTGACCAATCCCTCAAGGCAGATCGATTATTAGAGAATGGCTATCCTATAGACCTGTGTGTTTTCTCCTTGAGATGTGGTTGGGAACTTAAAACAATCAACAAAATGACAAAAAAACAAGAAGATTCCATTTTCTCAAAACCCACTTTCTAATCACCTTAATTTTAGGTTTAAATAATAAAAAAAAATTAACAATAAGAGAGTTTTAAAACCTTAGAGTCGAATGATCCATGGCTAAATGAGGGACCTAAGGTGCCTACCACCATTAACCAAAAGAGTTTCCATAGGGGGAGAAACAATACTATTCTTACCTAGTTTGAATTTAAAAAGTTGCATATCAGATTTGCAAGTTTCAAACTTTCCTAATTAATCAAAATTACTCTCAAGAAACCTCCAAAAAATTTAGCTCACCCAAATTAGTCAGTGGAAAATTTTTGGATTCAGAGTCTCAACCTTCCTTTTCAATGGAAAAGTTGCGTATCCGATTCGCTTAAATCTACTTAAGTTAACTGGTGGACAGAGTTTGGAATATGAACCTTTAAATGGCATTGAATAAAATAAAGATGGTTAGATATGTGCATCACTATATGGTTTTTATTTCAACGTGCAAATCCCGCTAAAAGATTAAGTTCTTCTTTTGTACAACTTATCAATTTTCTCTATAAAAATGCCAACAAACAAGCATTCCTTGCAACATATCAATTCTCTCTGCAAAAAGGACAAGAAGTTTCTTGCTTTCCAATGGCTCTTATTTCTATTTTTCCTTCCAATTTGAGCTTGTGCTTCAAATCTCAGCCTACCCAGTCCCACACTGTTCACCTTTGCAATAAAGCGTTGTCATTAATGCGCAGAAAAAAAATTAACCCTATCATAAATCAGACCTTAACTAAAGCTAAAATCCCATTGTGGCACACTGGCAACATCATCCCAACTTGTGGAGTGATGAGTATATATAGTCTCTTCCAGAGCATCCTTATGAGGCAAGCTAATTTTGTTTTGTTTTCTTTTTTTGTTAAATTCTATTTTGAATTTATTTTACACAGACTATCTTAGGGTTTTGATTAACTGTTGTTGGCATTTGATAGGCTCCTTCATATACTGACTAATGTGGGAGTCTTATTCACGAGATCAAAGACATGTTCAGCGCAACAAGCACTATTTTCCAACTTCTTGCCATGGTCAATAACATCGAACGTCTTGGAATCAATCGACATTTTCAAAAGGAAAAAAACAAGCCCATTTTATTATACTTTGCTTAAATATCATTCATTTTAATGGTCAAACAATCAATAGCAATTTTACACCTCATTCACAACAAAAAGTGGTATAGAATAATAGATATTGAGGTGAATGCCAAAGAGACCTCAACACTAGGGCCTTGGGCTTTCGGATTCTTAGACTCCATAGATATTTTGTTTCTCCAGGTAAAATATCTATTTATGTTGCAGTGTCAAAGAAAACAGGGCAGATAAAAATATATATAACACCAACAGTAAATGAACAATGATACTAAATAAGACAGACAAAGCCAATTTAAGTGGTTCATCAATAGAATGGCTACATCCATGGGAGAAGCAATTACATGAAAATTCTCCTGAACAAATTAATGTTTTTTTCTGTAATTTATATAGTACTCTCGAAAGAAGACTAAGAGAAAAAAAGCAGGAGAGATGAAATGAATAGTTAGACTTCACATTCAAACAGCTCTAAATATCAAAGGTTAAACCTTTGTGCTTAAAATTTAGCTTTACTTAATGTAAATAGCCTTTTCATGTAATTATGAATTGATATTTCTTGCTGTGAGTTGCACCTACCTCAAAAGTTCTGATACATGTCTGGTTCTGAAAATCTAAAATTTTAACTTATATTTCATCTGATTTTCTTGCTATCATTGATAGTGATGTATTATGGATATTATTGTAGATTAGATAAACATTTAAGGTAGAAACACAACTAATATGCATAAAAATGACAAAAGATATACCTCACATGCAAATCCAATCTCATCAAGGGAAGTGGGAGCATGCACCCAAGAACTCCTAAGACAAAGATAATCTCTAGACAATAGATTCAAATGTGAAATGCTACTCTAATTTGCAACTCACTATTCTAGCTAAAGAGTGATTTTGACATGGTAACTTTGCATAAACTTGGATGATGAAAATGGATTGTAAGAGGTTCTATTTATAGACTTTTAGAAGGGATTTTGATCCAATGGTGGAGGATAAAAGTGATGTGGAGGGCCTAGATTTAATCTTGAATGAATGGAGGGCTAGGAATAAAAGTGAATCTTTTATTCATTTTGGGAAAAAAAAAGGGTTATTAAATGAGCATGGGGGTGAAGGATTATTTTGGAATTAAAGATTCATATGGGGGAATGTAAATGAATTAAAAATTCATTTGGGGAAGAGAGGAAATAAATGAGTATGGGTTTGTAAGGAGAATAAAATGTGATGTGGGATGTTTTTAAATAAAAAATTGACTTATGTGGATTTAATTCAATTTTTTAGTTAGAGGATGTGGGGAAGGGTGTTAAACAAGGTTTGACCACTCAAATGAAGGGGTTAGGATTAATTAAACATAGTTTTTATTTAATTAATCCTAGGGCTAGGATGAGGTAGGCTAGGGTAGGCAATTAAATAATAGCTATTTAATTGTCTAGGGTAGGGATAGGTCAATTATAGGCTGAATTAATTAGTTAACATGGTTTTAACTAATTAATTAGATTTAGTGAAAAAGGGGAAATTGATTTAATAAATATTACATATTTATTAAATCATTTAGCTAAGGTTTGGACTATTGAATTAATGAAATTAATTCAATTTTGGAGATAAAATGGTGTGAATTTGGAAAACGAAAGGGGTAATTAATCAAATAAAAATTTAATTAATTGGTTAGAAGGGAAATTGGTGTGTTTAGGGTTGTCGAGAGTCAGTTTGATGGTAGAAGACATTTTTAGGTGTCTACATTTGCCCCTCTTTGACGTGGCGTCAGGACCTAGGAGGCAAATGGCATCAAGTCGAAGAAAAATATGCCCCAGCTGCTGGGAAGGAATAAGATGGATAAGGGATGCCCCCTCGAGAGGTCAACGGGAAAATAAGAATTTTTTAGGCGATTTCTCGAAAAGGATGCGACGGAAGTGAAAATTGGATAGGGGATGGAAAAAGAGGATGACGGGAAGAAAAATGGAGGAAAAATGCTAAGATCTGCACCCTGGAGGGAAAAAGAGGGGGTGGAAGAATGACATGGCCCACTATATTAGGCAAAGTGGGCCCTTAGAGTGCCACATTTGCACACTTTTGACCTTGGAGAAGGAGCGAAGGAGAGATGGCTGATCGTAACCCCCAGTTTTCATGACTTCGACACATTTCATAGCCGTTCCGAGAGTTTGGACGGGCACCGGAGGCTGGACCTCAGGTAGGGTCTAACCCTGACTTTGTAATTTTTTCATTTTACGTGCATTTTTTTGGGGTTTGGGGTTAGGGATTGGAGCACATAGCACCAACGGCAAGGCGGATTGGCACCATCCTCTAGATTGGCGCTATCCGTCAGGGTAGGGTAGGTCGGTTTGTTGCCATTAGGCAGGTTTTTTAGCGCTATCGTCCAGATTAGTGTAATTTGTAGAAGAATAAATTTTGGAATTTTAGCACCAAAAATGAGATGAACGTGGCACTATTCTTTGGAATAGCGCCATCATGGGGAATAGCACTATTTTAAATTTTAGCGCTATTTATTGGGTTAGCGCTATTTATTGGGTTAGCGCTATTTACTGAATTAGCGTGTGTGGGGTGATTGGTACTATTTTTTGAATTAGCGCAAAAAGGTATAGCGATGCTATTTGTCAAAATGGTGCCATGTATAGTGCGCAGTAGTGCTATTTTTTGGATTAGTGCATAGGGGTCTGCGCAGTGGTGTTATGTTCTATATTAGCGCCACTTAGAGGAAATTTTAGAGCCATTTTAAAAATGGCACAAGGGGTTTTCTGTTTTAGTGCCACATGATGCTGGCTTTTTAGACATTTAGAAGAAAAAGTTGGTTTAGAAATAGATAGGTTGATATCTAACCATAATATTGCATATGCAGGATACACAACGATTTATATTGCAGTCACGAGAGCAGTGAGTTCCATCCGTGATGGCACTATTTGATGGTTTTGATGTTGCTACGCGGGCTCGACTGGCGAGATTGAGGCTTCTGACAGTGGCATCGATGCCAGTCCTGCGAGCCCATAAAGCTCTGATGATAGTGGTTGTGGAGCGGTATCGCTCTAAGACCTGTAACTTTCTGTTGCCGACTGGTGAGATTACCATTACACTTGAGGATGTTTATCGCATCCTCAAGCTACCCATTCGAGGCCGACATGTTAGATATGACACAAGGATGGGGTGGAATGCCCTGATTAGAGTGTTTGGAGCAGACCACATTGTTCTCTTAGTGGATGGGAGAGAGATGGACTATGAGGGGACACTGGCTGCGAGTGTAGATCCCTTTGCCTTATTTTTATGTGCGTTGATTGGAGGGGTTGTGATGCCTGACAGGCGAGGTCAGGGTTTTCCAGTTGGCTAGGGCGGGATGATAGAGGAGATGGTGAGGCATGAGACTGTCTATGCTTGGGGACCAGCGATGTTGGGGTAGTTATACCATGAGATGCACATAGTCGCCTACCTGCATGATAAAGCGTTGTCAGCTAGAGTCACTCTGCTTCATGTATGGATTTGGGAGCACATCCCAATTACCAGGCCAACATGTGGGTATTATCAGCAGCCATTTGATGCCTCTGTGTTTTTATACTGGGATGCAGAGTATACGTACACTAGACAGGTACGGTACTAGAGGAGGATGTTAGATGATGTGATTAGTGTGACCTAGTGATCATATATCGGCGTAGAGCCATGGCCAGATGATGATATTCATCTCCTTTTTGCGTTTTAGCAGCGATACCTTATGGGTCGAGGAGGCCATACTATAGATATGTATCTACCCTCGCAGGTCATACGACAGTTTGGTTTGGTACATGACACTCTGCAGCAAATGGCGATATTCATGTGGACACCTCGAGATGCAGCCTATTGGCCTGCAGCCATACAGCCACAGGTTGCCCTAGCTGATTTTGTAGCTTTATGGCCAGTGCAGTGGGATTGGAGGAGCATAGTTAGAGATGTAGGTACTACGCCTGCATACGAGATATGGTGGCAGATGCATCGACCCACTCGGTTGATGGATCCAACGGAGGAGGCGGCAAGTTCAGGGGGGATGATTCAGGTGATGATGGAGATGACTCAGATGGGGATGACCATTTGGAGGAGGGAGAGGAGATTATTGAGGATTTCCTCATGGAGATTGGAGATGATGGAGAGGAGAGGTTGGTTGGTAGGGATGGCCAGCTGATAGATGTGCTGGCGGTGGTGGTAGTAGGACAGGGGCAGGTGGGGTAGCAGGTACCTGTGCAGCAAGTTCCTATTGAGCAGGTGCAAGTTAGAGTAGGGCGACAGCCTAGAGGACCTCGGCGTTGTGGGGGACATCTGGGGGTGGATAGGGGAGATCTACCTCCACCACAGGTAGCGCAGCAGCAAGCCATTGGGGGAGGGCCACAGGCAGCAGGGCAGCAGGCAGGTCCTTCAGGGACAATTGGAGAGGTGGAGGTAGAGAGGCTTACACCTCGTCGGCGGTGACGGGATGAGGAGGAGATGGAGACCCTGAGAGCATAGGTGGTGAGCCTACAGGAGGCATTGGAGAGCTGTGAGGTAGAGTTAGCATAGGCTCAGGGTCACAGAGTCACTTTGACAGGGGAGCGAGATGTAGCACTTGTCAGGGCCCAGCAGGCAGAGATTGCATTGAGTAGCCTACAGGCTTCAGGCGATGGACTTGCCCCGGTGTTGGCAGTGATGCAGACACAGTTGTCTTAGGCACAGTCACAATCATATTAGCTACATGGATAGTTGAGTCAGGTACAGGGGGAGTTGACAGAGAGCAGTAGGTAGATGGAGTACTATAGGGGCCTGTATTATGTGGCTGTGCCAGCAGAGCAGCGAGCACCGAGCTACAGCCAAGTCAGTGGATCGAGGGCATCAAGATCACATAGATCGAGATCTATTCAGTCCGTTCAGCAGATGATGCCTCCTCCCTCACACGTGCCCCAGCAGGTTCGATAGGTGCCGGTATAGCCACAGCCGCTGACAAGATCACAGCCTCGACCAGGGTCAAAGTCTCGCACTCCTTCGGAGAGAGGATCCTCCAAGTCATAGTTATATTATGTTAGCCCTTAGAGGCATTGTATCAGGACACTATATTTTTTGATGGATACATGAGCGGTGTACATTTTTGTAGTGATTATATGATGTAATATTTTTTGATGGTTTATGATGCTTATGATTATGATGCTCTATTATGATGATGCCTATGTGATGGATGCAGTATTTCTTTATGGATTTTATATGCTATGGATGTGTTATGTTTATGCAATGATGTTTTTGATTTTATGGATGCAACAATGATGGATTTGTTGTGATATATGTATGGTGTTGTGATTTTATGGACTATATGATCTATAATGTGAATGAATGTTCAGACTAATAAACATTTATTATGGATGCAACAATGTGATGTAATGGAAATGTATGAAAATATGTATATGCCACTAGATGATCTAAATGCAATTTCAATGATTATGATTTGTGATGATGTAATATAACTAAATGTTAATGAGTGATGTGCAATGTGTGTATGATGTGCAACTAAATGATTCTAGAATGAACCTATTTATTATGCAAACTATCAGCTGTCAATGTAATTTAACTTAAACGATTTAGAATGAACCTAAATGGCATGTATTTTAAACTGATTATAGAATGAACCTAAGTGATATGCAAAAGGAAAAATGAACCTAAATGATATGTAACTTAAATGGATTAAAATGAACCTAAGTGACATTCAATTTAAGTGATCTAAATGAACCTAATGATATGCAACTTAAGTGATCTAAATTAGCCTAAATGATATGCCAAAGGATTTAAAATGAACCTGAATGTCATGCAACTTAAATGGATTAAAATGCACCTAAAATGATATGCCAAAGGATTTTAAAATGAACCTGAATGTCATGCAACTTAAATGGATTAAAATGCACCTAAAATGATATGCCAAAGGATTTTAAAATGAACCTGAATGTCATGCAACTTAAATGGATTAAAATGCACCTAAAATGCTATGCCAAAGGATTTAAAATGAACCTGAATGTCATGCAACTTAAATGGATTAAAATGCACCTAAAATGATATGCTAAAGGATTTAAAATGAACCTGAATGTCATGCAACTTAAATGGATTAAAATGCACCTAAATGATATGCCAAAGGATTTAAAATGAACCTACATGTCATGCAACTTAAATGGATTAATATGCACCTAAAATGATATGCCATTAAATGATCATGACATGTAGCTAAATGATATGCTAGATGCAGTTTAGGTGATAGGTGGTATGCAAACTAGGTGATAGGTGAGATGATCTAGTCCTAATACACATGATGTTCTTTGTTTGACCCTGAGTGGTGAGGCTATGGGAAAGGGGATTAGGTGGGGAGAGGATAGGGGTGGGGGCATCTAGAGGATGGCAGTGGGGAGATGAGAGGATTGTTAGGTCATAAGACACTACGTCATTGAGGGGAGATTTACTTCGATTTAGGATGTGTTGAGTGGAAATATGGTGGGGGAATGGGATTAGTGAGGGGATTAGATTGGTGGGGGGTGGGGGGAAAGTGATTATCAAATCTAGGCTGAGATGGGATAGTTGAATGAGTGATTAGGATGATGATTTTGAGCTAGTAACAATAATTGCAAAAGATTAATTGAGAGCATTTCTTAGTTTACTGTAGCAATGTAGGATACAGTTCACAAAGGTATAAAAAGACCTAGGTGATGATGTATATCCTACGATTGCATGGACTAGACCCACAAACAATAGGTTGATTTCATGCATGCCCAAGGTAGGATAATCTTGTCTAGCCTAGGAAGGGGACTCATAGCGATGAGTGCGAATAATGCATATAAGGTTTTGATGCATGTATATGCAAATGGGACACATCATGCTAGAACCGACCCAAGCTTCAAGATATGAATACTATTCCTGGAGTAATGAAACCAACCCACAAGCACAGCATATAGAAACAATGACCATGTCTACACTAGGTGTTGTCTGCCACTTGCCATGATATAATAAGATCAAGGTAGCTTTGGAGATGTCCTAGAGTGAGACAAAAAGATAAAAATCAATAATCAAAAAGACCAACGAAAAAGGTACAAATAACCTTTGTGTACTCTTGCCAAGAGACATGATGATAGAATGATAGATTTTTGTCCATTGTAGGAAAGATATATCCTAGGACGCAGATCCGTTGGTGTTGATTGGAGAATTTTTGGAAGATGGGAAAAAGAACAATCTGGCCATGTGTAGGATTATGGTTGGTATGTTGATTGATAATTTTTGCGTTAGGGGACCTGTTTGGAGTGTATACATAGCATGTGTTTCATTTATTAGATCTAGAAATCTCAATGAATGGGGACTATCCAAACGGATTGGATGGGTGCATCTTATATACCTGAGTATTGGAAACATCCTTCGTATTCCAGACTGCCTACATACCCTATGTCCACGGGATCAAGGTACTTTTAAGATGCGGGTGAAATGAATATGTAGTTCTGGCATGACTTGATGATGTGGGAATAGTTTGGGATGTTTGTGATGGTGGGGATTTGATGTATGTGTTGATGATTGTGATTTGTAGCGAGATCGATGTATGGGGTGATTGTTTTGGATTTTCTGTGTTTTTTCTACTATTTTGGGATTTTTTGATTTTGTATTGTTTTTTGATTTTTTGATTTTGTGATGTTTTTAGATTTTCTAATTTTGTGACTATACAAACGGAAGCTTACAAGGATCCTCATTCGATGAGTTAACCTTGGAATGGGATATTGCGGGGTGGGAGGCGATAGGACTTGATGTTTCAGAATTCCAAGCCATGGTGATGCATGCAATATGGAGTGTGTGACGGAAAGAGGACTTACTAGATGGTAGAACTGGCCACTACGCATGGCGCTTGAAATAGGTTTTCACCATTGTACTTATCCAAAGCGTCACCGAAGTGATTTTCACCATTGGAAGTTTTTATTGCACTCAGGTTTTTCTTGATTTTTTAATTTTTTGGTATTTTTGATTTTTTGATTTTTTTGATTTTTTGACTTAGGTTACCAGATGGGTTATGCATAAAATTTCTTGAGATGCAGGATGTTCATCGGCTCATCTAGAGGCTGCCCCTCAGGTGTTGCAAGCTGATATGCTCCTGACCCATAATCAGTCGTGACGACATAAGGTCCTAGCCAATTGGGTTCAAACTTTCCTTGCTTAGGACGTTCTTGCATGTTCTTCTAATTTTCCATAAGGACAAGGTCACCTACTTCAAATTTTTGGGTTCTGATCCTCTTGTTGTAGCTTCTTCGGAGGCGGTTCTGATATGCCTGTAGGTGGTTCAACGCATTTAGACATTTCTCATCCAGTAGTTCTAGTTGATGTAACCTTGCGACGTAGTATTCCTCATCAGAGATAATGTTTTGTAAGGACACTCAGAGAGATGGGAGCTTGACCTCTATAGGTAAAATGGCTTTAGATCCAAATACTAGTGAGAATGGAGTGGCTCCTGTTGGAGTGCGGATGCTTGTGCGATAGGCCCAAAGGGCAGGGTTGAGTTGGAGGTGCCAGTCATGGCCAACTTCATTGACTGTCTTCTTGAGAATGCAAAGGATGGTTTTATTAGAAGCCTCTGCTTGACCATTTCCTTGAGGGTAATACGGTGTGGAGAAATGGTGTTTGATGTCAAATTTTTCGCACAAGGTGTGAACTTCTTGGATTTTGAAGGGCTTTCCATTGTCGGTGACGATGGAATGGGGGATACCATATCGGCAGATGATATAGTGGAGGATGAATTTTGAGATTTGGATGCCTGTGGTGAAGGTGAGTGGTATTGCTTCCACCCACTTGGTGAAGTATTCGGTGGTAGTGATAATGAACTTATGGCCATTGGAGGATGGAGGATGTATTTTCCCTACGAGGTCGAGTCCCCACTGTGAAAAAGGCCATGGCATTGTGATCGGTTGCAACTCCTATGCTGGTGTGTGGATGAGATCGCCATGTTGTTGACATGGGAGGCATTTCTTGATAAACCTATAGGAATCTTGTTCCATTGTTGGCCAATAATATCCAATCCTGAGGATCTTTTTAGAAAGAGTGGGTCCACTTGAATGCACCCCACAGATGCCTACGTGTACCTCTTCCAAGGCTACTTCAGCTTCCCTAGAGTCTAAACATCGTAGAAGCGTGCCATTAAGACTCCTTTTGTACAGGGTGTCGCCTACAAGGATGAAATGGGAGGCTTGATGGATGAATGATTTTCTTTGTGAGTTGGATAGATTAGGGGGGAGGATGTTGTCGTGGAGGTATAAGTATGTTTCTTGGTACCACGGGGATAAGGGAACAATGACTTCACACACTAGTTCGGATTGAGGAACATCGTATGCTGGGATGGGGAGTTCTTCGATCAAGAACTCACATTTCTTGTTGTCCTTCTTCATGTCTACCAGAGATCCGATGGTTGCCATGGCATCTGCTGCTTTGTTGTTGAGTCGTGGGATTTGCTCGAAGTGGATGTCTTCGAAGTAGTCTTTGAAATCATCGACCATCTTCTTATAGGGAAGGAGCTTGTCATCCTTGGTTTTGTATTCATTATTTACCTGCCTGATGACCAATTGAGAGTCACCATCACAATTAGCTTTTCAATTTTCCATTGGATGGCCATTCGAAGACCTGTGATAAGGGCCTCATACTCTGCTACATTGTTGGTACATGGAAATGTGATCATGAAGGATTTAGGGATTGTGTCACCTTGAGGGGTAATAAACAGGATGCCTGCTCCTGAGCCTCTGTGAGTGTATGATCCATCAAAATACATCTTCCATGTGTCTGTGGTTGGTGTGATTGTCAAGATAGCTTTGTCAGGAAACTTTGCTATTATAGGATGTTCTACCAGAATAGGTGCTTCAGCCAACTGGTCTGCTATAACTTGCCCTTTGATGGCCTTTCTCTCAGTGTATTTTATATCAAACTCTGTCAGAATCATGACCCATTTAGCTGTATACGCCTAAAAATGACACGAATCATCCTAAATAAGTATTCTAAATATTTATTCCCTTCTTCTATTAATTAAATAAATATTCCAAATTTATTTAATCGATTCACTGCTCCATAATTAAATAAATTCAATTTATTTAATTAAAATTCTTCTAATGTCTCACACAATTAAATAATCATAAATTATTTAATTAATCCAAATTCCTCTATCCTAAGTTCCAAATTCAAAAATCCACCTCACCTTTTCCACCTCACCTTGTCCACCTCATCAGGTTGCACAGTAATTAAATATATTAAATATTTAATTACCTATTTTTCTCTCACCCACATGGCCTATTTCTTCTCAAATCAGAAGTTAGTTAACTAATCAATCAAATCTGTTAACTAATTAGTCATTTGAGTTCACTGGTCAATCTATTCTGTTGACTCCTCAATCAACCCAGTTCACTAGTCAATCAATTCAGTCAATCCCATAATCCACTCTTCTAACTGATCAATCAAGTCTATTAACTGTTCAGTCAATGGAGTTAACTCTCCAATCAATTTTGTCACATCCCCTCTTTCATGATGGAGCTAGGACACTTGTCACATTTCTACTGGTTGCACATTCCTCAACCATCCTCAGCCGTTGATCTGCATATCTTCTCTCAACTGTTGATTCCCATTCTTCCAAGTCTATAAATGAAGCTTCATCCCTCCATTCTAATCATCCAGGCTTTTGACATCGTTACTCTGCAGAAATATCACCAGCGCGCCTTTAGCATCCTTTTACCATTCACTAGCTTGAGATCACATACTTGCTTTGAAGCTCATCTTCATTGCACATCACAATAGCCATTTACCATCAACTTCCTCGAACACAGCTTAAAAGAGTGCACTCTCTGAGGGCTCACTTCATCTGCAAAAGGACGGTTGTAATAGGCAAACAACAGAAGCATCGATTTTAGAGAAGGTTTGCTTTGTGTTATTCATTGCTATTTTCGTTTAATCTTTCTTGTTATCTCCTATTCTATTGATGTTTGGGTCTTACATCATTCATTGGATTGATCCACGTTTTACCCTTACATTTTTGGCACCCACCGTGGGACCTTTGCCCCTTTATCTCATCAAAATCTGAGCTTTTTTGAAGGCAGGTTCCATACAGATCACGCAAAGTCACGCACAGGTTACTTCGGCGCATTTAAACATTTCTGTGGCACGTATATAGACTGTTACGGCGCTTCTATCCTTTCTGTGCATCTGTGTATTTTCGCTGCACTTTTGCGCACTGTTACGGCACTTTTGATTATATTGCACATATGTTCCTTTTTACTGTGCTTTTGAAGATTGTTACTGCGCATCCATTATTACTACGCATTTATTCTTTTTAACTGCGCATACGTGCAATATTACGGTGCATTCATTATTGTTGTGCTTCTGTTGGTTATTTCTGCGCATCTAATCACTGAAGCTACGCATTTGTAATAGGCTATGGTTTTAGTACTTTCCTAGGAGAATTTGCTAATGCTAACCTTTTCGCAGGTGTTTGCTGGAGCAGTTTTGCAGGATAGGCTCGGGTTTAGTTCCATATAGTTGCATTTAAATAGTTCACATTTCACTTTCCAAGGGATAGTAAAACTGATGTGCATTCAAATCCTCACCTAGCTCTAATTAGGAAAGTAATAACTGGATCATTTGTTTCTTGCATTGCAACACTTTCCAAGTTATTGCTATCTGGGATTAAAACTGAACTCACCACTGATTTTGAGGTTAAAATGAACTATTGCTATATCGAGAGACCAAAACTTCAAAGTTAACTATCTCATGCTACGCAGTTTAAAACTAAACTCAACACTAATCTTGAGGTTAAAATAAACTATTGCTATATCGAGAGACCAAAACTTCAAAGTTAACTATCTCATGCTATGCGGTTTAAAATTAAACTCACCACTGCTTTCTGGGGTTAAAACTAAACCACTGCTATATTCACTTAGTTTTTCACTTTTAACTAGGGTGGATTAATCAGTGTATTCTGTGCTTGCCAATGACAATAGGTTTATGCTCTCCCCTCTTCTGGGTGATCAGAATACCAAACTTGTCATTCTATTTGTTTAACCTTTAGGAGGGATCTGCCCTTGGATGCACGCTTGTCCAAGTGGGAACAACCCTGAGTGGTAACAGGCTAATGCCAAGCCCTACCAAGCCACTTAAAATAAATTGTGCTTGAGGTGAAAACTTCCTGCAACAAGTGCTGTTATGTTACACCGACGGCCAACCTCCCCCAAAACTCTCTCAGGCGCAACCCTATGAGGCTGGGAGACTCCATAACGGAGAGTAGTGCCGCCGCACGTGTAACCACTTAAACGGTTGCCTGCATTAAATACCTCTTGTTCTAGTGGCCCAAATCCCTTATAATCCATTTCTTGCCTAGGATTTTTGTGCTTGCTTTTGTTCAGTTTAGTCCAAAATAGAGTCAAAAAAACTACAAAAATAATGAAAAACTACAAAATATTCTTTGTGCTTGCTGTGTTTTCTTGCTATTAATTCATAATATCAGATCAGGAAGACCTTTTCCAGCCAAAAAATATCAAAAATAGAAGGAAAATCCAAAAATTTTGCCAAAAAATCAGAGCTGCACATGTACCCCTTTCTGCTGCGCATTTGTAGCGACTTGCTGCGCTTTTGTAACGACTTGCTATGCATATATACTGTTGCTGCACATATACACACTGTTGTTGTGCATTTGTACTTAACCAGATCTGCGCATATACTGCGACTTACGGCGCATTTGTTCATTCCTGCTGCGCATTTGTTTCGACGCATATGTGACAGTGAGCACTTGCCATATTTTTGAGAGAATATTTTCACTTGATTGGAGCACCCATTTCAGCCTAGTTTCACTTTCTGAGATCAAATTCCACCTTGCAGTCAGTCTTCATCCATTTCACTTGAGTCTCTCTCTTTCGTCAATTATCCCATTCACTTTCTGTCCAAACACCTCTTGTCCCAAAGTCAATTTGTCCCATACCAATTCTACATAGGTCCCTTTTTCATGTCATTAGTGAATTCACGTAAGCCTCGTAGGTCACTGTACCTTTGCTAGTAGTCTTGTTGAATGACTAAGCCCTACACAGTAAGACTGGTATCGACTACCCTTACTAGCGGCCAACGTCTTGTGTCAACCGTCTTACTTGAAGTCATTGAGCGAGAGAATCCTTTGTCCAAATCTTGTTCTAAGTATCCCATTCACAACAGTCTCAGTTGGCACCTCGCCAAAATTTCTAATCCTGGTCCACTTCATCCCACCCCACCTTGCATGGTTCTTACTCGATCCCAGTACAACAAGCAAATTGAAATGGTCGACTCATCTGATCACCTCGACCACCACGTGGTGGTGACGAAGAAATTTCTCATGAAGAATTAGTAGCGCACATCCAAGATAGAAAATTCCAACGCCTGGTAGAGAGGGTGCTCCTTGAAGACCCCAATAAATACTTCCACCATCTTGCTAATCTCGGAGTCAAACTCCCCGCAGACTTTGACATAAGCTCCATCATGGAAAATGTAGACAATGATCATGAGCGACGATGTGATGATCATGAGAGGGGCACGAATGACATAGTCCCACATGAAAATGAGAGAGATACAAAAGATAGAGGCAAGAAACCCATAGATCAAAATGCTCCTGTGGAAGACATGAGACAACAAATCGAAACTCTAAAGCAAGAGATATCCAACCTTAAGACCGATGCAAGTTCCAAGCACTACTCTTTGGAAGATATAGCTCCGTATCCTTTTGACAAAAGTTTGGTCATGAAACCTTTCCCCTTTCAGTTCAGAGTCCCAAAGTTTGACAAATACAAAGGGAAGGGGGACCCTAGAGATCATATCCAGCAATTCAATGCCGCATGTTTAGAAGTAGCTCACAACGAGACCTGCTTGATGAGACTATTCCCAAGATCCTTAGGTGGTCAAGCTATGGAGTGGTTCTCGCACCTCCCACCAGGAATCAAAAATTTTGATGAACTTGTCAATAAATTCATAACGCACTTCTCTTACAACATAGAACACAAGGTATCTATGCTAGATCTATGCAACACCAAACAAAAGAGTGGTGAGTCATTCACCACCTTCTTACAATGATGGAGACAGCTAGCTAGTAAGTGTTCTTATGATATACCTGAGAAGCAACTATTGGAAATGTTTGTCCACAATTTGAATACTGATCTTAGTTATCAACTTCAGATACAATACCCTACATCATTCTCAAAAATCATCAAAATGGGCTTATTCATCAAAAAGGCTATGATCACTAAAGGAGCTATCAAGCTATACAAGGACATGCCTAATTCCAATTATACAACGGATAAATCAAAGTTTTGGACCAAGAACAAGAATGTGGTCAACGATGGGGTAGTTGACGCCAAGGCGGCCGCTCCTAAACAACAACCCATATTCACTCTTAAGGGGGACACAAACAATGGTGCAATCAACAAACCACCCTCTCGGGAGCCTAGACCTTGGTTCAATTCAAACCCAAAGAGAAAATTCACACCGTTAGGTGAGTCTCAAGAATCTGCACTAAGGAAGTTGTTGGCTAACAACGAAATTTCTCTACCGCCAACAAGTGATTACGAGCCTATAGTCAAACCTCCCTACTAGAAGGACACAGACTATTATGAATATCACCGAGGAAGGGGGCATACAACTAACAACTGCATCCACCTCAAAAATGTCATACAAGATATACTGGATTAGAATCAGAGAGGGACACAACAGCATACCTCCAATGAAACTCATGTGGCCTACAGGGATCCACTTCTCAATCATAACAGGCCATATAACAACAATGGCCACAACAACAACAACAATGGCCACAACAACAGTGGCAACAATAGCAATGACAACAACAATAATCGCAACCAGCCAAATCAAAACAGCGGGACGAGTAATGCTAACTACGCAAGTGTTCCATTTGACTACACCATAAACTACATTTCTGAACATATTCCGCAGGTCAATGTCATCTCACCCAACCAACAACTAGGACCTAACCGAACTAGTTGTAGTATAATTACCCGCAGTGGTAAAGTCATGCTCAATACCGCCCCTCCAAAGTTGCCACCATCTTCATCCAATTTTCGTCAATACAATGTCATCGACCAATTACAGAAAACTCCAACTCACATTTCTATATTGGAGCTCTTGCGTCTATCTCCTTCTCGTAAGGAGATTCTTGAGAAAGCCTTAGTGGAAACCACTGTCCCCACTATTCTAGCTCAAGAGAAGTTCCAGACCATGGTAGGCAATCTGACATCCTCCATTTCCATATCGTTTACTGAGCAAGATGACCTTTTTGCATCTCAACCCCACAACACCCCTCTGCACATTGTCGCATTCATACACAAGCACTGCATCAAGAGGGTTCTCATTGATGGGGGTGCTGGTTTAAATATTTGCACATTGAAGCTAGTCCTTGCACTGGGGTTTTCCGAACAAGCAGTTGATCCAAGGAGGAAAATTACCATAAAGGCATATGACAATGAAGAAAGAACCACAAAGGGAACGGTTGTCCTACCCATTCAAGTGGGACCGGTAATCAAAGATGTGGTGTGCCAAGTCCTTGATCGAGAGCTTGCGTATAATATCCTACTAGGGAGACCGTGGATCCACGCCATGAAGGCTGTCCCCTCGACCTATCATCAATGCATTAAGTTCCCACACAATGGCAAGTAGGTCACCATTCAAGGCGACCCCGACCCCTACCAGCACTGCAATTCTTTCCGTGCAAAACCTGAATGTGTCATACCTAACAACAGAGCCTACATTTCTCCTACCCCGCAACAGGACCATACCACTGAAGCTTCCTCCTCAAGACCCAAACCACTGAAACTTACCATAAAAGAAAGTGGCATGGGGGAATACTCCATTGAGCACAGCCTCAACCTTGCTAAGATGCCTTTGTCTCCTCACTCTTTTGGCCAACCCAAATAGCCACCCAAACATTTTCCAAAGCCATATGCTCCTCCTGTAGCTCCCACAAATCCCTTTGTAAAATGGGGGACCTTATTTGATGAAACGGAGGAGTGAGATCTCCTACAATGGCTTTATGCTGAAGAAGAAAACACACCCCAAGAACCACCTAGACTCCCTACAGAACTCTATGGGTGGGGTGAGACTACTTTGCATAGGATGGGGTACGAAGGACAAGGCCCCATAGGCCTCAGAAAAGAAGGAATCATTGAACCTATACAACCTTCTTCATCCTCTTCGGCTAGAAACACAACTGGCCTAGGGTACAAAGGCAAGGGTAAAGCCAAGGAAAATGCCTACCTTGTGGACACAATCCAAACACTCCAAGTGGACAGCGACACAGATTCAGATGATTCAAATGAGTATGAGTGGGACGAGCTAACAGAGCACTCCTACGATGACAAAGAGGTTGACACCATCAAAACTCTTAGCCCATACCATGAGGGACAAATGCAACGGGACAGACCACTGGAGTCTGATTTGCCCACCCCTGAGATTATGGATTTCGAGGAAAGTTTAGATTCCATTGCGATAAACAACTTGGAGGAAAGTACCACCCAGAACACTACCCCCACCAATGCTCCTAACATTTCCATTCACACCATCAATGAATCAGGTCTCTCATCTGACTCCCTTCCCCTCTTACACCCTGAGCTTATTGACTGGGATTTGTAAGGAACCCCCCAATTAGATATGTTCCAGAACGATGATGCTTACATTGATTATATGGAACTTATGAACCACTTACCAAAAGGAGATCATAAAGTTGGTTTTGCTATCGAACTGAATACCGTGGCTTACTTTGGGGAGGATGCCAAGCTTTCCAGTCGCAAAAATATCAAGATCAAAAATGGATTTGACAGTAAAAACTACCTTGCGGCAGTGTCAGATCATAAAACAGTCAAAAGAAAGGATGCATCTGACGGTGAAAACCCAACTGTGGCACCCGACGATGGAATGCTTGACACTCTCCCTAGTGATATGTACCAGGAAAGGTCACAGATTGTGGTAGAGCTGACAGAGCCCGTGAATATTGGAACTGAAGAGTAGCCCAAGATTATCCACTTCGCCAAATCTCTCACACCACCAAAGAAAACCAGATTTGTACCATTCTTTAAGAAGAAGAGAGGCAGCTTTGCTTGGTCATACGCCGACATGCGAGGTTTAGACCCAAACCTGATTCTACATCATTTGCCATTGGATCCAGGGGTGAAGCCCGTAAAGCAGAAGCTGAGAAAGATGCATCCTCATATAGCCCTTTTGGTCAAAGAAGAACTCAAGAAATTGCTAGATGTGGGGTTCATTGGAGCCATAGATTACCTAGAATGGATATCTAATATTGTGCCAGTGTCTAAACCGGATGGCCGGGTTCGACTATGCAATGATTTTTGAGACTTAAACAAAGCATGCCGTAAGGATGACTTTCCATTGCCAAACATCGATATCATAGTCAACCTAACTGCGGGACATACAATGCTATCACTCATGGACGGATTCTCAGGGTATAATCAAATCAAAATAGCACCAGAGGATCAACACAAAATAGATTTCACTTGCCCATGGGGTACCTTTTGCTGGAATGTCATGCCTTTTGGGCTGAAAAACGCAAGTGCTACATATCAGCGGGCCATGACAACTATATTCCATGACATGATGCATGTAACTATGGAAGACTATGTTGACGATATCTTAGCAAAATCTCTCACAAGGGACTCACACCTGGACATATTAGAAAAAGTCTTTCAGAGATTGGACCAATTCCAAGTCAAACTGAACTCGAAGAAATGTGTGTTCGGGGTAACTTCAGGCAAGCTGCTAGGCTTCATCATGTCAGCAAACGGAATAGAGGTAGACCCTGCCAAGGTCAAAGCCATAATGGACATGCCACCGCCCAAGACTCTAACTCAATTGAGATCCCTACAGGGCAAGCTGCAGGCCATCCGCAGGTTCATCTCACAGTTGGTAGACAAGTGCCAACCTTTCAGCCATCTTCTACATAAGAACATTCCATTTAAATGGGATGACCGGTGCGAAGAGGCATTCAACAAGCTAAAGGAGTACCTTATGAATCCTCCCATACTCATGCCTCTGATCCAAGGAAAACCTTTAATTCTCTACATCTCTGCTACACCCACTACTCTTGGAGCTCTTCTAGTGCAGCAAGATTACGAGAACAAGGAGAGAGTTGTATACTACATCAGTCAAACCTTAGTGGGCTACGAGTTGCAATACTCACAAGTAGAAAGGTCATGCCTTGCGGTAGTTTTTACTTCACAAAAACTTTGACATTACATGTTGGCACATCCTGTCAAACTCATTGCCAAGATCGACCCACTGAAATATCTTCTCAGTAAAGCAGCTCTCACAGGTCAACTAGCAAAGTGGGTTATGCTTCTTAGTGAATATGATATAGAATATGTGGACAGAAAAGCCATCAAAGGACAAATCATCGCTGACCAACTGGCCGAGGCACCATTACAGGACACTTCACCAATGCAGTTTGAGTTTCCCGATGAGTCTTTATTCACTCTGTCACCATCTCCTTGGAAACTCTACTTTGACGGATCTTACACCAACCATGGATCGGGGGTAGGTATCCTATTTATCACTCCCCGAGGCGACACAATTCTGAAGTCCTACCAGTTGTTATTTCCATGCACAAACAACATAGCGGAATATGAAGCCTTGGTAATTGGTCTCAAGATGGCCACTGAGTGGAAAATCCAAGCACTATATGTCTACGGTGATTCTCAGCTCATCATAAATCAGGTCAATGATGAGTATCAAACCAAAGATGAGAAGCTCATCCCATACAAACGGATGGTCGACGACCTCAAAGAACACTTTGGGACCATCTCCTTCGAACAAATACCCAGGATAGAGAACAAAGCAGCAGATGCAATGGCTACCATAGCCTCTCTTCTAGAAATACCTGCATATGAGTCACGGTATGAGTTCTTAGTGGAAACCATCTGGCAACCGGCTTATGATCTCCTTGAAACCCATTCCATTTGTCTCCTAGTCGGATTTGATTCACCTTGGTACGGTAAGACTTACACTTACCTCAAGGACAATATTCTCCCACCAAACCTCTCTTCCAACCAAAAATGAACTTTCATCTAACAAGCCTTTCGTTACACCATCATAGCTAATACCCTTTACCAACATGGTCTAGATGGTACTTTACTCCGTTGTTTAGAACAAGAAGAATCCATAACTGCCTTGTGAGACGTACACGAAGGGATCTGCGAAACACACTCCAACGGTCCCTCCCTAGCCAAGAAACTCGTGCGTTTGGGTTATTACTAGCCAAACATAGAAATGGATTCCTATCAGTTCGTCAAAAAGTGAAAACAGTGCCAAATACATGGGAACCTGATCCATGCACCTGCTCAAGAGTTGAGACCTTTAACGACACCCTGGCCCTTTTGTCAGTGGGGACTTGACCTTGTGGGAAAGATTCACCCGCCCTCTTCCAACGGCCACAAATTTATCATAACCGCCACTGAGTATTTCACAAAGTGGATTGAAGCCGTTCCCCTAACCACCGTCACAGGAAAACAAATTTCCTCTTTCATTCTGAATTACATTATTTGCAGATATGGCATTCCTGCATCTATCATAACGGATAATGGAAGACCATTCAGAAATTAGGATGTCCAGGAACTCTGTAAGCATTTCAAAATCCAACATCGTTTCTCCACTCCATACTACCCCCAAGGTAACGGCCAAGCTGAGGCATCGAATAAAACCATTCTCAAAATCCTAAAGAAAACTGTCAATGAGGCTGGTCGCGACTGGCACGTCCAACTCAACCTCGCTCTGTGGGCCTACAGAACCAGTATACGCACTCCCACAAGTGCTACACCCTATGCCCTTGTCTATGGTTCTGAAGCCATCCTCCCCATTGAGGTCAAACTACCATCCCTCAGGGTGTCGTTGAAAGGTCTCATATCAGACAAAGAATACAGAGTCTCCAGGTTACAAGAACTAGAGCTGCTAGAAGAAAGGTGCCAAAAAGCCTTCGATCATCTTAAAGCATATCAACAGATGATGTCCAGAAGCTATAATCACAAGGTTCGCCCAAGATGCTTTAAGGTTGGGGACCTAGTTCTAAAAGAGAACCCTCGCAATCAACAAGACAGAGACAAGAAAGGTAAGTTCAAGCCTAACTGGCTTGGGCCCTATGTGATTGTAGCTGCTTACGGATCAGGGGCATATCAGTTGGCCACTTCAAAGGGTGAGTTGTTAGATGATCCAATCAACAGCATGCACCTTCGCCGGTTCTATACCTAGGAGAACCCCAATGCAAGGGGGCACAATAAAATCACAAATCAAAAATCAAAAAACCAAAAAAAATTGAAAAGAGAAAATTCAAACAAATCGAAAAAATAGAAAGCATACAAAAAAAAAGTCATCCTTTGGTGAAAACCTGGCAAACAGGCGCCTTGGATAGGTATCATGATGAAAACCTGGCAAACAGGCTTCATGTTACTTTCTAGCTTTTCGTGCAAATAAAAGCAAGTGATGAAAACCTAGTAAACAGGCGTTACTTGTGATAAACCGCCTTCTCCATCTTTGGGAATCCAATCACCTTGAGTCCATTCTTTCTCATTTTGCCCCATTCGACCCATATCTATCCCACAAATAAACACTTGACAGTTACCTATCATGGCTTGATACTCTCCTTGTGGCCTTGTCAACCAAGGTTTTGTCCCATACCGTCTCCTCAATGTGAGCCTAGCATAGGGTCTCTTGTCAGTGTCCATGGTCCAAGTCCATGAACTACGTTGCCTCTGCACCGTCACGTAGGCAAGGCCATTATTCTAATGCACCCCCGAGGCTTCCGTTTCTTCCTTTTCTCCCATTCATCCCCTTTCTTGTCTTCATTCTTGTCGTCTTTCTTCCTGTCCATCCATGGTCTATTAGGGTTTACCCTGAACTACGTTGCCTCTGCGTCATCACGTAGGCAAGGCCATTTAGCAATGAGCCCCTGAGGCACTAGGTCAGTCCCTTAGGGTCCGTCTCGCCAATAAGGATTGTGCAATCTTCTCACCAAACAAGCAAATGCAAGCAGAACCCGCACCGCAAGCAGAAATCTTGATTGTGAGCATCTTAACCTATCCAATGCAAAGCACCTACCCAAGGTCTTCTAAATGATTTTATGCAAATTAAGGCAAGAACTCAACACATGTCAACGCAAATATGCTTTGTAGATTGGAAACATGGTTAACAATTCGAGTCTAGATTTTCGCTATCATACCTTCCTATGCTACTCGAGGATGCAAAAAGCTAGAGATGCTATAATGGGGGCATGATTATTTTCTTTGTTTGCTGTTTGTGGATTAAACTTTAGTAATGTGAAGCCTTGTTTAAGGACATGATCGGCAAAAGATCATCGAGGACATCAAAGGTATAACATGAACGGGGGCAATCCTTGTTTGTTGAAATGCAAGAAGTACTCAGGTCATCTAGATTCAATTTTGACTAGATGCTTGTATTAACTTGCTAAATCACAATCCATGTAAGCAGTACTTAGGTCATCTCGGTTCAATTATATCTAGATGCTTGTATTCACTTACAACATCTCAGAAAATGTACCAAAAATAAAATGCCCAATGATGAAATAAAGCACTCTAAAAGCAAAGCATCCATCCTATATCCATATACACATCCATGCATCCATGTCCCATGCAATCCTCATTATCCAAACTATGCAGAGTAACAATATCAAATGAAGTTTCTAAGTCATTCTATCACAACCATTCTTTTATCTATCATGTCATTCTTGTGTCGATAGAGTACATTTGGACATCACAAAAACAAAGCATATAGGAGCATATCATATCATATGTAGGGCTAGTCATGAACATGATTAAGTCAGTAGAATACATCACCTAATGCATTAGGTCATCCACACATCAGCATTACATCACATCTTAAAGTACAGAAAACCAAAAAAAAAAAACAACATAGCTAAGTACATCGCATACAAAGCTGCATCATCACATAGAAATCATATTACATTTGCATTCATTAGATCATATAGACATCCCATAACATCATACACAAAGCTGCATCATCACATAAAAATCTTGTTACATATGCATACATTCGAAGCATTAAATCATATAGACATCATATAACATCATATCAAAAAGCATCTCATATAGCATCGGATAGACCATCTAACTCTACACATACATCACATCATACAATAGAAGTAAATCATCATCTCATAACGCATGCAGTAGATACACAAAGCTGCATCATCATATATACTATCATATAAGAGGTCCAAATGTACAATATCACCATCTCTCTCAACAATCAAAGTGTCATATACAATATACATCCAAATGGATGGTGATACATGTCCCAAAATATACAAAATCTGGTCTGTGTCTATCCCTGCTGCTATGGGCCACCACTGCCAGCTCCTGACTGCTGGGGACCCATCACGAAAGCCCCTGACTGTGATGGACCTACTCTATGGGTAGCCCTAGACTGACTCCTGAAGCTCCATGCCCTCTGACTCGATGCCACGGCACCATGGTATAATCCCCGGTAGTATTGAGCCTATGACTGTGCTCTAGCAAGCTCTGCCTGTACCTGTGCCAACTGCATCTGTAACTGGCATACCTGTGCCTGTGCCTGCTGCACCTGCCCAACCAAAAATGAACTCATTGCATCTGTCCCCATGGCCGCCACGGCAGTGTCCCACTCTACACGGACAATGCGTACCCGTGCGTCTGCCATATCTCTCTCGCAAGTCAACCCTGCAATAACTGCTGCATCTATCTCTCACCTGCCATTAGCCCTCCTCAGCTGTGCCTGCAGTGCTCGCACCTATCCCCTTAGGCTGGCTATGGCCCTCTCATGCACCTCTATCTCTACTGGCCCCTGTGCTGCCTCTGCCTGTCCTGGCCCCTATGGCTGGGGCACCTGCTGCTGTGGTACCTGCTGGGGTGGCAGCATCTGTGCCTGCTGAGGTATCTGCTGCTGTGCCACCTGTCCTGGCACTGCCTGCTCAGCCTGGCCTATCCTCCTCTGTTGTCTCGACCTCTCTCCAGCTCTACCACCTCGTCCTCATCCTCCTCTAGCTCCCCTCCGCCCTGGGCCAACCTGTCCCTCCTCCTTTGAGTCCGCCTCATCAATACGAGGCACCAGCATGCTGGGTCCTGAATATCTCAGGAACGGATGTGCAGTCATCCAATCCTCATAATCTTATGTCACCCCTGCATCTGCTATCTCTGTCCGCATATCCCACACCACATAGGGAGTCTGACGGAACTCTGCTAGGGCCTCCTCATACGAAGCCATCGGCCCCCATCGGACCCTCTCTGCATGTGTCCGTGCAAAAAGTGCTTGTTCCTGTGGCATGCCCTGCCTCCTACCGAACTGTCTCAAAACTCAGCCCACCATCTGCCTCTCTAGTATATGTCGTGTATGACCTATCAGCCACCTGGTCTGAAAGCAATATGGCAGCTCATCTCCCTCGTCGTCCCAGGGCTCGCAGTCCAGATATGGTCGCCATACGACCACATCTACCCCATCCAAGGTGTGCCTCCAATACTCTAACTTCCCCAGCCTGTGCTGGGAAATCACTCCTGCATAGCCATAACTGTATGGCTCTCCTCGCTGCCTCGCGAAGACACATATCGGCCTAGTCACCGCTATGTGCTCCCACAGCCAAAACTGTAGCAGTAATACCCTAGCCGATAGACTCGTGCTATGGTGGTACACCACCTGATGCATGTCGTGATACAAGTGGGCCAGTACGCAGACTCCCCATGCATATCAGGTGCCCTCAGTCAGCATCCACTTCATAATCCTACCCCATCCAATAGGGAACCCATGCGATCTCCTGTCTGGGCATACAACGCCCCCAATCAGTCCAGCCACAATCCCCGGGAAGTAGTCATAGCAATCATATATATCCTGCCACAGGATGACCTGTCCAACCAGCTCAGGATCATCGAACACTCGTTGGCACTCAACGAGTCCCGCATCCCGCTGTGCGTCGTACTCTACTAACTCCCCTACCATGGGTAAGTGCAGTATCCGGTAGACGTCCTCCAACGTCAGAGTCATCTCTCCCGTAGGAAAGTGAAAAGTCCTGTCCTCGCTATGAAATCTCTCCACAACAGCTGTCAGCAGTCCACGGTTCGCCCACACCTCGGGCATGAAGCGAACATAGTCCAAACCCATGGCACCAAGTGCCACTCTGTCAGTCTCTGTCAACATGTATCTCTGTAATAGGGGCATGGGAAACGTCTCCCTCGACTGCAGTGTGTCTCAAATATCCTCCTGCAAGCAAGCAAGGCAACGTGTCAATCTCAAACGGCATAAACCATACTCAACATATCTATTGAACTATATCAATTCAACTTAGCATCTCAAATTGATCAAAATAGCACACTACATCTCTTGACTAGATTCCTGCAATCTCAAAGATAGCTCATCGATTCCCACGTCAAACAGGACGCTAATCGAATCAATTTGGCTAAGTAATTTGCTATCCCCAGCAAATGCGCCACTACAGGTGGTAAAAGCACTGTTTCTTGATATATGCACCGCTAAAATCAGCATATGCACCGCTAAACACAGATGCGCCGCTACAGTGCGCAAATGCGCAGTTCCAATACATGCGCCGCAACATTCGGCATATGCGCCGCCATATTACAGAAGCGCGGCTATAATACACATATGCGCCGATTTCACGCATGCACCGCTACATTACACGTATGCACCGCTTAATTACACATGCGCAGCCTAATTACACAGGTGCAGCTACAATGCACATATGCACCGTTTTCATGCATGCGCCGCCGAACTCGGCATATGCGCCGCAAAACGACAAAAGCGCTGCTTCGCGCAGCATATGCGCCGTTCTGCATTTCGGTGCATATGTTTGACCTATTTTCTACATGCATTTATGACACCCTAAATCAACCCTAGGAGAAATTTTTCGAAGCACATACCGGGGGTCCTGCCTCTGCTGGCCGCCCGAATCGACGGGCTCGCTCGAATCGATGCTCCTCGAGTGGAACGTCTGCTGCTCTGGCTGCCATGCTGCTCCAAGTTTGCTCTAAGATCTCTCAATCCAATCCAGATCAAACAAGTGTACAAATGACTATTCTTGTGGACCCAGCTCCTATTTATAGCCTCCAAACCCTAATTCTGGCTAGGTGATGACTATGACTACTTCCCGTGCCCATTTTTCCACCAATTTTCTTCCTGTTTCCCTGAAATGCATCCTTTTTCCTCTTGCCTATCCTAACACCTTCGTCTTCGTGAGATTGTCTGTCTCCGATTCTTTCGCCCTTTTTCCGTCCAATCTCCCGAGGGGGCATCCTGTCGTTAAACTTGTACCAGGGGCAAACTAGGCAATGTATCACTATCAGAGTATCAACTTCTTTGAAGCAACACTATAAACTGCATTGCATCAAAGAGGGGCAAAATGTATACGCCTAAAAATGACATGAATCATCCTAAATAAGTATTCTAAATATTTATTCCCTTCTTCTATTAATTAAATAAATATTTCAAATTTATTTAATCGACTCACTGCTCCATAATTAAATAAATTCAATTTATTTAATTAAAATTATTCTAATGTCTCACACAATTAAATAATCATAAATTATTTAATTAATCCAAATTCCTCTATCCTAAGTTCTAAATTCAAAAATCCACCTCACCTTTACACCTCACCTTTTCCACCTCACCTTTTCCACCTCACCGTGTCCACCTCATCAGGTTGCACATGTAATTAAATATATTAAATATTTAATTACCTATTTTTCTCTCACCCACATGGCCTATTTCTTCTCAAATCAGAAGTTAGTTAACTAATCAATCAAATCTGTTAACTAATTAGTCATTTAAGTTCACTGGTCAATCTATTATGTTGACTCCTCAATCAACCCAGTTCACTGGTCAATCAATTCAGTCAATCCCATAATCCACTCTTCTAACTGATCAATCAAGTCTGTTAACTGTTCAGTCAATGGAGTTAACTCTCCAATCAATTTTGTCACATCCCCTCTTTCATGATGGAGCTGGGACACTAGTCACATTTCTACTGGTTGCACATTCCTCAACCATCCTCAGCCGTTGATCTGCATATCTTCTCTCAACCGTTGATTCCCATTCTTCCAAGTCTATAAATGAAGCTTCATCCCTCCATTCTAATCATCCAGGCTTTTGACATCTTTACTCTGCAGAAATATCACCAACGCGCCTTTGGCGCCCTTTTACCATTCACTAGCTTGAGATCACATACTTGCTTTGAAGCTCATCTTCATTGCACATCACAACAGCCATTTACCATCAACTTCCTCGAACACAGCTTAAAAGAGTGCACTCTCTGAGGGCTCACTTCATCTGCAAAAGGACAGTTGTAATAGGCAAACAACAGAAGCATCAATTTTAGGGAAGGTTTGCTTTGTGTTATTCATTGCTATTTTCGTTTAATCTTTCTTGTTATCTCCTATTCTGTTGATGTTTGGGTCTTACATCATTCATTGGATTGATCCATGTTTTACCCTTACATTAGCCATTCTCCCCATAAGAGTAGCTCTATTTAGCAAGTACTTCAGTGGGTCAATCTTGGCGATGAGCTTGGTCTTATGATTGAGCATATAGTGTCTTAACTTTTGTGACATAAAGACAAGGGCTAGACATGCTCATTCAATTTGGGTATAGTTGAGCTCATACAAGATCAAGGTGCAACTGATATAGTAGATGGCTCTTTCTTTCCCCTACTCATCGAGTTGTGCTAGCAAGGCTCCGATAGCTGTCTCTGTTGCGGAGATGTAAAGCAGGAGGGCTTCGCCTTGCCTTGGTGGAGTTAGCACAGGAGGATTAGCTAGGTATTCTTTTAGTTAGTCAAAGGCATCCTGACACTAAGTGTTCCAGATGAAAGCTATGTCTTTTCAGAGTAGATGCTGGAATGGTTGGCACTTATCAGCAAGTTGGGCAATGGATCGTCGGATAGACTGGAGTTTTCCCTACAAGCTTCTCAGTTGTTTTAGTGTTTTTGGAGGTGGCATTTCAGTGATGGCCTTGACCTTTGCGGGATCACCTTCGATTCCTCTTCTCGAGACTATGTATCCCAGGAGTTTGCCTGAGGTGACGCTGAAGATGCACTTCTTTGGATTCAAACGAACATTGTATTGCTGTAACCTATCGAAGATCTTGGCCAACACATCTAGGTGTTCTTCCCTAGTCTTTGATTTCCCTAGCAAATCATCCACATAGTCTTCCATGATGTGGTGAAAGAGGTCATGGAAGATGATGGTCATAGCTCTTTGATAGGTAGCTCCTACATTTTTTAGGCCAAATGGCATTACCACCCAACAGTATGTTCCCCATGGGCATATGAAGGCTATTTTGTGCTGATACTCTTTGGTGATTTTTATTTGGTTATATCTTGAGAAACCATCCATGAGAGATAACATTTCATGTCCTACTGTGAGATCCACTATCATATCAATGTTTGGTAGTGGGAAGTTATCTTTCGGGCAGGCCTTGTTGAGATCCCTGAAATCGGTACAACAGCAGATTCGGCCATCCGGTTTAGCAATTGGTACTAGGTTTGAAACCCATTCAGGATAATTGATTGGGCAAATGAACCCAACATCCAGTAATTTCTTTAGCTCTGCTTTAACGAGGAGAGCCACCTGAGGATTCATTTTTTTGAGCTTCTATTTGACTGGTTTCGCATCGGGGTGTACTGTAAGGTGATGAACCAACAAAGCGGGATCTAGCCCTGGCATGTCTGCATAGGTCCACGCAAAATTGTGATTTCTACGTGTGAAGAAGGACAAGAAGTTCTCATGTTCTGGTATGCTGAGAGATTCTACTTTGTATGTGATTTTTGGCTCTTCCTCTATCCCAAGATTCATTTTCTGAGCTGGTTCTACCAAGATGGGTGATCTGTCTGGATATACTTTGTCTACCTCGAGAAGGCCCATGCTTCCATCTCCTGGTGCCTCATGGAGGTTTTCACCAGGAGATGCGTCTTTTGTTTTTACTTTTTTAGGATCTGATACTGCCGCGAAACAATTTTCACCATCAGATCCATTTTTTATTTTTATGTTTTTGTGATTGGAAGCAGGGGTTGTCTCCCTGAAATAGGCATCCAAATTGAGTTCCATGATGTATCCTGCTCTGTGATCTCCCAAAGGGAAATGATCTCGTACTCCCATCATTTCAGCGATGGCCTCATCGTTAGGTGCGATGTCGAAGATAGGAGGTCCCCGTTGGTCCCAATCAATAAGGTCAGGGTAAACTAGTGGTAAGTCATTGGAGGGTGAAGCGAGAGTGGTGACTGAGTAGATGGTACAAATGGATGAGTTGAAGAAGTCGGTGAAGTCACTAAAGGAGGCTTGAAGGCCCGTTTCGTTAACATTGTTGACATCTAAGGAGATCGTAGTGACCTCAGCTAAGATACACTCGCTGGTAGTGAGGATGCATTGTGGTTGACTGTACCCTAACCCTTGAGTATAGGGATTCTTTGTTGCTTGTAGTGGTTCTACGATTCCCTGTTCATGAAGGCCAATACTGCCTTGTCCTTTATAGCCCATGCTTTTGACAATTTCAGAGCCTTTGCTATAGATTTCTGTTGGGATTGTGGGGGCTTCTTGCTTAGGCTCTTCATCCTTGTAAAGCCAAGATGAGATATCTTTGAGTACATCCTGATCCAGGAGGTGCTTCTTCTCGAAGATGGGCGAGGGTTTGCACTTGATGATGACTGTATTGGCTGCCTCTATTTTTGGGATGCTGAATGTCTTACGATTGGGTAATGTGCCCACACAAAAGGTGCCGTGCAGGTCATATTCCCCACATCCCATGTCGGTTAGCTTGATCTAGACCTCGGGTGGTGGAGGTGCTTGGGATGAAGTGGAGGCAATGTTTATGGGGTCGACATATGAGTTTGATGCTGTTGGATTGGCTTCAATGGTGGCTTTATTGTATGGGCAGAATGTTTGGTTATGGCCTTCCAGAAAACTATAGTATTGGAAGGGGCGAGGGTCGGCATAGACTGTGACTTCTATGCCATTGTGAGGGAATTTGATGCATTGATGGAAGGTGGATGGGACAGCTTGCATGGCATGAATCCATGGTTTTCCGAGAAGGATGTTGTAGGGGAGATCGAGATCAAGAACCTGACATTTAGTTTCCAATATTTTCTATCCCACTTGAATGGGAAGCTTGATAGTGCCTTTAAAGAGCCATTTGGTGTCATCATAGCCTTTGATCGTGATGCACTCATTGTTGTCGACAACCACATTGGAGTACCCCAAGTGTTTTAGTAGTTTTAGAGTGCATATGTTGAGGCTGGAGCCACCATCTATTAAGACTCTTTTAATGGTGTGCTTGTGGATGCGGACTTCGATGTGTAGGACGTCGTTATGAATGTGTTCGGAGGTGGGTAGGTCCTTTTCTGAGAAGGTGAGGTGGTGGGGTACAGCGATGTGTCCTACCATGGCTTGGAATTGAGTTACATTCAAGTTGGCAGGGACTTGTGTTTGCAAGAGCGCTTTGTCGAGGATGTCCTTGTGAAGTGGTGATGTGCGGAGCAACTCAAGGATGGAGATTTGTGTGGGTGTCTTTCCTAGGTGTTCTAGGAGGTTATACTAGTGGGTAGGTGATGGACATGTGGTTAGATGAGGAGGTAGAGGATTTGATGTGGATGCAGGTGTTTGTTCAGTGGGAGGGGCTGTGTGGATGGATACATGGCCACGGTGGGTTGTAATAGCACAATCGAGTGCTTGTGCCTGAATGGTGACTATGTTGACATGATGGGATGATGGTTCTATCCGTCCTATGATAGAGTCATAAGACGCGAGTGGTGGGGTGACATTGTATGCTTGGTTGGATGAGGAGGCTTTGTTATGATTAGGTAGGGGATCCTTGTAAGCTCTGAGGTTGGCGTTTGGTGATGGTTGGGCGCTGTGATCAAGGCTGACTAGATTTTGTTCTATAAGGTCTTTGATGCAATGTTTTAGTTGCATGCAGTCAGCTATTTTATGACCTGTAATGTGGTGGTATTCACAGTAGTCATTCTCATTGTACCACGTAGCTTTTAGTTCATTCTCTTGATGGGGTCTAATGGGTGGGAGCATGATCAAATTTTGCTTGAGACATCTGTCAAGGATGTCTTCAACGGGTTCCCCTAAGGGTGTGAATTGTCTACGTGGTTTGCGTGGTTTAGTTGGGCCCCTCTGGTTATTTACATTTGTTGCATATGTATGCGCAGGTGTTTGGTTTTGTATATGTTGGACGGCTTTCACATCCATGACGCTGTCGTTCAAATTATTCTTGTTCTTCTCCCAATAGCATGATTTGTCGTTTGATTGCGTGTTGGCGTTGTTGTTTGTATTGGGGGTGTTGTTATTGGATTTGTAGTTGTTGTTGTTGTTGGATTTGTGGTCGTATAGTTTGATGGAGCCCTTGGAAATGAGGGCTCGTTTGATGGTGGTGCCTTTATCGATGACCTCTTCAAAGGTAGATGCACAAAGGATTTGTAGATGAAACCCTAATTCCTGATTGAGGTTGGCCACGAACATGGTTACGAGTTGTTTCTTAGGAATGGGCCATGGGAGTTTGCTTTCTAAGCCTCTCCACCTTTGCAAGAAGGAAGCGAAGGCTTCTCCGTTCTTTTGTTTGGTGTTGCAAAGGTCTGTCATAGACATTTCGTGCTCAAAATTGTAGGAGTAGTGGTTTACAAATTTCTCTACAAGCTCAGGGAAAGTCCTAATGCCTGGGGGAAGATGTGCAAACCATTCTGCGGCTTGACCGTTGAGGCTTCTTGGGATCAGTCTTGTTAGATAGGTGTCATTATTAGAGGCTTCTAAGCAAGCGATGTAGAACTCCCTAAGGTGGTCCCTAGGGTCTCCCTTTCCCTTGTATTTGTCAAATTTGGGTGTCTCGAAGTTCTTGGGGAAAGGGGGCATGTACAAAGTGTGATCAAATGGGTAGGGGCAAATGTCCTCAAAGGAATAGTGCTTTCTCTTGCCCCCAATTTGTAGGTCATCTACCTTTTGGATCAAGGACTGTACATTAGTTGTGAGATCCTGTGGTTGTTGTGGTTGTTGTATGTACACCTGTTGGTTGGTGAGATGTTGGAGATGGGGTGGGATTTGATGTTGGGGATGTGTTTGATTGAGGTGTTGGTATTGCGGGTTGATGTTTTGGTTGATTGGTGCCTGATGTTGTTGATTGGCGTAGAGTTGTTGGAGAACATGTGGTGGTATTTGGGGATTGGTTTGTATAGATGATGTTATGGGGTCATGTGGATATGTGATAGTGGATGGATTGACGTTGGGTATGTGGACATTGGATTGGTTAGATGTGTTGCGAGGTGTTTGTGAGAATAATTGTCGTAGGTATGCAATGGTTTGAAGGTTGGGTGGGGGTACACTCATGGAGGTACTTGCTTGCGTGATGTTGCCTTGTATGCCCATGGTGATTTGTGAAGCAGAAGGGTTTATGGTAATTGTGGTAGTAGAAGTGATGACAGGTTGGGAGATGGTAGGGATGGTGGAACATGTGGGAATTGTAGATGTGGTAGTGGTTGAGCTTGTGGAGGTGGTAGATACAGTAGGCGTTGACGTTTGAGAGATGGTAGGTTGGGTATGTGATGTAGATGCTTGGGTATTTGATGGGGTAGGGATGATTGTAGGGGTGGATGGTTGTGATGGTGTCGTGATGGGGGGGAGTTGAGCACCAATTTTGAGAAGATGATCAAGATATCTACTTGGGTCCAACCTTAGGATCTTATCAAGTAGGTCCATGTTATCGGCATCTTGCGTGAAGCTCAAGACATCTAGGTCATCTTGGGATAGGATGGGGACATTTTGTGGTGGTGGCGGTGGTGGTGGTCGTTGTTGTAAGTAACTGAAGGGATTTTCATTGGGACCATATGGGGGGGTGTAAGAGTATGTAGGTGGGTTGAATGTTTGAGTGATGGGTATGTTGTTGCTATCGGTGTTAGGCATGCTAAATTGCCAATGTTCTGCCATTTCTTGATTCTTTTTGTGTTGTAATCTCGTGGTGGGCATGCACGCATATGGGGTTGATTTCTAGACATAGAGTGAGATGGAGATGGAGAGCTTAGAGAATCTGATTGATTGCGTTGGACCCAAAGATGGATGTGGTAGTGAGATGGAGTAGAGGAGAGGATGTGGTGGAAGATCGATATGTCTTTCTAAAGGTTTTAACCTAAGGGTGATACGGATGGGCGATATTGATTTTTTTGCACAAATTTTGGACCAAAGAGATAGGTGATGGATGACGTTTTGTTTTGAAGAGATTTTGTTGATGTTTGATATGGATGATTTGGATAGTCAATAAATTGAGCTTAGGTAGGACCTAGATTTGTGGTTGCACAAATGGATGTTTTTCTTTGTTTGGGGTAGACTAATGACCTTACGCAAAGAGGGATAATGATTTCAGTTGGAAGGTAGACTATTGACTTTCCAAGCAAGATATGATGTGAAGGATGAAATCTAGATCTAACTTTAGCTCAAAAGGATGACAGATTTTGATGATGTTTTGATTTGGGAGATTTTTAGGATGATTTTCTTATGACAAAAGGATTTTGGTTTGGTCCAAAAAGTATGCAAATATTAATAAAGATGAGGTGGATATAAAAATGAGGTAGTTTGATGTAGCAAAGGGGTCCAACAATGGTGGTGATTAATCCTCTAAGGTCAAAGAGAAGGTGTGATTTTGAAAAATTTTGAAGAAAATGGATGTACTGTTATTGGATTTTTTTTGGATGTGAATATGGATTATGGCAGAGCAGATGGTGAAGATCACAAATGGATAGGTCTCTATTTTAGGCAATTCAATCTAAGAATAGCGCCAATCCACAGGTGAAATGGCACCAAAATCAGACAGATATGGCGCTAAAACAAGACAGTGTTTGTCGAGGTCCTAAAAAGACAATTTTTTTATGGCATTTTTGGATTTTCTTTGTTTGGGATGTGATCAAATGATTTGGTTTGTCTCTTGGCAATGTTGTTGCAAACAATTCAAGCTCAATAATCACACAATAATCAAGATTTTGCTTTTGTTTTGTAAAAAGATGTGTGATTTTATTTAACAAGCACTTTGAACAACCTAAGGTGAGGATGTGACAATATTTGTTGAATCCCCTAGCTGCGCCTATTGAAAGTGGGTAGCTCTAGGATCTTGGTAGCACCGGCTCCTCCTTACAATTGCACACACTTCTCACGCATACCAAGATCTAGGTTTTTTATAAGGTTTGTCCCTCACCAAACCTTTAGATTATCCCTACTACCTTGGCTAAGAACCTCATGAATCAGGGCCGCTTCAAAGGTTTCCCTTCTGCATCAACAAATAGAAGGATTTTGGCTTGCTAAACAATGGTTCCTAGTAAGGGCATCCATTCAAGTGGTTATACATGCAGCAGCGCTACTCTCCATTATGGAGTCTCCCAGCCTCCAAGGGTTATGCCTTGGAGGGTTTTGGGGGAGGTTGGCTGTCGGTATAACACAACAACACCTGTTGCTTGAGACTTTCATCCCAAACGCCTTATTTTATATAGCGGCTTGGAAGAGCTTGTCTTTAGCTTGATGACACTTGGGTCATTCCCACCTTTTGAAGTGGGGTGGCAGGCCCTCTAAGGATTAACAAAAGCCATACAAACACAAAAATACTTTTGATCCCCAAGTTCATACAAAGATGTGAGGGGAGAGCATACGTATTATTTGTGTTTGCATCACACTAAACATGGTTCATTTTATTTCTTTGGATTTAGATTGGGGGTGATTAATGCAAGTTTAGTGAGAAGCTTTTGATTCCCAAGGTCACCAAAAATGGTGTGAGGAAAGAGCATACACTTTTTCACACCACAAGCAAAAGATCCCAAAACACTTCACACAATTTTAGTTTTCTTGATTATATGCGTGAGAAATGCAAATTGTTGTTCTTTTAAACCTAATGACTTGATTGATGCAATTTGTGGTTCTTTTTAAAGCCCAAAATTGAAGTGTTTGATAGTTGTGGCACACAATTTTGTAAATTTTAGGACACCAAATTTAAATGTTTGGGTACACACACACACACACAAAGATTTGTTCTTGTTGTTCAATTTTATAGCACCAAATCAAAGTGTTATGTAACTAACATGCAAAGGGATCATTTTTTAGATTTCCAAATTGAAGTGTTTTGCTAAACTAGAAATACAAACATCTTGCAAAAGTTTGTTAGTATCCGCAATCTGACCTGCAACACACTTGTTAGTTTCCAAAATAGCGCTAAAACAGAGGTCTGATAGCGCTACTACGGACAGGAAATAGATAGAAACTGACCCCTATACAGATGGTGCTAATTCATACGATAGCGCTAATACAAGACTCAGAAAGCACCACAATAGAAGGTAGCGTTACAATATTACAATGAAAGCGCTAATACAATATATAGCGCTAATACAAGATGACAATAGCGCTAAACTATACAATAGCACTAAAAGAGGACCCTGAAGGCGCCACTGCACGAATTGTCTGACAGTCTGTTTACACTTGAGGATAGCGCCAATCTAGGGGATAGCGTCGATACGGGGCAGAATGCGGCTGACCTGCAAAAAAGTGGTTTTATAACAAAAAGGGAGGGTCAGGCTGCACACACAAGATGTCCCATTAGCCTTGTTAGTCAAAATAAATGAAAAACCAGACAAAAGAGAAGCCAAAATGCATATTTAGAATTTTATGAAAATTTTGGCATAATTTCCCCTTGTATTTTCTAATATTCCTTCAAAATAGAGAGCAGTTAAAGCATAAGAAGCAATAGGAAGATGATTAGAAAGGAGACATGTGAGTGGAGGTTAACACATTCAATGAGAAAAATGCTCCGCAGGGATGGCGCTAAAATAGAGTATAGCACCAATATAGTCTAGAGATAGCACCACTTCGCGGGGTTGATGGCACTACACCTACAAAACACGTAACTCACACCAAAAACTCACAAAAGATTGATTAGAATTGGACCTTTTGGGTCCCACAGGGCGTGCCAATATAGATTAGATAAACATTTAAGGTAGAAACACAACTAATATGCATAAAAACAACAAAAGCTATACCTCACATGCAAATCCAATCTCATCAAGGGAAGTAGGAGTATGCACCCAAGAACTCCTAAGACAAAGATAATCCCTAGACAATAGATTCAAATGTGAAATGCTACTCTAATTTGCAACTCACTATGCTAGCTCAAGAGTTATTTTGACATGGTACCTTTGCATAAACTTGGATGATGAAAATGGATTGTAAGAGGTTCTATTTATAGACTTTTGGAAGGGATTTTGATCCAATGGTGGAGGATAAAAGTGATGTGGAGGGCCTAGATTCAATCTTGAATGAATGGAGGGCTAGGAATAAAAGTGAATCTTTTATTCATTTTGGGAAAAGGGGTTATTAAATGAGCATGGGGGTGAAGGATTATTTTAGAATTAAAGATTCATATGGGGGAATGTAAATGAATTAAAAATTCATTTGGGGAAGAGAGGAAATAAATGAGTATGGGTTTGTAAGGAGAATTAAATGTGATGTGGGATGTTTTTAAATAATAAATTGACTTATGTAGATTTAATTCAATTTTTTATTTGGAGGATGTGGGGAAGGGTGTTAAACAAGGTTTGACCACCCAAATGAAGGGGTTAGGATTAATTAAACATAGTTTTCATTTAATTAATCCTAGGGCTAGGATGAGGTAGGCTAGCGTAGGCAATTAAATAATAGCTATTTAATTGTCTAGGGTAGGGATAGGTCAATTATAGGCTGAATTAATTAGTTAACATGGTTTTAACTAATTAATTAGATTTAGTGAAAAGGAGAAATTATTTAATAAATATTGCATATTTATTAAATTATTTGGCTAAGGTTTGGACAATTGAATTAATGAAATTAATTCAATTTTGAGGATAAAATGGTTTGAATTTGGAAAACGAAAGGGGTAATTAATTAAATAAAATTTTAATTAATTGGTTAGAAGGGAAATTGGTGTGTTTAGGGTTGTTGGGAGTCAGTTTGATGGTAGAAGACATTTTTAGGTGTCTACAATTATAATGGCAGGAATGTTGGGACTATTTAAAACAGAAAATGGGCAGTTCTTGTGCTCCACCGTTTAATCATATTAGGAAGAGAAAACTAGAAGTAAATAGCCTTTTCATGTAATTATGAATTGATATTTCCTGTTGTGAGTTGCACCTACCTCAAAAGTTCTGGTTCTAAAAATCTAAAATTTTAACTTATATTTGATCTGATTTTGTTGCTTACTTGATATTGATGCATTCACCACAATAATGTGGATAATATAATGGCAAGAATGTTGGGACAATTTAAAAAAGCAAATGGCCAGTTCTTGTGCTCCACCACTCAATCAGAGGAAGAGAAAATTAAAAGTATTCTAAATTTGTATCGAGCTTCATATATTACTTTTCCTGGGGAGAAAATTTTGGACGAGGCTAAAGAATTCTCTACTACATATTTAAGTGAGGCTCTGTAGAAGACTGGGATCAGGGCCAACCTTTTACAAGAGGTAATGTTAATAAGATAAAGATATCAGACTCTATTATCTACAAGACTAGAAGATTGGCTCTAATATGAACATTTCATATGCAGATATCATTCAATTGGGAGTATGATTGGTACATCAATCTGCCCAGATTGGAAGCAAGAAATTATATTGAAATCTATGGGAAAAACGATTCATGGGTCAAGTATTAGCAATGCCTTTAGTCTAGTCTGGTCTAGTCTTTCCACCTACTTACATATTTTAAGGTTAATAGTCAAAGGAAAACAATTTCTTAGATTTTCTATTCACGTTTAGTGGTTTTTTCTGGGTCTGTTTTGTAACTTTGTTTGGGGTGACGACCTTTTGTAGCATTGTTTAGAATATTAATTTAAATAGTTGTTTTTTTCTAGGATGGCAGATAATAAGAAACTTCTATCTCTGGCCATAATAGACTTCAACATGATTCAGTCAATGTATTAGCAAGAGCTTAAAACTTTCTCCAGGTTAGTTATTAAGTTATAAGTTATTGAGATCGATTTTGGATTATATTTAATTTTATTTTTAGTGTTTTTTATTGAGATCGATTTTGGATTATATTTAATTTTATTTTTAGTGTTTTTTAATCTAAGTTTTATAAAAGAAGAATTTTGTTAATAGTTGTGAGTTACTAAGGTTTTAATTGATATAATTTTAATTGGATGTGGTATTTTAGATGGTGGGAGGAATCTGATTTGTCTAAGTTAGATTTTACTCACCACAATCACATAGAATATTTATTTATGGCATGTGCAATTTGTGAGGATGAGAGGTATTCTACATTTAGATTTGGCCAAGCAGAGTTCTCTACAGTTGCAACATATTTAGATGATATATATGACACATATGGAACACTTGATGAGCTGAAACTCCTCACAGAGGCTATTAAGAAGTGTAGAATTCCAATATCATGAAATAGATAACAAGCAGATGAATGACAATGAAATCGACCAGTTTGTATTAGCCAATACGACGAGTATAAATAAGAGTGCCTAGGTACCTAAACTCCACGAAAAGAGGTGAGGAATCCTCTATAATGGAGTTGTGGTGAGTAACCTCCCACAAACGTAGCATGAGGTGTCGATGCAAGTCGACACCTCTCAAAACAACCCTTAACTACTTTGACACATTCAAATGAACATGTGCCAATACGCCTAAGTGGGGTTAACTAGAAATGTATACACCTAGATGATGTAGGTATACACTAACACCCCCACCCCCCCTTAAGTATAGCTTAGGTGAGTATCAAGAAAAATGGGTCACGGCTACAAAACTTGGTGAGGTACCCATGTACAAATGCAAAATAAAAATGAGTCCCAGCCATGAAGCCTGATAAGGTACCCAATTACAATGCAAGCTCTCTAAAAATGAAGAAAGATAGAAAACCCAATGGAAAAAAATCTATCCTCCAAAAAGAGAGAAGAAAGAAAGGCTAGAAAGCCCCTCCCAAAAATGATGTTTATGTTGATATAGAGATGAACTCCTGGAGCATGAAACTGTTGTAAATTTTGCCCTCCCCTTAATGCTAAGAGAAATAAACAAGCTAATTAAAATTTGTAGTGTGCAAGGAATTGGGTTCAGAAAAAATGCAATATCCTAAAAAAGGATGTGCATTAATGGCACATATGAATGAGAAGAGAATCTAAAAGATTCATTGATGTGATTGTTACAACCCCCACATTACACTTTATATATCAGTGTAAGTACAATTTTCCAATTTCCCTTTACACACATTCAATTATATGACATTTTTATGAGTGTATTTAAAAACATATATGCTATTGGAGTTCAACAACCCATTAGGATGAACCAACTGAGTTGAGATGAGAAGTAACACTTGGCTCTGAAGCCACAAGTGGAGTGCCCTCTTCACCTGATGTAAAGTGCGAAAAAATGAAGCTACAGTCGAAGTGACAAATCTTCGCAACTGCAACAATGTTTCGACTTTGTGATTCTCGAATTAGGGTTGTAGTGGCCATGAACTCAACTATTTTATTGGAATAGGTGTGTAAGGCAACCTAAACCTCATCAGGTAACTCTAATGATGGATCATGTGACATTGCTAGGTTGGAAGGTTGTTACAAATGTCTAGAAGATTGGATTGAATAATTATTTTGTTAATGTATGATTGTAGATGGAAGTTGTTATTGCAACACTAATATGTTTATTGTATTATATGCATGTTGAAATATTTTTTTTATGTATTTGCATTAGAATTCAATATTATTCTTTTAATTGATAATTGTTGTACCAATACTCACCTAGGTGCATCTAGTCTAGGTTGAATTTGTGTGAACTAAATTAATTTAATTAACTTTTGCCCAATTGGGTCACTTTTATGATATAAATATGAACATTCTATATTTTATTATAAAAGCATATTTAAGATAATTTAAATAAAAATAATCTTGCTTAAGCCTCATAATTAGATTTCTTAATTTAAACAAAATTGAAATAAATTAAATAAAGTAGTAAGAAAAGAATATATTTTATTTTATTAAGATTTGATTTTTTTTTAAAGGATTAAATAAAGTAAATTTGATTTAGAAAAGAAATCTTTATCATTATCTTTTTATTTAGTTTCTAATAAAATAAACAAATAGATAAGGTTTCTTAGTTTCTTTTTATTTCCTTTAAAAAGGAGTTAAGCTTTAAGCTTTAAAAAAAAGAAAAGAAAAAAAAAAAAAACCAAACGTGGAAAAGAAAGAGGAAGATAAAAAAAGAAAGGAGTTTTTAAAAACCAAACGTGGAAAAGAAAGAGGAAGATTAAAAAAGAAAGGAGTTTTTATGATTTTTTTTAGTTCATCTTAGATCTCTTATGAGCTAAACAAATGCCAAGTTTGTGGGGAGGAGATCTCCATGAGAATTAAATATGCTATTTTTCTTTTGCGAGAGAAGATTAGTTTTTGAATATAGTTTGTGCTCGGGTAGCTTTCATGGCTGGCAGGAAAAAAAGGGCTAGAGGATCGGGGGCATGTAAGAGCTTATATCAATGCATTTTTATTTATTACTTTCTCTTGAAAATAGACGGGGAGATCTTCGGTAATAGCAACCTCAGTGTATTTATATCCCTCACCTTGGTATGTTTCCAGTGACTGAGATTATATATTTCTTCTTCATTGTATCTTGATCATGATTATTTATCTTAGATCTTTATTGATTACTTAGACATGAATTTCCTTATTAGTACTTCATTTACAGTACGAATGTTCTTAAATAGAAAAAGTTTATTTAAATAGGCTCTCTTAGGGAGGACATTTTCAAGTAGTTCTATAACCTATACAACAAAACGTTTTGTGCAATCCTTCTGTCATTGCAATCCCTCTATGAACCTACTCGTGTGTCCTGTCTGAGCCTTCAAATCGCCTTAGAAATGTGGAAGTCTGCCATGTTATGGCGTTAGAGATGGATTGCAGATCTGCCAAATTATGGTGCCAACAATAGAATACATTTTTTTTTCCATAGATTTTTCTTTCATGGAGTTTGATCTTATAATAGTATGTTTATTTCAGCCATATAAAGGTGATAGGATGCATTCAATTCCATGTTTATAACTTCTTGTAATAAAGATAGAAGTTTCTATATATATATTTATTTTCTGTGTGTTCGATAGTTTCTATATTTAACGGGTTGCTTATCCATTTCACCGGCAGATGTTAATGGTAGTGTAGTTTGCACAAAAATAATAGAATGATTCCTTTCTTTATATTTAAGATGATATTCTTTTGTTTATGTTATGTTGTATTTCTTATTTGATGGTCCATCTACTTATATATAATATTGTCATTTCCGTAACTGCGAAATAAGTATCTCCTTAATCTTAATGTATATATACCTTTACCCACCAATTCTTAACCGCCATTCATTATCGAGTTTCTATCGTCTTTTAAAACTAAACCCTCGGCCTGTTTATGCTTCTATCAACTTGCTTAAATCTTTTCATTTTATTCATCATTAATTATTTTACTAAGTAACAGTGCAATGACTTTTTAGCACCCTGATGCACCCTTTAATGGTTGCTTTTCTTTTTCCATCAATTCTCTTTCTTAAACGATGCTTATCCCATCGAAATATGTGGACGATGTGTTTAGGAATTAATACTCTTCTCATCTCCTTATGTTTGGAAAGATGTTTCCATAGAGACTTAGTCCTTATCTTCCAATTCTAATGACATACGTAAACGTATTTGGAATTGAAGTTTGTATTCTGTTTGAATATAAATTAGAAGGTGAAGTATTCAAATTTAATATGATTGTTTACTTATGTTGATGATAGAAGGCTTTCAAATTTACATCACTCTATATTGCATATGTAAATAATATTTTGAATTTTGAACAACTTATTAAAGTATTGTTCCTTATTAGCTTAATAATAGCCTTAATATTATGTTTATTAACATTTATGCCTCCTGTCATTTTATGGAAATTTAATATACTTGAAAGTTATGAATTTGACTTGATAGTTTAATGGATCTTTTCAGTTATTGGGTCAAATAGGTCCTGTGACTAGTGCAAGTTTAAATCTTGGTTGAATGGTATAGTTTAATAAATGATAAAGGAGTCATGTGATAAAAAAGTAAGTAAAATAGAAGATTATATGATTTCAATCTATGGTAGATATATGTAGATAGAACGTTTACGAGATTAATTTATTTTAGCCTTCTAGAATATATAATGTTTGTATAGCTTAGTTTATAACGTTTTGAGTTGAATGATATAATTTAACTGAGGAAATGATCAATTATTAAGGTTTAAGTTTATGAGGGGACAATGGTAGGAAGACTAACTAAATGTTTAGTAGAGATATATCTTAGGTTTAAGTACAATTGGGTGAAGTGTTAATATTCATGATTATGGAATTGTTATTGTGTCTGTTTAGTTTATGAATTACAATGATAGAAATTAGGTATAGATTCGAACATTATTGCCTTTGATTAAATAGTTTTACATGTTTTGAAAGCCAATTTAATTGCTTGTTTAGATCTATGATATGATCTTGAATAACCAGTATGTATGGATTAGGAGATGGTGATGTGATTAGAGCCTAAAAATGAATGAGGTAAACTTAGGAACCTTTATTAGTGTGAACTGGATCATGAGGGAATTGTGCGATGTATGTGAATGATTTGGTTTGGTTTAATTTTATTCTTGTAGAAAAGAAGACTAAATTACATCTTAGACAAAGTTATTCAGACTTTTAATGAAGATAGATAACTATCATATTGCTTGTTAAGATTTGTTTTTCGAAATGATGTATTTACTGTAATGGTTATGTTTTGGTTATGAGAATGCATCGTTGGATGTTGTATATGTTGTGTACATCATATCCCTTATAATTTCTTGAGATTATAAAGCTTCTATTGTGTATGTTAACCCAAGTTATAAATTGTATGATACCATCTTGTAGTAGCAAGTTCAAGTCCCGAACTACGAAGCCTCTGCGCTACACGTACATAGGCAAGGCCATCACGGATGAGCCCCTGAGGCATTAGGTCGGCTCCTTAGGGCCTTTAGGTTCATGCATTGATATCTGATATGTTATTTATCAACTTTGTGAAACTAATTATTTCATTGAGTTGTGCAGATTTAGAACTATTACTTGTGCAAGGTACTGGAGCTAAGCAAGAATTTCCTCATCCTTGCGAATAGATGATCATGTGATGATTGTTGTAGTAGTGTATAATCATGCAAGAAAAGTTTAAGTTTTGATTCCCTTTTAGGATAAATGAAACAAACTTATGTTAATGTATAATATTAATAAATGTTTATTTTACTTATGGAATATCAATTTAAAATTTTTGTGTTATGGTCTTTTATATTTTGAAGTTAAATTTAACATTTGGTATTAAAAGTGTGATATTAATCTATGTTTCGAGGTTCCCTCTCTAGTGTTACAGGTTGGGCATGACATTTGATATCAGATCCAAGTTTATCAAACTCTAGAGCTTTGTTAGCTCTCACTATGGTAAGTACAGGTAATTCTTGATTGATCACTGTTTGGAATGAATGTCTAGTAGATCATTTTCAACATATAAATGTTCATTGATGAATCCTTGTGACCGTAAGTTCTTTGATGTTAATTGATGATTTATGTCAAGCATGTATAGTTGTTATCTTATTCTATGATGATACTAGTGATAATTGTGTATGTGGTGTCCCTAGTTGTGATACAATGTATCCAACTTGAGGGAAGGGTATTGTGAATGTTAGTAACGATTCACGCAGGTATACCTACTGTGAAAATTATATGTTATAGTGAAGAATGTATGTTATATAATTGTGTTTGTGTTTTCTTGTTGAGTATTGTGTTGGGAAGGGAATTGTTATTTGTTGAGAGATGATCTCACTTAAGGGCTGAGAGCCTCTCATGTAAATAGGGGTTGAGAGAGGTGTGGAGCCTCTATTAGAGTTTTTTTTTATTTTACCCTAAGAGGGATGAGTATCGCCTCTTTCCCCCTTCATTATGGATCATACTGGTGATTCATTTATGTTGTTACTATTGTTGGGAGCAGACCTACTCCATTGGGGGTATAGAGCCTCCCATGTGTGGGGTTGAAAGAGGTGTGGATCTCCTTTGGGATGTAACCGTTTATGGGGTGAGGTGGGGACACAACCCCCTCATAGTCACGTTGTAATAGAATGCCCTCTACTCCCTGTCGTTACGGATCCATTAGCGGTTCATGTGTGTTGTTGAGTATTTATGGGTTGAGGATGGATCGGGGTGTGCCTATGGTTTAGGAGATTAATTATTCATGATGATTCAGTTATAGTATCTCAGTTGGCATGAGCACTTGTGGTAGTTTCTAGAAGATGGACATTTGATGGTAACTTGGTTACTATTTGTGGTAATCCATTTCAGATATGAAACTTTGATAGCATCAGTGGTTACAAATAATTGGACTAAATATTGAATTATGAAAATTTTGGTTTTGGAAACAGTGATTTTGAGATAGCAACTTTCCATTTCATTCATAGTTTTAAAACCAACATATTATTCTCAGGACACAGAAGATCTTGGTTAAATTGTCTTAATTATAATATCACCATCTTGTTTAGAGAAAAGAGAAATGATGGTAGATTGATAAGAAATTTTTGATAATTATCAAAGGGTAATGGCTTCTTCTCTCAGTTTTCATATCAAAGGTTGCGATCTCTATAGTATTGTGAATGGATATTAGAGTTCATGATCGATTCCTTTTGTGGTATATGATATTGGGTCTTGCATGCAACATTTTATATAGAGGTGCTTTCCTGATATATGATAAGGCTATCTTGGATTGTGTGGGACACACGTATTCTGATATATGGTATGGTTGTCCCAGGTTGTGTGGGACATGTGTATTGTGATATATGATATAGCCATCCCGAGTTGTATGGGACATGTGCATTGTGATCTATTATTGAGCTCTATGTGGTTTGAGACCACCACATTCCCCTCCTCCCCTTAGGTGGTTCATTTGAAGCCATGTGGTGATTGTGATGTAAATTTTTATGGAAATTGTTGAAAATTTTGTTTGATTAAATTGTTACTTTCTTTTCTTGTTTTATTGAGCTAGCAGTTTTAAAATTTCTTTAAGATATTTGGTTGTTGTAATTACAAATTGTCCTTTTGCCTCAAGGACTATTTCAATAAGGTTTTTGGTTTTAGTTTCAGTTGTTTTGTTTTCCACTATTTTATTTACTTTTAATGAAGTTTTATTAATTGATTTTATTTGGAATTTTATTCATTGGAAACTTCTTTATTTTGAGGCTTTATCAGTGTTTGTTGCTGTTGGCTTGTGTGGAGAAATGTGAACTATGTAAACTACTATACCCAAGAGGGGTCCCTGGTGTTGGTACCCATTTATGTCTAGGGTTTTAAGCCTAAAAATTCATAGGTTTTCTCATTCAAACCCTAATTTTTCTAAGTCATGGGATCTTGCATTGTTTTGTCTATTCTGATGTTGGCCTTTTGTGGTGGGTTCTTGGTTATTAAGTCTCATCCTCATGCTTTAGTGTTTGAAGGTTGACCAGCCCCCCACGCAATGTTTCACTACTTTTTCCTTTTGTACTTGAGAAAAATGCTAAGTTTTGTATATGCAAGGGTGAATTGTATGTTATCAGGCTTGTGAAATCTCTATCGGCCTCTTAAAAATGATAAGGAATTGAGTTATATGCATTTTAGATGCATATTGGGTTGCATATACAAAGGGGGAATCTATCGTAGATTCCCCGAAATATTCTGCAGTTGTATGCATCTCCAAATGCATATTAGGCTCAAAAGGATGCATGTACATTGGGGGAAATTGTTGCAGATTCCAGGAATATGCCGCCATTGTATCGAGCAAGATTGTATGTTGGAAAGATGCATCGGCGGAGATATACACGAGGATACATGCAAGGCAAGTTGCGAAGCTGGGGCCCACCACTTGTATATTTGCAGTTGTATATTTAGATATACAATCAAATATGCATTCCTCACATGCAACCCAGACGTGAAGTGAAAGTTGTATTGTGGCAGATAAATGGGTGAAATCCACATCTTGCATGTATATCGGCATTGTATATGCTGATATACATTCAAAAGGTGCAAGAGTAAAGATGTAGACTAGAGTCCAAAATATTTCAAATTTGCCCTAGAATGGTGCTGAATTCCGTGGCTTGCATGTTTGTGTGCATTGTATATCGCGGATATATAATGAAGGTAAGGATACAATCCGGGCCTGATTTAATCTTCATTTTGTTTTATAATGCTTTGAGGTCCGCGTCATATGTATATCGCATTTGTATGATGCGACATACAAGGAAATGTACAGAGAAAAGGAGGTGCAACCCGGACGTGAAGACGGAATCCAATGCAGCGAATAATCTTCTGGCGTCCGTAGGTTGTATAAGATGCTTGTATATGTGGGTATACAATGAAGATATGCAAGGGATAGTGATGCAAGGTGGATCCAATGGTGATTCCAATTTGCTCTATAACAGTTTGGGGTCCGCCTTGTATATGGAACAGTTTTGTATATGCATTTGGCATATACAAGGGATTTGGATGGCAGAAAAGTTAGTGATAGAGGAGCAAGGTGCCTACGTGGCACGATATCACTGGCTGGTGACTTTTCATGCATGTTTTGGAACCATTAATCTCAGCGATGGAATATGGATCGACGGCTAGGTTTTAAAGTTGTAGCATTGGTCTTCTTTGTATCCTTAGACATGTTTTGAGCGGGAAACTCCATGGGCGCACTACTGTAAATTCCAAGAGAAGCTGTAGGTAGTTGAGCCATTAATGGCGAAGTGCAGAGGCATCGATGGGCCGATGGTTGAACAGCCAACTACCAGTTTTATGATGGGGAGTTTGTGAGTGGTGGCGCATCTCCCAAGCTCACTTGTTTTTCCTTCCTGTCTGCCTACTACATTAATTGCTTTGAGCGCCAATTTGAAAATGCATTGTATCTGGCAAATTTTGAGGGGACCATGTACGGTTCCGTTGAGGGCACATTCTGAGTATTTTAGGACTATGTGCCTCATTTTTTGTGTTGGTTGAAAACTGGACAACTTTTTGGTGCTGTAATCAGATACAATCTCATTGGTGGCTCTGTTCTGGGTATTTTGTGAGTTTACGAGTTATATGTTGAATGTCTTATATACAGAATTCATTAGTTTCATGTTGATTTAAATGAGTAATGCTTTATAGCATGTGTTTTGTTATTTGTCTCCAAATTGAATGTGTTCTTCTTCTGAATCTGAATATCTAAGGGGTGTTAGAGATTCTAGGATATGGGTTTCCTAAATTGAATGCTTAATCTTTTACTTATGCTTAAGGAGTAGATTAAATGTTTTGGTTAGTATTGAGAAGAATACATTGTAGTAAGGATGTTTGTAAGCAGAAATAACTAAATACTTTGTTTTGGGTATTGTCTGTAAGGCAGATATTGCATAATCCCCTTGAAATCTGATTGTTGTTTTAGGTCTATGATAAACATTCACATATATATATCTATTGACTCCGAGCCCTAGATAGGCACCGATCTGGTCTTGTATTTTGGTTGCAACCCAAAATCCCAGTCTTGCATCTAAACATAAAATCAAACTCAAACTTCAAATACAAACCTTTAGGACATTAGGAGTAGTTTAGGACCAAAATCCTCTGTCTCACAACTAAACATAGGCCCAAAGCTAGCCCCTTTGTACTTATCTCACAATTTTGGTCTGTATAAGAGAGGATTTATCTGCTTTGTGTCAACATCCTAGCTAACTTGTAGATGCATTTCATAGATGTTGAGTAGGGAATACCCCCCTTGGTTCTGCAGAGCCTAAAGAAGAAGAGGATATATTTATAGAGTCTATCTCCTGTACTATTGGCCCCTAGCCTAGGAATCCTGTTGATCAATGATGGCTACCTTGTAGGGATAACTGGGAACAAGCATCCAGTCTGGGAAAAACACCAACACCTGGCAGGTTTTATAAGGGAGTAGATGGCTTGGGGAATGTTTATTATGAAATTGTGTAAGATCTATTTTGTGGCACTATGGTTCTACTTGGCACCGATCCTCCTCATCCCATTGGGTGTATACTTGATGTTATATGTATAGAGTTCAAATCTGTAATATGAGAATGGTTGTTATGATGAAATGTTACAAAGGATAATGTTCTTGGGTATTGTTAGAAATGATATAAACATGTTATTGGGTAAATGACAATGCAAAATATGTAATGGATTCAGAGGTATAGTATGATATATTTAATTTTTTAAGAGTTGTTTAAAGTTAGTCTTTCAATAAATAATAGTACCTTGGCACTCTTGCTAGGTAATGAATGAATGATTATAGACATTACTTTATTATTACAAAGTATGCTTATGGATAAATGATAATTTAGTGAGTTCAAAATCTCTGTTGTAAATTGTATCATGTAGTGTTTTGAAATAGAGTCTTGATATCTCATTAAATTCATTTCGATGTTGTACAAATATGTTGCTATGATATTTAACATTGGTTGGTTGTGTTGAAGTAGGGAGTATTCTTTTCTCTTGATGACTTCTAGGAGGAAGTCCATTTCTTAGGGGGGGAAGAATGTAAGGCAACCTAAACCTCATCAGGAACTCTAATGGTAGATCATGTGACATTTCTAGGTTAGAATGTTGTTACGAATGTCTAGAAGATTGGATTGAATAATTATTTTGTTAATGTATGATTGTATATGGAAGTTGTTATTGCAACACTAATATGTTTATTGTATTATATGCCTGTTGAAATGTGTTTTTTGATGTATTTGCATTAGGATTCAATATTGTTCTTTTAATTGATAATTGTTGTATCGATACTCACCTAGGTGCATGTAGTCTAGGTTGAATTTGTCTGAACTAAATTAATTTAATTAAATTTTGCCCAATTGGATCACTTTTATGATATAAATATGAGCATTCTATATTTTATTATAAAAGCATATTTAAGATAAATTAAATAAAAATAATTTCCTTAAGCCTCATAATTAGATTTCTTAATTTAAGCAAAATTGAAATAAATTAATTAAAGTAGCAAGAAAAGAATATATTTTATTTTATTAAGATTTGATTTTTTTTAAAGGATTAAATAAAGTAAATTTGATTTAGAAAATAAATATTTATATTATGTGTGATTTTATGCTCTTTGGATTCTTGATGAAAAAAAAGCACTTTTGCAAAAAGAATCACTCAATTTCGAGTGAAGGAGCAAAAGTTATAAAGCTTGCAAGTTTTCACCTTTTACAAAAAAAATTGCCTTCATTGCAAAAAAATTTAGAAATGAGAGAATTTTTAAGCCCCCTTGGGTTGTGCATGACCAATTGCTAAAATGCCATATGGCCAAGGGCTAAAATTTTTGTTGGGTTCCCCCTCCCTTGCTGACATCACCCCCTCTAGTTTCTTATGTCATCTGAATAGTGCTGCTATCTACTGCAAAAAACTTGATAGTCATCCCTTTTTGCTACAAGCCAGTAATAGGGGTGAATAAGAGGGTCAAACAATGATGAGTAAGAGGCCCATTGAGTGTGATTACAAGTAGCATGAGGGCGCTTTGTGGATGCATCACTGTAACGTCTGAAAAATACCACTTACTAAAAGAAACCAACGAAAAGCAATTTTAATCCATAAATAATTAACTACAATTATATTCTTATAAAATAGTGTGAAAAAGGAAAATAATTAACCTTCTTCTCACAAATATCACAACTTGCAAATAATACTTGTATACAATCATCAAATGTGATTCAATACATCTATTAGTAAGATAACTTAAATAAGAGGACTAAGCCTTACCATATTTAGCCATGTAGACTCATATAAGACTATCATATCAATCATAGGTTAACTTTTGACATGTAAACCTTACAACATCCTATATTTTACTTAAACAAATATTCAATAACTTGATGCAAGCACATACTACTATGCCCTTAAAGTCAAAATAGACATCGCTATTAGTCGGCTAGACGCCCCCTCCTCAATGATACTCTCTCCATCAAGAGTATATTCTTGTTACACACACGAGTCAAAGTTTGGTCAATGATCATTAAAATAGTAATATTAAATTGAAAATTAATTATTTAAAAATAGGGGTTATGACAGTCACTGGCTGCTTGATACATGCCCGTGTATGGGCCTTTCTTGCGGGTGTCACTAGCCCTTCTGTGGCTGTCCACACACTCCTTCACAAGCCCTTCTGAGGCCATCGGTTAGCTATGGTGCATGCCCTTCTAAGGGCATTTGAAATGAAAACCTTCACTTTCCCTTTTCTCGATGTTGAATGGGCGATTAAGCTTTACAACACATACTCCCGAAGACAAACAAATATAGTTAATCAACTAAAAAAACAAAGAAACACCTCACAAAATTAAAGCTTCATTCTCGCCAGATGGGGGTGAGTTGCACATCAAAGTAAACAACGGCTTGAAACTATTCCAAATAGCTCTGATACCATGTAGTTTTCCAAAATCATTAAATAGATAACAAGCACATGAATCACAATGAAATCGACCAGTTTGTATTAGCCAGCACGGTGAGTATAAATAACAGTGTCTAGGTACCCGAATTCTATGAAAAGAGGATAGGACTCCTCTATATTAGAGTTGTGGTCAGTAACCTCCCACAAACGTAGTATGAGGTGTCAATGCAAGTTGACACCTCTCAAAACAACCCTTAACTACTTTGACACAATCAAATGAACATGTGCCAGTATGCATAAGTAGGCTTAACTAGAAATGTACAAGCCTAAATGATGTAGGTATACACTAATAAGAAGTGAGTGTTAAATTATAATTTGTGTAGTTGTATCTAACAATATTTCTATATAAGATTGTAAGAATAATCTACTATGTCTCTTTTAGGTGCGATCCAACTTCTATTGACCACCTTCCCAAATATATGAAAATTGCACACACGGCATTATATGTAACCGTCCATAAAATGGATCGAGAAGCTAAAAGTATTCAAGGCCGAGATACAATCCCCTGCCAGAAAGAAGCTGTATGAATATAATTTTTTTTATTTTCAAGATTTTTTCATAAAATAAATGTTTTATTTACTTTAATTATCTCATAGGTAATCACAAATGCATCATCAAATTCCTTTTTCCTCATTTTCTTTTATTTTAAAGAGTGAACATAAACATTTTATATTTTCCTTGTCCTTCATAGTGTTAAACCTTAATATAGATTCAAAATTTATGTTTTTATAGATTGAGATTACTCTTAGAAATACACATGTTTTATATTGGTCATTAGAGGGTTGATTTCATATTCAATATAATTTAATTTTACTAAATATCTTTATTTATCTTCTTCTTTATATATAAACTTTTCAATTCTCTTTTTTTGTCTTCTTATCTTGTCATATATAACTAACTCTTCTAGATAGTTATAAAAATATTATTAAATATGCCACAAATGGGATGATTAGTGTTCCTCTTTATAACAATAAAATATTTCAAGAGGCTTTAATTGTTAAGATGGGTTATTTAGAAAATAATATCCTTATACATATAGACTTATTTAATTGTGACTTAATCTTTCTTCGATTTATTATATCAATTTCTTTTAATTTATGAAAGCCATATGAGAGTTAATATTATTGCTTATGTGGTTTCCAATATCACCTTTTCTAGAATGTTAACAAATTTGTATAAATTGATTAAAAATTTTACATGGTGGTTGTATAGTGTATTAAGGTATTTATCTTTTATGAGTTAGAAAGGGGCTAAACTTAGCTTTGTGTTTTCTAATGAAACAATGTGTCTTTTTTGTATTTTATTCAAAATTGGTGCTTGTTTATGTAATGGGAAACTTATATAGATTCCATGATGCAAGAAGCTGAGTGGCTTGCTATAAGGCACATACCAACTTTGGCAAAATACACAGAGAATGGAATAGTTAGTTCAGGGAACTGTGGAACCACATTGCAACCTATATTAACATTATATGAGATTCTTCCAGAAAATATCCTTCAAAAAATTGATTATCCATCAAGGTTCAATGATGTTTTATGCCTCAGCCTTAGAATAAGATGTGACATTAAATCCTTTAAGGTATGTAATGATGTTATATTTAACATTCATAATATTCTTTGTATATGAATAGAAAATGGAAAAATGAGTTAGATGTAAGCATAATTGATCTATTTTATTACGAATTTCAATCCTTGGTTTTGAAGGGTGAGGTAGATCAAGGAGAAACAAATTCATCCATAGTGCCTTGCATAAAAGATAATCCAAGATCCACTGAAGAAGATGCCTTCAATTATCTCAAGAATTTATTAAATGAATGACTCAAAGAATTAAATTGGGAGTTTTTGAAAATTGATGGTGTTCCAATTTGTTGCAAGAATTATTCTTATGACATTGCAAGGGGTTTTTGAATTTTCTACAAAGAGAGAGATGGCTTCACTTTTTCATATAAAGATATATGTAATCATGTAACTCAAATCCTCATTGTGTTGAACACCCAGAATACTAAGAGGGGGGTGAATCAGTATTCTCTTAAACCATACACTCATTAAATCATTAATTCATTTGCCCATTCAACAACATTAAAACAAATTAAAAATAGCATGAACAACCACAAGGCATGACACATGAACACCAAGATTTTTATGTGGAAAACCCAAAAAGGGAAAAACCACAGTGTGTTAACTATTAGATCACAATATATTATGTAGTAACAATACCAAATTACAAAGAGGCTCATTGCCTTAGGGCTCATTGCCCACAAGGACTCACTGTCCAAAATGCTCACTACAAAAAGGCTCACTGCCAAGGGGTAGCTCACTACCAAAGGAAAGAAGAAGATAAACGGGTGGCTCACTACCAAAATGAACTACTAAAATTGCATCTGCAAATGCATGATTACAACTCAAATGATGCTTAGAAAACTGTCTCAAAACTCTTCATCTTGAACTACTCTGCTACATTGTTGTGTTCTTACATGAAGACAAGATCTCTCTTCTTCTGCACTTGTCACCTTCACAAAATCACAATCTTTCACATATCACACACATATGCCTTCATATTCACACATCCATCATCCAAACATCGAATTGGATCTCATATATATCCGCAACACTTAGAATCTTCACATTAGGTCGGCCTACTAAGATGAAGCGTGTACATAGTTAATCAATATGTAGCTTGTCAGCCAAATTCATTCACTAAAATACTTTGCGGACCCAATTAATATTTTAAATACATTCTCATATGTCAGCTTTAAATTTAGAATCACTTACGATAGAGTTCTAATCAATAGAACTTACCACACACAAATCAAACTAACATGTCAACCTTAAATATAGACTACCACTGGTTCATTTCATCTGTCAAACTACAACTTTCACTACGTACCACAAGACACTTTCAAAATCATATCAAAGACTCTTCACACATCCCCAAGCTTACCTTTAGAACCGTAGAGCATGATATCAACTTACTAAAAAATGTGGACCATCAAAACACATGCCTTGTCACAATCAAACTCTATCAAACCAAGTAGCGATACTCAGTAGATCAAAACTATCATTCATGTGGACTTCAGACTCTGCAACTCTGGATTTGGAGACTTCATACAAGTGTTTACAACACCTCAAAACCACATAACAAAATATGCAACACCGGAGGAATGCAGATCAAAACAAATATGTGTTCTACTCTGTTTAGTACTATATTCTATCATGCCAGACTTAGACAACTTGAAGGTTCACTTCCGAAGATGATCAAGGGATGAAACTCTAAATATACGATCATCTAAGGATTAGGAATATCATACCATAACCGTACGATCAGATCTTCAACTACAGACCAATTTTAATCGAAGTGTTGTCTTCATGTCGCTATCTCTAAACTCTTCCAACTCTTAACCAAATTCCTTAGGTCTTCCTTTGCTGGACCAAAATCTCTATTCCAACCTTGTTCCTTTTCTTGTTGCCATCAATGACAACACCATCAAACATCAAGCTCAGCCAAATTGCCAACAATCTCCCCCTTTGGCATTGATGGCAACACTTGATGTGAAAAACTATTATACTGCTCCCCCTTACTCTTTTCACACTACTCCCCCTAACTTCATGATTCTCTCCTTGTTTTTCAATTATTTTTCTTTGTGTTTTTTACATGCTTCATTCTCCCCCTTTGACATCAATGGCAAATGTGTATGATACAGAAGTATGTACATGTGACCAAAACTTTAAACTGTTTATACTATCCACATGTATACAAGTGAAGTCAAATACCTTACTAATTTGCAAGGAGAATATCTTTGTAGATTTTCTTCTATTACACCAAATCTTCATCCCATCTGACCTTCGCATCACTCAAAACTAATATATGCTCATTTACCTGGGACACCAACTCTTCTACCTTTTTCATAGGAGCAAGGGCCTCAGTGATTTGCCTTGTCTTATCTGTTGTTGCTACTATACTGGTCATGGATGCAATCTTGAAGCTCACTATCTCCCAAAGCTGGCTCATTCTATGTTTGATGACCTCCTTTTGGGTCTACAACTTATTTATGTCAGAATGAATGGTTTCAATTTTAGCCCTTTGATTCCCAATAACATCTTTTACAGGATCATAACTTCTAGAGATCTTCATTATTTAAATTTCCCATCCATCTATTTTCTCTTTTATGTCCTTAGTCTTCTCAGGCCATGTAAGACAAAATTGATATAGTTCACTAGATTATTTAATGGCCACATGTGCATACTCTATGCTCTTATCTAAAAAAAATTATCTTAAGCAAATTTGTTAGTAAGCTCAACTAATCTCTTGCTATCAATCTTTGCCCTTACCTTCTTTTTCGTAGCTTGTTCAAGGGACTCAAAATGAGAGTTGAATGATTCAATAAGTTTCTTCAACTAACCAGTAGGAGTTAATGATGTATCTCTCTTTAATCCGGGCATAATATTTTCAAAAATTGTAGATGCATATCAATCAGCTCACTATCCTCCATATGGGATTTCAAAATCTCTTCTTGTGCAGTAGTTTTCAAGAAAAATTGTCCATAGCCTCAGTTTTTGTAATGGGGACATTGTGACAAGGTTAATTGGTCCTTGCAATAGCTCAGGTGTATTCAAAATCTGAGCTTCCTTTTGCTTCTCCAAAAACTCTCTTAAAGAATCAATTGACTCATTCTTAGTAGTGTCTCTTTTGTCCTTTTCAGATTCTCCATCAATTGTTACTGAAGCAACTCACACAGGTCATACTATGCAGTCTTCTTCACCATTTAAAAGGCTATGTAGATAGCCATAGCTGAGATAGAGTTCTCTCTATTTGAGTACACTTTATAACCAATTACCATGGAAGCAAACCTTACCACTAGATCTTCTATGTCATTGACTGTTAATGCCCTTTTGTTAAATTTGGCACATGTTAACCCCATCACTGTGTTATTCTTCACAGCCTTCAAAGCTGGAACTATTCTGGTGGAACACATGCCAGTGACCGCCTTAATGACATCTTTAGTAATCATATGCGTCATGTCTAACCACATGAATTCATCTTGTATCCTTCTCAGGGCATATCAGACCCAAGCATCTTCAGAAAAAGTGGGAAAATCAATCCATACATCCAGCTTCTTCTCATGCGGCACACTACACTCTTCTTTTAGCTCAAACTTGTCATCAGTCAATTTGTTCAAATTAATTTTCCCTAATTTCCCATGATCATACTCTTGTAGGTTTGCATGTATATATGCCCTAACATCTTATGTATGCATGATGCCAAACAGGACCTCAGAGAACACACCATTCAGATTAGTTTCTAGTGATTTGAATGGATGCTTCTTGAACTTAGGGCGGGGCCTCTTAGTAATCTCAACATGTGGTGTAGCCATTTTCATAGTTTAATAAAACTTTGCAAGAGTGAAAACTATAAATACCTTGATGTTTGCTTATGGTTAGGGTTTCTTCTTGCCAAACGTTTGAATTCGCTTTTGTACTCCAATGCTCAAATCTCCATAGTCTCTTGAGGGTTTGAATACAATGTGATTTACATTCATTGTATTGATGATTCTATACTGATCATTGCATTGTATGTTGATGACATGTTATTTTTCAGTAATACTAAGGGTATGATCAATGAGCTAAAAGCCCAGCTTTCAAGTGCATTTGATATGAAGGATCTTGGAGTTACTAGGTATATTCTGGATATGGAGATTAGAAGGCACTGAGGTAATATAAAGCTTTGGTTGTCATAGAGTAAGTATGTGAATACCATTTGAAGAGATTTAGTATGCAGGCCGTAACCCAGTTAGAGTTCTTTTACCCATTGGTACTAAGGTTTCATTAGATATGTGTCCAAATAATGAGGATGATTTTGAGGATATGTCTAATGTGTCATATGCTAGTGATGTAGGGACTTCGATGTATGCAATGGTTTGCACTAGGCTAGATATTGCCCAAGCAGTGGGAGTTTTGAGTAGATTTATGTCTAATTTCTAGGTAGATAGAATTGGAATTAGGTGAAGAGGATGCTTAAATATCTTGCAGGTACTCCTGATTATTGTTTGGTTTATTCTGGTACTGATAGTGCTAATAAAACTTTGGACATACATGGATTTATTGATGTAGATTGGGCAGGTGACTTGGATAGTCGAAGGTCTAGTAGTGGCTATGTGTTTACTTTATCTGGAGGAGCAGTGAGTTGGATGAGTAAGAGGAAGCCCACAATTACTTTGTTCACCACCGAAGCAGAATATATGGCTGCTACTCATGTCTCTAAGGAGGTAGTTTGGTTGAGGAGATTGTGTACAGGTATTGGTTTTGATTGCAGGGTCATTCAAATTGGTTGTGATAGCCAGAGTGCTATCTGTTTGGCCAAGAATCCTATGTATCATGCTCAGACTAAGCATGTTGATGTTCAGTATCACTTCATTCAAGAATTAGTTGCAACTGGACAAATTGAGCTGGAAAAGATAGACACTCAAGAGAATGTTATAGATTCATTGACCAAACCTGTGAGCACAGAGAAGTTTATGTGGTGCAAAGAGGCCATGGACCTTGTTTCTAGTTCCTGATTATTTTTTCATTTGTTTTCCTATGGGTTGATTTACAATGTATAATGTCAAGTGGGAGAATGTTGGGATAAGGTACCATTAACCTTGTAAATCCCAATATTGTATTTATTCCATTTTATTATTTGTAATTTGTAATTTATAATTACCCATAAGGGAATGAGGTAGTTTCAATGGCAGTAGTAATTCTGGAGTCACCAGAGGTAATTATGGAGTGACATTTACAGTTGACAATTGTAAAAATCATGAGTAAATGAGTGTAGGCGCCACCTTGGGAGGATGTACTATTTTTAGCATGTATGAAATGCTGTCATAGGTTGGTGAGATATTGTAAGAGAATCTATGACAACTGTAAGTTATTGTAAGATTCTATGATGGTATGATAGCTTATGACATGTATTTATTAGTTGTAAGTTGCTATGTTTAGCCCAAGGCACCTATCGTAGGAAGATACTCTTTTGTGGAATCTATGATGGTGATGACACATCATAAGATGTTGTAAGAAGCTAGATTTACTCTTAGGTGCCCAACCTTGCATGGATGACTTTGGACAAGTGGAGGGAGCTTGTAAGGAGGCATTTAATACTTGCATGTTGGAGATTCTCTGGAGAGAGAGAAAATGGACACCTAGATTGGTGTGAGAACACTTCCATAAGTATTTTTTTCATGTATTTGTTGTAATATATAGATTTATAGATACTCAGGTGCTGTAGGAATGTTGTTGGATGAAGACTGGTGGAGAGAGTTATGTAGTTGATGTATTGTACAATCTTTTACAGATTAATACAAACTTGTGTCTTAGATTTCCTGGTGGAACTTTTTACTTGAACGGGTTTTCTCCACGTAAACACTATGTCATTGTGTTCAATTCTTCATGCTTGATATAATTTTCTTTGTAGTGGGTTTTCTGTTTAATGCAATCTCCATTCTCTAGTACACTGTTAAAGATCATTTGAACTTATTTGAATCATATTTCTGTTGAGTAGTTGTGTCTTCATTTCTAACATCTTCTAACATGTTGATGGGCATCCTTGAAGATATGGGGCAAGTAGTATCTAGATCTGAGTATCTGGTGTGCTGTAGCATCTCCTAATCCATGTCCAGTTCCAAATTTATCATGAAATTTGGTCAATACCTACTCTACTTCTTATTTGTTCAAACATCTAAGATATAATCCTTTGAAGTTCCTTCTGTATAGGACTCCTAATTTGATCATGTATTTCTGACTTTTAATTCTTAGAGCTCTCCTTTGAGTGGAGTTCATATGATCAGGACTCCTGCTGCTTAACAAATACTACACTATGTCTTGGTATTAGGGATCAGTGGTGATATCTTCTACTGAATAATGATGGCAACTAATTAGCAGATCTGGTTCTTCTAGGGTTTGAGACAGTCCTTGTCTCCTAACCATTTTCATTAGATGTATCTCTAAATCAAACTCTTGTAGGGTTATCATCCATTTTCCTCTTCTTTCTCCCAACTCATTCTACATCAGCATAGATTTAAGAACTGGGTCTCGAACTATAGCCACAACTTTTCTCCTTAGAATGTAATGCCTAAATTTTTTAACAGCTTTAATAAGAGCATATGCCTGATTTTCCACATATGGATATTTGACCTCTACATTCTTGAAATGAGAGCTCATGAATGCAATAGGTCTTTTGTCTCCTTCTCCCTTCTTCTGAGTTAGAATAGTTGCACAAGAAGCTTTAGATGCAAAATAATAGATATAAAAAGGGAGTGCTAATCAGGACTAATTAAAATAGGTGCTTGAGCAATAGAGCTCTCAATCTTAGAAAAGGCTTGTTTGGCTTCAATGGACCATTCCACTTTGGTATCCTTATTTAGCATGTCATTTAATGGTTTAACTATTTCAGTAAATCCTATGATGAACTTTCTGACAAAATTGATCTTACCGAAGAAGGACTTAAGTTCCTTTTTACTTCTGGGTAAGGGGATTTTCTTGATAGCCTCCACTCGTTTAGGATTGATGGAGATTCCTTATTGAGATATGATATGTCCCAAGATTTTCTCTTATGTCACTCTGAATATGCATTTCTTTGGGTTCAAGGAGACTCCATAATGTCTATACCTTTGTTGTATTTTCCTTAGATCATTTACATGGTCAACTCAATTTTTAGAAAAGACAATCAGATCATCCATATAGATGATGATGCACTTGCCAACCAAACCCTTAAAAGCCATATCCATGGCTCTCTAAAAAGTGGTACTTGCATTGATTAGATTGAAAGACATTCTTCTATAGGCGTAATTACCCCATTTATAGGTGAAAGTAGTCTTCAATTGGTCTTCCTCTTCAATAATGATTTGATTATATCCTGAAAATCCATCAAGGAAGGACATCTTTTGAGAGCCATTGACAATTTGCAAAACTTCATTGAGGGAAGGGAGTGGATAATTATCTTTTTCAGAGGCCTCCTACTCTATTCAAGTTTTAGAAATCCATACAGAGCCTTATCTCTCCATTCTTCTTTCTCACTAGAACCAAATTAGCCACCCAAGTGGATTGTCTTATAGGGAAGATGATTCTGGAAGATAGTAGTTTCTATACTTCTTTGTATATTAATGGCTCTAGTAAGGCATCAATAGGACTGAGTTTTTGTCTGAATGACTTGGAGTTAGGCTTCAAATGGATAGTGTGTTAGAAGATGGAAGTGTCAAAGGTCTTTAAATCTTCATAACTCTAGGCTATCACATCCTTGAATTCCTTCAATGCCTGAAAGATTCTTTCTCTATCTTCATGACAACAAGCCTTCCCAATAAAAACATTCTTGACCTATTGTTCATCTCCAAGATTGATAGTATCATATTTACCACCTTCCAAATTGTCTTGCATTCCATTTTTTGATTTTTGGTCCATATAAAACAATCTTTCCAATGCTACTAGTCCTTTGGGAATATTGTTGGTTTTCAGGTTGATGATTTCACTTTCATCAATCTAAAGGGGATCTCGGTCACTTTCATCAATAATTTGCACTTCAGAGACACCAACATTAGTAATGAAATCAAGAATATGTTTATAATCTTCAAATACTTGAAAGTGCCTGAGATTGTTGGGAACTACTGGACATGGGACTAATTCTACTAAGAATTTCTTCAATTTTGAACCTGTCATGGGTTCTGGGGTACTGGCTACTATTGTCAAGAAGTTTGATGTTTGATTCTTCCGTCTAGGTATAGATTTTATATCAAAAGCATTGAAATCTTCAATGAGGTCCCAAACTCCATTTCTATAAACAATTACCCTTTTATCATGACAGACATATCTACTCCTTACTTGTCTGATCACCAAATAAGAATCTCCCTGTACCTATAGAAACTTTTCTCCTTTCTGATGAGCCAATAGTAATCCTCTTATCAAAGATTCATACTCACACATGTTAGTACAAGGAAACTGTAGCCTATAAGATGTGAAGAATATCCTCCTCTTAGGGTTCACCAATTTGACTCCAGCCCCAGAACCTTGCTTACACTTTGAACAATCAAACCTAAGGGTCCATATGTCATTACTATAGGAAGGGTTTGCTTTTTGGATGGGCTTTATCTGGGGCAGTGCTTCTTTAACTTGATTAATTATCTTTTCAATCTTAGTGTGTAGGATTGTTATTGTTTCCTTTGGACATTCTGAAGGTATCATTGTATCATTGGTTCTATCTTCTTTAGTGTTATCATCTACCTTTGTCCCTGCTTCAATGATGTTGATTGATGTGAGGTATTCGAAGAAAGATAGTTCAGATTGGGAGTCTTGGTGTATTCTACACCAATTTGGTAGTAGGAGCTCAGTTGTCTGGGTAAGTGGACAATGAACTCTTTATCCTAGGATAGTTTATGTATAAATTCCTACAAGTAGTTCTTGTCGGCCTTCTCAATCGTGAGCCCCATCATAACTTCTTTATAGACACCTAAGTCCACATCTGCAAAGATCACTTCATTAGGAGCATTATACTCATGCTTCAACCTAAGCCCACTAAGGATCTGAGTATGATTAGAATTACCCTTCCAAGGGATCCACATATGAGAGAAGTCCATAGCAAAGTAACCATTCAAACTCCTGGTCTAATCTCTACTTAACAACATACCATATACCTTAGGAATCTCCACCACCTAAATATCAATGTGACTCTAAATGCGAGGATCTGATACTAACTAATATGAACATCTTTGATTTCCCAGGCTATAACCTTCATTTCTATTTTGTCTAACTGTACCACCTTTTTGTTTGTCTTAGTGGGAGTGATGCCAAGCTTTTAGCATATAGAATAAGGCATGACATTCCCAGAAGCTCCAGAATCAACAAGACAATTATGTAAAATCTTCCCAGTCATCCTAACACTAAGCAAGAATGGTAGTGCACTAATTTTTTCTTTATATAATGTTGTTAAAATTTCATTAGTAGCAATCTTTATACCTGTACTTTCATGCTTGGGCTAATCTTTTCCTTGCAAAACTTTAAGAAATGTCTCCCTCTGAGTAGGGCATTCCTGTACTACATTCAACATGGACATATTAGCTTTAGTTTTAGATTCATGTCATCACCATATCATACTTATAATTGGTTGGACTCTGTGTTTTATAATGGTTGGCTCTAAATGGTCCAGTTGTTGGCCCTACTGGGGGAGCTGGGTTGTTATCTACATTAGGGTCAGGTGGAACACTATTATAGTTTAGGGGAATGGATGTAGTGAGGGGTTCTTTACCTTTGTTTCTTAGGTAGTAGTTACTCTTGAATTGATGATAGGCTTGAACTTCAGTTTTAGGCTCATTGTCTTCTTCATAAGGGAATACAAAGGTGTCAAATTGCATAGAAGTCCCTATATCTCTAGGGTGTGAGTCACTTTCCTCTTACTATATATGTCTATCAGCCTAAAAGATTTGGGTCATTTTGGACATCTTAGGGCAACTGAGTTCAAAATGATTAGAAGTGTCATGGAACCTGCACCGGTGTGGTAAAGGTTTATCTTGGTGCAGATTACTAATTTTTTTTGCTCTAAAGGGGATGGTACGAGTTCCTCCATTGTTTGGTCTTGTATTCCAAGGCCTATTTTGTCTTTGAGAGTTGAAAGTCCCATTGTGACCATTATTTTTTTGGTGATGATTGTTTTGATTTTAGTGTGAATCCCCATGGTTTTATGTGTGTGTGGGGTTGACTTTCAACCTAGTGAGTTCATTTGTGACTTGGGCTAGTGCCTTTTTTATAGCTTCCAACTCTAATGTCAAATGTGAAGTTTGGGCTGAGCAAGGTTGTGTTGTCCCTATAGATGTATTAGCCTGATGCATATATTGAGAGTTGACTATGTTTTCTTGATTTACCATAGGCTAATCAAAGAAAGAATTACCTGCATATTGAGGGGCAACTTGGTTATTGTAAACTTGCCCTAGGCTAGGTAACATGGGATTTGGGCCAATCTGGTTCAGAGGTTGAGTGTAATTGGTTTGTGGCCCTGCTTGTAAATTACTACATCGAGCCAGGTTCGTCAAGGGGGTGTTGTTGTTAAGGGTATTGTTTATGGCAAGAATATGATTTGGTATTCTAGGAAAACCTACATAAGGTAGATTTCCACATGCCCCTCCAGTGACAAGGTACATCTCCATATGCAATTTAAAGGCTTTGGTATAGACATCTGCAAGGGAGGCAGGGTTCTACTGAGTCCTGCTGAGTGACACTGCTATGAAAGGGTCAATGGCCCTAAGATAGGTCTGAATGACAACCACCTCATCGACCACATAGGGTTGAGTAAGCCTTTTGTAGAGTTTATGAAATATGGTGTTAATCATAGTTAAAGGCTCATTTGGTTTTATTTTACAAGTGGCAAACTGCTAGTATATGGTGCCAGGGTCTGTATATACCCTAAATTGTTCTACGAAGGCAATCTCCAAATGCTCCCATGTGATGATGGATTCTAAAGGTAAAATCAAATACCATGAGTAAGCAACCTCTCCCAAAAAATAGGGGAAGAGTCTCAAGACCGCATCTAGATGGGGAATACCAGCTCTACTAACAAATTCTTTGAAAGCTTAAATATGCTCTTATGTGCTTCTACTTTCTCCATAGATATACTTAGGGAAGAATCTCTCAAGGTTTTTAGGCATATCATGGAGCATTCCTACAAGCTAGAGGGGTTAATGGTCTTCTCCAAAGAAGGCAACCATTGGTACTTGAGGTGGTTCTTTGGGGAAGGCATCTAGGTCTTCATATCTGATAGGGCTAACAAACCTAGTGTTTAACTTTCTCCTTTTACCACGGTCACTAATGATTTTCTGGTGGTATTGGGGCTATTGGAATTTGGTTTCTCCAACTGACCTAGATCTAGTTAATCTTCTTCACTTAGAGACCAGAGGAAACCTTGGTGAATCCAGATTTATCAGGCCCTCCTAGTGCTAGTTCTGTTGATGGATGTTTTGGCACACCAACTCAAGTAGAATGAATGACATTCTACTTCTCTTGAAAGGAAACCTAATGATGATATGATTACCCCAAGGTCCCTATATGCTGGGTCACAACAGTGTTGGAGAAGCTGAGTGGACAATGTGATTATTTGTTCAAGGGACCTATGCTGGTAAAATCAACCTAGATGCTTGGTAATCTCTGGTAGATAAATATTTCTTTGAAGTTTAGGATTAAAATCTACTACTAATCTATATAAAAAAGGAAAAAGGAGTTTAGAAGGGAAAGAAAATGTAAAATAATTAGACAACATCTGCACTTGTCTTTTCACTTCACATGACAAAGTTAATAAGATCAAACTAAAAAAGCAATGGATGACCAGTATTTGACACAATCATGTACATTGCAAGTGTAATATTATAAGGAAAAAGAGTAGAAGAACACGAATATGAAAATACCATATTGCATGCACAGAATTCAAATGCTATCCAACCACTAGATTGAAGGTTTAACAATTAAGTACAATATCTATTAACATAAATCATGTGCAAGGAAAAGAAAATGCAAATACATTACCACCAATGGGCAAAAACATAGGAATAGTCAATATGCCTTCTTATTAACTAGCAATATCATGGAAGATTACAAATGACTAGGATTACCACACCCTAAATGCATATCAAATGTGCCCCTTACATGCCATCATAATTACGAAATTGCTTGCATAAGCACAAGTACTCTATGTTTCCCCCTCCTTTTACAAATGACATAACTTCCCTTTTTTTATAGGGAGCCTCTCAAAATAACAAAATGAAGTATACATATGTTAGCAAAAAATCCCTTAAATGGGTCGGCCTCAAAATAAAATGTACCATGTATTCCAAAATATCAATTCCCTGTTAGCACATGAATTTAGAATATCTGAATAGGAGCAGTGATCTCTCTTGCACCTGGTCCTTGGTGATATTTATCTTTCATCCTTATGGAAAGGTGATATTTCTTCACCTTGTCCTGTAGCTTTACCATTTCAGCCAACTAGTCCTAGAATCCTACAAATAGGGTCTTCATATTCATCAAATCATCAATTCCTTGCTCAGTGAGAGTCTATTGCAACAACCCCTAGAACTCCTTGATTAACTAGGAAGTAGGAAATATAGTGGCAAAGGGGTCTTTGAAGGTGCAAGGAATGGATGAAATGAAAGATTCCAGCCAATTTCCCCTTTACTGCTTCTATCTTGGTCTTTAGTTCCTTCTTGCACCTCCTCAGCACCTTGGCCCTGAGTTTCCCTACAAGAAGACATTCATTGGGTAACCCTGCAAAGTTGCTGCTAACTATTCCCATATGTATGATCTACGTTGAAGCAGTGCCTTGTATTTTCTGCAAGATGGGGAGTAGTTGTTCCCACATGACCAATTCATTGTTGATGGAGCTCTCAAATACCACCATCTCCTCATTTTCAGCATCTAAAATATGATAGGCCTTCATGGCCTTCTTGATAGTCTCCACACCAAGGGTCTCCAATGAGGTTTTCCAAGTTGTGGCTATAGGGAGGATCCCTTGAGGCTCAGCAGGCTGATGGTCTTTGTTGAGTGCCTCCAGTAGGGCTAGTGCAGAAGGCCCAGAATCAGTTGGTCCAACTAGGTGCTTGATATAGGTGGTTAGATGAGCTATTTCCCCTTTGAGTTCCTCCTTAGTATCTTCATCTTTCTTCATCATAGCCAGGATGGCTGCAAAAGACTATGTAAGGGCATGTTTTTGCTCCTCTCTAGTTTGGTGCCCCAATACTAATTGCTACACATTGTAATCGACAGGAATCATGGTTGCTTCCTCTTTATCGACCATAGGTGTAGCCACATGAGTTGTCCTTTCTCCTTGCTAATCTACTCTTAGATGGGAGAACACCCTAGCTTTTTTCTTCTTTGGTTTCTCTTGGAGGACATCAGCAATAGTGGCCAAGTCCTTGTCTTCTATGTATATTATTTTCCTATTCATCACTATTACATTCAACCAAGTAGGGAGGTCTTGACCTATATTGTTCATGGGTGGTGGAGATGACACATGTGGTGGAGATGATGCATGTCATGGAGACCTTGTTGGTGATGGTGTTAGCACCATTATCTTTACAGAATATTTAGATGCTTCATCTTGTAAAGGAGGGGAGGTGGCCAAGTTGACAACCTTGTCTAAGTCCAATGTGCCCTCCAATCCTACCTCATGCAAAGACGGAGATGTGTCCATTAGATCACCACTCTTTTGTTCCTTAGGAGATGCAGTTGAGGTGGCTAGTGGCCCATGAGAATGAGTAGCTATAGAAGGAGGCGGTGAAGCCTGTTGAGTATCTGGATGAGGAGGAGGAGTAGTCTACCTTCAGTGGAGGGCGGAGGTCCACTTCTCATCTTCCTTACCAAGGGAATGTGATCATCCTATTTTATGTCACTAGAGTCTTCCAACACCACCTTGGCCATCTCATTTTCCTAGGTAGCAACAGCAGCCCTAGTATCTCTTTTCCCTTTAGGTGCTGGAGGAATCACCTTGGGTTCTTTGGTAGCTTGTGATGACTTGTCCTGACCTGTCTTCTTTGATATGTCCTACTTCTCATAAGGATCCACCATGGGGAATGGCTTGAGAAACCATTTCTTAGTCCTAACAAGGATTACTTGAGCTCTATCCTCTAGAGAGGCAATTTCATCCTGACCCCAATTTATATCCTCCAGGGGCTAGTTGTAAACCATGTTCTGCTCATATATTGGGTCCAAAACCCTTCCATCCTCCTTCATTCCTTTGGGAACCTTTGGGAGATCTAGAAAATTCAATCTTTTCACCAAACATATATCCAACTTGAAATAGTCCCTGAGTTGGACGTCATGGTTGTCCATGCAATCTACCTAGTGATCTTCAACAGCATCCTTATGTATGAACCAAGCCCCAATGGGGGGGCTGACCCATCCAATCGGATCAAACCTTGCCCTAGAAACATCCAATAAATTCAACCCCCATGGTGCCATTTCCAATTCTACAAACTCAGCCTATATGATGCTTTGACAAGTAGAGCCCCCTATCTTAATAGAGAACTTGAAACTAGGCTTGTGTTTACTAACAATGAGCTTCAAAACCTCTAGTACCTGTCTACAAATCTCCAACAAAACAACTTCATCACTGGGATACCTAGGGAGCATGTATGGAGGCTTTGAGCAGTCCATCATGCTAATGTATGATAAGGTCTTAAATTGTATGTACCAATGTACTCAATTAGCCATTTCATCACATGCCTTTGGAGACAGTCTTTGAGAATAATCATTCTCCAAAGTTCTAATAATGGCATAAATAATGGCATCATTGACTATCTTGTAGTGCTTTAGACTCTCAAGGAGCTCCAACTGTGGAAAATGCTGATAAACTAATACCTCTCCTCTTTGGAGGGATCTCACTTGTTGCAATCCCGAGAAACTACCCTGATAGGCAAACAAGTGAACAAGATATGAAGTCATATAAAACTCCCCTATTTTTTCCACTATGGATATCTTCTCATCCATCTTATTACTAATAAAGGATCCCTAGTCAATGTGCTTCCCATCAACAACTTTCATGCAGAAGTAGCACATCTAGGGGTGCCACTTATTAGAGGAATGGAGACCAAACACTCAATTGAGAAGTGAGATAAATTCCTTGCCATCTTCTCTAAATTCACTCCAGGGTTGCATTTCTGCCATCTTCATTGGATGTTTTCTTTGAGTTGCCAGCAGCCATTGATTAATATAAGTGGTTGTTGTTTTGGGTTTGCTGGAGTAGAAGGTTTCCGCTGATGTAACTGTTATCTTCTCATACGACTGAATGACAGGAATGCCAAATATTGTTTTAATCATATCAAAGGAAATGTCAATAATGACCTACCCTGTTGGATCAATGATCTTTTTGCTCCCAACTTTGTAGGCCTTTCACATGCTAGAACTAACTCTAGAGATTGAAGGGAGATGGGGAAAGCTACAACTTGAATCAACCTAGATATAGCCATCTATTGGGCCTAGAAAGATCATCCTTCTGCTACGTTGACTTTGCTACGGAAAGCATGTATATCTAAAACTCCCATGTCTATCTCTCTGATCCTGGAGAATTGACTAATCATCTTAGATGGAGGGAGATATCGCCTGTAATCAATTTTGCCCTCCTTAATGGGTACGTTCTCTACCATGATTATAGTTCTACAAGAAAACTGATAGTTATACTTAATTGAATCAAGCCAAATGAATTTCTCTTATTACAAAATAATATTGTGGGGATTAGACCTCAGACCTGATCCCTTCTTCATTCCAAGGATGATAAAGAGTAAAGAGTAAGGAAACCTCATAAACTTGGTCCTGCTAAAGCTATGCAAAGGTAATTATCGAGGATCAGAGGTCGGAGGTGACTAGGTATCCCTAATTTCTAGTTCATAATGAATAAGTGAAAGCCCCATGATCCTGACCCCGCTAAGGTTATATAAAAGAAGTCATTAGGGATCAGGGTCAGGGATGGCTCAGTTCTTTTGACTTCTGGCTTACAAAGGTTAAGTGAAAGACCTGCGAGCCCGATCCTGATAGAGTTATACAACGGTAAATGTCGAGGATTGGAGACTGGGGATAACTTGGTTCTCTTGACTCTCAACTCGTAAAAGACAAAGGAAAGAACCACAAACTTGATTCTGATAGAGGTATGCAAAGGTAAAATATCAGAGATCGTGAGTCAGGGATGAATTCTACCTTATGACCCCTATGGAACACAACTCGTTAATGGAACAACCGTGAGGCTGATCCCGACAAAGGCAAAGACAAGGATAAATGGGCATCAGAGACCAAGGCTTCAACAACACTGATGACTAGGGCTTCACCCTTATTGAAAACAAGGCAAATTACCATCATGACCAAGGATTCTCATAGGGTTTCCAACTCACTACTAAATTATACTACCTAAGGGAAAACGTAAAACACAACATAGGATCACTACGGGAATCACTCTCCTAAAAGTAAACCCTAAGACCATAAGAGAGCAAGGAAAACACCCAAGGATATATCCAAAGCTTAGACAAGGGAACAAACCCAATGCAAAGGCATTGAATAGACCACATTCCAACTACATTTGTGTAGAATCAACTAAAAACAACAGTAAAACCCCTACTTGGTTCGAAGAAGTAGCAAACTTAGTACAACAGTTGGAGAAATCTCTTCCTAGTAAAGTTCAAAGTGCCATTTACTCTCCTATCAACCAAAATTCTTTGGTGAAATCATGAAATGGGAGCTCAAATCTCAGAGAAAGGGTTTACAATGGAGTATATATTACAAAATGCAAAGATGAAAATGATAAAATGATCGACAAAACGTAATAAAAACCCCCTTTACCACATGAGAAACTAGCCATAAATGTACCACCAAGGGTAGATAGGGCACCAGTCATATCTTTCATCAAGGATAACTCTTAGAGTTGTACCCTTGATCATGTTGGGAGGACAAACCCCAAAGCCTTGACATAAGTGACACACAATAGTAAACCTATTTTCCCTTAGAGTAGGAGTTAGGCTATCTTTTATAGTCATGATAGCATGACTAACTCAACGGATTGGTTAGTTCTACTTAGAAGGACTATTGGGCTACTGACGATGTTTCTACGATCATTCTAGAATGACAAACCCCACAAGCCTGACAGGTGAGCATACCACAATAACAAAATGAAATTGATTCATCAATTAAGAAGCCAGTAGAAACTAGAAAGCTGAATTAGAAGGAAGAAAAAAAGGGGGGTCCCTATTGGCCATGCCTAAATGGTGTGTGTTGTGGAAAAAGAACACAATAGGGCCAAAAAGTAAAACAATATAAAGTCACTTTATATGGCACTTGAGTGATTTATTTTAAAAGTGATTTTTAAATATTACTTCAGGAAAGTTCTAGGGAAAAATATAAAAGGAGATTTGGAGACTCACTTTATTCATTCTTGACATTTTATTTTATTGAAGTCTCTTTGAGAGCTAAAACCTTTGGTTTGACAAACCATAGGATGGAAACCCTAGAGGAATATTGATTTTGGAAGTGAAAGATCTTCCCTAGTCAATTTGTAGGTGGAGTCATTCAGTTTTCATACTTGTGCTAAATGCTTGTGCCATTTGATTCTATAGTGTTTAGTTATTGTTTGGTGGAGTTTGGTGCTGCAGAAAAGAGTTATCATTTTTAGGTTTTCTAGGTGTGCTAGTTTGATATATTTGATAGATTTGTAGTTTTGTGTGTGTGTGGGAGAGTGTATCAAGTAGTATGTTGTGTGTGCAAGAAATTTTATTTCAAGAAAATAAAAGACAAATTAGAATTCATATGTTTGGAGAGATCAAGACTCAACCAAATCTGAAGTAAAAAAATTAAATTATTACTAATGACTAGTCATAGCTTTGCAAGGTCTAGTCATACCATCACGCATTAATAAATGTTGAAGCTGGTTGTACATCTAATAAAGTCAACAATCACTTCTTTGAAGAGGAACTAAAGGCTTAAAAGCCTTAATATATGTTTCCATGACCTTTGGGATATTTCTTTCTCAAGGTTGTACACCTTTTGGTAGGTCCATACAACATTTGGAGGGAGTTTTATGCATACTTCAGTTTGGTCAAAGTCAACTATAGTTGTTTATTATTATCAAAAATTATTTTTGATTTATTCATATTGGTATCAGCAATTTGTCTAGGTCATCGTATATATATATACATCATTATCTACTGGTATATGCAAAAATTTTAATTTAAATTCAATGAAATTCTTATGTTATCATTATGAGTTATGAAACATCATTGCAATCATCCAAACTATCATTATTGCTAAGATACACAAAAAATTGATTGGAAAAACACATATATTCAGCCGCATGCGAACTATTTGACAAAATGTCTCTGTGAATTCCTTGAGAAATTGGTATGGTTAATGATGGATATATGATTCAAAATTTTAGTTCCTAATGTTATGGTTGATAGTATTCATAAATTCTTCATTTTGGGTTATATGCAAAGTGTTTGACAAAATGCCAGCAAACCTAAAATCATAAATTTCATAAGTTTGAGATTAAATCTGGGTGAGGTATTTTACAATTGTATCAAAGTAGAGTATCCTACTAGCATGTTCGGACTGTGTGATTTAGAAAATTTTAGAGTTATAGCAGTGGATTTCAGTAGTGGTTCAGATGGGCAAAGCTGACTCTCTTAGAGAAAATCAAAATAAGATGCTTGAATCTCTTAGAGAAAGTCAAAATGAGATTATAAGAACTCTCCAAAGGTTCTTACAAAAGGAAGAGGATGAGGAGGCAGTAATTAAAAGAGAGGCCACAAAAATTATTGATGAGTACCAAGGATTACCAAATGACTCTAAGAATCAAATTTCCTTTGATGATTGTTTGGGAATACTTGAAGAAGGGAATCCAAGAAAGATGAAATTGTATAACTATATCAAAAAATTGAGAAAGGGAGAAGAAAAACCAAAGGTACAAGAAAATGCCTTATTTCAAGAAGAATCACATGATGCATCAACAAGTGAACTTGAAGAACTCACCCATGAAGAAGAAAAAGTCTTATTTCAAAAGACATGCATGGCTGAGTTTCATAAGGATTTTATTAAAGGATTTGTAGCTACAAATAATGGAAATTTTAGAACTACAACCTTGGTTACAAATTTAGATCAATCCAATGAAGTTTTGAAGAATCAATTATTGGTCTGAGAAGAAAAAATTGTACAAGATTTAGCAAGATTTGATAGCACACACAACTTTATCAAAGATCTCTTTTGGAAAGGTCAGGTTGAAGAAAGACAAAAAGGTTTAAAGGATGGAGCCTCTTTACCAAATCTGCAAACTATCATAGGTGCTTTGGAAATAATGAAATCATATTACTTGCAATTGCTTTTAAACATAGATTATGCCATTAAGTATGTAGAAGAGACTTTGGATGCATACCAATAGAAGGAGAATGAGGTTGAAGAGCTTTACCTTCAACTTATCCTAGCTCACTACTCACTATATCAAGCTAAAAATCAGAATGATGTTTCAACCATACCTAATAAGCTAAAATTTGAAGCAAGAGTAGAGGAAGTCAAGCAGATAATTGAGGGAATTTTTGATCTTCTAGAAAATGATAATGTAGTTTTTATTCAAACTCTGCTTGGATGAATGAAGAAGGATTTAGGAGTAATGAAAAATCGTATAGTGATTTCAGTAGTCCTAGTATCATGGAGATTCAATATAATGATAGCACTTGGGAAAAACACCATGAGGGCAATCTCTTTCAACTAGAAAAGCAAATTTTGCATGATGACACATCTTATATTTTGGATGGAAAATTATATTTTGATAATATGATTTGTGAGACACTTCTTGATTCAAGAGACACAGATAGTGACAATAACAGGAGATGGAATCCAGGTGCAGTTTCCAGCCATGAGATAGATGCTATATTAGGTAATGAATGTGGTTTTCAGTGTGAAGAAGTTTTTGGATCAGCAATCAATGATAGTAAATTTGATCATATTCATTATATCTTGAGTACATATGGGGAAAGATTGTTTCTCATGTTGAATATTGTTGAAGTTTATGATAAACCTGAAACACCAGAATCTTCTACAAGCCAAAGATTAACCTTCTACAGAGAAAAAAGCCACAAGAGAGAAATTTACACAATAAATGGATATAATTAATGAAAAAGATTCAAGAATTACATGTGCAAATTGATTTTATATTTGCAAGTTAAATAAAACCCTAATATGACTTAATAATAACCTAAGACTAAAAATAAGCCCTAAGTAAACTTATTAAAGTGTAATTAAATATTTAATTACACCAACACCCCCCCCCCCCCCAATAAGTGCAACTTAGGGGGAAATGAAAAACATGCAACTAATGCAAGAATGGGTCCCGGCTACAAGGCCATGTTAGGTACCCATGAACAATAGGAATCTCTCATAAGGTGGACAAAAGGAGAAGACCCCTGTGGGAAAAAACCCCTCTCCAAAAGAGAGAAAAAACAAGTACATGAACATGTGATGGAAGGACTAATACTAAGACCCCCAAGAAGTAAATCCATAAAAAAAGTACAATCATGAATATCCCCATAAGAAAGAGTGAAAAGAGAATATGAATCCCCTCCAAGAAGAAGCTCCAGAACCAATGAAGAGATCTTGAAGACAAAATCCAATCCACTGCTTGCAAACATTTCTCCCTTTTGGAAGAAAAAAATCCATTGGTGAATGTAGAAGCCATTCCCACATCTTGGATGAATAGGGAATCCATATCAAAATGTGTGCCTCTGAATGCAACTCAAAGTGACCTCATACCGGGAAAATATGTCTTCTCCAAAATAGAAACTATCTACCTAATAAGAGAAGAAGAACCAGGAGAGGATATGATCTGAACTGCATCTGGAAACACAAAAGATGAAGGTGGTGATGCAAAGCCACCTGAGATAGCATTAAACAAGAGAGATAAACCCTCAAATGTGTCCTCCAAATCAGCGATGTGAGACTCCATAAATAGAGATGAGATGTCTACAAGATAGGAATCCCAATGAGGTGGATTAGGAAGACTAATATTGAATAGAATCAATAGAAGCCAATGATGATGCAATACTGAACTCTGAAGTAGCAGTAGGTGATGGAGGAGCAATGATCTCATTGGGAGGAGAAGCGATCGAAGCAAGCATTTCAAAAAGATGATGTGAGAAATGAGGACACATCTCTTTCTCATGTTGATTACTTCCACAATATCTGCAATTAGATTTATGATGATGGTAGAATCCTCTCCTTAGATAATTAGAGATCAAAACATGCAAATAGATTTATTCTAATAACAGAAGCCTGTCAAAGCAAACAGAACCTTTCCAAGAGGTAGCATGTGTAAGATATCCAACAGAAGCCATAAAATTGACAAACTAATTAAAAGATACATAGGGCTAAATCTAAAAAAATTATATAGGTTGTTGTGTAGAACTCACTGATACCTTTCCAACGCCTATTCATTTTTGAAAAACGGAGATTCTAGGCACAAGAACGGAGCTCGAAAGCCAAAAAAAAGATGCCTTGAATTCAAACAGAGAAAACAAGTTCCAAAAAGCAAAATCAGAAACAACTGATCATACCATTAGAAAGTGTATAGAACTAGCTTTCTGACAATATTTTGTTTGCGAAAAACCAACTCCGGATGTGAAAGTTATGACAATTTTCATGAAACTGCTCCATTAGGGTTTGGAGGGCAAAAAAGCCCCCTTTGGCTAAGGGGCTGGCCGCATGGGTGACCTACTATAGGCGTTGGGGGCTTAAATGAGGCCCATGGCAACTGATAAGACTAGAGGCTAGGCACTGGAAGGAGGGCAGCACAACTGGTGGCGCGACAGTTTTTGGAGGTGGTGCATCGGGCGGCAGCAGTGGTAGTGCTGTTGGGGGCGGCAGATCTGGGCGGCATTGCTTAGGGAGGTAGCCGTTGGCCCTTCTCCATGGGCCTATCCATGGGTGGCCTATTTGCAGCCCTGTCTGCAGATAGAACACAGGTCCGTGGGCCGATCCGACCTACGGGCCCAAAATTGATATATATATATTGTACAGTGGTCGTACAGGTGTCGTACGGCCCTATATCAAAAAAAATTTGCCTTTTTTTGCTCCTAAGTGAAATTGGACAAATTGACAGCCGTTCCTAGGGTTTTTGACCCTTCTAAGCACATTGGTGATGATGATTTTGGCCAAAAATGCTTTGAAACTATTGCTCCCCTCCGGATCTTAAAAAAAACACTCTTGAAACCTTCATAGATCTAGCTTCCCTAGACCAAATTCAGCCAAACAAAAGACAAATCCGTCTTTTCCAGCTACTCCGAATCCAATGAGAATGATGATTTTACTCATAAAAGCACCCAACAAAAGACTTTATGCAAAAAATTTCCCAGATTTGAGAAGGAGGTTGTAAATCCGCTCTGATACCATGTTGAAGTTTATGATAAACCTGAAACACCAGAATCTTCTACAAGCCAAAGATTAACCTTCTACAAAGAAAAAAGGCACAAGAGAGCAATTTGCACAATAAATGGATGCAATTAATGAAAAAGATTCAAGAATTACATGTGACAACTTAATTTTATATTTCCATGTTAAATAAAACCCTAATATGATTTAATAATAACCTAAGACTAAAAATAAGCCCTAAGTAAACTTATTAAAGTGTAATTAAATATTTAATTATACCAATAGATAAAAGATCATTAGATGAATCACACATGAATATCAAGTAGGGTCACAAAAGCATAATAGAACATTACAAAATAATTTTGGAAAAAATGTTGAATACTTGCAAAGGATTATTGTACTTTTACCAAGAAGATTGCAATAGGTTTCCTTTGCATGTGTGTTGCAGCATAGCTTATCAAATTGGAAGCCACATAGGGGTCCTAGATTGATTTGGGATCTTGGAATCTTGACGATTTTGATATAGGTCGTGTAGTTGAGGAAAAGGATCTAAATGTCTAAGAGGTTAACAACATCAACATTTTGGAAGAAGATAGAAGAAGAAGAGGCACATCAATTGGAAGAGAGAGCATATGGTGTGAGAAGGAAAGTGAGAAGAGTACTGCATAACAAGGGAAATATATATATATATATAAGGAGGTTGGTAGCTTGTAATGTGAGACGAGAATTTTGTTCTATATTGTGGTGTGCATAACTGGAGGGCCACTTCAAGGGGGATAGAAATCTAGTTGCATTCCTAAAATATGGGATTTTTATCTTAGCATGGACCTTGGTAGTAGAGGAAATAAGAAGGTAAGCACTGGGAGATGAAGAGTATTATGAATCTGCAAGTAGTGAGTAAGAATGCAGGTGTAAAGAAGTCTAAGATAGAATATTCGAAGAGGAGGAATAGAAAACAAGTGGATCATTTTCTACTAGTGCAAACAATAAGTAAGAGGCATCATGTTTGAAGATGAGTACTAGATTGCTATTGTGAGTAAGGGAAGATTTAATCTTTCCCATTTTGTAATATTTTTGCTAAATGTAAATGCCTGCAAGTTGTATTTTAGAGTATGTTAATGAATGAATAGATAGTTATTTTCCACCCCATTCTGACTAATGTGTGTTGTTATTTATCTTAATTTGGAGCATATTCTTTTGTTGCTTTCTTGTCAGTGATGGTAGATGATTCCTATTTTTTCTATGTATGATGATATGTATATTGGGAACTACTTACATGTGTTGGTAGTATCTAATGCATAGGTGTACATGCACATGTGTATTGTTATTGTTATCTATAGTAATAGGGCTAGATGAGTAGATTAATTAGAACCACCAATCATAGCATAAGTGGGGTGTGTGCCTATTGGAATCAGCTTAGGTGGTTGAAAATGGTAGGCAACCACCATCACTTATTCATAGGACTAAAACTAGAGCCCTTCTTAGCAAAATTAGCAAACAACACTGTCAAACTGCGAACACCAACCAACAAGGGAGATCTAGAAGCATCATCACTAGCACAAGAGAAGGGGGACCACTGTGTTGCTAAGAATCTTCTCAAACTTAATGGTGGTGAGCCAAACTTTGATATGGTACATGAATTGTGTCCTTATAGTCAACACCTGCCCTCTCACTCTCACTCTCGTGGCATAAGCTATTTGAGTGGAGGTAGAACCAAAGGGTTGTTATGTTTGTAGGGAAGTAGAATGTGGTGGATTATGATTGGGTTGATTTTGTTGTGTGCTGATATGTGTGATTGTTGATTGTTGTTACGAATGTTGTGATGTTAATGTTGAGTGAGTGTGGTGATTGTGATTCTTATATGACCCAGAGGGTCACTTGTTTTAATCATGTTTGTTCATTTATTGTATGGAGGTGAAACCTAGCTTGCCTCCTTTTCTCTTGTTGAGTGAATTATTGGAGGATTCTTTGTTCTTGGTTGTGAAGTTCTTCTACTTGCCTCCTTTGTTTATTTTCATGTTGTATGAGGGCCTCAAGATTATTTCTTGTTCTCGGGTTTTTTCCTCAATGGGAATTGGTAAGGAGATGATCTCCCTAATCTCATCTAAGACGGATCTAACCCAATCTTCCCTTATACCTAGGCACATTGAATACTTTAGACAAGGGGGTGGGTATTTTGCTACATGATGAAATTGAGGGCTCTTCCTTTTTGTTCTCTGTTTTTGGTTTTTTCTTGTCTTGATGAATCTATAAATACAACTAATCTATATGTATGTAAGGAATTTTTTATTCTTTTCCCATTTTTTTATGAGCTAATTACTTTGGAAAGAAAGATAAACGCGGTCCTATATGATCTTTTCTAATGCAATTTAATCTAAGTTTTTATGTTTTATAGTTTGATTTGATTGTAAACTACTAAGATTGCTACTATTCTAATAATAATGAAAATGAATCTATTCTAAGAAAGAAAAAAATTCCATCTATGAAGCAAAAAATGAACAACATTCTAAACACAATAGAAACAAATTTTCTCTAGGAAAGCAATAAATTATACCTATCAAAAGAAAGACAAACAATATTTTACTTTCTCAAGAGAAATATTTTTGATCTAATTACTATGACAGCATGAAAGAACCTGTACGAATAGGGTGTCAATACTAGGCTTATGTTCTTGAAAGTCTTGTGGCAGCCATCTCCTCCTCTGTTGTAGATGGGTCCTCCTCTTAGTAATAGGGATAAAAATGGGGACTTGAAGGAAATGGATTGAGCTTAGGGGCTATTAGAAAAGTAAGAAAAAGGATTGAGCTTTAAAGCTATTGCAAAAATAAAAAGGCTCACATAGTCCTGCATGGAACATAAGAATGCTAATGGAGGTATCTTTGCATGTAAGATTGAATAATGCAAGAAAGCAATAATGGACTTACCTCCTAAGGGAAATCTTTGAAGATTTGTGATCCCATAGAGATTTAGGAGCATGAGGGTGGCATCTGTATAGGAAACTATGTTTTTAGTTTTTCAAAATTGTCTACATCTTAGTAAATGGCATTTTCAAAGGCCTTCGGAGTGGAATTTGGGGTCAAGACTTTCATCAGTTTCTTTGAGTGGTATTCATAGGTAGGGCTCAATGCAACTCAATCTAGCCCTCTTGGATATATTTCCAACAATTCTGAGAAGTCTGGATTTCAACTAGTTGGCTAGGAGTTATGACCCTACCAAGTGGGGTCTGAATTTAGCAGTTTTTTTTTTAATTTTGAAATTTTGAAATTTTGAAATTTTATTAGTTAGTTGTTTCTTTTTTCACCTTCCAACTATCCATTTCAAATTCCATAGATAAGGTGACTCTTCACATTCTTTCTTCATTGTATATAAACACTTTTTGATGCAAATAAAATCCTCTTTGGTTGCCTGCAACTCTCTATGAGTTTTGCACATTGAGCTCTTGTTTATTTTTACAATATCATAGGCTCAGTGCTAGGTGTTGTTCTCTAAATTCTCTATTAAATTTAGATCAGTTGTATCATACAAGTTTGTTCCTATATGTCACATCGTATGTAGTCAGGTTATCGAAGATTAGGATTGTAGGCATGAGACCCATCAGATTACCTACCCTTGAGACACACACGATCAAAGATGGAAGAATAAGGAGATGGATCCAACCCTTTCAAGGAGTTGGTACAAGAAGCTTTGGCAAAGCAATGTGAGGTGATGATGAGTGAATTCTCTCAAATTCTGCAATGAAATTGTGATGATCAACAACAAGATGCAATTAAAATTCCATTTTGTGGTCACACCCCTTTCAAGGTACAAGTAAATTTTAACATCCCAAATTTTGAGGGGAAAATTCATGCAAATGTTGTTGATGATTGGATGTCAAAGCTAGAGAAATTTTTTTCTATAAATCACTTCTCAGATGCTAAGAAAATAACCTTTGCCCTCCTCAAAGCTAAAGAACATGTGAAACAATCTTGGGAGAATATATTGCTATCTAGAAATATCCCTAACAACCAAGAATTTGATACGCTGGTGGATGAGAATCCCACATTGGGAGAATCCATAGAATACATCTGTAACATCAGAAAATGTCCCCTTGGGGGCTTTTCCCTCATAAGGTTTAGCTCATGGGTCTTTTGCATGCATTTAGGACATCTTAGTTTATATTTTGGCATCCTGATGGAATGACGTTTCATGGCAAAGTGGACCTAGGAGGACCCCTTGACCTTAACCCTGCCCAACATAGGAGGAGGACTTGGGCACCCGCGCCCTAGTCCTGCCCTCTTTTGGGTTAGGCCCAAAATTTAAGTGTCAGTTTATGACTGTTAATTGGTCCTTTTGCCAACATGGTAAGTTTTAATTTTTGAAATCTTGGCAGGAGTGCTTGTAGTTGCATATAAAAGCATGTTTAGGCATTCATTTGTAAACTAGATGGAAATTGTGATGTTCAAGTGTTCTCAAGGTGATTCAAGGCTTTCATTGTGTTGCAAGAGTAGACTTGTGTGTTTTGTGTGTTGATATTTACAGATTTGAGCATCAATTTCCTCATGGAATGAAGAGCATCTTCCTCCCATGAGAGCTTCACTACAAGGTGACATTATATTGTGTTTTCATCATTGATTCCTTTGGTTTTTGCCTTTGCCTCACAAGGGCACTCACTGTCTATCTAACAACGGTGTTCGGAGACTTAAGTGTCCTCCGAGGCTTGACTAAGGCAAGCCTCTAAACACCACAACCCCCAAACCAAATCTTGTGATTGCAAGTTACAGGTGTCGCATTTGGGAAAAGTGAAGTTGCAGGAAGGATTGGCAGGCATCAAGGATTCAGGATCTAAAGAGAAGTAAGACACTAGAGCATTTCCAGGACTTGGGCGCTCACTCTAGTGTCCTCTACAAACAAATTTCCAAAAATAGAAGTTACAGGGCTTATCAGTGTCGGAAGGAGGTCTGGATCCCGCGAAGAAACTAGTACCTTGGACTAGGGCACCCACTCCAGTGTCCCTGACTGTTCCGCTTCGGAGCCCCGAAAATAAGTACTCTGTGATTTGGTATTTTACTCCTATCTGCAAGAGCTTTTTCCATTATTCATCAATTTGTTGTCATATTTGCATAATTAGGGTTTTAATGATCAATTGAGCATAGGAGAAGGAAAATTGATAATTAAATTCCCTAATCCAAGTTTCCCTACATCTCACAAGCAATCTAGGGTATGATAGTGCTCACCACTCGACCCTAGATCCTTGAATGTATAGTGGGAAGGATGATTTAAACATCAAAACACTAAAACATTAACAAATCCAATTTTCCCCTAAAAAACATCAAGGAGGAATACTACCCTGAAGATTCATATGAGAAGAAATACATACAATGGCAATTACTTCGACAAAAGGACCAATCTGTTCAAGATTATACCAATACATTTCATGCACTTTTAGCAAAATTGGGAATCATTTCAACATAGAAAAGCATCGGGTATTGAAGTATCGCAGTGGGCTTCATCAATATATCCAGACAGAAATGGATTTCCTACATATTGAGACCTTGGGAACTACCTTCAAATATGCAATAAATATAGAGGAAAAATTCAAATAAAAGGGGAAGAAGGATTATTTCTCAAACAACAAATCCAAGGGTGAAGGTGGTAGAAAATTTGGTGGGAAACAGAGAACCAAGAACTTCTCCTCACAAATATCATCAACAATAAACAAGGGTAACAAAATGATGTGGTGTGAAATCCATAAAATCCCTAGACATAACACTAAAGACTGCTGAGCCACGAAGACTTTGATGGCAGAAATCTATCAAGGAGAGACTGAACATGATTCATTGCCTACAAACCCTTGTGAGCAAAAGGATGACGAACAGATCATTGAGACTAACCCACATGCCAAAATCATGCCCTATGAAGATGATGAGCACTTATTCCACTCACAGATGTGGGTAAATGGAAAGGCTCTTCATTTCATAGGTGATAACAAAATCCAAAAGAATTTGATTTCTGTTGAAACTGTTAAGAGATTGAATCTGTAGACCACACCACATCCATAGCCATATCATATGGGATGGGTAAGTCAGGGATGAAACATTTAGGTGCATAAACAATGTTGTTTACCCTATTCTATCAAGCCATTCAAAGATGAAGTGATATGTGATGTGGCACCTTTGGATGTATGTGATGTATTGTTGGGGCACCCATACATGTATAAGCACCATGGAGTCTATGAGTCTAGGCCATGTAGCGTCATCATCAAGCTGGGTGAAAAGAAATATTGAATGCCTAAGGTAAGTCCTCCAGAACCAGTATCTTTGATTACTGTAAAACAATGTAGTCGTTTGATTGCTCACACTGGAAAATTTGTCCTACTAATGGTCTGACCTAAGGAGGCAAGGTCAGTTGTGGTCAGTAGTCATACCAAAGTGGCCACTACTACAACTGAATAGAACTAAATGGATCAGGTATTATCAACATATTAGGATGTATTCAATTCACCAACAGGGGTACCACTATACTATCAAGTCAAGCTTCGAATTGATCTAATTCCAGGGACACTATTACCAAATGGGCCTCTGTATAGAAGGTTAGTTTTGGAGAATGAAGAAATCAAGCGGCAAGTTCAAGAGTTGATCAAGAAATGACACATTCACCCAAGTGCCTCATCGTGTGGAAGTCCAATTGTTTTGGCCAAAAAGAAGGATGGAACGTGGTGACTTTGTATTGATTATCAAGTTCTCATCAAAATCACTGTAAAGAACCAATATCCAATTTCTTGCATTGATGATTTGCTGGACCAACTCAAGGGGGCAAAATTCGTCACCAAAATTGACTTGAAATCTGGATACCACCAAGTCCTAATTGAGCCATCATATGTGTGGAAGACTACTTTCAAATCCAAGGAAGGGTTGTTTGAGTGGCCAGTCATGCCTTTTGGCTTGACTAATGCCCCTGCCACCTTCATGAGACTGATGGATGATGTCCTCAGATCATTTATTGGTTTTTGCATTGTCATCTATTTGGATGACATACTAATTTTCAACAAAACATGGGGTGACCATCTGCAGCATGTTCAACAAGTACTCTCAACCTTGCAAAAACACAAACTCTATGCTAATAGAGACAAGTGTTCCTTTGGTATGGAGAGTATTTAGTATTTGGGATACATTGTGGACAAGACAGTTGTTCGTGTGGACCTTGAAAAGATACAAGTTCTCAAAGATTGGCCATCTCCCAAAAAACCTCACAGAACTTCATAGTTTCTTGGGTCTAGCCAATTTCTACCAGAGATTCATACTTGGTTTTTCACATTTGGCATGGCCTATGAATCAGGCACTTAGGAGAGGAGCAAGAGCAAAATTCTACTGGATAGAGACACAATAGAAAGCATTCATGGAGTTGAAGAGGAGGTTATGCTCTGCCCCAGTACTAGCACTCCCAGATCTGCAACAATCTTTTCAAATTGAAATAGATGCTTCATACTATGTACTAGGGGCAGTTCTCATGCAACATAGGCATCTAGTCGCCTACCATAGTAAGACTTTCTCTAACACAATGCGCAAATATCCCACATATGATAAGGAATTTATGTTATTATGCGGGCCTGTAAACAATGGAAACACTACATTTTTAGAAAGGAGACTATCATCCACATAGACCATAAACCTCTGCAATTTCTACAAATACAAGGGAAGTTACAAAATGATAGGCATCAAAGATGGTCTGCCTACTTGCAACAGTTTCACCTTAATATCTGCCACAAGAAGGGATCTACAAACAAAGTTGTAGACTATTTGAGTAGACCTTTGATCACTGCCCTAATGACGGTATTGGATTCTTGTGGCCACCACATAGTAGATTGGCCTCAGTTGTATGGCACAGATCCTGATTTTCCTAACATCTACAATAGTATAGCAGAGGGTAAACAAGTTCCTGATTTCTACTTGCAGGATGGGATTCTCTATCACATGCACATATGTGTTCCAGCTAAGGAGCAACAAAAGATGGTATGGGAGGCACACTACAGTCGTGTTGTAGGATAATTTGGGGTGGAGAAGACCATTGTTGTACTTCAGAGGTATTTTTATTAGCCCAAATTGAGACACAATGTCACTCTATACATCCAAGCTTGTACTGCTTATGCCATTGCAAAGCCTACCAACCATAAACAAGGATTGTATATACTGCTTCCAGTCCCTAATAAACCTTGGCATTCAATTTTAATGGATTTCATGTCTGGCCTACCTTCTACAAAACATGGGCATGATTGTGTGTATGTGGTGGTAGACAGGTTTTCAAAAATGGCTGTCATGGTGGCTTGCAAGAAGGGAGTCTTTGTGGAAGAAACTACCAAGCTTTTCTTTGAGAATGTTTGGATGCACTTTGGATTGCCACAAAGCATCATATCTGATAGGGATCTATTAGATTTCTTAGCAAATTTTGGTCAGCACTCTGGGCCTTGATGGACACAAATTTGACAAAATCTACTGCCTTCTACCCCCAAACAGATGAGTAGACTAAGGTGGTGAATCGAATGATCATTCACATTTTGTGGATGTATTATTCCAAAAATCCTCGCACATGGATGAAAGTTTGCCATATGTACAACATAGCTACAATTGTGTACTACATGGTTCCACAGGGCACAGTCCATTTGAGGTATGTCTTGGCTACCAACCATTGGCTCCAATTGATGTGGCATTACCAACCATGTTGAGTGACCCATCATCACATTCAGAGGAGGTAGATAGAGAAACTAAGTTTGTTGAGAAGATATGCCATATTCAACAGCAAGTGCATGAGATACTCCAAAATAACAATCAAAAATACAAGGACAGACATGATCAGCATCATACACCTCATCTATTATAGGTTGGGGACAAGGTTTGGTTTCACATTCAAAAAGAAAGACTTCAAGGGCCACATAGAAAACTCTATCCCATTCAGTATGGTCCATACACCATCCTCAAACAAGTTGGTAAAAATTCTTTTGAACTCTATCTGCCATCTTTTTATGGACTACATCCTATTTTCAATGTTGAGTTGTTATGTCTGTATTTTCCACCATTGTTGGACACTTCAAATGTTGTTAAACACATTAGTAGCACATAATTGAATCCTGACACTACTACCCCTCTCACATGTGATTAGATCACTAATGTTCTAGTCAAAACACTAAAGAAGCAACAGATTCCTCTTTACCAGGTGGTCCAAGCAGGACAATTTCCCCATCAAGGAAAATGGTTCACTAAGGATCAAATTGAAAAGTAATTTCCTCATCTGTTGCAACACATAGGTGCAATGGGGCCTATTGCCTCTCAAGGGGGATGTACTGATCCCATAAAGATTCAGGAGCACTAGGGTGGCATCTGTACATGTAATTATGTTTTTAGTTTTTCAATATATTTTTTCAGAATTGTCTACATCTTAGTAAATAGCATTTTCAAAGGCCTTTGGAGTGGAATTTGGGGTCAGATTTTCATCAGTTGCTTTGAGCAGTAGCCGTAGGCAGGGCTCGATGCAACTCAATCTAGCCCTCTTAAATATCTTTCGAATGATTATGAGAAGTCTGGATTTCAACTAGCTAGCTAGAAGTTATGATCCTGAAAAGTGGTCCGAATTTAGTAGTTTTTTTAAAATTTTGAAAATTTGAATTTTTGAATTTCTGTTAGTTAGTTGTTGTTTTTGTCACCTTCCAACTATCCATTTCAAATTCCATGGATAAGGTGACTCTTCACATTCTTTCTTCATTGTATATAAACATTTTTTTATGCAAATAAAATCTTCTTTGGTTGCCTGCAACTCTCTACGAGTTCTACACATTGAGCTCATGTTTATTTTTACAATACCATAGGCTTAGCACTAGGTATTGTTCTCTAAATTCTCTGTTAAATTCAAATCACTTTGCAAAAACTAAAACTAAAGAAATAAACTAAGAGGCTCAAAGGATTGTGAAGAAGCTTGTGAGAATGAGAAGAGAATGTCAAATAATGAAGAGGTGAGGGGTATTTATAGACCTAGAATCATCACCAATGGTGGTGGTGATTGGGTAGATAACTTGGATTGATTAGGGAGTGATCTAGTTTTGATTGGAAGAGAATAGAGACTGAGGGGAGATCACAGAAGACTGAGTGTGAGTGACAAAGGTTTAATTGGGAGTGAACAAAAGAGTGATTGAGAGTTCAAAATTAGTTAGGGGAGTTCAAAGATTAGTTGTACATGGAGGGACTCTCAAACAAGACAAAGAAGAAGGTAAACTGAGCTAAACTAGAAGAAATCTCATGTGGAAAAAGATGATAAGGTCACCCCTTATGAGAAGTGGGTCGCCCCTTTAGCAAGGCAGATCACCTGGAAAGCTAGTTGAAGGTTGGGAAGAAATGGTGAAGGGGAAAAACACTAAGAGACACATGCCACCAAGAAAGAAATTGTTGAGAGGAGTATAATTCATGCCTTCATGGTCATGATTAGGACTTCTATATCATCATCAAACTTCCATGTTTTTCTATATGATTTTTTCATACTTACAACAACAACCATTAGTGGTTGTCAACCCTTAATTTCTCGAAGCATTTATAGGAAAAGGCACAAAGAGATGGATCAAAACCTTAACCGTAGAATTGCAATTTTCTATAACATCAATTTCTTCAAAAATATCCTGAGTATGGTTGTTCTTAATTGACATTACCTAAACCACTGACTCTTGAGGTGGATAGGAAACCTTCTTTCTCCAAACCTTTTGTGAACCAAATTTGTGTTTGTAAGCCACAAACATCAGCAACTAAAGATGAGAATGGCTTGTCCGTATCAGCAAAAAGCACAAAAATCAAGCAAAGAACAAATGAGACCTAGATTTTGTAACCAAAGTAATAGCCACTAGTTGACTAATAAAATTCACAATCCCAATCAACACCTCCTCCTTCCAGTACTCCAAAGGCAACCCCAAAAGTCTAACCGAAATGGGGACCCTAGAAAAGGAAACCAATACCGGATCAAACCACAACATCCTTTTGCAAAGGCAGAGCCAATTTTTACCCATAAACCATGGTCCACTGGAGAGAGTCTGGGAATAGTCTTCATGAGATGAGGAAAAATAAGAATTCCTTTGCTATAACTGAAACCTCAACGTGACCACAAAAAATCCATTTTCTCAAGACCCACTTTCTAACCATATCAATTTTAGGTCTTAATCCAAAAAATTTACTAATGAGAGAGTTTTCAAGCATGAGTGAAATGATCCATGACTGAATCAGGGACTCTAAGGTACCAACCATCGTTATCTAAAAGAGGTCCCTGAAGGGGAGAAACAATACTATTATTGCCTCTAAGTATATTATCCTCCTTTAGACCACCAATGGACTCAGTGCATCTAGGAATAGAGGATCCCACTATAGAACCAACAATGCCACAACCATTGTCCATCCTACGGAAAACAAGGGAGAAGCATTCAGTAGCTTGTGCGAACCTAGGGGGATTGTCAATCAAAGGCTAATTAGACCCAAGAGTTTCCAAAAGACCACTGACCGCAGTCCCACAAACACACAACTCTTCCACACTACATCATCTAGATGCACCTGTACAAGGAGGCAAAATGACCTCTCCAACCAAATTTTGTGCCAAAGTAGACGACACACAATCCACATTGAAATGTCCTCCGTTGTTCTGCAGTAAAAAGCCCCTGTGATATCCCCCTAATCGGAGCCAAGGTAGAATACAAAATCTTCCCAACTGCAAGACTCGGTGAAGCTTTAGAGACCGATCCCGCCGAACGTTGGTGATATTTTGGGCTTCCATACCATTCATCCTCCAAGGCATCAACGTGTTGGATTGTCTTAATCTTCGTCATCTTCGCCATCCTCCCCTCCTACTATTTCCTGCACGTTCCCGCTCGAACTAGTTTAAATTTCCTTTCCTGCTCGAAGACACCATTTCAACTTTCCTTTCCCTATATTCTATGGTAATTAATTAATTTGAATTACTCAAAAGAATCCTCCAAAAATATTGGCTAGCTCAAATTAATCAAAGAACTCGAAAAAGTTGCATATCGGATTCAAGAGTCTCAACCTACCTTTTCCTATAATCTGCCGTAATTAATCAGAATTAGTTGTAAGAATTACTCACATGAAACCTCCAAAAAAATGGACCCGAATAAATCTCTTGATTTTCAAATGGAAAAAGTTGCATATCAGATTCACAAGTCTCAACCTTCGTTTCCCTATATTTATTTTCTTTACAGGAAGAATCAACAACCCCAGAAGTGATCCCATAACTCCATAGTTGTACTTAGACTACCCCCTCAACCTTCTTTTGGGTACCTCGACTGCCCCCTCAATTTTCTTTTCCGATATTACTCCCAAGAAACCTCCAATCTATCATGCTCTTTGCTTCTTTTGTCAATTTCTTACAGGAATGGAAAAAGTAACATATCAGATTCCTATAATTTTTTTTCAGGAAGAATCAACAACCATAGAACTGATCTTATAACTCCATAACCGTGCCTCGACTGCCTCTCAACCGTCTTTTCCTACCTCAACTGTCCCTCAACCTTTGTTTTCCGATATTACTCCCAAGAAAACTCCAAGAAAAAAACTACCGGCTCACTCGAATCAATCAATTGCATATCGGATTCGCGATTTGTCACATTCTTTTTAGTCGTTTTCTGACATTAAACTTCTTGCTTCTTAAAACTAACATGTCAAATCAACACAATGAAAAAAGTTGTATATCAGATTGAGAAGTCTCAACCTTCATTTTCATATATTTATTTTTTTCAGAAAAAAATCAACCACCACAGAACCACAGGATTGATCCCATAACAACCATATAACCGATCGTATAACTCTGTACATGTACCTGAATGCCCCCTCAACCTTCGTTTTTTGATATTACTCCCAAGAAACCTCCAAGAAAAAAAACTACGGCTCATTCGAATCCCATTCGCGATCTGTTGCGCTCTTTTTGGCTATTTCTGCTTCTTTTGTCAATTTCTGACACTTATCTTTTGGCTATGTAAAGCTCACTCTACTTAAATATCATCCAATTCAATGGTCAAACACTCAATAGCAATTTTACACCTCATTCACAACAAAAGTTATAAATATTTGTCCTATTTTTATTGGTCCAAATTAATCTTTGACTCTTGAAGTGGATGATATTTAAGAATAGCCCATAAAACTAACATGTGGTATAAGAGCTAACTTGAGTAAATCTGCTTACACATGTGGTAATATTGGAATATTAACAAGTTAACAACATATCCAATATGAACCTTTAAATAAGGTGGAATAAAGTAAAGATGGTTGGATATGTGGATCAGTATATGGTTTCTATAATGATCTATAACAAAATCATAATGAATACCTCTATTAATAGAAGGCTTAGAGGATTGTAGATCTTTTCCACTCCAAGAAGAATCACCAAGCAATCCCTAGATTTAAAAAACCTCCTTCAATCTTTCAATGTAAGCAAATCAAGGGCTACAAGAATACACACTCCTTTCCTCTCCAATTTTCACATACGCATACCATACATAATAAAATGAAAGATACATTTTTCTATATAAACCAAAATCTAAAACACATAACCCTTAACTCTTTTTCACACTCAACAATGCACTTCAAGCTAATATCTATTTGCAACCAAATATCTATTTGACCCATTTAAACCTATTATATGACTCAGTCAATGGATCATTTGACTCAGGTTTGAAAACTCAGGTTGGATATGTGGATCACTATATGGTTTCTATTTCAATGTGTAATATCTAGTAAAAGATGAAGATCTAGGTTCAATGCATGCTAAACAGTCAGGAAACTTTTCATCCACCTTTTGTAAAGTCATTTTTCTCTATAAAATGGGCAACAAACGAGAATTACGACAAACATATCAATTCTCTCTGTAAAAAAGGAAACAAGTTTGTTGCTTTACAATGGCTCTTATTTCTATTTTTCCTTCCAATTTGAGCTTGTGCTTCAAAACTCAACCTACCTAGTCCCACATTGTTCAGCTTTGCAGTAAAGCATTGTCGAGCAGAAAAAAGTGTTAGCAAGTAGGGGAGGCGGATAGCTGTCCTAAAACCAATGCTACATCAATGAAGGACATCAAAAATATAGACACACAAACATAAAAGAAAGAGAGGGCAGATTGAAGACACAAAACAGAAATTATATTTATATTTTCTCTTTCAAAATACATTCAAAAATTTCATACACATGATGCAGAGCTACTGCTCTGTTTTCTAATTTGCCCCTATATCTAAAGCTATTGTACACCCACTATGATGCTGCACATTCCCTTGTATTCTTTGCTGTAATGGAGTTGGTAGAATGAGGAGAGATTGAGTTACAGTATTGCAGATCCGAGCAGCAACTCGCTAATATATTTACAAAAGCATTGGCAAAAGATTCTTTTGAACACCTAAGAGATAGGCTTGGCATTGTTGATAGCTCAGGAGGTGTGCAGCCCCAGAAAGAAGACAACTCTAGAGGTTTATCTCTAGAAAGACAACAACAGAGCTCTAGAGGTTCAACCTTGGAAAGTATGTGTAGCTCTGGACATGCTCTGGAGATGCAGAGATAGAGCTCTGGAGATGCAGGGAGTCAACTCTAGAGATGCAGACAGAGTGCTCCGGAGATGCAGAAAAGAGCTCCAGAGGTAATCCAGAATGACAGAAACAGCTCTAGAGATCTACTCTGAAAAGGCAAATGCGAAGAAGACAACTTCAGAGATCAGTTCTGGAAAGAAAATTGTTGAATGACATTTGACTTGAAATTAAGGGGGAGTGTTAGAATTAATCTTCTGTCAGACCATTTAATGCAGCCTGCCCCCATGTCAGTTTTGGGGATCTTCCAAATCTACCCCATACAACCGTTGGCCTACCAGCATTCAATTGTGGTAGGTAAGTTTGAATTTTGAATGGAGTTTGAGCACCATCTTTGGATGGTAATGATTGAGACAAAAAGAATAAAGTTAACTGCAGGAATGAGAGTGATAGCCTATAGCAGCACAAGAAAGTGTTAGAGAGAAAGAAGCCTGCACTAGCAGCAGGAAGGAATGTTTTGAAGGTTCCAGAAGAGAACAACAAACAACAGATGATAAAATGATAATGGATCTCAATGTGCTTGCTTCATCCATGGAAGATTAGATTCTTTGTCAGGGCTATTGATGAAACATTGTCACAATGAATGGTTGTACCATCTTCTTGCTGCTCATTCAAGTCTGCAAGGATCCTTCTCAACCAAATATCCTGACATGTTGCTGCATTTGCTACAATATACTTAGCTTTTGCTATAGAGAGAGAGAGAGATAGAGAGACAATGGGCTTCTTCTTGGATGTCCATGATATCACGCCTAAACCCATGTGAAATACATAGCCAGATGTGCTCTTTCAGTCATCTACATTACCTGCCCAATCACTATCTATGAAACCAGCCAACTTAAACTCATTAGAAACACTATACAAGATGCCATAACCTGTTGTACTATTCACATATCTCAGGATCCTCTTTCCTACTTGCTAATGTGTGTCCTTAGGCTTCTCGATGATCCTAGAAATCAGGCTTACTGCATACATCAAATTAGGCCTAGTGGCTATCAAGTACATGAGGCTACCAACCATGTTCTTGTAGAGGGTTGGGTTTACTTCCTTGCTGCTGTCCTCTTTACTCAATTTCAAACCTATAGCTATTGGTGTAGGGGCAGGTTTACTATTCTCCATTTTAAATCTCTTCACAATCTGTTTGGCATAGTTAGTTTGCGAAATAAATATGCCAGCCTCTGTTTGTTTGACCTCAATGCCAAGAAAATACTTTAGCAGACCTAAGTTTGTCATCTCAAACTCATTCTTCATTGCCTCTTTGAAATCAACAATGAAGAGGTCACTATTGTCAGTAAAAATCTGATCATCTACATACAAAATAGCAATCAAAATATTACCTTCAACTACTTTGATGTAAAGAGTGGGCTCACTATTGCTTTTGCTAAAGCCATTACTCACTAAATATGAGTCTATTCTATTGTACTATGCCCTAGGTGCTTGTTTTAACCCATAGAGGGCTTTCCAGAGCCTATATACTTTGTCCTCTTGTCCTGGGACTTCATAGCCAGATGGCTACTCCACATACACTTCCTCTTTCAACACTCCATTCAAGAAGGCTGACTTTACATCTATTTGAAACACCTTCTACTTGTGTTGGTCTACTATTGCTATGACTACCTGAACTATTTCTAGCCTTACAACTAGTACATATGTCTCATCATAATCTCTTCCAGGCTGTTGTTTGTACCCTTTGACAACTAGCCTTGCCTTATGTCTTTCAATCTTTCCTTCAGTAGTAGACTTGGTCTTATAAACCCACTTAACTCCAATCACTTGTTTACCCTTGGGTAAATAAGTTAGCTACCACGTGTCATTCCTCTTTATGGCATCCAACTCTTCATTCATGGCCTTACACCAATTCTCTTCTTTCACATCTTCTTCAAAATGCATTGAATCACTTCAAGAAAATAATGCAAAATCTAAATTCTCATCCATATCAACATACCTTGTGTTGTCATAAATATCCTTCACACTCATTGTCCTCCATGGTATCAATGATGTGAGTGTAGAGTCTGAATTGTAACCTCTAGAGCTATTGTTGTTCCGACCTCCAGAGTTACTACTCTGCTGAACTCTAGAGTTGTAGATCTCTAGAGTTGCAAACCTCCGGAGCTGCTAATCTTTGGAGCTTCTACTGTGTTCTCCACTTCCAGAGTTGCTGTTATGTTGAACACCTCTGGAACTATTGTTCTCCAATGCTCTACTGTAGTTTCTCCCTAAGTTGCTGCTCTCTGTAGTTCCTCTAGAGTTACTGTCCTCCGGAGCTTCTTCATCTTCAAGGGGTATTGCAACTGAAATACCCGTGGTGCTATCCACCATTTCATCCCATGCTTCATTCTAAATGAACTCAACATCCCTACTGATCACAACCTTTTTGATGATGGGATTATATAGTTTGTAGGCTTTTGACTCTTCACTATAGCCTATGAAGATATATTTTTTACCTCTATCATCAAATTTCTACCTCTTCTCTTTAGGCACGAATGCATATGCCACACACCTAAAGTTTCTTAGGTGTTCAACACTCCATTTGTTGTTTGTCCATGCCTCCTATGGAATCCTATCACCAACAACCTTTGTAGGACAACTATTCAATAGGTAAACCATTGTTGCTACAGCTTCACCCCAAAAATCATGTGATAGTCCTTTTTCTTTCAGCATGCTTGTTGCCATCTCTTGAATAGTTCTATTTTTCCTTTCAGCCACTCCATTTTGTTGAGGAGTATACCTAGTTGTAAACTACTTTTTTATGCCTTCATTCTTGCAGAAATTTAGAAATTCCTTAGAGATATACTCTCCCCCTCTATTTGTTCTTAGGGATTTGATATAGTGGCCACTTTATTTTTCAGCTGATGCCTTAAACCACTTGAATTTCTCAAAGGCTTCTGATTTGTTCTTCAAAAAATAAACCTAGATTTTTCTATTGTAATCATCTATGAATGTCATAAAATAAGTATTTCCAGCCAAGGTGTGGGTTTTCATGGGACTACACAAATCTGAGTGCACCAACTCCAATGGTGCTTTTGCTCTCCTAGAATACTCTAATTGAAAGGGTTGTCTATGCTACTTTCCTAAAATGCAGGCTTCACATTTTCCATCAGGCTCTACAATGTTTGGTACCCCTCTAAAGATGTCTTTCTTGGACAATAAACTCAAACCAGAAAAACTTAAGTGCCCATACCTCAAATGCCACAATTTGGATGGGTCTTTGATGACTGTCCTAAAGGCATATTGTTGTTCCACTGCTGTGAGCACTGGAGATACAGATAGTGCTGGAGACTCTATATGTATCTTAAGAGGAAACATTCAGTTTCTTATCATCTGCACTGCTACAATCACTTTCTTACTGCCTCCTTTGTCAAATATTGTGCACTCTCCATTTTCCATCAGGATTTTATAACCATTTTGGACCATCTATTCAATGCTCAATAGGTTATGTTTTATGCCAAGGGCATAAAAAACATCCTGGATCACCCTCCTTTCACCATTCTTGGACTAAATGTTGACTGTACATTTTCCCATGACGGAAACTTGCTCATTGTTTCCCATTTTTATTTCAATCTATATGCTGCTATCTATGGAGGCAAAGAAGTTTTTATTTCTACTCATGTGGTTGCTAGAACCGCTGTCTAGATACCATACTTCATCACTACTCCTCTCAGCAAGGTTGCAAACAATAAATGCATTTGACTATTTTTTATTTTCATCCTTGTTCTCATTTGCTACATTAAGATTTTGGCCTCCATGATCAAGTTGTTTCTTTCTACACTCACTAGCATAATGACCAAACTTATGATAGTAATAACATTGAACATTTCTTTTGTCATACCTCTGATTAGAACTATTATTCTTCTTTTCTTGATAGCTTGGTTGTGAGCTGCTTACCTCTTCTTGGTTGTTTGAAACTCCTCTTCCGAAATTGCTTCTTCCTCTACCTCTTTGACCTCTACATATGCTATTTCTTCCTCTTCCCCTACCTCTTGGATTGGTTTGAGCCTTGAAGGCTTGCTCAAAGAAAGGAGTGGATCTATTCAACTGCTACTCATGGGTTTGTAATGAACCTATCAACTCATCCACTATTATCTTGGACAGGTCCTTAGTCTCTTCAATGGTTATGACAATAGGGTCAAATCTAGAAGGTGGACTCCTTAGGATTTTCTCAACAATCTTTTGATCATCCATGGTTTCTCCATTTGTCCTTAACTGATTTATCATGGTAGAAACCCTAGTGTGAAAGTCTAAAATAGACTCACTGTCCTTCATCTGCAGGGTCTCAAAATCTCTCTTAAACAGCTGGAGTTTCACTGATCTCACCTTGTCAGTTCCCTTATAGCTATTCTACAATATTTCCCATGCCTGTTTTGAGAAGTTTATTGTTGTAATGTGAGGGAAAATAGCCTCTGTCAAGACTACCTCAATTAGACTGAGGGCTTTTGCATCCTTCATTCTTGTTTCCTTCAATTGGTTTCTTTGAGCATTAGATAGGGCTGCATAAGCTGCTGGGTCTGTGGTATCTGTGAACCCATTGATGACCAACTCTCATAGGTCATTAGCAACCAGTATTGTCTTCATCTTCTTAGCCTAGATATCATAGTTTTGTCCATCAAAATTTGGTGGTTGTTGCCATCCTTTTCTATCCCCACCTTCCATGCTTCTCAAATCTAAGAAGGCTAATAATGCCTAGAGAAACTAAGGCTTATATAAAACACCCACAAAAAGTTTCTAACTACCCAGAAAAATAGGGCTCTGATACCACTTGTTGGCAGGTAGGGGAGGCGGGCTATTGTCCTAAAACTAATGCTATAGCAATGGAGGACAGTAAAAATATAGACACACAAACATAAAAGAAAGAGAGGGTAGATTGAAGACACAAAACATAAATTATATTTATATTTTCTCTTTCAAAATACATTCAAAAATTTCATACACATGATGTAGAGTTGCTGCTCTATTTTTTGATTTGCCCATATATCTGGAGCTGTTGTACACCCACTATGATCTTGCACATTCCCTTCTATTCTCTGCTGCGATATTCTTTTGTTGTTTGTTGTTCTCTTCTAGAACCTTCCAAACATTCCTTCCTGCGGCTACTACATTCTTCTTTCTCTCTAACACTTTCTTCTACTATTGCAGGCTATCACTCTCATTCCTGTAGTCAACTCTATTATTTTTGTCCCATTCATTACCATCCAAAGATGGCACTCAAACTCCATTGAAAATTCAAACTTGCCTACCACAATTGAATGTTGGCAGGCAAACAGTTGTAGGGGGCAGATTTGGAAGATCCCCAAAACTAACGCGGGCGTAGGCTACATTAAATGGTCTGACAAAAGATTAATTCCAACAAGAAGCTTAACCCTATCCTAAATTAGGCCTTAATTAAAGCTAAAATTCCAATGCGGTGCACTGGCGACCATCATCCAAACTTATGGAGTGATGATTATATACAATCTCTTCCAAAGCATTCTTATGAAGCAAGCTAATTTTGTGTTGTTTTCTTTTTTGTTAAATTCTATTTTAAATTTATTTTATACAGTCTATCTCAAGGTTTTGATTAACAGTCCTTAGAGATCACCAACTATTGTTGGAATTTGATAGGCTCCTTCCTTTGCCAACCAATGTGGGAATCTTATTCATGAGATCAAAGACATGTTCAGCGCAACGGCTACTACCGAATCTTCTACAAGCACTATTTTCCAACTTCTTGTCATGGTCGGTAACATCGAACGTCTTGGAATCGATTGACATTTTCAAAAGGAAATAAAAGAAGTCCATGATTTTATTTATAGGTTTGTTTCTTCATCTACAATACTAAGATGCAACCAATATATATATATATATATATATATATATATATATATATATATATATATATATATATATATATATATATATATATATATATATTGGTTGCATCTTAGTATTGTAGATGAAGAAACAAACCTATATATATATATATATATATATATATATATATATATATATATAATGTATTTAACATTTTTAAGGGAATGCAATCAAGTAACAGGTATTGGGGTGAATGCCAAAGAGACCTCAACACCATGGCCTTGGACATTTAGATTCTTAGACTCCATAGATATTTTGTTTCTCCAGGTAAAATATCTGTTTATGTTGCTAGTGTTAAGAAAATAGGGTAGATAAAAATATATATAACACCAACAGTAAATGAAAAAAGACACTAAATAACAAAGACATGGTGAATTTACATCCATAGGAGAAGTAATTACATGAAAATTCTCCTGAATAACTAGCTATGGTTGTTGATCTAACTGTTCTGTAGCATTCGTGCTCCATCGTGTATTGGAGGTGTTTGGACTTTGGAGTTTTATTTTGGTAATGGGTTTGAAGTTGAAACTTTGGTGAATGTTACAAATGCGCTGACAAAGCGAGTGAGTACATAGAAGTCCATATAGTGTTTGAATTCCATGGGCCTTGAGGCCTGATTGGTTAGCTGCTATAGACTTTTGACAGGTCTTCGACATGTGGGAGAATGTTGGAATTAAGGTGTCTCAACCTTAGAGTCCTTTCTGGTGTTTCCTATTTTTTAGGAGGTGAAAAAGTAGTGTTACTTCTTTTTTTTTCAGAAATGGTGTTTTTTCTAGAAAAAGATGTTTTGTGCTTTTTGCTTTTTTTTTTCTCAAAAAGCTTTTTTTTTTGCTTTTTGTTGAGAAAAACAAGGAATGCCACCTTGGTTGACCTTGGGTTTTGTTTAGCAAGTTTCCATTGTAGGAAGTTATTGTTTATGGCAAATCTTATTCCTCTCTCTGTGGAGCACCCATGAAGATGATATGCTTTGTTTTTTGGAAATTTGATTTGGAAAAGATTTTCATATTGGATAAAGATTTTCGAGTTGGAAAAGATTTTTGAGTTGGAAAATATTCTTTCTTGGGAAGTGGACACTTAGGAAAGAAAGCATAAGCTTTTATGGCTTTAAAACATATTTGAAAATGGATGCTTTGTATGCTTTTGCAAAGGAGTTGGTGTTGAAAGCTAAGCTAGTTTTTTTAGGGTGCTTTTCTTTTGCAGCTCTTGCATTATGATGTATTTAGTGTGTTTGAACAGGTAGTTTTGATGCAGGGTTATGCTGTCAGTTTTCCTCTAGAGAAGCAAGATGTAAATCTCCATGTTAAGGCTTTGAGCCTACAAGTGTATTGTAACATTGTTGTTGTAGATTAATACATTGGTTCGATGCTTTGGAGTGTGGGGTTTTTTACCACCTTCTTTCATGATCTTAAAGTGTTAATTTACATGTCATTATGCTGCTGAAATTTTTTTAGATATGTAAGCTACATTATCTTTCCTCTAAGGGTTAATGTGATGGGAAATCAATAATGTTTGTTTCCACTTTAAGGGCATAGTAGTATGTGCTTGCATCAAGTTATTGAATATCTATTTAAGTAAAATATAGGATGCTATAAGGTGCATGATGGGTTCCCTTTCCCTTGCACTTCTGCTTCTTTTGTTGATTTCTAACACTTATCTTTTGTCTACGTAAAACTAACATGTGATATAAGAGCTAACTTGCATAAATCTGCTTAAACATGTGGTAACTTTGGAATATTGACAACATATCCAATATGAACCTTTAAATGGCATCGAATAAAGTAAAGATGGTCAGATATGTGGATCAATATAGAGTTTCTATTTCAATGCATAATATCCAATAAAAGATGAAGATCCAAGTTCAATGCATGCGAACCAATCAGGAAAGTTTTCATCCTCCTTTTGTAAAATCATTTTTCTCTATAAAAAGGGCAACAAACAAGAATTCCTGGCAACATATAAATTCTCATGTAAAAAGGGAAAGCAATTTGTTGCTTTGCAATGGCTCTTATTTCTATATTTCTGTCTAATTTGAGCTTGTGCCTCAAATCTTAGCCTATCTAGTCCCACATTGTTCATCTTTGTAGTAGAGCAGTCATTAATGCACAGAAAAAAAGTTTAACCCTATTGTAAATCAAGCCTTAACTAAAGTTGAAATCCCATTGCGTCACACTGGCAACCACCATCCCAACTTGTGGAGCAATGAGTATATGTAGTCTCTTCCAAAGCATCCTTATGAGGCTAGCTAATTTTGTGTTGTTTTCTTTTCTATTAAATTCTATTTTAAGTTTATTTTATACAGTCTGTCTCAAGGTTTTGATAAATAGTCCTTAAAGCTCACCAACTGTTGTTGGCATTTGATAGGCTACTTCCTTTGCTGACCAATGTGGGAGTCTTATTCGTGAGATCAAAGACATGTTCAGCACAATAACAACGGCATATGGGAGTCTTATATATTAAAGTTAAATATATAATCTCTTTTATATTTTTATCTTTAGAAACATGTTTTAAATTTTATTATTATTATTATTAAAATAAATTGATAAAAGAATTGAAATGACTATTAGAATTTATGTGACAAAATTTGTAAAGAGAAGTTTATTGAAAGATTGATAAGAAGAGGAGAATTAAGAACTCTGGTTGCAAATTCATACTCTAGGTACGCTTATTTATTCCATCAATTAACTTATTAATCTTTATTTTTATTTCTATCAAAAGGGGAAATTAGAACATAAATTGATTGTTGAAAGAGTTACTTTTTTATATATTTGAAACATATATATTAATTTATTTATTTATATTGAAAATGTATGTACTTTTAAATAGAATTAAGAAAAAAATAGATGATGCTTCTTCAAACCCTTCCATATTAGCACCACAAATATGTCAGTCCACAAACTCCATAGAGTATAGCAAAACAAAGAGAGAATTTGAGAAGAGGTTGTGAAAAATTGTCATAGTAACTGAGAATTATTCATCAGGAAATTATAGTAGTTCTAGAAGTAGGCAATGGACTTGCCCACATTGTAAAACAAATAAATCTAGTTCAATTGCATGAGTTCAATATCATTTTTGGGGAATAGGAAAGGAATAACAAATAGTTGTTTGTAATAAAATTCTAAAGGGGGAAAGATATGACTTGGTGAAGAAGTTTAATTTTGTAGAGTCTTTGAAATCTACTAAATCACCACAGGAATAATCAAAAGAGTCTTAGTCTCATCTTAGAGTTCATTTAAGGAGGCTTCCCTTTTCAACTACTTCTTCTACCTCCATTTATGAATCTCAAATTAGAAAAATGTTTGATGCTACTTGTTTAGTGGAAAAGAGTGATCTAGCCTAAGGAGTTAAACTAAGTCAAACCCTCTTCTACAAACATTAAGACACAAACTGAGCTTGGCTTCTACCCAAGAAAGAGAGCCAAAATATAGAGGTTATGCCTTTTTGTTGTATATATAGATGGATCAACCAAGTTTAACCAAAATCAAGAAAAGCAAGCTCAACTAACGAACAAACCCTAAAAGATGAAGAACATACTACAAATGACTGTCAGATTGAGATCTCAATAAATAGAAAGTATAGCAGAGGTCAAAGTGAGATTCAGAACCTAAACAATGCAGCAAAAATGTCTAGGATGGGGGTGCTTGGATACCTAGGCCTTCCTAGGGTTTATCAAAAATTTTGATATCACCAGACCTATACATGTGTCCTCTGTCTTCTTCTTAGAAATCAGCTCCTAAAACCTATTTCTCTGACCTGCACATAAGGAAACAGGAAAAGGTTGTGCTGTGTACAAGGGCTTACCTCAGTCAAACCTTGTGTTGGTGCTCCCACCTCCACTACAGTGATGATTAGATCAAAGAGTGTATGCGCTAGGAGGGTAGAGGCCAGATCCACAATGATATGATAAATAATAAATGATAATGATGATAATAACTATAAGAGATATGACCTTAGTTGATGATGATCCTACACCAACAAAGGAGACTGATGAAGAGGGCTTCAAACTTCCTTCAAAGCCTACAAACAAACTTCAATAGCATCCACAAGAAGAGAACATTCTAAGAATGAAGAATACTTTAATGATATCACACAATATGAGAGTAAACTTCCAACATTCATCCAACGTTCATCTTGGGTGTAGAATGAACCAAAAAACTCATTTAAATATGCATTCCTACTCACTTATGACAAATAAAACTTAATTAGGGCCAACAAATACAAACCAAAGAAGTGTCCCAAGCTGACACCACAAAGTGGGGCTAAAAATCCCAAGTGGGTCCAGGGTGCTTGGATGCAGTAGACCTTTCCCACAAACTCTAGAAAGTGTCCAATTTTACAAGCTTAGTCCATTCCTAAGTTGATCATGTCAGGTTTATTCGTTGGGATCAAGATTTTGATCATTTAAAGCTCAAAAAGGTGTTAAAATAGGTCCTGATTAACAAAGGCAACAAAATAGGTCCAACCAGGTGGTAAACTAAGTATAAAATGCTAGTGTACACATTTTACGACATAACACTACTGACAGAAATAATGTAGATGTTCTAGTCGAGATGCTTTTTTGGTTTTGGAATGCCATTCAACATAGCTAGTTCTCCTTTATGGAAAGAGGCTATAAGGATGGTCAACAATACTCCTAGATATTATGTGCCTCCATGTTTTGAAAAACTTTACACTATTGTTTTAAATGAATAAAAAAAACACATTGAGGAAAGGCTACAAAACATTAGACACGATTGGTCATATATAGGTGTCTCTATAGTTTTAGATGGTTGGACTAACATTGCACATAGGCGTGTAATTAATATTCTTTTTTCTTCATCTAAGGGTACAATGTTTATTAAGTGACACGATACTTCAGGTCATGTGAAGATGCACAGTATTTGGCAGGCCTTTTTTGAGAAGTAATTGAGTAGGAATGGAGAAACAATGTTGTGCAAATTATAACTGACAATGTTTCAAGTATTGTATTAGTAGGAGGGTGAATTGAAGAAAAATACACAAACATTTCTTGGACACCATGTGCATTTCATTGCATGAACTTACTTCTTAAATATTTGCACAATAAGATTCCTTGGATTGGTGATGTAATTGTAGATACAAAAATTATAATATTTTATTGAAAGCACTTTATGTCACGTCATCTATAATAAATATGCTTCTTTGCAGCTACTTAGATGTGCAAATACATGATTTGCTTCTAATTTTATCATGGTTGATCGAATTGTGAAGGTAAAGCAATCATTAAGTCAAATGGTAGTGTCCATTGAGTGGGAGAGATGGAGGGATAGACTAGGTAGTAGCACCCTAGCATGTAATGAGATTTCTTATCTCATTATTGGTAGTGAATCATTTTAATTTTGGAAATAGTTACTTGACCTTTTAACACTTTTTTTGGCCTATTTTTGAAGTTCTTTATCTTTTTGACAATGAGAAAGCATACATGTAAGATGTGTTTGGGAAGTTAGATCAAATAAAAAGAGCCTACAGGATATATTTACTATTGGGGCACCATCATTTGATCAAGAAATATAAGATGTAGTTTTGGAATATAGTTTAAAAAGGTGGAAGATGCTTCATATTCCTCTTCATTCTGTTGGATTTCTACTTAATCCAAAATGATTTCACAAAAACCATTGTTGGATCATGAGGTTTACATGGGATGGAAAACCTATATAGATAGAGTTTATCCAAATAGAGAGGATTGTACTAAAATCATGGAAGAGATGTCAAAATACATCAATGGAGTAGATAATGTTTCTCACAAAGATGGTCCATTTGATCGATTGAATTTTAAACCTAAGATATTTTGAGAGAATTATGGAACAAAGACACCATTGCTAAGGGACGCTACAATTTGTGTGTTATCTCAATAAAATTTTAGATATTTAGTCATATAATAGTTGAATTATAAATTTGTTTTATTATTAATTTATTTTAAAATGTTAATATTAGTTTACTTTCATTTTACATATAAACATGTCTCTAGTGCTTCTACAAATGAACATAATTGGAGTGAGTATGTCTTCATCCATTATGTGAAACGTACTAGACTAGGTAGCAAAAAAGGTAGAGGATCTTGTGTATGTACATTCAAATCTTCCTCTTTTATCTTAAACTTCCATTGATTACAAATTAGGGCCTCATAGGATGTGGGATGATGTTGGCTCAATGGATGATGGGAATGATGAATTACCAATAGAAGTACTTGAAGAGAATGTAACTTGGCATGTTTAACTGGAGTTTGAATGGAGAAAGGTCAAGTAGACAATAGTGCTCATTTAACATCAAGCATTGAAAGAGATACTAATGAATATAACTAAGATTATATATATATATATATAAAAACAAGAAATTATGATAATTTTATTTTGTTTTTTAAATTAAAAAGCATTTTAAATTATTTTAAAATGATATAGAATATTCTTCGTGGTTTACTTTTATTATGTTTTGAATTTCAGAAACTTTAATTTGTACGCATCTTTATTAACATGGGATAAAATTTTATAATAAATCCAAATTTTTGAATAGATATATATATCTAAAATCTGTTTCGTATATGCAACCTCTAAATATCCCATTTCTCGTCGTAACATAACACCAAAGAGAGTCTAGAGATAGTCCTCATAAGACAAGACAAAACAACAAGAAGATTCCATTTTCTCAAGATCCACTTTATAACATCAATTTTAGATTTAAATCTAAAAAAAAAGCAATAAGAGTGTATTCAAACCTTAGACTCGAATGATCCATAGCTGAATCAGGGGCCCTACTGTATGGTTTTTATTTCAACACTCAAAATCCGCTAAAAGCTTCAGTTCTTCTTTGTACAAACTTGTCATTTTTCTCTATAAAAACGCCAACAAACAAGCATTCCTTGCAATATATCAATTCTCTCTGTAAGAAGGGGCAAGAAGTTTTTTGCTATCCAATGGCTCTTATTTCTATTTTATCTTCCAATTTGCAGTAGAGCATTGTCGTTAATGCGAAGAAAAAATCTTAATCCTATCGTATATCAGGCCTTAACTAAAGCTCAAATTCCAATGCGGCGCACTGGCAACCATCATCCCAACTTGTGGAGCGATGAGTATATACAGTCTCTTCCAAAGCATCCTTATCAAGCAAGCTAATTTTGTGATGTTTTCTTTTCTGTTAAATTCTATTTTGAATTTATTTTACACAGTCTGTCTTAGGGTTTTGATTAACTGTTGTTGGCATTTGATAGGCTCCTTCCTATGCTGACCGATGTGGGAGTCTTATTCGCGAGATCGAAGACATCGAAAGTCGTGGAATCGATCGACATTTTCAAAAGGAAATAAAAGAAGCCCTTGATTTTATTTACAAGTTTGTTTCTTCATCTTACAATACTAAGATGCGATCAATATTATTATATATATTTTGTGTATATAACGTCTTTTAAGGGAATGCAATCGAGTAACTGGTATTGGGGTGAATGCCAAAGAGACCTCAACACCACGGCCTTGGGCTTTCGGATTCTTAGATTCCATAGATATTCTGTTTCTCCAGGTAAAATATATGTTTATGTTGCTCGAAATATCAAAGGTTAAACCTTTGTGTTTGAAATTTAGCTCTACTTATGTAAATTCATGTAATTATGAATTGATATTTCCTGCTTTGAGTTGTACCTACCTCAAAAGTTCTGATCCATGTCTGATTCTGAAAATCTAAAATTTTAACTTATATTTGATCTGATTTTGTTGCTTACTTGATATTGATGGATTCACCACAATAATGTGGATAATATAATGGCAGGAATGTTGGGATAGTTTAAAACAGAAAATGGCCAGTTCTTGTGCTCCACCGCTCAGTCAGAGGAGGAGAAAATTAAAAGTATTCTAAATTTTAATCGAGCTTCATATATTGCTTTTCCTGGGGAGAAAATTTTGGACGAGGGTAAAGAATTCTCTACTACATATTTAAGTGAAGCTCTGCAGAAGACTGGGATCAGCTCCAACCTTTTACAAGAGGTAATGTTAATACAAGAGGTAATGTTAATAAGTTAAAGATATCAGACTCTATTATCTACAAGACTAGAAGATTGGCTCTAATATGAACATTTCATATGCAGATATCATTCAATCTGGAGTATGATTGGTATATCAATCTGCCCAGATTGGAAGCAAGGAATTATATTGAAATATATGGGAAAAACGATTCATGGGCCAGGTACTGGCAATGCCTTTATTCTAGTCTGGTCTAGTCTTTCCACCAACATACAGATTTTAAGGTTAATAGTCAAAGGAAAACAATTTTTTTTTTCTAGGATGGTGGACAGGGCTTAAATTTGATGGCCGACCCTGCCTGTCAACAATTTTTTTGATGACAGTTATCTATTTGAAGGCGCCCTTAAAATACTAAGGCATATTTTAGTATAATAAATCTATATATAAATTAAATATATATTTTATCATAATCCTATATAAATTTTGACAGTTTGTCTAAAATCTCTCCTTTAATGTGATACAATCTGTTTAAAATTTTGATTGTATTTTACGGCAAAAATACCTAAATACGGTCATATGGCCATCAAATTTAAGCCCTGATGATGGATAATAAGAAACTTCTATCTCTGGCCATAATTGACTTCAACATGATTCAGTCAATGTATCAGCAAGAGCTTAAAACTTTCTCCAACAGAGTTATTAAGTTATAAGTTATTGAGATTGATTTTGGGTTATATATAATATTATATAATATGTTTAATTTTATTTTTAGTGTTTTTTAATCCAAGATTTATAAAAGAAGAATTTTGTTAATAGTTGTGGTTTACTAAGGTTTTAATTGATATATTTTAATTGCATGTGGTATTTCAGATGGTGGAGGGTGTTGCAAGTATGAGGTTAACCAGTGTTGTCATTGATGTCAACATACTCATATTGCATTGATAAGGTTTGGATGAAATGTGTGTTGAGGATATTAAGAAAATTAGTCTCAATCAGGAACAGTAAAGAACAGTAATGAGAAGAAGGCAAAAGTACTCAATAGGTTGAGGATCAGAGGATACAGATTAAAGGGTTTGTAGATATGAGTCTTGAGATGTTCCAGTTAAGATTTCAGAGGTTCGCATAAAGATCTGTATAAGTTATGGCTACTTGTGTAGAACCGGTTCCAGCAGGTGTTCAGTGGTGACAGAGTGTCACAGATTGGTTCGGTGAGTTCTGAAATTACATTCTCTCATTCTGCATATTGGAGGGAGTGTTGAAGAAGTCAGTGTGAAGTGACAAATTGATTTGTGCATTGTTTGAAGGTCCGGATGAACCTTTTGCATTATGATAGTGGTGACAGACTGTGTTCTTGAAGTTGTGGATGAAGAAGAGAAGAATTCCAATAAGCTGATAATGTGCGGATGTTCTTGATGACTCAAGAAAGGTTTAGGTGATCCTTGGATCGTGTACAATTCTTATTGGCAGTCCGCATTGAAGTTGGAGTTTGGATTTGTTGTAAAGACCACCGGTTGTTGGTGTTCTTCCTGAGACAGGCCGACCGGATATATTACATGTCTTGCGAATGATCTTGTAGGTGTTTGCCGACTTAGATGATTGTTCCTAAGTCGATGCCTTGTATAAATAAGGGTTTGCAAATTCATTTTGAAGTGTGTCATTGTGATGAGCGTGATATAGCGAAGAGAAGTGCGAAAGGTAGAACAGGAGTTTCTGGGCTTAAATGGAACTGATCCAGGCATGGTAAAGATGTCAATCTCTAGTTCAAGTTTGTAATACTTGTGATCTTGTAGATAGTGTGTCTCTTGTAGGCAGTGTGCCTCTTGTGAGCAGTGTGCTCAAGCAGTGAGCCCTAATTGGCATGTGCCATCTATTTTTCTTATTCTTCTAATAGAGAATAATCCTTGGGTTAATCAACCTATGGTTTTTCCCTTAACCAGGTTTTTCACGTCAAAATCTTGGTGTTTCATGTGTTGATGTGTATTTGCTCTGATGTTTATGTCTTATGCTGTCATGAATGATTAATTGCTATGCTATTGAGTAACAAAAGTGGATTTAAGTGTTTGAACTAAAAGCGAATTAAGAATAACTGATTCACCCCCTCCCTCTCAGTTATCAACAGAGGGAATCTGATTTGTCTAAGTTAGATTTGCTCCCCATCGTCACATAGAATTTTTATTTTTGGCATGTGCAATTTGTGAGGATGAGAGGTATTCTACATTTAGATTTAGCCAACCAGAGTTCTCTATAGTTGCAACATATTTAGATGATATATACGACATGTATGGAACACTTGATGAGCTGAAACTCCTCATAGAGGCTATTAAGAAGTGAGTGTTAAATTATAATTTGTGTAGTTGTATCTAACAATATTTAGATATAAGATTGTAAGAATAATCTACTATATCTCTTTTAGGTGGGATCCAACTTCTATTGACCACCTTCCCAAATATATGAAAATTGCATACATGGCATTATATGAAAACGTCCATGAAATGGACCGAGAAGCTAAAAGGATTCAAGGCCGAGATACTCTTCCCCACTTGAAAGAAGCTGTATGAATATAATTTTTGTTATTTTAATGATTTTTTCATAAAATAAATGTTTTATTTACTTTAATTATCTCATTGGTAATCACAAATGCATCATCAAATTCCTTTTGCTTCATTTCCTTTTATTTTAAAGAATGAACATAAACATTTTATATTTTCCCTATCCCTCATATGTTAAACCTTAGTATAGATTCAAATTTTATATTTTTAATATAGATCATAGTGTTAGACCTTAGTATAGATTCAAAATTTATGTTTTTATAGATTGAGATTACTCTCAGAAATACACGTGTTTTATATTGGTCATTAGAGGGTTGATTTCATATTCAATATAATGTAATTTTACTAAATATCTTTATTTATCTTCTTTTTTATATATAAACTTTTCAATTCTCTTATTTTTTCTTCTTATCTTGTCATATAAATAACTCTTCTAGATAGTTATAAAAATATTATTTTCTTGTGTTTATATACCTTAGTTTTATTAAATATGTCAAAAATGGGATGATTAGTGTTCCTCTTTATAACAATAAAATCTTTGAAGAGGTTTTAATTGTTAAGCCTCATTATTTAGAAAAATAATCTCCTTATGCATATAGACCTATTTAATTGTGACTTAATCTTTCTTAGATTTATTCTATCAATTTATTTTAATTTATGAAATCCATTTGAGAATTAATATTATTGCTTATGTGGTTTCCACTATCACCTTTTTCCTAGAATGTTAACAAATTTGTATAAACCAATTGAAAATTTTCCATGGTGGTTGTATAGTGTATTAAGGTATTTAGCTTTTATGAGTTAAAAAAGGGGCTAAACTTAGCTTTGTGTTTTATAATGAAACAATGTGTCTTTTTTGCATTTGATTCAAAATTGGTGCTTGTTTATGTAGTGGGAAACTTATATAGACTCCATGATGCAAGAAGCTGAGTGGCTTGCTATAGGGAACATACCAACTTTGGCAAAATACATAGAGAATGGAACAGTTAGTTTAGGGAATCATGTAACCACATTGCAACCTATATTAACACTATATGAGATTCTTCCAGAAAATATCCTTCAAAAAATTGATTATCCATCAAGGTTCAATGATCTTTTATGCCTCATCCTTAGAGTAAGAGGTGACATTTAAATCCTTTAAGGTATGTAATGATGCTATATTTAACATTTATAGTATTCATTCTATATGAATAGAAAGTGAAAAAATGAGCATTGTGAGCAAGTTTTTACAACCCAAGATTATACTCGTGAGCGATCAAATGCTCTCCAGGATTGTCTTGTTGTTGTGCCAAATAGGCTTTCCTCAACCCAGAGAACCTTCTGTGAATAGTTTCTCACTATTGAAGACCTCAAAGAAGCTGTCTACACTATGGCAGATGATAAGGCTTTGAGAGTTGATGTATTTCCCTATAAATTTTACAAAGCTTTGTGGCCATGTGTTGGACAAGATCTACATAAAGTCTACCTTGAAGCCTTTCATTCTAAATCACTAGGTAATCTTATAAATAAAGGCAATATAAAATTTATTCCTAAGGTTGGTGATCCTGAGGATATTTGTAACTGGCGGCCCATCACGCTCCTCAATGTCTCCTACAAAATCATTACCAAAGCCCTTGCTCTCAAAATCTACCATCTCTTACCCCAGGTTGTGCATCCTAAGCAGACTAGTTTCATCAAATCCAGGTTCATATTGGACAACATCATTGTTGTCTTTGAGGGTATGGAATGGGCAAGACACTCTAATCAACATGCCCTTTTCCTCAAGATTGATTTTGCCAAAGCATATGACCGCATTGAATGGCCTTTCATTTTAGCCATGCTTTCAAAGCTCAGTTTTGGCCCCAATTTCCTCCAGTCTATTAAAATGTTATTTTTTGACACCTCATCTTGCATCACCATTAATGGCCACCAATCCCAATCCTTTGGTCTGTTCCGTTTCATTTGTCACTTGGCTGCCTGCTTGCCCCTTCCCTTTATGTGTTGGCTGCTAAAGGGTTTTGCTATCTTCTTTCTCACTCCATTTCCTAGGAATTGGTTCTCGGGATCTCCTTGCCTAATTCATCCACCCAACTTGTCAATGGTCACTTTGCCAATGATTCCTTCCTCACCTTACTGGAAGAAGAGAATATTGTCAAAGCTTCTTTGGGTTGTCTTGAGACCTTTTGCTTGGCCTCTAGTTCATCCATTCAGTGGCACAAAACCTTATGTTACAGACAATCGGCTCTTCCCAGCCCCCTTTGGATTCGGCAGTATGGGTGGAAATGGATTGCACCTGATGAAATATTTCAATTTCTTAGCATTCCTTTCACCTTTCAAGATTCTTCTATTGATCTCTAGTAGGCAGTTCTCTCTTGCATTGAGCAATAATTAGCCTTTTGGGTTACTAAACCACTCTCTCTGGCTGAGAAATTTCAAGTCTATTCCAAAGTTCTCGCAGCGACTCATGTGTATTATTCTTCTTGTTGAGCCCATTCCAAGGCCTCGTATGGTAAGTTGGAGAAATTAATCAGAGATTTTCTTTGGGCATCTTCTGTGACCCATTGTGGATTTCACTGCGTTGCCTGGGAGTTTTATTATCTCCCAAGAGATTCTGGTGGCCTTGGCCTTCTCTCTACTCAATAGCAAGGCATTGCTCTTTGTGTCAAATGGATCATTTGTGCTCTTACTGGTAACGAGGCCTAGAAAATCCTCCTCGGGCACAATATCGAAGTAGGTTTTCCCACTCACAAACCCTCTTGGAAGGGAATTGGTCTCCTTACCCTTCTTATTATGTAGGAGCCTGTTCAGATCTTGGGTACCTTCATCACCAAAAGCATATGGCATACCTAAGAGGTGGTTAAACCCTGGCTCTACTAGTTAGGGAATGGTTTTCGTGATGGGCTCTCCCTTAATCAATAGAATATATGGTGGTCTCCTCTTTTTGCCAGTACTGGTTAGCCGTTGGCTAAGCTTCCTTGGCTCAAGCCTCTCATATTTCATAAGAAGGGTATCCGAACCCTACAAGATCTCTTTCATAGACCCACCATGTGCATTCTCTCATGGGAAGCTTTTTGTGCCTAGTTCGGCTTTCAAAACCATGACCGTAAAACCTACAACGACCTGGTGAGTGCCATCCCGGCTAATATGCTTCATAAAGTGGGTATCCATTCCAATAAACCATGGTGGAAGGACTAGAAATGGTTTCCCAAAACCCCTTTCAGAAATTGCAAGCCTCGACTTGAATATCAATGGATTTTGCCTCATTTTCCCATGATTGATACCCTCAATCAATGATGTCTTGTTTAGTCCTCGATAGCCATTTGGCATAAAAGATTTTCTGTTGTTTGGTCTGCAATTGTTGAACCCAATCTTGCCCACTTTGCTTGGTGTATTCTTTACCAAGGCTTACCAGTGGGTGCTCGGTTATTTCATTTAGGGATTTAGGACCCTCGCTGCCCCTTCTATGGGTAGGTTGAATCATTCCAACATCTCTTTTGGTATTGTGCCAGAGCGCAGTAGCTATGGACTTGGATCCATGATTTCTTTCGGCCATTTCAGCCAGAACCTTTCTCTTGGCATATGGTTTTATTGGGAGACACCCCTAGGATTCCTGCAAAGTATACTCATATTTGACACACTTTCAGGGTGGAAATCCTCTTCACTCAATGGAAAGATAGAAATTCATGCATCTTTTCTCATAGCAAGATGGATACTATTGTTTCTTTATATTCTAAAGCTATTATTTGTTCTAATGTTCACCTACAGATTCAAGTGTAAGCTAACAAAGTTGTAATAGAAGTTTCTCACCTTCAAGAGCTACTAGACCACTGGGGTAATGCCCCTTGCACTATTGTAACAACCCTCCCTGTTGATGAGGATATCTCCAAGGAGTGGTTGTTTATAAGTCTTCGACCTCGGTGGACCCATAAGGAAGATCATGTGATTCTTGATTTATAATTTTAGTTAAAATAATGAAAGTCAGATTTTTATGATTTTTTTTTTATTTTAATTTCTTCCTAATGCCTATACGATGGCACTTTGAGAGGATGGGGAGAGTGTTATCCCACCCCGCAACCCCGAAGGGTAAGGGCCAAAAGAGGACAAGATTTTTTTTTTTTGAATATATAACAAACTTGATAACATACATAGATATGGCTACTGATTCGATAGATTGACAGCATTCATGGCCAAGTATGGACGAATGCACAACCCACAGGAGAGGACTAAATCACTCTCCAGAGAAATATTAATAAAATACATTCATTTTAAACACCAACCCAAATGTTCCTATAACCCTTTCTAAATTATAAACATGAATCCAAAAGCATCATAGTACAACCAGATCCGATACCCACACCAAAATCCATAAACCAAATAGGAAACATCTCATTTGTTCTCATTAACTTGCATGATTACATCTTCTCTCTTAAGAGAGTACAATTACATAAAAGAATATACAGTGCAATGGCATAGCCATGAGTATGATATATAAGTACAATAACATAGTCTTGAATATGATACAATGACTGAATAGGTACAACAACAAATAGGGTAATGGAGAGTGAGAATATCTCCAATCTAGTGCTCCAATAACCTGTTCACCGGTCCCCAATGGCAGTGGCAATGCCTCCTGCCATGTGGACTCATACGAGACCACCCAACCGTTCTTAGAGGTAGTCACAAGGCCCAAACAAAAGTGACGAAGTAAGGGTATACATGATGGCCAACACTCACATCAAACATGGAGCAGACACGAAAAATAATGCATAAAGCCAAAGTCATAGCATAGAGAAGCTCATCAAATATAATGTTAGGTACTACTCATGACTACCAAGGCACTAGACACTAGAGTGTAAATTAGATGGAGTGTCATCATGCCTACTCGAAGGGATGGTACCACATGGACTCAAGTACATTTCTCACTCAAATGAGGAGCCTCAATCATGCCCAAATCAACGCCTCGCAGATGGATAACTCGACACCCCGCAGACGGATAGGCCTTCTCGTATGCATCCTTAGCCTTTACAAATGCTCAAGGTCATGCATGAGAACTCAATATCCTAGACCTAAGCTCATCCCGTTTAACCAAATGGGACATACAAAACCTAATTAAAAATAATTCAATAACCACTTACAATCTATGATAATCATCGATTAAATCCATCAACTAAAGGCCGCTATATAAACACTTTTGCTTTCCTTGGCATCGTTCTTTATTTTGATTAGAGAAAATTGTTATATGCTAATGTATATTTTGTAGGAAATGAGTGCCTTGCCTATTTCTTACCCATGTACTGGGACTCATTGCATGTAATTGTGCATGTGATAACTTGATTTTTATAATTGTATCAAGTTTCTTGGACTAGCGTGTGCTTTGGCTGCATCTTAGCGTTTGCAGGCTTCCAGGAGTAAGCCTAGTCCTAGGGGGTATGATGTAACAACCCTCCCTATTGATGAGGATATCTCCAAGGAGTGGTTGTTTATAAGTCTTCAACCTTGGTGGGCCATAAGGAAGATCGTGTGATTCCTAATTTATAGTTTTAGTTAAAATAAAGGAAGTCAGTTTTTTTTTTTTTTTTTTTTAATTTCTTCCTAATGCCTATATGATGGCACTTTGAGAGGATGGGGAGAGAGTTATTGCGAGAGAAAAATATCTTTTGGGTAGATGGATTAGAGAAAATGGAAAATTATCTCCAAGAGAGGGCGACCAAGTTTGGAAAAAAGGTGGCCAAGGGTTGGATGCAGGGTCGTGGGGAAGAAATGGCAGCCTCAGCTATACGCCTCCAGGGATCGAAAGGGTGCAGGGGTCTAGTGTCCTCTCACAATGACCATTGTTTCTCTTTGTTGTCCCTAATGGCGCTCTCCCATGATAAGATAGAGTATGGCCTCTGTCAAGCTGCTCCCGAGGGGGTTAAAGCATCGTTTGAGACCCTCGCCTAAGTATGTGAGCTCGTGGCATGCCCTACTGAAACCTCTATTGGAATTTGCCCTACATCTTAAACATGAGCTCTTCATGTCTGGTTTATGTAGCCTCACCTGTCCCAGCATAGGAGAAAAGAATATACTCAGGCAAGCACATCGATTTGTAAGATTTGAGGTGAAGTGAAGCAAAAAGTGATCTGAGGTACTTGCCTCAGCCCTTTGTTTTTTCAACACAAAAACTAAAATCAGTTTGCTGCTATTTAATTAAGTGCAAAAAAACTGAAACCCCATTACTACCTTTTAAAAAACAAAAGAACTATAATATCTGACAGAAACTCACTTTCCATTAAAATTAAAGGATATCCATACCCTGTTCCATCGCTCCCATCTTGGCATGAGCAGTGAGGATGCTGGCTAAGGTTGTGGCATCTGGCTTTATCGCCGCTTGTTGCATTGCTTAAAAGTTTCTAAAGCCATTTCAACAAATCCATTATGTGCTTAACCTGTAATCATTGCATTCCATGCGATGACACTATTTTGAAGCATTTTGTCAAACAATTCACATGCCTTGTGTATGACTAGACATTTTGGCATACAAGTCTACCAGAGCATTTCCAACTAAAATATTTGACAAAAATTCCCCTTTCATTCTTCTTTTATGTACGTCCCTTCATTATTACTGGGAACCCGACCCTGCACACATTATTATAGTGCTAGTTTATTTTTTAGATTATTGTGTTTAGCATCACCAATAATCTCGATGCCTTCCAACAAGTAGCAGAAACATGGATTTGGGTTTTTAGCAAAACCCAAGTAGCTGGAATAGGATGCTACTTTTCTTAGCACCTATATCAAAAATATAATCGATAGTAGCTAGTTAATCTATCAAAGAAACTACCTAATAAGAGTATTCAAGTTTTAAAAAAAATTCTAGGAGAACTATCTATAAAGTTCATGGTAATGCATGGGTCATTGGGGGCATATTCCCTTGCAAAAGGAAATTGCATTGCCAAATAGGACTACTCAGGTCAAAGAAATAGCCTAGTAGGACTAACTATTCAACTCGAAGAAACTGCTAGTCGAACCGTCTATAAAATTCATAGTAAATATGTATCATTGTGTGGCACGCCCCCATGCAAAAGGAAACTACATCCAAAACAGAAAACATAAATTTACTTGGAAGCCAAATTCAGTGGATATTTAGTAACAGAGTCATGGAACTGCATACTGCTAGGGGAATATTGGAAGTTTGAACTAGATTATGTGCCATTAATAGGAGGATAAACATGTTAGTTTAGTTTCTAAGTCTTTTCTTTAAATTGGTATTTTAAATTTCCAAATATAACTTTAAGGACCTAGAAATGGGGGGGTAGAAAATAGAAGACTAAGAATAGTCCCAGATTCTGGAAAGGCACAAAATACACCATAATCATATGTTTATATTATTGAAATATAAAATCTAGATATAAATGGATAGAGTTTTGCCATATATTTATTTATTGATCCCAAGGAGAGAAAAAGTGTTTATATAGCGGATTTTACTTGATGGATTTAATCGGTGATTATCATAGATTGTGAGTGCTTATTGAATTGTTTTTAATTAGGTTTTGTATGTACCATTTGGTTAAACGAGATGAGCTTAGGTCTAGGATATTGAGTTCTCATGCATGGCCTTGAGTGCTTGTAAAGGCTAAGGATGCATACAAGAAGGCCTATCTGTCTACGGGCCGTTGAGTTATCCGTCTGCAGGGTGTTGATTCGAGCATGATTGAGGCTCCTCGTTTGAGTGAGAAATGTACTTGAGTCCATGTGGTGCCATCCCTTCGAGCACTCATGATGACACTCCATCTTATTTACACTCTAGTGTCTAGTGCCTTGGTAGTCATGAGTAGTACCGGACATTATATTTGATGAGCATCTCTATGCTATGACTTTGGCTTTATGTATTGTTTTCCATGTTTGCTTCGTGATTGATGTGAGTGTTGGCCATCATGTATACCCTTACTTTGCCACTTTTGTTTGGGCCTCGTGACTACCTCCAAGCACGGTGGGGTGGTCTCGTATGAGTCCACATGGTTGGGAGACGTTGCCACCGCCATTGGGGACCGGTGAACAGGTTATTAGAGCACCAGATTGGAGATGTTCTCACTCTCCGTTACCTTATCTATTGTTGTACCTATTCAGTCATTGTATCATAATCAGGACTATGTTATTGTACTTGTATATCATACTCATAGCTATGCCATTGCACTATATATTCTTTTATGTAATTGTACTCTCTTAAGAGAGAAGATATAATCATGCAAATTAATGAGAAGAAATGAGATGTTTCCTATCTGGTTTACAGATTCCAGTGTGGGTATCAGATCCGCTTGTACTATGATGCTTTTGGATTCATGTTTATAATTTGGAATGGGTTATAGGAACATTTGGGTTGGTGTTTAAAATGAACGTAGTTTATTAATATTTCTCTGGAGAGTGATTTAGTCCTCTCCTATGTATTGTGCATTCGGCCATACTTGGCCATAAATATTGTCGATCTATCAAATCGGTAGCCATATCTATGTATGTTATCACTTGTTATTCAAAAAAAAATTATCTTGTCCTCTTTTGGCCCTTACCCTTCAGGGTTGCAGGGTGGGATGTTACAACTGTGGCTTGTGTGCCTCCCTCTCCCACTTCCTCCAGGGGTCGGTCGCCTTCACAGGGCCGGTGGCAAAGTGGCTTTGCTAGGGATTCTCGCCCCCATGCTCAAGCTCCTTCTCATTGCGGCTCTCACCCTCACCGGCGGCGGTTGTCCTCTCCCCTCCGCGGGCTAGCCTAGGGTGGCCTTCTAGCAGAGCTTCGGTGAGAGGAAGTGAAGATTCTAGGTGGCCTTCTAGTGGTTCCATTCCTGGCGGCGCTTCTGGTTGGCCCACTGATAATTCTAAATGGGTCCCGCGTTTGGATCTGACAATTTCACCTTGCTGTGAAGATAACACTACAGAACAAGAAAAGGAGGACGATGGTTGGGCTCCTCCTAACGTCATCCCAGACCCCGCTATTGTATGGGACAACCCGGATGACAAGGACCCTCCATTTACTGGCATTGCTTTGGCCGCTCAATGGCCTTCTTTTTTATTACTATTTCTGTTATATTTTCTAAATTCTGGGCATAGGCCATAACTTTGGGACTTTCTAGGCGCTGCCCATGTGACTTTGGGGTGTGTCTTTTAACCGCCCACCCTTTTTTTGTGAATATGTGTACTCTTATTTCTAATTAATATAGATATGGTCACTTATTCATCCAAAAAAAAAATCTGTTTCTTATATGCAACCTCTAAATATTCCATTTCTGGTCGCGTTGTTGCCACTGTTGTTTTTATTTTTGTAACATAACACCAAAAAGAGTCTAGAGATAGTCCTCATGAAACAAGACAAAAAAAACAAGAAGATTCCATTTTCTCAAGATCCACTTTCTAACATCAATTTTAGACTTAAATCTAAAAAAAATTAGCAATAAGAGAGTTTTCAAACCTTAGACTCGAATGATCTATCGCTGAATCAGGGACCCTACTATATGGTTTTTATTTCAACGCGCAAATTCCGCTGAAAGATTCAGTTCTTCTTTTGTACGAACTAGTCATTTTTCTCTATAAAAAACGCCAACGAACAAGCATTCCTTGCAATATATCAATTCTCTCTGTAAAAAAGGGCAAGAAATTTGTTGCTATCCAATGGCTCTTATTTCTATTTTTCCTTCGAATTTGAGTTTGTGCCTCAAATCTCAGCCTATCCAGTCACACACTGTTCAGCTTTGCAGTAGACCATTGTCATTAATGTGCAGAAAACAGCTTAACCCTATCGTAAATCAGGCCTTAACTAAAGCTGAAATTCCAATGCGGCGCAAGTTCCTGTCTTTTCATGTAATTATGAATTGATATTTCCTGCTGTGAGTTGCACCTACCTCAAAAGTTCTGATCCATGTCTGGTTCTGAAAATCTAAAATTTTAACCTATATTTGATCTGATTTTGTTGCTTACCTGATATTGATGCATTCACAACAATATTGTGGATAATATAATGGCAGGAATGTTGGGACAGTTTAAAACAGCAAATGGCCAGTTCTTGCGCTCCACCGCTCAATCAGAGGAGGAGAAAATTAAAAGTATTCTAAATTTGTATCGAGCTTCATATATTGCTTTTCCTGGGGAGAAAATTTTGGACGAGGCTAAAGAATTCTCTACTACATATTTAAGTGAAGCTCTGCAGAAGACTGGGATCAGCTCCAACCTTTTACAAGAGGAAATGTTAATAAGATAAAGATATCAGACTCTATTATCTACAAGACTAGAAGATTGGCTCTAATATGAACATTTCATATGCAGATATCATTCAATCTGGAGTATGATTGGTACATCAATCTCCCCAGATTGGAAGCAAGGAATTATATTGAAATCTACGGGAAAAACGATTCATGGGCCAGGTAGTGGCAATGCCTTTAGTCTATTCTGCTACTTATAGATTTTAAGGTTAATAGTCAAAAGGAAAACAATTTGTTAAATTTTCAATCCACTTTCAGTGTTTTTTTGGGGGTCTGTTTTGTTTGGGGTGACGAGTACGACATTTTGTAGTATTGTTTAGAAAATTAATTGAAATAATTGTTTTTTTCTAGGATGGCGGATAATAAGAAACTTCTATCTCTAGCCATAATAGACTTCAACATGATTCAGTCAATGTATCAGCAAGAGCTTAAAACTTTCTCCAGGTCCGTTATTAAGTTATAAGTTATAGAGATCGATTTTGGATTATATAATATTTTTTTTTAAAGTGTTTTTTAATCTAAGTTTTATGAAAGAAAGAATTTTTTTTTTTTAGTTGTGGGTTACTAAGATTTTTATTGATATATTTTTAATTTGATGTGGTATTTCAGATGGTGGAGGGAATCTTATTTGTCTAAGTTAGATTTTGCTCGCCACTGTCACGTAGAATATTTTTTAATGGCATGTGCAATTTGTGAGGATGAGAGGTATTCTGCATTTAGATCTGGCCATGCAAAGTTCACTACAATTGGAACACATTTAGATGATATGTACGACACATATGGAACACTTGATGAGCTGAAACTCCTCACACAGGCTATTAAGAAGTGAGTGTTAAATTATAATTTATGTAGTTGTATCTAACAATATTTCTATATAAGATTGTAAGAATAATCTAATATGTCTCTTTTAGGTGGGATCCAACTTCTATTGACCACCTTCCCTAATATATGAAAATTGCATACATGGCATTATATGAAACCGTCCATCAAATGGATCAAGAAGCTAAAAGGATTCAAGGCCAAGATACTCTTCCCGGAAGGAAGTTGTATGAATAGAATTTATGTTATTTTAAAGATTTTTTTCATAAAATAAATGTTTTATTTACTTTAATTATCTCATAGGTAATCACAAATGCATCATCAAATTCCTTTTTGCCTCATTTTCTTTTATTTTAAAGAGTGAACATAAACATTTTATATTTTCCCTGTCCTTCATAATGTTAAACCTTAGCATAGATTCAAAATTTATAGTTTTAGTATAGATCATAGTGTTGGACCTTAGTATAGATTCAAAATTTATGTTTCTTATAGATTGAGATTACTCTTACAAATACAGACATTTTATAATGTTCATTAGAGGGTTGACTCCATATTCAATATAATGTAATTTTACTAAATATCTTTATTTATCTTCTTCTTTATATATAAACTTTTCAATTCTCCTATTTTTCCTTCTTTTCATGTCATATATAACTAACTCTTCTAGATAGTTATAAAAATATTATTTTCTTGTGTTTATATACCTTAATTTTATGAAATATATCACAAATGGGATGATTGGTGTTCCCCTTTATAACAATAAAAATTTTCAAGAGGATTTAATTCTTAAGCCTCGTTATTTAGAGATATAATCTCCTTATGCATATAGACTTATTTAATTGTGACTTAATCTTTCTTAGATTTATTATGTCAATTTCTTTTAATTTATGAAAGCTATTTGAGAATTAATATTATTGCTTATGTGTTTTCCACTGTCACCTTTCCTAAAATGTTAACAAATTTGTATAAACTAATTGAAAATCTCCATGGTGGTTGTATAGTGTATTAAGGTATTTAGCTTTTATGGGTTAAAAAGGGGCTAAACTTAGCTTTGTGTTTTATAATGAAACAATGTGTCTTTTTTGTATCTGATTCAAAATTGGTGCTTGTTTATGTAGTGGGAAACTTATATAGACTCCATGATGCAAGAAGCTAAGTGGCTTGCTACAAGGCACATACCAACTTTGGCAGAACACATAGAGAATGGAATAGTTAGTTCAGGGAATCATGTAACCACATTGCAACCTATATTAACACTACATGAGATTCTTCCAGAAAATATCCTTCAAAAAATTGATTATCCATCAAGGTTCAATGATCTTTTATGCCTCATCCTTAGAGTAGAAGGTGACATTAAATCCTTTAAGGTATGTAAAGATGTTATATTTAACATTCAAAATATTCTTTCTATATGAATAGAAAGTGAAAAATAAGTTAGATGTAAGCATAATTTATCTATTTTATGATGAATTTCAATCCTTGGTTTTGAAGGGTGAGAAAGATCGAGGAGAAACAAATTCATCCATAGCATCTTACATAAAAGATAATCCAGGATTCAGTGAAGAAGATGCCTTGAATTACCTCAAGAATTTATTGGATGAACGACTCAAAGAATTAAATTGGGAGTTTTTGAAAGTTGATGGTGTTCCAACTTGTTGCAAGAATTATGCTTATGACATCGCAAGGGGTTTCAAAATTTTCTGCAAAGAGAGAGATGGTTTCACATTTTCATATAAAGATATACATAATCATGTAACTCAAATCCTCATTGAACCTATAATAATGTAACTTCTCAATGTAGTCAACCAATGTCCATAATCGTGTATTTACCCCTTTCATTGAACTAAGAGATATTCATTATTATAATTAATGTCTCTGTGATAAATAAATGGGAGTTCCTTTCCAATGCTACTCTATATAATATCGCTATGAGGCATTTTATGGAGGTGCATAACCATTTTATAATATCTTTAAAATGAATAAAATAGATGTTTTTGATTAATTTGGTCAAACAAGTTTTGAAAGGGGACCCCGAAACCCTTCACAAAAGGAAGCTAACAAAAAACTGAAAGGCAACTAACAGCGAACTATAAGCTACCAAAATACATAAGCTTATAAAGAGTAGCCAAAAAAGAGACTAAACAAAACTAAACTAGTTCATCTTCTTAAGAGTCTCAGCTGCTTCTAATTCCTGTTCATAGAATGCCTCATGCATTTTGGCAAAGTTCATGAGTTCTTTCTTCTCGGCTTCAAACTACTTTTTGTTTCTCCCCCTAGTGTGGGTTGAAGGTCCACCTGTGTCCTCAGCTGCCACCTATTTAACAGAGCTATTAGTTTTATCACCCTTGTCCCAATTACCCAGTTCCTCAACATTCATGATGTCCTTAGCATTGAAATCCTTGAACTGCTCTTTTCTAAGCTCCTTGAGCTTCTCTGTCAACACTCTAATCCCCTTGAGGCTATTTTGAATGGTGAGTTTACTGATATTCATCATTTTGTCTAAGTTGTTGTTCACCTCAATGATCTTCTCCTCGAGGTATTGGACCCTAGTATTAAATTCTTCTCTCATCCTATTCAGTTCATGGTCCATTTCCTCCATTTTAGGAATGGCTTCCTAGTTTCTGAAGATAAGGGTGTCTTGCTCAGCAGTAGTCTTGATACCACTCCCCAAGCTATCCTGCATCAGCTGGAGCTTGATGTTGATTCTGTTTATTTCCAAGAAGAACCACTTAGTCATTTTGTGCTGAGAATTGACAGCACTCTTCACCAATTTGAAAACCTCCTCAACCTGATCTTTGTTTTTTGCCTGGGCCAGTAAATCGTCAAAATCCTCAGGGAGGTTTTTTGAAGGGTCGCTGATTTTAGGAAATTTGAGGCCAACATGAGGTTCAAGGATCTACATGGTGTTGTCCTATGTGTCCTCCACCATATCATCCAACTTCTCAGTGTGTTTCTCCCTTATCCCCTGCTTCATCCTAGTGCCCTATTTCTGGGTAGAACAACCTGCTACCTAAACATTTCCCTCATCCTGAACCTTCTCAAATAGCTTATCCTTGTTCCCCTGCTTCAGTTTGAATGCCTATTTCTGTGAAGAACCACCAACATCCTGCATAATTCCCTCATCCACCGTATCTTTCTCTGAGGGTTTTTTACCTTTCTTCATTGGAGTTGGGGTTTTCCTCTTTTGAGGCAAGGTCTTTTTGGCAATAAACTCCATGAGGGAGGTGTCAGAGTCATTACCAATATTGTACCCTTCTAACCAAGAGATGGAGACTTCCCTCTTCTGAGTTTTTCTCTTCTTTCTAGAGGACTCCTCCTCACTATCCTCATCTTCATCCTCCATATTCCACTCCTCATCCTCAGAATCAGTCTCCTCTTCATTCGACACCACCCTACCCTTCTTCTTAGCACTGTGTTTTTGTTTTATCCCTTTTTTGGATGTGTTATTCTTCATGTGCTCCATGATGAGTTAAATGAGGCTCTCATGCAGAATCAGGAGTTTAGGGTTGTTGCTATTCTCTTTTAAACCAAACTCCAAAGACAAAAGCAGGTAGAAGGGAAAGGAAACCAACATAATGTGTCTGAAATGGTTGAGAAAGTTGAAGTGATAGTTGTAGATGGCCACATACCTCCCATCCAGAATCACATATCTCATTATAACTTTGGCCACCTAAGCCCAGATGGGCTTAATGGAGAGACGATTATACCCTTTAGTCTAAAACTTAACCAGCTTGTCCCTTTCGTTACCTTTGAAGAAGTTATTAAGGGCTTCCTCACTCTGTTTCCTCTCACAGAAGAATTTCTTCCCACTAGTTGAGAGGCCAGTCACCATAGCAATAAGGTCCTCAGAAATAGCCATTTCCCACCTATACGTTGTAACCTTATTGTTCTTGAAACCTTTAATGAGTAGGGCAGTCACATTAGGGTCAGCTCCATGGAGATTCTCCATGAACGGAGTGAACCCTCTAGCCTCCAAGATACTCCAAACTTTCTACTTCTGCCTAATTCCCTTGCACGAAGACGGTTCCACCCTATTTCTATCTCCCCCCATGCTGGAATACAGACACTGGAAGAAACCACTCTCTCTGCAAACAAAAATTACGATGAGAATGAAGAAAAGCAAATCAATATTATTGTAAATCTTACCCATAATCCATGTGAGACGAACTATCTAGATAGTCGAGGCCTTCGTACCCTTAGAGATCATGATGATCTCTTTAGAGAATCTTAAGTTTCGTACCATGGATGCAATCATTATAAATTAATTCTTTAACATTGCTTGGGATAGAAATAAATTCCTCCCATATGAGCTTTGAATTGTTAACAACCCCTAGGTTGGTGAAAACATCCGCCACCTTGTTCCCCTCATAATAGATGTGAGAAATATGGGTAGTCTCAAAAGTTCCTAACAACATGATAGCATCTTCGATCATGGTCTCTATAGACTAGCTTGGTTTAGTGGTGTTCTTAAGACAATTGATGATATTGTTAGAGTCACCCTCCACCTAGACTTTTCTATAACCCTTAGCATGCGCCAGGGCTATAGAATGATAGGCAGGCCCAGCTTCGGCATAGTGGTTAGTATGAATACCCAAAGGGAGTGCCACAACTGCTATGAACCTACCATGATTATCTCTTATCACCCCCCCCACTACCAACAGCTCCAGGATTACCTTTTGTCACCCCATATGAATAAAATAGATGTTGGTTGGTTAAAATAAATATTATAATTCTTATTGCAATTGGTATGCAATAGGAAAGTGCTTTTATGGGCTATGCTAGAATATTAAACACACTCAATCTAGTCCTTTGAGAAACCAATATTATGGCATAACTTGGGGTAAATTATAATTGCATTGTGTACCTCTCACTTACAAATAAATAGAATCCTTTTACATAAATCTAGGATAATTAAATAAATACATACAATCAAGGACATGTTTTCTTACATAAATTAATTAATGAAGAAGAGGTGGGATTGATAAAATAAAATGTTATTTTAAGAATTAAATGAAAAGGGATAAGGCACTTAGCTTTAGAAATTATGATGAAGAATAAATGTTGATGTTAAGTACAATTTTAGTCATCCTAGTGTAGAAAATAAATTCTTTCAATCTAAGGAATGACTTGGGCACTATACAATCTCTTAAAATACTTGTTGGTTGAATTGAATCATCTTGAGGTTAAGCCCAAGCACTATGGCAATGATCTAATATACAAGGTTGATTTGTAACTTGATAGTGAGATCATATTAATAAGGTGTACAAATTTAAAATTTGCATTGTTGGGATCTTTGATATATCTAATTCCACATAAGGATGAAAGTATTTAAGAATACCTTTGCGGAAGTTGTCACATTACGAGGGTCAAGTTCTCCTCGACTAACCTCAATAATTAATAGTCATTATGGCTTTGGGAGAATATTGAAGACACAATTGTCAAGCAAGTGTAGATGGCTTATAAATTGATTTTGATGTGGTGGGTTCCTTTTAAGCTCCAAATCATTTAATGTTCCTAGAATGACTACTTGTTTTTTATTAAAGGGAAAGTATGTTTTGAAATTACCTTACACCTTATATATGAACAAAAAAGGTACAACATTAAAATAGAAAAACAACATAAAAATTGTAGCCAAGTTGCCCAAAAAGCACATTGATAGGGCCTTAAAGCCACAAGTCTAGAAACTTATAATAAAGATAAACAAAAAGAAATAGGTAACCACCCTAGAAATCCTTTATAGTTGGTACAATGCCTCGGCTACTTCAAGCTCCTCCTGTTAAAAGTGGACATTCTGACTAATGAAATCACCTAACTCAGTTTATCCAAGTTCTTTTTGGTACTACTTTTGGTTCTTTTTGGTACTAGAATAACTACATGTTATTTCTCATCATATGAACTAATTGCACATTGAATGCCTTTAGATAAAAATACATAACAACATGTCATGAAATCATGTACCAAGTCAACTCCCAATAGATAGTTGAAAAGTGTAGGAGTAAGGAATTTGAATTTAAAACTTTGAAAATTTATGGTCAATCCTAAGTCCCTTAGTGGTGCAGGGGCACCTTCAGGCCATATGGTCAAATTTGGTCAAATTTTAGTTTTTATGTTTTGTTTTTATGTGTTTGGTTTAATAAGGTAATTTATGACCATTTGGGATCATTTTGATCCATTTTGGAATGTTATAGGTCCATTGGTCAAAAGTTGTAAATATTTGCAAAAAAGATGTAAAAGTTGTCATTGTGAAAGTTGTCAAAAAGTGCATTAAAGTTGTAACTTTGATTAGGAAGTTAGTTGTAGGTGGTTGGTAGTTGGAAAATGATTTTAAAAGCATAAATACATGTTGTAAATATGAATCCCAAGAGGGGGAGAAATTTGGAGAAGGTGGGAGTGAACATTTGAATGAAGATTGTGAATCATTTTGGAGCAATTTTTTTGCATTTTCTGTAACAGTTATGTTCTTTTTCTTGGTATAGATTTGTAAGGCCCATTTAATGATCTAAAACTAGTTGTAAATTGTGGGCATATGAATCTACTTCATTTTTATTTTTGTTGCATCAATTTTCATGGAGATTTGAATAAGTTATGGCATTTTTATTGAGGGTAGGTCTGTAAAGTTTAATTTTCTGAAAATGCAGTCTGAAAACATGCATGGTACGGTCTGGTATGGCCTCATATTGAGGAATATAATAGATGGATGGAATTATATGTGTTTCTAGTTTACAATACTTTTGATTGCATGTGATTTTATTATGTTTTGAGTGAGTTATGTCATTTTTGGTGAAAGCAGTTCTGTAATAGTCCTAGTGTTTGCACAGGAATAGTCTTGCTTTTGCCCTAGTCCATACAAAGAAACCCTAGCCTATTTTGACATTGTTGATAACTGGGGGGGGTGAATCAGTTATCCTAATTATTTTTTCTTTCTGAACTTTCTTATTAAACAATGCAGCATTAATTCAAATAAGCAAACATTACCATGAAATGGAAAAACACATGACACAGTATTTTTGACGTGGAAACCCTGTTAAGGGAGAAAACCACAGGGTGATTAACCCAAAGATTATTCTCTATTAGAAGAATAAGGAAATACAAAAATGGCACTTGCCAATTAGGGCTCACTGCCCGAGCACACTGCTCACAAGGAGGCACACTGCCTACAAGAGACACACTGTCTACAAAAGAGTGTTATACAATACTTGAATTGATTGGAGGCATCCACATATGCTGGAGTTTAGTTCTGGTTAGGCTTAGTATACCGATCTACTGCACTTCATCTTTCCTCTTCTCTTATGCTACTTTCCTTTCACATACCGAACCTTCCTTACTACTTCTACTCTGCTCTGCTTTTATTCGCATATCACATATCACCACACCCACTTCTCACAACTAAATCCATCCTATATATATATATATATATATATATATATATATATATATATATATATATATATATATATATATATATATATATCCGCACAAGTGATTTCATTATCTTTCTTGTCGGCACCCGGAACAGTCAATCTTCTCACAAACTCTATTCTGTCGGCTGAATCCTTGCACATCAAGTAATGCGAATCAAGTATATGCTTGTAGAAATCATTAATCATGTCGGCCAAACATGATTCATGCCTTCATAACCTTTACCACCATCAGTAACACATCCAGAAAGTAATCTGATGTTCTGTCAGTCAGTTCTTCCTCTATTTACACTGTCACTCAGTTATCCGGTACTCAACTATTCATATCTTTTTCCTTGTCCATCACTGGAGGCTAAAACCTTGGAATCTATCACTCAAGGTAGTACTCTTTACTTCCCCAAATCTGCACTTCACCAAGATACTTCCTCTGAGAGATCCGGACCTGTCTGTCGGACCTTGCCATAAGTTCTGTTCTTGTTTACCGGACCTCAACAATCTTCATTCTGACTTCCGGTAGAGACACACCATGTCCTGCGGGTGTGTGGGATGAACTTTGTTGCCATCAATGACAACAATCATGAATCCATATAGTGTCTCTTGCCAACAATCTCCCCCTTTGGCATTGATGGCAACACTTAGTGAAAAATGACTAAGTGTTTACACTAGGCTCCCCCTTGGCTAATGCTCTGTCTTTATATATTTTTTCCAGAGCTCCCCCTTAGTTGGATTCCTCATTTTTCACTGCTCTTCACACCACCTTTGACATCAATGGCAAAGGGTAGGGTCCGCACACCAAAATTTTCAAAAATTTAACTATACTTAGCCGCATAAGTATATATATACAAGTTGTACTTACATATACTTAAGTATGTCTGCAAAAGTGTTCTTCAACTGTACAACTTCTGTCGCCCGACTCTGCTTCATCCTGTCCAAAATTGAAATATGCCCACTCAACAGGAATGCAAATGCATCTACCCTTTTTAGATCTGTCGGATCATTGGTCTGGGCTGTAATTTGGGCTTTTGTTATAGCCTCATGCATGGCCTCTAGCTTAGGGACAATTAACCCCCTGAGCTCACTTAACCTGCTTATTCTATTTTTCCTTTCCTTCTCCAATTTCTTGATTTCACTCAAGACTACAATAGTCTGACATTCTTGATTTGTTATAGAGGATGAAAGAGGATCAAAATTTTGAGACAAGCTTAGTAGTTTGTCTTCTTGCTCTTTTATTTTCTTCTCAATCTCCACTGTTACCTTGGACCAGGAGATACAAAATTTGTATATTTCATCGCCATCCTTAAGAGCATTTTCTAAGCTCTTTATCCCAATGTTCATATTTCTCCTATCATTAATGATCAAACCCTGTACCTCGGAGAACCTTTTATCCAAAAACTCCTTCTGGACCTTTTCTTCAGCTGATTTTTCTAGAGAATCAAAATGTGTACTAACACTGCTAACTAAGGTTTTGAGATTACCAGAAGAGGAGGCTGTGGAATCTTTCTGAACTGATGGCATAATCTTTCCAAGCACTCTGGAAGCAGCTTCTATCAACTCACAGTCTTCCATATGAGACTTTAGGAGTTTTTCATTAGCCTTAGCATTTGCAAATGAAGCTATCTTCATTGTCTGTACCGGAGAAAGAGAATCAAAATTGAATGGACCTTGTAGAAGCTCCGGTTCATCAATCTCCATTATTTCTTTGTTCAGGAATTCTTGGATAGTTTGTGCAGTGTCTCTTGCCAGAGACAGATGTTTCTTCTCTTCTGCAGTCTTGGAGCTGTCCTTAGGAGTTTTCTCTCCTTCACCACTAGTAGTTGTGGTTTTCTCTGCTGAAGTCTTCTTCCTTCTACAACCTTAGCACTGTCATCTTCTTTTTCCTTCACCTCTGCTTCTTTTTCCTGTATTTTTTCTTCTCCTTTAGATCCAGAGATTGTAGGGGAAACCGGAGGAGAAATGTTAGTCTATTCAGGGCCCACCTCTTCTATCATTTTCTCAGGAGTTTCTTCTGCAACTTTTGTGGTTGAGGGATCAGTACCCAAGTCCTCTATAATAGGAAGATTAAATCTTTTGAAGGCTTTCTGGAGAATCTCTTCAGTGTCCTTGGCTACCTTGTCAATCTCACCAAGCATGAGCTGATTCATCCTTGCTTTTCTCCTGAACTCATCCTTGCAATCCTTGAATATCATATTCATTATTTTGGGATCGATTGAAGGATATAGCTGAATAGCTATCTATTCCCGGATCTCAATGTCTTTTGCCATGGCATTGTTCTTTCTTATTTCTAACTCCTTTTCAAGGCTCTTGGGAATAAGAGATATAATTTCAATGAAGCCCTTATTATAAATGTTCAGGTACTTGACTATAGCTTCCTGCAGGATCTTTTGGTCAACCTCATTGTAATCATCATAAAATTTGGCCATTGGTTGAAGGTTTCCATCCACAGTGACTGATTTTATTACACTTTCTAAAGTCAGGGTGGGCTTTTCAACAAATTCCTCTACCATTTCTTCCTTGTCTTGGCCTGTGGAGGGTTTACCAGATCCTTTCTTCTTCTACTTCTTTAATTCCTTTACCCCCTCATCTGATTCGGTTTCCTCTTCATCTCTTTGACTTGCATAAGCCCTTATGGCTTTTGTCTTTGATCTTTTCTCTCTTTTGCCGAATGCCTGGACTTTCGATTTTGATGTTCTTGAGCCTTTGGTTGTGGCAGGTGCAGATCTCTTTAATGATCTGGTCCGAGTGGAAGTTTCTACTAGAGCACTTTTCTTGCTTCCCTTTTCTGCCTCTTTCTTCTCGTCCTCAACCCTTTCCATCCTTTTCTTGTGGGCATCAAGTGCCTCCTTTGAGATGCCAAGGCCTTGAGCAATATTTTCTACTTCTTTACTCACCTTCCTCTTGATCTCTGGTTCTCTGAGTTCAACATGGATTTTTATACTCAACTCCTCAAAGGTTCCAAACCTTTCTACTTTTGGATCTTTAGGCTAGCTTAGCATGTGTTGAACATGCAGCTCCACAATCTGTTCATCAAATTCATACCCCATGGGCATGATCTAGACTGTCCTTGGTTCTACTGCCTCCATTAGGCACTGATCAGTCTCTACCATAAAGCAGATTGTGTCTTTGTATTTCTCAACAAGAGACTGAGGAACCCTTTCTCTTGCTTGCATCATGTTCTGAAAGTTCTTGAAATAACCCCACAGAGCTGTATTTTGTACTTTGTTGTCACCAAGTCCATGTAAATAATCTCTGATTTGGATAGCTACCGATCTATCATTCTCCCATACCCAGCCATTAGATCTGGGAAGCTCATTCATAAAGTAGAAGAATAAGCACAATATCAATCCTCCATACTTGAATGAATTCTTTTTGTCTTTCTTGATTTTATGCAGATTCTCCAAGAGTTGGTTCAAGAGAAGCTGGCAAAGATCATAGTCTGTATCCTTTCTTAGCATTTCATAAGCAGTATAGATGGCAGTTCCAGATACAAAATTTTCTTTGCTAGAATGATATATCTTATATCCAATGATCATAGAAGCAAACTTGACATCCGGATCAGTGATGTCATCTACTGTCATTGCTCTTTTGTCAAACTTAGATCCAATAGCATCACTCACAGTTTGGTTCTTTACAGATTTAAGAACATGAATCCCACCAGATGAGTGTAGTCCGGTAACTGCCCTGATGGCATCTTTAGTGATCTTGAATGGTCCATTTAACCACATGAAATTATCATGTATTCTGCTCAAAATATACCTAACCCATTCATCCTCTGTAAAACAGGGGAAATGTATGTATTGTGCAAAGTGCTTGTTTCGAAGGCCTATGTATTGGGGTTTGAGCTCAAATGAATCATCTAACAGTTGTTTGTGATAGATATCTCTTAGTTTGAATTCCCCAAACTCTTCAACATTTGCATGTATATAAACCCTAATATCTTCGGTGTGTAAAACACCATGCGGAACACTGGAAAATGCACCTAGGGGGTCTACCTCCAAGGATTTGTATGGATGTTTCTTAAATGTAGGGTGAGGTCTATCAGAAATCTTTACAATATTCAGAGTACCTATTATCAAAAGATTTGCAGTGAGATATTTGAAAACGGAAAATACCTATTGCGCCTATCGGTTTCACGGAGTTGGTTGGATTGATCTTTGGAAGTAATGACTTTTGCAAGTGATCTTCGATGAACTTGAGGAATTTCATTGTAGAGCTCCGCTTTTCATTTCTTCTTGAGTGCAGAATGAACGAGTGATTAATGAAAAACCCTTATATTGCTCCGCAAGCCCTAATATTAGATTGCAATAAATGCTCAACCTACATTATTCCTGTTTGCCTTATTCAGGTGATTTGAAGAATCGGATCAACCCTGATCTTTAAACATCTTGCGGATCTTCCAAATCTTAACCACAGTTTGTTTAAATATATCCCTTATGACTCCTTCAATCCGCAACTCTTCTTGTGCCAGTTCCGGCACCAATTGACTGGCTAGGAGAACAAGGTTTTCTTTGTGTCTCCCCCTGAGCCAAAGCTCACTTTTTAGTTTCCGGAAGGAATATCAGCACCAAAGTCTGGTGCGGATCCAATCTCTACATTCTCAGTACTTTTCTTCACCCAAATCTTGCTCATCTCATTTTTAACTTCATCCGCATTCATCTTTTGTTTACCCTTATCTTGATTCTGATTATGATATACTGGACCTCTTTTGACCCGATTCTTGCTTCTACAGACTTTTGCATTATGACCGGACCTATTACAGATTTGGCAAACAACATTTCTTTGCATATTTGACTGATATCCTCTTGATCTGCATTGATTAGCCATATGACCTACTCTATTGCATGCAAAGCATCTACCATTGAATGATTTGTTCATTTGCATATTTATGCATTCATGAGACTTGTGACCATACCTTTTGTAGTTAGAACATTGTCCGGAGAAGGATGAATTAGTCTGATTCATTCTCTTTCTGCACTGATTAGCTTTGTGACCAAAGTGATTGCAGCTGTGGCAATATCCATTGAAGGATGGATATCTTTGAGCATTGGGCTATCTTACCGGAGGTCTTCTAGGCCTATTCCTTGGATTTTCTGATCCATAATTCTTCTGACCAGATCTAGAGCTTTCTCCTTTCTCATATCCCAAACCACATTTGTCATCTACCTTCTTTTGACTTCCAAGAAGAACTTCAAGTTGAGCAGACTTATCTTGAATTTCTCTTTATACTCATTTGTTGTTTGAAGATCCCTTTTTAGAGAGACAATTTGATCCTCAAGTTTTTCTTCATTATCTTTAGCATCTTCAAGATGTCTGATAATTCTATCCATCTGGTGGCAATCTTTTGATTTCTCCTTGAGAGATTGTCTTAGATTATCTTCAGTTTTTCTTTTCTCTTCAACTTCTTAGGTAAACTTTATAACTCTTGATTTCATTTCATGTCTTACCATAATGATTTCTTTTGATAACTTTTCACATAACTTGGTTTTCTCAGTCAGCTCTTCATTTGCATTATTTTCTTCACCTTGTCTTGCCAATTGTTGAAGCAGCTCCTTTCTCTTTTTCATAGAGAGACTTAATTTATCTTTTAGTTCTCTCATGAAATCATCAGCCTGTTTGAGTCTTTCCTTTAATTCATTGACTTCAGAGTTTGACTGTTCAAGATCATCAAGGGCAGTCTTAAGTTGCTCTCTTAAACCATATGCATCCATTTGAACTCCCAGACCTTCCTCAAGTTGTTAGGCTCTGTTAGGAGGAACTTAGCTCTGATACCAATTGTTGATAACTAAGAGGGGGGGTGAATCAGTTATCCTAATTATTTTTTCTTTCTGAACTTTCTTATTAAACAATGCAGCATTAATTCAAATAAGCAAACATTACCATGAAATGGAAAAACACATGACACAGTATTTTTGACGTGGAAACCCTGTTAAGGGAGAAAACCACGGGGTGATTAACCCAAAGATTATTCTCTATTAGAAGAATAAGGAAATACAAAAATGGCACTTGCCAATTAGGGCTCACTGCCTGAGCACACTGCTCACAAGGAGGCACACTGCCTACAAGAGACACACTGTCTACAAAAGAGTGTTATACAATACTTGAACTGATTGGAGGCATCCACATATGCTGGAGTTCAGTTCCAGTTAGGCTTAGTACACTGATCTGTTGCACTTCATCTTTCCTCTTCTCTTATGCTGCTTTCCTTTCACATATGGGACCTTCCTTACTGCTTCTGCTCTGCTCTGCTTTTATTCACATATCACATATCACCACACCCACTTCTCACAACTAAATCCATCCTATATATATATATATATATATCCACACAAGTGATTTCATTATCTTTCTAGTCGGCACCTGGAACAGTCAATCTTCTCACAAACTCTGTTCTGTCGGCTGAATCCTTGCATATCAAGTAATGCGGATCAAGTATATGCTTGTAGAAATCATTAATCATGTCAGCCAAACATGATTCATGCCTTCATAACCTTTACCACCATCAATAACACATCCGGAAAGTAATCTGATGTTCTGTCAATCAGTTCTTCCTCTGTTTACACTGTCACTTAGGAATCTAGTACTCAACTATTCATATCTTTTTCCTTGTCCATCATCGGAGGCTAAAACCTTGGAATCTATCACTCAAGGTAGTACTCTTTACTTCCCCAAATCTGCACTTCACCAAGATACTTCCTTTGAGAGATCCAGACCTGTCTGTTAGACCTTGCCACAAGCTCTGTTCTTGTTTACCGGACCTCAACAATCTTCATTCTGACTTCCGGTAGAGACACACCATGTCCTGCGGATGTGTGGGATGAACTTTATTTCCATCAATAACAACAATCATGAATCCATATAGTGTCTCTTGCCAATAGACATATGTTTAATAAGGGCCAAAAGGGTATTCCAAACAGGTCTTAGATTTGGAATATCAGGTCTGTACTGAAAGTTATTCTTAAAAATGTCTAAATTTCTGCTCCATATTTTAGGGTTTAAGAGCAAGTTGCCAAGAATGAACAAGAATGCACATTTGCATCATTTGTATTGAAATTCCTTATTCTTCTGCATCAAATTGGTATCAGAACTCACAAGATCTGGGTAGGAGCAATAAATTATGTTGATTAGCATTTGGTTAAGTATGTGTGTTGCAGATTGACAGGTTGATGAGGAGAGCCTGGATACCAAAAAAATGGGCAAGGAAGAAAAGAAAAGAAAGCCCTAGGTGAGGTATCATGAGAAGAGGACAAGAAGAGAGAGAGGATAGAAAGATGCAGCAACAAACTCAAAAGGAAAGCATTAAAGAAGAAAGATGGGCAAGGGGCATCATCATTATTAAATAAATTGTTCAAAGTGGCAAAGAAGCTATAGGAGGAAGAAATGGAAAAGATAATATAGGAAGAAGAAATTGTAGCCAAGAAAGAAAGCAAGATGGAAAAGGAAAGCTTATTCTAGATTACCTACAAGTCCAAAGGTAAATGTTGTCAAGTTGTGATTTTAGATATCTACATGGATAATATTGTTTCTGAAAATATGGTAGATAAATTGGGTTTGGAAAGAATACCACACCCCATTCCCTATTCAATGAGTTGGCTTAAAACAAGTACCCAGGTAACCATAAGTGAACAATGCAAAGTTGAGTTTCACATAGGTAATTATAAGGATGAAATAGTTTGTGATATTGTGTATTTGGATGTATGTCACATTGTTTTTGGAAGGTTGTGGCATTATAGCAGGGAAATGAAGTATAACAGGAAAAACAACAAATATGAGTTGGACAAAGATGGGACGAAATATGCATTAATAGCCTTGAAGGGTGAGTACATAGGAATTGAAAGCTTATTGTTAGGTGATAATATAGATGTACAAAAGTATGAAGCAGAGACAAATGAGGTAATGGAAGAGGTAATAAGTTTTGATAACATGTTTGAAAAACTAGTTGAACAAGAAATGGAAGAAATTTCTTTTTAATTTGCTCAAACTAATGAAAGTAATGGCGACATTGATGTTGAAATGGGTGATGTTTAGGAAGAAGAAGAAGAGATAGCAAAATAAGTTGTAGAGGACTCAAGGATAGTCCAAGGAGAGAAGATAGTCATGGAGGATAAGGAGATAGCATGGTTCTCAAGAGAAGAACCGAGAGATGAGAATGTTGATGTCAAGGAGAACAACCGAATAGATGAGCAATTCAAAATGAAAAATGAATGGCAGATTAAGATTGAGGTGAAGCCAAATATTTTGGAGCATAATGAAGAGAAAAGGATGTATGGCAAACAACATGAGGTGGATGAAGAAGTGAAGTATGAAGAAGAAGAATATGATTTCTTTAATATGTTTGTTTCATGTGCAGGTAACAAATACAAAGTGGATGAAAGATACAATAAATTTACAGTTGCAGTCCAAGGTCAAGCTAGAACAAGAATACAAACAGAAGCACATGGCTACATTGTCCCAAGTTGGCCTTCGCTCAAGAAGCATGTTATTAGACCGAAAAGCACAGGTGAACCAGTTGAAACATATTTTGTTGAGATCCAGCAAATGGAAACTATTGCACACATGCAAAGGAACTGGAAGTCAAGAAAGAAGATTCCTATTTGAGGTGGACCTCAAATTTTCTCTTCCCTGGGAGTATGGTGCAGGGACACCTTCAAGCCATATGGTCAAATTTGGTCAAATTTTGGTTTTATGTTTTGTTTTGATGTGTTTGGTTTAATAAGGTCATTTATGACCATTTGGGATCATTTGATCCATGTTGGAATGTTATAGGTCCATTGGTCAAAAGTTGTGAACATTTGCAAAAAAGATGTAAAAGTTGTCATTGTGAAAGTTGTCAAAAAGTGCATTAAAGTTGCAACTTTGATTAGGAAGTTAGTTGTAGGTGGTTAATAGTTGGAAAATAATTTGGAAAGCATAAATACATGTTGTAAACACAAATCTCAAGGGGGGAGAAGGATGGAGAAGGTGGGAGTGAACATTTGAATGAAGATTGTGAATCATTTTGGAGCAATTTCTTTGCATTTTCTGTAACAGTTTTATTCTTTTGCTTGGTATGGATTTGTAAGGTCCATTTAATAATCTACAACTAGTTGGAAAGTGTGGGAATATTAATCTACTTCATTTTTCTTTTTGTTGCATCAATTTTCATGGAGATTTGAATAAGTTATGGCATTTTTATTGAGGGTAGCTCTGTAAAGTTTAATTTTCTAAAAATGTAGTTGGAAAACATGCATGGTACGGCCTCATATTGAGGAATATAATACATGGATGGAAAGATATGTGTTTCTAGTTTCCAATTTGTTTGGTTGTGTGTGATTTCATTATGTTTTGATAGAGTTATGTCATTTTTGGTGAAATCAGTTTTGTAACAGTCCTAGGGTTTGCACAAGAACAATATTATTTTTGCCCTAGTCCATACAAAGAAACCCTAGCCCATTTTTACATATGTTTAATAAGGGCCAAAAGGGTATTCCAAACAGGTATTAGATTTGGAATATCAGGTTTGTGCTGAAAGTTATGCTCAAAAAGGTCTAAATTTCTGCTCCATGTTTTAGGGTTTAAGAGCAAGTTGCCAAGAATGAACAAGAATGCATATTTGCATCATTTGTATTGAAATTCCTTATTCCTCTACATAAAATTGGTATTTTAATGCACTTTTTGACAACTTCTACATCTTTTTTGCAAATGTTTACAACTTTTGACCAATGGACCTATAACATTCCAAAATGGATCAAAATGATCCCAAATGGTCATAAATGACCTTATTAGACCAACACATCAAAACAAAACATAAAACCAAAATTTGACCAAATTTGACCATATGGCCTAAAGTTACCCCTGCACCACTTAGGATCAAACCTAAGCATTGTGGGATTGAACAAGATAACAAAGTGCAAATATCAAGATTAGGATCAATTGTTTTGATGTGTGTATAAGCATGGGTGCAAGAAATGACTAATAATAGGTCATATATGTGAATGTAAGTAACTAGGAATGGGGTAAAGTCGAATGTATAGAAATGAGTATAAATATATGTAAGATGAGACTAGATAAAGATCAGAGAATGAGCCAAACTTAGCACAAGAGTGTGTCAAGTTTTTATATGTAATTGTATTTAGTCATTCCATGAAAATGGGAATAAAACTAAATGGGAACTAGAATGGGTATGAAAATTTCACCATTTCATATTGTCCCAACTTTGAAGTGCATGTGAATCTATAATGAACATATATTTCAAAAAATGAGAATATTCTTAGCTAACATGATAATTAAATTTTAAGACATAAAAGAATATGAGGTCCATGTAAAGTAATAGACTAGACTTTAATTCTTTATGTGTTCATCTCCTTGGCATGAGTGTTTCATAAAAACTTGAAAAATAGAGAAAATATATCAAATCCAAAGCTTTTGTCACACAAGTAAAAATAAGTTCAACTACAAGTTAATTCAACTATCTACAAAAATGAGAGAGAGCGGGGAGGGAGTCTAATACTTTTCTTGGTGTGACAACATGATGTAGATCTACTTAAGGGTTTTAAATGTGTTCTACATGATGGTAGTAATATGGTCTTCACAATTTAGGAGTAATTTGGTCTACATTAAGGTGGTAATGTTCTCTTCTTTATGAAAGTAATATGGTTTTCTCTATGGTAGTAATGAGATATAAATATACTTATATGCAAACATGTAAGTGTGATCAAATTTTATTTGGGTATGGTGATGAGTCTTTATGTAGGCACAAGTTGATGTTTGCAATGTCAACATAAGAGTGTTAACAATAATATATAGTCTCCTTAAATTAGTTGCTAATGCATGAAAAGTAAAGGTAATTGAATCATAGGTAATCATCTAAGAACATATATATCAAAAGCATACATTAATAATTGTCATCATAAACATTATGTGACAATTAGATAATCAATGTCAAAAAATAAGCATGCAAGCACATAAATCATGTAGCATGTAAAGGCATGCCATAGATAACATTGTTTGAAAATTAAGTAGTAAGTATTAAAAAATAATAATGAAAATACATTAATCATGTATAAAGTGTGTGGTAATCAAACGATGATTGTGTAGGTTTAGTAGGGATGTAAAGATATCATGGGCATACACCGAATGATAAGTATGTAAAGAACATAGATTGGAGAGAATCATCAAGGCATAGAAGTTTGACCCCACTATGGGAAAATAAGTATGATGTAACATGTGGGTGCTTAGAAGATAAGAATCAAGGTATGTGGTATAAATTTTCCCATAGTGGGTTACACTTTTGTGGACAAAGAAAAATTGAAGGTGCCAAAAAAATTCTAGGAACCACCTTCGAACGAAGACCCCCCTTCGAACGAAGGCCATGTCGGCTTTCTCTTTCCTTGATAGAATAACACCTTCATTCGAAGGGAGTCTTCGAACGAAGGCAGGTATGGGTGCCAATTTAAAATAATAAAATAATGCCTTCGTTCGGAGAGGGTCTTCGAACAAAGACATTATTTATTATTTTTTTTATAAATAGGTTTAACTCTCAAGTAACATTTTTTTTGTCATTTGAGAGCTTGCATAGTGAAATGAAGCACGGACCAAGGCAATAGAAGGAGACAGAGCTGCATCAAAGGGGTCAAAGGGGGCATCTCGAAGGCTCCCAGATAGGTGAAACGAAGGCCCCACATCAACATACGAGCCTCCACATCAGCATTCCAACTTCTAGGTGCATAAAATAGATATGCAAGTGTCATTTCTCCTCCATTGTGTTCTCATAGAATATTTTTTGTTGAATCTCATTGTGTTTGGACTATGAGAAAAATTCCATTGTGTTCTTAATGTCTTCTTGTTGAATTCCTTGAATAGCTAAAGAATTGCCAAACCCTAGTTTCAAAAGAATAATAATTTCTCAAAGGGTAATGATGCAAAGGAAAATGTGAATCAATTTACTAACACCTTTTTTCCTTCATTTAACCCATCAAAATGTAGGGAGTTCACTAAGCTTGATGATTCTATGAACAATGTGTTTCAAACTTTGTTGAGTGAAAATCTTATTACTCTTCCTCCTATTCATCCTATAGATACTTCTCAACCCCTCTCTAAATGGTATAATGAGCAAGCATTTTGTGATCATCATGTGAATGGGCATCCAACATAAATATGTGTAGGTCTTAAACATAAGGCTCAAGATCTTGTGGATAACAACACAATCAAATTTAGAGTAAATGACAATAGAAATCCATTGGTGGCACTTGCTAAAAATAATTTAAACATATATATATAAATCCATTTCCAAAAAATTATAACATAGAAATGCACTTGTTATTAATAATGTTATCGACAATAATGATGTTGATGATGTTGGTTGAATCTAATGCTACATCTTCCTCTCCTTCTATGTCACCATTGATTGTATTTTTTGATGAGGAGATCGTATAGAATAAGTATTATGGTCTATTGTACATGCCAAGTATTATGTGAAGTGTGAATCAACTTCAATTTCTTATTGATCTCATATATCAATACAACATATTTAATGAAGAGGAACTATTTAATTGACATGTCACACATAGAGAATATGCGCATTCTATAGTTTCATTGAGGATGACAAATGGAATGAAGATAAGTACATTGATTTGTATCATTTTGAACTTAAGAGTAGGACCTAAGGAGTTACCCATCTATGTCATGTTATGACATCATTAGATGAATTTAGTGTTTACTTGGTAAACCTGAGATTGAACAATGCAAAGTTGTGCCATATATTTTACATCAATGTGTTAAGTTTATACATGAAGGAAAAGTGATCAAAATTTAAAAATCTCATTAGAACCCAATATCAGATGCTAGTCACTTTATAGTGGACACATTTGTTAAGCCACCTTGTGATGTGCCTTATGAGAGAGATGATACAATTCATGATTTATATGATCCACTTTGATGAGTTAAAAAGAAACCAAAACAGAATTAAGAAAGAAGCATTCTATCCAACCAAAGAGGAGCCAAAACAAGAACACATTGAAGAAAGAACAAAAGGAACCAAGCGTCATTTAATTTCAAGAAAAGCAATCAAAATGGAAACAAAAAAAGAAATTGTGTTCCATCCAAATAAATATCATTCTACCACAACCACAAGCAACAAAACAAACATAGATAAGAAGATATTACACTAATTTATCATGTATTTACACCTAACATGAAGGAGTATCAATAAGAAACACATAATTGAAAAGGCAAGAAAAGAAGAACACAAAGAAAAACAACTTGAGGATAAGTTAGAATATTTTTCTTGAAAAAAGAAGATGATCTAATGGATGTACTAACACCAAAAGAATCAAAGAAAGGATCTAAGTTTGTCAATTTACCATATCATTGATGTCATTATTACCATTTTAGTGTTTTTCCTTTATTTTCTTGATTAGCTCTTGTCTTATGTCTCTTTCTTACTCTTCCCTCACTTGGGCAGAATGTTTAGCTTCATTGGTACTTATGTTATTTCATATTCTCTTTTCCCCTCACTTAAGGAGCATGTTTGGCTTCATTGATCTTCATGCTTACTTTGTATCATATTCCTAGGTGAATTAGGGAATTTTTAGTTTTTAAAAGTAAGGGAAAGAAAAGCAATTAAGTTGAAAAGAAAAAAATTAAATCTACCCAACATGTCAATAAAAAAGCCACTTGTCATTCAAATATGTTCAAAGTTTGCTCTCCTCCCACCTGCATATTGCATGATCCATATGTCATGCTAGCTAAAGGTTTAGATTTATAATCTATTGAAATAAAAGCCCATTTTATTTTATTTTGTTGTGAAACTAATGCAATATTTGTTGTTGCATGGGATTACAATGCTTTTAGAGGAGATATATTGCTACAATTGCAAGCAGGTTGTTATATGAAAAGAATTTATCAACCCAACTTTGATTTAATCTAGGTTAATTGTGTTTAATTGGGTGCATTTATTTATTAGCCTAGATTATTTATCTAAAGCATTTAAAATATATTTATTTCTTTACAACTTTATATTCAACAATAAAATAGAGAACTTATGATCAAGGTATTCTTTATCAAATGTAGTATTATGTGTCTAACATATGCTTTAAGGATAAAAGGTTGACTTCAAGTTCAATGCCTTTTAAGGCTATCCTATATATTAGGACTTTAATCATCTGATAGTAAAATAAGAAAAAGTCTACTAGATTATTACAATGTGTATCAAAATTTTAAAATTTGAAATTTATATAATAATGTCCACAAGTAACCAAAATAGGTTAATGGGAATACAAGAAAAATGTATTTTAACAAAAAAATTGAAAGAAAATTCATAATTCACTATGAGCTCATTTGTACTTGAGGATTAGAGGTTGAAGAAAGGAATCTAAAGGAAAACAATGAGACAAATTTGTGTTGATGACTCTTAAGAATGTAAAATTATGTTGGGTCATGTCTCTAATGAATACAACTACACATCTTTGATCCTCATAATAAATAAGATCTTAGTGAGAGCCATGAACTTTTCTAAAGAAGTAGTAAAACTTGTCACACATCTCATAATATAATGGACACCTAAAAATAAAGTGCTTTGACTCCTTGTGAAGGTAATTTGAGAGCATACTCATAATTGGCCAAAAGGAAATCCCAAACCAAAAGAAAGTCTAATGTACTCAAGAGTAATATTGTATCCATATTTGATCCATAAACCACTGGATTGATAACCTTAATTGTGCATTTGTTATGGATTCCTAAGTTAACTCTTCTTCATCAATTCTTAGCAATCTACCCTATTAACCTTTATACATGCAGTAGAATAAAGATTCAAATAACAAGATAGAAAATAACAAATAATAGAGCATAACACATAAGATATAGAACAGATGACACAAAGTTTCATCTCAAGAAAACCCAAATGGGTGAAAAACTATAGGAAGAGTGTGATACAAGCACCCCATCACTATATGGTGTTAATACATGGTTTAAAATGGCCTTTTCAATGGTCTTTAGAGCTATATAATGAACCTATAATCTCCCCTAGCACTTTGCTTCTACAATCACAAGAACTCTAAATGCACCTTCTATTTGATTGAATTCACAATGAGAGTCACTTCCATGAGCCAACCACTCCTAAATGACTTGATGTTGGTCTTTTTATCCCTTCTCTATCCATGTAGCCAGAGGGAAGATGAATGAATGCCCTAGAAGGGCAACGATTGACCATTCCCAACTGTCCAAATATTCCCACATCCATGAAAACCTAATGCCGATCCTTCTACCCTAGTGGCTACCAAGGAATATGAAGTGTCATCTACCATAGAGAAATAAACCTATCATGGTTTGATGAGGAGAAGAGCATCTCGCAACAAGTCAAAGTGAATGTTAGATCAACTAAGTTAAAATAAATGACTAGGTAAAACATAGCTAAACAAAGTCAATTGGGCGCTAATAATCAAAAAAATTGTCTCACCAAAAAACTTCTACCCTAATGATTTCTAGTATGTTGAATCAACCAAAGTTGACTTACAACAAGCATGTGTATGGATAATCAACTCCACAACTTCATGTTGAGTTTTTGAACCACCACCAAGATGCTAGTAGACCCAAAATCCAATCACATATTTCTTGTCCACCGTTTTTGCATTCATAGAATTATTGAAAGCAATATTAATCACTAAACAAAATGACTTTAGCAAAAGATTAATTCCAAGAGACTTGCATTATGTTACCATCTCACTAGTAGTAGCTTCCAGCATGCTTGCAACATTATCAAAGAGATATGTCTTTGTTGCAAGTGCACTTGCAACATTACTCTTAAAATCACTATAAGTGACCACCTCTTTATTGCAAGTGTACTTACAACATGTGTTTGTCTATAGAAACAACTTGATTTAAACATCTAAACCAATTTTCAGTTCAATCTTCTATACACATATAGTGCTTCAAGTAGTGTTCCATTTTTGTTGGCAATGGTTCTACTAGCATCCAAGTTGACTTTATGTAGGCTTTGTAGATCTCATCACTAATGCCTATGTAAATATATCTTTTAAACATGTAGGGGCATTGGTAGAGAAGACATTATGAGGAAACTAATAAATTTCAATATCAATTCCCTACAGAAAACCCATACATTTAGCATAGGTTAAGTGTTTTGAATCATTTGTTTGGCTAACAGGTCATTCTTAAGATGATTTTTTTCAAGAAATTCCAAAATTTTGGTCATCCAAAAATCATTTTTATTTTTGTTTTTAAATTTATCTTGGCATGCAACGAATTTGATGGTAGACTACAATTTTTACATTCTAATCATTTATTTAAAATAATTCTAACTAGAAAAAAAAGGCAGGAAAGTAACTAAAAATAAAATAATATTCAAATGAGGAATGAAACTATTTAAATTCATGTGTGATCTTATGTAGAAAAAGGTTTTGTGATGATTGTGCTCCATGGTGGGTAATACACTAAAACATGCATGATGACATATGTAATACTTAGTGTTCTATTTAGGGTAACCTTTTTCCCTTCATAGTTGTTGGTGCTCAAACATGTAGCTCCACAAATCCAAAAGACCAACACCAAACCTAAGGCCAAGGATATGTCAACAAAAGTAGTAGATAGGACTTATGGTTAGACAATAGCATGAATGGACCAATTATCATGAGTGGGTTTAAATCACCTTCAATTTTAGGCTCTGTAAGGCCAAGGGAGGTATTCCCTAAGGTCTCAACAACAAGACAATTAATGAAAAATAACAATTCAAGCTCTAGGTCTTTAATAAGCCATACCTTTGATACGATGTGAACCCCAAGATTTGTCACTAAGTTCATGTCAGCACTGGGTACATACAGACCTACAAGACCTCTAATGAACAAATAATAATTTCACTCTTACCATGCACTAAAAGATATAACAATTATATTGTAGTATTCCTCAATAGATGACTCCACTTAACACTGCATACACATGGGTAAGAGAAAAAGCATACCAACATGATCCTTTAACAACATTTCATTTTTAGGACAACACAAGATATAAAAATTTATAATACTAAATCATATAGGCATAATGAAACCTAACCTACTCCTAAAGAGCAAGAATGTTTCTTTCAAGATTTTATGTTGTTAAAATGAATTAGTTTCATTATAACTAATATTCTAGTTGATTCATACAATCATTGTTCTATTGTATCTCATTATTCATTTCTTCTAACCCCATGATGGATTTTGTTTCCTTCCATTATGCATACATTGTTCAAGACTACAACATGAACACATTGACCTTGTAATGTACAGGTAACAAACTATTGTATGTTAACAAATTGAGATCTCACCATTAGATAGTTAACTATTGTATGTCCCTCTAGTTGGCACTTTGTACACCATACACTTCTCTCTTAGATTCCTAAGCACCTACCAATTATTCCATGCATTTGGCCATTTGGACCAAACCTTACTATTGCCCCTTGAAATCCCTATGGCTCACCAATAACTCCTAATCATAATGTAGATTCTAGTGTCCTATCTCACAAATAGGCGTTCTGATAGTTTTCATTGTATATATGCATCATGAATCCCCCAATATAAACCATTTGTGTAGGAGTAGGACATCTATATTTTGAGTGATCATTTCCACTAACTCCATGAATATCTACTCAAATTTCTAGTTTCTTTTGGTTATTGTCTTCTAAATTAACACCACTATATTCATGTGTTCAAGATCCAAGTATTCAAACTCTTATAAGAAATTTTGTTTCACTTCATCTAGATCAACCTTAATAACATCTGGGTCATTTTTGGCATGCCAATCTTCCCCACATCCTCTAAGCATGGCAACAAATATCTGAATCTTTTTCACATTGTAGGTCCCTTGTGTGTTGAATATAGCATTCCATAGTAAATCATTCTTATTATCCTAGATTCACATCAATTTGGGCTCTAATTATACATCATGCTCATTTTTTACATGTGATTATGATATAAATGTGATTCCTTTTGGTTCCTTAATTGATTTTTTATAAAGATTCCACATAAGAAGAGATATATATCTCACATACCTTTAAAGGCACATCAACAATATGGTCCCTCTATTTTTAGTGATCCATGATCTATTTGTACATGCGTGCATACACTTTAAATTTTTAGATCCATTCAAACTTGCATGTACACATGTATCTATCTAGATATGATACAAATTATTTACCATGTGGTCCTTTAAGTTATTGCACTTTCTTTTCATGTTATCACTTGTTTCAAACATGTATTTAATTTTTTTCTTGAACTAGAACATGTGAGCTTGGAAGTTAAATTTAAAAATTAATTTAGATGTACTAGATGTACACATACATTGGAATAAGTAATTTATTTTTGTGCACAATTTAGGTCGAGATATGGCACATGCACCACCACCTCAGGGTTCTATATTTAGTCATACAGATACTGAGATTCATAGATTGAGAGGCGTTCTAGCTGACCCTAACACAACAGGGGTTTATAGGGACACTTGTCAATCTATTTTATCTAGCTTACAGCGCATTAGACAGACACTAGAAGATACTCATGCTTATTCAGGTGATACTCTAGTAGCTATTCTTGCCCAAATGCAGCAAGAGGTCACTGGTGATGTTTCACTTTCTTCAATTCAGCTTAGTGTCTCCAAAGAGACCATCAAATCACAATGTTTTCCACATTATGATGGTAGACTTAATGTGAAGGCATATCAAGTGACTATATGTGTAGACCCTCTTATGGCCCCTTTGATATATCCACGTTTTCTTGCAGCTCATGGTCGCTATCCCAATAATGACCAAATTCCTTTATATTTTGCATAGCAGTTGTATTTTGCGCTTCAAGGTCAACTACTTGGATCTACCAGCATATTTTGGTCAGGGGTGGGGTAGGGTTGCTAATAGAGATGCTTATCATCGAGAAGATCGAAAGACTCCATCTTATAGGGCCTTGGTTGGGGAGAGGTTGCCTACTATCTCCCCAGCCCTAGCCCCTATTGTTGATCAAGTTGTCATTGCTTTCCAAAGGGACGCAATTGACAGCATTGGTGATATTGCAGCTATGAAATCTAGGATATCTTCTGATCGTGTGGGTAGATATTCGATGAGTCATCCTGGACGATCCATACCATTAGATCATTCTACTGATCCTTATGCTATCGCAGGTGTCCCTTCACCTATAGACATAGATGGTCTTATAGGAGACCATATGCTTCAGAGTGTAGCGAGTTGCTTTTCTGAGGACCTATTAGAGTCATATGCTTTTATTGGATCAAAGCTTGGGATCCCTTTACATGAGGTTAGAGGACATGTGGGTAGATCTTTCCATTCACAGGGATCATGATCCAACCAGGCTACAAGACCTTCGCAACATTCTCATCACCCTCTCCACATCTTGATCCACCCACAGATCATTCAGCTGCTATAGAGGCATATACACCTACCCATTCTTCTGCAAGTGTTGAGCATCAGACATCCCAGCCCTACCTATATTCACTTGAGGAGCTGCAGTTGTAGGTGGGATTATTAGGTTATGTGTATATGCTTCTACATTCAGGCTCTTCAATGCCAACTCACCTGCATAGTTCACTTCACTCATCATTACTGGAGCTAGCCGAGGAGACTCGTGATACAGATGAGTTGGCATCAGATATGATCATTGCAGTGGATCCTACACCACCTAATACACAGGTATGTACATGTATATGTGCACGCATGTGATTTAAAAGAACTTAAATTAAATTAAGTTTTACTTTTCTAGATAGAGTCCTAATGTACACACACACACACATATTGTAGGGGTTAGCTCATGTTACACCTACTCTAGGGATAGAGCGTGTACGTAGGCGTGATTTAGTTGATACCACTAATGTTAGTGGACAGTTGAGTTTTAAATTTTTGAATCATGTACTTATGTTTGCATATAATTTGTACGTGCATGTACATATATATTTAACATTATTCTAATTTAACATAATGTACTTTTATGTACATGTGTTGTACTATCTCCAGGGCTCAGTGCATCCATCGGAGAAAGATTCTCACTCAGAGGGTCACTTGACTCGCAGCTGACATGATGACCAGGCTACCAATGCCTAGACATTTCTAGACATTTCTAGATATGTGTAGACATTTTCATACATTACATTTGACATGTGATCTACATGTTTTCAGATATTTTTATCTATACATTTGCACATGTTTGATGATATATATTTATGGACATGTTTACATAGACATTTGCATACATTACATTTGACATGTGATATGCATGTTTGTGGACATTTCTATATATATTTTCTCATGTGTTTGATGATGTATATATTTATGGACATGTTTGTAGACATTTGCATGTTTGATGATACTTTTGTAGACATGATTTATGTTAAATGATGATACATTTATGGAATTGATTACATGTTTGATTCAATACATTTATGGACATTTATATATTAGATGAGCTATATAAATTTGTGGACAAATTTATGTTTGATGATACATGTATAAATACATGGATTGAACAGTATGTTTGTTTATGATAAATTTTTGGACATTTATACATTTGATTCAATACATTTATGGATGTACATCCACTGTCTAGATAATATTATATGTTCAAGATTACATGGTTCATTTAAGTTTGATTGTGGTTCATTTAAATGTTTAAAATTATGGAGCTCATGTGTGTGTGTGTGTGTTGTTTGATTAAACACATCTAGTTCGTGTATGTTAGATTGTGGACATGTTTCATTTATATTCATTAGATGCACGTGCATGTATGAAAGTTATAGATACATAAATAAAAATATATTTATAATAGATTGGAATACATGTAATCACATTGGATAGAAGAATTTAATTAACTCATGTAATAATTTATTGAACTATAACTTAATGAATATATATCTAGATGAAAATATACTTGAATAATTTATGGATCTAACTTACATATTTTAGGAAATTTCAAACTATAACAAGCAATTTTTTAATCTGAAAGATAGTGTATAAAGTTTGATAACTTGAAAGATTTCCATTTAGCATAAACTAGTCATAAATAAAAGTAGACTAAATATATATAGAGAGAGATCATTTGTTAAGAACCACATGTTGAAATTAAAATTTGTTCAATGAAAGAACTATTAATTTAACTTGCATATTTATTTTAAAACAATTAATACATGAACATAGATATATAGTGAATTTAGGTCTTCAAAATGAACTGTAAGTTCTTGTCCATATTTTTCATACCACATCAAATGGTTCATCTCGCTCTTCAATCACATGTAATATTCTCTGATCATCATCACTATCTAGTCTCCACTTACGACATCCACGTGCATGTGGAATTGAATGAAGAGATAGGGTGGTAGCAATTACTTGGTGGCTATACTGATATACCTTGTTCTCAAGTTGATAATCAATAAAGTGAATCCAATGTTGAACAATCTTGACTTGTTTGAGATATGTCCCTTGCACTACAACTAAACTATGGGAAACAACATTCCACAGTAAGACATAACATTTTCAAGGTAAATGTAACCTACATAGTTCGTGTATAGCATTTTCATTGAGATAAGACATGACATAAATAAAAAATATAAATTGAATGTTTAAATCACTCAAGGTACTTGACATACATAACAAATTCAAAATTTAAATATATTATAAAGTTAAACCTGTGGGAAACAACATTCCATCACTTGTTTCTAGCTTTATTAGCTTTTGTCTCTCTTCTGTGCAACACAATAAATAATAACTAAAGTCTTCTATATTTCCAGCTTCTGCTATGACTGCAAAAACATCTCCTGCACCAAATTTACATGGAAAATTTGTAATTTAAAATTTAGAGATACCTTATATAAATTATATATATGTACATGTACCTTTTTAATCAATCCTAAAATATGGTCATAATCAATTGAAATCAAAGGAATGTCTTCAAAGATTTCATCCTCATCTTCATTGTATGTGTTGGTAACAACTAGTGACACCAAATTCTATCCACTAACATATCCACATTGTTGGTTCTTACAATTCTCACAATCTCCCAACATGCACTCATAACAAAAACAATAGTAATCCCTAGTGTGCAACATCCATGTCTGGCTCTCTGTACTCATGACACAATGCAAAGATCTTGTTTTCTCTACCTCTTGCATCCATGCATTGATCTTCTATCCACACCTACAAATTTATTATATTATACATTATAAATATAATAGAAATATTTAAATTCAAACTAAAATAAACAAACTCATGTACACATGATATATGAATATATATAAAGTATTAAATTTTCAAACAATACATACCTGATATCTCCCAAAACAATCTATGTGGAATGTATCAGTTTGTTCCTGAAGATGTGCTGACCTCATTTGATGTAAAGTGTATCTTACACCATTCTACAACATCATGTACATATTTTATATGATCTCCCACATAATTCATTTGATGCTTTCTTAGAGCATGTTTGATGCAAGCTCCTGCGCCATCATGTTCACCCTTTCCATGCCTACTCTCAAAGAAACTCAAACATGTGGTATATTGTCATTTCGATGATATCTACATAGTGCATAAAATGGCCTTGATGATTTGAATTGTGATGTATATCCATCTGACTATACAAAATTCTTTTCAATTTTTACACGCCTGCTTGCCAAATAGTCAAAAAACTTCTTAAAGCAATGTTCTACAAAATGTGTGCCATGTTCTTTATCATCACTAATATAAAAGTGATATTCTTTCTTAATGACTCATGCTTCAAATGTACTGTCAACACCATCCAAATCCAATTGTGCATGATGATAACAAATATGCACCATAATAGTGATCTGCTCTAAAAAGTAATATTGTGATTGAATCTCTTTTTGATGTACAAAAGGGTAATTTTCTACAAAGTCGACAACTGATAAAACTATTCCAGATGGGAAAGTATCTCTTAATGTTTGAAATTGTTGTGCTTGCCACTTAGCAAAAAAAACATAATGTATGTATGGTTGTATCAATTATGAAAATTTTCCATAAATGTTCCAATAGGTATCTCCTCTTCTACATAATCTAACCTTGTGGATTCTTTCCCATTTTTTATTTGAAACTTTAAGTACTTGTAACTCTTGCAATTTACCAACTTTGTTGGGTCAATATCTTTGTTTCTCAAAGGCATTTTAGCCAAATTTCCACATGTTTCGCAAAGTCCTTTTATGTAGTTTATTTGACCAATTACATTATCATCATCTGATTTATCACATAAGATGGATACTATGAATTGACTTGCTTGTTTAGGAGATGCATTTACAAAACCTGTTAGTGTATTACATTGTTACCTACCGTTACTTACCGGTAGTTATGATCGGTTTCATATAACTGGACCGGTAGTTATGTTATTGGTAGTTTTCCCAAATAATATTTATACTTGGATTGTATCCTGCATGTGACATCAATAAAACATTTTATTCAGATATTTCTCCATTATATGGTATCAGAGCACATGGTTAAATCATAATGATTTGAAGATGTGGATCCATTGAGTTTCAGGCCTGGAAGAAGACTAGTATTTTTATCCTATGTGAATGTGTAAAGAGAAGAGTTTAATCCTATGCCAGTAGGCCGAATTGCTTGCTTTTGTAAGGTAGAGAAGCATGTGGAGTGCATAGGTGCAAGGGCATTGTCTCTATGGCCACTATTCTAAAAATCTTCCCCTACTGAATATTGAATCATGTTCACCGCTATTCTAAAAATCTTCCACTATTGAATATTGAATCTTGTTCACAATGCTTATATGCTCTGGTTCACTTTAGTGATCTGTTAGATTTGGTTTGCCATATAATGGATTCTTGATCAGTTTCCCAAATGATTACCTATCAATAGGGCAACTTATCTGGAAAGACTTTGTCTGAGATATGGTAGAGAAAGGGAGATATCTCAGTTAGTCGGCATTGTTATATTTGTGAGCATTCTTTCTGTGGATTATCCAGTGGTATGATTGCACTATTCTACGTGGAGGATGAGGTGTTGGAGCATGTTGAGCCTGAATACAAGATCTCCTCGCCATTTGAATAAAGTTATATCCAATCTTCATTGTTGGTGTAAGGAATGAAGATGATAAAGACGTGGTGATTTGTGTATGCTGAGTTGATGTGGGCACCAGAACTCTAAATGGATTTTCAAATTGATTTATTCCAGAGAACCACAATCTTGTTGTGTATAGGAAAAGATTTGTAAGTAAACCTAAAATTCACTCAAGTGGATGCATATGTGACTATTCAACAAGCCTTGCATGTAAATGTGTGTAGTGGAGTTGGTATATGAATTTTATTGCAATAGGTCATAGGATCAAAACTATGAAAGTGGAGTTATAAGGTGTGAAATGAGAAGTAGTTGAACTTAAATAAGTTGTTAAGATTTTCATTGTAAGGGTCTATTTTGGAGGTAATTGTAATTGGATTTATTTAGAAGATGCATGTGTTTTAGTTTGAATATGAATTTTGAAAATACTATAATTGGGAGATATAAGGTATTCTAGTCATTTCATATCCACTGAACATTGTCTGAGTTTTAGATATCTTTCTTGAGGGAGGAAAGAAAATCTTCGTTCTAGTTATTTATCAAAATAAAGGTGTGTTTATGGAGGTATAAGGTTGATTAGTGTATGGGTCTATCAAAGGTTCTTTTAATCATGAATGCACATATGTCAAAGATAGCTTATGCTTTTTGGGTCATTTATACTACACCTGATGAGGCCTCCAAAGACTCATCCAAGACATCAGTTGGTTAAAGTGTAACAGGGTCATATTGGAGGCAGGCAGCATTAGAGGATGGAGGATTTTCCATCATCTCAAGTTAGCTTCTCGCTTTGAGATGATGCTTTGCATGAGAAGCATTTTTTGTTTTGGTTGTTTTGCTTTTCTTTGTTGATGCTGACGGATTTGAAGAATGTATGTTTTGTGAAGATTTTGTTTTCGAGACAGGTTTGGGATTTGGTGTTGAGCTCAATATGGATTGTTGTCCAATGAGCTTCAAAGAGTATATGATCGAGAATTATACCCTTTAGTGATCACTAGACAATGGCAGAGATCTGTCGTATCTCTTAGGGTTCATTGTCGAATAAATCAAGACTCTGTGATTTGAGAGTTTGGCACTAAAAATCTCAAGAACATAGCTTGAAGCTATGCCTTTCTGAGGGTAGACAAGATAGCATGATGGAGCCCTGCTTGGTTCAGGATTTGTTCCTTGGGAGAAGATCTTCTATAAAATATGTATTCATATTATGTAATCAACTTTGTTGAGTATGTTAGCATTCAGGGGGGGTCCCTTGGTACTATTGCAGGAACAATGTAATAAGGGGGGGAATGTTAGCGTATTACATTGTTACCTACCATTACTTATCATTACTTACCAGTAGTTATGTTTCTGGTAGTTTTCCCACATAATATTTATACTTGGATTGTATCCTACTTGTGACATCAATAACACATTTTATTCGGATATTTCTCCATTAAAACCATCACTTTCTTCTCTAATCTTTCAAAACACCTGATAGTAGAGATCAAATTCAATATGATAACGACAACAACAAGTTTCAAAAACCTTGTTTTTCTTCACATAATATGGCCTTAACCTTTCAAACATTGTTTTCCCAATCTTTATATGAGGATTTGAATTACAAAACATTACATACATCTCATGATGTGTTATGTCTAACCAATGTTTTGTATGTAGATCATGACTATTGGGCCAATTATGTGTTTGATAACATCTCTACTATTTGATGAAGGATGAGTATGGTTGTTCCAAAAGGTTGAGATCAAGTTCCTAACAACATCTTGAATCCTTTCAGATTGAGGAGCTTTACACATAATTTCCCAATTGCCTTTTGAGGTACTATCATCCAATAATTTTCTCCTTTTCACATATTGTGTTAGTGTCTTTCTACTGAAACCAATCTCAGTTGAAATTGAAGACAGTTGTCTTTTTTAGAAATTTTTTCACTTAAAATAGATGTCAACATCATTCTTCTTGAAATGGACTTATCCGCAGATCGAGATTGTTTCCCAATGGAAGCCAAACCTTTTTTAACATTTTTAACAATATCTTTTTCTAGGTGTCAACCTTTCCCCTTTTTCAATAACAAATCTATACCCAACAATTGTAATGGCTCATTTAGCTTGTTACTAAAAAGTACAATTGATAACAATTGGGTTCGCTCAAGTGTATCAAGATAATTGAAATGAGCAATTATTTCCTTTCCAATTTTATTCATTGACCTCCTAGTAGTATGTCTAGGTTGTTCAGCATAAAATTTTAATTTCTCCATATCCATTTCAAGTAAATGATCTAAATTTCTATAAGAAATTTTTCTCTTCACCTCTTTAGCTAGATTCATACACTCATCCATGGTTGAAGGAAGAAATCTTGACCCCTCTCCAACGTCCATTCTTTGTACTTGGGCCTCCTCTGGGCTAACATCAACTATGTGTTCTTCAGCCTCGTTTGCTCCAGTATCTAAATTTGGGTCGACTTCATTTTTTGTACATGTTGAGCCCAGGTACACACAAAAGTCATATATACAAGAGAAAAATTTAGAATATTTAATTTAAATAATAAGCTTGAAACATCACACATCAAGGAAATACATATTAAAGAAAACTTATAATTTAACTAAGTCTTGATATGTTTTAAAGAGCCTCCATATTGAAAATTATTATAAATTAATATGTACATGTAATAACTAATATTTATGACCACAAGTGATATATATCCTCATGCACAAGTGACAAATATGAGTAAGATGTAGGTAGTTATACCATTTAGGATAAGTGTGTAAGCACAAATATTCAAGTAAGATGTACAATTTGATATATGCAATATCCTATCAGGGTGATTGCCCTCAATATGGACTGTACATATGGTAAGATAGCTCTAGACTTGAATGATTTAACAAAGTGCAATCCTTTATTGGAATATATAATCAAAATGAATTAAGAATACTTGTAAAGAAAAGATAGGGCTTATATAAGTAGCAACATAATGTAGCAAAATAGGTCTAAGATTAAAGCGAAGAGAAACCCCACCATGGATTCAAGGTAGTGAAGTTCATTAAGCTCAATGAATTCAAGAAAAATCAAATGAGATAAAAGAAATAGAGCTTTCCAAGTTAGTGCAACAAGTACTATCATCTCCATTCAAGATGAGCACAAGAAGAATTTTCCTATACAATTTTTTCTAGAGTTAACTAATGAAAAGAAGGATGAGACTAATTTTAAGGACTAACCTTTGGCTCTAAATGGAGAAGCTTACAAGATAATTAATCCAGTAGCTAATTTAGAGGTTCAACTATAAAATATGGTGACAAAATCTAAGCTAGCACAAGCAAAAGGTTCCTTTTGGTAATGTTTGGATTAGAAGCATGACACACTTCCTAGGTTTACTAACACATAACCCACTTGTTAAAGATAAAGGTGAGAAAAATAGTATAAAAGGAAGAAGAGAGAGAAGGTTGGATAGAGGGAGAGGGGTATGGAGAGTTAGAGAGGGAAAGAGATAGCTAGGGAGGGAGCGAGGGAGAGGTAGAGGTAAAGAGAGTGGGCAACCTGAGAGAGAGAGAGAGAGAGAGAGTGGTGGAGAGAGAGGGAGAGGTAGTTATCTCTAGGTAGAGGGGTGGGGTTTATAGCCAAGAATGAGGAATGACTTAAACTAAATGACATCCTAGTTACATGAAATCAATGTGTATATATTTAAGCATAAATCAAGTGGCATAGATTAAATGACATCATACTACATGAAATCAATGTGTATATATTTAAGCATAAATCAAATGATCTAGATTAAATAGAAAGAAAAGATGCATACCTTGTTTTAGTTTATAATATTTTTCAATCTTTCTTCATTTAATCTTTGTGTCTTTTCTGTGGAATGCTTTCGTGCACTCTTATTTTGTCTTGTCTTTTTGCTTCCTATCTCCTTCTTTGTAAAATATGACTTGAAAATTCATCTCTCAAATATTTTCTCCTCCCTTATGTTGCTTCTCAATTCGACTAGATGCTTATTCCCAGTTATCCCTACAAAGTAGCCATCAATGATCAACAAGATTTCTAGGCCAGAGGCCAACAGTATAGGAGATAGACTCTATAATATCTCCTCTTCTTCTTTAGGCTCTACAAAACCAAGGGGGGTATTCCCTATTCAACATCCATGAAATATGCTTATGGCTTGACTAGGATGTTGGTACAAAGCAGATAAATCCTCTTTTATGTAGACCAAAACTGTGGAATAAGTGCAAAGGGGCTAGCTCTGGGCCTATATTTAGTTGTAGACAGAGGATTTTGGTCCTAAAACTACTTCTAAAGTCCTAAAGGTTTGATTTAAAGTTTAAGTTTGATTTTATGCTTGGATGCAAAACTGAGACTTTGGGCTGCAACCTCAATACAAGACTGGATCAGTGCCTATCCAGGGCTTGGAGTCAATAGACATACACATGTGAATGGCCAACATGAACATAAACCAAAGACTTGATTTCAAGGGGATTTGTTTAGCACCTACCTTACAAACACCTCCCAAGACTGAGTATTCAGTTATCTCTGCTTACAAACATCCTCACTGCAATACACTCCTCCCAACACTTGATCTAAAACATTTAATCTACTCCTCAAGCAGAAGTAAGAAATCAAGCATTCAATATAGTAAACCTATATTCTAGAATCATGAACACCCCTTAGATGCCTAGATTCAAAAGAACACACTCGATTTGGAGACAAATAACAAAACACATGCAATATAGCATTACTCATTTAAATCAACATGAAACCAGTAAATTTATGCATGAGACATACAACATGAGACTCATAAACTCATAAGACATCCAGAACAGGGCCACCAATGAAGTTGTATTTTATCACAGCACCAAAAAATTTGTCCAGTTTTTCAACAACCACAAATGAGTAACACCACCTGCTATATACAACAAGGAAGGTGCACTTAACATTGAAAGTACATGGTTGACTCAAAAAATTGCTAGATACAGTGCATCCTAAGAAAATGGCGCTCAAATATTGAATGCAGCAAGTGGGAGAGGAGACAGGGAGATCTTGAGCCCTACGCCACCACCTGGGGATTCACATCTTCAATCGGGTACTTGATCCATCCACACCTTCGCCCATACCCTGTAACATCCGCCATTAATGGCATACCAACCCGCGGCCTTGGGAATGCAGTGGACTGTGCATTTTGCAACTTCTCCCGCTAAGAAATATGACCCTGATATTTCAAATCATGTGGGAACCAATTATCCCACATGCACCCCGCAGCGACCTTCTCAACACCTTATATACTAAGTCATGAGAATATATGATGTCGGTGATTTTTCTCTGACGGCACCAGTATAAACCTCATCATGATCCTCCTGCATGATGCCCCGATGTTCAATATCACCATGACGTTAGCGAACCACCTGCTGAACTCGCCTGGCATGAAATATCACCTCGATATTCTATTGGCCCCTGATGACATCACCATCATATTGCAATATCAGGGGGATCTTCGTAAGATGACCGATGTTGGAAATATGACCCCCTCGAACCTTGATGATGTCACCATCATACTGACAAAATAAGGTGATATTCAGAAGATCACCTGATATTTGGAATATCACCCCCTTCGCAAAATGTCTGGTTTCACTGTAGCTTCGTTGTAATATTGGGGTGATCTTTGAATATGACTAATATTTGGGATATCACCCCCTCCTTTGGGATATGATGAAGCCGTTAGACAAGTAGACATCAGCCTCATGTAAAATTTGACATCAGCAGCATCGGGTGATAAAAGAACGTTGGGGTGATCTTAACAAAGATCACCCGATATTTGAAACATGATGATGACTCCCTCCTTTGGAAAATCAAGTTATATTTGAAATATGATGAGGAGGCCCAAAGACTTAGAACTTTTTTGGATTTTTTGGGAAGGCACCTGCATGTTAATTGCTTGTAACCTGACTGTTCATGTAGGCGGTAACACCTTGTAGAACAAAAATGCGAATTTATCTTGTTATATTGATTTAAAAAATGAAAAAAAAAATCCTATTTATATGCAATAGGAAAAAAATTAAAACAATTTAAAAAAAGTGATTCTACCTTCAAACAAAGGTCGGCCATTAAAAAATTTAATATTTTTTTAATTTAGGGGACCTTCATTTGAGGGTAGTCGTTGCGACATTGTTCGCACCATGTTTGGTTCTTCGAATGAAGGACATCACCTACCTTTGTTTGACTTAGGGATCTTCGAATGAAGACCCTTATTAGTCACCTTCCCTCCTCCCCTTGCAATTTTAGATGCAAAATTTTGGCTTTCAAATCTTGAGTTGAATGTCCAAATGGAATCACCTTGCCAAACCAAGTTGGAGGATCGTAGTCCTCGAAACGAGCTTTCCAACAAGTATAGTTTTGATATATTTTGATTTTATTATGATTTTTTTTTAGTTTTACTAAACATAGGTTTTTCACCGAACATCAAGTTCTCTGTTCTGATACATGTGGAAAATTAGTAAATTAGTGAAAAAAATTTCTAAAAAATATCTACGCCCTAGGTATTGATATCCTTGTTTCAACAAAAAAAAAAAATTGAATTTCGATACATACAGAAAAAGTTATGTTGGATGGAATATGCCTATGTCTAAATTATAAATGGTTTGACTTCAAAACTTAATTAAAAAAAATAGTCAACAAAACATTATGAAACCAAATGCATCCTCTAGATATCAGTGTTACCAATCTAAATTCAAAAGAATCAAAATTTTGTCCTTTGTAGAAAAAAAGTTATGTGTGATAGAATACACATCAGTGTAAAAAAATGTTGTTTACTATTAAAAACTAGTTATCAAAGGAGACGCAAAAAAATTTACAATTTAATTCCAAATTTTTTTAAAAATATATATTTAGAATCTATAGACAAAATCTCACAAATCACTACTTCGTATCATCTTCAAATTCCTAACGGTTTAGCGGCTATAGGTGTCAGAAAGTGAAGATTTAGTTCAAAATGTTGATTTCCATGTCAAGTTTGGCTAAAAAGTGTAAACCATTATTGTGGGATAAACAATCATGTAATTGGTATCAGAGCCAAGTGCCTTTGAGAAGCCTAAAAGCTGAGGTAAATCCTATACTTGAACACATGGAATCTAAAGCTATGGATAATGATGCATTCATTCCTAAACCAGATCTTGAAGCAATGGAACCTGGAGGTTGGGACTTTGATCCAAATGAGTGTGAAGTGGACCTTGAAGGGGAGCTCAAGTCATCCCTTGATGATCTAGATGAAGCAAAAGAACTAAATATAGAATATGAAGATATGCTTGAGAAAGGAAAGTACACAATTGACAAATTGAAGACAAAATCAAAAGAAGAAATTGGCAAATTGAAATCTCAAATAAAAGAAGATACTTGAAGGTGACATAAAGCTTAAGGAGGAAAAAGATATGATCTCTAATTTGAAAGTCATGGTTGAAGAAGGCAAGAGGATTGAAGATTGTTTAAACATCAAGCTCAATGAGAAAGCTGCTGAATGTTCAAAACTTGAGGAAGAAGTTGTCACCCTGATGAAAGAATTGGAAAAGGCAAAAGAACATATTGACAAGGGACTAAAACTGAAAGGAGGATCTGAAAATTCTTGATGAGATAATTAACTCTCAAAATCCAGCAAAAGAAAAATTAGGCCTTGGTTTTGAATTTAAGGGGAAAAATCCTATAATCAGTCCTTCTAGTAATTTATATGATAACTTCCAATCAGAAGGAATGAGTGAAACAAAGAAGGAAGAGACCTGCACTAAAGATCCTAAGAAGAATACCTCTAGAGATACAAGAGAAGATGGATTCACTCCTATCTGGAGACAAAGGAAGAATAAGAAGAAGAATTTTAGAAAGCCTGCACCTAAACGAACTGCTTATATCAGGTATCCTCAAGCTTTCAATGGTAATTGATATGCTTGTAGTAAATTTGGTCACAAGGTTGTTGAATGCAAAAGCAAGATGAATTAGAATTCATTTAGGTCCCCTGGGTACAATGCTATAATCTCTCATGGTCAGTATCATGCTTGCAACAAAGTTAATCATAAGGCTAATGGATACAGAAGCAAAATGATGAAGAATAGTTTCATGAATAAGAACAATGCTATGACCCCTCAGTTCTTCTATGGTTATTGTTAGACATGTAACAAGTATGGTCATAAGGCTGCTAACTGTAGATCTAATGTAAGAAGCGGTGATTATGTTCCGTAGTCCAATACCACCTGCTACAATTGCAATAAAATAGGACACATTGCAAGTTCTATAGGGGAAAGAGTGCAAGGTCCTCTACTACTCAAAGAAGATTGATATTGTTTAGCAAAAGAAGGAAATGAGTAAAGTATGGAAGAAGAAGGAAGAATGTGAAGTTTCTAGACCTTTGCCTAGTGCAGATGGATCCTTCAGTAACTAAAAATTTAATGTACTAATTCAGGGGGAATTACAACTGCAAGTTTCTTCAAAACCCTTGAAAGAATAAGATGTTGAAATCCTCAGCATTCTAGCTAAAATGTTATGAACATGTTAAGATGATGATATGAAGAGGTTTGATCAAATTTCCAGAGCAGTTGAGTGGTTTATGGAGGATTACTGAGTGCTAATGAGATTCTGCGTAAGAAAATGTTGATTAGGTCAAAACAAAGAACACATTTAATGTGGAGCAAATTTGGTTGGTAAGAAGACTATATAGGCAATGTTTGATCACTTGTGCAAAAAAGAAGAGAAAAAGATTCTGAACAGAGCACTTGTGCAAACCCTATTCACTGCATTTTCATGTATTTCTTTTTTTTGCTAGTAAAACCCTAGTTCCTGAAGTTTTTATCATGGTGACACTAGTTGTTATAGATATTGTTGAGAGGCCAAGGCCAAAATTCAAGAAGTACCCATTCAAATCCACTAAAATAGATAAAGATGTTGCATTTTCATATGTTCCCACAAATGTATTACACACTAAGGATGTTCGGATATATATTCATTCACAAATAGATAAATATGATCATCTAAAACTAGAATAGTTCAGGAATGACAACCTATTGGGAGATGACTTTCAGCTAAAACCATAATTTGCCAACATTGTTGCAAAAGGACTTGATATCTGGAAGGGTTTTCCAAACTTCTAGTATGAGGAAGTATGGGTTAAAATTTCCCTAAGTAAGATACATGGAGACTTTTTTTGCCTAGATCGGCCATATCTGATTACCAAGGATGCCATCAAAGTTGTGACTGGACATTGCTCCTCTAGACTGGTGTCAGTTTTGAAATCAGTTAAGAATGAGGAAGTGATGAAGCTAACTGGAGCAAAGTTTGACAAGAGGACATTAACAGTAGATGATATTGAGGATTTGGGGGTCCGATATGCAACAATGAACATTGCATACAATATTTACTACACCAATAGGGAAAACTCTACCTCTACAATAGCAATATATACATCTTATCAAATGGTCAAAGAAGGAAAAGATTATGACCTATGTGAGCTCCTGCGGCAACAATTACTAGATAATCTAAAAAGGACAAAAGAATCAAGATACAAATTTTGGTATGGTTCTTTGATCATATGTCTTATGCTTTACTTTTTGAAATAATTGTCTGGTATGAAGGGCATGATCTGGAGAATAGATACTCCAGTTGCCCACCAAATTAAGAATTATATGCTTAGCTTCCCGGATCATGAGAACTTGACACCATGTTCTGGGATTTTTCAAGACTTTTCAAAAGAATATGCAGATGAGGGAGAGAATTCCATCAAAAGTTGTCAACAAATATAAAATGATATAACATTCATATTTGATAAAGATAACTGTTATTTGGAGGATGTTGAGCCAAGAACATTCAAAATCACAACCTTGCCATATGAGGTTTCTGAGTTTGATTTGGTAGGATATGCTGACATGATATTCAATAAGCCAAAGGATCCCTCTATTGGAAGGTTTGGCACTTATGATGAAATTGTTAATAAATCAGTTAGAACGGAGGTAGAGGAGAATGCAGAAAAGGTGAAGGCTAAGGCAGAGAAAATGAAATCTAACCTAGAAGACCTGCTTGGGTCTCTTGAAGGCTCTTTAGGAGAAGCACAAACTCTTCCCACTGCACATATGCCTAGAAGAACTTGAGCAGATCAGTATCTACTACATCTATCTCTTCTGTCCCTTCTGGATCATCACAATTACCTACCAAAAGAAGTGCTACTGAAGTTCCTGAGCAAACTCAGGCTATGGAAAAGAAGAAACCTAGGCAGAAGAGACAAGCAAAAAGAGAAAAGATAAAACTAGTTAACATAAAAGATGTTGAAGATGTTGAAGAAGAGGAAGAAGAAACTAAAGTTTTGAAGAGAAAGAAGAGAACAAGAGAAGAGGAAGAAAATGAGGAAGAAGGAACATCCAAAGAAAAAGGAAAAGGAAAAGAGAAGAAATCAAAAAGAACTCCTCCGGTAATAGCTAAACATGTGCCTCTACAACTTGAGGCTACCATAAATGCAATTACAGAGCATGGTGCACTGAAAGGTGTTTCTGATCTCTATGATGAAATGCCCCCAGATGACAAAGCCACAATTAAGAATTCTATAGTGATGTACATGATGGGCTTCAACGTATTCCTAATTGAGATCATTGATCAACTCTCCACAAGTCTTGCAATTATACTCACTGACAGGAGGAATAAAGCCATGGCTAAAGAGGTTGAGATGAGGAAACAAGATATTGAAAATATTGATTCTTCGATCTCTGATGAAGATAAAATCAAGGTTTCTCAAAAACAAGCCCAAGAATTTAGAAGAAAAAGAAGGATAAACATCCTTGTGGGAAAAGACAAGGAAGAAATTGATAGATTGGAGAAAGAAACCATACAGAAAACTGCAAAGATTCTTGAAGAATTGAAAAATGCTAAGGTGATAGTTGGGGAACAAGTTCCTCTAGAAATACCAGATGAACCCCTTTAAGACATAGATTTGTCAACATTTGAAGATGTTGTGAGTGGTAATATGGGTGAGAAAGATGATAAACAAAATAAGGAGACTGATCCTCCAAAGAACATTGAAACTCCAAAGGATCAAGATAAAGTGAACATTCCTCCTCCTAATAACACAGAAGCACAAAACACAGAGGGTCAAGATAAAGGCAGCACTTTGCCTCCAAGAAACACTGATTCTAATGTAGAGCATGACCATTCTTCTCCAGAGAATACAGGGAATGATGAAGAAAGAAAAGAAGATAATCCTGAGAAGAAGTGGGAAGAGGAACAAAAGAGTGAGGAGAGACAAGATAAAGATGACCAGGATAAGACAAAGGAGAAAGAACAAGATGAAAAAGACAATGATGAAACATAAGATGAAAAGGTTGGTGATATAGATTAGAGTTCCTCATAGACTAATTCTTTCAAGGACTTGTTGGACTTGCAAATACAATTTAAACTAGTAAATACCCCTCAACTGCTGCAAATTCCCACTCATGAAGGAAAAATTGATTTGGCAAATATTTCTCCCCTTCACAAACTACAACTTGGTGACATATTGCATGCCTCAGTAAGGAAAGATTTTTTACAAGAAAACTTGAAGAAATCCAGTGTGGTTGAGGATGCTATGAAGGTAATTCAAGAAGGGTTACTAGAGGTAATCGTTGACTCCTCTCTACCTCTAGAGCAAAAGCTTAAGTTATTAATGGATTCTTTCAAAGACCATTCTTCCTACATTGAGCCAAAAGTAGAACAAGAGGCAACAAAAAGAATAAATGATAAGAGGATGGCTAAGATGACTGATAAATGTGCTAAGGCACATAATAAACTGAAAGAAAACTTGAAGAAACTTAAGAATTGCATTGATGAAGCCACAAAATTGTATTTGTCCTGCCTAAAATGGCCAAGTTCCACAAAGAGTACCAAAGCTCAAATTGGCCGAAACATATGACTTTTCAAAGGACAAGAATGGGGTAATCAGGGCACAAGTTGAAAATCTTCATGCATAGTTGTCTCAATTATAGGACCAAAGAGAAAACTTGAAGAAATAATTTGGTCAAATGAGGGAGGTAGTAAATATGAGACTTGTTTCATTGTCTAGCTTACTAGGGGAAGTAGAAAAGGTTGATCTAAAGATGAAAACTCCAAGAAGCATAGAAGAAGCTGAAGAACTATGTATGAAATGTGAATGCAAAAATCATATGCTTACCTCAGAAAGTACCAACTGGACATCCACTCTCACACAACTCAAGGTAATTTACAAAGCCAATATACCTTATAAATGAGTTGTAAGAGTAATATAAATAAGACAAATTTTGATGTATATAATCTTGCAAAGGACAGTAGTGTCATATTATATACATAGCATATATTTTGAGGTATCTCTATCTCAGGGGAGTACTGTTTGTAGAAATCATTTTGTAAGGGGGAGTCTATACAATTTTTGAATTGATATAAGAAGAGTATATCAGGCCCTTGGTCCTTGATGTCAAAGGGGGAGAGAGAGAAATATATATCTAAGGGGGAGTATATGTTGCCATCAATGATAAAGGGGGAGATTGTTGGCAATATGTGTTGTCATTGATGTCAACATAGTATATGGCAATATAAGGACAAACTTGTATAGAGGTTGTATATAGAAGAAGGAGAGCCTGATGGATAGTGGAAGATTTGAGAGAGATGGTTTTACTTAGTTAAAATCTAAGGCAATTCAGTCCGGAGACTTAGCAGATGGAGTGAAACCAGTCCAAAAGAAGAGAAAATTATCTAAGTATGATGTGGTGGTCAATCTTGTGTCTAAGCATGATGTATCTAGGTAAACACTCATGTCCTAACATGTTTCCTATATTCCCACCTTTATATCTCATCATCTTGGAGTACCGCATTTAGTAATAAGTAGTAGAAATTTGACTAAGGCATTCACAATGCATATCCTAAGGCAGAGTCACAATGTTTTGGTCTGCATTTCTCCACAGAGTAAGATTTAGTCTTGCAATTTAGAAGATAAGTCTATCCTACTATTAACATGATATATTCAAGATTTCAAGTCACCACACCTTCAGCAAAAAAAGTTACAAGTGACAGAGTATTGGTTACTGCTTAGATAGGGTAAAGCAATGGTAAAGACCTATTGGAATGCTCTGCATTCCTCTGGAAGAAATTGTTTAGTCATGCGGTTTTGAGGACAAGCTCAAGGATGTATAAGGTATGCTATATTGAAGCTTCAAGTGGTCTAGTGGTCTGCAAAGTTAGCATTCAAGTAACAGAGGTAATACAGATTGTTCTGGAAGCTTCAAAACACATGTTTAAGTATTTGCAGAAGATGAAATACATATAGATCAGCCATAAAAGACTGTGCAAAGGCTATACATGCTCCAATACACCTCAATTTTGAACCGCACACAAATATCTCTTATTTTCAGTACCACACAAGAAATAAAAGTTTGTTAATGAAGAATTGTATATCATTGTTCTCCGAACTCCAATATACCTTAGTACAACTATTGCTTTTCTCTAAAAATGATAGATGAGGATGTACAAATATAGGAGTATGCATGTCATGATGTTTAAGTTCATCTATAAAGGTTTCAAGGTTTTTGATGTATTGCAATGCTATATCTTGTATAGTGGAGTATCACAATTAGTCTGGAATACTCTATTTCCACTAGTTCATCATATCTCTTGTCTTTCAGATGTATAGATTGATCTAATACTTTAGTAGAAAGGTGGTTGAATTATGTTAACATGGTACAATGTTAAATTCTTTGTTTTCATGATGTTTTTGGCTTCTCCCTAGAGGTATGAAGATAAACAGTTAGCAATGATTATACAATTTGGGCCGATAGACTAGTTTCTGTTATATGCGGTGGATCCTGGTCAATTGTTTTAACTTTGGAAGATGTGAAGTGATGTTCCTTGAATCCTTTCATGAATTATTGAGGTTTGCAACAAGTTTCCTTAACATATTAAATGTATTGAAGCCCACCCTTGAAGAGTTACACATTTCATCTAACGGTGCTTAATATGATGCCGACCTAGTAAATGTTTTGAAGTGTTGTGGAGGATATTTATAGAAGACAAAATTTATTTGTGATGAATATAGGAGTGTGAAAACATGACAGAGAAGAATAAAAAAATATGAAGTGTGCAGAATCAGTATGATGGAGTAATTATGCAGAAAAGAGGACTACAATTTCAGCATGAGTTAGATGTCTTCTTCATAGCAGTTCATAGTTTTATTTATATCATTGTAATTCCTTGTAGTAGTGAGCTTATTTTAGGGAGTATTAGCTTCCTTGGGTTGTAGCCCTAAAACAAAGTTAGCAGGGGGGTAAGTGCAAGAAGTTGGGTCCACTTTTAGTGGAAGCCTCAGCACAAAATATTTTCAGAAATGATGGATTTTGGCAATATGGTTGACAAACATTTTTTTAGAATTTTTGGATGAAATTAAAACCCATTTAAGATGACAATGTCTAGTTTTAAATTTTTTTTTTTTTTTAGTTTTGGACATATTTTTGTATTTATTATTTATTTTTTAAACAAAAAGCTTCAAATTTTTTTATGAAAAGGACTTTGGCAATATGCCTGACGACTTTTTTAAAAGAAATTTTTGACAAAATTAACATCCATTATAGATGAGATGGTGTAGATTTCAAATATATAATTTTTTTTACAATTGGATTATTATTTCTATTTTTCACTTAATTTCTAATGAAACAAGTCCATAAACTTGAATTATTAGAGTTTTTTAGTATTTTAATAACTTTTTTATTAAAATAATTTTTTGAAAAACAAATTGTACGAAAACATACTTCAGACAATTCTTTTCAATTTGGAAAAAAGGAAATTCAAAAAATGTGAAGTTTAGGTCATCTTATGCGTGACGTACATGATTTTTCAAAACACTAAATATGGCCAATAAAAAATTAACAAAAAAAATCTATTCAATAGAAAATTACAAAAAAGTATGGAAAACATGCTTAAGTGAGTTAGAAATCTTTTCCCAAAAGGATTTAGAAAAATATGATTATTTAGGTCAAAATATGGATGACGTACACGTGCATGGTATAGTAAAACAAAGTGACTTTTAAACAGTGGTTTTTATAAATGCCTATTGAAAATCAATTTGTATTATCTGGGTATTCAAATAAATTACATACTTGGAAACTAGACTCCAAGTACTACATTTTATGATTAATGACATTTTTCAAGATTCTATCTCTAAGTGCTTCAAATTTTAAGGTCAAATGTGACAAATTCTGAAAATCAGGGAAAACACTTCCAATTTTTGGCCAAAAAGTGGACTCAACTTCTTGCCAGCACTTAGGGAGTTGTAGCTTCCTTGGGTTGTAGCCCTAAAACAAAGTTGTAAACATTTATATAGCAGTGAGCATTATATTGTGAGTTAACACTCACTGTGGTTTTTCCCATTTTTGGGTTTTCCACGTAAAAATCTTGGTGCCTTTATGTTGATTCTTGTGTTGCATGATTTACTTTCTATTCTCCAAGTTATTTATATTTTATCTGCAAATATATGTTTAAGTTTTAGTGTGTGCTTATTCACCCCCCTCTCAGCACTTCATTGTGTTCAACAGGTGTAAATATAAATTTACACCAAAAAACTCTTACTCAAGACAATCTCCTCAAAAGAGGATTCCACTTTCCTAATAAGTTCCCTATGTGTTTGTCTCAAGAAGAGATAGTTAACCACTTGTTCTTACATTGCATATTTTGCAAGGACGTTTGGGAGGCTACTTTCTCCAAGTTTGAGATTCAGTGGATAATGCCTAAGGACCTCAAGACTATTGTGGGTTGTTGGAATGGTAATTCTCCTTTTAAGCACCCTGTCATAAGAGAATTGTGGAATCAAACTTCTCTTCATGCGGCCTAGGGCCTATGGAAAGAACATAAAATAACATGATAATAAAAATTTTAGAGACACTAGCAGGAATGTGATGAATGTCTTGCATGATATGTATACTTCCATTCAAGAGAATGTGAATGTTTCTAATACAAATAAACTGAAAAATCAACCATCTATCTAGGAGGTTAAAATAAGAAAGAATTGGGGTGTAAGAAAAGATCTTTTTTTTTACCTAAATTAAAAGGCCTTGATTTGGAAATGTCCTCAAAAGGGGTGGATGAAGCTTAATTTTGATGGTTGTTCAAATGGAAATCCTGGGTTGGCTGATTATGGTGGCATTATCGTGGATGACAAAGGTGTCATGTTGGTAAACTATGCAAATTATATAGGAATGAAAATTAATGAGGTAGAGGTCTGGCCATCTAGTAGGGGATTTAAAGAGATTTATACAAAGGTGTTTAATAACTAGAAATTGAGGGGTACTCAAAAATTATAATAGAGTTTATAAAGAATGAGGATTCCCCAAATTGGAAGATTAGGGACTATATTAAGGAGGTAAGGTCTTTATTGAAATATTTCAAAAATTATAAAATTGATCATATCTTTCATGTAGGCAATAAGGTCTTTGACTGTTTGGCTAATATTGTCCTAGGGTGTAAGAATTAGACTCATTGGACAACTAGAAATGATCTTTCGATCTTGGTGGTTAACATTTTAAATGATGATGAGGTGGATAATCAAGGTTAATAATCACATGGAAATGACTATCACTATCGTTGATATGTATGTGTTAGTTAAGTTGGATAACAATAGGAATTTAAATTATTGTAAACAGTTGATTACGAAAGGCAAACATGTGTGGAATAATCATGATTTTAAATGTATTCTTCAAGCCACTCATATAAGGGTTTAGTTCATCATGAATACTAGATGTACTTACCCAGATTCGTATGAAGTGCTCAATCAAACTTTCTCTTATTATAAATACCCTCTCAAATGTGGAAATAGATGCTTTTCTATCTCCAATTTAACTTTCAATATTCTCAACAACCAACTAGCTTCCCCTATATTTTTTTACTAGAACAACATGGGTGGCAAAGAGTTAAGATAGAGCCTTCCTCCTACACAAAATTATAGAAAAAAAAACAAATTTGGGATATTTTGTGTAGGTTGTTCAACTGGGGAAATAATATTCACGTATTCTGAAGCTATGATAAACCAAGAAATGGGGGTGAGTTTCCAAGGAATAAATGTTCCAAGATTGGTAAGAAGTAAAGAAAAGGAGTTCATTGATTCCTTTCTAGAGGAGGTTGTCTTTGGTTAGGCATCAGAATGGTTAAAAGAGGGTTGTGTTGCCATCACCTTGGGATAATGTAAGTTGGTATTTAATTAAATATTTTACCTTGGAAAGAAGGTTCTCAATTGTGCATGGTTATCACTTTCCCCTATTCAATCATTCAAGGCATAAGAATTTGATTAGATTTCTTTTTTTCCTATTGTCCTCTTTGGATTTTGTATAAATAATGGTGCTTCTCCTCCTCATCACCAAGGGATGATATATTATCTCTACCAATATAATCTTAGTCTTACCCCTATCTTACTTCCTATTGGAACCATTAATATAGACCCTTCTTCTACTGTTAAGTCTCTAGATAATCTTTCTGATCCTAACCCTATAGGCAAAGGTATGAAGAAGAGTACCCCTACCCCTGAGGACCCTAACAATGACCTTCCCATTACTATTGAGTCTCTTGCTAAGCCTCCTACTCCTACTCCTCAAGGAAAGGGTATGAAAAAAATCTCTCGTGTCCTTGTTGACCCAAGCCTCAATGTGCCTTCAACTCATACTGCTATTTACATATATAATTTTAATCCTACCTTGAGAACTCTAGCACAAAAGCTTAAGATTAGTAAAGGAAAAAGGAAGAATATGGCCTCTCACACCCTTGAAAAAAATTTTATTTCCCTGAAAGAGGATGAAAATATTATTGGGTTCCTTCTAAGGTTGGACAAGTTCCCCAAAAAACCATCAAAAGTAAATTTGTTGTAGAAAAATTGGATATCAATGAATCCTTTGTTCCATAAGACTACTCTGAAGATCAAGATGGCTACTTGAAGAAGGGATATCATTCTAAGACTGTTGGGGGGAGAAGGTATACCAGGCTTTCCAAAACAAGCCAATCTAATGTTGCTAGTAGTGGGAGGAAATTTGTTAAGAAGGCTGATAATAATGAAGGTGACATTCCCCTCAAGGATGTTGAGGAGATTTATTTTGACTCTATCTCATCGCATGACTCTAAAAGTGCTAAGGATGACTCTTCAAAGGATGATATGGAGCTTGAATCCCCCTCGATACACTTAGATGATTTAATGTCTATTTCCCCTGCAAAGGCTAATGAGGGAAATGGAGATGTGTATGAGTCTCCTATCAAGGAGTATGAAGTTAATGAGGATAGCAGTATGGATAGAATTCATAGCTATAAAACTTATAATGATAAATTGGAAAAGATGGATGACAGGTTGAAAACTTTCAAAAATTAGATGAGTAGTTTTGAAGATAGTACTAATAAGGTTCATAGTTGTGAGATTTGTAATGAAAAGTGGGTGGAGATGCATGACAAGTTAAACATTTTCCAAAATAGGATGAATAAGATGGAAGAGGCTATGCATGAGATTGTTAATTTCAATGATGATATGATGAGACATGCTACTACTGGTATTGTCATTCTATGGGTTGAGCTCTAAAAATGCAAATAGATACAGGAGTTAGTTGATAAAGCTAAGAAAAAATGAAAAAGATTGATGTGCAAGTGGATGTTGGTACTAATCCATAGGAGGACAATTTGAAAACCATGTAAGGATTGGAGGGACCTTATTTCCCTTCATGGGGTCTAATTCACTCCTTTCCTTCTTTTGGAGTTGTTTTTGTGTTGTTCTTCATGTTTTCTTAGTGTTGTTATGCCAGCCAGTGGTTCTCTATTTTGGTTGTAGTGGTTTCTTTCTATCATTTTTCTACTATAAGGGATTGTCTATGATCTTTATGCTTTTGTAAGGGACTAGGACCCTTTTCCCTATTTATAATATCAAAACAATACAATCATATGACATTTAACTATATTCAATAACTTATTTATCCATCACATTATGATAAGTGACCTCAACTACATGCAAGATGTATAGCAATATCAAAACCTGTAGGTCAATGTAGAATATTCTTATAAGTATATTTTGTGTAGAAGTGAGGAAGTGGTAGCACAATATGTGTCATCCCAAAGACATTAATTTAATATTCATATTATCATAAACATCCAATCATGTATGCTACAACTTCCTAGGGCATTGGTATACTTAGTTTTACTACCATGGGTTGGCTCCACATATTTTTCTTATAGGAATCATTTTTACTACTATGGGTCAAGTCCATATTTATTCTCATAAGATCACCTCTAACTACCATGGATCAATTCCATAGGTATGCTTACAAGATCCCCTCTAAATGCCATGTATCACGTCCATAAGTATCTTGGTAGGATCCCCTTTGACAATTGTATTTTAGGTCCACCATGCTTTGTCCAGAGACTTTATAAACTTGCATCAATCCTCCTAAGTTTTCTTGTTGAAAATCCATAATCCATACATGTTTCACCACTAACTAAATATGGAAAGAGATAAATTATGTTGAGATATCAAATCTTCAAGATAAATAATAAAGCCATGCATATCCCACCTCAGATTGGAATCTAAAACTAAAGGCATATGTAAAAGTGATTCTCCCTAGGATATAACTTAGCTAACAATTCATAACTAAGTATACTTAACTTAGAATACATTCATTGTACCTTAATAACCATTCTTGAATAGATAAATAAAATCAAACCATATTCTCCACTATTTATTCCCATTAGTTCATGATAAACCAACTCAATCTATGCATGTTTAAATCTAATCGTGGTAAATAATGAAGTACAATAATACATATGTCTATATGGAGACCTATTAGAAATCAAGTAGACTATGGAAATATTACATCTTTTATACTATTATTTGCATTTTCTCATTTTAAGTAAGCCTATAGTTTAACTTCAATACTTGATATGGCTATCAAAGTTTTGTATAATTGTATATTCTCGTGTATGATTAGACTAGATAAAGTTTGTCCTATTTCAAAATTTTCATATCTATGATTTCATTAGACAAGTTAGCACTTCATAGTTCATTCAACCTTTTGCATTCAATCTATTCTAATATGACAATTGAAATCAATGTATCAATTCAACCTTGAGATACCCAAATAAGGTTATTCGTGTTTTCCCTTTAGCTAAATAACCATATTTTAGAGTTTTAGTTGAGGGTTTATCATGTAGTATCCTTATTACACATAATACAATATCATTTAATTTTAGCCAAATTTGTATAAACATGGCTAAGGTAAGATAGTTGTATGTAAACTTTACTTCATTTTTCACCCTTACATTCTATTCCATGGACTAGATTTATCAATTTGTTATAATTCATCTAATCCCCAAAAATATGCAAGATCACTGGCATCAACCTGTACAACCTCACATGTTCATAATTCCATTAATGCCTTTATATTTCCCAAAACAACAATAAAGCATGTCATTCATTAAATAAGTTTAGGAATACATTAACTATTTACTCAAGAAACAAGGTTTTTAACATCCTATAACCCTATTAATTGGTGTTGGGATAAGGTGCCATTAACCTTGTAAATCGCATTATTGTATTATTCCATTTATTATTCGTAATTACCCATAAGGGATGTACTAGTTTCACCAGCAGTGGTAAAAATTATTTACTGTCCATGGTAATTACGAAGTTACTACACCGGTAAGTGCCAGAGTTACCGGCAGTAGTTACAGGATGTCATTTACTATGGTAAATGGTAATTGGTCAAAGTGGGGTGCCGATGTGGATGAATCACCTATTTTTAGTGTTATGACACGCATCATAGACGTTGTAAGAAGGTGTAAGAGAGTCTATGACAACTATAAGTTGTCATAAGAATCTATGCCATTTATGATAGCATATGACATATCATAAGATATTGTAAGTGGCTATTTTTAGCCCCTAGGCGTTCAAGCTTGCATGGGCATCTTTTTCCAAGTGTAGGATGCATGTATGACAGCTTTCATGACCCTGTAAGAGCCTATTTTTGTCCATGGACGCCCAAGGTTGTATTGTTGACTCTTGACAAGTGTTATGAGCTTGTAAGAAGTCATTGAATGTTGCATGGGTGAAGATTCAAAGGTTGACACCCATCTTGATGTTGTATAAATTCTATATAAACCATGGCATAGTAGATGAGATAAATAACAGTCTACAGGTACCCAGGTTCTGCTGAAGTGAAGGTTGAAGGATAAAGGAAGTGAATGTATTTGTAATCTTCTTTTGTGAAGATATTACAACTTGGCCTCTTTTCTTGGTGGATTTTTTTACCCACAAGGGTTTTCTCCACATTAAACACTATATTGTGTGCTTCATTCTGCTTCTGGTATATTTCTGTATTGTGGGTTTATATTCTGTGTTGCAATCTCCATCTTTAATACTCTGTTAAAGATCATTAAATATACATTTGAATCAGATTTCTGTTGAGTAGTGTTGCTTTCATTTCTAATATCTGGTATCAGAGCCTGGTCAGCTTTAACTCTTGGGTGGTAATGTGGAAGCTGTAGCTGCAACAGGAGATTTGGTTGTGTGTGTTTTGCAGATCTTGTGTTGATATTATGGTTGTATCCACTGTTGCATCAACCTCTCAATTGGACATTAAGAAGTTCAACAGAACGGGGTATGAGTTGTGGAAGACGAAAATGGAGGATTTGTTGGAAGAAAGAAATTAGTGGTTGGTTGTCCAAAAAGAGAAGAAACTCGATGATGTCTCTTTATATGAGTGGGAAAAACTGGATAAGAAGGCACGGGGAACCATCCATTTATGTCTTTCAGATTCTGTGCTGCTGAATGTCGCAAAGGAAGAGACCACACATAAATTATGGAATCGGCTGGGTGAGATCTACCAAGCTAAGAGTATGGTAAATAAACAAAGTTGTTTTCTTTGAAAATGAAAGAGGGTGAGTTGGTTGCAAAGCATTTAAATTCTTTAAATTTGTTGATGAGTCAACTTGCTTTAGTAGATGTTGATGTTAATAAGGAAGATAAATGTATCTTGCTTCTTTGTTCTTTACCTGAATCATGGGAAAATGTCATTTTGGCTATCACTGCTAACCTCACAGATCTGAAGTTGGATGCTCTTGTTGTAGTTTTACTGGCACAAGAATTGAGGAAGAAGAATTTAGATAGTTCAGGTGATGCTCTCAGTATCAAGGGAAGGTCTAAGGAAAGGGGACCTAAAGGAGATCAGAAAGGAGCTAAGGACAAGTCCAAGGGCCAGTCTAAGACTCCTGGTAAAAAGAATAGGGTTAAGTGTTGGAACTACGGTAAAAGCGAACATGTGAAGAATGAGTGCAGAAACCCCAAGAAATAGTGGGAGAGCGCTTCAAATAAGTCCTCGAATGCAGGTGATGATGTTTTACTTTCTACATGTAATGTTGTCTCTAATTATCACTGGTTGGTTGACTCAGGATGCTCATTTCATATGACCCCACATAAGGAATGGTTCTCCACATATGAAGAATATGATGGAGGTAATATCTACCTTGGTGACAACTCTTCATATCATATTGTTGGGAAAGGAAAGGTATTGTTGTCTTTCAGTGATGGGAGGATTAAAACCCTCCCTAGTGTTTTGCATGTTCCTAGATTAGCTAGAAATATGATTTCAGTTTTAGAGTTGAATGATTTGGGAATGCATGTGACATTTGACAAGCATGGATGCAAATTGGTGAGAGGAAACTTGGTGGTAGAGAAAGCGAAGAGATTTGGGAACTTGTTTAAGCTTGAAGCCACTACAGTTTGTAATGCCTCTTATGTTTCTGAGGCTTCTCAAAACACTTGTATGTTTTGGCACCGCAAATTGGGCTACACAAGTAATAATCTACTAAAAACTATTAAGAATAAAGAATTGTTGGATGGTTTCTCCTATTCTGATGAGCACTTTGATTTATGTGAGCATTGTGTGTTTGGTAAACAAAACATAAAATTATTTCCTACAAGTAGCAATACAGCAAAAGAGAAATTAGAAATTATTCATACGGATGTGTTTGGACCTGTGGATAATGAATCTATCAGAAAATCTCATTATTTTAAAACCTTCATTGATGATGTATCTAGATTTACATGGATTTATTTTATGAAACAGAAATCTAAAGTTTTCACTAAGTTTAAGGAATTCAAAGTCTTAGTAGAGAACCAATCAGGTTTAAAGATAAAAATATTAAGATCTGACAATGGAGGGGAATATTGCTCTAAGGAATTTGATGAGTTTGCAAGCATGCGGGTATAATCAGATTAAAGACAACTCTGTATACACCATAGCAGAATGGTGTTGCAGAAAGGATGAACTGAACAATTATGGAAAGAGCCAGAAGTATGCTTAGTGATGCACAGTTGGATAATTTTTTTGGGGCATAGGTTGTGTGTACTGCTTGCTACTTGATAAACAGATCTCCTTATAAGGCTCTTAATTCAACACCTTATGAAGTGTGGACAGGTAAGAAACCTTTTGTTTCACATTTAAGGTTTTTGGCTGAGGGTTTTGTTCATGTGCCTAAGGAAAAGTGATCTAAGTTGGATCCAAAAGCTGAAAAGTGTACATTCATTAGATATTGTGATAATGTGAAAGGTTATAAGCTTTGGAATCCACTAACCTGCAAGATTATATTTTCTAGAGATGTTATTTCCAGGGAACTTAGAGCTATTTCTGAACCTAAGTAGCCAAAAGAAAAAGATGAAAAGGTAAAGAGAGTGCACTTTGAGTTAGAGCAGCAAGATGCACCTCAGGAAGAATAGAATGATGGATTGGGGGATGAAGAAGAAGAAGAAGATTCAAGTAGTTCTAATGAAGATGAGTCTGTTGTTACAGAAGAAGTTGGTGCAGATGATCATGCAGAAGAACAAGTAGACTCTCTTACTCCACCCTTGAGGAGATCCACAAGACAACAGAATCTAGTTGACAGGTATAGCCCACCAGATTTCCATTGTGTATATGATTTATTGAGTACTAATGATGAACCTAGATCCTACATGGAAGCTATTTCTGTAGATGATAGTGAGTCTTAGCAATTAATCATGCATGAGGAGATGATGGCTTTAGACTCTTGTAACACCTGGGATCTTGTTCGTTTGCCCAAAGGAAGAAAGGCCATAGGATGTAAGTGGGTCTTCAAAAAGAAGTTTAGAGTAGACAGGTCATTGGAAAAGTACAAGGCTAGACTGGTAGCCAAGGGCTACTCCCAAAGAGAGGGAGTTGATTTTGGTGAGATATTCTCTCCTATTGCTAAATTGACTTCTATTAGATTTCTTTTATCCATTGCTGCAACTTATGATTGGGAGATTGAACAAATGGATGTTAAGACTGCATTCTTGAATGGAGATCTTGAAGAAGAAATTTATATGCAACAGCCTACATGTTTTGAGGTAAAAGGAAAAGAACATTGGGTTTACGGGTTAAAGAGGTCTCTCTATGGTTTGAAACAGTCCCCCAGAATGTGGTATCAAAAGTTTGATTCATTTGTTTTGAAATTAGGTTTTGTTAGAAGCAAGGAGGATCATTATGTTTACATTCATTGTATTGATGATTCTATACTGGTTATTGCATTGTATGTTGATGACATGTTATTTTTTAGCAATACTAAGGGTATGATCAGTGAGCTTAAAGCCCAACTTTCAGGAGCATTTGACATGAAGGATCTTGGAACTACCAAGTATATTCTGGGTATGGAGATCAGAAGAGACAGAGGTAACAGAAAGCTTTGGTTGTCACAAAGTAAGTATGTGAATACTATTTTGCAGAGGTTTAGTTTGCAAGACTGTAACCTAATTAGAATTCCTTTACCCATTGGTACTAAGCTTTCATTAGATATGTGTCCAAAGACTGAGGATGATTTTGAGGATATGTCTAATGTGCCATATGCTAGTGTTGTAGGAAGTTTGATGTATGCAATGGTTTGCACTAGACTAGATATTGCCCAAGCAATGGGAGTTTTGAGCAGATTTATGTCTAACCCTAGTAGATAGCATTGGAATTATGTGAAGAGGCTTTTTAAATATCTTTCAGGTACTCCTGATCATTGTTTGGTTTATTCTGGTACTGATAGTGCTGATAAATCTTTGGACATACAGGGTTTTGTTGATGCAGATTGGGCAGGTGACTTGGATAGTCAAAGGTCCACTAGTGGCTATGTGTTTACTCTGTTTGGAGGTGCAGTGAGTTGGATGAGTAAGAGGCAACCCACAGTTGCTTTGTCCACCACAGAAGCAGAGTATATGGCTGCATTCCATGTCTCTAAGGATGCAGTTTGGTTGAGGAGACTATGTACAGGTATTAGATTTGATTGCAGGATCATTCAGATTGGTTGTGATAGCCAGAGTGCTATCTATTTGGCCAAGAATTCCATGTATCATGCTCAAACTAAGCATGTTGATGTTTAGTATCACTTTGTCCGAGAGTTGGTTGTAAATGGAAAGATTGAGCTGAAGAAGATAGACACTTAGGAGAATGTTGTAGATTCATTGACCAAGCCTGTGAGCACAGAGAAGTTCATGTGGTGCAGAGAGGCCATGGACCTTGTTTCTAGTTCTTGATTATTTACATTTTTTTTCCTATGGGTTGATTTACAATGTATAATGTCAAGTGGAAGAATGTTGGGATAAGGTGCCATTAACCTTGTAAATCCCATTATTGTATTATTCCATTTATTATTTGTAATTACCCATAAGGGATGTACTAGTTTCACCAACAGTGGTAAAAATTATTTACTATCCACAGTAGTTACAGAGTTACTACACCAGTAAGTTCCAGAGTTACCAGTGGTAGTTATGGGATGTCATTTATTATGGTAAATGGTAATTGTTCAAAGTGGGGTGCACATGTAGAGGAATCACCTATTTTTAGTGTTATGACGCGTGTCATAGATGTTGTAAGAAGGTGTAAGAGATTCTATGACAACTGTAAGTTGTCATAAGAATCTATGACATTTATGATAGTATATAACATGTCATAAGATGCTATAAGTGGCTATTTTTGGCCCCTAGGCATTCAAGCTTGCATGGGTATCTTTTTCCAAGTGTAGGATGCATATATGACAGCTTTATGACCCCGTAAGAGCCTACTTTTGTCCATGGATGCCCAAGGTTGTATTGTTGACTCTTAACAAGTGTTATGAGCTTGTAAGAAGTCACTGAATGCTACATGGGTGAAGATTCCAAGGTGGACACCCATCTTGAGGTTGTGTAAATTCTATATAAATCATGGCATAGTAGATGAGATATATAATAGTTTATAGGTACCCAGGTTCTACCGAAGTAAAGGTTGAAGGACAGAGGAAGTGAATGTATTTGTAATCTCCTTTTGTGAAGATAATACAGCTTGGCCTCTTTTCTTGGTGGAGTTTTTTACCTACAATGGTTTTCTCCACGTTAAACACTATGTTGTATGCTTCATTTTGCTTCTGGTATGTTTCTATATTGTGGGTTTATATTATGTGTTGCAATCTCCATCTTTAATACTCTATTAAAGATTATTAAATATATAACATTTGAATCAAATTTCTATTGAATAGTGTTGCTTTCATTTCTAACAATTGGTATAACACACATTTCTAGGTGCAAGACCATCTAGGTCAGCCAAAATCACCTAATTAATAACTCATTTTAAGATAATGATGAATCTAGTTTTTGAAGGTAAAGATCTAATTCCATTAGGCTTCCTTTATCCAATGTCATGTCTACATTTGTATCTATAAACTCAATATTATGTAGTTCTCCTAGAGTCTTTATTATTTCAATAATTTATATAGGAATGATATATAAATTATTTTGAGTCACTAGGATGAAGTAATTGTTAAATTTATAAGATAACTTGACTATTTTTTTATTTTGTAACATTCCCAAAAATTGGAGAATTAGCAATTTAATCAAATATTATTTTTAATTGGATTAAACCAAAAATTATCAATAAATTTTTAATTTCTATCAAATGTTGATAGATGGACTAAAATAAAGAGAGGTTTTTCTTTAGTGTAGTCCAAATCACACCAAAAAAAACTCTCATATTTTTTCTAAGCAAATTTTAATTTTTTCCATAAATTTTACGTCATACCTAATTAATTTTTTTGATTATTTTATTTCAAAGTCAATATAATACATAAATAGGTCATATGACCATTCAAAATTCATGTTAGAAACTAAATGAGAACACTAGGATACCAAAAATTCTTGATTTCTTACATTCAATTTCTACAATAGAAAAATAGGCAAAAATAAGCTTTTATTATTTAAAGTTTACTAAAACTACAGTCACTTGTATGAGTTATAAACTAGAAAATCTAGAAATTGAGTTTGTCTAAAAAATTACAAGAATGTTCTATCCTTAGTTTAGAACCAAGTTTCCAATAATTGTAAAAACCTAGATCATGATTTTAAAGTTATTGGTGAGATACCAATTAATATTGAATTATTAGAAAAGTATAGCTACTTCATATGGCACTAGAATGATGACTGGTAGGATAGAATGATGCTATGTTAAGATAGTTTTTTGGATATAAGTATGAACTTTGGGGGTTTCAAACATGACTTTTCTCTCTGGTATGTGAGTTTTTGCTTGGTTTTTGGATAGGATCTTGGTCCTTAAAACCAAGCTATTATATCAAAAAAATATGGAACTAGAATGAATTGAAGTTTGTAATTAAGATAATTTCTAAGAATTCCATAGTTAATGTGCAAGCTAATCCAACTATGGACTAGTTTGTTGGATACTAATGGCCCTTGATCATATGCTAAATGTAAATACTAGAATAGATTGTGCTTCCACACAGGGAATAGAAAAAAGTATGGTATGTATAAACTTTTCAATACCTTATTAGGATAAAACATGAATTTGAACAAATAAAAAATTTACTTTAAATATTTAAACAAAAGGAATAAATATAGGTTTTGGAGGCAACTTCATGCCCAAAATAGAACTTACACAACATAAACAAGAACAACTATAATCTATCATTACACAACATAGGGGAAATTTATTTAAATATTTTAGAACTTAGACTTTATATTTGGAGGAAATATTTATGTTTGCAATAAAATTTTGTGATAAAAGATATGCTAGTATTTAGCCACAATCTAATGCATAGTTGATACTTAATCTATTTTCCTTATTTCTAAAATCACATAGCTTGCAAGTTGATTTACATCCTTAAGCTTAGAGACACATGAGAACAACATCCCCATGTAGTTGATGTCATCAATCTTTAGAAATATATTTTTCAAAAGTATGCTTACAAAATACATGCACCTTGATATTCATAATTCCCCTCATCTTTCCCAAAACCTTCTATCATGCACACATTTGCACATGGACACGAAAATTGAACCAACAAAATTTTCTAACAAATATTCACTAACTTCAAATGCACTTTGCGCGATCACTAACCTGCAAGCCCAACAACATTTCATGTAGCACTGCAACATAACACATGGCACACCACACCAAGCAAGGAAGAGGACAATAACACGTAGGTGTAGCACAACTCCTTTCACTCACCTAAAAGAAATGAGATCCGGCATAACAAGAGTTTTTCATCAATTTGCACAATACCATAAGGGAGAGTCCTCCACAAGGTAAATATCCCCTAGGCTTCTAGCTAGGAGTAGAACTCATCCTCACCCTATAGCATGAATCTAAGAAACCTAACCTCCCTATAAAATTGATCAGGTTGAGTTTATTGAAACTAAAATGATAAAACATTTAAATAACAAGAGACGCATTGCGTCAAGTTCCTACCATTGTAATGTTGAATAAAATGAATGACATTATAATTAATTAATGTAAAGATTGATTTTAATTTGTTGATCCTTGTAACACCTGAACAAGCCAATGCAAAAAATGATGTCCTCCAGATTATGCTTATAACAACAAGGGAATGACACTATAAGTCAAAAATATAACAAAGAATTTCTTCCCATAGTACATTTCGCTGTGAAACAAATAGTGCAATTTAAAGTATGGAAGATATCCTACCTCCATTTACCATATGACAATGATGATCATAAAAGAATGTTTGAATTTGATTCATTGTAAATAAAACATTAGTCTTGAAGTTCTTGTGATTACTCATAGACCATACTATTGGTGCCTGAATTCACTGTCAGTTAATTTAGCAATTTTCATGCAGGCACCATCCCGAAATATCCAAAAGGTTCTAAATTTTGGCACCCCTTCAGTGTTTTTCAGCATCTACATCTCATTTCTTGAGGAGGGGTCTTTGTGTTTTCTCCATCGGCATGCGTTCGTTTTTGTGTCTTCGACATTTCGGTTTGAACTTGAACCCTTTTTTCTCTAAGTTCAATGGTTCAGCAGTTCATGGTTCATTTCTCTTCTAGCAGTTCATATTATGCATTTGCCTTGCGCAAATATTGTATCGTTGAACCTCCCGCTTGAACCCTTTTCTCAACGGTTCAAGGTTCAATAGTTCGATGCTTTGAGTTTTTTGCTCTCGGCCGGAGTGTTTTGCAGATGGAGTATTATTTTTGATGTTTGAACCTCAGTGTTGAACCATCGAGTTGAACCGGTTCGTGGTTCAACGGTTCAACAGTTCAGCGCTTTGTGTTTTTGGTGTTCATCGGTGTAATACTCTTCATCAACAAGGGAATTTCATGCTAGGACGACAGTTAGGAGTCTGGCCGATGGTGAGGTTGGTGTTCGACATATCGAGGTGACAAGGGAGTGTGTCTTGGAGATGGAAAGACTGTCGGCGGGACTGTTGCTATCGGCAGAGGGGTTTTTGTAACGCCCGCCTTGAACACCTTAAAGACAAGGAAAATTTTTTTAAAAAAATGATTAAGTAACGATAACATAACTAATTACGACATATTCTCTAAGGATTCAAGGCTGCATCACTTTACAAACCAACTAACATAATTTAACATACATCAATAATTGATCCAAAACCATGCTCAATTAAATAACTTATTCACATTCATTGCATATCATCAAATAACGGAATCTACATGCTTAAATACATAACTGAAATGCTTTCCTTACATGAAAGTACATCATTACATCATTACATTGCCTTTTTCAGACTACATCAAATTATTACATAAACAATGAATGTTCTGTTACACAAATCTGGTACAAGATTATACACATACATCATCCTCATCATTGGTACAAGTACAATTGTCTGAGAACTGGAATAAATCTCTTCTGCACATGAACTTCGACAAGAATAACCAATGGATAAAATAGCTCTTCCACCCGACCATGTGGAACCCTAAGGTCCACCCCCCGAGCTAGGAGTTAACATGAGGTCCCAAACAATGACAGTCAGGTAGACGAAAAACAAACAAGAACAAGGAACGACCAAACGCCAATACAACACATGGCAATAACAATACAACACAACTTAACTTCCAGAGGCGACACATAACAAATGAGGAGAAACTGAACAAGGGATGCTAGGTTGTAGTAGGGAGAGTGTCATCGCACGGTCCTAGCATGGGTTATCCTAACAGCCTCTCACTAGGCGCCGGCCCCATAGGGTGACACATGCAGAATCAACCTTCCTTTCATGAGGACAAGGAAGTCAATCATGCCGACCAGGCCTTCTCTACCCATCCTTAGTCTAAACAAGCACTACAGGTCATGGGAGAGGAATCCAATAATCTTACTAATGTGAAATCTACCCTTAACCCCCTAGTTTATTTTAGGTTATCACTTGATTAATCTACTTCCAACAGGTTATCCTGACTGCCACTTTGGGCGCCGGCCCCACGTTGAAAGCCACTCTCCTTCCTAACACCTAGTAAACCTTAAACATCATACAAGACTTTGTAACAATACACGTACATGTTCACTGCAAGGCATAAACCCTCTTGCATCACAATAGAACACCAATTGTTATCCAACGCTTTTAACATTACAATACTTTACTCTTTTACAGATTCCAGGTCTCTCCATATGACAAAATGGTACAATAAGATCACAAGTGGTTTAACATCCCCACCAGAAAATATTACTTTCAATACACATAAACAACTTGACATTATCTCAATATACTTCATACTATGTTTGATCCACATAATCGCTATTACATCGTAATTACAAAAACAACAATACACAAGTTGCAATTACTCAACTGTGACAACTTAGCCTCTGGAATTTGAGTTTAACCACTCTCAATTCGACTCTTTACAACAACAGAAATACTTAACTCATACAGTTTAATACAGTTCTAGAGTTAACACTACAATTTCTTCTCTGTTCAAAGTAAACAACTTCTGTAATAAAATCAACATTAGATTACATTCTCTACTATTACTGTTTATTATAACCTACTATCTTGTAAAAGAATCGTAAATGGATCCTATTTGAATGGAACGTGAACAACTTGTATAGGTTGTCAATGAGGAATAAAATGGCTATTGACTGTTTTATCATTGAAATGGATAACAGTTGATTAGTCTAACAACTTCCTCAACTTGCAAATCTAATAAGATTGACGGTATCCAATGATCACCAGAGTAACGTAGGCAATAGGTTTGATGGCTAAGTTTTACGGTATCCAAGGACGTTCTTTGAGATTCCCGCATCTTGTTCTTGCTTCCAACTGTTGTGCAGATCTCCAAACATGAAAAGTGTAATTACAAGTTCCGAAATCACTTCCCCTCAGGTTTAATTTCTGACAGAAATGGGTAGATTACAAACTCTCAGTAGTTCTCAAATCGCTGATTGTTGTATGTGTTTAGTTGTCCCTTGCTGCATCGGATACTGTACTGGTTATAAGGAATGTTGTAAACTCTGTTATACTGAAATCAAATCTAGTAAGAACGCTATGATATAGCAAATGTTTTTGGTGATGATCTGATTTCAGTTTACACGCAGTGTAAGTACGAATTTCAAGGTGCAGCATTGGATCATAGTTCACCAGACATTTGCTCATAAACTGAATGTATGAAACCAAATATAATACCCCAGTTATCTGTCTACGAGAGGCTGCACACCGGTAGGCTATGATAATCAGAGAGTAATGTCTTGTTGCACTACAACTTAGGGTTTGTTAATGATAAGGCATTGGATCATCTTATTATACACCCAACTAATAAAGCAGAAATCCATTAGACAGCAGCTGTCAGGCAAATCTATCCTATGAGTTATGTTCGCACTTCATATCACTAGGCTCGCTAATTATTCTGCAATGAACTTGCATTATAGGATGCGACCTATATAGAGCACTCTTCCAATGCGTGACTAGCTGGGCACATCGATCCATAAGATTGGAGTGACTGCAGGTTAAAGTCTGAAATGATCAGTAGACAAGAGAAAAGAAAACGCTGAACTGCACTAAGGGTGCGATCTTCATTAATAGTCTCTGTCAGATGTGTGTCCAGCCAAAACGGCTAGGACTTATAATGGAATAAGTGAAAGATAAGGACCCAAACAAAAGGGACAGTTAGATGCTTAATCAAAATTACCTCCGTCCTCTTCCTAGACGCAAGGTTACGGTAAGACCACTAAGGCGTTTCTTCTCTTGCTGAAAGTGATATGGCAATCCAAGTCGATTGCACAGAAGTCATTAATAGGTTGCAATAAGGGAAAGAACTGTTGTTTGGTATATGTAAACTGAGGGGCTAAATTGAGACCACTCCTACACCCTATCCACCAAACTGCATCACCTTATCAACGCATATGACTTAACGTAGAGGGCAGGTCCGTTGAGTTCCATAACTGCCGCATTTTATATCCTCTTATGGCTAAATCACAGTTGGTTCTTTGTTTCGGTTAGGAACAATATTATGTTTTGTTAAAATAGAGTTTGTTTTGTTAGGTGCCATCTTCGATCCACTGTATTTAGCAGTTACCATTATCATTATCATTCCTCCGCTCATTCTACAGTTACTTAACAACCTGTCCTTGTAGATATTTTTCACGCTCCTGCTGTGCCCAAATGGGAACCATTATCATTTTGTATATTACAATGTTTTTGGCTTTTGTGGTCTTTTAGCATTGTTATGCTTCGGTTTGGTGTGAATCACGGAGCTTGGCTTGGTGGTTACTTCATTAAAACGACAATTATTGTTGGGATAGATCCCTAAGAAATTCTCAAAGCTGCTGTGTGCATTTTAATCTCTGAAAGATAAACCGCTATGTAACTTGAGCGAGATTCAGAGCTGCCGTGCGCTCTCCTATTTAATAAAATTTTATATGTATTATTTGATGTTGCCTAGGCCATTTGGTCTAGTGCTACAGAACTCCTCATTAAAAGAAAAGGTTTTCCGTAACCCACAAAATACTGTATTAGAATTTATTTTAAGAAGTTAACTCTTTACACTTAAAAAAAACATAGAGTTTGGAAGTCCGCCGTTAGGGTATGATACTAAATACAAATACATAGTTCGAGGGTTGGAATAAACATATAGACCCGATCTGAGCTTCATTAAAGACATAAATATTGATTTAAGCATTGCCGCCAATGCCAAATCGATTGCAGATGAAGGGAGGTATTGACAGATCGGTTTCATGACTAAGAGAGAATAAGAAGGTTTGCAGAAGAAAATTCTTGATCATATCTGCGTATGGATTTCTCAAAATGATATGGGGAAACTCTAGGGTGACGACTAATCTATAACCTCCAATACCTGTCTAACTATGTGCCGATCAAAGAACTAGCAGAATTTCACCCTCAATGCCATGTCTAAATTCATTTTTGATAAAACGTCTAAGGTACATTGATGTTTCCTAAGAATGCACAATTATACTATGATTTCATCCTTTGAAAAGGAGTAAACACAAGAAGAATAGAAGGATTCCGCAGGAAGCAATTCAACCACAAGAATTCCATTTGCAAATAAAGAAGCAATCAACCCAGCATATACAGATGCAGAAACAGACAAAGAAATTGAGCATTAGAGGAACCTGGCTACGATATCAAATCGACGAGTCTGCTTCAATTGCTGCAGTTCCAAGTTGCTTATTCCAGCCTTCTTTTCTTTTCTTTCACCTATAATGCTCTGCCTCTATGCCTCTACAAGCTTTTCTTTTATAACACAGCCCTTTCCTTCTTCCAAGGGACTCGGCACGTGATCCCGTGCATCTCTCCTCTAAAAAATATATTTTACTTAATTTAATGATCCCAAAATGTTATTTATTTATTTTATTTTATTTTATTTTAAATGTAAACACATAATTGCCGACAACATTTAATTTCTTTATAGCCGACCAACTATATTGTTATTAATAAAATTGTACTATTTCGTCAATCTATAATTTTGTAACTATATTTTAATTTATTTTATTAATCAAGTTGTAAATCACAATTTACAACATGATTACAACTATTTTATTTATAATATTATATTGAACAATACAAAATTTTTTACAACTTTATTTAACAACTACACTTCTAATAAAATAATAATTTATTTATAACGATAATCGACAACTAACGACATTATGCTCATTTATCAACATTTATATTCTTTCGTATAATGATTCTAATTAAAGCACAACACTACCATACACACTTAGACACCTTCGAACCTAATTAGACTCCAAGGTACAGTATTACCTGACAGCAAGACATGATCGAATGACAACCAATAACCACAAGGGTAAACTGACGACCAGATAACACTGACTAGGGACCTCACGTTAACTCCAATCAACTAATCCATTGGCGAAGGCACGCTTAGACCTGGTAATCAGGTGGAGTCGATGCCTAGTACCTGCATCCTGCAGCAATGTACGGTTAACCGTAACAAGATATATATATACATCACATGCAGTCCTATAGTGAATGGAAATCGCAGTGGGGTAGGGTACTCGAGAGCGAGTAATACGACACTGTTCCATTCACGTTTATGAATAACAATTAACTATATTGAACAAGGTATCAGATTACTAGTCAACAACATAAAATGATCAACTATCTTCCTATCCCATATAGTGAATAACATCAAAGCATCTATAACATCCAGTTCATTTATCAAATTGTAAAGCATAAAATAACATAATCCAACATCAACATCTATTATCATAACAATTAGGTTCATACTGAAATAGCAAAATAACTAGAAATCCATCATCAAACGATCTAAAATACTGTCATAATGTCCAGTACTACTAAGCAAACATCAGTCCGGTAGACGACTAGTTGAGGGGCATTACAGTTTTGGCCTCTGCCGATATCGTTACTCGGGCCGATGGGGATTTGGGCATATGTGTGGTCGCCAGGACTTTGATCTATCGGCGTAGTAACTTGTGGTCTTCCTGATAATTTTTGGTCATACCGATGGAGGAGGAGGATGGATTGGTAACCACTAATGTAGTGTGTTTTGGTGGCCATCGGGGAGACATGTATGGTCGGTGGGAGTCTGGGAAGTTAGCCTGACGGTCTTTCTCTGGCCGATGACAAGGAATATAGTGTAAGCGTCGGTGTGACTTTTGCCTATCGGTGAGGAGGCTTTTTGGTTGGCCGATGGTAGTAGTCTGGCCGACAGAGGATTGCGGTGGCTTCATCGGTGTGACTGATGAGATCGGCGAAGGTTTGGAGTGTCGGCCTGACGGTCTTTCTCTGGCCGATGAAGGGGAATGCGAAGGTAGCGGTCGGCGAGACCGTTGTGATCGATGAGAGATTTGTGGGGTGAGCCAATGGCCTAGGTCTGCGCGATGGGCTTTGGGCTGAGAGGCATGTGTCGAGCGTGGCAAAAGCGCTCGACGCTTATTGTGGCCCCGTTTATAAACTGTTGAAGGAGTCTCCGCGGCACCAATGTGGGATTAATTTCCCTGCACATTTGAAACTTCAGAAAATGCATTTTAGTGGGAAATTTCTTTTTGAACGCAGCGACAGTTTTCACGCGGCCGCGGGTGGTTGAGCCATCAATGGCGACTGTAGCAGGGGTAAGAGAAATGGTACACATGATCAGGTGGCCTGATTTATGGAGGAAGACTTCCTGATGGCGGCGCAGGGCTCGAGGCCACCATTGTCTACTTTCTGTCTCTGCAGCAATAACTTCTGAGCGCCATTCCTTCTATGGGATCTGTATCTAGCAGTTTTTTGTAATAGCCATGTAATTAATTGCTGCGGGTACACTTTATGGCCAATATAGGCAGACTGTGTTACCATTTTTGACGTTGTTGAAAACTAGACATTTTGGCTCTGTAATAAGATACAACTAGTTTTAGTTGCTCTGTGCAGCAAAACTTGCGAGTTTATGTATCTCCTGTTGTACGTTTGTGCATGAATCCACTAATTTCATGGTCAATTTTATATGAATAATGCTATGTTTGCATGTGTTATGCTGATTCTGTCTCCAGTTTTGCATGTATCTTTCTTTTGAGTCCAGGCATTCAAGGAATGTCTGAGATTCTAGAACATAGAATTCCTGTGTTGAATGTTTAATCTTTTAACTTCTGCTCAAGGGGTAGATTAAACTATTTTCAGATTGAATATTGGGAAGGGTATACTGCAATAGGGATGCCATAAGTATAGACAACTTAACACTCTGTATTGGGAGATATCTGTAAGGCAAATATCATGTATATCCCCCTAAAATCCAGTTTTAGTTGTTCATGCTGATCATTCACAGGTGTATGTCTACCGACTCCAAGCCCTGGATAGGCACCAATCTAGCTCTGTGTTGAGGTTATATACCATGTCCAGCTTTGCATCCAAAAATCAAATCAAACCATTTCATCCTTCCACCTGTTAGTTGTAGGAGTAGGATTAGGATCCCTGCATGCTCTCATACCCAACCAGACATCATGTCCAAGAATGTTGCCAACCTTGTGATTTGTTACACAAATCTTGGTCCATACATGAGAGTATTCTGCCTGTTGCTGTCAAGTTAAATCCTTCTGTCATTGAGCTAGTCAAGGTTATACTTTTATCAAATAGGGACACCCCCCTTGGTGCAGCAGAACTAGAAGTGAAGGGGAGGAGCTCACGCAACCTCCTGTATTCAGTTGGCTGAATCTGCCTGTGCATTAGAAGTGGCAAACCCTAATGCTGATTCAGAAGAAAAACCAACAAAAATGGCGACTCTACTGGGGATGGTGATTTGAAAATTGTTATTTTTGTCCTCCCTGGTGAAATATCTGTGTGCCCATCTGAGTCACCAACAAAAATGATGACTCTGCTGGGGAGAGAGAGAGTCAAGTAACCTGAGGGCTGGAAAATCTAGTTTCCAGTGAAGTTGTTGCAGCAAAAAGGAACCATGTGGTGCTCTGCTAGGGTGATGAATCCAGAAAACAAAAGTGCCTTGCTGACATTCTGTCCTCTCTCTGAGAGGTGGCGACTCTGTTGAAAGAACCTATCAATGCTGCAACATATATCCAGGTATTCATCTTTGATTCAAAATGTTGAGTTTAGAATAGCAAGCCTAGTCGTGCTCTCAGAGAAGACCATTCTTTATTGAAAGATATAAAGCCCTAAATTTCACAGGGATATATGGTTACCCAAATATTATTCCCAATAAAATTAGAATATGTTTGCCAAAATATAGTGGATTAGATTCTGAATCGGCAAACAAACATCTGCAAAGATTTTGTAATTTAATAGAAGATTATGAGGTAGAGGATGAAGATGTAGTAATGAGACTCTTTGTTCAGTCATTGGAAGATGATGCTAGGATATGGTTTTTAGACCTGCCTGTTTGTTCAGTTTCTTCATGGATAGATTTAGAAGTTGCATTCCTAGGGCAGTTTGGTGAAAGGTTTGATGTGGCCTCATTAATCATACATTTTATGAATATCCAAAAGGAAGATGAGGAGCTGGTTCCAGCCTTTAATCTTAGGTTTATTAAATTGCTCAAGCAGATCCCTGAATATATGAGACCTAATAATGCATTGTGCTTGACAATTTATTTGGCTGCATTTGATGAAGAAATGAGTTATCTGTTGAGAGATAAAGAACCAGTCACACTTCACCAGGCTTTCCAATTTGCTATGGACATAGAAAACAATGAGAAATATGGAATGCCAGTAGGTTTCATGGCTGCAAGTTGTCAAAGCAGTTATCAAAGTGAATATATTTCAGCTCTCCCGGTATGTGCATTGAGAAATGATTGTATAGAGGGAAATATATTTCAGAATAATGTGTGCAACCATGATGTGATGCATGAAGAAAATGTTGTAGAAAATGTAAGCACATCTTGTAATAATGAAAACAAAGATTGTTATCAGCCTTTAGAAGACAAGCCTGCAGACACAAGGTGCCCTCTAATTGATCAAATGAGAGACATACATGAAGTTGTGTCTTGCAGCAGTGTGCATATCCCAGTTATGCCTGATTATTTATATGAAGTGGATATGCAGAGCTTCACTCTGAATATAGAAAACATTGATTCAAGGGATGGCAGTGAATATGCTAGTGATTGCCAGCATTCAGATGCATATGTGAGCCTTTCAGATAATGAAATATATTTGGATGCTGATTATGAATGTTTCCTTGAAGATTTTGGCCACCTTCATAGTGCAGAGGTTGAAAACTTTGCTTTTGATTATCAGGGCACTGGTGAAGATAAAAAATAAGGTCACTATTCAGAGGTGGATGGGAAAATTGCAGATGTGTGTGCTCATACAATTGGGGATAGTGTTGATTGTAGGGGTGACTATGAAGCTTTCAATGTAGGGCTGCATTCTAAGTTATTTCTGCCTTCTCTTGAGACATTTCAGGTGGACATTAATGACAAAACTGTCGTGCATGATGATGATGGATATCTATATGTTCATCAAGATAAATTTGATTATGAGATGTTGCTTGTGCCTGAATATTGCATGTTTGATACAGAGAAGCTCTTATTTTTTGAGGAAGGGCAAAATTCTGATGTGGATTCATTTGTTTCATGTGAGTCTGTTATTTTTCCAAGCAACATCAGTGACTCATATGATGATGACATTCTACAACTGATAATTATATATGCTGATGAAGCTAGTTGTAGATTTGTTGAAGAAAAAGAAATGAGCAGCAACACAAATAATTGCCAAGGGGCTTGCTACAGACAGTTAAATGCTTTTAGGCTTCATTTGAAGAAATCAAAAGAAAATTAGGTGTTTGACAAAGGAAAAGTCTGGTTTTCCCTTTTTGGTGGCCCTGGGCCACCATGTTTATTTTAAAATAATGTGTTTGGTGATGCAGATTGGTGCAAGTTTGACTCTGTGCCCAATGGATAGGGGACTGGTCTGCATCCTAGAGATCTGGGGTTCTCGCTGCAGTCTTGCACCTGCACGTCCCCAATCAGAGCCACTGTTGGTGCCTAAATTCACTATCAGTTAATTTAGCAATTTTCATGCAGGCACCATCCCGAAATATCCAAAAGGTTCTAAGTTTTGGCACCCCTTCAGTGTTTTTCAGCATCTGCATCTCATTTCTTGAGGAGGGGTCTTCGTGTTTTCTCCATCGGCATGCGTTCGTTTTTGTGTCTTCGACATTTCGGTTTGAACTTGAACCCTTTTTTCTCTAAGTTCAATGGTTCAACGATTCATGGTTCATTTCTCTTCTAGCGGTTCATATTATGCATTTGCCTTGCGCAAATATTGTATCGTTGAACCTCCCGCTTGAACCCTTTTCTCAACGGTTCAAGGTTCAATAGTTTGATGCTTTAAGTTTTTTGCTCTCGGCCGGAGTGTTTTGCAGATGGAGTATTATTTTTGATGTTTGAACCTCAGTGTTGAACCATCAGGTTGAACCGGTTCGTGGTTCAACGGTTCAACAGTTCAGCGCTTTGTGTTTTTGGTGTTCATTGGTGTAATACTCTTCATCGGTAGGGGAATTTCATGCTAGGACGACAGTTGGGAGTCTGGCCGATGGTGAGGTTGGTGTTTGACATATCGGGGTGACAAGGGAGTGTGTCTTGGAGACGAAAAGACCGTCGGCGGGACTGTTGCTATCAGCAGAGGGGTTTTGGCCTCTGCCGATATCGTTACTCAGGTCGATGGGGATTTGGGCATATGTGTGGTCGCCAGGACTTTGATCTATCGGCGTAGTAATTTGTGGTCTTCCTAATAATTTTTGGTCATACCGATGGAGGAGGAGGGTGGATTGGTAACCACTAATGTAGTGTGTTTTGGTGGCCATCAGGGAGACGTGTATGGTCGGTGGGAGTCTGGGAAGTTAGCCCGACGGTCTTTCTCTAACCGATGACAAGGAATATAGTGTAAGCGTTGGTGTGACTTTTACCTATTGGCGAAGAGGCTTTTTGGTTGGTCGATGGTAGTAGTCTGGCCGATAGAGGATTGCGGTGGCTTCATCGGTGTGACTGATGAGATCGGCTAAGGTTTGGAGGGTCGGCCCGACGGTCTTTCTCTGGCCGATGAAGGGGAATGCGAAGGTAGCGGTCGGTGAGACTGTTGTGATCAATGAGAGATTTGTGGGGTGAGCCGATGGCCTAGGTCTGGGCGGTGGGCTTTAGGCTGAGAGGCGTGTGTCGAGCGTGGCAAAAGCGCTCGACGCTTATTATGTTTGTGGCCCCGTTTATAAACTGCTGAAGGAGTCTCCGCGGCACCAATGTGGGATTAATTTCCCTGCACATTTGAAACTTCAAAAAATGCATTTTAGCGGGAAATTTCTTTTTGAATGCAGCGACAGTTTTCACGTGACCGTGGGTGGTTGAGCCATCAATGGCGACTGTAGCAGGGGTAAGAGAAATGGTACACATGATCAGGTGGCCTAATTTATGGAGGAAGACTTCCTGATGGCGGCGCAGGGCTCGAGGCCACCATTGTCTACTTTCTATCTCTGCAACAATAACTTCTGAGCGCCATTCCTTCTGTGGGATCTGTATCTAGTAGTTTTTTGTAATAGCCATGTAATTAATTGCTGCGGGTACACTTTCTGGCCAATATAGGTAGACTGTGTTACCATTTTTGACATTGTTGAAAATTGGACATTTTGGCTCTGTAATAAGATACAACTGGTTTTGGTTGCTCTGTGCAACAAAACTTGCGAGTTTATGTATCTCCTGTTGTACGTTTGTGCATGAATCCACTGATTTCATGGTCAATTTTATATGAATAATGCTATGTTTGCATGTGTTATGTTGATTTTGTCTCCAGTTTTGCATGTATCTTTCTTCTAAGTCCAGGCATTCAAGGAATGTCTGAGATTCTAGAACATAGAATTCCTGTGTTGAATGTTTAATCTTTTAACTTCTGCTCAAGGGGTAGATTAAACTATTTTCAGATTGAATATTGGGAAGGGTATACTGCAATAGGGATGCCATAAGTATAGACAGCTTAACACTCTGTATTGGGAGATATCTGTAAGGCAGATATCATGTATATCCCCCTGAAATCCAGTTTTAGTTGTTCATGCTAATCATTCACAGGTGTATGTCTACCGACTCCAAACCCTGGATAGGCACCAATCTAGCTCTGTGTTGAGGTTATATACCATGTCCAGCTTTGCATCCAAAAATCAAATCAAACCATTTCATCCTTCCACCTGTTAGTTGTAGGAGTAGGATTAGGATCCCTGCATGCTCTAATACCCAACTAGACATCATGTCCAAGAATGTTGCCAACCTTGTGATTTGTTACACAAATCTTGGTCCATACATGAGAGTATTCTGCCTGTTGCTGTCAAGTTAAATCCTTCTGTCATTGAGCTTGTCAAGGTTATACTTTTATCAAATAGGGACACCCCCCTTGGTGCGGCAGAACCAGAAGTGAAGGGGAGGAGCTCACGCAACCTCCTGTATTCAGTTGGCTGAATCTGCCTGTGCATTAGAAGTGGCAAACCCTAATGCTGATTCAAAAGAAAAACCAACACATACCATGTTCTATATGATTGTGTCAGGATGTTCCTTCCTAGAATTTCATGTGTGTTGTACTAGAGATTTATTTGGTGAAGTCTCCTTATGTTGACAATGTTATATTGTTTGTCTATAGGTACAACAACTTTATGTTGGATATGCCAATTTGGAAATGTTGATATTTTAATTGGTATGCCTAGCTAGATTGAAACCTAGCTATGCTAGCATTGTATTTGAGTGGCTTCCTAAGTGTTATATTGGATTCTCACTTAGAAGTTGATATACTATGCCACACCTTAGCAAGCCTATGCTTGGTTTAAAATATGTTTATGCATTAGTATTTCATTCAATGCCATACATTGGTTACTTTAAAGAAGATTCTTAAGCTATTTTTTTAGAAAAAGTTCCCTAATGAAATAATATGATTAATTATGTTATAATATTATAACTTATTATTTTATTATTTCATTATAAATTAAAAGTATTAAGCTCCTACCACATTATTTCATTCAACAAGATAGCCCCAATGCAATTCAACACATCAATCATGAAGTTCTTTAATCTTAATATTAGACTGATTTGGACCTAATATTAAGCTTAGGTTTGTGCCATATCATTTCATTTATAATTCCAATCAAAATATTTATCTATTAGAATTTAATAGTAGTTCCCATCACATCCATAATGCATATGTTAGCATCCCACAAACTAACCACTGCTTAATATTAGGGCTAATTATATTGAATTATATAATTATTTCATATTATATTTGCTATGATATTTAATATGGTATAAAATTGATATTAATTCAAAGTAATATAAAGATAACATAATTGACTATCATATCTGATGAGTGCCAAGTAGCACCCATAAAATACATCTTTTTACCTCTCTTTTTCTCATTTTTGATCCCATATTTCTTGATGTCTACACCCAAATAGGCTAGCAAGATTGTTCTAAATAATGATTAATTGAAGATAAATTACTTAAGATCATGATTTCTGATTAAAGGACTAATGTGTAGAAAAACTTTTCCTTTTAAATCAACAAGTGTAGATGTTCAAGATGGCAATTTTGTGCATCTCCGGAGGTAGTCCTAAATGATCTCTGGAGACAATACCAGAATACCATGACATCAAAAGTTTTGAAGTAAAGAGGAAAAGCCTCTCCGGAGATGGACTGAACTCTGGAGCATCTCTAGAGCTAAGCAAGAAGGCCACAATTATATCTCTGGAGCTGAGCAAGAAGGTCGTAATTATATCTCTGAAGCTACAGACATCTCCAGAGCTGCAGACAGAGACATACATTTCTGGCTCCTCTTTAGAATAGAGCAAATTTCTAGCACTGCTGTCGATCAGGCACTTTCAGCGGTGATTGTGATACCCCTCATATTACTCAAATCATCACCTAAGTGATTAAGGGCCATCTTTAGTTAACTGCTGGGAGTTTTTATCTCTTTTTAGTTTTTGCATGAGTTACTGATGAAACTAATTTAATATCCATATTTTCAGGGCCTCGTTGCCCAATGTATTAAGACTCAAACTTAGATTCAGAGTGGACTTCTATTCCACTCAATCTATTTTTATTGCATGGTTATTTTCCATAGTTAGATAGCTAGTATAATAAAGAGATGGATGTCATCTCATAGAAGAACTGGTAGATAAGATAAGTGATATGTCATCACTCATTTTATATATATTTACAAAAGCAGCAGAAAAGGAGGACTTTTTATTATTCTAATTTTTTGTAATCTCAATTTGGGATATCAATATTTCTCTAAATGCAAAGCGAATGGAATTGGACCGAATTAAGTTGTGATCTTATTCTTTTGTTTAGATTCCTTACTATAGCCTTCAACCCTAAGGGTGTGGAGCAAGGGCCCACATCTGAAATATGATTAAATAATGAGGTACAATGATACTTGTCATTTTTGGCATCATTGGCAGGGATTATTTTGTTAATTAGGGAAACTTAGCTAAACAGTTTTAGGTTAGATCTATATGGTTAGAGCTAGAGATTCAAAAGGAAGATACATAAAATAGACACACCATCAACAAACTATAGGAGAAAGCAGTGGGGTGGCACAAGATCTTGTTGAAGAAAGAAACCTAGAACCTACCTTGGAAGCTACACCTCAAATCAATAATCCCTTAGATCCTCCAAACCTTCCACTTGTTGATTATATCCAAGAATGACAACAAAATTTTTAGGTAGATCCTTTGATAGAACCTAATTTCCTAGAACCTCAGAGAGAAGAACTAGTACTAAACATGGATGATAATAATGATAATCATGAAGAGGAGGAAAATCAGGCTCCAAGAACCTTCTCATATCCCATTGTTCTGGCTGTTGGAGATAATGCTCCTATGAAAAATATCTCACCAGCACACTTGCCAAATTTCAGAGGTCTTTCTTCTGAGGATCTAGATTAGTTTCTGTTTGAATTCAAAGTAGTATGCCAAATTTATGATTATGGATCTGATACCTAAAAACTCAAACTATTCCATTCAACCCTGAAAGATTCTGTGATCAGATTGTTTATGGGTTTACCCCAGAACTCTATTCATTCTTGGGATCAGATGGAAACAGATTTTTTAGGAAAGTACCAAGATTACTATAGAGTCAGTAATAAAAATGAGGAATTGTTTAAAATTAGACAAGGGAAGGAAGAGACCTTACTATGTGGACAGGTTCAATTTCGCCTTGAGAAGGTATGGCAACCCAGTAAATCACTCTTTAGCCAAAACCCTGTTTGTAAAAGGATTAGATAAAGAATCAAAATAGGCATTGGATCTAATGGGAAAAGGAAATATCAACAAAATGGATATACCTGCTATAAAAGAACTCTACAAGAACTATTCAAGAACCCAAGATGGAGTGAGATCATCCAAAACCTTCAAAGGGAAGAATGAAATAGGACAGTTAATGGAAGAGATCGCAAATCTAAAAATAGATATTTTGGTCCAATTAAATACCATATTGGATGGGATTCAGGCAAAAACTAGAACAACTGATCAAAATAAAACAACTGAACCACTCTCCATTTATTGTCCTAGGTGTAGAAACAAGCATCTGTTGAGAGAATGCCCTTTAGACAAATCAGAGATTTGTCAGATTTGTGACAGGGAACATCCTACCCGTCAATGTAGTCAACTCCCAGCCTTGAAAAGGTTGAGTAAGAAGAATGTTGTAATAGAAGAAGAATTGAACTATGTGGGACAAAAACAGGCTAGGAATTTCCTTTATAATCAGTATCCAAACCAACCTTCTTACAGGGGTCCTTCTAATTGGGGAAATAATCAATGGAATCCAACTTGGCATGGGCCTCAGAATAATCCTCCTTGGGGATAGTAGGATTGGCCAAATCAACATTGGCAAAACCAAAATTGGCAAAATTAGCACTGGGGAAATCAACAATGGCCACCACAGTTTGGATCAAAAAACATGCAACCTCAATGGGGTCCTTAATAGGGATATAATCAACAATACCAAGGACAACCTAGATGTTTCCAACCTCAATAACAAGCTTTACTAACTGGACCCTCCAACACATAAGGTCAATCACAAAATGAGCCAGTTAGCCAACCACCCTTACCAACTCAGCCTATACCAAACACATGAAATAAACAGGGAGTAGTTGTTTACATGACAAAGCAAGAAAACATGACTGGTATTAACGCTATATATTCAAATAATCTCTAGCTACGTTCTAGGAAAGCATTCCCAAGACCATCTCCTCCAACTATAGTTGAAGTAACCAATGATGAGGAACCTGAAAATTCATCCACTCAACTCCCAGAGGAGATTACTACTGAAAAAGTGCTAAAAGAATCATCCCTGGATAACTCCAGAGTTGCTCCTAAAAGACCAACTTTGGAGAACATTCCTAGACACAATTCTGATAAAATCTCTGGAGATGCTCCAGAGATGGAAAAACTAGCACCATACCCAGAACGACTCAAACAGCATGTTCCCCAGAAAAAGATCTTACAAAAACAAGTTCAACCCAACCTAGAATCAAAACTTTACAAGAAATCAGGCAACTGAACATTGAAATTCCTCTTCTCCAGGCAATCAAAGATGTACCAGAACTGAATCAATTCATTAAACAGCATTATGTCAAAACACAGGGTAGGAAGAAAAACTTTCCTTCTACAATCCAGGTGGAAGGGAAAGTAATAGATCTATTGATGGGAGAAATGCTCCTCCCAAAATATGGAGACCCTGGAAATCCTGTCATAACTGTTTTCATCTCAGGGGTAGAAATTTCAAATGTTCTAGTTGATTTGGGAGCAGCAATTAATGTGATAACGGTTGATACAATGGACAAATTGGCTCTATCAGGTATCCAATCCACAACTACAATCCTTCAACTTGTTGACCAGTTAGTAGCTATTCTGGAAGGAGTAATCACTGATGTACCAGTTGTGATAGAATCATGGGAATTTCCAGTAGACTTCCTGATATTAGAACTGAGAAACCAGAGAAATGCTTATCCACTGATTTTAGGAAGACCATGGTTGGCTATAGCAGTAGCATCTATTGATTGTTGAACTGGGAATATGGTCATTTCTAATGGGATAGATTTGAAGAAAATATCTTTGTATCCTCCAACTAAACCATCAATACATTATACAGGAAGAGTATGGGTGGGTGAACCAGATAACAATGACAACAGTGCCTCAGTAGCTATGGTAACCATCAGGGAACATCTGGGAGAGTTGGAAGAAGAAATCTACTATGATACAATAGAAGACATTACCCACATCCTAATCAATGAGGATGTGATGGAGCTTGCCCAAGATTCTAGGAGAGAACTTCTTACTTCTAGTCATTATACCCTAGCAAATATCACTCCTTGTGGGGAGACCTTTTACAGAGACTTAGCCACGTTTTATATGTTTCTTCCACATTCTTGTCCCCTCAATACCATGATTCCAGTGTATGGATTAACTACATCCATGGATCAAATCACAAAATAGGTCATGATTTTACCAGGGAAAACACTTAATATCAATACTCAGTTAACAGCAAATCAGGAAGAAAAACTTATATAACTTCTGATTTCCCATTCAACAGCTTTTTCTTGGAAATACTAAGATATGAAGGGCATCCCTCCTGAGATCTGTACCCATCATATATACACTGAGGATATTAAACCTATCAGACAACCCCAGAGAAGATTGAATCCTGCTTTAAAGACATTGTTAAGACTGAAATAGAAAAATTACTGCAAGCAGGGTTTATATATCCAATCTCAGACAGTTAATGGGTCTCACCCCTAGTCATAGTGTCTAAAAAGAATAGGAAATGGAGGGTGTGTATTGACTATAGGGAGCTAAACAAAGCTACAAAAAGGACTACTTTCTCTTACCATTCATTGACCAAGTACTGGACAACCTTGCTGGGAGAAAGTATTTTTCTTTTCTAGATGGATTCAGTGGGTATAACCAAATTCAAGTAGCACCTGAAGACCAAGACAAAACCACTTTCACCTACTCTTGGGGAACTTTTTCTTACAAATTTCTTCCATTTGGACTATGTAATGCCCCAGCTACATTTCATAGACTTGTTTTAGCCATTTTTGTTGAACTAGCTAATGAATGCATGGAGGTCTATATGGATGACTTTACTGTGTATGGGGATAATTTTGAATAAGCTCTCACAAACCTTGAAAAAGTACTAAAATGTTGTGAGAAAAATCAATTATCCCTTAGCCATGAAAAGTGCTTCATGATGGTAGAGGAAGGAATTGTATTGGGACACCACATTTCAGCAAATGGGATCAAAGTGGATCAAAACAAGATAGAAGTGATAACACAGTTGCCTTCACCCAAAAATCCAACAGATGTTAGAAGTTTTCTGGGTCATGCAGGCTACTATAGGAGATTCATAGAAAATTTTAGCAGAACAGTTGCCCCCCTGTTTACCCTGCTTAACAAAGACATTGAATTTCTATGGACAGAAGACTATCAATCAACATTTGAAACCTTGAAAGAGAAGCTTATTGTCACACTAGTTTTGAGAGGACCTAATTGGACTTTACCATTTCACATATAAACTGATGCTTCAAATGAGTCCATTGGGGTAGTTTTAGGACAACAGGAGGAAGGAGAGAGTATGCATACTATTTATTACATCAGTAAAAACCTTACCTCTGCAGAAAGAAATTACACCACAACTAAAAAAAAATTCTTGGCAGTCATATATGCCATAAACAAATTTAGGCATTATATCACTGGATATAAAATACTTGTACACACTGATCATGCAGCCATCAAGTACCTAATGAATAAACCAGTAGTAGGTGCAAGGATCATTAGGTGGTTATTGCTATTGCAGGAATTTGATATTACCATAGTTGATAATCCAAGAAAGTTTAATTTGGTTGCTGATTTTCTGTCAAAATTGCATACAGGAGGAGAAAACCAACCAGTGGAGGATAGGTTCCTAGATGAACATCTTTTTGCTATCTCCTCTACTATACCTTGGTTTGCTGACATAGCTAATATGTTAGCTACAGGCTTGTATCCATCCCATTTTACCTCAAAACAGAAAAAATGTTTAGTTAAGGAAAGCTTATCTTACAAATGATTAAATGGATTGTTGTTTAAATGTGGTCCTGATTTCATTTTATGCAGGTATTTGAAAAATGATGAATTTTTTTATGTATTAAGAGCAAGTCATGATGAACCATCTGGTGGGCATTACTCTTCCCACAGAACTATCCACAAGATCCTAGGAGTTGGTTACTACTGGCCCTCTCTTCATAAGGATACTAACAAGTATGTGCAGCAGTGCGACTAGTGCCAAAGGATGGGACAACCAACCTTCACCCAGCAGATGTTACTGCATCCTCAAGTCATGATGGAACTATTTGAATAGTGGGGTCTAGACTTTGTGGGACTAATTTCTCCACCATCATCAGGCAAGGAGTATATTCTAGTATGCACAGACTATGTGACTAAATGGGCTAAGGTTCAAGCATTGCAATTTGCACGAGAAGAAAAGGTTGTTGATTTCCTTTATAATAAGATTTTCTTGAGGTTTGGAGCCACAAGATTCATAGTTTCAGATAGAGGACCTCAGTTTACTTCATAGGTAATTAGAGCATTCACAAATTTATATCAGGTCAAGCACAGAAAATCTTCACCTTACCATCCTCAAGCCAATGGGCAGGTAGAGGTAACTAATAGGGAACTTGAAAATATTTTGACAAGGACAGGAGCAATGAATAGAAAAGATTGGGCTAACAGATTACCTAAAGTAGTTTGGGCTTACAATACCACTTGGAAGTCCACAACAAAGTTCTCATCATATGAATTAGTTTATGGGAAAAAGCCTATTCTATTTATAGAATTTGAACTCTGGACACTTAAAACTACATTGGATATTGGTCTACCATTGTCCATAGCCCAACAGAACAGAATTCTTCAGCTCAATGAGTTGGATGAAATCTGGACAAAGGCCATTCAGCAAACAGAAATGGTTCAGTATCAAAGGAAGCAATGGCATGACCAACACATCAAGAGGGGGACATTTCAACAAGGTGATTGGGTTCTTTATGATTCTAAATTCAAAGAGTTCAAAGGGAAATTACAAACTCATTGGATGGGTCCTTATCAGATAAAGGAAGTTTTTGAAAATGGAACAGTACTATTGGAACCTATTGATGGAAGCACAGACACATTCTTAGTGAATGGCCACCAAATCAGACTCTATAAAAGGCCATCCACTAAAGAAAATTTCCTCAATGATCTATTCTTTGATACAAGGGATACCTCCTCTTTCACAGTTTTGGACTAGTTGAAAAAAAAAGTTGAAAACTAGCAAATGGCAGCCTTTAAGAAAAAATAGAGGAAGATGGAAAACTAGTAGATGGTTGTCTTTCTTGACCAAGGGAATTGAAAACTAGCAAATGGTGGTTCCCTTCTTCATGCCAGTTGAGAATAATCAAGCTACAGAGGTGATCAGGTGCCAGGAGTTACTCAAACACACCTCTGGCGCTTCGCAGTTTAGGAGCACCTCCAGCACTTCTCAAACTAGGAGCACCTCCAACAAATGGTGGTTCCCTTCTTCATGCCAGTTGAGAATAATCAAGCTACAGAGGTGATCAGGTGCTAGGAGTTACTCAAACACACCTCTGGCGCTTCGCAGTTTAGGAGCACCTCCAGCACTTCTCAAACTAGGAGCACCTCCAGCACTCCACCAATAAAGAGTTATTTACAACCATAATAAGTGGGAGGGAACCCACCTCTCCAGGCAATAAAATAGAAATGTCATTTGATGAGATCATCATGACTCATCCTCTACTTTATGGCAGAAATAAAATCAAATCAACGTGCATCTCACGAGAAATCATTACTCTCGTTTGCATGGGTACTTACAAAGACTGCACTAACATCACCCAGGATACATGGATTCTGCAACCACTCAGTGGGAATGATTGTAGGTTGCGTGACAATGAAGGTGATTGACATCATCTCAAGCCACAAAAAGCTGCTCAAGTGCCACGTCGCATCCAGTCTCATCAACACCGCAGCATCTCAGCCAAGTACATCGCGCCTCATCATTAAAATGGTTCAAGTAATTTTATCTTAATTAAGCATTAAATAGAAACTATCTTGTCATTCTATTTTTGGGTGTCGTCATTATGACACATCCTCCTGCCATCATATTCCTTTCCAAATTCATGCATGCTGCCATCTTTGTTGTGCTGTCACCTTGCCTACGGAGTGTCCCATCACTTTGCTTCATTTATGACTACATAAACACTTTAACTAATTTTTTAGTTCTTTCTCCATAAGCCTAAGTCATTAAGTGAATTGACATAACAATCCTCATTTAAACTGTAACATACCCTGAAGAATAGAGTTAGCTGAAATAGTTCTCCAAAGCCTATGGAGTGAGGAAGGATTGTACGCATAGAGGATAGGAAAAGAATTTAGAAGTGGGGGTTAAGAAGAAATCAGAACCAGAGAATGCTATAGGCCTTTTGCAGGATGAAGCTGCAGCAGACATTTTGAGGAATGCAGGATGGTTGGAATTTCTAGAAAAATTTGAGGGGTTTAAAGAAGATATTGTTGATGAGTTCCTAAGAAACCTGAGGGACAATCAGACAGCTATAAGGGGAGTCCAAATCAATCTCTATGTAACCCCTATCAGTCATATTTCTAGGTTGCCTGAACAAGGTGAGAGGTTCTATCATCTGAAAACCTTATATGCTGATTTGATTAGAAATTTCTCTGTTGAAGGTGAACCTGCAATACAATTGCATTTAAATAAAAATGAGGTTAAAGGAATTCTTAGGTCCTCACTTCCAAACCCTTGGCAATCTGTAGCTATATGGATGATGAAATATTTCACATGTGATGGTGAATTTTCCTTAGTTTTAGGACCAATAATGAAAATGTTGATTTTTCTGAGGCATGGGAATGGACACCCTGAATTCAGTATAAACATTCCCAACTTCCTATACTCTGCTATTAAGGCAACTGCAGAAAAATATCAGCAAAACAAGGGTGCTATGAAACATCATGGCCTCATTTTTCTAATAGTTAAACACCACTTTCTGTCTCAAGCTGATGGGGAAGAATTATGGTAAACATTTCTTGAACAAAATCCCTAGGATAGAGAGCCAGTGAGGGCACAAGTAGAGATTGAGGGTTCCTCTACCCAGCAAGAAGAAGAGATAGAACCTTCAACCTCCTCTACAGCTATTCAAAAAGGAAAGAAGTCCTCACTGGAGGCAACTTCATATGCATCCCCTGTTTTTGATAAGAAGAAGAAAGGCAAAGAAATTAAAGAGCTTTCTCTTGAGCAAACTCCATACATGACTCGCTCAGCCAGGAGGAAGATGACTCTGGCTGAGGAATCTTTCCCTAAGGAACTAACAGAGGAAAGGTCAGGGCATAAAGCAAAGAAAACCCCAAAGAAAGATGACTCTAGAATACACTATTGGGCTAAAGAAGCATCCCATAATTCTGATGAGATCCCTCTAGTGAGAAAGAAAACACTGAGAGAAGTTTCTCCAGAACCATCTATCCATCTGGGTTCAAGTCCAACTTCAGAACAATATCCTGCTCTAGAGACAGAATACAGGGAAACTTTTACTATTACCTCATATTCTGAGGATGAGACACATACTTCAGAGGCACCTGCCCCACCTATGCTACAGAGAAGCAAAAGAAAAACGCATCTCTCCCAAACTAAGAAAGATATTGCTCTCCTAGCTGAAGTGCTTTTGGGTTTCAGAACTTCTGAGGAGAAAGTTGGGCCTTCATTAGTGCTAGCACAAATAGAGAAAACCCTAGAAGAACCTCAAGACAGGGAGGCTATAGGGAAAGATGAAACAGAGCAATTGGGTGCAGCTGATAGAGTGGGACAGATGGCTATGGAAGATCCTGATGTGCAGCAAATAGAAGAAGAAATGGGAACTTTCTCTCATCCCTCTAATCAAGAGGATATTGAGATTTCAAAAGAGTAGCAACTATTGAAAGAAATTGATAATCTAAAAAGATTAATTTGGGGGAAAAATAAGATTATCACTAACCTCAAAAAGGTCAGAATGGAAATAGAGATGGAGCAAAAACAAGTAATTGAAAAACTACAAACAGAGCTCCAGAGTAAAGACCAAATAATTCAAGAGAGGGAAGCAGAACTGGAAGCCCAGAAGATAGAGACAGCTAAAATCATGAAGGAAAAGGAGATAGAGGCAGTACAAAGTATCTCTGATCTTACCAAGGCTAGAGACAATGGTCTCATAGTAATTGCAACATTAATTGAGAAAGTACAAAGCCAAGATAAATAATTGACTTGGGCCAACAACAAAATAGATGATCAAGAGGAGTATATTCAAGAGTTGGCTGGCCCAAGGGCAACCAGTGTACATGAGGTACAAACAGATCTATATGTGGGTCCAATCCCCATTGATATTCCTAAGGCCCTGTTTCATTGGGAAAGGAGATGTAGAGAATATGAGGCTTCTAAGCCTATGCTACAACTACAGAGGCCAGTTACTACCATGACAAAAAGAGTGGAAACCCTCGAGAAAAGAGTCATTCAGATAGCCTCCATTTCTTCTAAAATTTTATCTTGCAGACCTCCAAGTCCCAGTTATGCTATGTTTTTACAAGAAAGGGTCCTGCAAAGAAAGTTGTCTTTAGTTCTATCTGATCTGCCTGAGAACACAGAAACAGCAGAGGGGTTCATGGAAGCCTATACAAGGAGCTTTGATGAAGACAAAAATTTTCTATGTGAACTATATCTGCATGGATTCTGTGTTGATGATATGACCTTCATTCTTAATTATTTTGTAGGAGATTGCCAGCTCAAAGCATTCATGTCAATGATGAGAAATCATTAGATTTGGAATGAGCAAATGGAGGCTCACCTCAAGAAGGATACAGAAACAAATCTTTTCATCAGAAAGGAGTGTCCAAACCCTTGAGCTTTTGAGATTCAATTCAGGGCATGTCTATCATCCTGAAAGTCAGAACAAAATTTTGCCATTATACCTAAAAATTTTGCAAGAGTGTTCCATTGATTTCAGTCTTTTTATGGACAGTTCAGCTAATCCAGTGCTTCCAATAGCAAAGAAAAGGTGGAATATTCTAACCTTAGAGTAGAAAATGAGAGAGGTGGTCACCCCTGTAAACTTAAGGCTATTTATGAGGAAGGCAAGGTTAATATCCAAAATGATGGATAAGCATAAACAGGAGTGGACAGGTGGGTGTTTCAGGCCCCCTCTCATAATTAAGCCACTCCCTATCTAGGCCAAGCAGATGGAAGATGAGAAATTGCAAGAGTGGTTAAAGCAGGTTGATCAGTACAGTGGAAATGGTAATACCAACAGCACCACTTGGTCTAACTATGCACAAGACTATAACTTGACTAACAAGCTACTCCTCGAGAATAAATCCAGATTGTGAGAAGCAGGAGGACTTGCTAAACCTTAGGTATGGGGGGATGATGAGTGCCAAGTAGCACCCATAAAATACATCTTTTTACCTCTCTTTTTCTCCTTTCTGATCCCATCTTTCTTAATGTCTGCGCCCGAATAGGCTAGCAAGATTGTTCTAAATAATGATTAATTGAAGATAAATTACTTAAGATCATGATTTCTAATTAAAGGACTAATGTGCATAGAATTGATGGAAATATACAAAAAAACTTCTCTTTTTGAATCAATAGGTGTAGATGTTCGGGATGGCAATTTTGTACATCTCCGGAGGTAGTCCTAAATGATCTCTAGAGATAATACCAGAATACCATGACATCAGAAGTTTTGAAGTAAAGAGGAAAAGCCTCTTTGGAGATGGACTAAAGTCTGGAGCATCTCCAAAGTTGAGCAAGGAGGCTACAATTATATCTCCGGAGCTGAGCAAGAAGGCTGCAATTATATCTTCAGAGTTACAAACATATCTCCACAGTTGCAGATAGAGACATACATTTCTGGCACCTCTTTAGAACAGAGCAGATTTCTAGCACTGTTGTCGGTCAGGCACTTTCAGCAATGATCGTGACACCCCTCATATTACTCAAATCATCACCTGAGTGATTAAGGGCCATCTTTAGTTAACTGCTGGGAGTTTTATCTCTTTTTAGTTTTTGCATGAGTTACTGATGAAACTGATTTAATATCCATATTTTTAGGGCCTCACTGCCCAAATGTATTAAGACTCAAACTTAGACTCAGAGTGGACTTATGTTCCACTCAATCTATTTTTATTGCATGGTTATTTTCCATAGTTAGACAGCTAGTATAATAAAGAGATGGATGTCATCTCATAGAAGAACTAGTAGATAAGATAAGTGATATGTCATTACTCATTTTATATATATTTACAGAAGCAATAGAAAAGGGGGACTTTTATTATTCTAATTTTATGTAATCTCAATTTGGGATATCAATATTTCTCTGAATGTAAAGCGAATGGAATTGGACCGAATTAAGTTGTGATCTTATTCTTTTGTGATGATTCCTTATTGTAGCCTTCAACCCTAAGGGTGTGGAGCAAGGGCCCACTCTCACCACCAATGCAGAAGGCTAGTACCACTGTTTTGTTGTTTCAGATTTTGCTTTATAGAATACTTGCTGATTTCGATAGATAGATGCATGTTGCAGATTATAGATTTGCTTTGAGTAATTTACTATTCAATTCTATTTTTAGCATTCTTTGAATTCATTTAGTAAGCCAATAGATCAATCTCTTTAAATTAGTAAAAGTCATTAGAATTAGCTAGAGAAATTGGTTACTGTAGAATCCCTAATTGCAGATAGCCGAGGACACAACCCTAGATTTTGACATCTGAAATATGATTAAATGATGAGGTACAATGATACTTGTCAATATCTATTAAAACATATATGAAAACAATAATAATTATTATTATATGCAATATAATATAATCCATAATAATGATATAGATGATATGACTATAATAGCAATAATAATAATAATAATAATAGCTATTATAACAATATAATATTATTAATGTAATATTAATAATATTACATTAATATAAATATATTAATATCATTAATTATAACATTAATAATAAAACTGTAATTTCTTACCGGGGGTTTTTTACTGTAATTTCTTCTTGGTTTTCTACCCTATTTTTACCTAGGGTTCTTGGAGGGTGTTTTGTCCTCTTTGAGCATGAAGGGTGCTGCCGATGGCAGTACCTCAGAACCCCCACCCGTACAGGGTGCTGTTCAATAGCCCCACTGGAAAAATGCCCTAACGGGCACTGTTGCTTCTCATTCCTCCATCGCTCAGCCAGCGGACTGTCAACTTAAGGAATCATCAGAGGGTTCATCCCTGGTCATCCCTGATAACCTCGTGGACAGGATTGTCTCCTCTATGGATCTTACCCTAGTGGGTAAATTCTTTTCCCTTCGCCCGAGCATTGACATGGTTCGAAAATGGATTTCCACCCGTTGGCATCTTAAAGGCAGTGTTTCGACAATGGCAATGGCGTGCGGGATGTTCTTGTTCAGATTCACGAGCAAGGAGGACATGTTGTCCGTTCTATCTGGAGGGCCTTGGCTTTATGGCTCTCATTCCCTCTCTGTTTGTGCTGGAAACCTGGATTGGACCCAGCTGTAGATCTCAATCACTGCGCCCCTATTTGGGTAAGATTACCTAGTTTCCCCCTTGAGTTTTGAGATGAGTCTGTTTTCAAAACTATCGGTAATTCCTTTGGGCATTTTGTCACTTTAGACATACCTACTAGTACCAAGACTCACTTTGTTTATGCAAGATTTTGTGTGAATGTGGAAATTCATAAAACTTTACCCTCCTCCATTGAGCTTACTTCCAAGTTTGGTATATGGACCCAACCCATTTCTTATGAGAACTTTACTCTTTTTTGTCAGTTCTGCAAGAGGAAGGGGCACCTCATTTCCGATTGTAAGTCCTAGAGATCTGAGGAAGGTAGGGATAGAGGTAAAAACAAGTTGAAAGAGGAATGCTCAATCAAGCCTTCAGATAATGGGACAGTGGGGGATAAGGATTTTATTCCCCAATTAGGGGTACCAAACCCCACTCCTAGCTTCAGGAATGTGGATTCTGAGTCAACCCCTTTATTAGAAGAAGGAGAGATTTTGGAAATGGTAAAAGAGACCCAACAACTAGATATTACTGATGCTAAGTTGGATGAAGATTTAATACAGAAGAAGGTTAGTCCGGTCAAGGACAAGATCCCCTTGATGCAAGAAGAGGATAATGTATTTCAAATCCAAAGGGATCCTATAGTTGCTCAGGAAGCCCCTTCTCTAATTGATAGGAATTTTTCTGTCAAAGAAAACATCCCCCCCTTCTCAGGTCCTGGATCATATTTCCCCTGTTAAGCCAGGCCAAAATTCTTTAAAAGGGATCTCATCCCCTGGGCAGAAAGCTTCCATAGTGAGTTCACCTAGAGCAAGCACAAGTGCTGCGTTAAGTGACTAGGGGGAATGGACATCTCAGAAGAAAAGAGGAAGGAAACCTGAAAAGACTGTTGATGTTGGTATAGATCCAGCAAAGGGTACGCCCTCCATGTGGGAAACCAGACAAAGAGAGGCAGTGCGAGAGATTGCCAATGGATGGCAGCAAACTCTGGAGACTCACTCCAGGAAAATTTTTACATGAAGATTCTCTCTTGGAATATGAGGGCTCTCAACAACCCCTCAAAATAGTTCGAGGTTAGAAATTGTATTTTGGATTACAAAGTTGACATTTTGCTGCTCCAAGAAGTCAAAATGATAGAGGATAATTTCAAGACTGTTGCTAACAATATCTGGCCCAATGCTTCCTTCCTCGTTAGCCCGGCGATTGGAGCCTCTGGTGGCATTGTCACTATGTGGAATGCTTCAAAGATCAAAGGTTTGCTTGTTCACCTTAATAAGCATTGTTTAGCTATTGAGTTATCTTTGCCTTCGTTCAGTTGGTGCCTTATCAATGTGTATGCCCCTAATACCCGTGTTCTGAGGAAGAACCTCTGGGAGGATCTTTCTAGGAAACTTGATTCTCACATAGCCTCACACTGGATGCTGGCTGGGGATTTTAATACCCCTCTATACCCTTCTGAGAAATCTGGAGGTATTGTAGATTACTCGGACAGTATGGTGGATTTAGTAGACTTCATCAACACCTATGGTCTTACAGATATTGATTTGACTAATCAGCAATTCACTTGGTCCAATAGAAAGAATGGAGAACACTTAATTCAAGTCAAACTGGATAGGGTTTTAACCTCTAATAATTGGCCCCTCAATTTCACTCTCTCTTAGAGCTCTCCCCAGAATGGTTTCAGATCATAACCCCATTGTTTTGGAGTGGGCTGATGATAGAAGAAAAGGACCTTTTCCTTTTAGATTTGAAGCAATGTGGATCAAGCACCTTGACTTCAGAAATCTCCTTTCTAGCTAGTGGCAAATTAAGGTGGTCGATACCCCTATGTTCCGTCTTCACAAGAAACTCATCCACATCCGACATCAGGTTAATGGCTGGAACAGGTACAGCTTTGGTAATATCTTTTCTAAGAAGGAATTCATCTCTGATAATCTTGAGGACATACAGCTTAGGATTGCCCAGGGAGATAGGTCTGTGTCTTTGGCTACTTCCAAAGACAACCTCATTAAGGATTGGAAGGATATCATGTACAAGGAAGAAATTTTTTGGAAACAAAAGTCCCGCATCCAATGGCTCAAAGAAGGGGATCAGAACACGGCCTTCTTCCATAAATTTGCCCTTAAACATAGAAAATTCAATACTATATCCTCTATTAAATTGGAGGATGGTAGTCTTATTACTAGAGATGAGGAGATTGGAGATAATGCTGTTAGTTTTTTTCACAACTTGTTGTCGGAGCCTGGGCCAATTGCTGACAATTCGCTGTCTGTCTCTCAACTATTAGAAGAGTTACCTTCTGTTTTGACTATGGAAGATAATGCTGACATTTTGAAAACTGTTACTGAGGATGAGGTCAGGGCTATTATCTTTTCTATGGGCCCTTATAAAGCTCCTAGTCCCGATGGTTTTCCTCCAATGTTTTTCCAAGAATTCTGGGAAATCATTGGGTTTGAGGTCACTACTGCTATTAAAGACTTTTTCAGGACTGGTAAGCTCCTTAGACAATTTAATAACACCTATATTGCTTTGATTCCTAAAAAACCCAACCCTGATATGTTCAAGGATTTATGGCCTATAAGCCTCTATAACACCTTTTATAAAATTTGCACTAAGTTGTTGGTTTTCAGATTGCAACCTTATCTGGATAAGATCATTTCTCCCATGCAAAAAGGTTTTGTTCCTGGCAGACAAATTTTGGATGCTGTCCTTGCTACTCATGAGACTATCCATTCCATGGAAAAAAGTCAGAACCCTAGCATGGCTCTCAAACTTGACATCTCTAAAGCTTATGACCGGGTTTCCTGGCAGTTTCTGTTTAAAATTATTCACAAAATTGGTTTTAATGATAAACTCCTCACTCTTGTCAAGGAAGTTGTTACTACTGCTAAATATTCAGTCCTTGTGAATGGTATCCCAAGATGGTTTTTCTCCCCTTCTAGGGGGATTCAACAGGGAGACCCTCTCTCGCCCTACCTTTTTTTTATGATTGTTGAGGCACTAGGTAGATCCTTTCTAAACAAAGTCTTCTAAATTTATCAGTGGGATTAAACCTGCCACCTCCCTTACTCCTATGATGATTCAACAGTTTGTGGATGATACTATTCTTTTTGGCATTTCTTCTATGGTGGAGGCTTCTGCTTGGAAAAGGGTTTTGAATGAGTATGCTAAGGCTTCTGGACAACATATTAATTTTTAGAAGAGTAATGTTTTTTTCTTCAATACTCCTGATAATCTTTAGAGAAAAATTGTTAAGATTCTTGGTTGTGCTACTGCTAATCTCCCTTCTGTCTATTTGGGCCTACGCCTCACTGTTAAAGATGTCACTCCTACCTTTTGGATAGCATTATTGAAAGAACTCAAAGGAAGCTCATGGGCTGGAAAGGCAAACTTCTTAGCAATGCTGGGAAACTTCAACTTTTACGTGCCTCCCTTCAAGGTATTCCCACGTACTTCCTCTCTTTTTAAGATGCCTAGATACTTAGCTGAAAAAATGGAACAGATTCAAAGGACTTTTTTATGGACTGGTATGGAGGAAAAGAAGAGGATTTCTTTGGTCAAGTGGGAGCAGGTCTGTTGTCCTAAATCTCATGGGGGTCTTAACATTAGGACTATCCAAAGCATGAATAAAGCTCTACTGTCCACGGTTATGTGGAACTTCATCGACAAAAATAAAGATTGGGGAGACATAATGAAGGCCAAATATCTCAAAGATTCTGATAGCTACTCGGTTCTTCATCATGAAGGTATTCCGTCTGGTTCTGCCATCTGGAATAAAATGCTAAATACTAGGAGCATCATTAGAAAAGGAATGAGATGGAAATTAGGGGAAGGTTCTCTCATTAACTTATGGGATGACCCCTAGTTAACTAATCAGGCTCTCTCGGCCCAAGTTGATAATAAAGTTATTGTTGATTTGGCCAAGCAATTTTTTGGCTCTAAAGTTAGTAACTACCTTACCCAAGATCATGGGCTTAAAAGGTGGAAGAATCTGCTACAATGCACTAGGAATAACCCTGAGTTTCATCAAAAATTGAATATGGTTCAACAATTACTGATGGATATCAGACTCCCTTTATTCCCTCAGAAGGATGAACTCCTGTGGCATGCTGACAAAAGAGGGAGGTTCTTGGTAAAATCTACTTACCTTCTGCTGGTGGAGGATGTTAACAAAGATGAGATATGGGAGAAAGTCTGGAATTGTAAAAGTCTTCCTAAAATTAACTTCTTTTGGTGGACTACCACCCATAATAAAATTTTGACTTAGGATAACCTCCAAAGTAGAGGGTTGCAGCTTGTTAACAGATGTGTTCTTTGCGGCAATCAAGAAGAAACTGTGGCACATCTCCTCATTCATTGTGACTTTGCCCGTGAGGTATGGAGCAAAATTATAGAAAAATTTTGTATACAATGGGTTTTTAACAGAGAGATCCATGATTGTATCGCCAGTTGGAATGTTCCCCTTAGTCACCCTTGGTTGCAGGAACTGTGGAAGCAGACCCTTCCTTCTCTTGGGTGGGCCCTGTGGAAAGAAAGAAACAATAGGATCTTCAGGGACACTCATAGGTCTCCGATGCAGGTTTGGATCTCTTTATTTAAGACTATTGTTGAAAATGTTTCTAATGCTAACATCAAACCTGCAGCTCAACCTTTGACCAAACAGGATTCTTGGGTGGCCTCTAACTGGGGTTTGCTGAACCAAATCCTAGATTTTGATGATATGAGACTTCGGAAAAGACTTAACACTATTTGGACCCCATCGGAGCCGGGATGGTTGAAACTTAATTTTGATGGTGCTGCTAAAGCTAATGGTTGCGCCAGCGGAGGAGGTATATTTAGGGATGAACATGGGGATCTTGTTGCGGCTTATGCCGGAGGTCTTGGAAAGCATTCTAACAACTTTGTTGAGGCTATGGCCCTCCTCTGGGGTCTCAAAGTGGCGATATCTATGGGGATTAGCCATATCCACATACAAGGTGACTCTAAAATCATTCTGGATGCGGTTACTGGTCTCTCTACTTGTGGGTGGAAGCTGAGTGACATTATTTCTGATATTCAAACCATTCTCCATGGCATCCCCAATGTCTCTTTCTCCCATACTTATAGGGAAGGCAACTTGGTTGCTAATGGTCTTGCCAACTTTGGGCAAGAATTTCAATTATGGCGGGTTTGGCGCCAAATTAGTAGCATTCCTGGTCACATTGGAATGCTTATTCAAAAGGAGAAGAATGCTATTATTAATGATGTCCAATCAAGTGTTGAGTGATGAGGTGGCGTGTTCTCCCACTCTGTCTAGGCTTATGCACGAGTCCCATGCGAATTGGCAGCAGCGCCTGTACTCCCTCCAGGTGAACTTAATCTTCATTATTTCACTTGCACTTTGGAACTTAATGTTTCATGATTGGCATCGGCTGGGTTTTAATCATATGAATACCAATTGCTGGACTCCTCTGAAGGGTATTCTGCAAATTAATTGTCTTCTTCTGCTGGGTATTGCAGCGTGGGCTTTCATCATAGGCGGTGAAAGAATTCGCACTGAACCTAACACCTGCAATGATTTCAAAGATAATGCCATTGTTTGGCATTACTGCAAGGAAGGGGGCATAATTTCATTCTTGGAATGCCTTAAGGGGCATGATGAATTATTATCCATCCAGTGTGCTTCTTCATGGGTTGACAGACGGGTCACCATTGGCAGTGTTAGCTTTGAGTTTTCTGAGAAAAGTATTGCTAAAGCGACGGGCTTATCCCTCAAAGGCATTAAGTTGCTGAGAAAGAAGAGGGTTTCTGAAGTGCAGAACCTAAAGCTTTTCTTGGGTGACGGTGAAGAGTTGGTTCCCTACTAGGGAGGGTTCGAGAGGGCAAAGCTTCCTCAGCCTTGGGCAGACATGTGCTTTTTAATTATGAAGTATTTTACTTTGGAAGGCCACTATGCCAGGTTTTATTACTACCATCTTCCCCTGCTTAATCATTTCACAAAAACTTAGCTATTTGTTTTCCTTTTTACTTGCTTTCTTCTTTAGAGCACTCGGTTAAAACGGTTCATAAGAGTTTAACCTCCACGCCGTTGGAGAAGCCTGTGCCCCTTCACCAAGGCCTCATTCATAGGCTCTACCAGTTTCACTTGGCCTTAATGCCCCCTGCCACTCTCCATTACCCGGTTGTGGAACCCTCCCCCAATACTCCGTCGGCTTCTATCAAATGTGATCCTCTCCACACTCATGTGACTAATAGCCTTGATAGCCTGGCTTCGGCCTCTATGAAAACCAATACCCCCACTCCTGGGTCTACCTCTACCCCGAAGAAGAAGGGCTCTGTTAAGTCTAGGAAGTGGCTTCATCGCCTCTCTGAGCTGGCTGAGGAAGCGACCATTCTTAGCTCCCTCAAAGATAGTCAGGAGACCCCCAAAGGTGTTAACTTGTCTGCTGAGAACCCTGCTAAAAAGACTAGGAAGGGCAAAGAGAAAAGCATTTCCACTGGTGTTAGACGCTCTACCAGAATTGCTGGGAAGCCAGCCCCCATGGTTAAACTCATAGACTACTCAGAAAGTAATTCTGAGGTTTCTTCTCACGATAAGGAGGCTGATAGTGATGAATTGCAGGAAATTTACATGGAGGATCCTGTTTCTGGGGGGCAGTTTGATGACCACAACTCTCCGCAGAATGTTTATAGGGACAGCCCTGAGAATGTGATGGATACTGGTAGTGATAAGGATGAGGTTGACCACCAGAGCCCTGTGGATGCCCAGTATGATATTGGAGAAGGAGAGGAGAACTTTAATGACCAGAACCTTGCCGGTGCTGAAGAGGTGGAAGCAAACAGTCAGTCTGTCCCTGAAGAGGATGATGTCAGGGCCACTGCTAAGAATGACAATGAGAATGAGGGTAGAGACAGTAGCTCTCTCTATGCTGAAGTGACTCAGTTAAAGGATAAGATGGTGGCTCTGCAACTCAAGATGTCTACTCTTTGCAAGTTCATTACTCGCATGCTGTGCAGATCTACCATGAACAACTTAACCCTTTTGCAGGATTTTCAACTTCTCTTCTAGGGAACCGACAATGACAGAACTCAGGAGCTGGATAGAATCTTTGAACTACTTGCTAATGACTGGGAGGACTCTATGCCCTAGTGTGCCTTCTACTGCCTGGTTGCTGGTTTTTTGTTGTTGCTTACTTTCTGTTGTTTGTTAGCTAGTGTTTCCTAGGTTTAGTTTCCAGGCTCTTTTTGTTGTCTGAGCCTATGCTTTTTCTTATGTTATCTCTGTAATGGGTTCGGCCCCTTGTTTTTGCTGCCTGATGTAATCAAAAACATTAATAATAATAATAATATAATATTATTAATTATATGATAGCTATAATTATGATAACAAATTATACTTCTGTCAAATACAATGAATAAGCCATAAGAACTTTTCCATTAAATAGCACTGAGGTGTAAGTACTGCGAGACTTAATTTTAAGACAAAACTTTCGGTTTGAACTTTTTACGGTACCATTTTATAAATGCCTAAGCTAAAATCTGTATTAAATTATATTTGATATACTTTTGAGGGTACATACATATTCGTAGATTTGAAAAATGTGTGCCCAGCACTTTTCTTCATTCTTTTAGAGCAGTACCAATTTGTACTTATATATGTAATAAAATGTAATAAAAATTAAATAATAATTCTGTTTTTCACATTATTGTTCACAAGATGAGCCAATAGAAAAATAGATAAATGATATTTATCAAATTTTTAAATAAGAAAATTAATTCTAAACTATAATTTATCTGTGAAATGAATTTAATACTTTATAGTGATTGGTCAAATAAGTAAAACAAATTGCATCACATGGATGCATAAGTAATCCTGCCTATGGCAGGAACTAAAAAATGATTGCAAAGGTGACATTCCAAGGGATAAGAGTGATAAGAAGGGAATCTAAGACAAGTATAAAAATATATTTCCTAAGAATTATATTTGTCGTTATGGAAAGGTAGAACTCAAATTGATATTGAAAGAATCTAAAAGATTTAATTTAAAATATGACATTTAAATGTCCTAAAATGCCACAAACTGAGATTAGAATATAGGCCAAATAATTAAGGGGCACTAAATATGATAGTTGTTTATGAGATTGTCGACCTGATTTATAGTATACGTATCAATACTTATGTGGAAAATAAAAGCTACTTTTCCCTTTTGAGCTCATTTATGATACAGAAAAGTCCTTCAGTTGTGTTAATCTCTAAATGATATATATATATATACAATTATTTTGTTGGTCTCTGACCCTGGATAGTCTACAAGGGATTAATATAAAGATTTAGTTTTATTAGAGATTATGTTGCACCCTTGTGTGCAAAGATTTATCAAAATCTCTAATTTGAATTGTTATATTATAAAATATATTTATATACATATATATGTATGTAATATAAATAAATATATACATATACAAATATATATCTTGATACAATCAAAAGTCTTTTGGTTCAATGACTTAATTATTATGAAGGTGCCTTGTACTGCAATCTCTTCTTTAATAACTTAGTCACTTGAGGAGTATCCTTAATTAAACGTAAATAAGTTGGTTTTCTAGTTATTCTTAAATGGTGAGGAGTGTTGTGATGTCGGCAAAGAAATGTATGTTTTATTTGAATTTAAGGATTATCTAGATTTTGTATTTCTTTATCTTATTGACTATGGACTAAATGGTAGATCTATATGTTTTCTTCTATGTCAAAAATTACATGTGAAAACATAGAAAAATTATAGAGTTGAAATAGTTGTGAATTAAACTTGTTTCATTATAATATTTAAACTTTGGTTAGAAAGGATATGATGACTGATGGCAAATGACTATTAAACTCATTAGTGAACTTTATTTTGGTTGAGACAAAGTTGTACATTTTATTGATCCAATTGGAATGATATCCCTTATAGGGGAGAATATGAAGAACTAATTGATATGGAATTAAAAATGGTCAAGATATGACTTGTTTATTTAAAAGCTATGAGTCTTGAATTATGAATTAAGACTAAATTTTTATATTGGTTGAATGCTAATGAATTCTGTAAAAGATACTATTGAACTAGGTCAATGATTTTTAGTTATTGAGAAAGTCTCTTTACCACTTACTTGACTAGGTTTATATGTAATTGGTAATAGTTTTTAAAATATCAACCAGTCAAGTCAGTGATAGAAAGGTTGTTTTACATAGTACAGAAATGATTATGTCATGATATGTTTTGTGAAGGCGGGTATGTGAATAATGTGACTCCTATTGACAAGACTGAGATAGAGGTGTGTGAACAGTGATGCACATCTCCGGTTGTAATGTGTTATTGATATATCAAAACTTTGGCTAAAGTAATGCATTTTTTTTCTTGCATTGTTAGTTCATAGTGTCTGTTAAGTTGCATGCTAGTTGAAATTGTCATACTTAGCTAGGTGGTATCTGGAGTCGTATGGCAGATTGTATGTGACATGACACCACACTAGTTCTCAAATGGCATGATGTTCTTGAAGATTTTCTTTATCTACTACCCTCATGAAGGGTAGGGTCACTTCTAGTTGGAAGGTGTGTGGGGGACTGTCGGTCTGTGGTTGGAGGAAAAGCACTTGGGTGATGCTCTCCCTCTTATAGCTAAAGAACATCGAATACTTGATCATACAAAGACACTTTATATATTCCACATGTTTTGTATATTTGAAAGCTTGTAAATTTGTATATGATCTTTGCATTGTAAAGTAAATACTTCATTGTATTGTAATATGAAATTTTATATTCCTTTTTTATCATAAGGAATTGAAGTAGATCTTTATAAGCTCTTGATGCATTGTGAATCTTATTTGGTTATTTTCTATTCTAGTTGTGGAATTATGAGAATAGCTTTGTGTTTTAAAAAAAGTTTTGTGCATTCTTGGTAAATCTTAGCATGTTTTTAGGGAATGAACGTGCATTCTTACATGTGGTATCAAATCATGTTTCAAACACTAGGGCTTATGAGCCTACTATGTCTAATGTAAAACTTATTGAAAACAAGTAAACTTAGAGAAAACAAAGAACTTTTCTTTCTCAAGAGTCTAGGGATAGGAAGATCTAGGATGAGAAACCAAACTAAAGCAAGAGTTAACCGAGATAGAGGAAGTCCAACCAATCATCTCTTAAGGAACAAGAGTTATGATAATTTGTTAATGAGACTTTAGCTTGAAAGGAAGCTAGGTGTGCATAAATCACTTCCTACACTAATCTCATGAGGAAAGTGGAGTGCAAATTCTTTTTATCCTTTACAGTTATAGTGTTTTTAGCCCAACAATAGAGATATTGCAGAAATACACATACACACAGAAAGAAGATAGAAGAGAGAGAGAGAGACAAGACATACATGGGGAAAACCCTTACAGGTGAAAAACCCCACACTCCAAAACATAGCTCAAATGTATTCCAGTAAACAATGAAGGTTACAATATAGTTTCAGAGCCAATGTTCTTGCAAGAGTCTTTGACACTCATATCTTGAGACAATCTGGCAGCATAACAGTACCTGTCAATCACATAATACATCTCCTCTCCAAAGCACTTGTTTATATAGAAGATACAAAGCAAAAATGGCTCTATCTTGAGATGGGCGTCCAACATGGCCTCATGGCCCAAAACCCATGCCTAAGGACACTTGTCCAACACTACATGGTGTTCATAAAAATTGTCATATCACCCCATACCAGAGAGGTCACCTATTCCCAAGTTGGGCAATGACAGATACTCTTATGACACTTACGACTATCATAGAATCTGTCATAGTTGTCATTTCTTACAGTTGTAAGAGAATCTGTCATAGACAGGCTAAAAATAGCATATTCTCTTACAACATGTCATAACCCTCCTTGGGAGGCCCAAAGATGCCTCCTTCCAAGATGCCTTGTCTTCACCTATCATAGAATCTTCCATTTACGACTCTTACACGTCATAGATTTGTCATAGGAATATGTCATAACCATTTCAGTCAATATTCCCTTACACACTATCCAAGATGCTGACATATGGCAAAATATTCCTACCGCTAAGTGGGACACCTCTCTCCTCATGTGAGGACAAATTTACATGTGATCACCTTCCACGTAGGATGACACATCATTGTGCCAACTCCCACAAGATGACAATAAGGATTTGCATCTTAATTACAATAATAGGCAATAAATAAATAAATATAATGAAATAATACAAGGAATTACCAAGGTTGAGACATCTTAATTCCCAACATTCTCCCACTTGTTGAACACCTTGTAAGAGCCAATGGAAATAATAGGATTTAACTGCTATAGGCCGAGAGACCCATAGACTGTGAACACCATATGAACTTCTCTGTGCCCACTGGTTTCATCAATGCATCTGCAACATTCTTCAAAGTGTCTACCTTCTCCAAATTCACCTTCCCATCCTCTACCATGTCTTGCATGAAGTGAAACTGTACATCAATATGCTTTGTTCTAGCATGGAAAGTTAGATTCTTTGCTAGGCAAATCGCACTCTAACTATCACAACAAATCGTAATGTGTCTTGCATCAACACCAATATCTGAACACAATCTCTTAAGCCAAATGGCTTCCTTACAAGCATGAGTTTCTACCATATACTCAGCTTTTGTCGTGGATAAAGCAACCACAAGTTGTCGCTTACTCATCCAACTAATTGCACCACCGAACATAGTGAACACATAGGCATTGGTGGATCTCCTACTTTCAATGTCACCCGCCCAATTAGAATCCATGAATCCATGAATACAAATTGAATGTGGAGGTCCTATAGGATTACCATGATAGCATATGGAATACTCGGAAGTACCCCTCAAATATCTGAACACTCTCTTAACTACATCCCAATGTACCCGTCCAAGATTAGCCATAAATCAACTAAGGACTCCCACTGCTTGGGCAATGTCTGGTCTTGTGCAGACCATAGTATACATCAAACTACCAACAGCACTAGCATAAGGTACTTTTCTCATGTCCTCCACCTCACTAGGAGATTTTGGGCAATCATTCACAGACAACTTTGTCCCCAAGGAAACAAGAACACACAATTGTCTACAATCTGCCATGCTGAACCTATCCAACACGGTCTTTACATACTTACTCTAACTTAACCAAAGTTTTCTGTTAGCTCTATCTCTTCTAATTTCCAATTCCAGAATGTACCTAGCTGCCCCTAGATTTTTCATCTCAAACTGTGCTGACAACTGAGACTTCAAATCGAAAATCATATTCTTACCATTCCCAATTAATAGCATATCATCAACATACAATGCAATGATGAGAATGTGGTCATTGTCAAATTTATAATACACACAATGATCTGATTTCAATCTCATAAATCCAACTAACAACACAAAGGCATCAAACTTCAAGTACCACATCCTAGGAGACTACTTCAAACCATACAAAGACTTTTTCAACTTGCAAACCAAATTTTCTTTACCTTTCTCTATGTAATTCCCTGGTTGTGACATGTAAATCTCTTCCTCCAAATCACCATGAAGGAATGTTGTTTTCACATGCATCTGCTCCACCTCTAAGTTATAAGTTGATGCAAGAGATAACAGGAACCGAATAGATGTCAGCTTTGCAACGGGAGAGAAAATTTCACCATAATCAATTCCCTCCACTTGTGAATACCCATTCACAACCAATCTGGCCTTGTACTTTTCAACACTGTCATTTGCACTGAATTTCTTCTTGAACACCCATTTACATCCAACAGGTTTCCATCTTTTAGGCAAAGGCACCAAGTCCCATGTTTTATTCTTTTCCAAAGAAGCCATATCATCTTCCATGGCCTCCTTCTAGGAACCTACATCTTTCATGCCCATAGCCTCTATCATAGTTCTAGGCTCATTAGTGTTAGTAAGCAAGGCAAAAGCACAACTAGAATCAAGCAATGAATAAACAAACCTATTAGGTTGCTTCCTTGTTCTTGTAGACCTCCTCAATGGCTGAGGTTGAAGTTCTGCTTCTTCTTCTGAACTTTTAGAGCTTCTAAATCTCTCCTCATCATTAGGTCTCGCAGGGTCTGTTAGTTCAGTCTTCTCAGGGGTAGAAGGAAACTGAACCACATCTTCTTTCTTTTCTGTTTCTTCTAGCTATAGAAAAATAGAAGAAGGTGTTAGCTCTCTGAAGATAACACTTCTACTATACAACACTTTTTCAGCCACAATAATGCAAGTGTGATTGTTGGTTTAACACCTCTATTGAAAAGTATCTTACCCTAGGTAAGACTACTCCAAGGTTTCTATAGCTAGGTCTTAGATTGCTTGGAATCTCTCAATTGGAATATTCTAGCTGAGCCTACAAGGGGACTTACATGCAATCTACAGATTTTTGGAGCTGGGACAACAAATACATATAAACCATTTATGATTTCAGCTAATAAAATAATGTAAGATGTTGCTAAAATTCCTAATCTAACAATGGTTTTTAAAGAAAATACAAAAGAGGTTAGGGTTTTAGAGAAATCCTAAGTGACATTCACAATGTATAGATCACTTTAAGTAGACAAACACTCTGAAATTTAACTAGTTTTCTGAGTTACCAAACTGAAATTTGATGTTATAGCACTGTAGAAAATGGTGCTATCTTCAATGGAAATCGAAGGATTTTCAGATTACATTCATTCATTAAATACCCAATAGATAGCACAATTTAACTCTTGACATGTAATTGAACTTAAGCACATCTAATCAGCCCAGGCTAACTTTGCACAGTTATCTACCATCAGCAAATAACTAAAAGTATGGACATAGAGTGTTCATCAAATGCTTTCAACAAACCATGAACATTATAAAAGCACAACTAACTAACTATGGGAGAGCAAGAAGCGAACCATGAAGACCAAGTAAGGAACAAAATACACAAATTCTCAGAATGACTATAGAAACTTGCTTTGTATTACTTCAAATGGCAGAATGTCACCAATTCGGCATCAAGAATTCTCTCTTACAAACAATGGCAATGGCAGCCCTTTATATAGGAAAAAGGCATACCAAGTTTTTCAATGAATGGTGGAGATTAACTCAACACCTATGGCCCAGATTACATTAATAAATACATTTCTTATAGCTCATAGTAAATCCTAAATTACATTTTGTCTCTTATGAAAAAGACAAAAAACAGCCCCTAGATACATTGAATCATTTTGACTACCCAACTCAATATATATATGGAAAAGCTCAATTTTAATGCATAATAAAGACAAAATAGCATCACATGTTGCTCTAAATATAGCAGTTTAGATCAATGACAAGATTACATCTCAAAATAATGAAAATTCACTAAGGTTCTTCATCCAAATTAATTATGTCTTCTTCTGCCAACTTGTTGCAGTAGTTGAGCCATGCTTCAAGTGTTGGATTGATTTCCAAAGGATCTGGATTCTTGAGATGGTTGACCTGATATTCAAACATCTCCAGTTCTCAACTGAACCTGTTGTATATCCTTTCTATTTCTATCACTGCTTTGTGGAATGCATTGAATTCAGCCTTGAGGTCGCTGACCTTATCCAACCTATCCTCCTAATCCAGCTCAGTATTCTCAAAAATGACCCTATGCAATTTGTTCTTGCATTTCTTAACATCATACGGTGCAAAACCATTGTAGCCGTCTTCCTGGCAATCCTTTAAAGTATCATTAATATCATAAATTAATGCCCAAATTTCTTCATCTATTGGTTTATAAGCTTCTTTTATGTTCTCAAAGGTTTCCAATCTCAATTTCAGTTGTCGGTACCATTCAATAGCCTTTAATAACTTGTCACCAGTTAGAACATTCTCAACCAATAGAGTCTGTGCAAGCAGATCTCTAATACTCTTGACTATGGGAAACATGTGAGAATAATATTCTTTGAAAGAGTCACACTCCTCCCACAGATCTTTCCACTTCTCATGAAGCTCAACTAATTTCTTATGTGCTTGGGATGCAGCGTCAATGGTTTCACATCCCTTTTCACATACTCTGATTAACCACTTTTGAGTACCTTGTCACCTGGACCTTACCTCACCAAGCTTTGCCATTTCATCTATGGATAGGAAGGTAGGCATTGTCCTTATATCCCCACCAGCATCAACTGGTTTTATTAGAAATTGGAGGCAAGTCTGGAGTTCCTCGTTCTGTTGTTTCAATTCTTTCTTTGACAACTCATCTCTATCCAACTGCTCCAGAATTGAAGTGACAGACCCTTTAAATTCATCGACTCTTTGAGCACGTGTGGCTGGTCCTAGATTAACCATTGACATGACATAATCCTTAGCTCTGACTTGTTCTCTATTTGTGTCAGCGGGTGGGACAGCTATTTCAGCAACCCTGGTTCTAGTCTCATCTTTATAAATCCTTGATTGTATCTTCACTTTCTTTTGTTTCTTTGGCTTTTGAGCTTGTGACAAGATTGTGCTCAATTCTAATTGCATTATTTCTACTTGTGGCTCAGGGTATGCCACTCTGTTCTATAACCACTCAGGTGCTAAAGTAGAAGGCTTATTCAGTTCATTGATATTCTCACTGTTAGTTTTAGGAGGTCCTTCAAGTAGCCCTTCTTCTTTCTCTGACCCCTTATCTTTATCCAATTCTTTATCTCCTTCATCAGTGAGATTTCTCCAATTTACCATTACGTTATCCTGAGCTAATTTGAAGATTTCCCCTATTTGACCTTTCTCTGGAGGACTGTCAGATATATCAATAACTTCAACACTAACTGCTTCGACCAAAGGTTCATTTGGGATTTCATTACTTGCCTCAGCAAATACATCTTTATCTGATTCAAGTAATGTTTCTATTTCTGGCTCTTGTAAACCCAATTCTGCACATACCTTGTTAAGCCCTAGTAGCAGTGGCACAACCAAGGAGGTTGAACTTTGATCCATGGGCATCTGAGAGATAGGAATAACAGAGGATATTGGTATTGCAGTGGAAGATAAGTTTATTTGTGTCAAATTGGCAAGCAAGGCCGACCCCAAAGTTGGTGAGATAGAAGAGGTGGGCAAGATAGAGGAAATGATGATGGGTGAAGAAATAGATAGTGAGGGTAAGGGAAGAGAAGGTGAAAGAATTATAGAAATGGGAGGTAATGTAGTGAAGGTAGATAATGGAGTGGAAGAGATGGAAGGTAAAGATGTGGTAGTGGTAGAGGAACATGAGGTGGCAACAATAGAGGAAATGGGACTAGTAGGGGTACTAGAAGATACTGCCAATGACCAAGAAATAGTTGACACAGTAGTAGAAGGTGAAGTGGCAGAAGAGAGTTTCCTGAACAATGGTAGCCAAGGTCATTGGTGCAACAGTGGAGGCACTAGAAGTAGATGCAGCAATAGCTATTGAAGAGAGTATAGTTGTATTCACATCTGGGGTAGAAGGAGATGGGAAAGTTGACAAATTGGTCTCATTATGAGTTGCATCAGCAACTTCTGTAGTAGGACTAACAGTTTTTACCTTGATTTTATTTGCCTTGGAGCCTTCTTCAGAGCCACTGGGTGCATCCCTTTTCTTCAAAGCTCTTGTCCTGGTAGAAGGAGGCTAATATTTCTTAGATGGTTTTGTAGAAGTTTTCTTGCTCTTTTGTGCTTTAGCCTTCTCTTCTAATGGTACATGCTCTTCACTGTCAGATTTCTGCTTTTGAACTGGCTCTACCTCATCTGTTATATCTATTGGTTCATCTTCTTCTCCTCCAGATTCTTTATCTGACTCAAGTTCAGTATATGTGAGCTGCACCCCTTGTCTCTCCAAGGAAGCCATCTGACCTCTCAACCATGCTTTGCTTAGTCTAATAGGCTCTTTCATTATGATGTCAAGAGAACTTTCCTCAGCATTCGCCCAATTAGGTAGAGGGATTGGTTGGCGGTATTGAACCTTCCAAGTTCCTCTGACCATAACATTCTCATCATCTTCCAATTGATCTGGTACTGCAATGATGTGAAATTTCCTTATAAAAGATAAAGATAACCTTGAATGAGCTTTCTTCATGACTTCGTAATCATCTATGCAGTTGGCCCAAAAGTCTTCTATATGCATCTTGTGGAATAGTTTTTTGCTTACAAACCTCTCCATCACCTTATTTGGATCCATGTAGTGGAGATTGAGAAGTTGAAGTTCTTTATCTAAATGCTCAATTGATGCTAATGAGGGACATGCATAATTCCCTTTGCCTAACCGGATGGGAAATTGTACATTGGTTCTATGCAAGTGCTTGAGTTTTTCAGCACAAGGGATCAATTACCTAGATAATTCCAAGAGCATTGTCTTATCATCAGGATATCTAAGGAGTTTGTAAGCTATCCCAGTGAAACCTTGTATCCTTAGATATGTGAACTTTTCAAATTGGATGTACCACCTTCCGTATTTGGTTATTTCATTCATAGCCTTTGTAGAAATCCTCAAGGCTATGTTACCTTGTAACAATCTTGTTATATACATGGTGAAAGCATCATTCACCCTTTTAAAATGCATCAGAGATTGAGATGATGTGAGCTGTGGATAGCAATCATATACTTTGACTTGGGTTTGGTCATCATTCCCAACTTCTCCTACTTTGGACAACCCAACATAATGGTTTCTTCTTGCCAATGCATAAACAACATAGGATGTCCACCTAAAGAATATTTTCTCTTTGAAGTTGTTGAATGCCTCATGAATGTTATCACTAAGAATTTGTGACCAGTAAAACTTAGTTCCTTTCAATATCTCTTCAACTACCACAAACATCCACCCTTCAAAAGTTGATGCTACAGGCAATCTATATATTCTACTCAGGAAAGTTACCAAATCCCCTATTTCATCATGGAAGTCACTTCTGTATAGTACTTGAGGGAATTTGCTCATGGCAAACCTTTTTCTCTTTGCCTAATTTTCATTCATATGCTTCCTACATCCACTTTCATCCTTCTTGTATGTGGCCTCTGATTCTGCCTTATCTGGCATGGTCATTACTGTGTGCCATGGGATATCAAAAGTTTCAGCCAAGGAGGGTTTAGTTAAGTCAGCTAAGATGTCTCCATTGGTAGTTTGGATTGTTCTGGTCATGATGTCATATCTATCTACATAGGCAGCTATAAGTTCAGCAGACTAAACAGATGTAGGGAAGCCAGAAGCTTGTGCAATCCCACTATCTTTCACTTTCTTTGCCCTGGGTGTTAGATTTGGACCAAAGATTCTAAGTCTGAAATCATCTAGGTCTACGTGACCTAGATCTATGTCTCCTATATCACTCCATCCAGTATGAATCTTTGTCTCTAGAGGGATGCCTTTAAATTCGTACCTCATGATTTGAGCTCATGTAGTCATCTAACCTGCAGGACTGGACCTTATAAGCTTGATACCTTGAGAGATTTTCACTAACTCCTAAGTTTAAGTTCTATGATTATCAAGTGGACCACTAGACTCTCAACCATGTCGTAACCAATAAATCTATAATGGATCTGCTAATTTACTAACATGCTCTTAAAAGAATAGAAATCTAATATTTACTATCATTGCATCCATTACATAATCCCATAATAAGCAATTCAATATCAATGTATGCAATAAACACTTCAAATGCTAGAAAAATTTTATTTAAAACATGTAAAACATCATACTTCATCATTTACAGTCATTATTATATCATTTCAGACACTTCTCCTTTTGGAAATTACTTTAAAATAGCTATTTTACTCCATTTGCGCTAATTTCATGGTCAACCAACCTACAGACAGGAAAGCACTACTTTTGAGATCTACCGACCTTAGTGGGGAAATCAGGTCCATCCAACCAAATGCTCTTTCATTGTTCACGAGTTTTCAAGGTTTTGCACAATTTTCATGATCAACCGATCTGTGCGGATTTTGAAGGTACCGACTTAAGCTAGTCATTTGGGTCAGTCAGTTGGAAGCTTAGCGCAGGATGATCAAGGTAGTTTTACTGCTTTTGCGTGAGATTAGGTCTTGTCAGACCTTGCGTGGGTTTTGAAGTTGACCGACTAAGTCAGTGATAGTAGGTTCCAACACAAAGTTAGATGGAGTTATTTTTAGCGCTATGTCATTCTTTTATCGCTAGCAGAGGTTTCGATTGCTGCCGACCGGCGGAGATTTCTTAGGCTTCCGACCAAAGTTGGAGAGGAGGTCTTTTAATGCGAAGTTGGCGCAAGGTAGTTTTAGTGCAAAATAGTCTTCAGCACTTTGCAGGGCTTTTGGATCCCACCGAACAAATCAGTTAGGGTGACAAACATCGTGGAGGTCAAAAGGTCAAGTTTTTAGCACTAAACTCATTTAAAGCTTTGGCATGGATTTTTGTGGCCACCGACCGACTAGATGGATCAAAATTCTGTCGGTCAGACGAAATTTCGACGCAAAGTAATCGTTCATGTTTTGCAAATCAATTCAACGGATTTCAAATTTGTTTTTTTTCATTTCTCTCGTAGATCGGTTCAAAGGGCACTCAGTTTGCTAAGTTTGTCCAGTTATTTCATTTTGCCTACAATGCCTAAAAACTACGTTTTCCTTAAAGGATATAAACTAGGATTTGAGAAAAATGAACAATTTCAGGTATGAAACCCTAGCTGCATGTCCAAATTCATTTCTTGAAAAGAAAACACACTTGATTAAAACATGAAACCCTAACCGTACTAAGAAACCCTAAATGCAAGTTGGACTCCTACTTGGTTTTCTGAGGTGAGTTGAGTTTAAGGTGCGCAAGCAAGGGAGAGGTCACTGACTCGAATCTGTGGGCTGAGTAGGGGAATCACTTGACAAATTGTCGAAAGCTCCAAAATACTTGTTTATAAAAAATGAGCTGCGAAACGATGAGAAATCCTTTTTATTCCCTGTTTAATCGCCATAAATGCCAAAACGTACGCAGTGTCAATCAGGAGGTTTGGCAGATTTATGGTTTTGCGCGACTTTTAATCACCTCTGACTTGGCGAGAGTTCGGGGTGCGATGGACTTGGTCAGCAGACAATGTTTTTAGTACTATGGTAATAGGTTCAGTCATATGCATTTTGCAGAGTTTTGAAGTTCTTCAGACTGGTAGGGATTTCACCACCGTCTGACTTAGTAGACAAGCAATGTAGCGCAAGTCAGAGATACTTAAAGATAGCGCAAAAGTCCATGCAAGTGAAAAATGGTGTAAAATTTAGTCAAGAAGCAAAACAGCACCGATGTTGGTTGAGAGTCAATTCAGTGCAAAGATTGGTTGAGAGTCAATTCAGCACAAAGGTCAGCTGAGAGTCGATTCAGCGCAAAGGTCAATTGAGAGTCAATTCAGCGTAAAGGTCGATTCAACGCAAAGGTCGGTTAGGACTAGTTTTAGCGCAAAAAGGGCTATCAGACCTACCAGGAGAAATGTAAAGATCTTGACTTAGTAGATTTTGGAATGATTTTCAACATCAAACTTCTAACATGGCAAAAAGTACATGTTGACCATTTGACCACCTAGGAGATGGAAAAGACTCACTTGACATCCTAAACCAAATTTGAGAAAAGGGGGGTCCCTATTTTTTGAAATAGGGCGTGTGTACGAGGCACAACAAATGGCGACTCTGTTGGGAAATGCTCCCAAGCATTTTGATGATAAACTTTCAGTTTGAACCCAGAATCTCTGCGTTTCCCACACATTTAAATGAAAAAGCATGATATCCTATCAAAGAATCAAAGACACTAACTAGTGCAACCATCCACATCCTAAAAACCTAAGTGTGTGTAATTGCATTCATTCCCATCCTTTAGTAACGAAGTTCATCCAAGATCCTTTGCGGTAAGCTACGAAGTTGGGATCATTCTACCACCAAGAGAATGCTTGAGTGTTGAGATATGATGAGCCTTGAGGGAAGCAAATAATGATTCTTCCAATAGCATTTCCAATGCAATGATAATTGATGATAATATGGACAATACTTTTTATGAGAATTTTCAATTGATAATCTCTTGGGATGCACTGTAATGGCTCTGGTGTTGAGAAACACCTTTTATTTTTACCCAATATAGGCTAGCAACACTTAGTGTCACCTACCGTCTCTTTTGGATTAATAGTGCAGGTGGTAAAATGGGAATCCAACCCTTTCACTTAACACGAGATCACTCGGACTTGTTTAACTACTTCAAGATCATTTAAAGTGTGAAAGATATATGGTTAGAAAATACTTCAGGCGCACCAACTAATGACTCATTTTCCATGAATAGACATCATACCCTTTAGCATAACAGAAAACCCACAAAGAGATTTAAGCAGAACCTTGGTTTCTTAAAGAAAGACTTTAGATCATCTACCCAACCAAGAAGCATTTGCAGGTCTGCATAATTGCCACCACATTCTAGAAACAAGGACCCTGCGTAAAAGCAAGTGCAATGGACAAAAGTAAAGACAAAAGGACAACTAATCTAAGGAAAACATCTAACCACTATAGAAAAGTGAAAGCAGGAAAGCAACCTAATCTAATCAACAACCTACTCTAACCAAAGCAAATAAGCAACCTAACTTTGTACACTAGGATGAGGCATGACTGCCTCTCAAGCCTGGAAGTAGTGCTTTAGGAACTAACCATTGATAGGCAATGGGAGTTCCTTACCAATAAGGCTCTTGAGTCGATATGTGTTGTCACCCAGGATCTCATAGATCTGATACGGACCCAACCAAAGTTTATCAAACTTACCATGTTCTCCTTTCTTCTCATGGGCTTTATCCCAATATAGGACCAAATCAGCAATGCGGAAGGCTTTTACTTTGGCTCTCTTATCAAACCATTGTTTCACTACACCCCGGTGTTTAGCAAAGTTCTCTATAGCAGCATCGCGTTTCTCCTCAAGGTACAACAACTGGGCTAATCAGGAAGACAATTGGTCATCATTTTCAAGATAGTCTTGCATGAATTGCAGCACGGGAATCCTCAAGTGAATAGGAAAGATAGGCTCAATCCCATAGACTAAATGATAGGGCGATGTACCCAAGGCAACTTTGTGTCAAACTCTATCAGCCCATAAGGCAAATTTGAGTTGAGTGTGCGAGTCCATAGGGTTTTTGTCTAACAATTTCTTAATGACATCAAGCAAATTTTTGTTCGTTGATTTAGCTACCCCATTTCCTTTTGGATAGTAATTAGATAAGAACTTTAGAATGATTCCATAATCAAATGCCCAGTTAGAAAAATGCAATGATGAAAAGGCAGGACCATTATCACAAACTAAATAAAATGGACATCCAAACCTGGTGATAATATGTTTTTCAACAAATTCAATAACTACCTCTATGGTACATTGTTTACAAGCTATTACCTCAAACCACTTGGTGCAGTAGTCAGTAGCGGTCAGAATATACATGTGGCCTGCAGAGTAGGGCAGATTGATCATACTGATAAAGTTGAGGCCCCACTGAGCAAATGGTCGTACCTCCACCACTAGCTACAAAGGCATGGCAACATGTTGCTCTCTGTGTGCGGCAGTCTGACAAATATGACAGGTCCTTACATGTGAGTACGCATCTTTGAACAAGGTAGGCCAATAATATCTAGCATGGAGAATCTGATTAGTAGTTGAGTGAGCTAATTTGTGACCTGTCCCAAATTTCTGATGAAATCTAGTCAACACATGATCCACTTCTATTTTGTCCAGACATCTTAGATAGATCCCCTCATGATTCGTCTTGTAAAGGACTGATCCCTTTATCATATAGCTATAGCTTTTCAACCTAAGTGCTCTTGTTTTAATCAAATTTAACTCTGATGGACAGCACTGATTGAGTAGGTAAAATATGATGTCCCCATACCATTCATCTTTTGAGATATCTTCTAATATATACTGCTGGGAGACTAAACCTGGCTCTACTTCCGCCATAGATTTGGTCAATGTTTGCCCTCTTACCAACTTCATAGGCTGAATGTCTATATCAAACTTTTGCAGGATGGTGACCCATTTTCTTCTCTTTTCTCCCAATTCACTTTGCATCAACAGCACTTTAACTGTTGCATCTGGAACTATTGCGATCACCTGACTCCTTAGAATGTAGTGACAGAACTTTTTGACTACCTTTACCAGAGCATAGGCTTGTTTTTCCACATTAGGATACCTCAACTATGCGTCTTTCAACGGAGTACTCATGAAGTCAATAGGCCTTTCATCATCAACTGATCTCTTTTGCGTCAACATTGTAGCACAAGTGTGCTCAGATGCAAATGAGTAAATCTGAAATGGTAATGCATAATCTAGACTTACCAACACGGGTGAGTTGGCTATGGCTTGTTTAATTTCTGCAAAGGCAGTTTTGGCTTCTGAAGTCCAATCCATTTTAGCGTCTTTCTTCAATATGGCATTAAGGGGTTGAACTATCTCAGTAAAACCTATAATGAACTTGCATACAAAGTTGATCTTAACAAAATATGACTTGAGTTCCTTTTTACTGGCTGGGGGCGATATTTTGAGTATTGCTTGTATTCGATCTGGATCAATAGATATACCCTGCTCGGATATCACATGCCCCAGTAACTTCCCTTTTGTCACTCCAAAGACACATTTCTTAGGATTGAGTGATATACCGTAATCTTTACATCGCTGTAATACTTTCCTCAAGTCTGCTACATGATCTTCTTGCCTCTTTGAAAATACCATGAGATCATCCATGTAGATAATAATACATTTTCCAACTAGTCCCTTGAAAGCAATGTCCATCTCTCATTGAAGGGTGGCACCAGCATTTATTAGACCAAATGACATTCGATGATATGTATAGATACCCCATTTGCATGTGAAAGATGTCTTCAATCTATCCTCGTAGTCAACCATTACCTGGTTGTAACCTGAATACCCATCTAGAAAAGACATCATCTATGATCCATTAACAATCTGCAATACTTCATCGAATGATGGCAGTGGGTAATTGTCCTTTTCAGATGCCTGATTTAAGTTTTGAAAGTCGACATAGAGTCTGATTTCACCATTTTTCTTTCTGAATGGAACTAGATTTGCTACCCAAGTGGAATGCCTGACAGGAAATATGATTCTTGCTAATAGTAGTTTCTATACTTCTTTAAAAATCAAAGGTTCTAATAGGGCATTCACTGGCTGCTGCCTTTGTCTGAATGGCTTCGCTCTGGGCTTCAGCAAAATAGTGTGAGTAATGATCGATGTGTCATATGTCTTGAGGTCTTCATAGCTCCATGCTATAACTTCATGATAATCTCTTAATGCATGAATAATGTCAGCCTTCTCTTCTTCATTACTAGCCATTTTTAATCTCTTCATCTGTCCCCAAATTAAAAGGCTCACTTTGCCCTCTAGGAGATTCTCCTTCTTTTCTCTGGGTTCCTAGGTTGTCTAAATCGAACAGTCTTTCTAATTCTACCATTCCCCTTGGAATCGTGTTTGTTTTCAGATTTAATACTCCTAAATCCATCTCAGCAGGTTCCATTTCTTCTTCATTTATTATTTGAGCAGTGAAAACATTAGATGAAGTAAGAAAGTTAGTTATGTGTTGGTCATCCTCAAAAACTTGAAAATTTGTCACGTTATCTGGTACTGATGGAGTGGCAACAAATTCAACAGAAAATTTCTTCAGCCCTGCCATGGCTGTTGGTTCCAATGTGCTTGCTATCTAAGCCAAAGCATCTGCGACATGATTCTATCTTCTGGGAATCAACTGGATATTAAAGCCATCAAAGCATTCTATCAAATCCCAGACTCTATTTTTGTATTTGTTTAGCCTCTTATCATTACATGAGTATTTCTTTCTTACTTGTTTCACCACTAATTCTGAATCACCTAATACTTGGATAATTATGACTTTCTTCTATAGTGCCATCAGCAATCCTTGCACTAGAGCCTCATACTCAGTAACATTATTCGTGCATGGAAATTGTAGTCTATGTGATGCTAGATATGAACTCCCAGTGGGGCTAATTAATTCAACACCTACCCCAGACCCTTGTCTACATCTTGATCCATCGAACCTCAAAGTCCAGAGGCAGAAATCTTTGCTACTATCATCCTATTTTACTGATTGTTTCTCATTAGTCAAAGGCTTTGGTTCTTCTTTCTTCATGATAGCCAGATCTTTCTTTGGGATGATAGGTACTTTCAACCATCGTTGCATGTGCTCCACTGCCTCCTGACAATGTTGACATATGAACTCAGAGTGCAATGCATCGTGTATACGGCACCAATTTGGAAGCAGTAACTCCTCCATCTGAATATGTTTTCCTCCAGTAGCCTGATCTTTTACAAATTTGGCTACAAAATCTTGAAACACTTTGAATATCCTAGGTTCTTCCTCTGAGGAATTTCCTAAATCTGATTGCACATATCCTTCTGTAGTTTCTAGTTTTTCTACAAGTGGAGGATCGGGAAATCGATTGCAGCTTAGCATGAGGATCTCCTCTGTTTGATTAACATGGGGAAGGTAGACTCCCAAATCAACTTCTACAAACAAAATTTCGTTGGTTTGGTTATGCTCCGTAATCATATGTTTCATTTTTTGTTCTCTTTCAATGCATATCTAGTTCACCAATCCTTTCCATGGCAGCCACATATGAGAAAAATCAGTTGCCATATAACCATTCAAGGTTCTGGACCAGTCCCTACTCAGGAGCATACCTAATTGATCTGGGATATCTACCACTTGAATGTATATATACTATTGCACTCTTGGATCAGAAGCTAACTACAAATGTATCATATTCAATTCACCCACTACATTTACCTCAGTTTTATCCAGTTGTGTTACTTTCCTTGAAGACTTGGTCGGGGTGAGTCCTAATGCCTTACAAACTAATAATGGAATTATGTTAGTGGAGGCACTGGAATCTACCAAACGGTTGTGAAGATTTTTGTTGAATATCCTAAGTGTTAAGAGGAAAGGAGGACTCTCCCTCTTATCCTTGTACAATGTTATCTTTCGCTCAACATTAGTCACATGCACTCTTTCCTTCCCTTTGTCAGTATTATCTTTCACAAGTACATCCTTTTAAGGGAAGTCTATTTTACTACCTACACCCACATCTTGGAAGAAGGCTGTCCTAACTTCAGGTATCTTTAATAACTGATAAACAGACAAATTGACCTTCATCTTCTTAAGCTCCTCAGCAACATACTGCCCCATTTTGGTTATGTCAGACCATTAATACTTCTCGGCAGCAACCCCTTGATATACTGGTTGAGGTGTGGCTTTCAGAGGTTCAAGATTATTAGAGGCATTTGGATCTAGTGGAATTTGGTAGCTATTCAGGGGAATGGAAGTGGTAAAAGGACCCTTGGGTTTACTACTTCTCAGATTGTATGGAGTTTTATTATATTGTTGATAAGTATTGACCTCTTCAGACTCTTCTTCCTTAGGTTGATTATCATCTTGGAATGGAAATGTATAACTATCAAGTACTACAGCAGTATCATACCTTTGTGAAGGAAAAAGTTCATATCCCGTTGGATTCTCCTGAGTTTCAGCATTCTGAATCTCCATCTGGAAGATACTGGATGCTATCTGAAATTCTGGGCAGTCTAGTTTAGAATGAGCATTTGTATTATGCAGTCTGCACCAAGTAGACAAAGATGCCTCAGCTAACATCACATAGCCAGGAGGTCTGGTATCATTGTTATGATTCCCTAAGGGTGATGACACTCCTCCATTATTGGGCCTTGTGTTCCAAGATTGATTTGATCGTTGCTAAAAATTTTGATTTTGGTATTGATTTTGGCCTTGATTTTGAAATTGATTTTGATTTTGAAATTGGTTCTAATTTTGACCTCTCTATTGAAGATAAGCATTTTGATTTCTGAGGTGGGAAACTTCTGTAGTGATCTTCTTCATCTGCTCAACTAACTCTCTGATATCATCTCTATCTTCTTTTACCTTAGCCTCCTTTAAAGACTGTAGGAAAGGCATTTGTGCAGGAGGCATTTCAGCTACTAGATTTCCTGGATGGACTACCAAAGCTTGTATTACAGCTGGATTAAGAATTGGATTCATCACCAGGGTATGGTTGGTGAAGGCTTGATTAATCATAGGTATTTGATTAGGCATGGCTATAGGTTCCATGTGATTCAGTGGACCAATGGTTGTTTGTCCCAACTGAGTACTTACAGTGATAGCTGCGGAGTATGCTTGAGCTAAAGTAGCAGGAATGAGAGTAGATCTCCTTACAAACATAGATGTAAGTTTGTCCAGGGCAGCATAATAAATTAACAAAGCTGCATCTTGCACTATGGCATAAGGAGCTTGCAAATGACTAAAAGCTTTTTGGAATCTATTGTTAAAAGAGCTTATCATCTCACCTTCACTCGATGAATCTCCACAAAAGACTGGTAGAGATCAGCTAGGGTGGTGGGCATTTGAAACCTATTGAGAAATGCATCCTTTAAGCTCCACCATGAGTTTATGGATGCTGAAGGGAGGTTAGCAAACCAATAATAAGCTTCATCCTATAATGAACAAGGAAACAACCAGCATATCACATCTTTGTATTGTACTTGCAGCATAAACATGTTACTTTTAAAGATTCTGATATGCTCATCTGCGGTTTTGTCTGGATCATTCACCCTGAATTTGGAATAGAACTTGTTAGGATTTTTAGGCATATCATGATAGTCATTAAACCGAAATGGGGATTGGTTGTTTTCTACAAAAAAGGCCATGAATAGTGATGCAGCAATGTTCCTTGGGGCTAACTGAGCTCTGGGTGCCCTTGGTATTCCTCGATCCCTTCTGGTTCATCTGAATTTTGTCAGAGACAGCAGCTCTTCTCTAGCCAAGCTGGATCTGATATGTCTTTGTCTAGTCCCTAGACTTGCTAATTTTGCTGAGGGAAATAGTTCTTCATTCAGCCCTCCTTCTAGCGCCAATAATGTTGATGTGTGTTTTAGCACACAACAATGCAGGTGTGATTGTTGGTTTCACACCTCTCTTGAAAAGTATCTTACCCTAGGTAAGACTACTCCAAGGTTTCTACAGCTAGGTCTTAGCTTGCTTGGAATCTCTCAATTGGAATGTTCTAGCTGTGCCTACAAGGGGTCTTATATGCAATCTACAGATTTTTGGAGTTGGGACAACAAATACATATAAACCCTTTATGATTTCAGCTGATAAAACAATGTAAGATGCTACTGAAATTCCTAATCTAATAATGGTTTTTAAATAAAATACAAAAGAGGTTAGGTTTTTAGAGAAGTCCTAAGTGACATTCACAATGTATATATCACTTTAAGTAGACACACTCTGAAATTTAACCAATTTTCTGAGTTACCAAACTGAAAGTTGATGTTACAGCACTGCAGAAAATGGTGCTATCTTCAATGGAAATTGAAGGATTTTCATATTACATTCATGCATTAAATACCCAATAGACAGCGCAATTTAACTCTTGAAATGTAATTGAACTTAAGCACATTTGATCAGCCCAAGCTAACTTTGCACAGTTATCTACCATCAGCAAATAACTAAAAGTATGGGTATAGAGTGTTCATCAAATACTTTCAGCAAACCATAAACATTATAAAAGCACAACTAACTATGGGAGAGCAAGAAGTGAACCATGAAGACCAAGTAAGGAACACAATACACAAATTCTAAGAACGACTGTAGAAACTTGCTTTGTATTACATCAAATGGCAGAATGTCAACAATTCATCATCAAGAATTCTCTCTTACAAACAATGGCAATGGCAGCCCTTTATATAGGAAAATGACATACCAATTTTTTCAATGAACGGTGGAGATTAACTCAACATCGACAGCCCAAATTACATCAATAAATGTGTTTCTTACAGCTCATAGCAAATCCTAAATTACATTTTGTCTCTTATGAAAAAGATGAAAAACAGCCCCTAGATACATTGAATCTAGGCATTTTGACTACCCAACTTAATATATATGGAAAAGCTCAATTTTAATGCATAATAAAGACAAAATAGCATCACATGTTGCTCTAAATATAGTAGTTTACATCAATGACAAGATTACATCTCAAAATAATCAAAATTCACTAAGGTTCTTCATCCAAATTAATTTTGTCTTCTTCTGCCATCTTTTTGCGGTAGTTGAGCCATGCTTCAAGTGCTGGATTGATTTCCAAAGGATCTGGATTCTTGAGATGGCTGACCCGATATTCAAACATCTCTAATTCTCAACTAAACCTATTGTATATCCTTTCTATTTCTGCCCTGCTTTGTGGAATGCATTGAATTCAGCCTTGAGCTCACTGACCTTATCCAACCTATCCTCCATATCCAACTCAGTATTCTCAAAAATGACCCTATGCAATTTGTTCTTGCATTTCTCCACGTCATAGGGTGCAAAAACATTGTAGGCTTCTTCCAGGAAATCCTTTAAAGTATCCTTAATATCATAAATTAATGCCTGAATTTCTTCATCTGTTGGTTTATAAGATTTTTTTATGTTCTCAAAGGTTTCCTTTCTCAATTTCAGTTGTTGGTGCCATTCAATAGCCTTTGATAACTTGTCACCAGTTAGAATATTCTCAACCAATAGAGTCTGTGTAGGCAGATCTCTAATACTCATGACTCTAGGAAACATGTGAAAATAATATTCTTCAAAAGAGTCAAACTCCTCCCACAAATCTTTCCACTTCTCATGAAGCTCAACTAATTCTTATCTTCTTAGACTGTAGCGTCAATGGTTTCACATCCCTTTTCACATACTCTGATTAACCACTTCTGAGTACCTTGCGACCTGGTCCTTACCTCACCAAGCTTTGCCATTTCATCTATGGATAGGAAGGTAGGCACTATCCTTATATCTCTACCAGCATCAACTAGTTTTATTAGAAACTAGAGGCAAGTCCAGAGTTCCTCATTCTGATGTTTCAATTCTTTTTTTGACAGCTCATCTCTATCCAACTGCTCTAGAATTGAAGTGATAGACCCTTTAAATTCATCAACTCTTTGAGCATGTGTGGTCAGTCCCAGATTAACTATTGAGATGGCATAATCCTCGGCTCTGACTTGTTCTTTATTTGTGTCAGCCGGTGGGACAGCTATTTCAGCAACTATGGTTCTAGTCTCATATTTATAAATCCTTGATTGTGTCTTTGCTTTCTCTTGTTTCTTTGGATTCTAATCTTGTGACAAGATTGTGCTCAAATCTAATTGCATTATTTCTACTTGTGGCTCAGGGTATGCCACTCTATTCTGTAACCACTCAGGTGCTGAAGTAGAAGGCTTACTCAATTCATTGATATTCTCACTGTTAGTTTCAGGAGGTCCTTCAAGTAGCCCTTGTTCTTGCTCTGACCCCTTATCTTTATCCAATTCTTTATCTCCTTCATCAGTGAGATTTCTCCAATTTACCATTATGTTATCCTAAGCTTATTTGAAGATTGCCCCTGTTTGACCTTTCTCTCGAGGATTGTCAAATATATCAATAACTTCAACACTAACTGCTTCGGCCAAAGGTTCATTTGGGATTTCATTACTTGCCTCAGCAAATACGTCTTTATCTAATTCAGGCAATGTTTCTATTTCTGGCTCTTGTAAACCCAATTCTGCACATACCTTGTCAATTCCTGGTAGCAATGGCACAGCCAAGGAGGTTGAACTTTGATCCACGGGCATCTAAGAGATAGGAATGGTAGAGGATATTGGCATTGCAGCTGAAGATAAGTTTATTTGTGTCAAATTGGCAAGCAAGGCCGACCCCAAAGTTGGTGAGATAGAAGAGGTGGGCAAGATAGAAGAAATGATGATGGGCAAAGAAATAGATAGTGAGGGTAAGGGAAGAGAAGCTGAAAGAATTGTAGAAATGGGAGGTAATGCTGTGAAGGTAGATAATGGAGTGGAAGAGATGGAGGGTAAAGATGTGGTAGTGGTAGAGGAACATGAGGTGGCAACAATAGAGGAAATGGAACTGCTAGGGGTGCAAGAAGATACTGCCAATGAGCAAGAAATAGTTGACATAGTAGTAGAAGGTGAAGTGGCAAAAGAGACAGTTTCCTAAACAATGGTAGCCAAGGTCATTGGTGCAACAGTGGAGGCACTAGAAGTAGATGCAGCAGCAGCAGCAGTTGTTGAAGAGACTACAGTTGTATTCACATTTGGGGCAGAAGGAGATGGGGAAGTTGACAAATTGGTCTCATAATGAGTTGTATCAGCAACTTCTGAAGTAGGACTAACAGTTTTTACCTTGATTTTCTTTGCCTTAGAGCCTTCTCCAGAGCCACTAGGTGCATCCCTTTTCTTCGAAGCTCTTGTCCTAGTAGAAGGAGGTTGATCTTTCTTAGATGGTTTTACAAAAGTTTTCTTGCTCTTTTGTGCTTTAGCCTTCTCTTCTAATGGTACATGCTCTTCACTATCAAATTTTTGCTTTTCAACTGGCTCTACCTCATCTGTTATATATATTGGTTCATCCTCTTTTCCTCTAGATTCTTTATCTGACTCAAGTGGAGTATATGTGAGCTGCACCCCTTGTCTCTCTAAGGTAGCCATCTGACCTCTCACCCATGCTTTGCTTATTCTAATAGGCTCTTTCATTATGATGTCAAGAGAACTTTCCTCAGCATTGGCCAAAGAGAACTTTCTAATGGTTCGTCCTCTTTTCCTCCAGATTCTATGCAAGTGCTTGAGTTTTTCTGCACAAGGGATCAATTGCCTAGATAATTCCAAGAGCACTGTCTTATCATCAGGATATCTAGGGAGTCTGTAAGTTGTCTCGGTGAAACCTTGTATCCTTAGATATGTGAACTTTTCAAACTAGATGTACCACCTTCCGTATTTGGTTATTTCATTCATAGCCTCTGTAGAAATCCTCAAGGCTATGTTACCTTGTAACAATCTTGTTATATACATGGTGAAAGCATAATTCACCCTTTTAAAATGCATTAGAGATTGAGACAATGTGAGTTGTGGATAGCACTCATATACTTTGATTTGGGTTTGTTCATCATTCCCAACTTCTCCTACTTTATACAACCCAACATAATGGTTTCTTCTTTCCAATGCATAAATAATATAGGATGTCCACCTAAAGAATCTTTTCTCTTTGAAGTTGATGAATGCCTCATGAATGTTATCACTGAGAATTTGTGACCAGTGGAACTTAGTTCCTTTCAATATCTCTTCAACTACCACAAACATCCACCCTTCAGAAGTCGATGATGCAGGCAATCCATATATTCTACTCAGGAAAGTTACCAAATCCCCTATTTCATCGTGGAAGTCACTTCTGTACAGTATGTGAGGGAATTTTCTCATGGAAGACCTTTTACTCTTTGCCCAATTTTCATTCATATGCTTCCTACATCCACTTTCATCCTTCTTGTATGTGGCCTCTGATTCTGCCTTATCTGGCATGGTCATTACTGTGTGCCATGGGATATCAAAAGTTTCATCCAAGGAGGGTGGACTTAAGTCAGCTAAGATGTCTCCATTGGCAGTTTGGATTGTTCTGGTCATGATGTCATATCTATCTGCACAAGCAGCTATAAGTTCAGCACACTGAATAGATGTAGGGAAGGCAACAGCTTGTGCAATCCCACTATCTTTCACTTTCTTTGCCCTGGGTGTTGGATTTGGACCAAAGGTTCTAAGCCTAAAATCATCTAGGTCTATGTGACCCAAATCTGTGTCTCCTATATCACTCCATCCAGTATGAATCTTTGTCTCTGGAGGGATGCCTTTGAATTCATACCTCATGATTTGAGCTCGTACAGTCATCTAACCTATAGGACTAGACCTTATAAGCTTGATACCTTGAGATATTTTCACTAACTCCTAAGTTTAAGTTCTATGATTATCAAGTGGACCACTAGACTCTCAACCATGTCGTAACCAATGAATCTATAATGGATCCACTAAGTTACTAACATGCTCTTAAAAGAATAGAAATCTAATATTTACTATCATTACATCCATTACATCCCATAATAAGCAATTCAATATCAATGTATGCAATAAACACTTCAAATTCAACAAAAATTTCATTTAAAACATGTAAAACATCATAATTCATCATTTGCAGTCATTATTATATCATTTCAGACACTTCTCCTTTTGGAAATTCCTTAAAATAGCTATTTTACTCCATTTGCGCTAATTTCAGGGTCAGCTGGCCTACAGACAAGAAAGCGCTACTTTTGAGGTCTACGGACCTCAGCGGGGAAATCGGGTCCATCTAACCAAATTCTCTTTCATTGTTCACGAGTTTTTAAGGTTTTGCGCAATTTTCATGATCAACTGATCTGTGTGGATTTGGAATGTACCAACTTAAGCTAGTCATTTGGGTCAGTCGGTTGGAAGCTTAGCGCAGGATGATCAAGGTAGTTTTAATGCTTTTGCACGAGATTAGGTCTTGTCGGACCTTGCGTGGGTTTTGAAGTTGACCGACTAAGTTGGTGATAGCATTTTCTGGCACAAAGTTAGATGGAGTTATTTTCAGCGTAAATTCATTCTTTTATCGCCAGCGGAGGTTTCAATTGCTGCCGACCAGCGGAGATTTCTTAGGCTTCCGACCAAAGTCGAAGAGGAGGTCTTTTAGCGCGAAGTCGGTACAAGGTAGTTTTAGCACAAAATAGTCTTCAGGACTTTGTGGGGCTTTTAGATCCCACCAACCAAATCAATTAAGGTGATAAACATCGTGGAGGTCAGAAGGTCAAGTTTTTAGCGCTAAACTAGTTTAAAGCATTGACACAAATTTTCGTGGCCGCCAACCGACTAGATGGATCAAAATTCTGAGTCAGTCGGAGGAAATTTCAATGCAAAGTAATCGTTCATGTTTTGCAAATCAATTCAACAGATTTCAAATTTATTTTTTTTCATTTCTCTCATAGATCAGTTCAAAGGGCACTCAATTTGCTAAGTTTGGCCAGTTATTTTGTTTTGCCTACGATGCTCGAAAACTACATTTTCCTTAAAGGATATGAACTAGGGTTTGAGAAAAATGAACAATTTTAGGTATGAAACCCTAGCTACATGCCCAAATTCATTTCTTGAAAAGAAAACATGCTTGATTAATACATGAAACCCTAACTGTACTAAGAAACCCTAAATGCAAGTTAGACTCCTACCTAGTTTGTTGAGGTGAGTTGAGTTTGAGGTGCGCAAGCAGGGGAGAGGTCACCAACTCGAATCTGCGGGCTAAGCAGGGGAATCACTTGACAAATCGTCAAAAGCTCCAAAATACTTGTTTGAATGAAAAATGAGCTACAAAATGATGAGAAAACCCTTTTATTCCCCATTTAATTGCCATAAATGCCAAAACGTATGCAGTGTCAGTCAGGAGGTTCAACAGATTTATGGTTTTGCATGACTTTTAATCACCTTCGACTTGGCGGGAGTTCAGGGCACAATGGACTTGGTCGGTAGAAAATGTTTTTAGCACTGTGGTAATAGGTTCAGTCATATGCATTTTGCGGGGTTTTGAAGTTCTTCAGACTGGTGGGGCTTTCGCCACCATCTGACTTAGTAGATAGGCAATGTAGCGCAAGTCGGAGATACTTAAAATTAGTACAAAAGTCCATGCAAGTGAAAAGCGGTGCCAAAGTCATTCAGGAAGAAAAATAGTGCCAAGGTTGGTTGATAGTCGACTCGGCGCAAAGGTCAGTTGAGAGTCAATTCAGCGCAAAGGTCGGTTGAGAGTTGATTTAGTGCAAAGGTTGATTAAGAGTCGATTCAGCGCAAAGGTCGGTTAGGACCAGTTTTAGCACAAAAAGGGCTATCAAACCTACCAAGAGAAATGTAAAGATCTTGACTTAGCAAATTTTGGAATGATTTTAACATCAAACTTCTAACATGGCAAAAAGTACATGTTGACCATTTGACCACCTAGGAGATGGAAAAGACTCACTTGACATCCTAAACCAAATTTGAAAAAAGGGGGGTCCCTATTTTTTGAAATGGGGCATGTGTGAGAGGCACAACACACATCCTCTTTCTTTTCTATTTCTTCTAGATGTAGAAAAATGGAAGAAGGTGTTAGCTCTCTGAAGATAACATTTCTGTTATAGAACACTTTTTCAACCACAGGATCACAAAGCTTGTATCCTTTCACACTGACACCATAGCCAATGAAAATACACTTAACAGCCTTGTTCTCCAATTTAGACTGTTTCTCCCTAGGCACATTGGCATATGCCTCACAACCAAAAACACAAAGATGTCTAACTAAAGGCTTCTTACTAGACCACACCTCCATAGGTTTTTTACCAACAAGAGTTGATGTAGGAGACATGTTTACCAGATAGCAAGCATTGGCTACAGCTCCAGCCCAAAACTTTTTTTCGAGGCTTGCTCCACTAAGCATACTCCTAGCCCTCTCCATTAGTGTCATATTCATCCTCTCTGCAACTCCATTTTTTTGTGGGGTGTATGGAGTTGTCTTATTTCGTTTAATCCCTTGCTCTTTACAGAACTTATTGAACTCTATCAAACAAAACTCACCATCATTATCAGTTCTCAAACACTTAATCTTTTTACTAGTCTGATTCTCAACAAAAGTCATAAACTCTTTGAACTGACTAAATACTTTAGTATTGCTTCTGAGAAAATAAATCCATGTCCTACTGTAATCATCTATAAAAGATACAAAATATACAGATTTGGAAATCAAAGGAACACTAACATGACCAAACACATCAAAATGAATAAGGTCCAACACACTAGAAGACTTGTGAGAACTAGAGTAAAATTGAACACGGTTTTTCTTTCCATATATACAATGTTCGCAAAAGTTGAACTCAAGATTACAATCACTTAACCCCTCAACGAGCTTTTTATTTTTCAGGGTTCTAAGACCCTTCTCACCAATGTGGCCAAATCTCATATGCCATAACATAGTCTTTTCAGTAGGAAGATTAACTTCCAAAGCATGAGCACCCTTGGGTACACAAGATGCACTACCATCAAAATTTGTTACAACAGATTTCTTCACTGCTTGTTAAGATGGTGGGGATGAAGTGACTACATGTCTTTTCTTCAAGTCAGAAGAACTACTGCACTGTGAAGTGCATGCCTCTAGCTGAAATAGAGTACCTCTCTAAGTACCCTTCACAAGCACCATAGATCCTCTAGTCATCTTGCATCCATCCTTTGAAAAGACAACCTGCACACCTACATCATTCAACATACTTACAGAAAGTAGGTTCCATGTCAATCCTAGGATGTGCATAACCCCAGTGATCCCCTTCACTCATCCATCAAGGAATTGGATTGAGACTCTTCCATGACCAACAATCTTTAGATGAGAATCATCACCCATGTACACTCTTCCACCATCAAACTCTTCATACTTCGTGAACCAGCTTCGATGCGAGGTCATGTGGAATGATGCACCAGAATCTATTAGTCACACATCATTAGATGCATGGGTGGCCAAGGCTGCGATGAAGGCATCACCATCATCTTGTGACTTGTTAGAATCTGAATCTGGGGCATTCTTCTTCTTCTTTTTCTTTTCCTCTTTGCATTCCTTTTGAAAATGCCCAATTTTTCCACAGTTCCAACAAAGAGCCTTGGACTTTCCAGGAGATTTAGATCTCCCATGGGATTTGGATCTACCCTTCTCAGCTTTCTTATCCTTCTTTTTCCCTTTCTCCTTGGGTCTTCCACGAACTGTAAGAGCCTCTTTGGCTACTTCAGAAGACTTTCTCTACATTTCTTCAGATAATAGCAAAGATACCACTTCATCTATTTTGAAAGTAGATGTGGTGCTCCCAATAGCCATAACAAGATGATCCCATGACTCCGATAAAGAACAAAGCAAGGTCATACAGCGATCCTCCTCCTCCATCTTCACACCAACGAATGTCAATTGTGCAACTAACATGTTGAAAGCATTCAAGTGATCTGCAACAAATCCTCCATCCTCCATCCTCACATAATACAACTTCTTTCTCAGAAAAAGCTTGTTCACCAGGGATTTGGCCTAATAAACATCTCCCAACTTCTTCCAAAGGTCTTTCGTGGTCTTCTCCTCATGGACATTTAACAGGATAGAATCAGCTAGACTAAGTCTTATGAGACCCTTAGCCTTCTGATCTTTGAGATCCCAATCATCTTGTTCCATTGCAGTTGGTTTTACACCAGATACGGTTTCCCATAGGTCTCGATCAACAAGCATGTCTTCCATCTTAAGTTTCCATAACTCAAAATTAGTGCCATTGAATTTCTCCACCTCTAATCTTCTAGATGTGCCTGCCATCTCTTTTCCTGCAACAAGATTATAGAATACTCTACACAGACTCCCACTCAATCTAAGATCATCTCAAAAAACCCCTACCCAACAACTAGGACCAAAAGTGATCAAGCTCTGATACCAACTGAAAGGAAGCTAGGTGTGCGGAAATCACTTCCTACACTAATCTAATGAAGAAAGTGGAGTGCAAATTCTTTTTATCCTTTACAATTACAGTGTTTTTAACCCAACAACAAAGATATTGCAGCAATACACATACACACAGAAAGAAGATAGAAGAGAGAGAGGCAAGATATACGTGGGGAAAACCCTTACAGGTGAAAAACCCCACACTATAAAACACAGCTCAAATGTATTCCAATAAACAATGAAGGTTACAATACAATTTCAGAGCCAATGCTCTTTCAAGAGTCTTCAACACTCATATCTAGAGACAATTTGGTAGCATAACAGTACATGTCAATCACATAATACATCTCCTCTCTAAAGTACCTATTTATATAGAAGATACAAGGCAAAAATGGCTCTATCTTGAGATGGGCATCCAACATGGCCTCATGGCCCAAAACCCATGCCTAAGGACACTTGTCCAACACTGCAGGGTGTTCATGACACTTGTCATATCACCCCATCCCAAAGAGGTCGCCTATTCCCAAGTTGGGCAATGACAGATACTCTTACGACACTTATGACTATCATAGAATTTGTCATAGCTATCATATCTTACAGTTGTGAGAGAATCTATCATACACAGGCTAAAAATAGCATATTCTCTTACAACATGTCATAACCCTCCTTGGGGCGCCCAAAGATGCCTTCTTCCAAGATGCCTTGTGACACATGTCTTCACCTATCATAGAATCTTCCATTTACGACTCTTACACATCATAGATTTGTCATAGGAATATGTCATAACCGTTCAGTCAATATTCCCTTACACATTATCCAAGATACCGACACATGGCAAAATATTCCTACCACTAAGTGGGACGCCTATCTCCTCATGTGGGGACAAATTTACATGTGGTCACCTTCCATGTAGGATGACACATCACCATGCCAACTCCCACAAGATGACAATAAGGATTTGCATCCTAATTACAATAATAGGTAATAAATAAATAAATGCAATGAAATAATACAAGGAATTACCAAGGTTGAGACACCTTAATTCCCAACATAGCTTTGGCTATGGTTGGGTTAAGATGTTTTTCCTCTAAGCATAAGATCTCTAGATACTTTAATAATATTCAACCAGGTGCAGGAGCAACTAAGTGTTGAAGATCCTAGAATCATATCAAGGATATGTAGACAAGATGGTTTCTTGCATAATTCTTAGATGGTTTGGAATGAACCAAGTGGAATAAAAGGACCATTATTAGAAGATAGAGAGAGTTGGAAATTTTAAAATTCCAATATGCTAGTTAAACTATTAGATGCTCTTAAGAGTCTTATCATATTCCAAAACATGAAGTTATTCTGAGAAATATTACCCTCTTTGGCCTTAATTCTTGATGAATTATTGATTCATGAAGTCATACGAGTGTTGTAATTTCACTCCATATTGATTCATGAATTCATTGGTTATATGTTTCTCGTTATTTTTAGATTCTGTACAATAATTAAAACTTAATATTCATAGTCTTTGGAGAAGGTATTTGTCTAATCTATCTTCCTCTTATTGTCCCTGAATATGTAAAACGATGGAGAAACAAGGACTTATTTCATAATCTATATATTATTGTTGATATTTGTAATTCCATACTCATTTTCAATTAATATGATTATGGTTATTGGATTCTGGTTATTCTAAAATTGGGTTTCTTGAATCCATTGGATGTTGAAATCATGACCAATAAATTCAAGGCTCTAATATGTGTTACACATATGGTTCCTAAGGTTGTCATTTATGTCAACACTATCGGGTCATCCCACAATAATGGGTTACATTTTTTGGCCAAACTCTACATTGAAATCAACATTTTGAATTAAATCTTTACTTTCTGACACCTATAGCCACTAAACCGTTAGGAATTTGAAGATGATGCGAACTAATTATTTGTGAGATTTTGTTTGTAGATTCTAAATATCTATTTTTAAAAAAAATTGGAGTTAAATTGAAAAAAAAATTGCGTCCCCTTTGATAACTAGTTTTTAATAGTAAACAACATTTTTTTAAAGTGATGTGTATTCTGTAGCACATAACTTTTTTCCTACAAAGGATAATTTTTTGATTCTTTTGAATTTAGATTGGTAACACCGATTTATAGGGCATGCATTTGGTTTTATAAAAAAATTTTGAATATTTTTTTAATTAAGTTTTGAAGTCAAACCAATTATAATTTAGACATAGGCGTATTCCGTAAAACGTAACTTTTTCTGTATGTATCGAAATTAAAAAAAAATGTTGAAACAAGGGCATCAATACCTAAGGCATAGATATTTTTAGAATTTTTTTCACTAATTTACTAATTTTCCATGTGTGTAGAACAGAGAATTTTATGTTCGGTGAAAAACCTACATTCACAAGAAATAAAAAATAAATATAATAATCAAATTAAATATATTTAAAATTATACTTTTTGGAAAGCTTATAATAAAGACTACATACTTACAAAACATAAATTTTAAATGAATTCATTTGATCCCCCAAAAGGTAAATCAAAAGTACTTTTTTATCCGCATTTTGATAGGTGTAGAGGAGACTCCATATAGGTATGGTTTAAAACTAGCGGGGTTCTATCCATGGGGGTTTGAATCTAAGAGGGTTTGATCAAACCCTCTTCAATTAAAATCCTTTAAATGGATCTTTCAAGGTTGTCATTGATGTCAACACTATCATGGATGTGTGATGGTGTCATGGTTGGATGTCATGCCTCAATCAATGCACAGTTGAGCATGAAGCTATATTAATATGGGAATTAGAAGCACTAAAGATGATCAGATGAGTTGCTAACGTTGAGAAGATGTTACTGATGGCCTGATCCAAGTTTCATGATGTTATGTCAGAAAATGTCCCCTTGGGGGCTTTTCCCTCTTAAGGTTTAGCTCCCGAGTCCTTAGAATGCATTATAAGAATCTTTCATGTTAATTTTGAATCCCAATGAGAAAACCCTAAAGTCTTGTGTGATGAAAAGGGATACTCTCCCTTTTAAATTTGCAACACAAAACTCACAACAAGCCTATACAAGAATGCTAAAAAATATAATAGAACAACAGAAAATGAAGAGAAATCTGCAATAGGGATTTTACTAAATCTGAAAATGCATTACAATCTCTTGAAGCTTATGAGCTTCCTTGTTTCATACTTGAAAAATCTGCAGCAAAATTCTCTTACAACATCCTAGACTCAATCCAGAAGCATCTGGGTATGCAACCACAACTTCTCCAAAAGCCCCCCTCACCAAATGAGCAAGCATCAACATATAGAAATTGCGTGAGAAGAAACAACTACTGGTTTCTCAAAACAACCTCCACTAAACCACCAAGACAACCCGTCACTTTCTTCCTATCATTGCTCCCTCATTTTTCTAACTTTTCTAAAATTGTTTATGGGTTTGGGGTGCCTCCTTCCTAGCTTTCCAGAACATTTTAAATTTTTCTATTTTGATTAGAAATGAGAATGTTATGCCCATTTTACCAAGACTAGGTCTCATAATTACGACCCAGACATGCAACAACATGCAAAGCTTGTAGCCAACATGTAAATGCATGCAAACAATGCAATTGAACATGCAATAACATGATTACCAAGTGGTCCCACCTAGAAATGGGATGCTCAAATGGAAGATTCCACCATTTATGCCTTTGAAATATTTATGAGAGCATAATTCCCCAAAAATTACATTTACCAATATGCCCCAAGAAAATACATTTGTTGCAAATTAAAATATTAATTTCTCAAAGCCCACAAACATTATTGAAAACATACAACATAAATTAAAATATTTTTTTTTGGTGATGCAAGATTGCCATTCACCTTGGATGCTCTTGCATCATTGTGGTAAATAGGACCTAGGGGGTGCTATTTTGATAGACCCTGACTCAAAATGGGAGGGTGGACTTGGGCAGTAGCGCCCTAGTCTTGCCCCATTTTAGGTCAGCCCTAAATTTTAATGTCAATTTTATGATCGTTACTTAGGTCCTATGCCACCATCTCAAGTTTGAATTACCAAATTCTTAGCAAGAATGTTTGTAGTTGCATATATAAGCATGTTTAGGGATTTGTTTGTAAACTAGAAGATGATTATGAACTTTTGGCACACTTGTGATTTTAGAGCATTCAAAAAGTATTCATTGTTGCAGAGCAGACTTGTCTTGTTATTGTGTTTATTATGTAGATTTGATTTCATCTTCTCATGATGTGAAAGATTATCATCTACATGCGAGCTACACCTCTGAGGTGACATTTCTTTGTGTTTACAATCATTTATCAATTGGATTTTGCCTCTATCTTGCAGGGATACACACTCTTTATCTGACAACGGTGTTCAAAAAAATTGAATGTCTCTCTGGGGCTTGACCAAGGCAAGCCTCTAAACACCACAACCCCCAACCCCTTTTTATGTGATTGCAGGTTACAGGTTGCGGAAGTGAAAGAAGTGGAGTTACAGGGAAGCAGAACAGAGTTTCAAAAGTGCAGAGGAAAGTGGAAAATTAGGACCTGGACTAGGGTGCCCGCTCATTAGTCTTCTAGATCCTGAAACAGTAAAATCTCTAGAATAGAAGAATTGAGTTACAGACATTCTTTAGAGATCCTAACAGAAACTGGTACATTAGACTCCGGTACCTGCTCATTAGTGCCTGACTTTTCCATACACTAAATCTTGAAATCTGGTATGTATCTAATTGTCATTTGATATCTCTGTGTGCGAGCATTTGTTGAGATTTGTCTGTTTGCTTGCGAGTTTATGAAATTAGGGTTTTAAGCATAATTGGACTTTAATTGATTAATTAATTAGCAAATTCCAAGTTTCCTCTTCATTCTAAAGGATACTAAATCTATAGCAAATCCCTCTTGCAACAGATTGTGGCTTCGCTCGGTTTATGTCCTTGAATGTTGGAGTGAAAGGAGGATTTACCCTTGAAACCAAAACTCCTCTTTTTACCCCTAAACATTTTGGTGAACCTGTGCTTTTAATGAATTCTGCACCTTGCTAAGTTTTGTACTTCAAACTTGCATTCATTTCATTCATTCATTTAGTTTTCATCTTATTGCATATGAAAAATTTTGAAAAAATTGGCATTTTTGGCTTGCATTTTCAAATAATTTGAATTAATTTGCATTTAATTTCATTTAATTTCTATTATTTTCATTAGATCTGATTTAAATTATAGAAATTCATCATTTATTATTCATTTGCATTTCATTTCCATGCTTAAATTGTTAAAAAATGCTTGAAATTGTGCATTTTTCATAAAAACCTAGTTTTGCATTAGCTAGGGTTTGTAGTTAAACTCTTGTTTTAGATTTTACTACTATTTTAAAGACTCATTTAGGTCTGATTTCTAACTCTAGTGTTTCATCATAGTGCCTTTCTGGCAAAATTTCATGTCTAGGGTTTGAAAACCTTGCATTTTCACTAGATTTTATCTTATCATCTCTCTAGAATTGCATTATAGGCATGTTGTGAAGGATATTATTGCATTATTGGACTGATATTGAGCTTATTATTTGATGCGCCTCTTAAAATTCTTCACAACACCTATTCTTTTTACTCATTTGCATTGAAAAATTGTGAAAAAGGTGAAAAATCAAGCATTTTAGGTCATATTCATACATAGTCTTGCATTCATTTCTTTGCACATATCATTGATTCTTCCCATCATTCATCTTTGGAAGATTTATTTGAGTACATTGTAAATGTTGACAATTTTTACAAATTCACTGAAAAGTATCCTCAACTCTTGCATCAAATAGCATGCATCTATGGTATAGACATGTCCGTAAGCACTACCTGTGATATTCTTCAAACAATAGCCTATTTCGAGAGCTTTATCACTATTGTGGGTGTTTTCCCGTCAATCTTAGAAAACCTCAATAATTTCATTTCTAAAAATAACCATGGGGAAAATAGTGGTGAAAATATCATTCCCTCTCTCCCTTTGTTTCATGATGACATAATGGACATTCTTTCTGAGACCTATGAGACTGATATAGCCCTGGGTGATTCATCTAATAAAAACACGTATACCAACATAACCCCACTTGGTGAGGATATTTTGGCACAAGAAGAAGACATCATTGACACATTCCTTAATACTAATTTGTCATCCCTTCCTACTCTCCCTGGCTAGGATGAAGCATTGGATGATGTAGATTCCCTTTGTGAACATTTACTATAACCTAGTGAAACTAAAAATTTACCAACTAATGTTCAAACACTTCTCAACTACATCTTAAATAAAGAAACAAATTATACACTTTTACATGAACACTCACATACCTTGGACAATAATTAAAACTCACAAAACATTGAAGAACAAACTATTCCTCACAACCAAGGTATTCCAACACCATATATACGGACTGAAATGGGCACTTTTCAGGTTCCTTCACAACCTCACTCAATGGGAATGGGAATTTATAAAGCTCCTACTCCACAATCCATGAATATCATAAGAGTAAATTCTAAGAACAATGTAGAGAACACCATTCAACAAGAAGAAATAATAGGAGATAAAGCTTTAACTATCAAAATAAAGATCAAGATCCAGGATAACCGCTAGTTCGGTTGTCCCCGTAGGTAAGCATTTCTAACCCTTTACCTATGTGTCGTGTTTCCCCTGTGATGTGTTATGTGTTGTTTAGGCCTCCTAGCATGACCCTTGATACTCTTGTAAGGTCAAGGATACTGGGAGACCACCTCTGTTGTGACCCTTCTTCTATTTGTATCACCATTCTTCTATATTACCTCTCCTCTATTTTCATTGTTGTGTGTTGTGTCCTAGGGGCATAGCATTGTGGTTGGTGACCTGGGTGCACCTTCCTACGTGATGACCCTAGGACACTTGTTTGTCCTCTCTTGATTTATTGTTTACCTTCCTCTAGTGTTTCTATCTAGCTAGCGGATGATGAAAAATAATAAGACTGATAAGGACCAAGTTTCCCTTTAGCGAGTAAGCAAAAATAGACCTAGTCCATACATGACAATGGGGTTGATATATATTATCCGACGCTTGGCTAGTGGAATCACTCCATGTGATATTTTGATGTTGTCTTATCATGCTAACAAACCATAACAATACATCTACTCCGTGCACTTTTTTATCTTTGAATCTTGCCTTGGTTACACTCAATTTTGAGATTTCTGTGGTATAGCTCTATAGTTATACTCGGTCTCTGAATCCGTAGTATAACCTTGGCTCTTGATGAGAATGATTACATGCATTTTTTTATCATGATTATGTGGTTTCTAACACCTTTTCTTGTAGGAAATTATGTGTTTATGGGAACATTTGGCGATCGTAAAGTACATGTCACCTCTAGGGGCATGGGCTTTGCGAGAGCTCATGTTCCCTTGTGTGTTTTCTTCCTACCTTAACATGCTTAATATTGGTACATGATATCAACCACCTTAAGGTGGGAGCATATATAAGGTAATTTTTCTGATGATTTTGGTAGCGAAGAGTGTTTGTAAGCCCTCTACAGAGGTGGGATGTCATATCTTTGTGCAAGTGCACATCTTTATTTTATATTGAAATCATTAAGCCCTCTGTAGAGGTGGGATATCATGCATATCCTTTTATTTTAATCCCTCTGTGGAGGCAAGGATGGTGTATTTCTTGAGGAAAGTGCACATCCTGTCATTTCTAAAAGTCCTCTGAGCAGGCGGGTTGGTGTATCCTCCCTTAAGCATGTCTTTGGCGATTGTTATGGTGAAGCCCAATCATCAAGTGTGCATGTAATGTGCCTGAGATGGTGGTGAACCTAGCAATAGGCTCCTTCCATCACTTGTTTGTTGTGTTTTCTCTGTGTCTTCCATGTGTGTGTGTGTGTGGCATGTTTGTTCCCAAGCATAGTCTAAAGACTAGTGGCGATGAGCTCCTCCTATGCTTTGGGATTTGTATGGCATGTTTGTTCTCAAGTGTAGTCTAAAGACTAGTAGTGATGAGCTCCTCCTACACTCTGAGATATGTATGGCATGTCTATTGTCCCATATGCAGTCTAAAGATTGGTGGCAATGAGCTCCTCCTACATTTTGGGTTGTGTGTTTACTTTCCATGTACTTGCATTTGCATTCATATATGAGAAAATGAAAAAGAAATAATCATTGCATTCATTGAATTCATTGTGTTTTGTGTGTCTTCAATGTTGTCTTCTTCATGTTTTGCATCACTGTAACTGTCTTCTCCATGTTTTGCATGCCTATTACTATCTTTAGTGTGTTTGGCATGTTTCCACCGTGCTTGGCGTGTTTGTTGTGTTTTGACTGTACTTTAATGCATGTATTGGCCTTGCATTTATACATACATTGACACGGGGGCTAAATGTTATGTCAGAAAATGTCCCCTTGGGGGCTTTTCCCTCTTAAGGTTTAGCTTCTGGGTCCTTACAATGCATTATAATCATCTTGCATGTTAATTTTGAATCCCGATGAGAAAACCCCAAAGTCTTGTGGAAAATAGGACCTAGGGGTGCTATTTTGATAAACCCTGACTCAAAATGGGATGGTGGACTTGGGCACTAGCGCCCTAGTCCTACCCCATTTTAGGTCAGCCCTAAATTTTAATGTCAATTTTATGACCGTTACTTAGGTCCTATGCCAACATCTCAAGTTTGAATTACAAAATTCTTAGCGGGAATGTTTGTAGTTGCATATATAAGCATGTTTACAAATTCATTTGTAAACTAGAAGATGATTATAAACTTTTGGCACACTTGTGATTTTAGAGCATTCAAAGTATTCATTGTTGCAGAGCAAACTTGTCTTGTTATTGTGTTTTTTATGCAGATTTGGCTTCATCTTCTTATGATGTGAAAGATTATCATCTATATGTGAGCTACACCTCCAAGGTGACATTTCTTATTATTTTCAATCATTTATCATTTGGATTTTGCCTCTATCTCACAGGGATACATTCTTTATCTAACAATGGTGTTTAGAAGACTTGAATGTCTCTCCAAGGCTTGACTGAGGCAAGCCTCTAAACACCACAACCCCCAACCCCTTTTCTGTGATTGCAAGTTACAAGTTGAAGAAGCGAAAGAAGTGGAGTTGCAGGGAAGCAAAATAGAGTGTCAAAAGTGTAGATGAAAGTAGAAAATTAGGACCTAGTCTAGGGCACCCGCTCATTAGTCCTCTGGATCCTGAAACATTAAAATCTCTGGAACAACAAAATTGAGTTACAAACATTCTTCAGAGATCCTGACAAAAATTGGTACATTAGACTCTTGTGCCCACTCATTAGTCCCTGACTTTTCCATACACCAAATCTCAAAATCTGGTATGTATCTAATTGTCATTTGATATCTCTGTGTGCGAGCATTTGTTGAGATTTTTCCGTTTGCTTGTGATTTTATGAAATTAAGGTTTTAAGCATAATTGGACTTTAATTGATTAATTAATTAGCAAATTCCAAGTTTCCTCTTCGTTCTAAAGGACACTAAATCTGTAGCAAAGCCCCCTTGCAAGAGATTGTGGCATCACTTGGTTTATGTCCTTGAATGTTGGAGTGAAAGGAGGATTTACCCTTGAAACCAAAAGTCCTCTTTATACCCCTAAACACATGATAATTGGATTACCAGAAGATTGTTTTGCTATTGACAGTCTAAAGACATTATTGTTTCTGTGAAGGAATTCTGAGTAGGGAAATGGAATGCTCTGCATTCCTCCACATTAGTAGTTATGGCTATGCAGTTTTGGAACTGTGTTCAGGGTGTAGCGAAGGTGATAATTCCAAAGTTTCAGATCATTTGTCCTTTTGTTGTGAAAGTTATGCATGATAGAGTACCAACATGTGTTCTGGCAGAACAAGGTGGTGTTGAAGGCCTGTTGGAAAGTACTGCATTCCTCTAGAAGTGAATGGTTTCCTTTGTGGTTCTGTAGACATGTTCATGAATGTGCATTACATGCTTCCTTCTAGTTTCAACTTCCTTGGTGGTCTGCAAGCTCAATTTCTCAATGACAGTATGTTGCAGTGTGTTCTGGATAACAAGTTGTTCTCAGAGTTCACAAAAGAGTGTTTGGAGATGTGTGGCACAAAAACTTTGATGTACAGAGGTAAAAGAGTGTTTGGAGATTTTTATGAGTCTTGTAGACTCACCTGGAAGAGTTTCATGAAGATCTTTATTGTTTCCAATACTACACAAGGTTTTCAATTTGTTGTTGTCGTTATGCTTCAAGTTTTATGTCTTTGCTTAAGGTTGTCCTATTTTCAAATGGGCGGAGTGTGTAGATGTAATTCCTTGATGTTTGATGCTATGAAGAATGTTTTGGACCTGATTAAGTAAGTGTTGATATCCGCAGGCATGGGTCTTCTGTTGGTGTAGCGGATAGTCTTGTTTAGACTTGTCCTCTACACTTTTCATGTTATGTGTTGTTTGGCTAACTTGTAAATGTATTTTTCATATTGTTTCTAGCTAAAAAGAAATGTAATCAATTTAATATCATATATAAATTGTAAATCAAATTGAGTTAGGTGAGGTGTGATTGCAAAGTGGTTGATAAGGTTTGCAAGTAAGAAAAATAGCAGAATGACTACATTACGATGTACGACTAAAGGAGAAAGAATAGAAGTTGTAGATGATGTCCTTATTCATCTTGGAGACTTACATGTGACAGTGATCAAGTGTAGAGTGTGAAGAAAAATATGATCATCTGAAGGAAGTGTGAAGAGGCAGTATTGCAATCATCAAAGGTATGAATTTCAATGTCAATTTTCAGGCAATACAAAGACTGTCATACTATAATCTATTCTAAATGTGTTCTCAATTCAGGGAGTAGTAGCTTCCTTGGGATTGACGCTAAAGAAAAATTTTACAGGGAGTAGTTGTTTCCTTGGGTTGTAGCCCTAAACCAAAGTCAGTAGGGAGTAGTAGCTTCCTTGGGTTTTAGCCCTAAAACAAAGTTGTTATTTTAAGCTTCATATATTGTGAGTTAATCCTCACCATGGTTTTCCCCTTCTAGGGTTTTCCACATATATCTGGTGTTATGTGTTGATGTGCATTGTGTTAATCTTTCATGCTTATGTTAATGTTGTAATGCTTAAGTTTTAATCTGCTCTAAAGAAGTTGAAGTTTGTTTAGATACTGATTCTCTCCCCCTCAGTATCCTGGTGTTGTCAACAATACCAATTTTAGAATAACTAGAATCTAATAACCAGAATCATATTGATAGAAAATGAGTATGAAATTACAAATATCAACAACAATTTATAAATAATTAAAGAAACCCTTGTTTCTCCATCATTCTACATCTTTAGGGACAATAAAAGGAAGATAGACTAGACAAACACCTTCTCTAGAGACTAGAAGATTAAGTTTTGATTGTCGTACAGAGTCTACAAACTTAGCTTTTATACCTTTCTCAAGGTACAAAGCACAAATTTTAATATCAGGAAACTTAAAATTACCCTTTTCATCAACATGTTCAAATTTATCTTCAAAATAGTTCTGAATAACCTCAGAAAGTGTAGAACTAGCATTAAGAGATCTACAACTTGCCATTACTGGAGGGTGAGAACTTACTTAAACTTTCGGCTTGTTTCACTACTACTTTACCAACTTATGGTTGCCCTTCAACACGGCTCCCCTGGCCTTTACAAATGGGACTTAATTTGGTGGTTCCATAGCTACCCTCATATCATACCTTTGATCTTTCAGATTCACAATCCTCTCTTAAGGCAAATACAAATTTTAGAATGCATAATCACACAATCTTTAGGCTCTGATACCAATTTTAGAATAACTAGAATCATATTGATTTAAAATGAGTATGGAATTACAAATATCAACAACAATAACCAATATGGATTTTTTTTTCTTAGATTATAGTTTTCGGATATTCCAAATCACTCAAGATGTAGAGATAGAGCATACAACTGTTATCTGACTCTCTAGACAATTCTTAGGCCTTATTTCTAACTTCGAATGTCTCACAATGAGGTAGAGCCATGGAATTATAGAAGATGGATCTGAACTTTAGCCTCAAAGCTATAGATTCAGTTTTAAAATCCGACCATAGAAATATGACACCTATCAAAAGCTACAAGGAAGGCAAACTCACTAAGTGAGGTGATAGTTGTTACACTATTTGTCAGAGGCACTAAACTTAGTGGAAACAAGACACATCACTTTTAGGGCAATCATAAAGTGAGAATGGCCCACTTAACACTCATAAGTGGATACAAGGATCTTGCTTTTTATAACAAGGTTGCATCCTATTGTCAGATCATAACATGGTTGACATCACGACACAGACAAACCCATGTGCTAGTTAAAACCAAGATTTGATGGAGGAAGAAAATCATTTGGTAGAGGTGTGAAGGCAGTTGCAATGTCATCCAGCTGAGGATGAAAAGTGTAAATAACCCTTGAGACTTCTTCTGGATGAGCAACATCTGCTTCTGTCCTGATAGCTAACAATGTTGATTGTAATGAAACTCCCATATCATCCAATACTACTTTTGAAAACCAGTGAGACACTAGTGGATAGTATTCAACTCTAGGTAAATAATACCTATGAGGATTGGTCAGAAATTTGATCTTTCCTTGAGAAATTTCCCAAGCTAAATTTCCATTAATATAATTAAAGAATTGCTTCATATCAAGTGGGAGCATGGGATCAAAAATATCAGCATAATCTTCATTTTGCGTGTGCAGTTAGTGTTGTCATTGATGTCAACAAGCTTGTGTTGTCATTGGTGTCAACTATATGAGCAAAGGAATATTGCAAGAGTGTGAGCCATTGGTAATGAGTTGATGATGAGAAAGTACTAAAGATGTTGATATATTTTTGGTGTTTGGTTTCCAAGTGCTTTTGAGAAAATTTTAATAATAGAGGAAACAGTGTGTTGTAAAGTTGTTCTAGCATACAGAGTGGTGCTCTAGTTTTTCTCTGCATTTCTTCTATGTTGAAGATCTTCTCACGCGGTTTGGATATGTTGTTTAGAGGTGTTTAGAGGTGTTGCATTCAAGATTTGGTGTGTTGGATTGTTGTGTAGAGGAAGGTGTGTTCACCAGTGTGTGAACTGTGTATTGCAAAGGTATCTGGGAGAAAGGTTTTTTCTCCGCATTTCTCCGTAGAGTGGTTTTAGGTCTTGCGGTTTTGCAAGTATGCTTCTAAGGTCTATATCTACCTTCAATTAAATTTTTTCATGGTTTGGTGCTCCACAAGTTGACTTCTTGAGTTGCAATGTATGACAGAGATGTTTGAGTATGTTGGGTAAACAGGATAAGTTAGTTTGACAGGTGAAAGTTGTTGTGAAGGAATTTGTTTGATTTCAGGGTGTTTGTGGAATATTCTAGATCATGTTCAAGCATGGTGTGTGGTCCACGAGACATCTTTGTCTTTGAGGAAGCATGTACTTAAAAGATTATGGTGTTAACATAGGTTTGGCTGACCTTGGGTGTTTACACTAATTGTGGAAGCATGGCATGGTGTGTATGAGTGGATTTAGGTCTAAACTAAGGGGTGTTGTGGTCCGCCTTCATTCCTTTCAACCGCGGGAATGTTTTGGTTCTGACCTAATATGAATTTACATGGTGAAGGTGTATTGTCGACCTTGGAAAATGTTCTCAAGGTTGAAGATGGTATAAATAAGTGTTGATTTGTTGAGGTAGAAGGGTGTGTGTACGTATGAGATGTGAATAACAATGTGATAGAGTGTGAAGTGCAGTGTAAGCTTTCCTATGTTAGATTATTGGATGTAGTGAGAAAAAGGTGTCTACAATTCTTCAGTATGACTGTGAAGGTGTTGGCGATGTTGTGGTGGACTTCTCTATTTCATTGATATGATTTTCTCATTATAACATTTTTCTCTATCTTCTTTTATGTTCTGGCAGTGAGCCTTTGGTAGTGAGCCTTTTTTTTGGGAAGTGAGCCCTCCGATAGTGAGCCCTATTGTATTCGGTGTTGATACTACTTTATATTGTGGGCTAATCCTCACCATGGTTTTTCCCTTCTTGGGTTTTCCACGTAAATCTAGTGTCTCCTTGTGTATGTTTTTGATTTGGTTCAGTTTTTGTTATTTGTTTCCATGCTTAATCATCTTAACAGTTTAAGGGTTAATTGAATTAATGTGGATCTGAATATGTCTAAGGGTTTTGGAATTATATGTTACAACTGATTCACCCCCCTCTCAATTGTCTTGTGCAATAAACAATTGGTATCAAAGCGAGGTTCCTTGGAAGAAAGCTTAACCGCTTGAGGTTGATCTAGGATGGTACACAAGAAAGATGTTCCCCTATTTGATGGATCAGACTATGCATTTTGGAAAATAAGGATGGAAGGTTATCTGATTTATCTTGGATATTAAATCTAGAAGTTTGTTGAGTCTACATACACTATACCTAAGAATGGTCTGAGTACTATTAATGAGATCAAGGCTTATGAAAACAATGGTAAAGCAACGTATGCTATTTTAAGTGGTCTTACCAATTATGAATTGGTGAAGGTTATGAATCTAAAAATTGCTAATGAAATTTGGGAAAAGTTAAAAAGCATTTATGAAGGAGGTGACAAATTCAAGCAAGTTAAGATGTAGAATCTGAGGATCATGTTTGAGACCATGTGAATGTCTGAAGATGAAAATATCACAAGCTACTTGCAGAAGGTGGATGAAGTTATCAATATCATCAGAGGCCTTGGTGGAGAAATAGAAGAAAAAGAAGTGGTAATGAAGGTACTTAGAACTCTTCCCAAAGCTTACAATCATAAAGTTTTTGTGATTGAATAATTGCAAAATCTGGATCGATTTACCAAAGATTAGTTATATAGCAATTTAATTACTTTTGAAATGAGAGAATTTGGTACAAGTAGTGCAAAAGTTGAGACTACTTATATGGTTGGTAAATCAAAGAAGATTGTGGAATTAGATCAATAGGATTCTGATGATATGGAAGTTAACTTTGTGAGAAGAATGATAAAGGGTACTGGTAAGTACAGTGGTAAGTTGTCTTTCAAGTGTTTCAGTTGTGGTAAGATAGGCCACTATGCTTCAAGATGTCCAGACAGAATTTTGAAAAGCAGAAATAGGGAGAACAAAAGTAAGGTGATTAAGAAAAGTTATTATGTCAGAGAAGATGCAAGTATATCTAATGATGAATCTAATTTTGAAGATGATGAGGATAGTGAATGCTTTTTCATAGCTTTAAAAGATAATACTATTTATGCTAACTTTGAGTGTGAAGGAAAGCGCTCCAGAAGTAAGTACTAATGTTGAAGGCACCTTGATATCTTGTTTTCATGCCAGACAGGAAAAGAACTACTAGATCATTGATAGTAGATGCTCTAATCACATGACCGGTGACAAGAGTAAGTTTGTTAAACTTAAAAAATATGATGGAGGACTAGTTAGATTTGGTGATGATAGATCTGCCAAGATTTGTGGAAAAGGTTCAATCAATTTTGATGGCAAGCATAACATAGATGATGTTCTTTATGTTAAGGGTTTAAGACATAACCTCTTGAGTGTTGGACAAATGTGTAGCAAGGGATACAATCTTATATTTTAGGATGGTGGTTGTGAGATCAGAAAAGATTCTAGAACTGTGATAGCTGCTAGAAGGACTGATGGAAATGTCTATCAGCTCAAAGGTGTTGATGGTTATTGTTTCATGACTCAGATCAGTGAGAGTTGGCTATGGCATAGAAGACTGTGTCACATCAATTTTGATAGCCTAGTGAGAATAAGGTCAATTCAAATTGTGAGAGATCTACCAAATATTACAAATCCTATCAATGTTGTCTATAAGGAGTGTCAAGTTGGAAAGCAAGCAAGAAGAAGTTTCAGATTCAAAGATCAATCTTCTACCAGACTATTGGAATTGGTACATACAGATCTTTGTGTTCCTACCAGAGTAAGGAGTTTTCAATGTGACAGGTATTGCATGCTATTAATTGATGATTGTTCTAGAATGACATGGGTTACTTTTCTTAAAGAAAAATTAGAAGCCCTTGATAAGTTTAAATTATTTAAAGCAATAGTTGAGAATGAAATAGATATGAAAATCAAATGTTTGAGGTCTAACAGAGGTGGAGAATTCACCTCCAATGAGTTTAACATGTTTTGTGAGAATCATGGAATAAAGAGGTATTTATCTGCCCCTAGTACTCCTCAACAGAATGGAGTGGTTGAAAGAAAGAATAGGACTATTCAAGAAGCTGCAAGGACAATGATAAAAGAATCAAATCTATCAAAAGTCTACTAGAGAGAAGCAATTCATATTGTTGTTTATATACTGAACAGAGTGCAAGCAAGAGCAAACAGCACAAAGACTCCTTCTGAGTTATGGTATGGAAGGATTCCTACTGTCAAATACGTCAGTGTTTGGAATCAAATGCTACATCAAAAGAGATGAAGAAAACTTGGGAAAGTTTGATACAAGATCTGATGAAGGTATCTTTCTTGGATATTCTAATAAAAGCAAAGCTTACTGGTGCTACAACAAGAGGCTAAGAAAGATTGTTGAAAGTGCAAATGTCAAGGTTGATGAAGACCTACAGATGAATTCAGATGTGAATGGATATGAATCAGATGAGTCTTATTGCAGTGAAGAAGAAAAAGCTAAAGAAAAGGAAGTACAGTTTGAAGAGGAAGAAGCTCCAAAAAAGATTCTTAAAACTCCCAAGTATGTGCAGAAGCATCATTCTAAAGATCAAATCATTGGTGACAAGAGAAAAGGTATCTGACAAGAAGGAAAGTTGTTGAAGAATAGGTAAATCTATGTTTACTTTCTAAAGTTGAACCTAAAATAGTGATTGAAGCATGCAAGGATGAGTATTGGATCAAGGCTATGGAAGAAGAATTAATACATATTGAAAAGAATCAGACTTGGGAACTTGTCCCAAGACCAGTAAACAAAAATGTGATTGGAACCAAGTGGGTATATTGGAACATGTTGAATGAGAATGGAGAAGTGGTAAGAAACAAGGCAAGGCTTGTGTGTAAAGGCTACTCACAAGTAGAAGGAATAGACTTTGGGGAAACATATGCTCCAATGACAAGAATGGAAGCCATCAAGATGTTTTTGGTTTTTGCAAAACAAGGATTTCAAAGTAAATCAAATGGATGTGAAGTCTACTTTCTTGAATGGTGAGCTGGAAGAAGAAGTATACATAGAAAAACCAGAAGGATTTTAGTTATCAGACAAACCGGATATGGTTTGCAGACTGAAGAAGGCACTATATGGATTGAAGCAAGCTCCGAGAGCTTGGTATGCAAGGTTAGACAAGTATCTATTACATCTAGGATTCAATAAAGGTACCGCAGATAATAATCTTTACTTCAAAGTTGAAAATCATCAAATCTTGATTGTAGTTTTGTTTGTTGATGATATTATTTTTTGAGGATATGAAGCTATGTGTAAGAAATTTGTAGAGGAGATGCAGAAATAAATTGAAATGTCAATGTTTGGTGAGATGAACTTCTTCCTTGGGCTTCAAATCAATCAAACAGATAAAGGTATTTTCATTTCATAGTTAAAGTATGTCAGGGAAATGTTGAAGAAGTTTGGAATAGAAGATTCTAAACCAGTATGTACCCCTATGGTTACTGGTTGCAAGTTGAGAAAGAATGATGAAACTCCTAAGGTTGATTAGAGCATATATAGATCAATGATTGGAGGATTGTTATATCTAACTGCTACTAGACCAGATATTATGCATGTAGTTTGTCTTGTGGCTAGATTTCAAGAAGATACTAGATAGTCACATGTTGCAGTAGTAAAGAGGATATTTAGATATTTAAAGGGCACTTCAGATCATGGCTTGTGGTATCCAAAAGATACTAACTTTACTCTAAGTGCTTACATAGATGCAGATTGGGCTAGTTGTGTAGATGATAGAAAAAGCACAAGTGGTGGTGCATTCTTTCTTGGATGCAAATTGGTGTCATGGCTAAGCAAGAAACAAGATTCAATGTCTTTATCTACTGTAGAGGCAGAATACATTGTAGCAGCATCTTGCTGCACACAGGTGTTGTGGATGAGGCAAACCTTGAAGGATATCTGAGTTGTATATGATGAACCAATTCCTATCTTCTGTGATAATACAAGTGATATTAACATTTCAAGGAATCTGATGATGCACTCAAGGACTAAACATATCTCAATTCAGTATCACTTTTTGAGAGAGAAGGTTGCTGAGAATGAAGTGAAGCTTGATTATGTTTCTACAAAGGATCGAGTTGCTGATATATATTCACTAAGGCTCTTCCTAAGGATACTTTTGAGTATCTCCAGGAGAAGTTGGGGGTTATTGCCCCTCCTTCTTTGAACTAGATGCACATAAGGAGATGCATCAGTCCACAAGATTTCAAGATTCATTCTTTGTTATGGACTAATGTTGGAGGCTACCTCTCAAGGGGAGTAGGTAGTGGCTTTGTTGGTTGTTGCAGTCAGAGGGAGTATGCAAAGCAGTAAAAGAAAAGATGTTGCTAAGAAGTGGTGAGCAGGTACAAGTATGACTAATGTCAAAGGAGGGGAGAGAGAGAGAGAGAGAGAGAGAGAGAGAGAGTTGTATAGCCCTTTTCCATTGATGTCAAAAGGGGAGAGAGATTAATGTGAAAAAGGAAAGAGTTAGTTGACAAGAAGAAAGTAGTAAGCTGAGGGGGAGAGAAAGAGAAAGGAAAAGAGTTGGTATGAAGCATAGTATTGAGGACGCTATTGTGTTGATGGTTTTTCACATCATGTGTTTCCATCAATGATAAAGGGGGAGATTGTTGCAAGTATCTGCAGTTAGTGTTGTCATTGATGTCAACAAGCTTGTATTGTCATTGGTGTCAACTATATGAGCAAAGGAATATTGCAAGAGTGTGAGTAGTTGGTAATGAATTGATGATGAGAAAGTGATGAAGATGTTGATATATTTCTGGTACTTGGTTTCCAAGTGCTTTTGAGAAAAATTTAATAATAGAGGAAATAGTGTGTTGTAAAGGTGTTTTGGCATATAGAGTGGTGTTCTAGTTTTGCTCTGCATTTCTTCTATGTTGAATATCTACTCGTGCAGTTTGGATATATTGTTCAAAGGTGTTTAGAGGTGTTGTATTTAGACTTTGGCATGTTGGATCATTGTGCAAAGGAAGGTGTGTTCACCAGTGTGTGAACTATGTATTGTAGAGGTATCTGGGAGAAAGGTTTTTTCTCTGCATTTCTTTGTAGAGTGGTTTTAGGTCTTGCGGTTATGGAAGTATGCTTCTAAGGTCTATATCTACTTTCAGTTGAAGTTGTTCATGGTTTGGTGCTCTGTAAGTTGACTTCTTGAGTTGCAGTGTGTGACAGAGATGTTTGAGTATGCTGGGTAAATAGGATAAGTTAGTTTGGCAGGTGAAAGTTGTTGCGAAGGAATTTGTTGGATTTTAGGGTGTTTATGGAATATTCTAGATCATGTTCAAGCATGGTGTGTGGTTTACGAGACATCTTTGTCTTTGAGGGAGCGTGTACTTAAAAGATTATGTTGTTAACACAGGTTTGACTGACCTTGGGTGTTTACAATAATTGCAAATGTGCTTCAATGTTTGTGGAAGCATGGAGTGGTGTGTATGAGTGGATTTAGGTCCAAACTAAGGGGCGTTGTGGTCCACCTTTATTCCTTTCCACCACGGGAATGTTTTGGTTCTATCCTAATTTGAATTTACATGGTGAAGGTGTATTGCCGAACTTGGAGAATGTTCTCAAGGTTGAATATGTTATAAATAAGTGTTGATTTGTTGAGGTAGAAAGGTGTGTGTGCATATGAGATATGAATAACAGTGTGGTAGAGTGCAAAGTGCAGTGTAAGCTTTCATGTGTTAGATTACTGGATGTAGTGAGAAGAAGGTGTCTACAATTCTTCAGTATGACTACCAAGGTGTTCGTGATGTTGTGGTGGACTTCTCTATTGCATTGAGATGATTTTATCATTGTAACATTCTTCTCTATCTTCTTTTATGTTCTGGTAGTGAGCCTTTCTTTTGGCAGTGAGCCTTTCTTTTAGGTAGTGAGCCCTCCAACAGTGAACCCTATTGTATTTGGTGTTGATATTAATTTATATTGTGAGCTAATCCTCATCGTGGTTTTTCCCTTCTTGGGTTTTCCACGTAAATCTAGTGTTTCCTTGTGTATGCTCTTGATTTGATTTAGTTTTTGTTATTTGTTTCCATGCTTAATCATCTTAATAGTTTAAGGATTAATTGAACTAATGTGGATCTGAATATGTCTAAGGGTTTTGGAATTATAAGTTACAACTGATTCACCCCCCCTCTTAGTTGTCTTGTGCAATCAACACTTCAAACTCAGTTTGGAGGATAGTGATACTGTTAATAAAATCATATTTAGCGCATCTAAGTAAATTCTTCTTGCTTCTAATGCTCCAACTCATTGGTCTAATAGATACAATGCATATGTTAAAAGAAAATTTGTTTCAGATTGAATATGGTATAGGTGCATCTTCTAAACCAAATTGTTCAAGGAACCTTATTTGTTTTGTTGACTCATAGACACCTATGTCATAACATGCTCTGCAATGGATCTTCTAAGATTCTTCAGCCATTTATTAAGAATGGAAACTTGAATGATTGGCTCAATGATCTTGGGAGGTAGTTGAGAAATAAGCATCCTATTTCCATATTCATCTATAGTCTCATATTTGTCAATCTCATTAATTCTGAGAAAAGTTTCTTTTGGATCTATCATCATGGAGGCCATTTCTCTTGTTATAACATCTGCTAGAGGATTATTTTCACCTTGAATCCATTGGATGTCAAAATCATAACCAATAAATTCAAAAGTACCTTCTTGCCACACACGCCTGAGCAATGTCTTTATTGGGATTATTTTTAAGCAGTGTGTGCGTAGCTTGGCTATTAGTTTTTACTACAAAGTGTTTTGGTTTAAGGAAGATCTTGAACTTCTCAATTCCTCTCTTTATCAATTGCAAGAATCTCTTTCTCATATATATGATACCCACATTCTGTATCTGAGAAAATTCCTGATCTATATATCCACGTATCTGACTTCCTAGTCCTGGAATTTCTTGAATTAAAATAGCAGACCAAGTTTTATTAGAAGCATCAGTGTATAGGTATAAACGATAAATTGTCTTAGGAATGTGTAAATTTGTGAGATTTTTGCATTTATTCTTGATGTTGATAACAGCTTAAGTTACTTCATCATCCCATTCAACTGCTACTTTCTTTAATTGATCTTGGATCTTATTTCTATCTTTGGCTAATCCTGCATAAAATGGAGCAATGTAGTTGAGACATCCTAAAAACCTATGTATCTACTTCTTATTTTCAAGGATATTAGGAAATTCTTTGATGTGTTACAAAATATGTGGTTGTACATTGATTTTTCCATTAGAAAGAATTAAGCCAAGAAAATCAATTTCCCTTTTACCAATAGCCATTTTTAGCAAATAGGCAAATACCATGTTGTCTAATTGCCTGGATGAGATTTCTTAGATGTGTTTAGTCTAGAAAAGGGAAAGAGTGATTATCATGTTCAACTAGGTCAAACCTCTCTTTTCATACCCTAACATTCAGAATATGAACCGAGCTCAACCACTATGAAAGGGTTAAGCTACATGTATCTTATTCCTCTATTGATGTATATAAAAAGATGTCTAAACTAGGTTCTCACAAGCTCTAAATAGCTAGATCAAGCCAAACCCTAGTTATGAAACTTACTCAGACAGACTAATCCTAGAAGCAAAAAATGATAGAGTGACTACAAAAATGTAGACAGGGGATATCAAAGCCTGTGCACCTAAATTTTGAGGGCCTGGTAGACTTGGGTGTTCCTGAAACTATCCTATAAGTTTCCCTGTCACAAAAATTTCTACACTAGGTGACTGAGCCTCTAGTTAAGGTTCCAGATCCTGGATCTAATATTGCAAGTATGTGCTAACCGGTGTTGTCATTGATGTCAACATGACTGTGTTGTCATTGGTGTCAACTATGTCTTCTGATATTGTTGATTGTTGCTTGATTGAGTTGTCATGTTGAGATAATTTGAATGAATTGAAGAAGTGTTGATGATGCTAGCATATTGTCCATGTTGTTGAGTTTCCAAGTGCTTTTGAGAAAATTTTCTCTTCAAGTGGAAACAGTGTGTTGCAGAGTATTCTGGCTTGCAGGATACTATCTAAGATTTTGCTCCACATTTCTTCTGTGTTGAAGACTGGAGTATGAGATTTGGATATGTTTTAGAGAAGTGTTTGAAGGTGCTAAATCTAGAATTTTGTGGTCTGGATCGTTGTGCAGTAGAAGTTGTGTTCACCAGTTTGAACACTATATTTGACAAAGTTTCTGAGTTGTGCAAAGGTGTCTAGGAGAAAGTATTTTACTCTGCATTTCTCCACATAATGGTTTTAGGTGATGTGATTCTAGACATATGTTTATAAGGTCCTTATCTATCTTCCTCCAAAGGATTTGTGATTTGGTGCTCCGGAAAGAAAGTTATTGAGTAGTAAAACTTAGCAGTGTTGATTGTAAGTTGTCTTCAAGTGAGATTTGGTGTCTTCAAGTGAAACTTGTTGTAGCTGGATTTGTTGGCTCCCAAGTGATTTTATGTTGTTTGTGGATGTCTCCAGATTGTGTTGAAGGCTTTTGCTTGATCTGCAAGCTATGATTGAGTTCTTGGAAGTGTGTGTCTAAGTATTGTTGGTGTTTGCACTAGTTTGGCCGACTTGGGTGCTAACACTTTTTGCGGATGTGTTTCGTGGATAGTAGAAGTCTATTGAAGCGTGTGAATATATATTTGAGTCCAAGATAAGCCATGAAGTGTTCTTCTTTCATTCATTTGTTCTGCAAGTTTGTTTAGGTCTAGACGTAATTTGAATTATGTAAGTTTGCTAACCTTGGAGACTGCTCCAAAGGTTACAGATTGTATTGCCGACCTTGATGTATGTTCCAAGGTTGATGATCAGTATAAATAAATGTAATAAATCCATGTGTAATAAGTGTGGATGTGAATATGTGAATATGTAAAGATGAAAGTGTTTGTGTTGTAAGGCAACAAAGGTGATATGTATTGCACTTCATTGAAACTGAACTCAAGCATGTTGTAGATGCTATCATATTAGTTCATGGTAGTGAGCCACCCCTCTTGGCAGTGAGCCACCTCTAGGTAGTGAGCCACCTCTTGGCAGTGAGCCACCCCTTGGTAGTGAGCCTTTTTGCAGTGAGCATTCTTTTGGGCAGTGAGCCCTGGGCAATGAGCCCTTTGGCAATGAGCCTCTTTTGTTATTCGTTATTGTTACTACATTATATTACGAGCTAACACTCACCATGGTTTTTTCCTTTTAGGGTTTTCCATGTAAAAATCTAGTGTTCATGTGTGTATGGTGTTGATGTGTTTAAGTTTTGATTTTGGATTTCATGTTTAATCTTCATAACAAATTAAGGGGCTAAAGTAAGTGAATGTGAATACAATTTTGTTCAAGAGAATTTAAGGTTTTTGATACAACCAATTCACCCCCCCTCTTAGTTGTCTTGTGCATTCAACAATTGGTATCAGAGAGAGGTTCCTTGGAAGAAAGCCTAATAGATTAAGGTAGATCTGGGATGCCGCACAAGCAAGACATTCCTTAGTTTGATGGATCTAACTATGCCTTCTGGAAGGTACGAATGCAAAGTTATCTTGTTTCTATTGGTTTTAATGTCTAGAAAATAGTTGAAGATGATTACAAAATACCTAAGGATGGTCCAACGACTACACTTGAGATTAAGGCCTATGAGACTAATGGAAAAGATACAAATGCTCTACTAAATGCTTTATCTAACACTGAAATGGTGAAAGTTGTGAATCTGGAAACTGCTCATGAGATCTGGGTGAAATTGAAAAACATCTATGAAGGTGATCAATCTATCAAGAAGGCTAAGTTGCAGAACTTGAAGACCAAATATGAAACTATGCGAATGTCTGAAGATGAGAACATAACAAGTTACATGTAGAAGATTGATGAAGTTGTTAGCAGCATCAAGGGTCTTGGTGGAACGATAGATGATAAGGATGTTGTAGATAAGGTACTTAGAACTCTTCCCAAATATTATAGTCACAAGGTGTCTACCATTGAAGAATTGTTTGACATGGATAAGCTTTCAAAAGATCAATTGCTTGGTAAATTGACTGCTTTTGAAATGAGAGAATTTGGTACTACTGATGGCCCTGTGAAAATTGAAACTACTTTTAAAGCCAAGGAAGAAAAGACTGCTAGATCAGATAAGTATGTTGTGGAATCAGATGAAGAAGACTTTGAAGAGATTGAGGCAAAATTTGCAAGAAGAATGAAAAGAGGTAGTGGAAAGTTCAAAGGTAAGTTACCTTTCAAGTGTTTCAGTTGTGGTAAGATTGGTCACTACACTTCAAGATGTCCTGATGGAGCTTTGAAGATCAAGAACAATGAAAGTAAAGGTAAGATGGTAAGAAAAAGTTACTATGTTAGAGATAATGATGGTGTAACTGATGATGAACTTGATTCTAGAGATGGTAATGCTAGTGAATGCTTGTTTATTGCCCTAAGAGAAGAACCTATTTCTGCTAACCTTGCAAGTTGTGAGAAGAAAGGAAGTCTAGGAGAGTTGTCTGCATTTCATGCTGAAAAGGAAGATGAATGGATCATTGACAGCGGATGTTCAAATCACATGACAGGACATAAGAGTAAGTTTGTTAAACTTGAAAAGTATGGAGGACTAGTTAGGTTTAGTGATGATGCAGCTGGCAAGATTGTGGAAAAGGGTCAATTACTTTTGATGGCAAGCATAATACAGATGATGTTCTTTATGTCAAAGGCTTAAAGCACAATCTTCTAAGTGTTGGATAGATGTGTGAGAAAGGATACAATATGATGTTTAAGGATAATGGATGTGAGATAAGGAAAAGCTCTAGAACTATAATTGTTGTTGGTAAGAAGACTCATGGTAATGTTTATCATTTGAAAGGTACTGACAATTGTTGTTTGTTGGCTTAGACAAATGAAAGTTGGTTATGGCATAGGAGAATGTGTCATATTAACTTTGATAATTTGGTAAGAATAAGCTTAGTCCAAGCTGTAAGAGACTTGCCTAAGATTGTGAATCCTACTAATGCCATCTACAAAGAATGTCAGTTTGGGAAGCAAACAAAAATAAGTTTCAAGAGCAAGGAACAATCCTCTACCAATCTATTGGAGTTGGTGCATACAGACTTGTGTGGTCCTACAAGAATAAGAAGTCTACAAGGTGACAGGTATTTCATGCTTCTTATTGATGATTATTCAAGAATGACTTGGGTTACTTTCCTTAAAGAAAAATCAAAAGCCCTAGACAAGTTCAAGGCATTTAAAGAAATGGTTGAAAATGAAATGGATTTGAGAATCAAGTGTCTGAGATCTGACAAAGGTGGTGATTTTACTTCAAATGAATTCAATGCTTTTTGTGAAGAACATGGGATAAAGAGACAACTGTCTGCGCCCAAAACTCCTCAGGAAAATGTAGTTGAAAGGAAGAATAGAATAGTTCAGGAAGCTTCCAGAACAATGATCAAAGAAGCTAACCTTCCGAAAGTTTATTGGAAAGAAGCTATTCACACTGTTGTCTACATTCAGAACAGAGTGCAAGTCAAAACAAATGGAACAAAGACACCTTATGAACTGTGGTATGGAAGAACTTGTTAGGAACCTGTGTTTAACCCTTCTCTTTACTTTGTTAGTATATTACTTTTGGACGCATATGTTTTGTAAGTCGTCCTGTGAGTATATTGTATTATCCCACATTCATGGGAAGTAATAGTTGTTTAGATTAGACTTAGTATAAAAGTATGTGTTAAGGCCAATGAAGGCATCCATGAATTTTTTGTATTGAGTTTGCTCAAAGGAGGTTGCCCCCTCAAAGTGGCCTGCGATCAATAAATTCCTTCTATGTTTCTGCTATTTATATATTTCTGTTATTTTATGCATTTTCATTATATTGTTGCAGGAGGTTCCTCTCATCTAGTATCAGAGCGCTTTCTTGGGCTCACTGGGTGGAATTTATGTCAATTTTTTTTCCACAATGGCCTCCAGGCACTGTGATTATTACAGTAGTTCTTTCTTTTTTGCATCTGTATTGTTCAGTTCAATTGCAAGTTCGGATCAGGGAATATCCCTATCCACTTAACTAGGGGAAGTGCCTAGGCATATAGCCCTAAAACTCATTGTGAGGAGTACCACAAGAACCCTGAAGTAGCTAGCCCATTGAGAGGACCTACAAGCGCAAAGGGCAACGGCCCCTACCTAATTGACTAGTTCCCATCCGTGAGGTAAACCAAGAGCTATCATTTGTGGCAAAGCGGTTATTAGTTTTACCTGAGCCATGGAGTGAGGGGTACTGCCCCAATACGCAAGTTGTTAGATAGCATTGGTGGTCGAGTGACTCCCCTAAACCTTTAGAAAGCTGAACATACTTGGGGCCCATATCTATTGACAGCCGGCAAATCGCATATTAAATCCGTCTAGAGCAGTTGGCAGATCATTTCTAGAAAATAAAAATAAAAATTACAAAAATTTATATTTTTTCACCATAACTTCCTTGCTTTAGCTCTATTTCCTCTCAAAATTCACTAGAACCCCTGAAATTTCATTCTGCATATTTCCTTCCTTGAGGACCCTATACAAAATTCCACTTATCGAAGCCATAAATCCCACATTTGTCTATTTTTAGGGTTTTCCATAACTTCTTCAATTCTCACCCAATAGCCTTCAAATTTTACCACAGTGTTCATTTCATATTTCTGCTCCTTTGTCTGTCTTGGATAAATTTTCTCATTCTTTCACCCCGCTTCTGAAATCCCCATTTTATGCTTCCCTTTCCCTTAGAAAGTGTCCAAAACCTAGTCAAACCCCAATTACCCATCGAAGTTTTTCCCAAATCCAAATTTTCCTTTACTAAAAAAGTTTTTGTTTTTGTTTTTCTACCCATTCCCAAAAAAAAAATCCTGGTTATGGTTGTCACCCGCACAAGAGCAAAAAAATGAAGGATGAACTTGCAGCCCTCAAGACCAAACTCCAAGATCTGGATGAAAAATTCTCAGCCTCAATCTTCAGCATTCAGCCATGAATAATAAACGGTAGCCAGAGTCTTCTGCAAACACTAGGTTCTCTTCTTCCAGCAATTTTTGTGGGCTGAAGCTTGATTTTCCTCGCTTCAATGGTGATGATCCAACTGGATGGATATATCGAGCAAAACAATATTTCAGTCTGCATAATACTTTTGATGTCAACAAAGTCCCACTTGCATCTTTTCATTTGGAACATGAAGCCCTTCAATGGTTTCGTTGGTACATCAAGGCTCATGAAGAGCCAAAATATACAGATTTTTGCAAACTCATTTTGCAATGATTTGGCCTTAGTGCTTTTGATGACTTCATAGGAGCACTCACTAAACTTTGCCAAACAGGCACTATGAGAGAATATCAGACAGAATTTGAAAAATTGGCCAATCACACAAAGGGATTGTCTGATGAATTCTTTAGGAGTTGTTTTGTCAATGGTCGAAGGATGTAATCCGATTTGAGGTTAAAATGTTTCATTCTAGCATAATGATGGAATCCCTAGGATTGGCTAAGTTGGCGGAGGACAAGATCATAGCTCAACAGTGATCCAAATCCAATTTTGTTCCATTCAGAATATGGTTTCCCAAAGACCTCCAATCACGTCAGCTCCTAGAACAACTCCTAACAAGCATTTGACTAAAGCAGAGATGTGGGCACATAGAGAAAAAGGGCTTTGTTATAATTGTGATGAGAAATTCACTCAAGGACATAGATGTGTTGAGAAAAAGCTCTATCTCTTGGATGTGGATTGTCTGCCTCCAACTAAAGTTTATGAAGATGCCCAGGATAAAGTAGATGATCAGGTTGAAACTCAGCAGCTGCCTGTTGACCCTACTTCTGAGGAAGACCACCCAGAGATCTCTCTCCATGCTTTAGCAGGAGTCACCACCCCACAAACCATGTGGGTCAAGGGTTACATCAAGAAGCTCCCTCTTACAATACTCATTGATTCTAGTAGCACTCATAACTTCATTGACCCTCGGATTGCCAAACAGGTTGATTGTTTTGTCCATCCTTGCTCCAGCTTTGAAGTCATGATTGCCAATGGGGGCACATTACCTTGCAAAGGAAAGTGTTGCAATATGTGTATCTCTATTGGAGATTATAACCTGCACTCTGACATGTTTGCCTTGCCCTTAGGCAGATGTGATGTGGTTTTGGGCACTCAATGGTTACGTACACTTGAACCCATCTTATGGGATTTTGCTAAACTTTGGATGCAATTTTTAGACAATGGGCAAAAACACACATTGAAGGGCTTACAACCAGGGTCTCTCAGCATCATGAGTTCACATCGCATGCAAAAGCTTCTTAAGAATAATTCACATGGTGTCATCACTCAGCTCCATTCCATTCAGATGCAACCATTAGCAGTCTCCACTACTCCTTCAGATCTATAATGAATTTTGAATAGGTATGCATGTGTCTTTGCTGAACCAGTGGGATTACCACCTTCATGACTAGAGGATTGTCGTATTCAGCTCCTTCCTAGAAGCGTTCCTCCCAACATCCGGCCCTACCACTACCCATTTCACCAAAAGACAGAGATTAAGATGCTCATTTGAGACTTACTGAAGCAAGGTATTATTTGCCCTAGTACCAGTTCCTTTTCTTCCCCAGTTCTTCTTGTCTAGAAAAAAGATGGGTCATGGCACCTCTACATTGACTTCCAAGCACTTAATCACATCACAATCAAGGATAAGTTTCTGATTCCTGTTGTTGATGAGCTTAATGGCACTCATTTTTTCTCCAAGTTGGATCTTCATTCTGGATATCACCAAATTTGGGTTCGTGAGGATGATATCCCTAAAATGGCTTTCCGCATGCATGATGGCCACTATGAGTTTTTGGTCATGCCCTTTGGCCTCACTAATGCTCCTTCAACATTCTAGGCATTGATGAATAAAATATTCTGGCCCTACCTGTGGAAATTCATTCTAGTCTTCTTCGATGATATCCTCATCTATAGTAAAACATGGGTTGAGCATCTCCAACATCTGGATCTCATACTACAACTTCTCTCTAATCATCATCTCTGTGCAAAATAGTCTAAATGTGTTTTTGTCTAGGAAGAAGTGGAGTATCTCGGGCATAATGTTTCAGCCCAAGGGGTTCAAGTGGATCCTGCAAAAATAGATGCCATGAAAAATTGGCCGCATCCTCAGACACTCAAGAGCCTCCGTGGTTTTTTGGGACTGACTGGCTACTATCACAAGTTTGTCAAGGATTACGGGAAGATTGTAGCTCCATTAACAGCTATGTTGAAAAAGGAGGCTTTTACATGGACACATGCTACTAAGTGTGCATTTGAAAAAATGAAACAAGCTATGTGTACACTACACCTATTCTAGCTATGCCAAATTTTTCCAAGACCTTCACTATTGAGAGTGATGCTTGCAGCAATGAACTTGGTGTTTTTCTCCTTCAAGATGAACATCCCATTGTGTTCACCAGCAAAGCCCTTTCTGGCAAGAATTTAGTACTCTCTACATATGAGAAGGAAATGATGGCTATTTTGCATGCAATACATAAGTGGTGGCCATACCTACTAGGGAATCATTTCTCCATCAAGACTAATCATCAGAGTTTGAAATATTCCCTGGAACAACGGGTCTCCTCCCCAGCACAATAGAAATGGGTTAGCAAACTCATGGGTTATGACTATGACATCACTTACAAGAAGGGTAAGGACAATATTATGGTGAATGCTCTTTCTTGCACATTTGATGACCAAGCTTCTCTTTCCGCTATTTCTATGCCTGTTCCAAATTGGTTGGAATCTGTCCAGCATGGTTATGTCAATGACTCTTCATTATATCAAATCATTCAACAGCTGGCCAATAACCCTTCTATTGTACTGCATTACTCTTGGGATGGTGCTTCTCTGAGATACAAGGGTCATTTGGTGCTTCCCCAGAGCACAGATCTTCAGCAAGCTATCTTTTATGAACTCCATGCTTCTCCATCGGCAGGGTACTCTGGGTTCCTCAAAACTTATGAGTGGGCACGACGTAACTTCTTTTGGAAGGGAATGAAAAGGGCAATTCAATAGATGGTGTTTGAATGTGATACCTGCCAATGCAACAAGGGTGAAATGACACTCCTTCCTGGATTGCTCTAACCCTTGCCCATCCCTACATGGATTTGGATAGATATTTCTATGGATTTCATTTAGGGGCTCCCTAAATCTAGAGAGAAGACAGTGATCTTGGTTGTGGTTGATCGCCTCTCCAAATATAGTCATTTTTTTGCCCTCATCCATCCCTATACCGCCTCCTCAATCGCACAAATTTTCATGGACCAGATCTTCCGTCTTCATGGCATCCCTTCTTCCATTGTCTCATATTGTGATGCAACTTTCACCAATCATTTTTGGACGAACTATTTCGACACACTGGCACCAAACTAAAGATGAGTTCAGGGTATCACCCACAAACAGATGGTCAAACTAAAATTATCAACAAATGTTTGGAAACTTATCTTCGTTGCTTCACCTTAGAACAACAACATCAATGGGCAAAGTGGGTCCCTCTCGCTAAATGGTGGTACAATACCTCCTACCACACTACATCTAAAATGACCCCATATGAAGTAGTCTATGGTCGGGCACCGCCAGTGCTCCTTCCATACACCCCCAGCAGTTCACCAGTTCAAGCAGTCAACATGGTTCTCTGAACCTGGGATAAGATTCTTCACATCCTGCAGGACAATCTTCACATGGCAAGAAATCGAATGAAACAACAAGCCGATCAGCACCATTCTGACCGCACTTTTCAAGTAGGTGATATGGTTTTTCTTCGTCTACAACCATACAAGCAATCATCCCTAAAACTCAAAGGGTGTCATAAGTTGGCTCCAAAGTTCTATGGGCCATATAAGGTTCTTTAGAAGATTGGGTCAGTTGCATACAAATTGGAGCTTCCTCCTTCCCACATTCATCCAGTATTTCATGTCTCTTGTCTAAAGAAAGTTCTTGGCACCAACATCAGAGCACCAACTATTTTACTAGAACTGGATAACAAAGGATCCAGCATTTTGGAGACAAAGGCAATCCTCGACAAGCACACTTGTCAGCTTCACTCTCGATCCATCACAGAGGTATTAATTCAGTGGCACGAAATGCAACCAAAGGATGCTACATGGGAATCACTCCTTTAGATTTAGCAACAATTTCCACATCTTAAGCTTTGAGGACAAAACTTTTCTAAGAGGGAGGGGATGTTAGCCCGTGTTTAACCCTTCTCTTTACTTTGTTAGTATATTACTTTTGGACGCATATGCTTTGTAAATCGTCTCGTGAGTATATTGTATTATCCCACATTCATGGGAAGTAATAGTTGTTTAGATTAGACTTAATATAAAAGTACGTGTTGAGGCCAATGAAGGCATCCATGAATTTATTGTATTGAGCTTGCTCAAAGGAGGTTGCCCCTTGAAGTGGCCTGCGATCAATAAATTCCTTCTATGTTTTTGCTATTTATATATTTTTGTTATTTCATGCATTTTCATTATATTGTTGTAGGAGGTTCCTCTCATAAATCCTACTATCAGGTATGTCAAAGTTTTTGGAAGAAAATGCTATATCAAAAGAGATGAAGAGTTCAGAAAGTTTGATGCTAGATGTAATGAAGGCATATTCCTTGGGTACTCCACTAAGAGAAAAGCCTACCGGTGCTACAACAAAAGGTTGAGGAAGATTATTGAAAGTGCAAATGTGAATGTAGATGAAGATATTCAAAAGAACTCAGAGCCTAATGGATATGAGTCAGATGAGTCTACTAATACAAAAGCAGTGAAGAAGTAAAAGACAATGAAGTTCAGATTGAGGAAGAAGAAGCTCCAAAAAGTGTTCCTAAAACCCCCAAGTATGTCCAAAATAATCACTTAGAGGATCAAATCATTGGTGACAAAAACAAAGGAGTTTTGAAATAAAGAAGAATTGCAAAAGAATAGGTAAATATATGTTTAATTTCAAAAGTTGAACCTAATATTGTCTCTAAAGCATGTAAATATGAACATTGGGTTAAGGCAATGGAAGAAGAATTTCAATGCAAATTGAAAAGAAAAAGACTTGGGAACTTGTCCCTAGGCCTGCAGATAAGAATGTGATTCGAACAAAGTGGGTTTTTAGGAATAAGTTAAATGAGAATGGAGAAGTGGTAAGAAACAAAGCTAGACTTGTATGCAAAGGCTACTCACAAGTGGAAGAAATAGACTATGAGGAAGCTTTTGCTCTGGTGGAAAGACTGGAAACTATTAGATTGTTCCTAGCTTATGTAGCACATAAAGATTTCAAAGTATACCAGATGGATGTGAAGTCTACTTTTCTGAATGGTGAGTTGGAAGAGGAAGTATATATTGAGCAATCGGATGGGTTTCAGTTATCAGACAAACCAGGCATGGTATGCAGATTGAAGAAGGCATTGTATGGACTGAAGCAAGCTCCTAGAGCTTGGTATGCAAGATTAGACAGGTATTTGTTGCGACAAGGATTCAGTAAAGGGTCTACAGACAGTAACTTGTACATCAAATAAGCAAAGATTAAATCCTGATTATTAAAGTCTATGTAGATGATATAATCTTTGGTGGAAATGAAGGTATGTGTAAGAATTTTGTAGATGAGATGCAAAAAGAATTTGAGATGTTAATGTGTGGTGAGATGAACTTCTTTCTTGGACTGCAAATTAATCAGACAGATAAGGGCATTTTCATTTCACAATCTTAAGTATGTCAAGGAGTTGCTGAAGAAGTTTGGAATGGAAGAATCTAAACTAGTTTGTACTCCCATGACAACTGGTTGCAAGCTCTACAAAGATGATGAATCCCCTAAGGCTGATCAGAGCAAATATAGATCAATGATTGGAGGACTGCTATACCTAACTTCTACCAGATCAAATAGCATGCATGTACAGTCTATCTTGTGGCAAGATTTCAGGCAGATCCTAGAGAGTTACATGTCATGGAAGTAAAGAGAATATTCAGATATTTGAAGGGAACTCCAGATCATGGTTTGTGGTATCCTAAGAATAATGACTTCAACCTAAATGCCTACACAGATGCAAATTGGGCCAAATGTGTATATGACATGAAAAGTACAAGTGGTGGTGTGTTCTTTCCTAGAGACAGAGTTGTTTCATGGCAAAGCAAGAAGCAGGATTCAGTGTCCTTATCTACTGCAGAGGTAGAGTACATTGCAGTAGCATCATGTTGTACACAAGTGTTTTGGATGAGACAAACTCTTAAGAACATCCAAGTTGAGTATGAGGATCCAATTCCTATTTTCTATGATAATACCAGTGCCATTAATATTTCAAAGAACCCAGTGATGCATTCAAGGACAAAGCATATTTCTATTAGGTATCACTTTCTAAGAGAGAAGGTTGCAGAGAAAGAAGTGAAGCTTGAGTATGTGCCTACAAAAGATCAAGTTGTTGGCATATTCACCAAAGTTCTTTCTAAGGATACATTTGTATGTCTCTGGGAGAAGTTAGGGGTTATTGCCCCTCCTGTGTTGAACTAGATGCATGAGGAAGTGCATCAGTCCAATGTGGTTCAGGAGTCATTCTTTTCTAGACTAATGATGGAGGCTACCTCTCAAGGGGAGTAGGTAGTGATATTGGAGAATATTGTAGCCAGAACAACTAAGGTCAGTGCAAGTATGTGTTGTATCATATTTAGGGGGAGAAAGCTTGAAGAAGGTGTGTCACCCTTTGCCATTGATGTCAAAGGGGGGAGAGTTCATGTGAAAAACAAAATAGAAATTAAGATGGATAAAAGAAAGGGGGAGAATGAGATTAGTGCAGAACTATGTCATGATGGTTTTTCACATCATATGTTGCCATCAATGACAAAGGGGGAGATTGTTGCAAGTATGTGCTAACCGGTGTTGTCATTGATGTCAACATGATTGTGTTGTCATCAGTGTCAACTGTGTCTTTTGATATTGATGATTGTTGCTTGATTGAGTTGTCATGTTGAGGTAATTTGAATGACTTAAAGAAGTGTTGATGATGCTAGCATATTGTTCATGTTCCTAAGTTTCCAAGTGCTTTTGAGAAAAGTTGCTCTCCAAGTGGAAACAGTGTGTTGCAGTGTATTCTGCCTTGTAGGATACTGTCTGAGTTTTTGCTCCGCATTTCTTCTATGTTTAAGACCGAAGTATGAGATTTGGATATGTTTTAGAGAAGTTTTTGAAGGTTCTAAATCTAGAATTTGGTGGTCTAGATCACTGTGCAGTAGAAGTTGTGTTCACCAGTTTGAAGACTGTATTTGACAAAGTTTCTGAGTTGTGCAGAGGTGTCTGGGAGAAAGTATTTTGCTCTGCATTTCTCTGTATAATGGTTTTAGGTGATGTGGTTCTATACATATGTTTATAAGGTCCTTAGCTATCTTCATTCCAAAGTATTTGTGATTTGGTGCTCCGAAAACAAGTTATTGAGTAGCATAACTTAGCAGTGTTGATTGTAAGTTGTGTTCAAGTGAGAATTGTCTTCAACTAAAACTTGTTATAGCTAGATTTGTTGGCTCCCGGGTGATTTTATGATGTTCGTGGATGTCTCCAAATTGTTTTGAAGGCTTGTACTTGATCCACAAGCTATGATTGAGTTCTTGGATGTGTGTGTCTAAGTATTCTTGGTGTTTGCACTAGTTTGGTTGACTTGGGTGCTAACACTTTTTGCAGATGTGTTTCATGGATTGTAGAAGTGTATTGAAGAATGTGAAGATATATTTGAGTCTGATATAAGTTATGAAGTGTTCTTTTTTCTTTCATTTGTTCTGCAAGTTTGTTTAGGTCTAGACCTAATTTGAATTATGTATGTTTGTTGACCTTGGAAATGGTTCCAAAGGTTGTAGATCATATTGCTGACCTTGATGTATGTTCCAAGGTTGATGATCGGTATAAATAAATGTAATAAATCCATGTGTAATAAGTGTGGATGTGAAGATATGAAGATGTGAAGATGAAAGTTTTTTCATTGTAAGGCAGTGAAGGTGATATGTATTACGCTTCAATGGAACTAAACTCAGGCATGTTGTATATGCTATCATATTAGTTCATGGCAGTGAACCACCCCTCTTGGCAGTGAGCCTTTTTGCAGTGAGCATTCTTTTGGGTAGTGAGCCACTTGGTAGTGAGCCTCTTTTGTTATTTGGTATTGTTACTACAGTATATTGTAAGCTAACACTCACCGTGGTTTTTCCCTTTTAGGGTTTTCCACATAAAAATCTAGTGTTCATGTGTGTATGGTGTTGATGTGTTTAAGTTTTGATTCTACATTTCATGTTTAATCTTCATAACAAATTAAGGTATTAAAGTAAGTAAATGTGAATGTGATTTGGTTCAAGAGAATTTAAGGTTTTTGATACAACTGATGCACCCCCCTCTCAATTGTCTTGTGCCTTCAATAGGATCTAAGGGTTTGATGGACTTGGGCGCCCCTGAAATCATCCCTGCACTTATCTGATGATGAATCTATAACTTTTGTAGAAACTATGACAATAATACTTGTTTCCTCCTTGCTCCTTTCTGTCAGATCTTCCTGAATTTGACCTGCACAAACAAAAAGAAGGAGAAAGTATGTTGTGGCTATATAGGAGTTTGCCTTTGTCAAACCCCATCTTTGGTATTTCTACCTCAACAATAGCCAATGTCAAAAGATGCAAATGTGTGTGCTCATAAACCCTAAGTGTGAGCATAAACAAATGCAAGATCCTAAATGACTCAAGCATGAAGGAAATATATCCACACAATGATTCACTCAAGGAAACAACAACTTCACTTCAAGGAGATGATATCAATGAATACTTGTAGAACAAGAAGGCGAGGCAGCCATATCCGTAGAGGATTCCAAAACTCAAGTTGGAGGCTTCAACCCTTCTCTCGATCATACAAAAGGCTTCATAAACCCTAGGAAGAGAAAGATAGATTCAAGATCTTGATTCCTAATCTTCACAACATATCTCCAAGGTAGCAAAGATCCACATCTTCAATGAGCTTCAACACTTTGTAGACCTTCAATAACAATTGTAGCAAAATTTTGGCATAATAAGCTTGCATAATAATTGTGTGTTATAAAATGATTTTGACTTCTCTTTAAATATCCAACTTTAGAAATGAAATAAATCAAAATAATAGACCGACATTGCGTGGGAAAGAAATTTTGAATTTGGAAACACGAAGCACATGACAAAAGTCGACACCAAAATAAAATTTGCAACCCCAAGGTTTACGGAAGGACTAGGGTGGTACTACCCAAGTTCAACCCCCAAATTTAGCTTTGGATTATTCTTAAGGGTGTCCTAAATCTCTAGAATCCATAGTTTATTTCTGGGTTTTATCAATAATTACTTCAAAATGCAACATTTCTTAGAAGGGATATGCATCAATCAGGGTTTAGATAGGTCCAATGATGAAAGGGGTAAAGGGACACAAAAAGGTAGGAGCTAAACCTAGTGAAATTGTGCTAACCCAAGCAGGAGAAAAATTTACGACATAACATTTAGCCCCCACTTTAGTGGCCATATGACACTGCGTGCATATGCAACTAAAGGAAAGTAAATAATGTAATCATGAAAAGAATACCCAAGAGAATATGGTAGAGGAAGTCAAATGTTGCCAAGCAAGAGGAGAAAGCCCCCAATCTATAATCCTGTAAGATCACAAAATTTAGGAACCACAACCTGCAAAGTGTTATGGAGTAAAAAGTGGACACTTGCTTTTTACCTCCTTGTTTAGCTCCTAGGTCCCATTTATTACATTATACATGCAAAATATTCATCCCAATGCAAAATTCCCCTGAAACCCGTGTAAATTAGGAACTAGGGGCCCATATTACATCTTACCCTGGACCAAAAAGGTGCCTTGGGACTTGGGCTCCCATGCCCAAGTCCTCCCTGATTGGTCAGGGAAAATTCAATTACATTTCGGCATAGGACCTTTAAAAGGGTTTCTCCTTGTTGGCTCTTTTGGTTAATTTCATGAATGTTAGTGGGAAAGCATATATAAGTGTGTTTTTGAGTTTATTTGTAACCTAGATGGAAATAGCTAACTTATGATATTGAAGCGAAGCAAGAAAGAGCATTCATTGTGATTCTAGAGTAGATTTGTGTGTGTTGCTATTATGTTGTTACAGGTTTAAAGCTATCATTTATCTCTCCTTAGGAGTTAAAGGATCTTCATCCTCTTAAGGGTTTCATCACATAGGTGATATCATTGTTGTTCATCATCATTTGATTCATCATATTAATTTTTTGTTTAGCCTCTACCCTGCAAGGGTACGCTTTCTTTATCTATCAACGGTGTTGGGAAGCTTGAATTCTATCCTAAGATTTGACTGAGGCAAGTCCCTAAACACCATAACCCTTAAACCCCACTAGTAGAAAAATAGCAATAAATGACAAAAAAACTACTAAAAATTGCATATAAATGACTAAGCTTGGTCACGTGACCATTAGTAGTTTATTGTCGGTCATTTATAATGTGGCCTAATTTATGACTAAACCATTTTTAGTCATTTATTTGTTGTTTTGATTGATCAATTTGGTAGTATATTTAGTCGTTAATTTAGTCATTGATTGTTGTCAACTAGTCATTTACTTAGTCATGGTAGTCATTTATTTAGTCATTGTAATCATTAATTGATGTCAATTGGTAGTATACTTAGTCATTTTTATTCACTGATTTCCATCCATTGGTAGTATATTTAGTCATTTGTATTAACTGATTTCTGTCCATTGGTAGTATATTTACTCATTTTAATCATTATTTTATCGTCAACTGGTCATATATTTAGTCATATTTATTCACTGTTTTCTATCAATTGGTAGTATATTTAGTCAATTTAATTATTAATTGATGTCAATTAGTAGTATATTTAGTCATTTTAATTAAGGGGAAGAAGCATCACCACAAGATCACATCAACCATTTTGAAGCTTGCACAATGAAACAGCTTTGAGAAGGTAAAAACAGCTTGTTTTATTGATAAAAATGCTTACAAACAGCATATAGATCTGAAAATAAGTTACAATGCTTTCTCTTTGCTAAAAAAACCTTCATGGTTATAATACATAGCTCAAAGAATGAGCAAGAAACTAATTTTCTGAGTTACAATGCACCAAAAGACAGAAAGAAGCTTGTTTCAACTTACAATGCTTTTCCAAAAGTGAAAAGAACTAAGGAAAAATGAAAGTAAACTCTGCTTTTAACTATCCTATGCTAGAAGAAAAGTAGGATAGGTTTAAAATTCATTAAATGTTTCCTTTATGACTATTGTTGATTGCTTCCTTGAACCTTGGACACTTGAAACTACCTTTGTCTCATGCTTTGAATGCTTTGAAACTTCTTGGTGGCGTTGGTAAAAGACAAGTTGATCTTTTCAACCATTATCTGCTCCTAGATGCTTACACATGTCATCTTTCTATTCAAACTACCTTTATAAATGATCCAACTGCTGCTATAATCCTTCAAAGTGGTCTCCAGGTCACCCAAACTACCTCAACAGCTATGTGCAAGATAATAGGACATGTGTGCAACTATCTTTGACTGCTCAACAACCTCTTGGAGGCATAGGAGAACTTCAAGATTATCTTTGACACATGTTCTCTTGACTCTGTCCTATGCCATTTTATTACTTCAATAACACATTTCCTGATTGAGACTATCACTTGGTAGACCTCTCTGTCTACTTCATAAGTGTTGTTCTTGTAGATGCTACCATGATTGTCTTAAATTATTGTTACATTCAACTCCTCTCTTGAAGAGCCTTGAGGCTGAATTAAATGCTTTTGTCACTGGCTTAGAAATTTTCCTATCTGCCTTTGATACTAACCTTGTAAACCTTTTAAGTCCATTGGTCCTTGCACATATGTTGACTTTACTCTGACTGTGTAGATTGCTTTAGAGGAAAATTGTCACTCATAAAAACTGGTGGTTGTCCTAATTTAGGCATCACTAACCCTGCTACAGCTTGTCATGGTAACCCTATGATTATCCTCTGATGTCTTGGCATTCAGCATACCCCACAATAACTTGCATTGACAAACACCTATCCTGAGGTCTGCCACTAGGTATCATTGAGCATAGAAGCACAATGACATTCATAGATGTCTTCTTCACAAATCCATGATTGTCCCATGAAGCTCACTATTCTAGTTCAAGATCACACTATCATCTCTATAGAGATCCTGTCTCATGCACCCAACTTGCTCTAGTTCATAAGCTGCCACTATGAATTGTTACCTGTAGCAATAAATTGTCCTTATCTCTGATGATTGTACCTCTGATGACTGTCATCTTTGGTAGGATGCCTTAATTGTCATGGATGCCTCATCTTTGGTAGGATGCCTAAACTCAAGTAAAGAATGCAAGCTATAAATTTGTCCAAAAGAACATTTTCTAAAACACTCCAACATTAAATAAATTGGGTTAGATTCTCCTACGCTCAGATTTCAATCTACATATTAAGAGGCATTTGTATACAGAATTACCAAACAAGAAGAAATGAGATCAATAGAGCATCTTACCTCATCTGAATCCATGGAATTATGCACATTCCGTGCAGAAACTATAGGCTTAACGGAGGCAACCAACTGCGAAACTTTCTCGGTGAGACTATATATGCAACTCATTACATGTTGATACCCTTCATTTGAGTTGACATGATCTGGAGAGGATCTTACTGGGCATCTAACAGATGGCTGTGAAATCTCTATTGACGAACTAGATTTCCACTTCATCCTACTCTTAGATTTCCTAGTCTCTTCAATGAGCTTTATGATCGTCAATACGAATCTCTTTATCGAAGGGACTTCAAAACACCTCCTTTTGATACAATGTAGTCTCCTCGATGTACTTCATGTTATTAAATGTCGATCCTTCCATCAAAGGGACCTTAAAACTTCTTATCCCAATATGTTATATTCTCCTCGATGATGTTCTTTTATACAAATTATTTTGTCGAAGAGACTTTAGAACAACTCTTATCGATATGGTATGGTGTCTTCAATGATGTTTGTTTTATCAGGGAGACTTGAAAGTAGCTCCCAATGATACGATGCAGTCTCTTCGAAGATGCTTACAATCTATCATGCAGATTATTCTATCGGAGGGACTTTGTAGTATCTCCCACCGATATAGTGTAGTGTCTTCTAACATGCTTCTTCATGCAAATTGCTTTATTGGAGGGACTTCAAAATGACTCTCACCGATATGGTAGAGTTTCCCCGATACAGGTTATTTCCTATTAGGACCCGGTAGCAAATATGAGCTTAATAAGAAGATGACTTTGGGAGAATAGAATGGGATACTTAAAGTGGCAGATTTATATGATGGACTGAGTGATAGGCTACATAAAGGATTCTTAGAAAAATACTATTGGTCATTGGCTCAGGGTTAGGGTTTTAAAAGAAACAAGTCAACCCTATGCTATGGTTAAAGCATGCTCATACTCCTTCAGAACCTGGAGTTAAGGGTATAAGCCCTAGTTGTAACAGACCTGTGATCTAAAAAGCAGTCAATTTATATTACCAAATTTGGTAATTCAGGAGTTGCATTTTCAATCCAAAGAAGAAGACAATTAGTGGACATATTGGTAATCAATGTTTCTATCATAGAATGCACAGCAACAAAGAAGCACAATTGAAAGTAATCATGGTGGAAGGGGTCAAAAGAATTTTGAACTTATAAACCTTGAAGTATGACTAAGCCAGAGAAAATAGCAGACAAAATTAGAAATTAATACCATACCCATGCATGATAACATGGAACACAAATAGGCAACTTAAAGATATGGTCTTTCTAAGGATAAATTTCTCAACAAGTGTCGCACAGAAAATTTTGGAGGTATTTGTAGAAACAAATTTTCATGAAATATAATCTTTTATGATTTATCCCTTTAAGACTCCTTTTATTAGGATTTTCATGTAGGAACTAATAACTGAGAGAAAGTTCACCAATTTGATATTTTTCATTTGACAATAGAACTTCCTAAAAATTCTTTGATAGTTTAGTACAATATGCTACAAAAGCAAACGACAGATGCATAAATATCCACTGTAACAAACAAAAAGAATAGATTGTTTAAGTGCTTACTACAGCATCAACAAGCAGTAGCAACGAAAGATTTAGAAAAAAAATTCCAACAGTAAACAAATTATGTAAAGCAATAGAAGCCAAATGGGCATAAAATTATCTAGTAAGCAAGGATAGGAGGATAAATTACACATTTCAATGCATTCAATGTTAAGATTCGTAAAAGTTTGAATAGTCCAGATCACTAGATGTGAAGATCCAAAGGTAATTTGTATATTCCAGTGCATTAGATGTGAATGAGCATGTGCAAATAGATGTTTATAAGATGGGAAAATGAGCATCACTGTGACTGAGTAAAATTTGTGGAGCAGACTAGCAAAAACTACACCCAAGCAAACCAGGAACTAAAGATAAATTACACATTTGAGTGCATTTCATGTTAAGGTTCAAAGATAAATTGCATATTCCTATAAATTAGATATCAAGGTCCAAAGATAATTTGTATATTTCAGTGCACCTGATGTGAATGAGCAGTGACAACAGATGTTTATAAGATGGAAAAATGAGTGTATCATTGTGATTTGAGCAAAAGTTGTGGAGCAGACTTAAAAAAAGTATACCCAGCTTACAGAATTGCACATGTAAATGCATTTATCAGTCCTTGTGTCAACCCCACAAAATCCACTTATTTGAGCATGTTTACACCTGTACTCCAATTAATGCATTGTGTAAAGCAATGTAAAACACCATTGAAAATACAAATGTGCACCTCACCAAAAAACTCAATGTGTACTTAGTTAATATTTAGCATTATAGGATAACATTATACTTTCTTGTAAATTTGTAACAGACCAAAAGGGAGATATGTTTACCGCAAAGAATTGTACAAAAAGATAGTATTGAAAGTTAAAATTATGTATAAGCTTTATATGAACTAATAAGGCATATGCACTTGAACTATAAACAAAATACAATCCTTCAATCACCCAATGCCTATTGCAAGTTCATGAACTAATATATGATATGATATTATATGATAATGGTGCTACTTGATGTAGACCTTAATTATAGAATAAGAAACATTATCATTAAAATTGAAAACAGTATACAACAAAAGAGTTAAAATGTTTTTGTTTTAGCTAACACACCAATGTCAATCAATAAATATGACTAGAGAACAGGGTTATTTGAATGTACCCGAAGCATAGTTTGTGAGGTTGACTTCCAAGCCATATCAAGGTAGCTCATGAGAGTAAGTAGCTGTCATTGTAACATCTCCAACAAGTGTTGCATATGTGATCTATGCAACAATATCCTTGTTGCTCTTTTGTTCGAAAACCAATCAAGGATCATACAAATTAACATTCCCTAACCCTAAAAGCCCATTAGCCCAAAACCCCAAAAGACATTTCTCAAGTAAGAGTCAGGAATCATACAGCTTCTATCTACCCAACACCCCAAACAGATATTCTCTTCATATCAATGTGATTTCATACAATTTCTCATATACCTAGAACCCTAAAAATTTTATTTTCAAAAAACAAAGCTCCAAACACAAACACATTTTCATATATCTAAAACCTTGAAATAGATTTTTTTCATAAAAGTAAAGAGTCATGTATTTTCTCACGTACGCATAGCCCTAAAATACATTTTTTAACCAAAAACCTCAAGCAACCCAGGCACTGAAAAGGATAAAAATCGCACTACAAATCTGTACTTAGGCATATTATATTTGTTCTTGTCTTGATTTATCAAGTGGACTCTCGCTCTATAATCAGTCTTCCCCTCTGCATAGATCTTAAATCAACTAGAAGAACAAACTACAAAACTCTAAAACTCAACCCCATTTCGAAATATATCATATATAAATACCTTGCCTTTGCTTGAATTTGACCTAGTACCTCTTGAAATAGGCCTTGGACTTTTGTGCCTTGACAAACACCTACACAATTTTTTTTATCAAATAATGAATGAAACAATCAAGTAGAAAAAAACATCGAAGGATTTTTTCTATTTTTTCCAATATGAAAAAAAAATTTAGGTTTTTTGCCATGAAATCTTAATGGATCTAGCTGTTTACCATGGCTATTGTGATTTGCTTCTCCTACAACTCTGACCAAATATGTGAAGTTGTATATGCCCATATTTTATGGCCAATTTCCTAAACTCTTTAATGCTCTAGTTTTTGAACCATAAAAATAATAGCAATCCCTACCAAAACTAAGCTTCTTCGCAAACTCACAAAGCATGGAATTAATGTTTACCTCATGTAAAAATTTGGCATAGTTTCTCAATAGAAGTGGATTCTCATGATTTGCTTCCAACATCTTCTGGTAATACACATCTATGTTGATGGAATTTGTTGAAGAACTGCTTCCTTTACCTCCAGTATGAGCAACTCTGATGTCGGCATCTCCATTGTCAATGCCTTGGGCTATGCTCTTTATTTCACATACATGGGCAGGTCTGTAACCTCTCTCAGTACAAACCAGATCCATTCCTTTTGCCCCAATTTCTAAACTAGAGTAGTCATCCATCAAATTCTCAGGCATCCTTTCACACACCAATGGACTCTCATCTTCTACACAATGCACATGATTCATTTTATGGGTTACTAGTCTTTTATTTTCTCCTTCACTAAAAGAACCCACACTCTCTGATTGATCTTGCCCAGTACAGACCAAATTCTCAAAGTGGTTTTCAAGATTCAGAGAATTCTTAACGATGATGCCTAGAAAATCTTAGAAAATAGTTATTGGCCCGCAAAAACAAAAAACCTACTATTAACCCTATGTGCAATACAACCCACTCCTGCCAATAATTTCCCAATTTGAAATTTTTTTTAATTACCCCTTTTAATATCATATTGTCTAATTTTTATTTGTGTGACTAATTATTTAGTTGTGTTTTTTACCCGACGATCAAATTAGTCATTTATAGTTGTGTTGCAAAAAAATAGTAGAATTTAGTCATTTTTAGTTGTCATGACTAAACGCTTTAGTCACATAGTCATTTATTTGCCAAATTCTACTAGTTCCCCTTCTCTTCTTCTTGTGTGCAAGTTACAGGTGCGAGATCTAGAAAATGAAGGTACAGGAAGACTGAGTAAGGATCAAGGTTTCAGGATCTGACAACATTTTAGGAATATTCATCTATGCAAGACTTGGGTGCTTACAAAATTGTCCTCCTACCATTTCAAGGTCCAGATATGGCTTCAAGGAAGTCTTTACAGCATTTCCTCAATTTAGACCTCCAAAAGATTCTCACTTCAAGGACTTGGGTGCCCCTGAATTAGTCCTCTGACACCTCTTCTTTCTAGAGACAGGTTCTTATCATCCCCCTGATCATTCTTGTGCAATTGGTTTATGGGGTTCTGTCATATTTTATCTGTTATAAGCAAATCATTGTGAAACTAGGATTTTATGCATTGTTGACCTAGGGTTTGATAAAAAAAAGTCTTGATTAAATCTAATATTTCCATAGAAAACAAGAGTACAAGATATATAGCTAGGTCCTCCTCCATTTGGTAGTGATTTGACTCAGTCTTGTCCTTGAATGTTATTGTGGAAGAGGGTTTGATCTAGTGTGCATGCTTGTCATGGTGTAAGATGGCAGGCTAAACAATTTCATGACTCAAAGAATTGCTTTCCACTGGGTTGTATTCTCTCTATTGTAGATTTTTCTGAGAACTATACATTTAGTCCTAAAACTGAGATTCAAAGTTAATATTATCAATCAGAGTAAGTCCCAATATTTATACAAGTTTTATATAGACATGCTTAGTTACATGTGGATGGTGTAGAAAGTAGCAAATATGAATGGATTATCATCAAGGAGGTTCACTTTTATAGCAGTGATGATACAGGTCATGATAGAAGCTATGTAACACATTGTTTTGAAATATTTTTTGAAGATTTGAGATAGCATGACATAAATGGTTCGCAACATTGGATTTGGTCATATGGATGTGCTGGTAAGTGTTGATCTTTTATTTTTAAATTTATATATAACTTTAAGACTTGTAGTTTTTAACTAATTTGGTTTGAATGACCTTACAGGACAATTTAAGTCCGCAAAATTATTTAATTGGTTAACCCAACATGTTAGACATAGCATCCATTTTTTGTGGAATTTTTTTGAGAGTGGACATGGAAAAGGAGAGCATGACGGAACAAGATCATGTGTAAAGCATGCACTTCACCAACATGAACTTGCAGGTAACACCATATGGAGTGCAAATGAAATTGTTGAATGGTGCAAAAGTCATTTTGGTGCTCATGACTCAATATACAAAAAACACTATTTTTGGGAAGTTAAAGGTAAATAAGAATTTATCATTTCAAAGTTTATTTAATTGAGCACTCATGTCCTCGATCTAGAATATATTTCACTTCTTTTAATTGAATACTTGAAATTTAATATTAGACTAATTTTTTTCACATTTACAGATATTGATCGTTCAAATCGTTATAGTTGTCAAACAATTAATGGGATTAGAAGTTTGCATCAAGCGATGACTACAAGAAATAGCAAGCCTTTTGTTATTCAAGTTAGAGAAAAATCATGTTTTTGCACTGATTGAATTGAGAATAATGTAAATATTCTGCAATGTGAGAATATTCAAGATGGATATGTTTCACAATGGGAAATGAAACAATTTGTATCAATGCCTTCTTATGAAGATAGTGACGTTGTAGATGTCCATGATCCTCTATATTCAGATGATTACAGACATGTTTCTGATTTAGTTGTTACAAGTAAATTAAATAAACACATGTACACACACACACACACACACACACACACACACACACACACACACACACACACACACACACACACACACACACACATTAGTAGAATTTATTTATATATTCTAGCTAAGTTGGGTTCTTGATAAATATTTGAATTTAATTTGTCAATTATGAATTTTTATGTATGTATATTTGTGGTACATGAGATATTTTCATTGTGGTTGTAGAGCCTAACAATACAGAAGGTGTATATTACTATCTACTAAGATGCACACAACCAAAATGCAAATTGGCACAATCAATGATAGATGGTGATGGACAAGAGTATCCCACTGGATCAGTCGTTGTTGAAGTCACCTATTATCAACAAACAAAGATAGATAAAAATGATATTACATTTATTGATTACATGCTAGGACAAAAGGTTCTACATTATAGTCACTTAGTTATAACAACAAGATTAAATTTGGAAACTATACAAAAAAGAGGACGTGACAAACAAAAGTGGAGTTGTCTATTGGAGATCATGAAAAGATTATTGAGATAATAAAAGATAGGGAGGATCCAAATAATATGTACCAAGAGCTTTAAGTTCTTGATGAGCATGTTGAGATTTCATTCCATTTAATGAGTTTGCTTATATCTCTAGGTTTTATTGTGAATATTTTTATGTACTTTTCTAAGTATATTTGAAACTTGGGGAAGTAGATCTAGGAGTAAATATACACGAAACTTATGTTAGTGAGGTTTCCATATGATGATCTAAATATTTTTTCTCCAACTATTTATTTCACACTTCATGGTTTTTTGTGCTAACATATTGAACATAGTGGAGATTGAGCTACAAATATGATATTATTTGTGAGCATATGGTGATTTGATTCATTTGTTTTATGTATTATTTATATTATTTTAATTGTTATACATATTGTTTGTGTTATTTTGTTTGAAGAAACGTTCATACAAATGATCTAAGCAATTTAATCAACCATGAGCTTGGTTTTAGTAAAAGATTTAGAATGCTAATTTGAATTAACTATTTAATTTTTAATGTGATGTGTTTTTTGGTGTAATGTATTGAAGGAGATGTAAAGATAACATTGAATTTAAATTTTGTAGTTTATATCTATCAAGGTTTTTTCAAGTGGTCACATCAAGAAGAGAGAAATGGTATTACATGAGTAAAATGGGGAGGTAGGGAATAGGTGAATGAGAAGATATGTATCTAGAATTTTGCAATTTCAATATTTAGATTTAGGTAAATGATTTATATACATACTCATTTTTTAATTTTCATTTTTTAAAATGAGTGTGGATTTATTAGTTATTGAGGTTTAGGGTTTAACATTTTCCAATTCTTTATTTAGACTTTAAAATGTAAACTCAAATTAAGTACTAGGGTGTTTGGATTCATGTCTAATAGTTTATATGTTTGAAATTAAACAATAAATTTCCAATTATTTTTCAATAACACTTAAACCTATTAGATAATATAGTATTTTTTATTGAGATGGTTATGTATCCTTTGATTTTTAAGTATATTTTTTGGAAATATTCCTTAATTTTGTTTGTGCAATTGGTGATGTGAACATGCCTTATGCATTATTTTCATTTTCTTCAATATGTTATATGGTTTATTTTAAGATATAATCAAATATTTAAGATATAATCAAATATTTAAGATATAATCAAATATCTACTTGATATTTCTAAATTTACAAGTATTTGTGTAATGTGTTGTAGGATACATGTACATCTAATTTCCTTATTTTAGTATTTGGATTCATGTTACAACTTATTTATAAGAATTTATTAATAAATATTTTGATTAGTTAGAGTAATTATGTTTACCAAGACTGTTGTGCCTATAAAATTTGATATAGATATAGATATTGTTAAAATATATTTGAATGAATGTTTTTTTTAATTTATATATGTTTTAAAACCATTCATAATTTATTTCTTTGTGAAGAAATAAAGATAGCATAGTTCAAGTGTATGACAAAAGAGAACTTGTTTGCAAACAAAGTAAGTGCATAGGTGTTTTTTTATTTTAAAAAATAAATTGAACTTTCTTAAGTAGTTAAAAAATAAATGACCAAATTCAATTTGACATCATAAAACAATAATGGAACTATGTAAAACATAAGCACGTATATATAATGTCCATTGTGATAAAACATCATAAATATAAAACATGACTACTTAGAACTTGGAAAAAGTACTACATCATAAATATATAATGGCTACGATAAACATCATAAATATAAAACATGAATACTCAAAACTCAGAAAAATTACTACATCATAAATACATAATGTCCATGATAAAACATCATAAATATAAAACTTGAATACTCAGAACATAAATATATAATGTCCATCATAAAACATCATAAATATAAAACATGACTACTCTGAACTCATAAAACATGTATATATAAGTAAGTGTTCTACATTCATAAGATAACTCAGAAAAGTCTATGTCTGAATGGATTGAGCCCTGTCCTGATCCCTGACCCAAGCCCTGTCCTGAGTCATCCATTGAGCCCTACACATGAAAGTACATAAAATTTTAAAAATCTATATATGATTTATGTACATGTATATGTATATATATAATGTTCTAAAATTTAAAATAAATTAATACTTGACAAGTAAATTACCTAACATCCACGGTCTGAATCATGTAGAGGATGCTTCACAAGAGCCTGAATAGAAGCATGACTTGATCCTAGAACCTATATGACACATGTACATGTATATGCATGTGTAAAGTTAGAAAACTTGTACTTGATGTGTGTACATGTAAAAAGTTAGATATATGTGTAAAGTTTAAAGTGTACACATGTGATAGGTGGTTTTTAAATACCTCATGATGATGTCTAGAATTGCCAACATACTGCAAATCTCCATATCCAGGTGGAAAAACATCATCATGTGCCTAATACACATGATTCGTGTATGTGATTTCAATCAAGAGTCAGATCTTGAACATGCGATTTAATTTAAAATTAAACTTATAATAAATATATATGAATTTAGATTGTAATTTAAATATTACCTCAAGTGTAGCATTGAGGACCCTACCAATCCCACTGAGGTCAGAAGAATAGAGGGACAATGAGAGATGTGTAGATGGTGCAATGTCAGTGCCAAAAAGAAGTCTGCCATACCCACCTCTTACAACATCAGGTGTAGTAACCTCAACCTGATTTGGAACTTGTTGAGGGGTGGAGCATGTAGGACCAACTGGAACATTCTAATGTCCCCCTGAACCCTGTGAAGCTACCTCATCATGGCTTCTCTATCTAACAAAATATCACCTAAGATGTGTAGATATAGAATCAAGTGGGATCTCATGCTCATCATTGATGAATTGGTGTGCATCTAATAAATCACTGGAGAGGCATCTAGTCAAATCACGCAAAGCATCCTCTCCACTAATCCATGCCACATCATGTGGTGATGGTAGATCAACATGAATTTAACGATCATAGTTGGACGATGTGGCCTCAGTGGGAGGAATGCTAATATGTAGACATAACAAATACCTACCAACACAATCAGATGACAATTGATCAACCTCACTAGCAATAGTTACGATGCTCTGAAAAATCTCACATCTTGAAGGGGTGAGTGTTAGTTGCGCAGCTGCTGCTAGTTCCAAACATTTTAGAAGAACCAAAAGGTTTGGACCAATTAAGGACCTCTTGTTCATGGGTGGTGGCAAATCTGCTCGTCTATACTCAGGTTTGTCCACAAACCTCTCTCTCTCCTATCCAACATGTGTAGGTAAAGATGTATAATCAACATCTGAATGTAAATGGAACTCTGCATATAATTGTTTACAAAAATACAATGGCAACTCATCATTGTGAGGCCATCTGTGATGTGCTACCAACCATATAGGATAAATTAAAGGACCCACAAGTGGATCCTCGCACCTGGTGGGGAATAGCCTCTCACTCTATCTCATCCCCTATAAAATGGGAACATGCTATGAACATTGTCTACTGAAACCCATCTAGAAATAGATGACCATTTCTCATGGCCATCAACACTCTAAGAAAGTGAAGCATAGAACTAATCAATGCTAATATCATTATAAGGGTTGTATGATCGAATGGTGTCAATCATATGTGTAATCTTGTCTTGGATGGTGACCGACATGTCTCTATTTGATAAGTTTGGGGTATTATTAATTGTTTGATCTAGACAAGTCAAGGCATTATCCAACCTTTGAATCATCTCAACATATAGAGTAGTTCTATTAGGAGTACCAAGCTGATTAGACTGATGAGAAGTCTAATCAACCATGTCAAAATATCTGCATTATAATTAAAACAATAATTTAAAAATTTTAACATTTAATTAAATTGAAACTAAAATAAATTTAATTTCTAAGTTTGAAACCAAAACACAATTAACAAATATAAATTACAAACAAATTTAGACCATAATTACACCCAAATTAAATCCTATGATTAAAACAAACCATAAATATGAACTTTATGTATTGTACCCTAAATCCTATTTTCCTTCACATAGTAGGTGGGGAATATATAGTTGAGATGAATATAGTCATCATGCCATAAATATTTTAAACAAATTGAAAACAAACACTTCTAAACTAATATTGCTTAACATATTTTAAATAAATATATTTGAAATATCTAGGTCCATGGATTTTAAATATTCTTATTAAAATATATACATAAGAAATTTGAAAGATGCATCATCGAATTCAAATGTACCAAAAAACAAGTGTGGTGTATTTAAAGCTAATATGTGTCGACCACAAGTGTGGTGTTGCATCTCTCTTAGTTAGAATCAATAGTGGGCACCATATATCTTATTTGCCAAGGCTTGACTTTTCATCAAGTACTTGCATGGGCTCAAGAGTGAATTGTTACTTTTCACACATTGCCTTGTTGGTAATGATGGGCCCCATGAACTCAATCAATCAATCACCCTTTTCCAAGTGTCTTTATGTTTTCAATGGTGGGCCCTCTCTTCTTATGTGGTTCTTATGTAGTTAGGTGAACACTTTTCAATGAGGTGGTGGATTGAATGAATTATAGTTGCATGGATAATTCTTATCAGGCTAATAGATAAAGTGCTCTGAACAACCACTTATAACGTGTGCAACTTTGTTTGGGTGTCATATGCACTTTGCTCAATACAACAGACTTGCACATGGATAATGCCTATGCTAATGAAATATTTAAAACATTATGTGTTGTGTTTCTTAGAGTTTCTTCTTTGCACGATGTGATGGCTTTTGGGACCATGTGTGTAGGTAGTTGGGCTTATTTTCTACATAAAGACACTCTAAATATTTATCTAGCTATTGATTATTTTTATGGTATTTAGGCTCTACAAGGATTCTTTTTTTCCTGCTTCAAGTCCTATTTTAGAGGTTTTTATCTATGTTCATGCCTATAATGAAAAATTAAATGCTTATAGTGTCTTTTTTCTATTCCTTGGCAGCATATCTGTACTCATGGTGGCTTATAAGGCTATGCATAATGTCATAGGTGTTCTTGATCCCTATGTAGTGTTATTGTGAGGTTCCAAGTAGGTCAAGAAGTCAAGTTATGAATTTTTAATATCAAACTAGTATGTGCCTATTAAAATAGTCTTTATGAACTTTTAATATCAAATTAGTATATGCTATAAGTATATAAAGATATATATTTATATATGTATAGGTTGTACATTTTCAATATGTATAGGCAAAAGCATTGGTAAAAATGGAATTTCCTTATATATACCTTGATCCTAAGAATCAACATTTACAAGAAGCACTTGCTAGTGATTTAGGTCTTGATGTAGCAATTTTGCTTGATGGATGTGGAGTAGATGAACTTGTTGATCTTATCATGTGATGCATCCTAGATCCTAGTGACAAGATAGTGTATTTCCCACCTTCATTTACCATGTATGAGTTTGATGCTGGTATGAATGGGGATACTATGAGAAAGGTTCCTAGATAGTTTGATTTCAATTTGCACATTTTTGGTATTATTGAAGTTGTGAAGAAAGAAAATCCAAAGAGCATCTTCTTAACTTCTCCAAATAATCTAGATGGAAACATTATTGATGATGATGAACTTCTTGGAACTTGTTGTCTACCTATCCTAGTTACATGTTGGATGATGCATACATTAAATTTTTAGGGAAAGCATCCAAGATAACCTAGGTAAAAAACATGAAAATTTGATTGCATTATGGAAATTCAATAAAAGAGTAGGTTCATTTGACTAATCATTTGTCAAATGACTTCAATTTGTGGTTTCAAATGTTACTTGATGATGCTATAAATGGTTGGCAGTCGTGCAGCTCCATTTTCATCTGAAACCCCCTGTCACTGTTCGGCCATGGAAAATGCCAAAAATGTTTTTTAATTTATTTTTAATGTCTTGTTTTTGGTCAGAATGATTTCGGTTAGAATTGTTTCGACCGAAATAGTTTCACTCGAAACAACCCTAGCGCGTATGCGCCACGTGGCACCACATGGTTTCGCCCAAAACCTTTTTGGTTGAAACAATTCTAACTAAAAACTATGCGCTAGGAATATTTTGTTGATCAAAAGTGTGACACAGATTTGTTCTTTTACCCTAGAAACTCATTGGAGACTTAAGATTATAAGGGATTCTTGGAATGTTTGTATATCTCACTGCTAATTTCCTAAATCTATCCCAACTTTAGATGATAGGGGGGTTTTTAGATATATTCTCACATGCTTTGGTTTATGGTTTATGTCCTAATTTTATGTCTCATATTTGTGGTAATTGACTATACCCAATTAAGGTGTGGTTACCTGGGTGGTTGGAAGGTGGTTACACCACCTCTTTGTATTTATATGTGTACTCATACATTATTTGATATATTAGATATATATTAGTTTGTTGCATGATTTTATTTTTCTCTTTCTCTATCATTTATTTGTTCCATCATCTCTTGGCATTTTCTCTAAGTCTTTGATATTTATACTTGGTGTGTTGCCCTATTTTGTTTAATCCAAGTGAGCCTTTGTTTGCAAATTAAGTATGACCAAAATATTTGTTTGGACTTGTGTTTTATTTTCTATTTTGGCATTGACCCACTATTGCCAATATCCCATGACTTATGTGATTGCTTTAAACATTATGGAGGTGATCATTTACTAGTTTTGTGGGAAATTTTCCCTACAAGTGATTGGGGTAGCCAATCTACTTTACATATCCTATAATTCACAATGATATTATCAACATATGTATATCATTTGATGTGAATCCAAACTAATTGTGGCACATTTTTATTGGTTTAGAATTATATGAGTAGATGCTTCTATGGACTAGTATGATAAAGAACAAATCAAACACTACCATGTGTACCCTAAAAGATGTGACTATGGCAAGATGTATTTTATTCTCAGTAAATAAACAATTATAACAATTTAATGTTGTGTGTCACATGTAGGGGGAAACACTAAAATGTAGCAACACTCAAGTTTGGCTTTAGTCATTTAGCCCATGATCATCAATCTTTCTTTGATTATCTTGCACCATAGGATCTTATTGTTACTTAACAGATGAAGTGACAGGTTGACAAGTTAGCAAAGAATTTAATATAACATTTGAGTCTATGTGTCTAAATCCTATTGGTCATAAAATGATTATGAAAGAGTCCATGCACAAACATATTTCATTAAAAATTTAATAGTAATTTACCAAGTTATTCGAGGACTTATATTTTATGACATCATTGCATTAATTTAGTGTATGTTTAAGACATAACTGCACAATTTAAAATAACTATCAACAATAACATGCTTACTAAAAATATGGATAAATGAATTTCTATGAGCTCAAACCCTAGGACATGTGCATATATTAAATGTGTGCTATGATTTAGATCTAATCAAACAATTTAAACATCACAAATAAGTTTAATTGATAAGTTATGAGTGCCTAGCTATTTCACATGTGAGGTTGACTTCCTCTTTGACATTCTAGTGTATATGTGATACATGAAACAAAATGGTTATAATATTAAATGATGATGACACATGATAGTGAGACATAATAAAAGAATTGATACCAAAAAATTGGCTCTATAAACTATTGCGCACCACACCCTTTAGTCCTAATTTTAAATGTGCTATATGTGACCCTATGCTACTTGTGTGACCTTGTTTCCTACCACTAATGATTTGTGGGATATTTCATGTGTTCCTAAACTTGTTTCTAAAAAAAATTTCATGCTAAAAAGCATGATGGTGTCTAAACTTGAAGGAAAATTTTTGATGACCTAATCTAGTATCAAGACAATAACTCAACCCCCTAGAAGAAACTACAAGTTTCATTACACAATATGCATGTAATGATGATGCAATTTAATAAAACAACAAGATACACATGGATCTAGTAATAAAATGGGTGATAAGGGGGAAGGCTTGATGCCTCTACTTTTAAAGGGTGGCTCTAAGAGCATGATAAGTTAATGTAGGTAGAGATGGAATATGGGAAATAATTATGCCCCACATATAAATATATGGACATGAAATTACATTAAGTATGTTCCAAAAGGCATTATGCACCCAATGTAAGGATATGACAATGAAAGTTCAATATGTCTAAAAACTTATGGTATACTAAAATTTAGGATCAATAGTCATAAGATAAAGTATGGAGAGCATGGGCATGCGGTTTAAATATGGTAAATGTCATAGGCACATGAATCATAGGTAAATCATAGTACAAAATATACTTAAGGATATAAAGTAAAATGGGAAACAATTTCAAAGTAAAAAAGAGAAACCACTTAGTAATAAAGAAAGGACCAAAATTTCATGAGTGGATAAGCATAAGGATACATGAGTGAAGTAGAAAAGTAATAGGTAAATGAAAAACAAGAGTGGAAAACATAGGTAAAAGAAAGGATAAGGAAAAACATGTAAGATTATAGAATAAACAAGATGCAAACAAGAAAAAAAATATCACGTAAAAGAAAAAGGAAACCAAAATTTCCCATTTTGGTTTCTCATAATTAGGGGAAGATAAGTATTAGATAGAATATACAATGTGAAATGAGCAGGTGGAGCACAACAAATAAGGTATAAACAAAATCCCAAAGTGTGAAAGAAATAAGCAAACAAGAGGAAAAATAAACTGTAAACTATAGGTATATCTATAGACCTACATATATGTTGTAATGGTGCTTGTGAATTAGCAAAAAAACCTAGGAGGATCATCATCATCATCCTCATCCTAAAATGTATCATCTTAATGTTCATCGATTCTTACATTTTTTACTTCAATATTTGCTTCTTATACCACATGTCTCTCTTGTTGATTATTAATTGGTTGCACATTAACTATGGTTTCTCTCTTCTTTCAAGCATAACCTCAAAATGGGGTGTGTTATGGTGAACAAGACCAATTATGTGGTGTACATCAATTGCTTTCATATGATTAAGCTAGTCAAGTGATGGATTGGTTGGCCCATGAGTATGGCCAATTTTTATGTCCCTTTATCTATAATATCTTGAATTTTATGCTTGAATACAATGCATCTATCTATAGTATGTCCATGTATGTGATGTTAGGAATAAAATTACATATCCTTGAGTGGTGAAAGCTTAGATTTATCCATTGGCATAATTGGAGATAAAGTTATAAGATAATGTTTCAAGAGTTGTTTCAATACCATGTGTGGAGGCTCCTCTAATGTAGTGAAATTTGTAAGTTCATTTGGTTGTGGGCATGCATGATGATCATCATAAGTATAGCCTCATTCTCCTCACTATTTGAATGTGACAAACTACTAGAAATATATTGATATAAATGAGGATTGTTCACTAAAGCACATTCACATTTATATATAGTGGTAAATAGTTCTAAAAAATGAACAATGCTATAATGTAATAAATGGTTCTAAAAGTTTAGGAGTAGACCATCTAGAAATGTATTGAAGTTCATCATCATCTAAAGCATAACTCATGTTAATGCTATTGCTTGAAATCATAATTGCTTTCAATAGGATCTTTATATTTAGATGTTTGTTATTAATCATGAATGTATTTTGTTAGATAGTGAATCTCACTACATGAGGTAGTTCAAATAAGGGGAACTATCATAAGTAAAACAAATTTTAGGTCTAATAGTAAATTATTCTATGAATGCACATGAAACCCTAAAACATAAATTTGAAACCCTAATTGTAAAACCCTAATATTTTAAACTCCCTAAAATTTGAAACCCTAAAACATAAATTTCAAACCCTAATTATAAAACCCTAAAATTTATGTTTCAGTTGCACATTTTACTGTTTCAGTTTGACATTTTAGGGTTTGATTTTACACACTCTAGGGTTTCAATTTGGCATTTCATGGTTTGAATTTAACATTTTAGGGTTTGAATATCCACATTCAAAGGTTTGAAATTGTATTTATCTTTTCAATGGTATGAAATTTTTGTTTGAAATTAAACTTCTTTCACCATGAATTTTTTTTTGAAATTTAAACTTATCACCTTTCACCATAAAAATTCAAATACATTGTCGAGAGGAATACCTGGTTGTTGGCCGGTTAAGGTGGATGGAGTTCCTTGGCTAAGATGGACTGAGTTGGATGCCTTTATTCGAAGGCACGTGAGAAAATTTTGGTGCTTCTACTGCATGGTGTCCATTGAAGTTGTGAAGGAAGCCTAAAGGTTTGTTTTTGTTTCCTATTTTGTAAAAAATGATAGTGAAAGCAACTATGTCACTTCATATTCCTTATTTTTTAAAATCAATAAAATAATACCTTCAAGAAAAGGTAGCCTTTGCTCGAAGGTATTATTTTATTTATTTTTAATCGATAGTATAAGACCTTCGAGCGAAGATCACCTTTGCTCGAAGGTGATTTTTGCAAAATCTTTGAGGAAAGGACCTTTGTTCGAAGATTTTTCTTCGAACGAAGATGTCTTTAAAATTTTGTTCCATTCGAAATCAAAAAATTGATCTCCCAAGTTTGGGACCCATTATTGTGGGATGACCCATCACATACAATATTTCATGACTCTAGATACCCTCTAGCTAAGTATGACAATTCCAACTGACATGCAATTTAATAGACATTGTGAACCGACAATGTAAGTAGCAAATTACATTACTTTGGCCAAAGTTTTGATATATCAGTAACACATTTCAATCGGAGATGTGTGTCATTGTTTACACACGTCTATCTATCTTGTCAATAGGAGTCACAATATTCACATACCCGCATTCACAAAATATATTGCTCATGACATAAGCATTTTTGCACTATGTAAAACAACCTTTCTATCACTTACTTGGATGGTTAGTATTTTAAAAACTATTACCAATTACATACAAACCTAATCAAGTAAGTTGTAAAGAGACTTTCTCAATAAATAAAAAATATTGACTTAGTAATTCATTAGCATTCAGCCAATATAGAAATTCAGGCATAATTCATAATTCAAGGCTCGTAGCTTTTAGATAAACAAGTCATATCTTGAACATTTCTAATTCCATACCAGTTAGCTCTTCATATTCTCCCCTATAAGGGATATCATTCCAATTTGATCAATAAACTGTACAACTTTGTCTCAACTAAAATAAAGTTTGCTAATGAGTTTAGTAGTCATTTTCCATTAGTCGACATATCATTTCTAACCAAAGTTTAAATATTATATAATGAAACAAATTTAATTCATAGCTATTTCAACTCTATAATTTTTATATGTTTTCACATAATTTTTGACTTAGAAGAAAATATACAAATCTGCCAAATAGTCCACAGACCATGAGATAAAGAAATACAAAATCTAGATAATCCTTAAATTTAAATAAAACATACAGTTCTCTACTGACATCACAACACTCCTCACCATTTGAGAATAACTAGAAAACCAACTTATTTACATTCAATCAAGGATACTCCTCAAGTGACTAAGTTATTGTTGACCTATTTTTCCTCTATGCAGAGTAAATAGTTCACCTTGTATTTTCCTTGAAAATCCTTTAGAAAATGACCCTACAAGGCTTAAATCCTTCAAATATTTATGCTATGCCTTGTCAAAAAATCCAAAAAATCTCACTTTGAGAATCTTTTCTAAAAACCCAGAAAAACCCAGAAACCATTTGTCTTCAAGTGCTTTCCATCACAGATAAATCTCAATTTCATACTTAGTATTTATATATGCATTTTTTAATGCATGTTCGCATGTACATTCGCCTTTGTATGTTTACATATGCAAAGGGAAATGTACATCGGCGAGATACAAGGAACCATATACAAGGGTCACATACAAGGAAAAGAGATGCAAGGATACATCGGTGAGAAGATGCAAAGGGCCATACAAAGGCTTTTGCATATCAGCGACATACAAAGGCAAATGTATATCAAGCACATACAAGGAAGAGTCGCAAGAAAAGATACAAAGTGTGGGGTCCACCAATTGTATATTTGTGATTGTATGTTAGCAATATACAAGGCGAAGGTACAAAGAAAACATACAAGCCGGACCCGACCCAAAGGTCAATTTTGGCAAATACAAAGTTTGAAGTCCACAGCTTGTATATTGAGTGCTTTGTATATTGCGATATACAAAGGAAATATGCAAAGGTAAGATGCAATTGGTGGGGTCCGCCGAATATACAAGGCCGACATACAAAGGGCAATATACATTCATAGATACAAGGAGGAGATGCAAAGTATGGGGCCCACCGATTGCATATGCGATTGTATCTTTGAACATACAATCTACATATACAATGCGATATACAAAGGTTACATGTATATGCCGAAATGAGGTTTTACAATGTACAGGGAATGCATGCATTTTTGTTTGTATATTTCACATTGTATATGTGATATACAAAAGATAGATACAAAAAGAGACATACAAGGTCTGGACCTGACTGGGAATCAAATACGGTTGATAGTCATTTCAAGGTCCACGAGTTGTATGTAGAAGTCCTTGTATATGCGATATGCATTCCAGAGATACAAGGCCCGAACCCAATAAAATATGCAATCTGGTCTATAAAGGCAGATACCTTGTATGCATCCTTGTTTGTATGTCCGCTTTGCATGTTAGTAATATACAAGTCATACATGCAAAGGTCATAAACAAAGCTCAAAAGCAACAGTTGTACATGAGATGTAATTGTATGTATGTTTGGCTTGTATATTACAATTGTATATGCGATATACAAGGCAAATATACAAAGGGAATATGCAAGCCGAACCTGACCCAGAAATCAAATTTGGCACATTCAACATTAAGTCCATGGTATGTATAGTTGCGATTGTATGTTTGTATATACAATGCGATATGCAAAGAAAAGATACAAGGAAGAAGATGCAGTTGATCAGTGATGCTTCTCAGTTTAGCTCAGTGGCGAATCAGGCGATGCCACATAGCAAGAGCGGTAGATGCAAAAGGCCGATTCAAAGGCAAAGGTATATGCGAAGGGAGATTTAAAAGCATATACAAAGGGCACATACATTTGTATATGCAAGGCAATTTGAATATGCAAAAGGAGGGAAATCGCATAAGTACAAAAGTGGATCCAGCAGTTAAATTCATGAACGCTTGTATATGCAATTATAAAATACAGCGATATACAAGCACAGATATGCAAAGCGATATATAAGTGCAATTTGACCACAACTTTGACCACCTGTATCTTCCACGTCCTGGCAAATTTTGACATGATTCAAAAGGCAAAAGTGCTTGTTTTTGCCTCCTCTTTCATTTTGCAGGCTTTTGAGGGACAGATTCTCACTTTCAGTTTTGGATCTGGATTTGCATGTTTTGGCTATGGGACGTTTCAGCAACCATTTTTTTGGGTGGGATGCAGATATTTGTTGCATTCATTGCTGCAGGTAGAGGAAGCTGCTCGCATTCAATGACCAAAAATATCTCTCCACCGCCTTGTTTCAGATACTTCATATGTTCATTGTTGAAGATAGACATGGAAGCTGCTCGCATTCAATGCCCAAATATCTTCCACCGATTCATGGGTGTAGATTGATGATGCAGCAGATTGCATTGAAGATTCAAAATATCTTCCATCTACCCCTCTTCTAGATATTTTATGCCATAACTCCTTGCATTTGGAGGTCCCCTCAGAGATATTTTTCCTGCTGCAGCTCTTTGAGCAATTTTTTTTGTAACCGACTTAGGTCAGATTGAAATGCTATATATGCATGTGAGTAAGATGTAAATAGGGTTGGAAACTTTTTAGCATTCAGGCTTTCTGTTTCCAAACAGAGCTTTCTACTACTGTAATTGTGCCTCCCCATTGAATATATGCAAGTTATTTTACCTCTTTTACTGAGTTTTAGTTTAGTGTGAATCTGTATATGATTGTCTGTGAGCATATTGTTCCTCTTAATCATCTTGTTTCTCACCCCTGCTAGAATAATTTGAATCTGTGTATGTCTACTTGTTGTATTTAGTTATGTTGTGCATTTTCTCAGTACTGTGAGGTTTCTTTTGTTCAACTTGGTGAATCACCCCTTTACTTTTCAAGTTTTTCTATTTCATCTTTCATTTTTAAAGCATTCCTTCTCCCTTTTCCTCTGCAAATTCAGTAGATTTCAGGTGATAACCAGTTAAGGAAGCCAGCCTTCTCTGGAGGTCTAATCTCATTTCGCAAGGTCTCACACTTCGAGATCATTCCCATGTTTCTCCAAATTGCTAAGGTTTTACAACTGCAGCAAGGGTGCAAATCTGAGAGACAACAGTTATTAAAGAAGAGATTGAAGTACAAGTCACCTTCATAATAATTAAGTCATTGAACCAAAAGACTTTCGATTGTATCAAGATATATATATTTATATATGTATGTATGTTTATTATATACATATATACGTATATAAATATATATTATAATATAACAATTCAAACTAGAGATTTTGATAAATCTTTGCACACAGAGGTCCAACATAATCTCTGATAAAACTACATCTTTATATTAATACCCTATAGAATGTCTAGGGTTAGAGACCCACAAGAGAATTGTAGATGAAAGATATATATATCATTTAGAGATTAACACAACTGAAAGACTTTCCTGTCTTATAAATGAAATCAAAAGGGAAAAATAGCTTTTATTTTCCATAGAAGTATCGACACATATACTATGACTCATGTCGACAATCTCATAAACAAGTATCATATTCAGTGGCCCTTAATTATTCGACTTGTATTCTAATATCAGGAATACTTTTAAACAAAATAATGAAATATGAATTACATCAAATCAAGATAATAATACTCATAAGAAAGACTTTGGGTTTCATAATTGTGTTTGGCCTCCTCTAAGTGAGATCTGAGACCTCTCTAATCTGAATACATTTGGTCTGATATTCCATGACTAACACATACATATACAGAGAAATGTATATATAAATATCATAATAACCAGATAAAATATCTACTTATTCCAGTATTTATACAATTTGTAGAACATAAACCTTCCCATATGATACGTAGACCTAGATATGGTCTTGAATGTGATAGCATATCTTTTAATGCAATACAATACACAGACCATAACATGGTCTTAAAAAATATAACTACAAAACTTTCAAAGTTTTATCAATACGCAAACCTAATATGGTCTTAAAATGTAATAGCAAATCTATTAGTGTTTTATCAATACACAGAACTAATATGGTCTTAAAATGTAACTAGGTTTTGTGTAAAAAACCAGCTCTTTGAAAACAAAGATAAAACCTTTCTTAGACATCCCAAAATGCATTCAGTTAAAAGAATGAATCATATGAAACTAAACCATATTTTGTCAATGTAGAGGATTGATAGTAAACACACATTAGGTGCTAAAACACAACATACATACCTGTATTACAAGATTATTCCTTTTGCAAAGTTTTAGACCTCCTCCTTTCCCCGTTCTCTCTTCTTCTTCTTCATTTTGTGTTGTGTTTTCTTTCTCTCCTTCCTCCTATTCTTCACCATGTCTTCCCTCATTTTTGGGCAATGATAATGCCCTGATTTCTCCATGAAAGCTAGAGATTCTCTCTAGAGTTAAGTATACTCCATTTGTAATTAATGTCAAATTGGAGAGAGTGTACACGATGGTCTAGTGAGATGGATGATAGCCACGCATGTTAAGGTGAAAAAGAGAAATAAAGGCTTATGACATCATTTACATTTCCATTGACACATATATAACTTAGGTGGTGTGTGTGTGTGTGTGTGAATTCTCAAAAACATGATATTTTGCCATTTTTTCTCGATCTACTACCCTCTCTCCATTGATACTCTCCCTCCTCATCCGAGAGGGGGAAACCAATGGTCCTGCATCCACCTTATTTGCTGACAAGGTAGTTATTCTGTCGACTTATAATCATAAGTATAATCAAATGAATGTAAACCAAATTAAAAATCAATTAATCACATAGTAAAGATCATATCTTTTCCATTCATCATCATCAAAACTAATATTCTCATTCTGCATACACATGAATAAAATTAGAATAATCATATCATAAATGACCTCACATCCCAATTTCATGAATGTAATTTTAAAATACATGATAAAGTGTTTGAAAAGTAATTAGTTAAAGATAGCATAGTTTAACTATCTAAAAATGAGGTGTGATAGCTCTTCCCTTATAAAAAGGTCATCATCCCCAATGACTCAGTTCCAGCAAGTATCAGGGTAAGTGCAAGAAGATGGGGGGCCAAAAAGTGGCCAAAAAAATTTCAAAAAAAATTTAAGTCATAACGCGAGCGCGTTATAACCTAGTATAAATTAAAAAAAAGCAATTTCATTTCATTTCATTCTGATTTTCTCCTCTACCCGTGGCTTCCAAACCCTCAAAAACGCACTCGCGTTCTACAAAATGCCAATCAACACAAAAAAACTTATCGATTCATCACCAAAATGTTGCCGTGACGTCGAGCACGCCAAAGGGGTGAGTTATCTTTATTTTTTTGTTTGAATTTCTTTCTAAATAGGTAGGTTTTTGTTGATTTTTGATGTATATTTCATTAATTGTCAGGAAATGTTAATGCACCTCCTCCTCCTCCTCCTCCTCAAAATCCACAAAATCCTAAGGAGGAAATACCTGTAGAACAACAACCTCCTCCATTCATTCCTCGACATGCCCCTGGAACACAAGATAATATAATGGGGCAAATTGAAAACAACAAAAAACAAATTAAAGATATAATTGCAAGGTTGAAAGATCCTTCCACTTCAACCTTGCATAGGTCCACACTTGCCGAATCTCTTGAGTCTATGTTATCAAATATAAATTCAATTAGCAAGCAAATAACTAGTTGGACCGATAAAAAGAGAGAGTTTAGAGATTACTATGCAGATAAATTGTCATACCAAGATGTCAAAAAATTACAAATTACAAAATTAGACTTGTGTTCAATTTTCACAAACCCACGAACAAATCAACCTCCGCCCATTACATGCAAGAGGTTCCCTATCCATTGGTGCAACAACCAAGCGATAAGGGACAATTTCGGGCAGAGGTGGTGGATGGTTTTTGACCATCCTCCATGCAATAATAATGAGGTCCCGCAATACTTTTTGAGGAAACTCTACTGCGAGTTTGTCCTCAATAAAGTGCCAAACTATTTTGATATGTGGGACTTCCAGGGTAGAGGTGGGGGCTCAGCACAGGATAGACCAAGGGCACGTCTTGACCCACAATGGGTAGTGAGACGAGTAATCAGTAGACCAGCCCACGAGCATGTTTCTATCCCTTCCATTGTGAAGGAGAGTGTTGAGGTCGATACACTGAGGTCGATTAGTGCCTTGACCCAGAGCATCATAGAGCATGCCGATCCTGCAACACAGAGTGGGTTGGGAGATAGTGCGAGGAGTAGGGTCCCACCACATACTTGCCAGGCTTGCGAGTCAGCTTGTGGTTATGACCCCATGGACAGTCAGGACGCAGGTGCACAGGCTACATCTGCAGCTGAGCAGATGGTGATGACAGATACCCTCCTGAGTGAGACTTTCGGCCTTGATATTCAGGTAAATATTAGCAAGTTTATTGAATTTAATTTATTGAATTTTATTTTTGAAATACAAGATTAACTAATTTAAATTGATGATTTTAATGAAATTTCAGGGTCATAGCGTCGATGCAGTTTTTAGTGGTTCTCCACCTACATTTTTCACTAGATCATCTACTATCGAGGTATGTAACTAGTAAACAATTATAAATATTACATGTGAATAGCATCGTTATATGAATGGTATTCTAATTTCTGATTTTGGATGTTGAATAGGTTAATATTGTAGATTTCATGGCAACACCTGCTAGCGGTGGTGGACTTCAAAGCTTTATGGAGGTAATAAAATAAATAGTTTAATGAATGAATTGTACTTACTAAATTTTTGTATGTGATTTGTGTGTTTTATTGTGTGTACTTCCATGTTTAGATGAACGTGTGTGTATGTTAGGAGCCAAGATTTGCATCACTATTATAGTTTTCATAATTGAATAATATTGTTTTATTTCCAGATGATGCAGGCTGCGGATACACCTCCCCATGTTCATAGGGCAATGGAGCAGGGTGTGGCCTCTGCGATTCATAGCTCTATGGCATTGACAGGGGTATGAGGCAGATTAGTAAATTTCAATTTACATTCATTGTTATAGTTGTCTATTTTTGAAAAATCAAAAGATTATTGATTTGAAGTTTAATTTCTATCTGGATGGTTTCTATAGGACATGACATCACCAAGGCCTATTCCTGCTACTGAGGCAAGTGAGGAGACAGATTATATGTTAGTGGTAAGTGATTATTTTGTTAAATGTTTCATTTTTTTATAACATGTAATTTCTATATATTAATGTCTATACTTTTTTTTGTAACAGGTAAAGGTGCAGGAAGAACTAAATAGGAGGAGTAGCCCTCGGGTTCGTAGTAGACCACCCACATGCATGTCTCCATCCCCTAGAAGATCAAAGGCTGCTCATGATTTATTCTCTTCACCAGCCAGAGGGGAATGACTTTTTATTGTGTTCCTCTATTGTATGCCTATATGGCATTTGTGGACATATATTTTGTATTGTACATAGTTGACATTGTATGCATATATGGCATTCTTGTAAGCCTATATGGCTATTTTGTATATATGTTATACTTATATCGATAGATATTGATGTATGCCTATATGGATATTTGGTTAATACAAATCTTTTTTATTGATGGCGTCCATACTTGCATTATAAATCCACTTTTGAATGGATATTTGTAGATGGCTACTTCAAATATTTAAAGTCCGATTGTATTACATAGGATGTTTGCATTTTCTTTGATAGGCTTGATAGGCCATGGATTACATGATGGTGTTTGATGGAAAAGTATGGTACTAGAAGACTCTAGTTCATTCTTAATAGGCTTGTGATTGATAATATCTTTGCATGATTGCAGTTGATCTTGGATCATGGGCATGTTGTTAGGATTTTGATTGCATTGTGATGTTTGATGGATAGGCATGGTGTAAGATACCCAACTAGTTCTATGAAAATTTTTCCTTACTTAAACAATTTTACTTGCTATCAATTCATCAACTACTTCAACAACACAAAGATATACATCAAAGATAACTACTTGAATGAATCAACCTTAGAGTTGGATACTTGTCTAGTTATTTAACTCAATCAACTTGCAATGTCTTATTACATGGATAATGCTTTCAATAGCATGAAGTTACAACTTATTCAATGGAGATACAAAAGAAAGGCCTTGAGGCCTTGATGTTTACAATGGCGTCTACACTTGATCAACTCAATCAAACTCAATGATGTCAACTGAATGTCAACACCTCACAATATCACAAGGGAGCATCACCTTGCTTGCTGCATGGATGAATGTCATAGTTGCAAGACTCTTAGGGTTAGGGGCCAACTGAAGGTAGTAGAGACCAGACTAGGTGCCATCCTAAGCTGGGCTCTTCCTTGAGGTGGTAGAGACATGGATGAACGTCTGGTGGGGTTTGATGACTCTATATTGACACTCAAATTCACTTAGGCGCAATATTAGTGTTCTTCTAACTAGGCGCCAGATAGGAGGATTCTCAGGGGTTTTGGCGCCTAGGTTACAACTTGTCAATTTCTCAAAGAATCTTTGAAACACTTGACTTCCAAGGATTATCATCTTACCCTCTGATGGAGCGCCTTGTTCCAAAATTGGTCTTGGGGACTTGCATCTCTCTTAGGCGCATGTTTGGAGTAATGTCAACTAGTATCAGCGCCTATTATCTCAATTCACACTTGACATCAAACTTTTGAAGCTCTTTTACCCTAGTGCCTTTATCTTCTATCAAGCGCCTAACATTCTGGAGGTGAATTTCATCTTAATCCAAGTCTTCAAGGTACTTCCAAGTTTAGGCACCAAAACAAGGTTATGGAGGAGCAAAACCACGCCTTAGGAGGATGACTGAACCCTAGGTGCCAATTTGAGTAGGTATGCGCCAAGTAGAGTTTGATGCTCAAAACATTAACATTATTCAGTGAAATCCTTTTTTGACTCTAGGCACCATTTGGAGGCTAGAAAGAGGGAAGTTGACACCAACTGCATTAGGCGCACTTCTGAGGTGATGGAGACCAATAAGTGTGCCTTGTCCTCTGGCTCTATTCCTTGTTAACTTTACAACTTAGATTATCTGAACAACACTGAGAATGCTTCCCTTCTTCCTGATACAAGTTGAAAGATCCACTGGGCGCCATTTCAGGTGTCTGGAGAGATCATCAACCAAGGGCGCTAATAGAGCCTTTGGCAAATGGAAAGAGCGCCTTACTTAGATTTGATTTCTGGATGCCAGAATTGAGGAATTTTGCGCCTTGGCTAGGAGTTTCTCATTTCAATCTTGATTATTCATCTAAGTGACTTTCCTTAGCTTCCAAGCCTTCAATCTATCCATTACCCCCTGCTAGGCGCTCAAAATAGAGTGTTAACGCCTTATGAAGGTTAGGCACATTCTGAGGGTGGGGTAGGCAAGTGAGGGTGCCAGACCAGGCCTTGAGACTTCTCTCCTCATCAAAGGCTTTCAATCCTAGGTGCCAGATCCAAGGAGTTCCAACCAACACATGCGCCTAGTGCTGTGAGTTCACCCAAAGGACATCTTTAACTTGAAAACTTTCAATCTTCATCCATCTATGCTAGGCGCTCAATTGGAGGATCCCTAGAAACATGTATAGGTGCCTTGAGGTTCTTAGGTGCTTAATTTGGATGATCCTTGTGCTAGGCGCTTAGTAAGGAAAACTAGAGTGAAATGGGCGCCTAGGCTCCCAAGCTTCCATACTTAGTCAAATTTTAGGGTTCTGACCTTGTTCAAAACAAACAGATAGAGTTAGTTAGAAACCAATTCATTCCCTCATTATTTGGAATTAGCCTCCGGGAATGAGGAATAGGCTAATCCATTATACACTTGATGATCAAGCCAGGAACGGGGACATGACACATGGTACTAGGCTAATCATTTTGGGTTTTGCATGAGCCTCGGACAAGGTAGTGGGATGACTTGAATGCATATTGCCTATATCCATGGGATGACTTTGTTATTTTTCCTTGTCTATGCTCATTTGCGCATTGGTATGTTGCATTGGGATGAGAGGATGGATGTTGCTTTGATAGTGATGTGTATTCGTCACCTAGTGATGGATGATCTTATATAGTGGTTAGGTGTAATGGTTATCTTCATGTGGTTGTGGATGTTGATCCTTGGTTTAGAGGTGTTTGGTAGTGTGTCTTGGTGGACTCTTGATTCTAGATTAGAGTATTAGCATGATACAAGTTCTCTTGAGACTAGGATGTCTGTATTGGTCCATGTGATCTTCTAGGAGGAGATGTTAGATCATGATGTCATGTTTGGATACCTAATTTTGTAGTTGGATTTTTGACAATGGTCTTGTTGGTTCTCTTGGTATTGAGTACATTGGTCATGTGCTTGGGAGCTTCATGATAATGTGGTGTTGCATTTGGAGCTTAACATGGATTGATTGGTTGTAGGTTCTCATACATACTTCGAGACTTGGGTGAGGCTAGAGTTCTCTTGGGATTAGAGACACTTATTGAAATGGTCAACCTTTAGAGGTTTTAGCAGGAAGACCAAGGAGACTTTCACTTGGATATGGGTGTGAGTTAATTATGGACCTAGAGAAGATTCTGATTAGTTCTAGAGGGTTCATTCGAGGGGTGTCTCTAAACATGCTTTTTCTCAGGCGCTAAACTGGAGTTGTCTAGATGCACAAGTGCGCCTCCCTCAATGAAGTTCCTTTTGTTAACTTAGTTCATACTAGTGACTCAAGGGGTTGTTATATTCTTTAGGCACAATCTTTCATAGACTAAAACATTCACTCCATGTTAAGGCGCTCAAAGGAGGCTCTGGAGATGGAAAATGGCGCCTTAACTCACTTATGTAAATTTTGGACTTTTAGGTAATTGCAAGATGTCTTGGAGGGCTCAATTCTTCAAGGCACCCATTTTGTTCACCACTTGTAGCATCACTTGTTCAAGGCACATGCGTGATTTGGTCAAAAACAGGCGCCTAGAGTGAATAGGCTTTCATCCTGACTTAATACACTGCCTCCTTCTGACAATTTTTGGGGCAGCAGAAAACCTTTCACCACGGGCAAATGCCTCAGAGCTATAAAAAATTGAGAGAGGTTATTGTAGAGGCACTCTACGTGATCGCGTTGCCTTAGACGGAATGTTTCTAAGTGACACAGTTTTCAAGTAACATCTCATCAAAGATTGCTACCTTTTTCCACTTTAGACTCTTCAAGGATATCGTCGGTACAATGTAGCTCCGACTGTTTCGACATATTTGGGTGAAAAATAGGACCATGCCTAGTGTAAATGTACCCATTCATATGCGTTGGAACAGTCAGTTTGGTCACATCAGGAGCAGGACGAAAGTTACACCCCTTTGCAACTTTACACTGCCTCCTTCTGATGATTTTTGGGGCAGCAGAAAACCTTTCACCACGGGCAAATGCCTCAGAGCTATAAAAAACTGAGAGAGGTTATTGTAGAGGCACTCTACGTGATCCCGTTGCCTCAGACGGAATGTTTCTAAGTGACACGATTTTTGAGTAACATCTCGTCAAAGATTGCTACCTTTTTGCACTTTGGACTCTTCAGGGATATCATCGATACAATGTAGCTCTGACTGTTTCAACATGTTTGGGTGAAAAATAGGACCATGCCTAGCGTAAATGTACCCATTCGCATGCGTTGGAACAATCAGTTTGGTCACATCAGGAGCAGGACGAAAGTTACACCCCTTTGCAACTTTACACTGCCTCCTTCTGACGATTTTTGGGGCAGCAGAAAACCTTTCACCACGGGCAAATGCCTCAGAGCTATAAAAAACTAAGAGAGGTTATTGTAGAGGCACTCTACATGATCGCGTTGCCTAGACAGAATGTTTCTAAGTGACACGATTTTTGAGTAACATCTCGTCAAAGATTGCTGCCTTTTTGCACTTTGGACTCTTCAGGGATATCGTCGGTACAATGTAGCTCTGACTGTTTCGACATGTTTGGGTGAAAAATAAGACCATGCCTAGCGTAAATGTACCCATTTAGATGCGTTGGAACAGTCAGTTTGGTTGCATCAGGAGCAGGACAAAAGTTACACCCCTTTACAACTTTACACTACCTCCTTCTGATAATTTTTGACACGGTTTTTGAGTAACATCTCATCAAAGATTGCTGCCTTTTTGCACTTTGGACTCTTCAAGGATATCGTCGGTACAATGTAGCTCTGACTGTTTCGACATGTTTGGGTGAAAAATAGGACCATGCCTAGCGTAAATGTACCCATTCAGATGTGTTGGAATAGTCAGTTTGGTCGCATCAGGAGCAGGACGAAAGTTACACCCCTTTGCAACTTTACACTGCCTCCTTTTAACGATTTTTGGGGCAGCAGAAAACCTTTCACCACAGGCAAATGCCTCAGAGCTATAAAAAATTGAGAGAGGTTATTATAGAGGCACTCTACGTGATAGTGTTGCCTCAGATGAAATGTTTCTAAGTGACATAGTTTTCGAGTAACATCTCGTCAAAGATTGCTGCCTTTTTGCACTTTGGACTCTTCAGGGATATCGTCGGTACAATGTAGCTCCGACTGTTTCGACATGTTTGGGTGAAAAATAGAACCATGCCTAGCGTAAATGTACCCATTCAGATGCGTTGGAATAGTCAGTTTAGTCGCATCAGGAGCAGGACGAAAGTTACACCCCTTTGCAACTTTACACTGCCTCCTTCTGACAATTTTTGGGGCAGCAGAAAACCTTTCACCATAGGCAAATGCCTCAGAGCTATAAAAAACTGAGAGAGGTTATTGTAGAGGCACTCTACATGATAGCATTGCCTTAGATAGAATGTTTCTAAGTGACACAGTTTTCAAGTAACATCTCGTCAAATATTGCAGCCTTTTTGCACTTTGGACTCTTTAGGGATATCGTTGGTACAATGTAGCTCAGACTGTTTCGACATGTTTGGGTGAAAAAAAGGACCATGCCTAGCGTAAATGTACCCATCCGGACACGTTGGAACAGTCAGTTTGGTCACATCACGAGCAGGACACCAAAAAGGCAAAAGTTGCTTTGTGCAACTTGACAACATTGACACTTTTTTGTAACATGACTCAAAGACTCAAACTGACCCCAAATGACTCAAAGTGACTTAAAATCACCTTGATTTGGTGCCCAATGTACATTATAGAGGTCGAGGCACTCCTTATCATTCAAACATCTTAGATGAGCGCATAGGAAAGGAAAAAGCTCTAAGTTTCATCATCATGAGCACCTAATATCAAGAGACTTTAATGGCTCAAACCTTAGCATGGAGTCCTAAGGCGCATTTCATGTCTCCTTTCATCTAGTTTGGTGCCCTTATGTAGATTTTTCAACTTGATTTGGTGCCCTATATGTGAAGGAAGATCTAAAGGCATGAAAGTGGATGTCATATTGCAAGAGTTTGGATCATCAAAATTGAAAGAAATAAGTCTATTAAGCTTGGGTGCCCTTGGTCTTCTTTTCATTCATTATGAGTGCCTTGGGAGAATGGTATATAGGTCATCATCATGATTGGGCACCCTGGATCCAGAGTGTTGGAGAGATCATCAAATGGTGTCTAGTAGGGTGAGTTATGAGTTTGGTCGCATCAGGAGTAGGACACCAAAAATACATAACATGATGATGTAAAAATGTGTACATATGTGTAAAAATGCAGGAGGAAATAAAAAAAGACAAACCTTACAAATTAATGTGCATACTTACAACTCAATGTAACATAACTTTACAAAATCAATGTGAATACTTACAAATTAATCCAATGAACCATCCGGGTCTACTCTACTCTTTATTGTGTCAAGTATTGCTTCATGGTCAGACTCACGCACCTTCCACAATATTTTGTTCAAAGGTCTACCCCGATACTTTATCAAATGAACATTGGATCGACAAGGTTTGAGTAATGAAGAATCTTCTGATGCATGTCAAAGTCCTAAAATAGCCAAATATTAACACTCTTATGTGGGTACCTTCTAAGCCATGTTCCAGTAATAACCACTGATCCTGTAGGGTATTCGATATTTTCTCCATCTGTAACAGGGGCCTCCAATTTCTTTTTGGCCTCAACACAACGACATAAGTAATAATCTACTCCCTCTTCATTATCTTCATCTGCAATAACTGCATATACGTGCCCTACATTGATATGTGTAGCAAATTAGATGAAATTAGTCAACATTACAAAAACACTACAAAGTAAGATGACATTACCTGGTTGAACTAGATGAAATTAGATGCATATACGTGCCCTATATTACCTGGTTGAACTAAATCTGATATGTGGTCAAAGTCAACTGATGATTCCATCTGTGTTAGTTCCAATGTCATCGGGGGTCGATACGTGTCAAGTGGGCTAAGATAACTTAACTGCCATTCGTCAACCCACTCCTTTGACTCGCACTCATCCCAGACTTGAATTGTACAGGAAGAACAAAAGCATGACATCTTTCGTGTATGGATACTCCATGAACCTGCAATTGAGCTTCTGAAAGAGTGCATCTCATTTGATCCTGTCAGTGTACAACAATCCTCATATGGTGCAATGTTAGTATCATCTATCAACCAAAAAAATCTACGAACTAAAGACTTACCTTCATTACCTGGACCCATGGAAGCATTACATCACTCAACAATCGATTTTGCATCTGTCAACTTTGCATTGTCTTTATACTTTAACTCTTCTCGTGCTATGGCTCTTTTGATACATGCTCATGCACCATCATGCTCCCCCTTTCCATGTCCAGCCTCACAAAAGCTCCACATATGTTGAATACCTGTAAAATTATGCCTCCTACTCAGCCAATAGAAATTTCGCAAGTTCTTGAATTGTGATGCACAATTATCTGACCATATGATATGCTGACTGAACGATATGCCCCTTCTAGCCAAATCATTGTAGAACACCTGAAAGCAACCTTGCACGAACTCTATAGAATGCGTGCGATCATCACTAATATAGAAATTATACTCCCTTATGATCTTTCTGTCATCCTCTGTACTATCATTTGCATGAATGAATACGATGTGCACAAATATAGAAACCTGTGTGGAGTTGTAATATTGTGATTGCACCTCACGCTGTGGCTGTAGACTGTAGTTCTCTGCAAAGTCGATGACTGAAACAATGCTACCAACCGGAAATGTGTCCTTGCATAACTTGAATTGCAAGTCCAACCATCGAGCTCTATGGGCATGTCTTGCATACTCATACACTATGCTGTCACGAAATATAGGCATAAACTGATACACTGGAATCTTTTCAATAACTAATTCACACCTCTTTGCTTCTTTACCATCTTTTGTATTGTATGCCACTGTTTTATACTTGCCAAACTCTACTAGTTCGTTTCCAACCGCATGTGTTATTTCCATATGTTCACATATTAGCAAATGTTGCAAGCCACCACAACGATGACATGTGCCATCCAAGCATAATTTCTTGTAGAATATTTGACCTTCCTCTCTTTCACATAAAATTCTTGATATGAAGTCTCTTAAAGATGTTGGTGGGGCACATATGGCACAACCCTGCAAATCATTGTTAGTATGCATATCTAAACATATAGACCTATAAGCATCAAAATGGTTAGAAAATTCAATATGTAATCTACAACAACAAGTAGTGCGTGTGTGATTTATCTTAACATAGAAAGGTTTTAGCATTTCAAAATATCTTTGACAAATTTTAATTTGAGGATACTTCTCTAGAAATTTACCATAAAACTGTGTTTGAGTCTCATCCAAAAAATGCTTTGGATGTGGCTCGCGGTTCTGACTACCGATTCTCCTTCTTACCACATCCCTTTGATTCAGAGATACCCTTGTGTAATTCTTCTAAAAGTCTTCAATTAGTGATCTCAATGCTTCAACAATTGGTTTATCTTTTCGTGGTAGTCTCCCCGAGAACGCCCATAATTCATTGGCATTAGTGTCCTCAATTCTTTGGCATCTTCCAATGGCTCTGTTGGTGCCTGAATTGACTGTCAGTTCTTGAGCAATTTTTATGCAGGCACCATCCCAAAAAATCCAAAAAATTTTCCAGTTTTGGCACCCCTTCAGTGTTTTGTAACATCCACATCATCTTTCTTGAAGGGGGGGTCTTCATGTTTTGTCCATCGGCATGAGTTTGGAATGTGTCTTGGCGATCATGATTGGTACCAATGGCGTGTTGTCTTCTATCGCTAAGACTTTACCTATCGGCGTAGGTGTTTTGTGGCTTACCGACAGACTTGGTCTCGCCGACGAGGGTTTTGGAGTGCTATCGCCAAGACTTTGGCTATCGGAGTGAGCGGGCAAGTGTTGGACCGACGTTGGTTGTCTGGCCGATGAGGGATGTTCAAGGTGGTCGTCGGCAGGAGTAGTGCTATCGGTGAGAGAGTTTTCAGGTTCGCCGACGCCTGAGGTCTCGCCGACAGAGTATAGTTTGTTGGCGCCATCGGTGTAATGGAGGATTATCGGGTGAACAGGCAGATTGTTGGCCGATGGCGCAGGTCTGGCCGATGGAGTTGCCATCGGCGAGTATGGGGTAGTGTCTAGCTGATGGTGGTAATAGAGTTTGGTTTCGGCGTGACAGGGGCTATCGGGCTAGCCGTTGGAAGGTCCGCCGATGGAGAGTGTTTGGCCGATGTGATGTTATCGGCGTAAGTCACACCGACAGGGGGGCAGTGTAGTGTGTGATCGGAGAGACTTGTGAGGTCGGGGTAAGTTTTGTGGAGCTGGCCGATGGTTCTCCTCTGGCCGATGGGGATGTTGGTGACTTGTGGAGGTGTTGGCATCGGCGAGACCGCTGTGATCGGCAGGAGATTTGTGGGGTAGGCCGATAATGTATGTCATGGCGATGGGTTCTTGGCGAAGGGTTGTGTGTCAAGCGTGGCAAAACACTCGACACCTATCATGTGTGCAGCCATATTTTTAAAGTGCCAAAGTTGTCTCCGCGGCACCAATGTGGGATTATTCCCCTGTATGTTTTGAACCCGCGGTAGAACGCATTTTGGCAGGAAATTTCTTTTTTTGACTGCAGTGACGGTTTTCAAGCGACCGCGGGTGGTTGAGGCCCTTAATGGCGACTGTAGCAGGAGTATGGGTGACGGTACAAGCAATTAAGCTACCTGATCATGGATGAAGACTTTCAAGTGGTGGCACAAAGCTCAAGATCCCCCCTGTCTGTCGCATTTAATCTGTGAAGGCCATTTTCAAATGGAAGGAATGTATCTGGCAAATTTTTGACTTTTGGCCATGTAATTAATTGCTGAATGTACACGGTTCTGTATAAATGGTTTTGGCTGTGTTACTTTTTGGGAGGTTGGACATTTTTGGGCTTTCTGCTCTGGCTCTGAACATAAGGTGTTCACATTTTGAAAGGCATTTTTTGCTACAGACTCGGTCCTTAGTCTGGTGTACTAATCTATCTTGGCTTGTAAATGATGATTTTCTCTGTGATGGCCTTCTATGCAGATTGATTTTAAATGAAAAACACCTGTGTGTGTATTGTTTCTGATTGTCTCCTGTATGTCATTTGTTTTCCTTTCAAACAAGGTTGTCAAGGGCTTCCAAGTTTTTCAGTATGTGCATACTGTGTGTCTGATTTATTGCATCTGCTCAAGGAGTGGTTAAATAGGCTTTTGATCAGATACAAAGGGAAATAGATTGCATCATAGGATCTGTTAAGTATGATCATTAATGATACTCTTTCTTGGACATGTTGCTGTTAGGCAGTAGCATTATTCTTAGGTCCTCTGGATATGAATTTATGTTGTCATGGGGAGACATTTACAGTCTTAGATATGACTCTGCTGCCCAGATAAGGCACTGGTTTGGGAATCTGTCTGTTCAATGGGTCTAGGAAAGTCCCATAACTCCAAACACCATTTCAAACCATCTCATCCTTCCATCTGTTAGTTGTAGGATTAGGAGTAGGAAACCCCTGCATGCTCTCATACCTAACCAGACATTATGTCCAAGAACGTTGCCCACCTTGTGATCTATCATACAGACCTTGGTCCATACATGAGAGTATTCTGCCTGTTGTTGTCAAGTTAGATCTTTCTATCTTTGAGCTAGTCAAGGTTATATCTTGAGTTATAGGGACCCCCCCTTGGTGCGGCAGAACCAGAAGTGAAGGGGAGGAGCTCACGCAACCTCCTGTATTAGTTGGCTGAATCTGCATGTGCATAGGATCTGGCAAACCCTGATGCTGATTCAGAAGAAAAACCAACAGGCTCTTGATAAAGTTTTCCTATTAATTCTCAATTCTTGACTTGTCTTTCTAATGAGACGAGCTTTCCTCGTTTGACTACTTACTATAGTCGATGTAATCACACGCCGTGTTGCATTACTATCTTTTGTGCGTGAGGTGTTACCCACACTCTCATACGCAATCATTAGATTCTTGACAATAGATTTTTCACTTGAAGCCTTTGATGTTCTCAACCCAAGAATCTTCATGATAGACCTATACTTTATACTTCGCATCATTTCAATGAATAGTTGACATCTTGCAATCTCATTTAACTTTTCAAAGAACAATCTCCAAATCTTATTAGCATATCTTCTACAAGTGTGTTTTAGAATCTTACCTTCCATTGGCTGCAAAATATTCTCATCAATATCAATCAAATACTTTGGCTTTCTATGCAAAATTCTAGGTGGTGTCAAGTTAGGTAAATTCATCTCAACATTAGGAATTTCATCAATATTTAAATGAGATGGGTTAGATGGCATACCTTCAATCGAAGATGTAATAGATGACATACCTTGAGGTTGAGGTGGGAACGATGGCATACCTCCTTCATCACATGTGAGTGATGATGTACTCTCAACTTGAGATGTGGTAGATGGTGTCCCTACATGTTGACTTGCGGTAAAGGACGTGTCTCCAACTATGGTATTCAAATCTCTCGTACCATGAAGTTTTTGCATTCGTTCTCTTTGTGCCGCCAATACCATATCTCTTTGTGATGGTTGTGGTTCCTCTTCAATTGGTATGTCTTCATTTATCATGTCTAATTTCCTCTTCTCATGAAGTTCCCTCATAGCCATTGCTTTCTTTACATTCTTAGCTTCTATCTCTTCCTGTGTTGGTTTAATTCTTGATCATTTCCTCTGCATGACGGAGAATTTGTCTGTAGCATGATAAAAAGACCAATATTAGTTCCTAAGAAATGAATACATGATAATAGTGGGATTGTAAATTTTTTATGTTGTAAGGATTTATTCTTGTATAGTTTGACATCATGGTATGAACTAAGGTTTGTTTATTACACATAATTATTAAAGAGCCCAAGTGTAGAAAATATACATGGCATCATGTGAGATTGTAGGTTGCTTTCTTGATTGGGAATGTGTCTATTTTAAACATGTATGATAAAGCATGATAAAGTAATTCAATCCGAAATAAAGAAAATGTAAAGAACATGCATGTCAAGACTTGACATACCTAAAAAATGAAGATTTGAATGGAGAGAGTACCCAATTATGTAGTGTTTTTATCTTCTTGCATCAAACTCCTCAACAATTTGAGTTTTTCACCACTTGCTTCCTTTTCAATGTTAAATTCCTAAAATTGAATCACAATTAACATTGCAACACTACAAAAAATGAAACTTGAATAGATATATATCAAACTTGGTGTGAAAACTATGTTATTTCCTCCTTCTCAAGTTGGCAAAGCAGAAAAGGTGGTGGAAAAATCATGCAAAGGTGGTACAATGTGTCAAATGTGCATGTGAACTTCCCAATAGCATGAAAGCACTTCTTTTTTGTCAGAACACGTGCAGAATCAGTAAGAATATAGAGCATGTGGGCCTGGATCATGGGGGTAACCATTTTCTTACCATTTCAATAGAAATACAAAACGCAAGTGCGTTATAACGTGCTAGCGCTATAACGCGCTCGCGTTTTGTCCTGCTATAGATTCATCACATCCTTTGCATTGATCACATCTTTTTCCTGCAAGGGCTTGCCAGATGCTCCACCATATGATAGGCATAAAAATGAAGGGGCAAGCCCTCATAATCAAGTTTGTGATAGAAAATGCCCTCAACCCTCAACGTCAAACCCTAATCCCTAAACCCTCAACTCTGATACCTCGACCCTCAACCCTCAATGTCAAATCCTAATCCCTCAACCCTCAACCCTATCCCTAAACCCTTAACCCTCAATGTCAAATCCTAATCCCTCAACCCTCAACCCTATCCCTAAACCCTCAACCCTCAATGTCAAATCCTAATCCCTCAACCCTTAACTCTGATCCATCAACCCTCAACACTATACCTTAAACCCTAATCCCTTCAACCTCAACCCTATCCCTAAACCCTTGACCCTCAAACCTCAACCCTCAACCCTCGACGTCAAACCCTAATCCCTCAACCCTTAACTCTGATCCCTCATCTCTCAACCCTAACCCTAAACCCTCAACCCTCAACATCAAATCCTAATCCCTCAACCCTTCACTCTAATCCCTCAACCCTAAACCCTATCCCTAAACCCTCAACACTATACCTTAAACCCTAATCCCTCAGCCCTCAACCCTAAACCTTATCCCTAATCCGTAATCCCTCAACCCTCAACTCTAATCCCTCATCCCTATACCCTAAATGCTATCCCTATTCCTACACCCTCAACAGAATCGATACTATACCTTAAACCATAATCCCTTATCCCTAAACCCTCCAACCCTATCCCTAATCCCTAAATGCTATCCCTAATCCTACACCCTCAATAGACTCGATACTATACCTTAAACCCTAATCCCTATCCCTCAACCCTTAACCCTTAAAACTTAAACCCTATCCCTACACCCTCAACACTTGACACTATATCTTAAGCCTTAAACCCTCATCCCTAAAGCCTCAACCCTCAATCCTTAAACCTTCAACCCTAAACCCTATCCCTAATCCCTCTACCCTCGACACTCTAACCCTAACCTCAACATTAAATGCTAATCCGTCAACCCTAAACCCTAATCCTAAACCCTCAACCCTCAACCCTCAACACTATACCTTAAACCCTAATCCCTCAACCCTCAACCCTAAACCTTATCCCTAAACCCTAATCCCTCAACCCTCAACCCTAATCCATCATCCCTCAACTCTAATCCCTCATCCCTAAACCCTAAATGCTATCCCTATTCCTAAACCCTCAACAGACTCGATACTATACCTTAAACTCTAATCCCTTATCCCTAAACCCTCCAACCCTATCCCTAATCCTTATACCCTCCACACTCTACTTTAACCCTAATTCCTCAACCCTCAAACCTATCCCTAAACCCTTGACCCTCGAACCTCAACCCTCAACCCTCAACATCAAACCCTAATCCCTCAACCCTTAACTTTGATCCCTCAACCTTCAACCCTAACCCTAAACCCTCAACGTCAAATTCTCATCCCTCAACCCTTCACTCTAATCCCTCAACCCTCAACCCTAATCTGTCATCTGTCATCCCTCGACTCTAATCCCTCATTCCTAAACCCTAAACGCTATCCCTATTCCTAGACCCTCAACAAGCTCGATACTATACCTTAAACCCTAATCCCTCTACCCTCGACACTCTTATTTAACCCTAATCCCTTGATCATTAACCCTATCCCTCAACCTCAACCCTCAACCCTCAACCTTCAACTCTCAACATTAAACCCTAATTCATCAACCCTAAACCCTAATCCCTCAAACCTAAACCCTATCCCTAAACCATCAACCCTCAACACTATACCTTGAACCCTAATCCCTCAACCCTCAACCCTAAACCTTATCCCTAAACCCTAATCCCTCAACCCTCAACCCTAATCCATCATCCCTCAACTATAATCCCTCATCCCTAATCCCTAAATGCTATCCCTATTCCTAAACCCTCAATAGACTCGATACTATACCTTAAACCCTAATCCCTTATCCCTAAACCCTCCAACCCTATCCCTAATCCTTACACCCTCCACACTCTACTTTAACCCTAATCCCTCGACCCTAAACCCTATCCCTAAACCCTTGACCCTTGAACCTCAACCCTCAACCCTCAATGTCAAACCCTAATCCCTCAACCCTTAACTTAGATCCCTCGACCCTCAACCCTATCCCTAAACCCTAAACCCTCAACCGTAATCTGTCATCCCTCATCCCTAAACCTTAAACGCTATCCCTATTCCTAGACCCTCAACGGGCTCGATACTATACCTTAAACGCTAATCCCTTATCCCTAAACCCTCCAACTCTATCCCTTATCTCTTAACCCTCATGATTAATAGCCTTGAACATAAAAAAATTTGAGTGGGACATAACACGAGCGCGTTATAATGCGCTTGCGTTATGTCAAACATGACAAAAGACAGACTTGCGGGAAAGAAAAATGCAAGGCAAAACATAACGCGAGCATGTTATTTCTTGCTTTGGGAATCCCAAGCCTTGGGCTTGGGATTTGCTTTGGATTTCCAACCTAAGGCTTGGAGTGCCTTATGAATAGTGACAGACATGTTTTTCTATATTCTTCAAATTTTCATATAATTTCGTTCGTGCTAACCCTCAGATTTGCACATGTTTCAAGGTTGAACAAATCGAACACATGGGTAATGTTAGGCTTTCTCTTAGCTATTTGACGATGTGATTTTTTTCACATTTTAACAATGTTAGGCCTTTCATCTTTAATTTCTTTTGTTTGTGTGTCCGTTTTTAGGCAAAACCCACTGTTTGGTCTTTTTTTCATTGTAAAATAACTATTCATTCAAATTTCAAAAAAATTACATATTTAGAAACTAGACTCCATTCTACAAATATTAAAAAATAAAAAAATGATTTTCAATTAGTTTTCAAAATTTATAGGGGTAGCACGGCCAAAATTCTATTTTTTAGGATGTGTCCACTTTAAAAATTAGTAAAAAATCAAATATTCATCAAAAAATTATTAGAAAAATCAGGCATAAACTACATGCTATTAGCTAATTTCTCACTGAAGCGATTTTAAAAATACCAAAAAAAAGTTGACCTTTTGAGGGAGCCACAAAACATGCTATGTTATGTTTTTTTGACAGAAACAACACCAATTTCTATGGCTCCCTCTTTTGAACCCCTTAATCTATGCCATTTTCAAAAAAAAATAGTAGTTTAGAAAGTAGACTCGGAGCACTACGAACATTGTTTTGGTTGCATCTCCAAATTTTGAGTGTAACTATGCTCAATTTCTCATCCAAGGCCAGTATTTCCTGATTTCAGAAAAAAAGTGGCCACTTAAGACCCCTTTTTGGCCCCCCATCTTCCTGCACTTACCCATCAGACATAAAAACAAAAGTTTATTTCTAATTAAGTAAATAGATGTGGAAATTTTTGATAGAATTCTTCATAGTCTTCCCAGGTGACATTGTCCTCCGAATATTGCTCGCATTGGACCTTGCACTGAGTGACTTCCCTATTATGCAAGTGGAGCTTGTGAACCTTGAGTACTCTAAGAGGCTCGATCATAACCACCCTTGGATCCAGAACCTAAAAAGCATTCTAATATGTTGAATGCACAAGACAACTGAGAGGGGGGTGAATCAGTTGTAGCTTAAAACTTCAAAAACCATCACACACATTTAGATCCCCATAGATTCAATTAACCCTTAAACTGTTATGATGATTAAGCATGAAAAGAAAATAACAGAAACTAAATCAAATCAACATCAAACACAAGAGAACACCAGATTTACATGGAAAACCCAAGAAGGGAAAAAACACGGTGAGGATTAGCTCACAATATAAAGTAGTAACAACACCAAATTACAAAAGGTTCACTGCCAAAGGGCTCATTGCCCAGAATAAAGGCTCACTGCCAAAGGGCTCATTGCCCAGAAGAAAGGCTCACTACCCAAAGAGAAAGAGAAAGAAGAAGTGGCTCACTATCAAGATTTGAACTATTATAATTGCATCTGACTTATGCATGGAGTACAATTCCAATGAAGCTCAAAATACAGAACTAATATTCACCACAATACCAACATCGCATTTGCAACATCACTAAAAAATAGTAGACACCTTCTGCTCACTGCATCCAGTAATCTAACACATGAAGGCTTGTACTGCTCCACACACTCAACCACACTATTACTCACATCACATCCATTATTTGCACACTCGATCATGATCCCTTGACACTCATTTATATTGTCATCAACCTTGAGAACATTCTCCAAGGTCGGCAAATCACCTTAACCCAAAAAATTCAAATTAGGTTTGGACCTAAGCATCCCCGTTGTAGAAAGGAATGAAGGCGGACCATAACACATCTTAGCTTGGACCTAAATCCATCCAAGCACGCTACTCCACACTTTCACAATCACCAAAGCAACTCTGCAATTAGCGTAAACACCCAAGGTCAGCCAAACCTGTGTTAACACAATGTTCTTTTAAGTACACGCTTCCTCAAACCCAAAAAATGACTTGCGGACCACATGCAAGGCTTCACCACAATCTAGAGCATTCCATGAACATCCTGAAATCCAACAAATTCCTTCACAACAACTTTCACCTATCGCACAACCTTATCCTATTTATCCAATATGCTCAACTATCTCTGTCATACACTGTATCTCTAGAAATTGACTTCCAAAGCACCAAACCATGAACAACTTCAATAGAAGAAAGATATACACCTTATAAGCATAATTCTAGAACTACATGATCTAAAACTTCTTTGCGAAAAAATGCAGAGCAAAGACATTTCTCCCAGAAACCTCTACACAACTCAGAAACATAGTCCACACATTGGTGAACACAATTTTCTCTGCACAATGAACTGGAGAACTAAATTTGGAATATAACAACTCTTAACAACTCTGAACAACATATCCAAACTACAAAGATAGATCTTCAACATAGAGATAATGTGGAGAAAAAGAATAACACTACTCTATAAGATAAAATGCTACTTCAACACATTGTTTCCTTTATTAATCAAATTTTCTCAAAAGCACTTGGAATCTAACCAACAAAAACATATTCCTAACAACTTCAACATCTCTTCAAGGCAACCACATTATCTTCAGCACAACAACTCAACCAAATAGCTCACACCATTGCAACAACCTCATCTCAAAGATAGTATCCACTCAACACTAACTACTCATATTCTTGCACCATAAGCAACTCAAACAAATGACATAGTTGACACCAATAACAACACAAGCTTGTTGACATCAATGACAACACCGATTATACATACTTGCAACAATCTCCCTCTTTGTCATTGATGGCAATACATAATGTGAGAAAACATCAAGACACAACTCTGCACCAAACTTCTTTTCTTTCTTACTCTTCCCCTTTCTTTCTTTCTTTCTTTCTTTTACAACTCACACTCTCTTCTCTAACCATTGACTCTCTTTTTTTTAACATTTCTCTCTCTCCTCCTTTGACATCAATGGCAAAGGGATACAGATCTCACTTTCAATCTTACTTTTAGACAACTGCTCAACCTTGTATCTGCTTACTACTATTCTACAACATCATTTATTTTACTGCTATGCATGCTCCCCCTTAGAAGTAACCAACATTAGAACTTACTCCCCCTGACAGCAACAACCATCACAACCAGTACTTGCTCCCCCTGAGAGGTAGCCTCCAACATCAATCCAGAATAAGAAATGAAACTGGAACTCCAATAGATTGTTGCATCTCCCTATGCATCTAGTTCAAAGAATGAGAGGCAATAACCCCTAACTTCTCTTGGAGATACTCAAATGTATCCTTAGGAAAAGCCTTGGCGAATATGTCAGCAACTTGATCCTTTGTAGGCACATACTCAAGCTTCACTTCATTCTCTGCAACATTCTCTCTCAGAAAGTGATATCGGATTGAGATATGTTTTGTCCTTGAGTGCATCATTGGATTCTTTGAAATGTTAATAGCACTAGTATTATCACAAAAGATAGGAATTGGCTCATCACATACAGCTAATATCCTTCAAAGTTTGCTTAATCCACAACACTTGTGTGTAAAACGATGTTGCAGCAATATATTCTGCCTCTATAGTAGATAAAGATACTGAATTTTGCTTCTTACTTAGCCATGACACCACTCTGTCTCCAAGAAAGAATGCACCGCCACTTGTACTTTTCTTGTTATCAACACATCCAGCCCAATCTACATCTGTGTAAGCACTTAGAGTAAAGTCATTATCCTTTGGATACTACAAACCATGATCCAAAGTGCCCTTTAAATATCTAAATATCCTCTTCACTGTTGCAACATGTGACTCTCTAAGATCTTCTTGAAATCTAGCCACAAGACAAACTGCATGAATAATATCTGGTCTAGTAGTAGTTAAGTATAACAATCCTCCAATCATTGACCTATATCTGCTCTGATTAGCCTTAGGTGATTCATCATTCTTGCTAATCTTGCAACCAGTTGTCATAGGAATGCATACTGGTTTAGAATCTTCCATTCCAAACTTCTTTAACATTTCCTTGACATACTTTGATTATGAAATGAAAATACCTTTATCTGTCTGATTGATCTATAGCCCAAGGAAGAAGTTTATTTCTCCACACATTGACCTCTCAAATTCTTTCTACATCTCATCTGCAAAGCTCTTACACATACCTTCATTTCCTCCAAATATTATATCATCCACATATACTTCAACAATCAAAATTTGATCTTCTCCTGCTTTGATGTACAAATTTCTATTTGCGGAGCCTTTATTGAATCCTTGTTGTAATAGATACCTATCTAACCTTGCATACCAAGCTCTAGGAGCTTGTTTCAATCCATATAGTGCCTTCTTCAATCTGCAGACCATGTTAGGTTCATCTAAAAATTGAAATCCATCATGTTGTTCTATGTATACTTCTTCCAACTCACCATTCAAGAAAGTAGACTTCATATCCATTTGATAGACTTTGAAATCCTTATGTGCTGGAAAAGTCAAAAAGACTCTGATGGCCTCCATTCTTTCCACTGGAGCATAAGTTTCCTCATAGTATATTCCTTCTACTTGTGAGTAACCTTTACACACAAACCTTGCCTTGTTTCTTACCACTTCTCCATTCTCATTTAGTTTGTTCTGGAATACCCACTTAGTTTCAATCACATTTTTGTTTGTTGGTCTTGGGACAAGTTCCCAAGTCTTATTCTTTTCAATCTGCATTAGTTCTTCTTTCATAGCCTTGATCCAATACTCATCCCTTCATACTTTAATCATTGTTTTAGGTTCAACTGTAGAGAGTAAACATAGATTTACCTATTCTTCAATAGCTTTCCTTCTTGTCAGCACACCTTTGTTCTTGTCACCAATGATTTGATCTTCAGAATGATACTTTTGCACATACTTCGGAGTTTTAGGAGTCTTTTCTAGAGCTTCTTCTTCTTCAATCTGTGCTTCCTTTTCATCAATATTTTCTCCTCTGCAAGATGACTCATCTGATTCATATCCATCAACTTCTTAATTCTTTTGTAGATCTTCATCAACTTTGACATTTTCACTCTCAACAATCCTTCTCAACCTCTTGTTGTAGCACCGGTAAGCTTTGCTTTTAGTAGAATACCCAAGGAAGATACCTTCATCAAACCTTGCATCAAACTTTCCTAGATTTTCTTCATCCCTTCTGATATAACATTTTCTTCCAAAACTCTGAAGTACTTGGCAGTCAGAGTCCTTCCATACCATAACTCATAAGGTGTCTTTTTACAATTTGCTCTTGCCTGCACTCTATTCAGTATGTTAACAACAATATGAATTTCTTCTCTCTAGTAGACCTTCGGTAGGTTTGCTTCTTTTATCATTGTCCTTGCAGCTTCTTGAACAGTCCTATTCTTTCTTTCAACCACTCCATTCTGCTGAGGAGCCCTAAGGGCAAATAAGTGCCTCTTTATTCCATGATTCTCACAGAACAAGTTAAACTCATTGGAAGTGAACTCTCCACCTCTGTCAGACCTCAAACATTTAATTGTCATATCCATTTCATTCTCAACCATGAATTTGAATGCTTTGAACTTATCTCGGGCTTCATATTTTTCTTTAAGAAAAGTAACCCATGTCATCCTAGAATAATCATCAATCAATAGCATGAAATATTTCTCACCTTGAAAACCCCTTACCTTGGTAGGACCACAAAGATTTATATGCACCAATTCCAACAGTCTAGTAGAAGATTGATCCTTGACTTTGAAAATTCTTCTTGATTGCTTTCCAATCTGACATTCCTTGCAGACAACATTGACGGGCTTTGTAATCTTTGGTAGATCTCTCACGGCTTGAGCTGAACTTATCCTTACCAGTGTATCAAAATTGATGTGACACAATCTTTTATGCCATAGACAAATTTCATTGATCTAAGTCATGAAGCAATAGCCACCACCACCTTTGAGATGATATACATTTCCATCTGTCCTCTTTCCAACATCTACCATAGTTTTGGAATCTTTTCTAATCTCACAACCACCATCCTAAAACACAAGATTGTATCCTTTGCTACACATTTGTCCAACACTCAATAGGTTATGCTTTAAACCCTTAACATAAAGAACATCATCAGTATTATGCTTGCCATCAAAACTAATTGAGCCTCTTCCACATATCTGAGTAGCTCTATCATCACCAAATCTGACTAATCCTCCATCATTTTTTTCAAGTTTAACAAATTCACTTTTATCATCGGTCATATGATTTGAGCATCCACTGTCAATGACCCAAAGGTCATTTTCCTGTGTAGTATGAAAAACAGATATCAAAGTGCTTTCAACATTAAGACCTACTTCTAGAGCCTTTTCCTTCACACATTTCCCAGAGTTAGTAGAAACAATATTATCTCTTAAAGCTATGAACAAACATTCATTATCCTCATCATTCTCAAAATCAGATTCATCATTAGATATACCTGCATCCTCTCTAACATAGTAGCTTTTCTTAGGCACTTTACTTTTGTTCTCCCTATTCTTGCTCCTCAAAATTCTTTCCAGACATCTTGAAGCATAATGACCTATCTTGCCACAACTAAAACACTTGAAAGACAACTTACCACTATACTTACCAATAGACAATTTCATTCTTCTTGCAAAATTAGCTTCCAAATCATTTGTATCCTCCTAATCTGATTCCCCAATCTTCTCAGATTTGCCAGCCATGAAAGCAGTCTCAACCTTTGCACTACTTGTACCAAATTCTCTTATTTCAAAAGCAGTTAAGGTGCCAAGCAACTGATCTTTGGTAAACTGATTCAGATTTTGTAATTCTTCTATAGCAGAAACCTTATGACTGTAAGCTTTAGGAAGAGTTTTGAGTATCTTCAATATCACTTCTTTTTCATCCATTTTTCCACCAAGACCTTTGATACCATTGATAGCTTCATCCACCCTCTGTAAGTAGCTTGTAATGTTTTCATCTTCAGACATTCGCATGGTCTCAAACATGAGCTTAAAATTATGCATTTTAGCTTGCTTGACCTTATCATCTCCTTCATGAATACTTTCTAAATTTTTCTAGATTTCTTTAGCAAATTTCAAATCCATGACTTTCACCAATTCAAAATTAGAAAGACCACTTAAAAGAGCATACATTTCTTTACCATTAATTTCATAGGCCCTGACCTCCTCTGTAGTACTCAGACCATTTTCAGGCATAGTATATTGAGTCATTGCAGACTTCCAGATGTCGTATTCAAGAGAAACCAGATAACCTTCCATCCTTATTTTCCAGAAAGCATTGTAAGATCCATCAAATATGGGAACATCCTTCTTGTGTGCCATCCCAGATCTACGTCAAGCGGTTAAGCTCTCTTCCAAGGAAGTTGGCTCTAATACCAATTATTGAATGCACAAGACAACTGAGAGGGGGGTGAATCATTTGTAGCTTAAAATTTCAAAAACCCTCACACACGTTTAGATCCCCATAGATTCAATTAACCCTTAAACTATTATGATGATTAAGCATGAAAAGAAAATAACAGAAACTGAATCAAATCAATATCAAACACAAGAGAACACCAGATTTACCTGAAAAACCCAAGAAGGGAAAAATCACGATGAGGATTAGCTCACAATATAAAGTAGTAATAACACCGAATTACAAAAGGCTCACTGCCAAAAGGCTCATTACCCAGAAGAAATGCTCACTGCCAAAGGGCTCACTGCCCAGAAGAAAGTCTCCCTGCCAAAGGGCTCACTAGCCAAAGAGAAAGAGAAAGAAGTGGCTCACTACCAAGATTTGAACTATTATTGTAACATCAAAAAATGTCCCCTTGGGGACTTTTCCCTCATAAGGTTTAGCTCCTGAGTCTTTTGTATGAATTTAGGACATCTTACTTCATAATTTGGCATCCCGATGGAATGACCCCTAGGTAACATGACAAATGGGACCTAGGAGGACCCCTTGAGCTTAACCCTACCCAAAATAGGGGGGAGGACTTGGGCACCCATGCCCTAGTCCTGCCCTATTTTGGGGTAGTCCCAAATTTGAAGTGTCAATTTATGACCGTTATTTGGGTCCTATGCCGACACGGTAAGTTTGAATTTATGAAATCTTGGCGGGAGTGTTTGTAGTTGCATATAAAAGCATGTTTAGGCATTCATTTGTAAACTAGATGGCAATTGTGAACTTTAGGCATTCTCAAGGTGATTCAAGGCTTTCATTGTGTTGCAAGAGCAGATTTGTGTGGTTTATGTGTTTGTGTTTGCAGATTTGAGTATCCATTTCATCATGGAATTAAGAGCATCTTCCTCCATGAGATCTTCACTACAAGGTGACATTATATTGTGTTTTCATCATCATTTCCTTTGGTTTTTGCCTCTACCTCATAAGGGCATGCACTCTCTATCTGACAATGATGTTCAGAGACTTAGTGTCCTCCAGGGCTTGACTGAGGCAAGCCTCTAAACATTACAACCCCCTCCCAAAGTTTTCATGGTTGCAGGTTACAGGTTGCGGAGCTGGGCAAAGTGAAGTTGCAAGAAGGTATCTTGAAGTGTTAGAATTGCAGAACAGAAGGAAAAATAGCACCCTGGACTTGGGCGCCCGCTCATTAGTCCTCCAACTTTCGTGACGAGAAAATCTCTGGAACAGCAGGGAAGAGTTGTAGACTGAGTTTCCAGATCTTGACAGAAACTAGGGCCTTGGAATTGGGCGCCCGCTCCTGTGTCCCTAACTTTTCTGTCTCAGAGCCCCGAAAATAGGTACTCTATGATTTGATATTTTACTTCCCTCTGCAAGAGCTTTTTTTGTTATTCTTCTGTTTACAGTCATATTTGTGAAATTAGGGTTTTAATGGTTAATTGAGCATAGGAGAAGGAAAATTGATAATTAAAAACCCTAATCCAAGCTTCTCTACATCTCACAGTGATCTACGGTATGATAGTGTATTGCCACTCGACCCTAGATCCTTGAATGTATAGGGTGAAAGGAGGATTCAAACATCTAAACACTTAAACATTGGACAATCCCAATTTTACCCTAAACATTTTGGTGAACCCATGTTTTTGGACTTAAATTGCAAATTTTTGAGTGTGTGTCTTCAGATTTGGATTGATTTCATTCATTCATAATGTCTTTCATCTTATTGCATTGAGAAAATTACAAAAAAATTAAAAAATTTGCAAAAGTTTGAAAACTTAGCTTGCATTTTCATATAGATTACTAAATTGCATCAATTCTTTCTAAATTTCCCTAATTCATGATTTTTGCATCAGATCTGATATAAACTACAAAAAAATACAAAAAATCAATAATTTACATTGCATTTTTATCATTAATTTGCTAGGCTTTAGTAGAAATTTTGACAATTTCCATATAACCTAGTAATTCCAAAATCTAGGGTTAGTAGGCAAAATCTTCTTTCAGATTTTTATACTGATTTTAGAGGATCATTAAAATTTTCATTTGTCTTTATTCTTGCATTTTAGTGTAAATTTGCATTTAGATTTTAAATATTTGCATTTTTGCATTAAAAAATTTCAACAAAAAACTAGCAATTTTCATGCATTTTCATTAGATTTGCATTGGCATTTTGCATATTAAAGATTGGAATTCATTTTCAGATCTAAGAACATTTAATTTTCATCATAAATCAGACTTTAAAACATTCATATAACATTTTGTGCCAAGATCTCAAACCTAGGGCTTTAAAAACAACGATTTTCACTAGATTTGGCCTTATCGACTCTCTAAATTTGCACCATAGGCATGTTGTGAAGGGTATTTTTGCATTACTTTGTTGTTATTAGGATATTTATTTTCTTCCCCTCCTAAAAATATTCACAACACCCTTTTAACGGGCTTTTGTATTGAAAATTTGGTGAAAAACTACACATTTTGACTATTTTTGCCCTAGGGTTTGACCTAGTTTGCACTCCAATCATGTTGTGATCAATTTTATGAATTGAGGTGACTGATATTATTGATTTTATTTTCTAATCTTCCTTAAATTCATTACAACACCTCTTTTTCTAGGTCTTGGAGTTAAAAAACCGTGAAAATAGCCTATTTTAGCTATATTTTCACTAGGGTTCGACCTTAAGTGGCACTAAAAGTGTGTTGTGTTGGGAATTTTGACATTAATTGGCTGTTATTACTGATATAATTTTCTTTCCATCATCACTTTCCTCACAACACCCTTGGCCATGCTCGTTTGCATTGAAATTTGGTGAAAAAGTGACATATTTTAGCATATTTTCATTTGTCGTCATCTTAGATTTGTGTCAAGAGTGTGTTGTGAAGGATCATATTGCTATATTATACTGATATCAGACATATAATTTTCTTCCCTTGACTAAAATCCTTACAACACCCTTTGTTTCACTTATTTGCACTAAAAAAAAGTACAAAAAATTAAGCATTTTAGGTCATTTTTGCATATAGTTTTGCACTTGTCTCTTGCATACTTTTGAAAAGCTCTTAAAATATGATTTTGCATTGATGTTACAATACATTTCATTATGGAATCTTCATCTCATTTCTCTTTGGTATCTTTACATGCATATATAAAAAACTTCGAGAGTTTCTACAAATTTCTTAATATGAATCCTCATGTGCTCACTTATTTACAAGCTATGTATCACAAGGATATATTTAAATGCTCCTCATTTGAAATCCTTGACTATGTATCTAATTTTGACTTCACTTCTCTCATGAATACATACCCATGGGTCATAGGAGATTTGACAAAACACATTGAGAATGATGAGAGTGAAAGTTCTCTTAATGCTATGTGTATGTAGCAATATAAATTTCTATCAAAAAGGTAAGAAACTATTGCAAACCCTAGAAACTTATATCAAATGCACCACCAAATAGATCAAAAGATATGATAAAATAAATGTTACAAAACACGCTTAAAAATGTGGTTGCTTAGATAATTGCATAACTCTACGATAGTTTCTCCAGGGGAAAGTGAATGAAAGACAAGGGTTCATTTTATAAAGTTTAGGTAAAAGTGGTTTAGGTAGTTAAACCATAAATTGGTTGAACGATGAGAGGTTGGTGTTTTAACAGGTTTTCATTTATTTTTTACGAATAGGTTTAGATTAGGTTTAGGTTAATAATAAATTAAATTTATTAAATTTAATTTATTATTAACGAGAGGTTTATAGGTTATTATTTACGAGATATGGTAAAAATGAAAGATTAATTAATTAATTAAAATTAATTAAATCTTTGGATTTGGGGTAACTTATGGATAAATGGAAATAATGGAAATTTAATTAATTAATTAAATGTCATAGAAGGGAGGACTTAGGAAATTTATCAATTGGTCAATTTTTAATGTCTACATTTTGCCCCTCTTTGAGACGATGTTGCCAAGCAATGTCGTTTCAAAGAAGACTAAAACATAGGTTTTTTATTTGGATTGGATTTGATAAGGTTGGATAGGATGGAGCTCATAAAAATGAGGGATTGGTAGATGATGCCCCCTTAAGAGGATATGCAGGAACAAAGGACATGGATAGGCTCTTCAAACATGAAAGGAGGGGAAGAAGATGGATAGGCTCTTGAAAAAGGGAAGGAGGGGAAGGAGATGGAGTTATGCGGAGTAAACTTTGAGCAACCTGATGTTTGATATAGCACCTGACGTTATGCACCAAGGTATAAGGGCCAAGGTGATGATGTGTCATGTGCACCCAGCGTAATACAACCTTGTCTAACATATGAGGAAGTAAACTAAGTCCTAATGCAGAAAGGGCATGATATGAATTTAAATGCAAAGAATAATGCAAAAAGCTATTCCAACATACACAAGATATGAATATTAGCTGGAATGATATAGATGTGATTCAAATTCAAGATGAAATGATGACACACACAAGCAAGCAAGCGAGCATGCACAAATGATTCAAAGACAAACAAGGTGTTGCCCCTGTCAAGCTGAAAACTGATGATCGGTTGGATTGATTGATGTTGATAATGATGATGATTGATTGACAACATTGTTGATGTGGGAACGATTTATCCCGAGAACAACGTGAGGATTATGTTGTTGATATGGGAACGATATATCCTGAGAACAACACTAGGATTGGGAACGATATATCCCATTAATGATGATGATTGATTGATCAGGTGCACAACCAGGCTAGGAACCAAGACCATGGATGTAATTGGATAATTTGACTTGATTGATTGACTTGATTGGTATGGAGTAAGGATTACTTGCACGTGGATTATTGCTTGGATTGACTTGATTTGATGATTTGAAGGAAATGATTGATTGGAAGTATCGATTGGGTTATGATTTGAGTTGAATGACTTGAAGAATTGATGTGATCGGATTGAATGTGGATTGATTTTGTGTTGGATATTTGGTTTTTTTGTAAAGCACATAGATAATCACCTATGCATGATGCCTATTTGCCAGGTTTATCATGGTATTTATCCAAGGTGCCTGTTTACCAGGTTTTCCCCATTGGATGAAATGGTTTCTCTTTACTATTTTAATTTTTTTTATTTATTATTTTTTTTTTGTAGGGGATAGTCGGATGGAATAGATGGGGACTCAAGATTTTGTTCCCATAGAAATGTCCCAAGATGGATAACTCAGCCCATGTCAAATGTCGTTATGCTCATAGATGTTGGTAGGGAATTACATGAGAGGGTAATGGATTTTGATGTGGATTATGAAAGGTTCATGTAAGGAATGATAGGGGATAGGAGAGTATGATGTGGACGATGATGGAAGGATAGTGGATGAGGATGGAGTTAAAGAGATAGATATGGCTTATGCAAAAGCATGGACCATAGGATTATGATGGAATAAATAAGAAGGATAGTAGATGGAAGATGGGGAGATGGAGGTATGTGGGAATGCTGTGGAGTGGAAGGGAACCAAGACCAATGGTTGCACACACCGAATTGGATTTTGAAGCTTTTTATGGGAAGGGGGATTTGGGAGTAATGGAGATGTTCTCTTAGGGGTTTTCCTATTTAGGTCTTTAGGGACCCAAATCGACTTATGAATTTTAGTATTTTGCAATGGGGAATGGGATGTTTGGGATTTTAAGATTGTGGATGCTCCATTTGAATTGGGTGCTTTTTGCTTAGGGACCCAAACCATATTGGTTGTGAAATTATCTTTTTGAGATGTGGACTTGGGTAGCCCTTTCGAGTTTTGATTTTGCTTTGATTCTTTACATCGATGCCCTGTGGCATGAGGATTATTAGGATATTTGGCTTTATGGGTGGAGATATCCAAATTTTTATTTTTAAATCCCATGGGGATGTTTGGGATAGCTTCATGTTTATTCGATGTGTGCATTTGTTGATCATGATTAGGAATTGTAGGGGATTTATGGGAACGGGATGTATGAATGGATTTGTGGCTAAAGTGATAAGGAGATTGGAGGATGGGAATATTAGGAGTTGGAAGGAGTGGAGGTAAAGTGGATGGAGGGATGTTTGGAGTTGAAAGAAGTGGAGGTAAAGTGGATGGAGGAAGATGAATGGTCACATGCTTTTTGGGTTTGTAGGATAATGGAGGAGGAATGGAAACATATGTTTTATGGGTGCGATGAGGTGCACCTAGTTTGGGCTTAGATGGAGTGGATTTAAGAGGCAAAAATGTGGTACCAACATCTTGATATTGCTTACCTTGGGGTGTATATCCAAGGCCATATGAGCGTGGAGGGACTTTGACATGAATAGGCTCCAAAATACCTTGTTCATGAAGGCCTAAGCCTTTACCTTGATAGTTCATGTTTTGGAGTATGTGGTGGACAATGGGACTAGGTGTGCTTTGGGAACTAGACTTGAGCTCATTATTGGATGGAGAAGTGGTAGACAATGGTTTCTGCTCTCCCAGTGAAGAACATTCATGGATGAAAGTAGCCAGACTAATAGGATGTGATGGTGGATTTGAAATAGGATCAATATGAGATGGTGAAGGAGAAATAGGATCTTGTTTATGCTCATTATGCTCATGAAGATTCAATCTATTTGTTTGATTATCTATGTGCTTGTGGGGACCAAGTGTCTCATCAAGGGAAGTGGATATTGTGGGATGATGGATAGGAGTGGTGGAGGTTTCTTGAACATGGATAGTATTGGGACCATGAGTGGAAGGAGTGAGAAGCTCTTGATCACAAATAATATCTTGATCATAGAAAAGATATAGGTTATGAATAGGTCAAAAGGAAGGGTTTTGATCTTGATTTGGTAAGGAGAAAATTTGATCATGCTTTAGATTTGACACTTGACATAAATCTTGAGTTCGGATAGGAATGGAGGTTTCTTGGATAGATTCAATGTATGGTGGAGAGTGAATTGGGCTTATAGTAGGTGGATCTTCGAGAACATTTGTAGGTTCTTGCATACTTTCAAGGATATGCATTTGATGGCATAAGGGTGGTAGTTGATTCCTTGCTAGTATCCAACAGATCACATCCTTCATTAGTATATGGGTAAATGAACAATATAATGGATGGATAATGAGAGTGGAAGTTGTAGGATTAGAATGCAATGGAGGGATAATGGGATTAGGTATGATAGGAGTGGGATTAGGATTGAGTGGATGGACAAGAGGATTGGATATAATAGGATTGGGATTTGGGTTAGGTACGAGGATGATAGGATTGGTTGTGATAGGATCAAGACTTGGATTGGGCTTAGGTTGATGGATCATAGGATTGGGTGTAGGAAGAGTTGATGGTTTAGACTTTAAGTGTGGGGATTGGCTTAATGGATTAGGATTTTGAAGGTTGGAAGGATTATATGATGGAGGTTCTATAGGGATGGATGGATGAGGAGGACTAGTAGATGGATTGGTGTATGATTCCAAACTTGAGGTGGTATCTCCCTTGCCAAGAGTATCGTTGAGATGGCTTAAGGAGTCTTGATCTTGGTGTGAGGAATAACTAGTACTAACATGCTCATATTGTGGAGGATCTTGAGATGGATATTGAGGAATATTCGTGAGATTGGTTGATGTGGAGGGACTAGGTTGGCATGATGATGGGGGTGATGCATAGAATTTAGGTTGAACTTGCTGATGTTGTATGGATGATGGTGGTGAAGGTAACAAAGGGATTGATGAATGAGAAGGCTAGGGGGCTAATGGATTAGGATTGAAATTAGATGGAATTTGTTGTTGTTGCATGGATAAAGGTATGGTGGATGATGTGTTAAATGAAGGTTGTGGTTTTTGGGCTAAGATTTGTTGTTGTTGAAGGAGGGCTTTTTTTTTGGCTTTGTTGTTGAAGATATAAGTTGAGGGGACTTGGTATGTGTGAAGATGAATCATGGGTAGAGATTTGGACCTGTGAGGTTTGAGGTAAAGTTATTGTTGAATAGGTTTGGGGTATGGATGAGTTGGGTTGATATGAATGGTAGATTGGTTGTGATAAAGATTTGTATGAGGTGGATGGAGATGACTCATAGAGTTGGGGTGTTGATGTGGTAGGATGTTGAAATTGTGAAGATAATTATGATAGTTGTGCCAATTGAAATCTAAGATCAGCCTCTTGTTGTAGTGATTGAGTGAGTTATTATTGTAACTTAAGGACTTGGGGATTAATGGATGTTGAGGTTGAGACCTGGGTAGGATTATTGTGTTGTGAGGTTGATGGCATGGAAGGAAAATCTTGGGTTGTGTTGGGATGAAAAAAATGATCTTATGGATAATGATCATCATATATATGTCAAGGCTCTTGTATTTCCTCATATTCTTGAGATGATAGTGATGTTGGTGGAGGCCAATATGGGGAGATATATGGTTCATGGGTATCGAAATATGTATCATGATCTACCAAATTCTCATCATTATTAGAGCTAGGAGGGCCTCCGCAAAGTATGGGTTTTGGTTTTAGATTTGGGGAAATAAATGGTTCATGGGTATTGAAATATGCATCATGATCTACCAAATTCTCATCATTATTATATCTAGGAGGGCCTCCGTGAAGTGTGAGTTTTGGTTTTGGATTTGTCCTAGATTTGTTGATGGTCACAACCATTTTGACGAATAAGGATTGGACTAGGTGGGAAATGTATGGATTAATTGAAAGAGCTCCTTAGGATTCAAAGTGACAAGGTTCCACTTGAGATGTGACACGAAAAGATGATAGGTTCTCAATTCTGAAAGCCAAGTTGATGATATAGGAGACACGTTGTAGTGATGATGATGATCAGGCACACACAATCATATAAGACACACGACAATTTGATTGGTTGTTTTTTATGACACTTTGATGTTTTGCAAACACTTGTAAACATGCATGATCCTAGGCTAGGCAAGGACAATACTTGTTGAGTTCCCACTTGGTTTTACCCAGCCACACCTACTTATGGTGTATAGCTCTAGGAACTTGGGGCACGGGCTCCCCCTTACAGTACACTCACTTCTTCTAGGTCCTAGGACGTGCAGATCCTAAGGTACCTTGCTATCTCTGCCATAAGTCATGAAAATGTGGGATGGCTATTAGAGTTCTCTCCTGTATTAACAAGTAGAGGGTTTTTTGGCCACTAAACAAAGGTTCATAGTGAATGGCCATGGGACTGGCACCCCATGAGCATCCAGCAAGCCACTTAATGCTCTAACTAACCCTACTAGGAGTTTAATATACACTAAGATACACCTCCTTTCGAGCTAGCACTGTATAGTGAGCGCTAATACCAGTTAGACTTGACTTTTGCCTTATCCTTAATTTATATAGCAGGCTGGACGAAAGTCCTACTTGGGGTTGCAAGTGAGTTCTCCTTTTGGATGTGTCTCAAGAGCAGGCCCACTCTAAAGGGTAACAAAAGCAAGGAAACACGTTGTTTTGATCTTCTAGATCGCACGAAATGCAAGGAGAGAGCATACACAATGCCTTTGCCTCACACTCACATGGGGTTCATTTTAATTCCAAATCCAAATGTGTGGGTGGTTATACAAAATGTCAAAGAAATGCTTTTGATTCTCAAGATCGTCGAGTGGTGCAAGAGAAGAGCATACACATTCAATGACAAAAATGCAAACCACAAGACATGGCAAACACTTATTAATTTTAACCCTTGCGTATGATGTGATCTAATCTATAAAAAAAAAGACACAATGTTCCAACATTAGATTCTCTGACAATCAAGTCTGCAACACACTAATTAGTAGTTTGCAAAATAGTCTTTGACAAGCATAAAGTTGCAATGAAAACGTTAGAATAAGACCAAAAAATCCAGAAATTTGGAGATGAATTTGAGAAAATGGATTATACTACTATGAAGTTCTCTGAATCCCCTTTCCGATGCCTATAAAAACATGAAAATCGGATAAGAAATGCAAAAGTTATGCCTGTTAGAGAAAAACAGCCTCCAAGGGCTAAAAATGGGCACTCTGATAGTTTACAAATTTTGTGTTTCTGTGTTTGGAAATTTTATATCCAGGTCATATGCAAATTATTTCCCTAATAGTTATGTTTTTGAGGAGTGATATTTGTATGAGGCCGTTGCAGTTTAAACAAGTGTTTTGCTCCATGAAAACCAATAGCTATCCTTGGACCCTGCAATCACAACTCAACATCAAACCATGCAATTGAATGAAAAGAGTTTCGCAATGAAAATATACACCAACAAGTTTATGATAGTTTCTAGCATGAATTTACCAACGAGTTTATAATAGTTTCTGGTATGAATTTATTTTACAAGTGAGACAATTCTGAGCACTATAACCTTCAAATATAAACCACAATGTCAACTAATACTTGCACACATAAGATCTTAAAAGGGTACACTGAGAAGAACAATCAACAGGTTCAAAAAATTGTCCAGCATTAAGCTTTTTCTTTACAACATAGTGGCTGATAAGAACAACCAAGAAGTTTAGACAAATTTTCAACTAATAAATGGCTGCAGGATATGAACAAACTAAGTTATTACCAGTCACTCGTGCCTGCAAAAAGGCTTCAAGGAATACATCGTTAGGAACAACTAACGAGTTTAGAAATATGTTGATAGGAGGAACCAACAATCTTATAAAAATTTTCCAATATGCCGCGTTTAACTTACTGCGTAAGAAAATTCTCATCAAGGAAGACGCGGATAGGAATAACTGGCAAGTCTAGGAAATTTGCAGGCGTTATTCGCACTTGCACCCATGAACGTCAAAAATGGCACTTTTGTAGCAAGCAATGGATACTGTGCCTTCCATCAATGTTGTGTGCGATTGATGGGGCGTGTTAATTACATTTTTTATTTCCTGTCCCAATGAATTTTCACAAACACTTGCGCCTAGAGAAGGTTCAAGAAATATGCCGATAAAAATCAATGCTTAATGAAATTGCAGCAAAACACGTTTTAGTTTTTGTTCTCAAAATTTTCTAATTTGATATGATCACCCCAAACAACAACCGACAAGTTCAAAAAAAATTCTAGTGCCAACTCTTTTGCAGTGTGAGACAATTCTCCTGCACTAATTTCAAAATCACACAAAAGTCTCTGTGCTGATTTTTAACCTAAACCATCAAAGATTTATGCTATTCCAGTTAGATTTGTACACACAATGAATGCCTATTAGCAATAAACTTATGGTCCTTAATAAGCCAGTTGCGCTTCTATACCTAACACAATGACCATAGCCTCTTTGAAATGGTAAGATATAATAGCAACCGCCCTAACCTTTAATACATTTAATGGGGAATGAACGCAGCAAGTTGAAGACAACTATAATAGTATGGACAATGATAACCAAATGTGAAGACCGTAGACTTATACCTAACACCTGAAACTTGCAGTTACAATGACTCTTTGAAGGACTGAGTAATAAAGAACCACCCAAAGATTTCAATAGATGCTAAATGTGGAAGATCAACAAGGCACATGGTCTATTTGAATGCAAATGATTCAAGATTTAATGCTAAACCCATAAGTAATCTATGATGAAGCAAGTGCCATCAATACAATCAAATGAGCAACAAGATTACCAGACTAATTAGGGTGTAATCCACTAGACAATACAACTTTTCAAAAATCTAAGATGCTGTATGTTTTTCTTGGCCTACGAGCTTCTCTAGAGTCAATGGAGAGATTAGGTTCAGTCCAGAAAAACTTTTGTGAAAATCAACCTTCAAGATCTTTCTAAAATGCATTTAAAACCTATAAAAATCTTCAATGGAAGCACTTTCCAAACAAGAAAAGTGCATGTTCATGTCAGGTTCACCATTGTATGCAGCAATATAAATTTCTATTAAAAAGGTAAGAAACTATTGCAAACCCTAGAAACTCATATCAAATGCACCACCAAATAGATCAAAAGATATGATAAAATAAATGTTACCAAACACGCTTAAATGGTTGCTCAAATAATTGCATAACTCCATGATAGTTTCTCCAAGGGAAAGTGAATGAAAGATAAGGGTTCATTTTATAAAGTTTGGGTAAAAGTGGTTTAGGCAGTTAAACCGTAAATTGGTTGAATGGTTGAATGGTGAGAGGTTGGTGTTTTAATGGGTTTTGATTTGGTTGGTGTTTTAAAGGGATTTGATTTATTTTTTACGAATAGGTTTAGGTTAGGTTTAGGTTAATAATAAATTAAAGTTATTAAATTTAATTTATTATTAACGAGAGGTTTATAGGTAAATAATAAATTAGTTTTAATTTATTATTTACGAGATATGGTAAAAGTGAAAGATTAATTAATTAATTAAAATTAATTAAATCTTTGAATTTGGGGTAACTTATGGATAAATGGAAATAATGGAAATTTAATTAATTAATTAAAATTAATTAAATGTCGTAGAAGGGAGGACTTAGGAAATTTATCAATTGGTCAATTTTTAATGTCTACACTATAGATTTAATAGCTAAAACATATGGTGATGATGATGATGATGATTCCATAAGTTATCCTCCTTCTCCTATAGTTGAAAGACCAAGAACATTAGATGAGAAGACTATGGATAGCCCTATCAATTATGTAACACCTAATCTTCCTATCAATATTGTACCTTCCTCTCATCCCACTACTCTCCCTAGCCAAGATGTAGCATTAGTGGATGAGAAAAGGTCTCTCACATTAAATCCTTTAGGGATGGATGTTGGGTGCAATCAAGAGGGAAACAATGTTAATTCAATCATCATTAATAGACCTTGTAGCAATATTCCTAAGATGATTGTCCGAGGGGCACCTAGTGCACCCTCTTGTGTAAAATCAGTAATTACTATTCAAGGTCGACCCCCAGATTACATCTATAAATATGCACAATAAATTGCTCAACTGAGTCAAGGTGTTCAAACTGTGTTCAACCACACCACAATGTGATTGCTCACACATACAACACCCGTAATAACAAGCAAAGTAACCAAGCACCGCATGTGCCTGTCTCTCTTCCATGTTCTCAATCTATGCTCCCTCCACCACCTCGCCTTACTCATAAAAGTGGTCATGAATATGATCTTGTCGAACAGCTTCGCGCTACTCCGGCTAAGATCTCTCTTTGGAATTTAATACAAACATCGCCTACATATCATGGAATGCTCCAAGAAGCTTTACAGAAGGTGATTGTCCCACCTACTACTAAGCCTAATGATGTAGCAGTCGTATTGGATAGTATGCATGCGACAAAAATGGATATACTCTTTCAACCACATGAATTACCATCAGTAGAAGTTCAAAACCAATATGATCCTCTCATTATCTTTGTCACAATAAACAAATCATTGGTTAAGAGAATTATGATTGATAATGGATCGGCTCTTAATGTTTGTAGTGTTGACCTACTACACAAAATCAAGGTTCACACATCACAAATCACACCAAATGGCATTAGCATTCGTGGCTTTGATAATGTTGGACGAGAATCCGTGGGCACTATAACTTTACCTATACAAGTAGGACCTGTGCTTGTGCCTACCCTGATTCATGTCATGCCTTGTTCTTTACCTTACAACATGATTCTTGGTAGACCTTGGATTCATGCATTGGGGGCAGTCCCTTCCACTCTACATCATTTAATCAAATTTATATTCAAAGGTAAACTTCATATTATTCATGCTGATCCTAAACTACATAACTGTTTACACATTGAAATGCAAAAACTAGTTTACAATCATATGAGCTTAAACAATTTGCGAGGTGATCCATCAATGACTAATGTTGTGCAAGACTCTCAACCATCAAATGCACTTGTTGATGATGATTGGGGTTCATTAGATTTTAACCCTTGCAGTACAGGGGAATACAAATTTAATAAACCTGACATATCAAAAGTTGCATTGATCTCGTCTAAACAATCTTTTGAAACATCTCAGAAAAATAAAGTTTCCTTGGTTGAAAATAAAGACAATACCCTCACCTATACTACAAATTATGATACCTATGAGGCTTCATCTTCTTCTAAAGAAATGGACTCTCTATATGGTCATGGATTTCAAATCTTGTACAAAAGTAATGACTATGTAGGCAATGGTTGCGATGTAAATCAACAAGGAATTAGAGTACCTTTAGAAGTTGTTGGGATTAATTACATAACTGGTATAGGACACCGCTCTTTGAAATCCACCAAAGCCTCTTGTCATCCTAAACTTAATGTTAATACAATATTAGAACAACATGAGAGATATCCTAAATGTGTATGTTCTTAACGATGGTGCTACCAAGTATTTCTAACCCTTTATTTCTCTCATGATGTGTTTCCCCCGTGATGTGTTACGTGTTGTTTAGGCCTCCTGGGATGACCTCGGATTCTCCCATAAGGTCTGGGATACCAAGAGACTGCCTCTGTTGTGACCTTATTCTATTTGTATCATCATTCTTCTAAATTGCCTCTCTCTGATTTCATTGTTGTTTGTTGTGTCTTATGGACATAGCGTTGTAGTTGGTGACTTGGGGGCACCCTCCTACGTGACTGTCCCTAAGATGCTTGTTTCTCCTCTCTTATTTATTGTTTCCCTTCCTCTAGTGTTTCTATCTAGCAGGCAGATGACAACAAACATTTATACTAATGCAGACCTAGTGTCCCTTTCAAGAGCAATCAAAAAATGGACTTAGTTCCTAATATGATGATTGGGGTTGTATATCTTATCGACGCTTGGCTAGTAGAAGCACTCTGTGCTTTCTGGGTAGTGATTTTGATGATGTTTCTATCGCATTTACAAACCTTAACAATACTGTTGCTCTGTGCACCTTTGTTTGTCTTTAAATCTAGCCTTGGTGGTACTCGATTTGGAGAGCTTCATGATATAGCCCCACAGTTATCCTCAAACTCTAAATTCATTGTATAACCTTGGCTCTTTGTGTGGTTATTCATATGCATTGATGTTATTATTTATCATGATGTTGTAGACACTAAAATGTTTCTTGCAAGGATGTGTTTGTGGGAACATTTGACGATCGTAAAGTACATGTCACCTCCAAGGGGCATGGGCTTTGCGAAAGTCTATGTTCCCTTGTGTGTTTTCTTCCTACCTTAATTTGCTTGATATCGATACTTAATATCAACCACCTTAAGGTGGGGGCATATATAAGGTAAACTGTCTATTCTAGATGCTAGTAAAGTGTCTTTGAACAATCTTGCAATCTTGAAATCTATTGTGTATACCTCCTTTTCACCGTAAGGCATCTCTGTGATGCGGGTGGGGTTGTATACTTTTGAGCTCATACCTCCTTTTCACCGTAAGGTGTCTCTGTGACACAGGTGGGGTGGTGTGGCATGCTTCCTTTCACTATAAGGCGTCTCTGTGACGTGGGTGGGGTTGCATTTTCAAAAGTCCTCTGCGGAGGCGGGGAGCGGTTCTATGACTAACTCAACCCTTAAGCGTGTCTTCGGCAATTGTTGTGGCGAAGCCCAATCATCAGTGTGTACCTATAATGTGCCTGAGATGGTGTTGGACCTAGAAATAGGAACACTCCATCGCTTATCTACCGTGTTTTCTCCGTGTCTTCAAGTATGTGTTTGGCATGCTTTCTTTGTTTGGTGTGTCTATTGCCCCATATGCAGTTTGCATTTTGGGAGGTTTTGCGTGTGTTGCCCCATATATGTAGTTTAAAGACCAGCGCGATGAGTGCTTCCTGCATTATGGGAGGTTTGTTTACTTTCTAGTACTTGCATCTGCATTTTATATACATGAGAAAAAAAAAGATGTCATTTCTGTCTTCCATGCATTAATGTGTCTTCTATGCATTTACTATCTTCTCCATGTTTTGCGTGACTGTAACTGTCTTCTCCATATTTTGCATGCCTGTTACTGTCTTCCATGTGATTGGTGTGTCTTCTCCATGCTTGGCATATTTGTTGTGTTTGTGACCATACTTTAATGCATGTATTGGCCTTGTGTTTATACATACATTAAAGTGGGGGCTAAATGTAACGTCAGAAAATGTCCCCTTGGGGGCTTTTCCCTCATAAGGTTTAGCTCCTGGGTCTTTTGCATGCATTTAGGACATCTTACTTCATAATTTGGCATCCTAATGGAATGAGCCCTAGGTAACATGACAAATGAAACCTAGGAGGACCCCTTGAGCTTAACCCTGCCCAAAATAGGGGGAAGGACTTGGGCATCCGCGCCCTAGTCCTACCCTATTTTGGGGCAGTCCCAAATTTGAAGTGTTAGTTTATGACCATTATTTGGGTCCTATGCCGACACGGTAAGTTTGAATTTACGAAATCTTGGCGGGAGTGTTTGTAGTTGCATATAAAAGCATGTTTAGGCATTGATTTGTAAACTAGATGGCAATTGTGAACTTTAGGCATTCTCAAGGTGATTCAAGGCTTTCATTATGTTGCAAGAGCATATTTGTGTGGTTTATGTGTTTGTGTTTACAGATTTGAGCATCCATTTCATCATGGAATGAAGAGCATCTTCCTCCATGAGATCTTCACTACAAGGTGACATTATATTGTGTTTTCATCATCATTTCCTTTGGTTTTTGCCTTTGCCTCATAAGGGCACGCACTCTCTATCTGACAATGGTGTTCAGAGGCTTAAGTGTCCTCCAGGGCTTGACTGAGGCAAGCCTCTAAACACCACAACCCCCTCCCAAAGTTTTCATGGTTGTAGGTTACAGGTTGCGGAGCTGGGCAAAGTGAAGTTGCAGGAAGGTATCTTGAAGTGTCAGAATTGCAGAATAGAAGGAAAAATAGCACCCTAGACTTGGACGTCCACTCATTAGTCCTCCAACTTCCGTGATGGGAAAATCTCCAGAACAACAAGGAAGAGTTGTAGACTGAGTTTCCAGATCTTGACAGAAACTAGGGCCTTGGACTTGGGTGCCCGCTCCTGTGCCCCTGACTTTTCCACCTCAGAGCCCTGAAAATAGGTACTCTATGATTTGATATTTTACTTCCATCTGCAAGAGCTTTTTCTATTATTCTTATGTTTACAGTCATATTTGTGAAATTAGGGTTTTAATGGTTAATTGAGCATAGAAGGAAAATTGATAATTAAACACCCTAATCCAAGCTTCCCTACATCTCACAGCGATCTAGGGTATGATAGTGTATGGCCACTCGACCCTAGATCCTTGAATGTATAGGGTGAAAGGGGGATTCAAACATCTAAACACTTAAACATTGGTCAATCCCAATTTTGCCCTAAATAGTTATAATTACATCTGACTTATGCAAGAAGTACAGTTCCAATAAAGCTCAAAATATAGAACTAATATTCACCACAATACCAACATCACATTCACAACATCACTAAAAAATAGTAGACACCTTCTACTCACTGCATCCAATAATCTAACACATAAAGGCTTGTACTACTCCACACACTCAACCACACTATTACTCACATCACATCCATCATGTGCACACTCGATCACAATCCCTTGACACTAATTTATATTGTCATCAACCTTGAGAACATTCTCCAAGGTCAGCAAATCATCTTAACCCAAAAAATTCAAATTAGGTCTAGACCTAAGCATCCCCGTGGTGGAAAGGAATGAAGGTAGACCATAACACATCTTAGCTTGGACCTAAATCCATCCAAGTATGCTACTCCACACTTTCACAATCACCATTGAAGCAACTCCGTAATTAGTGTAAACACCCAAGGTTGGCCAAACTTGTGTTAACACAATGTTCTTTTAAGTACATGCTTCCTCAAACCCAAAAATGACTTGCAAACCACATGCAAGGCTTCACCACAATCTAGAGTATTCCATGAATATCTTGAAACATCCTAAAATCCAACAAATTCCTCTGCAAGAATTTTCACCTGCCGCACAACCTTATCTTGTTTATCCAGTATGCTCAACTATCACTATCATACACTGTATCTCCAGAAATCGACTTCCAAAGCACCAAACCATGAACAACTTCAATAGAAGAAAGATATACACCTTTTAAGCACAATTCTAGAACCGCAAGATCTGAAACTTATTTGTGGAGAAATGTGAAGCAAAGATATTTCTCCTAGACACCTCTGCACAACTCAGAAACACAGTCCACACACTGGTGAACACAATTTTCTCTACACAACGAACTGGAACACCAAATTTGGAATATAACAACTCTTAACACCTCTAAACAACATATCCAAACTGTAAAGATAGATCTTCAACATAGAGGAAATGTGGAGCAAAAGAATAACACTACTATGTAAGCTAAAATGCTACTTCAACACATTATTTCCTTTATTAATCAAATTTTCTCAAAAGCACTTGGAAGCTAACCAACAGAAACATATTCCTAACAACTTGAGCATCTCTTCAAGGAAACCACATCATCTTCAACACAACAACTCAACCAAATAGCTCACACAATTGCAACAACCTCATCTCAGAGACAATATCCACTCAACTAACTACTCATATTCTTGCACCATAAGCAACTCACACAAATGACACAGTTGACACCAATTGTTGGGATGAAATATTGTCCTCCTTTTATACTATTTCCATATGTTTTAAAGACCTTTTCTATATGGTTCTGCAAAGACTTCACATACATTATCTCTATTTTATGTTGTTTCATATATACTTTCCAAAGACTTTGACCCTATGCTAATAAATGAAATCAAGTGGTTATATTATCAAATGGATGATTTGAATTATTAATATGCATGAAATATAGATAAGATTTCATTAGTTTATTATGAGAGGTTGTTTTGTATATATGTTGGAATGATTAACCCTGTGCAGCTAGATAAAGAATCTAAGGAGGAGTAATTACAACAGGATTTAGAACAGAGGAATCAATGAGAATGTTGTCCAAGTGCCAGACATAGCGATCGGTGGAGATAGACGTGGTCATCATGGGAGAATAAACGCAGGTGAGAAAGAAGACTTATTCTAGGAGTCTCACCAAAGTTTATGAATCTTATTTATGAGCTGTTATGGTTAGAATTTATGTTTGGATAGGACTATGTTTCCTTTGTTCCAATTAATAAGTTAATCTCAAAAACAATATCCTAATGTCCATGAATGAATTGATGATCATAGTTAGTTAGAAGGTTGCATAAGACTCTCCCATCTTTATATAAGTTAGGAGATGAGTTCGTTGATTAAGTGGGGGTTGTTATGTTTTACTTTCCAAATAGCCGTTACTTTGTTACAATTATCAGTTATTCTAGACATGTTATAATTTTGAATAAAATCTGAAGAAGATTATATCTTTGATATGGTTTGAATTCGATTGTATGTTATGGAATGTGTGAAGATCTGAAGTAGATTTAATCTCTAGAAAAAGTGAGATAGTTCCCTGAGGTGGACACTCAAGGTACTAACTCTCACTTTGCATGTTTTCTTATTTATTCTTGCATTCTTAGTTAAACTGTTGCATTCCATCTTATGTGTTATATTGTGAAGCAAGGAAGAACTCTTGATTGATATTTCCAGTAATTGTGATTCATGAGTAGAGTGCACATTTTTAATCCTCTGGAGGTTAGTGTTAGCCTTTTCATCATTTTGAGTTGTTTAGATTAAAACTATAATTTTTTGTTAAATACAGTTATCTTCAGCTTCTACTAAAGGTACCCGTAGCAACTGGAAGTTTACACTATTTTTGTTGTTTTCCATTTCTGTGTACTGTTTTACATTTATGTGCTTTCTAGTAAGTAGGGCTGGACAAAATAAGAATTGTATAAGATTAACTTAGATTAGAAATGAGTCTTGAAGGCACAGATAATGCAGGCATCATCATAAGCTTACGCTCCTTGGTCGATAATTCAATGTAGGAATGCAATGATAGTGGACTATTCAGTTAGGTTAAACCCTGAATTTTATTTAAGTCTACAACACATTAGTTTTCCTCTACATTTTTGGCGTCGTTGCTGGGGATGGTGCTATCTTCATGATCTCATTTATTAGGTTTCACATGCTTTTATAGTTAAATCTTGATTTCAGTATTAGATTTCATGAATTCATTTTTCAAGAAACACTAGGCATTCTACTAACATTGTGCAGGGCCGCTGAAACATAAAGCTCAATTTACTATATGCAGAGGCAAAGAGATACTCGAGGTAGATTCCTCCCACCAACTTCTTAGAACAATGAGGGTACAGCTAATTTCAACAACTACACAATTGAAGTGCTGAAGGAGAGTTTCCTTTTACATCTTCATCAACACCCCCTACATCTCCATCAACTTCCTCTACTGCCACAGAGGGAACTTTCAGAACCATGGTAGATGCAGTAGAGGATTCTCTAGGACAAGCTACATTTGAATTCCCTATACCAGACCTAGCATGGGCAGCTACTCTGAAAAATATACCACCTTCTGCGTTGCCTATTTTCTATGGTTTGGTGACTGAAGATCCTGACACTTTCCTATTCGAGTTTGATGTTCTGTGTAGGAGTTATGATTATACCACTGATCCTTAAAGACTCAAGCTCTTCCCTGCTACCCTAAAAGATGTTGCTTTAAGATGGTTTATGGGACTAGGGAGAGATGCCATTCCAAACTGGGATACCATGAAGACAAAATTCCTGGCAAAATACAAAGACTACTGCAGAGGACATGATAGGAGGAAAGATGACATCTTTAGGATGTCACAGAAGGAGGATGAGCCCTTAGAGGAATATGCAAAGAGATTCAAATTTACCTTAAAGAAAAACTGTCAGAATAGGTTGTTTGAAGAATCATTAAAGCTGGTCTTTTTAAGAGGAGTCAATGATGATTGCATGGATTCCCTAAATCTCATTGGAACAAGGGATATCTCCCAACTACCCTTTGAGGATATTTGTATAGTTTCCAGGACCTACTCTAGGACTTTTTCCAGAAAACCCAGAGGAGAAAGAGTAGCCAATGCAGGCAAGGTAGCTAATGGAGTTTCTCAAGTAGAAATCAGTAACTTGCTAACCAATATGAAAGAAGATATCATTAGCCACATGGCTACACAGTTGGACACTCTTCACATCAAGAAGAAACAAGAAGAGGTAGATGCAATGCTCACTAAATACTGTCCCAACTGCAAACAAAGGAAAGCCAATTGTAAATGCAAGAGGGTGGCTAGTATCCAGCAAGAAAGGATTGAGAGACCAGAGTTACAGCAATTCAAAGGAGAGGATGGGTAATTATTCTTCATTGCTCAAAGAAGGCCATGGCAACAAAGACAAGGTATGCCTCATGATCCACTTAATTTATTCCCCCCTTTCCTGCTACAAATCAAAACTTCTCTGCTTGGAATGCTCAACAATGGTTCAGTAACCCAAATGCATGGCAAAATCCACAATTGCAAAATCCCCAATGGCCTACTCCACAAGCTAGTTGGAACCAACAACAACCTAACCCATGGCCACAGCAAAATTTCCAAGGACCTAACTATAATCCTTAGTGGCCTCCTCAGCAGAAACAATGGCAGCCTCAGTGGAACAAGGGCCAACAATGGCAGCAAAATGCACAATTTCAGCAACCTATGGTTCCATCTCAGCCATAGTAGCTATCCATAATGCCACCACCTCAAAACCCACCTCAAAATCCATCTCCTAGATCTACCCAAATCCCTGCCCAACCTACACCTAACCCTAACAACAAGCCTATTCAGCAGGCTTATACTAATGAGGTGATACAGTATCCCACCTATGGGGTGGAAGTGAGTAATGTTCATCTTAGATCAAGGAAACAACTTGCAGGACCTTCATCTCCCCAAATTACTGAGATTGAAGATGAAGAGCCCACCGACGAGACCCCAGATAAATAACCCTTCGAACCTGACTCAAACCAAGATGCCCAACCTACCTTGCAGCAGAAGTCTCCTCCTTTCCCTGAACATTTGGCTATGCAAAAACAACTAGCTCAAGCTGATACTGCCCTTCTTAGCCAGCTAAAAGATATCAGCATCAAGATTCCCTTAATCCAAGCTATCAAGGCTATTCCCATCTATACCAAAACTATTAGGGATCTTTGCATAAAGAGGCCAGGAAGGAAGAAAATAGACCCCCAGACAGTGCATGTGTTAGGTAATCTTGTTGATATCATGTTGGGTAATATAATTGTTCCAAAATATACACACCCAGGAAGTCCAGTGGTGGATGTCAAGATTAACGGGACTCTGATTAAGAACACTCTGATAGATTTAGGTGCTACTATTAATGTCATGACCAAGGAAACAATGCATATACTCCAACTGAACAATCTTAGGCCTACCCAGACAGTTCTTCAATTAGCTAATAGGTCTACAATCAAACCTAAAGGAGTCATAGAGGATTTGGTCATTACATTAGACTCTTGGGAGTATCCAACTGATTTCATAGTTTTACAGCCCAAAGTTAATCTTGTTGGTTATCCTCTTATACTAGGCAGACCATGGCTTGCCACTGCTGATGCATTTATAGGTTGTAGGTCTGGTAACATGATAATCTCTAATGTGACAGTGACCAAGAAACTGGTGTTTTATCCTCCAGCACAACCATACCATGAATTTGAGCAGACCATTTAGCCTTTCCAGGAAGAAGAGGACACTTACTCCTTGCAAACACTAATGACTATTGAATGCAGCCCCTTGTTAGATGTTCCAGATGAAGATGAACTAATTGCTCATGTCCTCCATAATGACTGTGGAAGGCATCCGCAGCAGCAGGATTGTCTATCTTGCTTGCAAGACCCTTTGAGCACCACAATACCAAGCGGTTCATCAAAAGAGGTGTCTCAAATATTTCATGCTTTATTACCTCAGCAATGCTTACCTGTGTTACCCAGCCTTGATTTGTCTTCTGTGCAAGAACTGTCCAAACAACTAGAAGTCAGACCAGGAAGGATGTTGAATATTAATAATGTCTTAACTAATGAACAACAGCACTCCTTGCATAGAGTTTTAAATGCACACTTAGCAGCATTTGCATGGGATTATAATGATATGAAAGGCATTGATCCTACCTTGTGCATGCATAAGATATACATAGATGATGGATACAGGCCCATCAGGCAGCAGCAAAGGCACATGAATCCAACCCTCAGGGAAATTGTTAAAACTAAGCTACATAAACTTTTGGATGCAGGCTTCATATACCCCATTTCAGACAGTGAATGGGTTTCACCATTGGTTATAGTTCCAAAGAAAGGAGGAAAGTGGAGGGTTTGTGTCGACTACAGAGAATTGAACACTGCCACCAGGAAATCACTTTCCATTGCCCTTCATTAACCAAGTTCTTGACTCACTAGCAGGCAAGAAATATTTTTCTTTCCTTGATGGTTTTAGTGGCTATAATCAGATTAAAATTGCTCCAGAAGATCAAGATAAGACAATGTTTACCTGCCCTTGGGGGACATATGCATACTCTGTCTTGCCCTTTGGCTTGTGCAACGCTCCAGCTACTTTTCGAAGAGAATTTTTAAGCATTTTCTCTAATTTTGCACATGACAGTATGGAGATTTATATGGATGACTTCACCATCTATAGTGACACATATGATGAAGCCCTACACAACTTGGAGAAGGTATTGAAAAGATGTACAGATCACAATCTCTCTTTGAGTAATGAAAAGTGTTTCCTTATGATGACACAAGGAATAGTTTTGGCGCACTTTATCTCAAGTGCTAGAATACAAGTGGATCCACAGAAAATTGAACTTATTTCCACCCTGCCTATTCCACAGAAGCAGAAAGATGTCAAGAGTTTCCTAGGACATGTAGGTTACTACAAAAGGTTCATTCAAGATTTTAGCAAAATTGTTGCACCTCTATTTACTCTATTAACAAAAGATAGTGAATTTGAGTGGACACCAGATTGTCAGACTTCTTTTGAAAAGCTAAAAACCTCCTTGACACAAGCTCCTATACTTAGAGGACCAAATTGGACCTTACCATTTCACATCCATACTGATGCATCAGATTTTGCAATTGGTGCAATTTTAGGCCAACAGGAAGGATCCAAGGAATATGCTATTTATTATGTCAGTAAGAATCTACAAGGAGCTGAATTGAATTATACAGTGACAGAGAAAGAGATGTTAGCAGTTGTTTACTCCATAAATAAGTTCAAGCACTACATAACTGGTTACAAGGTCTTCATCCATATAGATCATGTAGGCATTAGATACTTGATGAATAAACCCATAGTAGGTGGCAGACTTGTAAGATGGTTATTGTTGTTGCAAGAGTTTGATATTACAATTGTTGACAAACCAGGCAAAGCCAATGTTGTTGATTTTCTGTCTAGACTACCTACACAATCTTCAGATGGTGTGGTTGATGATTCTTTTCTTGATGAGCATTTATTTGCTCTCACTACATACACTCCATGGTATACAGATATAGCCAATTATTTGGTTACAAAGCAAATTCTAGGATATTTCTCTCCAAGGGAGAAGAGGTAGCTAGTGCATAAATGTTTCTCTTACTCTTGGATTTCTAGATTTCTATTCTACACTGGACCAGACAATATTATGTGAAGATGTATCAAGGAGGATGAAGTATTTGATGTAACGAAGGCTTCTCATGATGAGCCTTGTGGAGGACATTTTGCAGCTAAACGGACAGCCTTTAAAATCCTTACAACAGGTTATTACTGGCCAACGCTTCACAAGGATGTTGTCAAGTACACTAGGAGCTGTGATAGATGCCAGAGAATGGGGAGACCTACTAGAAGTGATGAGATGCCTTTACAGCCACAAATCTCACTAGCTCCTTTTGACAAGTGGGGTTTGGATTTTATGGGGCCTATATCTCCTTCATCCAACAACAAAGAATATATCCTGGTGTGTACAGATTACTTAGCTAAATGGGTAGAAGTGAAAGCATTACAGTTTGTTAGAGATAGCAATGTGGCCAAATTCTTGTATGACGACATCTTCACTAGGTATGGTGTTCCATGAGAAATAGTAACTGACCAAGGACCACAGTTTACATCTGATTTAATAACAAAATTGGTTGCAGAATACCAGATCAGGCATAAGAAATCCACTCCCTACCATCCACAGGCTAATGGTCAGGTAGAAGTTACTAATAGGGAAATTGAAAACATCCTGACCAAGACAGTGCAGCTTCACCGAAGAGATTGGGTTTCTAGGCTCCCTGAAGCTATTTAGGCATATAGAACAACTTGGAAGACAACTACAAGGTTTACACCTTATGATTTGGTCTATGGCAAGACTACAGTCCTACCTATTGAATTTGAACATAAAACCCTGAGGACAGCAATGGAACTAGGAATGGATCTGACCACTACACAATAGAAAAGGCTGCAACATTTGAATGCCTTGGATGAAATGAGACTGGAATCCATTCATCATACAGAGGTCATACAGAAGCAAAGGATGAAATGGCATGATAAGTATATAAAAACAAAGGAATTCACTGCAAGAGACTGAGCACTACTTTATGATTCAAGGTATAAGGACTTCAAGGGCAAGCTTCAGTCACATTGGTTAGGTCCATATGAAATCCAACAAGTTTTTCCTAATGGTGCAGTTCAACTACAAACTATTGACGAAGTTTAGTTTTCACTATTGGTCAATGGGCATAGGCTCAAATTGTACAAGAAGCCACTCCAGAGAGATGACTTTCTGGTATTTCTATCTGCTCAATATGCTCCTCTTGATACTCCTGATTCAGATGTTGTGACACCAGAAGATGTTGATTCAGCTATTGTAACACTAGATAATGCACATTCCGATGCTGATACAGCAACAATGTCTAGTGATGTGGAGGTTGAGTTGCAATACTTAACCCCTGTTGCTGAAAAATTAAATTTCTTTATTTTTCTCACATGCACACTCCACAATTTCCATGGTTACAATTAGATATCTCCACCGGGACCTATTTTTCACTTCTTCAATTGGGACCTAACTCAGCTAGGACCTATTATATTATGTTTACATTTACACAGTCAGGACCTGTGCTGCAAGTGCCCATAGTAACACATGTCTACTGTTCTATTTCATTGCTTGGTGAACACTACCTCATTTCTCCCGCCCATTCTGTCAACCTGTATTCCTTTCAACTTGATCCATTCACATTATTCCAAGTGTCAATTCACATTTATGAGTGGTCCTTCCATCCGCCATCTTGCACTATTCCATTATCACTTTGTAACCGTACATCCAACTTCCCATTTACCGCATGCATATTCTATCACCTCACCAATGTTGTTCACAACTACCAAGGTATGTTAATTATTTCATTCTGATATATATGTACAATCAACACCTTTCTATTAATACACTTAGATTTTTTTTTTAATATTCATGTTTATTCATAATTTATTTCATGCATGCGATGTATATTTCCACCATTGCTTTTTATCACTCCTTCATCTATAAAACCTGCCATTTGAAGTGCAGTCACTTCATCATTAAGTTAGGGGGAGGGGTTTCTTTTCAAATGATTGTCATTTAATCATTTTTGCCTTTACATTTTTGCCTTTCAAAACCTTGTTTAAAACCCTGCCTTTTGAGGAAACTAGACAAATACTCTGCGCTATGAACTCACCTCTGTCAAATAATGAATTAATACCCTAAGGAGTTATGGAGTTATAGTGGAGAAGCAGAAAAGCGGCAAATTGAAAGACTAGTTTTTCAGGGTGGTGAGTTGAAGCATTAGAAATTGGTTAGTTCACATTGTGTAGAGAATTGGCATTGCAGAGTTCTAATTCACGGTCTTAATGGGAGGAGACGCAATCAGAAGGGAACCCTTGGCACACAAGGAAATATTGGAGGATGTGTTGGTTCTTCCGCTCTTTACTAGAGTGGGTTGGCTTGATTACTTCCTCAAATTGACAGAATATGACGATGACATGGTAAAAGAATTTGCACTTACTCTGCAATATGATGAAGCAATGGTTAGAGGGTTGACAGTAGACGCTTCCAAGCTTGCAATTGCTCAAGTTTTAGGATTGCCTAGATCAGGGTCTGAGTATCCAGTCAGGGTTGATGCAGCTGCAGCCAGAGAAGAGTTTTGTGAAAAAGGTGAACACCTAGATTCTAGCACACAAGGTACCAAACGATTATCTCTTCCATATTTTTAGGGGAAATGTGCTTTCTATATTATCAAATATATCACTTGTGATGGTAGATATAATATGCTGTATACTGCTCAACCATTTGAGACATGAGAAACTTGTCAATGTTCCCAATTATTTGTATAGTATGCTGAGAAGAATGTCTTTAGAGTATCAGGGGCAACAAGCAGACACAACTCTTTCTCACCATTGTTTAATAGCTTTGTTAGTAAAAAGGAGTTTAAGGATTTAGTACCCATAGATTGAGTGGGAAGCCTTTAAACAATGTGTAGGCATCTCAACACTCTTGGAAGCACTAGAGCCAGAGGAAGATATTCCACATGAAACTGAACCCCATATTGATACTGAGTAGGAGGAAACACAACTTGAGAACCCTCCAAAGTTTAGGCCTGTATCAGTTGAAGAGCCCTCAACCTCTATTCCTAAAACAAAAAGAACCACTTCCTCAACATCTAGGAAGAAAACAAAGAGTCAGAAGGAGAACAGCAAGAAGAGGAAAAAGGTAGAAAAACATGAGACAGTTACTCCTAGGTGATCAAGGAGGTTGAGGAAGCAAGGTGTTAAAGAGAAAGTTGTTGAGCACCAAGGAGAAGAAGACAAAAATAAAGGCCAGTAGGATACTAATCCAGCTCCTCTGAATCTAGATTCAGATAGAGGAGAAAACCCTCTTGAGGATGCTTCTACTAATGCATGTGCAAATGATAATATGTCTGCTAGAAAAAGAAGGTACATTTCTTCTTCTGATTTTGAATCAGAAGATCCATTTATTGCCAAAAAAATGGGAAAACCTGTGTCAGATGACTTTGCTAAGGAAATTTTTGATGCCCCTAAAAAAGGGAATGATGAAAATTTTGAAGGTGAAAAGGAATTGATAGGAGACAGAGATATTAGGAAGGAGTTGCAGGAAGCCCTAGATAGAATAAGGCAACTTGAGGAGTAGGTAAGGGGTTATGAAGAAAGAGATAGAGAAAAGGAAAAGAGGATTCAGGAGTTGGAGGAGAAGATCCAAGCTTATGGCCATGATTCTAACTTAGATTTGTTAGCATAGTTGGCTGAGAATAAAACAAAGATTGAGAAAGAAGCAGTACTTACTCTCCAACCTCCTGTGGTAAAAACCCCAAAATACCATACTACATTGTCCTTGGGTTTTGAACTAATGAAACTGGCTGATTAAAATAGGCAAGAGAAGGAAAACTGGGGAAAAGAAAAGCATAACCTTAATGAATCTGTTGCAGGAAAGGATTTGAAGATTAAACAATTAGAGCAAAAGTTGACAGAGGTTATTGAAAGGGCCAAGCAGGTTATGGGATGCAGACCTCCATCAAGAGTGTATGCACTATTTTTGAAAGAAAAATTTCTCAGTTTTCAGTTTAACAAGTTTATCAATGATCAACCTGACTTGCATTTAAGGTTTATCTTTTGTAATTACTTCAAAGAGGTCAGCCTAGAAGAACAAGACCAGTTGTGTGAGTATTACCTACACAATTATATAATGGATGAAGATACATAATGGAACCCCTGCATTTATGTTGGAGACCTCCAGGTCAGAGCATTAATGTCATATTTCAAAAATAAACAACTCAGAGGGTTATTGATGGACCAATATGAAGAGCACGAAAAGAAAGTACCACTACAACTGAGGAAGGAAGCCTTGGAGCCTGAAATCATCTTAACCCAATGGTTAACATTGTTGTCTCATAAAGGACCAAGTAAGGTGATCATGGATTTAAGACTTAGGGATTACAAAAGAATACAGAGGATGGCAATGTCTATCATCCAAAATTGTCATAGGTATGTGCAAAGCAGATGGGATAGTTTAACTCTAGAGTTACAAAGAAAGGAACCCCATTCTATCTACAACTTCATGAATATGCTTGAAAGATTGCACAGATATATCCAGATATCAGAACAGAAGGGAGTATCATGGTTACCTCTCACTTATCAGCCTCCTATCTTTCTTTATCCAGTGGCACATTGGACAGGAGGGAAAAGTGAGCAATGTAGGTGTGCTAAGCTGATCAGGATGGAAAGACTTGCATACTCTAATGGGTTCTACCTCAAGCAGGGAAAAGGAGTTAGAGAAGACACGGACCTCAGAAGAATTACCCTGCATTATAACTTTTTGCCATAGGTGTCTAGTTCTTTAATTTTGCTTAGAGACAAGCAAAAGTCTAAGTTGGGGGGAATGTTGGGATGAAATATTGTCCTCCTTTTATATTGTTTCCATATATTTTAAAGACCTTTTCTATATGGTTCTGCAAAGACTTCACATACATTATCTCTATTTTATGTTGTTTCATATATACTTTCCAAAGACTTTGACCCTATGCTAATAAATGAAATCAAGTGGTTATATTATCAAATGGATGATTTGAATTATTGATATGCATGAAATATAGATAGGATTTCATAAGTTTATTATGAGAGGTTATTTTTTATATATGTTGGAATGATTAACCCTGTGCAGCCAGATAAAGAATCCATGGAGGAGTAATTACAACAAGATGTAGAACAGAGGAATCAATGAGAATGCGGTCTAAGTGCCAGACATAGCGATTGGTGGAGATAGACGTGGTCATCATGGGAGAATAAACGCAGGGGAGAAAGAAGACTTATTCTAGGAGTCTCACCGAAGTTTATGAATCTTATTTATGAGCTGTTATGGTTAGAATTTCTATTTGGATAGGACTTTGTTTCCTTTGTTCCAGTTAATAAGTTGATCTCAAAAACAATATCTTGATGTCCAAGAATGAATTGATGATCGCAGTTAGTTAGAAGGTTGCATAAGACTCCCATCTTTATATAAGTTAGGGGATGAGTTTGTTGATTAAGTGGGGGTTGTTATGTTTTACTTTCCAAATAGCCGTTACTTTGTTACAGTTATCAGTTATTCCAGACATGTTATAATTTTGAATAAAATCTGAAGAAGATTCTATCTTTGATATGGTTTGAATTCAACTGTATGTTATGGAATGTGTGAAGATCTAAAGTAGATTTAATCTCTAGAAAAAGTGAGATAGTTCCCTAAGCTGGCCACTCAAGGTGCTAACTCTCACTTTGCATGTTTTCTTATTTATTCCTACATTCTTAATTCAACTGTTTCATTCCATCTTATGTGTTATATTGTGAAGCAAGGAAGAACTCTTGATTGATATTTCTAGTAATTATGATTCATGAGTAGAGTGCACATTTTTAATCATCTAGAGCTTAGTGTTAGCCTTTTCATCATTTTGAGTTGTTTAGATTAAAACTGTAATTTTCTGTTAAATACAGTTATCTTCAGCTTCTTCTGAAGGTACCCGTAGCAATTGGAAGTTTAGACTATTTTTGTTGTTTTCCATTTCCTTGTATTGTTTTATATTTCTGTGCTTTCTAGTAAGTAGGGTTGGACAAAATAAGAATTGTATAAGATTAACTTAGATTAGAAATGAGTCTAGAAGGCATAGATAATGCAAGCATCATCATAAGCTTATGCTCCTGGTCGATAATTGAATGTAGGAATGCAATGATAGTGGACTGTTCAGTTAGGTTAAACCCTAAATTTTATTTAAGTCTACAACACATTAGTTTTCCTCTACACCAATGACAACACAATATTGTTGACATCAATTACAACACTAATTATACATACTTGCAACACAATCAAACACATGATTAAAACTAGATACACATTTCTTCAGATATGAAACATGAAAAATAGTATGCATATGAGTGAGAGCAGGTGGTAAATCTAGTCTATAAGCAACTGGGTTGATTACTTCTAGGACCTCAAATGGGACCACATATCTAGGTACCAGTTGGGCTGACTTTCCAAACTTTATTAAACTTTTATTTGGTTTAACTCTCAAAAGAACCTTATCTTTGAAATAAAACTGTCATGGAGTCTATTTTGCATCAACAAATCTCTTCTACCTATCATTCACTTCTACTAACTTTTTCAGATTAGTTTAACTTGCTCCTCCATTTCCATTAGCATTTCTGGTCCAAGGCTAATCCTTTTATCTAGTTTATCCCAACTAATAAGAGTTCAACACTTCCTGCCATATAATGCTTCAAAAGGAGCCATTTTGATAGCAAATTGGTAGAATTGTTATAAGCAAACTTAACAAGAGGCAAATACTCTTCCTAGTACTATTGGTCCACGTAGTACATGTACAACAAAACTTCTAAAATCTGATTCACACTCTCAGTTTGTCCATCATTCTTAGGATGATAAGCTGAACTAATATTAAGTTGAGTTCCCAATGCTAAAAATAAGGTCTACCAAAACCTTGAGGTCTTCTACACATCTCTATCTGAGATGATCTTGTAAGGAACTCCATGCAGATGAAAGGTTTCTTGGACAATCCTATTAGCTAAAATTAGAGCTCCATCAATCAAATTTCCTAGAATGAAGTGAGCAACTTTGGTGGGCTTGTCCACAACCATCAAAATCATGTCGTGATGATTCCTACATTTAGGAAGCCCTTGGACAAAGTCCATGCTAATGCCTTTCCATATCCACTTAGGAACATCATGTGGATATAACAAACCTGTTAGGTCCTCGTGCTCAACCTTGACTCACTGACACTCTAAGCATCTAGCCATGAATTTCATGGCATTTTTCTTCATACGCATGTAATGAGCTAACCAATCAATACTATTTAAACAAGTATAATACATGAACTTATCCCAAAAGTGACATAATTTTAAAAAAAATAGATACTCAAAGATATTTTTGCATTTTGGAATATAATTTAATAATACATCATCGCAAGATCATCATGTTACATGATTTCAAATAATAATAGGATATAAATCAAGATTAGGACTATTGTCCTTCCAATCCACTAGTGTACATTCATTACTTAAAATTGAACATTCATTACAATAAGATTATCCATCAGTCATAATCTACTCATCTAAGTGCAAGCAATCTAGTTGTCCAGCTATAGGTGGGAGAGCATCATTCGAGCGCTTTACCTCCAACCACATACCAGTAGTGTAGATGCAGTAGAACCATTCTAAGAACTAAGTGCAAATATAAGATATACACACCTATCACATGCAACCTATCATGAACCTCTAGATTCCCTCTAGCTAACATTATATCTAACTAACATGGACTCTATTGTACAATGAACTGACAATGTATACAACTATAACATCACTTTGGCTAAAGCATTCAAATATCAGTTACATAAGTGTGGGTCATCTATTCACAGCAATACTATATCTTGCTTGACTCACCCATGAGATTGTATAACAATACTAAAAACATAAAGATGAAAGCACAAATAGACACATATGATTGAAAACATATCATCGCCAGACTCTTGGCCTATCCTACCTTAGAGTTGGACTTTATAAAATAACTTTGTCTATTCATGTCATATCTTGCATGTGAAATAACCCTATTGACTTTTAGCATAAAAGGCTATTTAAAGATATTACAAGCCATAAATACCATAATACAAGTGTATATTATCAAATAAATTAACCAGCTAACGTCTAACTCTTGACATATCCTTCCCGTGAATGTTAAAAATATGTGAGACAAAAATGTCAATACCTTACCAAGTCTCCTTCCTAAGAGACATAATTCAAAATCAAACTAATTTGTTTAATTAATTTATTATATCATGTTTCCCATAACAATATAATTAACTTTTCTCATCTTGGATCTGGAAGTATAACAATCATTTCCCATACAACAAGAATCATGACTTTAAATAGATTAATTCATCATATATCAAGAACAAGCGCATTCTTTGCAGTCTACTACCTTATACAACCCATCAGAGGCCCTTCTAGCACATGATAGAGGTGAACATTGCATGAGACATAATAAACAATTTGAACGTTCTAGTTTAGCCACCACAATATTTTTAAAACAACACCAAAGTGAAAGAAATTTCATTTTCAACATTAAGTCATAAATTTATATCAATAACACATTCCAACCGGAGATGTGCATCATTGTTCACACACCTCTATCTTAGTATTTTCAATAGGAGTCACATTAGTCACATACCTGCATTCACAAAATATATTGCTCGTGACATAAGCATTTCTGCACTAGGTAAAACAACCTTTCTATCATTGACTTGGTTGTTGGTATTTTAAAAACTATTAACAATTACATGTAAACCTAGTCAAGTAAGTGGTAAAGAGACTTTCTCAATAAATAAAAATCATTGATTTAGTTCAACAGTATCTTACTTTTACATAATTTGTCAGTATTCAGCCAATACAGAAATTCAGGCATAATTCATGATTCAAGACTCGTAGCTTTTAGATAAACAAGTCATATCTTGAGCATTTCTAATTCCATACTAGTTAGTTCTTCATATTCTCCCCTATAAGGGATATCATTCCAATTGGATCAATAAAATGTACAACTCTGTCTCAACTGAAATAAAGTTCGCTAACGAGTTTAATAGTCATCTGCCATCAGTCATCATATCATTTCTAACCAAAGTTTAAATATTATAATGAAACAAATTTAATTCATAGTTATTTCAAATCTATAATTTTTATATGTTTTCACATGATTTTTGACATAGAAGAAAATATACAAATCTGCCACTTAGTCCACAGACCATAAGATAAAGAAATATAAAATCTAGAAAGTCCTTAAATTCAAATAAAACATACAATTCTCTACTGACATCACAACACTCCTCACCATCTGAGAATAACTAGAAAACCAACTTATTTACGTTCAATCAAGGATAGTCCTCAAGTGACTAAGTTATTAAAGAAGAGATTGAAGTACAATTTACCTTCACAATAATCAAGTCATTGAACCAAAAGACTTTTGATTGTATCAAGATATATATTTATATATGTATGTTTATTATATACATATATACGTATATAAATATATATTATAATATAACAATTCAAACTAGATATTTTGATAAATCTTTGCACACAGAGGTGCAATATAATCTCTGATAAAATTGCATCTTTATATTAATCCCCTATAGATTGTCCAAGGTCAAAGACCCACAAAAGAATTGTTTTGTCTGTTTGTACCCAATTGCATTACAATTAGGGATTGAGGCTTATCTAAACTAGGGTTTAACAAATCTCTCAATATAATATATTCTTTCCATATCATTCCTAAGTGCATAAACCTGTAGATGAGTCTTCATTCATCTGTAGTGACTTGGCTTGGTTCTTGTCCTCGAATGTTATTGTGAAAGGAGGGTTTGGTTTGATACACTTTAACACCATCCACCCATCTTCCCACTTTTCATACATAACAAATACAAGTATAGATTATCACATAAATTAACTGGCCAATGTCTAACTCCTGACATATCTTGCCCATGAGTGTCAAACACAAGCGAGACAAAAATCTCAATACCTTACCAAGTCTCCTTCCTAAGAGACTTAATTCAAAATCAAACTATTTTTTTTAATTAATTTACTATATTCTATGTCCCATAACAAGATAATTAACTTTTCTCATCTTCGATTTGGAAGTATGATATTCGTTTCCCATACAACAAGAATCATAACTTTAAATAGCTTAATTCTTCATATATCAAGAACAAGCATATTCTTTGCAATCTACTCCCTTATACAACCCATCAAATGCCCTTCTAGGACACAATAGAGGTGAACATTGCATGACACACAATAAATAATTTGAACACTCTAGTTTAGCCATCACAATATTTTTAAAACAACACCAAAGTGAAAGAAATTTCATTTTCGACATTAAGTCATAAAAATGAGCTCAATTATGATAATAAATCAATTTTAACCAAACTGGTCACAAGAGAAACGATTTTCAAAACTTGGTGGCTAGACTATTCAAAAATAAAGAAATAAATCAATGATAATCCATACAGATATTAAAACAATCTCACCAATAATTCAATAAAAAATGAGATCCAAGACATTCTTAACATGCACTATGTGACTAATTGAGTCACTAACAAGGGAGTAGAATGCTACACTTCACTTGAATTTTTTCAAAACCTACAATGAGTTAGAGAACGTGCTTTAGTCACACCAAACATATAAGTCTTTTAAGACTTCAATCATGCTTAAGAGATTTACAAAGTAAACACACACATGTCACATACTAGCAATAGTTTAAAAACCAAGATTAGTTTAGAATAATATTTGTCTCACAAGTCATGATGACATAACATAATCATTAATACTTTATGGACTGACTAGCATTCATGAATCAGAGGATATTATATGAAAATAACATATCAACACAAAAGAATTAGGTTGAAACATTAGTCTCTACTCATCTTTCCATCCTACAAGGCTTATATTCCCTACTGCATTGAATAGGATACTTATTCAAGGCTTAAAACTACTTGCCTAAATGTCTCCATGATAATCATATTCACCAATGCAATTGTACTATCTAGCTCTACCGAGACATAATAAACATGGTATTCAACTATTTGAATGGAGATAGGTTCAAGTGCTAGATAAGAGTAGATTACTACTTAACCGTTTCTCTCCTGACACACTAAAAAAATAAATCTTTAGCTGGTTCATCCAGAGCTTTTAACATAGATGATTCGGTCTTCTCACATAGGACCATGCACCACTCCACTTAAAGGAAAAACTCACATGCATTCTCCCTCTCCAAGAGTTGATCATTCTGGTGTGAATGCTTTTTAAGCAAACATGATGTGTACTTTAACCAACAACATCAAGCATCATGATCCGATCAATTTAACCCATTTTCTATATAAAAGAATAAACTCAATTTCCTAAAATGTCTCCTCCTTACAACAAATTTGAATCAATATGCAAGCTACATGTAGATTACTTAACAAAATGATTCAAGGACAAGTAATATTGAGAGGTAATAACTCAATCCTTTAATCAGTATAAGACTGCATGAGAGGACCATTTATTCCCATGTCCTCTACAACACATTTTTATATTTTCCAAAAGGGTTCACAAGATACCAAGAAGCTCTCATCCACTTCTTCATATGCACATCTCTTTTATACATGTCAAAATAAATATTTAGCAAAAGAAAGGTTTACTAATACTCCCTTGGCAACATTTTACATTTTAACACTCTATGGTTTTCTCAAGAATCTTGGAAAAGAATACATTTCTAGGACTTGTTCCAGTTTTCTAGGCATTCTATGTAAACATATTCCTTTATGAAATCTTTCTAGTGTGCTTCCAAATAGGTAATGCATGATTTAGTTATGAAAAATGTGACCACATTTTCTTTCTTACCTAAAGATGGAACTTGAAAAAAATATTATCACTATGGCCTTATTCTCAATAGAATATGTAACTTTTCATACAAAAGTTCTCACAACACCATATGGAGTGAAATTACAACACTCATATGACTTCATGGATCAATAATTCATCAAGAATTAAGGCCAAAGGGGGTAATATTTCTCAAAATAACTTCATGTTTTGGAATATGATAAGACTCTTAAGAGAATCTAATAGTTTAACTAGCATATTGGAATTTTGAAATTTCCAACTCTCTCTATCTTCCAATAATGGTCATTTTATTCCACTTGGTTCATTCCAAACCATCTAAGAATTACACAAGAAACCATCTTGTCTACGTATCTTTGATATGATTCTAGGATCTTCAACACTCAGTTGCTCCTGCACCTGGTTGAATATTATTAAAGTATCTCGAGATCTTATGTTCAGAGGAAAACATTTTAACCTGACCATAACCAAAGCTAAAGTCTCATTAACAAATTATCATAACTCTTCTTCCTTAAGAGGTGATTTGTTCGACTTCCTCTATCTCGGTTAACTCTTTCTTTAGTTTGCTTTCTCATCCTAGATCTTCCCATCCCTAGACTCTTGAGAAAGAAAAGCTCTTTGTTTTCTCTAAGTTTACTTATTTTCAAAAAGTTTTACGTTAGACATAGTAGGCTCATAAGCCCTAGTGTTTGAACCATGATCTGATACCACATGTAAGAATGCATGTTCATTCTCTAAAAACATGCTAAGATTTACCAAGAATGCACAAAATGTTTTTTTAAAACACAAATCTATTCTCACAATCCCACAACTAGAATAGTAAATAACCAAATAAGATTCACAATGCATCAAGAGAATATAAATCTATACTTCAATTACTTATGATAAAAAAGGAATGCACAATTTCATATTACAAAATAATGAAGTATTTACTTTACAATGCCAAGATCATATACAAATTTACAAGACATGTGGAATATATAAAGTGTCTCTATATGATCAAGTCTTTGATGTTCTTCAACTGCAAGAGGGAGAGCATCACCCAAGTTCTTTTCCTCCAACCACAGACCGACAGTCCCCCACACACCTTCTAATTGGAAGTGGCCTTACCCTTCACGAGGGTAGTAGATAAAGAAAATCTGCAAGAACATCATGCCATTTGAGAACTAGTGTGGTGTCATGTCACATACAATTTTCCATATGACTCTAGATACCACCTAGCTAAGTATGACAATTTCGACCAGCATGCAACTTAACAAACACTGTGAACTAACAATGCAAGCAACACATTGCATTACTTTAGCCAAAGTTTTAATATATCAATAACACATTCCAACTAGAGATGTGTGTCATTGTTCACACACCTCTATCTCAATCTTGTCAATAGGAGTCACATTATTCACATACCTACATTCACAAAACACATAATGACATAAGCATTTCTGCACTATGTAAAACAACCTTTCTATCACTGACTTGACTGGTTGATATTTTAAAAACTATTACCAATTACATATAAACCTAGTCAAGTAAGTGGTAAAGAGACTTTCTCAATAACTAAAAATCATTGATCTAGTTCAACAATATCTTTTATAGAATTCATTAGCATTCAACCAATACAAAAATTTAGGCATAATTCATAATTCAAGACTCATTTCTTTCATGTGTATTTTTCATATCTCGATCTAATTGTTCATCCACATTTTAATTATGATATCGGTGATGAATATTTTGCCACTCTCATTTATACCCGATGTCGCATTTGGGATCAAGCTATTGTTGCTCAGCTCCATGGCATTTTAGATAAAATACGAGGTGATGGGATATCCCTCATTTAGACAATAAGCCATAAATAGATTATAACCCTGAAGAAGCTTCCACTTCATCCAGACATCATAAAATATATAGACAACTGTTTGTAAATCCTTATCCTTCCAAGTCCTCCTTTGCCACCATGTCTAATCTCAACAACAACCCTAAAATCATGGATAAATTAGTCAGACAAGTTAGTCAAAGAATAGCTTTGGAGCCTAAAGAAGAGGATAAGAAACAAAAAGGAATAAGAATTAAAAAAATGGATGAACATGCCTGTATGCTAAAAGAATCTCTACCTAGATTTGGGACAAAGCGAAGAACAAAGTATAAGGTAGATTTGGGAAAAGGAAGTTCAAAGGAATTGGTAGGATGTGAACTTGGTAGGTGACCAACACTTGAATTATTCACTATTATCAACCAGGACAAGAAATGGTGGGGGAGATATGAATCCAGATTGCACATTGAGATAGGCAATGAGCAAAAAAACTTTGAAGCCCAGAGAAATTGGCAAGCTCAATGGTTAATGTATGCACAAGAAAATATAGATGATATAGCAGTAGATGTTAAAAAGTGTGTTAATCATAGTTCAAAAAGTTTTGTAAAGATTTCCAATTTGATAGATTCTATTGATAAGCTAGAATTGTCAGTTGGTAGAATTGAAAAACAAAATACTTCAGTGATAAATGATACAACTAGACTAACATATCATGCTATAAAAACTAGTAGCAACATAGCTGCCATTCATATAATTGTCTCAAGATCAGAATCTTACATTAATCAAATTTTTGATAATCAAGTTAATTCTGACAAAAAAAGGGAAACTAAGACAGTTGAGAATAAAGTTCTTCTAGAAACAATCTCCAGAAAACTTGACAAAATCAAGTCATACATCAAGAAAACTAGAATGTCTAAAGTTGGTCATGACAGGTCATAGGAGGATAAAAAGGGGAAAAATAAAATAAAGAACCTCCTAAGAAAATAAAGAACTTAATAATCCAACACAGAAAGGGACTTTTCCATGAAGAAACTAAAGGATCAGTCACAACATCAGTTAAAAAAGGACCACTCAAACCAGTTATGCCTAAATTAAAAGAACATAACATGCAAGTTGTAGAAAGGGACTGGTTAGATAAATTAAATATGGCAGATGAGGTAGCTGATCTTGTTTATATGAAAGAATCTAGTTCAACAAATTAGGAATCTAAAGTAGAAGATGTTGACACCTAAAATTAGCCTCACTTCCTGTATTAGGGGAAAAATCAGAGCTATGAATCACAAACAACAATCATTAAACCCTAATAACATAATGGAGTACAAGATAGACATAGAAATCCAAATGACAAAGCAAACCAAAACCAAATCTCTATGCTAAGATTGGTTCTCCTCCATTGCTCTTCTCAATATTGCATAGGAATGCAAAATATCGAAGGATGAATGTTGATTGCTCACTATTTTAGCAGCATAACAATGGAATGAATGATGGATGATTATAGAGGAAATTCGACAGCATAAGGCTACTTGAAAATAGATCCCCCAAATGGCTTGGGTGAGACTTGATTTATAGGAAAGGAGTGATTTGAATTGATGGTTGAGATTGAAAGGTGATTTGAATGATGTGAACAACTAAGATTGAATAGGGTTTCCCACTCCATGAGGAGTTGTAGTCATGTGACAAGTGTGCGGATAAGAATAGGTCTGGCCTAATTTAAATAAAATTATTTAAATTAGTTGGAAATGTGAAAAGCATTAAATAAAAATTGTAGTATGGGACATGTGTTGGAATGAGGTAAAAGGTGAGGACTAATTCAAATATTTTATTTGCATTAGTTGGAAAATGGGAGAGGGGAATTAATTAAATAAATAGGATTTATTTACTTAATTAGCTAGTGGGATAAATGGGATTAGGATGGGATTATGAAAGGGACCTAGAACAAAATGTCATATGATGTCTTGCTCAATGTGTCGACAAGGTGATGTTGCAAGACATGGACAATTTTAAGTGTCTACATTTTTCCCCTCTTTGAGATGATGTTGTGACTAAGTAACATCATTTCAAAGAAGATAAGGTGTGGATAAAGGAAAAAGATGATGATGTAAGGATAAGATGATGATGCCCCCTCGAGAGGATAGGCAGGTTGGACAAACACGGGTAGACTCTCAAAATGAAAGGGAAAGATAAAGGATGGATAATAAAATGGAGGATGAAAGATAACGGATGGATAAAAGAGATGAATGAGATGTTATGATGCAATGAAGGTGAGCAACCATGAAGTTTTATATAGCATGAGACGTTATGCACCAAGGTATAAGGACCATGGTGACGATGTGTCTTGTGCACCCAGCATAATACAATCTTGTCTAGACGTATGAGGAAGTAAACTTAGATCATTTAAGTCCTAATGCACAAAAGGTATGATATGACCTTAGATGCAAAGGTTAATGCAAAAAAGCTATTCCAACATACACAAGATATGAATATTAGTTGGAATGATAGGGATGTGAATGTGATACAAATGCAAGATAATTATAACACACATAAGCAAGCAAGAAAGCATCCACAAATGATTCAAAAACAAACAAGGTATTGCCCCTGTCAAAATGTAAACCAATGATAATTGATTAATGATTAATTGATTGATAATGTCTGGTTTCAGGAATGAGACATGCCGTATAAGACACTTGGTCTAGTTCTAATGATGCAACATCCTATATAAGAAAATTGATATGATTGATTGATTGATTGATTGATTTGGTTTACAACAAGGCTAGGATCACGACCATTGATGTAATTGAATAATGTGACTTGATTGATTAACTTGATTCGTACGGATAAAAGATGACTTGCATTTGGATCATTGATTGGATTGGATTGATTGGACTGGACAATTGATTTGATTGATGATTTTGATGAGGAGTGATTTGAATGATTGATTTGAAAATTGATTGAGAGAATTGATGATTTGGATTGATTTGAAGAATTGATTTGATGTGATTGAATTGGAAGAATTGATTTGGTTGGATTGAATTGATTGATTTGATTTTGAAGAATTGATTTGATTGGAATGATTTGAAGAATTGATGATTTGGATTGATTTGAATAATTGATTTGATGTGATTGAATTGATTGGAAGAATTGAATTGATGATTGATTTGATCTGATGATGGATTTGATTGGAATGATTGATTGAAGAATTGATTTGGTGAACTAATTTGGTGAATTGATTTGATTTGGAATGAATTGATTGAATTGATTTGATTTAAGGAATTGGTTTGATGATTGGATTGGAAGAAGTGAATTGATGATTTGATTGATTGGATTGAATTGATGATTTCATTTGAATGGATGAATTGATGATTGGATTGGATGAATTGAATTGATGATTGGATTGTATGAATTGAATTGATGATTGGATTGTTTTGAATTGAATTGATGATTGGATTGATTTTATTGCTTGGATTTTTGTTGGATATTTGATTTTTTGTACATTTTTTTGGGAATGTGTTTTTTTTAATTTTTGACATGTGATTTTTTTGTATTTTTGAAATATTTAATTTTTTGTAATGTTTTGATTTTTTTGTGTTTTTTGAAATGTTTTGATTTTTTTGGATTTTTGAGAATATTTGATTTTTTTTGTGTTTTTGGGAATGTTTTTATTTTTTTTTGGATTCTGGAATGTTTTGGGAAGGCATTGGATGACAATTTGTATAGCCTTTGTGCTAGATACCAATCACAAGGGAAGACCAAGTCTAGGTGCAAGGAGGAGGTAGGATGGGATGAATGGATAAAGGAGGGGCAATAGGATGGGCGATAGTGAATGGAATGGATAAAAGGATAGGCAAAAGCTCATGATATATGGATAGATAAAAGGATAAGATATAGTGGAATGGATGGATGTATTATAAGGGAGCTAGGATGTGATCTCAAAGACTATGTCACATAGAAATAACATGCCCCATTCTAGGTGTAATGCTTAGGATTTTACATGACAAAGCTTATGACAAGAGGACGATGATAGGATTGGTTGGGAAAGTATGTGGTATATCAAGAGATATCCAAAGAATTTGTCAACATTTTTTCCCCATACCCTTATCAAGATCAAAAAGGAGGAAGGGAGGATGAATGAAATCAATATGATAGGTATGTGTATGTAATGGATAAGGATGGGATGGAAATGGTATGATAGGATAGTTAGGAAGGAAATGATAGGTCGGATGAGACAATGTACCCCCAAGTATAAGTGACATAGATGATCAACCTACACATGATGCTTGTTTGCCAGGTTTTCATCATGGTACTTATCCAAGGCACCACCAAGGGTGGTTTTCACCATTGGACAAAGGGATTTCTCTTTACTATTTTTTATTTTTTTATTTTTTTATTTTTTTGAATTTTTAGATAGGATAGGGGGATATGGATAAGTGGGACTCAAGTGTCTAGTTCCATGAAAGGTGATAGTCCAATTAGAGATGAATTTCCCATATGGACCATGTCAAATGCCATTATGCTCATAGATGTTGGTAGACATGGGATTGCATGAGAGGGAAATGGAGTAGGTAGATAGTGGATTATGAAGTTTATGGTAGGGTAGGATAGTGGATTATGATGTGGATTATGATGCGGATTATGGAAGTTTTATGCAAAAGCATGGACCATGGGGATAGGATGGGTGAAATATGTAGGATAATGGCTAAAAGATGCAGAGATGGAGGTATGTGGGAACATTGTGGAATGGAAGAGAACCAAGACCAATGGTTGCACACACCGTGATAAATGTTGAAGCTTTTGACTTGGAGGAGGAGTAGGAAGCAATGGACATGTTTTCTTAAGGGATGGTTGATTTAGTGATTTAGGGACCCACATAGACTTAATATTTTTATGATTTTTGTTTTGCTTGTGGGGTGAAGGAATTTGAGATTTTTGAACAGAGTGGGATTTTTGGATGGAAGAGGATTGTTGGGATGTGGATGCGTCATTTGACTTGCTTTCTTTTTGCTTAGGTACCCAAAAACCATTTTAGTTTTAGACCTTGCTTTTGGAGGTATGGGCTTAGGTAGCCTTTTTGATGGATTTTTCTTTAACTCTTTTCATTTGTACTCTAAGGCATGAGGATCCTTAGGATTTTTATCTTTATGGGTAGAGGCATCCAATTTTTTATTTTTGAATCCCATGGGTTTGGTGGAAGCTTCTTGTTTAGACAATGTGTGCATTGATTGGTCGTGATTAGGAATGTGAGGGGATTTATGTATGGATGGATTACAAGTGGATTTTTGGATAAATGGATAAGGAGATTGGATGATAGGGATATTATGCATTGAGAGAAATTGAGGTAAAGAGGATGGAGGGATATTAGGAGTTGGAAGTAGTGGAGGTAAAGTGGATGGTGGAAGGTGTATGGTCACATGCTTTCAAGATTTGTAGAACAACAGAGGAGGGATAGCAACATATGTTTTGAGGGTATGATAGGATCTATGGTGGAAAGGAGTAGATTTAGGAGGCATGGAGGAAGTACCAACATCTTTAGATTGTTTTCCTTGGGGTGTATATCCAAGGCCATATGAGCGTGGAGGGACTTTGACATGGATTGGCTCCAAAATACCTTGTTCATGAAGGCCTAAGCCTTTACCTTGATAGTTCATTTTTTGGAGTATGTGATGGACAATGGGACTAGGTGTGTTTTGAACACTAGACATGAGTTCATTATTTGATGGATAAGGTGAGGTGGTGGATAGCGGTTGTTACTTTCCTATGGAAGAACACTCATGAATGAAGGTGGTAAGACCAATAGGATATGTTGTTGGGTTTGAAATGGGGTCAATGGTGGATGACGAAAGATCATTAGGATCTTAATTATCATTATGTTCACTAAGATCCAACCTATTGGTTTGATCATCTATGTTTGCTTGGGAGCCAAGTGTCTCATCAAGGGAGATGAATGTTGACGGATCATGGGTAGGACTAGTTGGAGGGGAAGTTTATTTGCTTTGAAGGAAGGCCATGAAGTAGGGGGAGTGCTCAAATAGGTTAACAAGACTTTCATACTCATTCTCATTTCTAATATAACCATGAAGAGAAGTAGATTGAGTATGTGGGTCTTGGGTATCTTGCTCATGAATGGTTATGGGGTTATGAATAGGATCAAGTTGCTCATGGAGAGGTTCTTCATCATTAATAATATCTTGATCATAGAAAATATATAGGTTATGGATGGGTTGAATGAAAGTGATTTTATCTTGATTAGAATGAGGGCTTGATGTTTCCACATGCTTAGGGCTAAACTCTTGACATAACTCTTGATTTTTAATGGAAGTGAATGTGGGAGACTCTTACAGAATCTTGATAGGCTCTTGATGGTCAATTGCATGAGGGTACAATGGATGTTGACTTGGACTCATGGGGGGAGACTCTTCAATAGGCTCGAGGGGTTGTGGACTATATGATGGGGTTGTAGGACTGCATATGGCATTGGAAGAGTCTTTTGTAGGCCCAAGGATAGGAATTTGGTGACATAGTTGATCCCTTGCTAGTAGCCCTTGGATCACATCCTTTGGAAGTGTATGGGTAGATGAATGATATAAGGGATGGGTAATGAGGGTGGAAGTTGTAGGCTTAGGATTTTGATTTTGATTGGATGGGATTGACATTGGATGGGTGGAGTTGGGTAACTTCATAAGTTTACTTTTGTAATGTTTGAATTTAGGCATGGGATTGATGGAGGATTAGATGATGGTGAGGGTAATGAAGGGTTTGATGGATTAGAAGGTGGAGGGACCAATGGATTAGGGCTATGAGAACATGGTGGTGTTGGCATAGGACTAGTAGGATTTAGGATAGGCATTCTATTGGATGGTGGTAGAATATACCTATAGGTCCCACAAGATAGAGTGGTGTTCCCCTTGTCAAAGGTAGCATGAGGTCTTAGAGGCACTTGATCTTGTGTCAAGGGGTGGTTTAGGCTCACATGTTCTTGTTGGGATGTGAATTGATATGGATTTTCATTGACATGGAAAGAAGTGTGATTGGTTGATGTGGAATGAACTTGACATATGGATGGACTAGATTGATATGAAGTGGAGGGGGATGACATGTAGTATTTGTTCATAAGACTTGGATCATCACTAGAACTTGAAGGATGGCCCCATCAGAGTATGAATTTGGGTCTAGGACCTGTCTCATCATTAGAACTAGAAGGAGGGCTTCCTTGGAGTATGAGTTTGGGCTTAGGATTTGTCTCATCATTAGGATTAGGAGAAGGGCCTCCTCGAAGTATGAGTTTAGGTCTTGGATTGTTCTCATTATTAGGAGTAGAAGGAGGGCTTCCTCGAAGTATGAGTTTGGGTCTTGGATTGGGTGTAGGCTTGGTAAGGATCAGGACCATTTTGATGAGTGATTGACTAGGACTAGGATGATGGTGTGGAATGATTAGGATGATGATGTGGAATGACAATGATATGATTATGATATGATTAGGATAGGACAAGTAGGATGATTAAGATGTGGATTAGGTGAATGACAAGGATGATTAGGGTTTTGATTAGGATGACTTGGATTAGAATGAATGATGGAAAGAATGTTTACGATGATGTGTTTATGTGTTTGTGTTGATAGCTTGATTTGGTAATTTTCAAACAAATGATGTCACATGTACATGCATGAATCACACACACAAGACACATAAGCAAATTTGACTTTGAAATTTGAATTTGATGATTAAACAAGCACTTGAAGACACATCAACAAGCCTAATATTAGTCAAGTGGGTGTGGCCAAATAGGTCTTACTCTAGGATGCACAAGTTTGACTAAGGATGTCCCTAATATACTCAAGGTATGGGGGGCCTAATTCCATGAAATGAAAGTGAAATAATGCCACATAGCAGCGAGAAAGGGGTAACCCACCCTTCACCTTCACTTCCCCAAGGTATAAATTTCTTGGTGGCTTAACCCGAATGACAAGATTTTGACTTCCAAGAGGGTGTCTTTCAATTCACACCACACTATTTAGACTTCACTGAAACGCAAGAGTTGAGGTCGTCCCTTGGAGTGGTGTGTCTCGAAGCAGGCCTCCTAGAAAGGGTGACAAAAGCAAATCTAGTGGGTGCTTTTGATCTCCAAGATCACCTTGTGGTGTGAGGAGAGAGCATACACATGCACACTAGATTCACACTTGCAATGTACATTCCCCTTGGAAAATGAAATGTGTGGTGTGAAAGTGAATGGATGAAAGGTGTTTTTGATTCTCAAGATTGCACGAAGCGCATGAGAAGAACATACACACCTTCAATCACATTCAAGTTCACCAAAAAATGCAAGCACTTATTCATTTTAATCCAAAGCCTAAAATGTGTGAAAGAAGACACTAGTTCATTTTAAGCCCAATTTCAATGTGTGAATGCAAACAATGATTCATTTTAGTGCCCAAATCCAAATGTGAAGGCAAACAAGAGTTCATTTTAAGCACAAATTGAAGTGTGAGACAAGAAAGATGATTTGATCAAATGAAAGATGAGAGAATGAAATGAGTGCACCTAGAAATTCACTTTCCAATCTACTATGAATGCTGATGATGTTGCTATTACAACTCCCTGTGATCACCTAGAAGCCACAAAAACCAAGAAAGAACAAGCAAACTTGCAAAGCAAAGCACTATGTGAAAAATGAAGAATCTGATGAAATTTGATGTAGATGAACATTGACATCCAAATAGATAGCATGAACAAAAACTAGATGAAATTCTATGCTATTTGAAAAAATTATTCTGAAAATCTGATAAAATTTACAATAGTTATGAGTGTTTGAAGTTGCAAAGGATAGTTGAATTTGACTGGAAAAAACTTGATGAAAATAGTACATTCACTTGAAAATTTCTTCACCACAGCGTAGCTGGGCAAATCATCTTTCCAACGCCACTTCTTTCGTGAAATTTTGACATGTTTTACAAAAGTTATGACCGAAAGAAAAAGGGCCCTATTTAGGGCTTGAGGATGAAGGGAGTCAGGCCTAGCCATTAGTTGACCTAACCGCTAGCAGTTAATGTAGAAGTGGTCACATTCAATGGTTAGGGGACTGATGGTTTATATTGATGGTCAGGGATTTAGCAGCACCCCTGGTCACCCATATGACTAGGCGCCGAGGGTGGACAAAAAAAGTAAAAAGGAATTAAAGGGGCACTGGCCCCTCACCCCTCTAGTCACAGATGTGACCATGGACCAAATGGCTGCCATGTAGGAAATGCTAACCAAGCGGTAGGAAGTGGTGATGGTTAGGAGAAGTGGTGACTATGGTGAAGCTAGGGCATTTATAGGGAGGCGACTGGAGAAAGGTGGTGGCGACTGAGGTTTCTAAGGTGTCAACGTGGGTTAAATGGTGAGCGGCGACTAGTGTTGGGAGGTTTCGACTAGTGGAAGGGAGTTTACAGGGAGGTGAAAGGACGGGTGGCAGAAAGGAAGTGGAGGTCAATGGGTATGAAGCGGGTGGAGGAAATGTCGACAGGAGTTATAAGGGTTTTTTGGCTATGGCGACTAGGCGGCGATTAAGGTGGAGGGATAAGGTGTAATGGAGGTGGCGGGATGTTAGGGTTTGCAGAGTGCGGTGGCGACAACTCTACAACTAGTGGCGACAAAGCTAAGTGGGGAGAAGGGGTTTTTTAGCAACAGTGGAAGGAAAGAATCAGGGTGGCGACAAGGAATATGGGCGGCGACCGGAGAGTTTTCAATGGCTATTAGGGTTTAAACAAAGCAGTGGTGAAACAATCAACGGGGAGGTTTAAACACAAAATGCAAAGGCAGTAGAAACCTGCAACAACAAAGTGAATAAAAACACTGTACAAAATCAGTACGGCTGGTTCGTATGGTACACTGGCAAAAAAAAATTTCAAAAAATTACAAAAATTTGACAGTGAGCGAAATAGGTCGAGTTTTATGTTGTTTTTGGCTTGTGAGGCCTCCCGAACACAATGACGAGGTCTATTTTGGGCCAGGAAGCAACCTGCAAAACTTGATCACAAAAACTTGACAAAAAATGTTAGATTCATGTCGAGTTCACCAAATGTATTAGGGAAAAATTAGAGCTATGAATCACAAACAACAATCATTAAACCCTATCAACACAATGGAGTACAAGAAACACATAGAAATCCAAATGACAAAGCAAACCAAAACCAAATCTCTATGCTAAGCTTGGCTCAACTCCATTGCTCTTCTCAATCTTGCATAGGAATGCAAAGTATCAAAGGATGAATGTTGATTGCTCACTATTTCAGCAACATAACAATGGAATGAATGATGGATGATTCTAGAGGAAATTCAACAACATAAGGCTACTTGAGAATGGATCCCCCAAATGGCTTGGGCGAGGCTTGATTTATAGGAAATGGGTGATTTGAATTGATGGTTGAGATAGAAAGGTGATTTGAATGATGTGGACAGCTAAGATTGAATAAGGTTTCCCACTCCATGAGGAGTTGTAGTCATGTGACAAGTGTGCGGATAAGAATAGGGTTGGCCTAATTTAAATAAAATTATTTAAATTAGTTGGACATGTGAAAAGCATTAAATAAAAAATGTAGTATGGGACATGTGTTGGAATGAGGTGAAAGGTGAGGACTAATTCAAATATTTTATTTGAATTAGTTGGAAAATGGGAGAGGGGAATTAATTAAATAAATAGGATTTATTTAATTAATTGGCTAGTGGGATAAATTGGATTAGGAATGGGATTAGGATGAGATTATGAAAGGGACCTAGGACAAAATGTCATATGATGTCTTGCTCAATGTGTCGAAAAGGTGATGTTGCAAGACATGGACAATTTTAAGTGTCTACACTTCCCAAATCAGACATTCATCTACCATACCTTCACATTAATTAAATAATTCTTAATTATTTGATTAATTTCATTTATTATCACTTTACCTTATTCTTCTGCATTAATTAAATAATTATTAATTATTTAATTAATTTAAGTTTTCATTTCCTAGCATTAATTAAATAATTTTACAATTATTTAATTAATCCTTCATTTCTTCTAGTATTTAAATAAACAAATTAATTTCCATTTCCTCCAAATAAATAAAATTTAATATTTTATTTATTTATCCATGTGCACATGAAATAAAATAATTTATTTATTTAATTTCCCTATTATCCCCTCTCACCATAATTCACTCTCAATCAGATCAGTTGACTAATCAATTAATTTAGTTAACTAATCAATCAATTCAGTTAACAAGTCAATCAATTCAGCTGACTAATCAATCAATTTAGTTAACTAATCAATCAATTCAGTCAACTTACCAATCAAACATGTTAACTCCCCTGATTCATGAGAGGACAAGGACACTTGTTGCTCTCTCATTTGTTCAAATCCTCTCATCCAATCCAGCCATTGATCTCTCTAATCATTCTCCACCATTGATCTTCATTTTTTAAAGTCTATAAATGAAACATCTTCTCAACCTCTCATCTCTCTCTCATTTTTTTAAACTTATGTTGCTGCAATTCAATCATTCACTTTGGGAGATCAAAAGTTATGTTATTGAGCTAAGCAATCCACATATCAAAGGAGCACATCCATTGGAGTTCGGGTGCACTTCAATAAGCTCGATCAGTGAGGTTAAATTTACTTGAGGAGGAAGGTATACTTGTTTGATTGGTTTATTTTCATTAGTTTATCTCTGTATTACAAATTTATATCATCAAATTTTGGCATGCACACTGATCTAACCCCATTTGTTGCAAGTTTTGAAGCTTTTTATTGCAAATCTAACTTATTTTTTGGCAAGATTTGGGGATCACTTGTTAGATAGGGCCTACTACGCTGACACAAACATCAGGTCGTTATGTCTAGGAGATCCAAAAACCCTAGGGTTGACATATAGTTTGTTGATTTTTGTCACTAGTAATTTTTTGAACTTTTTTTACCTTAGGCCTCTGTGTAGGCCATACCGTACATATCCATATGGCCTGCACAGTGCCCATCTGTTCCATCACAGATTAAAACAATCTTGTTTCTAATTTTTTTTCATTTTAGCATAGTTCACTTTTGAAATATTATTTGTTTTTTTCCTACCGCCTGTATTTTTTCCCTACCGACTATTTTTATTTTTCCCCTGGTCGATAATTATTTCTTCCTCGCCAACCACTGTCCAAACCTGTTGCCGACTATACAATCTCTCACCGCTGCCTACACATCTCTCCCCTACTCTGCCCTTGGTCATTGTCTTCCCCGTCGAAGTTCCTTCCACCTCCTGTTGCCACTTCTAATCCCTCCCGTTGCTGTCGTCACCCCCTTATCCCTCCGCTCAGCCCTGTCACAACCTCCAAAACTACCTCACAACCTTCATCACCACCATTGACTCACCCGTCACCTCTCTTGGCTCCTATTCACCACTTCCTAAGCATTCGACCCCCTGCCGACGGTCACCTTAGTGACCAGGGGGACATCGCCCCATAATTCTTTTTTTTTATTTTTCTTTGGCTCTCAGCCCTGCTCACATGGGTAACCAAGGGCCCGCCTAACACTAACTACTGACATTAACTGCCAGGTGGTAACCATGCCCATGTGACCACCTTTTCTACAAACCGCTAGCGGTTAGCTAGCTGTCAGACCCCCCCTTTGCCTTTGAGATCCCTAAAGAGGTTGTTTTTTCTTTTTCACAAAACTTGGGCAAATCATATCAGAATCGCACAAAAGTATAGTCATTAGAAATCTGATTCAATGTAATTTTTAGTGGTGCAAGTTTCATCAGTAGATTTGATCATATTTTTTAGGTATAATCAGTCAAACGCAACATTTGCTTGCAAATCTTAAAATCGCTATAACTTTTGCAAATTTCAACAAAATTTGACGATTTGTTTTTTGAAATTACATAGAATTTCATGTAGATTCTAATTATTTTATCCAATCTATTGTACCTAATCATTATTTTCATAAATGTTCTAGATTTCTCTTTTTTTCACTCTAACAACTAGGTTTGCAAGTGTATTATTTTTCTGCTTGTTTGGTGGAATATAGGAAGAATCGAGGTGCTTCATCAAAATTAGATCTGAAGATAAGCATTCCAGGTGCACACAATCTAACTTTTCACTTTCAATTGATGAAAAACTTATTTACAATATCACACTTCAATTTGGGCTTAAAACAAACACTTGTTTGCATCAACATACTTGAATTTAGGTTTAAAATGAACATGTGTCTTCATCATCACATCTAGACTGGGGCATAAAATGAACTTGTTCTTTCTTTTATTGGGGGATTTGAGTGTGATTTATGTTGTGTCTTCTCTTCCCATGCACTTCGTGTGATCTTGGGAATTACAAAAATCCTTTACTCCATTCATCTTCACACACACATTTCAATTTCTAAGGGTAAATTAACACTGTGAGTGTGAGTCAAGGGTGTCTATTCTCTCTCCTTGCACCACAAGGTGATCTTGGAGATCAAAAGCACCACTTGATTTACTTTTTTCACCCTCTTAGGAGGCCTACTTGGAGACACACCACTCCAAGGGATGACCTCAACTCTAGTGTTCCAGCAGAGTATAAAAAGTGAGGACTGAACCGAAAGACACGCCTCTTGAAAGTTAAAATCTTATCATTCAGGCTAAGCCCCCAAGAACTTTATACCTCAGGGAAGTGAAGGTGAAAGGTGGGTTACCCTCTTCTCTCGGTTGTGTAGCATTATTTCACTTTCATTTGAACATGGAATTGGGCCCCCTGTACCTTGTGTATAGTGGGGACATCCTTAGATAACTTGTGCATCCTAGATTAAGACCTATTAGCCACACACATTTGATTAATATTAGGATTTTTGATGTGTCTTCAAGTGTCTTCATAAATACAACAATCAATCATGAAAATCAAACTTGTTATTGTGTATTGTGTGTGCGATATATGCATGTACATGTGAAATCTTTTGTTTGAAAATTGCCTAAATCAAGCTATCAACATACACACCCACATCATCCTAATTATCCTTGTAATCACTTCCACCCTATGCCAAGTCACCTTCGTAATAATCCAAGACCTAATTAGCCTAATCATCCATCCTAGTGATCTTAATCATACTCGTTACCCATCTTGTTATCCCTAATCACCTACTTGTCGTATCTACATCATCATAATCATCATCCAATCTAATCCACATCATCCTAGTCACATATCTAATGCTATTCATCCAATCATATCATCCTTAAAAATCCTAATCATCTTCATCATTCATCTTAATCAATTTGTTTATCATCCACTCCCAATCATTCCAAATAATTCAATCCCATCATTCCTACAAATCCAAGTCATCCTCATTATCCATCCTCATCATATCGAGCATCTAATCACCCCATCCTAGTCATCCTAATAACCTCTCTCATTCACCTCATCCTTAATCATTCTAAGCCTTCATCATACTTTAATCAATCCCACTCCATCTATAATCCAATCAATTTCATCCATCTCATGTCATAATCATATCCTAATCACTCCACATCATCATCTAGTTCTAGCCTAATCAATTTCATTCATCTCATCATCCTAACCATAATCTCCTATCATCCCACATCATTGTCTTAATCCAACTTCATCCACATAATCTTTGACATTACACTCTATTTTCATCATCATGATAATAATCCCATTCTGAGCCCCATCTAATCCATCACTTGTAAAAAGGTTGTGATCATTAACAAGCCTAAGATAAATCCAAAACCCAAAATCTCAATCCTAGGAGGCTATCCTTCTAGCTCCAATAATGGTGAACACCTTGTAGATCATGATGCCTATTTTGAGGAACAAGATAAAATACAAAGACTTAAACATATGTATAAATCCATTCCACTAATAGAAAACAAGAATCTAGAGGACGGTCCTTATGGCACCCAAAGAATTTTGGATACACTTAGGTGGTTATATAGAAAGGAACAAGTCACTACAAAACCACAACACCAACCATCCCAACAACAAGTCCTAGACCAATAAATCATACAACAACACCAATCCTAAATGCAACAAAACCAATAATTCCAATAACTCCTAGCCACCTACTAATCCCAAACTCAACAAACACAACCACAACCACAACCTTTATTTAACACATCATCCACTATACCATCACTCATACAACCTCAACAAATTCCCCTTCAATCCTATGTGTCATCCCCCTCACCTTCATACCAACCTAATGCAACCACATATCATGTTACTCCTACATCAACCTATCCCAATTCTTCCAATATCCATATCAATCCATACCTCAAGAACATCCAACTACTTATCCCACCATTTCACCCCACCACCAAATCCATTCACAAGACTATTAAGTTCCTTCACAACAAGAACACACAAGTCTAAGTTACCCTTTGCACCAAGATCAAGTGTCCTTAAGTCCTCATGGTACCTTTGAAAAGGGGAACAACACTCTAGCTTATGTATCCTATGGGTACCCTACATTATCATCCAATCAAATGCCAATCCGAGAGCCAACTAGTCCTATCCCAACACCTCCATGTAATCCCAATTCTAGTCCATTGATCCACCAATCTTCCAATCCATCAAGTCCTACATTACCTTCATCACCATGTTCCTCCAATCCTCTAACAAAATATGAGGTTGAGATGTGTTTACATTGGATGCTTAAAAGAAAACTCATCAAACTTCCTGCCATCAAACCATGCAAATCCCATGTGTCACCCCCATTGCCATGCCAATCCAATCCGTCCAATCTCATTATCCCTCCATCCAATCCTAATCCCAATCCATCCAATCCCATTATCCCCCCATCCAATCCTAACCCCAATCCATCCAATCCCATTATTCCTCCATCTAACCCTATTATCTCTCCATCCAATTCAAATCCTAATATGTCCAATACCATTATCTATCCACCTAATCCTAATCATAAGCCTACAATATCCACCCCCATTATCCCTCCACAAAATCCTAATTCTAAGCCTACCACACCATCCCCCAATATTATCCATCCATTATATTTTCCATCCAACAATACACTTATGAAGGATGTGATCCAATGGGTATTAGCTAGGAATAAAGCATCTCCATGTCATCAAACACTTATCCTTGAGCCTATACAAGAGCCTTCAAACAACATGTTTAGTCCTCCAAATACATCATGTAGTCCACAACCCATCAAGCATATTGAAGAGTCTCCAACCATCAGTCCAAGTCAAGATCCATTATACCCTCATGTTGTTGAGCATCTATAGCCTATCAACCCTATCCAAGAGTCTCCTATTTCCATTTCCATCCAAAACCAAGAGCTACGTCAAGAGTCTAATCTAAATAATGTGGAAACAACAACCCTTTATCCAAACCAAGATCAAAGCACCTTCTTTCAACCCATCCATAACCTATATATTTTCTATGATCAAGATATTATCCACAATCAATTTCCTAACCATGAGCAAGCAATCGAAGTTCAACCCATCCATAACCTATATATTTTCTATGATCAAGATATTATCTATGATCATGAGCCTATCCATGAGCAAATTGATCCTATCCATAATCCCATAACCATCCATAAGCAAGATATCCAAACTTCTCCTATTCACCCTCCACCTAATCCTATCCATGATCCAACAATATCCACTTCCATTGATGAGACACTTGGCTCCCAAGTAAACATATATGATCAAACAAATAGTTTGGATCTTAATGAACATAATGATACTCAAGATCCTATTGATCCTTCATCATCCACTATCAACCATATTGTAAATCCATCATATCCTATTGGTCTTACCACCTTTGTCTATGAATATTTTTCCTTAGGAGAGAAACAACCTTTATCCACCACCTCATTCTCTTCATCAAATAATGATCTCACATCTAGTGTCCAAATCACCCATAGTCCCATTGTCCACCGCATACTCCAAAAAATGAACTATCAAGGTAAAGGCTTAGGCATTCATAAACAAGGTATTTTGGAGCCCATCCATTTCGAAGTCCCTCCACGAGCATATGGCCTTGGTTATATACCCCAAGAAAAACAATCTAAAGATGTTGGTATTACCTCCATGCCTCTTAAATCCACCCCTTTCCATCACAAATCACATCATACTCCCAAAATATATGTTGTCAATTCTCCTCCATCATCATACAAATCCCAAAAGCATGTGACCATACACCTTCCTCCATCCACTTTACCTCCACTACTTCCAACTCATAATATCCCTCCATCCACTCTACCTCCACTTATCCCAACACCTAATATCCCTATCACCCAATCCTCTTATTCATTTATCCACAAATCCACTTTTAATCCGTCCATCCATAAATCCCCTTACATTTCTAATCATGATCAACAAATGCACACATCGACCAAACATGAAGATTCCACCAAGTCCATGGGATTCACAAATAAAAATTTGGATGCCTCTACCCATAAAGCAAAAAATCCTAAAGATACTTATGCCTTAGGACATCAATGCAAAGAGTCAAAGCAAAATCTATCCAAAAGGCTACCCAAGCCCATACTTTCATAAGAAAAGTCTAAAATTAAAATGGTTTGGGTCCCTAAGAAAAAAATTCAAGTCAAATGAAGCATCCACATCCCAAAAATCCCAAAAATATCACTTCATCCAAAAATATCAGATTCCTTAATCCCATAAATCCCAATGCAAAAATCATAAAAATCTTAAGTGTGTGTGGGTACCTAAATTCCTACATCAACCATCCCCTAAATAAACATGTCCCTTACTTCTTACACCTCCTCCTAATCAAAAGCTTCTAAATCCAATTCAGTGTGTGCAATCATTGGTCTTGGTTCCTTTCCATTCCACAACATTTCCACATACCTCCATCTCCCCATCTTTAATCCATTATCCCAAATATTTCACCCATCATATCCCTATGGTCCATGCTTTTGCATTATCCACATCATAATCCACTATCCTTCCATCCATAATCCACATTATAATCCATTATCCCCCATCGATCCTTCCATATACTTTTGCATAATCCACTATCTACCATCCATCCTTGCATAAATCTTTCATAATCCATTATCCACCTCCTTCACCTCCCTCTCATGCAATCCCCTACCAACATCTATGAGCATAATGACATTTTACATGGTCCATGTGCGAAATCCATCTTTAATGGGACTATCACCTTTCATGGAACTAGACACTTGAGTCCCTCTTATCCATATCCACCTCTTCCATCCAAGTATTCCAAACAAGAAAAAGAAAAAATCAAAATAGTAAAGAGAAATTACTTTGTCCAAGGGTGAAAACCACCTTGGTGGCACCTTGGATAAGTATCATGATGAAAACCTGGCAAACATGCATCATGTGTAGTTTTATTATCTACGTGTATTACACTTGGGGGCACATTGTCTCATCCAACCTATTATTTCCAACCTGTCATTCCCTTATCTAATCACATAATATCCTATCCTACCATCCTTGTCCATTATACCCACATATCTATCCTATTGCGTCCATCCATCCTCCCTTCCTCCTTTTTATCTTGATAAAGACAAGGGGAAAAATGTTGAAGAATTCTTTGGATATCTCTTGATATACCTCGTCCTTTCCAACCAATCCAATCATCCTCTCGTCCTAAGTTTTGTCATGTAAAATCCTAAACATACAACCTAGAATGGGGCATGTTGTTCCTATGCGACATAGTCTTTGGAGATCACATCCTAGCTCCCTTATGATGCATACATCCATTCCATCCACTATCGCCTATCCTTTTATCCATCCATCTATCACGAGTCTTCCATTCCACACACTATTGCCTATGCTTTTATCTATCCCTATATCATGAGCTTTCCATTCCACACACTATCGCCTATCCTTTTATCCATCCCTTTATCATGCATCTTCCATCCCATTTATTATCGCCCATCCTTTTATCCATTTATCTAATCCCACCTTCATCCTTTTATCTAGACTTGGTTTTGCCTTGTCATTGGTATCTAGCATCTAGGCTACCCAAATTGTAATCCAATGCCATCCCAAAACATTTCAAAATTCCCTAAAACAATTAAAATGTCCCCAAATCCAAAAATATCCCAAAATCCAAAAAAATCAAATATACCAAAAATCTAAGCAATAAATCCAAATGAAGGCATCCTTAATCCATGCCAATCTAGCCATGTAATATCTCTAATCATCCAAATATATCCAAAGGTTTTGTTCCCAACCTTGCTACAAACTTGATCATCATCATCATCAATCCAATCCCCTCAACTCTTGCTTGAGAACTATTTAAACTAAGTATCAAGATCCATCCTTATCAATCAATCTTGGTGTTGATTCACGTGGCCAACAACACTAGTCAATCCAATCAATCCATCAATCATTAATTTATAGCTTGACAGGGGCAATACCTTGTTAGTTTTGAAATCATTTGTACATGCTTACTTGTTTTCTTGTGTGTGTTATCATTTTATCTTGTATTTGTATTTAAATCCATATCTTTCTAGCTAAGTTATTCATATCTTGTGTATGTTGGAATAGCTTTTTGCATTCTCCTTTGCATCTAAGGTCATATCATAACTTTTATGCATTACAACTTTAATGCTCTAAGTATCCTTCCTCATACATCTAGACAAGGTTGTATTACACTAGGTGCACAAGACACATCGTCACCCCGGTCCTTATACCTCGGTGCATAATGTCTAGTGTTATATCAAACTATAGGATTGTTCTACTCAAGTCAGCATACCTACTCCTCATAATAAATCCATCATTCTTGCATCCATCTTTTTATCTTCTCTATTTTTCTCTATTTTTCTTCTTCCACCATTTTTCAATCTTTTATCTCCCCCTTCTCCTTACATCCATTAATTTTGAGAGCACACCCATATTCTTCCAAATCACCCATCCTCTCGAGAGGGCATCATTCAACCCACTAATTAATCTACTAAGTACTTCTACCCGACTGGGGCATCATTATTTCTAATCCAATCATATTCTTCTAAACTAAAATCTTCCTCTATCCAACACAACACTATATTTTAAACTTCTTTGAAATGATGTTACTTCGCAACACCATCTCAAAGAGGGGCAAAATGTAGACACCTAAAATCAACCTCACTTCCCAAATTAGACATTCATCTGCCATACCTTCACATTAATTAAATAATTCTTAATTATTTGATTAATTTCATCTATTATCACTTTACCTTATTCTTCTGCATTAATTAAATAATTATTAATTATTTAATTAAATTAAGTTTTCATTTCCTAGCATTTATTAAATAATTTTACAATTATTTAATTAATCCTTCATTTCTTCTAGTATTTAAATAAACAAATTAATTTCCATTTCCTCCAAATAAATAAAATTCAATATTTTATTTATTTATCCATGTGCACATGAAATTAAATTATTTATTTATTTAATTTCCTTATTATTCCCTCTCACCATAATTCACTCTCAATTAGATCAGTTGACTAATTGATCAATTTAGTTAACTAATCAATCAATTCAGTTACAAGTCAATCAATTCAATTGACTAATCAATCAATTTAGTTAACTAATCAATTAATTTAGTACACTTAACAATCAAACCTGCTAACTCCCCTGATTCATGAGACGATAAGGACACTTGTCACTCTCTCATTTGTTCAAATCCTCTCATCCAATTTTAGCCATTGATCTCTCTAATCATTCTCCACCATCGATCTTCATTTTTGAAAGTCTATAAATGAAATGTCTTCTCAACCTCTCATCTCTCTCTCTCATTTTTTGTAAACTTATGTTGCTGCAATTCAATCATTCACTTTGGGAGATCAAAAGTTATGCTATTGAGCTAAGCAATCCACATATCAAAGGAGCACATCCATTGGAGTGCTTGATCGGTGAGGTCAAATTTACTTGCAGAGGAAGGTATACTTGTTTGATTGGTTTATTTTTATTGGTTCATCTCCATATTGCAAATTTATACCATCATAGAAGATGATTTTGAAAATCATTCTATAAATTTAGAATTCTCGGACCCTTCTGAACATTCTCAATCTGATGATTCTAATATTGAATATGAAGTTTCTTAATTAAATAATGAAGAATCTTGGGAGAGTTATAAAAATTTGACTGAAGATTATGATTTTGAGATGAAGGAAGTGGTCACTGAAAATCCCAAGCCTAAACAACTTAGATCTTATGCCACTTCTAGTTATATCCTTAACATAGATAAGATTGTAGATCCATATGAAACCATCTGTACATGGTGTGACACCCTAGAGAACTTCTGACACTAGAGGAATGAGCTCGATAGAGGCATGAAAATTTATTTATGTTGTTAGACTCATGTTTGGAAAATTGAGAAACTGGCAGAATTCTCTACCTGATGATGGTCCCACTACACAAATAAATGAAAATGATTTCATTGTTAAAGAAGTTGATATGGGATGAAATGATATTTCTACTACTGGCTTCAGGTAGCTAAAAATGATATTAATTGATTTATTTTGTCAAGATAGGAAAAATGATGTCTTAGAAACATAAAAGATCCTTTATTCTTTAAAGTCAAAAAATCTTGCTAAATTCAATGAGTACAACTTGATCTTTGAAAATTACATGATTGTTGCACACAAGTATAATGATCTGTCAACAAAAGAATTCTATTTGAATTCTTTACCTTGTGGTTTAGAACATTGGGCCAGAGACTACATTATTGACAAAAAGAAAACCACAGTTGAAAAATGTACTTTTGCAAAAATAAAGACACTCATTGGATATAAGCTTGATATACAGTGTTTATTATGATCTTTGAATGCTAATAAAGAAGAATATAATTCTTCTTGTAACCATAGAGAATACTGCAATCTTCCTCCCATAAATCAATTAAAGGATTTTGCACAAGTCAGATAATTCAAAAAAGGTCTTGTGGTAAATATTGTGGATGCAAGAAATTCAAGCACATACCTCACAAAGACACTCACTATGATAGTGAACGTCTGTTCAAAAGGAGTAAGCATGGTTACAAGAAAAGGTACAAATTTGCCCCCTAAACAAATCTAGCTTCATAAGAAAGACTCCACCACAATATGTGTTTAAGAAGAGAGAGCGCAAGAAGAAAGGACCCATTAAGTATTTCATTTGCAAAGGTCCTCACTATGCCACCTAGTGTCCCAAGAAAATGAATCCAGGAACAAAAGTTTATGCCTTGTTCCAAAAGCAAAATTTAGATTAAGAATGGGGAATTCTCCATTCTAGAGAAGCTTACCATCAGCTTGGTCAACATCAGTTTTATGAGCTCTTAGAGTTTATTCCAGAAATATTTGCCATGGCCAAAGACAAGCATAAAAAGATGTATTCCACTCCTTCTATGTCTTCTAATTCTAAATCTGATATCCTTGAAACTTGTGAGTCGGACTGTGATCCATCTAAAAATTTCATGATCACTTTATTAGAAAAGAATCTCAAGGATGTGCAATTCAAGATTGATATGGAAAATTCTAAAGATCCATATCGCACCTGCCATACTAGAGAAGAAAGATGAAAAGCCATTTAAGAGCAGTCTCAAAAATTGAAAGACTTAGATGAAGAAAAGACCCAGATTCAACAACATCTCAAGAAGTATTGGGTCGCAGACTCAAGCCTCTATCTAGACATGGATATGTTTATCCTACTTGGAAAATGAGACATAAGACTAGACCATCAAAATCTAATTTTGTAATCCATTATCAAAAAATTAGATATGGTCTTAGATGACATGGCAAGACTTCAAAGGTTGGTCAAACAACAACAGAAAGAGATCATAAATTTAAATGCTTTAGTGGGAGAAATTTGTGAACTCTTATTCAAAGTAGATAAATCCAGGAGTTCATCATCAAAGATACAAGATAGTGAATCTACAAGTAAGACAAAAGAAAAAGCCTGTGCTCTTTATCTAGCCAATAATAGTGCATATATCAGGATAAATTTTTGTTTCCTTGGTTTTAAGAAAATCCCAATGGATGCCTTTTTAGATTCAAGTTCGTCCAAAAGCTTTCCTAAAATAAATTTGCAACACCACCAAAATTCTAGAAGCCTAGAATTGACATACCTAATGGATATGGTATAAATGGTGAAAAGAACCATATAAGTAGATATGCGCAGGATGTGCATATTGAAATCATGGGTAAAACTTTTTTCACATATTTTATAGAATATAATGCTTTAGATGGTGATCTGTGTTGCTTGGCTACATCTTTCTTACAAAATATGAGCCATTTATTCTTCAGATACATCAAGTCTCTCTGAGACATGAGGATAGCCAATTACATATTCTTGTATTAAAGGTTGTGAATTAGAAATTTGACAATAAAGGCAAATCTGTCAAACGAGAGTCACAAAGACAACCCAACCAACAAAAAGAAAAGGCCAATCTTCAAAGCCAACAAGCTGACAACATTTTTGACCATGTGAAAGATACATTTGAAAAAGAGTATTGTAGCCTCAACCCATTACAATTCTGGTCCCAAGATCACGAAGAATGTGAAATTCTAATTAAACCAGATTGCTAGTCTATCATCCCATATAAACCAACCTATCTAATGAGCCCATCAGAGGTAAAAGAGATATATGAGCACCTCAAGGAACTTGTTGAAGGAGATTTTGTGCATGAAAGCAAAAACCCATTTTCATGCCCAACATTCTTAGTCAACAAAAGAGCAGAAAGAGAAAGGGGCAAGAAGAGATTTTGCATTAATTATAAGCCTCTTAATGATATCATCCTTCCTTTCAACTATCCAATCCCTTTCAGCACTGATTTAATCAGGCGAGTAGTGCCAAAATAGATATTCTCAAAATTTAACTGTAAATCAGGGTTTTGGCAAGTTAAAGTTAAGGAAGAAGATAGGAACAAAACTGCATTTTCAATTCCATAGGGGCTTTATGAATGGAATGCCATGCTATTTGGTCTCAAAATAGCTCCATCATACTTCCAACGAAGAATGGATCAGGCACTAAGACATTTGAAAGAATTATGTGCAGTATATATTGATGATATTATTGTATTTTCTGACAATGAACAGGTTCATCTTGATTATCTTGTTACTTCATAAATTGTGCTCCTGCTTGGGTTAGCACAATTTCACTAGGTTTAGCTCCTACCTTTTTGTGTCCCTTTACCCCTTTCATCATTGGACCTATCTAAACCCTGATTGACGTGTATCCCTTCTAAGAAATGTTGCATTTCAAAGTAATTGTCGACAAAACCAGGAAAGAAACTATAGATTTAGGAGATTTAGGACACCCTTAAGCATAATCTAAAGCTAAATTTAGGGGTTGAACTTGGGCAGTACCACCCTAGTCCTTCCCTAAACCTCAAGGTTGCAAATTTTATTTTGGTGTCAGCTTTTGCCGTGTGCTTCGTGTTTCCAAATTTAAAATTTCTTTCCCATGCAATGTTAGTCTGTTATTTCGATTTATTTCATTTCTAAGGTTGGGTATTTAAAGAGAACTCAAAATCATTTTATAACACACAATTATTATGCAAGCTTATTATGCCAAAATTCTACTACAACTGCTATTGAAGGTCTACAAAGTGTTGAAGCTCATTGAAGATTTGGATCTTTGCTATCTTGGAGATATGTTGTGAAGATTAGGAATCAAGATCTTGAGTCTATCTTGCTCTTTGTAGGGTTTATGAAGCCTTTTGTATGATCAAGAGAAGGGTTGAAGCCTCCAACTTGAGTTTTGGAATCCTTCACGGATATGACTGCCTCGCCTTCTTGTTCTACAAGTCTTCACTGATATCATCTCCTTGAGGTGAAGTTGTTGTTTCCTTGAGTGAAATATTGTGTGGATCTATTTCCTTCATGCTTGAGTCATATAGGATCTTACATTTGTTTGTGCTCACACTTAGGGTTTATGAGCACACACATCTACATCTTTTGACATTGGTTATTGGATGAATAGAAAAAGGGGGGATGATGTTAGCAGAAGAGATACCGGAACTGATACCGAAACACACTAGAATAGGGGCACCGAAAGAAACCAGAGGAAGACTTCACTTCCAAAAAAGGCATGATACAAAGAGGAAAAGTCATGACACTTTAAAGGATACATGTATATAAACATATGAGATAGAATATGAATAAGTAGTTATAAGGATATGACTGGAGTAGAAGCTAGAACTGCCTAATTGATATTCTGAATATACATCTATAGCTATATACAAGATGCTTAAATTAGTAAATAAATTTTGTAGTGTATGTGTGAGTATGATTATCTTCTAATATATGTGATATATAATTGTTCATTCTCACTGATCAGACTTGTTCTAATACTATGTCTTTTGGGGTATAAATAAGACTACACAAGAAGGATCAGGATACAGATCTTTGGACTGTACCAAGCCCAATTTTTCTTGCTAACATTGGTTCAGTTGTCAGGACCCTAGAAAGAACAGTAAAAGAAATTAGAAGTCAGGAAGATAGGAGAGAACGTCAAAACAAATCCTTCGTCGGAGCCTAGAGCCACCTCTATGAGAAGGGGGGTAGGCCACTAGGGGATCACGAATGGAAAGGGGGGAGGACCTCAAAGGTCCTTGTAAAGACGTGACTGTTTAGAAAAATATTTTTAAAAAGATGTTATAGGAAGATAAGAAATACAAAACAAATGCATAGATGAGGATAAGGGGATCTAAAGTAGGAAGAGAGATATCAAAAATCATTCAAATAGGAATAGAAATGAATGTGGAGGAAAGGAGATGAAAGCAAACTCAGGAAAGGGAGGAAAGATACCAACAAAGAGAGAGAAAGAAAATAAAAAGAATAAGTGGGAAGAATGGTAGAGGAAATCTTAAAGAAATGAGGGGAGCACACCAAGAAGGGTGCTTCTGAGCGTGCTAGTGTGGGTGCAGCCAGAAATAAGAAAGGAGGACAAAAATTAGAAGCTAATAGTACCACAAATGAATAGAAGGAAGAATCACCAGAACCAGACCCTGAGGATTTGTTAAATAAACTATACATTATTAGTAATGAAGAGACACAATTAAGATCAAAAAAATATAAAGAACAGACGTCACCCCTGGACCATGAGTCACCCCTTGATCCAGTCATATGATATATAGGAACTAACGAAGAGATAGAAGGAAGTAAGAAAAGGGAATTTTGGACAATGTATACAGTCAATTGGGATATTTTAAATAGCAACCATTCAATCGAGTGGGAGACCATCGGAGGAAGAAGTGAAAATGAAGGAGCAATGAACAATCATATATCCAAAGACAAAGGTAGCAATACTACAAGTCTGGAAGAAAATTCGTCAGACGAAGAAGATATGGCCACATCAAAGAAAATGTCAGTCTTCAAAAGAGACACCAGCAATGCCGCAAAACATGTCTTTTTGTTAGAAACTATCTGGCAGAGTCAGAACGAACAAAGATATAGTATAAGATTATTTGACTTTATTAGCTCACCAAGGGAAGAACCGCTAAAGTGTAGGTACCGGAAGACATACCCCTAGAACAATAAAACTTGGGATGAGGTAAAAGCAACATTCCTAGAAAAAATTGGTAGCCTAGAACTTCCAATAGAGGGAGTAAGTAAACTAAGGGAATTATCTCAGAGAGACAATGAGTCTATTTTAGAATTTGATAAAAAGATTTAAGGAAGTGGTTAGGCAATTAGATGAACCACTAAACGATAAACAAAAGAGATAATGGTTCCTATTAGCCATAGTCCCAGAGTTGAGAATGACTTTAGATGGTAGAAGTTTCAATTCATATTATACCTAGTTGCATTAGCATGATGTTTAGAGGGACAATCATGGAGAAAAATAGAAAGAGAAAAGGATAATAGGAAAATGGAAAAATAGCAACTAGAAATGGACCAACTGCGATTGAGGCAAGAACTGATGAAAAGGGAGATTGGCCCACAAAGGCCTAGTATTTGGTGCTTCTATTGTAGCAAAGAAGGATACCTCCAGAATGAGTGTCCAATGGAAGTAGGAGAAAAGAGAGCAAATGCCTTAAGGGTGTACCTCCACACCATGAAAAAACCAAATTCAGTATACTGTGAGATATGCGGAGAATGGGATAGACACGAAACTTCAGAATGCCCATCCAGTAAGTTCTAAATATGAAGAACTGGATCATGACCAAGAGATGGCCTATGTAAAAGGCTTGGCAGAGAGACTGTTGTATGCACTAGATCATGGATATCAGGCCCCATCATGGCAAAGAAGTGCCAATGATATTCAGGGACTAGGAAGCTACAATGATAATGGACCCTTCCAAGGAGGAAGAGGTAGGCGAGCGGATGCAACTTTCTTTAATTACAGGAAACTGGGACACTTCACTAGAGAATGTTGGGGTGAAAAGAAGACATAATGTGAATTATGTGGTGAAGAGGACCATGATGCATTTAATTGCGAAAAAGCTTGACAACACTATGGTGCACAGAACCAGAAAGACAAATAGACTGATTCTGGAACCACAAGAGGGGCTAGGCTCCTCCGGAAGACATCCAAGAAGTTAGAAGAAGGAAGGAAACAATACTGAAAAACCAAGAAAATTGACAGATACATAATAGAAGTAGATATTACCGGAAGTGACTGCCATACTGACTCAAGAACTAAGATCTAGAGTAAGGTTGCGGTAGTAACTCAGAAGGGCACAGATATGGGGAAACCAACCTGGGAGACCTCAGAAGAGGAGAACAGTTCCGAAGAGGATGAATTTTATCCTACCAAGGAACAACATGACTAGATTGTTGAAAAAACCAAGCAGATTCTGGAACAAGAAGAGGAAAGGAAGAAACTAGAACAAAGCTTCTTTGCAGAACAAGAGGTAAGAATCCTTAAACAATCTATAAGAGTGGTAGGTCAATAAGATCTTCTCACTAAAGTCATCCAACTTATTAAATACTAGAATAAAAGAACCTTACCTCAAGTAAGGACAGTAGGGAGGCATTGGAAGTTAAGACCAATCATGATTGAACTCTGGATCTTACAAAAGAAAATCCCCAAGGTTATGATTGACTTAGGATCATATGTCAATCTGATTCCCAAAAGAATATGGGAGTAGATGGGAAAACCCCCACTAGAACCAACTCCTTATAGCATTAATCTAGTAGATGGTACCGAAATAAAGACTCTTGGAACGTGGAAAAATGTGGAGGTAAATGTGAAGGGAGTAAAACAACTAGTTGACTTTGAGGTAGTACCTTTGAAAGAAACCTTTGATTCATTTGATGCCCTCTTAGGACTAAGATGGTTTGTGGACTCTAAAGGGATCATTGATGCTTGAAAGGAAGAGATTTCATTTGCCAATAATAAAAGGGTGGTTCATATACCCCTAGGGAGGAAGACGAGAGAAGCCTATGTGGAAGAAGTTAATCTAGAGGATTATGAAGATAAGGAATGAAAAATCAATACTATCATTATACTGGAAGAAGAAATTCTGGAAAAACCCAACTCAGAAGGGGAAATGGAAATAGAAAGTATTGATGATAGTATAGACAATGAGGCAGTGCTGGAAGCTTGGATACAAAACAACCAAGAATTGTACTCCCAGAGGATCTTCATGATCAAGAAAATAAAACAAGAACAAAACAGTGTAGGACAAGACATGTGCGGCCCAATAGGAATAGTCGGGAAAAACAACACAAAAGACAGTCGAATAGTCAGTCTAGTTTCTCAAAATCCCCAGACCAAACTTGCAAAATATTTTGGAATAGTGGAGCTACAACAATATCTAAATCAAATTGAGCAAACAATTCTGGATGAAGTAGACAGAATGGCTAGAATATCGCATACCCTTACCTGTACTGCAGCATGTTGGTATAACACCCATAAACAAACTATAAGAAAGTGAGAAACATTCAAAACTCTGATATCGACAAGATTTGTACTAGAAGTAGGAGAATATGAAGACATTCCCCCTTACGAAGGTGATATCCCACCCGAGAAACACTTGGAGATATGCCGATACTACTGGGAGGAGAATTACGAATATGATGACCAGTTGTATATCCAATTATTATACTGGACCTTATGTTCGATAGCTGAAACTTGGTACATAGATCAAGAAAAGCGAGCGAAAACTAGCACATGGGAAGAATTAACTAAGGATTTCATCCAGACTTTCTCATTCTTCAATAAGAATCTACAAATACAAATTGCATTAGGAAGAATAAAACAAATCATTTTTAGCCCCATTAAAGAACAAGAAATACCGGTACCAAAGTCCTATTCCACACCACTGGAGGAAGAAGATGTATATATATAATTTAACGATTGGACGGAATGGGAGGATTCTGGATTAAAGAAGCACTGCTGCAAAATACAAGATGAGGAAGAAGAACCAATACCAAAAATCAAGATTAATCAAGGAGAAAGACAAATAGAAGAGATTAAAGAACCAAAAGAAAAATACTATAATGAACCTCTCAAAATCAAAGAAGCCAACATTACATCAGAGGGTGATCCCAAGTTAGCAAAGATAGAAGATTATTGGGATGAGAAAGTAGTAGCACAAACAATTGAAACTCTAATAGAGTTCCAAGACCTATTTCCCTGAAGTTTTACAAAAATGAAAGGAATTAAAGAAGAAGCAAGTGTAATGAAAATACAACTGAAGGAAGGTACCAAACCGATCTAAAAAAGGCCATAAAAATTAAACCCAAACATGAAAAAGAAAGTGAAAACAAAAATAGACAAATTGTTGGCCACAAGGATCATCAAACTGGTAGAAGACACATAATGTATAAGTCCTATGGTGGTTCAGAACAAGAAAATAGGAGAAATTTAGGTGTGCATTGACTTTAGGGAACTGAATAAAGCATTCCTACACAATCCATTCCCTACCCCGTTTATAGAAGAAATACTGGAATCAGTGGCTGGAAGAGAAATTTATTCATTCATAGATGGGTTCTCCGGATACCATCAGGTAAAAATCCACAAACAAGATCAACCTAAAACCACTTTTGCAACCGAATGGGGATCATATATGTATACAGTTATGCCATTTGGGTTGAAGAATGCATCGACAGTATTCAGCCAGATAATAATTAATACATTTAAAGATTTCATCCATGATTTCCTGGAAGTATACTTAGATGATTGGACAGTTTATGGGTTAATAAAGGATCACATTCAGGTCCTCCAGATGATGCTAAACTGATATAGAAGCATGTACAAATTTCATTAAACCTAAAGAAGTGCACATTCGCAGTACTTTATGGAACTCTGCTAGGACATATCATATGTAAAGAAGGATTAATGATGGACCCTATGAAGATAGCCTTGATTCAAAACTTACCACCACCAAGAAATGCTCTAGAAGTTAAGACATTTTTAGGGTATACTAGATATCACAGCAAATTTATCAAAGGATATGCCAGAATAGCAGCCCCCTTAGAAGAGCTATTGAAGAAAAAGATGGGAAGAAACATTGAATGGACAACAGAGGCCCAACATGCTTTCGATATACTAAAATAGAAAATTGCAAAAGCACCTATACTTATCTTCCTGGATTGGAACAATCCATTTCATGTGCATGTGGATGCTTCTGAGATAGCCATAGGGGTAGTTCTAACTCAACTAAAAAGAAATAAGGATCATCCAATAGTGTTTGCCTGTAGGAATCTATCAACAACTAAGAAAAACTACACTACCACCGAAAGAGAGGCATTGGCAATGGTCTACGCATTACAAAATACCAGCACTACCTACTATCCACACTATTCATCTTCTTCACAGACCATGAACCTCTAAAATATTTGCTAAACAAACCTACAAATCATGGCCAGATATCAATATAGTTACTATTGTTCCAAGAATTTGATTTCAAGATAATGGTGAAACCTGGGAAAAACAACCAAGGCCCAGACTATCTATCAAGACTCGAAACAGGGGATGAACCAAATATATATGGGGAAGAACTACCTAGAACACATTTATTGCGGATAATAGCAGTACCGGAAGAACTGGAAAGTATCACAATTTTATTATCAACCGGGGAATGTCCGGAAAATCTTACACAACAAGAAAAAAAGCACTAATATGCAGAGCGACACCCTATACATTGATAGAAGGAGAATTACACCACAAAGGGACTGACAATATTTTAAGAAGAGTGGTGTATAATCATGAAAGGAAAGCTATCCTACAAGAGGCACATAGTGGACTTATCGGAGGACATAATTTTGGAGAAGCTACAACAAGGAGAATTAAACTAGCCAGCCTATTGTGGCTAACTCTATATAATGGTGCTAAGGAACATGTAAGAAAATGTGATATATGTCAAATAACAGGTAAACCTAATAATCGAGACAAGATTCCTCTACTACCGGTGATGCCACAAAATCCCGTTGAAAAATAGGCAATAGATTTCATCAGACCTATCGATCCACTAGCAAAACACTCCAAAGCCCATTTTATCATCACTGGAGTGGAGTATCTAACTAAATGGGTAAAGGCAAAACCCACCAGAGATTGTACCGCTAGAACCACTACCAAATTCCTATACAAAAACATTATTACCTAGTATGGATATCCGGTAAGCATAGTAAGCAATCAAGCGAAACATTTTGTAAACAATATGATAATAGAACTACTACAGAACTTCATGATTACACACAACAAAAGTTCTCAATATCATCCATAAGAAAACGGAGCCAACAAAGCTCTTAATAAAATAATTGGACAGACATTGACAAAATTATGCAATAGCCACTAGAAGGATTGGGATATAAAACTACTGGCAGTATTATGGGCACACCAAACTTCTTACAAAAGAATCAGTAAATTCACACCATTACAACTAGTGTATGGGATGGATGCAACAGTTCTGATGAACTTTCTAATCCCCCAACATATGCACAGCCTTGGCACTCCAGTTGGACAAAGAGGAGTCACTACGAACATGAGTGGAAGAACTGGAAAAAGTAGATGAATTCCAACAAATTGCCTAGTATAACCAATAGGTCGATAGGCAAAGACAAAAGGCTTGGCATGACAGAAATCTTCACCTTAAAACATTTAAGATAGGAGACTTGGTGTTACTATATGACAACAAATTCAAAAAACCAGGGAAGCTAAAGGTCTGGTGGCTAGGACCATACTATATTCACTAAATCACTAAATCAGGGGCAGTCAAACTCAGACAAATGGATAATACACTAATGATGGGACATGTGAATGGGGCACACCTCAAACATTACTTGACAAGATAGTCACACAAAACTAATATCTCAAATTCAATTGTATATAGTAAATATTACAAGATTAGGAACTAATAATAACAAGGAAATAAGAACACATGATTACCACTCTAGCAGATGATGAATTCATTAAGTATCACTAGGCTCACCAAACAAGACATTCAATCGATGAAAAGACAAGAAGGCGATAATGAACTGATAGAGCCGCCTCATCACACAAACAAAATAAAGTTCATATCAACGGGATAGATCAAAGAAATTAATAAGAAATCAAAACGAGATCCAACCTGACAAGGATAATCATGATCTCGTACTTTCTTAATGCACAGCCTTGGCTTTAAAAGGAAACACAAAGAAGAAGAAAAAACACAAGTTTGGTAGTTGCTAAGCTTAACCAGAAATGGATACTCCGATAAGGCTAGTTTCTCAAAAATGCCAAATGTCATTTCTGGGGGAAATTATGGAAGTGAGAATAAAAAGACTCTTTGACACTAAACACCATTTAGTCATTGCACCTATCAAATGGATACTGGGGAAGGATTTCTTGCAAGCATCTGACCGCTACTGGGTAAACACTGACATATCATCACGCTTTGTGGCGTCCCTACTTGATCTCGGGGAAAACAAGGACATGGCGATTCAACTGACCAAGGCAATGGTCAAAGAAGACTATCTGGGGGGAATGGAAGAAGTAGTGGAGATGGTGACACTCAGTGTGGGGATCCCTTGACCCAGAGACTACAATCGAGGCTGTAATGGAGACCACAATGTGCTGCTGCTGCCTTTTCTCGACAATTTCTCTGCAATGACCCTTCAAGAGCACCAGGTCAAAGCAGCCAAGGGATGTGTATTCCTGAAGAAATAATCTAACCCAGAACCCATCTTCGGAGTGGAATGGCTATAGGAATTTTGTAATCTATTGCGAGCGGAGGATGTCATTGTGTTGGACTGTTGAATTGTGATGATGTTTTAAAGAATGTTAGAAGTTTTTTGGAAAACATATAAGTTTCATATATCATGTAAAGGAAGAAAAGTACCATAACCCTGCACTAACAAGGGGGCAATTTTGTATTAGAAAAAAAAAAGAATGAATTAATATAACTAGATGTTTTTTGTGAAAAGTGTAGTAAAGAATTATAGATCTATGGAAGAATGCATATAGCTCACACACCACTAATAAAGAAGTCTATAAGATCAAACTCAAGGCAGTAACTTACCAAACAACTAATCAAGATAAGATTTAAAGAATAAAAAGAAAAGAACGGAACCCACCACAACCCTTGCACAAAAATGACAAAGATAGAATGAATGGACCCATTGATGTCTTAACAATATTTACGACTTACAAGGAATATGACACAACCTGCAAAGAACACAATAACGCCACAATGAGTCCAGTATGCAAATCATGAAAATAAAAGTTTGGAGGGTAGCCCTAAAATAAATCTCTAGAATAAATTACACCTATCTCAACATACTACCAAACTAAGTCCGATGTCTTGAGGACAAGACATCATTTGAAAGGGGGGTGATGTTAGAAGAAGAGATACTGGAACCAATGCCAGAACAAATACCGAAACACACCAAAACAGGGGCACTGGAAGAAACTGGAGGAAGACTTCACTTCCAGAAAAGGCATGAGACAAAGAGTAAAAGTCATGACACTTCGAAGGATACATGTATATAAACCTATGAGATAGAATATGAATAAGTAGTTATAAGGATATGATCAGAGCAGAAGCTAGAACTGCCCAATTGATATTCTGAATATACATCTATAGCTATATACAAGATGCTTAAATTAGCAAATAAATTCTATAGTGTATGTGTGAGTATGATTATCTTCTAATATATGTGATATATAATGTTCATTCCCGCTAATCAAACTTGTTCTAATACTGTGTCTTCTGGGGTATAAATAAGACTACACAAGAAGGATCGGGATACAAATCTCCGGACTATACCAAGCCCATTTTCTCTTGCTAATAGATACCAAAGATGGGGTTTGACTAAGGCAAACTCCTATATAGACACAATATACCTTCTCCTTCGTTTGTTTGTGCAAGTCAGATTCAGGAAGAATCGATAGAAAGGAGCAAAGAGGAAACATGTATTACTATCACAATTGCTACAAAAGTTATAGATTTATAATCAGATAAGTGCAGGGATGATTTTGGGGGTGCCCAAGTCCATTAGAGCCTCAAATCTGGGATCTGGAACCTTCATTAGAGGCTCAGTCACTTGGTGCAGAAAGTTTTGTGATAGGGAAACTTATAGGATGATTTCAGGACTGCCCAAGTCTATCAGGCCCTCAAAATTCAAGTGCACGGGCTCTAATATCCGCTCTCTACATTTCTGTAGTCATTGTTATTTTCTGCTTCCAAGATCAATCTGTCCGAGTAAGTTTCATAACTAGGGTTTAGCTTGATCTAACTATTTAGGGCTTGTGAGAACCTAGTTCAAACATCTTTTCATATACAACAACAAAGGAATAAGATACTCGTAGCTTAATCCTTTCATAGTGGTTGAGATTGGTTCATATTCTGAATGTTAGTGTATGAAAAGGGAGGTTTGACCTAGTTGAACATGCTAATCACTCTTTCCCTTTTCTCAACTAAACATTTTGGTGAACCCATGTTTAAAGAATTAGCATCCTTGTTAGATCTAAATGAATTTGTCGTTCTAAATCAGATTTAGATTGCAATTTCCTTTCATTCATAGTGTATGCATTACATTTTGAGTGCTATATCTATCTTTACATTGAAAAGAGCATTAAAGTTGCACAAACTAGTTGATGCCTAGATTTGCATAGTACATTGTATCTTGTTAAAGATAGAATATGTGGCAATGTCTAATTTCTTTTTACAAGACTTTAATGCATATGATGAGCCATTTATTTGTGATGAATTCAATATGTTAGATGAAGTACTAGATGAATTTATCTCTATTGAACATTCCACTATGACTCCTAAACCGTTGTTCCTTCAAAGATTAGTAAACACAATCTATGTTCCAAGATCTCAAGAAGAACCTATGCAACCAAAGATAGTGGTCAACCTATGTTCCGATGTGCCTCAAACACAAATGAAATTGATGCTCACTATAAGAGGTCTTATGAATTCTTCTTGACCTCCTAATTACATCTATAACTATGCTAAACAAATAACAAATCAAAATCAAAATCAAGAGTATCAAAATACATCACATCAAACTAACCACAATTGTTTGCTCACGCATACAACACATGAAATAACAAACAAAATAAACATCAATCAAGCATTCCAATCTCTTTACAAACTTCTCAACCTATGCTTCCTCAACCACCTTGTCTTACTCATAAAGTTGGTCAAGATGATGATCTTGTTAAGCAGCTTTGTGCTACTCCCGCTAAGATCTCTCTTTGGGAACTCATACAAACATCACCTACATACCACATAATGCTCCAAGAAGCTTTGCAAAAGGTGATTGTACCACCCGTTGTTAAGCCTAGTGATGTAGCAGCTATGTTAGATTGTATGCATGTGACAAAAACAAATATTATGTTTCAACAACATGAGTTACCATAAATGGAAGTTCAAAATCAACATGATCCTCTTGTAATCTTTGTCACAATAAATAAAAAGTTGATAAAGTGAGTTATGATTGACAATGGATCAGCTCTTAATGTTTTTGGCATTAATCTACTACATAAAATCAAGGTTGACACATCTTTAATCAAATTGGATAAACTTCACATTCATGGCTTTGATAACTTTGGTAGACAATCCCTGGGTACCATAACTTTACCCGTAAAGGTTGGACCCGTGACATTATCTACCCTTATCCATGTTATGCCTGGTGCACTTTCATATAATATGATTCTTGGTAGACCATGGATTCATGCCATGGGGGCAGTTCTATCTACCCTTCATCGATCAATAAAGTTTATTTATGCAAATAAAATTAAAACCATTGAAGCTGATCCGAATCCAGAAAGTTGTTTACAAATTGAAACACAAAAACAAGTTATCAATCATAAGATTCTAAATAACTTAAGAGTTGATTCATCAATACCTCTTGCCACAGATAATGTTGTGCAAGATTCTAAATCACCATCAAATGCACTTCCTAGTGATCATTGGGGTTCACCAGATTTCACTCCTACATTTATGGGAGAATATAAACTTAATAGCACTAATTTTGAAATGTCAAAAGTTGCATCGATCTCATCCAAACAATTTGTGGAAATAACTAAAGAACCTAAAGTCTCTTTAGTCATAAACACAGACAAAACTCTTACTTACACCACTGAATATGAGACCTATGAGGCTCCACCATCTTCTAAAGAGATGACATCCCTTTATGGCCTAGGATTTAAAATCCTTTACAAAAATTGTGAATATATAGGTAATGGTTGTGGCATAAATCAACAAGGAATCAAAGTACCCTTAGAAGCTGTTGCACATAACTACTCAGCTAGTAATTGATACAGTCCTTTGAAGCCCACCAAAGCTTACAAATGTCCTAATCTTAATGTTAACACTATATCAACACTCAATCTGATATATCCTAAGATGATAGACATAAATTATCCACCAAAAGATATCCCATTTGATAATTTTTCAACAGATGAAGCATTAATTGAATTCATGGCAGCTTATGGAAACTTGCACCGTTATCATTATAACAAGGGATTTTCCTATTGTTTAAACACAGAAGCATATTTTGGGAAAAACGCTTGTTCATCAAATGATACCTTGGCATCTAAAAATCATCATTCTCCTCTCGCCTCCCAGACCACAATACTTTACTTAATGGAAAGATTGTCGATATCTTACTAGAGAAGGGTAACCCTAAAAAAGTTATCCCTATAAGAGACTTCTTAAAAAAAGAAGAAAAAGAAGAAACAACAAAACTCTTACACGATTTTCCTGAACTATTTGCTTGGAATTATTCAGATATGCCTGACATTGATCCTAAAATTATAATACACAATGTAGTGTTACAACCTGATACCAAGTCGATTAATGTATGCTCAAGTCACACCGACATCATCTCCCTCCAAAACTGGCTCTGAATCAACAACACCATCATCATCTCTATCAATAACCTTGGTAATAGTTGGTTGTGAGGCATCATTATCCCTAATTGTGTTGTGTGCTAAGCGTACATAGCTTGGGTGTGTGCTAGGAACACCTTGCACACACGCAACTATAGCATCACTCTATCAAAGTAAAATCAAATGACGATGTTGTCCTGGTGACCAGCTAGAAGCCGATCCCTTTGCATCCTCGCTAATTTCTCCTCTGCCCCATCCATGGCCTGCAACTATGATATGGTCTCCATCCAATGTCATTGGGCCGCAACCTATCAAACACCACTCTCCAATATAAAAGATCACTGTGTCTCCAGCATTTGAAAAGAGGATATACATGCGCACGTGGATGCATCCAGTTTGGTTCTATGGGAAACCCCATTGGCTGCATACATGTGATATGCTCAAACAACCACACCTGCAGTAGGGTGCATATCATTAGCCCATGCGCCTCATAATGTACATACTAACCTAAATCCTGATAAAGGTGCACAAGCATATTGTGCCCCCAAGCATATATCGTCCTCTCCTTGTTCATCACTCTGATAGTATGAACGAGGCCCCCATGAAGGTGAATGCCTCATCCATCAGGTGTAACAGCTAGTGTGATGGTAGTGATCAAGATGTGATGAACAAGTGGGATGTCCTTACCACCCTACTCTAACCATCAAAGAACAATATGTCCATGTCCAAGAGGTGTCACGACATGACCTAGGTAGTGAATGTGACTCGCATAAGCATACTCCTCGAATCTATGCTCCACAATCCACACTGGCTACCCTTGAACTGGAAGCTGAAGGATGCGATACACATCCTTGAGAGTGACTGTCATCTCACCTGTGGGAAGATGGAAGGTAGAAGTATCTGCATCCCATCTCTCCATCAAGGCCATTAGCATACTGCTATGGAATCTCATCGTGGGCATGGTGAACACCTACCATAGGCCTACATCCTATGAGATACCCCTGTCTGCATCAGAAAGTGTACCTGCATGGCTCCACAACAATGTGAGCAGTCAACCATCGGTGTGCTCTCACATCCGAGGGACATCCTATAATTCACACAAGCACCAAATTGAATTAGAACATACTCATCAAGTATCAAGTACCTAACTCAGAACATCAAAATTGGCCCTGTCCACTAGGCCCATGACCTTGTCAAGACATGGGCGCCCCAGGAAGACCCGGGTGCCCTAGGAAGACCTGGGCACCCCAGGAGGACTTGGGCGCCCAGGTGGGACTAGGGTGCCCCAAAAGGAATTGGGTACCCCAATCAGGTACCCTTGTCCAAAAAGGCCTAAAAGGCACCAAAAATGAGGAAAATCGATAAAAAGGAAAGGAATAACATATTAGACAAAGTCAAGAGACCTACCTCCTACTTGTCTCACATGTCTGCCACTCAGCATCGTAGTGTATCCAGCCTCAGGGCCTGATAGAGTTGTCAGCTCGGCATGGTAGCTCTCTCTCCTTCTCCTTCTCTCCTCAACAATTGAATAGTAAAGAGTGAAACCTCCCTTTACTACTTATAATAAACAAATGAGAATTCCTAATTACTATTTAGGAGCAAAAATGTAAAGCATTATTAATCTACCCTTATCTTTGGCTGCCGAACTCAGATTTTTACACCATTTGTTGCATTGGATTCTTGGTTCCGCTCTCCATATAATCCAATGCTTTGTGTCTCAGAATTACTTAAAAAAATAACCCTAACCAAGCATTTTCACCAAGACTTCCCTTGAAATCGACATGTCAAGATTACCACCTTGTTTCTCATTTTCAGAAGTAAGCAAGCAAAAATAAGGGGGCAATATATCTACCCACGATTTCTACCCTAATAATGTCTCACCATTCATCCCCTTTAGTATTTTTGACTAACTCATTCGTTTGTTATTCATAGGTTGATTTGAATATTTGTCTAACATATCTTCCTTTGTGTTATATATGAAAAAGAGAATGAAGAATACTAGCATGCACACTAGATCAAACCCTCTTCCACAATAGCATTCAAGGACAAGACCGAGTGAAATAACTACCAAATGGAGGAGGACTCAGCTACAGATCTTGTACTCTTGTTTACTATGGAAATATCATATTTAATCAAGCCTTTTTATCAAACCCTAGGTCAATAATGCATAAAACCCTAGTTTCACAATGATTTTCTTATAACAGATAAAATACGACAAAACCCCAGAAACCAATTGCACAAGAATGATTAGGGGGATGATAAGAACCTATCTCCATAAAGCAAAGGTGTCAGAGGATGAATTAGGGGGTGCCCAAGTCCTTGAAGTGAGAATTTTTTGAAGGTCTGAACTAAGGAAATGTTGTAAAGACTGCCCTGAAGCCAGATCTAGACCCTAAAATGGCAGGAGGACAATTTCACAAGCGCCCAAGTTTTGCACAAAGGAATATTCTTAAAATTTTGTCGAATCCTGAAACCTTGATCCTTACTCAATCATCATGTACCCTCATTTTCTAGATAAATTGCACCTGTAACCTGCACACAAGAAGAAGAGAAGGGGTTTGGGGGTTATGGTGTTTAGGGACTTGCCTAAGTTAAATCTCAAGATAGCATTCAAGCTTCCCAACACAGTTGATAGGTAAAGAGAGTGTGCCCTTGCATGGCAGAGGTTAAACAAAAAATCAATATGATGAATCAAATGATGATGAATAACAATGATATCACCTATGTGATGAAACCCTTAAGAGGATGAAGATCCTTCAACTCTTAAGGAGAGATAGATGATAGCTTTAAACCTGCAACAACACAATAACAACACACACAAATCTACTCTATAATCACAATGAATTCTCTTGCTTTCTTCGCTTCAATATCATAAGTTAGTTATTTCCATCTAGGTTACAAATGAACTCAAAAACACACTTATATATGCTTTCTCGCTAACATTCGTGAAATTAACCAAAAGAGTCGATAAGGAGAGACCCTTTTAAAGGTCCTATGCCAACATGTAATTTAATTTGCCCTGACCAATTAGGGAGGACTTGGACATAGGTGCCGAAGTCCCAAGGTACCTTTTTGGTCTAGGATAACATGTAATATGGCCCCCTAATTCCCAATTTATATGGGTTTCAGGGAATTTTGCATCGGGATGAATATTTTGCATGTATAATGTAATAAATGGGACCTATGAGCTAAACAAGGAGGTAAAAAGCAAGTGTCCACTTTTTACTCCATAACATTTAGTCCCCACTTTAATGTGTGTATGATCTTACGATCAGTACATGTATTAAAGTATGATCGAAGCATATCAAACACTAGAGCAAAAGGCACACCCTAAGTTTTTGAAGATCATCTCTAGCCCCCAAGCTTAGGAAAGCATAAGAAAACACTTAACAGTCACGCAAAACACGAAGAAGATAGTAAAGAAGCATGTAATACATGGAGAAGGCATGAGTGCAAACACGCAATACATAAAGCATACATGAAGAGAAGACATGATTACACAATTATGCAACTCTAACTAGGTGATGGGGAGCTCATCGCTATGCGCCACCATCAAAAACATGCAAAACACACATAAAACACGCAATACATGCGAGACACATAGGGAAAACACGCGGAAGAGACACGGAATACACGAGCTCCATAGAGTGAGTCGTCAACACACTATATGTCTTATACACATCAAACACGGGTGATGGGGAGGAGCTCATCGCTACGTTCCACCATCTAAGACATGCCAAACACACCTAGTGGTTGAGCTACACTACCACAACCACCAAAGACATGCTTAAGGGTGAATAACTAGAGATCCAACCCTGCCTCCATAGAGGAGTTTTAAAAGGATGTGCAACCGCTCAAGGGAAGACAAAAACCCACCTTTCACAGAAGGGCTTTCAAAATGCAACCCCACCTACATCTGTAGATGCTTTACAGTGAAATGGAGGTATACACAAAAATAAAACAAAGTACACGACCCCACTTGCATCCGCAGACACCTTACAGTGAAAAGGAAGCATACACAAACATGCTTTATCACAATGTCTAAGCTATCCAAGAATTTACCACAATATATGCCCCACCTTAAAGTGGTTGAGATCGCTTGCCAGTATCAAGCACATTTAAGGGAAATTTGAAAACACGCAAGGGAACAAGAGCTTTTGCAAAGCCCATGCCCTAAAGTGGCATGTGCTTACGATCACCAATTGTTCCCAACAATCACACGTGTTAGTATCAAATTCTAAACAACAACAATATTCATGCACCGAAATAAGGTAACATACCACATAAACAATCCAAGGCTATATACTTGCAGGTTTAGAACTGAGTATAACCTTGAGGTTATACTTCAGGTATCTCAGAATTGAGTGTAGCTACAAGGTGAGACTCAGAACATTCCAAAGTGCATAGAAGCAGAGTTAGAGTATTGCAAGGGCTTGTTACAAGAATCTTCACAACATGATACATGATCATATCACAACACGAGGTGATTCTACTAGTCAAACGCCAGTAACATATTAACCCCATCTTCATATATGGACTAGGTCCACTTTTATTTTCTTGTTGTAGGGATGTACGATCCTTATCAGTATTAATTTGTTATCATCATCCACCGACTAGTAAATCCACGAAAGAATGAAAATGCAAAAAATAAGAGAGGAGACAAAGGTGACTTAGGTTTACAATGTGGGAAAATGCCCCCAAGACATTCTCCACAACGTTATGCCCCCAAGGCACCACACACAACAATTATAATAAGATAGAGAAGAACATAAGAATAAAGAAACCAATAGAAGAAGTACCACAATGGAGGCAATCTCCTTGTATCCTTGACCTTACAGGAGTATCAAGGGTCATCCAAGGAGACCTCAACAACCTTTAACACAGTGTGGGGGAACACAATACAACACTGTCAACATATGTATCTAGGAGGAGGCCACCCTTGAGAGCATCTCGAATAGGTGCTACATCGAGTGTGGCTAAATGAGGGATAAATACTTACTTGATTCAATGGGATATTTCCTGGTGGACAATCTATGTCTATCATCTTAGTAAACATTAAGAGTAGGAAGACGGTAAGCTTTGGTGGGCTTCAAAGAATGGTATCCAATACTAGCCAAGTAGTTGATTGTAATAGCTTGTAAGGGTACTCTGATTCCTTGTCGGTTTACACCACAACCACTGCCTACTTAGTTGCAATTTTTGTAAAGGATTTGAAATCCATGACCATAGAGAGACTCCATCTTTTTAGAAGAAGGCGGGGCCTCACAAGTCTCATATTTTGTAGTGTAAGTAAGAGTATTGTCTTTGTTTTCTACTAAAAAAACCTTAGGTTTCCTAGGTATTTCCAAAGATTGCTTGGATGAGATCGAGAAAACTTTTGATGTGTCAGGATTAGAGTTATTAAGTTTATATTCCCCTGTAAAGGAAGGAGTAAAATCTAATGAACCCCAATCATCACCAAAAAGTGCATTCGATGGTGATTTGGAATCTACGGCAAGAGGTGTTGATGAATCAAATTTTAAGTTATTTAGATGTTTGTGATTGATACCTTATTTTTGTGTTTCAATTTGTAAACAACTTTCTGGTTCTAGATCAGCTTCAATGGTGTGAAGTTTATTTTCGTAAATAAACTTTACTGATTGATGAAGAGTAGACGAAACTGCCCTTGTGGCATGAATCCACAGTCTACCCGGAATTATGTTATATGAAAGTGCACCAGGAATGACATGGAAAAGGGTAGATAATGTCACGGGTCCAACCTTTATGGGTAAAGTTATGGTACCCATTGATTGTCTACCAATGTTATCAAAGCTACGAATGTTAAGTTTATCCAGTTTGATTAAAGATGTATCAACCTTTATTTTATGTAGCAAATCAATGCCATAAACATTAAGAGCCTATCCATTGTCAATCATAACTCGCTTTATCAACTTTTTGTTTATTGTGACAAAGATTAGAAGAGGATCATGTTGATTTTGAACTTCAATTGATGGTAACTCATGTTGTTGAAACAAAATATCCATTTTTGTCACATGCATACAATCTAACAAAACTAATACATCATTAGGCTTAACAACAGGGGGTATAATAGCATTTTGCAAAGCTTCTTGAAGCATTATGTGGTATGTAGGTGATGTTTGTATGAGTTCCCAAAGAGAGATCTTAGCTGGAGTAGAATGAAACTGCTCAACAAGATCATTATCTTGACCACCTTTATGAGTATGATGAGTTGGTTGAGGAAGCATAGGTTGAGAAGTTGGTAAAGTGATCAAAATGTTCTACTATTCTTTACTTTGTTTATTATTTCATGTATTGTACATGTGAGCAACCACATTGTGATAGGGTTGTTGCAACACATTTTGATACACTTGATTTCCTTGAGTAATTTTTTTTGCATAATTAAGAATGTAGCCTGGGGGTTGAGGTGGTGTTGGAGCACCTTAAACTATAATTATCAGTTTGAAGTGAGGGGGTGCATTATGTGCCCCATTCACAATGAGTTTAGGAACATTAGTACACTTATCCACTATCCCCTTAGTGGGTGGAATAAGTCTATTAGTGATGATTGAATTAACATTATTTTTACTTTGATTAGGCTCAACATCCATCCCTAAAGGATTTAATGTGAGAGACCTTTCTTCATCCACCAATGTTTCGTCTCTTGAAGGGAGAGCATTGGAACAAATGGAAGGTACAATGTTGTTAAGAGGATTGTTGATGATTGTATATTTAGTGATGTCCAAGGGGTATGAACATGCAACCAAAGGAGAACTATTCATGATTTTTGCATCCTTAGGGATGTTCAAAGTACCTGAACATTCAACCAAAGGAGGAAGATTGAGGGTCTTCACTTCCTTAGTGATATCCAAGGTGCTTGAACATTCAACTAAAGGAGGAATAGGATGACTCATGGAATTATCATCATCATCATCATATACTTTAGATATTAGATCCAAGGCATTATCATGATTTATAGTAGTAATATAAGAAAAAAAAACTTTCACAATCATCTTTCTCATGAGTGTTCATGGAGATGAATTTGGTTAGATTTTCTAATATTGAAGGATGCTCACCCATGAGGGTTATGAATATATGAAAATTAAGATCTTTAATATATGCATGAAAAGATAACAAAGAGAAATGACATGAAGATGCCATAATGAAATGTCTTAGAACAAGAATGTACAATCAGATCTATTCATTTATCAAATACCACCAATATGAAAGACTTTTGTACACCACAACACTAGTTTGAGGGAATCAAGTGTTTGAAGCTTTTTGCAAAAAACAAAAACACACTAGTGTCACTACAAATGAATTGATAAAGATGGTAAAAGTGCTGCACAAAAGGTAACATTGACAATTTTAAAATTTCTTGCAAAGAAATGTTAGAGATGTCAAATTCCTAATGTTGAAATACACGTGTAATTAAAAACATGTGAATTTTCACACCAAGGTATGAAATGATGCAAAATTTTCAAATGAACAATGAAAATATGCTATAAATTGATGTTATATCTGAATTGAAATGTTTATGATGCTAGCAAAATTTGAAATAAGATTTTAACTACAAACCCTAGCTTTTGAAATTGAATAGGTTTTAAAAAAGATGCAACTTTTTCAACAAAACCCTGGCAAATGAGATCTTCAAATGCAAGGTACAACACCATGAAATGATTGTATACTATAATATGGATCAGATCTGATGTAAAAATTATAAATTTAAATATTTCTATCATATGCAATGAAAGTAATGCAAAACTATGCATTTTTCTAGCCTAGAATGCTTAATTTTTTCACTTTTTCCAATGCAAATATGCAAAAGATGTCTTAAAATTGTGAGGGTGATAAGGTACAACAGCATAAAATCCTTTAATCAATCCAATAACGTAACAATATTTACCACAACACACCAATCTTGAAACCCTAGGTTGAAGATTAGCTAAATTTACTAAAAATGCAAGGATTTTTGAAACCCTAACAATGAAATTAAGCTATGAATTAACTATGAAAAATGATGAATGTATTGAATCCAATCAGATCTAGGGAAGAAAATAGCTCAGATCTGATGCAAGAAGGATGCCAAGGTGTAAGATCTATGGGTTCACCAAAATGTTATATATGAAAAAGAGTGAAGAATACTATGTGGATATATGATATTACAAAATTTATTCATAAACTCATTGTAGGGCAATTCACTCTCTTTCAAAACAATTTTTTTGGACTCAGCTCCTAACTTCGTTGAGTATTTCTCATATTTAAATCTCTTACAAACAACTTGCATTGAATGATCAATATTCTCAAATTGTAAAAGTTTCTTCAAATTTCCACAATCTATACATGTGTTTTTTATACAGTGTTGTACATTGAATTCATCTGAATCTTTTAATTTTCACATAAGATAGACTTCACAAATTTACTTCTAGGGATGGCTACATTTCGACTAGCTATTGCCATAACTTTTTTATATGACTGTAGGTGTAGATGAAATTCAACATGATTTTGATAGCAACAAGTTTCACGTACTTTATTTATACGTGTGAAACATGGTCGTAAACTCTCAAACATCCTTTGAAAAATCTTCGCATGCAAAAATTCTTGCTTGAATGCTTCAAAAAGTTTACTTTGTGTTGTATCTATAAAATGTTTTGGATGAGAAATTTTTGTACCATCTTCACCTATTATTTGTATAGTGTCCCTTCTATTGGAAGAAACACAGGAGTGATTCATCCAATATTCATTTACCTATTTTTTTACATCTTCTAAAATTCTATCTTTCCGAGGAACCCTACAAATATTTACCCAATTATTTTCAATGTTTTCATCTAATTTATTTGTCTTCACAATATATCTTTGAATAGTTCTCCTAGATACATTTAGTAACTGTGTGATTGCTTGAACTTGTCTTCTATGTGATAATTTTTTCACTAGAAATTGTAGTCATAAATGCTCTATGTGCAACACTTAAATCAGTAGTTCAACTCTTGGTTTGAATACAATCCAATGTTTGTTGCAAGTTTTATATTATTGTATCTTTCAATAAACTTGATTGTTTTTTCCTATTATTAACCCCTAACAACTCCAAAACAAGGGTCATTTCTCTCCGCCTAAATAACTTTGCACATAATTGTGCTCTTCCAATTAGAGATTTTCTTCAAAAAATTCATCCCAAATTCTTTTAGAGTGAAATTTTATTATGCTTTCAGGTAATATATCTTCTTGTGAAATCTTCTTCAAAAGAGAATCCTCATCCATGTCCATTAAATTTTCTATACCAAAAAAAAATTCTATCAGTAGTTTCCTCTTCATTTACATTCTTTAAAGATGTACCAATTTCTTCTTGTACTACTTCATTAGTGTTGGTACCCATTTATGTCTAGGGTTGTGAGCATGAGCATTTGCAGGATTTTTCATTCAAATCCTAAAATTTCTGGGGCATGATGTTATGACATGTCAAGATTTCTGTCTATGCTGCATCTTTTAGTATGCATGAGCATCATGTCAAATATGTTTGTGATCCTGAGGTCTGAAATATGAAAAACTTAAAGTCTGAATCTTTCTTTAAGAAGCCTATCATGTGGGGGAGTGTAAAATTCCAAGTAGGATTGCCTTTTATATCACCCTGAAATTTGGCCTGGTGAGGGAGTTATGTCTGTCAAAGTTTTAAGTCTTTTTGCCTCATCATCATATTCCGGCATGACCCTATATTTCGAAGGAGGGGGTCATCATCATGTTTCAAATATCGGGTGACCTTAGTTAAGATCACCCCGATGTTCTTTTATTGCCCTATAATGCTGACATCAGTTCTATGCAGGGGGTGATATTTGTTTCTCTAACGGCTGCATCATTTTTCTGAAGGAGGGGGGTGATATCCCAAATATCAGTCATATTCTAAATGTCACCCCAATATTATAGCAAAGCTACAGTGCAGCCGGATATTTTGTGGAGGGGGTGATGTTTCAAATATCGAGTGATCTTCCGATTGTCCCCTATTTTGTCAATATGACGGTGACGTCATCAGGAGCCGATAGGATTTCATGCGGGAGGATTTTCTACGATGCGTCAAGGTGATGTTTCCCGCAGGGTGATATGTGAATATGATGGTGACGTCATCAGGATATCAGTAGACATAATCATGAGGATCATTGGCGAGACATATGGATATCGGCAGGGCAAGAGGATTTTCCTCCGATGCATTAGGTGGCGCCGACGAGGTTGACGTCAGGATGATATCGAGCATCAGAGCATAATGCGGTAGGATCATGATGAGGTATATGTTGATGCCGTCAAGAGCAAAAGCACCGACATTATGTATGCTCTCGGCCTAGTTTATATTGTATTGAGGAGGTTGCCGCGGGGTGCATGTGGGATAATTAGTTCCCTCATATTTTGAAATATTAGGATCATGATTCTTGGTGAGAAAAGCTTCCAAGGAATCATGCGACCGCTGCATTCTCAAGACTGCGAGTAGGTGGACATTAATGGCGAATGTTACAGGGTATGGGTGATGATATGGATAGATTTTAGTACCCAATTGAAGTTGAGGATCCCCAGATGGCAGCGTGTGGCTCGAGACCCCTTCCTGTCTCCTCTTCCACCTACTGCATTCAATGTTTGAGCGCCATTTCCTCTGAATGAACTGTATTTGGTAGACTTTTGACTTTTGCCATGTAGTTAGTGCTGGGTGCACCCTCCTACTGTATAAAGGAGGCCGTGTTACTCATTTTGGTTGTTGAAAACTAGACAAACTTCTGGCTCTATGACACAATACAACTTAGTTGGTGGCCTTGTCTTGAAAGTTCTGTGAGTTTATGAGTCTCATGTTGTGTGTTTCATGCATAATTTAACTGGTTTCATGCTATTTTATATGAGAAATGCACTGATTGCATGTGTTTAATCATTTGTCTCCAAGTTGTGGTTGTATTTTCTTTTGAGTCTAAATAACTAAGGGTTATTTATGATTTAGGAATATGGGTTTTCTATATTGAATGTTTAATCTCCTACCTTTGTTCAAGGGACAAATTAAAAGTTTTAGATTAATCATTAAGAAAATATGTTGCAGCAGGGATTCCTTTAAGTATGAATGACTAAACACTCTGTTTTGGGAGATATCTGTAAGGCAGATATAATAAAATCCCCTTGATACCCAGTCTTTGTTACATCTTTATGCTGACTATTCACATGTGTATGTCTACTGACTCCGAGCCCTGGATAGGCACCAATCTAGCCTTGCATTGAGGTTACACTCCAGGTCCTAGTTTTGCATCCAAATATAAATCAAACTCAAACTTCATAAACAAACCTTTTAGGACTTTAGAAATAGTTTTAGGACCAAAATCCTCTGTCTACAACTAAACATAGGCCCAAAGCTAGCCCCTTTGCACTTATCTCACAGTTTTGGTCTGCTTAATAAAGGATTTATCTGCTTTGTGTCAACATCCCAGCAAATACATAGATGCATTTTATAGATGTTGAATAGGGAATACCCCCTTGGTTCTGTAAAGCCTAAAGAAGAAGAGATATTTATAGAGTCTATCTCCTCTACTATTGGCCCCTGGCCCGGGAATCCTGTTGATCAATGATGGTTATTTTGTAGGGATTACTGGGAATAAGCATCCAGTCTAGGAAAATAACCAACAGATTTTGGTGACTCTACTGGGGACTTATAAAAGAACCTTGATTCCAAAAGGAAAACAATTCCTAGTAATAGGTGGTGACTCTGAACCAATCTCCCAACCGGTAAAGTAAAAATTTGTATGCAAGGGAGAAGATCCCAGCGTAATACTCTGTTTGAAGAGTTACCCACAAAGATGATGTATAGGAAAAAAGGGACTGTACGAGCCAGTCAGGATGGTTCTCCAAGCTCCAGGAAAAATGAATTTATTCAGGACAATCCAGGATCTTCAGAGCAAACAATGCCTTATTTTTCAAACACAGAAGCTGAAATCCAAAATGTATATGAGAAACAACAGGATGGTGCTCTGAGAATAAGGTCAGAGGTGTTTCAAGAATGCCCTTTCTTAGATCCCAGTGATAGATTTGAAGAGGATGAGTCTCCAGGGGATGAAGATAATGATGATCAAAATGAAATGGGACCATCCTCCTCTATGCCCAAAGAGGAACAATTAGCTGATGAAATTAAGAGCTTAAGGGCAGAAATAGAATATCTGCAAGCAGTGAAAATCAGAGATGACATGAGACAGAAAGTGCAAGCCATAAGAGTTGCTCAGAGTGATTCAATTCCTACCCTTGAAAATATAAATATGCAAAGAAATCAGCATAGAAATGAAATCCATGATCAGCGTAATGATCAAAGACAGAATGCAAATAACATAAGAGCTCCATTAGACAATGTAAGAAATCAAAATGCAAATAGAAATGCAAATGCTAATCAATTTGGTAGACAGCCAATGTAGTTGGACAGATTCAGACAACTAGTTTTTGATGGCATTCCTAGTTATCCAAATCGTACTGACAAACGTGTGAGGCTGCAAGTGCCTAAATTTTTAGGAAATAATACTGTGTCAGGTGAAGACCATCTAAAAGCTTTTCAGAATATCATGGACAACTTCGAGGTTGAGCATGAGGATGTTTTCATGAAATCATTTATGCAATCCTTAGTCGATGAAGCCAAGGAGTGGTACAAAGGTCTGTCTGACAGAAGCATTTCATCATGGGATGAATTTAGGAGAATATTCAAGGAACAATATGGTGACAAAACTAATCCTAGTTTCTTTATTAATGAATTTACTGGCATTATCAAAGGATCAAATGAACAGGTTGTTGATTTCAATGCTAGATTCATGAAGGTATTGAACAAATTGCCATAGGACTTGCGGCCTAATGAACCTATGTGCATAGTGTTGTACATAAATGCTTTTGATGCCAAAACAACTTATGGATTGAGAGACAAGGGTCCTACTAGCCTCAGGGATGCTTTCAAAATTGCAACAAATATTGAAAATAACAGAAAGGCATCTGGTAAGACAAACAGAAGAGATGATGTAAAAATTCTGCAAAATCCAAATACTAAATCTCAGAATGCTCAAGGCAATACATCTACTTCTGAAGACAAGATAGATAAATTGACAAATGTTGTTAAGGACCTGAGTTATAGAATAGCTAAAAATGAAAAGGGGATAGGTCCTGACAGGCTAGTTTACCAAAGGCAAAAAAGAAGACCATCATTACATGATATGTCGTATCATACTAATTGGCGTGATGGTAAACCCGTCCCCCCGCACAGCAATACAAATTGAAGAGCTCAAAATACAAAGGAAACTCCTGATCTTTTGAAGAAAGCTATAAATATTGTTAATGATACCCCATGGTGTATAATCTGCCAAATGCCTCATTCACAGTCACAATGTATGATTGCTTAGTCTCTATATAATAATGTTGTTGCCTGTGATGAGTGCAATGAGCCGCATTGCATGGAAGATGATAATGTCAATATGTTGTCTACAAACAGAGGATACTCTTCTCATGATGCTGATGCAAATGCGAATGATGAGATGCAGGTCTATCAGCAGTTTCCTTATGACAAAGATGAGGAAGATAGCTACGCTTATGCTCAAGATTCACGCAATTTTCTGAATAGTTTGAGGAGACCTTCTGATGAAGAAATTAGAGCCCTCACAGCTGCAGCAGTAGCTCAAGTCAAAAGTAATTACAATCTCAGTGGTAAAGCTCAGGTAGGCAGCTCACCTCAACTAGAGAACACTTTTGTGGGCCAACCTGTGCATAGTCATAAGGGGATGGAAACATATAAGAAACAATGGAACAATAATAAGCAAGGTTTTAAGCAAAAAATAGGCTATGATTCTCAAAAAGCAGAGAATATAGTTCCCCATGCTGAGGATCAAAATAAACATCTTCAGATCAAAGATGACAGTCAAGGAGCCATAAAAGCTAAAGCTAGATCAACTCAGGATGGAAGTAAAACCGTGGAGCAAGCTACAACTGTCATACAAAATTATGCTCCATTTGATATCACTCAAATCTTATCGTAGATAAAAGTCTCTGTTCCACTGATGGAGCTAATGAAAGTGGAAGAATTCAAAAATAAAGCAGTATCCTTAATCTCGGGAGTACCCTATCAAGCCAAGCAGAATGACGAACCTCAGGCCAAGAAACAAGCCATGTTCGTTGAAGAAGATGAGGTTCCTTAAGTGTATTTAGGGATGACCATGACAAAGTGCCCTTTACAAGTGGAGCCATTTTATGTCTCCCTTGTCATAAATGGAAGAATAATTAGAAACTGTATGCTCGACTCAGGAGCATCCACAAACATCGTGCCTTTGGCCATCATGCAGCAAGTTGGATTAAAGATAGATAAGGCATGTGGAAAGTGCTATGCCATGGATGCTAGGGAGGTACCTGTCATCAGAATTATGAAAGATGTTGATTTTAGACTAGTAGCATATCCTGAAAAGACCTACAAAATGAACATAACAGTTGTTGATATCAAGCCACAGTATGGCATGTTGCTGTCAAGAAGGTGGGCAGTGTTGATTGGTGGAAGTATGCAATTAGATCTGTCATACGCTATGATCCCTATGAATGGTAGGAATGCCAAACTGATCAGGGAGGAAAGATCATCAAAGACAGTGGAGAATCAAGAATCAGAGGAACAGATATGCTTTGTGAACACCAACTGTGATAATTTCAGAGTTGTCTCTGATGTTAAAGAAGGTAAAGAGGGAGACATGTGCATTCAAAAGTCTGATCAATAGGGCCTTTGGACCATGTATTTTGATGGAGCTTGTTCAAAGGAAGGTTCTGGTGCTGGAGTTGTATTTTTGTCTCCAACTGGTAAGCTTCTAAAATTCTCATTCTTGCTTAAGTTTACCTGCACAAATAATACTGTAGAGTATGAGGCTCTGTTATTAGGATTGAATGTTGCCTTGAAGCATGGAGTTAAGATGCTCAAAGTGTTTGGTGATTCAGAGCTTATTGTTTCCCAAGTTAGAGATAAGTACGCATCAAAGAATAAGAGGTTAAAACAATATAAGCATGTTGTTTGGGATACAATTGAATTATTTGATGCCTTCTCAATAAATTGGATAGAAAGAGCAAAAAATGTCAGGGCAGATTTTCTAGCTAATGTAGTTGTAAGGCCAGATGATATAACTCTGTCAAATGTAACAAATGTTGAGGTCAAACTCAGACCTACAGTGCCAGATAATGTATGCAGCTGGCAAGTGTTTGATGATGATAAAGATTTACTGAGATTTCTGCATTGTATTGATGAATATGAGAACTAGGAAATGGATTTTCAGAATTTTGTAGAGGTAGTAGATGGGAAAGAAACTCTCTTAGGGAAGGAGGTAATTCAGCTAAAGACAAATAAACTCCCTAGAGGGCTAGTTGCTTTAAAGAGAGCTTTTGACAATAGGGACCAACTCGTCACAAAGTCATCTCCAACAAACAAGAATGATTTAGAAGAGATAAACTTGGGGACATCTCATGCCCCCAAGAAGGTATACATTGGCAAACAACTCAAACCACATATCAGAGCTATGCTGATTGCATTGCTAAGAAGGTACAAGCATGTCTTTGCCTGGTCGTATGAGGATCTAAAAGCTTATAGAGAGGATTTATTTCAGCATGAAATCCCTTTGAAGCCTGGAGCTAAGCCGTTCAGACAAAATTAGAGGCCTATCAACCCAACCTTAGCTCCAAAAATGCAAGAGGAACTTATGAAGCTTAGGGAGGCTAGAATAATCATGCCTATCAGACATTCAACTTGGGTGTCTAACCTTGTCCTAGTCAGAAAAAAGAATGGTGACATCAGACTTTGTGTGGATTTTAGAAATTTAAATGTGTCCTCTTTGAAAGACAATTATCCATTGCCAAACATGGAGGCCATGTTGCAGAAGGTGACTGGCTGTGAGCTTCTATCTATGATGGATGGATTCTCAGGGTACAATCAAGTGAAAGTGAAAGAATCAAAACAATTCAAGACCACTTTCACCACACCATGGGGAACATATGTATATGTGAGGATGTCATTCGGACTGACAAATGCAGGTGCCACATTTCAAAGGGCAATGGACGTTGCTTTTGCAGGATTGATTGATTCAATCTTGGCTGTGTATCAATATGACTTAACAGCTTATTCAAAAAAGGAAGAGCAACATTGTTTGCATTTAGAACAAATTTTTATTAGAGCATTAGAATATGGCATCTCACTCAACCCAAAGAAATGTGCTTTTGGGGTTGTGGAAGGAAAATTACTTGGACACATTGTTTCCAAGGATGGAGTTAGGATTGATCCTGAAAGGGTGGCTGCAATTGACAGAATTTAGATCCCTAAAACAGTGAAAGGGGTTCAGTCCTTCTTTGGACAAATTAACTTTGTTAGGAGATTTGTGCCTAACTTTGTAGAGACCACAAAAGAATTTTCTAAAATGTTGAAGAAGAATGCAACTGTCAAATGGGAAGATGAAGCAACTAGATCATTTCAAGACATAAAAGAAGCTATAAAGATGGCTCCTATATTAAAATCTCCTGATTTTTCTAAGCCATTTCAATTATTCTCATTTGCTTCTTTCCACACTGTTGCTGCATGCTTATTGCAGAAAAATGCAGAAGGTTTTGAGCAGCCTATAGCTTTCTTTAGTAGGTCATTGCAGGCTGCTGAATTAAAGTATGATATAATGGAGAAACAGGCATATGGACTGGTCAGAGCAGTCAAGAGTTTCAGACCATATTTGGTGGGCTCTCAAATAATTGCATATGTGCCTCATGTAGCAGTCAAAGATATATTTACTCAGCGGGAGGTAACTGGAAGAAGATGCAGATGGATAAATAAATTGCAAGAATTCAACATTGAAATACAGATCACTAAGTTGGTAAGAGGACAAAATTAGGCAAAATTGATGACACATGCAAATCTAGAGGCATGCCAAGTGAATGTAGTGCATAATGAAGTTATAAATATGTCAGAATTTGAGTGGTATAAGGACATAGTATATTATTTGCAAAATTTAAACTGTCCTTCCCATCTCAGTGATATCCAAAAAAGGACCCTGAAGCTACAGCTATTAAGTACATCATTGTTCAAGGAGAACTGTATCGCAGAAATCATGATGGTGTGTTACTCAAATGTGTTGATGAAAATCAGGCTACTGATATCTTAGGTGATCTGCACAAAGGAATGTGTGGTGGACATTACACTGCCAGGACAATAGCCCACAAAATTCTTAGAGCAGGCTACTGGTGGCCAACTCTCTTCTCAGATGCACATAGAATGATAAGGAAATGTGATCCTTGCCAAAGGTTCTTAGGAAAGCTAAAATATGGAGTTGCATTGCCCCTTAAGACTGTAACTATAGAAGCTCCATTTCAGCAATGGGGGATTGATTTCATAGGGGAAATCTCAGAAAAATCTAGTGGAGGACATAGTTGGATTCTTGTTGCCACTGATTACTTCACTAAATGGATTGAGGCCGTTCCAACCAAAAAAGCTACAAGTAAAATGGTGATGGATTTTGTTTTAGAGAATATTATTACTAGATTTGGGGTACTGGTACAATTAGTCACAGATAATGCTATGTGCTTTAGGTCCGGTGAGTTTATTGATTTTTGCTGCAATACTTATGGAATTGATTTGTCTCATACATCACCATACCATCCGCAAGGAAATGGTCAAGCAAAGTCAAGCAATAGGAGTCTCATGAAAACCATCAAGAGGGTGATAGATAAAAATGAGAGGGCATGGGATTCAAAGTTAAGGTTGGCATTATGGGCTGACAGGGTGACAGTGAAAAGAGCAACTAGAAGGTCACCTTTTTAATTGGTCTATGGTACAGCAGCTAGATTGCCTATAAATAATCTCCTACCAGTTTATAAATTCGTACAAGAAAATGATGAGGAAATTGAAGATCCAATGACAGAGAGGATAAATCAACTGGTTGCACTAGATGAGATCAGAAGGGAGGCATACAGGACAAATATCATGAAACAACAAAAGGTGAAGTATCTATTTGACAAAAGAACTACAGAAAGAAGGTTTCATATAGGTGACCTGGTCCTTATGTGGAATGCAAGGAATTAGGATAGGGGCAAGCATGGTAAATTTGAGCCCTTGTGGGTGGGCCCATATCAAATCAGTAACACGCATGAGGATGATGCCTACTTCCTCCAGACCCTGGATGGTGAACTACTGGAACTGCCTATGCACGGTAAATTCCTTAAGGCCTTTTTCTCATGAATGAGGCATCTTTGTGCACACTGTAAACTGGATGTAAATGTTTTGTACATGCCTTGTATAGTCGGTGTTGTCTTGCGTTTTGTGTTTTGTCTGGTCTGCCCCGGAGTAGTCTGGTCCTCGCTGCAGTCTTGCGCCTGCACGTACCCAATCAGAGCCTATGTTGGTACCCATTTATGTCTAGGGTTGTGAGCTTCAGCATTTGCAGGATTTTTCATTCAAATCCTAAAATTTCTAGGGCATGATGTTATGACATGTCAAGATTTCTGTCTATGCTGCATCTTTCAGTATGCATGAGCATCATGTCAAATATGTTTGTGATCCTGAGGTCTGAAATCTGAAAAACTCAAAATCTGAATCTTTCTTTAAGAAGCTTACCATGTGGGGGAGTGTAAAATTCCAAGCAGGATTGCCTTTTATATCACCCTGAAATTCGGCCTGGTGAGGGAGTTATGCTTGTCAAAGTTTTAAGTCTTTTTGCCTCATCATCATATTCCGACATGACCCTATATTTTGAAGGAGGGGGTCATCATCATGTTTCAAATATTGGTTGACCTTAGTTAAGATCACACTGATGTTCTTTTATCGCCCTATGCTGATGACATCAGTTCTATGCAGGGGGTGATATTTGTTTCTTTAACGGCTGCATCATTTTTCTGAAGGAGGGGGGTGATATCCCAAATATCAGTCATATTCTAAATGTCACCCTGATATTATAGCAAAGCTATAGTGTAGCTGGATATTTTGTGGAGGGGGTGATGTTTCAAATATCAGGTGATCTTCCGACTGTCCCCTATTTTGTCAATATGACGGTGACATCATCGGGAGCCGATAGGATTTCATGCGGGAGGATTTTTCTATGATGCATCAAGGTGATGTTTCCCACAGGGTTATATGTGAATATGATGGTGACGTCATTAGGATATCAGTAGACATAATCATGAGGATCATCGGCGAGACATATGGATATCGACAGGGCAAGAGGATTTTCCTCCAATGCATCAGGTGGCACCGATGAGGTTGACGTCAGGATGATATCGAGCATCATGCGGTAGGATCATGATGAGGTATATGTTGATGCTGTCAGGAGCAAAAGCACTGACATTATGTATGCTCTCAGCCCAGTTTATATTGTATTGAGGAGGTTGCCACGGGGTGCATGTGGGATAATTAGTTCCCTCATATTTTGAAATATCAGGATCATGATTCTTGGCGAGAAAAGCTTCCAAGGAATCATGTGACCACTGCATTCTCAAGACCGCAAGTAGGTGGACATTAATGGCGAATGTTACAGGGTATGGGCGATGATATGGACAGATTTTAGTACCTGATTGAAGTTGAGGATCCCTAGATGGCGGCGCGTGGCTCAAGACCCCTTCCTGTCTCCTCTTCCACCTACTGCATTCAATGTTTGAGCGCCATTTCCTCTGAATGAACTGTATTTGGCAAACTTTTGACTTTTGCCATGTAGTTAGTGCTGGGTGCACCCTCCTGCTGTATAAAGGAGGCCGTGTTACTCATTTTGGTTGTTGAAAACTAGATAAACTTTTGGCTCTGTGACACAATACAACTTAGTTGGTGGCCCTATCCTAAAACTTCTATGAGTTTATGAGTCTCATGTTGTGTGTTTCATGCATAATTTAACTGGTTTCATGCTATTTTATATGAGAAATGCACTGATTGCATGTGTTTAATCATTTGTCTCCAAGTTGTGGCTATATTTTCTTTTGAGTCTAAATAACTAAGGGTTATTTATGATTTAGGAATATGGGTTTTCTGTATTGAATGTTTAATCTCCTACCTTTGTTCAAGGGACAAATTAAAAGTTTCAGATTAATCATTAAGAAAATATGTTGCAGCAGGGATTCCTTTGAGTATGAATGACTAAACACTCTGTTTTGGGAGATATCTATAAGGCAGATATAATAAAATCCCCTTGATACCCAGTCTTTGGTACATCTTTATGCTGACCATTCACATGTGTATGTCTACTGACTCCGAGCCCTGGATAGGCACCAATCTAGCCTTGCATTGAGGTTACACTCTAGGTCCTAGTTTTGCATCCAAATATAAATCAAACTCAAACTTCATAAACGAACCTTTTAGGACTTTAGAAATAGTTTTAGGACCAAAATCCTCTATCTACAACTGAACATAGGCCCAAAGCTAGCCCCTTTGCACTTATCTCACAGTTTTGGTCTGCTTAATAGAGGATTTATCTTTGTGTCAACATCCCAGCAAATACATAGATGCATTTTATAGATGTTGAATAGGGAATACCCCCCTTGGTTCTGCAGAGCCTAAAGAAGAAAAGGAGATATTTATAGAGTCTATCTCCTATATTGTTGGCCCCTGGCCTGGGAATCCTGTTGATCAATGATGGCTATTTTGTAGGGATTACTGGGAATAAGCATCCAGTCTGGGAAAATAACCAACAATTAGCATGGTCTTCAATTTGGTCATCAATAATTTCAATGGGTTGTTCTTGACTAGATGTTCCTAAAATAAAATTCTTGTTATTTCTTCTTTTTGTATTTCTCTTCATCCAATCTTTTTAGATCAAACAACATTTACCTATTCCTTTTATTCCCCATCACAAATTGCTTGTTTAATTTACCTATATACATATATTCTGAGATTCAGAATGTGGCAATCTACTAAATTATTAACTTGGATAAATAAATTATACTAGTGTCCAAAGGTAACTAGTATGATGTGTGCTCTAAGGCATATAGATTAGCATTCTAATGTCTAGAAGAATCAAGGATGGCAACAAAACCTTAAAGATATCTAGATCACCTATGAGAGGAATTGAAATTCAAGGTTTCAAGGCACGACCCACCATTGGAGCTTGATGAATGACTATCTATCCTAGGGATTAGGAATTAGTAGAAAATATATGTAGATCAAAATTATACAATATCACAAACCTTAAAATGACTAAATACAAGTTACAAATACATCATTATGTATAAAAAACAAAAAGGTTTATTCTCTTAGTGAAGGGGAGACAAGTTGAAAATCATCGTACCTAAAAATTTCATAGCCTCTTCTATCAATAAAACTCCTTTTGTGTATTTCCTTCACTTGTTTGAATTGTTGGAATATATATATATATACGATACCTTTCGGTTGAATCATTTTCGGCCGACAACTTTTCACGCGGCTTAGATTCATTTTCAACCAACAACTTTTTGCGTGATTTAGATTCAGTCAAATAAGTTTTGGGTGAAACCAATTCGACCGAAACCATCTAGGTGGCATCCTTGTTGGCAACCAACTCACCATTTCTCAGAATTTTCTGGAACTCTCAACTTCAACTAAATATTTCTTCACTAAAAATGGATTTTTAGAAAAATCTAAAAATACTCTTTTGTAGAGCTCGGAGTCTAAAATCCAAATATATATATTTCTTAATATTTTAATTAATTTTAATATGAATTTTAAAATAAATATTGCGAGTAGGTTGTTATAATTAAAGACAAGGCTGATTAGAAATTTAAAAAAAAATTATTTAAACAAATTAAAAATTTTGAAAAATATATGGTGCACTAGATGAGAGAATCTTCTCTAAAAGGGTATAATTTTTTTTGGAAAATGTTAAAAATTATACAAAAGTTGACGTCCCATGAAGACTATGTCGTTCTAGTGATGTTTGACTTTAAAACGTTATTACCAAAAAAAAAAATTCAATTTTATTTTTTTTCCATGCATGAAGTTACATGTTTTGGGTAAAAAAATTAAGGAAAAAAGCCTTGTTTGATCTTTTTCTTTGACATCCCATCAACCTCACTTTTTTCTAAAATTTTCAACAAATTCAAATTCTACTCTTAAATTTATTTTAAAAAATATCAAAACATTTTTTTTTAAAAGTTAAAAATCACAAACATAATCTTCTTCAAGAGTTCTACATTTCATTAGTTTACATCATTTCAAAATTCAAAACATAAAGGCCACTTTTATGTGGTCAAAGTTGAAAACTTTTGTTTCTGTTGACTATTTCCTTTAAAAAGTGTGACACAGGTTTGTGTGTTTACCCTCTAGTCTTTACAACTACTATATGATGTAGATAGTTTGCTCAAAAATTTAAAAAGAACACACATCCAAATGACATTACTCAAATGAATGATTTGTAGAGCCTTATTGAGGCCAAAAGTGTAGAGTACAAAGAAACATTAAATCCATTAGCATATAATAATTTTAGGTTGAATTTTAGAAAATGCACATGAAAAATCCCATGAGTTATACCAACAATTTAAAAGGACTCGGTGAATCACCATTATTCTATTGTTTAAAGAGATGCACAAGAAACTAAGAAAAATATCACAAGTGTAAATAATTATGTAAACTTTATTTACTTGAAAGAATGCAATCTAGTTAAATTATCTATTGTGAAGAACAATTTGTGCTATGTACAAGGACTCAATTGTTTAAAATATTCTTTCCTATGCAAACATGCCAATCTTTTACTACTTAATTTGATTTGAATTTATGATTGCTACTTCTTAGATATTAATAGCATTGAGAGCTATTTCCTAGTTTGGATTTCCATAGGTCAAGTTCATACTCATGTACATGTTTGGCCTTATCCTAACAGGATATGAACATATGTGCAACATGTGACCCATGTAAATTTAAATTAGAACTTAATTTATTTATGTGCAGCATCAATATGGATGGCCTTTGGGTACACACGGACTGAGAGATTGAGAGCATTTTTAGTCAACCCTTCGACCACAGGGGTTTATAGAACCAATTGTGGCACCATTCTAGAGAGTTTGATTTGAATTAGACATTCTTTAGGGGACGTCCATGCATACTTTGGTGAGATGTTAGCATCCATTCTAGCCCAGATGCGGGAACAAGTTGTTTGGACCTGCATTTTAATGCATGCCCTAGCCCCTGTTGTTTTATCTCTAAGCTTGCTTAAACCTATTAGAATATGAAAAGATGATTAACCCAGAAAACTAGTGCAAAAGAATAGATATCTAAACTATGAATTCAAATGATACAAAATCAAAATAGCAACATAGAGTTAGTCTCCAAGAGAGTAATGCAAATTCTAGAAGCAAAATAGCATTAAGAGGATGCAAAAGAAAAAGATACAAAATACAAGCCAGGTAGCATGCTTATATAGACCAGGGAGAGGAAGGAGGTGGCAACACCGACCAATCAGGAGCAACCATCTATCGGACTAAAGATAGCAAAGTATATGTTGGTTGTGTTAAATTCCCAACCCAATCTCGAGGAAATAGATCTATAAAATAACCATTTCTAATAACTGATCTATCTTGAGGGATTGGCCAACAAACAGGAAATGGGGTTTCAATCCCTTTTCCTCTGCACTTTAGGCTTTGTAAGGCCAAGGAGGGTGTTCCTCTTCTAAAACTAGTGTTTTACTTGAATGGGGGGGGGGGAATTTCTAAATACTTTCTCAAAACATTGTTTCTAAAATAGATATGTTCCTTCTAGATTGCTTAAATAATTTCTGATAGAGTAAAGTAATGGGCTAGATTATTAAGCTTCTACCTAATTCTTTGCAGAGGAACATGTGAAAAAATTAGCATCTAAAAACCTATAGCTGGAAGGGAAAATGTTTTGATCTTTTAGAATGATGAGGATGATCAAGGGGGTGTAAGCGTAGTATAGTATTCATGAATAGATCAGTGCCTATCCAAGGGTCATAGAGTCAAGAACTTATATAAACTTAAAAGAACTATTATGCAATTAATCTTAGTTTACTGTAAAGATATAATAATGCCTTACATTAAAAGTATCTTACTAGTTTTAGAGTTAACCATGCTTAGTTATCCCTGTAAACCAATACTACATTCAATATTCTCTTGCAACCATTATTTTACTACTTGAGTAAATGCCACGAGAAGAATATACAAACATAGGAAAGACTATGATGATGAATAAACTGATCTTTAATCAAATTTATATTCATAAATGTAGAACTGTGTACATGAAGTAGGAGACAGTTCACTCTAAAACTCAACAAAATTTGTAAAGTAAACTGCTTAATGAATTACAACATAGCCTCTATAGTATTATCAAGAAATCTTGAGACTCAAAATGAAGACTTGAAAATAGACGACTAATTTTATTGCAGAAAACTAACTATATACAACTCCTCCATGATCAGATTGATCTCACACTTCAGACTGAGTCTGGAAGATATGACCTCAAACAAATATTTTTTCATAAGCCTTGAATTCCCTTTTATAAAACAAGCGAGCAGACAAGCTTCATGCGTCAAGATAAAAGAAGTTACAAATTTGTTTAGCCAGAAGATGAAGCTGCAACAAGATGCAGGAGTAACCGTCTCCTAGTTGCAGAGAGAGATGCCACTGTAACAAAATGCCATCACATGCTGAGGTACCGGCTTTTGAATTGTATGCCCTTTCACTTTGTTGGGCCTTTGGACTAAGCTTATGATGTTGATGGGTGGCTAATTATTGGAAGATTTTAGAGCTCACATACCCATCAAGTGCCATCTAATTTAAATTAGAGCATCTTGATACTCTTTTCTTCCCTGCCAAGTCTGAAAGAGTGAGAATACTTGCAAGGAAAATATCAGAAGAAAACTCCATTAACTAGAGTTCTTCGCTTTATGTCCGTTTTCCTTTGCAAGGATGTGATTCCTCTTTCATATTTGAGTGGTTACCAACTAGCTCAACCAGACAAAAACCAGATGAAATCACATTAGGCTAGACATGGCTACGCCATTTATCCAGCAAGAGGAGTAACAGCAACAACAATTGGGGAGCTTTTTGTCTTCATATGCTACATCCGGAGAGGAAACATCCCTACAACTAGAGATGATGCTTTGTTGGGAAAAGTAGAAGTTGGATGAAGGCAGAGAGAGAAATGTTTTTCCTATGCACGAGATTCTAATCTGCCAAATCACATGCATAAGGAATGACTAGAATCTGGAGATTAAAACCCAAGATCCAAATCTAGATGAAACGGTAGGAAGAAGAAACACTCATAAAAATTTAAAAAATATTGCTACTGCCCTGAAATCTTTCCAATTCCCCCTATTCTATAGAAGAAGAATTCTTTAACTCCTTTAATTCAGTAGGGACATATTGATAACCATGAAAACAGGGAGGAGAATCCGATAGAATAGGGGAGCAAAAAGAACATACAAGAACAGGGGAGAGCCATAATGTCAGTATATTTCAAACAATGTAGGAGGCGACATTAGCAATAGCTTATTTATAGAAATTATGGGATACAAGCACACATCCGCACATCTTTGGTTCAATAAATTCTAGTCATTTCAGAGCATCTCTACCATAAATGGAAATCTTTTGAAGATTACCAAAATGAACAGAAAGATTGGATTTCATAATTCTGCTTAACTGAGAACATCACTTCTCACATTGAAGATGCTAGGTTAGGTGTCTCAATTTCATCATTTTAGCTCTGTCATCATGCCAAAATTCGTCACACAGCATATGAAAGGTCATTCCTGGTAGAAGCACAGATTTCCAAAGGTTGAACCTGCATAAGCCAATCTTTTAGTTAGTAAATTCCCTCGTAGTGGTAGTGATGGAGACTCTGCACATGCCTGAGAAATTAATGCCTGCAATCAAGTATCGTTAGATCCAACGCCAACACGTCCCTCTATCACAATTTTGAATCTGAATCGTCGATCACAATCCTAGCTAGCTTGAATCAACGACGCTGATTTGGTCTTTTACGTAGTAGGAGAGTATTGTTTGTTCCTTCCCAATGATGGCTGACCACCTGGATAGCTTCCTTAAATGTGATCCCGAGAAAATATCCCCCCTGCAGTATAGTTAGGACACCATCTGCAGTTCCGCACTTGAAAGGAATGGCTGAAGATCTAATCTCAATGGAACAATAGAGAACCATTGGATTAACTGCATGTGAATGGGACAATTCCCAAAAAGTGATCATGTCCCTTAAGATTTTGACACGTCATGTTTTTATCTTTTAATGCACCAGTCCCATCCTTTAGAAGCCACGTGTCATGTTTCCATCATTCCGCGGCTGCCTAGAAAGACCCTTTGGTGAAGTATGGTAGAATGTTCAAAAATATAGAAAAGGCCACCTCATAGCACCAAGGACCCACCACTTTCCTTTCCTTTTGATATGAGACGGTCACCGGTCAGTTGTCATCCTTTTTTGTTGTTTCGCAAGCGCCTTCTCCATCAATATTTTATTACTGGAGAATTGGCGTAAACGAATCCACAATTGCCACTTGTCAAAAAGAGTTAGTGGGGTCGGCCCTTGGCATATATATTTTAAAACATCCTTTGCCTACTAGGAAAAGGAGGCCAATGGGTCGATTCTTAAAATGAAGCTTTTGGGCACGAGCCAGAGGTGGTGACTGCATGGTAAGGGGCCGGTGAAATAACATTCAGGGGGACATAAGGAAACAACTCAAGAGCTGGGGTAACAGGGGATAAGCGATCAACATGGAAATATAACAAATGTGATTACTAATACATTTGGCACAAGGGTTTAGGGTTTAAGGGATTTTACTCAAAATACCTCCTTTAGTATGCAAAAAACCCTAGGCCAGGGACCTCCTAACCTAATGACATAAATCTGTGAACAAAAAAAATCAGATCTATGAAAATTTTATATGGTTCCATCAGTATCTTCCCAAGATAGCTAATGGATGCTCACATGTAGAAAGGTGACACCTCATAATCCACTCACCTAATTAAGCATGCTTTATTAACCTAAGCAAGATTAATAAAAGTGTAGGAAAAACCTAGGACTAAAGGGAAAAATAAATAATCCAACTAGGAAATAAAAACCTACACTAACACCCCCCCTTAAGCGTAGCTTAGGTGGATGTAGAGATGGGTCCTGACAACCCAAGCCTGGTGAGGTACCCATGTACAATGATTTCCCCCCACAAAGAGAAGAAGCCCCCTCCAGAAGAGAGAAAAGACCCCCCCCCAAATAGAGAGAGAAAAGACCCCCCCAAAGTAGAGAGTCAGGACTCCGAGTGAGAGGATGAAGCCCCCCAGAAGATGAAGCATCTCACACCCCCATCAAAGCTCGCAAATCAAGGAACTGGCTCTTAGTGAAGGGTTTGGTGAAGATATCAGCAACCTGCTCAGAAGTTGGATAGTAGAGAAGGTCGATGACATGGCCATGGATGAGCTCCCGGATGTAGTGCATGTGGACCTCTATGTGTTTGGTCTGCTGATGATGGACCAGATTTTGTGAGATTTGAATGGCACTTTAGTTGTCACAAAATATGACTAATGGTCATCTGATCTGAATACCAAACTCGGTGAGAAGATTCTGAAGCCAAATGGCCTTAGTGGTGGCATTCACAACCCCCCAATACTCAGCCTCAGTAGAAGATAGAGTAATAGCAGATTACTTCTTGCTCGACCAACAAACAGGACCTGAACCAAGTGAGAAGTTGTGACTTGAAGTAGACTTGCGATCCTAAGAATTGCCTGCCCAATCTGAATCTGTGTAGCCCACCAAGTCAAGATCAATGCCCACTGTGTAGTGAATCCCAAAACTATGAGTACCCTGAATGTAGTGAAGGATCCACCTGGCTACTTTCCAGTGCAGCTCATGAGGCTCCTACATGAATCGAGAAACCATGCCTACATCATATGAAATGTTGGGTATCATATGAGTCGGATAAATGAGACTCCCAACAAGCTATTGATACAAAGTGCCATCAACAAATGGTGAAGAACACTGAGCCTCACGATTGACTTGAGAAAGAAAGGGAATTAGAGCAGGCTTACAATTAGCCATATGAAACCTCGAGAGAAAATCTAAGCATACTTGGACTGTGTGAGTGTGATCCTGGAAGCAAACTGGTAGATCTCAATCCTGAGAAAGTAATACAACAAGCCCAAGTCAATCATCAAAAACCTGTCATGAAGGGTAGTTTTGACAGCCCCAATGGTGGATGAAGAACTCCCTGTGATAAGCAAGTCATCAACATACAGAACCAGAAATAGGAGTGAATCATCCTACTGCAGAATATAGACATTGGGATCAAAATGGCACTGAGTGAACCCAACTGTCAGAAGGAAGGAGTCCATCTTGGCATACTAGGCTCAAGGAGCCTGTTTAAGGCCATAGAGAGACTTTCGAAGACAGTACACAAGTGAGTAATCATGAACGAACCCCTGTGGCTGCTCCATGTAGATCTCCTCCTGAAGGTCACCGTGAAGAAAAGCACTCTTCACATCCATTTGGTGTACTTCCCAATGATTAGCTGCAGCAATGGCAAGAACAAGTCAGATGGAATTCATTTGGGCAATTGGCACAAAAGTCTCAGAGTAGTCAATCCCATGAACCTGGGAGAATCCTTTGGCGACCAAGTGAGCCTTATGCTTGTCAACCGACCCATCTGCTACAAACTTTGTCTAATAGATCCACTTACATCGAACAAGTTTTCTTCCATTAGGAAGAGGGACAAGATCCCAAGTGTGGTTCCTCATTAAGGAATTATACTCCTCCTACATAGCTATATCCCACTCAGGAATACCAGAAGCCTCATGAAAAGACTGTGGATCTGAGGTAGTAGCAATGAGACATGTGGAGCATCCTGAAATTGTGAATGAGTCTGCCTAGTGTCTGATGGATCCCCAACCCAACCACCTTCAAACTGCAAGGTCTGTCTAGTCCAAAGAGGATCAAAAGTGGGAGAATGTGGAGGAGAATCATCACCCTCTGAATGATGACTAGGAGAGGAAGGAGGTGAATCCTTTGAATCGCTCTCGACATCAGAATTGGAGGAAGAAGACTACTCAGGTGAATCTGACTCATCAGAAGATTTGTCATGTATCCCAAGTGACTCCAATGTCAAAGTAGAAGGAGGTGGAGAAGTGATAGAAAGTGAGCTCGAAGAGCCCTCCTCAAACTGAACACTCCTCTCAATGAACAACTCATGTGTAGTAGGGTGGAGCAACCCATAACCCTTCACACCATCAGGATAGCCTACAAATATGCAAGGTCTGCTTTGCGGATCCAAGGCCTTACGTTTATCTGCAGGAATGTAGGCCCATGCAAGAGAACCACAAACTCGAAAGTGCTTAACTGATGGTTTTCAACTGCTCCAAGCTTCAAAAGGAGTGACTCCCTTCAAGGCTTAGTGATGAACATGATTCTGGATATAACAAGCATAGTTAATGGCCTCTGTCCAATACTGTGGTACAAGAGATCTAAAGTGAATCATGTAGTTCGCCATTTCCTTCAAGGACCTATTCTTCCATTCTGCAATACCGTTATGTTGAGGATTGTATGGAACTGAATGCTGCAAATCAATCCCCTCTAAAGTGCAAAATCACTCAAAACAAGGATTGACATAGTCACCACCATTGTCAATGTACAAAACTTTGATGGCTTTCCCAAATTACTTCTCTACAAAAGTTTTGAAGTCCTGAAAATGATCAAATACCTCTGACTTCTGTTTGAGAAAGTACACCTAAGTATAGCGAGAAAAGTCATCAATAAATGTTAGGACATATCTAGCCCTATTGAATGAAGGATGCTGAAATGGACCAGCCAAATCATTGTGAACTAACTCCAATATCTGTGAAGCTCTCCATGCCTTACCTTTGTCAAACTTTTCCTTTGGATGCTTACCAATAATGCATCCTTGGCAAACACCACCTACAAACTGAACTGAAGGCAACCCTATGACCATGATCTGTCGGTTGAAGTAGCAGTAGTTAAGATGGCCAAACTACTCATGCTATAATCTACTCACATCATCAGAATGAGTGAGCAAAACAGTCGAAGGAGGATCAAGAACAAAGTGAGAAAATAGATAGAGCCATGACTGATGATCTGCTCTCCCAACTGCAACTGTAGAACCATTGTGCAACTCACGAATCTCCACTGAATCAGGAGTGAACTCAACCTGCTTGCCTAAACCTATGTGAGTGATCTGATAAACTGATAGGAGATTAGTTGATAATGAGGGCACATAAAGAACATCATGGAATGTGCCATCCCCCACATCAATAGACCCTCTCCCACACACCTCAACAGAAGTGTCATCACCCATTAAAATAGAAGGCATAGTACATGGCTCCAAAGATGCAAGTTCTTCCTTGGATGAAACCATGTGGTGTGAAGCACTCAAATCAAGAACCCAAGTGGATTATGGTGAAGAAGTAACTACTACAAGGGCCTTGCCCTTTCCTTTCCCCTCATTTTCTTTTGCCTTGTTAGACCCCTCATTAGAACTCTGTTTGATGGACTCAGGAACACTAATAATATTCTTCTCAAGAATGTGTGTCAAGTGATCAATTTCTTTCTTCAAACACTTATGTTCATCATGACTAGGTCTTTTACAGTATGCACGTTGGACCTTTTCTTTCTTAGGCTTGTCACCCTTGGAAGATTGGGTCTCATTAGTTGCTTTTGAAGCAACTAGTATCTGATGCTTCTTCTCCTTTCTATTCTTTTGTGCCTTGGTTGGCAACCAGAGCATGTGAATCAGAGGACTTAAGAGTGCCCATCTAGATTAGCTTATCCTGTTCCCGAGTGAGAGAGATAGCAAAATCATCTAAAGATGGCATGGTGAATTGAGTACTAAGTGCACCCTTAGTAGCATAGAAGGTAGAAACAAACACAGAATATTCTGAACTTAGCTTAGAGAGAATACTAAGAATCAGTTGTTCATCTTTCTTTTCAATTCCACATTGTTTTAACTGCAACCTTAGTGATTTCAATTTGGTGAAGAAATCTTGGATTGTGTTGAAATTGTCTAGACTTGAACTAATTAGTTCATTTTCCAATATATGACCCCTCATTGAATCTTGTGTGCCAAATAGTGTTTCTAGCTTTGTCCAGATTTCATTTGGTGAATTCAAACACTCAATGTGAAAGAGCAAATCAGGAGAAACAGACAAACACAATGTTTTGTATGCCTCATCACATTTTTTAAACCACTTAGGCTTATCTTCATCTTTAGTAGGTTCAGTTTCAAGTCCCATAGTTATCCTATGTAATCCAACTTTTCTTAAGTAGATTTTCATGTGTGATTTCCACTCAAAGTAGTTGTATGGAGTTAGGATGGGCACAATTGTTTGATCCATGATGAAGAAATGCAGAAAAGAAATGTTGAAAAGAAGAGAACACAACCAAGACAACCCCCCCTTTTCACTCAATTAAGAACCCCCCCAAGCAAAAATGATTTTGGCACTTTATAATTAGTGTGTCACTAGCAAGAAATACTTAGTGGTCTTGATCTCAATGCATTACAAAACCCTCACAAATTGGGTGTATGTTGAAAGTACAATATTGGAACTCTGCCAAGAAAAACTAACAACACCACTGTGATCTACTCTAAAAATCATGCACTTTCAAAAAAAGAATCACCTCGATACGAGGCCGTATGTGAAAGTTATGATCCTCTGAAGTTCCAAAAAATGGGAACTGAGCAGCGTCACCTATGAGAATATGCAATTTCTGGGAAAACCATTCACCGAAATCAAGAATCATCTGTACTACCACAAAGAGCATGGAAAAATAGCCAAAGTAAAAAAAAAAGCTCGAGAAACAGAGGTCGTGAGCTCAAGTTATCAGTCTTCAAAGTTTGTCTTCAAAAATGAAAACTCCAACGGAGATGGGTCTGATTTTGCAAAAATTGATCTCCGCCAAATGTAGTGGATCTGCTGCCAACTTTAGTGGTGCTGCCAAATGTAGAACCTGCTAGCAAAATAGACCTTTGCCAAAAAGGTCAAACCTCCAGATAAAAATAGGCTCTACTATTTTTAACAAATCTGCTAGATGTAGCAGAACCCGCCAAATATAGAGAAAATATGGCACAAAGACCAAAGAAGTGGCTCAGAGGCCAAGGAGGGTGAATAGGTCAGAGGCAGAGATCTGAGTTTCAATTTTAAAAAAAATTATTAAAGGCCTAAAAAAGGTCGAATGGAGGAATGGGGGCGGGGGCTATACGCCTCACCCACAGGCACCCCTACGCAGCCTTGAGGGTTGGCGCAACCTTGTGAGAGGTGTGTGCAACCTTGTTTAAGGCTAGCACAACCTTTGCAAGGTTTGCGTGGCCTTAGAAAGGGGCCTGAGGCTTGAAAAAGGCCAAAGCCCCTTCAATTTTTTTTTTTGAAAATTTTGATATATATATATATTTATAATTAAAAAACAAAACCTGCAATTTTTTTTGTAAATATATATAATTTTTTTGTTTTGCAGGAAAATCAAAAAATATACCTTTTTTGAAATTTTGAATAAAAATGTACCGAAAAATGTGATGAGAGGTTAACAATGACCTCCGACAATTTTTTTTGGCCTTTTGGACTCCCACCACCAAAACTAGGCAAATAATATATCAAAATTCACCTACGAGGCCTTCCGAACACAATGGCAGGGTTCTTTTGGCCTGAAAATGCTCCAATTGAAAGTTGATTTCTAGATATGAGCTTGAAACCCTGGTTCCGCAACTGTGTCAAATGAACTCCAATTTTGGTGAAACAAAAGCCAATCTTGACTTTCTCAAGCCACCTGGACACATTGGAACAACCAGAAATGCCACCAGTATAACTAGAAATGTTGCAATCACCTATATTTCATACAACACATATGCAAACCCCTGAGATTAAAAAGTTTCTGTCAAACTTTTTTGATTCTTCAGATCATCCGAAGATGCAAGAGAAGAGCATACTGGGTTTTTTGAAAACTTGCAACAAAACTTTATTACCCCCCCCCCCCTGAATCTCTCAAATAAGGAAACTAAAATCTATCCTTGCACATAGAATAGCTTTGATACCATGTTAGAATCTGAAAAGATGATTAACCCAGAAAACTAGTGCAAAAGAATAAATATCTAAACTATGAATGCAAATGATACGAAATCAAAATAACAACACAGGGTTAGTCTCCAGGAGAGTAATGTAAATGCTAGAAGCAACATAGCATTAAGAGGATGCAAACGCAAAAGATACAAAATACAAGCCAAGTAGCATGCTTATATAGACCAGGGAGAGGAATGAGGTGGCAACACCAACCAATTAGGAGCAACCATCTATTAGACTAAAGATAGCAAAGTATATTCCCAAGATAGCTAATGGATGCTCACATGTAGGAAGGTGACACCTCATAATCCACTCACCTAATTAAGTATGCTTTATTAACCTAAGCAAGATGAATAAAAGTGTAGGAAAAACCTAGGACTAAAGGGAAAAATAAATAACCCAACTAGGAAATAAAAACCTACACTAACAAAACCCTTGTTAAACCCTAAAAGCCTATAGTCTTATAACATTCGCCTTTGTGTGCCCTTTGTTATAATATTTCATTGACCATTGATTAGACATCCCCAGTTCCTTAAGTTGTTTCTCATGTGTTTTATTGTCGTCTGGTTACCGGCCCCATTTATTAGGTTGTCGGTCTGAGGCCAATGTTTAAAAACAATTTAAATGCATGTGCATAAAAAGCCTTTTAAGTTGTGATTGCTGGTGGTCTACATCAGTGGTCTCTCCATTTTGTAGAAACTCTCTTCTTCGTTGGGTGTTGTTTGTGCTTCCTACGAGATTGTGAAAGTGTCTTGATTGTCCGATGTGTCATTTTCGTTCTTTGGTATCATTTGTTTCGTTGTAGGTGGTTTCCCTGCTGTGACTCCTTGACTCTTCCCGCGGAGAGGTGAAGATGATGTGGCCAAGGTTCTGTCTTTCGAGGATGTTTCGCATAAAGGTTTGTCTCCGCTGGAACCATTCTAAAGCTTCTGTGGAACCACGAAGGGATACGATGTGGGCCAATATGTATACATTATCCACGGTGTCAGCAGGGTGGGCATTTCATCGGAAGTATGCCCTTCGTCGGGCCTTCAAATCTATCACCGCGAAGGGATAATTAATCTACTTAATGTGTGGCCTCCTTTAGGAGTGATTTTGCTGAGCTATTGGATACTCTCTCATGGTGACTTATTTTGCTGGGAGCATGGATTTCACGGTAGTTCCATACGGCTCAACGCGATGGTGCGAAACACCACCATGGCAGATATGCTCTAAAACTTGCGCATGTTAACTGGCTTTGCTGGAAGAAATTCAATTTTCTGCAGGGACCGTTGATCAACGTAGATCCACGGTTGAGATTCAAAGTAAACAAAAGAATTCCTCTTAGTGTGCCAACTATCTCTGATGATGGTCGATTTGGTTTATCAAATGGGTCAAATGGCTGAGATCGAGTGGGTCAACAGATTGGAAAAGCACGGTAAACAATGAGATGATGATGTTAGTTCAGAGCATGGGAAGGCAGTGATCAAGCATGTATCAGGTCCTATTCTTCAATTGATTGAAAGGTTGGCTTGTTCACCTCTGCATTATCTTCTTTTCTGGCACGTGATGGATGTGATCCGAGAAGGAAACTTGTCGTATGGAAGTAGGGGCACTGATGGAACTTTGCACATGTAGAATCCTGGGGTTGTGGGAAATTGATTAAGAAATCATAGAAGCACCTCCATTTCCTCTTTTGGCTGCCTTGATGGGATTTCCAAAGATTTCTAATTTAAATCAAGAATATTGCATTGTTGGCTAAGTTAGGATGATCATGAGGTTAGTTGAGAAGGCTATCGAGGGGTAGAAGTGTCTATTTTCTTGCTATAAATAGAGGTCCCTTGTATCTATTGGTTGCAGTCCTCCTTTGTCAGAGGCTGGATTTGTTTTTTGTTTTATTCTGCTACAATGTGTTTATCACCCTATATTCCGGGGAATGTCTCTTTCTTTTCTTGGTTATTACTCTGTGCATACATAATCAAGAAATGGGGAGGCATTTTCCTATGGTATGGGTGGTTCAGGTAAAGTCTGTGGAGCAAAGTGGATGGCATTGAACTCCTGTCATATCTCAGTTTCCCCCCTAGCTAGAAATATGGCATTGCAGAGTGGGTTATATGTGGCTTCCACATACAGCCTGAGAATTGACGTGGTTGGAAACCTCCCTTTGAAGGATAGTGAGTCATTTTCCTGTGCCTAGAGTGTGGTGCAGGATGAAGGACATTGCCGTTTGGGAGCTGCTAAGGATGTTGTTCCTTGCAGGTTTTCTCCTCTAAAGGGTAGTTGAGCTCAGCATGTATATGGTCAGCCACACTAGTGGAGGATCATTTTGTTATAATGACCTGTTTTCCACTGGCAAGAGTGGGGCACAAAGAGGACAAAGCTGTTGGCATCCCCTTTTAGGGAAATGCTTTGATTTTCTGGTGCGACTGCTAGTTTGTTTCAGGTTGTACTGTAGGGGGGAAATATGTCTTTGTCTTGTTATACTTTAAAGATGCCTTTTGGCATATTCTGTTAAAACAAGATGTGTGGAGAAAATTTGTCAAATGAAAACATGACATCTATACATGGCCAAAGGCTTGTTTTGCTCCCATGTTCTTATAAATGGGAAATCAAGGCCATTTTGTAAGGGTTTTGAATCTTAGGTTTTAGGCAGTAGTGTATTCTATGTTGTGGTCCAGGGTTAGTAGAAGAGAAGTTGTATTTTAGTTTATGTTCAAATCTGTAGAGCAATAAGTTTTTTCAAAGTTGAATACATTTTTGCACTAGTTATGAAACCTTCTCCATATTGTATCTACATGAAGTTAATATGAATACTGAGTATCAAGGATATTATAGTTCATCCTTATAGTTTTTTGTATTGTGCATATTTTATATGACTTTCTTTCAAGGAGAGGAATAATTTGCTTGGAAGATATTCTGTTAACTTTGTCTGCATTATAGTCTTAAAAGATAGTTTTATAATGTCAAGTGAAGGAGGTATTAATGTTGTTGGTCCATTTTATGATGAAACAATATTGTTTGAATGATACATTTGTTGTGCATATCTTTGACTCTGTTACCCATCAGATTAGGCACCGGTCTCTTACTGAACAAATATATTGATTTGGATCCATCCCAAACAACTAAAATCACTTCTATTTATGTTGTTATCTTAAGAATAGATTTGGATAAATATATGTTCTCAATCATGGTCTGAACTGTATTGCCAAAAGATCGAGCCAATCTTGATGGAATCAGTCATATCCTTGGTAAAATGTTATTGAGAACCTTTTGTTTTGGTACAACATCCTAAATAATCTTTGAAATACCTTTAGATGTTGTAAAGGGTACACTCACCTTGGTCTTGTAGAACCAAAAGTGTAGAGGATTTTTCAACTCATTTGTTGTAATCTTATTCATTGGCCACTGACCCAAAGCCCTTAAGCATAAGAAATGGGCTAGATCTTTAGAGGACTCTGACAATCAATTGGAAGAACCAACACAAGTTTCTGGGGATGTTTCATTGAGTGAGGTACAATTAATAGTGCCAAAACAAACTATCAAAACAAAATGTTGTCCACAGTATGCCCCCAAAACTAATGTGAGGGCATATCAGGTGACTAAGTGTGTATGCCCTAGGATGGCACCACTGATTTTGTGAGGCCTAGCTAGTATTATTCTAGATATTTTGACTTGATTCTATATATTGGTGTGAGTATGAGTTGGACATGGTTGATGTTGAGATTTTGGATTATGGGTATCATTATTTTGATTATGGATATAAATGTTTTATATGCATGTTTAGACATTTATTTGTTTATAATGAAATAATATGTTTATTTAATAAAATAATTGATTATGGAATATTAATGGTTATATGTTTAAGTTTCAAAAAATAAATATTATTATTTAGATTTTGTAATTAATTGATGTTAGAAATGTTAATGTTAAATATTTAATTGCTTCAGCTATGAGATTCTAAAATGTACTAATGTTTTAATGAGATTTTGTAGGTAGAGTAGCCCAAGTTCCTTAAGAATCAGAGACAAAATCCAAATGCTCAAATGTTGTTTATTTTTTATTTATTTATTTCTTATAACTTTGTTAAGGGGGGTTTATGTCGAAAAGTATGTGGTTTTATATTATACTTTATTGAATTAAAAAGAAATCTTTTCTTTTAAATTGTTGTTTTAAATTAATTTTTATATGGAGGGGAAATTTGAAGAGTTGGAAAAATGATTTTATTTTAAAGAGGAAATGTGAATCATTTTCTCAACTGGAGAAATGAGAGAGTGTTGTAGCTTTTCTTGTTGAAGGTTATCTTTCTTGATTTTCATCTTTTTGGATGGATTTTTTGGTGGTGAGCAAAGAGAATGATGGTTGAAATGTATTGGTGATCATAGAATGCTGGTTGAAAATAGGTTTTCCTTCTATTTGGAGTGAATCATTGGGCTGATCCTAACTTGGATAGCCAAGGTATTAAAAAAATATGTTTTGTGTGGAGTCTTGTTTGAATGACAGTAGGGTTTCAGTGTGCAAAGGGAACTACCCTCCAATTCAGATGAGAGCTTCCCTCGTGTGGGGTTAAGGAGGGTGTGGAGCCTCTCTTGGGGTTTTGTGATGTATGTGAAGAAGTTGAGGGTTGATTTGTGTTGAGAGAAGTGGAGAATGGGAGAGTGTTTTGATGGGAGATTGTGGACAGTGAATGGTTGTTGAGAGGATGTATGGTTGATTTGTGATGAAGGGAGGTGATTGTGTGTGGAAGTGTGAAGTTGTTTGAAGAAGGAAGCTATTTATGCCCCAAGAGGGAAGGGAATCCCCCTTCTTCCCCTTTACAAGAATTATGTGTGCGGATTCTATGTGTGTGAGTCCATAGTCACAAGTTTTTTCACTTTGTGTTTCCTTTGTTATTTACATTGAGCATTGGATTTTATTTCCCGCTCGTAGGTGGACTCAATTTCATCGGTCCTATGGATGGGAGGAGAGCAGGACTGGACTGCTCTATTTTGTTGCATGTAGGTTTTTTGTGAAAGTTACAATCAATGTTTACTATTAAAGAAACTGGGTGTATGTGAAATTCCTTATTGTATTATTTTCCATATCATTGATTTAATATGTATGTCTGATTATTCAGTGGAACAGATTTTAAGGATTCTCAGGTTATAAGCAAGGATTTACAGAGATCTAAATTAGAACAAGTAAACTGCTAAATCTTATTCATTTTTAATTGTATTATTTTGTATTGGAATGTATAGATTTTATGCACAGAGGAAATAGAATGAATGTATCTAAACATTTTGGACTGTGTTCATTTTATATAATTCATATAGTTGTGTGAATGTTATGGATATAATCTTTAATGAAGTTTATTTAAGTTATTGATTAAATTTCTAAGTTGTGAATTCTTTGCGTAGCAGAGATTGATTAATAAATAATATTTATAATGTAGAATATAATCTCAGAGTCGAGATTTCTCTGCGTAGTAGAGATTGATCAACTAACAATATTTATTATGCTAAACATTTAAGACTTGTTGTTTTTGTATACCGCACCCACATTAGGGGTTGTCATGGAAACCATGGCTATCCAAAATGTGGGGTGACTAGCTATGGTCGGCCAATGGCCGCCACAGTCTATCATACCCTTGATACACAGTCGTTACCTTATGACATAACTCATATCTTTTATTCACATGTTACTTTGAAAATGTTTCGCTATAATATTGACTATTTATCTTTCTTTTGTATCGAATATATATATATATATATATATATATATATATATATATATATATATATATATTGAAACAAACGATGGAATATCTCTGATACATGTGGAAAGAATATAAGTATTTTGATATTGTGTAATCATTATTAATGGAGATTTGTATTTTGTATCAGCAGTGATCATGGATATATATATATATTACTTGTGTTTAAATGTTAATGAATACTTGTTTATAATCAATGTAAGTCTTAATATGCTTCAACTTGAATAAGTATTAGTAACGATTATCAATTATATATATATATAGTTCTATGCCGAGAATATGTATTCTTTTCATCAATATGCTTATAAGAAAATTATTGTGATAGTAGGAGTAAAGATATTTTTGTAACAATTATTACTTCGTTATGATCTCTTACAATTAAGTTGAAATATCTAACTATAGTAATATCTTTTGATCAGTTGTTTTGGGTCAAGCCTCTGACGGTTTGATTGGATTCTATATCATAAAGTTATTCAAAAAAAAAATAGCGTAAGTTGATTATCTTAATTTCTTTCCTCTAATTAGATTAATCATTATTTGCTTATCAATTTGTCTCAATTTACTTTATTTTTAATATTCATTTCATTTATTTTAATTGAATTAATAGTTTCTCTTGGGAGAGCATTATAGATTTACCCTCAATTTCTTGCTACACATGGTCGTTATCCAAATAACAACCAAATTCCATTATATTTTGCACAACAATTATATGCTGAGGTTCATCTAGGCCTGAAGGTCAATTATTTGGATTCACCTCCTCATTTGGGGAAGGGGCATGGTAGGGTATGCGAAAGGGATACATATTGTTGTGTAGATCGAGAGTGTCTTGTTTTAGGACCTTGGTTGGTGAGAGAATGCTTGTTATCTCTCCATCCGTGAGCCCTATTGTTGATCATGTTGTCATTGCTTCCCAACGGGAAGCAATTAACAGTATTGCTGAATTTGCAGTGCAGACTCAGAAGGTATCTGCAGATCAGGTGGGGTGATACTTGTTAAGGTGTCCACGTAGGTCACATGCTCATTCAGATGATCTCTATGTTGCTACAGGCATCCTGTCTCTGGATGATATAGCCCGCATTACAGACATTGATGGTCAGATTCATACGGCTGCAAGTTATTTGTCTAAGGACTTGATGAGAGCATACTTGGTGATTTCATCACAACTTGGGATCCCTCTAGCAGATGTTACTTCATTTGTGGGTCACATCCATGGAGATATAGAGTCATGTAGGTCACTCCCAACATTCTGATGCAAATCATACAGTTAGATCGTCTAGTGGGGCACATGAGCTAAAAAATATTGATCATTCTGCCACTGCACATGTACAACCACCTACGTCGGATCATCCTCCCACTACACAGGCACATCCACCCACCGATCATTCTACTAGTGTACATGCTCAGACATCTATTAATTCACTCAACTAGGTTGTGGGAGGTCAAGGTTTTACGGAGATGCTAAAGTCTTTAGGGTCGATGTCATCTCATTTTCACAGTCCACTACACTCATCATTGCTACAACTATATTAGAGGATGCCACTACAGAGGATTTAGTGGATAGCATCATTGCAGGAGATGCACATGATATTTAGGATCATGGTGCGACACATGTATGTACATGTAATTTTTAAGATTTTAAAAGTTAAATTTATACTATAAAATTTAAAATGTATATATGCTTACATAGTCCTAACACATTATAAATTATATTTGAAATTAATTTTCTTTTTTACATGCACATATGTGTAGCTGGAGGTAGTACATGTTACGCCTAGTTTGAGGGCAAAGTGTGTACGCAACCGTGATTTGTTTGACCATGTCAGTGGACAAGTGAGTTAATTTTCATGTCTGTACATGTATGTATATGTATACATAGGAAGTTCATGCATGTATATATATTATATAATTTAATTAAACTTTTACATATGTAGGGCTTGACTCATTTATCAGAGCATGATTTGCACTTGGAGGGTCGCTCTCAAACTAGGAGCCGAATTGATGACCAAACCACCTAGTTTATGTGTTTTAGAGATGAACTTTTATACATTTCAGATATCATGGACATTTGTGTTTGTTTATGTTTGAGAGATATCATGGACATTTGTGCTTATGTTTATGTTTTAGAGATTTCATGGACATTTCTGTTTCTGTTTATGTTTTAGAGATAGACAATTATGTTTGAGATATCACACATGGACATTTATGTTTATGTTTATGTTTCAAAGATAAACATGTTTATGTTTGAGATATCACATGTACATTTGTGTTTGTGTTTATGTTTCAGAGATAGACATTTATGTTCTATATATGACATGGGTATTTGTGAACTTATGTTTACGTTGATATTTGATATGTCTATGTTTTTGTTTATAAATTTCACATGGATGGGCATTTATTTTTGAGAGATTTATGTTTGGTCCAAAATATAATAAATTCATTTATTTCAAATATTAATTTGAAAAATAATTCACATCTAGGAGTCATGTCTAGACAAATTAGTCCAACAAGTTATAAATTGGAATGAAACTATCTCCAGTTGAAATCAGGTCGAATAAGTCAATATTGGTAGAAATTTTGATCATTTGTGGATCACTAATTATTTTGTCTTTAACTAATGTTTTCATTTAAATTAATGAACTATATAGATCATAAGATGAACAAGTGTAGCTAGATTTATTATATTACTAGGCACATTTCAATTCATTGGGGGGAGTACACACTAAGTTATATTTGGATGTTTTGAATCTAATATTTACTTTGTTGAGCTAATGAATAAATAATTGGAAAGTCTATGAAGGCAATTGATCACGGGCACTAAATCTTAAAAATATTTATTTATTGAAAGTTAAGTTATTTTAGTAATTTCTATGGTTCTTTTTGGATTTACACGAGTCAAATGTTGGGAGGTTAATAATTGAGTTAAATCTTTAGGGAAATTTTATTGATTAGATTTGTCAAGCCTGACCATGTTTAATCAATTTATTTAATCTATTAAACATTTATTAGATCAATACCTACCCTTTAAATTTACAAAAGAAAAAGAAAATTAGAGAAATGGGTCTACCCTAAATATCAAAAGAAATTTAGAGAAATACCTACCCTAAATATCAAAAGAAAAATAGACAATTACCTACTCCAAATTGCTATATTTGATAAAGAATACTTGGTTCCATCTACTAAAACTTTTGAGATTTGTTTTTAATTTTGAAAAAAAATAAAAATTATAATTTCCAAAAAATATAATAAAATTAGCATTTTGTATGTAATTTCATCAAGAGCACCAAATAATAACAACTTAATCAATGTATTAATTATTTTTTTATAACTTCTTTGTACGAGAAAAAGAGCTTCCCTTAGCTTCAAGAAATATTTATTATGTATTGACAAGGCCAACCACGTGAAGGTGGAAGCTCATGTGGCCTCACCTAAGACCTAAGACACAGGTATTCTAGTAGACGTAAGACACCAAAGGCACCTATTGTATAGTATGTACCTAGATTTTATAAAAGTAGTAGACCTAAAACACCTAGACTTTATACCTTATCGTAATCTAGACAGTAAGACACCTAGACACCTATTATAGTTCTACCTAAGACACCTCTAGACACCTTATGGTAGACCTAGTTGACATATAGTATTATACCTTATTCTAGTCTCTACCTAAGACACCTAGGACACCTAGATTAAATTATACCTTATTCTTGTCTCTAGACCTAGTTGATATATAGTATCTACTGTCTAAGACACCTAGATTAAATTATACCTTATTCTAGTCTCAGACTTAGTTGACATATAGTATCTACCTAAGATACATAGATTAAATTATACCTTATTTTAGTCTCTAGACCTAGTTGACATATAGTATTTATCTAAGACACCTAGATTAAATTATACCTTATTCTAGTCTCTAGACCTAGTTGACATATAGTATCTACCTAAGACACCTAGATTAAATTATACCTTATTCTAGTCGTGCTAGACCTAGTTGACATATAGTATCTACCTAAGACACCTAGATTAAATTATACCTTATTCTAGTCATGCTAGACCTAGTTAACATATAGTATACCTAAGACACTTAGACTTTATATATACATTATTGTAGTCTAGACCTAAGACACCTAGAGACACCTATTATGGTTAGAACCCAAGACACGTAGAAACACCTAGATTTTATACATTATTCTCTAAGTCTAGACCTAAGATGTATATGTACTTGACACCTAGAAGCTGAAGACTCTATAGCTCACGTGTAGAGATCATACCTGTGCAACGAGAAATAATAACTTGAAATCTTTTCAGCTCTACATGATTACAAAAACAAATCTAGAGGTCAGACCACAATGAAATGTAAATAAAAATTTAGAACCTAGAGATCACGTGATTTAAAGATAAATTTTGTTAAGAAGTTCCATTTAAATTTTAATGAAAGGAAAGAATTATTGAGGCATAAATTAAAATAATTAATAGTACAAGTCTAGTGAATACTTGAAATAAAGTGTAACTTGTTGTCCACATTTTTCATACTGCATCGATTGGTTCAGCTCGCTCTTCGATAACATGTAATATTCTCTCATGGTCATCTCTATCTAGTCTCCACTTTTGACGTCCATGCACACGTGGGGGTGAAAGTTCAGAACTATGTCACACTTTTATAAAGGGAATGACCAACACAAACATATTTTTCCAACTTAAACGTAAAAAAAGTCATATGCATGTTTTGAATTTTAAAATGACAAAAACTAATGAAATGTAGAATTTTTAGTGTAGTTTATGCTTATAATTTTTTTATTTTTTAAAAAAATAAGTGGATGTTTTTTTTTTATAAATTTAATTGATGAATTTTAAATGCTGATATTTTTTGAAAAAAATGACATCGATGGGACGTCAAGAAAAATATAGCAAAATTGATTTTTTTTTTCTTTAAATTTTTTTCCTAATTATCCAACTCAAATATCTAGTTCATGGAATTTTTAAAAAAAAAATTTAAAGTCAATTTTAATCAGAACATAGTAGTTTCCATGGGACATCAACTTTTTTTACAATATATAACTTTTTAAAATAAAAAAAAAACCCTCTTGGAGAGGATTCCCTCCTCTAGTGAACCATATATTTTTCAATTTTTTTGAATATGTTTTGCCTATTTATTTTTAATTTCTAATCAGTTGCATGTTTGATTATAATAACCTGCTTACAATAAATTTAAAAATAATCCTAATAGAACTTATCAAAATACATATAAAAAAATATTTCTAAGATCTAGACTCCGACATCTACCAAAGGGTATTTTCAAAATTTCATGAAAATACCCTTTGGTTGGAGAAATTTATAGTTGAACTTGAAGTTTTGTTCAATTTGTTGTAAATCGGGGGGTTGGCTGCCACATGGGATGCCACATAGATAGTTTTGGGGCGAGATAGTATTGCTCGAAAAGGTTCTGGGCGAAACTTTCTCGCCCGAAACCTTCAATGTAAATAAACACATTTTAAAAAATTTAAATTTACTTTTATATGTTTTTAAAATTCGGGAGAAAATGTTTCACTCGGAACTATTCATGCCACGCACAATGCCACATAAGTGCTACGTGATTCTGAGCAAAATAGTTCCAGGCAGAACCCTTTCTATAGAAACTATTTAATTGGGTGAAAGTGGGACACAACTCTCAACTTTCACCTGTGGAACTTGACAAAGAGATAGGTCGGTAGCAATTACTAGGTGGCTATACTGATACACCATATTGTTAGGTTGGTAATCAATAAAGTGAATCCCATTTTGAATAATTTTGACTTATTTGAGATATGTCCCTTGCACTACAACTAACCCTGTGGGAAACAACATTCCATCGCTTATTTCTGGTTTTGTTAACTTCATCCTCTCTTCTGTGCAACGTAATAAATAATAATTAACACCTTCTATGTTTCCAACCTCTGCTATGACTACAAAAACATCTCCTACATCATGTAATAAAATGTAAAAAAATTAGAATATGTCATGAATTATGATATTTAATAACCAAATTACAATTAAATTTTATCAACATATTAAAATTTTAAAAATTGAAAGTTACAAACTTTGCACGATATATATACCTTTTTAATCAATCCCAAAATATGGTCATAATCAATTAAAATCAAAGGAATGTCTTCAGAGCTTTCATCTCCATCTTCGTCGTATGTGTCAGTAATTAGTGGCACCCAATTCCATTCACTAACATATCCACGTTGTTGGTTGTTGCAATTCTCATAATTTCCCAAAATGCAGTCATAACAAAAACAAGATTAATCCCTAGTGCACAATGTCCATGTGTGCCTGTTTGTACTCATGACACAATGCAAATATCTTATTTTCTCTACCCTCTTGCATCCATGCATTGTTCTTCTATCCAAACCCACACATTATATATATACATATATATGTATGTATACATATATATATGTATGTATGTATGTATGTATGTATGTATCATACACGATTTATAATTATAATTCTGTCCAGAATTATAAAACTATAATCACAACATGAAATAAAATAAATATTTAAGTAAATAAATTAAACACTTGTCAAACTTTTTTCAAACAATACATACTTGATATCTCGCAGAACACTCTATTTGGACGTGGGTTCCTCCTTGAAGATGTGTCGACCTCACATGCGAAGTGTTTCTTATACAGCAATCAACAACATCATGTGCATCATTTATATGATCTCCCTCATAATTCGTTTGATGTTTTCTTAGAGCACGTTTGATGCAAGCTCCTGCATCATCATGTTCACCCTTTCCATGCCCACTCTCGAAGAAACTCCAAACATGTGGTATATCGTAATTTTGATGATATCTACAAAGTGCATAAAATGGCCTTGATGATTTGAATTGTGACGCACACCCATCTAACCATACAAAATATTTTTCAATTTTCACACCCCTTATTACCAAATCGTAAAAAAACTTCTTAAAGCAATGTTCTACAAAATGTGTGTCATGCTCTTTATCATCACTAATATAAAAGTGATATTCTTTCTTAATGACTCATTGTTGATATGTATTGTCAAGACCATCCAAATCTAGTTGTGGATGTCGATAACACACATGCATCATAATAGTGACCTGTGCTGAATAGTAATACTATGTTTGAATCTCCTTTTGATGGTTAAAAGAGTAATTTTTTGTAAAGTTGGCTATTGATAAAATTGTTCTAGGTGGGAAAGTATCTCTTAACAACTGAAAATGTTTTTCTTGCCACTTAGAAAAAAATGCATGTTGTATGTACGGTTGTATCAATTTACAAAAATTTTCCATAAATGTTCCAATAGATACATCCTCTTCTACGTAATCTAACCTTGTGGATTCTTTCCCAAATTTTGTTTCAAACTTTACGTACTTGTAACTCTTAAAATTAACCATCTTCATCATGTTAGTGTCTTCATTAGTCAAAGACATTTTTGCCAAATTTCCACATGTTTCACAAAGTCCTTTTATGCATTTCATTGGACCATCTACATCATCATCATATTTATCACATAAGATGGATGCTATGAATTCATTTACACATTTAGGAGGTGCATTTTGAACATTGTCACTTTCTTCTCTGATCTTTTGAAACACCTAATAGTAAAGATCAAATTCAATATGATAATGACAACAAGTTTCAAAAACTTTGTTTGCCTTCGCATAATGTGGCTTTAACATTTCAAACATTGTTTGCCCAATCTTTATATGAGGATTTTCATCACAAAACATCACATACATCTCATGTTGTGTTATGTCTAACCAATGTTTTGTATGCAATTCATAACTATTTGGCTCAATCCTATGTTTGAGAACATCTCTACTATTAGATGAAGGACGAGTATGATTGTGCCAATAACTTAAGATCAACTTCCTAACACCATCTTCAATCTTGTCAGAATAAGGAGCCCTACACATCATTGCCCAATTGTCTTTTGCGGTACTATTATCCAAAACTTTCTCCTTTTCACATATATTGTTAGTGTCTTTCTACTTAACCCAATTTCACTTGAAAGTGACGTGATCTGACGCTTTCTTAGAATTTGTGGACTTACAATAGATGTCAACAACACTTTGCTTGAAATGCTCTTATCCGTTGATTGAGATTTTTTGCCAATGGAACCCAAACCTTTTTTAACATTTTCAATAATATCTTTTTCTAGGCATCTTTTCCTCTCTTTTTTTTGTGAAATCTACACCCAACAATTGTAAAAGCTCTTTTAGCTCATCACAAAGAAGTATACTTGATAAAAGTTGGGCTTGACCAAGTGTATCACGATGTTTAAAATGATTCTCAGGTATTTCCTTTGAAATTCTATTCAATGATCTCTTAGTAAATTGAATAGGTTGTTCAACATATAATTTCAATTTCTCTATATCCATTTCAAGTAAATTATCTATATTTTTGAAAGAAAATTTTCTCTTCACCTATTTAATTAGATTCATATACATATCTATAGAAGGAAGTGATCCTGACCCCTCTCCAACATCAAAGTGTGGATGGACCTCCTCTCTGACATCAATAGTTTGTGGTTGGGCCTCCTTCCTGACATCAACTATGTGTGCTTCAGCCTCCTCTGCTCTAGTATCTAAAGTAGGCTCGACTTCTACTCCTGTATCTGTATGTTGAGCCCCTATACATATCATATAAAATATAATATTTTAGAATATATTTAAGGGATGGATCTATATATATGTAAAGTTCTCATTTTTTAAAAACTGTAAGTTTTAAATTTTAATATTTTATCATTCTCTATTAAATATAATATTAAATATAAGCTCAAATATATAGCATTATTTTTCCATTTACTCTCAAATCACTATAGAATTAAACATGTAAATTTCTAATGTATAATTTTCCTCATGTTTGGATATATACTTGCATTTAACGGTAGCATAAATAGGTGCACAAACATATTTTGAGGTGACTTGAATATCATTTTAAATTATTTAGATAACATACAAGATTGAATCCAAGATGTGACCTACCCATAATGTGGCAAATAAATATTACGTACATCCACGTGGGCCTATATTACTTGTCCACATGCATATATATATATGAAAGATGAATGCACCTAACATGTAGGAAGTGCTATTAAACTAGGACTCTATCATACTTACATGGGAAAGAACACCATGATGAAGAGATCCATATGTATTTATGCCAAGAAGACTAGGAACTGGTCTTCCCAGAACTTAATTCCCTTGCTTGTGGGAAATGTTGGTCTTATTTTCACAAAAGGTGACTTGAAGGAGGTGTGCGAGAAAGTAGTAAAATATAAGGTTGGATCTCGAGAACATGTGGGTTTGGTTGCTCTAGTTGATGTGGTTGTTCCTCCTAGAAACACTAGTCTAGATCCATCTCAGACTCCTTTTTTTTCATACAAATTAAATGTTCCCACAAAAGTACTATTTAACAAGAGTATTATTGAAATTATAACATCTGTAAAGTTCATTGCAAAGGGAGACAAAGTTAGTTCTTCTGAGGCAACATTTCTTTCCAATTGTGGTATTCATCCATTTTCATGTCGGCTTGTTGTACAAATATATACATACTATCGATTTGTATTTGATCCTATTGTTCTTGATCTTATAGAAGATGATTTAATTGAATTTTTTTTATGATTTATATATCTAAAACATGATTTAATTGAAAAATTAGGTGATGATGCTAATTATGTTTGACATGAACTATGTGTGCTTCGACCTCCTCTGATCTAGGTTCTAAATTAGGCTTGACTTCTATTCTAACTTATAAATGTATATTGAGCTACACACATATCATATTAAAAAGAAGATTTTAGAATATATATTTAAGGGATGGATATATACTTACATCCATGTGGGCCTATATTACCCGTCCATGCATATATATGAAAGATGAATGTACGACATGTAGGAAGTGCTATTGAACTGACTCCATCCTACTAATGGGAAATAACACCATGATAAAGATATCCATACATATTTATGCCAAGAAAACTAGAAACACCACTTCCCATAACTTAATTCCCTTGCTTGTGGGAAATGTTCCAGTCTTATTTTCACAAAAGGTGACTTGAAGGATGTGTGCAAGAAGTAGAAAAATATAAGGTTGGAGCTCCAGAACATGTGGGTTTGGTTAGTCTAGTTGATGTGGTTTTTCCCCCTAGAAACACTGGTCTAGATCCATCTCAGACTTCTTTTTCTCATGTGTTAAATGTTCCCACAAAAGTAATATTTAATGAGGGTATTATTGAAATTATAACAATTGTAGAGCTCATTACAAAAGGAAACAAAGTTAGTTCTTCCAGGAGGCAATTTTGCTATCCAAGTGTGGTATTCATCCATTTTCATATATCAGCTTGTTGTACAAATCATATATGACTATGGATCAGTATTTGATCCTATTGTACCCGATCTTATAGAAAACATGATTTAATTGAAAAAATTTATGATTTATAGAAGATGATTTAATTGAAATATTAGGCGATGATGCTAATTATGTTTGACATTGTACAAGTGAGGTGTAATGTTATTAACGCAATAAATTGGAAACTACCTAACTATATCTCTTTGATTCAAATATCTCTTTATCGTAGTTGATAGGCTAAGAGATTTAAAAATGAATGTATAACATATATGATCTAATTTTAAAATCTAAAATTAGAAACTATATTCAAAATCCCTACAGTTGTGGAAATAGGGTGAAGAGTTACAAACTCTAGAGAGAAACTAGGGTTCATCCAGTGAATTTAACCTAAACAATTTAGATTAATGTAGAACATTGTAAGAGTCTAATTCTAGTTTAAAATTAAATCTAAAACTATAAACTATATTGAAACCCTAGAGTTGACAAAGGAGGGAAAAGAGATGCAAACCCTAGAGAGAAACTAGTGAACTTAATCTAGAGAAATTTGGTTGGAATCTATGTAGAATTTGAACTTTAGATAAATACAAACTAATATTTTTTAAACATTTTCATAGAAATTGAAAAATACATACCTTCTCTTTGTTTGTAATATCCTTGCAATCTTTCTTCATGTAATTTATGTTCCTTTTCTGCTGAATATGACCGTGCAGTCTTATTTTTCCTTGTCTTTTTATTTCCCATCTCCTTCTTTGCGAAATATTAGTTGAAAATTGCTTTGCCAAATATTTTGTTGTCCAAAGTCTCCCAAAATTGCAAACACAAATTTTCCAATTTCACTTGCAAAAAAACACAAATAAAATGCAAAATTTTCTTTATTATTTGATTTACAAAATTACAAAAATGACCTCTTATTATATGTCATTGCATAAACATTTTTTAAAAAAATGTCAGCTCAAAAGACCTTTGTTCGAAGGTTAGCGGTTACAAAATTTTTAATATTTTTTTAATTCAGGGGCCTTTGGTTGAAGTCGGTCGTTAGAAATTTTTAAAATTATTTTGGCCGGCCAAAGGGACCTTTGTTCGAAGGTACCTTTGTTCATAGGTACCTTTATTTGAAGGTAAAATCTTTGAACAAAGGTCCCGACGAACAAAGGACCTTCGAACAAAGGTGCCTGGCTAGCCTCATTCACTCTCTGCCACAAATTTCACTCAAAAATTTTAGTTTCAAAGCTCGGGTTGGACCTTCAAATGGGGTATTAATATAAAGTTACGTAAAAAAATTCACAATTTTTTTTAAAAAAAAAAAAAATATATATTTAGAATTTACATACAAAAGCTCACAAATCACTAGTTTGCATCATCTTCAAATTCTTAATGGTTTAGCTATTATAGGTGCCGGAAAGTGAAGTTTTGGTTAAAAATGTTGGTTTCAATGTCCCACTTTGGGCAAAAAGTGGGACACAGTATTGTGGGATCACCCTGATAGGACACCACACTAGTTCTTGGATGGCATGATGTTCTTACATATTTTCTTTATCTGCTGCCCTCGTGAAGCATAGGGCCACTTCTAGTTGGAAGGTGTGCGGGGGAACGCCAGTCTGAGGTTGGAGGAAAAGCACTTGGGTGATGCTCTCCCTCTTGCAGTTGAAGAACACCAAAGACTTGATCATACAAAGACACTTTATATATTCCACATGTCATTTGCATATTTGAAAGCTTGTAAATTTGTATATGATTTTGGCATTGTAAAGTAAATACTTCATTGTATTATAATATGAAATCTTGTATTCCTTTGTTATCATATGGAATTGAAATAGATATTTATATGCTCATGATGCATTGTGAATCTTATTTGGTTATTTAATATTCTAGTTGTAGTTGTGGAATTATGAGAATAACTATGTTTTAATTTTTTTTTGGTGCATTCTTGGTAAATCTTAGCATGTTTTTAGGGAACGAACTGGCGTTGGTTACAAAACTATGATAAATGTTTGATGCTAGTTCACTAATAATGCAAGAATATCAGTGATGCTTAGATGAATGGTTTGGACTCAGTGAATGACTTGTTTGTCATTTTGGATCACTTTTGCAACTATGAATTTGATCCCGCAAGTGCGAATCTGATATGACATATGAATTTGATTTGTGCTTGTGGATCTAATCTTTACCAATTTTAAGAATGTCACTTTTAGGTCACTTTAATGTTCTTAGTTTGTTCTCACATAAAAATTGGTTCTTATGCTTTCTGGTTTGCACATGGTAGGGAAAATTACTCCCTTGTCTCAAACCATGTAAGGATATTAAGTCAACGAATATAGAAAAGATCGAGAACAATACTCTCAAACATGTAAGATGTCCAAGATGCTTCTACAATGTAGATGCTTTGATAAATACTCTTGATAATGAATGCAAGTGGTAATGATAGCTCTAGAATGCCTTTAGAAGATGATCAAATCAACCATGAGAAAGGATGATTGAATGATGTCTAAAATGACCTAAGACTACATCTTTAAATACAACATCAAGAATTACAAATGAAATGCTTTTTGCCTTGAGTCCAGAATGGTCATAAAAATAGTTCAAGTTGGCTTCAAACTAGAATTTAAATTTTAACAACAAAGGAATCATTTTTAGACGTGTGGAAGTAATCGAGAACACTTCCGTAACTACAAATCTAATTTGAAACATGAAAAAGATAAAATTGAAGATCAAAACCAGTCTTTGAGAATGTGTGGAAATAAGAGTAAATAAGATTGAATTATATGCCCATTTTTAGACGTGTAGAAGTAATCGAGATCACTTTTATAACTACAAATCTAATTCAAAACATGAAAAAGATAACCCATTTTCAGTTTCTCCACTAAAAAGGGAAAAGGACATGGGTATGCACTTCTCACCATTGCAAATAGCAATTCCATTATATATTTAGGGTAATAAAACCAGCTTATCTCTTTAGCACAAATAAAACCTTAGATAAACATTGTAAACGGCAACTCTTTCAAACGGAACAAACACCCGACCTTGTTTGGGATAATTTACATGAATTTTAGCCTTAATATAATAAAAGCAAGCTTGCCCTGGATTTTCCCTTGTGTATATATGTTTTAATAAGCAGTTTAGGTTTTGCAGAGGCAGCACGCAAGGAATCAAAGGCCTGAAAATCTCTAGGGAAACTAAGCTTTGCTTCTCAGTTCATGGTGCGGCACTGAGAGAAAAAAAAAAGGTTAGTCTCACAAGCAAAACTTAACGTATATATAATATTATATATGTTTTTCTTTCTTTTGATTTGGAGGTCAACTAGTTGGCCGTGGGATTCGAAACCAGGACCTGGAGCGTCTTAGGGTTTAAAATACTTCTTAACGCGGTTAGGGTTTTCATACGTACAGCGGCTTATCTTTCCTCTGCAAGTTTATTTGCGGTGTTTATTAACTTATCTGTAGTTTTTTTGTTTTATAAAAAAATGTAACTAATTAATGGAGTATCATTTATATGGAATTCATGGCTCTTGTGCTCTGTTATTTGCTTTTCTTGAAATTATATGGCCAGTTAGGCTTCGAATAACGCAAAATGAAATGATTAGGTTTTGAAGAAAATTAGGAGCTTTATTAACGGAAGCCTCCCGACACCTGTTTGCAATATTAGTTAATTTTTTTGTAGGCATTGTTATTCATGTTCATTGTGCTACGGTTTGAACTTGTGACGCCCTTGCAGTTAAGCGTAATGGCTGACCTTGCATCTCCATGATTTTATTTTTTAACTAAGGTTAGTTATTCTATGTTTGTTTGAGTTGAGTCATTCCATGTTATTTTTTAACCAAGCTTAGTTATGTCAAGGCATGAGGTTTGAACTTAGTATCCTTTTCCTGTTTGTTTTGCACTCTGTTGTTATCTTGTGTTTTCTGGAATTCTGCTTGCAGGGTGAACTCTGGGTTAGATGCCACGGTGAGGGTATTACTTCCAACAACCTTTTTGTTTGCATTGTTTTCTTTTTCTCAGCCCTTTGTTTTCTCGGTTTGGTAAATTTTTCTTGCGGGTGACCTTTGACTTATGTGCCATCACTGGGCCCTTTTCTGTTGGGTATGCCGCATGCAGCTAGGTAGATGGGGTATTTTACCCAGTTTCAACACTTTTATCTTGTCTACTATGGAATTGAACATGGGATTCTGCTTTGGAAGCCTAAATATTTTATCAATACTTTCAACCTGTGTTACATGGGGACACATCCCCTGCCCTGAGACCCCGTTGCCATCCCCAAGCATCCCCGAAATCAAATATACATTTCATAATGTTTAGAGAAAAAAACTCACAGCTGCAATGAAATATTGCCGTTATACTGCTGTCATGATTAAACTGCTATTAGACTTCTGTCATGATTAAACTGCTATTATACTGCTGTCATGATTAAACTGCTATTATACTGCTGTCATGATTGAAGTTACAGCTGTTATACTGCTATCATGATTAATTTTATGTTATACTGCTGTTAATGTTAATTGCTGTTATTCAACTTATAGTCTTATACTGCTGTCCATTAACTTGTAGAAATTTGAGTCTCTCTCTCTCTCCCTCTCTCTCTATAAATATATATGAAAAAATTCATATATATTGCCGTCCCCTCGCCATCCCCAAAAAATGGCCCTCGGACTGCCGTCCCTGAAATGTGTCCCCTGCTGTCCACCAGTCTCCATCCCTGAAACGCCGTGGAACATAGCTTTCAACCTTTAGTGGCTTTTCTGTTAGCCCTAACGTTTCCCAGCAGTATCCTGTACATACATGTAACATCATCTAGAACTAATGTCTAATGGACTTGTTGATTATTGTCTGAGTTCACATTTCAAGTTTTCATTGTCTGGTTAGGAAGAGTGACACTCTGTGGAAGGATGGTTGCTTTTGTTGGAAGAACAATACTACTAAGTTATACAGATCAAGTAAATGTCATGGATAAGTAGCCAACTTAGTACTTCACATTGTGGAGTGTTTCTTAAACATTTAGATGGTCTCTTCTAGTTGAGAGTGCTGATTAAAGCTTAGAGTCTGCAAGAGTATGTGGCAATGGGAGTCTGTTTTGGTTCAGCCAATATATATTTCATACAAAAAACTTGGTACATATTTCTTTGGAATATTTGCCTGTTTTGGTTCAGCCAATAAATTATCTTCTATTCTCTAATAGGGAAAAGTTTAAAGGTTTCTTGTATTTTTTACCGGTGTAGAATAGCTGGAGAATCTTTCCGTTCTCAAAAATAACAGAAATATCAATTATATATCTATTTGAGGAAAATAATACAATTTACTTTATATATATGTCTCATACAAAAACTTAGTATATATTTCTCTGTGATTCTGAAATTTGAAATTTTTGTGGAGATCAACCAACGGAGAAAAATAGAGACCTTTAGGCTTTAAGAGACTCTGAAATGTTGATATACAAGATTTATTAGGATTTTTCTGGGATTATCAAGGAATGAGTAACTAACATGTTATCGGCAGCCTAAATGTGTAAGGTAATTTTGTGAAGCGAGGAAATATGTATCCTATACATTAGAAAAGGGGACATGTCATGGAGACATTAAAAAAGTGCTTACGTGTCAAGGACATTTAAAACATAAACTTCTCAAGGAATGTCTGCAATGTACTGACAACTTAGAGGGTGCAAGGTTTACACAGATGTCTATCATTCTCTGCAAACAACTATGCTAAGAAGTAGACCTTCAAAATATGAATGCTTGCAACTGTAACGCAGTGCATGTTACTTGATGCATGCAAAATTTTAACTTAGGATTGGTTGGGTGAAGACCAAATGTTCAAATGTTAAAGTTAAATGTATTCCCTTCTTACACGAACTGGTTACTAAAGTCGGACAATAAACTTAACCTTAAGTTTTGGAATGTTTTTTACTGAATGTGTGCTCATATTTCTCCTTCATGGGGATCCAAGCATGTGATTCTTCACTTTTATACATGCATGAAGGAAACATCAAATATTGTGATGAACAATACATGACTGTCAAGCATTGTGAAGTTTTGATAATTTTTGCTTTTCTCAGTCTTGTTAGTCTAAAGCTCATAAATATCTTATTTAGTTGGATTGAAGAGAAACTATAGTTGAAACTCACAGAAACAACGTAAGCAGATTGCCTCATGAATAAGGGAAAAGGATTTTAATATTTTCCCATAAAAGACTAAAAACAACCAACATGCAATAGAAGCATATAAACATGTCTTAACTCTATATTGATCCTAGTTTGTGTTGAGAAATAACTAGCCCAAATAAATAAAAAATAGAAGAATCAAGAAGACATGATTTTTTTTGTCCTTTCACCGTGGTAGCATACATATTGGAGAGGAAACCTAGTAATGACATAGTCTTGTAGCTTAAAATGAGTGAGCCAAGCCCACACAAAGCAGACTAATATATATTGGTTGAAAGTGTATAGTTTGGTTTTATTATTTCAGTTGTGTTCAGATGGGCCTTCAGAGAGCTTGTGATATCCGTCTCTTCTTTCTTTGTCATTCTATGTGAATGCTGCAATATCCCGGAGGGAATATTTCTGATATCTAATTTATTTTTATTTACTTCAATACTTTCCAAGGGGTTAGCTCCACATATAAATCCTAAGTTGCCGGTCCTGGTATGGGTTCAGATACGGATACGGGGTTCGGGTATGCGGATACGGCAATTTTTTTTTTGCCTGGGTACGGTACGGCTATATATATATATATTTAAAACAGTAAACTCTAAGACTAAAAAAACTTAAAAACAGTAATACTCATAATATGAGAATTGGCAATAAACAACATAATAAAATATCAAAATACCTCATATTTCATAACTTGCAATAAGGAAAATCAAAATACTCAACTAGACTAGGGATAAATGTAAATTGCAACTTGGCTTTGCATTAGTTGAGTTTGACAAAGGAATTGTGACGTTCTAGAGTACTCATTGAAGGTAATGGTAGAAATTTTAGCATATTGATAAAAGTTATTATTAGACCTTGTAAGGTTGTACTTATGCTAATTCAGTTTATTTTATGGGTTATGTTGTTTATTGCTCATCTATGTTGTTGAACATTGCGAAAATGAAGTAATGAGGAATATAGTTGCTTGTTGCAGACTGATCTAAACTACATCTTATACTTAAGATCATTGGGATGTTGTTTAATGTTGTAAGGAAATAAGTTGTTTGCTAAACCATGATTACAAGTTACTTAACGTATATTGGAAAGTACTTGAAAGAGGATAGTTCTAGGTGATTATTAAATACTTTAGATGTTGGTTGAACAAATCAGATGTCAAGTATTATTATGTTGTTCTATACTTACTCACTAGGTATTATGAATCCCCTGTTTACCTTGTTAAGTTGAAATCAGATTTATCAACAATAAATTGAGTTAAGATTAGATGTATGTGTAGACTTTGATAACTGTCGAGTTATAATTTAAAACTTTATTTCACTTTTAGTCATACTTGGACAAATTTCACTTTTAGGGCGAAATAGACTCATTTGGATTTTTTTATAGTTGAAAAAATGTTTAAAAAAGTTGATCTTGACATCATTTTGTGCATCCCTCCCTTGGGTTCTGCCCGGGTTCTCTGTGGGTTCTTCCCAGGCACCCTGGGTTCTCTGTGGGTTCTTCAAAAAGAACCCACAGAGAACCCAGGGTGCCTGGGAAGAACCCACAGAGAACCCCCTGGCGAACTGTACCCGTACTCGTACCCGAGCCGAACCCATACGGGCACGTTGAGCATTTGAGAAGAACCCGGTAACTTAGTATAAATCTGAATATTATTAATCATCATACAGTTGCAATAAGGGGATTATGCATGCAACCGTGATGGACAATGAATATTACTAAGTTATCGATCTTGGTACTTGTTCGGGTTCGGGTTTGTAGGTTCGGTCAATTTTTTTTTGGGCTTTGTGTTCGCTTTGGGTTCCTCGATACAAAACCATATAAAAATAAAAAATATATACATATTTGCAGCGTAATAATAAAATACAATAATAAAATACACCTATTTTTCAATATATTTAATGTTATAAACCTTATACAATATTAATAAAATTAATATTTAAGATAATAATAATTAATAAAATTAATAATATATAATATAGAATATAATAATTATTAATAATTAATGAATTATAAATAAAATTTATATTAATAAATAAATACACTAAATAGTGGAAAGGTAAAACTAAGTAAATAAATAATAGACTAATGGATATATTTAAGCTAAGTTACCGATCCGGGTATTGGTTCGGGTTTGGGTTTGCGGGTTCGGTCAAAATTTTTTTTGGGTGTGGGTTCGTTTTGGATTCGTCCATACAAAAACATATAAAAATCAGAAATATATTCATATTTGCAGCAGTAATTAAGTTCATAATACCATAGCATCATGAATATGATCATATAATAAACAAAACCACACTAGTATTAACTATTAAAAATTAAAAACACTACAATGTCAATTAGTCAAACAGGAATGTCATTATATATATTACAATTCAAAATTAGAATGTCACATGTCAAAAATCAGCCATCACTAATTAGGCATCAGCGTCATATGGGTCTTCAAAAATATCATCATCACAATCCATATTAGGATGATTTCTCAAATTTCAATACATTCAATATAATATAAATTTCTTGAAAAAGTTCATTTCTCCTTCGGAATATCCATTGAAAAAGTTGAGAATCAGAACTAAATTTTCAGTGCAAAAGAATTGAGTTGCATCTAATATGGTATGTCATTCTCAATCTATGCAATGTAGTTTCTTTGAGAAGTGTTATGTCCTTGAAAATTGTATCACTGAGGCCTAATACTACATTTCTCATACTTAAAATCACTTAAAATGTTTTAAAAATGCGAAAAAAATAATAAAAAAAAGCCAAAAAAAGCACTTTTCCCAGAATTTTCTGCCGGGTTTGCCCCTGGTTCAGCTGGGTTTTGGCCAGGTTCTCCCGGGTTCTGCCCAGATGGACCCACAGGCCCAAAGTAGGACCCTGGCCGAATCCCCGGGAGGACCGGACCAGGGCCGTACTGGACCGGCACCTTGGGGAGTTTTGTGAAGAACCGGTAACATAGTATTTAAGTTGTCGTAACCATAATAAATATATTTCCATGAATATTATAGGCTACTGGGACCATCACTTGCATGTTGTAAGGAATATCTGATTGTATTTTAAAATCGAGTGCATCACAAATGACTTCTGCTCGACCAGCCTTTGCTCATTCAGAGGGTGAAGACATTTGTTCTGTCGGAAGAGAAAGAAAGAGATTTGTGAGTCTGTCAAGCCGTCGTCCCTTTAGGGTTAGGGATTCATTCCACTTAAAAAATAAAAACAAAAAGAATGCATAGAGCTGTGACAGATTCGCACAGAATAACCAAAAACATTTCGCAGGTTCGTGACAAATTCATGCTGGTTCGTATGGAACAAACCCATTGTAAAAAAAATCCCCCCTGACAGAACCCCTGACCGAATCGACTCGGAATCCAAACTGGATTCAAACTGCATCCAGATCGAGAGCCTGCAAGGGACGAACCAGTAACGTAGGAATAATATGAAATTAATAACAATATTAGTAGCTCAAAGCAATTTAATTCCTTTATTCCCAGCTTACAATTCTGATGATGATTGCTGCAATTGACAGCGCTAGAATACATTCAGCTGATTGAATGTGATTACTTGCCACTTACAAACCATTCCTTATGATGGTCGTTAGGTTCTGCACATGCTACCACCCATGGAGGAATTAGAAACAACAAGAAGTTGCCACTAGATGCTATATTCAATTGATCCTCAATCAAGTCAATGAATTCTGCCCTACAGGGTTTGACTGTAACATGGCTCAGAACCCACTTTGCCTTTTCAAAGACATGAATCACTATGATCTGAAGAAGAATTTGGATCACTGATATTTGGAATTACAGATTTATAGTCATATAGATATCGCCGTACAAGAAGGAATAAGAATCCCAACTCTTGAATATGAATCACCACCACTTCAGACCTTGCAATGAATGAATTGCATCATTGTGGTTATTTGGAATATTACCGCCTTATGTAGAGTGGAAATTGCTGTCAATATACACCAATTCTGACTCGCCAATTCCGCTATTAACCAAATATGGCGCTACAATTATATGCCGTTACGACTATAGATAATTGGCTCTTTGAGAGCAGCTGCAAAATTATCAAGATAATTTTCTATGCAGACTCAACAAAGATTTTACCATGAATTTGATATGTCTATCAACTTGAAGCTTATATGCTATCTCTGGGTGAGATCACCCAAGTCTGAATTAGGGGTTTTCGTCCACTAATCTAGTGATGGAAATCAGGTGTTTTCCATCCTCCAATTCCAGACCTAGAGGGTTTTCTCTTAAGGTTAATTGAACCAAAGTCCAATGTTCCATCAAGGAGTAGAAATCAGAAAATAGAATGGCTGATCGATATCCTCCTTCTCCTTGTGTGGCCGCTCTTTAATAGAATTTTCCTCCAAAAGACATAACTCTTCAAATTTCCTTCATAACCCTTGATTGATATTTGAGAGGAATTATTTAAAATAAACTTTAATGAGAGTGTAGAGCTTCTGGATAAAACTGTGTTTTGCTTTTTGGATAAAACACAGTTTTATCCAGAAGCTCTACACTCTCATATCATGGACTGTGGAAACATCACTGTATAAACTTTAATTATAAGAGACTTTCTTATTTTATAATTTAACTTTGCTTGAGGCCCTCTTTATTATAATTTCATTTTATAATATCACTTAAGTGGCCCCTTTTGTGACATTATGACCCTCTTAATTTATTATTATAATAATATAATCCCTTTTCCCTAGTGGAAAATTCCCAAGGCCCATGGGAAACACATGATGGGCGTTTGGGTTTTAACTTGGCTAATTTCGAAGAAGGGACATTACAAATGCTTCTCAATAAGTGGAGTCACAATTCATGTTTCATTGTTACAAGACTAATTAATATTATAGTACTTACAACTTTTTTTTAGCTCTGAGTAGTTAGAAACTTAGAACTTAGATTTCCCCTGAATTATTAGAGATTCTATGCTGTCTTCTTAATTACATGAATTAATTAATGGTATTGCGGTCCATCTGCTAGACCATGTTGGCAAATATTATCTAAGGTTTGGTTTGTGAACTATCTCTAGTGCTTATAACCTGCTTTCATATATTTGTTCCTTGTGATTTAGGATGAATTCAATCAATTCTACAATATTTGGTTTTGCTAATATTTGATACGGATGGTCATTGATGCTTCTGTTGTGAAAAATGATGCTCATATTGGACTCCAGTTAGACTATTATGATGGCTGAGACACCAGAGGATGAAAGAGATGAAGAATTTTTTAAGGAAGTCTATGGAAAAGAGTACACAGGACCACCTAAGTTGAACACTGAACAGTCACTTGAAAATAATAAATTGAATAAAAGGCCACGCCCAAGTACCAATGCTGGTGGTGAATCTGATGATGAACAACAAGAACGTGATCCAAATGCCGTGCCTACAGATTTCACCAGCCGAGAAGCCAAGGTTTGGGAGGCTAAATCAAAGGCAATAGAGCGAAATTGGAAAAGAAAAAAGGAAGAGGAGTTGATATGTAAGATTTGTGGGGAGTCTGGCCACTTTACTCAGGTAAATATTATTGTCTTTGAATTGATATCCACTGTAATGAAAAATGGAATTCTGATTGTTGGCATTGTACCTGTCGTGTTTATTCATATGCATATTTGGGGCTTAAGAGTGTTTGCCACAATAATAAATAATAAAGGAAAGAGAAAAGTGTTGCAAATTGAATGTTTTAGGTATTAATTTTAGGTGTTTATGAGGTGTATTGCATAGGATTATTTTGAAATAAGTCTATCAAAATTTGTATAACTTACATCTTATACAGTTTTCAGTAAATTTAAGAGTTTTTTGTATCCTCAATTTGCATCCTACAGAGCCACCTTCCTTTATGTATAGTTGGAGGACTAGGATTGGTGTGAATAACTATGAACAGTAGCAAAGCTAAGTTGTGGGCTCATGTATAATGTCCTTATATCATGTGCAAACATTTATTTATAGCAATTAGGGCTTGTTCATTGACTGGTCCCAATGCTATGAATCAGAAGTCCTTGTTTAAAAAAATAAAAATCCTATTATTCTTCGTCTCACTACATATTGCCTTGACTCATTGTTCGTGGGTTTTCTAGACCAATACCATGATTTAGAATTACCCACTCTATTTGAATGCTTGTCCATCTCTAGGAGCAATAGTGAAGGCAAGTTGTGCCCCCCCTTTAGGATGCCCTCGTATCATGTCCAACCATGTATCTCTAAGGGAAGAGACTGATATAAGAATTCAACATACGTCTACTATTTTCCCACCTCATGTACAAACATGTATTATAAGGGAAGGGTTAATGTAGACAATTGAGGAAATTATGATGAATAGTGGGATGGAAGTGTGACAAAGTTGTGTGGACTGTATGTCTTATTAAGCTTCTCCATTATAAAAGAAGACAAAGCAACCACCACAACCAGGAAGAGACATCTTGTCTTTGATTATGCTGAGAAAGTGCTGGTAGGTGGAGGATGGGGCTCCTTTTCTCCTCTTGCCTGCTAGCATGTTGTTGCTTATTTAATATGCTTCAAGTTAATCGAGGCAAATATTCACATTTCTATCCTCTTTCACAAGGTTAGCAAATTTGCAGCTGTCATTTTTCCATTACCAATTTCTATGATAATGTTTTCTATCCCTAAATATAGAAAAGTATTATGAAAGTAATTGTGGCTTCTTCATTGACTGACTACAGTTTTTCCCAGATTACTTTTTGTGGCTTCATCAACGCTAGATTAGAATGTGTTATCTGTTACTTGGGATAATGCTGGCTTGGGGGTTGTTGTGTGGTTATTCACTAGGGCCTGTCTGTTAATGGAGAACTGCATTTTGATGTTACAAACTGTAGTCTGGTTATCATGTTCTACCTTCTACTGCATCAGGAGAACTGTATTGGCTAGAAAAATGTTTATTTGCTACTTTTGGGGCGTTGTTTGAAAGTGACTGTAAAGTCTGTAAATGTGACAATGTCATAAACATTAGAGATGATCAAGAAGTTTGATTGTGGTTGATTATAAAATTTATCACAGATTCTTTCCTGAAATCTGGGAATTCAAAGTACACTTGCTGTTGTGTGTCAGCATTGTAACTAAATTGCTCTATAAATGAATTTTGCAAATGCCATTGCAGAAATTTGCATTTAGGTTCTCTAGTAAAAATAGCATAGTGAATAATAGAATTTCCCCTTTGAAATTGGCCTTGTTGGATAACTGTTGTTTTCCAATGCAGGGGTGCCCAACCACGCTTGGAGCCAATCGAACAAAGGAGTTTGTTGAAAAAATTCCTGTGAAAGACAAGCGCCTGAAGCCTCGCATTATTGGATCAGGTGGATCGGTTATTCAGAAGATTGAAAGAGACACAGGATGCCGGATCAGGATCGAAGATGATCACACAGCTGAGAATGTGTCGTTTGTCGTTCGCATTGCTGGACCTGATAGATTGTGTCTTATTAAAGGAACAGATGCTGTGAAGAAGCTAGTTAATGAAGCAGAAGATGGTGGGAAAAGTCCAGGGTTGTTGCAGAGTTCACATAGAGGGCTTAATGATGAAAATCCATCCAGTGCAGATCCAAGACAGCCATTTTCCTCTCAAAGGCATCGTTCCAGGTCTGGGAGTCCCTCTCGCATGGGTTCTCGGCATCGAAATTCTAAGGAAGAAAAGCTTATCTCTGATAACCGATTTTCTCAGCTTGAAGGTGGGCGGAAATTTGAGGGAAGTTCTTCTCACATCAAGAGCAGCCCTAATTTTGGAGCTCCATATTCGAATAAATCTGGTAAGACGAGGTTTCAGTTTCAATGTTCATTTTTCTTCAGCTATGGCAAGCTTTGTAAACAAACAAAAGACAGGGTCTGAAATGTTTGGTTTGCGATGGAATCTTAATGCTTTTCTTTCTTGCATTTGATGGTGTGGACAAAGCTATGTTTATAACTACTAGTTCCTCAAATTATTGCAGTGTCTCATTTTTTCTATTACACCAAAGAAGTTGTTTATTACTTATTTAAATTTTAAACAAAAGTGTTTTGATGAAAATCAGTATAGAAAAAGGGTTCTGTATGACTTGTAAATGTGTTAATTTGTTAGTTCAACTTATCATGGTGAAACTATTGAAGCATTTAAGAAGACACTAAGAAGGCACAGTTGGAGATAAGCTGATTCGAAATGGGCTCTTTTTTCTTTCTGTGACTGAATGGTTGAGTTTAGTTTCTGGCATCTGCCTAATTGAATGATTTGCACTCATTGTATTTGAACTAAATGATAAATTAATTTTAACTATCCTCTCTTTGTGATGGTGGGAATGGTTAAAGACATTTAAATTTTTTTCACATTATTTTTTACAGACAGAGGCTCCTATCAGCATCATGGACAAGCAGTAGAAAGAGGTATGCATGAAGGGGAAAAGTGGGTTGCTGATGTACGAGGTAAAGAACTAGAAGCTGGGTTTAGGAGTGAACATCACACTTTTCCAAAGTCCTTGGAGGAGCTCGAGCAGGACTTTTTAAAAGAGGCACTTGAAATATTTGGTGCAAAAAGTGCTGAAGAAGATGATGAAAAAATGAGGCATCGTGAGGTACCTCTTCAATTTCTAAGACCTTTTGTTTATTTATGGGTGTTCGGTACTTATGCAGCTGCAAGTTTTATGGGACTTCGCATTTAATTCTCATGTTGTTGTCTTAGTTTCTTTCATTAGAGAAAATTAGCATTAAGTGCTTCCATTATGTGGTTTCTTTGAACAATATTTTGCCTGTATAGCGTCCCTTGAAAGTAAATATTAATAATAAATAAGGAGTTTATTTTTGTGAAGGTATTTTAGGGTATTTAAAATATTTTATGTGTCCTTGCAGCGGCTAAGGGAAATACGGGAGGCATTCCAGAAAAATATGGTTTCGTTTCGGGCAAGGCAAATGAGACAGTGGGAAGAGTTTATGCACCGAGAAGCTCATGCACCTCAGAGGCACTATCAACAGCAGCTGGATCATGGTCCTCGAGTTTATGGTAGGGTTGGGAGTGCTGTGTATGGTGGCATTGGTGGGGGCATTGGTAGCCGTGGTTCCTATGAGGAAGATCGTCCTATGGAACAGCAGAGTGGCAAATTCTCAGCTTCATATGATATCTACCAAGGCCCCAGGCCAGATTTGTATGGAGGAAAGGCGCCATATAATGCAGATCCTTATGACAATTCACAAGCATTCCACAACTATAGATGAAGGTGAGTCCAAGTCATCAACCAAATGTAAACACTCTCGCATATAAGATGGTCATTGAGGAATAAAATTGGTGCTGCAGGTGTGCCTAAGTTAGATTAAGTGAAAAATGTGGTAGATGACTTTCTGGACTCGGTGACAATGGGGGAACAAGTTCTATCGATCGTCTTACATGCTTTGTGGTTAGGACAACTATATTCGAGTGGGCATTCATTTGGTCCAGATCTCCTTGTTAAACGACTGCTGCTGTTGAAATTGTTTGGAAAGGCATCCTTGGCCTTTTCTTCACACATGGCAATTCTGCAAATCAGTTTTCCACAAGTCAGTTAGGGATATCATTTGATTGGCCTATATTTTTTTGTTCAAGTCATTCATAGAAATTTCACCTTCTTTGCATTGGCATGCTTCTTGGTGCTGGTTATGGCGTATAGGGAATGTGAGAAGGTTATCTTGCCATGACCCTATTTATTAGGGCTTTTGTCACCTGGGCTCGAGCAACTATGTTGCACAATGTAAGTTCACTGCATGCTTGGAAGATGATAAATGCTGTTTCCATCAAAATAACCATCACAGATTTGATTCTTTTTAGTAACTTTCTCATTCTTGTTGATCATATGTTCTGTTCAATTTAGATCTTCTGAGTTCAGCCAGGAATTTGGGTATAGCGTAGTTCAACATAGACTCTATTTCTACACTTAAGAAGAATTGTCCTATGGAATTTGAGTGCATGTTTAGAAACCATCTTTGAAAAGCTGGTATAAGAAAAGAGATGGCTTTTCCAATAGTGTTCACTATTCCAGGGGCATAAAAAGATAGATTAGTTTCTGTGCGTAAGAGTCCATCTTTGATGCATTACATGATGGTTGTGTAACAGATAATGCTCTAATATTTATAGTTCAATATGTCTGCATCATCTTGAAAGGCTTTTTTTTTAACAAAAAGGATTAATTGCTGTTCTGTAAATGTTAGCAGTCTAGTTCACCTTGTGAGCAACACTTTTAGAGTAACTTTGTTTAAGAAACACATTAGTTGCTGTTTCTTTCTCTTCGCGTGTTTGCCTTTTATAGTTGCTATATGATGAGATTTGACAGGCACTATAGTAATGCAGGGAAAGCTGCCTCTTGCCTAACCACTATTTAAGTTATAAACCCATTTAGTGGTAATCACCTAGACATCAATGATCACTTTTTGAAGGTTTACAGGGATATCTGTTAGGTTGCATACTGATCTAAGAAATATATGCTTTCTATTTTTTAAATGGTTTCATGAATGTGCAACCCCAGAGAAAATAATGGATATGAGGTTGCAGACAGTGAAGACTTCTAGAAAGGTTGCTCAATATTGTTTCACTTTGAGAACCATCTGGCTTAACTTCCTAGAAAGTTTTTTGACATTCTTTGAACATATAGTTTTCCTGAGATTAGAGAATATCACCTCACTTTGTCAACAAGTTTTGGATCCAATGTAGAGGAAAACATGCACATACGTGTGATTTTTGTCATTTGATGCAGTGTCACTATCCTTGCCATCAAGAGAATAGGAAGTAGGATGTGATTAGTATTTAAATGTGGCTTACTCAACATGTGCTTAAAGAACAAGTGCTTTTTGTAATGCCATTGCGGAAAACAGAATCTATTGGGAGGCATCCTCCTGTGAGCCCTTATAGTAAGGTGATTACTCCTTTAAGATTACTGTTGTGTGTTATTAACATGGTTCACATTATGATCTGTTTGCAATGTTATTCTCCTCCGGAGTGTCAACATCCACTCCTTCGAGTTCCTCTCTGGTCCTCAACCTCCTGAGACCAGAGCCAATGACTCACTTCTTTTAGTACCACTACAAAATAAAACCTGGTTCCTCCCAGCGCAAACATAGATCATCCCACCACTTAATGACCGAAGGGAGGCCGGCTCTGTGTCAGGTCTACTTCCACACATGTTACTGTCCAACTGTGATGTGGATGTGTAAGGTGAGATAGGTAGGGTTGATTTGTTTATGGGTGGCAAAATAGCATATTCATGATGGTTTGCTCAAGGGAATAGATAGCTGGCATACACGCATGTAGTATATAGCATTAGGTCCTAGGTAGAATTCTTGTTTAGGCAAGATTCTAACAGAAGTACCAGTTGTGGGAGTCTGAAAGGGCATTGGAAAAAACTACGGGTGAGTTTTACCTTAAGTCGTGAGTTTTTCCTGTGATTTCTGGCAAGTTTGGTGCATTATCAGGTATAACTCATGGTGGGTTTTATTGATTACTCGGCCCTGAGTAATGCTACAAGTTGCTTGCTACAGAAATTGGTTTGCACTTACTCACGAGCCAGGTGAGTAATTGAAGAGTTTTTCATCTGGAAGTTCACAGAATGTATTGCTCACATTCTTGACCTATCGGTCAAGCTCCCTAATCCTTTACATTAGGACTGAAAGACTCCTGCCAAGAGGTTCAATGCCCATTCCAGTTGGTGCAATGCCTGCTGCTGTTGAGAAACAATATTTTTTTGCATTTCTAGGTTGATCTTCTCTTGTTCTGAGTTCATTGGCAATCATACCTTGCTATGGATTTGTGTATGATGATTTTATTGAAGAAAACCAAAGTCATGGTACTTATTTCTCTCAAGATTGGGTCTCTAGGCAGTGTGTTCTGCCCGTAGGGTCCATCGAGCTAAATAAACTAAACTCAACAGCAGAGGCAAACTCCTCAACTGGAGTTCTGCAGTTGGGTTGAGCTAAATAAACTCAATTCTAGAAAGCAGAACAGAAAACAGAGTTTACTCAACAGACAACAGGAACAGAGAACAGACAACAGACAACAAATGGAAATGGTATGAATGTGAATTTAAGGTATTACCAGTGGCCTCATGTTGTCTAATTTTAACAGTATTAAGGACAGTTGAGGTGAACTTAGAAGGATAGAAGGCTTATGAATATCAATACAACAATGAAGAGGGGGTTGGAACAGATTCTTTTTGTTGTATCCCCAAGTGGACAACTGAAACTTATCGTCAACATGGGCCTAGTTTTTAATATCCTGAATCTCAGTACAAATGTTGAAAACTCATAAAGGTTTGTTGTATTCCTTTTTTATTGCAAGTCTTTGATTGGGTTTTGAATCTGCTTTATTTCAATAATGTATTCTCAGTACTTCCAGAAGCTGTTGCATTTTAAAAGATATTTTCTTAATTTGTTACATATATTATTATGCAATGGGTTCTCCTTATCCAATACTCAGATATACAGTTTATGTTGAAGGAAGGGGGAAAAAATAATGAATAGTTGTCCATCAGTGGTTCCTAGTTTCTATTTTAACCAATGCCTGCATCTTGCAATGCGGCATTCTGGTAGAAGACAAGTGTCTACTTAAAATGAATTTGAAAATTTTGCTTGCAACAATAGACTCTTGTGATGAATGTTGAGATGTATGAGTTTTTGTCACTTGCCTGACAGAGAGGTAAAATTGAAGTTTCATACAAAAAATTATTATAGGCTGTTCAAAGTGTCTTGAGTTCTTTTTATCAGGTCTCATGGATTATGCTATATGACAAAGGGACTGTGCTCCAGAAGAGTGAAATTCCAACCTCAATGTAATTTTAAATTCTGACAAGTGTTTGCAAACAAAACCTTAACTTGACTGTGCACCTCAAACACATAATGTCAGATCTCCAGCAGTCAACTTCTCACTCCATAAGATGTGATAACCAATTCTTCTTGTGCCGATGTGTCAATATTGATTCCTGTGGATAAGGACAATTGTTGCAGCTTTTGTTTAGCTAGAGACAGTTTCAAAACAGAGAAAATTCAAAATTCTATGGTAGGAGTGTTTCACTTAACATTTGTATGCTGTTTTTTGAAGTCTCAGTATTGAGTACTTTTTGGTTTGTCTAGTTGGGAAGAGAGACAAAGGAGTAGGTCGGATTATTGATCTAGTTGAGAGTTATATGTGTAAGAGCCAGCAAATCTCTAAAAGTCAGTTGGGTCAGAGGATGAGGATGCTACTAACTACCAGAATATGGTGTCTACTGTTCACTGAAAAATAATATCAATTGAACTGTCAAATTGCATTCCCAACTACAAATCTTGAGTACTTTTTGGTTTGTGTAGATGGGGATAGAGAGAAAGGAGTAGGTCTGATTATTGATCTGGTTGAGAATTATATATGCAAGAACCAGCAAATCCTTAAATGTCAGTGAGGTCAGAGGATGAGGATGCTACTAATTACCAGAATATGGTGTTTACTGTTCACCGAAAAACAATATCAATTGAACAGTGAAATTGCATTCTGAATTAGAAGTTGTATTCTTAAGGCCAATGGCACCAATTGTGGGATGGATGTGGTTGAGGCATTGTTTGATTTGGGTTTCTAGGCTATCAAATCATACTGCATTTTAGATCTCCATTGGTCGCTTTGCGACGGTCATGGTGATGCAGGAATGGACGGGCAGATCACTGCAAACAATATGCAGGAATAAAGTCAAGTGCAGGTGCCTGAAAAATATGGCAGATGTCTCCAATTGGGGCACTAAATGGTTAGTCTTATGAATAGGACCAATACGATTTAAATGCCAACTGTATAAACTAAACACTCGAGTACAGCACTACATGTGATTCTTCATGCTGTCACACTTAAGAAATAATTATCATCGGCCCTTGGAAAGTGGTTGATTGTAATGAGATTTGACTTTTGTGGAAATAGCTTATTGAAAATGCAAGAAGAATTGATGTGTGTTTGAAACTGGCTGCCTTCATTTATGGAATATACGTAATATCCTTTTTGCATGTTAGGAAAGATGTTCTATTTCATCTTCTCCATTTTTTGGAACCTACATAAGTTCCCTTCTTCATGTTAGGAAAGAAGTGCTCTGTTTTCATGTAGTCTGCTGTAGTTAAGAATACCTGTTTCCACAAGAGGCAACATTCACGTTTTAGAGAATGCAAATGTTTTTGTCAACTATAATGTCTTGTTTTGATATGGCTTATTCTTTAGGATGTTGTGATATTGACATTATTCGTATTTGAGGCACATCTTATGACGAGTTAATTGGCACCTCCCACAAATATGGGTTTTTACTTATCTATGTTATTATTGTTGTTTAAGATTTTAGTGCTGTTTTTTATATGATTTGGGTGGAGAAAATGCTTATCTTGCTAGTTGTCTGCATGAACAACACAAAAAAATATGGGTTGATATTCATAGATTAAAACATATTTTTGTAAGGACATTTTGCTCTTAAAATTGAAGGATGGGATTTGGACCTTAGACCTACTCTCACTGCAAATAAGTATTCGAAATATGAAGTATTTGAAATCTAAGGAGACACGGGTCTTTGGTTATTCACTTTGTTTAGAGGAATTTTATTTAAATTGTTATTTTGTTGGATACTGTTTAATATGTGGACTCTATCCGTATGAGGATTAATGGGGATGTTATACTTTTGACCATTCGATGCTAAATGATGTGTTGCTGTAAAACAATTTGTTTTGACCTGGATGATCCAAATGTAGAACAAGGGTTTTTATTGAAAGTGCTAGTTTGTTGGATAGTATTGAAAAGTGATCCTATGTATGAGTGTTGATGGGGTACTTAAAACTCTATTGGCCATTCAACACTAAAAGGTTAAAGCCCATGAGATTTGAACCCATCCTGTCGCCATGCCATGTGGATCCTCCTAATATTAGGTCCACAGCAGTGGACAAATTAACTCGAGAGGTTACATGGCATGCCACAAAATTTTGAGAACATACAAGCAGATGTAACATGCAGATTTATTTTTCCCAGTTCATGAAATTTATCCTGTTATTCTGACTGCCATGATTTATCCTGTTATTCCGACTCTGCCATGATTTAACCTGCATGATCTTTGGCTGGGGACATTTTTAGTTTTATGGTGCCTGTTCATTGCATGGTTAATTAGTTTATACATGACTTTGAATTAGCTGAGTTGAGAAATTGAGGCTTTTGTACACTAGCCAACACTATCTAGTTTCCTAGCATCGTTTGCCCATCCATATGATGTCTATCTTGTGCAGGTATAAAAGCTGGTATTTTGAAGTTAATGAAATCAGTCGGACTTTGCTTTCAAGTTCAGTGAAGATATGAAGTGCTATGTTGTAGATTGTAAGATTACTCCTTGGCATGACAGCAAGATTCCGTTTCAATTGAAAGCATTAAAGAGTTCTAATTTGTTTTACCATCATTTAACTGGGTTTCCATCCTAACATTTGCCATACGAAGTTAACATTATATTGTAATTTTCTTATTACATAAATGTGTGACTAGAATCTGTTGCATACAAAATTATTTATTGAGGATTGTTTGTTGATGCTGAGATGATCTGCATACCACAGTAACTGTGTAATGATTTGTTGCCAAGCAAGATGATGTACCAGATGTCTCATTGATCTTTTCTCCCAAAATTTATAGAACTTTCCTCAGTTTTATTTTCTATTTTGCTAATCATCATATTATTTTTGTTTTACACTGGTATTTAGAAAGTTGGACATTTCGTAAGTTGCTCGTCCCTTGTTTGAGCGAAGATAAACAGTGATTTCCTGACTAGCTTACATTTCTCTATTTTTTGGTAGATATGCTTTAACCATTTGAGGTTTCTAACTATTTTCATGTTGGACTTGTGTTTGTTTGAATTTATGCATCTTTGAATTATGCTTCAGATCAAATGAGTAAAGCTAGTGAATGACTTACGTGTATACATTGTGTCTTTGAGGAAGAGGATGCATTGATGCTTGAATTATTATTAGATTGGTTTGTGGTGGTTTTGATAATTGAGCATAATTGTATCCATTCTTTTGTTAAATCATTCGTGTGGTAGAGATTGTTTTGGGTTTAGAACTCCTAAGAAGAGAGGGTTCTAGAAAGTTTTCGTGGTTCGAGGGTTGGTTGGTTATAATGGTGCATGTGGTAATTTGTTGTGAGGTGCCTAAAAGGAATATCCAAGTACCTAAAAGGAATATCCTCTCTTAGATTAGATGTTTTTTTCAGTAACATATCGTGCCTGGGGATGTTTGGGACCCTAACCCAAACAAAATTTACTATCATGATGGTTGCCAACTAGCCTTAACCAAAAAAAAAAAACCAATTATTCTCCAAGTTTCTGAGAAAGAGGTGTCATTCTCCCCTCTGCCCGAATTCTCCCATTCTCCCATTTTAACTTGTAGATAGGTACATTGATTGATTCTTCACTGCTTAGAGTGCAAGATGATGTAGGTTTTGTGGTTCAATTGGGGGAGTGTTACTAATGCCAACTATATGTCAAACTATTGAAGTGTATGTTATGTTGCAACTAGAGTTTTGATCAATATGTAATTGGTATGCACTTGTGGAGTCGGAAGGTCTAGATGGTATATATTTTTAGTACTCAGAAGGTCAGCTTGAATATATTCTCCTTAATACACATTCATTGGTGATTATTATTATATAATTTATCATTATAATAATAATCTAAATTTTTAACAAATATGCAATTCTCTCTCTCTCTCTCTCTATATATATATATATATCATACATTTTAATTTTTTTTGAAGTAATTAAGGGTGGTTATTACATTTGTTATGAGAGTATGGTTCAATACTAGGTCAATAAAGTTCAATACATTTGTCAACTATGATTGAGTTGGTCACATAATAGGAATATTGTAAAAGAACCAACTTATTTTTTTAATGACTATCATTTTTGTTACACCTTAAACAAAATCTTAATTAACCAATCAACTTTATTCATTAATACTTAATCTAGTTAAAGACATAATAGGAACACCAATCCAAAACCCAATCCTATTTCTGAGTGCCACTCCTCTTAACTACATTTATTGACATCCATAAATTAGAGGATTTACCATTTGAGATGGGTTTTCAATCTCTTTTGGATCACACCATTAATTAAACATATGCTTACAATACTATCCATGTACAATAATATGATGACAAGCGTATTATAATGTCAACATCAAAATAAGAACACAAAACCATAGTGATTAGTTGGTATAAGAAGTGAATGTAACTATTGCATTATCAACTTCTCACAACTCGTTTCACTAATACATGAGCCCTTTTACAACAATGTGACTAGTTGAAATGTAAATTTAAACTAGTGTATCTCATACCATAGCATCTATCTTTCCCCTTTTTGGTTCATTGTCAAATATGATGATGAAATAAGTATTCTATACTATATGTCATCAGTGACAAGGGCACCTATTGCACAACACTTACCATAGGGATACAAACACAATGCAATGCATATCAAGTAAGACCAAACATTGTCAACACATAATCATTCTAACACACCAATGCTTGTATTGAACTCTTGAGATAGGTAGATCGTGACATTTAGTATCTACATGTTAGTGTGAGAGCCTATTTAAACCCTATAAATGTGGGTAGCTCTCGACATCTATCACTTGTGTGCTACTGATGAAAGTTACCTTGACCTATGATATAATTGATTACATATTCATTCTAACACACCAATGCTTGTATTGAACTCTTGAGATAGGTAGATCATGACATTTAGTATCCATATGTTAGTGTGAGCCTATTTAAACCCTATAAATGTGGGTAGCTCTTGACATCTATCACTTGTGTGCTACTGATGGAAGTTAGCTTAACCTATGATATAATTGATTATTTTTACGGTGTTTAGAAGGTACACATCAATTGATTTTAGTAAACCCTATCCTAAGGGTTTACACAACTTAGATTGTTTGATCTTATCACGTTGCCACTTGAGCTGATTAATTAATCTATGCACATGGTCCTATGGATTTTGAGATTTTGGTTTACCAACAAGCAAATAATGCATGAAGACCACCTAAATTGATTTACAACCAAACAAATGTACTTAAGACAATACAAACATATGAATTAAATAATCTCAATGATCATCCACTTAATCACTTACAATTTTGCATATTACAAAGGAAACATTATCCAATCAGCTACCAAGTTTTCTTTGTTAAGATCAGGGTCGATTATGGTGAGTTCTTGGTTTATAGATTTCTTTGATTCAAAGTGTTTCACTTTCCTACTTATTCTATTGGGAAGTATCTCAAGTCTCATGTTAACTAGAGATGAGTACCCTTGGATCTCCTAATTAGAATATGTGTTTCATTTAAGATATAGTTTGACAATCACACTAACTAGTTCTTTATTATTTATGTATAGTTTGACAATTAGAGTAAATAATATTAATTATGTATAATACATAGTAGAGTTAGTATTGCCAACTTAATGATCACCAAACAAGCACCGGAGACAAGCCAAGTCACCAACATTGGCAAATTGTAGGGATTATCTCTCTTACCTCCTCTAAATCTATCTTGAGAGGATCACATTCCAGTCACCACTCACTCGTCTCACCATCTACCCTCGAATTTATTTTATTAATCCTTTATCATACATGTTAACGCCTTACATTTTGTGAACTTTATTCTTATAATGTTAATTACTCTAATCTTATGTTTATTGATAATTTAAATTGCACCTCTAATGATAATCCTAACCACACATTTATTATTATTTCAAGCCACCATGATAATTTATAATCTTATTGTTCATACCGACTACTTCTCTAGCATGAATGTAGGTAGGTTTTGTCCACCCAAATTGCCCTTTGATTAGGCAAGGTCTCATCATACTTTAATTCCTTCGATAACCTTTCGACATCATCGAAGGGAGGAGGGAGATATAGTTGGGTTCGGTTTCCGTCAAGGCCTACAAATATTATCCGCTATTTATGCGAACAATAGAAAAGAGGGGATGCACTATTGATGCACTTCTAACTAACAAAGTGCTTTCATCAATAATTCCACCCACCTGGTGTGGGAATAGTTGTTTATTTTAGACTGGCTGGCCCTCTCCCATCCATTTCTAGAATGAAGATAGTGCAAACTTAGAGGAGAGAGATGTATAAGTTTCAAGTTATAACGAAAATATATTTATAGACATGTTTTGATTTATTTTCTATTATGATTGCAAATGTTAGTAGTTGGACTTATAACTAAATTATTTTGTTCCAATTTGTGGTTTATGATAGTTTGAGATATAGTTGCTAAAATGATCATAATTTTCTCAAATTTTAACAAATATCAACATTTTAAAATGTTCTAGAAAGCTAATATATAGGGGAACAAAATTCAGAGACGATTTAAATAAATTGTCTAACATGAATGAGCAATTTTGTGTAGAACAACCAACTTTTAATATAAAGTAAAATTGTTGCATTCCATCTTTATTAATCAAACTAAATTACATTTTTCTCCTTTCCGTTCATAGATAATTTCTTTTCCTAGGTAACGTTGTTAGTTTTAATAAATAATCTCTTCAATTCTAAACATATTCTCACTCTATTTAAAAGGTCATTGTTAATAAAAATGTTGACTTGATCAAATATTAATTTCTTTAAGCCACAAGTATTTTATCCTAATTATGTTATTCTAATTCATTGATATGGTGACTCACCTCCCCTCCTATTAACACTTCTAAATTCACCTTATGATTTTACTCTTACAAATTATATTATTAATACTAATCAACTTACAATTAACTCTAATCTCATTCTATAATAGTCTCTCTACCTAATCACGTAATAATATCATCTTTAACTCTAATAATATAACATTTGGTAATTATAATTCTTATACACATAATATTAGTATTCCTATTCCTTAGCAATGTATTAATATATGCCACATTCATTTATGAATTCTTGAAATGTAATTGGGGATTAAATTCTCTTCCCTCCTCACAAACTATTAAAATCAATTTTTTTAATTATTAAAGAGACTTCAACTATTCCTACTATATATGGAAATAAAAAAATGAAGATAAGGAAATGTTTCATGAATTGTTTCATCCATCCTCTTAACAATCAACATGTATAAAGGTATAGTAGTCGAGAAGCATTGCTATTGAAGATGACATTTGGAGTATGAAAGAGAACCTAGGACTGTATGCCTTAATCAACATCATTTAAGATTTGTTTTCATAAAGAAAAATGCTCCTGTGGGTAGGATACTCAACACAAGGAAGCTCTTATGTCTCATTTTGCAGTGTTCTAAAACTTCTCATTTGGGTGATGTCCTAAGTCTACGGCTATGAATAACCTGCAATAACCTCACTTTGCAATGGTGATGTTTCCTGCACTGGGACATTGCATCCCAGATCTAAACTTAACCAAATTGCTCTCTCCAAACTCTCTCGCTGTCACCTATGTCACCACTCGCACCATAGCACAACGTCCAATTCCTGCTTGGCCTATACTCTGCATATTCAGTTAGTCGGTTTGAGTCCTCCCAATGCCATTGATGGTTTGACCGAGGGACACGAAAGTACAGATTTTTTGCCACATAAATCTGCCAAAAGACTAATCTAACTTGCATCGCAAGCTTCCCAAAACTTAGTTTGGGGACACTGTTCCTATTATTTGATATGAGCGGTTAAGATTGCTTTGGTGGTCGTCTTGTACCTGCGCTAGAAGGGAGACCGTTGATTCCATACTGACACTGTACGGAGCTCAACTCGCTTCGCGAGTGAAACGCCTATCGGCATAATTAGTGATTTTTATATATTTTTGTACAAACGTACCCAAAATGTATCCAACCTAAAAAAAAATTGTGGCATACCTGCAAACTTCAATCCAAACCTAAATTGGTAACTTAGTTTGAAAGTAACAACATTTCCAAACACATGGATCGATCTAGCTCATGGAACTAAATGAGCACTATTGGTATCTACAAAGTCAGAGGAGATGCCTATGCCGTTAAGAAGGTTGAAGGATGGTTGGCTTGTGCAAAGTGGCTTCAAAACTTTTGGGTCCTACCATTTGTGGAGTTGGATCCATGGGTTTGGACTTTGGAATCTAAACCACAACATAATTAGTCAGGGGCGCCCTGTTCTGCACAAACAACATCTAATGGACAAAATATTTTACTAATTTGAAGAATCAATATAAAATGGAGGGCTTCCTGAACTCTAGCTCAGATATGCTAAGTATGCTCCTTACTAGCCAAATTAAAATAGACCCAGGTTACCAATTTGCTTAGAAAAAGGCTTGGATCCGAGTCCAATACATACCCTGTCTGGGTCCTTGTGGATTCCCATAGGGTCTCCCCAAGTGCACCTGGGTTTGCAAGGGTACATTACAAAGCATAATCAGGTGAACCCAGGTGCACTTGGGATGATCCAAGGCAAACCTGAGTAGAGCTCAACACCCAAAATAAGTTTTTTCATTTTAAATCTTTTTTACTTTTTTGACCACTAGAATTGACCAATCAACTAAAATAAAGAACCCTAAACCCTAAATTTGACCTAAAAACAACTAGAAATACAAAAACAAACACATTTTCCTCATTTTGAAAACAAAACACAAAACAAATACATTTGTTGAACTTTCATTCTGGGTTGTTATTGAACACATATAGCGTTGAAAATTGATCATTGAAGGTTCCAAAGAGATTGGACTGCTATTCTTACATGTGCAAAGCCCATTTTCTACCAAGGAGATTGTGTAAGAAGATTTTTGGATTGGAGATAAGTCTTTTTGGTTTTTTTTCTTTATTTTTTCTTCTACAAAGAATCTTGTTTTGTTTGTTCATTATTCTACATTTAAATGAGTTAGGATATATTATATTTTTAATTTTTTTTGTTTTTGTTTTTCAATGTGTTGTTTTCCAAGTTTGTTGTTTTTCAAGGTCATTGGAAAAAAAATTTCAAAATGAATCCCAAAAGATTGCCAATCGACACATTACATGATATGTCTATGCAAATGGTTTGTCCTTCAATGTTCAGTCACTATATTGGTAAGAAATGGTGAAGAAGATTAATGAAGCTTCAAAGGGACATAAGGGCCCAAGTTTTGAGAAGGTATGTAGCACCTTAATAACAAAGGAGGTGAAAATTATATGACCCATTAAATCCCATCAGGGATTCATAGATTAAGACAAGGGTGTCCATCATTTTTGATGGATGGAAAGATATAAAAAATTGACGCTTAATAAATGTGATTGTAGTGTACCCTAAAGAGGCAATGTTTTTGAAAGCCATGGATTGTGAGACGTAGTTTTAAGATGCACAATTCATTGTTGACATCCTCATACAGTCCATTGAAGAAGTGAGCCCTAATAATAGTGTCCAAGTCATAATGGACAATGCAAAAAATTACAAAATGGTTGGATTATTGGTTGAGGCACATTATTCACACATCATTTGGACACCTTGTGCTATCCACTCACTCAGCCTTATACTACAAAAAATGGGCAACAAAATTGATTAGATCAAACAGGTGTATGCCGAGGATTAAGAGATCGACATGTTTATCACCAACCACCACATGTTGTAGGCTATATTCAAATGATTCTTGAAATTGGAGCTATCGAAGGTAAGTGAAACAATACAATGTTATGTTTCACTTTAGCAATTTATTTTTTAAAAATTAAGCATGTTTTCTTCTTTGGTTTTAATTTTTAAAATTTTTATTTTTAAATAGGTTGTTGAGACATGATTAACAAAATCATCTTTAGATGACTTGTTAAGGTGTGGAAGACATTTTCTAACATGATCATTAGCTAAATTTGGTTTGCATGGAGCAATGTTCCACGGGGATGCGTCCCCCCCAAAAAATAATTTTTTCGAAGACAAGGACATCCTCGAGACTTCGAGACAGCTAGGAAACGTCTTGCCACGATCCCCCCACCGCCACCACCAAGCAAGAGATGTCTCCCTTGTCAGAGACATTGGGGGGACTTCTAGACGTCCTTGGGACTTTGGGGAAACCCCAAGTATCTATTGTGTGTCTTCGATACTATTGGTTGTCCCTTGCATCAAACACCTCCAAAAAGTTTTTTTTTAATCACATTTTTCTTGATGTTCGTGCCCCCAACCCTAACCCTAAAAGTTTATGGGCCCCACACACACTAGGTAAGAACTCAAACAAAACCATACAAATTGTAAAAACCCTCATCATTTAGACCAATCAAATTATTTATCTTCACTGTTAGTTGTCTAAAGAGTGAAGATTTGGTTAAAAATATTGAAATAGTGAGGACTTGGTGTCCTATAATTTTCTAGATTTTATAAGAATAGAAGGCGCTTCATAACAAATTCCCTTCTTCTACTGTAAACATTTAAAATACACTCATTATAAAGACTTATAATAACTTAGAAATGTACATTTTCTTATAATTATGAAGTTGTCAAATGCATTTGCATGAGATGAAGAATTAAAGTTCATCATTCGAGACACTTTCCAAAAAACTAATTTTCTTGCTTTCATTGTATACAAACATGTATGCTTATGATAACATTCCATTTTTAAATTAGTTAAAGAAAAATTGTTAGCCATGACTCATAAGTCTTTGGACATTATGAATTGAATCCCTCATTATTAAATTTTGACATGAATCAAGTACAAAGAATTCAAGATTCTTAATGTAGTTGTGATTAAGGATTGTAAACAAACTGAAGATGAGAAAAAGTATCAAGAACATAAAAACAATGAAAAGTAAAGTAAAACACAATGTTATACCTTGGATGATCCTTGAAGTATCCTCACTCCTTGATAAGGTTGGAGAAGTGCACCCAACTCCTTAGCTTTACCCAAACTAAATAGTGAATATGTGGATATGCTCTCAATTGCAACACAATTTTGGCATGGATTAGCTAAGGGGATATGAGGAATGATTTTAGAATAATAAGTTTACTCAAACTTGGATGATGAAAATAGCTTGGAGAGGATTGTATTTATTGGCAAAAATAGAGGGATTTTGATCCAACAGTTGGGATTAAAAGTTGAGATCAATGGTGGAGATGAGAGAAGAGGATGAAGGGTTGAGATCTCATCAACAAGATTGGAGGGTGGATAATAAAAGTGAATTTTAAATTCACATGGGGAAGAGATTTTCATTTAATGAGATTAAGACATGAGGAAATTGAAAATTAATTTCCTTGGGAGGAGGTGGAATTAAAAATTCCATTTTATGGGTGAGTGTGTGAGTCATGTGACACATGGATGCATTTAACAATCACATGTGTGAGCTCATTGCATGGAGAAGAGCTCTAACATGAAAGAGGAAAGATGAGTTGGAAGGGTCATGTGACCCACTGAATAAAAAAATAAATTATTCAAATGGTGTGGGAATGGGTGTCAAGTAATATTTGACCAAGTTAATCAGGGGATTAACTTAATTAATATAGTTGGAGAAAATTAGTGAGTGGGCTAATGAGGGTTTAAAATTAATTAAATAAGGGTTTATTTAATTAATTTAGGTCTAGGGTTCATGTAGGCTAGGGTAGTTAATTATATAATTGATATTTAATCAATTAGGCTAGGTTTAGGTGGTAGATTAGGGCAGATTAATTAAGTATGATTTACTTAATTAATTCGGATTAAGAAAGTGGCTAAATTAACCAAATAAATATTATAAATATTCATTTAATTAATTGGAATGAAGTTGTATGTTATAGGGCTGAATTAATTAAATTAATTCATGGCTAAGGGTAAATTAGGGATAGATAGCTAAGGGTGGATGGTTAGGGACGACTTAGGGTTAATTAATTAAATAATTATGATTTTATTTAATCAATTGGTGAAAGGGGATAATGGGTGGCGTGGTTGATGCAAAAAATGATTAACGAGGTTGAGACATTTTTAGGTGTCTACATTTTGCCCCAGTTGACGGGAAGGAATGAAAATGGATGATGGATGCCCCCTCGAGAGGTTAGCTGAAAAAAATAATTTTTTTCAGGCGAACTCTCGAAAAGGAAGGAACGACGGTGAGAAGGGATGCAGGACGGAAAACATGGTTGATAAAAGAAAAAACAGAGGAAAAAGGTTAAGATTTGTGGCCTGGGGAGAGAAGATGGTGAATTAGGGTTGACATGGTGGCTATAAATAGCAAGTGTGGGCCCAATATGCCACATTTGCATACCCTAAGCTGATTGGATGATAGAAACCTAGAGAGAGACATGGCGCAACCCACGTTCCCACGACACGAGCACCAATTTGAGAGGGTTTAGAAGTTTCAACAGATGGAGCTAGCTGGACTATGGGTGAGTGCGTCTAACCCTGCTTTGTGTTTTTCAGGATTCAGGTTAGGTTAGGGGATCAGAAAAGAGGTAGTTAGGTAGATTAGCGCTATCGCGCAACTGCATAGCACTATCAAGGGTGAATTAGCACCATTGGGTAGATTAGTGCCAAAAGGCAAAAGGGTTAATCAGGTGGTTTAGCGCCATCTGCTAGTGGTTTAGCACTATCAGGTGGTTTAGCACCACGATTTTAGGGGGTTTTGTGGTTTAGCGCTATTTGTTAGCACTTTAGCGCTATCAGGTAGATTAGTGTATTATGTAGGAGGATTAGCGCTATTCACTAGTTTAGCACCAATTTTTTAGGGTTTTTAGTTAGTGGAGGATTAGCACCTTTGGTTGAATGATTAGCACTATTCGCTGGTTTAGCACCAAATTTTTAGGGTTTTTAGTTAGTGGAGGATTAGCACCTTTGGTTGAGTGATTAGTGCTATTAGGTCGATTAACACTATCAGTTCGAGAAGTAGCGCTATCTGCTTGATTAGCACTATTGGGCTCTGGATTAGCACTATCATCTAGTTTAGCGCTATTGGTAAATGGATTAGCGCCATAGCGTTGTTTTGGGCAAAAGGGGTTGACTTAGGTGATTTTTTTTGGATGCAGGTTGAGGGGTTTGTGCTTCAGTCATGGGAGCAATGGGTTCTTTCAGTCATGGCTTGAGGGGATGACTTAGGGATGCAGAGATGGTTCATTTGCACGGGATTGGACTGGACACAATAATAGAGATGCCTTGACTGAGGGCTCATAGGGCTATGATGACAACCCTAGTAGAGAGATGGCGGAGAGAGACATGCTCCTTTCTACTTCCAACGGGTGAGATTATATTCATTCTGGAGGACGTCTGGAGGATCCTTAGGATCCCCATAGTTGGACAGCGGGTGCCTTATGATATTAGCTCTAAAGTAGTGGCATTGGATCAGGCTTTTGCGTCTTCATAGCCAAGGTATATTCAAGATAGGTGGGAGATGTGATATGCTACTACTCATGTGAGGGAAGATTGTTGCTATGTGTTATATGTTTGCAGGCTTATTGGAGGGATATTGATGCCAGATCGATGCTCGTGAGACTTCTCAATTGGATGGGGACGAGTGATCGAGGCCATGGTGACTCAGGAGATGGTGTTTGCTTCGGGGCCTTGTTTACTGGCCCAGTTGTATCATGAGATGCACCTAGTGGTGTATCGAGAGGGCGAGATCTTGGGTGCAGGTGTGACATTGCTCCATGTATGGGCATGGGAGCACATAGCTGTGACGAGGCCCATATGTTCACATGTGAGACCACGGTTTTAGCCATGGGTGATGGTGTATAGGGGGTTCTCTAGCATACACGGTTGGGAACATGAGACACTAGCGGCGACAGTTTGATGATATAGATACAGTCATATGGCAACCGCACATAGGGGTAGATGCATGGATAGATGATGACATACACATGTTGTACACGCAACATCCGTGGTACATGATGGGGAGGACATATCACATCATTGACAAATATATTCCTTCACATGTGCTCCATTAGTTTGGGATACGATAGGACCCTCCATAGGTTACTGCCAATATTTTTGTACAAGTGTGGGAGGATGTACCAGGGTGGCTTGTGGAGTTACCTCTGTAGTTGGAACTATAGGATTGGGCGACACTATAGCTAGTGTAATGGGATTGGCGGAGCATGACAATAGATGCAGGGGCTACCCTGACATATGACACATGGTGGGCGCAGGCTAGGCCTATGAGACTGACACTTCCAGATGTAGATCTTGTCGTGGAGGAGGATGAGGAGTGGGAGGATCTTGTGATGGAGGACGTAGAGGTAGAGGAGGAGGGGGATGAAGCGAGAAGAGATGTGGGAGGAGGTGGGGGAGGTGGAGATAATGGAGGGGATGGAGGAGGTGGTGGAGATGGGATACAAGTTTTGGCAATGACAGTGGTAAGGTAGGCAAAACAGGTAGCACATGTGGCACAAGTAACCCAGGTGGCAGTGAGGTAGGTACCAGTTGGTCAGGGGCCGGTAGCATAGGTGGTAGTAGGGTAGGTACCATAGGGACATGTGGGGCTTCAGGTACAGGACCTGTTGATGCATAAAATTGCACAGGTTCTAACACCAACATGGGAAGTTTCAAGAATGTGAAACTTGCTACTTGAAACAACCTCCAGATTTTAAAGAAGCTGGCTCTTCTCTATTTCAATTGGGTTCTGAGCAAAGGGAAAGAAATTAACAGGATTACAGATACAATAAGCAAATCTAACTATGGTGATGCGCCTAAGTGAAAAATATCCCTTCAATTCAAGCACAATGAAGCTATTCTCAAGATACAGTTATATTAAAGAGTAGATACTGCATGATTAACATAAATAGATAGAATGATTATTATCAAAGGCTTATAACCAGACACTTTGCAATGACAGAGATGATATCAACCAAGGCACATAATAGAGTTCTTTTTATTAATCTTCCAACAACAGATACATGCACAAATACATTAACTTTCTTATCAAGAACAACAAAATAAAGGCAAAATGACATAAACTGGTCACAACAAAGTTCCTGACTCCTCTTTTAGTTTTCTAACTAAAACTTATCAAAAGATCCTTGAATCTATATGAATGAATGTATATCGATCTATTACAAATACTGCATATTTATAATCATAGATCTGACCCAAGATTGTCTCTAACAACCGAATCCTTAATGGCCCAATAGAACTGAAGATTACTGGAAGTTCCTGGCGGTTACGATCCTCTGAATCTGCAACGACCGTCCCTCTTGTATGCTCATTGGCTGGAACAAAATATTATGTGGCACACTTCCTATATTGAGACACAGACACATGGCTAGACCCGTACACTTATAACTGAAAAGAAATATGACAGATGGCAGCGTCCGCATCAAACTCATAAACTCCTTTGTATTTTTAGAAAACAACAGGAAAACGACACTTGTCGCATTCCGCAGCCTCCAAAATATGATACGTGTCCTCTCCCGCACAACCTCTTTAAAACCTATGTCTTCTCCCGGGTGCCCTCCTTTTATGACATCTGTCGCAAGCCGTAACCCTTATAAATTGAGACACAATAATGAAGGGACCCACAACCTTGGCGCTCACTACCCTCAAAGGGATAAAACTGGGACAGATGGTAGCCTCCGCGCACATGCTAGCTAACACGTGGCAACTTCTGCAACACTGCTGAAACAAATAAAACTTTTGAAAGGTCTTTGTGCTACTGCAACCTGATTCACTCTTCTCCTTAGAGTAGCTACTAATGGTGGTAAAAGAATGCCCGGATTAGCAGTAGACTGAGCTCTTGTTGTAGGTCCACAGCTCTGGCTCCTTATTACTCTCTGGCTCATACGATCTTGACAGAAACTTCAAGAAAGGTCCCACCGGGCGTGCCAAAAATTGTTGATGCATAAAATTGCGCAGGTTCTAACACCAACATGGGAAGTTTCAAGAATGTGGAACTTGCTACTTGAAACAACCTCCAGATTTTAAAGAAGCTGGCTCTTCTCTATTTCAATTGGGTTCTGAGCAAAGGGAAAGAAATTAACAGGATTACAGATACAATAAGCAAATCTAACTATGGCGATGCACCTAAGTGAAAAGTATCCATTCAATTCAAGCACAGTGAAGCTATTCTCAAGAAACAGTTATATTAAAGAGTAGATACTGCATGATTAACATAAACAGATAGAATGAATATTATCAAAGGCTTATAACCAGACACTTTGCAATGACACAGATGATATCAACCAAGGCACAGAACAGAATTCTTCTTATTAATCTTCCAACAACATAAAAGACACAGATACATGCACAGATACATTAACTTTCTTATCAAGAACAACAAAATAAAGACAAAATGACATAAATTGGTCACAACAAAGTTCCTGACTCCTCTTTTAGTTTTCTGACTAAAGCTTATCAAAAGATCCTTGAATCTATATGAATGAATGTATATCGATCTATTACAAATACTGCATATTTAAAATCATAGATCTAACCCAAGATTATCTCTAACAACCGAATCCTTAACGGCGCAATAGAACTGAAGATTACTGGAAGTTCCTGGCGGTTACTATCCTTTGAATCTGCAATGGTCGTCCCTCTTGCACGCTCATTAGCTGGAACAAAATATCATGTGGCACACGTCCTGTATTGAGACACAGACACATGGCGAGACCTGCGCGCTTATAACTGAAAAGAAATATGACAGATGGCAACGTCTGCATCAAACTCAGAAACTCCTTTGTATTTTCAAAAAATAACAGGAAAACGACACTTGTCACATTCTGCAGCCTCCAAAATATGATACATGTCCTCTCCCACATAGCCTCTTTAAAACCTGTGTCTTCTCCTGGGTGCCCTCCTTTTATGACATCTGTCGCAAGTTGCAGCCCTTATAAATTGAGACACAATAATGAAGGGACCCACAACCTTGGCACTCACTACCCTCAAAGGGATAAAATTGGGACAGATGGCAGCCTCCGCGCACACGCTAGCTAACACGTGGCAACTTCCACAACACTGCTGAAACAAATAAAACTTTTGAAAGGTCCCCGCAGACGTTGACACTTGGCGCATTCCGCACAAAACTGTGAATCAAAAAGTTTCTTGCTAAAAGGTTTATGAATAAAGCAACTCCTTCCCTGCGACCACCATGTGGCATCCTCCGCAAGCTTGAAAACAAATAAACTGCGGCCCCACCATTATTTATACTGGCATCAATACTAATTTAGAAAGATACACGCAGCGTCATCCGCAGCAAACTCAAAAGACACACGACGCCCTCTGCACAAAATGTAGAAGCTTTTGAGACTACCTTCGCAAGTGACATGGCGCCATCCACGACATTTGAAACAAAATGAACTATTGAAACTACCTGCTATGTGGCGCACTCCACATAAACTTAATATTTGAAACATTGCTGTGGCTTTGACACTTGGCGCAACCCGTGCATAGATATGTTTGAAAGACCTGCACACAGAAACTTTATAAGGCCAAAACTAAAACAAAATGTAGAGTTTTTGACTCTACAGTTCTTGGCGACCATCAGGACTTCTGAGCCTGCTCTGAAAGAACCCAAAACTGACAAAAAGATATGTATTGAAAAAATAAAACTTTGAATCATAAATTTTGCTATGCTGTCTGATATATAGACCATTTTGAATCTGAGAGCCCCTGTCTACTCTACAAATCTTGAAAAGCAAAATCAAGATTTATTATATCTTTATGAGAAAATGTTTGCAAAATTTGTACCACAACCTTTAATTGAAATTCTAGCTGGGCCATAGGTATCAACACAGTTTCAACTTCCTTTACTGTTGATGAATCACTTAAACCCTAGAAAATTGTCTGATCATTTTGCTTAGTCAAAAGAAGGGCCTTTATGTCATCAATCATCAACACTGTGTTACTATCTGGGAATGGTGAAGGAAGCCCCAGTTGCACCAAATCCTCTATATGTTTCTTCATATTTTTTACTCCCTCCTTCACTGTATCCAGGAGCTCCTGACAATTTGTGGCCGCAGAGTTACAACTCAAAACCTCGTTGACCTTCTTAGCAGCAACCATTCTATCATTGATACCTGCTGCTGATAATGTCTCATCTGTTGTGTCATACAACTTTTTCAATAAAAGTTGAGAGTTAGAAACCCTCAATGAAATAGTGGACAAGGTGGCATGCATCGAAGTTTCTATTTTCTCACACAGCTACTGAGCATTTAACAGAAAAGCTAAAGATGGCTTTAGCTGGATAATCTCTTTAGAAATTCTCTTTCATACTGAAACATATAACTCTTTTACCAAATTTAGAACTCCAGCATTTTATGGCCTATTAGCCAGCTCAATTGTCAGTTGCTTTATTCTTTATTGCTCAGCCATGAGTTGTGCCTGAACTGCACTATTGGCATTTTGTTCATTCAATAACTTCTGTTGCAAGTGTGTGGCCTCTTACAATTTATCCTGATATTTCTTTTCTGAAGTGGCTTTTTCCTGTCTTAAAATAGTTACTGCAACTTTTTCTTGTGCTAGCTCAGTCTTAAGAGAAGCAATCTGGGCCTGTACAGCTTGATGTATCTGCAAAGAAACAGTATTCTACAACTGTTTGTTCATATTATCAATCTCATTTTTCTTATATTGAATCTCTCCGGCAAGATTGCTGCTATTCACTTTCTCTTGAGCCAAATCGTTTTCTGCCTTTTGCAACTTCTTCGACACTTTCAAATAATCTGTTGCCACAGCAGTTGCAGTTTCATTTAGCAACTCAACCCTATCCTGTGGCCTGAAGAGAGACATATCCATGGCCTCAACATTCATAGCATAATCCTGGGGCTGCATTTCTTCATTTGGTTTCACCACATTTTGAGACAAATGTGCAACTGTCAATGATTGTTGAATAGGGTCATAAAGTGACCTCATGTGTGCCACATTAGGGATTTTGTTTTCCTTTTTCCTCTTTTTATCCATCCTGGCCTCTCTAGCCCTTTTTGATGTGTCTGCTTGAGCTTGGAAGGTAGGAGGGGATGCAATATAACCTTCGGTAAAGGGGTGACCTTGAGGCAGGCCATAGGGAATAGCAGCTAATTGATGACTAGGAGAAACCTGAGGAGGGGTCCTTTTAGGTACAGATGGAGAAAATAATGGCAATGTAATGGCCTATGAGGACATGGCCGGTGTACTGGCAGTGGTGGCAAGGGTTGATGTAAGCACAACAGAAGTGGCAGGGGTTATGAATCCCTGATTACTTGGGATTGCCACTCCTATAGCAGAAGAAAGAGATATGGGAGAGAAGGGAGAAGTACTTACCTGTGCGACAGAAGAGGTGGCTGGCAGTTGTTGCTGCTGTGGTTATGTTTCTTCATCCTCTTCCTCTTGTAGGAACAATTTCCTATGTTTCTTAGGCCTCTCTCTTGTTTCCTCTATTTCTTCATCTTCAATATTTACCACCACTGGTGGTTGCAAAGGGACAATTTTGGAACCCCTAGAAGCCGAAGCTGTTTGAGTCCCTAGAATTGGTGATGACACAACACCTTTTTGCTTCTCTAAGGTGCTAAGGGATTGAGGCCATGAAGATGCAGGAGTAGCAGATGATGCTTGTCCTATTTCTTGCATTATTTGGGCTGACTCTGTTTCTTCCCTTGTCTCCTCACCCTTCCTCTGAATTCTGCTTGTGTCTAGACTTGAGACTGGGGAGGGATGCCACTCATCCCAGATTGATTCCCAAATTTCATCATTTTCAACATTCCCAAATGAATGTGTAATCTCTGAAGTCTCTTGACTATATTTCCAATAGGCTTCAATCTTTTCTGCTCTCCAATCTTTTGCTTTTAATGCTTTCCTCAGACCAGCAGTCATTTTCAACTTAGGGTCAAATTCCTTCTCTTTGACATAGAAGGTTTCCCATGGCCTAGGCCCCTCATATGGCAAATCGGTTAATTCCACATATAGATCTGGGTTATCTTCCTTTGGATTCCTTCTGTCTTCCCAGAATGGATGACCTTCATGTACCATCTTGGCATGAACCTTATTATTTATAATCCAGGAGGCTAGAAAACTATCTGGGTCATATTTCCATTTATCCTCTATGATGAGGAGCCCAAGGGCAACTAACTTCCTAAACAAAAGGCTCTCTGCACCTCTAACTTCAAGTGTCATGTTTTTTCTGGCCCATGGGACATCATACATCTTCTTCTTTCTTTTCTTGTGGCCAAAGTCATTATCAACCACAGATACTTGACGGGTAACTTCTAAGAATACGACCCTAGGGGTCAATACTTTAGGCAATAGCATGGGTTCCCCACTGAAACCTTGAACTCTGATTATTGTATTATGTGCCCCAAAGAAGTAGTCATAGGGAATTGGGCAATTGGTTATAAAACCCCTTATACTCTGTGTCATCCTATGTTCTACAGGCTTAGGGCTTAACTGGCAGAAAGCGGGGGTGACAAAATGCTCCCAAAACTCATAGGGGTCAGAGGTTTCAGATAACACATGTGTCCATGCGGACACAGGGATGGTTTTACCATGACCAAAATTTGGATCATACATATTTAAATGCATATGCTATGCAAAAAGACCAAAGTTCTGATACAACATAAGATGGAACAAGAAAGCAGAATACCTGAATACTCACTTTGTTTTGAAATTGGTGAGCTGATCAATCATGGTGGCAACAATTTGTTCCAAAAAATCTAGCCGGTACTCTTGTGATTTATCCATAGTTTTCATTCTAAAAATGATTGCCAATTGCCAGTCATGGACTGTGTTGTCCTCCTTCATTCCAAAAATGAAAGCTATCATTGAAAGTGCCTCTTGAACATTTTGATTAAATTGTGCCCGCCCAGTGGGTAGTGTGGGCATCTGAGTATTATCCTCTCCCAGCTGCATCTCTGAATTTAGGAATTTCAGTTTGTTATGTATATTTGCCCATGTACCTTGCATTTTGGCAATAGTTGGAAATGTGGCCGTTCTATCATACTGCAGGGCCATCATGTCCCTTATGGCCTTGGGTATAATATGCACTACAAAAGGGCCCTGTTGGATAGAATTTGATGGTGCATGAAACAAATCTGCACACAGTTTGATTAGCTCGGGACAAGGGTGGACATTTGGGACCAAGAACTGTGCCAATTGAGAAGTCCATATCCTCATACCAAAAGTTTTGAATTGCTTGTTGCTCGCTCGGATAAGGCACCTTTGATGTTCCCCCTCCCAGAGACTCTTGGTGTTCTTTTGAAGGGACGTGTCATATATATCGTCTGCATAGTCCTTCACCTGTTCTGGGTCAACAAATAACCCCACTTCAGGGACCCTAGTTCTTGGATAGGACTTTCTTGGTTGCGCAAGTGCCGAAGCATATGATTTGTTGTTCAATAGTTTGTCCATTGACTCAAAAATTCTAAGTCCCTCCCATGGTGACTATGTCTCAGACATATCTGTATCTTTGTGAGAAGAATGCGGGAAGCTTTGACACATAAAAGAATGAAATTGTTTTATCAGAGCAATACTTAGCTGAAAGGCACTTGCTAGGGACAAAGTTCGTATGCAACAGTGATTCAGAACAAAAAGATAGAAACAAATGACGGATACACTTAGGACTTAAAACCTAGCTCATTGGGATTTATGGAGATAATAAATGACACATCCCATCTTATTAATGGCATGAATGTCGAGAAACAACTAGTGTACCTTTTTGAAATCCACATTGAACGGAGTGTCAGATATGTTATGAGAGGCTATCTTTCTGAAAAAGCGTGTACTTCCAGGGAATTTTAGGGATTACCGAACAACCTTAATAAAAGATAGGCTAAAAGAGAAGGGGTTTTGTTTGACACGTGTTCACCGAACACTTATTTGAAAGGGAAAGCGAGAAAAGAAAGTGAGAAAATAGAAAAGCGAGAAAAGGAAACAAAACTAACTAACTATGATACATGATGAGCCCCTCCTTAATTGAAATGTTTCAGAAAGATCCCATTTACCGGAATCTCTTCAGGTTCTCCATTCATGGCCTCCAGCTCAAATGAATTTTGTTGCTTGCAAGAACAAACTCTATAAGGGCCCATCCACAGTGATTCAAATTTGCTATGTCGACCTGGCTTGACAGCTCTTTCATCCCATTTCAATACCAGGGAGCCAACTTCAAAAGTGGAATTAGAAGTCTTCTTATCAAACCAGTCCTTAACCATTTTCTGATGTTTCATTAGTGACTCATGTGCCTTTTCTCTTTTTTCTTGGACTTCCAATAGTTCAACAAGTCTGACTTGCATGGGGCCATTCTCTTCAATTTCTATCTGTTTTAACAATTACAAAGCAAGAATCTCTAGACTTAGTGGCATTACTGCAAGTTTACCATAAACCAACTCATAGGGAGACATTTTAGTCACTTGCTTTGGCATGATCCTGTCAGCCCATAGTGCTATATTAAGTAACTTATGCCACTCTTTGTGATAATTGGTCCCTATCCTTTTTATGAGTCTGATAAGATTTTTGTTAGTGGACTCTGCCAGACCATTACCTTGTGGGTAATAATTTGAGGAAGTCTTCAAATATATCCCATTCTTAAAGCAAACTCAGATAATTTGGTTCCTAAAAATGCTTTAGCATTATCTGATATGATGGTACGAGGAGGACCAAACTGAGAAGTTATGCCTTCTAAAAATTCTAGTATGACCTTTTCTGTTGCCTCTTTGAGTGGTAATGCTTCACTCCACCTGGTAAAGTAATCTGTTGCTGTGAGAATCCATTTATGTCCCATATTTGACACTGGATTGATCATACCAATAAAATCTAGGCCCCATTGCACAAAGGGTTCATCCACAACTATGGGACTTAGAGGCATTGCTGCATTTCTCCTTTTGCCAGTATAAAACGGGCAAGCCTGACATTCCTTAACCAGCTGATGGCAATCTGTAAACAGACTGGGCTAGAAATATCCTGCTTGTGTTACTTTGATTGTAGTGGTCCTTGCTGAGAAATGTCCACTTGAGGCTCCATGATGTAATTCATGTAGTATTCTTTGAGCTTCATCTTTCTCTATACATCTTAAGAGTATACCATCAACATTCCTTCTAAATAAAATATGATCAATTAATACAAAATGGGTTCCTTGCTGCCTATAGTATCTTTTCTTATCATGAGAGAGCTCATTTGGGAAAATCCCATACTTCATAAACTGTACCCTATTTTTGACCCAAGAGTCTTGGTCAACCTCTTGGAGTTTCAATACATTTTCACTTTCTGTTTCTTCATTCACTGTTCTTTCCATGTCTTGGGTCATGTATTGGCACAATCCTTTGCCTCTGACTAATTTGGTGGGTCTTACTTCTACATCATATTCTAGAATCTTTGTTATCCAATTGGCTCTTTTCTCAGTGATCTCACCCTCCATAACATATTCTCTTACACTGGAGTGAGCCACTAATATCAGAATCTTATTTCCTGTCACCAAATGTCTAAATTTTTTAAGGGCTTTTACCATGGCGTATGCTTGCTTCTCCACAAAATTATATCTAGACTCATATTCCCTAAGAGTTCTGGAGAAAAAAGCTATTGGATGTTCTCCTTCCCGTTGATCATCTTTCTAAGTTAGAACAACAACAACACTGAATTCTCCCCCATATAAATACATTATAAAAGCTTTAGAAAAATCTGGGTTTCTGAGTACTGGGGTTGTTGAAATGGCTCTCTTGACTTCTTCAAAAGCCTGTCTTCCTTCTGTGGTCCATTTGAAAACCATCTCTTTTTTAAGAAACAGTGTCATTGGTCTAATTAGACCTGCAAAATCAGATATGAATCTACTAACAAAGTTAATTTTTCCTAGAAAGGATTGAACTGCTTTCTTGTTGATTGGTAGAGATAGGTTCATTATGGCTGTGACCCTTTCTGGATCAATGGAGACCCCTTCCTTTGACACTATGTGTCCTATAAGCTTACCCTGAGGTACAACAAAGATACATTTCTTAGGATTTAGAGATATTCCAAACTCTTGACATTTCTTAAAACAGCCTCTAAATGGTCAAAATGATCTCTGGCATTCTTAGAAAAAATAGTCAGGTCATCTAAATAGATTAGAATGATCTTATTTATAAGTTCCCCGAATGCTACATCCATTGCACGCTGAAAAGTAGCCCCAACATTTGAAAGGCCAAAAGGCATTTTAGCATATGCAAATGTTCCCCACTTTGTAGTGAATGCAGTCTTATGCTGATCTTCATCTGCTAACCAAATTTGATTGTATCCTGAGAAACCATCCAGCAAGGAAAACCTTTCTGACCCAGCCACAGTCTGTAAAATCTGTTCCATAGAGGGCAGGGGATAATGATCCTTCAAATATGCTCTATTCAGATCCTTGAAATCTACACAAAGTCTTATGTCACCATTCTTCTTTCTTACAGGCACTAGGTTTGATACCCAGGTTGAATGCTTAATTGGAAAAATAATCTTTGATTCCAGGAGCTTTTGCAGCTCATCCACCATTAAAGGTTCAATTCTAGGATTCACTGGCCTTTGCTTCTGTTAGACTGGTTTAGATCCTTCAGTAAGCTCTATGGTGTGTTGGATGATATCTCTATTGTAGCCATGGAGGTCCTCATAGGTCCAAGCAATCGCCCTATCATATTTATCACATAAAGCAATCATCTTTTCCTTTTCCTCTTGGGTTGTAGAATTACCTATTTTCAACTTTCTTCCTTCATTGACTTGAATCTCAGAATAATCTTCCTTATTTGCTTGAAACCTCCTCTTCTCTAGGCTTGCATCTTTTGGATCAAACAAATTTTCTAGAGTAATCAGCCCTTTAGGGAGTTTATTTGACTTTAGCTAGATAATTTGATCACCATATGCTTCCTCAATTTTGGGATGTAATTGATCAGCAATTTCACCTCATTGTTGTAAGAATGCAAGTAAATGAAGGTCATTGTCAAAAACTTGCCAATTTTGATCATTGTCTGGAATTGTTGGTCTTACTATAACCTTAACTGACTCATTGTTAACTAATAGATCACTTGCTGGGTTAAACTGTGAACCAATTTGTGCCATTCTATCTGCTTCAGAATTTTGGGCTCTGGGAACTACCTCAATATTGAAAGCCTCAAAACCATCTATCAGGTTCCAAACCTTGTGCCGATAGGATCTCATTCTTACATTTTTGGCTATTGCTTTTTCTCTGATTTGTTTTACAACCAGTTCTAAGTCTCCTTTTACTATTAGATTCTTTATTTCCTTTTTCTTTGCCAACATGAGTCCATGTACCAAAGATTCATATTCAACGTCATTATTGGTACAGGCGAACTGAAAGCGAATGGCTCTTAGAATTTTCTCACCATTTGGGGCAGTAAGGCAAATACCTGCTCCAGCACTGTTTTTACTCCTAGCCCCATCAAAATTCAGGGTCCAGATCTCTAAGTTTCTTTCAATCTCTCCACTTTCTGCTATTTCTTTCCTTATAATAACAGGGATTTCTTGGCCTTCTGAAAAAATAACATAAGTGCCTAGACCAGTAGAGTCATAGTTTCCATAGGGATCACTCTGCATCATGGTCAATAGTTGATTGTTCTCTTCTTCCTGTTGGTCATGTTCAGTCCAGTCACCTAATTCTTCAACAAAGACTCTCTCCTCTTTATTCAACATGGCATGGGATGCTTCTAATTTTGGGACTAGTTCATTTGTGACAATGGCGATGCACCTAAGTGAAAAGTATCCATTCAATTCAAGCACAGTGAAGCTATTCTCAAGATACAGTTATATTAAAGAGCAGATACTGCATGATTAACATAAACAGATAGAATGAATATTATCAAAGGCTTATAACCAGACACTTTGCAATGACACAGATGATATCAACCAAGGCACATAACATAGTTCTTCTTATTAATCTTCCAGCAACATAAAAGACACAGATACATTGACTTTCTTATCAAGAACAACAAAATAAAGACAAAATGACATAAACTGGTCATAGCAAAGTTCCCAACTCCTCTTTTAGTTTTCTGATTAAAGCTTATCAAAAGATCCTTGAATCTATATGAATGAATGTATATCGATCTATTACAAATACTCCATATTCAAAATCTTAGATCTAACCCAAGATTGTCTCTAACAACCGAATCCTTAACGGCCCAACAGAACTGAAGATTACTGGAAGTTCCTGGCGGTTACGATCCTCTGAATCTGCAATGGCCGTCCCTCCTGCACGCTCATTAGCTGGAACAAAATATTATGTGGCACACCTCCTGTATTGAGACACAGACACATGGCGAGACCTGCGCGCTTACAACTGAAAAGAAATATGATAGATGGCAACGTCTGCATCAAACTCAAAAACGCCTTTGTATTTTCAAAAAATAACAGGAAAATGACACTTGTCGCATTCTGCAGCCTCCAAAATATGATACATGTCCTCTCCCACACAGCCTCTTTAAAACCTGTGTCTTCTTCTGGGTGCCCTCCTTTTATGACATCTATCGCAAGCTGCAGCCCTTATAAATTGAGACACAATAATGAAGGGACCCACAACCTTGGCGCTCACTACCCTCAAAGGGATAAAACTGGGACAGATGGCAGCCTCCGCGCACACGCTAGCTAACACGTGGCAACTTCCACAACACTGTTGAAACAAATAAAACTTTTGAAAGGTCCCCGCAGAAGTTGACACTTGGTGCATTCCGCACAAAACTGTGAATCAAAAAGTTTCTCGCTAAAAGAGTTATGAATAAAGCAACTCCTTCCCTGCGACCACCATGTGGCATCCTCCACAAGCTTGAAAACAAATAAACTGTAGCCCCACCATTATTTATACTGGCATCAATACTAATTCAAAAAGATACACGCGGCATCATCCGCAGCAAACTCAAAAGACACATGACGCCCTCTGCACAAAATGTAGAAGCTTTTGAGACTACCTCCACAAGTGACACATGGCACCATCCGCGACATTTGAAACAAAATAAACTATTGAAACTACTTGCTATGTGGCGCGCTCCGCATAAACTTAATGTTTGAAACATTGCTGTGGCTTTGACACTTGGCGCAACCCGCGCATAGATACGTTTGAAAGACCCGCACACAGAAACTTTATAAGGCCAAAATTGAAATAAAATGTAGAGTTTTTGACTCTACAGGACCCTCAGGCGCTGGTGCTGGTCCAGTTATAGCTACTACTCGCCAACAGGTGTGGCAGCGGTGAGGGGATGAGGAGGAGGATGTAGCAACACTGAGAGCTCAGATTGTGAGCCTAAACAATACAATCGAGCAACAATGACAGGATTTAGTCTCTATGACGATAAAGGGGGACAACGCTTAGACATAGTTGCAGAGATTGCGGGGTTTGTTGGACAGAGTGGTTGGAGGAGGTGGTGATGGAGCATAGTAGGTGCAGATACTACAGGCACAGATTGGGCATCTACAGAGTTAGATGCAGGCTCAGATAGCATATATCACAATGGAGTGAGATACGAAGAGGGTGCTATGACAATAGGTAGAGATTAGACTATGGAGAGCTGAGGCCTAGGTTACACAGTTACAGCAATAGGTGACCCAGACGCAGGGGGTCATTGATGGCAGTAGTATGGCACATATGTGGGCAGATTTTGTTGCAGCTCAGAGGGAGATAGTTGATCATAGGACCCAGGCCGACTACTATTATGGGGCATATCAAACGGCTGTTCTTGAGGGTCAGAGGGTAACGAGCTACAACTAGCATAGTCAATCTGGTGTTTCAGGCTCACACAGGTCAAGACGGTCTCAGCGTTTGGTCCAACAACCATTACCCCAATAGTAGACTCAGCAACAACAACAACGTCAGTTGTAGGTTCCTATGGGACCACCTCCTCCTTGTCCTACAGGATCTAGTGCTCCACATAGGTCTCCACTTGGTTCCCCTACTGATTTTGCTCGGGGGAGTTCAGCCCATGGTTCTTGATATTTATTTGTACGCCTTCGGGCTTATGTACTTTGAGATACTTTAGCCCTTAGGGTGCATTTGTATCATGACATTATTTTGATTGAGATATATGTATATGATTTTTGGCGGCGATATATGATGTGTTATGGTGTTTATGCATTTATGATTCTATGTGATGGTTTTATTATGATTATGTGATGATGTGATGGTTATGTCATGTATTATGGATGTATGGATGGACTTATGTTTATGATTATGCATTTGATGGATGTTATATGCTTGGTAATGATGGATGCATATGGATGTTTTATGATGATGTGGATTATGCATTAATGTGATATGCTATGACTGACTATGGTAAATGGATATATGTATGTGATATGAATGGATTAATGAAATGTAAATAGAAATATATGCTTAGATTAATAAACATTTATTATTTATGGATAATGAAATGCAAATGGAAATAGAATATATGCTTAGATTAATAAACATATATTATACATGGATAAATGAAATGCAATGGGAATACATGCTTATAAAATGCGAATGGAATATATGCTTAGATTAATAAACATATATTATGTATGGATATATGAAATGCAATGGGAATACATGCTTAGATCAATAAACATATATTATGCATGCAAATTGACATGGTAGATGGATAATGATTAATGCAATGGTATGATAATGTTTAATGATAAATGCAATGATATGGTGGTTTATGCTAATGATGATGTTGTGTATGCAGGGTGATGGATGTTTATCATGATACATTGTGATGCTTGGAACCATGGTGAGGAGTTGGGGGAGGGTTGGGATAGGTTGGGGATGGTTGGGATAGGTTGGGATAGGTTGGGGATGGTTGGGGATAGGTTGGGGATGGTTGGGATAGGTTGGGGTTGATGAATACTAGGTCACAAGATGCCACATTGTTAGAGGGGTTTTGTTGGGTTGGTTAGAATTGGATAGGATTGGTTATGGGATGGAGGAGTAGGAGTTTGTTAGGTTGGTTAGGATAGTTGTGGGATGGGATTGGTTAAGGTGGATTGAGTGATTAGGGGATGGGATTGGTTAGGTCCTTTTCTTCATTAATGCAAATCCAAGATGATGATTTGATGGATAGGGGATGAGAGTAGATTAGGGATGATGGGTTGGGATGGGATATTGTGTTGATATTTTTTAGAGCAATCCTAGATTTAATATAGAAAAAGGGATATTTTCACAAAGGTATGAAAGACCAAGGTGATGATACATATCCATCTTTACATGGACTAGACCTGTAAACAATAGGATGATCCCATTCATGCCCAAGATAGTACAATCTTGCCTAGATGAGGGAAGGATACTGATAGCATAAGTCCTTAGTACATAAAAGGCATGAGGAACCTTAGATGCAAAAGGAAAACAATATGGTAGAACCAACCCTACATTTCTCAAGATATGAATACTAGACTTGGAGTAATGAGACCATCCCACAAGCATGGCATACAAAAGCAATGACTATGCCCCATTCTAGGTATATTTCGCCACGTACCATGGTATAGGGAGTCAATGTAGCTTTGAAATGATCCTTGGAATGAGACAAAATATCAAATCAATAATCAAAAAGACCAACTAACCAAACAAACAACCATTGTATTTCTTGCCAAGATAGGTTTCAATTTGATTGATTCTACCTATTGTAGGAACGATATATCCGTTAAAGCAGGGATTGATGGATATTGTTGGATAATATTCGAAGGATATGCAAAAAGATAGTAGGCCATTCATTGTGATTGAGGTTGGTTTGTTGATTGATGATTTTTATGTGAAGAATGATGCTTTGGTTAGTATGCTTAGCAAGTGTATTGTTTTTTGGATCAAGTGTAAGATCAGGAAATAGGGACCATCCAAACGGTTGGATGGGTGCATCGTATGTACCTGCATGTTGGACACTTCCTTTGTATTCCAGACTACCTACATACCCTGTTTCCACAGGATCAAGGCACATTACGATGTGGGATGGGATGGCTTGTGGATGTAGGATGATTAGGATGTTTTAGGATGGGATTTTTTGATGTTCTGATGATGTTGGGATGATTTTTTTGGGGGTTTTCTAATTTTTTGATTTTTTGGGGTTTTCTCATTTTTTTAGATTTTGTGGTTTTCTAATTTTTTTGGATTTCATGGTTTTCTATTTTTTTTGAATTTTCTGATTTTGTGATGTTTTTGGGTTTTTCTAAATTTTTTTTATACAAGGAGGGCATACAAGGATCCTCTTTTCAGGAATTTACCTTAGGTGGGTGATGAAGGGTTGGGATGGGTGATGCTGAGTGTTTGTTATTCTAATCCATGGGATGGAGATGGTATGAGTGATATGGATGAAGGTGAGGACTTATTAGATGGTAGAATCAACCGCTACACATGGAGCCTGAGATAGGTTTTCACCATAGTACTTATCCTAGGTGTCACCAAAGTGATTTTCACCATTGGACGGCTTTATTGCACTCATTTTTTTTTTGCTTTTTTGCTTTTGATGGGGATATCCTGATGGGTTAAGCATAGAACTTCTTTAGGTGCATGATATTCATCGGCTTATCTAGAGGCTGCCCCTCAAGTGTTGCAAGTTGATAGGCTATTGATCCATAACGTGCCTATGAGAGCTCTTTTGATTTATAAATTAATACTAATGTTATTTATGATTTTTTCTACATCTGAAAGTGCCACAACGTGGTTTTCACTAGGGGATGTTATTTTTATGTTTTTATTTTTGCTATTGAGAGATGTAGATGTCTCCCTGAAGTATGTGGAGGTGTTTAGCTCTATGATGTAACCATCTCTATGATCTCCAAGGGGTAAGTGGTCTCTAACAGCCATTAGTTCAGCTATTGCTTCATCGTTTTGTGCAACATCAAGGACGGGAGGTCTTTGTTGGTCCCAGTCAATGAGTTGTGGATAGACAAGTGGCAGTTTGTTGGATGTTGATGGCATGATGGATATGTTGTAAATGGGGCAGATGGAGGATTCAAATAATTAGGTGAAATCGGTGAAAGAGTCTTGATAATCCTCTTCACTAGTGTTTTCAATCACGGGAAAAACTCTCGCAACCTCACTTAAGATACATTCAATGTCTGTGGGGGTAGGCTCTTGTTTTCCATACCCAAAACTTTGAAGGTAGGGATTTCTTATTTCCTTGGATAGGTTCCAAGATCCCTTGCTCATGTAGGCCCATATCGCCTTGTCCTTTATAGCCCATATGTTTGACAATTTCTAGATCCTTGCCATATTTTTCAACGGGTAGGATAGAAGCTTTTGATTCTTCATCTTCATCTTTGTAGAGCCATGATGATATGTTTTCAAGGACATCTTGTTCCATCAATTGTTTTCTCTCGAAGATTGTAGATGGTTTACATTTGATGATCACCGTGGAGACTGTCTTAGGTGCACCAAATGTTTTGGGGGTTGGTAGAAGTTGCCCTACACAAAAGGTGCTGTGTAGGTCATACTCTCCACACCCTAGGTCACTTTATTTGATCTTGATCTCAGGAATGGGTGATGGTGATGAGGTGGATGCAATGTTGGAAGGGTTGATGTATGAGGTGGATGGTTTTGGCGTGGAGTTGAATGATTTAGTGACATTGTTGTAGGGGCAGAAAATCTTATTATGTCCTTCCAAGAATGTGCAATATTGAAAAGGACGTGAGTCAGCATAGATTGACTTTCATGCCGTTGAATGGGAATTTAAGGCATTGATGGTATGTAGATGGAACGAATTGCATGGCGTGGATCCATGGGTGACTAAGGAGGATATTGTAAGGGAGATCATGATCAAGCACTTGACATTTGGTCTCCAAAATCTTTTGTCCTACTTGGATAGAAAGCTTGATGGTTCCTTCAGATAGACGCTCAATGTCATCATATCCCTTGATGGTGATGATCTTGCTTGAGTCTAAAACCACATCAGAATATCCCAAGTGTTTTATTAATTTAAGAGTGCAAAAGTTTAGGCAGGAGCCACCATTTATTAAGAATCTTTTTATGGTATGTTTGTGGATAAGTACTTCAATGTGGAGAGCTTCATTATGGGATGTGCTTGAGGTGGGAAGGTCTTGCTCAGAGAAGGTGAGATGATGCGGCAATGAGATGTGTCCCACCATGGCTCAAAATTGATCAACATTCAAGTCGGTAGGGATGCTAGTTTCCATCAAGGCTTTATCAAGGACTTCCTTGTGGAGAGAGGATGTGCGAAGCAATTCTAGGATAGAGATTTGCGTAGGGGTCTTCCCAAGGTGCTTGAGAAGGTTGTACTTATTTGTGGGTGGTTGTCTAGTGGTTGCAGATGTGGAAGGTTGATCATTGGTGGTTGAGGCTCCTCGAATAGAGATTTGGCCATGACAGGTAGTAACGGCACAATCAGGTGTTTTGGCTCTTATGGTGATGGTAGCTATGCGGTTGGAAGATTCTTCTATACGACCCACGATGAAGTCAAAAGAAGAGGGAGGGGTGACGACATTGTAGGTTTGATTAGAGGACGAGGCTTTGCCTTTGTTGTGATCGGGGAGTGGATCCTTGTATGCTCCTAGATTTGCATTAGGCAATTGTTTGGGTGGTTCATCAATGGTGATATCACCATGATCGACAAGGTCTTGAATGCAATTCTTTAACCTCATATAATTGGAAGTTTTATGACCCTTGACACGATGGTATTCAAAATATTCATTCTCATTAAACCATGAGGGTTTAAATTGGTTGTCATTGTATGGTCTAATGGTGGGTAGTTGGATGAGGTTGGTCTTCAAAAGGTTCTTTAAGACATTTTCTATGTGTTCATCCAAAGGTGTAAATCTTTCTTTAGGTGTATTAGATTGTCTTGGTGGTCCCTTTGGAATGCTAACATTATTGTTGCTTGTTGATGGGTTGGATGATGTAGTGGTTTGTACATTTTGAACATTCTTAACGTCAGTGACACCGTCGTTAAGTGTGTTTTTTCTTTTACCCCAAAAGCATGGTTTTTCTTGTGATTGGTTGTTGTTGTTGTTCGTGGAGGTGTTGTTGTTGTTGTTATTTCTATTGACCTTGTTATTGGTATTTTTGTTGTCATTTTTGCAGTAAATTTTGATAGCTCCCTTGGCTATGAGAGCTCTTTTGATTGTGGTTCCTTTGTCAATGACCTCTTCAAATGTAGATGCACATTGAATTTGGAGGTGGAATCCCATCTCTGGGTTAAGATTAGTCACAAACATAGTGACCAATTGTTTTCAGGAATGGGCCATGAGAGCTTTCTTGCTAAGCCTCTCCACCGTTGCAAGAAGGTTCCCCATTGCATTTTTTGGTGTCACAAAGGTCCGTCATGGACACTTCGTGTTCAAAGTTGTAAGAGAAATGGTTGAAAAACTTCTCCTCAAGTTCATGGAATGTTTTAATACCAGGACCATTCGGTGGCTTGGCCTCCTAAGCTTCAGGGAAAGAGGCTCATTAAATATGTATCATCATATGAGACCTCCAAGCAAGATATGTAGAATTCCCTAAGGTGTTCCCTAGGGTCTCCTTTCCATTTATATTTGTCAAATTTGGGTGTTTCAAAATTCTTAGGGAAAGGTGGCATGGGGATGGTTCGATCAAATGGATATGGACAAATGTCTTTGAATCTATATTGCTTTCTCTTGTGCCCATGTTGTATGTCCTCAAACTTTTGGATTAAGGTTTACACAATGCTTAATAGGTCTTGGGTAGGTGGTGGTTGTGGTACGTTTGATTGTTGTTGTTGGAGTAAGTGTTGGAGAAATTTGGGGATTTGTTGATGTTGGGGTGGGGTTTGGGTTTGATTTTGTTAATGTTGTGCGGTTTAATTTTGATGTTGTTCGTAAGCGATAAGTTGTTGTAGGATATGTGGTGGAATTTCTTGTTGATTTTGATTTTGTAAGGTTTGGGTGGAAGATGATACAATGGGTGGTTGTGAAATGGGAGGTTGTGAGATGGGGGGTTGCGTGTATGTGAAATTGGATGAAGGGTTATTGCATGGATTATTGTTAGGGATGTTAGACGTATTGTAAGGTGGTTGGGAAAATAATTGTGTCATGAAGGCTATGGTATTGGTGTAAAGTTGAGGTACACTTGTGGAAGCACTTGTGTGCGTGGTATTGTTGGGAATGTTAAGGGTGATTTTGGGGGTGGATGTAGTTATGGTCAACATTGATATGGAGGTGGGAATTGATGTGGTTAATGTGTGGTGTTTGATGACAAAGGTTGAGATGTGTTAGGGACATTGTTTGATGAGGATGGTTGTGAAGTGGTAGGTTGGTTGGGTACATGAGCACTATTTTGAATCAATAATTCAAGATATTTATTAGGGTCCAATTTCAAGACTTGGTCTAGTAAGTCCATGGAGTCGAGATCTTGCATAAAATCTATTACTTCTTGATATTGATTGTTGGTGTTGGATGCTGTGGGATTTTGTTGGGCTCCCCACGGGTTTATCATAGCATTGGCATCAAATGATGTTTGTTGTTGGACTATAGGGACATTATTTTGAACGGTGTTTTGCATCCCAACTCCTCTATATAGGTCCATTTCCTTGTTCTTAGCTTGGGATCTTGTTTGTGGCATGGAATGAGGAATGGTATGGATTGGTGTGATTGGGTGATGTTAAGGTGGATGATGGCTTGACCTTAGAGATTGACTTTCAAAATATTTTGAACTAAATGTGGATGGATAAGTGGGTGATTTTGGTGACCTTAGAGATTGATTTTTTGAGAGATTTTTGGATGAATAATTAATTTTATGATAGAATTTGAGGATGATTTTTGGGTGGGTGATCAAAGGGTACTTAGGGTAAATCTGGATGATGATTTTGGATGGGTGATTAGGGGATTTTTGGGATAAGTTTGGATGATAAATGATCAAGGATACTTTAGACACTTTGGATAATGATTTTGGATGAGTGATTGTGAGGGATACTTTGGATAAGATTTTGGATAAGGAACTTTAGAATTCACTAACTTAGGAGTAGTCTAGGCTCCTAAGCCAATTTGTCCTAAGGTTGATGAGGCTAATTTATAAAATAACTTAAGGTAGACAAATGCTTAAGCTATCTATAAATTAGAGGATGAAGGATGAGATCTAGAAATTTAAATCTTGCACAAATTTTGTTGGGAATAAGGTGTCTCAACCTTGGTAATTCCTTGCATTTATTATTGTAATGTAATTTATTTACTTAGCCTATGTTGTAATTTGTTGCACATCATGTTTTGTCATTTAGTGTGAAGTGGCACGATGAGTTGTCACTCCACTTGTAAGATGGCTAGGATGGTCAACACACTCCATGTGGAGATAGGCATCCCTTTTGTGTGGTAGAGGTTTTCTGCCATGTGTCGGCATCTTGACTAGTGTCTAAGTGAATCTTGACCGAAACGGTTATAACAGATTCCTATGACAGAATATATGACATGTAAGAGTTGAAAATAGAAGGTTCTATGACAGGTGAAGACATATGTCACAAGGCATCTTGGAAGAAGCCATCTTTGGGCGCCCCAAAGAGGGTTATGACATGTAAGATAATATGCTATTTATAGCCTACTTATGATAGATTCTCTTACAGCTGTAAGATATTTCAGTATGATAGATTCTATGACAGTTGTAAGAGTCGTAAGAGCATCTGTCATTGCCCAACTTGGGAATAAGTGACCTCTTTGGGATGGGGTGACTTGACAAGTGTTAGAAACATCCTACAGTGTTGGACAATTGTCCATAGGTGTGGGTTTTGGGCCATGAGGCCATGTTGGATGCCCATCTCAAGATAGAGCTATTTTTGCTTTGTATTTTCTATATAAGCAGGTGCTTTGGAGAGGAGATGTATTATGTGATTGATAGGTACTGTTATGCTGCTGGTTTATCTCTAGATATGAGTGTCAAAGACTCCTGAGAGCTTGCATTGCAAGTGTATTGTAAACCATTTCACTTTTGATAATACATTGTGCAGGTTTTGGAGTGTGGGGTTTTTCACCCAATAAGGGTTTTCCCCACATATATCTTGTGTCTCTCTCTTGTGTCTCATTTCTGTGTGTATGTATATTACTACAACATCTCCATTATTGTTGTTAACATTCTGTAATTGTAAAGGATAAAATAAATTTGTACTCTTCTCTCCTCTTTAGATTAGTGTAGGAAGCGATTTCCGCACACCTAGCTTCCTTTCAAATTTGACTTGAGGGATGATATTAAGATTGATGTTGGATTATGCTGATTTGGTTTGATTTGGCTAAGGTTGATTTGGATTGATGTTGGATTATGATTGATTTGGTTGAGATAGGTTTTGAATAGTAAGGAAAAGGTTGAGATGAGGGTTGGTCTAAGGTTTGCATGAAGGGTTTGGGCCACTATGTTGATTTGGATTAAAGTGGATGCAATGGGTTCAAAGGTCCAAGAATCAAAATGTTTCTCTAAGGTCAAATGGATGGATGAGGGAGGATGGACTTGGACTAGGGTTTGGATGGGGTGAAAAATCTTTTGGATTTGGATGAAATTGTAGTGAAAGGTTAGGGATAATAATTGATTTGGATTTGAGATGGGTGAACTACGGTCAAAGGTCTACGATCAAAATGATTTTTCTCTAAGGTCAAATGGGATGATGAAATTGGACAAAGGATGGACTTGTACTAGGGTTTGGATGGGGTGAAAAATCTTTTGGATTTGGATGAAATGTAGCAAAAGGTTAGGGATAATAATTGATTTGGAATTGAGATGGGTGAACTAAGGTCAAATGTCCAAGATCAAAATGATTTTTCTCTAAGGTCAAATGTGGACTTGGGTGAAGGATTTTGGAATGATCTTTTGGGATGATGCCACATCACAAGGGTGTTTGAAATTTCTTAGGAAAACCAACTACAGGTGATTTGGTGATTTTTGCTCACGGGGGTAAATAGCGCTAAAGTACAACCCAATAACTCTAACAGCTAGTCCAATAGCGCTAACATAATGACTGATAGCGTTAAAGGAAAGGATGAAAGTGCTAAAGCAGGGAATGATGGATGGTACTGACAGATGTTCCAATAGTGCTAAACAGAGGATTGATAGTGCTAATTGACAGTTCAAAGGTTGGACTTGAGTGATTTCAAAGGTTCTTGGCAAACATTAAATCAAGCAAAAAGACACAATGGCTTGACTCAAGGTGGGCTTGGATAATTGGCTTATATAGGCTTCGACAAAGAAGACACACCATTCACATGAACATCCTAGAAATTAGTCAAGTGGGAGTGTCATACCTTGTAGATCTCACAAAATGGTCGTGGGTCAATCTTAACTCAAAAGTGAACCAAGGTTCCCACCCTCATTAATACCTTTGTACCATATCTTGGATAGATAGGGAAAATAAGGTTATGGACCACCTTACCCCCCTTACCTTTGAGACTTTTGTATTGCCCAAAGTAGACCATATCTCAAGTATAGCGGTATGGTGAGCAATCTTCCCCTCCTATTGCAGCGGTGCATCACAAGGTATGACGACCGAAAGGTCTTAAGATCAGATAGTACAAGCTTCTAGGGAGTCCTCTTCATACACAAGGTACATGAGGCCCAAAAATGTGAACACTAGTCCATTGAAGGGATGTGGCATCAAGCGGCTAAGCAAGCACCACTTCACCTTGTGTTCGAAATCACCCGGGGCCCCAAGGCTGTCCCAATGACAATGCAACTAGATTGGGGGTACAAGTTTCCTTCTCCCCCATTTGATATACCCTGCCAGTACACGTGGTTGAGGTTGTCCATTGGTGATGAAATCCCCAAGCAGGCCCCTTAAGAAGAAACTATCCCTTGCTTTTGATCACCCAAGATCGCACTAGGCACGAGGGGAGAGCATACACAAAAGGATAACCCCTTTGGGATAACACTAAAAAATAATAAAAGATGTTTGAGAGTAGACTTTTAATCCCCAAGATCACCCTAGGGTGCGAGGGGAGAGCATACATCTACAAACAAACCAAACATGGCAAACAATGGTTAATTCCAACTAACTATCTTTAGTGCAACTAATCTAGTGATAAAAACACAGCCTTGGACAAGTGAATCTGTACCAAAAAGTTAGTCAGAAAACCCCTGCAAAAACTAGTCAAACCCCTGCACAGACGCAAAAAAGTTTGTTAGAAAATGACGCTGAAGCAAAAGTAGATAGCACTGACAGACGAGTAGATAGCACTGAACAAAAAACAAATAGTGCTAAAGCATAAGCAAATAGCACTAAATCAGAAGCAAATGGCACTAAAACACATAAACAAAGAAATTTATACCTATTTGTCTGTTGCAGAAATTGATGGTGCGATTCTAGGTTCTGATAGCATTAAACTAGCACAAAGGAGTTAACCTGCACAAACACAGAGGCTTTCTTTGACCAAAATAATGAAAAAAAGTATTAGGACCCTGCAAGATTAGCTAAAAGAGTTTAACAATAGATTAACACTTAAAAACAGAGCCTACAGGGTTAGATGTGCAAGCCTAAAAATCACCCTAAATGCTCCATTCAAAGTATGATGTCAAAGTGATAATGGAGAGCCCCTTAAAGCACAGGACCCTGTCAAAAACTAGAGAGCTCCAATTTGCAAATAGTAGTTGGCAATAAAAAGCAGAGACCAAAACATTTTTGAAAGAAAAAATCTTTGAAAATGTCGTGAGAAAAAGGTGCTAAAGCAGGCGCTAATAGCACTAACAGCGAAGCAGATAGCGCTAATTCAGAAGCAGATAGCACTGCAACAGGCCCCGATGGCGGTAATCCATGAGCAAATGGCGCGACTATGGGGGCAGATGGCACTGAACCAGACCTGCACGTTGAAAACCTTCACAAAAACTCGCAAAAATGTTAGCTAAGGACTAGGGGGTCCCACCAAGCATGCTAAATGAAGATGAGAAAAAGCTTCAAGGACATAAAAATAATGAAAAGTAAAGTAAAACACAATGTTATACCCTTGATGATCCTTGAAGTCTCCTCACTCCTTGATAAGGTTGAGGAAGTGCACCAACTCCCTAGCTTTACCCAAACTAAATAGTGAATATGTGGATACGCTCTCAATTGCAACACAATTTTGGCATGTATTAGCTAAGGGGATATGAGGAATAATTTTAGCATAACAAGTTTACTCAAACTTGGATGATGAAAATGGCTTGGAGAGGGTTGTATTTATAGGCAAAAATGGAAGGATTTTGATCCAACGGTTGAGATTAAAAGTTGAGATCAATGGTGGAGATTATAGGAGAGGATGAAGGGTTGAGATCTCATTAATAAGATTGGAGGGTGGAGAATAAAAGTGAATTTTAAATTCACATGGGGAAGGGATTTGCATGTAAAGAGATTAAGACATATGAGGAAATTAAAAATTAATTTCCTTGGGAGGAGGTGGAATTAAAAACTCCATTTTATGGGTGAGTGTGTGAGTTATGTGACACATGGATGCATTTAGCAATCACATGTGTGAGCTCATTGCCTGGAGAAGAGCTCTAACATGAAAGAGGAAAGATGAGTTGGAAGGGTCATGTAACCCATTTGAATGGGAATGGGTGTTAAGTGAGATTTGACCAAGTTAATCAGGGGATTAACTTAATTAATATCATTGGAGAAAATTAGTGAGTGGGTTAATGAGGGTTTAAAATTAATTAAATAAGGGTTTATTTAATTAATTTAGGTCTAGGGATCATGTAGACTAGGGTAGCTATTTAAATAATTGATATTTAATCAACTAGGCTAGGTTTAGGTGGTAGAGTAGGATGGATTAATTAAATAAGTATGATTTACTTAATTAATCAGGATTAAGAAAGTGGCTAAATTAACCAAATAAATATTAGAAATATTTATTTAATTAATTGGAATGAAGTTGTAAGTTATAGTGCTGAATTAATTAAATTAACCCATGGCTAAGGGTAAATTAGGGATAGATGGATAAGGATGGATGGTGAGGGACAACTTAGGGTTAATTAATTAAATAATTATGATTTTATTTAATCAATTGGTGAAAGGGGATAATGGGTGGCATGGTTGATGCAGAAAATGGTTAACGAGGTTGAGACATTTTCAAGTGTCTACACAAACATTAGATGTGGCAAATGGAATTTAGTCTTCACTATCATTTGCTAGATATGTGACTAGTGCAAAATTATTCAATTCCTATCTTACCAAACATAATTAAACTTTACTATCATTTGTTAGGTTTGCACAAGTGAATGAAGTAGTCAATTTGACCATATTATGAATATAATTATAATATTCCTTTCAAACCTATGATGTCTTCCATTGTGTTTCTCTAAAATTCTCATCATCCCTTTGAGTTCCTCTTATTTTAAATCCTATTGTCGCTCCAAACGCTTATGAAATGCCATATTTGGCTTCTCCTAACCACCTTCAAACCCTCATCTCATTAGTATTAATTTATAAATCTCATCATGCACAATTTTGTAATGCCACGAATATGCAATTACAATGCAATATAAATCGTTATTTTATTTTTACATATATACAAATGTTATTCTCTTCTCTCTAACATCAATCCATAAACCTCATTATGAGAGTTTTTCAAGTGCCATGCATAACCACTAATTACGACATAACTAGACTTGTAACTTTTTTTGAACTTCATTATAAATTATAGTGGTCACCTTCTAATAGATTTAAACCAAACAAATTGAAATCAAATTAAATTAAAAAATATCTGCAAATTCACAAATCTATTAGCTATCTCATCAAGCAAAGGGATGTTAAACAACATTAGAAATATCTAACCATAAATGACACAAAATCTACATACACTTATATAAAATTACATATTGAATCTAGAATGTGGAATTAAATGCTTAACCTAACATAGGCAAAAGACAATACGATTAATCGAAACAAAAGAACTATACAAAATGGCAAGGGTAATTGTGAGCCTGCCTCTCCCATTTCTTGCTGCTCAAGCATCTTTCCATTTACTTGAAGTGTTCCTCACCTTTTGTTTTTCACTCTTTCTCCACCACCTCCTCAATCTTTTCATTTCATACAAATGTAGGTTTTATGAAAACGGTTCAATTAAACATCTATGTTATCATAAAATAAGTCTTTGACAAATACCCAATAGTGTATATAAGTAGTGATCTCCATTGCACTCTATGCATCTAATTTTATGAAACCAACATCATAGTCTAAATTGCCAAATACTCAAAATAAAAATTCCTTCATTATTAGTGTAGGTCTGACATGGTGCACATTATTATAGTGTGAGCCTATTTTTTAGATCACTTCATTTAGCTTCACCAATAATCTCCACAAGAACATTCTCTTAGCCTTAAATGATGCAAACAATTAGTATCTCTCACAACAATTTCTCTTGCAACAATCTTGGAGAGAAACTTCATTGCATTGTGACTATCAATACATACTTGAAGGTTCTTAACAATGAGGGGTGTCTAACAAACCAAAAGCAATTGCCAATTTTTCACTATGGTGGTAGAGAAATAATTCTTTTTCCTCCTTTTCAACATCACTAAGTAAATGTCTTGAATATGGAAAATACCTTGCTGCCTTCATCTCCCAAGCCAATTTCTCCAACTTTGCATAGATCTCCTATGTATGCAAAAAAACACGTACCATCTTATGGCCTTCAATCCAAATACATCCAGGGATCTTTATAATTCCTTTAAGGCTTTATCTTTCGTCAATCTCCTTACCATTTGAACCTTACACCACCTGCCCACTTCTTCATGGATGTTTGAGATAACATAAGTCACAGTATATTTTTAGGGTCCAAATAAAAAAGCAGCTTCATTGTAAATACTCCTAATCCTATATTCATATGTGATTTGCAACACCAAGAAAACACATCCACACAACCACCACAGGTTTAATTGTCATCTTAATGATAAAGTTTAGGGTGTCCTCAAGATAGCCATCACAGGGAAGAAGTTCAACCATGCACACATAATGATCAATTGTAGGTGTAATGCAATAAGAGTTACTCATATGATTGAAGCACGTGCAGCCCTCATCCACTAAACCTGCATGGCTGCATACACATAGAACACAAGCAAAGATTGTAATGTCTTCATTAATTCAATGATTTTGAGAATATCCTTGCAAAATCCATTTTGTGCATATCCCGCAATCATTGCATTCCATGAGACCACATTTCTTTGAGATTCTGTCAAAGAGTTCACGTTTCTTGTCTATGCTTCCACATTTTCCATACATGTCTACCAGAGCATTTCCAACTATAATATCTGAAAAAATTCTCCCTTCCATTATGCTTTGATGGATGTTCATACCCTGATCCAAAGCTCCCATTTTGGCATAGGCAGGGAGGATGCTGGATTTACAACTGCCAATTTCATTTGCTTGAAAGTTTCTAAAGCCTTGTCAACAAATCCTGCATATCCTGCAATAACTGCATTCCATGAGACCACATTTCTTTGAGGCATTATGTCAAACAGTTGACGTGCCTTGTCCATGCTTCCACATTTTTCATACATGTCTACCAGAGCAGTAGCAACTGACAAAATTCATCTATCCTTTACGCTTTGATGGATGTCCATACCTTGTTCCAAAGCTCCCACTTGCCACAGGCTGGGAGGATGTTGGCAAAGGTTTCTGGGCCAATTGCATTTGCTTGAAAGTTTCTAAAGCCTTTTCAACAAATCTATTGCGGTCATGGTATTTCATGAGACCACATTTCTTTGAGGCATTCGATTAAACAGTTCCAAAGCTCCCAAATCTTAACTAATGGAGTTGGAGACAGAGACCTGTTTGTTGTATATGGCAAATCTCAACACCTTGCTCCTGCAGAAAAAACACCCACATAAACAGAGATTTAAACAACCTTACCAATTATAGTTTCTCATAACATAATCTTGTATATTTTTTCACAATTTAAACAACCTTGCCAATTATAGTTTCTCGCACAGGTTGTAAACAATTAAAAGGGCACCCGTCTTCTTTGAATGTATATTATCTCCATTGAAATAATGGCTTCTTGTTTACTTACCCCATAAGTGAACAGTACCTAGGTGCATGCACCTAGAGAAGAGAGATAAATGTCCTTGTCAAAATGCTGAGGTCACTTAATGACGTTACAAATGCTCACGTTTTAGGTAATTTATATAGTGAGGTCATGGTATACTCGAATGTGAAGCAAATTAGGTGGATGGCGGGTAAACTTGAGTTTTTTATTAGTATTTCTACAGTAGGTAGAGATATATACTTTTTAAAATTTATATTTAATTAAAATTTATTATTTTATGGGAGATTATTAAAAATTAAATTTTATTACAATTTATAGGTAGATCTATAATATAATATAAATGACAAGAATGGGGAGTGGTTTAATTTACCATTTTGATGTATTTTTGGATAAGTTTGTCTTCTTTACAATTTTTTGCAAATACAACATAATTGAGTGGTATACCCAAATGATGCAAAGCAACTTATGCACCCCCAGTTCTAGAGAACAAAGAAAGGATATTGATCCCCTTTACATGAATAGGCTTCAAAACAAAAATATGGTATCCTATAATGAACAAATCAAAGCAAGACATTTTTCCTCTTCTTCCATATGGGCTTTTTGTGCTCTTACCATTGTCGTACAAACACTCACTTCCATAATCTAGAAAGATAAAACCATTGTCCTGCATTAGAAAATAAATGGAGTAGTTTAAATATGTTGACGTGATTCAGAATAAAGTTAGTTTTAAATAGTAGTGGGTAAAAGTAGGTATAGAGATGACAAACTTTTTTTTTTGTTTTGGTCAACTATTTGCATGCGTATAGACTTTGTTGTGTTGAAAATTTATGATCAAATATAAAAGAAGAAATTTAATTTAAATTCATACACATCAATACAACATATATCCTGAGAAAATCCTCCACTTGAGGGAGAAAAATCAGCAACAAAGATCTCTCTTATATATATAAATAATGGCAACAATTCTCTTTACAATGAGGCCAATCACAAGGACAATATCCAACACCAACTCTAGATGCAATAACAGATAATAATCTGTTCTTCCTTAATATCGAAATTTGTACTTGAAGAAATTCACAATCTGCGCTTGATGAAATTCATCCTTGAATGAATGAAAGAATGAATTGAACTTGCTTAAATGAATGGATGGAAATGAACTTGTATTTATACAATGTGTGAGAGAGGTCGCACCTCTTCAAGAGCAAGGTCGGCCATAGTACAAAAATATAATTACAAAATAAAAGATCGAATTACAAGGAAGGTCAACTCAATTAGAAATTATGTTGTTGCCAAGTGAAGAGCCTCTTCACTTTAATTATCTCAATAAAATGAATAGCCAATAGGCTATCTACAATTTTATGTCTTGAATTGAGGCTGGAAGGATGAGCCCGAAGCTGCTAACATCAACACTCCCTCTCAGATAGGGAGGAATACTTCTAGTTGTACAAGACACATCATCTCATCATGATGTCAACCACCATGGCTACTCCCATATGTGGAAAAGGAACATATCACCTCATCGTGATATTAACCATCATGGCTACTCCCATGTATGGCATATGTACACAAGTGCCCGTCATAGAATCACTCAATGTGATGTCATCACCTCATCGTGACGTTCACCATGGCTACTCCCAGAGGGTGAAAAACATAAGTACAAGAAAAATCATCACTGACTCTCTCACGTGATGTTGTCATGGAGTCACACACATGACATCCACCATGGCTACTCCCAGAGGGTGGAAACAAGGGCTTTCACCTCAAATCTCTCACAGAGAGAAATGCATTAAAGAAAATCAGAAGATCACTAATACTGAGACTCCTCAACTAGGGATTCATTTTCCACAATACCAAGCATGTCTCGAAAGTACACAAACTTTACTTTGGCAAGAGGCTTGGTGAGATTGTCTATCGTCTGCTCATCAGTGCTAATATACTTCAACTGGATTGCTTTCCTCAATACCATATCTCTGATATCGTGGTATTTGATCTCAACATGTTTAGTTCTGTCATGAAACATTGGATTGACAGAAAGCTTCACACAACTTTGATTATCACAATGAATGACAGTCGGCTCCAACGATTGTCCAAACAATCCTGCAAGGAGCTTCCGAAGCCACACTACTTCTCGAGCTGCCACACAAGCTGCAATATACTCAGCAACTGCAGTAATCAGTGCCACTGAAGACTGCTTCCTGCTACACCAGGAGATCATCATAGACCCCAAACTAAAACAACATCCGGAGGTGCTCTTCCAATTAGTGACACACCCTACCCAATCGGAATCAGTATATCCAAGAAACTTCAAGTCCACACTAGAAGAATATCTCAAGCCATACCCAATTGTGCCATGCAAGTATCTCAGGATATGCTTCGCTGCAACTAGATGTATTTGCCTTGGTTCACACATGAACTGACTAAGTGCACTCACTGCATAGAAAATATCTGGTCTAGTATTGACTAGATACATCGATGATCCAATCAACTATCTGTACATAGTAGGATCCACCAGATCTGATCTAGTTGCAGCCTCCTTAAGCTTCTGAAAATTAGTTTCCATAGGCGTAGACATGGATTTGTAATCCATCATACCAAATCTCTTCAAGATGTCAATTGTATACTTCCCTTGACTCAGAATGATCTCATCCAGCTTCTGCCATGCTTCTAAACCAAGGAAGTAGTGCATGAGACCAAGATCCTTCATTTCAAATTAAGAAGCTAACTCCTTCTTGCATTTGAAAATGAGGTGATCTTCTCTAGTAAGAATTAGATCATCAACATATAGAACCAAGATCAATGCTTCGCCATCAATTACCTTGAAGTATAGGTTTGAATCAACATCATTCTTGGAAAAGCCCAAGCTCAATAGGTAATGATCAATTCTTTCATACCAAGCACGAGGGGCCTCCTTAAGGCTGTACAAAGCCTTCTTTAGCCTGTAAACATGAGACTCCTTCCCATGAACCTCAAAGCCATCAGGTTGCTCAATATATACCTCTTCCTTGATCACACCATTCAGAAATGCTGTATTCATGTCCATCTGGTGTATCTTCCACCCTTTAGATGCTGCAATAGCAATGATGGTCCTGACGGATGTATAACGAGCAACTGGAGCAAAGGTTTCCTCATAGTCTACTCCCTCTTTATGAGAGAATCCTCTAGCCACAAACCTAGCCTTGTACTTCTCGATGCTCCCATCAGCTGTATGCTTGATCTTGAAGAGCCACTTAGAAGATACAACAGATTTACCTTCAGGTCTAGGTATGATGTCCCAAACATCATTCTTGAGAATAGATTGATACTCTTCAGCCATTGCATCTCTCCAAACTTGCTGACTTGAAGCTTCCTCAACACTGGAAGGCTCAGATTCAATCATTTGACTCATCAATGCAACATAGCTTGAATATTTGTGAGGTCTTTTGCTCTCTCTGAATGTTCCTCTAGGGGCTACAAACTTTTCTGCCTCTTGCATTGTTTGTCTAGCCCATAGGGGTCTCTTTTGACCAATAACAATGCCTATAGGCCCATCAGTAGGTTCCAAAGGCTCAACTGGGTCATCATCTTCTATAGGATCAGTAGCCTCCCTCTGAATCTCAGGAGTATGGTCAACTTCCATGCCTTGAGGAGACTCTTGGTCTTCATTGTCTATCTCCATATGAATGCCCTTAGATCTCTTAAATGCAACATCTTCTTCAAATGTAACATCCCTGCTAATCTCTATCAGTTTCAGACCTGGAATGTAAACTCTGTAGGCTTTTGAAGATCATTGTAGCCCACAAATATTCCCTTCTTGCCAAATGGTTCCAATTTTGTCCTTTTATCTTTAGGCACATGAACATACACAGAACAACCAAAGATTCTCAAATGACTTACTTCTGGTTTCACCCTTGTGAATGCTTCATTGGGAGTCATGTTCTCCAAAATTTAGTGAGGGCTTCTATTCTGAACATACACAGCTGTCCTAGATGCTTCAGCCCAAAGAAATATTTGCAGATATTGATCATGAATCATGGCTCTAGCTGCTTCTACAATAGCTCTATTCTTCCTTTCTGTAAGACCGTTTTGCTGAGGATTGTAGGGAACACAAAACTCCCTCTTAATTCCTGCCTCAACACAAAAGTTACGAAAACTTCCGGAGATGTATTCTCCTCCATTGTCAGATCTTAGAACTTTGATCCTCTTCTCAGATATGTTCTCTACCCGAGCTTTAAATTCCTTGAATCTCTCAAGTACTTCCTCAAATTCTTTAGACTTTAAGAAATAAATCCAAGTCTTTCTAGAGTAATCATCAATAAAAATTACATAATACAAGAAACCACTCAAAGAAGCAACAGACATTGGACCACATAAATCAGAATGGGTAAGATCTAGAATACATTTAGATCTACTTTCACTACTATGAAATGGACCTTTAGTATTCTTACCCAATGTGCAACCTCTGCAAGTGCCTTCATGCTCCTGGTTGAATTTAGGAAGGCCCGTGACCATCTTCTCCATGGTTGGTAGTGATCGAAAGTGAAGGTGAGCAAGTCTTCTATGCCAAAGCTCACACGAACTTGATGAATCATGCAACAAAGCTTGAAATGGACGAGTGCAAAGTTTGTAGAGAAACTCATGTCAAACTCCAATAACCCGAGCAGACTTGATACTTGAGTTCTTTGACCATGCAAGAACTTTGCCTTCGAAGAATGCAACTTGATATCCCTTGTCCTCCAAGGCTGAAATAGAGACAAGGTTTTGCTTGATACTCGAAACAAATAAAACATTGCTCAACTGTAAGGAAATGCCGTAATACAAGTGAAGAGAGGAGGTCCCAACACCTTTCATAGAATAACTTGCATCATCACCAATGATGACTTGGATTCTAGAATCTCTCTCCACCAAATCAGATAGATGCTCTCTAAATACAGTGATGTGGTGAGAGGCACCACTATCAATAAACCAAGTGTGAATGTTAGTAGGCACATTGCTTGACAAAGAAGAATAGAATAGAAATTTACTTGTATCCTTCTCTAGAGAGATCTCACCCACATCGGCAAATGAAGCTTGCTGCTTAGGTCTGGTTGGACAATCCTTAGCAAAGTGGCCAAACTTGTCACATCTAAAACATTGAATGCGAGAGAGGTCTTTCTTCTTCTTAAATGCAAGAGTACCATTTGATCCTTTATCTCTATTCCTCTTGAAGTAGCCTTTCTTTCCTTCTTTTTCTTTCTTCTTCGAGGAATAAGTGGCAAGAACATGAATGTCATCATTTGTAGAGTTTTGACCAATGCCTCTCGCAGCCAACCTTGATTCTTCTTGAATACAATCTGCCCTCAAGTGATCAAACTTAGGAAGTTTTGATCCCACACTGATTCCTTGAATGAATGACTCCCAAGATGAAGGAAGACCATTAAGAGACAACATAGTCAAATCCTTGTTATCAACAATATGCCCAATGGTAGAGAGCTAATCTCTCAACTCAGTGATCTTCATGAAGAATGTGATGATAGAATCTCCTTTCGCCATCTTGATGTGATGAAGTTTTTGCTTTAATGCAAGAGCTCGACTTGTGTTGTTGATCTCATACATCTCTAAGGTCTTGAACATGTCTCTTGCTGTTTTTAACTTGGAGATGATTGGCACAATGTTATCTTTCACGGAATCAACCAACATCTTTTTTCGCGTTAGTGCCATTTCTCTTCCATTTAGGCTTCTCATTCTCATTGGATGGTTCGGTAACTTCGCCCTCCACGAAGTTAGCTAACTCATTTTCTTCCAAAGCAAGCATGACTCTAAACTTCCAAGATGTGAAGTTTGATGCACCCTCAAGTCTATCTTTGATCTTGAGCCTTCACCATCTTGACAATAGATGCAACCAAGGATGAGAATAAGATAGGAGGGTAGCACTGCTTGAATGAATCTGATCATGATCTTTCTTATACCCGCTCTGATACCATTTTGAAAATTTATGATCAGATATAAAAGAAAAAAATTAATTTAAATTCAGACACATCAATACAACATATATCCTGAGAAAATCCTCCACTTGAGGGAGAAAAACCCAGCAACAAAGATCTCTCTTATATATATAAATAATGGCAACAATTGTCTTTACAATGAGGCCAATCACAAGGCCAATATCCAGCACCAACTCTAGATGCAATAACAGATAATAATCTGTTCTTCCTTAATATCAAAATTTGTACTTGAAGAAATTCACAATCTGCTCTTGATGAATTTCGTCCTTGAATGAATGAAAGAATGAATCAAACTTGCTTGAATGAATGGATGGAAATGAACTTGTATTTATACAATGTGTGAGAGAGGTCGCACCTCTTCAAGAGCAAGGTCGGCCACAGTACAAAAATATAGTTACAAAATAAAAGATCAAATTACAAGGAAGGTTGACTCAATTAGAAATTATGTTGTTGCCAAGTGAAGTGCCTCTTTACTTTAATTATCTCAATAAAATTAATAGCCGATAGGCTATTTGCAATTTTATGTCTTGAATCAAGGCTGGAAGGATGAGCTCGAAGCTGCTAACATCAACATGTTGCACATGCATGCATATATTTGGAATGTGAAGTTGGGGCATACACGAAGACTTGCAAGGTTGCATTCTCTTGATATAGCTGTGAATGTCAACCCTTGACAATCAATGTTGATGTCGATTGTTTCCCTTTCAAGTGTCAGACCTTGTGATCTATGTAATGTTAAGGCCCATGCCATATTTTGTACTTGGAACTAAAAAATAGTTTGAATCCACAAATTTTAGTTCAACATCATACATTTATGATGGGTTTCATAGTAATCCTTTTCTAAATCTAAGTGCTTTCTTTTATGGAATTTGATTTTGTGCACATCCTATAGTCTTTCATTCAATCATTGCAAAATAAAACCATGGTTAAAGCATGAATAATCAAACTAATAACTCTAGGATTGTAATTGGCAATATCCAAGCCTGCAATTAGTCCCAAGTTGATTGTGCAAACAAATTTGCTCCATACAATTAAAAGAATGTCCATAATTTCAATACTTTATAGTGTCTAACCAATTTAATAAAATAAATCAAAATTAAAAAATACATGGTTTAAATTTATTTTAATTAAAAAATATGGACCCCTAAATCCTAGAGGGGTATGCCAAAGAGGTCTTAAAGGTGAATTATCAGGTCCTCAAGAAAATGATGTGTTGTCTTGAGCATAGCTTCCCATGGACCTAAGTCATCTTTAGATTGTTGGTGTGAAACAACTTTAATTGAAAGTCTCTCTCTCTCTCTCTATATATATTTTCTATATCTCTTTCCCTCTATATCCCTAGGATTATAATTGGCAACATTCAAGCTTGCAATTAGTCCCATGCTAATTGTGTAAACAAATTTGCTCCATATAATCAAAATAATATCCATAATTTTCAACGCTTATTTTTGCTAACCTCTTCAATTTGGAAAATCAAATTTTATTAGATTTAGAAAAGGATTACTATTAAACCCATCACAAGAAACCATTTTAGAAGATAAAGTTCAAAGAATTGGTTGGATTTGGAGCTCCAGATCATCTTGTGGGTTGGTAGTGGAAGCCTACAACAACCATTCACTAGCAACAAAATTATATGCTCTCTTATGAAGAAACCACTAATTACTTTTATCTACATGCTATTTATAACCCAAACTCATGTCATGCAAACTATATTTATAATAAAAACTCTTTTGAATTAGATTAACAAAATAACAAACTATAAATAAAATGACTGAAAATATTTAAAAATTTAAAATAATTTTAACTATAAATTTAATTATATAAAATTAAAATTATATAAAAAAAATTTAAAAATAATTTTTTTAGATTAAACTTTATGATTCATTAATCTATAAATAATATGAATTTCTTTCAAATTAAAATTGTTACCCAGGATAATGTGTATAAACTTATCAATTAAATAATATAAAAATTGAATTTATTTTTATAAAGATAATGTTGTAAAAGAAAACAATTTTTCTAAGGTTTAAGCTAATGTAATAAGGTGTATATACATATGTATAAAATAACTTAGATTAATAATTGAGATTTGTGGGATAATGTAATTTTAGATTAAATGTTAATCTACACAAGTAAATGGAAAATAGATAAGGTATATTTAGCTTTGTGTTCAAGGGAGAAGGATAATTTTGATATGGCTCTAAATCTTGGATGTCTTGGGATTGAAATTTGATTCCTTGTGTCTGTACTCTATCTCAAGATCCAAACAATTTGCACTCTTTGTGAGGGATCGAGTCCATACTTGTAGGTCACTTTTGCATCCATGTATTTAATCCTAGTGAGTGTACACTTTTGCTTTGTTTTACTCTAGAACTACCTCTGCTTGTTTTGTTATTTGAGTTGGCAGTTTTTAGAAATACCTTTAGAGGGTTGTTAATATGTTGTTAGGGAACATGCTCTCCTACATGAACCCTAAAAAGAAACTTGTTTAAAGGATCAATGATAGCAAGCTTTACCCATGCAAATGCTAGGGTAGTGTGATGAAGATTTAGGTTATTTTAGGTCCAACATTCCAAATCAAAATGTTCCTAGCATGCTCCCTTTATAAATGTGAATGATATTCAATCCTATCTGATGATGAAAATGAGTGCAATTGAATGCCTTTAAGTATAAGTACATAGCAATAAATCATGCAAACATGTGTACAGTTGGCTCAGGGCATGAAAAATTGGTGATAGTTGGCCAAAATTTGAATGAAATTTTGAAAAGTCAGGAGTCATATCTGAGGCTATGCGGTCAATCCCATGTCTAAATAAATGACTTGAGACATGCAAGCAACTAAATCAAGTGGATAACAAAAATGGTTGTATGCATAAGCATACTAAATTAGGCATGTATGAGAATATGCATAGATTTGGATAAGATGAGGTCAAATATGTGGGAATGTGTGTAAATGAATAAGCAATGGCATAGGGGGAAGGAGATCGACTTTGTACAGTATTATGCCATTTGCCAATATATAAATGTATTAAGCTATTCTCATAAAATAGGTCCATAGAATTAAATGGAAATTGCCATTGGTATGCATATTTCACCATTACAAATGTGTACAATCTCACTAATTATACAATCTATGCAATTGAATCCAATTTCTTCCAATTTAAAATTATGAGGATAATATATAGAAGATAAGATAACAATATTAATATCCACTAAAATTGATCAATAAGACTGAAAAAATATAATAGGGGTGTTGCCACAATAATGGGTTACACTTTCTGGGACATTCTGATTTTTTGGTGAAATCACATATTTTTAGAAAATATAATGATTTAAGCCTTGAAAGGTTCCATTTAAAGGATGTTAATTGAAGAGGATTTGATCAAACTCCCTTAGATTCAAACCCCCTTAGAGTCTCCTCTACATCTATCAAAATGCTGATAAAAAACCACTTTTGATTTACGTTTTGGGGGATTAAATGAATTCATTTAAAATTTATGTTTTGTAAGTATGTAGTCCTTATTATAAGCTTCCCAAAAAGTATAATTTTAAATATATTTAATTTGATTATTATATTTATTTTTTATTTCTTGTGAATGTAGGTTTTTCACTGAACATCAAGTTCTATGTTTTACAGACATGGAAAATTAGTATATTAGTGAAAAAAAATTCTGAAAAATATCTATGCCCTAGGTATTGATGTCCTTGTTTCAACAAAAAAGAAAAAAATAAATTTTGATACATACAGAAAAAGTTATGATTTACGGAATACGCCTATGTCTAAATTATAATTGGTTTGACTTCAAAACTTAATTAAAAAAAAAATCAACAAAACATTATGAAACCAAATGCATGCCCTATATATTGGTGTTACCAATCTAAATTCAAAAGAATCATAATTTTATCTTTTGTAGAAAAAAAGTTATGTGCTACGGAATACACACCACTTTAAAAAAATGTTGTTTACTATTAAAAACTAGTTATCAAAGGAGACACAATTTTTTTTACAATTTAACTCCATTTTTTTTAAGAAAATATATTTAGAATCTACAAACAAAATCTCACAAATCACTAGTTCACATCATCTTCAAATTCCTAACAGTTTAGCGGCTATAGGTGTTAGAAAGTGAAGATTTAGTTCAAAATGTTGATTTCAATGTCAAGTTTGGCCAAAAAGTGTAACCTATTATTGTGGGATGACCCATAGGAAACAAGAAATAGAGAATGCACAACTCTACCAAAAAAAGATAAAAATAAATCATATCTTATTTTTATCTAAAACTTGTCATTAAGTTACTTCCTACCCGATCTTTAAAAAAATTGTGAAGATAAAAAACAATCTTTAAATTAAATAAATAGTTCCAATAAAAATAAAATATGTCAAAATAGAAGAGTCAAACAACAAGTAAACAAAACCAATGATGAACTGCCGATATATGACTTAATTGGTAAGCAAGAGTGGGGTAATGCGTGCAGAGGGTCATGCCTTTGGAAAGTGGGGAAATGAAAGGTGAGGCCATAAAATAGGGTAAGCTTTGGTTTGGTCCAACAGATTTATTTGACTTCTCATTTCTAATGGTTACAATTTGTTTCATATAATGCAATAATTTTTATGTCATAAACTCTTAGTAATATTCTAAACTAAAACATTCATGAAGATTAAATTAGAAAGACATAACCTAATAGTAGATCTATCTCTTCTATCCAACTTGTCCCATTTATCTTGATCCAATTGTTACGATCCACTGATCTCTCTCCATTAAAAGATCTTCAACCTTCAATTTCCACAACAACAATTGGAAAAGGATTGACTAAAACAAATAAACTTTACCTACATACCTGCTTTTACTCACTACTATTCAAAAACAACTTTTTTTTTCTTCGTAAGAGAGATTTTATTAATATAGTAATAGAAAAATTACCAAAATTGCCATGTAGCAAAGAAGCTGAGAGCTATAGAAGCCTCCAGAAGAATAAAAGAAGAAAGAGGAGAACTAAAGAAGCCTATAGAAGAATAAAGAACTGAAACAAGTTCTCAGTATTGAAGCAAAGACACTCAAGAAAAGAAGGCAATGCTCAAGCGCCAAAAAAGACTATGCCCTTCAAGTGTTTCGAAAGAGAAGCACATCCAAGGTCTGCCGAGAGCCAGCTTCCACCACTTATGAACCTTCAATGCGAATCTTTTCAGCTTCAGACTTCCTCCCAACCTTACACTTTGAACCACAATCAGGTTTTAATTTGCCACTTAAAGGCTGAGAAATCCCAAGTTTCTGAGGCAGATCCAGAGTAAAATCATCAAAACAATCATGAATTTGCTCTTCCAAGTCCTCCATGAAAGGGAAAGTGCTATCAAAATTAGATCCATCCTCCTCCATCCCAGGAGGAGAATCAGGTGGGCTCTCATGGACAGGGACAATTGAAAGAAAAAAGGGATTCGCCAGCTGGTCCAGAATCGGCCCCGGCTCCTGGGGAGGTTCGAAGAATTTGCCATGATTCCTCCAAATGAAATCTATATCCGAAGCACCGCCCTTTTTGACCCACTTCTTCAAGAAAACATTCCTCACCCCAGCCAAATGTTGTAGGGAACAAGCAACAATTATGTGTCCAAGCATATTGTAGCGAAAGCAATGGAAATGTAAACCCTCATAGTTTAAAAACTAAGTCTAGACACCATGTGAAGAATGGATCCAGATAGAATGGGAGAGGGGTTTAGAAATATCCACCATTGCACAAACCCTACAAGAATATGCAATTCGAAGCCACCAAGTCCGAATAAAGCTTGACAAAAGACCCCACTTGGTTGATCATATTGCTAAGTAGATCCAAATTGCGTAGAACCAAGGGCAAATTGTAAAGCCTGATCCAAACAGGAATAAGTCTAATCTTCATTGTTGCTGAGTCAAAGAAAGGTGACCAAGGAGAAATAAAGAGGCCAGAGTTACCGAAAAACCAAGGCCCTTTCTGCAAAACAAAGTTACAGTCCTCCACATAACAAAAGGTTATTAGGAAAAAACCAAAGTCCAGAGATTCAATGACAGGGAGAGATAGATTATTGTAGGTGCATTTGATCCAATCGAGAATGGAAGACACCGGAGGACGCTTGTGCAAGCAACACAAAACCACTGAGCGGTTACCACAGTCCTCAGCGATGGCTGCAATACATCTGTCAGAAATGCTAAAATCCGTAGGCTCATCAAAAAAGGAGATGATGGAATCCCCAAAAGAGAAATGAGCATTGCTAGATTAAGAGCCACTATCCATTTTTGATGGAGGGGGGATCGAAAGAAATCAGAGGGCAGTGCAGATTAGGGTTTACCGACATAACATGCTTATGACAATAATCTGAGCACACATGAAACGAGTTGGCCCTATTTTTACTCCCTTCAACAGAGCCAAAGGGTATGGCACTACAAGAAGCCCCCACATCATTAGCAGCCAACGTGTCAATGGTCCAAGGGGCAAGAGGAGAAGATAGCGTCGGGTCCTGAGACGTCCCAGAGTGAAGGGCATACCTCTTCCATCCTTCAACCGACGCAACTGTGCGACCACCACACTTCACACTAGGGATACACTTGGTTTTTCCATTCGTTGGAGCTTGCACACCACCATTTTTCCCACAGCCATCCCTACGTGCATCCAAAGAAGCAGCTCCACCAGCGCGAACCGCGGAGAGCCCTTGCACATCTTCGCTCAAAAACAAAAAATTGGAGATAAGTTCCCTCAATTGTTGACACGGTAGAGGGCAACCCCGCAAGGTTAGAAACTGGGTTGTTGGCACTACAGGCAAGAAGCCCCACCATTTCACCACAAGATCTCCCCTAGGTAAGGTCCCTCAATTGTTGACACGATAGAGGGCAACCCCGCGAGGTTTGAACCTAGGTTGTTGGCACTACAGGCAAGAAGCCCAACCATTTCACCACAGAGTCTCCCCTACTGTTCAAAAACAACTTTACTTGCATGCATGTAAACATATTTAATTTACTCCATTTCTTTTATAATGCGGCACAACACATATCACTACATTCCTTCAATGCCCAATGATGGATGAAAAACAACCATGCTCTCTTCTCAAGAAATTCCAATGTTTAATGTGCAATTATAAAGGAACCACTAATTACTTTTATCTACATGCTATCCCGGTGTACCCATTGCACACTAAGGTGCAAATGCTAGTTTCTATCCTCGTTCTACTTTTATTGTGAGTAGTCTTCTTTAAGTACTTTTTCTTTGGCGTCTCTACTAAGTTGTATGTCTCATTTCAATTATTTCAAAAATTAAAATCATATTGTCTGTAGAAGGTGTGAGACTTACATTCCTTGTCTTTTAACATTTGAGTAAGAGTACAACTAAAAGTTTTTCACTTATATTTGAGATATTTGGATTGGACTCTTAAATATACATATTAGACATTTATTTTAAGGGAGGATTGGTTTCATTGTTGCTCTACATAGCTTCCAATACGTTGATAAAAACTAAAAAATGAGGTTCCATTTGATTTAACAGTTAATAATATATGGTTTTATATATTTATTATTTTAAGTTTAATTATATTTTGAAATTAAAAATTAAAAGTTAAATTTTTAATATTTTTGTAGACGCCTAAAAATGTCCAACATCTTGTCATTAGCATGTTTTGCCCTAGGCACCCGTATCATTCACCTAATTAGTTAAATAAATCTTATTTATTTAACTAATTTTCATTTATTATCTTTCTATCCATTTATCCCATCTTCTATAATTAAACAAATCTTATTTATTTATTTATTTATTCATGACCATTAATCCTCTCTAGTTAAATAATTATTTTTAATTATTTAATTAGTCATTTATCCTTTTCCTATAATTAAATATTTATTTAATTATCTTTCCACAATCCAAAATTAATTAAATAAATTAAATATTTATTTAATTAATAAAATCCTTAAAAAACTCTGCTTTCTTTTATCCCATTCTTTTCAAAGATTTATGAGGATTTAAAACAAAAAAATAAATCTTTTTATCTTTTTCCCTACCTTATCTGAAAAATCAAATCCTACCTTATCTTATCAAATCTTCTTCCCTTCATCCTAAAAAAGTCTATAAATATGGCCTCTCACAAGCCATTTCATAGATCATGCATTGAGTTTGATGTCCTTACTCTCCCGAAATCTTCTTCCAATCCTCTATCTATTTTCTATCTATCTTCTTCTATCATTTTTCATCCAATCATCATGCTGCAGAAGTGAGCAAATCAACATCAAATCAATCTACAACCATCTTGCATGCATAATTCATCATTCGAGGTTTTCGAAAAGTTTGGTCAAAGTATTGCATTTTAATTTGTTTTATTTTCATTTGTCTAAATTTCTCGTATACATTCTGGCACGCCCAGTGGGACTCACTTCGCTTGATCATTTTTTACAAGTTTTTGTTATAAAAATTTGCATTTTTTTCTAACCCTCATGTTGCAAGTTTTGCAAGTGATTGTTACAGGTGACCTCCTGAGTTAAAATAGACATCACAGTTGCATCCAAAAGGGCCAAGAGGTGAAGAAAAACATAAAATTTGACCCTTTTTGGTGCAGGTGAACTTTGAGCCAATGTTTGCAGGGTGATGAATAATGTTTCCAGTGGTGAACAGTGCTTTCCGGCGATGAACAATACTTCCGACGATGAACAATGTTTCCGGTGATGAAAAATACTTTCTGGTGATGAATAGTACTTCTTGCAGTGAATAGTGTTCTCAGGGCGTGAACAGTGTTTTCAGGCAATGGATAGTGCTTTTTTAAAGCTTAAAATAGTTTTCTTTTTTAAAACTGCCATAATTTTTGCATATCATATCAGATTTTTAAGTTTTTAAGTCGTTGGAAAGCTAATTCACCCAACTTTGCAATGGAGCAAGTTTGATTAGGTAATATCATCATTTTATCAGTTATTTTCTCAGTCGAACATCAAATATTCTTAAAACTTCAACTAAGCATAACTTTTGAAAAACATGTCCAATTTTGATGAATTTTTTTAATAAATTGCATAGAATTGTCTAAACTTTCTGTCTTTGCTGTCTATTTGGCTATATCAGACCATTCATTTACAATTTTTTTAAATCTAGTCCTCTTTGGCAGCTAACATCTACTTGTGCAGCTTGTCAAAGAATGAAGGACAAAAACATACTGATATATCTTTTGCAGCCTCGAGCAGTCAAAGAATCTATCATTTATCACTAAAGTAGGCACACTTCAGTTTGGTGCTTAAAATTAACAATCTGCCTTCTTCGTGCCTATTTTTCATTTTCTTTGTTTGCTTGCTGAGATTGTGTGTTACCCGATTTGGCAATGAAGGTATCCTCTTCCCCTACGTAACAAACGGATCTGGGGTGCACGAGAAATCATTGTCAACTCTAGAGGACCTGCCTTCCCATTGTGAGAAGGGGTACAACCCAAGCAGAAATGGGCTAAAGCTAAGCCATTCCAAGCCGCTATATAAATAACATGTTTGTGCTAAAAGTCACAAACGATGGGTGTTGTTCCGCTATACCGACAACCAACCTCCCCCAAAACCCTCCAAGGCACAACCCTTGAAGGCTGGGAGACTCCATAATGGAGAGTAGCGCTACCGCACGTATAGCCACCCGAACATAAATTTGAACTAAAAACCATGTTTTAGTGGCCCAAAACCCCTATATGTTGGTACAGGAGGAAACTCTGATAGCCATCCCACATTTTTGCGGCTTATGGCAGAGATAGCAAGGTACCTCAAGATCTGCGCGTCTTGAGGACCTGGGACTTGGTGTGCCTGAGAAGTGAGTGCATTGTAAGGGGGAGCCCATGCCTCAAGTTCTTGGAGCTATACACCATAAGTAGGCACGGCTAGGTAAAACCAAGTGGGAACCCAACAGGTATCATCTTAGCCAGCCTAGGTGGTAACTGTTTGTGAATGGCTTGTGCATGAGTGTTTGCTATCTTGTTTTCTTGCCATAAAATTGCCACAAAGCTATCAAAAACAAACTCCTTGTCGCGAGACAATTTCATCCTAATCACTTCTCAATCAATTTCATCCTTTCATATCCAAATCATATCTTAATCCCTTCACATCAACATCATCCTAAGCATTACACATCATCCAATCATCAAATCCTCATTCCAAATCATCTCCACATCATCATCAGCCGAGTCCTAGTCAACACTTGTCAAGATGGTCATAATCATTCAAGGGGGCTATCCCTCTAATCATGAGACAAATCCCAAGCCCAAGGTGACAATTCAAGGGGGTTATCCTTATAATCATGAGACAAGACCTAAGCCTATAATCACAATTCAAGGAGGCTACCCCTCTAATTCAAACAATGAAATAAAACCAAAGCCCAAGGTCACAATCAAAGGAGCCTCTCCCACACATCAAATCAATTCCACATCAACCTATCCCACATCATCCTATCAATATAATCCACCCACATATCAAATCCATGCCACATCAAACTCACTTTAAACTCCATCATCACCCAATGCAAAACCCACACTTGACCAAGAGGTTACAAATTTCATGCAAGATACTGACCATATGGATCTAGCATATAGAGTCCTTGAATCAGATCCTACTAGGTTTATGGATCATCTCATTCGACTTGGGGCCACTCCACCTTCCACTAATCCCACAAACACTAATGTCGCCACATCCATTCCACAAATCACCCTCACTATTCCTAACAACACCACAAACACAAGTGCTTCCATAGGCATACCATCCAATGAACCTAACTCCATTGCCTTCATATCACAATTACTTTCTCAACAAACTTCCAACATCAACCAATGTCCACAACAATCCACCTCACAAAACCTTTCACCTACAAATCCTACCATGCCACCTCATCATCAAACCCATCTACAAGCAAACCAAGTGTCCTCACAAGAAGCACCCTTGATAGACCTAAATCCACCTATGCAAGACCTAATGACCTGTTAGTACTCATTTATGTTTAGGATTTTAGGTTCATACACTTGCAGATTTTCCCATTCAAACCCTGAATTTCCTAAGTCATGGGGTTCTACATTGTTCTGCCTATTCTGATGCTGGTTTTCTGTGGTGGGTTCCTGGTTATTAGGTTTCATCCTCGTGCTTTAGTGTTCATAGGTTGACCAGCCCCCATGTAATGTTTTACCGCCTTTTCCTATCGCACTCATGAAAAATGTTAAGTTTTTGTTTGTGCAAGTGCAATTGTATGTTGGCGGGCTTGAAAAATCTCAATCGGCTTCCAAAAAATGATAAAGAATTGAGTTATATGCATTTTAAATGCATATCGGGTTGCATATACAAACAGGGAATCTTCTACAAGATTCCTGGAATATTTTGCGTTTGTATGTCGGGTCTGCTTGTATATCGGGCTTGTATGTTGGACATGCAAGTGAAATACGCAAAGAGTTGATATACATTCGCTATAGTGGGATGGTCATCAGCAAGACAAAACTCATTGGTAGCCAAACTTTTTCTCTCTTCGAAGGGCCGATGTACATTTGGTGGGGTCCGCTGTTGCATATATCCTAGGTTCGTTTGGCATTTGGGTGCATTCCTCGCATATTCCGTGAAAGATTCCCTGTTGTATGTGAGTGGGTTTTGTATGTTCGTGTTTATATTTTTGACATACAAAGGTGCCAATATACTTTTGCTATAGTGTAGCCACGGAGATACAAGGGTGAATGTATATGCATTAAGCATTCGAGAATATGCAAATGAACAGATGCAAGGTGGACATAGCCAAGGAATTAATTGTACTTGCGAAATGTTTTGATGTCCACTGTTGTATATTTGGGATTGTATATTCCAAATATACAATTGAATGTGTAAGCCGATATACAATGAAGAAATATGCATTCCGAACCCGAAGGAGAAGTCAGATGCGGCGGATAAATTTTTGAGATCCGCCTTGTATGTATGAGGCATTTGTATATGCAGTTATACATTAAGATATGCAAGCAAAAGGACATACAACCCGGACGCGATGGAGGAATAAAATGCAGCGAATAATAATTTGAGGTCCGTGGGTTGTATAAGGTGCTTGTATATGCCAATATACAAGCCGATGTGCAGTGAAAGGGATACAAGCCGGATTTGAACCGATTCTCAAATTGTTCAATAAAATTTGAGGTCTGACTTGTATATAAGGTGCTTGTATATGCTTTTGCATGTACAAGGCGATAGGTGCAAAATGGGGAAGGCGAAAAGTTAGTGGTAGGAGTATGTAGTGCCTACGTGGCACGATATTACAGGTGGGCAAATTTTTAGCATTTTTTGGAGCCGTTTGTTTCAGCGATGGAATTAAAATCGACGGCTATCTTTCAAGTTCGTAGTAGAGATAGTTTTTTTTGTATCCGCGGCTGCATTTGGGCGAGAAAAATTCCAGAGGCTTGCTGCAACTGCGTCTTCAGGGGCTACAGGTAGTTGAGGCATTGATGGTGGATTTGCAGAGGATGGACGACGGAAAGGATAGGTCAACCGCCCGATTGAAGATGAAAATCCTTGATTGGCGGTGCGGATCTTGATTCCACCTGCTCATTCCTCTTTGTCTCTTCGCAGCATTGAATATTTTTGAGCGCCATTCCTCATGCATTGAATCTGGCAGATTTTTGACCTGCCATGTAATTAATTTTGCTGGGTACATAGTCTTGGTATAAATTCCAAACTGTGTTACTCATTGTGTTGTTAAAAACTAGACAAAATTTTGGTGTTGTAATAAGATACAACTTCATTGGTGGTTTTGTCTTGGCTATCTTGTGAGTTTATGAGTCTCATGTTGTATGTTTTTCTGCATAAATCTACTGATATCATGCTGATTTAAATGAGTAATGCTATATTGCATGTGTTATGTTATCTGTCTCCAAATTAAGTGTGTTCTTACGAATCTAGGCATTTAAGGGGTGTTTATGATTCTAGAATATAGGTTTGCCGTGTTGAATGCTTGATTTCTTACTTCTGCTCAAGGAGTAGATTAAATGTTTCAGATCAAGTGTTGGGAAGAAGACATTGCAATAGGGATTCAGTAAGTAGAGATAACATGATACTCTATTTTGGGAAGTATCTGTAAGACAGATACTAAAAATCCCCTTGATATCTAGTCTTTGGTATATGTTCATGTTGGCCATTCACATGTGTATGTCTATTGACTCCGAGCCCTGGATAGGCACTGATCCAGTCTTGTATTGAGATTGTAACCCAAAGTCTCAGTTTTGCATCCAAACATAAAATCAAACTTAAACTTTAAATCAAACCAGTAGGACTTTAGAAGTAGTTTTAGGACCAAAATCCTCTGTCTCACAACTAAATATAGGCCCAAAGCTAGCCCCTTTGCACTTATTCCACAGTTTTGGTCTGCATAAAAGAGGATTTATCTGCTTTGTATCAACATCCAAGTAAGTTCATGTGTATATGTCATAGATGTTGAGTGGGGAATACCCCCCTTGGTTTTGTAGAGCCTAAAGAAGAAGAGGAGATATTTATAGAGTCTATCTCCTATACTGTTGGCCCTTGGCCCGGGAATCTTGTTGATCAATGATGGCTACTTTGTAGGGATAACTAGGAACAAGCATCCAGTCTGGGAAAATAACCAATAGATTTTGGTGACTCCACTGGGGAGGTGAAGTGAAAGTATTATCTTTTCATCCCTGGTAAATTATTGCCCATCTGAGTCGCAACAGATTTGGCGACTCCGCTGGGGACTTTGTGAAAGAACCCTGATTTTTAAAAGAAAACAATTCCTAGTTATTGGTGGTGACTCTGAACAAATCTCCCAACTGGTAAAGTAAAAATTTATATGCTAGGGAGGAGATCCCTGCGTAATTCTTTGTTTGAAGAATTACCCAAAAAAATGATGTACAGGAAAAAAGGGACTGTTCAAACCAGTCAAGAGGGTTCTCCCAGAAGTAATGATAATATTCAAGACAACCCTGGATCTTCAGAGCTGATAATACCTTATTTTTCAAATACTGAGGCTGAAACCCAGAATGTATATGAAAGACAACAGGGTGGTGGATTGAGAATGAGATCAGAGGTGTTTCAAGAACGCCCTTTCCATGATTCCCCTGATAGATTTGAAGAAGCTGAATCCCCAAGAGATGATAATGATGATCAGAATATAATGAAACCATCTTCTTCTATGCCCAGAGAGGAGGAATTAGCTGAAGAGATTAAGAGCTTAAGGGCAGAGTTGGAGTATTTGCAGGCTATGAAGATTAGAGATGACATGAGACAGAAAGTGCAAGCTCTGAGAACTGCTCAGAATGATTTAGTTCCCATCCTTGACAATACAAATGTGCTAAGAAACCAGCATAGACATGAAGTGCAGGATCAGCATAATGATCAGAGACAGAATGCAAATAATGCTAGAGCACCATTAAATAATGTAAGAAATCAGAATGCAAATAGAAATGTAAATGCAAATCAATTTGGTATACAACCTATGCAGCTGGACAGATTCAGACAACCTGTTTTTGATGGCATCCCTGGTTACCCCAATCCTATTGACAAACATGTGAGGCTGTAAGTGCCTAAATTTTTAGGAAACAATACTGTGTCAGGAGAAGACCATCTAAAAGCTTTTCAGAATATCATGGACAACTTTGAGGTTGAGCATGAGGACATTTTTATGAAATTATTTATGCAATCCTTAGTTGATGAGGCCAGAGAATGGTACAAGGGTCTGCCTGACAGAAGTATTTCATCATGGGAGGACTTCAGAAGAATTTTTAAAGAACAATATGGTGATAAAACTAATCCAAGTTTTTTCATTAATGAATTTACTGGCATTACCAAGGGATCAAATGAGCAGGTTGCTGATTTCAATGCTAAATTCACTAAATTATTGAACAAACTGCCACATCACTTGAGACCTAATGAACCTATGTGCATAGTGTTATACATAAATGCTTTTGATGCCAAAACAACTTATGGATTAAGAGATAAGGGTCCTCAGCCTCAGAGATGCTTTCAAAGTTGTAACAAATATTGAAAATAATAGAAAAGCGTCTAGTAAGACAAACAAAAGGGATGATGTAAAAATTCTGCAAAATCCAAATACTAAATCTCAAAGTGTTCAAGGTAATGCATCCACTTCTGAGGATAAATTAGATAAATTGACAACTATTGTCAAGGACCTGAGCTATAGAATGGCTAAAAATGAAAAAGGGGTAGGTCCTGACAGACAAGTTTACCAAAGGCAGGAAAGAAGACCATCATTACATGATATGCCATATAATACCAACTGGCATAATGGTAAACCCATTCTCCCAAATAGCAACCCAAATCCAAGGAATCAAAATGTTAAGGAAACACCTGACCCTTTGAAGAAGGCTGTCAATATAGTTGATGATACCCCATGGTGTATAATATGCCAGATGCCTCACTCACAGTCATAATGTATGATTGCTCAGTCTTTATATAATAATGTTGTTTCTTGTAATGAATGCAATGAACCACATTGCGTGGAGGATGACAATGTCAATATGCTATCTACAAACAGAGAGTATCCCTCTCAGGATGCTGATGCAAATACAAATGATGAGATTCAGGTCTGCCAGTAGTTCCCTGTGATGAAGATGATGAGGATAATTATGCTTATGCTCAGGACACACAATTTTTTGAGTAATTTGAGGAGACCATCTGATGAAGAAATTAGAGCCTTCACAGCTGCCGCAGTTGCCCAAGTCAAAAGCAATTACAATCTCAGGGGCAAGGCTCAGGTTAGCAACTCACACCAACCAGAGAATACTTTTGCAAGCCAACTAGTGCACAGTCATAAAGGGATTGAACCACAAAAGAAGCAATGGAGCAACAATAAGCAAAATTTTAAGCAAAAAATAGGTCATGATTCTCAAGGACCAGAAAATAGAATCCCCCAGCTTGGGGATCAGAACAAAGATTTTCAGATCAAAGATGACAGTCAGGGAGCCACGAAAATAAAAGCTGGATCATACCAAGATAAAAATAAGACTATGGACTAGGCCACAACTGTTATACAAAATTATGTTCCATTTGACATAACCCAGGTCTTGTCCCAGTTAAAGGTTTCTGTTCCAGTAATGGAGTTGATGAAAGTTGAAGAGTTCAGAAATAAAACATTGTCCCTGATTTCAAGAATACCCTGTCAAGCTAATCAAAATATTGAGACTCAGGGTAGGAAACAAGTTATGTGTATTGATGAGGATTAGATTCCTGAATTTTATTTGGGGATGACCATGACAAAATGCCCTTCATAGGTTGAGCCATTCTATGTCTCCGTGGTCATAAATGGAAAAGTGATTAAGAATTGTATGCTTGACTCAGGAGCATCAACAAATATCATGCCTTTGGCCATTATGTAGTGAGCTGGGTTAAAGATAGATAAGGCATGTGGGAAATGCTATGCCATGGATGCTAATAAGTACCTATCATTGGAATCATGAAAGATGTGGACTTCAGACTGGCAACATATCCTGAAAAATTTTACAGAATGAACATAACAGTTGTTGATATCAAGCCACAATATGGCATGTTGTTGTCAAGAAGATGGGCAGCGTTGATTGGTGGAAGTATGCAATTAGATTTATCATATGCCATGATCCCTATGAATGGTAAGGATGTCAAATTGATCAAAGAAGAAAGATCACTAGACATAGTTGAAGATCAAGAGTCAGAGGAGCATATATGTTTTGTGGACACTGATTGTGAAAATTTCAGGGTCATCTCAGGTGTCAAAGAAAGTAAAGAGGGAGATATATGCATTCAAGAACTTGACCAATAGGGTCTTTGGACCATGTACTTTGATGGAGCTTGTTCCAAGGAAGGCTCTGGTGCTGGAATTGTATTTCTGTCTCCAGCTAGTAAGCTTCTAAAATTTTCTTTCTTGTTGAAGTTTGTCTGTACAAATAATATTACAGAGTATGAAGCTCTGTTATTAGGATTGAATGTTGCTTTGAAGCATGGGATCAAGATGCTCAAAGTATTTGGGGATTCAGAGTTAATTGTTTCCCAAGTTAGAGATAAGTATGCATAAAAAAATAAGAGGTTAAAATAGTATAAGCATGCTGTATGAGATACAATTGAATTGTTTGATGCTTTTTCAATAAGCTGGATAGAGAGATCAAAAAATGTCAGGGCATATTTTTTAGCTAATGTAGCCATAAGGCTAGATGATGTTACTCTGTCAGATGTTACAAATGTTGAGGTTAAATTTAGATCTGCAGTACTAGAAAATGTATGCAGCTAGCAGGTATTTGATGATGATAGAGATTTGTTGAGATTTTTACATTGTATTGATGAATATGAGAACCAAGAAATGGACTTTCAGAACTTTGTAGAAGTTGTAGATGGGAAAGAGACTCTCTTAGGGAAAGAGGTGATTCAACTCAAGACAAATAAAATCCCTAGAGGGCTGGTTGCTTTAGAGAGAGCTTTTGACAATAGGGACCAATTTGTTACAAAGGCATCTCCAACAAACAAGAATGATTTAGAAGAGATAAACTTGGGGACATCTCATGCCCCCAAAAAGGTATATAATAGCAAGCAGCTCAAGCCACATATCAGGACTATGCTGATTGCACTACTGAAAAAATATAAGCATGTTTTTGCCTGGTCATATGAGGACCTGAAAGCTTATAGAGAAGATTTATTTCAGCATGAGATCCCTTTGAAGCCTGGAGCTAAACCGTTTAGACAAAAACAAAGACCTATCAACCCAACTTTAGCTCCAAAAATGCAAGAAGAGCTTAAGAAGCTTAGGGAAGTTGGAATAATTATGCCCATTAGACACTCAACTTGGGTGTCCAACCTTGTTCCAGTTAGAAAGAAGAATGGTGACATCAAACTTTGTGTGGACTTTAGAAATCTGAATGTATCTTCTTTGAAGGACAATTATCCATTGCCAAACATGGAAGCCATGTTGCAGAAGGTGATTGGCTGTGAACTTTTATCCATGATGGATGGATTTTCGGGGTACAATCAAGTGAAAGTAAAAAAATTAGAACAGTTCAAAATTGCCTTCACCACTCCATGGGGAACCTATGTATATCTGAGAATGCCATTCAGACTGACAAATGTAGGTGCCACATTTCAAAGGGCAATGGATGTTGCTTTTGCAGGATTAATTGATTCAATCCTAGTTGTATATCAGGATGACTTGACAGCTTATTCAAAAAAGGAAGAGCAACACTGTATGCACATAGAACAAATTTTTATTAGAGCATTGGAATACGGCATCTCCCTCAACCCAAAGAAGTGTACTTTTGGGGTAGTGGAAGGAAAATTGCTTGGTCATATTGTTTCCAAGGATGGAGTCAGGATTGACCCTGAAAGGGTGGCTACAATTGATAAAATTTAGATCCCTAGAACAGTGAAAGGTGTTCAGTCCTTCTTTGGGCAGATTAATTTTGTTAGGAGATTTGTTCCTAACTTTGCAGACTACAAAAGATATCTCTAAGATGTTGAAGAAAGGTGCAACTGTCAAATGGGAAGATGAAGCAACTAAATCATTTCAGAATATAAAAGAGGCTATAAAGGTGGCTCCTGTACTAAAGTCTCCTAATTTTTCTAAGCCATTTCAACTGTTCTCATTTGCTTCTTTTCATACTATTGTTGCATGCTTACTACAGAAGAATGGAGAAGGTTTCGAACAACCTATAGCTTTCTTTAGCAGGTCATTGTAGGCTATTGAATTGAAGCATGACATCATGGAGAAACAAGCATATGCACTGGTTAGAGCAGTCAAAAGTTTCAGGCTATATTTGGTAAGCTCTCAGGTAGTTGCATATATGCCTCATGTAGCAATCAAAGATATCTTTACTCAGCAGGAGGTAACTGGAAGGAGATGTAGATGGATAAATAAATTGCAAGAGTTCAATATTGAAATACAGATCACAAAATTGGTAAGAGGACAAGGTTTGGAAAAACTGATGACAGTCAAATCTAGAGGCATGCCAAGTGAACATGGTGCATAATCAAGTTATAAATATGTCACAATCTGAGTGGTATAAGGACATAGTACATTATTTATAGAATTTGAATTGTCCTTTTCATCTCAGTGATAATCAGAAGAGGACCTTGAAGCTACGTGCTGTTAAATACATCATTGTTCAAGGAGAGCTATATTGGAAAAACCCTAGTAGTGTATTACTCAGATGTGTGAATGAGGATCAGGCTAAGGATATTCTAAATGACATGTACAATGGAGTGTGTGGTGGACACTATGCTACCCAAACAACAGCCCACAAAATTCTTAGAGTAGGGTATTGGTGGCCAACTCTCTTCTTAGACGCACACAAAATGGTAAGAAAATGTGAGTCTTGCCAAAGGTTCTCAAGAAAGCTAAGGTATGAAGGTGCATTGCGCCTTAGGACTATAACTGTAGAAGCCCCATTTCAGTAATGGAGAATTAATTTTATAGGGAAAATTTTAGAAAAATCAAGTGGAGGACACAGTTGGATTTTGGTTGCTACTGACTACTTCACTAAATGGATTGAAGCCATTCCAACTAAAAAGGCTATGAGTAAAGTGGTGATGAATTTTATTCTAGAAAATATTATCATCAGATTTAGAGTTCCAGCCAAATTGGTCACAGATAATGCAATGTGCTTCAGGTCTGGTGAGTTTATTATTTTTGCAGCAATTACAGAATTGATTTGTCTCATACATCACCATATCATCCACAAGGGAATGGTCAAGTAGAGTCAAGCAACAAAAGTCTCATGAAAATCATCAAAAGGATGATAGATAAAAACAAAAGGTCTTGGGATTCAAAGCTAAAGTTGGCATTATGGGCTGAAAGGGTGACAGTAAAAAGAGTGATTGGAAGGTCACCTTATGAATTAGTATATGGTGCAGCAGCTAGATTGCCTGTTAACAACCTCTTGCCAGTTTATAAGTTCATCCAAGGGAACGATGAGGAGATTGGAGACCCAATGACTGAAAGAATAAATTAGCTGGTTGCACTAGATGAAATAAGAAGGGAAGCACATAAAACAAACATCAAGACACAACAAAAGGTGAAATATTTGTTTGATAGAAGGGCTACAGAGAGAAGGTTTCAGATAGGTGAACTGGTCCTTATGTGGAATGCAAAGAGCTAGGATAAGGGCAAACATAATAAATTTGAGCCCTTATGGACTGGCCCATACCAAATCGGCACTGTACATGGAGATGATTCTTATTTTCTCCAGGCCCTAAATGGTGAACTACTGGAGTTGCCCGTGCACGATAAATTCCTTAAAAAAATTTTCTCATAAATGAGTACCTTATGTGCACACTGTAAACTAGATGTAAATATTTTGTACATGCCTTGTATAGTCGGTTGTGTTTTGAGTTTTGGGTTTTGTCTGGTCTGCCCCGGAGTAGTCTGGTCCTCACTGCAATCTTGCGCCTGCACGTCCCCAATCAGAGCCTGTGTTAGTACTCATTTATATTTAGGGTTTTAGGTTCATACATTTACAGATTTTCCCATTCAAACCCTAAATTTCCTGAGTCATGGGGTTCTGCATTGTTCTGCCTATTCTGATGCTGGTTTTCTGTGGTGGGTTCCTGGTTATTAGGTTTCATCCTCGTGCTTTAGTGTTCATAGGTTGACTAGCCCCCATGTAATGTTTTACCGCCTTTTCCTATCGCACTCATGAAAAATGTTAAGTTTCTATTTGTGCAAGTGCAATTGTATGTTGGCGGGCTTGAAAAATCTCAATCGGCTTCCAAAAAAGGATAAAGAATTGAGTTATATGATTTTAAATGCATATCGGGTTGCATATACAAACAGGGAATCTTTCGCAAGATTCCTGGAATATTCTACGTTTGTATGTCGGGTTTGCTTGTATATCGGGCTTGTATGTTGGACATGCAAGTGAAATATGCAAAGAGTTGATATACATTCACTACAGTGGGATGGTCATCAGCAAGACAAAACTCATCGGTAGCCAAGCTTTTTCTCTCTCCGAAGGGCCGATGTACATTTGGTGGGGTCCGCTGTTGCATATATCCTAGGTTCGTTTGGCGTTTGGGTGCATTCCTCACATATTCCGTGAAAGATTCCCCGTTTGTATGTGAGTGGGTTTTGTATGTTTGTGTTTATATTTTTGACATACAAAGGTGCCAATATACTTTTGCTACAGTGTAGCCACGGAGATACAAGGGTGAATGTATATGCATTAAGCATTCAAGAATATGCAAATGAACAGATGCAAGGTGGACATAGCCAAGGAATTAATTGTACTTGCAAAATGTTTTGACGTCCGCCATTGTATATTTGGGATTGTATATTCTAAATATACAATCAAATGTGCAAGCCGATATACAATGAAGAAATATGCATTCTAGACCCAAAGGAGAAGTCAGATGCGGCAGATAAATTTTTGAGATCCGCCTTGTATGTATGAGGCATTTGTATATGCAGTTATACATTAAGATATGCAAGCAAAAGGACATACAACCCGGACGCGATGGAGGAATAAAATGCAGCGAATAATAATTTGAGGTCTACGGGTTGTATAAGGCGCTTGTATATGCCGATATACAAGCCGATGTGCAGTGAAAGGGATACAAGCCAGATTTGAACCGATTCTCAAATTGTTCTATAAAATTTGAGGTCCGACTTGTATATAAGGTGCTTGTATATGCTTTTGCATGTAGGAGGTGATAGGTGCAAAATGGGGAAGGTGAAAAGTTAGTGGTAGGAGTATGTAGTGCCTACGTGGCACAATATTACAGGTGGGCAACTTTTCAACATTTTTTGGAGCTGTTTGTTTCAGCGATGGAATTAAAATCGATGGCTATCTTTCAAGTTCGCAGCAGAGATAGTTTTTTTGTATCCGCGGCTGCATTTGGGTGGGAAAAATTCCAGAGGCTTACTGCTACTATGTCTTTAGGGGCTACGAGTAGTTGAGGCATTGATGGCGGATTTGCAGAGGATGGACGATAGAAAGGACAGGTCAACTACCTGATTAAAGATGAAAATCCTTGATTGGCGGTGCGGATCCCAATTCCACCTGCTCATACCTCTTTGTCTCTCCGCAGCATTGAATGTTTCTGAGCGCCATTCCTCATGCATTGAATCTGGCAGATTTTTGACTTGCCATGTAATTAATTTTGCTGGGCACACTTCACTGGTGGCTCTGTCTTGGCTATCTTGTGAGTTTATGAGTCTCATGTTGTATGTTTTTTTGCATAAATCTATTGATATCATGCTGATTTAAATGAGTAATGCTATATTGCATGTGTTCTGTTATCTATCTCCAAATTGAGTGTGTTCTTCTTACGAATCTAGGCATTTAAGGGGTGTTTATGATTCTAGAATATAGGTTTGCTATGTTGAATGCTTGATTTCTTACTTCTGCTCAAGGAGTAGATTAAATGTTTCAGATCAAGTGTTGGGAAGAAGACATTGCAATAGGGATATCAGTAAGTAGAGATAATAGGATACTCTATTTTGGGAAGTATCTGTAAGACAGGTACTAAAAATCCCCTTGATATCCAGTCTTTGGTATATGTTCATGCTGGCCATTCACATGTGTATGTCTATTGACTCCAAGCCCTAGATAGGCACCGATCCAGTCTTGTATTGAGGTTGCAACCCAAAGTCTCAGTTTTGCATCCAAACATAAAATCAAACTTAAACTTTAAATCAAACCAGTAGGACTTTAGAAGTAGTTTTAGGACCAAAATCCTCTGTCTCACAACTAAATATAGGCCCAAAGCTAGCCCCTTTGCACTTATTCCACAGTTTTGGTCTGCATAAAAGAGGATTTATCTGCTTTGTATCAACATCCAAGTAAGTTCATGTGCATATGTCATAGATGTTGAGTGGGGAATACCCCCCTTGGTTTTGCAGAGCCTAAAGAAGAAGAGGAGATATTTATAGAGTCTATCTCCTATACTGTTGGCCCCTGGCCCGGGAATCTTGTTGATCAATGATGGCTACTTTGTAGGGATAACTAGGAACAAGCATCCAGTCTGGGAAAATAAACAACATGACCTTTGACAAGGGAAACAACAATCTAGAGCAAGCATCTTATGAGAATTCTCCATCATCATCTACTCAAGTACCACTTCATGAGCCTACTTGTCCTATCTTAACCCCATCATGTGATCCAACATCCACTCATGACCCTATCAATGAACCGCCCAACACCTTGTCTAGTCATCCAAATCCATCATGTGATCCACAAGCCATCAAGCTTATTGAGGAATCTTCAACTCCAAGTCTAAGTCAAGAACCATCATGCCCTCATGTCAATGATCCTCAAGAACATGTCAAGACTATCCATGAGCCTATCAAGCTTATTGAAGAATCTCCTTTCATAAGTCCACATCAAGAGCCATCATGTCCTAACATTGTTGACCAAGAGCCCATCCAAGAGTCATCCCTTTTCTTGCAAGAAAATCAAGAGGTATGTCAAGAGCATAACCCAACACATGTGGAAACATCAAGCACTTGTCAAAATCAAGATCAAAGCACCTCTAAGTTTTATTCATCCAAGACCTATGTATGTTCTTTTATCAAGATATTATTTATGATCATAACCCTATTCATGAGAAAATGTATCCCATTCATAGCCAAATTATTCTTTTTTATGCTCACATTTATGATCAAGATTCTATATATGATCATGAAAACCATGGTGACCATCTTAGCTAAGCTCATGAAAACTATGATGAGCCTCCTAGCCAAACTTTACGCAATTCATGATCAAGAGCTTATCACTCGATCCCTCCATCCTCCATCTAGCCCTAATGTGCAAAAATTCACTTGTCATGATGAGACATGTGCCTCCCAAGCACCCATTGAAGATCAAACAAATACCCTGGATCATAATGAACACAAGCAAGATCTTAATGATCCCCCATCACCCACTATCAACCCTATTCTAAATCCACCATCATATGCTGCAGGTCTATCCACCTTTATCCATGAATGTTCCTCCCTAGGAACACAACTTTTGTCCTCCACTTCACCTTCTCCATCCAATAAGGAACTCATGTCTAGTTTTCCACTTGCACCGAGTCCTATTGTCGATCACATGTTCCAAAGAATTAACTATCAAGGTAAAGGCTTAGGCCCTCTTGAACAAGGAATTTTGGAGCCTATCCATGTCAAAGTCCCTCAATGCTCACATGGCCTTGGATATACACCCCAAGGTCAACAATCTAATGATGTTGGTACTTTCTCCATGCCTCCTAAGTCCACCACCTTCCATTGTAAACCCTATCATATACCTAAATCATATGTTGCCATTCCACCTCCATCATCTTACAAATGTCAAAAGCATGTGACCGTTCATTTTCCACCATCAACTTTGCCTCCACTTCTTCCAACTCCTAATATCCTTCCATTGAATCTACCTCCACTAATTCCAACACCTTATGCTTCCATCCATAAATCCTCTAAAAATCCCAATCATGGCCAACAAATGCATACATCATGTAAACATAAAGATTTCGCTCATTCCACCCATCCCATGGGATTCCAAAATAAAAATTTGGATGCCTCTACCTATAAAGTAAAAAATCCTAAGGGTCCTCATGCATTAGGACACAAAAGCAAAGAATCAAAGAAAAACCCATCCCTGAAGCTGCATACACCCACACACTTGAAAAAGGTGTGGGTCCCCAAGCAACAAGTAATTGCCTCAAAAGTTGCACAAAAGTTGCATATATCCAAACCCATACATCCACAAACAAATTCAATATGGGTTCCTAAGCAAAAAGCCATCAAGTGAAATGAGGCATCCACCTCTCACGAATCCCAATCCTCCACTTCCATCCAAAAATCGCATTCCATCCAAAAGTCTCAAATTCCTCCATCCCACATGAAAAGCAAAAATAATAAAAATACTAAGTCTATGTGGGTTCCTAAAGCACTACATCACCCATCTCCTAAGCGAACAACACCATTGCTTCCTACCCCACCATCCCATCACAAGCTTCAACGTTTATCATGGTGTGTGCAACCGTTGGTCATGGTTCCCTTCCATCCTACATCATTTCTACATACCTCCATCTCCCCACCTTTCATCCATTATCCCACATATCTTCCTCATCACTTCCCTATGGTCCATGCTTTTGCATAAGTTTTCCATCCATCTTCTATGCATAAATCCACATCATAATCCATATCATAATCCACCATCTACTTAATCCATCTCACTTTCATGCAATCCCCTACCAACATCTATGAGCACACTTGACATGGTCCTGTTGATCATGATGTTAGTCATAAACAAACATAGAATAAAAGTGACACATCAACTTTTACTCATCTTGAAAGATACGATGAATTCAAAGAATTCATGATCCCAAGTCTCCATGGATTAGTTCTTAATCAACTGACATTACTCAGTAGTTGATGTGCATTGTTATTTTCCATTCAGGGGCCTTACGTTTGATCATCAGTAGGATTCTGTTTCTGTAAAGATGCTACACAGAAGGTTATTCTACATAGTATATTTCTTCAAATGATATGTCTGCATTTAAATCTTTGCATGATATTTATCAATTTTACATTCTTTAACTTCAAATATGCTATAAATGTTCAGTTCTCTACGAGATATCTACATATTTCATATAATTTGCTTTTGATTATCCATTATTTGCAATTGTGATGGTGAATGGTTCTAAAATTAAAAGAAATGTAAACAAATACTTCAAATTATGATGAATCTTCAGTTATTGAGCCACATACACACTTGATACAGTCATGAGAAAGAAGAAATCAAACCATATTTTCACCAGGATGTTCCACAGCTAGATACAAATGATGCAAAATTCAAAGCATGAGGAATGAAAACAATATATGGAGACTGATGAGCACTCCAAGGGACACAGCAAATCAAAGCATATATTAAGAATTCAGACACAAATTACTCAAAATTTACAATGATTTGTAATCAAACAGGTCTTCTTTTTCATTAAGTATGTGAAAATATGTATGCTTACAATAACTTTGAAATAGGCCCTGAATATTTCAGCAAACAAATTTCAATTAAGCTTCCAATCCTCAAAACAAAGCATCCCTGCACCTTTTATAGAACAAGGTGAGGGAGCAGTTACACATGATCTACGATCAAGATTTATCTATTAAGATCTATGGTGAATATTCATCTTTGACTTAGTTATATGTATCTTGTGGCACAGGTTGCCAGCTGGCAACCATCTAGGTAGCTTATTTTCTGCTAAGTACCTGATGCAAATATTTTCTTTTGTTGTGTATCTTCATCTTCATGATCATCATGATCATCTCTTTCTGTGTCTTCATCATCTTGATGAATGTTACTTTGCATATGGGCCTGCATGATTGTCCAGACATTTTCATATGCCCCCACCACTCGTTCAACTTCTCTGCCATCCTGAGGTTTTGCTTTGGCAATGGCATGCTTGTGGGCCTGATATTTGTCTCAAAGAGCCTCCAATTTGCTCCTCCTGCTACTTGATGTTTCATTGTAATTTTCTATCCTGACCTTTATTCTCATGGTCTTATCCATGGCTTCCTCCGTTAGGTGGTTAAGAGGATCATCAACTATCAGCTGGAAATTATTATACAAAGCCTTTATAGCAAAACCTGCATCCTGATTCTCGATCTTTCCTTCTACTATCCCTTCTAGGACCTCCAGGATCTCTACTTCAAATGACATCATGTCATACAACTTCATGCTGATGTCTCTTAACTTGCTATTGCATCTCTTTAATATATCACACTCAAATTTGATATCCTTATACCAGATATCTACCAACATGGAGGTATTACTATCCAACACCTACTTGTTTATAAGGACTTGAGGGTATATCCTCCTTATTTCATTCAAAGTACTCAAGGTTTTCTCTAATTGGAATGACCTTCTTCCAGCTTCCATTTGTAATTTATCTACCTTCCTTCTGGAGACACTCAGAGAATTCCACCTCTATAGAGAGGCCTTCACTACTTCTTCAGCTTCGCTGAATGTGGATGCCATCCACTTTCTCATTATTACTGATTCATGCTTCATAAGGTCCAGCTTATTGACCTCTTCCTGAGAAATTGCAATCAATGGGACTGCCTCTAAATTTGAAGTATCATCAGGGTTAATTAACCCTTTTATGTAGGCATGCAGCTGAGCAATGTGCTCTTTATGCTTCTTATTCTTCTCCTTCTCTCTCTTTACCCTTTGGGTTAAATAATCTATTATGTCTTTCCTCTCTTGACCTTCTTGGTCTTCATTGGCAAACCCTAAATCCACTATGGTAATCTGGAATTCTTCCAGAGTGATCTTGCCCTTTTCTTTCTCAACGATAGGGAGTGCTACCTGAGCAATCCTTCTGCCCGTAGTAGGATCTCTTCTTATGGCCGAGGTTAACTTGGCCTTCCTCTTCGGATTTATGATGGTCTCTGAGAATAGTGTTGACACATCGAACTCTTGAACTTCAAACCCTGATTCCATATCTATTTCTTTCTCAAGCCATGGAGGAACTTGGTCTCCAGATCTTCGTCATCCACCATCATCATCATGATCACCCTATTCTCTAGTAACTGTATCAGTTTTTGATGGAGATGGTGACTTCCTTATTTCTTCCTCATGATGTTCTTCATGAGGGTGATCTTGGGGTACTTCCTCCTGCTGAGGAACTTCTTCTTGTGGTGGAGGATCTTTCGATGTATCCATATGATGATCCTGCACCTGGTCTTGTACTTTATCCATTTTTGTTTCATCTCCTTTGGTAATTTCCTCATCATGAAGCACATTTGTATCTGTGGATGAAATGGTATCAGTCTTAGGTGCATCTACCTGATCTTGCATCACATTATGCTCCGCACCCGTAGTATCTACCTCTTGAGTTTTTAGGTCCTCCTGACCTGATGTATCTTTTTCACCAGAGGCCTCTTGAGTCTGGGGTACTTCTTCACTTAATATGGCCTTCTCATTCCCACCCTTCTTTTAGACTTCTACAATCTTGGGCTCATCAAATACCTCTTGTTGTTGGCCCATACCTAGAGTGTTACTCTCCAATTCTGTCACCTTGACTTCTTCAATATTTGTTGTTCTCTCAGGTGCACTTGCTGGGTGTTGAGGACTTGCATCCTCCCTGTGTGTTAGGTCAATTACTGCAGAGCTGGTCACCTAATCAACCAATTTGTCAATCCCTATTTGTTGTGCAATCCTTTCTGGGCTCTTTTCTTTTTCCTATTCCACTCGCTTTAGTTCTTCTAACACATCCACCTGCACTGATGGAGTTCCTTGTGGAGTTACCTGGGTATTAGCAGCAAGAGTTTCCATTTGTAGAGAGGTTACATCTTTTACTACCTCATGATCAGATAAGTCAATTGTCTCCTCCAGTGAGACAAGACTACTTTGAATTGGCCTAGAGGCTTCTTTCATTTGTTCTTCAGCTTGTTCAGTCTTGAACTGAACAATGGTGGGAAGTGGCATATTGTGTTACAATTCTTTTCTGAAGACTTCACCACCAGCTCCCCTCAATACTATGGGGTCACGTTTTATTTCACCTCTCATTGAGGTTCTTGGTTTCTTAGGTGTGGATGCCATCACTTGAGATACTTTTCTTTTTCTAATGAGGGGCATAGGGTCTTCTTCTTCAGGATCTTCATCAAGAGGAACGTCCCCTTCCATTTGCTTTTGTGATGCTTGACCCTCATATATTTCAGCAGCTTCCACAATTGGCCTTTGGATCTTTTTAGCTTTCTATTTATCTATAGGAGGCTATGCTAATGAGGCTGACGCCTGTCCTGATGCGGATGCATCTTTAGCTGCTATAATCATTCTTTCAACTATTACCCCTTTAGGTTCATTATCAGTTTTCTTACCTCTAGGGGGTTTCTTGCTTTGTTCTTGAGGCGGCATCCTTTCTCCTTTAGATTTCCTCTTTTCTAACAGAAAGTCATCATATTCACTATCAGGAATCTCCTGCCTCTTCTTCTTATTGTCAACTGTAAGGGCTACACCCTTCTTCTTTAGTGTATTTATTTGTTCATCTACCCAAGACTGGGTTAACTGTAGCATCCTACCTGTAAATTGATCTAATGAAATATCCTCAGGCTATGTAAGATCAGGCGCTGAGATTGTGTCATTATATATCTTCTTTTCTTCATATTCATCTGCTATTATTTTCCCATCATCCCTTTTTAATTGTACTGGCACTGGAATACAATCAAATGTCCTAATCTGGTTGAGTTAACCTCTGGTATTTTCTTCTTCTAGCTTCGGCTTCATCCTCATAATCTGTCCAAAAATCTTCCAAGTGCCTCTGATGGATGGGCTTCCCCATGATTTTCTGCATCCTCCCATATGGGTCATATGATCTTGCCCATGGAAATGGCTATAATTTCATCATGTCCAGACCAGTTATGACCTTCTTGATGTTTTCTGAGTCCTGGCACATGTACCAACCCATTGTTACTGGAAACAATACTGGTGGAATATTATTATTTTCTTTATAAGCATCCAATATCGTGGATATCTGTCTCATGAACTCCATCAGAACAACTGCATTAGTGGGATATCTTGGGAGCATGAGGGGTTGTCCTGCAAAACCCTCTATTTTGATGTAAGAAAAAGTGGTATATTGTATAAACCAGGCACCATGCCTGTATATGACTTCTTGAGCCTCCATGCTCAGTCTTTTAGTCCTATCTTCTTCCATTGTCCTTACTAGATGCATAGAAAATGCATCATTCACCAATTTGTAATCTTGAAGATAATTTTGTCTCTATAATTAGGGATAATGATCCCATATGTGTGCATCATTTATATTGCCACCGATCTTTCCTACTATGGTAAGTGCATTGAATATACCTTTGTAAGCACATGAGTACACCACATATGAAGTCATATAGAATGAACACTCCAGGCCCCCTAGGTTCATGAGCTATTCATCCAAAGCATCACTTATCATTTTAGCCCATAATGGCTTGTTGTTTGTATAAAGACACATCAGGATAACCCCATACATCCAATCTTTGAAACTTCCAGCATCAGGTTGGCCTGTCACTCTGCTGAGTAGGGCTATCATATATTGGTACTCATCATCCAAATCAAACTTATACATATGCACTGGCAATTTGGCAGCGGCAGGGTAAGGACTATTTTTTGCCCTCCATTGATACATTCTCTTTCTAGCGGTTTTCTTGTTATTCTCATACTCAACTTTCAATTTCTTCAAATCCATGCTGACAACCTTCTTTCCCAATGGCAAACTAAAAGTAGTTGCAATCCCCTTGATGGACAGATCCGCATAAACCCGACCATATTTCTGTATTCTCCTCATCTGTGGGTTGTAGTTTCTGGCACATTCAATAATTAACTCTGGAGCTTCCATAGAATAAGGAAATCTGGTTGTAGACCATATACCTGACACAAAAACGGCGTCCAACAGGGTGTTATTCTTGTCATCACCCATTCTAGATGACCATGCAACCAGATCTGTGTTTCCCTAGTGCGTATCTGCAATGATGCTATATTTGAACCGTACACCTTCAGGCTGAGCGAACATCGGTTTAAGAAATTCAACTTCAGACTTGCTCAACCTCTTGTCTGCCATGATTTCCTGCAATAAACAAGACCAGTCTTACCATACAATACTTCACATACATGCACACAACATTATATTTCACTGCATGATGCACATTATATTCATTAATCATCACTTCATCATAATATGTGTCACATATAACTTCAAACCAGTGAAAAGCACACTACCTGGACATGCAGAAAATGACAGCAGGAGGGTTTTAATTACTTACTTGATAATGCTTATCTCCTTGATTATGCTGATGATTAAATACAAGAGATTCAGATACCAGCGATAATCACGTGTCCTGTTCTGCTATAAGCTGTGCGTGTCCGCAGGTAGGTCGTATGAGGGTTTGAAGGCTCTGCTCTCTGTAAAACTATTTTACCGCAATGGTGAATGTAAAAATGACTATGAATTCACATTAAATCTCGTTCTTTGGGTAAATTAGGGCAAATTAGGGAAAATTTGATTATAACCATTGATCTTCTGTCATAAATCTACAGGCATTGCCAGGTGTTTAGATCGTGTTAGCAATCGGCTAGAGTCCACCTACTATATTTATGGCATTAAATGCTACGCGGCAAGAGGAGCGAGGTGATCTTTGGAAGATCGGGTGATCTTCGAAATATCAGGTGATGTTCAAAATATGACCCCCTAGGTGTAATATGATCATCCTCCCTTGGCGGGAAAACTTATACGAAAACATCGGGTGATGTTGAGAATATCAGGGGATATTCAAACATTGGGTCATGTTTGAAATGTCGGGTGTTGCTTGGAATATGACCCTCTGAAACTAAGGTGACCTTTTCTTGAAATATCAGGATGACGTCATCAGGATAATGACTTGATTTATCATTGTAACACTATGACGTCATCGTCATGTTTTGTAAAAGGGTCAACGTTGGAAATATACCTCCGTGAGGTAAAAAGGATGATGGCGTCATCACAAGGGTGATTTTCTTGTCTATCGGGATTGGATAACGTCATCGGCATATTGGCTATCGGGTGATATTCTGCGAAAGGGTGATATTTGAAATATCGGGTGATGTTCTGAATATCGGGTGATATTTGAAATATGACCCCCGTAAAATATATATACGGTTTGACGAGTAAATACCACTATCACTTAAAATTGACGTCTGGAGTTTTGCGGACTGCATGATTATCAGGTGATAAAATTGGATCGGGGTGATCTTTCATAAGATGACTGATGTTAAGAAATATGATCCCCCCTCAGAATATCAGGTTTGACCAGGACTTTGACTTGTCATAACTTTCGTTCCTTGATGAATATCAGGGTGATCTAAAAGGCAAACCTGCATGGAATTTTGTACTCTTTCCAACCATGAGGTTAAAAACATGAAACATTAACTTTGATAAACTGACCTCATCATGATGACTTACCCAGCCCCCCTTATGCAGGATCACCTGCATGACTTATTTTACCAGACCGCCAGCAAGCAGAAAACATAATCCAAGCCAAGCAAAAAGTTGGGTCCCTGTTTTGTCAAGTCAAAATGGGGCGTGTTGTGTAACCACACAACTTGCCACCAAAGAAAACAACAAAATTCCAATGATTCAAGTGAGGTAAACACATTTATATATAGTATTCTAACTCTTTCTAAATATAAGCATCATAATCTTTTTGTATGACAAATTTTCATCATGGCAATAATGCTAAGAAAGGATCAGGTGTGTGCAAATGATTAATTATCCTCATCTTGAAAGCAAGTTTAAAACATGAGTAACTGGTGTTAAGCTACATAGTTGGAGATCATCCCTCATAGCCAACCTGGATAGAGCCTTGCTGCTAGCAGGCATCCATAGCCCCGGCAAGGTTATCTATACAATCCCCCTAAGTAGAGCCCCACTGCCAGCAGGCATCTATAACCCCGGTAGAGTTACTTAGATGGCCTAATTTTATTATATTTTTAGATTTTTTAACATTTATACTTTATATATCTGATGTCATCATGAAAGCTTCAGTGTGCAAGGTATGGTCACTTGCTAATTTAGGTTTGAGATTGTATTGGTAGCAAGGGAGTCCCTTTAGATTTTTCACTTAACACCTATACTTGTGTGTTCAACAAACCCAAGGCTGTTAGGTTGGTCAGTGTGAAAGGATCACTTTGGTCAAGAAAAGGCACCTTGATGAAAAAATATCACAGACCTGGTCACAAGTACTTTCTCAGAAGGAGTCATAACCTATATATAAATTTGTTCTCATCAATTGAATCCTAACAATTTTGTTACTTTCTGTGGTGATGAGCTGCATCATCCTGACTAACCAAAACAAAAAAACTCAACAAGCAAACACAACAAAAACACAAAACAAAACTATACAAACAACTATACAAATATACACTATGGTACACATGACTGACATGAAGCTATTTTAGACTTGGAAATAATGTTTGAGGAACTGTCCATTAACTGGTAATGGAACATCCTCACTTGTCAAGTTTTTAAGCCTGAAGTTGTTGTCTTCTAATGTCTCAGAAATTTGGAAGGGACCTATCCATAATTTGTCAAACTTACCATGGTCTCCTTTCCTCTCATGTGCTTTGTCCCACATCAGGACTAAATCTGATATCCTTAAGGCTTTAACCCTAGCTCTTTTGTCAAACCAGCGTTTGACAACAACCTGATGTTTGGCAAATTGATCAATTGCCTGACTTCTTTTCTCTTCCAGGTGCATCAACTGAAGCAACCTGACTTCTTGCTTATTGTCTATGCCGATGTACTCTTGTGCAAACTGCAGTGTAGGAATCTTTAGGTTTACAGGGAGGATGGGATCCACCCCATATACTAAGTGATAAGGTGAGTTTCCTAATGCAGTCTTATTCCTAGTTCTGTCTACCCACAAGGCATATTTCAGAAGGGTATTCCACTCCCTAGGGTTCTTGTCTACTAACTTTTTTATGATGTTCAACAAATTTTTATTGGTGGATTCTGCTAATCCATTCCCTTGGGGATAATAGTTGGAGGAAAACTTCAGTATAATCCCCTAATCAAAAGCCTAGCTTGACATTTTTGTTGAAGCAAAAGCAGAGCCATTATCACTTACCAGAGCATAGGTAACCCCATACCTGGTGACAATATTATTTTCCATAAATCTGATGACATCTTTAGCATTGCAGGTTTTGGTGCTGACAGCCTCGGTCCACCTAGTACAATAGTCAGTAATCGTTAAGACATACCTGTGGCCTGATGATGATGGAGGATTGATTGGTCTAATAAAGTCCATGCCCCATTGTGCAAATGGGCGCATCTCCATCACTGGCTACAAGGGTTGAGCAACATATCTTTCTCTATTAGCAGCAACCTGACATACATGACAGCACTTAATATGCTCAGCAGTATCCTTAAAAATGGTAGGCCAGTAGTATCCTGCCCTGAGGATAGCATGAGTAGTGGCCAAGGATGACCCATGGGCTGCTCCAAACTTGTCATGTAGCTCTGATAACACTCTTTCTATTTCTGGCCTCTCTAGGCATCTTAGATATATTCCCTCATAATTTTTCTTAAAAAGGCTTCCCCCTTTCATCATATATTTCTGTTATCTTATTTTTAGGGCTCTCCTTTGTGAAGCCTGTAGTCTTGGAGGACATCTTCTAGTAATCAGGATGTGCCTGATGTCTGAGTACCATTCTTCATTATCCTTAGTATTGATTACATACTGCTGACTCATGATATTGGGGTCAATCTCTAATATCATCTAGCTTAAAGCCTGTCCTCTCACTAGCTTCATGGGTGTAATTTCCATGTCATATTCTTGTAGGACAGTGATCCACTTAGCCTTTTTTTCACCTGACTTGCTCTGCATTAAGAGCATCTTCACTGCTACAAAGGTACCACAGCAATAACTTTACTTCTCAATATATAGTGCCTGAACTTCTTTACTGCTCTAACCAAGGCAAGTGCCTACCTTTCAACATCCATGTATCTTAGTTCAGCATCTTTGAAAGGGCAGCTCATGAAGGCTATGGGCTTCTCTTCTTTCTCTTCATTTCTTGTGTTAGCACTGCTGCAGAGGTATGCTTTGAAGCAAATGAATAAATGTAGAAGTCCCTGGTGTAGTCTGGACTGATCAGGACTGGAGCATCAGATATAGCTTTTTTTATGTCTTCAAAAGCTGCTCTAGCCTCCGGTGTCCACTCAATGTTTGCATCCTTATTGAGCATGGCATTTAAAGGTCTAACTATTTCAGCAAATCCAGTGATAAACTTCCTAACAAAATTAATCTTACCAAAGTAAGATTTAAGCTCCTTTTTGCTTCCAGGAAGTTGTATTTTCATAATGGACTCCACCCTGTTAGGATCAATGATAATCCCATTTTCAGTTATTAGGTGGCCTAGTAATTTTCCTATTGTTACCCCAAATATGCATTTCTTGGGGTTTAGGGATATCCCATATTGCTCACATTTTTTAAGCACATTTCTGAGATCCTCTACATGGTTTCCTCTTTCTTTAGAGAACACTGTTAAGTCATCCATGTATATGACTATACATTTTCCTATTAAGCCTTTGAAGGCTATGTCCATTGCTCGCTGGAATGTAGCTCCAACATTAATTAGGCCAAATAGCATGCGCCTGTAAGCGAATATCCCCCACTTTGTGGTGAAGGCAGTTTTCAGTCTGTCTATCTTATCCACCATTACCTGGTTGTAGCCTGAGAAACCATCTAGAAATGACATCATTTTGGCACCGTTTACAATCTGCAGAACTTCATCTAGGGAAGGCAAAGGATAATTATCCTTCTTAGACACTCTGTTCAAGTTCCTGAAGTCTACACATAGTCTGATGTCTCCATTCTTTTTTCTTACTGGAACCAAATTGGCTACCAGGTGGAGTGTCTCATAGGAAATATGATCCTAGCATTTAACAGTGTCTTAACTTCCTCAAAGATAATAGGTTCCAGCAAAGCGTTGACAGGCCTTTGCTTCTATCTGAAAGGCTTGGCATCTGGCTTGAGGAGTATGGTGTGTGTGATGAATGATGTGTCATATGTCTTTAGCTCATCATAAGTCCAGGCAATGACATTGATGTAATCCTTGAGAGCCTGTGTAATTCCTTCTAATTATTCTTCTGTGCAAACCTTTCCTATCAAGACATTCTTCTTTTCATGATTTTGTCCAATGTTAACCTGGGAATATTGTCCTCCATCAGCTTTTGGAAGATCTTTCTGCTTTAACATGTTATCTAGATCAAAAGCTCTCTCTAGCTTAATCATTCCCTTTGGAATCTTATTGCTGGGCAATTCCAAAATTTCTTCCTCTTCCCATACATGATCTTCTGTATTATTTTCATCTATGATCTGAGCATCAAATATATCTTTGTTGGAGATGAAGTCTAGGATATGTTGATCATCATCAAACACTTGGAGATTAGTAACATTATTAGGCACAGAAGGTACTGATACTAGCTCTACTGAAAATCTTTTTAAACCAGAAATAGATAGAGGCTCCAATGTACTGGCAGCCTGGGCTAAAGCATCTGCCCTATGATTCTGTTCTCTGGGTACGTGGGTGATATTGAATGCATCAAAATATTCTATTAGGTCCCACACCCTGTGTCTGTAATTAGATAGCCTTTTGTAATTGCAGAAGTAAATTCCTCTCACCTGTCTCACTACTAATTTTGAGTCCCCATAGGCATGCAGAATTTTTACTTTCTTCTTAAGGGAAAATAGTATCCCATGAATCAGAGCCTCATACTCTGTTACATTGTTGGTGCATGAGAACTGTAGTCTGTACGCTGCTAAGTAGGATTTTCCTGATGGATCGATGAGGTCTATCCCTACTCCAGCCCCTTGTTTGGACTTGGATCCATCAAATCTAAGGATCCACGGTTTGTCTTCAATCGAAGGCTTATTTGAACTTTCTTTCTTCTTTGCAGCTCTGGTAGCTACGCCACTTGATATCCATTTTAACTTAGGCATTTCAGCCTTTTCAGGCTTCACCTTTTCTTTCTTCTGTGAAGCTGATGCCTCTTCTTTCCTTTTATCATTAGGAGGATGATCTTTTGGATTAGGTGGTGTTTGTCTTTTTAGAAGATGTAAACACAAAGAGCAAGCAGTGTCTGAGTGAGGTGTTTCATGTAACCTGCACCAGTTTTCAATCAAGGCATCTTGTGGAGACCTCTGCTGTTGTGTCATCTTCTGGATCTCTTCGTTTAGGAACTCTTCAAATTTAGACAGATTACTACCTCTGTCTTCATCAGATAATCCATAATCTGATTCCATCAAACAATCACTCCCTGGGGTGATTTTCTTTTTTCTCTTAACATTACTCTGGTTGCATACCAACAACTCTTCTGTCATTTGAACACAATTTTCATCCTATTGTGTGACTTCTCCTGTTCCTACAGGAAATAAACAACAGTCAGCATCACTATCATTATCACTCTCTGAAGAACTTGCCTCTGATGTTGATGATGATGATGTTGATGCATCACTGAACGCTTGCTCTAACTCCAGCATATCTATGCATGCTTCACAGGTCCTTTCAGAATGTGACTCATTATGCAACCTGGACCAACCGTCCATTAGAATATTAGTAGCAGGTTTAATAATTGACATCATTTTACCTATTTAGACAAATGTATTTCAAAATTCTTGAAATGGTCTACCTTGTTGTCATTCTCGGGATTACTATCAGGCTCTACAACTATTTCATCACCTAGAGGATCATCATCATGATGATGCAAGTCATACATCAGGATCTCCTCTATCCTCACAGTCTGAGGTCTTATGGAGTAAACTCCAGGTTCTACATCTATGTAAATGATCTCGTTAGTCTTGTTGTATTTGGTGATCATGTGCTTCATTCTTGGTTCAGTATCGATTCTTATCTAGTTCGGTATCCCTTTCCAGTGTAACCACATGTGACTGAAATCTATGGACATGTATTCGTTGAGGGTTTTAGACCAGTCCCTGCTAAGTAGCATCCCATAGGTATCAGGTATATCAACTACCTGAATATCTATGTAATATTGGATTCTAGGATCAGATGCAAGCTGTATGTGAATGTGAGTTAGCTCTCCCACTACACTTACTTCTATTTTGTCCAATTGAGTCACTTTCTTCAAAGATTTAGAAGGATGCAACCCTAAGGCATTGCATATAGATAGGGGCATCACATTGGTAGATGCTAATGAGTCTACTAAACAGTTGTGCAGGTTTTTGCTGAACATCCTTATGGTGAGGAGGAATGGAGGCAACTCACTTTTATCTCTGTATAAAGTCATGTGGGAAGTCTCTATAGCTTGAACAGTAGTTGGCATCTTATGTTTAACATTAGGATCTCTAACAGCGTGATCCTTACTACCGGACTGACTTGAGGTATGATTATCTTCTTTAGAAGCAGGATCATCTAGTGATTTCATAAACGCTTTCTTGATGGCAGGAGTTTTGAGCAACTCTGACAAAGATAGACTAATTTTGGTCTTCTTCATTTCATCAGCCAGATATGTGACTAGCTTGTCAGATTCATGAGGCAGATTGGTAGTTTTTGGCACATTATTCTGGGGTGTTAAATACTGAGCATTCACATTAGGAAAACCAGGATTATTACTTGCCTTAGGATCAGGAGGTGTATTAAAATTATTCGGAGGCAAGGAAGAGGTTAATGGACCAGTAGGTCTGTTGGCATTACTTCTCAGGTTATAGTTATGCTTACCCGGATATTGCTGTTGGTATGTGTTAGTAATAATTTATGTTTGGGGTTTCAAGTGAGGCCTCTTCCCTAAAAATCTAAAAAAGTTCAATATTTTGGCCTCTGCAGATGTGAAAATGCAAGAAATCAAATTGGTGCGGGTCAAAATATGCAGTGGCGGGTCAGGAATCTCCATCGGCCCCTAAAAAATGTTAAAAATGGGTCAAATGCATAAAAAATGCATATCGGGTCATTGCTTCGGGTCACAATTTTCAGTGTCTGTGAATGTTTCTAAGTGTGGCTGCGGGGGTCTCATTGTATCATGTACCGCAGGATCTGCCAAGTATCGAGCCCCAGTTTAAATCTGCACCTTTGTTTTTGCTTCCCGCGGAGTGTGCCACATGTCATCGGCGGAGGGTGTCCTTTAATGTTTCAACTCAAGCGCAAAGTGTGCCACGTGTCAGCTTCCACCGAAGTTTCAACATAGTTTCTTTTATGTTTCAAGGGTACCGCGGAAGGCACCACGTGGAAGCATCTGCCAATGTTTCTAAAAGACCCTAAAAGTTTCACAGCTTCTGCCAATGTTTCAAGGATCCTTAGTGTTTCTCAAAGGTAGCGCGGATGGTGACAAGTGGCAGCCTCCGCTTATGTTTCAGGAAAGTTTCAAAAAGTTTCTAAGTTGCTGCAGAAGCTGACAAGTGTCAGCTTCTGCGTAAGTTTCAATTTTGTTTCCTGCGATGGTAGTGAATGGTGGTGGGACCCTGCATTAAATATCAAGTGGGGCAGAGGATGCCAAGTGTTAGCTTCCGCCAGAGTGTTTTGAGGAAGGGTCTTTGAGTTTCAGGGACTGCGGAAGGCGTCACGTGGCGGCTTCTGCGGGAGTTTCACGGAGGGTCCTAATGTTTCAAAAGAAGGTCGCGGAGCTTGACAAGTGTCAGCTTCTACGGACTTGCCCCTGTTTCTCTTTTATGTTGGCTGCCATGACAGTTTGTGGGCCCCATTTTCAAAGTGCCTCAAGTTTCAGATGCTGCGGGTTGTGACAAGTGTCACGAGTGGAGGCCACTTCTGTCTATAGACACAGTTTTAATGGGCGCTGTGGAGCCCGACACATGGCTGCTTCCACATAGGTTTCCAAATTGTTTCCTAGTGTTTCTTAAGAGAGCGCAGAGCCTGCCATGTGTCTGTCTCCGCCAAGCTTCCGATGGAGGTTCATGAAAGGGTCTTAGTGTTTCAAGGGAGACCACGGGGGTTGCCACCTGTCCTGATTGTTGATACTGCGGAGGCTACCACGTGTCCTCCTTTTTTGTGAAAGGCAAATGAGCTACGAAAAAGTCAGTGGTAGAAATTTGGGGTGTCTACGTGGCACGTGTTTATTGGTGTCGACTCTGCAGCATGATTTAAGCCGTGAATCTTGGCGGGAAGAAAGGTTTTTAACAGCTACACTTAAACGATGAGTTTCTTCAGTTTCTTTATTTGTTTAACGGTGAAAGAGGGTCTGTATGACACGCAACTGTTGCATCCCGATGCTGCAAGCTGGTATGCCATTAATGGCAGGGTTGCACAGAGGTATGGGCTGAAAGGACTTGCCAGCTACTCGATTTAGATAGAAAATCATGACATGGCGATGCAGGTCAAAGTCTCACCTGCCCCTTCCTTCCTGTCTGTGCGGTTGCATTGAATGTTTCCGGCGCCCCTAGCAATGCATTGTATCTGGTCATATCTTTGGGGGGTTGCCCTACAATTAATGTAAGGAGGGTCCATCTTCCTGCTATTTAAGGAGGACTGTGTGACCCATTTTAGGTTGTTGAAGACCTGGGGCATTTTTATGTAAATAATGAAGAACAGGGCATGATCTTGGTTGTTTTTATCCCATTTTGGAGTTTATGAGTTGCAGCATGAGTGTATTTTGCACATATTTCAGTTTCAGTGTTGATTTATATGAAAAATGCTTATTACATGTGTCTATCTGCTTGTCTCCATTAGCTGCATGTTATTCTCCTTCTTTTGAATCTGGTTGCTAAGGGTTTCATAGATTCTAGGGTACAGGGTTCTGTATCGCATGTTTGATCTCTAACTTCCATTCAAGGAGTGGATTAAACTGTTTTAGGTCAATGCATGGAGAAGGTTGCATGTCAGCAGGGATATCTATAAGTAGAGGTAGTTAGATACCCATTCTTGGGTGATGTTTGTAAGGCAAGCTCAGTCCAGCCCCCTGAAACTTGAGTGAAAGTTGCAAACCATCTGTTGTATGCGTCTAGTTCACTCCTTGCCCAATGGATAGGCACCAGTCTGCTTCTGGATCAGTAGTTATGAGCCAAAACCCCTTGTCTTGCATCCAGGACATTATGTCCACCCATCTCATCACTTCCACCTGTTAGTTGTAGGAGTAGGATTAGGAACCCCCTGCATACTCTCATACCCAACCAGACACATATGTCCAAGAATGTTGCCAACCTTGTGATCTACCTGTTGGCAAGAGACACTATATGGATTCATGGTTGTTGTCATTGATGGCAACAAAGGTCATCCCACATATCCGCAAGTCATAATGTGTCTCTACCGGAAGTCAGAATAAAGAATGTTGTGGTCCGGTGAAGAAGAACAGAGCATGTGGCAAGGTCCGACAGATTGGTCCGGATCTCTCAGAGGAAGTGTCTTGGTGCAGTGCGGATTTGGGGAAGTCAAGAGGACTACCTTGAGTGGTATATTCCAAGGATTTAGCCTCCGGTGATGGACAAGGAAAAAGATATGAATGGTTGAGTACCGGATTTCTGAGAGACAGTGAAAACAGAGGAAGAACTGACTGGCAGAGTATCAGACTGCTTTCCGGATGTGTTACTGTTGATGACAGAGGTTGTGAAGGCATGAATCATGTTTGGCCGACATGATTAATGATATCTACAAGTATATGCTTGATCCGCATAGCTTGGTGAGGAAGGATTCAGCCGACAGAACAAAAGTTTGTAAGAAACTAGACTGTTCCGAATGCCGACTAGAAAGGTGATGAAATCACTTGTGCGGATATATATAAAGGATGGATTTAGTTGTGAAGGGTGTGTCGGTGTGGAGATATATGCGAAGAAGTCCAGATAAAGAGCAGAGGTAACAAAAAGGATCCGGTATGTGAAAGATAGCAGAATAAAGAACAGAGGAAAGATGAAGTGCAGCAGATCAGTGTACTGAGCCTAACCGGAACTGAACTTCAGCATATGCAGATGCTTCCAATCAGTTCAAGACTGTGATTCTCATCACTTTGTAGACAGTGTGTCTTCTTGTAGGCAGTGGGCCTCTTGTGAGCAGTGTGCTCGGGCAGTGAGCCCTAATTGGCAAGTGCCATCTTTGTAATTTCCTATTCTTCTAACAGAGAATAATTTTGGGTTAATCACCCCGTGGTTTTCTCCCTTAACAGGGTTTCCACGTCAAAAATACTGTGTCATGTGTTTCTTGTTTTATGGTTAATGTTTTATGTTTGATTTTATGCTGCATCAATTAAAAGGAAAGTTCAATAAGGGAAATAATTAGGATAACTGATTCACCCCCCCTCTCAGTTATCAACAATTGGTATCAGAGCTAAGTTCCTCCTAATAGAGCCTAACAGCTTGAGGAAGATCTGGGATTTCAAATGGATGCATATGGTTTAAGAGAGCAACTCAAGACTGCTCTTGAGGATCTTGAACAGTCAAATTCTGAAGTCAGTGAATTAAAGGAAAGACTCAAACAGGCTGATGAATTCATGAGAGAATTAAAAGACAAATTAAGTCTCTCTATGAAAAAGAGAAAGGAGCTGCTTCAACAGTTGGCAAGACAAAGTGAAGAAAGCAATACAAATGAAGAATTGACTGAGCAAACCAAGTTATGTGAAAAGTTATCAAAAGAAGTCATTATGTTAAGACATGAAATGGAATCAGGAACTATAAAGTTTACTCAAGAGATTGAAGAAAAAAGAAAGGCTGAAGACAATCTAAGACAATCTCTTAAAGAAAAATCAGAAGAATGCCACCAGATGGACAGGATTATCAGACATCTTGAATCTGATCTTGAAGATGCCAAAGATAATGAAGGAAAACTTGAGGATCAAATTGCCTCTCTCAAAAGAGACCTTCAAACAGCAAATGAATATAAAGAGAAATTCAAGATAAGTTCTGCTCAACTTGAAGTTCTTCTTGGAAGTCAAAAGAGGACAGATGACAAGTATGGTTTGGGATATGAGAAAGGAGAAAGCTCCGGATCCGGTCAGAAGAATCTTGGATCAGAAAATCCAAGAAGCAGGCCTAGAAGACCTCCGGTAAGACAGCCAAATGCTCAAAGATATCCATCCTTCAATGGATATTGCCACAGCTGCAACCACTTTGGTCACAAAGCTAATCAGTGCAGAATGAGAATGAATCAGATTAATTCATCCTTCTCCGGACAGTGCTTCAACTGCAAAAGGTATGGACACAAATCCCATGAATGCAGAAGTATGCAAGTAAACAAATCATTCAAAGGTAGATGCTTCACATGCAATAGAGTAGGTCATATGGCTAACCAATGCAGATCAAGAGGATATCAGTCAAATATGCAAAGAAATGTTATTTGCCAAATCTGCAATAGGTCCGGTCATAATGCTAAAGTTTGCAGAAACAAGAATCAGGACAAAAGAGGTCCGATGTATAATCAGAATCAAGACAAGGGTAAACAAAAGATGAATGCGGATGAGGTTAGGAATCAGATGAGCAAGATTTGGGTGAAGAAAAGTTCAGAGAATGTAGAGGTTGGATCCGCACCAGACTCTGGTGCTGATATTTCTTCCGGAAATTAAAAAGTGAGCTCAGGCTCAGGGGGAGACTCAAAGAAAATCTTGTTCCCCCAGCCAAACAAGTGGTGCCGGATGTGGCACAAGATGCGGATCAAAGGGTTTGTAGATATGAGTCTTGAGATACTTCAGTCAAGTTTTCAGAGGTCCGCATGGAGTTATGAAGAAGCTGTGATCGATCAAATAAGACCTGTTCAGGGAGATGCTCTGGTATGATAAAGGATTACAAAAAGGTTTGGAAAGATCCGGAAATGCACTATCTTGTTCTGCGGATTGGATAGAGTGTTTGGGATGATCTTGTAATATGTTACCTCGATTTACTCATGATTAAAAGATCCGGATGATATCCACAGATCAGGACTAATCCGGGATACTCCAAGCTATCCAGACAAGGCAAACCGGAATGATGTAGGTGAAGCATTTATTGCAGACAGATATTAGGGTTCGCGGAGCAATTTAAGGGATTTCTCAAAGGTCATTTGCTCATTCTGCACTCGAGAAGAAGTGAAAAGTGGAGCTCTGCAACAAGGTTCATCAAGCACACCAAGGATCCCCTGCCGAAGTTATTGCATAAAGAAATCAATCCAACCACTCCGTGCAAACCGAAGGCGCATAAGGTATTCTCCGTTTTTCATTACCTCACTGCAAATCTTTGAAGAATGGCTACTCCAAACATAGTTAAGATCTCTGATAGACCTCGCCCCTCATTCAAGAAACATCCCTACAAATCATTGGAGGTAGACCCACTAGGAGCCTTCTCTAGTGTTCCTCACGGAGTTTTACACACCGAAGACATTAGGGTTTACATACATGCAAACATTGAGGAATTTGGGGAATTCAAATTAAGAGACCTCTATCACAAGCAGCTGATTGACAATGCTTTTGAGCTTAAACCAGAGTATAAGGATATTCAGAAGAAACAATTTGAGCAATTTATTCATTTCCCCTGCTTTGAAGAAGATGAATGGGTCCGGTATGTACTGAGCAGGATGCATGACAACTTTCTATGGCTAGATAGACCCTGCAAGATCACAAAAGAGGCAATTAGAGCAGTAACTGGTCTATACTCTTCCGGAGGGGTACCTATCCTCAAATCTGTCAAGAACAACGTTGTAACTGAGGCCACCGGATCAAAATTTGACAAGAGGGCAATGACCATTGAAGATATTTCGGATCCGGATATCAAATATGCATCAATGATAATAGGATACAAGATCTATCACTCCAGCAGGGAGAATTCTGTATCCGGAACTGCAATATACACTGCTTATGAAATGTTAAGAAAGAATGCAGAATATGATCTCTGCGAACTACTGCTAAGACAATTAATGGAAAACATACAGAAAATCAAGAAGGATAAGAAGAATTCCTTTAAGTATGGTACTCTTATTGTATGTCTATTCTTCTACTTCATGAATGAGCTACCCGGAACAAGTGGATGGGTATGGCAGAATGACAAACCTGTTGCAGTCCAGATAAGAGACTATTTGCATGGACTTGGGGATGCAAAAGCGAGAAATACAGCTCTATGGGGATACTTCAAAAACTTTCAGAGCATGATGCAAGCAAGAGAGAGAATTCCCCAGTCTCTCATTGAGAAATACAAGGACTCAGTGTGCTTTATGGTTGACACTGATCAGTGCCTAATGGAGGCAGTGGAGCCAAGGACTGTCTGGATCATGCCCATGGGGTATGAAGTAGATGAACAGATAGTGGAGCTGCATGTTCAACACATGCTAAGTCAGCCCAAAGATCCTAAGGCAGAAAGGTTTGGAACCTTTGAGGAGCTGAGTGTAAAAATACATGTAGAACTCAGGGAACCTGAGATTAAAAGAAAGGTGAGAAAAGAAGTAGAGCACATTGCTCAAGGCTTAGGCATCTCAAAGGAGGCACTTGATGCCAGCCGGGAAAAGAGGAGGAAGGCCGAGGAAGAAGAGAAAAGTAAAGAAAGTGCTCCGGTTGGAGCTCCCACCCGGACCAGATCAACAAAGAGATCTGCACCTCCCTCAACCAAAAGTTCAAAACCGGAAGTCCAGGCATCCGGTAAGAGATCCAAGACAAAAGCCACAAGGGCTTATGGAAGCCAAAAGGATGAAGAGGAAACAGAATCAGATGAGGGAGTAAGAGAAGTAAAGAAACAGAAGAAGAAAGGATCCGGTAAGCCCTCCACAGGCCAAGACAAGGATGAAATGGCAGAGGTAACTGTTGAAAAGCCCACTCTGTCACTAGAGAGCATAATCAAGTCGGTCACGGTGGATGGAAACCTTCAACCAATGACTGAATCATATGATGACTTCAGTGAGGCCGACCAAAAGACTCTGCAGGAGGCCACAGTAAAATATCTTAACATATATAATAAGGCTTTCATTGAAATAATATCTCTTATTCCTAAAAGCCTAGAAAAGGAAATGGAAGTAAGAAAGAATAATGCTCATGCTAAAGATCTTGAGATCCGGGAGCAGATAGCTATTCAGCTATATCCTCAAATTGATCCCAAGACAATGAACATTATCTTCAAAGACTGCAAAGATGAGTTCAGAAGCAAAGCCAGGATGAATCAACTCATGCTTGGCGAGACTGACAAAGTGGCCCAAGAAACAGAAGAGATCCTCCGGAAGGCCTTCAAAAGGTTCAATCTTCCGGTTGTAGAGGATTTAGGTACAGAAATAGCTGAGGACTTGGGACCCTCTGCTCCAGAAGAAGTGGCCCATGAACAAACTAGCATCTCTCCTCCGGTTTCCCCTACAGTCTCCGGATCCAAAGAAGAAGAGCAATTACAGGAGAAGGAAGCAGTGGTGAAAGACAAAGAGGTTGACAGTTCTAAGACTGCAGAAGAAAAGAAACATCTGTCTCCGGCAAGAGATACTGCACAAACTGTTCAACAATTTTTGAGTAAAGAAACTTTAGAGATTGATGAACTGGAGCTTCTAAAAGGCCCATTTGATTTTGACTCTCTCTCTCCGGTACAAACAATGAAGATAGCTTCATTTGCAAATGCCAAGGCAAATGAAAAGCTCCTGAAGTCTCATATGGAAGACTGTGAGTTGATAGAGGCTGCTTCCGGAGTACTTGTAAAAATCATGCCATCAATCCAGATAGATCCGACAGCCTCCTCTTCCGGTAATCTAAAAACCTTAGTCAGCAGTGTTGATACACATTTTGATTCTCTAGAAAAATCAGCTGAAGAAAAGGTCCGGAAGGAATTTTTGGATAAAAGATTTTCAGAAATATTAGAATTAATCTCTAAGGATAGGAAGATTGTAAGCATTGGAATAAGGAGCTTAGAGAATGCTCTTAAGGATGGCGGTGACATCTACAAATTTTGTATATCCTAGTCAAAGGCAACAGCAGCATTTGACAAGAAAATAAAAGAGGAACAGGATAAGCTACAAAGCTTATCTCAAAGTTTTGATCCTCTCTCTTCCTCTATAATAAATCAAGAATGTCAGACTATTGCAGTCTTGAATGAAATAAAGAATCTTGAGAAGGAAAGGAAGAACATCACCAACCGGATGGGAGAACTTAGAAGGATTATAATCCCTAAGTTGGAAACCATGCATGAGGCCATCAGTGATGCTCAGACCACCGCCCAAACAAAAGATCCGACAGATCTCAAGCGGGCAGAAGCGTTTGCATTTTTGCTAAGTGGTCACATTTCCATTTTGGATAGAATGAAGCAAAGTTGGGCTACAGAAATGATCCAATTGCAGACATCCTTTGCAGACATTCTTCAATACATGTGAGTATGTAAATATGCGGCTATATAGAGAAAATTTTTGAAAATTTTGGTGTGCGGACCCTACCCTTTGCCATTGATGTCAAAGGGGGAGTGAGGAGCAGTGAAAAATGAGGAATCCAACTAAGGGGGAGTTCCAGAAATTGTATATAAAGACAGAGCATCAGCAAAGGGGGAGCATAGTGAAAACACTTAGTCATTTTTCACTAAGTGTTGCCATCAATGCCAAAGGGGGAGATTGTTGGTAAGAGACACTATATGGATTCATGGTTGTTGTCATTGATGGCAACAAAGGTCATCCCACATATCCGCAAGTCATAATGTGTCTCTACCGGAAGTCAGAATAAAGAATGTTGTGGTCCGGTGAAGAAGAACAGAGCATGTGGCAAGGTCCGACAGATTGGTCCGGATCTCTCAGAGGAAGTGTCTTGGTGCAGTGCGGATTTGGGGAAGTCAAGAGTGTTGATAACTGAGAGGGGGGGGTGAATCAGTTATCCTAATTATTTCCCTTATTGAACTTTTCTTTTAATTGATGTAGCATAAGATCAAACACAAAAACATTAACCATGAAATAAGAAACACATGACACAGTATTTTGACGTGGAAACCCTGTTAAGGGAGAAAACCACGGGGTGATTAACCCAAGAATTATTCTTTGTTAGAAGAATAGGAAATTACAAAAATGGCACTTGCCAATTAGGGCTCACTGCCCGAGCACATTGCTCACAAGAGGCCCACTGCCTACAAGAAGACACACTGTCTACAAAGTGATGAGAATCACAGTCTTGAACTGATTGGAAGCATCTGCATATGCTGGAGTTCAGTTCCGGTTAGGCTCAGTACACTGATCTGCTGCACTTCATCTTTCCTCTGTTCTTTATTCTGCTATCTTTCACATACCGGATCCTTTTTGCTACCTCTGCTCTTTCTCTGGACTTATTCGCATATCTCTCTACACTTTTACACACATTTCACAACTAAATCCATCCTCTATATATATCCCCACAAGTAATTTCATCACCTTTCTAGTCGGCATCCGGAACAGTCTAGTTTCTTACAAACTCTCATTCTGTCGGCTGAATCCTTCCTTACCAAGCAATGCGGATCAAGCATATACTTGTAGATATCATTAATCATGTCGGCCAAACATGATTCATGCCTTCACAACTTCTGTCATCAACAGTAACCCATCCGGAAAGCAGTCTGATACTCTGTCAGTCAGTTCTTCCTCTGTTTTCACTGTCTCTCAGGAATCCGGTACTCAACCATTCATATCTTTTTCCTTGTCCATCACCGGAGGCTAAATCCTTGGAATATACCACTAAAGGTAGTCCTCTTGACTTCCCCAAATCCGCACTGCACCAAGACACTTCCTCTGAGAGGTCCGGACCAATCTGTCGGACCTTGCCACATGCTCTGTTCTTCTTCACCGGACCACAACTTTCTTTATTCTGACTTCCGGTAGAGACACATCATGACTTGCGGATATGTGGGATGACCTTTGTTGCCATCAATGACAACAACCATGAATCCATATAGTGTCTCTTGCCAACAATCTCCCCCTTTGGCATTGATGGCAACACTTAGTGAAAAATGACTAAGTGTTTTCACTATGCTCCCCCTTTGCTGATGCTCTGTCTTTATATACAATTTCCGGAACTCCCCCTTAGTTGGATTCCTCATTTTTCACTGCTCCTCACTCCCCCTTTGACATCAATGGCAAAGGATAGGGTCCGCATATCAAAATTTTCAAAAATTTCTTATACTTAGCCGCATATTTACATACTCACATATATTGAAGAATGTCTGCAAAGGATGTCTGTAATTGAATCATTTCGGTAGCCCAACTTTGCTTCATTCTGTCCAAAATTGAAATGTGACCACTTAACAAAAATGTAAACGCTTCTGCCCGCTTGAGATCTGTCGGATCTTTTGTTTGGGCGGTGGTCCTAGCATCACTGATGGCCTCATGCATGGTTTCCAACTTAGGGATTATAATCCTTCTAAGTTCTCCCATCCGGTTGGTGATGTTCTTCCTTTCCTTCTCAAGATTCTTTATTTCGTTCAAGACTGCAATAGTCTGACATTCTTGATTTATTATAGAGGAGGAGAGAGGATCAAAACTTTGAGATAAGCTTTGTAGCTTATCCTGTTCCTCTTTTATTTTCTTGTCAAATGCTGCTGTTGCCTTTGACCAGGATATACAAAATTTATAGATATCACCGCCATCCTTAAGAGCATTCTCTAAGCTCTTTATTCCAATGCTTACAATCTTCCTATCTTTAGAAATTAATTCTAATATCTCTGAAAATCTCTTATCCAAAAATTCCTTCCGGACCTTTTCTTCAGCTGATTTTTCTAGAGAGTCAAAATGTGTATCAACACTGCTGACTAAGGTTTTTAGATTACCGGAAGAGGAGGCTGTCGGATCTATCTGGATTGATGGCATGATCTTCACAAGTACTCCGGAAGCAGCCTCTATCAACTCACAGTCTTCCATATGAGACTTCAGGAGCTTTTCATTTGCCTTGGCATTTGCAAATGAAGCTATCTTCATTGTTTGTACCGGAGAGAGAGAGTCAAAATCAAATGGGCCTTTTAGAAGCTCCGGTTCATCAATCTCTAGAGTTTCTTTGCTCAAAAATTGTTGAATAGTTTGTGCAGTGTCTCTTGCCGGAGACAGATGTTTCTTCTCTTCTGCAGTCTTAGAACTGTCAACCTCTTTGTCTTTCACCACTGCTTCCTTCTCCTGTAATTGCTCTTCTTCTTTGGATCCGGAGACTGTAGGGGAAACCGGAGGAGAGATGCTAACTTGTTCATGGGCCACTTCTTCTGGAGCAGAGGGTCCCAAGTCCTCACTTGTCTGTTCAGGGCTCACTTCTTCCGGAACAGAAGATTCCAAATCAGCAGCTGTTTCTGCACCTAAGTCCTCTACAACAGGAAGATTGAACCTTTTGAAGGCCTTCCGGAGGATCTCTTCTGTTTCTTGGGCCACTTTGTCAGTCTCACCAAGCATGAGTTGATTCATCCTGGATTTGCTTCTGAACTCATCTTTGCAGTCCTTCAAGATAATGTTCATTGTCTTGGGATCAATTTGAGGATATAGCTGAATAGCTATCTGCTCCCGGATCTCAAGATCTTTGGCATGAGCATTATTCTTTCTTACTTCCATTTCCTTCTCTAGGCTTTTAGGAATGAGAGATATGATCTCAATGAAAGCCTTATTGTATATGTTCAGATATTTAACTGTGGCTTCCTGCAGAGTCTTTTGGTCTGCCTCACTGAAGTCATCATAGGATTCAGTCATTGGTTGAAGGTTTCCATCCACCGTGACCGACTTGATTATGCTCTCTAGTGACAGAGTGGGCTTTTCAACAGTTACCTCTGCCATTTCATCCTTGTCTTGGCCTGTGGAGGGCTTACCGGATCCTTTCTTCTTCTGTTTCTTTACTTCTCTTACTCCCTCATCTGATTCTGTTTCCTCTTCATCCTTTTGGCTTCCATAAGCCCTTGTGGCTTTTGTCTTGGATCTCTTACCGGATGCCTGGACTTCCGGTTTTGAACTTTTGGTTGAGGGAGGTGCAGATCTCTTTGTTGATCTAGTCCGGGTGGGAGCTCCAACCGGAGCACTTTCTTTGCTTTTCTCTTCTTCCTCAGCCTTCCTCCTCTTTTCCCGGCTGGCATCAAGTGCCTCCTTTGAGATACCTAGGCCTTGAGCAATGTGCTCTACTTCTTTTCTTACCTTTCTTTTAATCTCAGGTTCCCTGAGTTCTACATGTATTTTTACACTCAGCTCCTCAAAGGTTCCAAACCTTTCTGCCTTAGGATCTTTGGGCTGACTTAGCATGTGTTGAACATGCAGCTCCACTATCTGTTCATCAACTTCATACCCCATGGGCATGATCCAGACAGTCCTTGGCTCCACTGCCTCCATTAGGCACTGATCAGTGTCAACCATAAAGCACACTGAGTCCTTGTATTTCTCAATGAGAGACTGAGGAATTCTCTCTCTTGCTTGCATCATGCTCTGAAAGTTTTTGAAGTATCCCCATAGAGCTGAATTTCTCGCTTTTGCATCCCCAAGTTCATGCAAGTAGTCTCTTATCTGGACTGCAACAGGTTTGTCATTCTGCCATACCCATCCACTTGTTCCGGGTAGCTCATTCATGAAGTAGAAGAATAGACATACAATAAGAGTACCATACTTGAAGGAATTCTTCTTATCCTTCTTGATTTTCTGTATATTTTCCATTAATTGGCTTAGCAGTAGTTCGCAGAGGTCATATTCTGCATTTTTCCTTAGCATTTCAAAAGCAGTGTATACTGCAGTTCCGGATACAGAATTCTCCCTGCTGGAGTGATAGATCTTGTATCCTATTATCATTGATGCATATTTGATATCCGGATCGGAGATGTCTTCAATGGTCATTGCCCTTTTGTCAAATTTTGATCCGGTGGCCTTAGTTACAATGTTGTTCTTGACAGATTTGAGGATAGGTACTCCTCCGGAAGAGTATAGGCCAGTTACTGCTCTAATTGCCTCTTTTGTGATCTTACAGGGTCTATCTAGCCATAGAAAGTTGTCATGCATCCTGCTCAGTACATACCGGACCCATTCATCTTCTTCAAAGCAGGGGAAATGAATAAATTGCTCAAATTGTTTCTTCTGAATATCCTTATACTCTGGTTTAAGCTCAAAAGCATTGTCAATCAGCTGCTTGTGATAGAGGTCTCTTAATTTGAATTCCCCAAATTCCTCAATGTTTGCATGTATGTAAACCCTAATGTCTTCGGTGTGTAAAACTCCGTGAGGAACACTAGAGAAGGCTCCTAGTGGGTCTACCTCCAATGATTTGTAGGGATGTTTCTTGAATGAGGGGCGAGGTCTATCGGAGATCTTAACTATGTTTGGAGTAGCCATTCTTCAAAGATTTGCAGTGAGGTAATGAAAAACGGAGAATACCTTATGCGCCTTCGGTTTGCACGGAGTGGTTGGATTGATTTCTTTATCCAATAGCTTTGGCAGGAGATCCTTGGTGTGCTTGAAGAACCTTGTTGCAGAGCTCCACTTTTCGCTTCTTCTCGAGTGCAGAATGAGCAAATGACCTTTGAGAAATCCCTTAAATTGCTCCGCGAACCCTAATACCTGTCTGCAATAAATGCTTCACCTACATCATTCCGGTTTGCCTTGTCTGGATAGCTTGGAGTATCCCGGATTAGTCCTGATCAGTGGATATCATCCGGATCTTTCAATCATGAATAAATCGAGGTAGCATATTACAAGATCATCTCAAACACTCTGTCCAATCCGCAGAACAAGATAGTGCATTTCCGGATCTTTCCGGACCTTTTTGTAATCCTTTATCATACCGGAGCATCTCCCTGAACAGGTCTTATTTGATCGATCACAGCTTCTTCATAACTTCATGCGGACCTCTGAAAACTTGACTGAAGTATCTCAAGACTCATATCTACAAACCCTTTGATCCGCATCTTGTGCCACATCCGGCACCACTTGTTTGGCTGGGGGAACAAGATTTCCTTTGAGTCTCCCCCTGAGCCTGAGCTCACTTTTTAATTTCCGGAAGAAATATCAGCACCAGAGTCTGGTGCGGATCCAACCTCTACATTCTCTGAACTTTTCTTCACCCAGATCTTGCTCATCTGATTCCTAACCTCATCCGCATTCATCTTTTGTTTACCCTTGTCTTGATTCTGATTATACACCGGACCTCTTTTGTCCTGATTCTTGTTTCTGCAAACTTTAGCATTATGACCGGACCTATTGCAGATTTGGCAAATAACATTTCTTCGCATATTTGACTGATATCCTCTTGATCTGCATTGATTAGCCATATGACCTACTCTATTGCATGTGAAGCATCTACCTTTGAATGATTTGTTTACTTGTATACTTCTGCATTCATGGGATTTGTGTCCATACCTTTTGCAGTTGAAGCACTGTCCGGAGAAGGATGAGTTAATCTGATTCATTCTCATTCTGCACTGATTAGCTTTGTGACCAAAGTGGTTGCAGCTGTGGCAGTATCCATTGAAGGATGGATATCTTTGAGCATTTGGCTGTCTTACCGGAGGTCTTCTAGGCCTGCTTCTTGGATTTTCTGATCCAAGATTCTTCTGACCGGATCCGGAGCTTTCTCCTTTCTCATATCCCAAACCATACTTGTCATCTGTCCTCTTTTGACTTCCAAGAAGAACTTCAAGTTGAGCAGAACTTATCTTGAATTTTTCTTTATATTCATTTGCTGTTTGAAGGTCTCTTTTGAGAGAGGCAATTTGATCCTCAAGTTTTCCTTCATTATCTTTGGCATCCTCAAGATCAGATTCAAGATGTCTGATAATCCTGTCCATCTGGTGGCATTCTTCTGATTTTTCTTTAAGAGATTGTCTTAGATTGTCTTCAGCCTTTCTTTTTTCTTCAATCTCTTGAGTAAACTTTATAGTTCCTGATTCCATTTCATGTCTTAACATAATGACTTCTTTTGATAACTTTTCACATAACTTGGTTTGCTCAGTCAATTCTTCATTTGTATTGCTTTCTTCACTTTGTCTTGCCAACTGTTGAAGCAGCTCCTTTCTCTTTTTCATAGAGAGACTTAATTTGTCTTTTAATTCTCTCATGAATTCATCAGCCTGTTTGAGTCTTTCCTTTAATTCACTGACTTCAGAATTCGACTGTTCAAGATCCTCAAGAGCAGTCTTGAGTTGCTCCCTTAAACCATATGCATCCATTTGAAATCCCAGATCTTCCTCAAGCTGTTAGGCTCTATTAGGAGGAACTTAGCTCTGATACCAATTGTTGATAACTGAGAGGGGGGGGTGAATCAGTTATCCTAATTATTTCCCTTATTGAACTTTTCTTTTAATTGATGTAGCATAAGATCAAACACAAAAACATTAACCATGAAATAAGAAACACATGACACAGTATTTTGACGTGGAAACCCTGTTAAGGGAGAAAACCACGGGGTGATTAACCCAAGAATTATTCTCTGTTAGAAGAATAGGAAATTACAAAAATGGCACTTGCCAATTAGGGCTCACTGCCCGAGCACACTGCTCACAAGAGGCCCACTGCCTACAAGAAGACACACTATCTACAAAGTGATGAGAATCACAGTCTTGAACTGATTGGAAGCATCTGCATATGCTGGAGTTCAGTTCCGGTTAGGCTCAGTACACTGATCTGCTGCACTTCATCTTTCCTCTGTTCTTTATTCTGCTATCTTTCACATACCGGATCCTTTTTGCTACCTCTGCTCTTTCTCTGGACTTATTCGCATATCTCTCTACACTTTTACACACATTTCACAACTAAATCCATCCTCTATATATATCCGCACAAGTAATTTCATCACCTTTCTAGTCGGCATCCGGAACAGTCTAGTTTCTTACAAACTCTCATTCTGTCGGCTGAATCCTTCCTTACCAAGCAATGCGGATCAAGCATATACTTGTAGATATCATTAATCATGTCGGCCAAACATGATTCATGCCTTCACAACTTCTGTCATCAACAGTAACCCATCCGGAAAGCAGTCTGATACTCTGTCAGTCAGTTCTTCCTCTGTTTTCACTGTCTCTCAGGAATCCGGTACTCAACCATTCATATCTTTTTCCTTGTCCATCACCGGAGGCTAAATCCTTGGAATATACCACTAAAGGTAGTCCTCTTGACTTCCCCAAATCCGCACTGCACCAAGACACTTCCTCTGAGAGGTCCGGACCAATCTGTCGGACCTTGCCACATGCTCTGTTCTTCTTCACCGGACCACAACTTTCTTTATTCTGACTTCCGGTAGAGACACATCATGACTTGCGGATATGTGGGATGACCTTTGTTGCCATCAATGACAACAACCATGAATCCATATAGTGTCTCTTGCCAACAAAGAGGACTACCTTGAGTGGTATATTCCAAGGATTTAGCCTCCGGTGATGGACAAGGAAAAAGATATGAATGGTTGAGTACCGGATTTCTGAGAGATAGTGAAAACAGAGGAAGAACTGACTGGCAGAGTATCAGACTGCTTTCCGGATGTGTTACTGTTGATGACAGAGGTTGTGAAGGCATGAATCATGTTTGGCCGACATGATTAATGATATCTACAAGTATATGCTTGATCCGCATAGCTTGGTGAGGAAGGATTCAGCCGACAGAACAAAAGTTTGTAAGAAACTAGACTGTTCCGGATGCCGACTAGAAAGGTGATGAAATCACTTGTGCGGATATATATAGAGGATGGATTTAGTTGTGAAGGGTGTGTCGGTGTGGAGATATATGCGAAGAAGTCCAGATAAAGAGCAGAGGTAACAAAAAGGATCTGGTATGTGAAAGATAGCAGAATAAAGAACAGAGGAAAGATGAAGTGCAGCAGATCAGTGTACTGAGCCTAACCGGAACTGAACTTCAGCATATGCAGATGCTTCCAATCAGTTCAAGACTGTGATTCTCATCACTTTGTAGACAGTGTGTCTTCTTGTAGGCAGTGGGCCTCTTGTGAGCAGTGTGCTCGGGCAGTGAGCCCTAATTGGCAAGTGCCATCTTTGTAATTTCCTATTCTTCTAACAGAGAATAATTTTGGGTTAATCACCCCGTGGTTTTCTCCCTTAACAGGGTTTCCACGTCAAAAATACTGTGTCATGTGTTTCTTGTTTTATGGTTAATGTTTTGTGTTTGATTTTATGCTGCATCAATTAAAAGGAAAGTTCAATAAGGGAAATAATTAGGATAACTGATTCACCCCCCCCCTCTCAGTTATCAACACTACCATGCAGATCTTGGTCCATACATGAGAGTATTCTGCCTGTTGTTGTCAAGTTAGATCTTTCTATCTTTGAGCTAGTCAATGTTACATCTTGAGTTATAGGGATACCCCCCTTGGTGCGGCAAAACTAGAAGTGAAGGGGAGGCAGCTCACGCAACCTCCCGTAATCTGTTGGCCAAATCCGCCTGTGCATTGGAACTAGCAAACCCTCTGCAGATTTGGTAGCCAAAGGATTTTGGCGACTCTGCTGGGGAGAAAAAGAAATAAAATAGAATATATTTGTGGCCCATCTGAGTCACCAACAGATTTTGGCGACTCCGCTGGGGAAGAATTTATAAAAAAGAATAGATTTGTGGCCCATTCGAGTCACCAACAGATTTTGGCGACTCTACTGGGGATGGATTGATAAAAAAGTAATGTATTTGTGGCCCATCTGAGTCACTAACAAATTGATGCTCTGCTGGTGGAATGAACCTGGAAAAGTAGCTTTCAGTTGTTAAAAATTTTGTCCTCTCTAGAGAGGTGGCGACTCTGCAAAAAAGATCTGAATGCACATGAAAGATAGATTTATGTGATGTGACAAAGATGTTCATATTTTTGCATCTGGATGAGAAAAGGTACCTGGTTTCTTCCCCTTTATATTTGTTATTTACTGCATAAGTTAGATGCCAGGGGAAACCTTAGGTCTTAGGCAATCATAGGATGTCTAAGATGGAAAATTTTGTGAATCCAAATATGTTTTATCCCATACTCAATCAAAAGGAGGAAGATATGTTGACAAAAAGAATAGAAGAGATAAGAAATAGGTTGATATTCTTAGAGGCTAGGCAGGCCCAATTAAATCATGATAACCTTGTTGTGTCTGCCAGTCAGAAAGCTAAACCTCTTGTTAGCCCTTTTGATCCTTTGTATGACCAATTAGATTTGTCATGGGTTGACTATAAAGTAGAAAGTATGCTTTCTAGGATGTACAGTCAGATGCCTAGATTTAGTGGTCACAGTGTGTGTGATGGGGGTGCACATATCCAAAATTTTCACAGTTTTATGGAAAAACATTCTTTTAGAGATGAGGATATGTGGATGAGGTTTTTTGTTCGATCCTTTGATGCAAAAGCAAAAGATTGGTATTTGAGCTTTCCAAAGAGATCTTTTGCCTGTTGGGATGAGCTTGCTGACTGTTTCAAAGAAGAATTTGCAAAAGAACCTGCTGATCTTGTTGCAGAATTGATGAAAATTAGAAAACAAGATGAAGAGCCATGTATTGTTTTCAGTCATAGATTTGCATTAGCCCTTTCACAAATCCCTGAAAGTTTCAGACCTGATACTTCAGCCTATGTTGGCATATTCTTTGAAGCTTTTGAGGAGGGCTCTAGTGCACTACTAAAGGATTTCAAGGTGACAAGTATGCAGATGGCATACAAATTTTTAGAAAATGTAGAAGAAATGAGAAATGAGCACCTGTAGAATTCCTTGTCCCCAGGCTTTGGTGTGAATAATAGTTGTGAAGCTACAAATGACCAAGTGATTAAGGCATCATGTGAAGATGAGAAGGTAGATATTGAGGATGCCAAGGAAAGGATCAATAAAAACTCCCATTGCAATGTTGAGGCATCTGGCCATGAAAACAATAATGAGGTTGTGGACAGCAATGAGCAACTTTTTGAATGGATTTGTGGAGATAATTGTGAGTATTGTACTCAAGACAGAGAAGATATAAGCAAACAGACAAATAGTTCCATGTGTGAACCATTGCCTTCTTTTCAAACACATGGAGATGATGAAGAGCAATCAGAGATTGAAACAAGTGCTAGTGCAGAGCATGATTGTTCTTTATTTGATGACTGTTTTGCTTATGACACACAGGTTGATACTCCTCCACAAAGTGAATCCATTGGTGATGAAGATGCATGTTCTGCTGCCCATGAACTAGTGGCATACCATGATGAAACTGATGCACCTGGATCACCCATTTATGACACATGTGGTGATGAGGATCTGTCTGAGTATGGTGAGGATCTAAACATTGCTTTTGATTTGGATTCTGTTTCTCTTTCTGATGAAAGAGAAACCCACATACATCAGGTAAGTAGTTGTAAAAATGTGCCTGATTGTAAAGAGGTGTCAGAGCCTGATCTTTTCCAGCCTAGTGTACCAGATGGTTGTGTACATGATGTGCACAATTGTGATTCTGAAAGCTTTTCTTTTGATGTGCCAGCATATGAAATGAGCCCTGATTTTCCTAGTTGTGTGGTGGACTCTGAATGTTTCCTATTTTCAGTCCAGCTAGGAGATCATTTTACAATGCATATTGCTGATGCAGATGATGATAAGTGTTACATACCATTTGAATATGCATTGCTTAATAAATTTGACACCCACATGTCACATAATGCTGAGGGTTGTCTGCATAGGGGTGACAGTGACAAGCTAGATCAGAGGGTTGAATATGCAGATGGCAAGATTTGTTTGTGGGTGGGTCATGACAGTATCTCCAGGCTTGATCCAATGTATGCAGATGAAAATAAAGTGTTTGACAAAGGGAGATATAGGTTTTTCTTTTCTTGGTGGCCTTAGGCCATCAAGTATGTTTGGTGATGCAGGTCAGTGTAGTATTTGACTCTGTGTCCAATGGATAAGGGACTGGTCTACATCCCAGAGATCTGAGGTTCTTGTTGCAATCTTACGCCTACACGTCCCCAATCAGAGCCTATGTTTGTAATAATTTATGTTTGGGGTTTCAAGTGAGGCCTCTTCCCTAAAAATCTAAAAAAGTTTAATATTTTGGCCTCTGCAGATGTGAAAATGCAAGAAATCAAATTGGTGCGGGTCAAAATATGTAGTAGCGGGTCAGGAATCTCCATCGGCCCCTAAAAAATGTTAAAAATGGGTCAAATGCATAAAAAAATGCATATCGGGTCACTGCTTCGGGTCACAGTTTTCAGTGTCTGTGAATGTTTCTAAGTGTGGCTGCGGGGGTCTCATTGTATCATGTACCGTGGGATCCGCCAAGTATCGAGCCCCAGTTTAAATCTGCACCTTTGTTTTTGCTTCCCGCAGAGCGTGCCACATGTCATCGGCGGAGGGTGTCCTTTAATGTTTCAACTCGAGCGCGAAGCGTGCCACGTGTCGGCTTCCGCCGAAGTTTCAACATAGTTTCTTTTATGTTTCAAGGGTGCCGCGGAAGGCACCACGTGGAAGCATCCGCCAATGTTTCTAAAAGACCCTAAAAGTTTCACAACTTCCGCCAGTGTTTCAAGGATCCTTAGTGTTTCTCAAAGGTAGCGCGGACGGTGACAAGTGGCAGCCTCCGCTTATATTTCAGGAAAGTTTCAAAAAGTTTCTAAGTTGCTGTAGAAGCTGACAAGTGTTAGCTTCCGTGTAAGTTTCTATTTTGTTTCCTACGATGGTAGTGAATGGTGGTGGGACCCTGCATTAAATATCAAGTGGGGCGGAGGATGCCAAGTGTCGGCTTCCGCCGGAGTGTTTTGAGGAAGGGTCTTTGAGTTTCAGGGACCGCGGAAGGCGCCACGTGGCGGCTTTCGCAGGAGTTTCATGGAGGGTCCTAATGTTTCAAAAGAAGGCCGTGGAGCTTGACAAGTGTCAGCTTCCGCGAACTTGCCCCTGTTTCTCTTTTATGTTGGCTGCCGCGACGGTTTGTGGGCCCCATTTTCAAAGTGCCTCAAGTTTTAGATGTTGCGGGTTGTGACAAGTGTCACAAGCAGAGGCCACTTCTATCTATAGACACAATTTTAATGGGCGTTGCGGAGCCCGACACGTGGCTACTTCCGCATAGGTTTCCAAATTGTTTCCTAGTGTTTCTTAAGAGAGCGCAGAGCCTACCATGTGTCTGTCTCCGCCAAGCTTCCGATGGAGGTTCATGAAAGGGTCTTAGTGTTTCAAGGGAGACCATGGGGGTTGCCACCTATCCCGATTGTTGATACTGCGGAGGCTGCCACGTGTCCTCCTTTTTTGTGAAAGGCAAATGAGCTGCAGAAAAGTTAGTGGTAGAAACTTAGGGTGTCTACGTGGCACGTGTTTATTGGTGCCGACTCTGCAGCATGATTTAAGCCATGAATCTTGGCGGGAAGAAAGGTTTCTAACAGCTACACTTAAACGATGAGTTTCTTTAGTTTCTTTATTTGTTTCACGGTGAAAGAGGGTCTGTATGACACGCAACTGCTGCATCCCCATGCTGCGAGCTGGTATGCCATTAATGGCAGGGTTGTACAGAGGTATGGGTTGAAAGGACACGCCAGCTACTCGATTTAGATAGAAAATCATGACATGGCGATGCAGGTCAAAGTCTCACCTGCCCCTTCCTTCCTGTCTGTGCGGTTGCATTGAATGTTTCCAGCGCCCCTGGCAATGAATTGTATCTGGTCATATCTTTGGGGGGTTGCCCTGTAATTAATGCAAGGAGGGTCCATCTTCCTGCTATTTAAGGAGGACTGTGTGACCCATTTTAGGTTGTTGAAGACCTGGGGCATTTTTATGTAAATAATGAAGAACAGGGCATGATCTTGGTTGTTTTTATCCCATTTTGGAGTTTATGAGTTGCAGCATGAGTGTATTTTGCACATATTTTAGTGTTAGTGTTGATTTATATGAAAAATGCTTATTGCATGTGTCTATCTGCTTGTCTCCATTGGCTGCATGTTATTCTCCTTCTTTTGAATCTAGTTGCTAAGGGTTTCATAGATTCTAGGGTACAGGGTTCTGTATCACATGTTTGATCTCTAACTTCCATTCAAGGAGTGGATTAAACTATTTTAGGTCAATGCATGGAGAAGGTTGCATGTCAGCAGGGATATCTGTAAGTAGAGGCAATTAGATACCCATTCTTGGGTGATGTTTGTAAGGCAAGCATTAGTCCAGCCCCCTGAAACTTGAGTGAAAGTTGCAAACCATCTGTTGTATACGTCTAGTTCACTCCTTGCCCAATGGATAGGCACCAGTCTGCTTCTGGATCAGTAGTTATGAGCCAAAACCCCTTGTCTTGCATCCAGGACATTATGTCCACCCATCTCATCACTTCCACCTGTTAGTTGTAGGAGTAGGATTAGGAACCCCTTGCATACTCTCATACCCAACTAAACACATATGTCCAAGAATGTTGCCAACCTTGTGATCTACCATGCAGATCTTGGTGCATACATGAGAGTATTCTGCCTATTGTTGTCAAGTTAGATCTTTCTATCTTTGATCTAGTCAATGTTACATATTGAGTTATAGGGATACCCCCCTTGGTGCGACAGAACCAGAAGTGAAGGGGAGGCAGCTAACGCAACCTCCCGTAATCTGTTGGCCGAATCTGCCCGTACATTGGAACTAGCAAACCCTTTGCAGATTTGGTAACCAACAGTATGCATGCACCTCCTCATGTTCATTTGAAGGCTCATATTCATCCTCAAAAGGGAAAACATAATTTGACTCAAAAGCCATGGCTGATTCCTCATGTGCCAAGGTATAATCTTGGTGAGAAGGCACTGTCTGCTGGCAAGGATGACGAGTGTAACTTTCTAGCACTAATGCAAAATCATATCCACAAGGAACAAGCTCATTTCCCTCTATCTGAGGCTGACTTCCTGAAGTATTGGACACTTCAGTCTGGGAAATGCTAGCATCAATTCTAAATTGAGGACAGTCTAACTCTACATGTGCATTGGTGTTGTGAATCTTGCACCAGTTAGTGAGGGTTGCCTCTGCAAGGTTGACTCTGGTAGTCTATTTGGGTTCACCAGAAGGCAGATTGTCTAGGGGTGATGGCAATGAACCATTGTTTGGCCTGGAGTTCCACACTCTTGGCTGCCTTTGCGGATTGTTATTGCCATTGTTATTGTTATAATTGTTGTTATTATACCCCCTATCAAGATAACTTGGTCTGTCATTGTTATAGCCTCTCTTCTGGTTAGGCTGGGAGTAGAAGTTTTGACTCCTTAGTTGAGTGATCTCAGTTGTCAGTTTCCTTAACTGAGCTGATATTTCCTTGATCTCTTCTTTCTCTTCCTGAGCTTTGGCAACTACATTTTCAGTTTGAGGTTTGAAGAAGGAAGATCCATTATTCTGATTATTCTGGTCTACAACCTGAGGTGCTTGTACTTGTCCAGGATATTGCATTATTTGGCCATTTCCATTTGGAGGTGGCATAATGCTCAATGGAGGTATTTACAAAGGTGCTGGCATGACAGCTGGAGGCATCATGGCTCCATTATGTTGTGGTTGGACAAGATATCCTGGATAACCAGGAAGTGTGGGGAATGCTATGTTTGGTGTAGGAGCAGGAACTAGCTGCTGATTGACTTTGATAGCTTCTTGGAAAGCTCCTGTTAAAGTTGTGATTTCAGGGTGTGCTCTCCTGATGAACATGGATGTTAAAGGATCCAGAGCTGAATAATAAATGCTCCTAGCGGCTGCATCTGCTACAACATATGGGGCAACTAACTTAGATAACATTTCCTGGAACCTAGCATTGAAGTTGGTGATATGTTCTTCTTCAAACTGTTTAATAGTGGAAAATAGGTGATAGTTCATTGAAGGATCTATTGGTGCTTTGAACCTATCAGTAAAAGGTTTCTCTAAAATAGCCCATGCATTTATTGAACCTTGACCAAGGCTAATGTACCAATTATAAGCCTCTTCCCCTAAGGAATATGGAAATAACCTGCACACGACATCTTGATGCTTAATTCTAGCCCTACAACAGGCTTCCTTGAATGTTCTGATGTGATCATCCGCATCCTGATATGGATGATACTTTGGACAAATTTTATCCAGATTCTTTGGCAAAGCATGATATGTATTAAAAGTCAGGGGAGATTCTGCTGCAAAGAAAGACATTGCAACCGGTGGGGGTTGAGCTTGAGGTATGACTGGCTGAGGTTGAACCGGAGGTGTAATTGGTGATCCTATAGGTAATTGTAAACCAATAGGAGTTACATGAGGACGCTCTGGTGATGCTTCTGAAGCACTAGAACCGGGAGTATGATGGATATTACTAGTTCTAGGTCTGAATCCTCTGACAGGCAATTCTTCAAATATCCCACTGGACCTAGACTTGGTATTTATCCTGTGAGCCAGGACTTCTCAATTTAAGGAAAATTGGCTGGTTGATTGTAAAGATCAGTTGGAATTTACCAGCTAAGGCTGTATTTATGGTCAGAAAGGGAGACTGACTGGATATTTATAGAATATTTACACAAACACTGCAAATATGAGGTGATGATGAGGTCTGGTGACTCTTACAACTGGATTTTAGGCTTCTAAGGTAGATTACCTCAAAGCTTTGACAAATTTACCTAAAATAGGGCTGATCTTTGCAAATTCGCGATGATCTACCTTAAAGCTTGTAATATTTATGGTTAATCTTGAAAACTTTACACAGGATTAGCATGTATAAGCTCAAAACAACAAATCTTTGCGTACTATTTGAAATTTGGAGGTATTTAAGTGTTACCCCGTGGTCTGCATCATCAAATTTGACTTACTGATGATGATCCTTTAGTTTTCGCCCTCCTTCTAGAGCCAATTTATGTCGATCATGATGTTAGTCATAAACAAACATAGAATAAAAGTGACACATCAACTTTTAATCATCTTGAAAGATATGATAAATTCAAAGAATTCATGATCCCAAGTCTCCATCACCTGAGGTGCTTTTCTTTTTCTAATGAGGGGCATAGGGTCTTCTTCTTCAAGATCTTCATCAAGAGGAACATCCCCTTCCATTTGCTTTTGTGATGCTTGACCCTCCTCATATATTTCAGCAGCTTCCACAACTGGCCTTTGGATCTTTTTAGCTTTTTGTTTATCTATAGGAGGTTGTGCTGATGAGGTTGACGCCTATCCTGATGTGAATGCATCTTCAGCTGCTATAATCATTCTTTCAACTATTACCCCTTTAGGTTCATTATCAGTTTTCTTACCTTTGGGGGGTTTCTTGCTTTGTTCTTGAGGCGGCATCCTTTCTCCTTTAGATTTCCTCTTTTCTAACAGAAAGTCATCATATTCACTATCAGGAATCTCCTGCCTCTTCTTATTGTCAACTGTAAGGGCTACACCCTTCTTCTTTAGTGCATTTATTTGTTCATCTACCCAATATTGGGTTAACTGCAACATCCTGCCTGTAAATTGATCTAATGAAATATCCTCAGGCTGTGTAAGATCAGGCACTGAGATTGTGTCATTATATATCTTCTTTTCTTCATATTCATCTGCTATTATTTTCCCATCATCCCTTTTTAATTGTACTGGCACTGGAATACAATCAAATGTCCTGATCTAGTTGAGAGTTAGCCTCTGGTATTTTCTTCTTCTAGCTTCTGCTTCATCCTCACAATCTGTCCAAAAATCTTCCAAGTGCCTCTGATGGATGGGCTTCCCCATGATTTTATGCATCCTCCCATATGGGTCATATGATCTTGCCAATGGAAATGGCTGTAGTTTCATCATGTCCAGACCAACTATGACCTTCTTGATGTTTTCTAAGTCCTGGCACATGTACCAACCCATTGTTACTGGAAACAATACTGGTGGAATCTTATTATTTGCTTTATAAGCATCCAGTATCGTGGATATCTGTCTCATGAACTCCATTAGAACAACCGCATTAGTGGGATATCTTGGGAGCATGAGGGGTTGTCCTGCAAAACCCTCTATTTTGATGTAAGAAAAAGTGGTATATTGTATAAACTAGGCACCATGCCTATATATGACTTCTTGAGCCTCCATGCTCAATATTTTAGTCCTATCTTCTTCCATTGTCCTTACTAGATGCATAGAAAATGCATCATTCACCAATTTGTAATCTTGAAGATAATTTTGTCTTTGTAATTGGGGATAATGATCCCATATGTGTGCATCATTTATACTGCCACCGATCTTTCCTACTGTGGTAAGTGCATTGAATGTACCTTTGTAAGCCAATGAGTACACCACATATGAAGTCATATAGAATGAACACTCCAAGCCCCCTAGGTTCATGAGTTGTTCATCCAGAGCATCACTTATCATTTTAGCCCATAATGGCTTGTTATCTATATAAAGACACATCAGGATAACCCCATACATCTAATCTTTGAAACTTCTAGCATCAGGTTGGCTTGTCACTCTGCTGAGTAGGGCTATCATATATTGGTACTCATCGTCCAAATCAAACTTATACATATGCACTGGCAATTTGGCAGCGGCAGGGTAAGGATTGTTTTTTGCCCTCCATTGATACATTCTCTTTCTAGCAATTTTCTTGTTATTCTCATACTCAACTTTCAATTTCTTCAAATCCATGCTGACAACCTTCTTTCGCAATGGCAAACTAAAAGTAGTTGCAATCCCCTTGATGGATAGATCTGCATAAACCCGACCATGTTTCTCTATTCTCCTTGTCTGTGGGTTGTAGTTTCTGGCACATTCAATAATTAGCTCTGGAGCTTCCATAGAATAAGGAAATCCGGCTGTAGACCACATACCTGAAACAAAAACAACATCCAACAGGGTGTTATTCTTGTCATCACCCATTCTAGATGACCATGTGACCAGATCTATGTTTCCCTGGTGCATATATGCAATGACGCCGTAATTGAATCGTACACCTTCAGGCTAAGCGAACATCAGTTTAAGAAATTCAACTTCAGACTTGCTCAACCTCTTATCTGCCATGATTTCCTGCAATAAACAAGACCAGTCTTACCATACAATACTTCACATACATGCATACAACATTATATTTCACTACACGATGCACATTATATTCATTAATCATCACTTCATCATAATATGCGTCACATATAACTTCAAACCAGTGAAAAGCACACTACCTGGACATGCAGAAAACGATAGCAAGAGGGTTTTAATTACTTACTTGATAACGCTTATCTCCTTGATTATGCTGATGATTAAATACAAGAGATTCAGATACCAGCAATAATCACGTGTCTTGTTCTGCTGCAAGCCATGCGTGTCCGCAAGTAGGTCATATGAGGGTTTGAAGGCTCTGCTCTCTGTAAAACTCATTTTACCGCAATGGTGAATGTAAAAATGACTATGAATTCACATTAAATCTTGTTCTTCGGGTAAATTAGGGAAAATTAGGGCAAATTTGATTATAACCATTGATCTTCTGTCATAAATCTATGGGCATTGCCAGGTGTTTAGATCGTGTTAGCAATCGACTAGAGTCCACCTACTGTATTTATGGCATTAAATGCTACGCAGAAAGAGGAGTGGGGTGATCTTCGGAAGATCAGGTGATATTCTGAATGTCGGGTGATGTTCAAAATATGACCCCCTAGGTGTAATATGATCATCCGCCCTTGGCGGGAAAACTTATACGAAAACATCGGGTGAAGTTGAGAATATCAGGGGATATTCAAACATCGGGTCATGTTTGAAATGTTGGGTGCTGCTTGGAATATAACCCCCCTGAAACTAAGGTGAACTTTTCTCGAAATATTAGGATGACATCATCAGGATAATGACTTGATTTATCGTTGTAACACTATGACGTCATTATCATGTTATGTAAAAGGGTCAACGTTGGAAATACACTGCCGCGAGGTAAAAAGGATGATGACGTCATCACCAGGGTGATTTTCTTGTCTATCAGGATTGGATGACATCATCGGCATATTGGCTATTAGGTGATATTCTATGAAAGGGTGATATTTGAAATATTGGGTGATGTTTTGAATATCGGGTGATATTTGAAATATGACCCCCGCAAAATATATAAACGGTTTGACGGGTAAATACCACTATCACTTAAAATTGACGTCTGGAGTTTCGCAGACCGCATGATTATCAGGTGATAAAATTGGATCGGGGTGATCTTTCATAAGATGACTGATGTTAAGAAATATGACCCCCCTCGGAATATCAGGTTTGACCAGGACTTTGACTTGTCATAACTTTCGTTCCTTGATGAATATCAGGGTGATCTAAAAGGCAAACCTGCATGGAATTTTGTACTCTTTCCAACCATGAGGTTAAAAACATGAAACATTAACTTTGACAAATTAACCTCATCATGATGACTTACCCAACCCCTCTTATGCAGGATCACCTGCATGACTTATTTTACCAGACCGCTAGCAAGCAGAAAACACAATACAAGCCAAGCAAAAAGTTGGGTCCTTGTTTTGTCAAGTGAAAATGGGGCGTGTTGTGTAACCACACAACAGGTCCATGCGATGACATCTTCTAGCAGGACTATTACCTTTCATGGAACTAAACACTTGAGTCCCTCCCATCCATATCCATATTCTCTTATCCAAATGTTTAAAAAAAAAATGAAAAAAGTAAAGAGAAATCCCTTCATCCAATGGTGAAACCCTGGTAAACAGGCACCTTGGATAAGTACCATGACGAAAACCTGACAAACATGCGTCATGTGTAAGTTAATCTTCTATGTCACCTACACTTGGGGGCACATTGTCTCATCCACCATATCATTTTCATAACCTATCTTGTCATACCATTTCCTACCATCCTTATCCATTTCATATACCTATCATATTGAGCCCATTCCTCTTCTCTTCCTCATCTTGAATCTTGATAAAGATTGGGGGCAACAATGTTGAAACATGCCTTGGATAAACTCTTGATATAACTTACCCTTTCAAAATAATCCTATCACCATCCAAGTCATAAGCTTTGTCATGTCAAATCCTATCATCCTCTTGCCTTAAGCATTGTCCTGAAAAATCCTAAGTCTACTACCTAGACTGGGGCATGTTATTCCTATGGAACATAGTCCTTGGAGATCACATCCTTGCTCTCTTACACATATATCCATTCCATTCCACAGCCTATCCTTTTATCCTATCCATTTATCATGATCCTTTCTTCCATCCACTATTGTCCATCCTTTTGTCCAATCCCATTCATTCCCTTGCACCTAGACTTGGTTCCCCTTGTCATTGGTATTTAGCACAAAGGCTACCCAAATTATAAATCCAATGCCATCCCAAAATATTCCAAAAAAATCCAAACAACATCATAAAACATCCTGAAAGAATCCAAAAAACATCATAAAATGTCTTGAAAAAATCCAAAAACATCATAAAAAATACCAAAAAACAAAACAAAAACAAAAAAACATCATAAAATGTCTTGAAAAAACTACAAAAAAATCAAAATATTCTCTAAGATACAAAAAAATCAAATATCCATAAACAATCCACTCAAATCCATCACTCAAACAAATCCAATCAAATCATGTCAATCTATTAATCAAAATCACATCACTTGAATCCCATCAATAACATCAATCCCATCAATCCAAACCTTCATCATCACCATCAACATCCTCATAAATCAGAACCACAGCTCATCTCTATCATTAAGTGCCTTGATCCCGTGGATATGAGTATGTAGGCAGTCTGGAGTATGAAGAAGGTACCCAAATTCAGGCACAAGATGATCTCCCCCCTCATAATCCTCATCATTCATCTCCTCCTTATCCTCATCATCCATCTCACCTTCTTCTATTCATCCATATCCCATATCATCAATAAACACCCAAAACTACATATTCATCATGTCTCATCATCATCGTGTGGTGCTTTGATCCCATGTATACATGGTATGTAGGTAGTCTGGAATACGAAGGAAGTATCCAGTACGCAAGTACCAGCGATTCATTCTTCCATCCCCCTACCATCTTCTCTTTCTTCCATCATCTATCATCATCAATCCATCACTTCTTCAAGTCAATCTCAATCTAATCAATGATCCAAATGCAAGTCATCATTTATCCATACCAATCAACTCAATTAATCTTGTCAACTTATCCAATCAAATCAACAGTCTTGATCCTAATCTTGTCGTAAACGAAATCAATCAATCAATCATCATCATCAATGGGACATATCATTCCCGCATCCTTGTGTTGATCTAGGGATATATTGTTCCCCGCCATGACAACACTATCATCATCAATCAATCAATCATCATCATCAATGAGATATATCATTCCCACATCCTTGTGTTGATCTAGGGATGTATCGTTCCCCACCATGACAACACTTTTATCATCATTCAATCAACAATCAATCATTGGTTTACATCTTGACAGGGGCAATACCTTGTTTGTTTTTGTATCATTTGTGCATGCTTGCTTGCTTGCTTGTGTGTGTTATCTTTTTATCTTACATTTGTATCACATCTATATCATTCCAGCTAATATTCATATCTTGTGTATGTTGGAATAGCTTATTGCAATATCCTTTGCATCTAAGGTCACATCATACCTTTTGTGCGTTAGGACTTTAATTCTCTAAGTTTTCTTCCTCATACGTCTAGACAAGGTTGTATTACGTTGGGGCACGAGACACATCGTCACCTTGGTCCTCATACCCTGGTGCATAACATCTAGTGCTATATCAAACATCATGAATGTTCACTTTCATTGCAGCATAACACATTATTCATTTCTTCTACTTCATTTCTTCCTTGACCAATCCCTTTCATGTCGAGAGCCTACCCGTGTTTGTCCAACCCGCTTATCCTCTCGAGGGGGCATCCTCATCCTATCTTTCCATCATCATCTTTTTCTTCTATTTATACCTTAGCTTCTTTGAAATGATTTTACTCAACACAATTTTCATTATCTCAAACATCATCTCAAAGAGGGGCAAAATGTAGACACCTAAAAATGTCCAACACCTTGTCATTAGCATGTTTTACCCTAGGTACCCGTATCATTCACCTAATTAGTTAAATAAATTTTATTTATTTAACTAATTTTCATTTATTCCCTTTCTATCCATTTATCCTATCTTCTATAATTAAATTCATGACCATTAATCCTCTCTAGTTAAATAATTATTTTTAATTATTTAATTAGTCATTTATCCTTTTCCTATAATTAAATATTTATTTAATTATCTTTCCACAATCTAAAATTAATTAAATAAATTAAATGTTTATTTAATTAATAAAATCCTAAAAAAACTTTGCTTTCTTTTATCTCATTCTTTTCGAAGATTTATGAGGATTTAAAACAGAAAAAAAAAATCTTTTTATCTTTTTCCCTACCTTATCTGAAAAATCAAATCCTACCTTATCTTATCAAATCTTCTTCCCTTCATCCTCAAAAAGTCTATAAATATGGCCTCTCACAAGCCATTTCATAGATCATGCATTGAGTTTGATATCCTTACTCTACTGAAATCTTCTTCCAATCCTCTATCTATTTTCTATCTATCTTCTTCTATCATTTTTCATCCAATCATCATGCTACAGAAGTGAGCAAATCAACATTAAATCAATCTACAACCATCTTGCACGCATAATTCATCATTTGAGGTATTTGAAAAGTTTGGTCAAGGTATTGCATTTTAATTTGTTTTATTTTCATTTGTCCAATTTTTTTTGTATACAATTTTAAGTATTAAAATATTTTTTGTTTTATTAATTAAAAATAATTATGTTATTTGCAACCCTTTTACTTATATAAATTTCATCACTAATATATATAAATTAGTATATAAAATATATATTAAAAATATATTTAATTAAATTAATTAATAAATCATTATAAAAAAATAATTTAGATTCTGATGAAAAAACATCAAATAATAACATGAAAAATATTGAATTAAATTTTCTCTGCATATATGTTTGATTATTATTTTCTACCTTTTTTTTCCATCTCCTTTTTTGTCTACGTTATTCTATGAAAAATAATACCTGGGGTGGTTTGAGTCTAACATAGGGCAACTAATGGGGATATTAAAGGTAATTTGGTGAGTCATAACTGTAGTGAGTGGATAGAAAGGTTTTTCTGTTTCCTTGGTTTGCACAAAGTTTTTGTGGTTTGTTTTTTATGATTTTTTTCATTTCTCTTGGGAATGTCGACTTGATAGCACATTAGAAGCTCCGAGACAAACAGAGCACAGAAGGAAAAAGCACAAAGAAAGAAAACACACTGCCCACAAGATAAAAACACAAACAAAAAAGGCAAATGAAAAAAAACAAAAACTGACGATCAGAAAATCGGTGGCGAAATTGAACCGTTGAATACTCTTTGATCATCTTACATGTCTGTGAGGCAATGAAGATCGTCGATCTGCCAAGCCAGGGCTTTGTTTGCCATACGGAACACCTTGGGCGTAAATATTATAATACATAACATATATTTACACTATGAAAATTTTCATCTCCACACTTAATTTAAGTAAATAAATTAATTAAGTTTTTTATTTAGTAAAAGAATATTATTTTTATTATATTAGAATAATTATATAACAATCAATAATTTCATTTTTAAATTAATTAACAAAACTCAAAGGGATAACGATGAGTAGGCGAGCATTGGAGGCATATTTGCAAGTTGTGTGGTTGCAAGCTAACTAAGACCCTCTATTCATTATTGTTTTGGCTACAACAAGGGTATGTGTTTGTTTGCTCATGATTTTGAGGTGTTGTTTGTGGTGGTTGATGGGGTTTATCTCCTTTATTCTCTATTTTTTTGTTCCTTATTTTCTGAGAGGGTTTTTGGGTGTGCATGGTTGTGCCTCTAGGCTCACTTCCTCTCTCTTTTAAAGATGTTGTTTGGGCCAATGAGCTCTCATCTTCTAGACATGATAATGTTGTTTGATTTGTGTTGCATGTAAGAAGTGAAGTTAAATCTAATAAAAAATTGGATAAATAACCAAGACCAAATGGTTGCTTGGAGAGGAGTGTAGATCAACCTATTCTGGTTATAGATCCAAATCTAATTGCAAATGTTGTGTATTAGCTTTCAAAACATGCATTGATTTTTAAGTTTATGAACATTAAAATTTCCCCGCCCTTTCTTGAGGCCTGGGCTTATTGAACCTAGCAACCAGAAGGAGATATGGAGATTATCCTTGCAGTAAATGGATATTTATTTATTATTTTTTCAAGAATAGATGACTGTGACATGGCCTTTAAGAGAGGCCCCTATTTCCATAAATAATCAAATTTATTCATCAAACCCTAGCATGTGGGTTTTGATCTTGTGTGTTGGTTCCCAAATATGCACACATCAAATTCTAAAGATTTGCTAGTTCTTATAATCAAATTCAATGAGACTCAACCAACAGAGTGGGAGATTGTTTACACTTATCTCCCTTGCACTTTAGGCTCTGCCAAACCTAGGGGGTATTCCCTTAAATTTTAACATCAACAGATTTGTCTTTTACTATATCAGGCATAAATGTTCTCACAGACTTGCACCAAGATATGTAAAATTTTCCATAGATTGGCAAGGTTCTTGGAGACTTTACATTGCTGGCTTTAAGAACATATATTAAAACTTACCTAAACTAATACTAAAACAAAATAAAATGGTTCAATTGATTTGTCTTTAAATTCTCTATTCTTTTAGGACTTTTGGGTAAATAGGTCCTCAGATCGGTGCTTTATCAAGGGTAACATAGTCAAAATCCCATACTACAAATGTTTCTATTTTGACATCAAAACCTCAAATTCAAAGGGTATATTTGTATCATTGCCTTACAATGACACAGCCAAGAGAAATTTTTCCTGCAACTCTTCTTCAACAATCCCTAATGCAATACATCACTCCTTATATCTCACTTAAAGCATATTTAATCCATTCCTTGTATAGAAGCAGTAAATAAGACTTTCAATACAACAAATGTGCATAGATGAATTCCAAAATATTTGATTCCTTCATTCACAAAAGAAATGCATACATTCAAGGAGACAATTGCAAGAAATACACACATGTAGTGTTTTTCATATATTGCAATCTGTGTTGAAAATTGACATACAAGAACTTATTCATATGCAGGTAACATTTTGCTCTACAATCTTGACAAAATGAACCTACTCTACAACAAAAAATAGTCCCCAAAATATGGATATCTTGTATCCAAAGCCCATAATATTCCAATCCTCCCCTACTACGACATTTCAAGCTCTATATATAGGGACAAACTATGTTGGCTAGGATTTCCTTAGTACAAATTTCTTAATTACATTCATTTAATATTTGTGACTTAGGAACTTGCATCTTTCTTTTGATTGGCCAACTTCAAGATAATTTCCTTTTGACCAATCCCTTTGTGACATGAACTAAGATTGAAACTACTCCTTAAAGATTTACAACAATATTCTGGTAGGTCTAAAAGCTTTCCCAGGCAAGTAGAAATGGATACCCCCTCTTTGCTTCAAATCTAGACTTAAAGCATGGCGTACCAAGTAGAAAGCATGACTCCCCATCTTTCAATCTTCATCTGTTGAATATCAGGGCTCTTGGAACAGATGAGGTATCTACCAATAGTTGAACCAGAAGGCAATCAAAATTACTTTTGTGAGGGAGATCTTGCAGATGTTTCCAATAGTCAGGCATGAACTTCTTTGACTCTGTCAACAGAGTCCTAATTCTTCACCACCAATCAAGCCACCCGAACACAATAGCCTTCTTTTGTGGCATCTATTTCTTTGATGAGTGCCACCAAACAGAAGAAAGGGGAGAGATCAGAATGATGACTCTTTGCCTGGGTGTATGCATTCCAATTTTGACTGAGGTTGTTGTAATCTCACACAGATGGTTGACCTTCGTCGAGTAGCTGGATTCAATTGGAGGCTTTGGATGATCTAACCATTCCCTCACCAGAATGACACTAGTCAGCAATGGTCCTGAGGAAGCAACAAGACTACTGAAGCCAAAGTCCCCTATTCTTACCAGATCCTCCCATCCCCTAATCAGTGTTCACTTCTTCCTTAATTCGGAATGAGCAAACCTGTAACCAGGAGTAAAAAGCCATACTTCTTTGGGAAACAAGGGATAAAAGCAGTAAGGAGATATTCTACACAGTACCCATGGCAAAAGTTGATGTGAACAATTCATAAAAATACTTCTATTTATAGTAGGAATGGAAGAAGGCCCTTTGCTCGAGCAATTTTCACTTTCCAACAACCTTCACAATTCCATTCCAGGTGTTTGTAGGCTTTGCACACTTGAATCCATATCTAGAAATATTTGAAGGCCAGATTGTGACCTCTAAAGTAGGAAATGGAGGCGTAAGCTAGTGTCACTTGACTACAAACACTTCTCACACAGACAACAAATGTCTGGCCTGTGTACCAAAATCCAACTGAAGATCAGGAGAAATGTGTTTCTTGTCAAATCATGATCCTCTATACTTGAGTGGCACCCTTCAACTCACACTAGAGCATAGCTAATAATCTCAAAAACTAGGCAAAACTTGTCATGCTACTGTTGCTTTGTTATTCATGCCAGCATACTTGACCAGACTGCTTACACCCAAGATTATGAATTTAAACTTGGATCATTTATTTAGGACATATCAGAGTAAGATCAATGGTTGAAGATGTAAGGAAATCCATCATGAGCATTGAAAAGTCACTGGCCAATTAGAAAGTACCAATAGAGAAAGTCCTCCCAACTAATAGAGTTACGACCATGCCACGTGTCACCCTATCACATCAGCGCAAGCCCAAAAGGGACCCATATCACCATCCTTGTGATTGCGTGCTGAGCACCAGCTTTAGCTTGTTTGAATCAGACAGGACCCACTTGAAACTTATCACTTTGTCGCAGCGTCATGAGGTATATTCTTTGGTATCTTCTTGTTGCGCACTCATGCAATCCAATGAGGAGCGAGCAAGGCTTAGGCAGTCAACTGATAAGACTTTGGGCCCACTCGCTTAGAGATCTATGGTTAGCGCATTAGCGTGGCTCTGACAGATCTAGAGCCCGCGATGTCGTGACAACCGTCGATTTGTCTCTAGGAACCTTAGACTCAGACTTAGGAAATATTTGCACGCATGGGGAAAGTCGGTAATTAGGCTTAAGGGGCCAATTTCAGACATGAAGTTGTAACTTAAGTCCAGGGTGACCACCTATTACAAGTCAACTTAAAATTAGAACGTAGGCTTAGACCAAAGGCTAAGGGTTTAGGGTTTAAGCCTTCTATATGCACACTTAGCCAATTGTTAGGGTTTCAGGCCAGAAAGCAAGGAAATTGTGGGGTGGGTTCCACCATTGTGGTTGAGCTCCCTTCTAAAATTCTAGTCTAAATCCAACTCCTTTGAGTTCCTATGGAGTTTTGGAGGCCTAATATTCTGCAATCCATTGTGGTAGTCCTTGGGAATCCCATGGGTTGTCATCTCACAATTGAAAGGAAGGTAACAACCTATTCTCGTATTTGTGTTTAGATTGGGAAACATGCAATGGATATAGTAGATAGATTACAAAGCCCTCCCTTTTCATTGTCGTATTTGTTATGCTTATGGGCACTTGGAAAGGAATTGTCTTTCAAGGGCTTCGATAGCCCCACTTTCCTCTCCAAATAATTCTTCAACCAAAGTTAATCTAAAAAAGTAAAGCCTTGGCCAATGGTGATGACAAGTTTCATGCTTGTGAAGTCCCAACATAGAGGAAGGCCTTTGAACCATCAAAAGTGAGAGCAACCAACATAAAACTTTAATACTATATTTGATGTTCTTAATTTTTTTTAAGAACTTGGATTTGACCTGGTTGATAAGCCCCCAGTTGGCCAAGGCTTGGATCTTCCTAAACCTAATTCTTCCTCTAACCCAGTAGGAACTCATGATCTACCTAGCATGTAGGTGCCCCAAATTAGAGGGATGCTTTTTCTCCAAGCCTCATTGTGGACTTTGTACGGCATTGGGATGTTGATAATGTTGATTCCAATATGATTGGAAGTTTGAGCCAAATTTGTTATGTGATTATTGCTAAATATGGATCAAGAGCTTACGGGTTGGCTTCTCCTAATGGATAGGAACTCGAGGAACCTATAAACATTATGCACCTCAAGATCTTATACGCCTAGTCAAAAAATAAATAATAAATAATAAAAATAATAATAAAAGTAAAGAGAAAAATTACCCTCTAGTGACAACTATTTTTATGGCACCTTGGGCAAGCACCATGATGAAAACCTACTTGCAAGCATCATGTGTGAGAAAAATTGGTACCCACTATCTGTAATCACTTCTCGTGCCTAAGGGAACCATCTAGTCCCATCCCATTATCCATTCATCCATCTCATTCCATCTCCACTCCACCCCTTTTGATTTTGACTATGGACTAGAGGAAACAATTTGACCCATGCTTTAGGAAAAACTCTTGGATCATTCCCCTTTAGCCCCCTTTCAACACTATGGATGAACACTCTTCTATGACATGATTCCTTAGACAAAGAATTGATTCCAACTTTATTACACATGGAAACTAGGACCAATAACTTTACCTAGTCCCTTACCTTTGTCCTTAGGAGAACATTCTTGCTCGAGACTAGTCGATCATATATATCACTATCATGGGATCATCGATATCACTATCAATATCACTAGATTATTTTTTGCATTTCAAAGTTAAAAATCTATAGTTAAAAATTTAGACAATCATGGAAAATATTTAAATGGAGTGAGACAATGTTCTACAAATAAATAAAAATATGCAAAGTTATTTTAATTTACCAAATTACATTATTTTTAAGATTTCAATTTTTTTATTCAAGAGTTAAAAATATAGAGTATCATGGAAAATATTTCAATTATAAGATACTTGAAAATCTTATAATTTTTTACTATATTATAAAAATATTATTAATATTTTTTAATCTACCTATAAATTATAATAAAAATTTAATATTTTAATACTTTCCCATTAAAATTACTTTATGAATAATTTAATTAATTAAAAATTTTTAGAAGTTTCCATCTCCACCTACTCTACAAATACTAATAAAAAACTGAACGCCGCCGTGTTTACCATCCACAATTCGAATATACCATGACGACATCAATGACATATGACCGAGTTTATTAATTCAAAATCATTTTGAATTCTGAATTTGAATTAATTAATATATACTGTCAAATGTGCACCACAGCATTTTGAATTCTCATGCACTTATAAGTAGAAAAGAAGCCATTACTTGCAATGAAGCATTACATTCAAGCTATTTTCATTGTCTTCAACAAGTTTAGCATAGCAGTAATTTAAGAAGAAAAATGGGAGCAGTGTGAGTATAATTAATCCATTCTGCATTGTTCTGCTTACATTTTCATATGTCCAAAATCTATTCAATAAATATGATCTGAACTGCATTGCAGCGATATAATCCCACCTGTTTTGAATTCTAAGTCTGAGCCTCCTCCATTGTTTGATGGGAACACAAGGTATGCTATTTTGTTTTGATTTTGATTCTATATAGCTGTCCTTGTAAGTTTGCTTCTAGTCTAATGAAATTGGGTTTTGCAGACTCTACATTAATTTGGCATGTCCCTTTGCTCAGCGCGTTTGGGCTGCTAGAAACTATAAGGTGGTTTGCCTTTCATTTGGCTTATGATGGAGATTTTCAATAGTTATCATGATTATCTTCTCATTAACAATAAGTAAAACAAAATGGAGGGTCTGACTGATATTCAGCTAGTTCCAATAGATTTGCAGGACAGACCTGCATGGTACAAGGAAAAGGTTTGCCCTCCTAACAAGGTAAACAACTTATGTCATGTTTTCAATTGCCAATGTAAGAAACACACCACAATTTTTTAGCAATCTAATGAATTGGGCAACAATATTGTTCTGAAATTCCTATCTTAGCTAGCCAGAGTAGATTGATTCAATACAAACCAGTCCTATATCAGCATTTAGTTTTACATAGGAAAATTATAGGCATATATCTAGATCTATGTCTACATTTTTGGGACTGCAAGATATGTATAGGAATGAAACTTCAAACATTTCATTATTTTTGTTTTCCAGGTCCCTGCTATTGAGCATGATGGCAAAGTCACAGGAGAGAGTTTGGACTTGCTGAAATATCTGGAGACCAATTTTGGAGGGCCTAAACTCCTTCCCACGGTATATGATGCTTCTGAACTACTCATTAATTTCATGTCACAATCTTAATAACCCTATCAAAATGTCATGCAAAAACTTAATCTTGGTCACATTGCTGAAACCTAATAAGACATGTTAGTTTAAATCATTCATTTAGACTACTTGCTTTTGCTGTTAACTGTTATAATGCTCTTTCCATTTTATAAATTAAATCGGCATTATCCAAATGGCCATGCACATGTGGCTGTGACTTTACTTAGCAATAAAACCCAGGTTAATATTTCACTTTTTAGGGAGACAGGGTAGGAGTAGATCTCTGGCTTTACTACCTCGGCAAGCAATTTCTTTCTAAAATTTTAATAGCAATCCTGTTAAAACACATGAATCCATTGGAATTATGCAGGATACGGTGAAAAAGGAGGCTGCAGATGAGCTACTCAAGTATACAGACACTTTTACAGCAACAGGGTTCTCAGCAATGAGAAAGCCACAACCTGAGATACCAGAAGCACTTGGTAAGGGGAACATTTCTTGCAGATATAGATAAAGTCTTGATAGGATATTCTATCTTCATGATGAATCTGGTTGATAAATTGATCTTTTGCTTTCCCAAATATGGCAGCGCCTACTCTTGATCATTTGGAAAATGCTTTGGGGAAGTTTGATGGCGGGCCTTTCTTTTTAGGCGAATTCAGTTTGGTAAGCCATCTGATTATGCATAGTTATTTCCAGGACTTGATCTCTTATCCTTTTGTGTTTATTGCTTCTCACAATTGTGACATTTTGCATGAAATTTATGCAGGTTGATCTTGCATATATTCCTTTTGTTGAAAGATTTCAGATTGTGTTCTCCGTATATAAGAACTATGACATCACAATTGGCAGGCCAAAACTATTGAAATTGATTCAGGCAAGTGTAAATTATATATTGTCTGCTCTGGGATAGATAAGGGTGAAAAATATGAAGGGTATTTAGCATTCAGAAAATCATGTACTATTTACACAGCAAATCACAATACATGCAATTCTTTATCTTAGGAGTTGCTCTTTTCTGTGACACGGAAAATTGATTTGACTACAGGAAGTGCAAAAGATTGATGCATATGCAAAAACAAGTCCTGTCCCAGAAGAAGTTGTTGAAACATTCAAGAAATATACGGTATCTTGTTTCTGATAATAAGAAGTCTTTGGATACATCATACAAGCTTTATATATTACCTCGCTTGTGAATACCTGAGAAAAAAAAAAATGGGTTTGTTACGAGACGTGTACTTATTATTTTTATCATTCTGCAGGCTAATTAGATAGCTGGACACAAATCAAATTGGAAAGAGAGTGAGATTGGTTTAAAATTTGTTGGAATATTAAGGTTTACATTAATAAAGTCACCTTAGTGATTTGTAGTTTATTATTGTTAATAAATAATTAGTCACATTCCCCGTAAGATGGTAACTGGGAAGTTATTTTTGAAAGGCTTTATAAAAGTTATATTGTAATACATCCTAACATGCATTCAATAATATTATTATTATATTTTTTTATTTATTGCTGTGCAAATACAAATGCCTTGTTATTTTCATCAAAAATATTGTAACTAGGTGCTATATATAAGAAGGTTCTGTTGTTAGGGTGGAGAAAGCTTAATAAGGATGCTATGATTTCTATAAATGAAGTGTTCCATACATACTATAATTCTTGTAATGTTTATATTGTAGGATGAAATACTTGAATTCTTATAATACTGCTATTTGGAATGGGCAAGGTCTTTTTACAATGCAATTTTTTCCAATCAGAATTTTAAAATTTTAAAGATTTTTTGTAGAGTTACTGCATGGTTCTATGCAGCTGCATAAGTGATTAGAATATTTCCCTATTATAATAGAGCATCTACATTTACACTTGCCTAAATCCATTTCAATAGTTTTGGCCTGCCAATTGTGATGTCATAGTTCTTATATACTGGGAACACAATCTAAAATCTTTCAACAAAAGGAGCATATGCAAGATCATCCTGCATAAATTTCATGCAAAATCTCACAATTGTGAGAAGCAATAAACACAAGAGAATAAGAGATCGAGTCCTGGAAATAACTATGCATAATCAGACGGCTTATCAAACTGAATTCGCCTAAAAAAAGGCCCGCCATCAAACTCCCCCAAAGCATTTTCCAAATGATCAAGAGTAGGCGCTGCCATAGTTGGGAAAGCAAAAGATCAATTTATCAACCAGATTCATCATGAAGATAGAATATCCTATCAAGACTTTATCTATATCTGCAAGAAATGTTCCCCTTACCAAGTGCTTCTGGTATCTCAGGTTGTGGCTTTCTCAATGCTGAGACCCTGTTGTTGTAAAAGTGTCTGTATACTTGAGTAACTCATCTGCAGCCTCCCTTTTCACCGTATCCTGCATAATTCCAATGGATTCATGTGTTTTAACAGGATTGCTATTAAAATCTAAGAAAGAAATTGTTTGTCGAGGTACTAAAGCCAGAGATCTACTCCTACCCTGTCTCCCTAAAAAGTGAAATATTAAACTACCGGTTTTATTGCTAAGTAAAGTCACTAGAAAGAACAAGCCACATGTGCATAGCCATTTGGATATGGCGATTTAACTTACAAAATGGAAAGAGCATTATAACAGTTAATAGTAAAAGCAAGTTAAGTAGTCTAGATGAATGATTTAAACTAAGATGTCTTCTTAAGTTTCAATAATGTGACCATGATTAAGTTTTTGACCAATCCTGGCTATTAAGATTATGGCATGTAATAACAGTAAAATTAATGAGTAGTTCAGAAGCATCATATACCGTGGGAAGGAGTTTAGGCCCTCCAAAATTGGTCTCCAGATATTTCAGCGAGTCCAAATTCTCTACTGTGAGTACTTAGTGTGATACAATAAGGAAGAACAACATGCATATGTGGTAAGATAGGGACCAAATCAAAAGAAATAATACACACATGCATCCATAGACATCATAAGTTAGAACCATATATACGATTCCTTTGCTATCTGATACAATATCTGTTATAGAGTCATTATGCTCTTACATCCATATCTCTCTCATACATGCTTATCTTCTCTATTTTGTATATTACATGCTATCCATTACATTCATATTGTATCTCTATATATTTTACATCCCCTTTTACATATATGTAGTAAGTGCTTCTTACTATATAGCTTCCTGAGATGTGGGGGCATGCTTGTAGCAATGTTCTCATACGGTTGTGACATTCTATGGATACCATAAAGCATTTACTCCTATCACACAATTGGTTCTTGGGGTTCTACATCATCTCTTATGTGTCCTTGTAACATAATGTTGGGTATGGGATCTTTGGGATAAAATTTGCTTATGGTACCTTGGCAGGTTTTCACCATAAGCCTCTATTAGGATCCCCTTTTCAACCAAACAAGGGGTGAGATAAGGCCATCTAAAGGGTTCTCAACTCGATCCATCAAAGTCTTCATTTTGGTTATGGTCTTACTAGTAGTTAGGAAGCATAGGGGTGTTAATAATTGTTTGATCTATATGTGCTAATGCATCTCACAATCTCTAAAGTGTGTCATCTCTATAAATGATTTTTTTTAAAATTATAAGTTTAAACACTTTAATAAATGAAATTTAAATTAGGTAAATTTAAAAATTAAATAAATTTTAAAAAATAATTTTAGAAACTTAAATTTTATATTTTATATATATCAAATTTATCATTTAAATATAAACTAAATTATATAAAATTTATATCAATTTATGATCTTATACTATATATCAATTTATTAAATTTTAGATCAATTTTATATAAATTTTGGATCAATTTTAAATAAAATTTAAATTTAAAAATATATAAAATTGATATAAAATTTATAAAAAATTTGATATAAATTGATATTTTTTGTTTATATACTTGGGTTAGGCACCAAGAGCCACAAAAAATGAGCACTAAAAGCCTAGGTTCATTGTAGAAATGAGTTCACTAGATCCATCCAAATTTGAAATTATCCATCCAAATTTTGTCATTTAGAGATCTAGCTAACTAAAATAAAACCATCAATCTAGAGCTAACCTCACACAATAGAAGACATGATGGGCCTCACCAACTTCAAGTGCAATCAAATATAGACAAAGGAAAAGACTTACACTAATTACACTAATAGATAGCCAAGAGCTAAATTAGGTTATAACATGATAACCATTTCTATACAATCACTTGAGACCCGCCTCACATAAACAGTCGGCACGTTGTGCCGACTATTTTTTTTTTTTCATTTTTCGACCTGTAAATTCTGTGACTCTTTCTACTGACGTGTTGAATTGACAGTCCCTTCATGTTTTCGATAGCATCAGTAGGCTCAATTTCCACTAAAAACGGTTAGTCGGCAAGATTTCGACGAAAATGAAAAAAAAACAGTCGACACAACGTGCCGGCTGTTTAAGTTCTTCCCTTTAGACCTACATCAAAAATGACAATCCATCATGCAACAATACCCTCTGAGACCTTCTATTGAAAAAGAATCCTACCCACACAAAATGCCCTATCAAGCCTCAAATCATACAACACCATCACAACAAAAAGGCTAGATTACCAAAAAGAAACCATATATCTAGAGGGAAGGGAAAATTACCACAACCCTTCCTCCAATATGTATGCAACTAGTGATAATTTTTCTAGTCTTGTGGGGGTGGCCTAGAAAATTATGTAGGCCTAACTAAGGCCCCATGATAAGGTTTACACTTAACATATTTTTCTAGTTTTGTGGGTTGAGGGACCTCAACCAAGTCATCCTCCTCCTCATAGTAAATGGAAATATTAAACTTACTTTCCAATGATAGTTTGACATTACATGCCTTTGTTATTTCTTCCATGCCTTTATACATCTTAGTTTTTCTTATTTTCAAACAATGGAAATGCTCAATATATAATAGTTAAATAAGATATTCTAGACTTGTCAATGATACCTTCAATGTCATCATGGAGAAGATAAGTACCTACAACAAAGGAGAACATGGCCATACAACTAACTGCCTGAGCCACATCAAACATGGTTGACCTTCCCAAGGATAGTCTAGGATCTAATAGCGACTTGGTTAGGGCTTCTTTAATACCCACACATGAAGCCACATCCATCTCCTTGGCCAATTCTTGGATACATAGAACTAGGAGTAGAGATCAAGATTTCTAATCTCTGTATAGATGAAATTCTCCACCATCTTGGTGCTCTCCACCCTCTCCTTTTACCTCCTACCCTTATGTTTTGATGCCTCCACCCTAAAATCCTAGCATTTCCTCTTCCCTAAGCTACTTCTGCGAGGTGAATGGGGATGCAGATAAATTAGCAAACCAAGCTATAGATTCTAGTGAAAATTTAATTTGGGAGGTGCCGAACTATGATGAACATTTATGATTGAGAGGACGTTGAAGTAGCAAGGAGAGGTTGGCGAAGCATGCAAAGGAAGATGGAATTGAGGAGTATCAATCATTTTCCAGAAAGGAAGGGAATTATAACTATTGCATTAGGCATTGCATCTCATCCGCAAAGAAGTTTGACGATGAAAATGGACACCCCGATTAGGTTGTTGAGAAGGAAGAGGCAAATGTCTTTCTTAGGGGAAATCACAGAAAATAGGTTGAGCAAGTTCTTCAGACCAAAATGTGGTGTTGTGTTGTATGCAATAGAATGGGTTTTAGGGGAGGAATCATGCTCACTGAAAATCAATATAGGGTGAACAGCAACCTGGCCTCAATGTTTTTAGCAGTGTTATTAGACATGGGGGAGGAGAAGAATGCAATTAAGGGGTTAATGGAGACATTTGTGGAGGCAAATTTTTGACAGGGCTTCAGTGAATTGTGGTAATTGCAAGGATTGGGGTTGGCATTCCTCTACCAGATGACTTTCACAAAACCAATTGCGAAGGAGAACTGGTGAACTGGTTGGCATTTGTAACTAATTCCAAAGTGGAGAAGATTGTAGCAAGGAGGAAGAAGGCGGCTCGGGGAGTGCAGTTCCTAAAAAAGATGGTAGGATTGGATGCAGAGGATGACGGGCTTCAGGACCTCCTTAATAGGTTCTATGCAGGGGACCACAATGCATAATAGATAAGATTAGTTTTTGTCAAAGGGATTTTGTTATAACCCTAGTAGTAGTATGTTAAGGTGAAGTGGTATAGTTAGAAGTTTAGCATATAGAATGACAAATTTTACAGGTATTTTGTCTTTACCTTATATGTGTGTGTGTGTGTGTGAGACACCTAAAAATGGCTAAGTCGAATTAAATAAATATTTTAATATTTATTTTAATTCTCATTCTCCTTTCAATTAAATAAATATCCTAATTTATTTAAATGATTCACATCCCTCCAATAATTAAATAACATCAATTTATTTAATTAAATCCCCCAATTCTTCTAATGTTTCATCCTAAATTATTTAATTAATCCTAAATTCCTCTATCAATTAAATAAATATCCTAATTTATTTAAACGATTCACATCCCTCCAATAATGAAATAAAATCAATTTATTTAATTAAATTCCCTAATTCTTCTATAGTCTCATATAATTAAATAATCCAAAATTATTTAATTAATCTTAAATTCTTCTATCTTAAGTCCTAATTTGATAAATCCACCTCACCATTCCACCTCACCTTTCCACCTCACCATGTTGCACATGTAATTAAATATTTTAATATCTAATTAGCTAATATTCCCTCGCCCACATGTCCTATTTCTCCTCCAGTCAAATTAGTTAACTCATCAATCAAATTTGTTAACTAATTAGTCAATTGAGTTCACTGGTCAATCTATTCTCTTGACTCCCCAATCAACCCAGTTAACTGATCAATCATCTCAGTTAACTCCTCAATCTATTCTGTTAACTCCCATAACTCATGAAAGGAGATTGGACACTTGTCCTCTCACTACAACAAATCCCTTTGTTTAGCTCCTTTTTTTGCTCCATTTTTTGCTTCCACCCATTGTTTTAATGTATTTTTCTCCAATTTTTTGAAAAAGTCGGCGCCATTTATCGGGATGGGACTTTTTTTGGCATTTTTTGCACCGATTAGAACAAGTAGGCACCAAATTGTGCCTAAATTAGAGCTGATTTTAGCGCCCAAATTAGCGTCGACTTTAACATCTAAATTAGTGCCGTACCTCTAAGCCTCTATGGATTGTGTTGGATCAAAATTTTAGACTTTAAATTTTTGCCATTCTCACCATAATCCCTAATAAGGCATTATACTTGAACCCAAAAAATATCACCATTCCCTTATTAGCCCTAAATTCTATACCTCAACTGTAAAATATTTGATGAAAAAATCAGTATAGCTAACATTGGCAAGATGATACTCCGTCGGGGAGACTCAAAATACAGTCTCTTCGATGACCTGAAGGCACAAGTAGACAAAAGGAAAATCACACAAAAACTTGAAGTAATGAGAAAATCAAAGAGAAATGGGATATTGGCAAGAGTCATTCAGCAGTCTCATCGATACCCTGAAAGTCAAACAGATAAGGCACTTTGGCGTGACACCAAAACATGTCACGACGATCAAATGAAAATATCGATAACCTTTAAGGGATTCAGGATATTGAAGTGATATGGTTTAGAGTCTCACCGATAGAAGGGGTCTCGTCGATGAAAAGATAATGTAAAGGGTATTTCGAAGAAACTCTACTGTGTCGAAGAGAGGGTTTTTGGGGTCTCTCCGAAAAGGCGACAAAAATAAATTAAAATATCAAAAGGGTAATTTCTTGTTCGAGGAGACTCATATTATCGAAGTAACACTAGTTAGGGTCATACCGAAATCCTGAACAATAAATGAGATTGCAAAACACATCACCTTGAAATAAAGTGACAAGACATCAAGGTGGTGATCTAACGCTCTGTTTTTGAAAACATTTAAATTCCCTTCGATGATATGAGAAACACAAGCAAGATGCCATTGATTGCACAGAGTTAAGATTGTTGAATGGGAATTCGGAGGGCGTTGCAAAGAACAAGTGCAAGGTGTGGATGAATAAGCAATTCAGGACCAGAGCGATTTGTCAAGTAAGTACTGGGAACTTGCTTGTATAGATTAGTCTGCGTTTATAAATCACAGAGTTGAAATCTAGACATAGTGATAGAATATGGAAGAAACAATTCAGAACCCAAAGAGTAAAAGACAAAAAATTGGGGATAGGCATCTAAACTAGGATTTATTAGACCAATGTCCCAGGTCAGGACATAAATCTAGAAGAAATGCCCAACTAAACCCCCATGCTGAGAAATTTGAAGATTTATATAGGGATATTAGGGATATATGGACACCAGTCAGAGGGTATGATCTCTTTATCTCCCATTACAGAAAAATGCATAGGCATAAACCCATTTCAAACCCATGGTGGCTAAACTTGGGTAAATTGGTAGTCTCGAATGTGTTTGTAAATGTCTAGTTGATGAAGTTTTTTGCAGAGAAATTCAACCCTAAGACTTGTTATATTGAATTCAACGATGAGACTAGTTTCTTCCCCATTACCAGATACTATATAGCCACAGTGTTTCAGTTAGACACAAGTTTAGACAAGAAATTTAGAATCAAGGATTTGTTGGTTGAGTACCGCAATATGAGTAGCAATTATAAGAGATGGAAGTTACCCTTGCACAGGCCTTGCGGTGACAATAACCAACTTAGGGTATTTTTAGAGGGTGAAGATCCACCCTACTCAACTGAATTGTTTGAAGATTATTTCAAAAACACATATTACTTTGCCTGCCAGATATTGGGAGTAGAGGCCTCCATGTTCATGGAAATTGCACCCATGGTCCTAGTTACGGACATACAGAGTCATGATGCATGATATTTTGATTATGCTGAATACCTGACATATAATATAAAAAATGATTTAATGTCTATTAAGAATGAAGGAAGTAAATTTAGACATTATTCTTTATTTATGCATATGGTATTATATGAAGGACAATGTATGGGCTTATGGGATAGAAATCTTAGTGTAAGAGACCTAGACATCAATGGAGATATAAAACCTGTGCAAATGTGGACTGCTATTTGGGATAGCAGATGTGACAGATCCCATTATTTATACTTTGAAGAGTTTTTTGTGAAACCAATATTCAAACGGTTTGGACATCCTTGCAACCACAATTTTTCATTGGAAATACAGAAGTTTTTGAGACCAAAAGATAGACATGAAGAGGGAAAGTTTAGCCATAATTGGGATGATTGGTATGTTTTCAAAGATTGCACTATGATAAGAGTATTCATATATGAAGGGCCACCCTTCCTGCTACCAAAGACATGCCCAGATCGAGTTGCATACTTAGAAATTGTCAGACATTTGGCTTCCTCAAACTTCATGCATCTCAAGAATCAGCATAAACAATCATTTATGCTTGGGACTTTATGCTTTGGAGATTTCAGAATACTTTCTGACAAAGGTTATCAATTAATTGATAGTAAATTAGAACAATTTAGATTACCTTTTGGAAATGCAAGAAGAAATTTTGATCCGGAACACTTCATAAACAGTGTAAAAACAAAGCAGAAGTTAAAGGGATATGATCATGTCCTATTTTTTGATGAAGATTTAATCAGAAATTGTGATGAAACTACTACAGCAGAAAGAAGAAGTTTGTACCATAAAACCATGTTAGTAGAGGCTTGGAGGGTAGCCCAAAACCCCACCTACACCAAAGTTTTCTAGGATATTGATGATCCTATCGAAAGACTGGACACTATGATTATACATGCACTAGAACTGATCAAGAATGTTCTCCTTCATGTATTTAACAAAAAAGGAAAATGGCTTAAAGATGCACAGGCTGAGTATGAAGTACCCTTGGGTCACTTGTCACCTCAACCCACACTGGATATAAGTTTCTCTGCAAACACAAACATTGCAGAAGGAGAGGGAGAGTTTGAAGAAGGGGTGCAAAGTTATGACCCAACAATTGAGGGGTATGAACCACTTGAAGATAGAGAAGCTGTCACTATGGAAGCACCAAATGATCTATCAGAAGACATAAGGCACTTGGCCAACAATAAGTTCATATCAGATGATGATTTCATCAAAACACCTGAGTTTAAAGCCTTCTTATATGAATACAAGGGCAAACAAGCTAGGAAGAGAATGAAATATATCACTCTTGACATACATGATGAGGTGTTGTCTGAGCTTCAGAAGGAGATCAACAATGAATTGGAGATAATGACTCCATAAAGGGGAAGGACCTTGTTACAAGAAGCAGGTGTGATTTTGATTCCTGGATGGGACATAGCTTCGGCCATTATATTTGATTCTTTCAATAGAAATCAAGATAAGAAGTTGAAACTTAGCATAGAGGCAATGAATGATATTAGAAGAGGATCAAGGTATGATCCTGATAAAAGAGCATTGCTTATATGGGCGTTGTATCCTCCAAATAAGAGACCACATATCATTGATGATCCTAATAAAGCTTTTGGTAGCCTGTTGATACAAAGGATTGATGATACATATCCTATGGACACTTCTAATTTAAATGTTAATGTTGCAAGGTTTAGTAAAGCACAAATTGAGAAATTAATCAAAGATAATAATATATATAAGAAATAAAATGTTATGCTGAGACAAGAGATTGATTTGTACAGAGACAAGTTGCCTTCATCCAGCAGCTACTCACCATACCTAGAAGGTGATCAAAGGGTAATAGAGGCCTTGGCAGATGTGAATTATTGGAAGTACAAGGTAGAAAAGAATCAAAAGAAAAGTGAACATCTAGGAAATGAATTGAAAACTATCAAATATAGTATGGCCTCTGAATTGATTCAAAGAAGGTTTGGCCACATGATGAAAAATAGCGACAAGGTTTGGGATTTGCACAATAGAACACATCAATTATACCAAGAGCATAAAAGACTACACCTCAGAATGTTGGAAACAAAGGAAGGGTTGAATGCTAAAGCTAACACTGAGGAACAAGTGCTCAAACGATATAATGAATTGATGAAAGAACATAAGAGATTTAATGGTATATTGATAGCATATTTGAAAGATTTTGATCAACGTATTGATTTGGCATTTCCCAACTTCTTCAATGAAGAGGGCAACCTAAAAGACAAGGACACTTGGAGGAATGAACTGGGCTAGTTATTGCCACCACTACTTGAAAATGTAAATAATGAGGAAAGGATGATAGAGAATACTTAGACATGTCTTGGAAAGATATTTACTCTGGAATCCACGATGAGCAGTTTACTTGAGAATGATCCATGTGATGATCAAGTGTACATCGACCATATCGGTCAAATAAATCTATTTGTATCTAGAGTGCTATGATGAAGCAAAAGAAGTACAATTTTGTCAAGCAATGCAAGTGTATCAATCTGTATTATGGAGATGAGGACGACCTTGCCAGGCCTTTGAGTCACGGGTCACTCTATGGAGATTAATGGAGCTAGAATCAGATCGCTGCATATGCTTTTATCTTCATTTATGTTTGTTAATTATGTATTAGTTACCAAAAGATGTTACTATGAAAAGGTACAATGTTTCAGGCTTGAAGCTTGTTTGCATCCTATAAAATAGGATACCAAGGCTACTATGAAGGAGATCATCCAGTCTATTTCAGAGACATATATTTAATATAAAAGTAGTATTTGAAGAATCCATTTCTATCTATCTATGCTTTCAAACCAGTATGAATTGCTAAATTAATAAAAAGAATCAGAGTTAGTTGGTGGATCCAAAATTGATGTTCAATTGTTGTGTTGATGTTAATATTTATGAGTTGCATGATTGTCTCCAAAGTGGTTTGTCAAGTTGTTTAAGTTAATATATCAAGGATATCATTAATTTTTTAGTATACATTTGTTGTTACTCTATGATCTATGTGATTGGTTTCTGAGGAAGTTGATTTAAATCCAGCTGAGTAGTCAATGTTTATTGGTCTCTGCCCAGGGTTAAAATCCTTTGAACAATCTATTCTAGTTGGTTTCCTTCCTGTTAGAATTAAAATCCTTTTTCTAGGTCATAGCAATTTGAGGAAATATCATTGGGATTTATAAGAAGAATCTTGTACCTCAACATTCTTGCACATTTGCACAAGATACAAACTTACATAAGTGCCTAACAATCTGAGTTAAGTCAATATAAAGATCCATTACACCATTGACTCTTGATTTCTTTGCCCAATAGATAAAGCATTGGTCCAATTTACTATTAATCTTCATACCCTATTCATATTTGCAAACCTTAACCTTAGAAATACATTCCAATCCTTACATCTACTTCATACTTGTTTGCCACTATGAAGGCTACACAAAAATCTGCAATATCTTTCAAGGTACACCGCCCTAGGTCTAGCAGAGCCTAAAGTGAAGGGGGTTTAGACATATCTACCCCGTGTCATTAGCCAAAAACGTCAAGAGAGCTTGGCAACCTCTTAGGGTTAACAACCTGTGTTTTTGTGACCTAACAGATTGTTTGAGATGTTTCAGTTGGAATGTCAGAGGTCTGATCCTCTGAGAGGAAATATGTAGTTAGAGATTTTTGTACCACTCTATGAATTTTAAATGACATGGTTCAATGCTATTCCACCCATGTAAAGGAGTTGTATACCATCATGCAAGCCATCAAGCAATGATCTCACTACATCTTGGGAAGGGAGGTCCAATCATCCACTTTGATCACAAGCTGCTCCAATTCTTGCAAACTCAGAACAAATTGGAAAATGTGCACCACATGAAATGGATGAATGTCTACAACAATTCCATCTAGTTATCTGCAATCACGAGAAGGGAAAAGACAAAAAGGTATTAGACTACCTAAGCTAATAGCTAGTTCATGCACTCACCACAATGTTGGACTCATCTGGTCACAACTTCTTTGACCGAGAACCTCTCTACCCACCAGACTTGTACTTTGCATAGAACTACACCAAGCTCTTACAAGGCACATAGGTTGGTGAATTTTACATGTCTAACAAGCTTCTCTATAGGCTCAAGTATCTCTATGTTTTAGACACCACACCACACTAGAGACTCATCTATGAAGCATACTATTCCAAAATAACTTAACACTTTAACATTACTAAAACACTAGCAACACTTGAACAACACTTCTAGTGGCCTCACATATGTGCAAATTGAGAACCACATCAATTCTCTCATTCTTTGTAGCATTGCAAAATATTGGAAATAGGAATCTTGGATTCTACACCCCTCTCTTAGTTTTGACACCACCTTGGGAATCATTAACATGGATTTATTAAGAAGACTACCTATGACAAAGCACTGGTGTAACTCCATGACTGTGTTATCATTATGTATTTTTATTATGTTTACCATACATATTTCTTCTTATATTTGAATGAATATCAGTTATTGAGCCTCAATATTGTGCTTATGTGAATGAATATGTTGATACAGTAAAGCATTTACTGTGGATGTTTTCAGTTACCTATTCAAAATTATGTTCAACATAAAAATGGAAACTATTAAAAATAATAAAGTTGCTTATTTAAATAATTGTGAGTTACATGCATTAATATTTTATTAACTTTTGTGTCTTCATGAACATATGTTGATACAAAATGAATGGAAGAAGCATCCAAGTAATCCTAATTTTTTCTGCCAACAATTCATACCAAAGATTGAGCAATTTAAGGATATTGCAATAGGTAATTTGTATCGACACAAATAATATTACTGAAGCATTACAAAGTTTAGGCCATAAGAATCATCCTTTTTTAAACATGGATTGCAAATAATTATGAAAATTTAGAAGTCTTGGCATTAACATTATTGTCTGCTACAATGTCATCAAGTGTATCATTGTCAATGTTCATATGTTCTTTCAAGTATTTAATATTATCATCATCCTCATCTTGACCTGCATCATCTTCATCATCATTGAAATTTGACTGTAGACCATCTATATTGTTACCAGATGTATTTGGATCATCATTTTCTATACCATCCATATTGTTGTCTTCCATAACATCATCTAACTCTAGATTGTTGTCTTCTTGTCCCTGAACATAACCATCTTCAACATCATCATGGATGTCAATTTCTTCAATGTTCTCTAATCCCTCTCTCTCATTTTGTTGGCCATCATTGTTTTGCTCAGTATCCACTAATGCATCGTCAAATACATGCCTTAATCTTGGATCATAATGTATGACAAATATCCATTTCGGGTCCAAAATATCTTCATAGAAAAATACCTGCACATGAACGACATACATATATTAGACGTATGGTATAACAATTTTATTGATTAATAAACACATGTATATATTCGCAATAAACTATGAATTAATAGATTAATGATCACTACCGCTTCTTCTTTGAGTTAAAGAAATACCTGCTCACAATGAATTTGTAGAACATAAGGCTCCTTATCCTCCGGTAGGAAACATGAGGAATCTATAGAAAACAATCCACTATCAGTATCATGTCTTCATGTCCTCTCAAATGCTTCATACCATCTACACTTAAAAACACAACATTTAAAAGAGCGGTAATCCAATTCAATAATTTCTTGTATTTTCCCAACATATTGTAGATTCCCTTCAATTATATTCTTATCTTTTGAGCTTGATTTACTAGATTGCTTGAAGTAAACCATGATGCCACAATCGAAGGATCGTCTCTTTACATCTACACTTTCTACACGATAATGTCGACCATATGACCACATTGCTAGATATTTCCTCACCTGTGAAAGACCATTTATTTCAGTGAAAACAAATATAATTAAAATAGTTAATAGTGTCAAAACTTTAAGGAAACAACATTTTGTAAAATTCCAACTGTATCTTTCTTTCACATCCTCTAGACATGTTGATTTCGTCTTCTATTATGTTTGAATCTATACCTGCATCTTCTATTTGATTTTGATTTTGTTCAGTAACCCATTCTAGTGTGCAATATTTGCCCCATTCTCCAAGCAGATAAGTGGGAAGTGGAGTATTCCTTGGGTTTGATCTCTTAAACTGTCTCCTTGCTTCTAACACTTCTCTCTTTTTATCATATAGATCGATCCATTTGTTCATAAAGTCCATGTGGTACAGAATGAACTTATCGAGTATAGCACTTTCATCTACACCTATTACATGTCAACATGTTTATTTCAAACTCCAAATGTCATGTTGTTAATTTGACAAATAAATTACAGAGTAAATTAATGATTGCAAGAAAAACAACCACATTGATCATGAATTTACTTACTAATTTCTACTTGAACACCATTAGATTGTGGTTTTTCTCCATCAATAATATCTGATACTCGTTCTTCATCCCAGAAGCATGGCCCATCTTCAAAATCCTTACCAAGGAATTCACACAGGAAGAAAAATGTTTCATTCAATACATACCCTTCAACCATGCAACCCTCTGGATGTGTCTTTTGTCAAACATATCTTTTTAGGGTTTTCATATACCTCTCAAAGAAAAACATCCACCTTGTTGATACGACACCCACCAATCCAATGTCATCGACTAGGTGTATAAGTAAATAGACTTGTAGGTCCATGAAACTTGTAGGGAGGTCCTTCTCAAATACACATACAATTTCTGCAATTTCCTTCTTCCATTTTGGCACTTCACATTCGTGGATCTCCTTGGAGGTCACCAACCTAATATAAGAATAGTAAATTAGTATGAACCTTTAGTCAAAAATTAAAATGCAATATAATATCTCTATGTCTCTCACACATGAACATTTCATATAACCACATACCTTGTAAATGCTGACAATCGACTTATGGCATTCCTTAAGTCAACTGTAAGACATGAATCCCCCCTAATTGCCAATGACATGATATGCTATCAAACACATTTATGAAAAGGTCATTAGTAATTTTTTCTCACACAACAAAATATCAAAATATATTTAGTACTTATTCAATGTTACCAGTAAATGTTAAATGATGATATATAATACCTTCATAAAATTATGAAAATCATGTGTTTTAAATCTTGTGATATGTCCATCAACTGTAAAAGCTTTAGCCAATGACGAACCATAGCCAGTAGGTGTCCTTATTGAATAGATGACATTTTTTAGTTGGTCTAGCTCTTTTTTTTTTCAAAATCCATGGAGCTTCTGCATTTGTTTCATTTTCCTTGTTTGGCCACAAATGTTTTCTATCAATTTCGGTACATGAAAGAGCAATATCTCTCCTTGAAGATAAGGTGTCCTTCTCTTTGCCCGATATATGTCGAAATATAGAATCTGGGACATTTTTGAAGATGTGCATAGGATCTAATAGGTGAGATATTAATAGATCCTTCTAGTAAGGGAGCTCATAAAATATGGATTTCCTTTTCATTCCTTTTGGCATATTAACTACAACTTGTTCTGGTTCTTCAATTGAATCACCCCGATCAAAACAATCCTCCCAAGCTTTCAATTCAGCATCTTCATACTTCTTAAGCCAATCACCTGGACTTATAATCATGGGAGGGCATCTATTTTTCAACGTTTCCATCAAATTGATTCTTCAGGCGATTTCTAAACTTATGATCTAGTGGTAGAAAAACCATGTTGTTTGTGTAAATAAATTTATGTAGATCTTTAGAATATCACCCTTGAAATTGTTCTGCACATCTTGGACATGCAAATATCCTCTTTATTTGAAGCCCTGCAATGCAATAAGTAATGTTAATAATATCAAAAAATAGTATAAAACTAAGTATGAAAGTTGGGATGGAAATAAATTATGAGTGTAAATACATAAATATTTTATCTTACCAGAACAAACACCAAGTCTTGGGAAATCATGAATAGTCCAACATAGTACACCATACAACATGAAGGACCTATTTTATGGGGGACGTGATAGGTCATACATTCTTATGCCTTTCCATAGTAGTTGCATCTCATCAATAAAAGGCGCAAGATAAACATCCATGTTTTTAACTTGATGTTTTCCTGGAACAATGAGAGTTAGCATAAGGTGCTCCTTTCTAACACTCATTCATGGGGAATATTGTATACTATCAATCCGACTGGCCAAACACTATAATTTGAGCTTAGGAAAGAGAATGGGCACACTCCATCAATTGCAAGACCAAACCTAATACTACAGGGCTCATCTTTGAATTTTCTTGGCCATTTTTCCTCTGTGTTTCATTGCTTTGGAGTCGGCCAGAATTCACATGAATCTATGTTTACTTTTGTTCTTTGCATGCCAGTCCATCAATTGTGCAAGTGACTTGCAATGAAACATTCGTTGAAGTCTAGGTATAATTGGCATGTGACGTAAAACCTTCTTTGGAACTGTAGGACCTTGTACATCTGTACAATATCTCTTCTCTTTGCATACAGGGCATTCTATCTTGTTTTCATATTCATCTTTGTATAAAATGCAATCATTTTTACATGCATGAATTTTCTTATATTCAATCCCCAACTCAACCAACAACAGACGCACCTCTCTGCAAGTTGATGGCAACACATTCTCTTCAGGGAATATTTTAGTTTTTAGTGCCCTGTAAGATTGCTAGAGGTTAAATCAATTGAATGTTTGACTTATGATGAACATGTTTCATATGTCAATCTATACTAGGACTATTTATATACAATATATGGTTTTAAATTCCCCTTAAAGAAATATAAACGAAGTTGATGAATGTTTACGAATTATGTACACCAATTGACAATGCAAAGTAAGAAATGGATTTCATCTCACTTTAGTAGGGTAGTGAATCCTTTGTCTAACCAACCAAATAGTGACTTGATTTCTAATAATATTAATGTGCATGCCAATTTTGAAGTTCTACTTACACCCGATTTGAACACAGGTGTCTTCACTGCTTGCTTGATGGAGTCTTTCAGGTTGTTATCATCAACATTACATTGGTGGTAATTACCCCTGCTATCATCATTACTGTCAACCATATGATCATTATTGTCATCATTGTTTCCATCCCCAAAGAAACCTGTAAGCATTTCATTCAATCCTTCTTCATGCACTACATTTTCACTATCATGATCATCATCATTAAGGCTAGCTAGCATGTCATCAATGTATGTGGATCTCATCAGCAGTTCAAATTTCTCAGCTGCTAGCATTCTCTTCAATGTTGCTCTTTTCTACCTGGTATGGTTTAAAGGATGGTTTGGATCATCCTGTCCAAACCCTAATAACCCAGTTGGATCTTGGGTATTAGTATGTTTTTCATCAACCTCTTCTACCTATCAACAAACGCAAGCATTATTTAATGTTTGGCAACAATTGCACTAAATTCAAAATGTATCAATTTCAAAGAAATATAATCAAATATGGCTTAAAAAATAAAAATAAAAATTGTATGAACATATATACATCAATTGAATAATGGAACATTATTTTATAGACTACCTTTTTTATACAATAATTTAAAGAAAACACAATTTTGACAACATAGTTTATAAAACATCAATCCACACTCATTTATTATTCTTTGGTTTTCTGCCCTTAAGAACATCCTTAGGGAGACCTTGTTCTTCCCTTTTCTTTCGCGTAGGCATGCATTTTAAGAAGGGGTAATCAATCAATAACTCATCCCTAATGGTAAGGTCCATAATAGCCTCAACCATTATTAATCTATCAACCTCTCTTTCCATATCTCCATCTTTATCATTTATAACCTCAACAAATTGACAATTTGGTCTTACAGTAGGGTCCCTTCCCTTACTACTATTTATAAATCCTGCAATATTTTTGTGTGTGTATGCACGTCCATCTATATACATAAGATGACCTCTATTCATTTCTTTTCAACTTTCCAATTGGAGATGATGTTTATACATATTCAAATTTAGACCATATGCTAACATGCAAGGCTTATATTCTGTTAGCCTTCTCCATTCACCATTGTTATATGATGGACCATAATATGGCATTAATCTCCTAGTGGTTTGTTCTGAATTATTTCTATGTTTAGATCCCACATGTACATTTTGGACGACAAAGAGGCCTAGATTCGCTCCATGAATATTGGAGGGTCGTATCATGTAGTTGTATCCCCAAAATTCAAACACCTCATACACTCTAGGTAGTTGTTGATCACTAGGCCAAGCACAATATAGTCGATGATCAAATGTCTCTTTGTAAATTGATCTCAAACTCAGGGGCAAGTCATCATCTCCATCACATTCATTCTCATAGGGTATGTAGTCCACCTTCCCCTTGTCTTTAAGTAAATTATGCATCTTTAAACCAGTTCTTGTTCTGTTACTTGTTTTCATCAATTCCTCGTCTTCGGAGCTAGTATATTGGCACATATTTTTGTTAGATGTATCATCTGATGAATGATCATTGCCCTCTAGGTTGGAAGTTGGTGATCCAGGAAACTTTAAACCAAGAACTTTATCCTGCAAGTATCCATTACGAAAAAAATTAGTTATTTAAATAATATAAAACAATGTTTAAACGAAGTATACATGTTATTTATATTAAATTGGAAAATTCCTTACCACAATTCCTATTGGATTTGAATCGATTGTAGGAGGCATACTACCGACTGGAAGCTCATCATATATGTAATGTCTTTGTACAATCTCTCATTTGAATTGTTTCTTTCCACGACATACATAACATCCACAAACGACAATTTTCTCAAAGTATTCATCCCATGTACTATAGTCCTGACCAACCTCTTATTCAGTGCAATCATTTGTTGTGTCTACAGGATCCATTGTAATATCCTTTTCCACCCACTGTCGTCTACATGATTTAACAAATTTAGGTCCACGTCCACGTACATATCTTTTTCTTTTGCTAGTTGAATGCTCAGGCTCTGCATTTGCTCCAATCTCCATCTAAAATAATCAACAACATGCATTAATTTATGTCAAGATTGGATAATACATTATAAATTTCAATAATACTATGAAAAAAGATGGACGTATCACAAAATGCCATTAGATCATTTTTTCCTAAGTTAAGTCAAAATTTGAGTATCTGATGTCCCGCTTCATCCGTTGTGTCCTCATTTGATATGACATGATTTGTTGCCATGGCCTCGTCTGGCCCCTATAATACACAACATAGTAAATAATGTTTAGTATACCAATTATTTCATTTCAACGAACATGCTATCCAACACAAAACCTCACTTTAGTCATATATGTGACATATTCATATCATGTTTTGGCCATCCTAATTTTCAAACTTTTCCCTTGATCATAGAATCACATTTAATCACCAGTCCTGTGCATTTTCAACCAATAAGTTTGACCACAGAGGCCTCATGGACAAAAAAATGACTTTATCTCCTCTATGTTGTAGCATTTTTGAATTCATAAACACCTTCCTCCTTTGGTTGAGGTTGCTTTCTCTTCTTACCTCTATTGCATTTGTAGATTCCGTTGTCATATCTATTTCCACTCACTTTCCTCTCTGCGATTTAGTAGTTCTATGCTATCCACGTCCTCTCTCCATGGCCTCCTCTAGATCCTGTAATACACAACAATGACAATAGTCACATAACAGCTGTGCACCAAGAGGTTAAAAGGAACCAATCAAGATAACCACACATGAACAGCAAATGTGTCCTGACAGATTATATAAATTTCCTATATGTTTGCACTTATCCTCTAACCTTTCTACATCAGCCCTCAATTGTGCAAAACTCCTAGTTGTTATATGCAAATGATTTGTATCCTTGCATTCCCATTGGCAAATACAATGAACTGATTTGAATCCTTGTATAACCAATTTATAGGTACAGTGAATTGGTTTGAGTTTTTGCCTTCACAATTAAAAAATCACAGCGAGATGGTTTGAATCCTTGAGTACTCAATTACCAAACATGGTGAAATGATGCAGGTTTTCACATACCCACTTAGCTATTATAGTGAAATGTATATGAATATTTGAAGATCCATTCACCATACATGGTGACTATTTAGACATAGGACTTTGAAGTCCATGCACTGAACAGAGGAAAATACTACATCAATTTTCAATGCCTGATGAGATGTTTAAAGACATCTCCTCCTTTAACAACATTTGAAAAGGGAAGAAGCAGGTGACCTAATTTGTGAAAGAATGGTGATCACTTTCACTGGTAAGCTCATTATTCTTGCATTGGCAGAATTTGATAGATTTCTTCTCATTTGTAAAATTGTAAGCAAAAGGTTTTCATTATAGTATAAGCAAATTACAAGCATCCACATCATCCAAATTACAAGCATCATCATCATCATCATCAAATCATTTGTATCTTTTTTCAATCACTTTGGAGACAGTACAACAACATATAAACATGAAAATTAACACAACAGTCGAACACTGAAAAAAGGTTACCATTTAAGTACAATCTTCTCCATAATACTGCTTCATAATATATATATATTAATTGCAATTTTTTTGGAACATGAAAGTGGATGAGTGGGATGGGTGCAATCTATCTTCTTACTAAGTCCCTTAAAATACTTCAGAAAGAACTACTACCCTCCTTTTTTCTCTCAGGTCTTGGTCTCTCTTATATGCGAGAGGCAACAAGCTACAGACCTGTTACAAAAAGACATGACTTTTGATAACTAACTATAACTGAAAAGAAAAATGGATGCACCGATCTGTTAATCTCTGAATAGAGGCCCGTGACCATCTAAGGCATGTGCAAAGCTTCTATTTTCTGATATGATGCCCATCATACTATTGGCTGATCTCCTCCATCCGATGGCTGTCCTGTCGTATCTGGCACGTTCATGGTTCTATTGATAAGCAGATTTATTGTAGATAGATGATGGATATAAACCTGTTTTGCATAGGTATTCACATTGATAATCACTTCCTTCATATCATACTCCATTCGTATCATTTTTTCCAACTGCTTATGAGTATTTTTCAAGACTATCTCTTCATCGTTGATGTCCTATAATGCATTAGTCAGAACCATGGCCAATTCTTCCTTCCAATCATCACATTTTTGGAGATTCCCAAAATTATCATGAAGTGGTGGAGCAAGATTAAAATAATCAAGCTCTTCTTTGAGTTTGTCATGATCTTCATCATGTGACTCTATCAAATCATTATATACTTGTAATGTTTGTCCCACCAAGATCCCTTTGCCCAAAAGGTCTTCTTTCTTTTCAGTCATCCTCCCCTATAATCTTTTATTTTCTGCCATTGCTGAGCGTGTCAGCTTAAACAATTTCCAATAGGTATCAGTACAACTTGGTGGTGCTTGCATGAACATTCAGGTTTCAAGCATTTAAATATGCAGGCACCTTCCCCCAAAAGTCCAAAAAATCTAACACTTTCAGCCTCTACAGTTGAAAAAATGTCAAAATCAGTTAAGGTGCAAGTGTCTTTGTATATAAAAGGGTGTTTGTATATACATGCTAGTCAAATGTGCATTGGTAGGTCAGAAATCTCTATCGGCCTCCAAAAGGTGATGAAAAAATGAGTTATTTGTATATCAGGTTGCATATACAAAGGGGGAATCTTTCGCAGATTCCTGGGAATATTCCCGCTTTGTATATCGAGTCATATACAAAGCAAAATATACAATGAGGTGCAAATATACATTTGCTATAGTGGCGAGGCAGAGATGCATGTGGTGGGGCCCATGGATGTACAAGGTCGAATGTATATGCAATATACATTCGGGCACACATACAATGGTTAGATACATTACAAGTATATTCCGTGGAAGATTCCTGTTTGTATATACGGCATACAATGGAAATGTCATTGAAAATTATACAAAGGCTCGCGACATGCAAAGTGAATAGTGCAAGGGAAAGAGAAAATGATCAGCCCACCAGTTGTATACAAAGGCAGTTGTATGTATGCCGATGTACATTCAAAGCATACAAGTGAAATATGCATTCCAGAACCGAAGGAGAAGTCAGATGCGGTGGATAAAAGTTTGAAATCTGCCTTGTATGTACGAGGTGATGGATGCAAGGAAAGGGACATATGACCCAGACGCGATGGAGGAATAAAATGCAGTGAATAAATATTTCAGGTCCGTGGGTTGTATAAAGCGCTTATATATGTTGATATACAAGCCGATGTGCAATGAAGGGCATACAAGTTGGATTTGAACTGATTCTCAAATTATTCTAATAAAATTTGAGGTTTGACTTGTATATAAGGTGTTTGTATATGCATATGTTTTTGCATATACAAGGGCGAAAAGGCAAAATGAGAACTGGAAAAGCCAGCGATAGAAACATGAGGTGCCTCTGTGGCACAATCTGATTGGCCAGCGACTTGGTCAACATTTTTAGGTGCCGTTGATCACAGCGATGGAGGGATGATCGATGGTCTTGTTTTGAACCTGTAGCGAAGGATTTTTTCTGAGCGTGTGCGACTGTTTTTGAGGGGGAAATTTTTAGAGGTACGTCGTTGCTACATTTTAGAGAGGCTGTGGGTAGTTGAAGTGTTAATGGCAAAATTACAGCGGTATGGGTCGGTGATGGACGGTTCAACAACCCAATTGAAGATGAATGTCCTTGAACGGCAGTGCGGATCCCAATTCTATCTGCTCATTCCTCTTTGTCTCCCCACAGCATTGAATATTTCTGAGTGCCATTCCTCATGCATTGAATTTAGCAGATTTTTGATTTGCCTTGTAATTAATTTTTGTCAGGTACACAGTCTTGGTATAAAAGCCAAACTGTGTCACTCTTTGTTGGTTGTTGAAGACTTGGGCAATTTTTGTGTAAATAGTGAAAAATAGAGCATTTTCCTGTCTGTTTTATCTCTATGGAGTTTATGTGTTGCATCTGAGTTGTATCTTGCACATATGTTCAGTTTCAATGTTAATGTTATATGAAAAATGCTTCTTGCATGTGTTTTGCTGTTTGTCTCCAATTGTTGTATGCATTTCTTCTTTTGAATTTGGTTGCTAAGGGTTTCTCAAATTCTAGAATACAGATTTATGTATTGTATGCCTAATCTCTAACTTCCATTCAAGGAGTGGATTAAATCGTTTTAGGTTAAGGTATGGAGAAGATTGTATGTCAATTGGGATGTCTGTAAGTATGGACAGTTAAATACCTTTTCTTGGGTGGTGCTTGTAAGGCAAGCATCAAATCTGACCCCTTGAAACTCGAATGACAGTTGCAAACCATTCTTATGTATACGTCTAGTTGACTACTTGCCCTGAGATAGGCACCAGTCTGTTCTTGTGAAGTAGTTATGATCCAAAAAACCCCTGTCTTGCATCCAAAGTATAAACCAATCCATTCATATTTGCAACCTGTTAGTTGTAGGAGTAGGATTAGGAACCCCCTGCATACTCTCATCCTTAACCAGACGAATATGTCCAAGAATGTTGCTAACCTTGTGATTTGTCATACAAATCTTGGTCCACACATGAGAGTATTCTGCCTGTTCTGAAAAGCTAAATCTTTCTGTCATTGGGTGAGTCAAAGTGTCAAATCTTTAGCTAATAGGGATAACCCCCTTGGTGCGGTAGAACCAGAAGTGAAGGGGAGGCAGCTCACGCAACCTCCCGTATCTGTTGGCCAAATCTGCCTGTGCATTGGAACTAGCAAACCCTCTACCGATTCGGGAAAAATTACCAACACAACTCATCATTTTATTGAATCTTTCCCTGATTAATTCAGATGCCATATCGTATTTGATAGTTTTTACTTCCTTCTCCAGCTCTTTACATTTTCCTTGGGATTTCAGATGTTAATTTTTCCAATAAGATGCATCAATAAGTGCATCCAATACTTTCTTATCTTTCTCAAGGTCTGGAGGATAGAATTGTGATATAGAAGAGGAAGAGGATCTTTCCTTTTGATATAACAGCTCCTTCTTTAGTCTATCATTTTGTTTAAGAAATTTTTCAACTTGTGCCTTATTGAACTTTGCCACATTAATGTTGAACTCTGTTGTTTCCATGGGGTCAGTATCGCCTACCCTTTTGACTAAGAGCTGATCGAACATTTGATTTGAATTATTAGCAATTGTTGGTCTCTTATCCTGTGGGTAAAGTGACCAAATGAGTAGAGTGGCTTCATCTGCATTATAACCTGATCCTGATCCTGATCTTGAGTATATCTTATCAGTGGCTTCTTCAGTCAAATTCATTATTTTGTCTTATCTCTTCCTAAAGCTATCAAACATAATTGCTGAACTCATATCCCACCCTGACAAGAGCAATACTTTGGCTTCTTGAAGCAACTCCCTTCCTCTTTCGAGAGTGATGGACTCCATCTCTTTATCAACTTCCATTTTTAATTCATCAAAAGCAGTAACCTCTTGTTCAGAAGTGACATCTTGCATTTTTTCTCTCACCTTTTTTCCTTTGTACTCATAGACAAATGACTTAAATTCGGGAGTTTTAATAAAATCATCATCAGAAATAAATTTATGTGCAACCACGATTCTAATGTCATCAGATAATTCATCTGATGTCTAAAACTTTACATCATTCAATACGGGAGGATGCTCATATTGTGCTATTTCAGGAGCATTTATTGGCTTCATTTGTTCACTTTCTTCATCACTTTCCCCTTCTTCACTTATGTCAGTATCTACAGAAAAACATACTTCAGGGGTAGACTATGAGGCTTCGTAGACCAGAGGCTCTATGTCTCTAGCTTGTGTTTTTGAATAGATTGTATAAGTTATATCAAAAACAACTGGGGGCACATCTTTTATGATTCATCTGCGTGAGCAATCAATTATTCAATCCTTGCAAGTGGATCCTGTATTTCACAAACCATTTTTGAATAAGATTGGACATGTTTTCTTTTCCATTCATCAACAAGTATCACTTTGTTGAATGTACCCATTCTGTTGATAGTAGAGGCCTCATCATGGTTTCTAATCACATCTTCCTCTGAAAATAAATATTCATATCCTGAGAGCCCTTGTGAAATCTTTGATTTATGAATAAAACCCTTTGAATCAAAATTTTGTCTTTCATTATCTATAGGAAGATTGAACTGTGCCAATTTAGTATTAATTTCTTCATACCCTTCATTCATGACCACTGTGAAATCTCCAAAACATAGAGTGCTGGGTGTAGATTAGATAATGCAAACAAGGTAAAATGCTAACTAAATACAATAAATACAAAGTTATACCTCACATGCACAACCTAATCCCATCAAGGGAAGAAGAAGCTTGCACCCAAGAGCTCCTAGATTAGATAACCCTATTTGATTCAAATGTGGATTGCTCTTGCTTTCAACACAAATATAGATGAAGGATTAGAGGATAGATAGATTAGAGATTTGAGAGAAATTTGAGCATGGTTTTGATGAAAGAAGAAGTTGTTATGAATGGCTTGGGTGAGGGTTTCATTTATAGATTTTTGAAAAAGGAATGGAGGGTGAGGATCAAAAGATGAGATCAATGGCTCTCATTTTTTGTGAATCTTTAATTCATAATGGATGAATTAAAAATTCTTTTTTGAGAAGAGTGGGTTATGACAATTGAATTAAGAATTCAATAGTGGAGGATAGTGGGGGACAATTGAATTAAGAATTCAATAGTGGATGATAGTGGGGAATAATTGAATTAAGAATTCAATAGTGGATGATAGTGCGGAATAATTGAATTAAGAATTCAATAGTGGATAATGGAGGATATTAGCTAATTAAATATTAAGAATATTTAATTATATGTGCAACATGGTGAGGTGGAAGAGATGAGGTGGAAAGATGAGGTGGATTGATGAGGTGGATTTTGTGAGGTGGATTTAGGACTTAGGATAGAGGGAAATTAAAATAATAAATATTGCATATTTATTAAATCAATTGGCTAAGGTTTTAGACTATTGAATTAATGAAATTAATTCAATTTTGGGGATAATATGATGGAAAATAGGGTAATGAAGGGATAATTAATTAAATAAAAATTTAATTAATTGGTTAGGAGGGAAATTGACATGTTTAGGGATGTCAGGAGTTGGTTCGATGGTAGAAGATATTTTTAGGTGTCTACACTGGGCATGATTAACTGATTGTTATGCTTCTTGAGGTGTATGGCATCAGATTTTGCTAATTGCCTCACAATCTCTAGATAGGTAATTCGATCAGGAACTATTCGTGGCAGCAAATGTGGGGTACCCTCAAATCCATAAACTCTAATCACTGTGCAGTCATGGAAAGCATACCAATCCCCCCAGTTATGGTCCACTTTACTTTTAGGGTCATTTTCTTTGGGTCTTAGAAATTTCTGCATGCTTGGGGATAGGTTATAATCCTGGGGATATCCCAGTAACTCCATTAAAGGTTTTACAAAAAACTCTTCAAAGTAGAGGTAGTGAGATCTACCAAATCGTCTATCCCATAGCGCAGTCAACATCTATACAGGTTTAGGATCCCCATTATCAAAAGAATCCCTTATCCTCAGTTCACTGCTCCAAAATCCTCTATCATGTCTCTCATACAAAAGCAAATGCATTAATAAGGAATAGTGTTTGAAGTTGATGCTATCACTGTTATTTTTTATTTTTTCTAGCCCTTGATTTAGGGCATTAGCCACAAAGCTAGCATAGTCAAAAGGCCTGGCCCACTTAGTCTGTACATCTGCGGCTAAAACCATTGGTGCAATTGACATTAGAGGTGGGACCTCTACTCCCAAGACTTTACTAGCTGCATAATAGGTGTATCAAAAATACTCTTCAAACAGATCTTCATGAAATGGAGGATTCTCATTACTAGAGAATTTCCTTAATTGTCCATCTTCGTCCTTAGGCCTATGCAAGGCCAACTTCCACCTTTTCTAGCTAATATCCATATGACGATACTCTAGCAATAGATCTTTGATTGTGAATGGTAAATCAAAACCACACTCTAATTGAAATACATTGGAAATGAGATCTTTTGAAATATCCAGTAAATTATCACCACTGTGTGTTTGAATAGTTCTCATTTTCGGATCATATTTACTGGCAAGGGCTTTCATTAATTCCACATTGAGAAACACCTCTAGCACAACTAATCTCCCTAGGTTCATCCTCCACGGGTTACAAAATGGTAAAAACCTATATTGTTTTCTGTAGTGGTATAAGAAAAGTTTGTACCCTCGTAGTGGAGTCCATACATCTCCCAAGTCCTTGTGATTGTCCAACAAGTGATCATGTGAGGGGTTCATCTATACACTTCTTTTTGGTCTTGGTCCCAACCCAGGACACTAATCTATCAAGTCTTGGTTTAATGGTCTCTTTTCAGTTTTTTGTTTCTTATTTTTAGGTTTTTCTACACTATCTCTCATTGCTTGAATTCAAACCTTTAAGAGATAGAATTTCTCAGCTGGGATTGGCGTACTTACTTGAATTTCACTTTCCCACTGGTTTTTCTTTGCTTTACTATGTGAGAGCTTCAGTCCCCTTCTCCTTCAGCCCCTTTTGCAGTCTGTTCAAGTTTTATTCATGTGATCAAATTGTGGCACAACTCGCCTTTATTCCTGTCATAGGAGGAGGTCATTTATTTTGAATATTTGAATGATGCCTCGGGATGTCACAATAATTATTATCAATGCATAGTTGAGACTGTTATTTATGTTTCACCGATGTCAGCTTCCTTCATCGATGAACTCTTTGTGTCGGTGTGTTGGTGTATTGGTGGGACGCCAGGTAATGTTACCTCGATGCACCTTAGCTTGGGTGATATTGCACCTTTGGTTAACTTATGGTCATATCAGGTTATTGGGGGAACATAAACATTTGTTCTGTCGATGTTTATGAGTCACAACAATGTGCTAGCTTTTGTTAATTTTATCGATCTATCGGTGAGGGACTCTCAAGAGTTAGGCCGATAGGATATTGTTCTTGATATGGCTACGAGTTGTGTTTATAGGACTATCGGTGGGAGTATGATGGGAACTCCAATGATGAGGGCTAACAATATTTCACCTTTGGTTAACTTATGGTCATATCAGGTTATCGAGGGAACATAAACATTTGTTCCACCGATGTTTATGAGTCACAACGATGTACTAGCTTTTGTTGATTTTATCGGTCTATCGATGAGGGACTCTCAAGAGTTAGGCCGATAGGATATTGTTAGCCCGATATGGGTATGAGTTATGTTTATAGGACTATCGGTGGGAGTATGATGGGAACTCCAATGATTAGGGCATGTTCGGCCGATTATGTCTAATTTTGGACAACCCACAGTTATATCAGGTCATCGGGGGAATATGATTATCTATCCTATTGATGACTATGTGTTGCAATGATGAGCTCACTATAGTTGGCTATATCGGTCTATCGGGGTAAGGACTTCAAAGGTTAGCCCGACAATGTATTTTTAGACAGATAACGCTGTAAATTATTTTTCATAGGGCTGTCAGTGGAGCTATAAATAGGGTTCCAATGATGAAGTGTTGCTAGGTCGATACACTTAGGAAAAGATATTATGAGGATTTGTTCATAAATGAATATGTTCTGATAGGATTTTGTCACACATGTTTTAGCAATAGGAGTTAATATGGATCTTGTCACACAAATTTTAATAAATTGTTTTAATCACAAAATTATAATGTGGCCAATTTCCATGCTATACAGAGGATAAGTGTGAAGAGGTTGGTGAGAGATGTAAAAAGATTTCTAGTTCTAACAAGTTCAATCCATTTTCAATCAAATTGTTCATATAATGTTCATCCGTATGGCCATTGATGTCCATCACTGGAAATGAATGCAATAGATTTTTTGAATTTTGAAATGTTAGATTGCATCGGTGGGACTGTCCTAGTTTCATGTTGACCTGTGTGCTTCATTTGGTGTCATCTTTGTTTATATATTCATAATTGATCACCAAGACTCACTAAATGTCTTTTTGAAATGCAATGTCCCTTTAGTTCTCTTTTTCAATCAGGAAGACATTTAGTAATCTCACCGATATTGCATAGGTGCCTTTTGTCTTACTTAACGTTTTGGGGAGAACAATATGAAGTTTACTTGATATCAGGGTAATCTAAATTATTAGAAATCCTTTTAGTCATCGCCAAGTGTCCTTCTGATGAATAATAGTCATTCCTATTATTATCGGGCTGACATAAGGGATTAGGGTTTAAGGTTTAGTGATAAGGGATTAGGGTTGAGGGATTAGGGTTTAAGGTATAGTGTTTAGGGTTGAGGGTTTAGGGATAGGGTTTAGGGTTTAAGTTTTAAGGGTTGAGGCTTCATGCTTTAGGGATAGCATTTAGGGTTGAGGGATTAGGGTTTAAGGTATAGTGTTTAGGGTTGAGGGTTGAAGGATGCGTTACGCTGCACTGAAAGGTTATAGTCCCACTAGAGAATGATGTCCTCGTGCATGGACCATGTCGAGTGCCCTCATTGATGTTGGTAAGGGATACATGGAAGGCAAATGGATTAGGTAGATATTATACCTTAAACCCTAATCCCTCGACCCTAAACCCTAATCCCTCGACCCTCAACCCTCAACCCTAATCCCTCAACCCTCAAACCTAATCCCTCATCCCTAAACCCCAAATGCTATCCCTATTCCTAAACCCTCAACACTCAACACTATACCTTAAACCCTAATCCCTTATCCCTAAACCCTTAACCCTATCCCTCAACCCTTATCTCTTACACCTTAAACCCTAAAACCTATCCCTAAAACCTTGACCATCAACACTATATCTTAAACCCTAATCCCTTAACCCTCAACCCTAAAGCCTCAACTCTCAATCCTTAAACCTTCAACCCTAAACCCTATACCCTCAACATTCTACTTTAACCCTAATCCCTTGACCCTCAACCCTATCCCTAAACCCTCAACCCTCAATGTCAAACCCTAATTCATCAACCCTAAACCCTAATCCCTCAACCCTCAACCCTAAGCACTATACCTTAAACCCTAATCTCTCGACCCTAAACCCTAAACCTTATCCCTAAAAACCCTAATCACTTGACCCTCAACCCTCAACCCTAATCCCTCAACCCTCAACCCTAATCCCTCATCCCTAAAACCTAAACGCTATCCCTATTCCTAAACCCTCAACCCTCGACACTATACCTTAAATGAAAGGAAGCTAGGTGTGCGGAAAATAGTTCCTACACTAATCTAATGATGGGAGGGCTATGCAAATTCAACTTAATCCTTATCACTACAGCAACATATCACATCTAATAGAGATATTATAGCAATACACAAGAACCAGAAAGAAGACAGAAGAAGAGAGACAAAGATATACGGTGGGGAAAACCCTTATCAGGTGAAAAAACCCACACTCAGAAACCTGCACAATGTATTAACAAATCTGAAAGAATGTTTACAATACACTTGCAATGCAAGCTTCAATGGTCTTTGACACTCATTTCTGGAGTCAACCCGACAGCATAACAGTACCTGTAAACCTGTAATACAAACTCCATCTCCAAGCACATGTTTATATAGAAAATACAAGGCAATATTGGACCTATCTTGGGATGGGCGTCCAACTTGGCTTCATGGACCAAAACCCACACCTAAGGACACTTGGTCAACATTGTAGAAAGTGCCTGACACTTGTCCATAGCTCCCATCCCAAAGAGGTCACCTATTTATAAAATGGGCTATGACAGATGCTCTTACGACACTTACGACCGTCATAGAATCTGTCATAGCAGTTACAACTTACAGTTGTAAGAGAATCTGTCATACACATGCTATAAATAACATATTCTCTTACAACATGTCATAGTCCACCTTGGGGCACCCAAATATGCCTTTTTCAAAGATGTTTTATGACACATGTCTTCACCTGTCTTACAATCTTCTATTTCCAACTCTTACATGTCATAGATTATGTCATAAGAATCCGTCATAACCGTTTCAGTCAATATTCCCTTACACAACATGGAAGATGCCAACACATGAAAAAATGCTCCTACCACAAAGTGGGATGCCTATCTCCTCATGTGAGGACAAAATTACAAGTTGTCATATTCCATGTAGGATTGACACATCACCGTGCCACATCCCACAATATGACAATATAGAATTTACAAGTATTTACAACACAGGCAATTAATTAATATATACAAACATAAATAATGCAAGGAATTACCAAGGTTGAGACACCTTAATTCCCAACATTCTTCCACTTTTCAAACACCTTGTAAGAGCCAATAGAATAACAGGACTTAACTACTATAGGTTGAGAGGCCCATAGACTCCAAACACCATCTAAACTTCTCTGTGCCCACTGGTTTCATCAATGCATCTGCAACATTCTTTAAAGTATCTACCTTCTCCAAATTTACCTTTCCATCCTCAACCATGTCTCACATGAAGTGAAACTGAACATCAATGCACTTTGTTCTACTATGGAAAGTTGGATTCTTCGCAAGGCAAATTGCACTCTGACTTTCACAACTGATCGTGATCTGACCTGCATCAACACCAATATCAGAACACAATGTCTTAAGCCAAATGGCTTCCTTACAAGCATGAGTTGCTACCATATACTTAGCTTCTATCGTGGACAAAGTAACAACAGGTTGTCGCTTACTCATCCAACTAATAGCACCATCGAATAGTGTAAACACATAAGCACTGGTGGATCTCCTGCTGTCAATGTCACTTGCCCAATCTGAATCCACAAATCCACGAATATTAACAGAATGCAGAGGTCCATAAATATTACCATGATAGAAAATGGAATACTCAGAAGTACCCCTCAAATATCTGAACACTCGCTTAACTGCATCCCAATGAGCTCGTCTAGGATTAGCCATAAATCGACTAAGGACTCCCACTGCTTGGGCAATGTTTGGTCTTGTGCAGACCATAGCATACATCAAACTGCCAACAACACTAGCATAAGGTACTTTGCTCATGTCCTCCACCTCACTAGAAGATTTTGGACAATCCTCAACAGACAACTTTATCCCCAAAAAAATAGGATCACACAATGATCTACAATCTGCCATGCTGAACTGTCCAACACAGTCTTCACATACTCTGGCTTGGCCAAAGTTTTCTGTTGGTTCTGTCTCTTCTGATTTCCATTCCTAGAATGTATCTGGCTGCCCCTAAATATTTCATTTCAAACTGTGCTGACAACTGAGATTTGAAATCAGAAATCATATTCTTACCCTTCCCAATGAGCAACATATCATCAACATACAGTGCAACAATGAGAATACGATCACCATCAAACTTATAATACACACAGTGATCTGATTTTGATCTCACAAATCTAATTGACAACACAAAGGCATCAAACTTCAAGTACCATCTCCTAGGGGATTGCTTCAAACCATACAAAGACTTCTTAAGTTTGCAAACCAAATTTTCTTTACCTTTCACCATGTAATGCTTTGGCTATGACATGTAGATTTCTTCCTCCAAATCACCATGAAGGAAAGTTGTCTTCACATCCATCTGTTCTACCTCCAAGTCATAAGCTGCTGTGAGAGACAATAGGAATCGAATGGATGTCAGCTTTGCAATGGGAGAGAATATCTCACCATAATCTATACCCTCCACTTGTGAATACCCCTTCACAACCAATCTGGCCTTATACTTCTCAACACTGCCATCTGCACCAAATTTCTTCTTGAATACCCATTTGCATCCAACGGGTTTTTGCCCAGGAGGCAAAGGCACCAATTCCCAAGTTTGATTCTTTTCCAAAAAAGCCATTTCATCCTCCATGGCCTCCTTCCAGGAACCTGCATCTTTCATGTCCATAGCCTCTGATACAGTTCTAGGTTCATCACTGTTAATAAGCAAAGCAAAAGCACAACTAGAATCAAGCAATGTAAAACCAAACCTTTCAAGTTTCTTTCTTATCTATGTAGACCTCCTCAAGAGCTGAGGTTGAGGTTCAGCTTCTTCATCTGAGCTTTCAGAGGTACTAGAGCTCTCCTCATCATCAGGTCCAACATTGTCTTTCTATTCAGTCTTCTCAGGGGTGAGAGGAAACTGAACAACATCCTCTTTCTTTTCTTTTTCTTCTGGCTGTAAAAAAATGGAAGAAGGTGTAAGCTCTCTGAAGATGACACTTCTTCTATACAACACTTTTTCAGCCACAGGGTCCCAGAGCTTGTATCCTTTCACACCGACACCATAGCCAATGAAGATACACTTAACAGCCTTGTTCTCTAATTTTGACCGCTTCTCCCTAGGCACATGTGCATATGCCTCAACCAAAAACACGAAGATACCTTATTGAAGGCTTTCTTCTAGACCACACCTCCATGGGTGTCTTTCCAACAAGAGATGATGTAGGAGATCTGTTAACAAGATAACAAGTAGTGGCGATAGCTTTAGCCCAAAACTTTTGTTCTAGGCTAGCTCCACTAAGCATACTCCTAGCCTTCTCCATCAGTGTCCTATTCATCTTTTCTGCAACTTCATTTTGCTGCAGAGTGAATGGAGTTGTCTTATGTCTTTCAATCACAAGTTCCTTGCAATATTTATCAAATTTTGTAGAACAAAACTCAGCACCGTTGTCAGTTCTCAAACACTTAATCTTCTTACCAGTCTGATTTTTAGCAAAGGCCTTAAACTCCTTAAACTTACTATAGACTTCAGGTTTGCTTCTGAGCAAATAAATCCATGTCCTTCTACTGTAGTCATCTATAAAAGATACAAAATATATAGATTTTGATAATGAAGGAACATTAATAGGACCAAATACATCAGAATGAACAAGGTCCAACTCACCAGAAGATTTGTGAGAACTCGAATAAAACTGAACACGGTTTTGCTTTCCATAAATGCAATGTTCACAAAAGTCAAACTCAAGATTACAATCATCTAACCCCTCAACGATGTTTTTATTTTTCAAGGTACACAGACCCTTCTCACCAATGTGGCCAAATCTCTTATACCATAACATTGTCTTTTCAGCAGGAAGTTTAACTTCCAAGGCATGATTACAAACATCAGAACTAGAAACAACAGATCTCTTGACTACTCATTCAGATGGTGGGGATGAAGTGGCTGCTGCCCTCTTCTTTGAATCAGAAGAACTATTGCATTGTGAAATGCATGCTTCCACCTGAAACAAAGTACCTCTCCTAGTACCCTTAGCAAGCACCATAGCTACTCTAGTCATCTTGCATCCTTCTTTCGAAAAGACAACCTGCACACCTGCATCATTCAAACTACTTACAAAAAGTAGGTTCCATGCTAAGCTTGGGATATGCATAACCCCAGAGATCCCATTCACTCAACCATCAGGGAATCAGATAGAGACTCTTCCACGACCAACAATCTTCAGATGAGAGTCGTCACCCAAGTACACCTTTCCACCATCGAACTCCTCATACTTAGTGAACCAGTCTCGATGCGAGGTCATGTGGAATGATGCACCAGAGTCAATTAGCCACACATCATCAGATGCATGGGTTGCAAGGGCCGCGATGAAAGCATCACCATCATCTTGTGATTTGTCAGAATTTGAGTCAGGAGCTTTCTTCTTCTTCTTCTTCTCCTCTTTGCATTCCTTTCGGAAATACCTAGATTTACCACAGTTCCAACAGATAGCCTTGGACTTTCCAGGAGATTTGGATCTCCCATGGGATTTGGATCTACCCTTCTCATCTTTCTTGTCCTTCTTTTTCCCTTTCTCCTTGGGTCTTTCATGAACTGCAAGAGCCTCTTTGGCTACATTAGAAGACTTTCTTCTCATCTCTTCGGATAACAATGAAGAAACCACTTCATCCATTTTGAATGTGGATGTGGTGCTTCCAATAGCCATGACAAGGTGATCCCACGAGTCTGGTAAAGAACAAAGAAAGGTCATACATTGATCCTCCTCCTCCATCTTTACACCAATAGATGTCAATTGTGTAGCCATCATGTTAAAAGCATTCATATGTTCAGTGACGGATCCTCCATCCTCCATTCAAAGAGAATACAGCTTCTTTTACAGAAAAAGTTTATTAACCAAGGATTTGGCTTGATACACATCTCCCAACTTCTTCCAAAGCAAGGTTGCAGTTTTCTCCTCATGGACATTTAACGACACAGACTCAACAAGACTAAGTCTTATGAGACCCTTAGCCTTCCGACCCTTGAGATCCCACTCATCTTGTGACATTGCAGCTGGTTTAGTTCCATTAACACTTTCCCAAAGGTCTCAGTCTACAAACATATCTTCCATCTTGAGCTTCCACAGCTCGAAATTAGTGCCATTGAATTTCTCCACTTCAAATTTTCTGGATGTGCTTGCCATCTCCTTGCTGCAATAGAAATCAGAATACTCTACATAGACTCCCACTCAACTTAAGATCAGCTCAAAAAAACCCTACCCAACAACTAGGACCAAAGGTGATCAAGCTCTGATTGCAACTGAAAGGAAGCTAGGTGTGCGGAAAATGCTTCCTACACTAATCTAATGAGGGGAGGGCTATGCAAATTCAACTTAATCCTTATCACTACAGAAACATATCACATCTAACATAGATATATTAGCAATACACAAGAACTAGAAAGAAGACAGAAGAAGAGAGACAAAGATATACAATGGGGAAAACCCTTATCAGGTGAAAAAACCCACACTCAGAAACCTGCACAATGTATTAACAAATCTGAAAGAATGTTTACAATACACTTGCAATGGAAGCTTCAATCATCTTCGACACTTGTGTCTGGATTCAATCCAGCAGCATAACAGTACCTGTAAACCTGTAATACAAACTCCATCTCCAAGCACCTGTTTATATAGAAAATACAACACAATATTAGACCTCTCTTGGGATGGGCGTCCAACATGGCTTCAAGGATCAAAACCCACACCTAAGGACACTTGGTCAACATTGTAGAATGTTCCTGACACTTTTCCATAGCTCCCATCCCAAAGAGGTCACCTATTTCCAAAATGGGCTATGACAGATGCTCTTACGACACTTACGATCGTCATAGAATCTGTCATAGCAGTTACAACTTACAGCTGTAAGAGAATCTTTCATACACATGCTATAAATAGCATATTCTCTTACAACATGTCATAGTCCACCTTGGGGCACCCAAATATGCCTTTTTCAAAGATGCTTTATGACACATGTCTTCACCTGTCTTACAATCTTCTATTTTTGACTCTTACATGTCATAGATTCTGTCATAGGAATCCGTCATAACTGTTTTGGTCAATATTCCCTTACACAACATGGAAGATGCTGACACATGGCAAAATGCTCCTACCACAAAGTTGGATTCCTATCTCCTCATTTGAGGACAAAATTACAAGTTGTCATATTCCATGTAGGATTGACACATCACCATGCCACATCCCACAATATGACAATATGGAATTTACAAGTATTTACAACATAGGCAATTAATTAATATATACAAACATAAATAATGCAAGGAATTACCAAGGTTGAGACACCTTAATTCCCAACATTAAACCCTAATCCATTATCCCTAAACCCTCAACCCTCGACATCAAACCCTAATCTGTCAACCCTAAACTCTAATCCGTCAACCCTAAACCCTATCCCTAAACCCTAAGCACTATACCTTAAACCCTAATCTCTTGACCCTAAACCCTAAAACCTATCCCTAAACCCTAATCCCTTGACCCTCAACCCTAATCCCTCATCCCTAAGACCTAAACTCTATCCCTATTCCTAAACCCTCAACCCTTGACACTATACCTTAAACCCTAATCCATTATCCCTAAACCCTAAATCCTATCCCTCAACCCTTAAACCTTAAACCTTAAACCTTAAACACTAAAACCTATCCCTAAAACCTCGACCCTCGACACTATATCTTGAACCCTAATGCATTAACCCTCAACCTTAAAGCCTCAACCCTCAATCCTTAAACCTTCAACCCTAAACCCTATCAGTAATCCCTATACCTTCGACACTTTACTTTAACCCTAATCCCTTGATCATCAACCCTATCCCTAAACCCTCAACCCTCAACACTCAACATTAAACCCTAATCATTCAACCCCAAACCCTAATCCCTCAACCCTCAACCCTCAACCCTCAACACTATACCTTAAACCCTAATCCCTATCCCTCAACCATACCCTTAACCCTTAAAACTTAAACCCTAAAACCTATCCCTACACCCTCGTCACTTGACACTATATCTTAAACCCTAATCCCTTAACCCTCATCCCTAAAGCCTCAACCCTCAATCCTTAAACCTTCAACCCTAAACCCTATCCCTAATCCCTCTACCCTAGATAGTCTACTTTAACCCTAATCCCTTGACCATCAACCCTATCCCTAAATCCTCAACCCTCAACTCTCAACATTAAACCATATTCCGTCAACCCTATCCCCTAAACCCTCAACCCTAAACCATATCCCTAAACCCTCAACCCTCAACACTAAACCTTAAACCTTAATCCCTGAACCCTAAACCTTAATCCCTCAATCCTAAACCCATTAGAGAATGATGTCCTCGCACATGGACCATGTAGAGTGCCCTCATTGATGTTTGTAAGGGATACATGGAAGGCAAATGGATTAGGCAGATAGTGGATTATGATGTGGATTCTAGAGGGGAGAAAAGTGGATAATGATGTGGATTATGTAGGGAAAATAGTGGATAATGATGTGGATTATGTTGGACTTATGCCAAAGCATGGACCATAGGGATGGTATGTGGAGATTATGTAGGATAGTGGATGAATGATGCAAGATTTATTACGGAATGGAAGGGAACCATGACCAATGGTTGCACACATCATGATAAACGTTGAAGCTTGTGATGTGGAGGTGGTGTAGGGTGCAATGGAGATGTTTTCTTAGGAGATTGATGATGAAGGGCTTTAGGAACCTACATAGACTTAGGCATTTTATTACTTTTGTTTTGCTTGTGGGATGGAATGTTTTGACACTTTTGAGCGGAATGGGAATTTGAGATGGGAGTAGATGGTTGGGATTTTTTAGAGGTAGATGCTTCATTTAACTTGATTTCTTGTTGCTTAGGTACCCATACCATTTTGGTTTTGGACTTTGCTTGTGGAGGTATGGGCTTGGATAACCTTTTGGATTGATTTTTCTTTGACTCTTTATTTTTATGTCCCGAGGCATGAGGACCCTTAAGATGTTTGGCTTTATTAGTAGAGGCATCTAATTTTGCATTTTTGGATCCCTTGGGGATGGTGGAATGAGTGGAAGCTTTAAGTTTAGCTTTAAGATTAGGGTTGAGGGTTGAGGGTTTAGGGTTTAAGGTATAGTGTTGAGGGTTTAGGGTTTAGGGTTTAGGGATTAGGGTTTAGAGTTGAGGGATTAGGGTTTAAGGCATAGTATTGTTTAGGGTTGAGGGTTTAGGTATAGGGTTTAGGATTTAAGGTTCAACTGTTGAGGGTTGAGGCTTTAGGGATAGGGTTTAAGGTTTAACGATAAGGGATTAGGGTTTAGGGTTGAGGGATTAGGGTTTAGTGTTGAGGGATTAGAGTTTAAGGTATAGTGTTTAGGGATAGGGTTTAGGGTTTAAGGTTTAAGGTTTGAGGCTTCAGGCTTTAGGGATAGCTTTTTGGGTTGATGGATTAGGGTTTAGGGTGGAGGGTTTAGGGTTTAAGGTATACTGTTTAGGGTTGAGGGTTGAAGGATGTGTTACGCTACACTGAAAGGTTATAGTCCCATTAGAGAATGATGTCCTCACGCATGACCATGTCAAGTGCCCTCATCGATATTGGTAAGGGATACATGGAAGGCAAATGGATTAGGTAGATAGTGGATTATGACGTGGATTCTAGAGGGGAGAAAAGTGGATTATGTAGGGAAAATAGTGGATTATGATGTGGATTATGTCAGACTTATGCCAAAGCATGGACCATAGGGATGGTATGTAGGATAGTGGATGAATGATGGTAGATTTATTGCGGAATGGAAAGGAACCATGACCAATGGTTGCACACATCACGATAAACATTGAAGCTTGTGATGTGGAGTGGTGTAGGGTGTAATGGAGATGTTTTCTTAGGAGATGGATGATGAAGGGATTTAGGAACCCACATAGACTTAGGTGTTTTATTACTTTTGTTTTGCTTGTGGGATGGAATGTTTTGATACTTTTGAGCGGAATGGGAATTTGAGATGGGAGTAGATCGTTGGGATTTTTTAGAGGTAGATGCCTCATTTAACTTGATTTCTTGTTGCTTAGGTACCCATACCATTTTGGTTTTGGACTTTTCTTGTGGAGGTATGGGCTTAGATAACTTTTTGGATTGATTTTTCTTTGACTCTTTGTTTTTATGTCCTGAGGCATGAGGACCCTTAGGATATTTTGCTTTATTAGTAGAGGCATCTAATTTTAAATTTCTGGATCCCTTGGGGATGGTGGAATGAGTGGAAACTTTAAGTTTAACTTTAAGATTAGGGTTGAGGGTTGAGGGTTGAGGGATTAGGGTTTAAGGTATAGTGTTGAGGGTTAAGGGTTTAGGGTTTGTGGTTTAGGGATTAGGGTTTAGAGTTGAGGGATTAGGGTTCAAGGCATAGTATTGTTTAGGGTTGAGGGTTTAGGGATAGGGTTTAGGATTTAAGGTTCAAGTGTTGAGGGTTGAGGCTTTAGGGATAGGGTTTAAGGTTTAGCGATAAGGGATTAGGGTTTAGGGTTGAGAGATTAGGGTTTAGTGTTGAGGGATTAGAGTTTAAGGTATAGTGTTTAGGGTTGAGGGTTTAGGGATAGGGTTTAGGGTTTAAGGTTTAAGGGTTGAGACTTCAAGCTTTAGGGATAGCGTTTAGGGTTGAGGGATTAGGGTTTAGGGTGGAGGGATTAGGGTTTAAGGTATAGTGTTTAGGGTTGAGGGTTGAAGGATACGTTATGCTGCACTGAAAGGTTATAGTCCCATTAGAGAATGATGTCCTCGCGCATGACCATGTCGAGTGCCCTCATCGATGTTGGTAAGGGATACATGGAAGCCAAATGAATTAGGCAGATAGTGGATTATGACGTGGATTCTAGAGGGGAGAAAAGTGGATTATGTAGGGAAAATAGTGGATTATGATGTGGATTATGTCAGACTTATGCCAAAGCATGGACCATAGGGATGGTATGTGGAGGGTATGTAGGATAGTGGATGAATGATGGTAGATTTATTGAGGAATGGAAGGGAAGCATGACCAATGGTTGCACACATCATGATAAACGTTGAAGCTTGTGATGCGGAGGTGGTGTAGGGTGCAATGGAGATGTTTTCTTAGGAGATGGATGATGAAGGGCTTTAGGAACCCACATAGACTTAGGCATTTTATTACTTTTGTTTTGCTTGTGGGATGGAATGTTTTGACACTTTTGAGTGGAATGGGAATTTGAGATAGGAGTAGATGGTTGGGATTTTTTAGAGGTAGATGCCTCATTTAACTTGAATTCTTGTTGCTTAGGTACCCATACCATTTTGGTTTTGGACTTTGCTTGTGGAGGTATGGGCTTGGATAACTTTTTGGATTGACTTTTCTTTAACTCTTTGTTTTTATGTCCTAAGGCATGAGGACCCTTAAGATGTTTCTCTTTATCAGTAGAGGCATCTAATTTTGCATTTCTGGATCCCTTGGGGATGGTGGAATGAGTGGAAGCTTTAATTTTAGCTTTAAGATTAGGGTTGAGGGTTGAGGGTTGAGGGATTATGGTTTAAGGTATAGTGTTGAGGGTTGAGGGTTTAGGGTTTAGAGTTTAGGGTTGAGGGTTGAGGGTTTAGGGTTTAGAGTTTAGGGTTGAGGGTTTAGGGTTTAGGGTTTAGGGATTAGAACATCCACAAATAACAATTTTCTCAAAGTATTCATCCCATGTACTATAGTCCTGACCAACCTCTTGTTCAGTGCAATCATTTGTTGTGTCTGCAGGATCCATTGTCATATCCTCTTCCACCCACTGTCGTCTACGTGATTTAACAGTTTTAGGTCCACGTCCACGTACATATATTTTTCATTTTCTAGTTGAATGCCCAGGCTCTACATTTGCTCCAATCTCCATCTAAAATAATCAACAACATGCATTAATTTATGTCAAGATTGGATAATACATTATAAATTTCAATAATACTGTGAAAAAAGATGGACGTATCACAAAATGCCATTAGATCATTTTTTCCTAAGGAAATTGGATTTGAGTACCTGATTTCCTGCTTCATCCGTTATGTCTTCATTTGATATGACACGATATGTTGCCATGGCCTCGTCTGGCCCCTATAATACACAACATAGTAAATAATGTTTAGTACACCAATTATATCATTTCAACGAATATGCTATCCAACACAAAACCTCACTTTAGTCATATATTTGACATATTGATATCATGTTTAGGCCATCCTAATTTTCAAACTTTTCCCTCGATCATAGAATCACATTTAATCCTCTATGTTGTAGCATTTGTGAATTCATAAACACCTTTCTCCTTTGGTTGAGGTTGCTTTCTCTTCTTACCTCTATTGTATCTGTAGATTCTGTTGTCATATCTATTTCCACCCACTTTCCTCTATGTGATTTAGTAGTTCTACGTCGTCCACGTCCTCTCTCCATGGCCTCCTCTGGATCATGTAATACACAACAATGACAATAGTCACATAATAACTATGCACCAAGAGAATATTCTTGAATTTATCTTGTTAATACACTCGCTTTTCATTAAGACGCACTATGAAAAACAAAATAGGACATTGCAACATTTTGCTCTTCAGAAAAAGTTTACAAGCAAAATCTTGACAACTAGAGCTCAAATATTATGATTACAAGATGACTACAAATTCACATCAAAAAGACATTTATTTCATATTTGACTCTCCTTTTTCTTTTATAGGTCATTTTAAGGCAATCTATATCTCTCCAAGTGGCCATAAAACCCTCAAAACTATCATAGAACCCTCAAAACAGTCTCAAAGAGTCTTTGGCAGCAAAATTTTAAATTCTTGATGGAGGGAAGGATAATTTGGATGTTAATTTTGAAATCACATCCTTAGATCTTTGTTAGGTTAATCCTAGCCATTGGATATTATTTAATTATAGGGACATTATGTTATATTTCACCATTACCTTTCACTCCAAAATTAGTGGTTTCCTTTGAAAAGAAAACCCTCCATTAGCTATCATAACCCCAAATATCTATTCAAGTGAACTTAAACATTACATGTGCAATTGTCATTGCTCATATTAAGCACCTACCTCCCTTCTTAGTGGTCCCACATGTGTGATGTATGTGAATGAGTCATATGGTACATGTGCTACATGTTTAAAGTTTGAATTTTGCTCATATTGTTGGAAAAAGGCCCAAAAAGACCTTTGATTTTTGAGTTTTATACTCTATAAGATGCATCTCCTTGATATTTTCATCTAATCTATGACATGTTGTCTTTGCATTTCAATGAGATCAATTCTTGAAAAATGACAATCTAGAGGTTAAAGAGACAAGTTGATACCTTACCTAAGTTGTCATGTTCTTGAAACCTTGTCACTATAAAGAGGAGATGTCTAGAGAGTAATGTCACAAGGACATAACCAAGGCATGCACTATCATGAGCCATAGAGACAACTTACTACACCATCCAAAACTCCATTTGAACTAGCTACTATCAATAATTCACATTATTGGGGAATGTCATGAAGAAAACACCATGCATAGGACTGTCATAGTCAAAGTGGAGAGGATTGTCTAGTCATTGTATGACTGTCATAATAGCTAGTGTGTTAGTTACCATGCTTCAACCTAAAATAGGTTAATGAGAACATAGAAATGAAAATCAAAATACCATAAGCACACTCCATAAGCTGCCAATATAGTCCCAATACCATGTCATCATGATAGTAAGAGAAGAGTTGTTTGGTTTTTCCAAAGCCATATCACTTGCATAAGGATTGTCACCAACCATCTTTGTAAGGTCATGAAAGAGTGAGTCATTATTGAGTTAATCATAAGAGAAGCATGAAGTCAAAATGCTATCATGGAAACAAGATATAGTTACTTATTATAAGGACAATCCAAATTTGGTGAGGTTACGTTTTTATCAACTTCCAAACAAAATACATCATTTTGCACTGATTGGCGCTAAATTAGGTGCACTTTGTGCCACCTTTGGCACTTGAAACAGATTACATTTTGGCATAAAAGCTGGTGCTAAAGTTGACGTTAACTGCTCCGACTATAACGCCGACTGCTGGATCAAAAAAAATTTAAAAAATTCCCGCCTGCATATCCCCCAAAAAAAAAACTTTATTGATTTTTGGTGTTCATTTTTTGTTTGGAGATTGAGTGTTTGGGTTAGAGTCCCGCCTGAATTATATGAGAAATTCGATAATTACAAGAGAAAAACGCCACGCGAAGAGAGGAGAAAAAAGGAAAAAACAAGCAAGTAGATGAGAAATTCGATTTAGTTTGCGACACCATAGGTAAGGTTACAATTAATTTTAAAAAAATTCGTTCCCAAATATATTTTTGTTTTGATTAAATGGAGAGGATTGTAAAGAAAGGGTTGTGAATATTGTTTTGTTTACAGGCGAATCATTCAAGTCTCATGTGGTTGCAAAGGAGGAGGGTAAAATTGTAGCCATTGCATTATTTCCTCTGCATCTAAGAGCAGTGAATGCATTTTTCAAACCCCAGTGCCCAGGTTTTCTTATCATTATCATCAATACCTTTCAGTGAACACAACTTTCTTGCTTCCTTCCTAAAAAAGTAATCGAGTGCTTAAAGACAAGTCGATTGTGAGCAAACTAAAATTAGGGCTTTTGAGATGAGGGTGAGCAAACTAAAACAAAGGTTGGTCGAGACAATACGAGGAGATAGGGCTTTTGATACGAGGGTGAGCAAACTAAAATTAGGCCGGGAACTATAGATTCCCTCCCAAGGCACCAATTGATTCATAGGAAAACAACTTCATGATTTGCTCTACAAAATAAAGGTCAAAAACCTTGAGGAATACAGAAAAACTGCCACAGACTAAACAAAAATAATTTGCCCTAAGTCGCCTTAAAATGTCAAGCAATAGAGGGAAGAGAGCAAAGGGAGCAGACTCTAGCCACAATGAAACAATTCATTGTCAATTTATAGATTTGTAAATGTTTCCATTGTTTCTTGGATTTTTAGTTTTTAGTTTTTTATTTGTAAATTTAAAAGAAGAAATTTATTTTATAGGAACATGAGACTGACAAAGATAAAGAGGCATTGGCTTCCATATTGGGGGTAGAGGTAGTGAACAAATTGGATGGTGTGGAATTGACAATGCTTGCCAGATACATAGAAAAATGATCTGGTAAAGCCCTTGAAACATTACAACGAAATCAACAGTGTCAAAGGGAATTAATTGATTCCCCAACCAGTCATGGATCAAGCAAAAGATCTAGGAGGAAATCAATAACAATAACCTCTAAGAATGTGGAACAGGGAACATAGGCTTCCAATGTCCCACCCACTCCTGGGACATAGACTTCTTCGACCACCACGCCATGTTTTGCATCTTGCATTGGTACCTACGATACCAAGATAGAATACGATGTGGCTTCAGGGGACATCTGAATGATGGATGCTAGAAAAACATTTGTGAATAGGTTGAAGGAATCATGCCTTCAACGGTTCAAAGACCATCTACATTTTCCATTCTCAAAGATACCCATGCACCTGCAAAAAGCAGTTAACCAAGACATGGAGACTAAATTTGGCACATGTTGGTCTGTAAAGAAGATAAAGCTATGAATGTCTCAAAACTGCAAGATATTTCGGTGCAACCAAACAAAGAAGATAAAAAACTCCCTCTCGAGCAAAGGATCAAAAAAAGGCCAATTGATGTAAGTTTGAAAGTATGGAAAGAGCTTGTAAAAGCATATGAGAATTTCGATGCATGGAGGAAGTCCGGTGAGGAGAGTACGCAGGTATTTGAATTTTCTCATAAGATTATATCAAATTTATTAAATGATTTTTAAATTTTATTTGTGCATAGTTAAATTGAATTAGTATATGTTTCAGGACAAGGCCTCCAAGGCTAGGCTTGACAAACTTCGTGCCATGCATCACAGTGGCCAGAAAGGTTTACAGGCCTTGATCTGTACATTTGTAAGTATATTTAATAAGTTAAATGATATTTTTTTTAATTTCCTAGGAAAAGTAAATGATTGCATATTAATTAGTTTAACTAGTCCATGTGCCATGTTTTGACAGGAGGAGAAATATGGTCGGCATCCAAGCCAATTTGAAAAGGAAATGAACTACAAAGCAAAAAGTGGACCGATTTTGTAATCTGGATGGAGAACGAGGTATCAATACTTGACTTTCAATAACTTAGTTGGATATTGTTGTGTTAATATGTCAATTTTAATTTCTTGTGTTGAGTTGTTTATTGATGTGTAGGATGAGTTCTAAAGTGCTTCTCTATTGGCCCTAGCGCCCTTAAATGTAAGATTTCTCTTAGATGAAAAATGATTACTCTTATATCTTTGGGGACCCTTCTTGGTGCCATTAGGATCATAATGAGTATACTAGTCTTGTGCTTGCTTACAAAAAGTGGTTGCAATTAACCTAATCTTGTGGTCATTATCCACAACATTTTGTGTGTGCCATGATATCTCATATGCTTAAGTTTAATGGGCTAATAATGAACAGAAAACCCTTGTTTGCCTGCCTCCAACTAATGGACTTGTTGGAACCTAAAATTTCTTACCATTTTTGTAAAAAATTTTAGGTTCCCATGAAAAATCTGACTGCAACACTCAGAAATGCACCTGTATAATATACTTTAGTGGCCTACTTTGAAGGGTTATAATTCGAAGCCTATTCATTTTTATGTCAAACCACTTGGTAGGCATACTTATTTGTCATATGTGAGTGTACATGCTTGATTTCAGCTTCCCATGATCAGATTGGACAAGGTTTTACAGTGCCAAGTTAAAGGGTTCTGGTGGTACCCACCTAGGGTTAGGGTTTTAAGTTGAGTCTGCAAACCTTTATTTTTATTCCTTTAGACCCCTTAAGGCCTTAAGTTTTCTTGTCATTTGGCCTCTTGCACTTTATCTTTTAAAACTACATTGACTTCCTATATTAAAGGGCAATTGTCTTGAGGTCTTCTTAGAGGGGTGATATGTGACTAGGGTATGAAGACTAGGACTTTGTATGTAATCTTAAGCCCTCCTTTTGGATTTGTTGGAAGCCTTCTTCACTAATACATAAGGACTGTCAATACTCCTATGATAGTGCATTAGAGAGGCATTGAAATCACAAAGGAGATAAATGTTATTAGGTCATCACCCAATGGAGAAGGGATTGTCATAAAGAGCACGACAATGTTACCTTGTCATAGTCACAAAGGGGATAGTGTTTGTGGTAGTAATTAAAGTCACTAAGTTTACATCCACCTTCCTAGGGTCTGCAGAAATGCCTGAAGTTGAATATGCCTATTTTAAAGATCTTTCCATGAGTATTTTCCATGTTTTTACAAATGGAGACCTTCCCAAACCTCATCTCAAGTTTCAAATGTATAATGAAACGATGGAGGACAATCATAACTGTCATAATAGTACATTAGCATTTTTGTCTCAAGGTGGCCCTTGAGACTGCCAAGGGGATGGATGTAGAGTTGGGATTATAGTTTTTGTTTAAAAGCCTTGTGTCATTGACCTAATATTTATTTGTGGCAAGGATCCCAATAGCCTAAAGATTACAAATTGTTGTCAAGAAAGGATTGTCATAGTTAAGTGTGGTACAGTGATACAATTTCATCTTGGTTGAGTATTGTATAAATATCAAGCTATTTAGAAAGCATGGGGTATTAGGGTGTGGTATCACTATATAGGTAACCATCAAGTGATTTCTTCAACCCAATCTTGGCCTATATAGTACCCAGTGTGAAGAGAAAGATAGTGTTGTCCAAGAACCTTATTACGGTCACAAATGAGGGTAGTCTTAGCTATTGTAACCATAGTTGGAATCCCTTGTTGTTACCATAACATACGTGACCTAAAACCATGACTCTACGAGTATGAGTTGTTTGAAAGCCAAATTCCACAACATTTGTCACCATCCTCCCTGCTTGTGTAAAAATGGGAGCTTTGGAATAGGGTATGGACATCCATCAATACATAAAGGATAGAGGAATTTTTTCAGATGTTGTAGTTGCAACTGCCCTGTTAGACATGTATGCAAAATGTGAAAGCATAGAAAAGGCACGTGAACTGTTTGACAAAATGCCTCAAAGAAATGTGGTCGCATGGACTGCAATGACTGCAGGATATGCACAAAATGGATTTGTTGAAAAGGCTTCAGAAATTTTAAAGCAAATGCAATTGGCTGGTGTAAAGCCAAATTCCACAACCTTTGCCACCATCCTCCCTGCCTGTGTCAAAATGGGAGCTTTGGAATAGGGTATGGACATCCATCAATACATAAAGGATAGAGGAATTTTGTCAGATATTGTAGTTGCAACTACCTTGTTAGACATGTATGCAAAATGTGGAAGCATAGACAAGGCACGTGAACTATTTGACAGAATGCCTCAAAGAAATGTGTCTCATGGACTACAATGATTGCAGGATATGCACAAAATGGATTTGTTGAAAAGGCTTCATAAATTTTAAAGCAAATGCAATTGGCTGGTGTAAAGCCAAATTCCACAACATTTGCCAACATCCTCCCTGCCTGTGTCAAAATGGGAGCTTTGGAATAGGGTATCGACATCTATCAATACATAAAGGATAGAGGAATTTTGTCAGATGTTGTAGTTGCAACTACCTTGTTAGACATGTATTCAAAATGTGGAAGCATAGACAAGGCGTGTGAACTGTTTGACAGAATGCCTCAAAGAAATGTGGTCTCATGGATTGCAATGATTGCAGGATATGCACAAAATGGATTTGTTGAAAAGGCTTCAAAAATTTTTAAGCAAATGCAGTTGGTTGGTGTAAAGCCAAATTCCACAACCTTTGTCAACATCCTCCCTGCCTGTGTCAAAATGGGAGCTTTGGAATAGGGTATGGACATCCATCAATACATAAAGGATAGAGGAATTTTGTCAGATGTTGTAGTTGCAACTGTCTTGTTAGACATGTATGCAAAATGTGGAAGCATAGACAAGGCATGTAAATTGTTTGACAGAATGCCTCAAAGAAATGTGGTCTCATGGACTACAATGACTGCAGGATATGCACAAAATGGATTTGTTGAAAAGGCTTCAGAAATTTTAAAGCAAATGCAATTGGTTGGTGTAAAGCCAAATTCCACAACATTTACCAACATCCTCCCTGCCTGTGTCAAAATGGGAGCTTTGGAATAGGGTATGGACATCCATCAATACATAAAGGATAGAGGAATTTTGTTAGATGTTGTAGTTGCAACTGCCCTGTTAGACATGTATGCAAAATGTGGAAACATAGACAAGGCACGTGAACTGTTTCACAGAATGCCTCAAATAAATGTGGTCTTATAGACTGCAATGACTGCAGGATATGCACAAAATGGATTTGTTGAAAAGGCTTCAGAAATTTTAAAGCAAATGCAATTGGCTGGTGTAAAGCCAAATTCCACAACCTTTTCTAGCATCCTTCCTACCTGTGTCAAAATGGGAGCTTTGGAATAGGGTATGGACATCCATCAATACATAAAGGATAGAGGAATTTTGTCAGATGTTGTAGTTGCAACTGCCCTGTTAGACATGTATGCAAAATGTGGAAGCATAGACAAGGCACGTGAACTATTTGATAGAATGCCTCAAAGAAATGTGGTCTCATAGACTGCAATGACTGCAAGATATGCACAAAATGGATTTGTTGAAAAGGCTTCAGAAATTTTAAAGAAAATGCAATTAGCTGGTGTAAAGCCAAATTCCACAACATTTGCCACCATCCTCCTTGCCTGTGTCAAAATGGGACCTTTGGAATAGGATGTGGACATCCATCAATACATAAAGGATAGAGGAATTTTGTCAAATGTTGTAGTTGCAACTGCCCTGTTAGACATGTATGCAAAATGTGGAAACATAGACAAGGCACGTGAACTGTTTGACAGAATGCCTCAAAGAAATGTGGTCTCATGGACTGCAATGCCTGCAGGATATGCACAAAATGGATTTGTTGAAAAGGCTTCAGAAATTTTAGAGCAAATGTAATTGACTGGTGTAAATCCAAATTCCACAACCTTTGCCAGCATCCTCCCTGCCTGTGTCAAAATGGGAGCTTTGGAATAGGGTATGGACATCCATCAATACATAAAGGATAGAGGAATTTTGTCAGATGTTATAGTTGTAACTACCATGTTAGACATGTATGCAAAATGTGGAAGCATAGACAAGGCACGTGAACTGTTTGACATAATGCCTCAAAAAAATGTGGTCTCATGGACTGCAATGACTGCAGGATATGCACAAAATGGATTTGTTGAAAAGGCTTCAGAAATTTTAAAGCAAATGCAATTGGCTGGTGTAAAGCCAAATTCCACAACCTTTTCCACCATCCTCCTTGCCTGTGTCAAAATGGGAGCTTTCGACCAAGCAATTTGTAGCACTTAAGGTTATATAATAGAATTTATAGTTGATAGTTAAATTTAAAACAAATTTTTTTATGATCTTTACTAACGTTTATTAGAATTGTTGCATGTTTTACATCATTGGAATGACATATTAGCTGTAACTTTTTTAAAATTTTATTATGGTATGTGCACTTTGATATGATGTAATATGATTATGGTTTCATTTCATATGTTGTAATATTAGATATATAACAGAAAAATAAATTATTACATGAAATGAATAATAACTTTTCATTTTAAATGTTTTTTTTGTAGAACACGGGTCTACTAGAAGATCGAGATGATCCTCATGATAGAGATCTAGATTATGTTGGTTCTCGTATAGATCACATGGTAGAGGATGATGATGACGTAGATACAGAAGACACTGAGGCCGATGACGATCGTGATGACGACGACAATGATGATGATGATGATCACGATGGTGATGATGATGATGAGGCAGTTGCTCATAGTAGCCAGTGACATTCATGATCATATAGACTGCATCATGGATCATTGTTGATATATCGTTATGATGCCTCTTTTCAAAGTCGCTAGCTATCATATGTATCATTTTCATGGCCTGCAGTACCATATTAATGAGTTGGATCATAAATTTATGTATCATTTTGACTTATATCATTTGGACATGTATCATCTTGACTTGTATCATTTTGAGTTATGTAATTTATCATTTTTACTTATATCATTTGTACATGTATCATTTTGACATGTTATTGATCTAATGGCATATTTGACTTTCACTTGTTTTAGTTATATATAATGATGATCTTATCCGTATTGACTTGTCAATTTATATATATTGAAAGTGGTTGATAATTTTTGGATGGATATTTATTACATATGATGATTTTAATTTACTGCTCAGGATGGATGTTGTCAAATTCAATTAAATTATAGATATTTGAATCACTTGTTTTAATTATAGATGATGATCACGTTATAATAATTATCTTGTTATTTAATTATATGAGTTAAATAATTAAATTACTTACTCTATAATCATATGAGTTATTTAAGAGGCATGATATATTTAACTAATTAAATTGAAATAAAACATATTAAATTAATAAATGTAAGCAAAACAATAAGTATTTTTAGAAGCAACAAAAGACACAAAAATGGAAGCAACAAGTGACGTTATATCGGAAGCAAAATTGGAAGCAACAGTGGAAGAAAAATTGGAAGCAAAATTGGACACAAAATTGGAAGTAAAATCGAAAGCAAAACCAGAAGCAAATTGGAAGCCAAACTAGAAGCAAAATTTGAAGCAAAACCAAAAGCAAAATTGGAAGCAAAAGTGGAAGCAAAATCGGAAGCAAACCTGGAAGCAAAATTGGAAGCAAAACTAGAAGCAAAATTGGAAGCAAAATTGGAAGCAAAACTGGAAGCAAAACTGGAAGCAAAACCGGAAGCAAAACCAGAAGCAAAATTAGAAGCAAAACTAGAAGCAAAACCGGAAGCCAACCTGGAAGCAAAACCGAAAGCAAAATTGGAAGCAATAGTGGAAGAAGCAAAACTGGAAGCAAAACTGGAAGCAAACTTGGAAGCAAAACCAGAAGCAAAACCAGAAGCAAAACCAGAAGCAAAACCAGAAGCAAAACTGGAAGCAAAACCGGAAGCAACACAAGAAGCAAAAGTAGAAGTAAAATCGAAAGCCAAAATGGAAGCAACAAAATCTAGTGCTAAATCCAGCATTAAACCTGGCACTAAAATCTAGCGCTAAACCCGGTGTTATAATCAGCGCTAAATCTGGCGCAATAGTGAGATGCTATTGGGCACCGAGTTTGGCACCGACATAAGTGTCTGATTCATGGACTCAAATGCACTAAATTTTGGTGCTATTTTAGGCACTAATTGCTTGTTCTGTTGTAGTGTCTCCTGATTCATGCACATTCTCTCAAGTCTTCTCAACCATACACCTCACAAGTAATTCCTCCAGTCATGGATCTATTGACACTTGGATTTGGTCTTCCCTCAGCCTATATAAGCAAGGTCTTCACACCCATTTAGATACACTCAAGCATTCGTATTTTTACTCTACAGAAATCATACCAGCATGCCTTTGGCAAAGTTATCTCCATTTGCATTCACATAACCTCATTATCATAATCTTCATCCAATCATGTCTCCATCAATCCATCTCCATTAGTATTGCCTTGTAGCGTGATCTCCATTGCATTGTCCACCTATAGCCGTTTTACTCTTGTCATCTTCAACAGCAAGGAAGTGCACACTTCTGAGTGCTCCATTACCATCAAGATCAAGAGGAGATAGGCGAACAATGGAAGCATAGAGGTAAAAACGGTCTTCGAAGGTATAATCTTTGTTTACTTGTATTTACATCAATTCCATTGAGTTATTGGATGATTAGTTGTTTAACGCTGTTGTTCACATTTTCCACTAACTATATATATATATCATTTTAAAAAAAATTAATTTAACTTATGATGAAAAAACATCAAAATAATTACATAAAAAAATATTGAATTAAATTTTCTTTGCATATATATTTGATTTATTTTCTATCTTTTTTTTTCATCTCCTTTTTTGTCTACGTTATTCTATGAAAAATAATACCTAGGGTGGTTTGAGTCTGACATGGGGCAACCAATGGGGATATATTAAAGGTAATTTGGTGAGTCAAAACTGCGGTGAGTGGATAGAAAGGTTTGTTTGTTTCCTTAGTTTCCATAGAGTTTTTGCGGTGTGTTTTTTTATAATTTTTTCATTTCTCTTAGGAATGTCAACTTGATAGCACATTAGAAGCTCCAAGACAGACAGAGCACGGAAGGAAAAAGCACAAAGAAATAAAACACACTGACCACGAGATAAAACACAAACAAAAAAGGCAAATGAAAACAAAAACTAGCGATCAGAAAATCGGTGGCAAAATCGAACAGTTGAATACTCTTTGATCCTCTTGCACATTTGTGAGGTAATGAAGACTGTTGATCCACCAAGCTAGGGCTTTGTTTGCCATACAGAATTCCTTAGGCATAAATATTATAATACATAACATATATTTACACGATGAAATTTTTTGTCTCCACACTTAATTTAAGAAAAATAAATTAATTAAGTTTTTATTTAGTAAAAGAATATTATTTTTATATTAGAATAATTATATAACAATCAATAAATTCATTTTTAAATTAATTAAAATATTTTTCAAACAGAACTCAGAGGGATAACGATGAGCAAGCAAGCATTAGAGGCATCCTTGCAAGTTGTTGTGCAGTTGCAAGCTACATAGGACCCTCTATTCGTTGTTGTTTTAGCTACAACAAGGGTGTGTGTTTGTTTTATCATGATTTTGAGGTGTTGTTTGTGGTGGTTGATGGGGTTTATCTCCTTTATTCTATGTTTTTTTTGTTCCTTGTGTTCTAAGAGGGTCTTTGGGTGTGCATGGTTGTGCCTCTAGGCTCCCTTCCTCTCTCTTTTAAAGATGTTGTTTGGGCCAATGAGCTCTCATCATCTAGACATGATAATCTTTTTTGATTTGTGTTGCATGTAAGAAGTGAAGTTAAAATTGATCATAAATTGGAGAAATAACAAAGACCAAATGGTTGCTTGGAGAGGAATGTAGATCAACCTATTCTGGTTATAAATCAAAATCTAATTGCAAATGTTGTGTATTAGCTAAGTTCAAAACATGCATTGATTTGCAAGTTTATGGGCATTAAAATTTCCCTGCCCTTTCTTGAGGCCTGGGCTCATTGAACCTAGCAACCAGAAGGAGATATGGAGATTATTCTTGTAATAAATTGATATTTCTTTATTGTTTTTTCAAGAATGGATGACCGTGACATGGCCTTTAAGGGATGCCTCTATTTCCATAATCAAGCAAATTTATTCATCAACCCCTAGGATGTGGGTTTTGATCTTGTGGTTGAGTTCCCTTCTAAAATTCTAGTCTAAATCCAAGTCCTTTGAGTTCCCATGGAGTTTTGGAGGCTTGATATTCTGCAATCCATCGCGGTAGTCCTTGGGAATCCCATGGGTTGTCATCTCACGATTGAAAGGAAAGTAACAACCTATTCTCGTATTTGTGTTTAGATTGGGAAACATGCAATGGATATAGCAGATAGATTACAAAGCCCTCCCTTTTCATTGTTGTATTTGTTATGCTTATGGGTACTTGCAAAGGAATTGTCTTTCAAGGGCTTCAACAACCCCACATTCATCTCCAAGTAATTCTTCGACCAAAGTTAATGTAAAAAGTAAAGCCCTGGCCAATGGTGATGGCAGGTTTCATGCCTGTGAAGTCCCAACATAGAGGAAGGCCTTTGAACCATCAAAAATGAGAGCAACCAATAGGAAACTTTAACACTATATTTGATGTTCTTAAATTTTTTGAAGAACTTGGATTTGACTTGGTTGATAAGTCCCCAGTTGGCCAAGGCTTCGATCTTCTTAAGCCTAATTCTTCCTCTAACCCAGTAGGAACTCATGATCTACCTAACATGTAGGTGCCCCCAATTAGAAGGATGTTTTTTCTCCAAGCCTCATTGTGGACTTTGTAGGGCATTAGGATGTTGATAATGTTGATTCCAATATGATTGTAAGTTTGGGCCAAATTTGTTATGTGATTATTGCCAAATACGGATCAAGACCTTACGGGTTGGCTTCTCCCAATGGATAGGAACTCGAGGAACCTATAAACATTATGCACCTAAGGATCTTATATGCCTAATCAAAAAATAAATAATAAATAATAAAAATAATAATAAAAGTAAAGAGAAAAATTACCATCTAGTGACAACTATTTTTATGGTGTCTTGGGCAAGCACCATGATGAAAACCTACTTGCAAGCATCATGTGTGATAAAAATTGGTATCCACTATCTATAAGCACTCCTCCTGCCCAAGGGAACCATCCAATCCCATCCCATTATCCATTCATCCATCTCCACTCCACCCCTTTTGATTTTGACTATGGACTAGAGGCAACAATTTGATCCATGCTTTAGGAAAAACTCTTAGATCATTCCCCTTTGGCCCCCTTTAGACACTATGGATGAACACTCTTCTATAATTTGATTCCTTAGACAAAAGAATTGATTCCAACTTTATACAACACATGGAAACTAGGACCAATAACTTGACCTAGTCCCTTACCTTTGTCCTTGGGAGAACGTTCTTTCTCAAGACTAGTCGATCATCAATATCACTATCATGCGATCACAATATTTTGGTTTCTTTTTCTTGATGAGAGGAAACTCTTTGGATGTGTCCTTTATTCCTTTTTGTTGTATCCTTGTGACCTTCGATATTATCTTTTTGGTGTGTCATCCCTACTACATACTCCACCAAGGATACCATGGTCCATTGGACCATGTTGTGTCTTATTGATATGTTTGTTAGGGCTTCTATTTTGGCTTTGTGTCTCTTTTTTGCCTTCCTCTTGACTTGTTTGTGTCATGGTTTATAATCTTTGGTTTGTTTTACATGATTTTTGAGTGAGTCCTTTACAGATAAAACACAACATTGCCTTGGTATTTTATATCCTAGTGCATCCTAGTTTATATTATAGCAAAGAAATTGCTCAACAAATTTGGAATCTCCTCAAATACTCCCTGCATGTACCTACAATCACCAATGGTGTTCCTCTTCATAATCATATCATAATAAAAATCATATATACATCATCATTTTCTTCTATCCACATCTATCATACCCTATCATTATACAACCACAACTCACATCCTCATATATCATCATATCCCATATCACATCATAACCATCATAACCATCATCATAAAACACGTATATCACATACATTGTATGCATCATAAACATCCCATAACATTTATCACATCATAACCATCATCATAAATCACATATATCACATACATCATAAACATCTCATAACATATGTCATATAACAATAATTGCATCATACAATATATACATCATCGACATCTCATAACATGTATCACCTAATAAAATGCATCACATCACATCATATACATCATAAACAAATATCATTCCACGAAATCATAAAGTATCCATCACATCCATAAAAGTAAATAGTGAGTCCAAAGAAAAGAACATCATATATAATCCATCTCTCATATGTGGGTCCACATGTCTACATCAAAATGACATCCATCGCATGAGTATACAATTAAAAAATGCTATCAATCTAGACCACTAAAGCTTATCAAACTCTCACAAAATTGCCAACCATCTCAACCTTAATTAACACTATCCCCTGTTGACCATGATGATGGTGATGGTGGCCCCCTAGGTGAACCCATCACTAGAAACCATGATCAATACATTAACCTAGTCGCCTATGAGCTAATACACTCCACAAAAGAAGGAGCTCTCTCCATCATTGGAACCACATGATCATATAGGATCCTATAATATTGAGCCTCATCCCTAGACCATTGCACCTCTCAGGTGTCCCTTGACACATCTAACAAGGATTGTTCTAAACCGTCTGGACCTAGTAGTTCCCTGGAAGCATCTCTCTCACCCCTTAGTCGTTGCACATCTACCTAAGCCTTATCTAGTTGCATCGGTATAGAATCTCTCACCAATAAAAGGTTAAATCTCTTAGCCTAAAATACATCTCATGAAAGGAAGCAAGGTACACGAAAATGCTTCCTACACTAAACTTCTAAGGAGAGTGTTGTGCAAATTTCAGTATTTTAACAATTACAAAAAGTAGAAACATATATAAACATAAAATAAACAATATACCATAATATAGTTGTACATGGGGAAAACCCTTTTAGGAGAAAAACCCCACACTCCAAATCAGACCAATGTATTATTTAGTAAACAACATAGTTACAATGCACTTGCAGAGAAATCCTTCAAGAGTATCACCAACTAGAGTTCTGAAGGAATTTTGATAGCATAATAATAACTACAAAACTTGCTATCAAACTGCCATCTCAAGCACCCAATAAATAGGAGATACAATAAATGAAACCATCAAATGGTAATTAGAAAAGCATGATCCAAAACCATCCAAAATAGTGGCACCTAAATCCTTAGTTAGAAATCCAACACCCAAATTCCAAGATGAGTCTATAGGCTAAAAATAGCACGTTCCTTCTATTTGTCATAACCTCGTTATTATTATCTTATCTTCTATATATTATACCCACAATTTTAATTTGGAAGAAATTGGATTCAATTTTGTAGATTATATAATTAGTGAGATTGTACACAGTTGTAATGGTGAAATTTGCATACCCATGGCAATTTCCATTTAATTCTATGTCTATTTTATAAGAATAGCTTAATACATTTATAAATCAACAAATGGTATAATATTGTACAAAGGTGATCTCCTTCCCCCATGCCATTGCTTATCCATTTACACACATTCCCACATATTTGACCTCATCTTATCCAAATCTATGCATATTCTCATGCATGCCTAATTTATTATGCCTATCCATGCAACCGTTTTTGTTATCCACTTGATTTAGTTGCTTGCATGTCTCAAGTCATTTCTTTAGACATGGGATTGACCACATAGCCTCGGATATGACCCCTGACTTTTCAAAATTTCATTCAAATTTTGGCCAACTATCACCAAATTTTTCATGCCCTGAGCCAACTATACACATGTTTGCATCATCAGATAGAATTGAATATAGATAGAGTACAGACACAAGGAATGAATTTTTAATCCCAAGACATCCAAGATTTAGTGCTGTTATGTCAGAAAATGTCCTCTTGGGGGCTTTTCCCTCTTAAGGTTTAGCTCACGGGTCCTTAGAATGCATTTAGAGCATCTTGCATGATAATTATGACTCCTGATGAGAAAACCCTGAAGTCTTATGGAAAATAGGACCTAGGGGTTGCTATTTTAATGATCCCTGAACAAAAATGGGAGGGTGGAATTGGGCGCTAGTGCCCTAGTCCTGCCTTATTTTGGGTCTACCATAAATTTAATTGTCAGTTTTATGACCGTTATTTGGATCCTATGCCGACATCTCAATTTTGAATTATGAAATTCTTAGCGGGAATCTTTGTAGTTGCATAAATAAGCATGTTTAGGTTTCATTTGAAATCTAGAAGTGAATTAGAAGATGATTGTGGACTTTAGGCATATTTGTGATTTCAAGATATTCATTGTTGCAGAGCAGAGCATTGTTGTTATGTTTGTGATTGCAAATTTGACTTCATCTTCTCATGTAATTGAAGAGCCTTCATTTATGTGAGATCTACACTACAAGGTGATATCTATTGTGTTTTCAATCATTTATCATTTGAATTTTGCCTCTATCCCACAGGGATCATACGCACTCTTATCTGACAAACAATGTTTAGAAGACTTGAATGTCTCTCCGAGGCTTGACTAAGGCAAGCCTCTAAACACCACAACCTCCTCCCACACTCCTTTGTGATTGAGGGTTATAGGTACTAAGTTTCACGGAGTGGAGTTACAGAAGGAGGTTGCAGACAACGAAGATTCAGGATCTGAAAGAAAGAAAACATCATTCAACATTTTAGGACAAGGGTGCTAGTCCCAGTGTCCACCTTTTTCAAGGTAGAAATGGAAGATACAGTGCAGATTAGTGTCGAAAGGATATTCAAATTTCGTGACAAAAACTGTACCTTGGACTAGGGTGTTAGTCCCAGTGTCCCTGACTATTCCACATTATGAACTTCAAAAAATAGTGAGTTAACAATCATTGTCCTTCACCTTAGCCTGAAAGGATTTGTCATAATTCATTAATTTGCTTACCGTTTTGTTTATTTAGGGTTTTAAGAGTAATTGAGCATTGAATTGAGATATTGTTTGTTACATCTGAACTTCTGCATCGTTCCAAGTGGCAGCCCAACCTAATAGGTGATTTCTCTCGCTTAGTGTAGATTCAACTCAGTTGATATGCCCTTGAATGTTTGGTGAGAAGGGAGGATCTAAACCAAATCAACCACATTTCACAAATCCCCCTTTTTCACCCTAAACATTTTGGTGAACCCATGTTTTTAGACTTTTTGCATCTTTCTGAGTGTTGTGTGATAGATTTGCATTCATTCATTTTATTGCATTCAAAAAATTACAAAAAAATTGAAATATTTTCAAAATTTAAAAAAAAAAATTGCATTCTAGGGTTTGAATTTTCACATAGTTTGCATGACTTTAGTAGCATTTTATTTAATTTCTGATTTTTTGCATTAAATCTAAAATTTATTTTTCATCATACCCTTATTACATTTGAAAAATTTAAAATAATTGACATCTTAGGCTTGCATTTTAGCCTAATTTGAATTAATTTGCATTTAATTTCATTAAATTTCTGTTATGTTCATTAGATCTGATTTAAATTATAAAAATTCATCATTTAATATTCACTTGCATTGCATTTTCATGCTTAAATTGTTAAAAATTGCTTGATATTGTGTATTTTTCATAAAAACCTAGTTTTGCATTAGCTAGGGTTTGTAGTCAAAATCTTGTTTCAGATTTTACTACCCTTTTAAGACACTCATTAGGACTGATTTTTAATTATAGTGTTGTATCATAGTCGCATTCTTGTAAAATTTTATGTCTAGGGTTTGAAAACCTTGCATTTTCACTAGATTTGGCCTTATCGTCTCTTTAGAATTGTATTACAAGCATGTTGTGAGGGGTTTTGCTACATTAATTAGCTATTATTAGGGTTATTATCTATTTCCCTCCTCAAATTCCTTACAACACCCTTTCTATTAGGCATTTACATTGAAAATTGGTGAAAAATTACATATTTTAGGTGTATTTTCATTAAGTTTTGACTTGTCATCACTCTAGACTTGCATCAAAGGCATGTTGTGAAAGATATTGTCACATCATTGGGATGTTCTTAGAAATATTATTTGTTGTCCCTCTTGAAATTCTTCACAACACTTGGGTAAAAGCAAGAAGTTGGGTCCACATATAGGGGAAGTGTCGTGCAAAAAAATAAAATCCGATAGGAACGAGCACTCGAGCCTAGAACAAGTGCCCGTTTTGTTTTATAGAACAGGTACCCGTTTTATTTTTTATTATTTTTAGAAATGGGTACCCATTTTATTTTTTATTATTTTTTAGAACGGGTACCTATTTTAAAACAGTACCCGTTTTGTTTTCTATTGTTTTTTAGAACGGGTACCCGTTTCTAAAATTTTGAATTTCACACTCACGCTTTTGGTTTGGTTTTAGGCTCAAGAAAGGCATGGGTAGCCGACCTTGAGCTTTGGACCTGCAAGTATTTGTCTAAGTACAGAACAAGAGGAAAGACTGATTTTACCTATATGGCTGACGACATTTTTTTCTAAATTTTTTCACGAAGTTAAAACCCATTACAAATGACAGTGTCTAGTTTTCGAATATGTAAAAAAAAAATATTGGACTTGTTTTTCTATTTATTATTTAATTTATGAGCAAACTGGTCCAAAAACTTGAAATGACAGGAGTTTGTATTTTTTTAATAACTTTAAATTTTTAAAGTTTTTTTTTAAATTATGTCATCAATCTACACATCATTCTTTACACAATGAAAAAAAAATTATTTTATGATTAGTTTTGCTTAAATTATGTTGGCCATACACGAGGGGTTTTCAAAAACAGCAATTAAGGCTAATAAAAAATTAATTAAAAAAAATTATGAAAAAATATCCTTATCAAACTTTACTGTACTACACATTTTTTTCCAAAAGGATTTAGAAAAATACTTTTATTTAGGTCAAATTATGTTGGCCATACACGTGCATGGTATGGTAAAAAAAAGTGATTTTTAAATAGTGGTTTTTAGAAATGCCTATAGAAAATCAATTTGTATCATCTAGGTATTAAAATAAATTACATATTTGGAAACTAGACTCCAAGTACTACCTTTCATATTACTAACTTTTTTTAAGATTCAATCATTAAGTGCCTCAAATGTTTAGGTCAAATGTGATAAATTCTAAAAATTAGGGAAAACACTTCCACTTTTTGGCCAAAAAGTGGACCCAACTTCTTGCATTGACCCACCTTTTCTTTCACTCATTTGGATTGAAAAAATTTGAAAAATTAAGCATTTTAGGTCATTTTCATACCTACATTTTTACTTGTTCTTGCATAAGTTTTGAAAACTTTTGTAATCTGATTTGGCACTGATTTGAAAACATACACATGGCTTCTCAATACAACAATAGTGCTAGGCTTCCTCCTAGGCCTTATTTGAAAAGATGAGCCCCTGAACGTGAAATAACATTTACACTTCATGACAAAGAAATGGTAGATACTGAAGGGCCTCTTTACATTACAGTGAACATAATGGAAATACATGTGGATGGAACACTTATAGACCCTAATTAACTGACTAATGTGGTTACAGAAGAGTTTCTTCTTAAATATTTTTTGGCACAAAATTACTATGAACCGTCGGATTTGAGAATTAAAACACACAATGGAGCTTTGATGGATACATTTGGAAAGATAACCTTATTAGTCTCGGTTTATGATAAAGTCGTGGATCAATTATTTAATGTTATCCCCTTATCCGACCTCTTCCGTGTAAAACTAGGACATTCATGGCTTAAGGCTATGAATGTTGTCCCTTCAACTATTCACAAATGCTTAAAATTCTCTTTGCATGTAGAAATCCGTACTATCCGTCGTAATTCATATCAACCTCTGGCTAAGAGCAAGAACTTCACTCTTGATTACTTTTGGCTGCAACTTGACACAGACCCTGAGCCATGAAGACACCAATCTTTCCTAAACTATAGATGATACAAGGGCTGATGCAAGAAGTTGGGTCCACAAAAAGCTCAAAAAGTGGAAGTGTTTTTGTTGTTTTTCAGAATTTGTCACACTTGGACTAAACATTTGAAGCACTTACACAATTAATCTTAAAAAAATTCAATAACATAAAATTTAGTATTTTGAATCTAATTTCCAAATATGTAATTTATTCAAATACCCAGATGATAGAAATTAAATTTTGATAGACATGTATAAAAACCACTTTTAAAAGTTATTTTTTTACCATACCATGCACGTTTACGAACACCACTTTTTGACCTAAATAAAAGTATTTTTCTAATTCCTTTTGGGAAAATATATCTAACAACATGATGATTGATGAGAATATTTTTTTGTAATTTTTTCTGAATGTTTTTTTCTTGAATTTTTATTGGCTCTAATTGTTGTTTTTAAAAATCAATGTGTACGAACAACATAATTGGACCTAAACTAAACATTTTTTGAATTTTTTCATTGTGTAGAAATTTTTTTGAAGATTGAAGTCATGTATAATTTTTTTACAAAAAAAAAACCAAAAACACGTTATTAAAAAACAAAAAAACCTAACATTTCAAGTTTATGGACCAGTTTGCTTAGAAATTAATTAAAAAATAAAAAACATAATCCAATCTTTAAAAAAATTATATATTTGGAAACTAGACATCATGTTCTATAATGGGTTTTAATTTCATAGATTAATTCAGAAAAAAAGTCCATCTATATTGCCAAAGTTGGACATTTCTCTTGAACCTGCCTTAGTTTTTTAGTTGCAGGTCAAAGGCTAAGGGTCAGGTTGCCAAGCATTTCTCGAGCCTCAAAATTTGAAAAACGCATATGCGTTCTTAATACTAAATGCATATGCATTATCTATTTGCCCGTTTGAATACCTTTAAGAAACGCATACGCGTTATATAACGCATATGTATTCCTTAGTGCATACTTGAAGCATAACACATACGCATTTGGATTTAGGCTTGGGTACCCGTAGCTAAGTGCATACGTGTTTTTCAACAATGCATATGCATTTTCTGCGAGAATTTTTTTGGTTGAAACTTCCCCTCTTCGTGGACCCAACTTCTTGCTTTTACCCACAAAGTAAAACAACTCGCTAGAGTGGCCAGGCCTCCTTTACAAACAATCAGAGAATAACAACATGCATTTGAAGATCCCCTTAGAGAAAAAGGAAAATGACAAAATGACATAAAAATGAAACAAGACCTCTATGGCTACAATGAACTATTTGGTGTGATAGATGTGGATAAGGAAAAGTTTCATAACTCACCTCGTCCATGAAGAGATGGTATCTACGTTGAGGTCCTTCCCCCGTCATCCTTACAAGGATTGGGAGGTTTTCGTCGACAACAAAACATTCCCTTGAGACCAATGAAATTTGAACATGGTGCTTCCTCCTCTAATGTACAAAGCCCAATGGAAAAATATGAAAATACCTTTGAAGAGATAAGTAGTAAGACAAGAAGGAATAGACAAGCAAGAGAAAGGAGGAAGAGAAGACAAGATTTTGCCCAACGAATTGCAACTCAACAAGAAAACATTCAACATAACATTGAATCAAACATAGAAAAACTTAACACTGAACAACTTGAAGACAAGAACAAAAGTTGGGCTATGGTAGCTTACATACCTCTTTCCTCTAGCATTTGAGATTGGGAAGAGGATGATTTGCTCGACAACAACTCTTAGTTTGGTTGTCCCTACAGGTAAGTATCTCTAACCCTTTACCTCCGTGTTGTGTTTCCCCCGTCATGTGTTATGTGTTGTTTAGGCCTCCTAGGATGACCCTTGATTCTCTTGTAAGGTCAAGGATACCGGGAGACCACCTCTGTTGTGACCCTTCTTCTATTTGTATCATCATTCTTCTATATTGCTTCTCCTCTATTTTCATTGTTGTGTGTTGTGTCTTACAGACATAGCGTTGTGATTGGTGACTTGGGGGCACCTTCCTACGTGACTGTCCCTAAGGCACTTGTTTCTCCTCTCTTGATTTATTGTTTCCCTTCCTCTAGTGGTTCTATCTAGCTGGCGGATGACGAAAAACATATTATACTGATACGGACCTAGTGTCCCTTCAGCGAGAAATTAAAAAAAAAATGGACCTAGTCCACACATGATGATGGGGTTGCTATATATTATCTGTAGAATCACTCTGTGTGATATTTTAATGTTGTCTTATCTCTCTTACAAAACATAACAATATTGTTGCTCTATGCACTTTGTCTATCTTGGATCTTGCTTTCCTCGTCTCTCTATGTGAATGATTACATGCATTGTTGTTTATCATGATTATATGGATGCTAACACCTTTTCTTGTAGGAAATTGTGTGTTTATGGGAACATTTGGCAATCGTAAAGTACATGTTACCTCTGGGGGGAATGGGCTTTGTGAGAGCTCATGTTCCCTTGTGTGTTTTCTCTCTACCTTAACGTGCTTGATATCAGTACATGATATCAACCACCTTAAGGTGGGGTCATATATAAGGTAAGTTGTCTAATGATTTTGGTACTAACGAAGCGATCTTGAAGCCCTCTGCGGAGGCGGGATGTTGTATCTTCGAGCAGGTGCACATCTTTCTTTTCTATCTTGCAATCATTTAAGCCCTCTGCGGAGGCGGGGATGGTGTATTTCTTAAGGAGATTTCACATCTTGTTATTTTCTAAAATTCCTTCGATGAGGTAGGGCAAATCTAAGACTATCTTAACCCTTAAGAGTGTCTTTGGTGATTGTTGTGGCGAAGCCCAATCATCAGTGTGTGCCTGTAATGTGCCTGAGATGGCTGTAAACCTAGAAATAGGTTTCTTCCACCGCTTGTTTGTCGTGTTTTCTCCGTGTCTTCCATGTGTTTGTATGGCATGTTTGTTCCCAAGCATAGTTTCAAGACCAATGGCGATGAGATCCTCCTATGCTTTAGGATTTGTATGGTGTGTTTGTTCTCAAGTGTAGTTTCAAGACTAGTGGCGATGAGTTCCTCCTACACTTTGAGATTTATTTGGCGTGTCTATTGCCCCTTATGCAGTTTCAAGACTAGTGGCGATGAACTCCTCCTACATTTGGGTTGTGTGTTTACTTTCCTTGTACTTGCATTTTGCATTTCATTTATGAGAAAATGAAAAAAAGAAATAATCACTGCATTCATTGTATTCATTGTGTTTTGCATGTCTTCAATGTTGTCTTCTCCGTGTTCTGCATGACTGTAACTGTCTTCTCTGTGTTTTGTGTGTTTGTTATTGTATTCAATGTGTTTGGCATGTCTTCACCGCGCTTGGCGTGTTTGTTGTGTTTGTTGACCGTACTTTAATGCATGTATTGGCCTTGCATTTATGCATACATTAAATTGGGGGCTAAATGTTATGTCAGAAAGTGTCCCCTTGGGGGCTTTTCCCTCTTAAGGTTTAGCTTTTGGGTCCTTAGAATCATTTAGAGCATCTTGCATGATAATTCTGACTCCTAATGAGAAAACCCTGAAGTCTTATGGAAAATAGGACCTAGGGGGTGCTATTTTAATGATCCTTGAACAAAAATGGGAGGGTAGACTTGGGCGCTCTGCCCTATTTTGGGTCTGCCCTAAATTTAAATGTCAATTTTATGACTGTTATTTGGATCCTATGCTGACATCTATAGTTTGAATTATGAAATTCTTAGCGGGAATCTTTGTAGTTGCATATATAAGCATGTTTAGGTTTTATTTGAAATCTAGAAGTGAATTAAAAGATGATTGCAAACTTTAGGCATATTTGTGATTTCAAGATATTCATTGTTGTAGAGCAGAGCATTGTTATTGTGATTGTGATTGCATATTTGACTTCATTTTCTCATGTGATTGAACAGCCTTCATTTATGTGAGACCTAGACTATAAGGTGATATCTATTGTGTTTTCAATCATTTATTATTTGGATTTTGCCTCTATCTCACAGGGATATGCATTCTTATCTAACAAACGGTGTTCAGAAGACTTGAATGTCTCTCTGGGGCTTGACTGAGGCAAGCATCTAAACACCACAACCCCCTCCCACACTCCTTTGTGGTTGCAGGTTATAGGTACTAAGTTTCACGGAGTGAAGTTGCAGAAGGAGGTTGCAGACAACAAGCATTTAGGATCTGAAAGAAAGAAGATGGAATTCAACATTTCGGGACAAGGGCGCTAGTCCCAGTGTCCACCTTTTCTAGGGTAGAAACGGAAGATACAGTGCAAATTAGTGTCAGAAGGAGATTCAGATTCCATGATGAAAACTATACCTTGGACTAGGGCGCTAGTCCCAGTGTCCCTGACTATTTCATATTCTAAACTTTGAAAAACAGTGAGTTAACAATATTTGGCCTTCACCTTAGCCTGAAAGGATTTGTCGTAATTCATTAATTTGCTTACTGTTTTGCTTATTTAGGGTTTTAAGAGTAATTGAGCATTGAATTGAGATATTGTTTGTTACATCTATACTTCTGCATCATTCCAAGTGGCAGTCAACCTGATAGGTGATTGCTCTCGCTTAGTGGAGATTCAACTTGGTTGATATGCCCTTGAATGTTTGGTGAGAAGGGAGGATCTAAACCAAATCAACCACATTTCACAAATCCCCCTTTTTCACCCTAAACAAGTGCCATATAAAAACTATCCTTCTCCCTTGAAAATAAAGCTAAATATACCTTATCTATTTTCCATTTATTTGTGTAGATTAACATTTAATTTAAAATTACATTATCCCACAAATCTTAATTATTAATCTAAGTTATTTTATACTTATGTATATACACCTTATTAGATTAACCTAAACCTTAGGAAAATTATTTTCTTTTACAACATTATATCTTTATAAAATTAAATTCAATTTTTTATATTGTTTAATTGATAAGTTTATACACATTATCCTAACAATTTTAATTCGAAAGAAATTCATATATTATTTAATAAATTTATAGGTTAATGAATCATAAAGTTTAATCTAAAAATTTTATTTTAAAAATTTTATTATATAATTTAATTTTATATTATTAAATTTATAGTTAAAATTATTTTAAAATTTTAAATATTTTCAATTATTTTTTATAGTTTGTTATTTTGTTAATTTAATTCAAATGAGTTTTTATTATGAATATAGTTTGCTTGACTTGAGTTTGGGTTATAAATAGCATGTAGATAAAAGTAATTAGTGGTTTCTTCATAAGAGAGCATACAATTTTGTTGTTGCTGAATGGTTGTTGTAAGCTTCCAGTACTACCAACCCACAAGGTGATCTGGAACTCCAAATCCAACCAATTCTTTGAATTTTATCTTCTAAAATGGTTTCTTGTGATGAGTTTAATAGTAATCCTTTTCTAAATCTAATGAAATTTGATTTTCTAAATTGAAAAGGTTAGCAAAAATAAGCATTGAAAATTATGGACATTATTTTGATTTATCGAGCAAATTTGTTTGCACAATTAGCATGGGACTAATTGCAAGCTTGAATGTTGCCAATTATAATCCTAGGGATATGGAGGGAAAGAGATATAGAAAATAGAGAGAGATAAACTTTTAATTAGTTGTTTCACACCAACAATCTAAAGATGACTCAAGGGTCCATGGGAAGCTATGCTCAAGACAACACATCATTTTCTTAAGGACATGATAATTCACCTTTAAGACCTCTTTGGCATACCCCTCTAGGATTTAGGGGTACATGTTTTTTAATTAAAATAAATTGAAACCATGTGTTTTTGAATTTTGATTTATTTTATTAAATTGGATACGACACTATAAAGTATTGAAATTATGGACATTCTTTGAATTGTATGGAGCAAATTTGTTTGCATAATCAGCATGGGACTAATTACAGGCTTGGATGTTGCCAATTACAATCCTAGGGTTGTTAGTTTGATTATCCATGCTAGCCATGGTTTTCTTTTGCAAGAATTGAATGAAAGACTATAGGATGTGCAGAAAATCAAATTCCATAAAAGAAAGTACCTAGATTTAGAAAAGGATTACTATGAAACCCATCATAAATGTATGATGTTGACCTAAAATTTGTGGATTCAAACTACTTTTAGTTCCAAGTAGAAAATATGGCATGGGTCATAACAATACATAGATCACAAGATCTAACACTTGAAAGGGAAACAATCAACATCAACAACATTGATTGTCAAGGGTTGACATTCATAGCTATATCAAGAGATCGCAACCTTGCAATTCTTCATGTATGCCCCAACTTCACATTCCAAACATATGCATGAATGTGCAACAAAGTCCATACACATGCAAATAGCTGACCAAAACAAAACAAAAAAATAAAAAAAGGTTTGTCATCTCCATACCTACTTTCACCCACTACTATTTAAAACTAACTTTATTCTGAGTCATGCCAACATATTTAAACTACTCCATTTCTTTTCCAATGCAAGATAATGGTTTTATCTTTCTAGATTATGGAAATGAGTGTTTGTGTGACAATGGTAAGAGCACAAAAATTCCATATGGGTTGTTGACTTCTCTAGGATGGAAAAATTCAGTCTTCATGAATGTTTTAGTTCAAAATATTGCTAAGAGTTTATGACATAAAATTATTGCATTATATGAAACTAAGTGTCTTGTAAATAAGTTGTTTTTAAAGAAATTTGTACTTTTTAAAGATGCATGAAGGATACTTTCTAACCAAACATTTAAACATTTTTCATGTAGTAGTGAGTCAACTAGATTACATATATGTAAAAATGGAAGAAGAGGAAAAATGTATCGCTTTGATTTGTTCATTATAGGATATCATCTTTTTGTTTTGAAGCCTATTCATGTAAAGGGGATCAATATCCTTACTTTGTTCTCTAGAATTGGGGGTGCATAAGTTGCTTTGCATCATTTGGGTATACCACTCAATTATGTTGTATTTGCAAAAATTTGTAAAGAAAACAAGCTTATCCAAAAACACATCAAAATGGTAAATTAAACCACTCCCCCTGCCTTTTTTAAATATAGCATGTGTATGTACATTTTTTTATTTGACAAAATACAAATTTTGGGACATTGCTATTTTTTAAATACATTTTTTCTTTATCTATAGGTATTTGTGAGTTTTCCATGAGGGTTGTTCATTGGTTGTTGGGCCTCTTTTTAACTAATAATCACGTTCCTTGTACAAAAGTTTTTCCAACGAGATGAATCCAATAGGCTCCCATGACATAAAATGCATGCCATTTTTTAGGTCTCGAGATCATTCTTATATCATCTGCAAATTCAAACAAACCAAAAGTTTTCCCCTTGAAATTAAATATTTTTAGACAAATAGGAATTATCAATCTAAAATTATAGCATGTCTAAATTTAATTTTAATCTATTTCAGCTCCAAATTATGCAAATGTGTGAAATTATAAAAGCAATGAGGGTCACTAAGTTTGATCGATCTTTTTATCGTGTGCCATCCCATGAGAGGATGCATGATGGTAGGCTAGATGACAAATAAACATGATATAGGTGGAGACCATGATTATATAGAATGTCTATACAATGTAGGTGTCAAAATGTGAAATATGAGGCTTGTGATAAACAAACATACATGCTTCAAATAATATGCATAGGTGACGACTAATGGAATGTAGGTGAATATAGGTGCACTGTAGAAACAAGAATCTTCAAAGGAGGTGCATACAAATAGAGACTAGACACCAAACATGAAAGCTCACACATTTGAAGTAGATACTAAGTAAAAAACAAGGATCTTGAAATCTATTAAGATTATGCAAATTAATTAATGACACTCGAGAAAACAAAAAATGACATGGGCCATAGGGATACAAGACAATCATCATCCACTTAAAGACATAGCAATTAAACTTCCATAACTCTTGGGCGTACCCATTACACACCAAGGTGCGATTGCTAGTTATATTATATCTAATTACATGACATAAAATTTATATTAATTTAAAAATTAAAACATAAATTAATAATAAATGTTTCAAATATTTATCAAGGTAATAATAATTAATATAATATTTAAATAATAATGTGATTTTTTTATGAATCTCATCACTATAATATGAAATTCTTGTCATTTTTATATTATACTATAGGTCTACCTATAAATTATAATAAATTTTAGTTTTTAATAATTTCCCATAAATAATAAATTTTAATTAAATATAAAATTTAAAAAGTATGTATCTCTACCTATTGTATAAATACTAATAAGAAACTCAAGTTTACCCACCATCCATCTATGACCTCACTATATAAATTACTCCAAAGATTTGAAATTATCTAAAGCGTGAGGATTTGTAACATCATTGACTGACCTCAGCATTTTGACAAGGACATTTATCTATCTCTAGGTGCATGCATCTAGGTACTGTTCACTTATGGAGCTCTTCTGCAGCCCATGGGACCATGGGGTAAGTAAACAAGAAGCCATTATTTCAATGGAGGTAAGAGAAGAAGCCATTACATTCAAAGAAGATGGGCGCCCTTTTAATTGTTTACAACGAGTGCGAGAAACTATAATTGGCAAAGTTGTTTAAACTGTGAAAATATAGAAGATTATGTTATGAGAAACTATAATTGGTAAGGTTATTTAAATTGTGGGTTCTCTTTCCTCTGTTTAATCACTTCTATTTGTCCTTCGTTAACAATACATAAAGTTTTGTGTGTTTCAACAAACCGTGACTACTCGCGGTTACTTGTAAATTGGTGTCTAGCCATGCATTTTATTCTTGTTAAAAAGCTAGTACTAACTAAAAATAATTGGATTCAAGAAATAATTGACTTGTAATACATTAAAATGAATAATATAAATGATTAAGAACATTTTTGTTATTTGAGTAAACTTAAAAGTATCACAAATTGGAGATTTAGGACCCTGCCCTACAAGGTAAGATTGGAGATTTACTCTATATGTGCTAGTACAATGACAAAAGTTGAAGAAAGTGCATTTGTTGCTAAGAATTATGAAAGGAAGGTCCAAAAACACTATTATATACAATTTTTAATAAATTGGCAATCAAAACTCTTTTCTACGTTGTGTGTGCCTCTATATTTTATTAGGCAAGGTGTCTCAACCTTGTATCTTAATGTTAAAAATATAAAAAAATGTAATTTTGGGGGTATAGCCCAAACAAACTTAATTTATGGGCTATAGAGGTTGTTTCTAGCCCTAAAATGTCGAAATGGATCATAATTGACAAGTTGGTTGTAGGGGCCTAAAACTTTTTGAAATCTACAGTTTAAAAAAGAAGGGTTCAGTTAGATTTTTGAATCAAAAGTTATGGCCTCAAGAAGTTGGGCCTTCCACATCAGAAATAAAACATCTATGACATATAAGAGAGTTATAAGAGGGAGTTACACTTGTTGACCAACTTATAATGCATGTTATGACACATCATAAGGCATACTTGAATGGAGATAATGTATCTAGATTAATGCAGCTCAAGATACAGGGGCTTTATCAAGCTACCAGATCAAGTAGCGAGAATGATTAACACAAGACAACAAAAACAAATGATTCTTTATTCATATGCAAGAGAATGGTTACAACAGGAGTACAATTGACATTACATATGCATTGGCCTCAACCTTACAACACTTCAAGATGCAGACCAAACAGATCGTCCAATCTTCAGAATCTATTGGAACCTTCAAAAACATATCACTGATTCGACCCAAGAGAAAAATCTACCTTCATAGTACGTTTTTTCTCAATTTATAGATCCCTAAGGCGGCCACCAACCTTATTACTTGTATATGCCACATGTCACATCCTTATTCGTCCCAAAACCGGTCGTACAGGTAGTTAAAACTGATTTTGTCACCTTCTATGCATTTAGCGGTGATTTCGTGCCTCACCGGATGCGGGCTTTCGGTCAATGACCGAATAAGCAGAGGATTTGACCCTTATCGGACAAAGTGGGATATTTGGTCATCACAGGATATGTGCAGTGAGGCTCCATTTTAGCGTTGGGCTCTTCTAATATTCCCGGTGGGACTTTTACCCTGCATTGGATCGGCGGGGATTTTGTCACTCAGTGGATATGTCCTGTGAATGTCCCTTTTCGTGCAGATCCAGTGAAGTCAACTTTTAGCGCTAACACCTACTAAATACTCCGGTGGGGAAATCCATTGTCACTAGACCAGGGGGAATTATGGTGTCTGTCAAACATGTCTGATGAAAACAAGTTTTAGCACTTATTCTGTGCAGTGGTGTTTTAGCACAAGTATGTTATACCTTCACCGGTGGACCTTTACCCTCGACTAGATTTGTGGGATTTTTGGGCATCAAAGGATATGTCCAGTGAAGAGAGTTTTTAGCGTTAGTCCAGTGGTGACGATTTTTAGCGCAAAGTGCTTGAAAGTGTCCAACGGGGAATTGAGGCATCACTGGATATATTTAGTGCAGAGACGTTTTAGTGCCAGCGGGAAAAAATGAAGGTCATGGGATATGCAAATCTGGTGACAGGGAAAAACTTTGCTAAGGCATAACTCCTCCAATTTTTAGCAGATTTTCACCAAATTTGAGATGCAGATACCCATTTGGGCCTTCTTCAAGATCAACTCATCACTTGGCCAAAATCTGTAGAAAAATTCTCCAAAATTGATCAATCAACTCCGATATCAACTCCTGCAACAAAACAAACAACAAGAAAGTAAAGCAAATATTTTTTGGTTGACGAGGATTCCACATGAACCTGGATGCTCCTGCATCAGACACGCCGAGTAACTAAAATGTTCCATGAGTTGAAAACTCATGAACATTTTGGCAAGTCTGGAACCGGAATCCCAAACTTGACTAGTTATGCAACACTCAGCCAAGAAGCTTCATCTACAGCTTTATTCTTCCATCGGACCAGATACTCCATGTACTCATTTCCTTTGATCTTCTTAACCACTCGAGAGTCAATCACCTTATCCACTTCTTCCATCTTCTTTTTAGGCAACTAATCTATCCACCATTGTGCATCAGGTGAATGTGAATGTGTACCCCCTTGTAAACTTGACTCTCCTTCATGGAACTTATATAGATCAGCATCATTGAAAATAGGTGAGATGTCTATTCCTGTTGGTAAATCGATCTCATAGGCATTGGATGAGAACTTCCTCAACACCTTGCACGGACCTATCTTCTTGAATTTCAACTTATTATATGTTCCCTGTGGAAACCTTTCTTTCCTCAAATGTGCCAAAACTAAGTCTCCTACCTGGAATTCTTGTTCCCTCCTATGCACATCAACATACTCCTTGTACTTGCCGGCACTTCTCTCCAATTGTCCCTTCACCTTCTTGTGAACCTCATGAAGGTATTCTACAAAATCTTCTGCTACAGCACTCTTCCTGTTCAAATCTGCACTATCTCGGAGCTCGTCAACACCTCTCGGGCTATACCCATAAACTATTTGAAATGGACTCCTTCCTGCACTTCTATTCACTGAATTATTGTAAGCAAATTCTACTTGTGCCAGGATAAGATCCCATTGATGTGGTTTGTCTCCCACCAAACACCTTAATAATTTTCCCAAGATTTTGTTCACAACCTCAGTTTGTGAATGATAAGCTAAATTGAATCCTAATTCAATGCCCATTCTTTTCCATAATGTACACCAAAAATGGCCAACAAATTTCGTGTCCCTGTCAGAAACTATGCTCTTAGACAATCCATGCAATCTGACTACCTCTTTGAAAAACAATGTAGCTATGTGGGATGCATCACTAGTCTTCTGACATGGTATGAAATGAACCATCTTCAAAAATCTATCCACAACAACAAAAATGGAATCATGACCTCTTTGTGTCTGAGGCAATCCCAATACAAAATCCATTTTTATATGCTCTCATGGTCTATCGGGTATGAAAGGAAGCTAGGTGTGCAGAAATCGCTTCCTACACTAATCTAATGAGGAGAGATGAGTGCAAATTCTTTTTAATCTTTATAATTACAGTGTTATTAACCCAACAACAGAGATATTGCAGCAAACACATACACAAGAATGTAAGATAGAAGAAGAGAGAGACAAGATATACGTTGGGAAAACCCTTACTAGTGAAAAACCCCACACTCCAAAACATAGCTCAAATGTATTCCAGTAAACAATCAGGGTCACAATACAGTTTCAGAGCCAATGCTCTTGCAGGAGTCTTCGACACTCGTATCTGGAGACAATTTGGTAGCATAACAGTACCTGTCAATCACATAATACATCTCCTCTCCAAAACACATGTTTATATAGAAAATATAAGGCAAAAATGGCTCTATCTTGGGATGGGCGTCCAACATGGACTCATGGCCCAAAACCCATGCCTGGGGACACTTGTCCAACATTGTAGAATGTTCATGACACTTGTCATGTCACCCCATCCCAAAGAGGTCACCTATTCCCAAGTTGGGCAATGACAGATACTCTTACGACACTTACGACCGTCATAGAATCAGTCATAGCTGTCATATCTTACAGTTGTAAGAGAATCTGTCATACACAGGCTCAAAATAGCATATTCTCTTACAATATGTCATAACCCTCCTTGGAGCGCCTAAATATGTCTTTTTCAAAGATGCTTCTCGACACATGTCTTCACTTGTCACAGAATATTCCGTTTACGACTCTTACGCATTATAGAACTGTCATAGGAATCTATCGTGACCATTTCGGTCAATATTCCCTTACACACTATCCAAGATGCCAACACATGGAAACATATTCCTACCACTAAGTGGGACGCCTATCTCCTCATGTGAGGACAAATTTACATGTGGTCATCTTCCATGTAGGATGACACGTCATCATGCCAACTCCCACAAGATGACAACATAGAATTTACATCCTAATTACACAATAAGCAATAAATAAATAAATACAATGAAAATAATACAAGGAATTACCAAGGTTGAGACAGCTTAATTCCCAACATTCTCCCACTTGTCGAACACCTTGTAAGAGCCAATGGAAATAGCAGGATTTAACTGCTCTAGGCCGAGAGGCCCATAGACTCCAAACACCATCTGAACTTCTCTCTGCTCACTGGTTTCATCAATGCATCCGCAACATTCTTCAAAGGTCTACCTTCTCCAAATTCACCTTCCCATCCTCTACCATGTCTCGCATGAAGTGAAACTGTACATCAATATGCTTTGTTTTGGCATGGAAAGTTGGATTCTTTGCTAGGCAAATCACACTCTAACTGTCACAACAAATCATAATATGTCCTACATCAACACCAATATCTGAACACAATCTCTTAAGCCAAATGGCTTCCTTGCAAGCATGAGTTGCTTCCATATACTTAGCTTTTTTCGTGGACAAAGCAACCACAGGTTGTCGCTTACTCATCCAACTAATTGCACCACTGAACATAGTGAACACATAAGCACTGGTGGATCTCCTTTTGTCAATGTCACCCGCCCAATCAGAATCTACAAATCCACGAATACAAACTGAATGCGGAGGTCCTGTAACATTACCATGATAACATATGGAATCCTCGGAAGTACCTCTCAAATATCTGAACACTCTCTTAACTGCATCCCAATGTACCCATCCAGGATTAGCCATAAATTAACTAAGGACTCCCACTGCTTGGGCAATGTCTGGCTTTGTGTAGACCATAGCATACATCAAACTGCCAACAGCACTAGCATAATGGTACTCTACTCATGTCCTCCACCTCACTAGGAGATTTTGTACAATCATTAACAGACAACTTTGTCCCCAAAGAAACTGGAACACACAATGGTCTACAATCTGCCATGTTAAACCTATCCAACACAGTCTTCACATACTTACTTTGGCTTAACCAAAATTTTTTGTTAGCTCTGTCTCTTCTAATTTTCATTCCCAGAATGTACCTAGCTACCCCTAGATTTTTCATCTCAAACTGTGCTGACAACTGAGACTTCAAATCAGAAATCATATTCTTACCATTCCCAATCAACAACATATCGTCAACTTATAATGCAATAATGAGAATGTGATCATTGTCAAATTTATAATACACACAATGATCTTATTTCAATCTCAGAAATCTAAATGACAACACAAAGGCATCAAACTTCAAGTACGACATCCTAGGAGATTGCTTCAAACCATACAAAGACTTTTTCAACTTGCAAACCAAATTTTCTTTACCTTTCTCTATGTAATGCTTTGGTTGTGACACGTAAATTTCTTCCTCCAAATCACCATGAAGGAATGTTTTCTTTACATCCATTTGCTCCACCTCTAAGTCATAAGCTGCTGCAAGAGATAACAGGAACTGAATAGATGTCAACTTTGCAATGGGAGAGAAAATTTCACCATAATCAATTCCCTCCACTTGTGAATATCCCTTCGCAATTAGTTTGGCCTTGTACTTTTCAACACCACCATCTGCACCGAATTTCTTCTTGAACACCCATTTGCATCCAACAGGTTTTTGTCCTTCAGGCAAAGGCACCAAGTCCCATGTTTTATTCTTCTCCAAAGAAGCCATCTCATCTTTCATGGCCTCCTTCTAGGAACCTGCATCTTTCATGCCCATAGCCTCTTTCACAGTTCTAGGCTCATCAGTGTTAGTAAGCAAAGCAAAAGCACAACTAGAATCAAGCAATGAATAACCAAACCTATCAGGTTGCTTCCTTGTTCGTGTAGACCTCCTCAATGGCTAAGGTTGAGGTTTTGCTTCTTCTTTTGAGTTTTCAGACCTGCTAGAGCTCTCCTTATCATCAGGTCTCACAGGGTTTGATGGTTCAGTCTTCTTAGGGATAGAAGGAAACTAAACCACATCCTCTTTCTTTTCTGTCTGTTCTGGTTGTAAAACAATGAAAGAAGGTGTTAGCTCTCTTAAGATAACACTTCTGCTATACAACACTTTTTCAGCCATAGGATCCCAAAGCTTGTATCCTCACACCGACACCATAGCCAATGAAAATACACTTAACAGCCTTGTTCTCCAATTTAGACCATTTCTCCCTAGGCACATGTGCATATGTCTCACAACCAAAAACACGAAGATGTCTAACTGAAAGAATCTTACCAAACCACACCTCCATAGGTGTCTTACCAACAAGAGTTGTTCAAGGCTTGCTCCACTAAGCATACTCCTAGCCCTCTCCATCAGTGTCCTGTTCATCCTCTCTGCAACTCCATTTTGTTGTGGGGGTGTATGGATTTGTCTTATGTCTGTCAATCCCTTTCTCTTTATAGAACTTATCAAACTCTGCCGAACAAAACTCACCACCATTATCAGTTCTCAAACACTTAATCTTTTTACTAGTATGATTCTCAACAAAAGCTTTAAACTCTTTGAACTAACTAAAGACTTCAGTCTTGATTCTAAGAAAATAAACCCATGTCCTTCTACTATAATCATCTATGAAAGATACAAAATATACAGATTTGGAAATCGAAGGAACATTAACAGGAGCAAACACATCAAAATGAATAAGATCCAATACACCAGAAGACTTGTGAGAACTAGAGTAAAATTGAACACAGTTTTGCTTTCCATATACACAATGTTTGCAAGAGTCGAACTCGAGATTACAATCATTTAACCCCTCAATGAGGTTTTTATTTTTCAGGATTCTAAGACCCTTCTCACCAATGTGGCCATATCTCAAATGCCATAACATAGTCTTTTCAATAGGAAACTTAACTTCCAAAGCATGAGCACCCTTGGGTACACAAGATGCACTACCATCATAATTTGTTACAATAGATTTCTTCACTACTTGTTCAAATGGTGGGGATGAAATGACTGCAGCTCTTTTCTTCGAGTCAGAAGAACTATTGCACTGTGAAGTGCATGCCTCAAGTTGAAATAGAGTACCCTTTGCAAGCACCATAGATCCTCTAGTCATCTTGCATCCATCCTTCGAAAAGACAACCTGCACACCTGCATCATTCAACATACTTATAGAAAGCAAGTTCCGTGCCAAGCCTGGGATGTGCATAACCCCAGTGATCCCCTTCACTCGTCCATCATGGAATCAAATTGAGACTCTTCCACGACCAACAATCTTCATATGAGAATCATCACCCAGGTACACTCTTCCACCATCGAACCCTTCACACTTCGTGAACCAACTTTGATGCGACGTCATGTGGAATGATGCACCAGAATCTATCAACCACGCATCATCAAATGCATGGGTGGCCAGGGCTGCGATGAAGGCATCACCATCATCTTGTGACTTGTCAGAATCTAAATCTGGGACATTCTTCTTCTTCTTCTTCTTTTCCTCTTTGCATTCCTTTCAGAAATGCCCAGTTTTGCCACAGTTCCAACAGAGAGCCTTGGACTTTCCAGGAGATTTGGATCTCCTATGGGATTTGGATCTACCCTTCTCAGCTTTCTTGTCCTTCTTTATTCCTTTCTCCTTGGGTCTTCCACGAACTGCAAGAGCCTCTTTGGCTGCCTCAGAAGACTTTCTCCGCATCTCTTCAGATAACAGTGAAGATACCACGTCATCCATTTTGAATGTGGATGTGGTGCTTCCAATAGCCATAACAAGATGATCCCACAAGTCTGGCAAGGAACAAAGCAAGGTCATACAACGATCCTCCTCCTCCATCTTCACAGCAACAGATGTCAATTGTGCAACTAACATATTGAAAGCATTCAAGTGATCTACAACCAATCCTCCATCCTCAGAGAATACAGCTTCTTTCTCAGAAAAAAACTTGTTTATGAAGGACTTGGCCTGATAAACATCACCCAGCTTCTTCCAAAGGTCTTTTGTGGTCTTCTCCTCATGGACATTCAATAGGACAGAATCAGCTAGACTGAGTCTTATGAGACCCTTAGCCTTCCGATCTTTGATATCCTAATCAGCTTGTCCCATTGCGGCTGGTTTTACACCGAATATGGTTTCCCATAGGTCATGATCAACAAGCATGTCTTCCATCTTAAGTTTCCATAACTCAAAATTAGTGCCATTGAATTTCTCCACCTCTAATCTTTCAGATGTGCATGCCATCTCTTTTCCTGCAACAAGATTATAGAATACTCTACACAGAGCTCCCACTCAACCTAAGATTAGCTCAAAAAACCCCTACCCAACAACTAGGACCAAAGGTGATCAAGCTTTGATACCAATTGAAAGAAAGCTAGGTGTGCGGAAATCGCTTCCTACACTAATCTAATGAGGAGAGATGAATGCAAATTCTTTTTTATTTTTATAATTACAGTGTTATTAACCCAACAATAGAGATATTGCATCAAACACATACACAAGAATGTAAGACAGAAGAAGAGAGAGACAAGATATACATGGGGAAAACCTTTACGGGTGAAAAACCCCACACACCAAAACACAGCTCAAATGTATTTCAGCAAACAATCAAGGTTACAATACAGTTTTAGAGCCAATGCTCTTGTAGGAGTCTTCAACACTCGTATCTGGAGACAATCTGGCAACATAACAATACATGTCAATCACATAATACATCTCCTCTCCAAAGCACCTGTTTATATAGAAAATATAAGGCAAAAATGGCTCTATCTTGGGATGGTCGTCCAACATGGCCTCATGGCCCAAAACCCATGCCTGGGGACACTTGTCCAACACTATAGAATGTTCATGACACTTGTCATGTCACCCCATCCCAAAGAGGTCGCCTATTCCCAAGTTGGGCAATGGCAGATACTCTTACGACACTTACGACCGTCATATAAATCTGTCATAGCTATCATATCTTACAGTTGTAAAAGAATCTGTCATACACAGGCTAAAAATAGCATATTCTCTTACATGTCATAACCCTCCTTGGGGCACCCAAAGATGCCTTTTTCAAAGATGTTTCTCGACACATGTCTTCACCTGTCATAGAATCTTCCATTTATGACTCTTACATGTCATAGAACTATCTAGAATCTGTCATGACCGTTTCATTCAATATTCCCTTACATACTATTCAAGATGCTGACACATGGCAAAATATTCCTACCACTAAGTGGGACTCCTATCTCCTCATGTGAGGACAAATTTACATGTGGTCATCTTCCATGTAGGATGACACATCACCATGCCAACTCCCACAAGATGACAACATAGAATTTGCATCATAATTACACAATAGGCAATAAATAAATAAATACAATGAAAATAATACAAAGAATTACCAAGGTTGAGACACCTTAATTCCCAACAGGGTATAGGCAATGGTTGATCTACTCATGTATTCTGTTATGCTCCTTTAGCATGCTGGCAAATCCTACAGCCTTGTACGAGTCTCTTCACATTTGCACTCATCCCAGGCCAAAAATAACTTTCATTCAGCTGTGCCACTGTCTTATCTACTCCAAAATGTCCACTCAAGCCTCCACTATGCTTTTCTTTGATTAGGTTCTCTCGCATTGAACCTCTAGGTATACACAATTTTTGTCCTTTGAACAACAAGCCATCTTGGATAAAATATTTTAACCAAGGTGTCCTATCTCCCATCACTAGACTTTTACTAATTGCCCATGCTTCCTTAAAATCAGGATCATTGGGATACAAATCCTTCATTGCATCGAAGCCAACAACATTAACCCTTAACTCATTCATTAATAAACATCTTCTGCTAAGTGCATCGGCTACCCTGTTTGAGTTACCACTTTGATATTTCAAGTCAAGAGAATAATTTTGCAAGAACTCCACCCATTTCATATGTCTCTGGTTTAACTCACCTTGACTGTTGATGTACTGCAAGGCATGATGATCGGCATACAACACAAACTCATTTGATAGAAAATAATGTCTCCACTTCTTTAAGGCCTGCACTATAGCATTTCTTGGTCATAAACTGAGTATTTCCTCTTTGCTTCATTGAGTTTCTCACTGAAGTAGGCAATGGGTCTACCTTCTTGACTTTAACACTCCACCAATTGCACTACCACTAGTATCACAATCTACCTGAAAAAAATTGCCAAAATCTGGCAATGCCAACACTAGTTGTTCTGTCACCTTCTTCAACAACTGAAAACTCTTTTCTGCTACAACTATCCATTGGAACTCTTTCCTAACACCCTTCATTGTTTCGGTGATTGGTGCACATATTCCACTAAAATTTTTGATGAACTTTCTATAGAAGCTTGCCAAGCCATGAAAACTTCTGGCCTCAAACATGTTTCTAGGTGAGGGCCAATTCAGTATTGCCTTAACCTTCTCAGGGTCCATCTTCAACCCCTCTTCAAACACTACAAAACCCAAATATATTAGTTCCTTCTACATAAAACTGCACTTATCCATGTTCACCAGTAACTTCTCTTCTTTTAACCTCTGCAAGACTGCCCTAAGATGTAGTAGATGCTCCTCCTTTGTTTTACTAAAAACTAAAATGTCATCCAAATAAACTATGACAAATTTTCCAAGGAACGGCTTCATTACCTCATTCATTAATCTCATAAAGGTGTTGGGTGCATTTGTCAACCCAAATGGCATCACTAACCACTCATACAAATTGATGCTTGGTATTGAATTTATCTTCCATTCATCCCCTTCTCTAATTTTGATTTGGTGGTATCCACTCTTCAACTCAATCTTGTTGAAGTACTTTGCTCCACTCAAGCAATCCATCAAGTCATCCATACGAGGCAATGGAAACCTGAACTTAATAGTTATCTTGTTTATAGCCCTTGAATCAGTGCACATTCGCCATTTCCAATCTTTCTTAGGTACCAGTATTGCAGGTACAACACATGGACTGAGACTTTTCCTAATCAGTCCCTTATCCAACAACTCTTGCACTTGTCTATTCACCTCTTCATTCTCCATAGGTGTCATCCTAAATGGTGCCTTGTTTGGTAGGCTTGCTCCCGGTATCAAATCCATGCAGTGACTTATGCTTCTAGTTAGAGGTAATCCATCAGGTAAGTCCTTCATTAGTATGTCATTGAACTCACTCAGAATTTCTTGGAACTCTGTGGGAACTTCTGCCCTTTTTTCAGCTATCATACACTCTGCAATTTGAGGTAGGAAGGCATAACAGACCTCCTTTTTTATTTCCCTTAGGAACTGCTTTCCACTCACTAGACAAACCCTATTGCTTCTCTCGACATCCTCATCCTTATCCTTCAAAGGATTCAACACATACTCAACCTCATATTTCTTGATTTTAATGCAATTACTCTTGCCATCATGAATGGCCTGCCTATCATATTGCCAAGGTCTGCCCAATAGAAGATGGCATGCATCCATTGGCATAACATCACACATTATCTCATCTTTATAATTTCTAATATAAAATTTGACAAGGCATTGTTCACTTACCAGTAACTGATGTCCCCTTTGCATCCAAGAGACCTTGTATGGAGTGGGGTGTTTCAACCGTTTCAGATTTAACTTCTCCACCATTTCTTCTGACAATAAATTGTCAGTACTGTCGTTGTCCACAATGACCTTGCAGCATTTCCCTCAAGACTTACATCTAGTTCTAAACAGACTTCTTTGTTGTTCTGGTTCCTCTCGTACCTTCTCTGGTGTTAGAAGAACTTTCCTCATCATCAAGGATTCTCCATCCTTGACTTCTTCTCCAAACTTCGGTGAGGCTGCACTAGCCACACTCTCCTCCTCAGCTTGTGCTATATGGACTCTAGTCTCTTTTCCCTTGCCACAGCTCTGTTGTACTTGAGGACATTCAAATGCCCTATGTCCAGCCTGTTCCACTGAACCCTCTTCCTCTTCCAAAATTTCCTCTACCTTGAGGGTAATCACCCCTTCCTCTACCTCCTTGGGTATTGGCATGAGAAGAACTTGTTTCTCCTTGCTTATCCTGAGATCCACGTCTAGGTTTTGACTTCCTCTTCCTTTGGAGGATTTACCTCTTCCTCTAGAGCTATTCTGCCTTCTAGAGATCTTTTCTTTTGCCTTTAATGCAAATTGATAGGATTCCTCTATGCTGGTAATTCTAACCATGCTAATTTCATCTTGGATCAAATAATGCAACCCATTTACATACCTGGAGATCTTCTCGGCATCATCTTCAATGTGACCAACCTTGATGTTCAATTTGTAAAACTCTTTAGTATAGTCTTGCACACTTTTCGCCCTCTACTTGAGGTTCTGCAACATCTTGAACATGGTGATCTGATGATCGGTAGGCAGAAATTTTGCCTTCGACTTGGTTAACATCCTCTCCAAGGTCTTAATCTTTTTATTTCCTTTTCTTTGTCTCTCAACTTGCACATGATCCCACCACAGAGATGCATGTCCTTTCAGCTTTGAAGCTACAAGTTTTACCCTCTTAGGGTCTTCAATGGATTCTAACTCGAAATACTTTTCCATCTTTGAAATCCAGTCTATCAACTCATTTGGTTTCATAATACTATTATAACTGGGTAACTCAACACAGGGTTTACTGGCAATTTTTGTCATTGCATTCAGAAACCTCCTCTCATATCCATCTTCTGCTTCCTCTTCACTGACTTCTTCCTCATTATCACTCACATCTACTATGGGTACTCCTCTGCGTTGTGTTCTCTCCATTGCATCCATCCTAGTAGTGATGCCTCTCAGCATCTCTACCAATGCTGCATCTCTAGCTCTTGGAGCAGGTCCTCTACTCCCTCTTACTCGGTGTGCCATGTCTGAAAAGAAGCTAGGTGTGCGGAAATCGCTTCCTACACTAATCTGATGAGGAGAGGGCTATGCAAATTCAATTTAATCCATGCAAATACAGCGACATGAAACATATAACAGAGATATTGCAACAATAGACATGAACCAGAAAGAAGACAGAAGAAGAGAGACAAAGATATAACATGGGGAAAACCCTTATTGGGTGAAAAACCCCACACTCAGAAACCTGCACAATGTATTATCAAAACTGAATATTGTTTACAATACACTTGCAATGCAAGCTTTAATAGTCTTCGACACTCGTGTCTAGATTCAATCCGGCAGCATAACAGTACCTGTCAATCCTGTAATTCATCTCCTCCTCCAAGCACCTGTTTATATAGAATAGACAAGGCAAAATTGGTCCTATCTTGGAATGGGTGTCCAACTTGGCCTCATGGCCCAAAACCCACGCCTAAGGACACTTGGTCAACATTGTAAAATGTATCTCACACTTGTCCACAGCTCCCATCCCAAAGGAGTCACCTATTTCCAAAATGGGCTATGACAGATGCTCTTACGACTCTTACGACCATTATAGAATCTGTCATAGTAGTTACAACTTATAGCTGTAAGAGAATCTGTCATACACACGCTATAAATAGCATATTCTCTTCCAACATGTCATAGTCCACCTTGGGGCGCCCAAATATGCCTTTTTCAAAGATGCTTCATGACACATGTCTTCACTTGTCTTACAAGCTTCTATTTTCGACTCTTACATGTCATAACTTCGTCATAGGAATCCGTTATAACCGTTTTGGTCAAACATTCCCTTACACAACATCCAAGATGCCGACACATGGCAAAATACTCCTACCACAAAGTGGGACGCCTATCTCCTCATGTGAGGACAAAATTACAAGTTGTCATCTTCCATGTAGGATGACATATCATCGTGCCACATCCCACAAAATGACAATATGGAATTTATAATTAATTTACAACATAGGCATTGAATTAATAAATACAAACATAAATAATGCAAGGAATTACCAAGGTTGAGACACCTTAATTCCCAACAATGTCTACAGATCCTCTACAGTTGTAGGTTTCTTCTTCACTCAGCCTACAACAATCTCCTTAGGATCCCTTATGCAGTAATCCCACAGCCTCAAGGAATGCAAAAACTTGGCTCTGATACCACTTAATGCAGCTCAAGATCCAGGGGCTTTATCAAGCTACCAGATCAAGTAGCAAGAATGATTAACACAAGACAACAAAAACAAATGATTCTTTATTCATATGCAGGAGAATGGTTACAACATGAGTACAATTGACATTATATATGCATTGGCCTCAACCTTACAACACTTCAAGATGCAGACCAAACAGATCATGCAATCTCGGGAATCTATTGGAACCTTCAAAAACATATTATCAATTTGACCCGGGAGAAAAATCTACCTTCATAGTACATTTTTCTTCAATTTATAGGTCCATGAGGCGGCCACCATCCTTATTACCTGTATATGTCACATGTCACATCCTTATTTGTTCCAGAACTGGCCGTATAGGTGGTTAAAACTAATTTTGTTGCCTTCTGTGCATTTAGCGGAGATTTCGTGCCTCACTGGATGCGAGCTTTCGGGCCATGACCGGATAAGCGGAGGATATGACCCTTACCGGGCAAAGCAGGAGATTTGGTCATCACAAGATATGTGCAGTGAGGCTTCGTTTTAGCGCTGGGCTCTTCTAAAATTCCCAACGGGACTTTTACCCTGCACTAGATCAGTGGGGATTTTATCGCTTAATGGATATGTCCTGTGAAGGTACCTTTTCACGCAGATCCAGTGAAGTCAACTTTTAGCGCTTACACCTACTTAATACTCCGGCGAGGAAATCCACTGTCACTAGACTGGTGGGGATTATGGTGTCTACCGAACATGTCTGATGAAAACAAGTTTTAGCACTTATCCTGTGCAGTGGTGTTTTAGCGCAAGTCTATTATACCTTCGCCGGCGGACCTTTCACCATCCGCTGGATTTGCGGGATTTTTGCACATCAAAGGATATGTCCGGTGAAGAGAGTTTTTAGCGCTAGTCCGGTGGCGACGATTTTTAGCGCAAAGTGCTTGAAAGTGTCCGGCGGGGAATTGAGGCATCACTGGATATATCCGGTGCAGAGACGTTTTAGCGCCAGCAGGCAAAAATGAAGGTCACAAGATATGCAGATCCCATGACAGACAAAAACTCTGCTGAGGCGTAACTCCTCCAATTTTTAGCAGATTTTCACCAAATTTGAGATGCAGATACCCAATTTGGGCCTTCTTCAAGATCAACTCATCACTTGGCCAAAATCTTTAGGAAAATCCTCCAAAATTGATCAATCAACTCCAGTAGCAACTCCTGCAACAAAACAAACAAGAAAATAAAGCAAATATTTTTTGGTTGACGAGAATTGCACGTGAACCCGGATGCTCCTGCATCATAGATGGAGCATCCAAGCTGGTGAACTTGGATTATGACAAGCTTATGGTAGGTGGAAGGAATATGTTATAACCTGTGGATTCATTTTGGGGATTGAGCATTAGATTTTTAACTAGGGATTTGGGGGCCACATTTTGTGTGGTTTTAGTTCATGGTTTCCTAATTACTATTTGATGGTTTTATTTATCAATTCTCCTATTTATTGGGTGCTTGGGATGAAGGTTTTGATAGTGAGTTTTGTAGGTGCTGCTATGCTATTAGAATTGATCCAAAGCTCTTGTTGATGAAACTCCCATAAAGGCTTCAATTTTGCAAGTTTGCAAGTGTATTGTAACCATTGATTACTGAATAATAATTGAGTTGCTTTGGAGTGTGGATTTTTTCTCCCAAAATGGTTCCTGCCACATAAATCATTGTGTTATGGTATATTACTTTTGTGTTTATTTCATTGTAACTATATGATTTATTTAATTTTTGCACATGCCTCCTCTCATAGACTACTGTAGGAAGCTTATTTCATACCTATGCTTCCTTTTATATAGTATCAGAGTCTGATCACCTTAGATTATAAGGGTTAGGAACAAGGGTTTTTTGTACTAATCTTGGATTGAATGGAAGCTTGTGCAAAATATCTTATTGCAAGTAAATGACAAGCACATCAAGGATAGAAATGGAGAAGTTCTCAAGAACAAACTTTGAGATTTGGAATCTCAAGATGGACGATATGCTCATAGATAGAGATCTATGGGCTACAATATCCATATAAAAACCTCTTGCTACATCACAAGAAGTTTGGGACAAAATGGACATAAAAGAAAAGGGCGTCATTAGACTTTGTTTAGCAAACTCCATATTGTTGAATGTACATGAAGAATCCATCATTGTAACTCTTTGGAAGAAGTTGGGTGACACTTATCAAGCTAAATCCTTGGTAAATATACTCTTCATGAGAAAGGAGTTGTATACCCTCATGGTGGAGGATGGTGATTTTGTAGCCAAGTACATGAATGCTTTCAACATGGTTGTTACCCAATTGCATTGCATTGGAGTGAAGATGGAGGAGGAGGATCATTGCAAGACTTTTTTATGTTCTTTGCCAGACTTGTGGGATCACTTGGTGATGGTAATAAGGAGTATTTCCTCTGAACTCAAGATGGATGAGGTAGTTGCATCATTACTTTTGGAGGAGATGTGGAGAAAAACCTTTGAATCAACTAAGGAGGCCCTAGTTGTTCATGGAAGATTGAAAGAGAAAGGAAAAAAAAAACAAGTCTAGATCTGAATCCCATGGGAGATCTAAATCTGTTGGAAGACCAAGGCTAAGTGTTGGAACTGTGGCAATCCTAGACATTTTAGAAAAAGATTGCAAAGAGGAGAAAAAAAAAATGATTCACATGATAAGTTTGAAAAGTCTCAAGATGATGGTGATGCCTTTGTTGTGGCTTTGACAACACATGCATTGGAAGGTGCGTGGTTGATAGACTCTAGAGCTTCCTTCCATATGACCTCACATCAGGGTTGGATTTTAAAGTATGGAGATTATGATGGCAAAAGATGTACCTTGGAGATAACTCTAACCTGAAGATCATTGGTCATGGAAGAGTTTTGATCTAATTACTTGATGGATGTGTGAAGAGGATTAATGGAGTTTGGAACATCACTAGTTTGGCACAAAACTTACTTTGAATTAACAAACTCAATGATGTGGGTGTGTAGGTTTTTTTCTCCAGTGGAGAGTGTAAAATGGTGTGAAAAGTTATGGTGCTTGCTAAGAGTGTTCATGTGGGCATTCTATTTTAACTGAATGTATGCACAATTAAGTGCAATGATTATTTTGTTCATGTAGTGAAAAGATTTGTAGAATCTACACCTACACCATTTGAACCAACAACAAAGAGGAGTGTTGCATCTACTTTTGATGGTTGCGCTCTTTGGGTACCTAAGGGTGCTTTTACTTCAGAGACCAAATTACTTGCAGAGAAGACAATGTTGTGGCACCAGAGAATGGGGCATCTAGGTGAGAAGGGTTTAATGACCTTGAAAAATAAAAACCCCATAGAGGGTTTAAATGATTGTGCTCTTGAGTTTGATTTATGTGAACATTGCATATATGGAAAATAAAACTATGATTAGTTTTACTTGAGTTCTCACAAATCTTCTAGGGTGTTGGATCTAATTCATTCTGATGTTTTTGGTCATATAATGTTCCTTCTATTTCAAAATCTTTGTATTATGTATCTTTCATAGATGACTACTCTAGAAGGACATGGGTGTATTTTCTTAGAAGTAAATATGAAGTCTTCAATTGTTTTAGAGAGTTTAAGGCTCTTGTAGAAAATTAGACTAGTAGGAAGATTAAAGTTTTGAGAACTAACAATGGCAGTGAGTTTTGTTCAACAAACTTTGATAGATTATGTAAGGAGCATGCGATAGAGAAATAAGACAACTCTATATACCCCTAAATTGAATGGGGTTGCATAAAGAATGAATATGACATTAATGAGGAGGGCTAAAAGTATGCTTACTGGTGCTGACTTGGAACAAAATTTATAGGCAGAAGCAGTTGTTATGGCTTGTTACTTGATTAACAAGTCTCCTACATCAACTCTTGTGGATAAGACTCTCATTGAGGCTTGGCCAAGCAGTACACCCTCATTACAACAATCTTCATATTTTTGGTTGTGAGAAACACGCTCATGTGCTTATGGAGAGACGACCAAAATTAGAGAACAAGGTAGGTAATTGTATCTTAATTGGCTATGGTGTTGGTGTGAAAGGGTATAAGCTTTGGGATCCTATGGATAAGAGAGTTCTATAGAACATATCTATCATTTTCAGAGAGAGTAAGCCTTCTCCTACAACTTTGTAGCCAGAAAAGAATAAGAAGAAAGATGTGGTTCAACTACCCCCTAAGACCGAAAATTTTGAACTAGAAGATTATGAAGGACTTGAAGAAGAGGAGAGCTCATATAGTTGAGATAGTTTTGAAGAGGAGGTAGAACCTCCACCTCAACTCTTAAGGAGGTTTGATTGGCATAGACAACAACTAGGCAGGTATACTCCACCTAATTGGAGATGTATTTTTGCTTTGGTTACAAACATAGATGAGATGGTTGCATTTAAGAAAAATCACACATGGGACTTAGTACATTTGTCTGATGGTCAGAAACTCATTGGTTGTAAATGGGTGTTCAAAAGGAAGATCAGTTATGATGTCAATGTTGAAAAGTACAAGGCTAGACTAGTTGTGAAGGGATATGTCCAGGTTGAAGGAATTGATTATCACGAGATTTTTTCTCTATTTGCTAAGCTGACATCCATTGAATTTTTATTATCTATTGCAACAACCTTTGATCTTGTGATTGAACAAATGGATGTAAAAACAACTTTCCTTCATGGTGATTTAGAGGAAGAGATTTATATGACACAACCAGAGCACTATGTGGAAGAAGGTAAAGAATCTTTGATTTGTAAGGTGAAAAAGTCTTTGTATGGTCGCATATAGTCTCCTAAGATGTGGTATGAGAAGCTTGATTCCTTTGTGTTCGGTTTGGAATTTATGAGATCCAAATCAAATCATTGCATCTATTATAAGATGGGTAGTGATTGATTCCTTATTGTATTGTACATTGATGATATGTTGTTTTCAGTAACAGCAAGGATATGATTTGTGACTTGAAGTCTCAACATTTAGCACAGTTTGAGATGAACTTAGGGGTTGCCAATTATATTTTGGGTATGGGGATTAGAAGAGAGAGCGAACATAAATCTTTGGTTAGGCCAAAGAAAGTATGTGAACTTAGTGTTGGAGAGATTCAGCATGACATCGTGCAAACCATTGTGTGTTCCTATCTTGATGGGAACCAAATTATTTGTAAAGTAGTGTATGACTTCACCCAATTATAAGATGGAGGACATAGCTTAAGTACCTTATGCTAGTGTTGTTGGGAGCTTGATGTATACTATGGTTTGTATTAGACCAGACATTGCCTAAGTAGTGGGAGTCTTGAGCTACTTTATGGGTAATCTTAGATGAAATGCTTGGGATGTAGTTAAGAGGGTTTTTAGATATTTGCTAGGTGCCTCCAAGTATTCTATTTGTTATCATAGTGATTTTGTAGGGGACCATCACTCAGTGAATATTCGTGGGTTTGTGAATTTAAATTGGGCAAGAGATGTCGATAGCAAAATATCCACCAATGGATATGTCTTTAATTTATTTGGTGGTGCTATTAGTTGGATGAGTAAGCGACGGGTTGTAGTTGTTTTGTCCACTACAAAAATTGACTACATGGGAGCTACTCATGCTTGTAAGGAGGCCATTTGGTTTAACAAATTATGTTCAAATGTGGGGTTGAGTCAAAGAGCTATTGGATTTCTTGTGATACTGAGACTACCCTATGTTCGGCAGAAAACCCAACCTGTCATGCCAAGACAAAGCATATTAGTGTCTAATATCATTTTGTGTGTGACATTGTAGATGATGGGAGGGTGATGCTAGAGAAAGTTAACACTTTGCAGAATGTTGCAGATGCATTGACAAAGCCAATAAGCATAGAGAAGTTCAAGTTGTGTTGTGAGTCTATGGGCCTCTCAACCCCTAGCAATTAGTTGATAGTGTCAGTACTCCCTTTGCTCTTACAAAATGTTCGACAAGCGGAAGAATGTTAGGAAAAGTGTCTCAACCTTGCATTATAATGTTAAAAACGCAAAAATGCAATTTTCGAGTTATAGAATAGAAAAACTTAACTTTTGGGCTATAGAGATCATTTTTTACCCTAAAAATGTTGAAATGCGTTGTGAGCAGCAAGCTGGTTATAACAACATAAATCTCAAAGAGATCTACAATTTTAAAAAAAGAGACTCAATCAACTTCCTGGATCAGAAGTTACGGCCTTTAGAAGTTGGGCCTTCCACATTAAAAATGTAAGAGCATCTGACACATAAAAGAGTTGTAAGAGGGGAGTTACACTTGTTGACGAACTTATGACGTATGTTATGACACATCATAATGGATATTTAAATAAAGCTAATGGAGTGCCCAAGTTTGTGTGTGTATTATGATGAGCTTAGGGTAGGTGGAAGGAATGTACTATTTTTAGCCTATGGACTCATCTTGAGAATTGGGCATTGGATTTTTAACTAGGGATTTAGGTGCCATGTTTTGGGCGGTTTTAACTCATGGTTTTCTAATTACCATTCTATTTATTGGGTGCTTGAGATAGGGGTTTTGATAATGAGTTTTGTAGATACTATTATGTTGCAATAATTGATCCATATCTCGTGTTGGTGATACTCATATAAAGACATAGACTCTGAAGTGTATTGTAACCATTGATTAGAATTTGACGTCAACAGTACAGCCAAACCCATGAGTATAACCATTAGAGAAAGCAGGTTTAATCATTAGTGTTACTCAAAAGCTCATCATAAATTTTAAATATAATTATTGAATGTGATTTAATTAAAAATAATAGTTAATATAAATTAATTAATAAAAATAATAATCATTAACTACAAAACAAATTAATAATCGATCCATTAATAAAATATATTAAGAATCTGAGATTATCGAAAATTTAAATTATTTTCTTTCAGTAATGTGTTTCCAAATTCACCTTAATTCCAAACCGATTTATTTAAGTTATTCAGTTACACCATACATATCCATGCTTCAAAATGATTATCAACTCTACTTAGATTCTATACTCATGCAAGCCTGTGTCTTAATCTGTTGGAGCTCTTCAGAAGAAGGGGATAATAAAATTGGGCAGTTCTAAATCATTGTCATTTAAGAACAATAAAATTCAGACTACTGTATTTTAATATGGGGAATTATGCTGCAACAGTTATAGCAGATCTCAACTGATGACTGTCCTTGTACATCAACTATTGAAGGGTCCCATAAAGGGGGCCATCACAGCTATTTGCCCTAAGAGGTCCTTCTCAACCTTTATTATTAAAAAACTGGAAAGAAGGAAGAAAAAGAAAGGGTTTTAATGCAGAGGAGTGCCTTCTCCAAAAGAGTGCTTCCAGCCACAGGTAGCTCCGAGGGAGGAGAGTTTGCAGCACCCACAGATGATTTTAGGCTTTTTATTTACAGAAATGGCAGATCTGTAAATTTTGGCTTTTATTCAACTTGGATGAAAAAATTTAGTGTTAGTCGTTGATGGAGATTCACAAAATAGCTGTAGGAGAACATAAAGTTTTATAAAGTTTAGGGCAATTTTCTTGCAAAATAGTCCCATATTCTCTCAGCAGTCGGTGCCTGATGAGAAAATTACAGTATGCCCCTCCATGGAACCGAGGATAGGCTGTCAGCATGTTATACATTTTTATTACAACTGAAATAATGATTGCATCAACTGAAAATGACTACCAGAAAGTTGAAAAGTTAGTTTTGCAGAGAGAAACAAAAGATTACTTATTAATCATCTAAAATCTAAGTGCTCAGGTCTTTCCGCATCCTCAAGCACCTCCACCACTTACATTGTGCATATATGATATAATGTAGCCAACAAAAGTCCGATGGGAGTATAGATATTATATCAATCATATGAAAGAACCAAAAATTCTCTTGTTCTCATCTACCATTCTCAGAATTCAAAGAATGAAAAGCAAGATATTATATCAATCATATGAAAGAACCAAAAATTCTCTTGTTCCCATCTACCATTCTCAGAATTCAAAGAATGAAAAGCAAGATATTATATCAATCATATGAAAGAACCAAAAATTCTCTTGTTCCCATCTACCATTCTCAGAATTCAAAGAATGAAAAGCAACTCGTTACTCAGCAGAATATTCAATGACTGAAGAGACTCCTCATCCATTGCTCGATATATCCCACTTCCCCACTGCCTTGCACAAAGGCAACTTCTTCTTTCTGAATTTTCTTCTCAGTATTGGCTGTGCTCATTTGAGGAATGAACTAGCAAAAGATTCATTTCTTACCATGTTCAAATAATTAATACACCATCAAACTATCACAAATAAAAATTTTAGAGAAAAATGTAATGATACATATCAAAAATTGCCATCAGAACATGGAACATCACCTCCTGAACACTTGCAGATCCCTCTCCATCCTGAGAAGCCCAGGGAATATGAAGTTCCTGAAAGCACCTAAAGTGCTAACTTGAAATTTAATCACCCATGCACCCACATAAAGCTAACAAAAGCCTCCAGAACCCTTTCAATTCTTTTGTATGGCCCCTTTAATAGAGTCTAGTAAATTTACATGTGTACAATTGTAATAATATTTTAAATAAAAATAACCTGTTGCAGATTGATCTGTACTGATACAGATTCAACCAACCTGAATGTCTCTCCATTGCTTCAACTTCTTCTTTCCAGACACTTCATTGTTTGTGGCCACACAGTTGCCAGCTGATTTCGACCAATTCAGAGAATCATCATCACTTGTTGGTTCAATTATCTTTTTTCCATAGTTCATATTATCTGTCACTTGAGGAAGCACTGCCCTTTTCACCAAATATATAAATGCACACAGGTGACATAAAACAAGCCCGTACAGGAATCCACTTTTATTCTATTTATAAGACATTAACCACAGATCTTAATGCATAGGCGAAATGCATCCTGGTATTGGGGCGTCTGATTACTGCCTCTTTTACCTCCACTTCTGACCTACTGTTGTAAGCAAAAACCTCCTGATGTTAATATCGATCTCAATGTAGCTGGTGCTAATCCAAGTGCATAAGTTAAGCACTTCTCATAATTACTTCTAGGTTCAACGACCTGGAAAACATAAAATTGTTCATAGAAACAACATCGAATTTGCTCAGAAGGCTTCCTATTTGGTATCAGAAACTTTTGAAGAGACTGCCTTACATTTTCAGCAACTCTAGGTTGCAGTAGTGATCCTCTAAACAGATCTAACAACGATTGCAACAGACAACACCCATAACTTGAATATAGAACTTGAACCATATACAACTATATATGGCTTCAAAACCATATAAGCAGCCTCTGGCTACCATCTACTCCTCATTGGGTTTGTTAGAACAAGGTTAGAAGACCTTGTAGATGTTACGACTGTGAAGTAAACAAATGGGTGTATTAGTTACTATGCTTGAAGTACTTGGCAGTGAACAATGTGGCTCTTGAGTCGATTTCTTCCTGCAATATTTGACCACAAATTTGTCACAAATGTTTTAAATTGGCCTTTTCCAGCAATGGTTTCCCAAAGCTGACCATTCTTTGTCACATCATCGGCTTTTGTCACATCAACTACTGTGATACTCATATTGTTTCTAATTATACAAAGTTTCCCATTCAAGGGAAGTAGAGCTGCTGCCTCCAAAGCACGGGAGTTTCCCAGATGTAGCTTGCTATCTGCATACTTGCTCCAGGAGTCAGAAGAGCTATCATAGACTCTCAACTTGCAACCATCTCTGCAGTCCAATGCATACAGCTGGCCATTGAGAGAGACACTGGGATTGCGCCAGCCTTGAACCATGCCATCATGCACTGGGGACCAGTGATTGGTTGCAGGAACATACATTTCGCTCATGACTTGACGCTGAGACCCAAGGCCTTTCAAGAACCATCTGCCTTCATACACAACTCCAATGAATGGAACCATGGCTGTGCTCATGTCTGAAATAAATGACCACCTATTCTTATTGGGGTCATAAACTTCTGCTGACCTCAAGGTCCGTTGGATTCCTTCACACTCCCCACCTGCTACATACAAACAGTTGTTTATTACACAGGAACCAAAGAAATGTCTTCTCCGCAACATGTCTGGAGCCCGGTGCCATTTATTGGTTCTTGCACTATAATAGACAACTCGTCTCATTGATCCCTTTAAGGGATCTTTACCCCCAAATAAGTAAAGGTGGCATCCACTGAGAACAGCACACCCAAACCCAAGAGCTTCACAATACTCCCCTGGGACAGGTGGAAGAGGTTGCCAAAGCTGGTAGATAGGATCAAAAGCATGCCATGATATGCGACCATCCCGATCACGCTTCATCACATAGATCCATTCCTCGGCCATGCCAAGGCTCTTCCTCAAAGAATAGAAAAAATTTCCTGCCAGTATGCGGTACCATCTCTTGCAGACAAGACGAAGAGTTCTATGTTCAACACGAGGGACACGGATTAAGCAAGCTATTGCCAAGTCATCAGGAAGGCCAGGTATCAATGCACATGGGACTTTGTTTTTCTCTCCCCGTATGGCCTTGCCTTTGGATGCTCGAATAGATGGCTTAATGTCTGGCTGGATACAAAGCTTTGATCCTGGAACAAATTTCTTTGCCCCTGCAACAGTTTTAAGGCTTGCATCTACTCTGCAATAGCATGCTGCAGTGTCAACCTGCAACCAGTTACAGAATATTGCAATCAACTTTCCCCTAATCCAACAGAGCAATGTGCAGAAGTACCTTACAAGAAGAATCTGATCATTGAAAAACATATACCAAAAGCAAACGTCGGCAATATCATAATGTTGGTATCAATACAAAGCAATCTAATAAGCATATTCGTAAGTTTTAGTTGGACCCTCAACTTTGTTTAGAATTATAGCTACAGATTGATGAAAAATATTATGTGAACATCTGTATTTCTTGCTCAAATTTTACACAAACTTGGCATTTATATCTTTAAGGATGTCATTGCGGTTCCAGAAAATTTTCTTAACAAGGCCATATACTTGCAATTTAATTGAGTGGAGAATGTATATTTAACTGAGAAGGTTTCCAATTTTCCAGCCAAACATCAAAATTTTGGGTAGGTCAAAGGTGAAAGCTTCATATGTAGCACAAATAGAAATTTGCTTTGTTTGAAAGAAGGCTTAGCTTATAAGAAACATTTGTCCAATTTTTCTATTGAGTTGTCAAAAAAGGTTCAGGATAGCCTGACATGCAGGTACAGGCATCACCAGAACAATTCGTCATGGACAAACCGGTGACCTTAGGATATACCTGATTGGCCAACTAATGTTTCCTGCTATCAATAGCTCTGAAGCAATGTTTTTGACTGCATGAATAGGTTGTACTTTCTTCTAAAGCCTGGTCAAAAGCAATTGCAGACGACTGTTGACAATCTGAATTTCCATGATGTCATTTCACATGAAGAATAAACCAAATCTTATTCAAAATGGCAGCATGCTTACATATCTTCACCTCCATAAAACTCAATTGATGCATTGTATTCTTACTTATACAAACAGGCATGAATCCTCAAAACTAAAATGACTTCATTTCATATCCTGGGCTAAACTCTTCATGTTCTCTTGATCTCCAACAGCCTTCGTTCGATAGTTTGCATCATGACACCTCATCTACAACATCAATCACAGTACAAGCCACCTTGTACCCTAGGGCTTACACAAATGACCCAGGAGAATTGAGAAAAGTCATCACATATTCAAACACTTCCTCTTAAGCCACTTTTTCTATATCAAAAAATATTTCTCTAAACTTTAAATAAAAAATCGTTACTCAAGGCTTTGGTGAAAGTAACCACAATCTATTCTCCAACCTTGCAATCAATCAACTCCATAATCTGATTCTTCCCCTCATAGTAAAACTGCAACTAAATTTTCTTTGTCCTTGCACGGAGAACAAGATTCTTGGTCAAATTAACTGTGCCTTGATATGTGGCATCACAATCCAATGGTTCTGTTGACCAGTGCTTCAATTCCAAATATTTAAGGACTCTTCATACCCACTTTGCTTCACATGCTGCTAAAAGTACTGCTTTGCACTCAGTTTCTATTGATGACAATGAGATAGTCGATTGCTTTTTACTCATCCAAGAAATAACTGCTGATAATCTACACATCCTACACAAGTCAAATTTGTGTATACAATCAAGCCAATTATTTGCAGCTTCTTATACTTCAAACAATAATTGATTGTACTTTTTGACATATCTGAAAATTATCTTTGCTATCAACCAATGTGCCACCTTTGGTGCTGCCATTAATCTGGATAAAATCCTGACTGCATAACTGCTGTCTAGTCTTCTTGTTGTCAAGTAGATCAAACTACATTTAAATCATCATGTGCTAATATTTTTGCTCCAGCTTCAGTTGCTGTCATTGTTTCCTTTCAATCTTCCATCTTGAACACCTAAAGCATGTCTCATGCATATTTTGATTCTAATATGAAAATGCTGTTATTATTTTGATACTATTTTTATTGCTCCATCTACATATATCTCTATATCTCACCCTTTCTACCTAACATATGAATTCAACTTGACTCTCCCCTTTTGAAGATATTTTTCTTATAATCGTACTATTTGTGGGATTTAACTAGTGTGTATTTTTAAGTCATCTCAAAATAACCTCCATAACTAGTCATTCACACAATTGACATTTTGTTTCCTTGAAAATTTTGGCAAATAATTACAAGGCAAAGGGATTTTATTTCCTCATATGTTGGTAATAATTACAAGGCAAGGGGACCTGCTTAGGACACAAGCACCTCTAACTATTTGTTAGTAGGGGGAGGAAGGGCGAGTGTTCACTATTTTGGGCTTTCCCCCCTCTAACCTCTTTTACTATTGGCAAAGCTTTTGGGGAATGTAATGCCTTATAAGTCACCCATATCTTGCAAGTCAGTCCAATGTGGGATTAGCATGAGTACAACCCAATCATGTATATGTAATTTTCTTGAAACAACCATCAATCTTAGAATACCATGTGTGGGGTGCATGTTGCACACCAAACAAAATCTTCTTCCACTTGCATAAAGATGTTCATTTTCTGCTGAAATACTTCTGGGTTCTCCATGAAAACTCCTTTATCCTTCGGAAATTTCATCTGGAAACAATGTTTACACCATGAAGCCCCCTCTTTTTGCCACTGTGGACATTAAAATTACGACCATCCCACCAGGGTTGCCACTAAGGTTCCTCAAACCCTTTATGATCCTCAGCTTTCTCAGAAACATATTAGAAACTCTAGCAATATTGAAATCCAAAGGAAAGCCTACCAGCACATTGACCATGTCCCTTTAAGGAGTAGGACTTGCTGGGGTAGAGGATAAGGCACTACTTCGCTAACAGTTTTGATCATTGATACAAGACTTGCTGATTATCCAGTAAGTCCAGTGAGTCACAGTTCGGTCAAGCCTAAACAAGGCCCACCTGCTTGAACCACTGCAGATGGCAAGTCTGCAGAGAAACTTGTGGGTCGGGTCTCTTCAAATCCGTGAGTCTTGACAGTGTGACTTGCCCATCGGAAAAATGTCATACATCAGCAAATAGTGATTATGGAGTAGCAAAGGATTCATTTGGAATTTTGGGGCAGCCTACAGTCCATTTGAACCAGTCCAAGATGCACTTGGAACAGCGAAGAGATAATTTGGAGCAGCAAATTTGAAAATGTATGTCTTTTTGTTCTTTTTTCCATTCACTATTCCATTTTTCATTTTTATTTTCTCTTTCCATTATGGAACAAGGAAAAAAAGAGGGGAAGATAAAGAGAACTTATATTCCATTTTTCAAAATTTAAAAAAAAAATCGTTTTCATTATGGAACAAGAAAAGGAGGGGAAAATGAAGAGGAGAACTAATAACTTAATCTTTATTTTTTCCTTTTTATATTTTTTCATATTCCATAATCCATTATTTTTCCCATCTATCTTTTCTTTAATCAACAAATGTAAAAATTTTAATTTTAGCCTCCCATTTCATTTTTAGTTTTTCCCTAAAATACTTCCTAACCGAAGCATGTTTTTTCCCTCCATTTGTAATTTTGTAGCTTGCTTGCAAATTGACTAAGAAAGAACCCTTGTTGAAAACATCCTACTCTAGGTGCCAAGAAAGGGGAAGTGGTATGCAATTATTGTAAAACCAAACTTAATGGAGGAGGCATTGATTGTCTAATATTCCACTTTGACCATATATCTGGCCAAGACCTGTTTTGTGTGGACAAGCCCCACCTGAAGTTGTGAGAGAGGTACAAGCTCAGTTTGAGAGCTTTAAGGAGGACCTTAGGAAGAGACAAAAATTAGAGATGACCGCTATGGACCAAGTAGATATTTATAATCTTCCTCCATTCCCTTCAAGTTCAAGTAGCAATGTTGGCCCTAGAGTTAGCAGATCAAGATTCGGTTCAGCAGTAAACAATGAAGAGATAAAGGGCCCAATTTTGAATGAAATGGCGGCAAATGTGAAGTCCATAACTGATGAGCAGAGTAAGATATGGCACAAGGAAGGATGCAACCCCGTGTCTGACGGTTGGATGGATGGAAGAAACATGACATTTTTTGAGTTTTCTTATTGGAACAGTTTTCCTGAAATCCATTCATATGTTTTAGAAAAAATGAAAATGTAGAATTTCTATGTGAGATTTTATAAGAACTTGTGGCTGAAGTGGGTGAGGACAATGTTGTGCTGGTAGTTATAGACACTGTAACAAATTGTGTTATCGTAGTTAGACTTCTCCAAGAGAGGCAGCCATCTTTTTTTTGGACTCCTTGTTTTTGCTCATTGACTTGACCTTATATAAAGGATCTTGGGTCAAACCCATTGTAAATCATAGTTGAAATATCTGCAAATATATATACAACTATGCTCGAGTCCTTGACATATTGAGAAACAATAACATAATAAAAAGCCATACAAAGAAGGAATCAGCTTGTCTTGGTGTAACCAAGTTTGTGACCAATTTTATTATGTTGCAGTCTTTACTTCAATTGAAGGCTTCTCTAAAAGGTATGTCTGTTAGTAAGGCGTTAACTCAATCTTCATGCTTGAGAACCAAAGCTCAAGTTGATATTGTGGATTGGTCTTTAAATGGGCAAAAAATTTTGGCATCCAGCAAACGAGATTGTAAACGTAAATTCTTTTTTGTTACGTAAATTCTCTTTTGTTGCTTTTTTGCCTACTTAAACAATTTTATGTTATTTTTATTTATTTCTGTTCTCTTCTTAAATCTTACAATTTATGTTATTTTTACTAGGTTACAAAACCTTTAATTAGCCTCATTCATGTTGGTGATGGAAAGAAGCCCTTGATGGGCTGTATGCATGAGGGCATGAGCAGGGCCAACAAGGCTATTAGAGCCATCTATGGTTGTGTTGATGGAAAATAATGTTTCATATAGAGAAAATCATTGATTGGTGATAACACCCCATCTATTTCGTAAGCCATTACATGTGATGAGATATTTCTTGCATCCACCATTCCAATTTCACTTTGATGCCAAGGCACATGAGAAGATTTTTAAAAAGCATGAATTATGAAACGAGAGCAAGGATCTCTTTGCTTGACATATATATGCAAGGCAATTCTGATTACATTGTAGCAACATAAAAGTTGCTTAAAGTTGTGCTTTTAAATTTATTGCATTAATGTTGAACAATGAAAATGAATGTTTTCACTTTTTCCCATTTAAATGAAATTTTAGTATCATCTTTCTTATTCAAAGGTGTGGTTGGAGAGGTTTGTTGCTAAGGTATCAAATATTCAAATGATTGTGGTACATGTCATGAGCCAACCATGCAACCTTTTTGGATGTAAGCACAATTGGAGTATGTTTGAACATATACACTCCAAGAAGTACAATAGATTAACAATGCAAATGTTGAATGATCTTGTCTATGTTCACTACAACGTTCACCTCCATCATAAGTGAATCATAGGTTGAGAAGTTAACATTAATAGAGGATGATTAGTTGATTAGGCCAAGCTTGAGGTGAATTTTTAACAAAGTAGCATAAACAATTGTCATGTAAGCATCCGGATCAGAAGAAGTTAGTTTTGGATTACCAATCCTACTTCACCTCAAGCAGACATGTCTTCTCCAAATAAGTTGCTACTGAGGCCAAATATCCCAATTCTATTCTGGGGGGACCCTGAAAGTGATGATTGCTAATGGCTTGGATGCACCTTCTTCCAATATAAAGGAAGTGTTAATTTGGCTGGCCCTACTCCTTATAGCTTAATTGTGGCTCTTGTGGAAAACCTAACAGCTTGGACCTTTTGAAATTAAAATTTCAACAAATAGCATATACAATAGTTATGTGAGCATCTCATAGTGCACTAAAGAGGTATTTATTAGAAATTCAATCTTCTAATCCAGCAAAGTCTAGAACTAAAAAGAACAAAAGGCCAGCAAGTGGTCCTGGGGTGCTACAACAAAACCACATTCAAGCAGTTCAATGCATGAATAAATCTAAAGTTGGGTATAAAAAATGATCAAGAGAAGACAAAAATCATTGCAGAACAACTTACAGAATCGGGACTTATTAAGATTCTGGATTAGCACTTCATTTCCCCTGAAATGAACATCTTCCCTGTCAATTTAGGAGTGCCAAAAGTAGTCCCAGGCAAAGTGTTGTCAAGGAAAATTCTTCTCCAAATAAATTTGCTAGGCCAAATATCACAATTCTAGTCTGGACCCCACAGTGATAGTTGCTAATGGCTTGGGGGCATCTTCTTTGAATATAAAGAGATTGTTAATTTGGTTGGCCTTTCTCCTTATAGCTTGACTGTGGTTCCTGTGGAGTGGACCTCTAAAAGTTGAATTTTCAATAAATAGCATAAACAATAATCAAGTGAGCATCTCATAGTGCAATGATGGGGTATCTTCTATAAAACATTCAATCTTCAGATCCAGCAGAGTCTAGAATTATGAAGAACAAAGGCCCAGCGAGTAGCTCTAGGCTGCTAGAACAAAACCACATTCAAGTAGTTCATAACATAAATAAATCTGACGTTGGGCAGAAAAAATGTTCAAGAGAAGGTAACAATCATTGGAGAACACCTTCAATAAGGACTTGTTAAGAATCTGTATTAACACTGCATTCCCCTTGACTGAAGATCTTCCCGGCCAATTTAAGGAATAGTGAGAACAGTCCTAGGCAAAGTGTTAGTTAGAATAATTCTTAAAGGAATTTCCAATTAGCACTATTGTCTGGGAGGCAAAACATTGGAGAAAGGACAGGATTGTGGTTCTCAAGTATATCTGGAAACTCTTGGATTAAGGTGATGATGGACCACCAGCTATTCGAGGGATATTCTCCTTGGGCACCTTTTCTAGAATGTCTGAACTTAGAATACGTAAAGTGTAAACTAGAAAGTTGGCAGGCAATCTGCTATCTGGACTTTGATCCTAACCATTTTGCTTCAATGTTCTTTGAACCCTTAACTTAGGTCTCTGGAAAGAAGCTAAGCATAAGGGCTATATTTTGCTCTCCTATTTTAAATTTTGGGGCTTCCCCCACATCCTTGTAACACACCCAGTTTGCTCAGATTTGCCCCTAGATCCAGGTCCAGTTTGTACCTGGTCTGGGTACATGGTCTGATCCACAGTGGATGAAGCAAAGTGGTTAGGAGCCATTCACAGTGGGTCGAATCACAGACCCGAACCTGGACCAAGTACAAATTGGACCCTGATCCAGGAGCAAACCTGAGCAAACCAGAAAGTTAGCTTTCAAACAAGGGTGAGTTACAGGGATGTGAGGGAAGCCTCAAAACTTAAAATAGGAAAGCAAAATAGACTCTAGAGTCCTTATGCTTAGCTTTTTCCCAAAGACCTGACTTAAGGGTTCAAAGAACATTGAAGCAAAGTGGTTAGGATCAAAGTCCAGAGAGCAGATTGCCTGCCAACTTTCTAGTGTACACTCTATGGATCCTAAGTGTAGTGCCCGGGCAAACCCAGGTGGGCTCTGCCATGCCCAGCCTGCACCAGCTGTGAATTGTGCAGCCATTTTTTCTTTTTTTCTTTTTCTTCATACTTATTTGTTTCATCACATTTCACAGAGAGAAAAAACAAAATAAAACCCCCAAAAAATAGTTTCTCTGTTAATGGACGGGGACTTGTACAAATGATGATATTACAATAAAGAAGTCAAAACAATGGGGCAAGAAGGCCATCATTCCCTGAAGCTTCTCCTTCTTCTACTTACTTTTCCATCCAATGATGGCCAATGAGTATGTGCATAGCAATGTCAGTGTTTTGGAGGAGTTGTTATTATCATTGGTGCTGCTGCTGTTGCAGAATTTGTATGCTGCTCTTTCTTGTTTTTTAGTTCATTTCACAGTAAGTCTTGGGAGTATTACCTGCTGCATTTTTCTCAAAAAACAATAATTACTGGTTTCATGTTATTATAAACAATGCATGCTTTAGTTTTTACTGCTTTTTAGAGTGTCCAACACATTAGTATCGTGGAATTTTTTTTTCCTCACACTCTTGGTGGAGTCCACACAAAGGGGGTTAAGAATTTACTATTAGGTACATATCTTATAAAAAATTAGATTGTTTTGTTTATTAAATGTCTGTTATGTGGTTATCCTATTAGGTAAATGTATGTATATATTTATGATTTTTAAATATTTTTGTACAAACATACCCAAAATGTATCCAACCTCAAAAAAAAATTGTGGCATACCAGCAAACAAGAATCCAAACCCAGATTGGTAACTTACTTTGAAAGTTACAACATTTCCAAACACATGGATCAGTCTAGCTCATGGAACTAAATGAGCACTGCTGGTATCTACAAAGTCAGAGGAGATGCCTATGCCATTAAGAAGGTTGAAGGATGATTGGCTTGTGCAAAGTGGCTTCAGAACTTTTGGGTCCTACCATTCGTGGAGCTGGATCCATGGGTTTGGACTTTGGAATCTAAACCACAGCATAAGTAGTCAGGTACGCCCTGTTCTGTACAGACAACATCTAATGGACAAAATCTTTTACTGATTTGAAGAATCAATGTAAAATGGAGGGCTCCCTGACCTCTGGCTCAGATATGCTCAGTATGCTCTTTACTGGCCAAATTACAATAGACCTAGGTTACCAATTTGCTCAGAAAAAGGCCTGGATCCGAGTCCAGTACATATCCTGTCTGGGTCCCTGTGGATTCCCACAGGGTCTCCCCAAGTGCAACTGGATTTGCAAGTGTACATTACAAAGCATAATCGGGTGAACCCAGGTGCACTTAGGATGACCCAAGGCAAACCCAGGCAGAACTCAACACCCAAAATAAGTTTTTTCATTTTTAATCTTTTTTGCTTTTTTCACCACTAGATCTGACCAGTCAACTAAAATAAAGAACCCTAAACCCTAAATTCGACCTAAAAACAACTTGAAATACAAAAACAAACACATTTACCTCATTTTGAAAACAAAACACAAACCAAATACATTTGCTGAACTTTCGTTCTTGCTTGTTATTGCACATATAGAGTTGAACATTGATCATTGAAGGTTCCAAAGAGATTGGATTGCTATTCTTACATGTGCAAAAGCCCGTTTGCTGCCAAGGAGATTGTGTAAGAAAATTTTTGGATTGGACATCAGCCTTTTTGGTCTTTTTTCTTCTACAAAGAAGCTTGTTTTGTTGTTCATTATTCTACATTTAAATTAGTTAGGATATATCATATTTTTAAATTTTTTCTTATTCAATGTGTTGTTTTCCAAGTTTGTTGTTTTTAAAGGTCATTGGAAAAAGAATTTCAAAATGAATCCCAAAAGATTGCCAATCAACACATCACATGATATGTCTATGCAAATGGTTTGTCCTTCAATGTTCAGTCACCATATTGGCAAGAAATGGTGAAGAAGATTAATAAAGCTTCAAAGGGACACAAGGGCCCAAGTATTGAGAAGGTGTGTAGCACCTTAATAACAAAGGAGTTGAAAATTATATGACCCATTGAATCTCATTAGGGATTCATGGATTAAGACAAGGGTGTCCATCGTTTTCAATGGATGGAAAAATATCATAAATGTGATTGTAGTGTACCCTAAAGGGGCAATGTTTTTGAAACCCATGGAAGCCATGGATTGTGAGACGTAGTTTCAGGATGCACAATTCATTGTTGACATCCTCATACAGTCCATTGAAGAAGTAGGCTCTAATAATATTGTCCAAGTCATAATGGACATTGCAAAAAATTACAAAATGGCTGGTTTGTTGGTTGAGGCACATTATTCACACATCTTTTGGACACCTTGTGCTATCCACTCACTCAACCTTATACTACAAAAAATGGGCAACAAAATTGATTAGATCAAATAGGTGTAGGCCGAGCCTTAAGAGATCCACATGTTTATCACCAACCACCACATGTTGTAGGCTATATTCAAATCATTCTCAAAATTGGAGCTGCTGAAGGTAAGTGAAACAATACAATGTTATGTTTCAATTTAGCAATTTATTTTTTTAAAATTAAGCATGTTTTCTTCTTTGTTTTTAATTTTTAAAATTTTTATTTTTGAATAGGTTGTTGAGACATGATTAACAAAATCATCTTTAGATGACTTGTTAAGGTGTGGAAGACATTTTCTAACATGATCATTAGCTAACTTTGGTTTGCATGGAGCAATGTTCCATGGGGATGTGTACCCCCCCAAAAAAATGATGTTTTCGAAGACAAGGACATCCTCAAGACTTCGGGACAGCTAGGAAACGTCTTGCCATGATCCCCCCACCACCACCACCAAGCAAGAGATGTCTCCCTTGTCGGAGACATTGGGGGGACTTCTAGATGTCCCCAAGAATTTGAGTAAACTCCCAAGTGTCTCTTTTGCATCTCCAAGACTATTGGTTGTCCCTTCCATCAAACACCTCCAAAAAGCTTTTTTTTAAATCACATTTTTCTTGATGTTTGTGCCCCCAACCCTAACCCTCAAAGTTTATGGGCCCAACCCACACCCTAAGAACTCAAACAAAACCATACAAATTGTATAGCCCTCATCATTTAGACAAATCAAATTATTTATCTTCACTGTTAGTTCTCTAAAGAGTGAAGATTTGGCTAAAAATATTGAAATAGTGAGGACTTGGTGTTTAAGAAAACATAGTGATAAAAATATGAATATGGCATGCGCCATAAAAGGTCCATGTGGTGTCAAAGGCCTTAATTTGGGCTTGGTGACGAGGGCTTCGCCCCTCAACCCCACCCTATATTGCAATAGGGAACACGCCAAGGGCGCTGTCCCTAGAGCCCCATGAGGGGCGCTACTCCTTGAGCCCACTAGGGGCTCCTCCCCCAAACCCTTGCCAGCCATCACCCCTAATCAAGGTCCCCTCCCCAAAACCCATCCCCCCGTTCCAAGACTCCATGGAACATAGGTATGGAGGCAATTCAATAGTGAGAGTGCAACAAATGTCAAACATGTGATCCTAGATTACACTTGGTGGGATTGTGTGAAATATCTTCTTAAATTCATCAAGCCCATTGTGAATATGATTCATTTTACTGATATGGATAAGCTATGCTTGGGTGATGTATATGATGGCATCAACACAATGATTGAGAAGATGAAGACTCTCATAAGTGAGAAAGAGCAAGATCCTGAAGAAACTCTTCAAACAGATGCACAAAATTCTTGTTGAATAGTGGAACAAAATGATCACCCAACTACATCTTTTTGCCTTTTGTTGACTCCAAAATATTACAACACCAAGGTCCTTTCTTTCTCAAGGAAGATTGCACCACATAGAGATGTGGAAGTCACTGAAATGTACAAGCTAGTGTTTGCTAGACTCTTCCTTGATCTTGATGTGGAGCATGTAGTTGTGAACGAGTTTGTTGATTTTGTACACTCCAACGATCAAAGTATATCCGCTCTTCATGGCAAATATAAGAAAGAAACTCACAATTGGCAGTACCTCCATGGCCAAACATTCCAACACCTACAGCCTTTGAAATCAAAGTTTTATAGTAAGTTTTTTGTTTTTTATTTGAAACTCTTTAAATTTGATTTTCAAGTTTTCATTTTTGTAATTTTTTTTCCAAGTTAGTAGTTTGATTTTTATTTTTCAAGTTCGAAGTTTGATTTATAGATTATAATTTTATAACTCTAACTCTCTAACTTTGCTTCAATAAGTTGCCAACTAGTCTTCATTTGAGCAGAATTGGAGTACATACTCCTTCATCCACTCAATAAAACACAACTGATTGGCATTAAAAAAGATTGAGGAGTTAGTGTATGTGCATTCCAACTTGTACTTTCTTTCATATAAACAAAATGAACATAAGGAAAGGGCGACGACGACATGCGATGCAGAGCTAAAGCAAACTGACGTGGATGCTGCTGTTGCCCAACAATTTGCATTTTTTGAGGAGTTAGATAGCCAACAAACTTCTAGTACAAGTGCTAGTGGCACTCCTCGTGGTTCTAATCTACCTACATCATCTAATGACAATGATGATGATCTTTATGAAGACCCATATGATGCTGATTTCTGATTTTATTATTTAATATTGAACAATGAATATCTATTATGACATTTGAGTTTGACAAATTGACATTGAAGTAGTATTTTTAATTTTTATGGTAGTTTTGTTTATCATATGCATGTTACTTAATTCCTGTTTTAGGCTGCAAATAGGTCTATATTTCTGATTTTTATTTTTATTTTTTGGGTGGGGGGTGGCCGGGTTCGTTTTGCTTAAGTCCATACGCAAACCCAAGCCAGTAACTTAGCAATAGACTAATGCCTTGCTTGTGGATCTTTCCATATTGTAGGGGCGCCATAAACTTATTTATGATCCATCAGCATCATTCTCTGCAATATGGAAACCCCCTCAGAATTCAGGAACAATGTATCCCAGGGGCAGGCTTGGATTTATTCACTAGGATGGGAAGCAATTCCAGTCAGAGGGATGCATAGCAGTCTAAGGATAAGACTGCTGAAACCCAGGTAGTCAATGTCATAAGTCTGTCTATGCAAGAAGGCATTGCTGGTTTAGACCAACCTCCTCTTGCTTTCAACAAGGTGTCTAGCAATCACAGTTCCATTCCCACTGGGGCAGGCCTGGCCTCAGGAAAACTTTGATCGTGAAATGTTGGTGAACTCCTGATCAGCAGCAGGAAAAGCTGAGTTTGGGCATGGTCGTTCAGGAATGTTGGACTTGAAGCAACTCTTTGGAGATATCTTGTCATTAACAGCTTCAATTTCAGGATCTATCTAGGAGCCTTTCAGGGAACCATAATGTGTATGGCTCAGTTTTGTTCACTCAAACCAGTCCAACGCTTCTTATGAAAGGGTTGACGGGAGGGATCTGGTGTGCAGAGTCCTTTGAAGAAGTGAATGTATCTGGCATAGCAGCAGTCCATTCACCTATGCATCTGAACTATCCCTGCGCATCCACAGATTGTTGGTTAGTCCAATTGTGTTTCTAGCACTGTTTGGTTGGATGGTAGAAAGGCAGATACAAAGTCTCATTCTGGGAGAATCTTTACTGGGAAAGAAACCACTGTTTGTTACTGATTTTCCTTCCTCGCATTGAGCATGTTTCCCAGATCTAGCTAATCTGGTCTAATTTCTGCTTGAATGTGCATCAGGTCTTGATGCATACCCTGTTGTTAGTCGTAGATATAGGCAGGTGGGAATGCAAAGCTTGCATGATTTTTTGAGGCTGAATCTTGAACCTGTGATATTTCAGGCTGGATATCCTGCAACTTTGTTCAATTTGGTTAATTCATAACACAGTTTTTGCCTTAAAATTAATAATAATAAAAAAGGTTCATTGGTAGAGCAAGCTGATTGGGACTGAACCTGATCCGAATTTACTCAAAGAGTCAAACCACTAAAAAGAAAGATCAAAAAATAAAAAGAATCTCAAAATAAATTAATATAGCTAGAACTTAATTTAGAATAGAGGTAGTACCATGGTGTTTCAAATGACTAGACAAAGCAGAATGAAACCGGTATAACTTGTCATGAAACACACAATAGCCAGAACTTAATTTAGAGTAGAGGTAGTACCATGGTGTTTCAAATGACTAGACAAAGCAGAAAGAAAGAGGAATAACTTGTCATGAAACACACAACCACCTAAGATGGAGAATTCCTTTTCTCTTTTTCTCAAACGGCCATTTGTCCTTCTCCACCCCACTCCTCATTTTGGTGGTGAATGTTCTATAGTGATGAATTTGAGACTGAAGTCTACAACTTAAGGATAGACTTAGGGATAGATGCTTGTTATCTTCCTTAGATAAAGCAGCCATTTGTTTCCAATTCAACTTAAAGCTTTTTTTTGAAGGAGAAGCAAAATAAAACTAATGTATCAAAGAAAACTGAAATGATTTTGTGGTTATTCATACTGAGATGTCCTTCCAGACCTTTTTGCAAACCTTTGCAATCTTTCTTAATATCTCAAACTTTAATTGATCTTCCCCATCCTGAATTTACTTAACTTTAAAAACACAGTAATTGGATGACCTCCAAACTTGACCTCTGCCGCCTTTGAGAACTGTTCAACGTTGCACAGTTCTTTAGAATCATATAAGTCCTAAAAAGATGTGTGATTTGAAATTTGCTAGATCATTGCCCTACATTTTACACATCTAATGATAACATTTCAAAACATAGTGGTATACAGATAACATACCAGGCCACTAGACGAGGAGCTGCTCGCCCCATGCCCCCTTCCTATGAGTGAGGTCAGTGAGCTTTTATCATTGGGTCTTAAATCAAACGCAAGTGATTCAATTTTGAGTGTATAAATATTGCGCAACGGGTACAGATAAGCTGTCCCATGAAATACGACTGCTATGATAAGCCAAAAGGCTAAAAATAAGTTATTCTTTTTGGAGGTTCGCTGAAATAAATCCTAGATCAAAATATTGCACTCTAAAAATGGACTATTTGCTTTCTCTAAATGTAGATCCCTATGCTCTGATTTGAAATTAAGGGTAGGAAAACTACAGTGGTGTTCAGGAAGGTAACCAGTTCCAGAATCGCAAACTGGATAAAACCAAGGGATGTTTCATTCATAGCATATCAGTTCAAACAAGGCCCCAATAAAGCATATACATGTCAATGTCAAGAGGCCGATCTACACACTAAATTTCATGACCCAAGACGATAAAATTCAACAGACTGCAATCCAGCAACAGAAGAGCAAAAGGGGTACACCAAAACATTAAAGTTTCTCGAATTGTAGATTAAAGTTTACTTGATCTTACCAGAGGAGGCTGAATCCCACGCTGCATATTAGTCTCTGTCACCTTCATTTGACTCCAAGCAAAACCCAATTGCATTCAGAACAAGAAAAGCGAACCCATATGAATCCCACCCACTACCAGCACCAATAGAAGCAGATCAGCATTCGCACTGCCCTTTAATGACCCACAAGCCCAATGGCCTAAAATGATTAATCCTCAGCCATCCATGGCCCTATATACATTGTTTATTCCACCCCATCAACAGTAAATGTATTGCATTGACCTCCAAACAGCAGATGTGACACTTTCCCCCTTTCCAGACTGATTTACACCAAGTGGGTGCGGGATATATACCATTCAGGGACAATAACGACTCTGGGTTGTTATGAATTCTGAGGACTTGGATGAAATGGGTGCCCAGTTTCCAGTGTTTGTCAGAGAGATCAGAGGTCAAGAAAGGCAAATTGTAGTGGACAATGGGCACATATCATTGAAGAAAAAGCAGCAGCAACAGCAAAAGTAAAAACACCAAAAACTAAGTACTTTTTTTTATCAGGTGGGGGTAATCATAATGTTTTATTTGTTTCTTTAAAAAAGCATAACTCTTGTTTGTCCCCATTCAGACCATGGCTTCCATGAAAGAAAAAAACCCATCACTGCCCTAGATTTACTTCGTGGAAATGCAGGCCATCAATCTACAGATAAAATCCACTCAATAGCTCTCGGAATAGATTAGCATCGTCCATTAATAATATTCTTAAAACACAATGGACTTGTTCCTAACCACCACTTTATTTTATTGTTAAATGAATTAAAGATATGCATTTATTGTTTTAATTACTTAACAACTAGCAAGAATCTTCGCTGTAGTTCATTTAAAAAAGATTTTTCTGTTAATCTGATTTATACTAGAGGTTCTTCTAGGTACCTACTTCCCATTCGGTCAACTTTTCTGTCGTAACAGAGATCACATTTTGTTTGGGATCATTTGTTTCCATGTATTCTTGATTTTAAGAAAGGGCAATGATGGAGACTACTGATGTTGCCTTTGATAATTGCCTTGGGCCAGGGGAAAAATCAATACTTTATCTTTTACTAATGTTCCCTTTAACTTTGTTTACGTTTGACTTATATTTACTGTTTTGTATTTTATTCTCCTCCTCCCTCACCAAACCCTTCTGTAAAAAGAATGGGCATTTATTTGTTAATTAGGTATGGGAGATTATAATGTGGGTCAACGACAAAGTCTTGCTACAAGTAGTTGGACTCCTCCATCATAACACATTAGATGGAAGGACTACCCTTACACAGTTTTTGCACACTATTAGAATCTTGAACTCTATGTCATTTTTATGGTATGGTGTACTATATTTTCTAAAGTAGTGTACGATTAGGGATATTATATAGTTGATAGCATAAATATTTGTAATTGTGACAATGGTTTAAGAAATGTGATCTAAATAATGGTGAAAAAAAATTAAAGTACTATAAATCATCTTCATAGATTGTAGAGTACATCTTTTTTGTCATGTTGGTCAGGGAGTTGTATAAAATGACCCTACCAAAAAACATAAATATGAATACTTAGTAAACACAATTATAAACATTTGTGTCTATTAGTCATTTGATAACATTTTTAGGTGTTGTTACTGGTTTCTAACAAAAGAAAACATCAACATCTATTTTGTGCACAAATATGAATTTGCATGCATGACATGCCATAATAAAACCAAACACAAAACACCTTATGTATAGATAAAACAAGTGCCACATAGTGGCCTTATAATTTTGTATTGTTTAGAAGAATTGAGTAGTTATTAATGACAAAGTGGTTCCTTGGTAGAGTGCCTTTGTAGATTGATTATTTACTAGTGTAAATGAGGATTGTAATACATTTGAAAATTTGTCTTGAATTATGTGAACTCCATGCATCATGTTTTTGGATCTACTAGTGTAAATGAGGATTGTAGTACATTTGAAAATTTGTCTAGAATTATGTGAACTCCATGCATCATGTTTTTGGATCCATGCATTCAATTCTTGGTGGTGATTTGATAGTTGAAAATACATTTGAAGTAGAGGTTAGAGGCTATATGAAATTAGATAATAACATATTGTTATAATAAATGCAAGCATAAAATATTATAGTTGATCTTTTACTGCAATTGGATTATAAATTATGGACCAAAAGTTTTTACGGTGAGGTTTTCATAAACTTAAGTTTGTCAAAGTACAATATCAAGGGAACATCGTCTAAACATTCGAAAAGGGGAAGAAATTTCTTTGGAGTTGTAAATTGATTCATATATTGTATTGTCTTTATATTACTTGATGAGAATAATCAAGATGATGGATAACCAAAAAATACACCAAATTTAGAAATAAAACATAATATAAAAAATATGATTTAAATATTAAATTTCTTGTATATTTTAAAATGTTATATGTATATATTAATTATTAATAATATTAATTAGAACAGAAAAATAATGGCATCACTCCTGAACTTTCCCTCCTCTTGTTACCTTTGATGTGCATGGTGATTCTTCCTCATCAAGTTCATTGTAGATGTAAAGTGATGGATGTCGCAAAGGAATATCTTCAAATGGGATAGATGTCATGGTTGTCTCAACCCATGATCATGTGGGTGGTGCTATAGTTTTTGATAGATCTCTAAAGGGAAAAAATTGCGACTTCAGGATTGTGTCTCCTATAAGCACAAACAAGATGGAATGGTCATGCTCCCAAATATTTCTAATGCTCCTAGGAAAACCCTACCAGTCATTGTTTGCTCTCTAGTGGTAAGGGTAGGAACAAAGGAAGTCAACTTAACAAAGATGGAGATTCAAATTTTAGCAACCATTTGGCTCTTAAGGATGAAAGTTGTGTCAAATCACTTTTTGCAGGCGATTACAAGGTTGACATCTCATGCATTTCAAACTCATGTAATGGATTCAGGAGAAGGAATGAGCAGATTGGAATTAAACATATGCAACAATATATGCAATAGTATGGCTGGTAAATAACCAACCAAGCCAAGCATACTCGACCAACCAACTATAACTATCTATGATAGTTATAATTCAATGGTGTTAATAATATTTGAGATATATTATTAACATATTACATTATAATGTGATGTAATAAATCATATGCCAACAATCCCCCTTATTGCATCATATGCTCAAGAGAACAAATCACAAAAGTTAAAAAATCGTTGGACTTCACAGTTGCAAGAGATTTTGTAAATATGTCAACATGTTGCTCTTGAGTCAAACAATACTAGAACTAGATATTATGTTGTTGAACATGTTCACAAATATTGTGGCATTGAACCTCAATGTGTTTGGTGCACTCATGAAAAATAGGATTTTAAACAAGCTGCAACACACTCTAATTATCGCAGAGCAAGGTTCTAGGATGTGTCTCAGGAACACCCATGCCTGTCAAAATGTGACATAACCATGTGGCCTCATAGACAACTCCACTTGTGGCATGATATTTTGCCTCTATGGAAAAGCGAGCAACAATGGTTCACTCTTTACTCCCCCATGATATTGAACCAGATCCCAAAAAGAAAATGAAGTGTGAAGTAGACATCATGTCATCCACAGAACCTACATGGTCCACATCTATGTATCCATAAAAAGAAATTATGTAGTCCATTTGTATTCTAGGCCATATGCCACTGTACCACAGATGTATCTTAAAACATGCTTTACTGCTTTCCAATGAATAACCTTAGGTTTCTACATAGACTTAGAAAGGTAGTTGACAACATAGCTGATGTCAGGCTTGGTATAGGTTAGGTATATGAGACTCCTAATCAACTGACAATAAAGAGTAGCATTCACTTGAGGTGATGGATTATAGTGAGAAAGTTGCAACCCTATCTCTATGGGGGTCGACATAGGCTTGCAATCTTCCATTTTGAATTTCTTGAGAAATGTCTTAGCATATTTTATTTGAGACATAGATATGATTCTTTTGTTGCCACACTTCAAGTCTAAGACAATAATGTAGGAGCTTGAGATCTGTCTTGTTGAATGCTCATTTAAGATCATTATTAGTTGCATCAATCATCTATGGAGAACTCCTTGTGATGACTAGATCATCGACATATACAATCAAGATTACAATCTCCCCCCTTGCTCTTTAAGGTAGAGATTTGGATCATATGGATTCCTAGTGAATCCATGTTGGAGGAGATCCTCATTGATCTTGATGTACCAAGTTCGAGGAGCCGGCTTAAGACCGTAGAGGGATTTCACAAGTCTACACACTTTTTACTATTGTCCAGGTGCAGTATACCCCTAAGGTTGAGTCATGTAGACTTCTTCTTTAAGATCTCCATTAAGAAAGGCACTCTTGACATCCACCTAATGAACTTTCCATCCAAACTGTGTTGCCATCACCAAAACCATATGAATAGTCTTGATCTTTGTTGTGGGGGAAAAAGTTTCATCATAGTTAATAGCTTCCTTCTATGCATAGCCCTTAGCCATAAGTCAGATCTTGTACTTGGCAATGTTGTCATCTGTCTTATATTTGAATCTAAAAACACATTTGCATCTAATAGATTTTACCCAAGATTAGTTTTTATTGATTTAAGAAAAACGTGGCCACTTTTGGCCCCCTTTTGGTCCCTCGTTTCCATGCACATTGTAACATCATCCCTTTTAGCCCAAAAGTGTAATGCCCCTCAACCATCGTAAAAGTAAAACGAAGTAAAATAAAGTAAATAATCCACTTAATTACAACATCGCAATAAAGAAAATAAAATGAGGTAATTAATCCGCTTAATTACAACTTCACAATAACAAAAGTAAAATGATGTAATTAATCCGCTTAATTACAAGTAAAAAGATAAGTCTCATAAATAAGATTCAATAAAGTCAATAAATCTTCTCAAAAGAGAAACCTCATAAATAAGAATCCATAAGAATCATTAAATCTTGCAAAAGATAATCTCATCAATATAAATCAAATAAGTCATTAAATCTTACAACTCGTGTGCGCATCCCAGGTAAAAGAACTATAAAATCATATACAAAGTCCTTTGACAATCATGCCATAATACATCTAATAATCATGTACAACAAGAATAAATAAATCAATACACTCATCAGTTGCACGAACCAAGTGGTCCACCACCTGCGAGTTAAGAGACGGGAACATGGCCCAGGTGCTTTTCCACCCAACCATGAAGTAATTACACTTCCCCGGATCCCTTCATGAAACGAAGGAAACCCAGCCCTGCACGTAATGTCTAGCTACCTGGAAACAACTGGCAGGAGGGAACACCCGATGCAACCCTGATGTTTGAATGTGTAATTCTAAATAATAAAATGCAGATTGTCTCACAACAGGATGTGGCAGATATATATATATATATATATATATATATAAGTTTTCTAGACAAAATAAACATCTTTTTCAATGTTAGCTCATTTAGATCTAAACCTTTAAACATAGTAACCTAGTTCAATTCCCAAAAAGAGGAAAAGTCATCTCTGATAATCCATATTCAGCATCCTAGCCTAGAAAGTAACCCCAAGACGTCATGCCTACTAAAAGAATCTACTTTCTTTCCCCAATAAATCAATAAATAAATAAGTCAATAAACAAAATAAATAAATGAATAAATCAAAATCACCTATAACCACCTCTAATCCCTTCCCGTGCATCAATAAAGAAAGCACACTTTTCGATCAAGCAATAATGAAGAACATCATAAAGCAATATAGATTTGTAGTTTGATTATATTCTCAATTTGTATTTCCATGGTTAAATAGATTGTAGAAACTAATGATTTTACTTCATATCCAAATATTGTTTCATAACCCAAGCAATAAAATCAAAGGATGAGGTTTGACTACTCCACTCTCACACAATGAGGTTTCATGCATACTTATATCAAATATTATCTCTATCTTTGCTCAAGATTAAGTAAATAGAATAAAATAAATCAATGTTCTCCTATAAATCATTTCAAATCCCTTTTCCAAAACTCTAATCAAGGAATTTATACACTTTCCAAGCAATAATCCATCAATTTGTTCATACAGTTACATTCATAAGTCTCATCAAATTGATATAATTTCCAATCCATATTTCAGTCATAATTCACCATATAATAGTCATTCTAAGTTTTATTAATCAATCCTACTGACATATCTGTGACAGGAACTATCTCAGTCCATTTATCTATATAATGAAAATAAGTTTATATATATCATTCAGACCTTGCTGTCATTCCTGTGACAAGAAGTCTAGAATCAAGAAAATAGTCTTCATGTTGCATCTGTGATAGGAACTATAGTAGAAATAAAATAATAAGAACACATTTATATTCTTCTTACTGTTATTCATTACTAATGTTTAAAATATGTTTAGACATCAAGTCAAATAAAGAAATAAGTTTACTATTATCTAGTTTATGGGATTATTTTTTCAGTTTATTTGATCATGAAGCACATGTCGATTTCCTAAAAGACTAATTCTAATCAGCATATAGAAGATAACATTCATCAAATTTATGTTTGACAGAAAATAATATCACTAAGTTTGGGGATTTATCCATGGTTTCAGACAGTCAAAGAATTATCAAGGAGAGGCGATTCTCATATCTTAAAACTAGAAATAAAATGATCAACAGACAGTAAATAGAAAAGCAGTCCAACTTATTATCACTGTCATGGTTGATAAGCTTAGTGGCAGGAGGATTAAGGAAGTCGCTTCAGATTCTAAAGAACTTAATAACCTACCTAAACAGAGTCGATTCCATAGAGAGAGTTAACAACAAATAAGTCTAGAGGCTAGCGGCAGTAAATACATGCTACGGTTGGTGGTTTTAGAGGATCAATTTCTCAGTCTAGACGCCATTATTTTTTGAAGATTGGCAGCAGTATATCGTGAGGAACGGTTGTAATTAGAAATAGCAACACAAACCTGAGTCATTAACGTGTAAAACTTATTTGAGGACACCTGGCATCCATATCAGGAGGTCGATGCCTAGTGACAAGGGAAATAATAAAAAAACACAGGCAGTTTCCTACAGCCAAGCGAACGCCAAAGACAAGAAAGAGGTTCTTCTAAACGCACGAAACATAGATAAGCTGGCTTGCGATAGGAACGGATTGTAGGCCAAAAAGGTATATTTGCAAGCCAAAGTAAAGAATAAATAAAAACCCAACATGTAGATTTTAATCCATTATTTATTTTATTGCAACTATGATAAGGAAAAATATTCGATTATTCAGTGCCAAAGAGGCCGATTCTTACTGAAGATGCTAGTCTCTCTACTGCTTCCTGTTGCCATTCCATTTCTGCTGCAATGTGGTTCTTCTCTACTATTTCCTCTGTTTCTCTCCCCTCTAATTGCTCCAAAGAATAATGGTTTTTCTTCTAATTTCTCTATATATCCTCTTCAAAAAAACTCCCTGACTTTTATTTCAAAAACTACCCTATCTTTAGCGTTCAACATTTAGGTTTACCTTTGCTTTTTAGGTAACTAGAGATTTTTGTTTTAGTTTGCATGAGTTTGCTTTAAGAAAAGCTCTCAAATTTCCTATTAAATTTAGAAAAAGAAAAACAAATTAATTTAATTATTTTTACTAAACACAATCACTTTAAATAAATCAAGAAGTGAAATATAAAATAATATATATATATATCTACTTAATATAATTATTTAAATCTATTTTACATATTGTCCTCCAAACATCTATAGAAAATATTTATTATTATTTATTTAATACATATATAAAATATAACCATATAATTTACCATTTAAAAATACAATACACCAATTAATATATAATTTGAAAAGACAGTTAATTCTTATAATCAAATCATGCATTCAAAAAGGAATTTTCATAACAATTAAAAACACAATAATTTTCTAAATATCAAACCATCAATCACAACTATTATCCACACAATGATGCATAATAAACCATTCAAATGCAATATGAGACTATGTGAGTGTGTGATTGCATCGGTGTTAACCATCCCAAACGGTTCTTGCCAAGTGGCTAGAACACCTCTACCTCAACCATGTTCTCGTCTTCGACGAGTACCTGCATTCATTTGCACTCAACTTGACATCAATAGGTTAGTTCCCAAAAATATAGCCGAAGCAAAACATCATAGTCTTATCGATAATTTTTAATATTTAAATCAACTTTCTAATTTATGTAATATAACATCATGATAATTACCTTCACACATGTGGAACTTACTCGAAGTAAAACAATCATGGTAAATGTTTGCTAATCTAGATTAATAATACAGTTCATAAAAATGAGACATGACAAAAAAAATAATACTATAATACTACATTCAATATCAATCTAAACATTTAAAGATACATAGACACTAAGTCTAAGCATGATAACGATAATCATTTAACGCAATGCTTTAACAAAATCATCACATAATTTTTTTTTTTAATAATAGAATATCATTTCCATTGAAATCATAGCAATGCAACAATGTATCAATTCCAATCCCTTATGAATGTTAGAGTCATACATCTCTATTATTTCATTCGGGTTCAATAATCCATCATATTTACCAACCTTAATAAATCAAGTCATAGAGAATCTAATACATCCATAAGTTTGCCATGACGATGTATATTCATCAACATATATAGCAATATTTGCAATATTACATTTTTCCAATACATACTTTCAATTGGAAGAATCAAATTCTTATATATTCTCATGGCATCCGAGTGCAATTTTTCATCTTTTGCTCCTCCTTCGTAACATGAAGCAAAGAGTGCATCACAGAGGCGACTTCCGCCCAACTACGAAGCTGGAGGCTTCCCTATGCTACCCACATGATAGCCCGACCCGTCCCAAAGAAACTAGCTCTTAGAGGCCATCATGATAGTGTATTGGATTTAACTGAATTGCAATTCTACCCATTGCCCAATGCAAACCTATAGAAAGCAACTCTAAATCCATGCAATGACACAACAAGTGATGTCAATCTCTGAAAAAACTCCGTTTAGAATCGTCCCCAATAAACACCATGACATGCATGTTTCGACATAATTATTGTTTTATGTTAAAACACAATAGCATTTAAATGTGCATTCTATAACAGTACTCAAATGTGTCAATATTATATATTAATTATAATAAGTTCTTAGCTTTTATAAAAGCTCTTGGAAAGGTTATTTATCTCATAAGGCAATTTCCCATTTACTGGGTTTATTATTTCCTCCTTGATTCCCATACAAGGAGATATTTACCTTTAAAAAGTTATATTATTTCCTATAATACACATGTAGCAATTTAAGAAGTGAAAGCATTTTACCAAAGATTATAGTTTACTTTCCTTCTGAAAGTAATAAAAATATGAGAGAAGTAAAAAAATAATTTCCAAAAATACATCTCTTGCTTAGCCTATAGGTTAACTAATGCCTTATAATTTATTTTAAAAAACATATGTATTCTTCCAAACCTTCCCATAAGGCAATTGAAAACTTCTATTTAACTAACTTTCCTTTCTCATAAAGGAGTAAAGTAGTTTTCTTTGTTTGGTAGATAAATCAAACAAATAAGGTGGAGTAATTCAATTAGGGTTTTGTTGAATCCCTATTAAACTACACCAGCATAGTGTTACACCTCAAACTGTAATTTGTTTTCGCATAAAAATTATTTGTATAAACATCATAGTATTTAAAAGTGGCATTCACACATTTAATTACTTAGTCATAATAATATAAGCACTATAGCTTTTAAATATGGTAATCTACACATTCAATTATTTGGAAATATATATCATTAGTCTAAATCCCATATTTGCCTCATTTGATAAACATATAGTTTAAACTTTTGTTTCACCTTTTGTTTAAGATGTTTATTTCACTTCCACTCTTTTCCCTTGAAAGTAATTGGAAGTTTCTATTAAAATAACTTTATATTCAAGAATAGAGTAATGAAATTTAGGGTTCTAGAAACCCTTTTTAAGGTTGCATATAGGGCATGACCCAGCATAGGCTCACTCCTTCTTAGTCTCTTTAGGGATCTCTTCTTTGTGCAACACCTCTAGAAGGCAATTTCAATAATTTCCTATGATTATTTTCCTCAGAGAGAAATTCTCATTTCTTTGGTAAAGAAAATACCTGCCATTAACAGCAGCATGGCTTATTACTGGTTGAGAAATTATAAAAATACAATTTCATTTCAAAATCTCTATGGGTGTTGTGATTGGCTCATATTTCCTTCATAACTATTATGTTTAATGTCATAAAAAAAACTACAGGTGTATGGAATTGGGCAGCTAGGTATGAGGCATGTCTCTTCAGCTATGGCACCCATGTTTGCCCTCCATTCCTTCCAATTCCTATTAAATTTTTTGTTGTTTGGCTGGACCTTTCATGAGCGCCTAAATTGGCCTTAAATAATGTCACATTCATTTTATTTTGTCTTAGTTTGGTTGCAACGAATTGGTTGTTGTAGCTGCAGCTATAAAATGGAGTATATCATTCCTGAGTTTTCTAATTTTGGAATCTTCCTGATTAAAACAAATCATGGTTGTAGGCATGAAAGAATTTGTTTGATTCACATATTGCAATCATAGAGAAGATGTCCATAAATCTCAATGTTTAAATATGTTTTCTCAATTTCCCATAAAGTTATTATTCAATGCAATGAATGGAAGACTCAACATACATTATCTAGCATTCCAAGGATATTTCATTCAGAGAAATGCAAGGCATTTATTAAAACACCTATAACAATTTGACTTTTAAATTGTTCATACCTATTCAGAAGCTACATGTTATGTTTACTTTATTTTCTTGCAATTCCTTATGGTCTCCTCGTTTTCTTTGTTTGTTTCTTCCCCCCTTCTTCTTTCCAAATTTCCCCTTTTTCAATTCCTTTTCGTGACTTTTCCCAAAGTTCCAGCTATTGTTTTTCCTCCTAGTTTTTAAATGACAAGTGTTAATGAATTGGTTCTAGGTGGCCTCGGGCCCAACACCTCCATGCAACATTTCTGAGAAGCTCATAATAGCTCACAAGTATTGCCTGCAGGTGTTACAATTGTAAGGAAAATCAAACAATTCATTTGATTCCTTTGCCATCTGTCAGGAAGAAATAATGTTGTTTATCTAATCATTTCCTTTCTCTGTCACCCGCTAGGTAAAAGAAAAATTATATAGTTTATCTAATTAATTTCTCTTTCCTTTAGTTGGAAAGAAAAATGTATTTCATTTCTATTGTTAAATTATTGACAGAAGACAACATGGATATTCATTATTGCTAATTTGTTGGTAGTTAAAAAATAATAATGTTTTGCTCATATTCCCACTTTATTATATATAATTTAGGTGTGTATTATTTATGTACTATTACACATGGAAATATATGTATATAATGTTATATATATACTTTATATATTTATGTGTGTGATATTTAAATAATATTACACATGAAAATATATACAGTGTAGCTTATATTCACATTATATATTTACGTGTGTGATATTTACATAATATTACACACAAAAATATATAGTGTAAAATAAACCAGTCTAATGGTTTCATTAATAAGGATTAATGATTTTCAAAATGTTATATAATTTATTTATATAGAAATATATATAAATGTTACCTCTTAGTTTCCAATTATAGTTATGGATTAAATAACCAAGATAAAACTAAAAGAATTATAATCAATATTCAAATGGCTAACTACTTTACCCATAACCCAGTCTATATGCAATTTACTAATGTGATTGTGCATGTGTGATTATATGCATGACAGCCTTAGAAGAGTTAGGTCCCTCTCCTCTATGATACTCTCCCTTCCAAAATGAGGTTATGGCGGATCCTATCACACTCAAACAATCCAATTGGTAGTTAGTCCGACATCAATATATATATATAATCATGCTATAATCCATAATCAATTTATGCCACTATAACATAAAACATGTCAAATACTTCTTGATTGTGCGATAGAACAATTCTTCCATACTACACATAAAATGTTGCATGTATCAACAATATAACATCAAATATATCCATGTAATATATACAAAGTAATGTCAATGCTAAGTACAAATAAAAAAAAGGGTTGTGACACACATACCCACGCATAGAGTGTTTTGGTGGGTGTTGGGACCCAATCTAAAAAAAGAAATTACCTAAGTCATTGTTTATTTTGCCCCAATTTTACTTTAATAGTTGTGTTTTTCATCATCTCCTAGGTATGCCTCATATGTGCAAGCTTGTAAAAGTCCGTAAAAAATTACAAGTTGCGAGGTTTCCTTTTCATTTTTTTTGTGTTTTATGGGTTTTCACCTTGCTATAGGATGCGGGTGTCTAACTGGATACTACATGTATTAGGTCTTCTTTACATCATGTACCCTATTCCAGTTCCCCTTTGAATCTTCACAAAAAACTTTCTCCCTTTCATTTCTTCCATTTCCTTCATTTTCCTCTTTACAAAAAAATGAATCGCTACCAGATCAATCTTGTCACATTTTATCCTCCATCCTATTCCACTTCTACAAAATCCCCACATAATATTATCTTGTTGCTTAATCCTCCATTTCGCCAAAGTCTTCATTTTGTGGATTTCTGATGGGTTCTAGGATGTCATTTTTATGTTCGTAGCTTATGCATCCAGTTCTCCAATGTTTTCATGTATTGCTCCTCGATCCCTTCTATAGAACTTTGTCTTAATTTTAGATCTCATCTGCTCCTCCCCTGCATTTCCCACATTGAATTCCTATGTCATCTTCTGTAGGATTCTTCCACCTTCTGCTTCACTTGCTTTCTTTGCAAGGTTGCATATCTGGTCTTGTGGCATTTTTCTGCATTTCTTCCAAATGTCCAAAATGCTCCATTCCTCCTCTTTGTGGGAACCCAATAACCTCCAATATGTCATGCCATTTCTTTTAATCCTTCAGTTCCCCTTTCCACCTTCGCATCTGGTCTTTAATTGATTTTCCACCTTTAATCCTTCATCCTATCCCCACAAATCTTTTTATTTGTTTCCTTCTTGTTTCTTTGACATGTGGCACATGCCTATTGCATCATGTGCACCCTTTATATTGCAGCTTCTAAAGTGGGCCTCTATTCTAAAATTACATGCTGCAACATGATGCCACATGTCCCTTTCGACATCCTATTCCCTATCAAATCCCCACAAAAGTTTAAAACCTCTCTAAAATGCTTTAGAAATGCTCCAACAACCCCTAGATCGCCATTAATGTTACATTTGACTTCTACAACCACCCATTTCAAGTAGGAGACACATTTGACCTCTTCTAGTTTGCATCACGTGGGGCTCGAGGTGGATTTTTAGGGATTGAATGCACTTGTAGATGTTATTGCTTCAATTTGTTAAGGATTTTTAGAGATTTTACTAGTTGAAAATGACACAAACCTGAAAGATATAAACAACAAGTTTTTTGGTGAAAAAAGGGTTGATCATTCTTGTTTTCCATGGGCATCTACAAGTGCTAGATATTTTCTAGGGTTCCAACTCATGTTCGTCTAGTTCATCGAGCATGCAACGTGCTTGTGAATCACAAGAAAGTTGTTCTTTGAGAATGATATATATAGCCGAATGTCTCCATGGTCATATGTAAATATTTAAGGAGACCTCTGAATATAGTTAGGGTTTCCTCCTACCACATTAATTGGTATGTAATACAAATTTGATGAATGTGACAGTATTCTAATTTGTTACAAAGCCTTTTGTAGTGGTCATTTCTACATTTCATATTATTTTTTGCATTATGGAGATGGATTATTAAGCATGTTCTATTAGTTGATATCATATCTTGATGCATGCATATGCTCAGATCGATTCCTATTGTGTTTTCACTTCATTGTTCTTCTTGATAAATTGTGACTCTGTTACCCACAAGATAGGTATTGGTCCTAGAAGTTGTGATCAATCATATTCCTCAAAATGGGCATCTTTAACCAGTAGTTTAGCAGTAGGTTATTAGTTTGTATGCATTTTCATCATTCAGTATTATAACCAGGGAAACACCTTGAACAAACTATATCAGTTATTCATCCAAGAGAATCATGTATGCATACTTGCATCTTACCTTCATGCAATGATACCTTCTTCAACTTAACAAGAGGTTTATTAGCAGTCAATTAGCCTTTGACCTAGTGACAACTTTAGGGGTTAAGCATACCTTGGCTATGACTACAAAGTTATATCATGTTCACTCATTCAAGTGGTTCCAATCTTGGTTAGGATACCTCTAGGAATACCCCACGAGTCCAATTGAGCTCAAAGTGTAGGGGATATTACCCACTCTCATCAATTGGCCTTTAACCATTCTTAGTCCATTGATGAGCCCTTGCCTTACCTTCTTGATGACAAACCCCTATCCCTGAAAGAAAGAAAATACTCTAGGATTGTGGAGCTATGGTTTCAGAACCTAACAGAATGGCGTCATTATCAAGAATGTGTTGATTTGTATCTCATCTTGAAGACCTTAAAAATTTGTCTCTTCCACATGTGGAGAGTGACGAATCTATTTTAGTTAATATCCATAAATTAGTTTTCAATTAGAAGAATTCACAAATGGATAGAAGAAGGTAGCCCGATTATCAGTTAGGACATGAAGATATTTCAGCTCATGCAAGGAGTTAAAAAACCAAATAGAAAGCTAAATATATTGGTGAGTCTTCTAAACTAAATTCTTAAGATCAAGTAGGAATATCTAGAATGAATGATGCATTTGTTGATTTTAGAAATCAATACCAATATACTTCTAAAGATTCAACTGATAACTTGATTAGAACACGTAGAAGAATGTATAGAGATAGTTATGAAGTTCAAAGAAATTATATCCTTATTGGTAGAAGAAATAGAGATAGGTCCCCATCTACAAACATGCAAAATTTTGGCATTGGAAATAAAAATGTGGAAACAAATATAACTAGTAGACATCCTATTTCACCTAGTATGTCACATAGGGATGAGATTGGAAATGATACAACCTTTCATGATGCTAGTGAATCCGCATATTCAGATGTTAATCAGAGAGAAAGGGTTATTAATGAGGAATTAGACTTGTTAGATCACATCAAATAGAGACAATGAGAAGCCCAAGTAGAGCTTGAGTTGTAGCAAGCTCAAATTGCTCAATTAGCTCAAGCACAGGGTCAAGTAGCCTAATAAAAAATATAAACCAAAATCAATTGCATCACATACTTAATCAATTACCACAACACAACCAACATCAACATTTAAACCAACAGTTTGGTAATGTGTAGAACCAGAGACCTACATTCTAAAGATAGGCTTAGAGGTTCCCTCCAATTAAGTAGCCTTTGGGAGTAGAAAGGTATAAAAAATTAGACTTCTTTGGTAATATTGATTACCCAAATGTAATTCCAAATGAGATAAGAGGAAAGATCCCTAGATTTTAGGGTAACAATGTAGTAACAAGGGAAGAACATTTAAGGTATTTCATCAGTATCACTGATGAGTATGAGATAGATCACGAGGACATGATGATAATATTTTTTGTGCATTCTTTAAAAGAAAGTACTAGAGAATGGTACAAAAGTCTCTCGGACAGTAGTATTGATTCCTGGGAGGAGTTCATGAGAGTTTTTATATTGTAGTATGGAGATAGAATAGATTTCAAATTTTCTATGCATGAACTTATAGCCACCAAGAAAGGAATAAATGAGTTAGTGCTAGATTTCAACAGTAGGTTCATCATGACTATGAGGAAGGTACCACCAAAACTTAGACCAAATGAATCAATGTTCCTAGTCTTCTATTATGGTGCATTTGATTCCAAGATTGGATATTGTCTACAAGATAAGAGTCTAAAACTTTAAGAGAGGCTTTTGCTACAACAATAAACATTGAAATAAACATAAGAGAATTAGATGAACATGTCAAAAGGTTAGATGTGAAGATTACCTAGCTAGATAGAGCAATCCCAAATAAGCCCCTCATTGTTGAAGAAAAAAATTAGACAGATTTATGAGTGCTATGAAGGACTTGTCATACAAGGTTGAAAGAAATCAAAAGGGAATGTTGCAACACACTTCAATGAAGGATAAATGTTACATAACATGCATTACAATACTGATTGGTCCAAAAGACTATAGCTGAATGATAGACAGGTGGCCCCTAAGCAAGGTAATTTCAAATAACAAGAAAAGGAAACTCTAGATCCACTAAGAAGAGACCATTTGAACTTCCAAGAAGCTTCGTTGTGGTGTAAATCTTTCTATCTTCCACATGATCCATCGAAGTGTGTAGTTGTTATCTCAATGAGCAAGGAGGAAGAGTTTCCTAATGAAGAAGGTGACGCATAATACTATAAAGAAGACATTGATTATCTTGATACCGAGGAATATGAACCAATAGATGAAGATGATGGTTATAACACCTATGATGGAAATGACCATATCTTTCAATGTGACCATAATGGCGGTCAGAAATAGTATGAATTGCATGATCACAACTTTGAACATTTGAGGGAACTCATGCATCAGAGATACAAGAGATCCAAACCATCAAATGAGGATATAAAATTCCTTACAAATGCATCTATAATGTAGGTCCAAAGTAGATATCAGATGAGAAATAGACAAGTACCTAGACAAGGATATTCTTCTACTAGACCAAGCAAAGTTGATGAAAACATTGAAACGGAGAGACCAAAGGCAAACATAGAAACAAGGAACAACAAAAATGCTAAGAAAGTGATAGAAAAGAAGAAGATTCCAATGCAACAAAAGGCACCAAAGAAGAATTATGTGTCTAAAACTTATGAACATGTTGTGCCATCAAAAGTATAAAATGTCCCAAAAGTGAGGAATCTGAATGATAAGGCCAAGCAAGATCAAGCTGTGTTACTAAAAAAACAAGCCAGACATAAAGAAAATAAGAAATAACCAAAAGGTAAGGATGTATTTTCTTATGGCCATATCATACCTTTCATTCCTAGTGCAAGTGATGTAACTATCCCACAAGATGCCTTCCTTCTTAATTATATTCCTATCGGTATGGCCCAAGTCTTAAGTCAAGTTAGGATTTCAATACCAGTAGGGGAACTCTTTAGAATTCTTGAGCATAGAGGAAAGGCCTTGTCATATATCACTATTATAGGTGAACAAGAACAAACTGCTACTATTCCTAATGATGTTGAAAAGGATAAAAAATGATGAAGAAATTGTATAAGTCTACATAGGAGCTTCCCTAGTTAATAACCAAATGTTGGTCCCTTTTACACTTTGATGATTAATGGGTGGCTACTCCACAATTGCATGTTAGAATCTGGAGCTTCTAGTAGTGTCATGTCACTTTAGGTCATGAATGATTTGGGTATAAGTATCCAAGTCTTATGGAAAATGCTTTGCTATGGATTTAAGAGTAGTAAATGTAATTGAAATTTTAAACAATGTTAAAGTTTAGCTTACTACATACCCAGATAAGTCATTTTTAATGGACATAATCATTATAGATTGTCCTGTCAAGTGGAGTATGCTATTATCCAGAATGTCACACCCCGTTTTTGGACAAATTTACTTATGTTATCTTTAACTAATTATTAGTTAGATAAATTACCATGCATTATAAATTATGTTTATCAAACTATGATTTGAGGATAAATATGATGAGATAATTATGTTTTACTCATGATATGTAGAAATAGACATGATTTCTAAATATGGATAATGGATTATCTTCATGATTATTGTTTATTGAAATATTTATATGATGTTATGGATATTTTGGTTAATGGACTAACTACTATGTTGGAAAAATGAGGTGGATGTAGGAAACTAATTCCTCCTCCTAGATGAGGAGGGAGAGCATCACTGGAGAGAGGGAAGCAGATTAGGGTGAATGGGTAAGACTTCATGACTCTAAAAATCCCCACACACACAGTATTTGTGTCTATTTGCATGTGTTATTGGATACTTTTCTTGTCTCGTAAGTATGGTGGTACTGTACATTGTAACATCGTCATTGGTATGTCATTGTGGTCATTCTTGTTCTATCAAGTTGGCACGAAGTATATCAATGTCGACTCCTTGTCTTGCATTTCTCCTTGTTGATGTTGTTGAACTTGTCCTTCATTGTATCGAGTTGAATTGTGGTTGTTTAACATTTGATGTCATTTTATCCGTTTTGCATTATCCCTAGTAGACTTCGTTAAGAAGTTGATAGAATCCTTTACATAAGTGATCTATTATTTATTTGAGGAAAATTATATATATATATATATATATTCATATAAATGTAATTATATAGTTGTTTGTTTTGAAATATTTGAATTTCAAATTCGTGGGTCATGAATAGACTCCACAAAGTGGAGTAAAATGCATTAAATGTTGAAGAATTGTGAAGTGAGGAGTGGAGATAAAACTCAATGAATCTCACCTTGCATGAACTCACTTCAGTTATGGGCATTAATGTGGAAGTGGAGTTGAAATTACTCCACTGCAATGTTGGCATTTAGAGAGAAATTCCAAGGTTTTTCACCACTAGGAATGAAGGAAGAAATGGTGAAGAAGAAGAGGAAGATTGGGAAAAAGGGAGAAGGGTGTGCGAAGGCGGTAGGAAAAAGAATAGCTCTGCAACTTATCAAAGGGTTATTGCTTGATTTTTTGGTATGTTCACTAAAGATGAAGTATTTGGTTATATATCTTCTACAATATACATAACATAAGTTCATTCATTTTGTTTCATCGTTTGAAAAAATATTGTGGAAATTCAGAGTAGGGTTTATCTTTGTATTTTAAAAGATATTTATGAATTGTTTAAAATAATTTTATTTTGAATTCCTTTATTCGACCTATAAATTAGGGATTTTTTTAATGATAAACTCAAAGACCATAATAGGTTTGCTTTTGGTATTACTGGGATATTACAAGACCAATTTTAGGTCTATATGATAGTAGTTTATATTTTCATAAGAAAATCCCATTCAGGACTACTCAATGGAAACTGTGGTATAGTAAAATCTGCGAAGTCCCTGTGTATTGTTTTAATATTTTGAAATGCTTGTGATGAGTATGAAGGATGTCTTTATTATCATATAATATATAGTTAATGATGACCCTGTTCAGGTCAGATTATATATATATAAACTAGTTAAATAGAACTATGACCATTCTCAGGTCATTCCTATGATTATAGGTTAATAGTTTAAACTTTCTCGAATGCAGATATATATTTCAGAAATGAATATGAGTTTAGTTCACTAGTTTTACTCTTAGCAGTCGACTCTACTATGTTTATAAGATGATGGTCAAATTTATCATTTTACATCTGTGACTGTATTCAATCTTACTTTTATTTTTAAACCTAGATAATAGTCTTCGACCATACACAGGTCCACCAAAGGAATGAGATTGGGTATTTAATACCTATCGACCTGGAATTATGTCTGTACCATGTGGAGAATAAGCATATGAAATGCTCAACCTTGTTCAGGTCTGTTTTTATTATGAGATTATTTATTAAGTAAGCTAACCACATACAAGTTTGTAGATAAATAAAAGAGAATATGATAATTTTTTATTCAATTACATCTTAAACCAATAGAGTATAAATTGATTTATTTATCGATGACTATATTTAAGACTTTATCCCTGTCTAGTAGACAATATTAGGATTGATCAAATAACTTGACTTCATATCTATCGATGCTTATTTATATTGATAATAAAACTAGTAACCTATTCCTCTTATCATTTTATAGGTCGTAAGCTTGAAGGCCTTTGGATGTGAAATGTGTTTTATGGAAACATCTTGTTTAATTTTTATGATAAGATTAGTGCTATCATTAGCATATGGATCAGTTCTTTTTATTGGATATAATGGAAAAGAGGAATTTATGATCAGTTGGTACCTTTCAAAGGATTAAGGTACTCTTTTACATTTATGTATCGGGTATTTAAACCAGGAGCTCTTCAGAATGGATTATCATGAGTCATGAGAGGAATTTTTAGAACAAACAACGAACAGGAGTTTACTTTATTTAGTTACTATTGTTATTCTATTCTATATTTTAATTTTGTATATTTATATATGTATTTTACATATATACATATATAAATATGCATCTATATTTCTTGAAAGAGAATTAGGGTAAGTACATAGAGTTGTGGGACCAAAAAGTCACCACTTGACATTTTGGTCCCATGCAAGGGAAAGCTCACGTTATAATGTGAGTGCATTATTACATGCTCGCGTTTTTCCCTAACTAAAGTAAAAAATAAAAAGCCAAAATCAGAAAGTCGTGGCTAATTTCTGTGTTTTGACAAGCAAAAAATAGGTTTTACAGCGCGAGCATGTTAGAAGAAGGAGGATTAAAGCAATTTCTAATTGGAATCAACATTTTCACCATGCTACCTCACCAATCCCATTCTCGAGGACGCCGTGAATGAAATGTAGAGGGTGTAGCAGCCGAAGAAGGTAGGGTTTAATTGATTTTTGTGATTTTGAAAAGAAATTTTTACTTGTGCAATGTTTGATTGGTTTTTTATGTTGAATTTATAGTCAATGAGGCACCACAGAACACTAATCTAGCAGAGGAGGCTGAAAACAACCCCCAAAACCCTCAAAACCCCCAAAACACCCCACCTTCACGTCCTCACCATGAAAGAGACACACAAGAAAACTATTTAGGGTAAATTGAAGAAAACAAAAAACATCTTCAAACCTTAATTGAAATGTTAAATAGTTCAAGTGTAAGCACTGATCGTAGGAGAGCCCTTGCCAATTCATTAGAGGTGATTGTTTCTCACATTGAATCAGTGGAAAACCAAATCACCAAATGGAATGACTATAGGGAGAGGAGTCGGCAATACTATGCTGACAAATTGTCTTACAAACAAGTGAAGGACAAAAAATTACAAAATCTACATTATGTTCACAATTTATCAATCCTAAAATTGGCCAAACACTAGAAAAGACTTGAAAACGCTTCCTGATTCATTGGTGTAGGAACAAAGATATATCCCAAAACTTTTGGGATAGATGGTACATGGTCTTTGATGAGCATCCATGTAATAACAATGAGGTGCCGCAATATTTCTTGAGGAAACTCTATTGTGAGTTCGTCCTCAAGGAGATTCCTAATTACTTTGACATTCAAGAGTTCCAAGGTAGAGGTGGTGGCTCTGCCCAAGATAGAGAGAGGTCACATCGAGACCAAAACCACATACCTAGACCTCTCATTAGGCTAGCCAATATCTTTGACTTTGAAGGAGAGTGTTGAGGTGGAGATAGTGCATTTATTGAGTTCTCTCACCCAGTCTCTAGCACAACATGACGATGATCTCACCCAAGATGATGAAGGTGAGAGCAGTAGGCGTCATTTGTCCCCACATCTTTGCAATTCATGTGGGAACTTGTGCAATTATGGGATATAAGACTCTCGGCAAGATGCTGCGACACAGGGGTAGTAGCCAATGATGGACATATCCATATTGGATGATATTGTTCTCACATATGATGTCTTACAATGTACGTTTGGTATTGAATCCTAGGTAATTTTTTACAAGGTTCATCTTGATTTAATATATTTGTATTTGAAATTTGTAATTAATTTTATATGACTAGATCTATATTATAAGTCAAAATTAATGTATGTAATTGTCTGCACTATGAAATTCTAGGGTTAGAGTCTTCATCCTGCATCTGTTAGCCATCCAGTGGCGGGTTATGAGAGAAGGTCAAGTCGACAGGTATGTAATTTATCACATGATCGTAAATATAGTACATATATCAATGGTAATCTTATTTAGTGACAATTTGATCATTTCAATAGGGAGCTTCACCATTACCTCCACAATTTCCTTAGTCCCCTAGACGCAGAACCACTTTTATGGAGGTAAATTTAACCATTTGTAATCATTATGCATTTAAATAATGTTATGTATCTATTTTAGTCAAATAACGTTGAACTCTATTTTTAGATATTGAGTATGGAGACTCCTCCACATCTTCGTTAGTCAGTGGAGGCAGGAATTGTTGCAGCTGTGTTGTCTACAAATCCTTTGACCGAGGTATGAGCCAGTAACATGTAAATGTCATTTTGTATTTCTTGTTTTATCTCATGTCATTTGATGTACATAAATGATATTTATGTTTAGTCAACTTTTCTTATTGATGCTTCTCATAGGAGGTCACAACTCCAACCCGTCCAGCTACAGAAGAAGAGAGAAAAAATGATCGAGAGGGATCATTAGTTAGTGGTAAGTGATTGATTACATATGCGATGTTATATATTTCATGTTTTCTATATTAATGTGCATATTGTTTGATTGTATTAATAGGTGGAGCTGCAAAAATCTTTGTCAAGGAGATCTAGTCAACAGGAGAGAGAGGATGAGTCATTGATTGACTCTCCATCTTCATGGCCAAGCAAGGGCTACCGATTATTTGATAGAAATTCATAGGAAACTAGATTTTGGGACATTTGTTTGTATGCCTAGATGGCTTTGTATACATACTTTTGTATGTTACCGATGTATATCTTTGTATATGTCTGTATGGCTTTGTTTGTACATGCATATATGGCTTTATATAGAGACTAGATGTTATGTTCATGACATTATGTATACATATGACAGTTTACATTAAATATTTAATATGGTGATCAATTATCATTATAGGAATTTGATTTTACATGTGCCAATTGCATTTTTTTGAAAGTTTATAAATCCTTTTCAAAAAATCCATTTTGTGCATATCTTGCAAACATTGCATTCCATGAGACTATGCATTTCTTTGAGGCATCATGTCAAACAGTTCACGCACCTTGTCTATGCTTCCACACTTTGTATACATGTCTACAAGAGAAGTTGCAAATACAACATGTGACAAAATTCCTATATCCTTTATGGTTTGATGGTTGTCCACACCCTGTTCCGCATATCACATTTTGGCATAGGCAAGGAGGATGTTGGATAAGGTTGTGGAATTTGGTTTTAGACATGCCAATTACATTTTATTGAAAGTTTCTCTTGTACATTTGCTTGAAAGTTTCTAAATCCTTTTTGAAAAAATCCATTTTGTGCATATCTTGCAATCATTGCATTCCATTAGACAACATTTCTTAGGCATCATGTCAAACAGTTCACCCACCTTGTCTATGCTTCCACACTTTGCATACATGTCTCCTAGGGCAGTTGCAACTACAACATGTCAAAATTCCCATATCCTTTATGCTTTGATGGATGTCCATACCCTGTTCTGAAGATCCCATTTTGGCACAGACAAGGAGGATGCTAGATAAGGTTGTGGAATTTGGCTTTACACCTGCCAATTGCATTTGCTTGAAAGTTTCTAAAGCCTTTTTGAAAAAATCCATTTTGTGCATATATCTTGCAATCATTGCATTCCATGAGACAACATTTCTTTGAGGAATCATGTCAAATAGTTCACCTGTCTTGTCTATGCTTCATCACTTTGCATACATGTCTCATAGGGCAGTTGCAACTACAACATCTGATAAAATTCCCATAGCCTTTATGCTTTGATGGATGTCCATAGCCTGTTCCGATGATCCCATATGGGCATAGACAAGAAGGATGCTGGCTAGGGTTATGGAATTTGGCTTTACACCTGCCAATTGCATTTGCTTGAAAGTTTCTAAAGCCTTTTTGAAAAATCCATTTTGTGTATATCTTGCAATCATTGCATTCCATGAGACAACATTTCTTTGAGGCATCATGTCAAACAGTTCACCTGCCTTGTCTATGCTTCCACACTTTGCATACATGTCTCCTAGGGTAATTGCAACTACAACATCTATTAAAATTCCTTTATCCTTTATTCTTCAATGGCAGTCCATTCCATAGAAGCAAATAGTAAGTATAGTTCACAACAACAATCTCCCTAACCTCTTGAAATACCTCTTAATTTTACAACAATGGGAAGCATTTCAAGACAACAATGTCTTGTCTCAACAATGTTTCATATTAATCATTTTTATCATTAATATTTCCTATAATGTTGACTGCAGTATTGATGCCCATATTAATTGACCACAATACTAATAAGGATGCTACTAAACACCATAATGATCAAGAATGTATAGGTCACAATAATGAAAAAATGGTATTGATTAGTGATCATAAGAAGATTACTAATCACAAAAGGATAGTTATGTCCAAAGACAATGATACCAACAACCATCTCAACTGGTACAACATTATTAACAACTGCTATGTAATTATGAAAATTGCCAAACAATTGCTTCAATAATACAACTATTTTACAAATGAAATAATGAAAAAATACTAACATCTATGATGCAATGATAATGACAAGCCAAATGATAGCATAATCATTTGATAGTTTTGTCTAGTAATGACTATGCCCATAAATCATAAATAATGACATAAGTGTTTGTTGTTGTCAAAGGCAAAAATGATTATCACTAATCACAATAACAATATTGGAATATATCAGGATATATTGGAATATATTGGGATATTTTAAAGATATATGCTTCTATGGTCCATACCCTATTCCAAAGATCCTAATTTGGCACAGGTAGGGAGGATGCTTGCAAAGGTTATGGAATTTGGTTTTACACGTGCCAATTGCATTTGCTTGAAAGTTTATAAAGCCTTTCCAAAAAATCCATTTTCTGCATATCGTGTAATCATTACATTCCATGAGATGGCATCTCTTTGAGGTGTCATTCCAAACTATTCACATGCCTTGTCTATGCTTCCACACTTTTCATACATGTATACAAGGGCAGTTGCAAATGCAACATGTGACAAAATTCCTATATCCTTTATGCTTTGATGGTTGTCTATACCTTGTTCCGAATATCCCATTTTGGCATAGGCAAGTGGTGCAGGAGCACCTTGGCAAATTAATATTGCCCTGGACAAATATTTGAGTTTGATTAAATTTGTATGCTTCCACATTGTAATAAGGTTTATCAAGTTATTTTTATGTGTTTAGGTTATTAAGAGTTTCAAAAATGCAAAATATTGCAAACCATGTAAAGATTGTCAATGTAAAATTGGAAAAAAGATGCAAACTTGGAAGGTGAAGAGTCATTTGGCTCTTGGTTCACTCCAAATCAGTTATGAACTGAAGAGACATGTTTTAATTCATTTAAAAAGGCCTTGTAATCATGAAGAATTTGTGGGTGGTTGAAGATTTGAGCATGGAATGAGAAAAAACAATGTTTTCCTGTATTTTCCTTCAGAAATTTTCTATCTTTTGCTATTATATGGCCCTATATGGAATTGAATAGATGCCTAATAGATTGAAAATGTTAGATCCTTCAACCACCTTCCATTTTCTTCTTGTCCCATGCATTTTTATTTATTTTTGTGAAAGATATGAGTGTTTTATGGATTGTAATTTTCTGATTTTCCCTGCAATAGTCCTGTTGCAGCGTTTGGTACAATTTTGTACGGATATATACAAGAGAAATCCATATATGGTTGGAAAGAGTATTGAGTCTACTTTCCATTTCTTTTTGTTTCATCAAATTTCATTAATATTTGAATAAGTTATGGCATTTTTATTGAGGGTAGGTCTGCAGAGTTTAATTTTCTAAAAATATAGTCTAAAAATATGTATGATACGACTTGGTACGGCCTCACGTTGATGCATATAATAGATGGATGGAAATATATGTGTTTCTAGTTTATAATTATTTTAGTTTGGTATAATTTTATTAAGTTTTGTGAGAGATATTGCAATTTTGGTGAGGGTAGGTCTGAACGCTACCTAGGGTTTGTAGTTTTGGGAAAAGAGTCATAACTTTCTCTCCTACCATTGGATCTTCATAAAAATTGGAGGAAAAATATATATTAATGTTCTCTTAAACCTTACCAAAGCAATTGAATTAGTTATTTTATTTGTTAATGTTATTGAGGATAGTTTTGGTCCTCCTACCTCTGCATCATATTGGTATCAGAGTTGGCGAAAGATTTGGGTGGTGTGTATTTTTTTTTTCCTGTCACTGAGAAGGCAGGTGAAGAGTGAGAAGATCTTGATTGTGTAGATAGATCACCGAGGGATGAAATCTACACCTTTTGGATTTTGTGTTGTTTAGTTGTTTGGTTGCAGGTGCTTGTTCCATCTAGTTGCAAGAAGGATGTTTTCTGAGATTGTGTGTGGGCAGACAAGATGAGGTCTGTCATGACCATTCTCTAATAGAGATTTGGCTGGAGAAGGATGCATAGAGAAACCACTGAGGAGAGAGTGGTAGGTGCATCACCAAGATCTTCTATTGGGTGAGATGAATGGTTTGGTGAGTTGGTTTGTTGTGAAGCAGTGAGAGAGATGGATACCTGAAGAAGCACTTGATGTTGCAGCTCGAGGAGTACTCCACTGATGGGAGTAGAAGGAGCCTGAGGATGCTCTGTGAAGATGGTAGTTTGTTTTCTTGGTTGGTTGGTCGGTCACCATTTCTATAGATTGGAAGATTGTAGCTGAGAAGATTGAAGATAAAGACAGAGGAAAGAGACTTTTGTTGCAGATACATTTCCAAGGGACTTAGAAATTTTGTTGGTTGGTTGTATGGTGCAGGAGCACCTTGGCAAATTAATATTGCCCTGGACAAATCTTTGAGTTTGATTAAATTTGTATGCTTCCACATTGTAATGAGGTTTATCAAGTCATTTTTATGTGTTTAGGTCATTAGGAGTTTCAAAAATGCAAAATATTGCAAACCATGTAAAGGTTGTCAATGTAAAATTGGAAAAAAGATGCAAACTTGGAAGGTGAAGAGTCATTTGGCTCTTGGTTCACTCCAAATCAGTTATGAACTAAAGAGACATGTTTTAATTCCTTTAAAAAGGCCTTGTAATCATGAAGAATTCGTGGGTGGTTGAAGATTTGAGCATGAAATGAGAAAAAATAATGTTTTCCTGTATTTTCCTTCAGAAATTTTCTGTCTTTTGCTATTGTACGGCCCTATATGGAATTGAATGGATTCCTAATGGATTGAAAATGTTAAATCCTTCAACCACCTTCCATTTGCTTCTTGTCCCATGCATTTTAATTTATTTTTGTGAAAGATATGAGTGTTTTATGGATTGTAATTTTCTGATTTTCCCTGCAACAGTCTTGTTGCAGCGTTTGGTATGATTTTGTACAGACATATACAGGAGCAAGCCATATATGGTTAGAAATAGTATTGAGTCTAATTTCTATTTATTTTTGTTGCATCAAATTTTATTAAGATTTGAATAAGTTATGGCATTTTTATTGAGGGTAGGTCTACAGAGTTTAATTTTCTGAAAATACAGTCTGAAAATATGCATGGTACGACTTGGTACGGCCTCACGTTGATGCATATAATAGATGGATGGAAAGATATGTGTTTCCAGTTTACAATTATTTTGGTTTGGTATAATTTTATTAAGTTTTGTGAGAGATATTGCAATTTTGGTGAGGGCAGGTCTGAACGCTGCCTAGGGTTTGTAGTTTTGGGAAAAGAGTCATAACTTTCTCTCCTACCATTGGATCTTCATGAAAATTGGAGAAAAAATATGTATTAATGTTCTCTTAAACCTGACCAAAGCAACTGGATTAGTTCTTTTATTTGTTAATGTTATTGAGGATAGTTTTGGTCCTCCTACCTCTGCATTAGCTTCACAAACTAGGAGCACCTCTAGCACTCCACCAATAAAAGAGTCATTTTAAAATATAAAAATAAGGAGGGGACCCAACTCTCTAGGTAATAAACTGGAGATGGCATTTGATGAGGTCAGCATGACTCATCCTCCACTTTATGACAAAAATAAAGATGAAGTTAGCATGCATATCGTTAGCAATCGAAAAAGCCATCACTCTCACATACGCAAGTCATCACAAATTGTTGTACCGACATCACCTAACAATATGGCATTCCCAAACCACCCAGTAGGAATAATTGCAGAATATGTGACAACAAGGATGCTGACGCCAGTTCAAAACTGTGCAGGAGCTACTCATGTGTCGGGTCACATCAAGTCTCATCAAGGCCACAGCGTTGCAGCCAAGTACATCAGGCCATCATCATTAAGATTGATTCAGGTAATTCTCTTTAATTAACTTAGTAAGTAATTGTCTTGTTAATTCTATTTTTAGGTGCCGTTATTGTGACACATCTCCTTGCCATTATTTCCCTTTTTAATTCATGCATGTCACCATACTTGCCACACTATCGATTTGTCTACGGAGTGTCCCATCACCCTCCTGCAATTATGACTGCATAACCATGCTAAACCAGTCTCAAACATCCTTCCCATAATCTAGGTAGCAAAAACAAACTGACATATCAACCACATTCAAATCTTTTAGTGTAAAATTCAAGTCTGCTGACATAGTCCTCCGGAGTGAAAAGAGAAAAAATAGACCACATAGAGGAGGAAGAATTTTAGCCACAAGAGGTAGAATAGGACAGAGAAATGGGAGTTAAAAAGAAGTCAAAGCTAGAGAATATAACAGGCCTTCTGAAGGATGAAGCTGTGGCAGACATTCTAAAGAATACAGGGTGGTTAGAGTTCTTGGAGAAATTTGAAGGTTTTCAAGAGGATATTGTTGATGATTCCCTACGAAACCTGAGAGATAATCAAACAATTGTGAGAGGGATTCAGGTCAATATCTCTGCCACCATCATCAGTCATATCTCTAGATTACCAAAACAAGGTGAGAGGTTTTACCATTTGAAAACCCTATATGCTAATTTAATTAAAAATTTCTCTAGAGAAGGTGAACCTGCAATACAATTACATTTAAGTAAAAATGAGGTTAAAGGAATTGTTAGGTCTTCACTTCCACACCCACGGTAGTCTGTAGCATTGTGGTTGATGAAATACTTTACATGTGATGGCCAATTTTCCATAGTTTTAGGATCAATAATGAAAATGTTAATTTTCTGAGGCCTGGAAATGCTCACCCAGAATTTAGCATAAACATTCCAAACTTTCTGTATTCTGCCATTAAAGCATCTACAGACAAGTATCAACAAGGGAAAGGTCCTATGAAAAACCATGGCCTCATTTTTCTGATTGTGAAACATCACTTTCTGTATCAAGTTGATGGTGAAGCATTATGGTAGACATTTTTAGACAATAAACCACAAGACAAAACACCAGAGAGGGCACAGAGAATGGATGACGCTTCCTCTACCCAGCAGGAAGAGGAGGCATAGTCTTCAACTTCCTCTCTAGCTACTGAGAGAGGTAAAGGTCAAAAGCCCTCATTAGAGGCAACTTCATCTGTTGCCCCTGTTACTGGTAGAAAAAGGAAAGGGAAGGAAGTTATGGAACCTGTTATAGAACAAACCCCCTATATGACTCGCTCAACAAAATGGAAGATGACCTTGGTTGAGGAATCTATTTCAATTAAACAAATAGGGGAAACCGTTGTTATAGAGTAGACCTCCACCCAGACTTCTGTCCCCAAGAAGCAAAAGAAGAAGACAAGGCAGGGTCAGAAAACAAAAAGAACTTCAAAGAAAATTGACTCCAACATACACTACTGGGCTGAGGAAGCATCTCATGATTCAGATGAAATTCCTCTAGTTAGAAAGAAGAAAAAAAGAGAAATTTCCCTAGAACAATCTGTTCATCTAGATTCCCATAGTCCAACTTCACAACATTCCCCTGCTCCGGAGACAGAACAGAGAGACACTTTTACTATTTCATAAGACTCTGAGGATAATATACCTGCTACAGAGGCACTTGCTCATCCTATGCTATGGAGAAGCAAGAGAAAAAGGTAACTCACCCAAGCTGAGAAAGATACTACTCTCCTAGCCAAAGTTCTCTTGGGTTTCAGAATTGTTGTAGATGAGGATGGGCATTCATCAGCACCAATAATTGCAGAAAGAAATCAAGAGGAAGCTCAGGATAAGGAGATTGCAGGGGAAGGTGAAACAGGGCAAGTAGATGCAGCTGGCAGTAAAGAGCAAAGAGCTATGGAAAACCTTGAAGTGGAACAGACAGAAGAAGAAACATGGACTTATTCTCACCCCTCTGATCAGGAGGATGTTGAGATTTCAAGGGAACAACTGATGCTAGAAGAAATAGATAATTTGAAGAGATTATATGGGGGAAGAACCTAATTATTACTGACCTCAAGAAGGTCATGAAGGAAAAAGAAATGGAAAAAAAATAGATGATTGAGGGACTGCAAGCAGAGCTCTAGAATAAACAAAAAATAATTCAAGAGAAAGAGGCAGAAATGAGAAACAAAGAAACAAAGGCAGCCCAAAGCATCAAGGAAAAGGAGGCAGAGGCAACACAAAGTATTTCTGATCTTACAAAGGCTTAAGACAATAGTCTCACAATAATTGCAGAACTTGTTGAGAAAGTACAAAGTCAAGCTAGACAATTAACATGGGCCAACAATAAGATAGATGATCAAGAAGAGTACATTTAGGAGTTGATTGGCCCAGGGTTAACCATGGAACAGGGGTGCAAACAGATCCATACTTAGGCCCAATTCCAATAGATATTCCTAAAGTCCTATTCCATTGGGAAAGAAGATGTAGGGAATATGAGGCTTCTAAACCCATGCTGCATTTACAAAGGGCAGTAACTGCCATGTCAAAAAGAGTACAAACTTTGGAAGAAAAGGTCCTTCAGGTAGCTTCCATTTCATCTGAGATCCTATCTTGTAAACTCCCAAGTGAAAGTTATGCTCTGTTTCTACAAGAAAGAATCTTATAGAGAAAAATATCTTTGGTTCTGTCTGATTTGAATGAGGACACATAGATAGAGATAGGGTTCATGTTTGCATACATGAGAAGTTCTGATGAGGATACATATTTTCTGTGTGAGTTATATTTGCATGGTTTCTACATTGATGATATTACCTTCATTATCAACTATTTTGTAGGAGAATTTCAACTCAGGGCATTCATGTCACTAATGAGAAATCATCAGATTTGGAATGAAAGGATGGAGGCTTATCTAAAGAAGGATGCAGAAACAAGCTTGTTTATCAAAAAAGAATGTATAAATCCTCATGCTTTTAAGATCTAGTTTAGGGCATACATTTACCACCCAGATAGTAAGACTAAGATTTTTCCTTTATATCTAAAACATCTGCAGGAATGCTCCATTGATTTTGGTCTCCTCATAAATAGTTTATCTAATCAAATGCTTCTAGTGGCAAAGAAAAGGTAAAACACTTTAACTATAGAACAGAAGATGAGGGAAGTGGTGTCCCCTACCAACCTCAAGTTGTTTATGAGGAAGGCTAGGTTAGTGTCCAAAATGATAGATAAATACCAATTGGAGTGGATAGGTGGCCATTTTAGACCTCCTCTCATCATTAAGCCACTACCTATTTGGGTTGTACAAATGGAAGATGATAAATTGCAAAGAATGGATGAAGCAGGTTGATTAGTTTAGAGGAAATGGTAAGACAAACCACACCACCTGGTCTACTTATGCAAAGGACTACAACTTGACTAATAGAATATTCCACCTAAATAAGTCCAGATTGTAAGAAGCAGGAGGACGTGCTAACCTTTAAGTACAGGGGGATGATGAGTGCTAGGTAGCACCCATGAAATACACCTTTCACCCCTCTTTTTCCTTCCTTCTTATTCCATTGTCCTGATGACTGCACCAAAGTAGATTAACAAGATTGTTCTAATTATGTTTAATGAGAGATGAATTACTTAAAATCATGATTTCTGATTGAAGGACTAATATGCATTGAATTCATGGAAATATGCATAAATTCTCTCTTTTTGAATCTACAAGTGCAGATGTTTGGGCAAAGACAATTTTGGTCATCTCCGGAGGTGGTCCTAATAATCTCCGGAGCTGACATAAGGATACCGCACCAATCTCCAATATTCTCCAATATGATTGGAGAGATTTTGGATAAGGGGGTGACTCATCTTCAGAGCTTGAATGAAGTCATGAGCATATCTCCGGAGCTGCAGATAGAAGCACACACCTCCGGAGCCTCCTCAACACAAATGCAGATTTCTAGCGCCATTGCCAGTCAACACTTCCAGTGGTAATTGGGGTGCTCTAGATATTACTCAATCAACACCTGAGTATCGAATGAAGACCGTAGTTAATTGCTGGAAGTTTTATCTTTCTTTTTGATTTTGCATGAGTTCTCAACAAACTGATTAAATACCTATATTTTAGGGTCTTGCTACCCAGTTGTATTTGAAACTAAGACTCAGATTTAGTGAGACTGTTGTTCCACTAAATCTATTTTAATTGAATGAATGTTTACTCTGTAGTTAAACAGTTAATAGAATAAGAGATTGGTACTATCTCACATATGAACTAGTAGTTAGGGTAAGTGATATCTCATCACTGGATTAGATATAAAATTACAAAAGTAGCAACAGAGGATACACATTGAATGAATTATTATGGTTGCGATCTCATTTTGATATAGATACTTTTCTGAATACAAAATGGTACTGATGGAATTAGATTGAAATCGAATTGTGATATTATCTTCTTGTGCTAATTCATTGCTTTAATCTTTAGTCCTAAGGGTGTGGAGAAAGGGGCCACTCCCACCACCAAGGCAGAAGGCTAGTATTGTTTATTATTCTATTTCAGATTCTGCTATTTACTGTTCTATTTCAGATTCTGTTTAGAAAGATAGTTACTATTTTTCTCATAGATAAATGTATGTTTCAATTGTATGGAATAGTATAGATCTACATTAGTAATTCATTGTTTCAGCTTTGTTTTCAATATTCCTAGAATTCATTTTCATAGCAGATAGATCAGTAGTATTAGTTTCTTTAATCAATAGAGATCATTAGAGTTAGTTAAGTAGACTAGCAACTATAGGATTCCTAATTGTAAATAGCCAAGAACACAGCCCTAGATTTGACACATGAAAATATGATTAAATGCCGAGGTACAACGATACTGACAATGTCCTATATGTGAAGGGTTTGAAGCACAATCTTTTGAGTGTCGATCGGATTTGTTACAAAGGTTATGATCTGAGATTCAAAGACAATGGATGCAAGATCATGGAAAGCTCCAGAACTGTGATTGCTACTGGTAAGAAGACCAGAGGTAACATCTATCAATTAAAAGGAACTAATGATTACTATTTATTAGCCCAAGTAGATGAGAGTTGGTTGTGTCATTTAAATTTTGATAATTTGGTAAAGTTAAGTTCAGGTCAGACTGTAAGAGATTTACCAAAACTTGTGAAACCCACCAATACTATTTGCAAGGAATGTCAGTTGGGGAAGCAGACAAGAACAAGTTTCAAGAGTAAAGAGTAATTTTCTGCTGGTTTGCTAGATCTAGTTTATATAGATCTATGTGGTCCTACAAGGATAAGAAGTCTACAAGGTGACAGGTACTTCATGTTTCTTATTGATGATTATTCTAGAATAACTTGGGTTACTTTTCTAAGAGACAAATCTGAAGCCCTAGAGAAGTTCAAATCCTTCAAGGCAATGGTTGAAAATGAAATAGAACTAAAAATCAAATGCTTGAGGTCTGATAGAGGAGGTGAGTTCACATCAAATGAATTCAACAATTTTAGTGAAGAGCAAGGAATAAAGAGACAACTGTCTGTACCTAGGACTCAACAAAATGGAGTTGTGGAAAGGAAAAATAGGACAGTTCAAGAGGCTGCCAGAACAATGATGAAGGAAGGAGGCCTGCTGAAAGTTTTCTGGAAAGAAGCTATACATACTATTGTCTACATTCAAAACAGAGTTCAAGTGAAAGCTAATGGTACTAAAATGCCCTATGAATTATGGTATGGAAGAATTCCAATTGTAATATACTTCAAAGTCTTTGGAAGCAAATGCTATATCAGAAGAGATGAAGACCTAGGGAAATTTGATGCAAGATGTGATGAAGGAATCTTCCTTGGATACTCTACCAAGAGTAAGGCTTACTGATGCTACAATAAAAGGTTGACAAAGATTGTTGAGAGTGCAAATGTGAAGGTGGATGAAGGAAAAGGAAAAACATCAGATCAGAGTGGCTATGAGTCAGATGAACCTACTACTATAACTTATGAAGAAAAAGTTGAACAAGAAGATAGTCAAGATGAAGAAGAAAAGGCTCTGGAAATTACTAAGACCCCTAGGTATGTAAGAATCAATCACTCTGAAGATCAAATTATTGGAGACAAAGAAAAAGGAGTACTGACAAGGAAAAGAGTTGCAGAAGAATGAGTGAACTACTGTTTTCTCTCTACAGTTGAACCAAAACTATGAATGAAGCCTGCAATGATGAAAATTGGGTAAAGAGAATGGAGGAAGAACTAATGCAGATAGAGAAGAATGAAACTTGGGAATTAGTTCCTAGACCTACTCATAAAAATATTATTGGAATCAAATGGGTTTTCATGAATAAGCTGAATGAAAATGGAGAAGTTGTAAGGAATAAAACAAGACTTGTGTCCAAAGGATATTCTCAAATTGAAGGGATAGATTTTGAAGAGACTTTTGCTCTTGTAGCTCGGATTGAAGTAATCAGAATGTTTTTGGCATTTGCAGCTCACAAAGATTTCAAAGTGTATTAGATGGATGTGAAGTCTGCATTCCTGAATGGTGAGGAGCAACCGGAAGGATTCCAACTATCAAATCAAGGCGATATGGTATGTAGGTTGAAGAAAGCATTGTATGGACTCAAGCAAGCTCCTAGAGTCTGGTATGGAAGGTTGGATAAGTACTTATTGCAATTAGGATTCAATAAAGGTACTGCTGACAGTAATCTCTATTTCAAGATTAATGGTGATCAAATCTTGATTGTTGAAGTCTTTGTTGATGATATCATCTTTGGAGGGAATGAAGGTATGTGTATGAAATTTGCTGATGAAATGCAAAAAGAGTTTGAGATGTCTATGTTTGGTGAGATGAATTTCTTTCTGGGTCTGCAAATCAATGAATCAGATAAAGGAATCTTCATATCTCAGTCTAAGTATGTGAAAGAGTTGTTAAAGAAGTTTGCGATGGAAGAATCTAAACTAGTATGTACTCCCATGGTGACTGGATGCAAATTGAGAAAAAATGATCAATCACCCAAGACTGATCAGAAAAAGTATAGATCCATGATTGGAGGATTGCTCTATCTAACTCAAACTAGACCTGATATTATGCATGTAGTTTGTCTTGTTGCAAGATTTCAAGCAGATCCAAGAGAATCACATGTGATGGCAGTAAAGAGAATCTTGTGATATTTAAAAGGCACTCCAGATCATGGATTATGGTATCCAAAGGATAATGATTTCACTCTTAGTGCTTATACAAATGCTGATTAGGTTGGAGATGTTGATGATAGGAAGAGTACAAGTGGAGGCACTTTCTTTTTGGGTAACAGATTGGTTTCATGGCTGAAAAAGAAACAAGATTCAATCTCTTTGTCAACTGCAGAAGTAGAATATATTGCAGCAACATGTTGTTGTACTCAGGTGTTATAGATGAAGTAGACTTTGAAGGACATAAGAGTTGTGTATGAAGATCCAGTTGCAATCTTCTATTACAATACAAGTGCTATAAATATTTGAAAGAATCCAGTGATGCATTCAAGAACAAAGCATATATCTATACGGTATCACTTTCTAAGAGAAAAGGTAACAGAGAATGAATTAAAGTTGGAATATGTGTCCACAAAGGATCAGATTGTAGATATCTTCACCAAGCCTCTACCTAAGGATACTTTTGAGTATCTTAGAGAAAAGTTAGGGGTCATTACCCCTCCTGCCCTAAACTAAGATGCATGAGAATGCATCAATCTAGTGGTGTTCAAAGTCTCATTCTTTGATTTGGATTGATGTTTTGAGAGATACCTCTCAGGGGGAGTAGCTAGATGTGTTGGTAACAATTCAGTTGGATCAGAGCAGTAGAATGCAAGTATGTTCCCTTTGCCATTGATGTTAAAGAGGGAGAAAAATCATGTGAAAAACTCATGCGGAGAGAGAATGTAGATGTGGGGAGAATCTTGTCTTGATGGTCTTTTCAGTATTTCACATCATATGTTGCCATCAATGACAAAGGGGGAGATTGTTGCAAGTATGTGCATAATCAGTGTTGTCATTGATGTCAACATATATGTGTTGTCATTGGTGTCAATTGTGCTCCTATTTTGTTGCTTTCTTGTAATAAGTGAGATGCTTTGCATTTACTTATGTAGGTGATCTTGATGTTGAGGATATTGAGAAAATTAGCTCCTCCAATAGAAATAGTGAATTGCAATGGAAACAGTGTATTGCATACAGAAGAACAGTCTAGAAGATTGCTCCGCATTTCATGTAGAATGAATATCTTTGTCTGCAGATTGGAAGTTATTTAGAAGTCTATCTGAAGATGTTATATTCCAAGTTTGATCCTCCGGTATGAATATTTGAGTGAGTTATGTTCACTAGAGTGAAAATTGCTTTTCCTGTATGTTTGGTGGTGATAGGGAGAAAGTGTTATGCTCTGCATTTCTCTGCATTTTTCCGCATTGAAGTATTTTGGTCGGTAGTTCTAGAGTTAAGTCTAAGTTGATGTTATGTTCCCTCAACTCTAATGGATCATGATCTGGTGGTTTGCAAGCTATCCTTTCCTTATGAAAGTGGCCGACAGTGTTGTTCTTGTGCTCCATTTTGAAGAATCTTCTTGACAGAGTGGTTGGAGATCATGCGGTTGTTCTTGGTGATTACAATGTGCTTGTGGATGTCTCCTGACCATGTTCCTACCTTTGGATTGGTCTACAAAGAGAAAATTGGATCATGGATAAAGAATGTTCTTAGCAGACCTAGTGTTCTCACCAGTCTTGGCCCCGACTTGGTTGATTTCACTAATTGCGGAGATGCCTTGAAGATTGTGGAAGCATGTCATGGCGTGAAAGAATTGCATTTGAGTCCCAGCTAAGGCATGGCATGATCAACATACATCTTTACATCTTTCCCTTAGCAAATTTTTGTATTAGGTCTAGACCTATTTCTACGTATGTTTTTGTATTGCCAACCTTGATGTACATTCCAAGGTTGATGACTTGTATAAAGACTTGTAATGTAATTGAGAAATTGTATGGAATATGTGAAATGAAGAGATAAGTGTGAAGGTGCGAAGGAGTAGAGCAGACAAGTTATATTGTGCTTCAATGGAACTGAACCCAGGCATGGAGTAGACGCTACTTAATCAGTTCAACATTTTTGGCAGTGAGCCATTCTTTACAATGAGCAATTTGGGTAGTGAGCCTCTATTTTTTGGTATTGTTATAACTCATATATTTTTTGTGGGCTAACACCCACCGTGGTTTTTCCCTTTTAGGGTTTTCAACATAAAAATCTGGTGTCTATTGTGTTGAATGTGTGATTGTGATCAAGTCTCTGGTTTCATGCTTTCATGGTTAAATTTGATTATCAGTAATTTAGTAGTTGATGGTTTATGAAGTTAAGTTTTTGTGACAACTGATTCACCCCCCCTCTCAGTTGTCTTGTGCATTTCAACAAGTTTTCAAGTAATGTTATGTTTTGATAAAAGTAACCGAGAAGGCCCCGAACCCATATACAGAGGCTAGTGTGACAACCATTCATCATGGTGCGACAAGGACTATTGTGGTAACATTCTTTTATTATTTTCATTTGATTTATTTAGTGCTTTTCTCGATCCAAGGTGAAGGTGTGAAATAGGAGTTTTCATTATGTATTATTTCCATTTTATATTTCATATTTTTTACATCATACAAAAAGACATTCGTAGGTTTCTCACAAGAAAACATGCCAAGCACATGAACAAGCCTATACTATATATGAACAATCTGATGGGGTTTCCATGGGTTCTCCTCTATCCCCAATCATTTCCAACCTAGATATGGAGCATTTTGAAGAGCTTGCCCTAAATTCTTTCCCTCTTAAACCTACCTGGTGGAAATGCTATGTGGATGACACCAACATATGTTAGCCACATGGCCCTGAAAAACTCAAAATTTTCCATCATCACCTCAACAACATTGCCCCTTGCATCAAGTTCACTAAAGAACTTGAAACCAACAACCTTCTTCCCTTCCTTGACATCCTTCTTATTAGGAAAGATGATAGTTCCCTTGGTCGTAATGTCTTTAGGAAATCCACTCACACTAACCATTATCTTCTAGCCTCTTCACACCATCACCCTTCCCACAAGGCTAGCGTCCTCAAAATGTTAGTAATGAGAGCCTTCCACATTTGTGATTCCGATCACTTAAACAAAGAGCTAGCCCACCTGACCAAAGTTTTCAAGCTAAACAGGTACCACACCAAGCACATCAAGAAAGCTTTTCAGCAAACCCGTTCTCACCTTAACTCTAAACTTGTCAACAAAGACTTTGAGGTCACTTATGTTTCCACCCTACCTTTCATTGAAGGCATCTCCAATAAGATTGCTAAAATCCTTTGTAAGAAAGGGATTTTCTGTGCTTTCAAACCTCTTTCCACCATCAGAAACCTTATCCCTTCTACCAAAGACCCTAATGACATCTGTTTAAACTCAGGTGTTTACAAAATTGATTGCTCATGCAACACACCATACATTGGTGAGATTGGTAGATTTATTGGCATAAGAATCAAAGAGCATAGTGTAGATATCAAACATGAAAGGGTCACTAAATTGGCCCTTGCAGAGCACTGCTCTAGCACTAAACACCATATTCGTCTAGAAGATACCCGAGTCCTGGCCAAAGAAGATAACTTCTTCAAAAGAAAACTTAAAGAGGCCATCTTCATCAGATGTAACCCCTCAAACCTAAATAGAGATGATGGTTGGAATTTAAACCACTCCTGGAATCTACTATTATCTTCCCTCAAAAACTAACCCCCTCCTTTAACTCTCTTCCCCTCTTGTCTTCCTCTCTACCTCTCCTTAAGTCTTTCTCTGCTAGCTAGCCCCCTCCATCCCTTTCTCCCTTGTTTGCCTTTCTCTTCCTCTCTTCCTCTATCCCAACCTACACCTCTCCTTTATCCGCACTCGTGACCTTTTCATTCTTAGCCCCCCCCTCTCCTTCCTTTCCCCCTTGTCCTGTATCCCTCCTCCTTTCTCCCCTTTTCAGTTTGTTTTTCTTTCTTCGGTTTTTGCTTCTCCCTTACCTCATCCTTCGCCTTCCCTTTAGCCTTGGTCAGTTTCACTCTTTACCCCTCCTCCTTGTGTGAGTGTGGCTTCATTTGTCGTATTTTTTTACACATTTGGGTATTTTTATTTTTTCTTCTTCCTATTTACATTTTCTTATATGTTTGTTGCTATTCGTCCAAGTTTTCTTTCATTCCTTTCCTTTTCTTTCTATATTTGTGTATATGTATATCTATTTATATGTGTGAGTTGTTTGCTTGTTTGCTTGGGTTTATTTGTTTTGTTGTGCTTTGCTTCTAATTACTTTTTTCGTATCTATTTATACCATTATTATTCAAAATATTTTTCTTTTTGCCTCATTCATTGTTTTATTGTCATTATTTTTCTTACATTATATTTTTATGGGTATATATGTTAACTTTTTATGTTTCCTTATATATTACTTTTATATATTTTGTTAGCTTATAGTATTCTTTGTTATAATATATTATGTTACTTCATATGTTGGTTATCTTTGTATGTTACTTTACTATTCAAAAATTCTTGCTTCATTCCTTATTCTATTGTTATTATTTTTTCTTACATTATGCAATTTTATGTGTTTGTATGTTTTGTATGTTAGTTTGTTTCATTTTCTCTATTATGATTATTTATTTAATATTTATACATAATTTTTTCCTTCCTATCTTTTATTTTATACTTACTCATGCACACACATTATTGTGTTTTCTATCCTTTTTCTTTTTATCCTTGTTAAATTTATTTGTTAGCTTTTCTTTCCTTTCTTCTCTTTTGGCGATATATTTTTTATATATCTATCATTATAAAAATAGTATTTTTGCATGCCTATTTCCTTGAAACCTCCAACCTCTCTTTTACCTATATTATATATATACCTTTGCCTATTAGATTTGTTTTTTATATGCTCTTTTTAGTGTTGGTATGTTCGGTTCACCTTTCTTTATAGTTTTTATCTACTATATTAATAGTTTATAGCATTCTTTCCTATTATTCAAAAATTTATTATTTTGCTTCCATCTTTAGACTTAGATATCTTTCTATCCTATTTTTTACATTTCCATGTAATATGAGTAATTATTTTAATTTCTTTCATTTCTTTCATTTCTTTTAATTTGTTCTTTCACTTGCACTCATATTACTGTGTCATCTTGTCTTTTTTCTATCTATAATTAAATACTTTCTATTTATACTCAGCCATCCTTTCTATTTTTCTCTGTTATTAATTTATATGTCTATCTTGGCTAAGGGCTCTTATATTTTTACTTTATTATATATTTACTCTTCTACTTGGTATTGTCATATTTAAATATTATTCTTGCTAGCATATTTCTACCTCTCCTACTTTCTTTTCATCTTAATATTTTAATACTTATGTCTATTTGATTCATTTTTATATATACTCTTGGGAATGTTGAGGGGTTCTTTTTACCTATCCTTCTAGCTTCTTATCTACTGAAAAAATAGTTTATATATTATAATATCTACCCACTCTTATTTTTGTTTTATTTTTACTTATTTATGGGATTCCTCTCCTATTTTTAGCTAACTTGTTACTTTTGTCTCTTTTTTGATTTTTGTTTTCTTTCTCTTTATTATTTTTAACTTTTTGATCTATTGCTCCTTTTCTCTCATCACTCTCTTGGTTCTCACCTTGGTTAAACTCCGTGCCAAAACTTCCATCTCTCTTTTTAAAGCAACCATTTCTGCAATTGTATCTTACTCTTTCTCTACTTTTCTTCCTGATGATGGATCACATAGTGTGATCCGAAATGTCGATAAAAAAAGATACACATAGTTTCAGCCATAAGCTCTACACTCTCAAGCCTATACTATTCAAGTAGGTGTGTATATGCATGTAGGCCCAACATTAATTCCTTGTCTAGTCATGGAGTGTAAAGCCCATGATGAGACATTGACCATTTTTTATCACTCAAGGTTGCCTTATGGCATGAGGAGAGAGCATACATGACATACAAACTTGGTTCTAGGGGCATGAGATGGGTAGCTTCTTGGTGCTAACCGCTAAATGATGCACCACATACACATCCAATCGATGGTCTAACTAGGCTCTACAAGTTGTTAGGGGATATCCACAATATACCTAAGGGTATGAGAGGCCAATGTCTGTGAATGAGAGTATCTTTACAAGCATGTGGTCATGGGTTGAATTTCTTTCCACTTTACCTTTTCCCCTCATATGGACAAGACTATGCTAGACATGAGAATCCTCCTTTGAGGTACATATTTTGATATCCCCCTTTGTATACCCTACCAGAACGTGTAGTTTGGGTCATCCCCCAAGGTGATAAAATCTAAGGGTAGGCCCTCTATGAGGAAGGAAGCCCAATTTCTTTTGATTCCCAAGATCACCTTGTGGTGTGAGCGAAGAGAATATGCAACTTGGGCTCTTGGGATGAAAGTGATAAGAAAGAGAAAAAAATTGTGGTTTTGATCTCCAAGATCACCCAAGGGTGCGAGAGAGCATACACACAAATTTTCATTCACAAGCATGGCATTCAAGTTTCATTCCCATTAAATATGTTCATATGTGCAACTACTAATAGTGATAAAAAAGATAAACCTTTGACTAGCAAGGCTACAACAAACAAGTTAGTAGTTGCATGATATGTCTTGGACCAATGAAAAGGCTACAAAAATAAAATGTTACTGATAGTAAACAACAAAGTGATGTTAGTCTAAAGCATAAATTCCAAGAAAATGATGATATTCTATTCTAGAAATAGGTGCGTTGAAATAAAATTAGAAATGCTAATTTGACATAGATATGCCAAAACCAGGCTTGCAGGTGCTAAAACAAGTGGTTTAGTGATTACATACACTTACCACTGAGGCATTGATTCATGTGACAGAGGCACTAATTTGGAAGCAGAGATGCTGATTTCAGATGAATGTGTTGATTTATGGTACCTACACAAAAAAACCAAGGTTAGGGTAAATTTGATAAAAAATGATGTTTTGCACAAAACAAACAAGAAATGATGAGAAACTTGATAGCATAACCCTGTGTGAAATTAGAAAACAAAGAAAATAGAGAGCTAAAATGATTAAAATGACATATTTAAGAGGTTTTAGGGTTGGGAACAAACACACCATAGATTTAAAGGTGCACCAAAATTAGTGCCGAATGTGCTGAAATGTGATAGAGTTAGAAAAACTAATGAAATCTATAATAAATATGGTCAATCCTACATGCACATAGGGTTAAACAACATAAAAATTGATTATATCACAAAACCCTACAAAAATAACAAGTCAACAACCCCCAAAACTTCCAAAATGATGAAAATCAAGTTAAAAGGCCGTTAGATATGAGGTTGCACAAAATAGACATGGACATGCTGAAATAACACATGCACCAAAACCAACATTGCATGTGCCAAACTGTGAACCTGTAACACAAAAAGCTACACAAATTGATTTTAGCAGGGTGTATCTTCACAATGTGAAGGTAAAAGAGGTAATTGTTTCAAAAATTTATCTTTGTTGTTATGGAAGATGCATGGACTACTATAATAGTCCTATACACTGTAAAAATCAAAATTATATCATTGTAAGAGGTTGTAGGAATTTCTAGTTTAACTTGTCTTGTGACAATGCACATACACTTTGGGAAGGACAAGCTAAAATAAAGAGGTTGTTGATTGGGGAAGATGCAAGGCATACTAAAAAACCATGGTTAATATGGAATATTTGGTTGTACATCAAATATTGTTGTAACAATATCACACAACACAGGTACACTTCTTAGAGATTTACCAAGATTCCAGGAGGGAAGATGGACAAAACTGTATTTGGCAAGTTTACAATTTTTTTGTGGGAGGGTGTAGTTCAGATTGGGAATCAGAGAGAAGGCATCAATCATCCACATATCAAAGGGCTTAGATTCCATGGATATTATCATTTAGCACATGGTATCATCACAAAGAAATTTGAGTCTGGGTTGGCACAATGTTCTTTGGAAAAAGATGCAATATCTCACAAGTACAGGATTAGGGCTTAATATGCAGTTTGACATGATTTATCATTTTGACATAAGGATTCTGGAGCATTATGGTTGTAATTTCTTGAGGACAAGCAATTTTGGGAAGGGAGGACTTGTCATGTCCCTTTTTCTAAAAATAGCATTTACTAAAAATAGTAAGTCCTTATTGTCCCGAAATAGTAAGTCAAAGGTAACGGGACAACTTTAGAAAATATTATTATTTAATATTTATATTGTTTGGGTGCAATATTCATCCCTTGGACAAATAAATATTAAATTAATAAATATTTTAGTGGTTCCAGCACAAGTGAGGTGTGGTTGTCCAAAAATAGTAAGTCAGAATCATAGGAGTGCATTTGGGGAAAACAATATTTATTTAATATCTTATTTGTTAGGATACAATTTCTATATTTCAAACAAACAAATATTAAATATAAAGTTGCTAAATATTAAATTGCTCATGTGAGGCATGGGATTTTGGAGATCTTCAAGATTTTCAAAGATTTGATTTGGCATAATGGAGAATTTTGCCATTATTGCAAATCGGGTGATCGACAAATGTGATTGGGGAACATATGGCCAGGATATTATGGAAAATAATGCATGTTGAAGATTCCTCATGCATGGGCATTGAGATTTGGGTGCCTCCTTTGGGGGTTATTGCATGAAAAGGAAAAACATTCCATTTTCATGGTTATTGCATCTTCTACAATTTTCTCACTGAAGATTTGGGGGTTATTGAGAGTGGGAGCTTGAGGATTATAGAGTCCACTATCATACAGAGGTTTCCATTGAGCTGCAGGAGTTGTTTATTTCAGTAGTTTTCAATATTAGAGTTTGCAAGTGTGATTGTGAGTTCTGGGTGTGTTGTTTAGATTTGTGGTTGTTGTGAGTGAGTTTTCTGTAGGTTGTATTGCTGCTACATCATTCCAGACACCTTGGTACCTTGGGTACAAGTGTGGTGAAGTTGTGAATCAAATATGCAATTCTAGGTGTTGCCGACAATGTTTATTTGCATAGTTTATCTTTGTTTGTTAGATTTATTTTGTGGGTTTGCTACATAAGTTTGTTGTTGCTATTATTATTTATATTAGACCCCTTGCTTCTATTATTTCATCATAAAATCAATAAAAATCAGATTGTGGAGTTTCTAGGCATTTTTGGTACAAATTTTGTGGAAACAATGCATTGTTTGTCATCAAGTTGTGAAGCTAATGTTGTATATTTGTTGTGGAAGTTTATTGAAGTCACAATCATTTGTAATTGTTACATTTTTTGCTGTACACAACATAAAATCATTTAAATTCAGCTTTGGAAAATTTGCATACCAAGTGTTTGACGAGGTGGAAATTAAGGAAATTACAAATTTAATTGAAATTTCTTTGTTGCGAACATTGCCGTTACTTGATATGGGAATGGGGCCTTGAGTTCATGTTTTAACTTTTATAGGCTAGTGAGAGGACTGTTCAAACCATTTGACTATCCTACAACATCCCAAAGCCATCATTCTTGGTCACTAGATTGTCTTGAAATCCTTAAGGAAGCTCCAAGACTTTTAAAATAATTCAAAATAACCTTGGCACCCAATTCCAAATGTCAAAGGAGGGAAGGTAGCTATATTCTATTTCCACATTATTAAAACCCTCTTATGACTGTTTCAAACCCTCTCATTGCTATCATAAGGTTATTTATATGCAGGGGGTACTTATAAAAGGAGAATTTTACATGAATATCATCCTTTTAAAGGTTATTACGCAGTTGGTATATGTCTTAAGTTCCACTAATGATAACAACAAATATTAGATTTTATCCCTTTGTTACGAAAGAGCCACCATTTGGTAAAAAAATGTTCCACTCTCATATTAAATTTAGGCTTCATAGGCATCTAGTGCCTCACGTAGGAACTTTCAAACATGTAACAATGCCGCATGGGCCATTTGTGACTTTGAGTGGTTTGTTTTCTAGGGTCTTCATGGTTTGTTACAAGCAGAGTTTGTATCAAGAACACTCATTACTTTTTTGCATAGGGAATAACCTTGGTTTGATGTGTTTTTTTGTAGGTGCAATCATGGTTACTTGTAGAAGGGAATGATTGACAAGGGTTTTTGCCATTTTCCCCATGCAGGTTCAAGAACAAATCAACATTGTTGCTTTATTTATATGACTGTCTCCAATCACAAAAAAAATGCACCCAGACCTAAGTGCCTAGTTTCTGAGGAGGTTAGGGTTTGATTGCCCAAGGCAATACATCAAACCCTAACCCTGTTTAGACCTTGAGAAACCTTGCAATGGCATGAAAATTGAGAGGAAAAGGGACAATCAAGACTATTACAACTATAGGACTGATCAACAACCCTTTGTGGATTGCTACCAAGCCTAGACCATGACTGAACCTACTGTGGAGATTGAATTCTAAAGTGATGGTGACTATTTTTAGTGTATAACACTGTGTTCTTTCTCAGAAGGAAGGTTGATCAGAGCAGTCATGTTCGTGATAGGGTTTTAATGTGTTTCAGGGGACACTATATTTTGGAACAAATGTGCAGTCATAAAAGATATTCTATGAGCCTCAAAGTCCTTTGGACTATCCTGGAATGAGTCATCTTGAGGAATAGGGCTCTCATGGGCATAATAGATGTCACAATGCTTTCTTGATGTCACCATTATATCAAGGCAGACTGAGTCAAGGAAAAGTTGGCATGGAAGTCTTGCAAGAGGATGATGGGGCAATCATAGGACTGTTGTAAATATCAAACATCATGACAGTCATGTATGCAAGCCTATAGACAACAAAGAGACAATCAAATCTCAATAAGAAATGGACCCTTTGAATCATCATTGTCAAACCATATGAATTACCTTCATGTTAGGGATGGTAAGGGACTGTCACAGTCACATTGATGATTGCATTATCATGTTAGAAATAATAGTAATTATGAAAGGAAGGTAGTAAGCAGCAAACTAAAGACAATATCCTATCTTCAATAAAAATGCATGACTACTATTAGCCCTAAATCTAGGGACACCACCTTATCATTAGGAGATTGACATGTTTGTATTGTTGTTTGACTAAGATTAGGGCAGTAAGAACAGTTGACCTAAGGCTGTTACAAACAGTGATTAAAATTTTAGGTCTTTGTCAGCATTTTTAGAACATTAGAAGAACTTTGAAGGAGATTAACAAAATTGCAACATATTTGGTCCTCTGATCTTCATACATGATAGCCCCATCAAAGAACCCTATGACAATCAAAAGGACATTTCTTATTGGAGGCACCTTCATTGCTAAGAGGTGGAGAAGTTGTGAGAAAGTTAGAGTTTGATTGCCTAAATGGAAACACATCAAACTCATTTATGATGAATCTCATTACCCATGGCAAAGGAATCCAGAAGCAACATTGTCCCAAAAGAAACTCACATGTTTCTAGTAGTCATAACAATCTCATTGTTGTGTGTGATGACTTGAACTTAGGTTTTCTTATCATCTTGCCAAGAAATGGTCAAAGGATTAACAAGGTGTGATCTCATTATAGTTATGTTAGAGATTGCCATCAAAGCCCAAAGTATGCTACACAGTCATAAAGGTGGGGAAATAATTGGTACTAACCCCATGGATATAGAGAACACTACCTTACATATCAAGATTAGTCAATAGGGTAGTTATCACTTGAACCACAATTGACATTGACTAGAATTGCTACAATACCGTTAGCTACCCTGAATAGGACTCTTATGCCAGTTATAACAGTGATTTTGTTGAATGTTCAAATAGTCCTTACATTCTCGGTGGTGGTTTCTAATAAATTCATACTAAAGTTAGTATGCTATTGTGCTCTCTAAGTTTTATTGAGGAGGGGTTTGTATTTACCAATCAAGGAACAACTATAGTCATCTAAGGGCAGTCATATATTTACATATATTGGTTCACTTGTGTCCTTGGACTATCATCTGAGGAAAGAAGACTCCCATTTGGAATCCATTTCCCCGGGCTATTACGAAATGCATATTCTATCACTACCCAGCTCAATGTGTACATTGTTCCAGTGCTACTACAAGTTATGTGTAATTGTCATTCAGTTTGGGGATTTGTGCCTATTTGAAAGGGTTATGTTGGGTCACTATTGATGAGTTGAGTTTCCCTCCTATGGCATTCATGATCATATATTTGATAGGAGATTTTTGAGAAGTTCTATTGAAGCCTATATTAGGACCGTTATACATCAGAGGACTGTAGTGATTGTCATGGTCACAATTTGTATTACTAGAAATCACACTTAGTGTGCAATGGGTACACTGAAAATGTATGTGGAAAGGAGTTATATGTGGATAAAAGAAAACATTATTTTGTACATGGGAAACTTAGTATACATAGTTTGTAAAATTGAGTCAGTGAAAGCAATAAATAAGGGGGGCATATTTGTAAGAGTAGTAAAGAGGAATTTTTTATTTGTTTGTAATATTAGTATTCTAAAAAAGAGAGTATATAGAATATTTATATTATTTTTTTGGGTCTATTTTGATTTGTTGAATCATGGTCATCATTTGAACATTAAAACCATGTAATGATGTCTGTTGTTCTATAATGGTAAGTAAAGTTTGAGTAGATGATTTGGACCAACACATACCAAACTCTATTTTTTACATTGTAAAAGTACCATAGCCTGATCTTTAATGTAGGGTTTTCCATTGGAATGCTTGAACATAACCTCAAGTCTATCACACAATGGAACACTTTTTGTCACAATGTTTATGCAGTTTAGTTTTGTAATCCCATGATGGGTAATGATTTTGTGTGTTAGGAAATGTCTCTTCAATTGTGATGGGTGGTAAAGGTAAAATTTGGAAATAATTATTCATAGGAAGGTTATGCATGTAGCCATGTTCTCTACTTGAAATTTAAAGGTACTCTCTCTCTCTCTCATCTTAAGGGTAAGTTGATTAAGGTGAAAGATGTGTAGAAATTGACAAAAGAAAGACTTGATGAAATGATTAATTCAATTGGAGGTTTTGATATGATAATAGGTGGAAGCCCCTATAATAATTTAATAGGAAACAATAGTATCTCTCTACATATGTTTCTCTCTCTCTACCTCTCTCTTGTCTATTTCTCTTTATCTCTCTTCATCTATGTCTCCCTCCCCCCTTCTCTCTCATACAATTCCTCTCTATGAGATCTCTTTCTCCCTATGTTTTTCTCATGTTTCTCTCTTCCTCCGTGTTCAAAATGACACTCTAAAAAGACTATTGGTGCATTAGAGAGACTCCCAAAGAACAGGGAATTTGATTATCTAAAACACATGTAACCTTAATTAAACATAGAAAAATAAATGAAGGAAATAGAGAAAATAAGATGACATTTATACTTGGGAAAACCCATTTGAGTAAGAAACCCCCCACCAAAGGTAAACCTTAATATATTCCTTCAAAATAAGCTTACAATATATTGAGAAACTCCACTAATGTTGTAGCCCATGTGTTAATACTTTAGTAGCATGTTGATACTTAGACCTAAACTAAAAGCCTACAAATCCATACAATACAATCCAAATGATATCAAAACACTATGCCAAGGTTTATATTTATAAACCTTTACCATCACTCTACCTCTCTCTATATCTCTTTGTCTCCTCTCTCCGTCTCTTTCTATATCTCTATGTTTTTGTATCTTCCTCTTTCTCTCTTTCTCCTCCTCTCCATCTGAGCTCTCTGTCTCTATCTCTATCTCTCTCTTTCTCTCCTTATCTCTCTTCCTCTCTTCCCCTCTCTATATCAATCTCCCTCTCTATTATTCTCTCTTCCTCTATCACTCTATATCTCTTCTCTAGGTCTCTCTCTCTCTCTCTCTCTCTCTCTCTCTCTCTCTCTTATTTTCTCTATATGTCTTTCCCTCTATATATCTTATCTCTATCTTTCTCTCCTCTCTCTTTCTCTATTCCTCTCTATCAATATCCCTCCCTCTCTATTTCTCTCCTACTCTCTCTCTCTCTCTCTATATATATATATATATCACTCTTTCCCTCTATATCATTTACCTCTATTCCTCTCCATCAGTCTCCCTCTCTCTATGTCTCTACCTATCTATCTCTCTCCCCCTTTTATGCCATTTATCCCTATCTCTCTTTCTCTATTCCTATCTACCAATATCCCTCTCTTTATATCTCTATCTCTCCCTCTTTATCTCTGTATTAGTCTACCTCTCTATATATCTTTTTGTCTCCTCTCTCTATCTCTCCCTGCCTCTCTCCCTCTCCCTCTCCCTCTCCCTCTCCCTCTCCCTCTCCCTCTCCCTCTCTATCTCTGTATCACTCTAGCTCTCTCTTTCTCTATCCCTCTCTTTCTCTTCCTTTTTTCCCCTCTCTATATCAATCTCCCTCTCTATTGTTCTCTCTTCCTCTATGACTCTATCTCTCTTCTCTCAATTTTTCTTCCTCTCTCTCTTTGTCCCTCTCTCTCTCTCTCTCACAATATCTCTGTCTATCCCTCTCTATCTCTATACCTCTCTCTCCCTCTCTATCCCTATACCCATTTCTCTCTCTTATTTTCTCTACCTATCTTTCCCTCTATATATCTTATCTCTATCTTTCTCTCCTACTCTATCTCTCTTTCTATATTCCTCTCTATTTGTGTTAATATATATATATATATACTTATCTCTCTCTTTGTTTAACTCTATTTGTCTCCCCTCTTTATCTCTCTTTCTCATTTTATATATAAATATCTCTTTCTATATAAATATCTCTATCTCTCTCCTCTCTACTCATTTCTCTCTTTTTGTTTAACTTTATTTGTATCATCTCTCTCTTTCTCTCATATAACTATAATATAGATTTTATATAAAAATAAATATATAATTCAATCATTACAAGTTACCACTTGGACAATAAGCATGGAGACCTAATTTATGTAGATGAAATTGATATATGCCTTATTAATTATAACACTTCATAAGAAATCAAATTTGATTTAATCTTAAATCTTTCTAATGCGGATAATGTCTTAAAGTTTCCTTTATACGTGTAGGGATTATAAATTGTGTTGATGAAAGTATTCACAATAAAATGTATTATATCTCTCTCCTTGTCTATCTCTCTATTTATCTGTCTCCCTATCCACCTCTCTCCCTTTCTCTTTCTCTTTCTCTTTCTCTTTCTCTTTCTCTTTCTCTTTCTCTTTCTCTTTCTCTTTCTCTTTCTCTTTCTCTCTCCCCTTCTCTCTTCCTCTATCTCTATTTCACTCTTCAACCCCTCTCTCTCCCCCTTTTTATCTCTTATCTCTATCTCTCTTTCTCTATTGCATGTTTAATTGTAATGTCTCTAAGTAGATGGTGATTGCCATGTATCCCTATGGTCCATGTCATTATCTATGATGTACTTTATATATTTATCTCTCCCTCTCTCCTTATTTATCTCTATATTACTCTACCTCTCTCTATATCTATGTCTCCTCTCTATCTCTCTCCCCTCCCCCCTCTCTCCTCTCTCTCCCTCTCTATCTTTGTATCACTCTACCTCTCTCTATATATCTCTTTATCTCATTCTCTCTATCTCTTTCTATATCTCTATGTTTCTCTATCTTCCTCTCTCTCTTTCTTCTTATCTCCATCTGAGCTCTCTGTCTCTATATATATTTCTCTCTTTCTCTTCTCTATCTCTCTTTCTCTCTTCCCCTCTCTATATCAATCTCCCTCTTTATTATTCTCTCTTCCTCTATGATGTAGCACACAACATACACTCAATACAATTTTGCCATTAATCATGTGAGAGCCAAAGATTTGAAGATTGGAACATAAAAAAACTTCTATTCATCAACTCCGCTGCTACAATGAGAGAAAACTCTCTTATATCCAAGAAAAACAAAAAAAATCAAAAAATTACCTTTTTTGGCAGATTTCGACAGTTGTCAGATTTTGCCATTTTAGGTAATTTTACAATCATATCCTGAAAATCCTATTTTTTCCCAAAAGCTTCCTAAAACTAAGGTAGGATGAAATACCAACTAATATTCTAAATTTGAAACATGAGTTTCGATTTATTACAAAACAACTTTTTAAAAATCTAGAAAAAAACACTAAATTGCTATTTTGAGGGCCAAGATGAAAGTTTCAATCCCCAAAAAAGTGCCAAAATGGGGTCCAACCCACTACGGTTGCAAAACCACTTTCCACCTCATAACACATCCACCCGTAAAATCTCGTAGAAAACCCACATCCGAGTCAAAAGTTATGATCTCTGGAAGTTCCTGCATCACTCTATCACACTATCTCTCTTCTCTAGGATTTTTCCCTCCCTCTCTTTCTCTCTCACCATCTCTCTATATCCCTCTCTATCTCTATACCTCTCTCCCTCTCTATCCCTATACCCATCTCGTTCTAGATCTCTCTCTCTCTCTCTCTCTCTCTCTCTTATTTTCTCTATCTATCTTTCCCTCTATATATCTTATCTCTATTTTTCTTTCCTACTCGGTCTCTTCAATTGTGATGGGTGGTAAAGGTAAAATTTGGAAATAATTACTCATAGAAAGGTTATGCATGTAGCCATGTTCTCTACTTGACAATGAAAGGTACTCTACCTCTCTATTTCTCTCTATCTTCCTCTCTTTGTCTCTCTACCTCGCTTTTTCTTTCTCTCTGTCTCTATCTCCCTATTTATGTCTCTAGGTCTGTATATATATATATCTATCTATCTTTGTCTCCCTCTCTAGCTCTCTATTTCTTTTTATCTCTCTCTATCTCTATTTCCTTGTCACACATTTCCTCTCTGTAAGATTTGTCTCTCCCTATGCTTCTCTCTTTCTATATATATATATATATATATCTTTTTTTCTCTCTTCTTTCTCACTTCTCCCTCGCTTTCTCTATTTCTCTATCTCTCTCCTCTTCTCTGTTCCTCTATCTCTCTCCACATAACATCTTAAGGGGTGTGTGCAAGAAGTTGAGTCCACTTTTTGGCTAAAAAGTGGAAGTGTTTTCCTTGATTTTCAGAATTTGTCACATTTGACCTAAAAATTTGAAGCACTTAAAGGTGGAATCTTGAAAAAAGTCAGTAAATATGAAATGTAGTACTCGGAATCTAGTTTCCAAATATGTAATTTTTTTAATACCCAGATGATAGAAATTAATTTTTAATAGGCATTTCTAAAAACCACTGTTTAAAAGTCACTTTTTTTTGCTATACCATGCACGTGTACGTCATCTATATTTTGACCTAAATAATCATATTTTTCTAAATCCTTTTGGGAAAAGATTTGTAACTCACTGAAGCATGTTTTCCATATTTTTTTGTAATTTTTTATTGAATATTTTTTCTTGTTAAATTTTTATTAGCCAAATTTGGTGTTTTAAGAAATTGTCGTGTACGTCACGCATAAGATGACCTAAACTTAACATTTTTTGAATTTTTTTAAATTGAAAAGAATTGCCTAAAGTACATTTTTGTACAATTTTTTTTTACAAAAAAATGTTTTAATAAAAAGTTATTAAAATACTAAAAAACCCTGATAATTCAAGTTTATAGACATTTTCATCAGAAATTAATTGAAAAATAGAAAAAATAATCCAATTGTAAAAAAAATTACATATTTGGAATCTACATTGTCTCATCTATAATGGGTTTTAATTTCATCAAAAAATTCTACAAAAAAGGCCATCAGACATATGCCCAGAGTCACTATCTTGTTGTGACATTGACAGGACCTTCAAGTTGCAGGTCAAACTAGGTCTAGAGGTTAGGTTCGGGTCCCCAAAGATTTTCTTGAACCGGGTTACAAAGCAAAACCAGAGCCTAAAATTCAAATTTTAGATAACAGGATCCCATTTCTTACTCCGTCAGTACAGAACAAAACGGGATCTCGTTTATAGATTTGACTTTTTTTTAATAAGATTGTCACAGTCGACCCTGCAACTTGTTTTGTATGGCCGACTGTGACATTTGCAACATTCTCTACCATCTTTTGTCTTCTACAGGTCCATCAACTTGGGATTTTGTTTGAATTTTGAAAGGAGCCATCATTGAGACACTGTTTGAGTGAAATTTTGTTGAATTGCTACTTGTTTGAAGGACTTGAACAAAGAAGGAAGGCTTTCAAGCTTTTGACATTCATTTGTACATACTTCAGAATTTTTTAATCATGGGATCACAAACTCGTAATAAGAGGAAAGATAGGAAGCTATTGACCCCTGAAGAAATTGAAGCAAAAAGAGAGAATGAGGCAAAAAGACAAAGAGATAGAAGAATAAAGGTTAGATCAATGAATAATGCTAAAGCATCTAAATCCACAACTATTGAAGATAAAAACATTGAGGAGACCATGGATGTAGACGATGCAAATATGCAAGAGGTGAATGTGGAAACTAATACGATTATACAAACTACTCTTGGTATGTCTTCAAATCCCCATTTCAATGCTATAGAGAATGTTTCAATAGGCACAAATGTATGTATGTCTTCAAATCAACCTTTGAATGAAATGGAAACGGTATTGATAGGAGATTTAAAAGAAGCTGGATATAACAATGTTGAGATCGATAATATTCATAGAGGTCAAGATTTGAGACAAATTGTTGTTGAAAATGAAAATGAAAATCTTTATGTTGAAAATGAAAATAAAAACCGTTATGTTGTTGAAAATGAAAATGAAAACCGTTATGTTGTTAAAAATGAAAATGAAAATCCTTTTGTTGAAAATAAAAATGAAAACCGTTTTGTTGTTGAAAATGAAAATGAAAATCCTTTTGTTGAAAATGAAAATGAAAACTATTTTGTTGTTAAAAATGAAAATCATTTTGAAGTTCAAAATGAAAATAAAAATCCAGGATATGATGTTGAAAATGAGATTTAAAAAAAAAAAAATTGAAATAGATGTTTTGGATAATCTTCCTAGTAAGATTTCTTGGAGACAAATTAGAACACATGCCAATAGATTATACAAAGAGTTTTTTTATCATAAAGAACTATCATTTCAATGTCAACTAATAATGTAATTAATGATAATGTGGAAATTGAGAAAAGTAATGAAAATGTTAGGCATTTTTGTTAAACCAAGAAGAAAAGATCAATCACTAAAACATGCTATGTCTACTGTTGCTAGTGCCATTGAGTCTATTGGAAAGAATAGTCGATCTAAAGATAAGAATGTAGCAAGACGAGCTATAACAACTACTATAGTTACTAAATCAACTTTGAATAGAAGAATGGTAAGCAATATTAGTGGAATTCTAAAAATGCATCCTAAAACATTGGTAAGAGTGGCAAAAAGAAGAGAGTATAGAAAATGATCCAATTAACCAATGTTGGAGTTTTAGTGGTCGACTCCCAAGATCTGACATGAAACTGAATGTTGAAATCAAATCTTTGATTAAAAAATATTGGCATGATAATACTAGAGTATTATCTAATGCTAGAGATATTTTAAAATTAAGAGTGGGATCCAAAGTTCGCGATCCTCATCCAAAACACCTATTAGATACAACGCAAACTGAATTTTATAAAAAAATTTGTGGTGAATTAGTGTTACCTAGTAATATTAGAATAAGTCAAAGATCTTTTAAAAAATGCAAACCATGGTATGTAAAGATTAATAAGCAATGGATATCTTGTTGTTGTAAAACACATGTTTAATTTCATTATTATTATGATGTGTTTCGATATATACGTTGTACTTTACATACTAACATGATTATACAGGAATGTGATATTAATATTCCACCTAACACAATAAAAGAGTTTATATCAAGTTTGTTTTGTGAAAGATCTAATGGGAAATTATTTTATTTAAGTTCATGTATTTTTGGACAATATACTACATGTGGCAATCTTTCTTTCTTAAGAGTTTGTATGCATGAAAGTGTTGAAAATAATTTTGGACAACAATTAGTGGATGTTAAAAGATTTAAGAATGTTGAATATTCTTTAAAAGATGGAAAAATTAGAAAGCGCTGTGATTTAATTACAAAAAAGGTTAGTGTACATGCATTCATATCAGAGTTTAAGAGTAAGATTGTACCAAAATATGTTAAGCACTCTCAACAAGCTCAATGGCTTGAGGACAATTTCGTGCATGTAGAAACACATTTCCAGTTGGTACTATACTATCAGTGGTTGATTTTGTGGAAAACTATACTCTAGCTCCGCAAGAAGAAATCCAATCACAATATTACAATTCAGTAAAGGTGGCCATGTTAGTTCATATTATTTATAGACATGCAGATGATAGCATAGAGGATGATAGAAATGTTTTGAGGGAGTATCATTTCTATTTGAGTGACAACTGGTTACACTCATCAGATTTTGTTCAATATTGTTTCAATATATTTTATACAAATTTAAGAGAAAGAGGAATCCAGATAACAGAATATCTCATATGGTTAGATAATTGTACAGGGTGGTTCAAGAATGCTCTAATGTTCTATTGGTTAAGTAGGGTTCACAGGGAACATAATGTCCAACATATGTAGAATTTTTTTGAAGCTGGACATAGTAAAGGAGAACATGATGGAGCTGGTGCATGTGTTAAAAGAATTCTTGCTAGACAATAATTGAAATTTTAAGAAGTAGTAAAATTTAAAGATGCACGTGGGATTGTGGATTGGTGCAATACAAGATTATGTACACCTGGATCAAGCGAGTACTCTACAGTGCTCTAATTCTTTTGCTTGGTTGATGATGAAAACATTCTACCTAGACTTGATTGCGAGACAATTAGTGGATCCACTAAATGGCATTCATTTAGGAGTTCGAATGCAAGTACATGGACTATCTGGACAAGGGAGATTGCATGTTTTTGTTAGTTTTACATTTTAGGAGATTGGGAAGCATGTGAGAATACAGAATGGGTTGAAGAGTGGAAGAAAAGACTGTTGACACCTACACAAGCACACGATCAATATGAAACAATAATTGAAGACAATGATCAACTGTTTGCATCAGACGATTATGAGCGTGTTTTAGACCTTGTACAAGAAGGTAATTTAATTCAAATTATTTTATTTTGTTTCACTTTGTTACTATTTGTAGTGCTTTTATTTATTTATATGTGTACATATGAATGCATGTATGTATATTGGTCAAATTTTATGGACATGTGCAAGTTATTGAATCAAAATTTGTTTGTAGGACATGTGTATGCTGTTGTTGCACCTGAGGAGAATGAAGAGGAAACAGAATATTAGTTGGCTCGTTCTGTGGAGACTAAACATAAGTTAACAACACCTCAAGAAGATGATGATGGCTTTCCTTATCCAACAGGTTCGGTGATCCCCTTAAGACATCCCCTTATGCAAATTTTGATAACAAGTCTTTGATCTCCTTAAGAAAATTTTGAGAACTTCTTTGATCCCCTTAATCAAATTTTGAGAATTTCTTTGATGATGGTTATGATTATCCAATAGGTTCGGTGGTGGTTGTTGGCACTTGGCTATGAAAATACCTAATAAGGAAGAATAGTTTACCTGCATTTGAATATTATGAAACACATAAGAAGATTATACACTACTCACATTTGGTGTTGGCAATAAATATAAAACTAGAGAGGTATCGTGGAAAACCTGCAAATAAAGAGCTATGGACAATTTATATGGAAGAGCATGAGACAATCATCAATGCGTTAGAAAAAAGAGAGGATGGAGATGGTACAATAGAATAAGTAAATACAGGTAAATATAGTTAAATAGTTTTATATTGTTCTTTTAAATACATTAAATACATGTTTTGATATTTCTTGTGCGTTATTAGTTGAAATTGATTTAAATTGTCCTTTTATATCCTTAGGCCATCATCACAAATTCATCACATACTTTGAAACAAAAACATGAGAGGGTGCAGATTAAACCTATATGTACATGTGTGAGGCACTTGTAAATACAGGTACAAGTTGTGTATATAGATAGTTTTATATAAATTAAAATAAACGTTTTGATGATATAGTGATATTGCTTGTATTATTTTTATATCAGGTGGCGTGAAGACCTACTACATTCCCCACAAGTTTCAGATTTTCTTGAGATGGCATAGCCACATTTTGTAAACATTATTTTGAGTTGGCATATATGTACATACACAATTACATTATTACACATTTCAATGTACACAAATTTGTATACATGTGTATGTACACAATTATACTCTACACTTTTATACATCAAAATTATTATTCTATATATTTTGTTTGTTAAATGCGCATGTTTTTCTACTTTGAATTTACTTTAAATTTGATTGTATTATTGTTAAATTTGGTTTTCTTGGGAAACTTCACCAAATTTTGAGAACTTAAGACATCCCCTTAAGACATCATATTAGGACCCCTTAAGACATTCCATTACAACATAAATTAAGACATCGGATTGTTCTGATGAATCATCCTAAATTACATCAATTTTGATTAAATATGAGACGTGTAGTTTGAATTATTTGATCCCCTTAAGAAGTCCTATTAGGACCCCTTAAGACATCATATTACGACATATAAAGTAACATAGGCAAGATTTGGATGAAATATAACATAGTGGTTTCTTAAGTTAGTGTTTATAAATGCTTACACATAGACTAGTGATTAACTAACAAGTGTAAAATATATTATTCTATTGTCAACAATTGAATTAATATAGTAAGTGAGCACTAGTTTTCCTTATTTGGATATATTTTCCTAGTACAAACTGAAATACACTTCCATGTAAGACAACCATTGGCCTAATTTCTCTACACTAATTTCTCCATCATATGATTAGATATCAGTTTTGGCCTCATGTTGAAAACCTTATTAGATTTTGGAGTGTCTTTTTGTGAAACACCAACCTCATGTTTACCTCCATCTTGGTGCACCCTATTTCCATCCATTCTTGCTATTAGGGTGAGTGTCATACTTTCTAGCCTATCTAACTTTCCATCAACCATGGCTATCCTAGCCACTTTTGCTTATAATTCCTAAAATATTACTTCTACATCTTCTTCTATTTCCATTCTTTCATATCTCACACTTCTTAGCCAATCCCTTGATTCAACCTTAGACTCAAAAGGTACTAGAATCCTATTTTCATTTGATCTCATGTTAGACATAAACCAATAAGCTTATAAAATGACAATCTCAAGTTATTCAAACCCAAATTATATCACTTGATTGATAAACCTTTAGGTTAATAACCATAGTGTTGTAACAACAATGGAATCCTAAGCTATCTCTACTCATTCTACTCTCACCATACGTTTCCCCATTATTCTATCAACATATATTCGTTTGGAAGTTGAAACATTTATCTATTATTTAATTTAGGACCTGTGCAAACTATTTTTTAAAATTGCTCTTCATAGTACATATAAATTATGCCACTTTCAATATAATGATAGAAATAAATAAGTAATCACTATTTATTTTAACATATACATGGCAATTTCGAATCACTCTAAAATGTTTACAGCAACTTATTTGGCAAGGCCACATCATCAAATATGATGCCACATCAACACACTTTTTGTTGAGGTGTCAAATAGTTTCCTAAAAAAGGGTGGACCAATGGGTGTGCATTAAGTCACATTTTGTTGGTGCACTGATGTGGCAAGTGGTCCATGCTTGGAAGTGGGTAATTATTATTGAGGGATGTAATGTGTAGATTTCTAATGTCTAGACACAACTGGATCTCTCCATTTTTCTTCCTGACTAGGACAAGGTTTGACGCCCATTTAGAATGTTAGATAAGCTTGATGATACCTTCTTCCTTCAACTTTATCAACTCCTTTTTCTTTTGGGGGGCTAATCTTGGATTTATTAGTCCTTATTTTTGTCAGAAAGGCTTTGCATTAGTTTGGAGAGGAATTGTATGATGAAATAAGTCCTCTTTGTAAGATTTGAGTTTATCATAAGACCATGCAAAAGACTTCCTAAATCTTCTCAGCAATGTAATCAACATTTTCTTTTCAAAAGGTTTCAGTTTCTTGCCAATGAATATCATCCTGAGAACTACTTCACTACCTAGTTTCACACCTTCAATATCATCTTCATTGATTGACTTACTTCTAACCTTATAGCAATCTGTACTATCAAAAAATATTTCTAATTCTACCAAACCTTAAAATTTAATTACATCTTAGGTATGTTTGTCAATTGTAGCATCATTGGGAACATTAGCAGGTTGTCATGACTCATTTACAATAATGATGTAAGATAAATCACTCTCTATCTATGCTTAGGAATTTTAAGGAGCTCCCCTATTGGCATTAAAATTCTAACTTGTCTCAGGACTTGAACTACATCAATAGGGTTATAGTTGGGCAAAGAGGCATTTTGTGGAATGATTACATCATCTGCATCAAGAATGAACTACATAACTTAAATAAAAGAAGTTACATCCTTACTTGTTGGTTCTTTTCTATTTTCTTTGTCTCCACCTTACTTTTTTAGTGGCCTAGATTGAACTTGCTTGGCTCTATCCTCAAGATTCCCTAATTTAGGAGTATTTGCAACATCTTATGGTAACATCATGCTCATGATTTTTAGCCACATATTTCTTGTTTACTACTTATTGTCATGCTAGTTTCTTCCTCTTTTCCATCACCTTCTTGGTGGCATTATTGTTCGTGATCTCAACTTCTATCCTTTTCTTGTCATTTTCAAAATTTGTGTCAATTTTGTTTGGTCTAGAAATAGTAGCATCATTTCTCATAGGCACTTGCCTATTTCTTAGTTTATTTCCACCTTGATTTTGCAAATTAATACTATGTTAGTAAGGCCCCTTATGTCTTCACCTGACAACTTGGATCTTTTGTACCGCTGATGCATGAGATCCATCATGTGCTCAAAATAATGATAAGGTAACTCATATTGATTTGGACCAATGTTATGATCATACTAAAAAAATTAATTATTTTCCTTATGGCCATCATAATTATTTTCTTCATCCACATATATTCATATTCAAATGCATCAAGCTAATCAATGCCATATTTATGATATTATGCATTACCTTCTTCATTAGGGAATTCCTCCTCCTTGATCATTAAGAGGGTGACGACACACTTTAATGGATCATGTGGGAGATAGCAAGTCTCACACCATAATGAAATTTCTTGGAGATTCACATGATCTCTTCTTAGAGCATCTAGGGTTTCTTTGTCTTGTTGTAATGGATTTTTTTGCTTAGGAATCACTTTCCTATCATTTTTCTATGGTCTCTTGGACCAATTAGTGTTATAAGGTCTATTATGAAACCACTATCCTTCATTGAAATATGGTGCAACATTATGAGGAGCTAACTCCTCATTCCTTACTACCTTGTATGACAAGTCCTTCATGGTACCCATCAACTTATCTAATTTATCTTTAGTAATGAGAGACTTCCAAGCATGGGCCTTAAATGCACAAATACTATCACACCTATTGGAACATGCTCAACAATTGGGTCCTCTCCCCTATGATATGATATTCAGATATGTTGTGTATATAAATTGATACATGTATCTAATGTAAAATTGATGGTTATAGATTGAAATTATAGATGAGGGTGTCAAAATTTAATACTCTATGGTCAAAAATAAAAGAAAAAAAGTTTTCAATAAACTTATATCTTTAGAATTAATAGAAATAATATTGATCTTAAATTCTTTTGTGTGCTTAATACATTGTCAAACATTGTTAGATCATTGGAGAATAATTTTTCTTGCACACTAGCATTCTAAAATTACATTCCAAGACTAGCTTGCATTCTAGTAAAATGTTTGTGAATCTATTAAAAAGTTATCCTTTCAATTTTTCTAATATCAAGAATCAAGAAAGTGAAGTAACTCCTACTTACATATCCTCTTGGTCCTACTTACTTTCTCTCTGTCTTTTCCCTTTATAAAGAACTTTTACAAGTAAAACACATTACTAGTTAAAATAGTGGAAGTCTTTCATATTGACCATTACTTATTTAATATAAAAAATGTGGTACATTTCCATAACCAAAACAACATGATATTAAGATAAAAGCCAACTTCTCTTTTTATCTATGCATTAGTTAGCTCGTTCTATTAATACAAAATTTTGATAATGTTCATTATTTAATTTCTAAAGGCATGATATATAAGAATTGCCAACAATAATATAAATGAAGTAAAAAATTTCCCATAACCTTGATGAGACATATTACTATAGAATACTTGAAACCACTTTGTGAAAATCTTACTATCTAAAATTCCATTTATAAAGGGCATTGGAAGCTAAGTAGATATAGACAATTATAAGAAGATGTTAAATTGTTTTCTCACTATAAAAACCAATTAGTTTTTGTTATTTTTTATTAGAACCCCAATTTCTATATATATTTAAATATAAGATATCTAGTGTCATTTCTATTTCACTTAAATGTTTATGGACATAAAATACTAAAATGAAATAAAGTCTTGTATCTAGACCATAAAATGCTAAAATGAAATAAAGTCTGGATGAAACAATATATAAAGTCCATGACAATAGAATCCATGTTCAAAATATAAAGTCCATGAAACAATATATATAAAGTCCATGAGAAATAGTATATATGTAGTCCATGAAATAGTCAAATTATATAGCCCATGAAATAACCTAACTCATATTGTCTCTGTAATCAAGAGACCTCTTCACACCATGCGAACTGCTCAGATGACTTGAATCACTTTGTAGAAGAGAAAGATTTAGATGAAATCAAATGTAAGATGATTAAAAAATGATTTAATGACAATTTAATTTAAATAATTTATCGTAACATTTTAAAATTACCGTGTGAGGCTGAGAGGCATGCTCTGGTGCACCTGGACCTGTCTCTACATGCTTTGAATCAATCTTCATGTACAAGAGAAAGAAAGTTGAAATTAGATGTAAGACGATTTTAAAAATGATTTAATTCAATTTAATTTATAATTTATCATATTTAAATTATTATACCGTAAGAGGTTGTTGTGCATCCTCTATTCCAGGACATGTCTCTACAGGCTTAGCTACATGACATGTCTCAAGCTATAAAAGAAAAAAGAATTTTTAACATATGTCAACATATATATTCTATTGAAATTTACTTTAAGTTCACAATTTATATTTTAATTGACTTTAAATATAATTTAAATTTTAAATTATACCGTATCAGGCTACCCATCTCCTCTATCCTCTTGCTTTGCATGTGTTGTAGGTGGAATGGCATGAATAGGATGAAATGTGTCACTGACAAGCTCCTATAAGGTCATTTATAACTTAGCACATGTGTACAAATTAGGTTAAAACACTTATTGCACGTAGACATAGATACATTTTTCAACAACCTAAAATGCAGTCAACTCCTGATATAAACTTGGATCATCCAACTGTGCTGCAATGCCCATCCTCATTGTTGTGTCAACCTACATAGACATATTTTTTTAATATATATTAAATAGTACATGCACGTTTTCAGATATAGTGAATTCAAAATAGAAATATCTAAGTATATATATAGTTTTTTAAAACAATATACATACAAAAGGGTCATGTGAGATGCCCAATGATGGAGGAGCACTTGAGACACCCTCAAATGGAGGATTCAATGTGGAAGATCCCTGAACCAACATAAATATTTAATGTACATGTTCAAGACTGAATTACAAATTAAAATCAAGTAAGTAAAATTATTTAAAATATAAATCATTCAAAATACCCCAAATGGGTGCCTGAGATGAACAGGTGTCGATGAAAAATTAAATCAATCAATGGTCCCTGTTGCCATCATCTACACCAAACAATTCGATTGTTAAAATATTACAATTTAATTGATCTCTATATGTTCATTAAAAACATGTGCTTAAAATTGTTATAAATTCAACATGTGTGTAACTTATATATATACCTATATTGAATGATTAGTGGGATGATCCTCAGCAAATAGATAATCAACAAATGATTCACCCATATTATCAGATGCTGCATGTGTAACTGAAGTGGGTGCAACTGCCTGATAAGGTCCATAACACAATTGATTGTAACTCGTACATGTATGAGGCATCGACACATGTGGAGTGGTACTAGGACCACTTCCACCATCAGCTCCTCCATGGTAACCCGAGCTACCATCATAGAAGTTTGCTCATCTAGGCTACCTGAGAGTGCACTCAATGTGCCTAGTGTGGATACCACTGCACAATGCTGGAAGGGCACATGAATGCCAGAAGTAGGAGGGTCAATAAGAGGTTGAACAGGCATGGGTCATTGGGGATCAACCCATGCCCCCAACCTATGTTGTGGCATGCTACCACCAACACCCTGGAATGATCTAAAATCAAAATAGTTGGGTTTCTGATTCATAACAAACTCTACATATAATTTTCTCAAAAAATATAAAGGAACCTCACAATTAGCATGAGGTGGATAATCAAACACCATCCACCATCTGTCCCAAAAATTGGTAGGCATTCCTTCATGTCTACACCACCTGATTGATATTCTTTTCTTATTTGCAGGAATAGGTTCATTTGTGATGGGGTGTCTAAAATATTGCACTAAATGACCTTTTGTGATTTTAAGATCCAAAATATCCTTATAGGAGAGGCCATCATCATAAAATTGGTGCCTCTCCTCTCTCCATTTCTGGAATCCATCGAAGTCTGAGTCAATAGACCTCACAGAATCTACAATGTTTTGCATCAAAGTTGCAAAATGTACCACGTGAGGTGGCATGAATTATTCACTGCGAATGGAATTCAAATTTTCTTGTATGGAATCCACATTTTCAGTAATTATGGCTCGCAAGTGAGTTTGGTCAGTTCTAGGCGGGGGTCCAAGTGGGATGCCTGGAGGTGGGGGTGGAGGTGGGGCATTTGGATGTGGGGGTGGGGGTGGAGATGGTCCCTGTTCATCTTGTGCATTGAGGAAGTCCTCAGCATCAAAGTGAATATCATCCATGATGATATATATAAAAACTATGAACCTGCATATATACATATAAACATACAAATTTGAGTAAAAAATTAATTTTCAAGAATCTATATATATATTTATAAATTATAAATAAACATATACATGTTGAAAAATTATATATTATAAATAAACTAGATAAATTATACATGTTTCAAGAAATTACATTTGAAATATTTAAATTAAACGTACATCTATACATGCGCATACAAATTTCAAAATGTAAGAGCTATTATAGTGAACTATGTAATTTTCAAATTGAAGTTGGGATTTTAATTCAAGACCTAAATTTTGATTCTTAAAAACTATTTAGATGAGGATCTAGATGAAGTTGTAGGTATGAAGTTTTAGACAAATGATTTTAGGTGTGTATATATTGACGGTTTGAGTCCAGTTGAGGGTGTACATAGTATTCATATTTTGAAAGGAGTTTTGGAGTCTATGCCATATGTTTAGTCTTATAGTTAATAACTCCTAATGTGGTCCTAGTTTCCATTTTCCCATTTGATGACCTTCAAGATTATTTCATTGTATACCTTCATGTATAAAGTCTAAAATGTGGTCACAATGTATTATAAAGGCTTTGGGAGAGATTATTATTTTTTTACCATTGTCTAAGTCTGTAGCAAGTCAAAGATACAGATTATATTACCAGTGCTAAAATAAATTTGAAAGGGTACATGGATCATGAGTACTTGTAGTGAGGGAGACAAGAAAGATCAATTTAAGACTATACAGACAATCATGTTAGGTTCAATCAAATACTAGGACAATCATGGGCATAAAAGGGTATCTTTGTTTCAAGACTATCTGGAGGTTTGTACAAAAGATTTGCATACATATATTATCAAGGTCATGTTATGCTTATGAGTTATCCTCTCATTCATCTTGTCACAACCAGGTCTCAATAGGATTGTCCTATAATTGATTTTGTTATCTATGACTATCATTATGGTGTTTGATCATAGGGTGTTTGGTATCAAGGTTAAAAATCAATATGAAGGACTGTCATATCAAAAGATGCCTCTTAAGGACTCAGAGAGATATCATTAGCCAAGCATTGTATTGTCACAATAGTTAGAGTATAGCAGTAGGGCTATTAGGACTACCATAATGAATTTGTTGTCAAGTTTTGTCATCATATGTTAGGTCCAAGGTTTCAATTTTGTTAATTTTTCTATGGAGTTGGCTATTGGTTTGATGTTAAGTACTCATTCTAGAAGATCCAACATTTCCTATGGCAAATCTAGAAATAGTTTGTAATGGTTTTGGATGAATTTCTCTAACTTTATGACTATCAATAAGCTTGGTCAACAAATACAAGTCATGCTTGCATTGGTTTGAACATTGGATCAATCATGAATTCATAAGTTGGATATGTGAAGATTTGACTGAATCAAAACTCATTTGTAAGCATCCATTTCTTAGAGTGTGGTTTTAGAATTGAATGTCATGATCCTAATCTAAATGGAGTTCTGAGAGACAAGGATTTGATTTCCTAGAGGGCAATCCATCAAACCCTAACTAAGTGGGTTTCATTATACATACCAAGAAAACCATAAGAAGATTATCAATTACGCACCATGTACAGTACTAGGTTTCTTGATCGGTCCTATTTCAACCATGATATGATAGGAACAATTGTGTTGATCCTTACCATTTGATAGGAAAGAGGAAATCATCATCTAAGCATCAACTTTAGTATCTTGTATAATGTTGTCATGACCATTAAGAACTGTTAATTGTTATTAAATTCCTAGATTGTTATGGACCTTTAAGATAACCTTAAACTAATAATAGACTTGTCATGAGGAGTTCAATTGGGTTGTTACATCATGATTTCTCTAGGATTAGTCATTGATCATAAGATTGTCATCTTCCCTTGTTATCAAAAGTCCATCAAGGAAACATGTGAAGACTGTCACATTCACATGATGAACTACAAAGGGACAATGAAATTGTTGTTAAGATGTAAGACTCCTCTAGAGATTCAATTGCATTATCTTCATAATCAAAGAGACATAACCATGTGGTAATGATTAAATCTTCCACTTTTAAGATAGCTAATGAGGTAAGAAGGTTAGGATACTATCATAAGGTGGAAGACAGTCATGAATGAAATTTAATGAGAAATCACATAGACTATTGATCACTATGATTGTCCCAAACCTTAAGAACAATTTAAAACTCTATTTTACTATTAATATATCAATGAAGGGTGAATGTTCATATGCATCTATGCTATCATGATGTCATAGAAACAAATGGACTATCATACCACCCTAGAATCATAATGAACATCTGCAAGACTATAACTAGACTTGGAAAACTACCTTGAGGTGGATCTCTTATGCATGGCAACATGATGAAATCCTTAATTTGGTGAAGTTGCCTATGGAAACCAAATTTGATAATGGAGATAGGATTGACTACTAGTTGCCTAGGACTAGTCTAAGTATTCAAAGATGAATATATTCTAATGATTTACATGATTTAAAAAATGAAGAACTTGATGATTTGTTTAACTTGTGATTGTAGTGATGATCTAGCTAGAGAAAGATATTAGTTGATGGAATGGAGATATGTTGTTGTTCCATCCATGGAAACATCATGATTTTGAGCTGTACAGGTACACATTTGAAGCAAAAAATGATAAAGAATGAAGGTCCAAAGAGGTCTTAAAGCTGAAATGAGATGGAATTTTCTATTAGATACCTAATTTGCATCCTTAGACATTATTGCTACAACATTTCAAGAGCCTTTATTTTTTGATTTAGATTTGGGAAACCATGGAGATGGATTGATTAACGTTTGATTATGAAGGAAGTGATAAAGGTTTGATTATGGTTTGCTGTAATTTTTTTACATGGCAGTTATCTATTCAATAATGCCTTTAAAATACAATGACATACATTAGTATAAGTAAATTTTATAAAAACCAAATATATATATCATCCCAATGCTATATAAATTTTGACAGTTTGTTCAAAATCTCTCCTTTCATATGATACAGTTGATGGTGATAAGTTGTCATTGATGTCAAAAAGATGTTGGTATTGACAAGAGTTGTTCATGTCATCAGGATCAGTGGTTGTTAAGAGATGTCATCATCAGGATATCTTCATATTTGTCTTAGAATGGTTTCTCATGTTCTAACTTGATCACCATGTTTATGAATGGTTCATACTTGTTTGTGTTAGGTCGTGTTATGTAGATCTCATGCAGTGGTGTTTGAAGAAGTTGGTTAAGTAATGGTGTGTACAGTTGCTTGAAAAGGTTTCATCAAGACTTTATTGGTTAAGTAAAAGGTTTTATTGTGCTTCAGTGACTTCAATCTTCAGAGGATACTGTGTAATTGTAAGGTTGCTTCATGGTGATGTTGAAGGTGTATGTCTTCACAAGAGTATAGAGATATTTGGTCTTGTGTAAAGTCTTGAAGAAATTTGTCATATATGCACTTTATATCTTAAAATTCAGTTAACCTGCTAGAGCAAGTCAAATCACTTAAAGTGATCTTGTAGAGGGTTCTTTTCTCATATATGCCACTTGCCCCTTCATATAAATTAGAAAGTTTAAGACAAAATTGTTTAAGACAAAATTACCGTTTTGATGCCTTTACTCATTTATGAGTATCCAATATATTTTTGGTTTGAAAATCATTAAGTTTCGAATGGAAAGTTTTTTTTAAAAGAGAACGTGATAAGGGAATGTGAAAAATAGTCTTGAAAATTTTTTCTTGAATAAATGGCTTTATTCAAAATTTTAGAAACTTTTCATCTCCTTTTTATTAGCCTTCTAAAAGGCATCTTTCTATGAGATTTTTAAGGAGATTATTCTAAAAACCTTCTAAAAGAAATTTCTTCCTCATGGTAAGTGAAGATTTTATGCCCTTTTTACAAGGAGTTTATGATTTTTTTAAAAGGCATAAAATGTGGAATTTTTTAAAAAAAGCATTTTTATAAAGAGAAGGATTTTTTTTGTGTCTTCTTGAAGAAGATTTTTGAAAAAGAATGAGTTGGAGGAGATTTTTTTTCAGATTGATTTATTCTTTGAAGATTATTTTTTTTGGTGAAGATTTTTATAGAGGATGAAGATATTATTATTGAAGATTGATTTTCTTGAGAAGATAAAGAGTTTGATTGTAGGAATATGTAGAGAAGAATTTGAGGAGATTTTATAAGGCAAATATTTTGGCACAAAAAGATTTTTTTTGTGGAAAGAAATTGTGAGAAGATTAAAATATTTTTGGAGAAATGTTTTGTTTTCTTTGCAGGTGAAAGATCATAAGCAGAGAGATTTTTGGCAGAGATATTTGTAGAGAAGGAGAATTAATTTTTTTTGGAAGATGAAAATGAGGACAGGGATTTTATTACAGGGGCAAATTCAAAATATATTATGGAAGATATTAATTTTGTTTGAGAGAGAAAAATGAATTTTCATAACATTGAATAAGATTTTCTTCTTGCAGATGAATTGTTTTTGCAGTTTATAAAGAATACAGAATGGAGATCTATTTGATGCAATCAGATATTATTTTCTTTCAGAGAAGATGAAAGGTTTTGATAAGAGAATAATGAAAATATGTTTTGAAGGTGAAAGGACATTAAATTTGTATACAATGGTTTTTAGGTGCATTGATGCAAATATATAAACAGACATTGATGAAACATAAAAAAATGCAGTGTTGTTGAGTGGATCAGGATACAGGATTAATTTTGAATATCTGACTTTATGATTTGGGTTGATGAAAAGAATGGCCATTTGGTAGACACATGAGAGAGAAGAAATGTTTTGTATTGAAATAGAGAAACCCTCTGAATTCTTGTTTTCAACTTGCTCTGTATTAGGGGTTGGTGCTCCTTGAAGCTGGTGCTTCTAAACATTGTTGCCAGTGAGGCACACAGTATGCCAGTGAGGCTTGTAGGTCAGTGCGATCTCTCAATTATTAGTGAGACATAATATTCAGCCAGTGAGGCTTTGTAAGAAGTTTTTAAAGTTAAGCCAATGAGGCACTTCATGAGTAGGTTTTCTACCCCGAGAGGGTTTTCCACTCCAGAAATTTATGTGTTATAATTTGTCTCTATGTGTGCATATTTGTGTTTTGTTGATAAGTTTTTGGTTCACATATTTCACTATCAGTCTTGTGCATATGAGCTCAATAGATCATTAATGTCTTTCTTTCTACTTGTCTTGTAAAGTTTGCAAAAAGTCAAGAATTTACACAACACTGATTCACCCCCCCTCTCAGTGTTGTCATTGACTCCTACAACAGTCGTTTCAAAATTTCAATTGTATTTTACAGCTAAAATGTCTAAATACAACTATTCAACTCTCAAATTGAAATCAAATTTTTACAGTTTGTTCAAAATCTCTCCTTTCATATGATCCAATATTTTCAAAATTTCAATTGTATTTTATAGCTAAAATGCCTAAATACAGCTATTCAATTCTCAAATTTAAACAAAATTTTGACAGTTTGTTCAAAATCTATCCTTTTATATGATACAGTCTTTCAAAATTTCAATTGTATTTTACAACTAAAATGTCTACATACAGCTATTCAACTCATAATTTCAAACCCTAATAACAGTCTAGGTTTTAGATTTTGATTGTATTTTACACTAAAAAAGAAAGAAAACACATAAAAAATGCATCACAGATGATTGAGAAATTGAAAAAGTGGAAAAATCCACTTACCTGAGCTTTTGATGGCGGGAAATGCTCTCCTTGCACTTGGGATCCCGTTCTGTTTGTCATCTGTCACTGGGGAAAACGGGGTTGTAGGATTTAAAAAAAAAATTAATACTTTCACAAAATAGGATCCCATTTTTTGGTTCTAGGTTCGGGATCCTGCTAAGAAATGGGATCCCGTTCTAGATTTTAGGCTCAGGATCCCGATCTATAATGGGATCCCATTTTGAGTTACCCGATTTCAAATTTTTTTCTAACTCTGAAACTTCCACCTTAAGTCGATTCATCTTTGTGCATGCACCCTAAGGGTAAATTGATTAAGGTGGAAGATATGCAGAGTTTGACAAAAGAAAGACTTGTTGAAATGATTAATTCAATTGGAGGTTTTGATCTAATGATAGGTGGAAGCCCCTATAATAATTTAATAGGAAACAACATCTCTCTACATATGTTTCTCTCTCTTCTTTGTCTCTCTCTATCTCTCTACCTCTCTCCTTTTCTATTTCTATTTCTCTTTATCTCTCTTCATCTTCATCTCCATCTCCCTTCCCCCTTCTCTCTCGTACACTTCCTTTCTATGAGATCTCTAATCTCTAGATCTATCTTAGTATATATGGTTTCATGATTGTATGCATCATAATTCCATATCATGTCAATCTTACATGGTCTCATGCTTGTTTGAGTAATGGGTGTTGTAGACACTTAAAAATGTCCCGAGTCTGCGAGTAACATTTTTACACTAATTATTCCCTAATGTCACATCCTTCTATTAATTAAATAATTTTTGAATTATTTAATTAATTCACTTTTTCTATTTTCTAATCTATAATTAAACAAATTTTTATTTATTTAATTATTCATCTCTATTTTAACTCTTTTCCTCTATAATTAAATAATTATTTTTATTTATTTAATTATTCATTATCTATTTCCTCTATACATTATTAAATAATGGTTTTTAATTATTTAATAATTTTCCATTTCCTCCACCATCCAATTTAAATAAATAAAATATTTATTTAAATTAGCCCTCACCTTTATCCTTATCTTCACACATGTCCCTCTCTCATTAAATCATTTGTCACACTATTGTCACACTACCACCTTCATTTAAAAAGGTTGTAGCACTACTTCCTTTTATTAAAAGAAGGATCCAAAATTAAATCATCTCTCAATCTCATCCATTGATCATTATACATTCACCTTTCAATCCTCATCCTTCATTCAAATCCAAGTCCCGTCTATAAAAGCAAGCTTTCATCTTCATTTCAAGGTTAACCACAACCATAATCTTTGAGATTTTACTATCATACACCCATATTGAGCTTATCATATATCTTGCATGCTACAAATCTGAGAGTAAACAAAGCAAATTTGAGAAGAGCAATGGAGGAGAACCAACTTTGGCATAGGAATTTGCTATTATGGCATTTATCATTTGATCTTTATTATCTTGTGCTTCATTGTTAGATTAGGGCTTTGTGGCTTGGATTTAGATAGTTTTGTGGTTCCTATTGATGATTCATGTATTTACCCTGATTTTCCCTGATCTACATCTGGTGAACCTAACTTGATTGATTTGATTAACCTTTTTCTCTTTGATTTCTAGTTGCAGTTTGTCTTGGCAATATGACTGGGGCAACTAAGTTCCTTGTGTGTGATTGGGATTCCATTTGGCATAATCAAAATATCCTATGCAAGTGAAAGGTAATCTAACACTTTCTTGTACTAGGACTAACATGCTTCATGGTTATTTCCTCACATATTCAGACAACGTTCTATGGTTCCTAGTCTACGTCAGACATTCCTTGTCTATCATCTGCTTGTTTCGCAAGGGATCACATTTTGCACCTTGGTCTATATCATGCCATGGTGTTCATCATCCATTGCCATAATAAAATCTCTATGATGATAATTATGCAATGAAATTAAAGCTTAAAATCTATCAAGCAAGATCTCATTCCATTTCTCTTGCCCAATCATTCTTCATTACTTGTTGACACCATCTCTTTCACATTAACATTTCTTCCGTCCATCCCTGGAGTCATCTTGATGGTGTGCTATGACACACACAAAAAATAAATGCATTAGTTTCATCATCTTGCATGCATAATCATGTTAGAATATCATATAGGCATCATCATATACATATTAAGTCATCCATATTGCATAAGAAAATACAAAAACATAGATAGCATCACATCATATAGAATCATCATCTACATAAGCATCATATAAACATAACATTAACATCCATAGGTCATATGCATCCACCCATACATCATAACATATGTAAGCATAAACCATATATCATAAATCCATAATGCACATTATGTAGAAAGCATCGCATAACCATAGAATGCATCTCATAAAATCACATAACATAGATCCATCACATAACAGGCATATAGAACATAACACATGATATAGTCGGCGCCAAAAATGATGCATATCATATATATCAAAAAAATGTGTCATAGTACAATATCAAGACGTCTGTAAAAAATGGAGCTCGCAGGCTTGATAAAAAATACATAAAGTCTACAAATAGGACTACCCTGTACTATCTCTCTCTCTCGAGGATGTCTGTCCTAAAGGGGATGCCCTGCGTGCTAACCCAGATGGCCTATCATATGGAGTCGACCTCCTATGTTGCGAAACCCTACCACTGCTCTGTGATCTCCGCAAGTGGGTCTTGCTCTAACTCTGGCTCTGAAAGTTAGGTGCCCTCTAATTTGTTAGTACAACACCCTCATATAAATCTCAGTAGTACTGACTCTCCTTGTTGGCTTGATACAACGTTTGTGCTACGTCTGCCATGGGACCACTGATATTAGCCATGAAATTGATAGACCTCTGCTCAACTCTCTATGCCGTAATGATGGCCAGATCCTACTCTGCCCTAAGCTATGAAATCTATCCCTGTAGCACTGGCACCTGATCCACCTGGGCTTGTAACACCTGCACCTATGCCTGTAAGGCCTGAATCTGAGCCTAGGGATCCTATCCCCTATCCTCTGCATCCTCCTCTAGGACCTCCAAAATGGTCTCCCTAATGGGAACATCTTGTAACCCCTCCTCGATCACCTCCTCTCAAGCCCTCTCCTCTGCATCCATCTCCTCATCCTCCTCATCCACTCTAAACTCACCCATCGCCACATCTCCCTCCACATCCTCCACCTCCTCGACCCTAATCTCCTCTATCTCCACCTACATCTGTCTAACTCCAACATCACCCTCCTCTCAGATAGGGGATAGTATTGGTCCACCCATGCCTCTACCACCTCTCCCTCTACTCCTATCATCTCTCTCGCCATCCCCTCATCTGCCCCCACCATCACTGCCATCATCATCATCTCCTCACCCACTGTCTTGGTCTCCATCTCTCCCTCACCCTCTCCCTTGTAATCTACCACGAGGACCTCTCCTGAGCCTCTCCATAGGGGCAGGTGTATCTAGATCTAGGAACGACATAGGTCTATGCTGAGCCCACCAAGCATCATACTCGGGTGTAGTACCCGCATCTGCTATATCTTCCACTGCACCCCACTGAATAGGCTACAACCCCACAATCTCCTATAAGGCTACCTGTACATTGATAACTGGCCCCCAATGAGGAACCTCCCTAGTTGATTGAGAAAACTCTACTATTTTCACAAGCACATCCTGTCTCTCCCTGAATTGATGGACTTGCTTAAGAAGATGCCTCTCAATAATATGATGTGTTTGAATTATCTGACCAATCAAATATCTAGTCTGACAACAGTATGGCAAGGGCTTTGCATCCTCTCCTTAGGCTCTGTACTCCCTATACGGTCTCCATGTGAAGCCATCCAAATGATCAATCCCATGCCTCTAGTAACTAACATCACCAATCTGAGCCTATATCATTGCCCCTCCATAAATGTACACATATGGTAGCTCTGCAGCTAGATCCCTATCTACTAGTGGCCTGAACACATGTATATGCTCCCAGGCCCAAACCATAAGCAATGTCATCCCGCAGCTAATAGAATGGCCATCTTTATAAGCTACATCATGCAACTGAAAATATAGCATCACAAGTAGGCATGGTCCCCAAGCATACACTATCACCTGCTCCATCATACCCTCCAGCATCTCACCCCATCCTCTAGGAAATCCATGTCCTCATCGATCAGTTCACAACACCCCCGATAACTGTGCAAACTACTACAACCAATATATCATATCTATCAGCCAGTGTATCCCACCGAATCTCATAGTCCTCCACACCTAGATGTACTAGGTCATTTGTCTCAAAACATCATCGTATGGATGCTAATTCCTACTCTGGGTCAGACATCACTCGTTCCCCATGAATAGGAAGCCTCAATATCAGTCATACATCCTCCAACATCACAGTAACCTCCCTAGTTGGTAGATGAAACGAGCTCGTCTCTGAGTGCCATCTCTCCATAAGTGCTATCAGTAATCCTTTGTTAGCCCTCACTATGGGCATGAATGTCACATGGTACATTCCTAATGCGTGCAATGTATCCCTCTCCTCCATGCTCAAATGATCAAGCAATCTGAAATAGGATGATCGGCTCTCTCATGTATAAATAAGAGGAAATCTAACCTGCACTTGCAAACAACTTGTCATCTCAGTCAAGACACCTAAACTAACCTATTGAACTCTTTGCCTATCACAAATTTAGTCAAAAACATAAGCAAATTCCACCATCTACCAATTGCATCGAATTGTCTATCAAATGCGTTGCATTTTCACACTTGCGTCACACAATTCATCACATGCATCGTAGAATCACACATGCATCGCATTGTTGCTCAAATGCATCACACTTAATAGTTGTGCACAGTCTATGACAATTGTGTCACCTGAGCACATGCACACGACTCTGAATTATAATTGTGTCGCATAATTGTAATTGCAGTGCAAAATCCCACAATTGCGGTGAACACGATGACAGTTGTAGTACAGAAAACTGCATCGCATTTGTTTGCCCTTCTTTGTGCCCTAAATCTAGCAAAAAATTGACAAAATCACAACGAAAGGTTTGATCACATACTGTTGCGCCTAAGCCTACTGGTCGTCCATGGGTCCTGACTCGATATCCTCGGTGATGAGAAACTGGAATAGGCACCATCTCTACAACTCCTCCACAACAGACTCTTAGCTCAGAGCTCTAGAATTCTAAAGACAAAGTGCACAAATGACCTATTTTCACTCCCCTAGGGCTTATTTATAACTCTTTTTGACCTAAGAGGGCCCCCTATCTTCATATTTGGCTACATCAACTTCCATTTTTACATGCCAATATCCTATAAAGACTAGTTTTTAATCGCCAACGCATTCATGCCTATCGAATACACTTATCGGTAAATTTCCCAAAATTTTTGGAATTTTTTGAAAATTTGTTAAATTTCCCCAGGGGGCAGCATGCTATCCCGCTTTATCCAGGGCACACTCGGGTACGTCCTGAGCTAATTTTTTCTATTTATTCTTTGACACAACATTCAAATTCACATTGTATTAAAGAGGGGCAAAATGTAGACACTTAAAAATATCCTGAGTCTGTGAGTAACATTTTTACACTAATTATTCCCTAATGACATTCTTCTATTAATTAAATAATTTTTGAATTATTTAATTAATTCACTTTTTCTATTTTCTAATCTATAATTAAATAAATTCTTATTTATTTAATTATTCATCTCTATTTCCCCTCTTTTCTTCTAAAAATAAATAATTATTTTTAATTATTTAATTTTTCATTATCTATTTCCTCTATACATTATTAAATAATGGTTTTCAGTTATTTAATAATTTTTCATTTCCTTCACCATCCAATTTAAATAAATAAAATATTTATTTAAATTAGCCCTCACTTTTATCCTTATCTTCACACATGTCCCTCTCTCATTAAATCATTTGTCACACTATTGTCACACTACCACCTTCATTTAAAAAGATTGTAGCACAACTACCTTTTATTAAAAGAAGGATCCAAAATTAAATCATCTCTCAATCTCATCCATTGATCATTATACATTCACCTTTCAATCCTCACCCTTCATTCAAATCCAAGTCCTCTATAAAAGCAAGCCTTCATCTTCATTTCAAGGTTAACCACAACCATAATCTTTGACATTTTGTTATCATACACCCACATTGAGCTTATCATATATCTTGCATGCTACAAATCTGAGGGCAAACAAAGTAAAATTGAGAAGAGCAATGGAGGAGAATCAACTTTGGCATAGGAATTTAGATATTATGACTTTTATCATTTGATCTCTATTGTCATCTTGTGCTTCATTGTTGGATTAAGGCTTTGTGGCTTGAATTTAGATAGTTTTGTGGTTGCTATTGATGATTCATGCATTTACCTTGATTTTCCCTGATCTACATGTGTCAACTTGGTCACAACTTTATTATTGGATTATATGTATCATGTTTCCATTTTACACCCAACTTTTACAATGATTCATTCTTACATGTGTTGTGGGAGATGTCTTAGTCAAAACTCCATAATTTCCTCATGCATTATGATTCCTTTTCATACCTCATGCCATGCATGCAATTGCATAGTGGTTTCACTAATTTTCTTTACATTTTTGTGAAGCCAAATTCTCCAAACCCTTCCAAAGAATTTTCCCTAGGGTTTGACCTTTTTCCCATCTCTAATTTTTGTAAGTTTTCATATTATCTTTAAATTAGATATAAAAATTGTAGGTCATCTTTCCTTTATCCATAGTGATTTGACCTAGCTATTGATTTTTTACTATGGATTTCTGCCAACCCTTATCCTTAGCTTATATTAAAACATGCCTTTAGGGTTCCAATGTATTTTACAAATTTTTACCTCAAATCCGTTGATCCTTGTTGACATCATGTTCATTTACCATAAGGATGAAAATACATGGATGCAATATTTCATTGTGTATATGACTTTTCATCTTTCATGAAGCTTGTTATTGCCTTCCTGTAATGCCCTCGCTTTTTACCTGTGACAGATGTTATTTTCATGTTTCCTTTGACAGTTCTGGTCTAGATGATAGTCCTGTAGCGCATGTTTATAGTTTCGAGATGTTTGGACTATTATGTTATGGTTTATGATCTCCTTGAGCTTGATGGACTCTTTGACATTATGCTAGCTGATTATGGATCTATGTTAGGATGATGCTTGTTTACTTGTACTTTGTGCTTTCACAGTTGATGGACTCTTTGCCATTATGCTAGCTGATTATGGATCTATGTTAGGATGATGCTTGTTTACTTGTACTTTGTGATTTCACAGTTGATGGACATGATTATGGATTGATGTTACTTTTAGTTTTATATGTTGTTTCATCATGATTATGATGTATGACTAGCATTAGTTATTTAATGATGTGTTACTTGAACGGAACAGTGTTACATGGTTATATATGTATATATGCACAACCTTGTTCGTTGCAGGATGCAGGTACCGGGCATCGACTCCACCTGAATCACCAGGTCTGAGCATGCCCTAGCCAATGGAATCGTGGATTGGAGTCAACATGAGGTTCCCCTAACTAGTCAACATCCTTGAGGAGGATGAGCTTTCAGTGTTGTACCCTGTTGTCACCATCAGTGGACCATTGTCATCATTTGTCATTATGTCCTGTGGCTTCACTTTGGTCAGGTATCACCTTGTAAATTAGGGTATATCCAATTTGAGTGTCAATCCATGCATGATTAATATTTTATTTAAATAAGGTTAAATTAAAGCTTAAATTAAATAAAAATTGCTAGGGGATTATGTGTGTGGTTTATTAATTATAAATAATTTAATTATTGATAATTGGTAAATAAATAAATTAAACTAGATAAATGATTTAGCAAAATATTAAATTTACTTAATTGTAGTGGATTAAATTAAACAGAAAATAAAATGCTTATGTGAAGGGAATAAACATCTCTAATGGTGATAAAATAATCTAAACTAAGTAATTATGGGATAAATATGATTTACAGATATTTTAACGAAAATGGTATTGTTAAGGGTAAAATGACTATGCCTCGGAGGAAGAGAAATTAAATTTGGTCAAGAATTAATAAAATTTCTTCTCTATGGATAAAAATAATTATTATCCGGTGACCTTTGGGTTTATTTTGCCATCTCTAATACTATTGTTATCACTATGAATATTCAGGTACATTATTAAATTTAATCTCGCTAACATGTTTTTTTTTTCTTGGTTTAAATATTAGGGTTGTCATATTTGGGGATTCACAAATGTATTTCAGGTGCCGTCATATGTAAAATTAAGGATTGAGGATTCTCGAATACAGTTAATTTTTGCATCCACAAGAGAGTGGATTGTGGGACGAAGGAAGGAATGTCCCTGCATTTACTCGAGGAGTCCATTCCGGGTTTTGAGAAAGTGGGATGTCAGAATGTTCTCGGCATTTATCCGGGGAGCTGAGTCCTAGTTGAGGGAGTTTTCGGGAAGAGAAGGAAGGAGGGGCTTGCAGAGGAAAGGAGACTTTGGGGAAAAGCTTAACAAACTATAGGTATGGTTCTGTGTATGTTTTATGCCCTTTTTTGCCTATGAAAATTAATAGAAATTAGTTTAATTGTGTCCTCCATAGATGGGATCTAATCAGGTTTTTGGTGATAAATAGCTTAAGTCAGATGTGAAACTCTCATGGTATCCATCGTATCTTGCCTTGGAAACCTGTCACAAATTTCCCTTTTGCTTGAGATTCAATGGAATACGATTGTTGTCATTCCCCACATTTATGCATTCTGCACAGTTCCACCGAATTGACCTTCTTGCACTTAAATCTCAAAAGATCTTTCCTCTATTCTCTGTGATGTCAACCCACTGAGCTTCGGCCCATGCAGATCTCTATCTTTTCTACAGCCTCTTTAACCACTTACTTCCTCTTCACAAGGCTCTATCTTTGTTTATTCATAGACTATTCCCTGTAGATAATACAAGGCGCACTTTAAGTTGTTGAAGCTTCCTCACTGCAACCTACGTGAACCCACTGTGGTCTGCGTGATAATTAAGGGGTGTAATGCAATAATTGTTAGAGTAATCAGGTTTGTTACCCAACTCCAGATTCCCCATTTTGGCACAGGAGGGACACTAGCAGACTGACAGCTCTTTCTCATGCCAAACACAAATGCTTAAAAGTTTTAGTCTCTATTAAAACCCTATGGTGTATATCTACAATCACCGTCACCATGAAAATGCAGCGTGACAACCATCATAAATTTAATAGGTATGCACCGTCAATTCTGGTGTCAACTATACGCGCATCTAAGAAGTAAGGTAAGGCTTGTATCGCAGCTAGTACTGTGCTGCTGTCCAGCGCTCCATTTAGTAGGTTATACTCACCACACGCGATACCTCTAAGCACCAGCTATTGCAACCATTTTTGTGTGTTTTGGAGCTTAGACCTTCCTCAGCGTAGCAGCGAAATGAAATGAAGGTAATCACGTCCATGAGACCTGACTCTGCCGGCCCACACCGGTTAAAAGTTACACAGCTAGACACGAATTTGGAGTAAAACTTCCCCTAGATGTTTCATTGTTCTTTTTGTGAAATTTAATGCGTTCGAATGGGTGTGCCATTGCACCTCAAAGTTCTGATTTGGAGTTTGAATCGTCTGTCCAATGGGACGAGTCTTCTGTTGCGAGAACAAGATGATTTTTCACCCTTAGGTTTGTATCCCCTAGGTTTGGGTCTCCTTATTACTCTCTACAGATTTGCAGACTTGGCCTAGCCTTCAACGCCAATATCCCAGTCAGATTTTCTGCCAACACTCAACCTTATGTTCTATAAACAACTCCTTTGTCTTGTTACACACAGCGTTATTACCCTATCCCCATGACAAAAATAGGAAACTGCAAACACAGTCACAAACAACTGAGCCAATTCAAACCCTGCATTGTCTTGAGAAGTTAACTCGCGTGTACTATTGGGGTCGCCTTCCCACCACAGCCATCTCCCCATTTCTTTTGTTTTGCTTGAGCGAACTCAATATATAGTTCATGTATGCGAATAGGTGCCAAGCCATGGATTCTCTCCCATCCCTAGTCCAGGGGAAAGGCCACTGGTTTCTATTGTGATCACCCACAGCAAGCTACTGATCCTCTCATAGTATGCGTAGCTGCTATGAGCTAAGTGGACTTGAAAGGGTCAACCTTCCATCTTTACTTCGCCACCTTACACACGCGTCCATCAGAGCATTTCCACTATGATATCTGACAGATGCTGAGCGTTAGGATAATCACTTGCATCCTGCATCCTTCTTGAAAGTTCTTGAGCCGTCACCAATGCTGTGCGTAGCTTGCACCTCCCCACCCAATACGCTGTTGATTAGAGGATGCCAACGACACTCTAGGGTTAGGTTGGTTGCCACGGTTTTTCCCACGAATAGGATTCACTTAGAAAGTTCTTACCTTTAGGGTTATCCTTCATAAGTAAATTGCCGTGTTTTGAGTAGTTTCTTCTATTAGCTTTCCCCAGATTTAAATCAATGTTCTTTTTGCAAACTTAATGCTTATTTTCATTTCTACTTTGAGTTTAATCACTATTCGATCTGTAGTTTAAATTAAATGTAGGATGAACTTTATAATTATTTGCATGACGCAATGAAATTAAATTTCGTGACTACGGGATTAAATTATGAGATTTCTTTTTGATAAGAATCATAATGCAATAATATTATTTTTTTATAATGTTAGAATGAGGTGGTTAATTAACTACAGTAAGAATGTAAATAAGATGTAACGTTAATTAATTTACGGTCTGTGGAATTTTAACATAATTATTGTTGTCACCGTTATCATTATTATTACTATTAATAATAATAATATTATTATTGTTTAATATCATTATTACTATTATTATTATTATTAATTGTATCACATGATTTAATTAAATCAAGCCTTCGGGATTGATATAAGCTATTAGCGAGAATATAAAATAAAAGAAATTTAAATGTATATCAGTTTGGGATAAGTGAATTCTCAATGTGTTGATCCGTATGAAATGAATGTTAAACTTTCTTTATAACCCTTTAATCAATCTGAGATTATATTACGGACAATAGAAGTTTATTTTAGTTACGTCAATGGTAATTGTAGCATGTGGATTAATTAAATGATTATCTTTAATACTTAGTTAAATATAATTCACTTTATTGTAAATCATAGGTTTATTCCTTGTAAGAATACGATCAAAATACAAGCTTAATCTTAATGATTGTTTTACCCATGTAACAACTTGATCAAGTACAAATTGCTATAGTGGAAGCAGTTGTATGAAGGCATAATTGGATCATAAGTATAATCGATTCTAGTAATATGTTGATTCAAACTGTGGGTCATAAAACCATTCTTATAGCCTTTGAATTGTGTATATTTCCGTGTGGCTAGTGTTCCAGAGGCTTAGCTTGAGATGTCTTGTATTCATGTGTTGTGTTGTTAGATGTCTCGAGATCATGATGTTATAAGAAGCCTGGTCGTCTCTAGTTATGTATGGATTAAATGGCAAATGAATGATAAATGCACTTCTTATGGTTGTATTATTATCCAACTGATTGTACTAGTCCTGTATCCAGTGTTGTGGTAAGACGTGGAACAGGATGACATAGAAATCTTAGAGTTGTAATGACTATGTGTTATCATGGGCAATGGTCTAGGAGTCCTGCCCTTATAATTATGTTATGGAGGGTTAATGCTAGTATTGTTATATATGGCTAGTTGTTATGCAAGATGGTCAATGCCTTGCATGGTTCCGTACCCTCGTCGTTGTGATGTCTTGCTATGCTTGTTGTGTAGGATTTCCTAGTTGTAGTTAAGGGAGTGGCTTCCAATGTGGGGGCCGGTGCCAAGGGGCTAGCTAGGGTAACCCACTGGGAGTTGGTAATTTAGTGATAACATAATAAAATACCTAGGGGATGGGTAGTTTTCACACTAACAGGATAATAAGATGTTTTGTTCCTCACCCATGCCTGTAGTGCTAGTTCAGACTAAGGATGAGGGGAGAAGGCTGGGATTGGCAGATTTACTTCCTTGTCAACACGAGAGGAAGGTTGATTCCCGCATGCGTCATTCTATGGGGCTGGTGTCTAGAGAGAGACTGCCAGGGTAACCATAGATGGGGGTCGGTGTCTAGAGAGAGACTGCCTGGGTAACCCATGTTAGGACCATGCGATGACACTCTCCTTACTACAACCTAGTAGTCCCTAGTTGTCCTCTTCCCAATTGTTAAGTGTTGCCTCTGGATGTACTGTTGTGTTGTTGAGATTGTGGCTTGTGATGTCGGAGTCGTGTGTCGCCTTATAGTCTACTGTCTACCTAACTGTATGTCGTAGTGGGGACCTCATGTTAACTCCTAGCTCGGGGGGTGGACCTTAGGGTTCCACATGGTCGGGTGGAAGAGCTTTATCCATTGGCCTTTTTCCTTGTCGTTACTTGTAAGTGAGAGGGGACCCTCTCCTGGTGTTTCAGACACCAGATCATGTACCTGTTTTGAAGACACTTATTGTGCTCATGTTCTAGCCGGTGTATCAATGGATTCAGATTGTTTGTATTCAAATGTAATCAGAATAGTAATGATGTAATTTACACAATGATATACTCATTTGTATAGACTTGGATTATGTGCATGTAATCATGATTATAGTTGAGTATCTAAATGATGTCATGTAATGGAGATGCATATGCGTAATCAATATTGTAATAGAGTTAGAATGTTTTGTCAATGTCATTTAGTTATGCATGTATACTATGTTGGTTAAATTGCTAGTAATGCAACCATGGGACCTTGGAAGACTAGTTGTTAGTTAATGATGTGTATTTAATTGCTAAACATTACCTTGTTATCTTATAGAAAAAAAAAATTATTTCGCTTTGCATAGCATAGATGTGTTGTTTTCCAAGGTTTTCATGGCGGGGCACTACACTTCCCTTCTATTTGAGATGGCTTTAATTTACCTGCCCATCAACTTCATATTGATTATCCCTCTCATGTATCACTAATATTAGTGATGATGGTGTTCTTAATGTCGGTTATAATCTGGTTAGCAATAAGCCTAATGTTGATGATTCTTCTTTTATATCTACTAATAGCAGTTATCCCTTAAGTACTTTCATTTCTTTTCATGCTATATCTATTGAGGAAAACTAAGATGCTCTTTCAAAAGGAAACAAACTGTTTTTTATAATAATAATAAATATAAAATTTGTCTCTTATAATATCTAAACATTGAGGGATTATAATTATAATAATATACAAAATAAAATTATAATAAAACTTTCTTCATAGTTATGATAAAATTAAAGCTTATTATTAGTAAGAAGATGTGTTACCATGGTTTCATGATTGTATGCATCATAATTCTATATATGGTTTTGAATAATAAATGTATTTAATTAAACTATATACAACTTTACAATATAATATTATATTGAAAAAATTACTAATTTACATTAATAAAAAAGAAAAACATAATAATAAATATAGTTTTAATATAGATTTTTTATATATGAAATACATAACACAATATGTTATAAAATGATATACTTATTTTGTATTATTTCAAGTCTATTTTTTTTGTGATTTCTTTTTATACAATATTATATATCATATAGAATATATTTTAATATTGTACATTTAAATTAAACATATTATATGTTTATTATTTATATTTAATTATAACTTAATACTATTTTCAAAATATTATTATATTATAAAAAAATATGTTTATATTAAATATTAAATATTAATTAAGTTATGTTTATTTTATATGTAATATATAATATCTATAATAATATATACTATAAATTATTTAATATTTTATTTAATATTGTACATTTAAATTAAGCATATTATATATTATATATTTATACTTAATTATATCTTAATACTATTATATTATAAATTGTATGTCTATATTAAATATTAAATATTAATTAAATTACAATCTACATAAAATAAAGCCACTTATTTCTCCAATTACAATCAGTTTATTTAATATTTTAAGATTTCTATCCTTGTAAAATGAAATAATGTTTCAAAACCTTATCACAAATACCACTCCATTTTACACCCTTAAACAATCTATGATGAATTTACCTTTTTGGTTGCTTAGAAAAAGCTATATTTACTATATCCGGCACACAAAATTTGACCACTCCTTACTAAACTCGCCTCAATTCAAACATTTATTTTTTATCAATAAAACTCCACATTCCAAGATGATTCTTTTGCTCTCTGTTTGTGCTCCCCTTCTCTTGCAACTTGATATGCTCACCTAAATTATTTGCTTTCAACCATTTTCCCTTGCCTTTTCCTTTGAAAAAAATAGGAATTGCATGGTATTTGGCGGGGAACATTTAAACGACATGAGACTTCTTTCTGACACGATTTTTTTCCTGACATGAATTTTTGTACAGCATGAGAAAACTTTTCCGGCCACAGAAAAATGGACGGCTTCCTTGAAGAAAAAACGGCAACATCTACAGTAAGAAAACTGATGAGCACAAAATATCAACAGGAGAAATATGTCTGACTACGATCAATTTGATCATCTTGCATCTCCAAAGGAATATTTTAAACCACTAATTTCCTCGCTAGGTCAGTTCACCTCACAGACGGAACGCCTTCGGTGTAAAAAGACATACCCAGGAAATAAAATCAATAATGTTAGCTGTTATTCATTGAATCAAACCTTCAACCCTGCCTATCACTCAAAATGATCATGAATTTAGAAAGGCAGTTGGAGGAGATTATTAATGTGACAATTTGACTGATTAATATTCAAGTCTTAAATGAATGGAAAGAATGTCTAATTGGGAAAACCTTATTACAGAAGATTGTTGTGACAACTACATGAGCAATCACATACCTTGAAGTTAATCAAAGAAACTATCAAAGCTTATAAACAACACCATCATTTACCAAGGTATGAGAGAAGAAAAGGAGGTCTAAGGATGTGGATGCCAAAGACAAGTATTTATTTTGTCTGAAGAACACCATAAATGGTCCTAAAACTGAATTTTGACAACTTAGAAACCCTAGGCCAAGCATGACTACTTCATATTTCTGATTTTGTTTTGACCTCCATAATGAATTCAAAAGGCATTTCTAAGATGATGAAAGGATTGAACAGGTAGTAAGGATGGAAAGTTCAAGAGGGGACATGGAGAAACCAAGAAAATCATGAGAAACCACCAAATTTGTGAAGTTACATATGGCAACAAATTTGACAATGAGTTGTCCTTAACTAATCCATGATTGAAAATGGATATATTTTGATTTCTATTGACTGCAAATGATTTGTTTTTGAGGAATTTGATGCTTGGATTTGTTGGTTGGAGGTCTAAGATTCTAAGACATGAACGAACCAGCTGGAGCCACCATGGAGGAATGAAACTTAGGAGACACCCTGCTATCCCAGCTATGGAGAAACTTGGTTTTCATCCCCAAACCACTGTGGTACCTACAAAATGAAGCCAATATGATGTCAAGGATGATGAAGACAAACCCTAGGAGCTATAGTAACACAAAATCAGACCTACATCACTATTGTACATGCAAAATTAGAACTAGAAATGATGAAAAATGAAGGGAATGAAGCCATGCAATTGTTGGAAGATGATTTGTGCCACCTTATACCTAATTTATAGCCTCAAGCATGACTGATACAACCTTCTACAAGTACCCAACATGCTTTTCTAGGTCTGAAATGGAGATTTGAGGTGGAAAAATGGTGGAAACATGATGGATAGGGCTAGAAATGAACTTTGATGTCAAAATCAGTCACATATAGCCAGAGATTCATGTTTGCACATGGATAATGGATGCCTACAACCACCTATGTGATGCAGGAGCATCCAAGGTGTATGGGCAATCCCGTGTCAACAAAAAATATTGTTATTTTAATTTGGTTTATTTTCAATAAGGGCTTAGGGGATAGGAGAACAAATATTTTGATTTGCAACTTTCTAATATTCCTTGTGGCAAAAATTGTAAAAGTAATTTTTGAGGAATTATGCTCTCGTAAATGTTCAAAGGCATAAATGGTGGAATACTCCATTTGGGCATCCCATTTCTAGGTGGGACCACTTGGTATGCATGTTATTACATGTTCAATTGCATTCTTTGCATGCATTTGCATGTTGGCCACAAGCTTTGCATGTTGTTGCATGTCTGGGTCATAATTATGAGACCTAGTCTTGGTAAAGTGGGCATAACTTCTCATTTCTGATCAAAATAGAAAACTTCAAAATGTTCTGGAAAGCTGGGAAGGAGGCACACGAAACCTAGAAAAGGTTTTAGAAAAATTAGAAAAATGAGGGAGCAGTGATAGGCAGAAAGTGACGGGTTTTCTTGGTGGTTTAGTGGAGGTTGTTTTGAGAAACCAATAGTGGTTTCTTCTCATGCAATTTCTATATATTGATGCTTGCTCATTTCGTGAAGGATGGGTGGAGGCTTGGAGAAGTTGTGGTTGCATATCCAGATGCTGTCAGAATGAAGTTAGAATGTTGAGTTGCAGATTTTTGTATGTTTGAAGCCCATGTTGTATGAGAGCATATGAGCTCCATGTTTATGTATCTCATTTTCAGATTTTCAATATAATACATATTGCAGATTTCTTTTCCATTTTATGTGTTTCAAATTAATTTTCTGCCTTCTTGCATAGTGTTGTATGTGTGTTTGTGATCAGATTTGTAAGGGAGAGTATCCCACTTTCATCACTATGATGGAGAAAATAACTTTCTAGAGTTGCTTATGTCTTTTTTTATGAATATTTTTCTTACTACAACAACTTGTTGGAGTTGTAGTTGCAAAAATTAAATGCTTGGAGATGTAGTTGCAAATATTAAATATTTTTGGCTTCCAAAAGTTACTTTTTGTCATATTTGGAAAACTTAGTAACAAAAAGTAAATTAAAATATTACTTTTTGATACTAAGGGAGGCTTTTTGAGAAAGCTACATGGGATGAAGTGGAATATTCCTTACCACCAAAATTTGCTTTTGTGTTGGAGCATCAAATGTGAGCCCTTAGATCAAATTGATCATAGTCATTGGATTTTAGGGTGAAAACTTAGTATGGAAAAGCTGATTTGAATATGTATATAGCTAAAACTCATTGCAAGAGGTTAGAAGAATTGAGAATTGGTGAAGAACTAGTGAGTTCTTGTTGGTGTTTTGGAAAAACTCATTGGAAACACATTGGAAAACATTTGTACTATTTGGGATTTGAGAGAAAATACATAGTATTTTCTAATTTTTCATGTTATTCTCATAATTTTCTCCACACCAAGTTTAGAAATTATTGATGATTGCCATTCTTTTGAGCTTAATACAAGTTTAATTCATGGTTTCTAGTCAAGATTATGAATGGAAATTGTTGAGATTAGTTAAACTTGTCATCTTACAAAGTTTGTTTCATGGTTTCTAAACCAATTTGGGCATTTCTTTCATTTTTAGTTGAAGATTCATGGATATTTGATGAGTTTACAAAGTGTTCATACAACTAGTGGTTTTCTGATTGTAAACTTCTTTGTGTGGTTAGCCTGAACACCTAATTTCACCATTGATGATTGCACCTCCTTGAATCTTGATTATTGAATTATTATGATCAAATCAAGGATGGTTAATGTCTTTGAAAACTTGTCTATCCATTGTTAAAGATGAAATGATTGAATAGGTTTAAATTTTAGTTAGTTTTCTTAGTAACTTTTCTCTATCTTGCCTTGCTTTTTCACTTTTTTTAATCAAATGTGGTTAGTTTAGAGTTAGAATAGGATTCTTAAACTTGCATGGTGCTATTATAAAGTTGATATTTTATGAATGCAAATTGGTATATTGCTGGTTATGAGTTGAAATGATGCATTTTAGGACAATTTATGTTTATATTAGTTTGTATCTGCATTGTAAAATCTAAAAACTGATTGGTTTATGTGTAATTTAACCTTGTTTGTTGGAGTTTGTCCAAATTCATGTAGGCCCCTTGATTGGAATAGTAAAAGGGCATCATACAACTAAGTTATCTTGTGAAGGCCAAGACCTGGCTATATAGACCTTGGGGTAGTCATTTTCCATTCTTTTGGGATTTGATTCCTCTCAGGAGAGTTAAGATATTTAGTATTTTATATAAGTTGTGTGCAAAAACACCCATCAACAAAAAACACATGTGGTTATGGGAAAAAGGCTAAGGCAAGGCTAAAATGAACCTAGAAACAAACTAGGGGAGAAAACACTAAAGTGGTCACAAAACATAGCATGAAATTGCAAGGGTATGCAATTTTTGACGTTACACTATTCTTGTTGAACACACCTAGATATTGAGAGGGGGGGTGAATCAATATTCAAACAAATCTCAAACCCTCTGGAGAAAACTAAAACTTGATCATTATAGCATTAACAAAAACATAAAAGATCAACACAATGCACAACACCACATAACACCAGATATACATGGAAAACCCCAAAGGGGAAAAACCATGGTGAAAAAAGATACTAGAAGCTACTATCCTAATCCAGCCTCACAAAAGAATCACAGTTACTGTTGTATCTAGGGCATACAACTGAGAGGGGGGGGTGAATCAGTTGTATAAAAACTTGCTCTTACTTCAAACACTTGATTCTTCTTTGTTAGTTAACAGCATATCAATTAACCATCCATGAAAGCATAATGCATAAACACAAGAGCAGATAAACATCAACACATTAAACACCAAGATTTTGACGTGAAAAACTTGGTTAAGGGAAAAACCACGGGGTGATTAACCCAAGGATTATTCTCTGTTAGAAGAAGAAGAAAAATGAATGGAACAGGCCAATTAGGGCTCACTGCCCGAGCACACTGCTCACAAAGAGGCACATTGCCTACAAGGAGACACATTGTCTACAAAGTGATAAGAATCACAATCTTTGAACTGGAGAATGACATCTCTACCATGTCCGGATCAGTTCCATTTAAGCCCAAAAACCCTTGCTCTGGCTTTCGCACTTCTCTTCGCTATATCACACTCATCCCCACAATCCACACATCAAAATGAATTCTCAAACACTTATTTATACAAGACATCGACTTAGGGACAATCATCTAAGTCGACAAACATCACAATAACATCTGCAAGGCATGTAGAACATCTGGTCGGCCTGTTACAGGAAGAACACCAACAACTTGTAGCCATAACATCAAATCCAACTCTAACTTCAATGCGGACCGCCAACATGAACTAGATATGATCCAATGATCATTATAACCTTTCTTGAATCATCAAAAACATCCGCACTTCATTAGCTTATCAGAATTCTTCTCTTCATCATCCGGTATTTCAAGAACATAGTCTGTCGCCACTGTCATAATGCAAAAGGTACTTCTGGACCTCAAAATCATACACAACTTGAGATGACACATCACAAGGACATCCCAAACACTCCTTCCAATCCGCAGATTAGGATAATACAATTTCGGACCTCACCAGACCTTTCTGTGATCCTCTGTCACCGTTGAATACTTGCCGGAACCGATTCCACACAGACAGCCATAACTTCTTTAGATCTTCATGCGGACCTCTGAAATCTTAATCGAAGCATGTCAAGACTCATATCTAAAAACCCTTTAATCCGCATCCTCTGGTTCGCAACCTATACAGTACATTTGCCTTCTTATCACTGTTCTTCACTGTTCCGGATGGGGACTGATTTCCTCAATAACAACAACACACTCATCCAAACCTTCTTAGCAATGCAATATGAGTATGTTGACATCAATGACAACACTGGTTCACCTCATACTTGCAACAATCTCCCCATTTGTCATTGATGGCAACATATGATGTGAAAAACTATCAAGACAAGAGCTTCTCCTTTCTGTCATAGCTCCCCCTATCAACAACATGTCTTCTCCTCCTTTACTGCCCCTTTTGATCATCAACCACTCATTTTTCACATGTCTTCTCTCCCCCTTTGACATCAATGGCAAAGGGCTCATACTTGCAATTCTAATACATCAGAATCATACCAGCTGCTCCCCCTTAGTAGTAGCTCCCCATCATCAATCCAGATCACAAGATATGACTGTGATATCCTCCGGATTGATGCACATCAGTGCATCCTAGTTCATCACCGGAGGGGCCATGACCCCTAACTTCTCCCGGAGATATTCAAAAGAGTCCTTGGGAAGAGGTTTAGTAAAGATATCTGCAATCTGATCCTTGGAGGGAACATACTCCAATCTGATTTCTTCCTTGTTCACTTGTTCTCTCAAAAAGTGAAACTTGATAGATATGTGCTTAGTCTTAGAATGCAATACCAGATTCTTAGAAATATTAATTGCACTTGAATTATCACAGAAAATTGTGATAGGCTCCTCATATTCAACTTTAATGTCTCTTAGCATCTGCTTCATCCATAAGATTTGAGTGCAACTACCTACTGCTGCAATGTATTCTGCTTCAGTTGTAGACAGAGATATTGCATCTTGTTTCTTGCTTAGCCAAGAAACCAATCTCTTCCCCAAAAAGAATTCTCCACCACTGGTGCTCTTCCGGTCGTCCATATCTCCTGCCCAATCTGCATCTGTATATGCATGAAGAGAGAAATCCGGATCTCTAGGGTACCATAGACCATATTCAATTGTTCCTTTCAAGTACCTAAAAATTCTTTTGATTGCCATAACATGAGATTCTCTAGGATCAGCCTGGAATCTTGGCACAAGACCAACAACTTGGAGTCTTGCCACAAGACCAATAGCCTGCATTATATCTGGTCTAGTCTGAGTGAGATACAACAATCCACCAATCATTGATCTATACTTTGTCTGATTTGCCTTTGGAGAGTCATCATCTTTGCTCAACTTACATCCGGTTGCCATAGGAGTGTTCATTGGCTTTGAATCTTCCATACCATATTTTCTCAACAATTCTTTCACATATTTGGTCTAAGAAATGAAGATCCCTTTCTTTGTTTGAGTAATTTGCAGACCCAAGAAGAAATTCATTTCACCAAGCATAGACATTTCAAATTCACTGTTCATCTGATTTGCAAAAGTTTTGCACATACTATCTCTTCCTCCAAAAATGATATCATCCACAAACACTTCAACAATCAAAATGTTCTCATGATCAATTTTGAAATATAAGTTACTGTCAGCAGTGCCTTTGTTGAATCCAATCTGCATAAGATGCTTATCCAACCTTTCATACCATGCTCTTGGGGCTTGCTTCAATCCATACAATGCTTTCTTCAACTTGTAGACCATATCATCATTATCAGACAATTGAAATCCATCCGGTTGTTCAATGTAAACTTCTTCTTTCAGATCACCATTTAGGAAGGTAGACTTGACATCCATCTGATATACTTTGAAGTCTTTGAAGGCAGCAAATGCAAGAAATAATCTGACTGCTTCAATTCTTGCCACAGGAGCAAAGGTCTCTTCAAAATCAATTCCTCCTATTTGAGTTTAGCCTTTGCAGACCAATCTAGCTTTGTTTCTGATTACTTCACCAGCTTCATTCAGTTTGTTCCGGAAGACCCATTTGGTTCCAATCACATTCCTGTCTCTAGGTCTGGGAACAAGATCCCAAGTACGATTTTTCTCAATTTGCATCAATTCTTCCTTCATTGCTTTGGTCCAGTTTTCATCATTGCAAGCCTCATTTACTGTCTTAGGTTCAATCTTTGAAATCAGACAGTATTCATTTGAATCTTGAGCAATTTTTCTTCTTGTTTGTACCCCTTTACTTTTGTCACCTATGATCTGATCTTCAGAGTGATTTAGAGTTACATACCTTGGAGCTTTGGGAGTTTCTTGCACTACTAATTCTTGATCAGGCTCATTCAGACAAACTTCTTCTTCCTGATTTACCGGATCAGTCTGGATCTGAATTTCAGAGGAGGAAGGAGCTCCTTGCACCAGAGGATCATTCTGATCATCTTCATCACATTCATAGAACATTGAGGGCTTCTCAATTCCTTCATCAACTTTCACATTAGTACTTTCTATCATCTTCCTTAGTCTCTTATTGTAACACCGGTATGCTTTGCTTTGAGTGGAGTAACCTAAGAAAATTCCTTCATCACTTCTAGCATCAAACTTTCCTAGATCTTCATCTCTTTTAATATAACACTTGCTACCAAATACTCTGAAATATCTCACAGTTGGAGTGACGCCAAACCAAAGTTCATAGGGGGTCTTACAGGTATTGTTTCTGATTTGAACTTGATTGAGAGTGTAGACTGCAGTGCTGATAGCTTCTTTCCAAAACATCTGAGGAACATTTGCTTCCAACATCATTGTCCTGGCAGCTTCCTGAATGGTCCAATTTTTTCTCTCAACTACTCCATTCTGCTGTGGAGTCCTAGGAGCAGACAACTGTCTCTTTATACCCTGCTTCTCACAAAAGTCAATGAACTCACTAGATGTAAATTCACCACCTCTATTAGACCTTAGACACTTCAGTTTCAATCTGGTTTGATTCTCTACCATAGCTTTGAAGATTTTAAACTTCTCAAGGGCTTCTGATTTCTCTTTTAGGAAGGTAACCCACATCATCCGGGAATGGTCATCAATTAGCAACATGAAATATCTATCACCTTGCAGACTCTTGATTCTTGTCAGACCACAGAGATCAGTATGTACTAATTCCAACAATCCGGTAGAGGACTGATCTTTGCTTTTGAAAGAGACTCTGCTCTGTTTACCTAGCTTACATTCTTTGCACAAACTATTTGTAGGTTTCACCAATTTTGGAAGATCTCTTACAGCCTGAATATTGCTTATCTTGATGATGTTATCAAAATTTACATGACACATTCTTCTATGCCATAACCAACTCTGATCAATTTGAACAAACAGACAACTTTTATTTGAACCAACCAGATGAAAGATATTACCTTTAGTTTGAGCACCGGATGCAATTTTAGTTCCGGAGCTTGTAAAGATTCTACATTTTCCATTCTTGAACTGGAGATCATAGCCTTTGTCCACTAACTGACCAACACTGAGAAGATTGTGCTTCAATCCTTCAACATATAGTACATTACCTATTTTGCTCTTTCCATCAAAGGAAATAGTTCCCCTACCTCTGATTCTGCCAGCAGAATTGTCACCAAACTTTACCATTCCTCCTTCACACCTTTCCAAATCTAAAAACTTATTCTTGTCTCCAGTCATATGGTGAGAGCATCCACTGTCAATAACCCAATCATCCTTTTCTTCCACTTGAGTAGCCAAAGCTTTTTCCACAACCTTGTGATTGACAGATTCAGAGGATATTGAATCTTCTTCCTTGATGGCAATAAACACCCATTCATTTCCAGATTTGCTTCCTAGTTCTGATTCATCATCTGTTACTCCTTCATTGTCATCTTCTTCATGAACATAATAGCAGTTCTTTTGAAATCTTTGTTTGTTAGTATTAGACCTTGCAGATCTTTCCGGACATCTTGAAGCAAAATGACCAATCTTATTGCAGTTGAAACACTTAAAGGGTAGTTTTCCTTCATACTTACTAGATCCTCTTGGCAATCTCTTTGCAATGAGAGCTTCAAGTTGAGCTGTTTCTACTTCCTCTTCTTCCATGTCTCTTCTTGCTTGATCATACCATGACATCTTCCTTGAAGAGTTTTCTCTCAAATCAAATCTTTGTTTGCCTTTCACATAGGCACTGGCTTTGAAAGAAGATTCAGTGTTGGGTGGATCATCTCCAAGCTCGGTCATTTCAAATGTAGCTAGTTTGCCAGCCAATTGTTCTCTTGTGACAGTTGTGTAGGCTCTGAATTCATCAATGGCAGCAACCTTGATTTTGTAGGCAGCAGGAAGGGATCTGAGAATTTTGCAAACAATCTCATTTTCATCCAGAGTTCCACCAGCATTTCTAATTCCACATACCAGCTCATTCACTCTTGGCATAAAGGTAGTGATGTTTTCATCTTCTCTCATCTTCAATCTTTCAAATTTCCCTTTCAGACTTTGCAACCTTGCACTTTTGACAAACTCATCTCCTTCATACAGAAGTTCCAATTTAGTCAAGATCTCATATGCAGTTGGTAGGTCGATAACATTTGAGAGATCTGAGTCATTCAATGTGCTTAGAAGAGCTTCCTTGGTCCGCAGATTGTTTTCAGCATCTGTGATTTCATTCAGAGTTGTCGGACCACCTTGTGGAGGTACATATGGTTTTGAGACCATGGCCAAGTATGCTTTTCCCATACACTCCAAGTGACATTTCATGCGACCTTTCTAGAGAGTGAAGTTGGTTCCATCAAACTTCAGACTATCCTTCTTGTATGACGACATCCTGGATCACCTCAAGCAGTTAAGCTCCTTTCAGAGGAACTTGGCTCTGATACCAATTGTTGTATCTAGGGCATACAACTGAGAGGGGGGGTGAATCAGTTGTATAAAAACTTGCTCTTACTTCAAACACTTGATTCTTCTTTGTTAGTTAACAGCATATCAATTAACCATCCATGAAAGCATAATGCATAAACACAAGAGCAGATAAACATCAACACATTGAACACCAAGATTTTGACGTGGAAAACCTGGTTAAGGGAAAAACCACGGGGTGATTAACCCAAGGATTATTCTCTGTTAGAAGAATAATAAAAATGAATGGCACATGCCAATTAGGGCTCACTGCCTGAGCACACTGCTCACAAAGAGGCACACTGCCTACAAGGAGACACACTGTCTACAAAGTGATAAGAATCACAATCTTTGAAGTGGAGAATGACATCTCTACCATGTCTGGATCAGTTCCATTTAAGCCCAAAAACCCTTGCTCTGGCTTTCGTACTTCTCTTCGCTATACCACACTCATCCCCACAATCCACACATCAAAATGAATTCTCAAACACTTATTTATACAAGACATCGACTTAGGAACAATCATCTAAGTCGGCAAACATCACAATAACATCCGCAAGGTGTGTAGAACATCCAGTTGGCCTGTTACAGGAAGAACACCAACAACTGGTAGCCATAACATCAAATCCAACTCTAACTTCAATGCGGACCGCCAACACGAACTAGATATGATCCAATGATCATCATAACCTTTCCTGAATCATCAAAAACATCTGCACTTCATCAGCTTACCAGAATTCTTCTCTTCATCATCTGGTATTTCAAGAACACAGTCTATCGCCACTGTCATAATGCAAAAGGTACTTCCAGACCTCAAAATCATACACAACTCGAGATGACACATCACAAGGACATCCCAAACACTCCTTCCAATCTGCAGATTAGGATAATACAATTTTGGACCTCACCGGACCTTTCTGTGATCCTCTGTCACCTCTGAATACTTGCCGGAATCAGTTCCACACAGACAGCCATAACTTCTTCAAATCTTCATGCGGACCTCTGAAATCTTAACTGAAGCATGTCAAGACTCATATCTACGAACCCTTTAATTCACATCCTTTGGTTCGCAACCTATACAGTACATTTGCCTTCTTCTCATCACTGTTCTTCACTGTTCCAGATGGGGACTGATTTCCTCAATAACAATAGCACACAACTCATCCAAACCTTCTTACCAATGCAATATGAGTATGTTGACATCAATGACAACATTGGTTCACCTCATACTTGCAACAGTTACAACTTTGTTTTAGGGATACAACCCAAGGAAGCTACTACTCCCCGTGGAAAGGTTCTAGGGTCACTTCCAAGGAAGCTACAACTCCCTGCAGACTTTGTTTTAGGGCTTCAACCCAAGGAATCAAATACTCCTTGAACTGAGAACAAACTCATAAAATATAACAATGAAACTTAATCCTTTTGATGATTGCAATTCTACTTTTTCACTTCTGCAACTTCTTCAAATATCTTCTTTGCAGCTTACTAACTCACTGCTTTCAACCTTCAAGAAGTTTTGCCTTTGGTTTACTGCCTCCAACAATTAGTTAGGCACACTCTTCACTTCCCTTCTATCTCAAAAATATCTTCAAGATGAATCTGGACAAGATCTATTACTTCTACTCTTTCTCTTTCAGTCACACATCATAATGCATTACACATCCACATCTGGCTCTTTACACTAACACTCACTCTCACACCTCACCTAGATCAACTAGGTTTACAATATATACATGATATTACATTGATTATTTACATGTTGGCCAAAGACAACAAGAATATTACAATTACAAGTCGGCTAAAGATTAAACAACATAAAACCTATAGAGGGCAAGCCCTAAAATGAACTACATGCAACACCAGGAAGAGGAGCACATCTTGCAGATTCCAACACACACTTAACCTAGTCCTAAATACCTTTCACATCATTAGCCTTCAAATAATAACATTTGTACACTTCACACATTTGAAATAGGTCGGCCTTAAGAAAGAAAATATGAAGCTTGTAGCATGTCAGCCATTACAACTTGGCAGTACTCATGGAATATTAAACATTACTTGCGCTTCTCCTAGATGAGTTGGCATGACCCATAAAACATCTCCAAACACACCTTGAACTCTACATAACAAAGACTTTGTGGCGCATACCTTCAACATACCTTAGTTAGCTAGGCAAAAGCATAACCCAACAACACCTTCATTTTGGACCACAACTTGTTTTAGAGAAACTAGAAAAAACCTTATGAAGCAACATGAAACATCACAAGATCCTCAGGATCATTCTACATCAGTCAATTCACCACTTCATACAACAAGTTGGCGCAAGCCAACAACCACTAAAACTAGCCACTAGACAATACAGTCCTGCACTTTGTCACTTACAACTTTCTTTATGGAGGGACAAATGATATGAAACTTTGAATGTAGTACCTTCACAACCCACTGAACTTAACTTCTAAACCACATGACCATATCTTCAAGGGTGGAGGAATGCATAGCATTATCCCAACCAGTCTTTAAGGCAACTTCCTGCAGCATAAACCTTCACTAGAGCCTCCTTGTAGCAACACATACTTCCTTAGGAGCAATAGGAGAGAGCATACAACATGCTACAGACCCTTAGCAACATCTCGCTAACATCAGCATTACTTCTAATCCTCATCTTAATGCTTCTAATTCTCATCTTAATATATCATCATGATATCATGTATGCTGACAACAAACATACTCAATACAACTTCAATTGATATTAAACAAGGCATGACATCTAACCATGAACATCAACAATTTCATTGTTAGCACACCATCATAGTATATCATCAACATAAGCATCAATGATAGCCACAACTAAGTGTGTACATCAATGACAACCACATCAGTGACAACCTTAAGTAACATATGTGCAACAATTGTGAGATGGTAGAAGATAGGAATATGATTCTAGGTTTTTAGATAAGTATTTCCTATGTTTAAAGCCTTGGTCCCCAATTTTGAATCCAACAAAGACTCCACCATAATTCATGTGTGGATTTACCTCCCCTAACTTCTACTATAATTTTGGCAAGACTCTAGCAGGTAGGAGTAATTGGAAATTTGATAGAGAAATTCTTGCATGCTTTTGAGGATACTAAAGAGAATTACCACACTATCTTTGCTAAGATCTATGCTGAAATGGACTTAGACAAGGATCTTTCAGAGTTCATATATTTGAATAAGAATGGAAGGTGATGGTCTCAAATACTTGACTATATCAATATTCCCTTCAAGTGTTGTATGCTCTTAAAATATGGCCATTTTGTTGATCAATGTTTAGGGAAGGTTTTCTATGCTTTAAATCATCAGAGTAAGAAGAATGCAACCTGGTGGTAAGGTGTTGAGCTTCAACATTATTGAATTGATCCAAATCTAGTTCAAAAGGTGCTCTCATCCTTCCACCCACTTAGATTATAATTGATTTACTCAATTTTAACTTTTAGTGATCTAGATGAGCATTCAACTTTGGAGTGTGCTCCCATGTGCATCCCCCAACTTTGGTGTTTCTTTAGGTGCTAATGAGAGCTTGACCCCCAAACATAATGAGATGGTTTGACTTCTTGAGATGTCAACCTCCATTCATCAAGATATAATTATAGTTTATTCTATTTTCTTTGGGACTGATCATGGGTCCACATACAAAGATGACTGATATGTAGTCTAGAAGAAAAAGATTCATCCAAAAAGGAAAGATTAATCATAATATGATTCTCCACTCACACAATAAAATGGGAGCAAAGGGTGAATGAAAAGTCTAATTCTAGATTAGTTTTTATTTTGACTTTTCTATTGATGGGAAATTTTCCTTTACTGCCCTTTTCAAGAGTCTAAAGTGTATTCACCTATTTTTTATTCTTGCTTTTAATGAAATGGGTAGGGGCCTTTTCCCCTCTTATACACACACATGATATATATATATATATATATATATATATATATATATATATATATATATATATATATATATATATATATATATATATATAACACTGACATAAAAAAATTCTTTATTTGGTTTTACAAACTTTTGAATAGATCCATGTGTATGGATATTCACTTTCTATATTCACACAGACACACACACACAAACACTATATATAAAATTTAGAATTAAAGTAATGTACTTATGCACATAGATGAAAAGTATATTTTCACAGTGAATGTCATAAATAAATGTTTGACAAGTATAGGTGGGAAACAACTTTAAAGCTATGTTGTTTTGAGGGTAAATTTTATGGTCTAGTCTAGGGTTTGAATTTCATACCGACCCATGGATATAAAGAATTATTAATAATTCTATGTATACACACATGCACATGCATACACACACATACACTGTTAGAATGCTTAGGATAATTGAAAGGGGGGGTGAATCAGTTGTATGTTAAAACTTTAAACCCTCAACGTAATTTCAAACATCATCCACTTATAATGCATTAGTCAAATGTAAACATATGAAGCATCATAGAAGAAAGGATCATGGAAGGATATAAGAAGGTATAAGTTCTAGTGGGATATTTATGTTTGTAAAATATGATGGATATGTCAAGGCAAAATCCCAATGCTATAAGTCTACTAATCAATTTTTTTGTATATGCAATGTGTGTGTTTATCAATTTCTATAGCACTACATGTGTGTACCAAGGGAAAGTCCCTATATTGACCATGATTTTTTTGATTTTCATGGTGTAATTCTAAGTTGTGATTTGTGTGTACTAGTGTGGTTTGGTCTTGCATTAAACATGTGTGAGTCAAAGACAAGGATGAGTCTTTTAATTTGAGGCCTTGGTACAGATTTATAGGAACAATTTTCAAAGAGCAAAGCTCCATGGTCATTTGTGTTCAAAATAGATGATTTTCATCCTAGTTGAGTTAGGATACTAGATATCTTAGTGAATAACTAAATGATGTTGCCTTTCCATAGTTAGGTTTTTCCTTGAGTACAAGGTGTTTAAATGATGATGGTTATCTTGGTGAATAACTAGATAGCATTTCCTTCACATAGTGAGGTGTTTCCTTGACATAAAGGTTGTTCTTGTTCACTAGTGTGGGGCTTGTAGAGTGGTAGTAGCCCTTCGACACTACATTGTGATTGCATTTGTGACTTAGATGTTTGAGATTTGTGTTGAGTTGTTTAAGCTAGTGTGATGAGACTTGGATTAGATAAGAGGGGGAATGCCGCAATTTCTTTAATGAGCTAGATGGCAAGGGCACTTGATAATGGTCAGGTTAATAAGAATTTAGGACTATAAAGCTAGTTATAAATCCTTGAGAATTTGCATACACCTCACTCATGCCCTTGTGAATTTAAATAGCCACTATGAAGGTGGCCAACTAGAAAAACAAACTGGATCCTTGGGTTGGCCCTAGAAGTTTTGCAACCTTGATCTTTCAATGATGGAAATTAGGATAAATATTACTCTTCCCTTAATTATTGAATTCGAGGTTGATTATGATTTGTATATTACATGCATTTTTTCTAGTGAATTCCAAAATTTACTATGTTGTAAGGATGAAGGCGAACTAAGCATTAAGACTAATACTAAAGGTTTATAGAGACTTTCATAATGCCATCTAATAGGGAGGTGAAGATAAATGATGTTTATATTCTTGAATAAATTTGGAAATACTAGCTTATGGGGTTAGAATATTGAATCCTCTATCTAGATATTGTAAGCATAAAATTATGGTTGGAGCATTAGAATACACATGTAATTAGTTTAGTGTTTCAACTTTGTAGGAATCTAAGTATTCTAAAATTTGATTCGTAAATGGCTAATGATTATCAGATTCAATCTATGGTAAAATTTTCTTAAGAGCTATTTAACAACTTTGTGTTTAAGGACATCAAATTTCCATTATCTAAAATATTGTAGGATAGCTTTTCTAGATTAAACTGTATAGTAATTTTTCTCTTCAACATTTTAGACCACATTCCATGATCCATCATTAGGATGTAGAGAGAGAAAAAGAAGAGAATATAAAATGGTAAATTGCATACCTCGACCAAGCAAATAGAGGGAGAGAGGTGATACGAAAGCCAAGATACTATAATGACTAGAATAAGAAAAAATAAGAAAAAATAAAAGTGTTTTTAATGCTATTTATTTATTGGTGAAGTTGATCCTTATCGCTAATATTTTGATATTCCTAATTTAGTACTTATTAAATGTTAAGTGGGTGACGATACTTGTTAAAAACTTATTTTTATCCTCTATACTTGTCCCAAAATAAATCTAAGATAAAATATTGATAATTAAGGCTGTGAATATTTAGGTTTCCATGTAATCATAGTCTCATTATTTAGGATTGTAACCTATGTTGGGGTGAACAAGGTATATTACCTAACTAGTTTCTATATTAGGTCCTATTCACACTTGTCTAGTTAAGTTTACTTAGGGCATACTTAGGGTACACTTATGATAGTTATCTCTTTGTGTCTCAAGTAATAAGATTAAGACACTTGTCATAATCTTATGTTGTCCTATGTTTCACCTTGGCTTGTATAACTTGTTGTTATATGGAGCCTAATCAGACTCGAAGGTTAAATTTTCCCCACTTTTATCGGCACAGTTTCCCCCCAAATTATTTAACGGGGGAGTGCAGGGGGGTAGAGCCCCACCTGCGAGGTTCGGGGGGCTTATCCCCTCAGTGGGGGCCTGGGGACGGAGCCCACGGTGGGGGTCTGGGGGTTGCTGGGGGCAGCGCCTGCAGCTGGGGGCTCGGGGGTAGTGCCCCTGAAGCAAAAATTGCCTATTATTTTATAAAGGCGTTAAGAGTTATTTTTTCTATTAGCCGACATAAAAAACCCTTATTTTTGTAACCGACATAAGGCTTGATAAAAATGGTTAAGGGTTAGGGTTTCCGTTGATGTATTGTAACATTTTTGCAGCAGTATTGAGTTGCAAGGATTGCTGGTTGTAATTGGTTTGATTTACTGGATAATAATATTGGACTCTCTGTTGGTGGATGTAGCCTAAGTTTGGGTGAACCACGTTAAAACTTGTCTCTCGCTGTTATTATTTCTGTGTATTTTCATTCCTCTATTTAATCTTTATTTGCATTTAATTGATATCTTCTATTGGCTAACCCTAACATAACTAAGGGCTTCTCATTGTACTTGCACCATGTACATATTGTAAGCATATTAGATCCTTTGATAGAATAGAATTATTCTTTCATGTTGGGTATCTCTTGTTCTTTCATTGAAGTTCCTAGATCTTAGGTGGCTACCTCCATAGCTAACTTTAACAACCTATATTGTGACTAGACCTGAATATCTCTCCAATGAATTCATGTCTATAAATTGATTAAATCCTTCAAATTATTCTTTCATGTTGGGTATCTCTTGTTCTTTCATTGAAGTTCCTAGATCTTAGGTGGATACCTCCATAGCTAACTTTAACAACCTACATTGTGACTAGACTTGAATATCTCTCCAATGAATTCATGTCTATAAATTGATTAAATCCTTCAAATAATTATTTCATATAGAAAGCTTAGATTGAACCACTAATCCTTTTCTATGCAAATTCACACCGTTTTGTCTTCATTGTTAGATTCATGCTGAGGAACCATGTCAATGTGATGTATTTTCATATTTTTATAAGTTCTCTGCTATTGTTTTATAATCACAAGACTTATTATTTCTAGAGGATTTTGTGGCTATTGATTCTATTTTGATCTTACAGATAACAAAATAGAAACCATTATCAATTTACATTGTCAATCCTAGAGTGCAACAACCATTAGATCTCTACCTAATCCTATGCTTCATCTAACTCCTTAGTAATATCTTGAATTGTTTTATGGCTCTAGCATTCCATTGGTTGATTGAATCCAACCTCGAAGCCTAGCAGGTCCCATTCTTTTAGCTATTCATTATGCACATGATGAAATTATAGCATCAATAATTCTACATGGATTTTCCCTACAACCTGCAAAGGTTGTTAATTCTTTTGTGCTCTTGGTGATTTTCTAGTAATCTAATTAGATCTTGATGCAATGTCTAACACTATCACATGAAGTTCCCTTGAAGGTCACTAGAATATGATTATGCTATTGGTGATGAATATTCCAACTCAACTATGTTGAGACTCTTATGATTTATTTTATTAAGTTAACTATCTCCATGAATGTGAGTTTAGCAAGAAACATGTCAAAATCCTACACTTCCATGGTGATGTCAGAACTAATGAGGTCATAATGTTGCACTAGCTACAACACACCATTCAAAACCAACAATTCATGCAATCTCAAGGAGGAATTCTTGAAGTTCTTAGAGGCTTGTTGTACCATTATCTATTTCAAGTATGCATCATCAATATTAGACCCCTACCTTATGCATTCATAGACATTCCCATTGATGTAGAGTAGGATTTGGGACCCTAAGCTTTGAGCATTGTGATTTTGATGAGTTAAGATTTGTGGACTATGAGATCTTGCAATGAGATAAATGATCCAAGGGCTCCTTTACCTTTAAAATGTCAACCCATAATGTGTCAAAGTGAGATTATTCTAGTAATGTAATCAAAAGACATGTTGGAGCATCCTATGATCTGTGAACTCTCATGAAATATTTTATAATAATATTAGCATTTTATTAAATCATTGTATAACAAGGCAAAGTCATTATAGGTGGTCACTAGGTCTTCATGTAAGTATTTTCTAGTGTAGGTTGGTTTATTGTTAATAGATTAAGCATGTGCACCAATAGTATGATTAAGTGTTATTCTAGAGAATCCAAAAACTCTCACCTATCCTATTACTCCTTCATTTCTGAGTTAGACTAGAGAATCAATATGCTCAATGTTTCCTATAATGAGCACCTAAACCAACATTACTCCAAAATGATATCTCTTGCTTGGAATTACTTGCACTCTAAGGAACCTAGAATTTTATTACATGAAAAATCTCAAATTGACCTACCAAATGAAATTTTGGCTATCAAAAGATCACATTGTTTTATAGGAGATAATATAAATATTAACTTAATTTTAAAAAAATGGCTCTATTCTATGGAAAATGCATAATGGGGTGTTACAATAGTTGAGTACATTTTCTATTTCATGAGGTGAAAATAAGATGCACAACTACTTAGTATCCCATAAGAATTTGATTATAGCACAACTTCATCCAAAAGCTCATTATGAATTCTTACTATGTTTGTACTAGCTCCATACCTTAATCAATATTTTACATAAAGAACCTACCAAACGTAACCTTATATTTCATTCTACAAGATTAGTGTATCAACTCAACTAGAGTTTACTTTACATACAAGGAGGGATAAAATCAATCTAGTGGGCTTGAGTAGAAGTGAACAGGGGAATCACCTCGATAACCATAAAATACTATCTAGTGCAATGACTACCATCGATTCTTTTCTACACCACAAAATAATAATCATGTATGCTCTAGAAATCTACTAGGAAGATCATCCTTCAAAACAAGAGTGACCATGGATCATTTCTCTTAATTAATGGGTGGATATACAACACACCAAGACCTCATGGTTGATGAGATTGTTAATTTCTATCCTACCACCTATGATCTATAGTACTAATCACAAAGACATCCTTGTCACTAGCTCATGTGCTTTAGCACAACACACAAACTACACAATTTCATAGCGTCTAGTCTAATGATCTTAACATTACAAGACATATATGACTACATGTATTGGACTTATCTAAATGCCACTTCTTGATTTTAGGTTACCCAAGAACATACCTTAATAGGGCCTTTATGAGCTCCTCTATTCTTCTTCCTATCAAAACCACTTCTTATATGTGATCAAAACCCTTCTTTGACATGAATGTCATAGAATTAACAACCTTTAACTCTCCATCTATCTTTATTAGGATTAAGGTGCCATCAACCTTGTAAATCCTATGTTATTTATTATTCCTATTATTGTTTGTAAATCACCCTTAAGGGATGAAAGGTTTCACCAGTAGTGATCTTGTTTCAACCACATGTTTATATCTGGTACCCAACACTAATTCATCCGTGACGAGGGGTTGCAGGGGGGTTTCCCCCTTGCGAGGCGTCTGGGGGGATCATCCCCCTGGCGGGGGATCTGGGGCCCGCATGCCCTAGTGGGGGTTCGGGGGTAGTGCCCCCGAAACCACATTTTATTTATATTTTACCATTGTAAATCTGGACCGTTCGTCATTAGGTCATACAATTTTCTTGCCCTAGAAGGGAACCCCCTTTTATAAGGATATTTGTACTAATTTTTTAGTAGAGTTGAGAGTAACAGGCGCTGCTAGATTGAAGACTGAAGAAGAAGAGGAAGTGCATGCATTTTAATCTCAGATTTGAAGATAATACAACTTGGAGCCTCTTTTCTTGGTGGAGTTTTTTTACCTGAAAGGGGTTTCTTCATGTTACATACTGTGTTATGTGTTCAGTTCTTAATGCATGTTATTTCTATGTAGTGGGTTTTATTTTTGTTGCAATCTCCATTGATTCTACATTATTTAGAGGATATTAATAAGCTTTGAATCAGATTTCCATTGTGTGGTTTGCACCTTCATTTCTAACATTTGGTATCAAAGCCTGGCCAATTTTGATTCTTGGGTAGTAGTGTGAAGATTTTTTAGCTGTAGTGGGAGATTTGGCTATTTTTTGTTTGTAGATCTTGTGTAGATATCATGGCTGCATCCACTATTGCTTCTACCTCTCGATTGGACAGTGGAAAATTCAATGGTACGAGGTACGAATTGTGGAAGCAGAAAATGGAGGATTTGCTAAAGGAAAGAAACTAGTGGTTGGCTGTAACCAAGGAGAAGAAAACCCATGATGTTGCTCAAGATGAGTGGGATTGAGTGGATAAAAAGGCATGAGGTACAATCAGGTTGTGTCTTGCAAATTATGTTCTACCGAATGTCTCAAGAGAAGAGTCTACTTAAAGCTTTGGAAGAGATTGGGTGAGATCTAACAAGCCAAGAGTATGGTAACCAAGCTTTATTTAAAGCGTAAATTATTTTCCATGAAAATGAAAGAGGGTGATTCAGTTGCAAAGCATTTGAATTCATTTAATTTTTTATTGAGTCAACTAGCATCTGTAGATGTTGATGTGGATGAGGAAGATAAATTTATATTTCTTCTCTATTCTTTACCTAAGTCATGGGAGAATCTTATTTTGGCTATCACTACTAACCTCACAGATTCGAAGTTGGATGCTCTTGTTTCAGTTCTGCTGTCACAAGAATTGAGGAAGAAAAGTTCAAATAGTTCAGGGGATGCTCTCAGTGTTAGGGGAAGGTCTATGGAAAGAGGACCAAAAGGAGATCAGAAGGGGTCTAAAGACAAGTCTAAGGGTTGTTCTAAGGCTCCTGGAAAGAAGAATAGAGTTAAGTGTTGGAACTGTGGAAAGAGAGGACATGTGAAAAAGGAATGTAGAAACCCAAAGAAACAATGGGATTCTACTATTGATAAGTCTTCGAATGCAGATGATGAGGTTTTACTTTCTAAATGTAATATTTTTTCTCATGATCATTGGTTGGTTGACTCAAGATGCTTGTACCACATTGTTAGACTTAGGGCACACAACTGAGAGGGGGGGTGAATTAGTTGTGCAAAACTTTCTTTAATTTACACACTTAAAATCTCTTTGATGATTAGCAATTTGTTAAACATGGAACATAATGCATTCAAATCAAAAGCAGAAACTCATCAACACATAAGACACCAAGATTTTGACGTGGAAAGCCCAGTTAAGGGAAAAACCACAGTGTGATTAACCCAAGATTGTATTCTCTGTTAGAAGAATAGAAAGAACAAAATGGCACATGCCAATTAGGGCTCACTGCCCAAGCACACTGCTCACAAGAGGCTCACTGCCTACAAGAGACACACTATCTACAAAGAAATAAGTATCACCTTCATGAACTAGAGAATAGCATCTTCACCATGCTTGAATTAGTTCCATTTAAGTCCAATACTTCTGCTTTGCCTTTCGCACTCTTCTTCTCTACCACATACTCATCTCGACTCTTCACACTTTGGAATGACTTCACAATCCCTTATTTATACAAGGCATCGACTTAGGAACAATCATCTAACTCGGCAAACACTTATAGATCATCCGGAAGATGTGTAATACATCCGGTCGGCCAGTCTCAGGAAGAACACCAACATCCGGTGGTTATTCATCAAATCCAAACTCTAACTTCAATGCGGACTGCCAACTTGAACTAGACATTATCCAAAGATCACCACAACCTTTCTTGAGTCACCAAGAACATTCGCACTATATCAGCTTACTAGAATTCTTCTCTCCTTCATCTGGAACTTCAAGAACACATCTGTCATCACTGTCACAAAGAAGTAGGATCTTCCGGACCTTCAAACCACAAACCAATCTATTTTACACTTCACAAGGACTTCCTCAACACTCCCTCAAATCCGCAGAATGGGGTAATGCATTTCTGGATCTCACCAAACCTATCTGTGTCACTCTGTCACCTCTGAACACCTGCCAGAACCAGTTCTACTTGAGCAACCATAACTTCTTCAGATCTTCATACGGACCTTTGAAAACTTGACTGGAGCATGTCAAGACTTATATCTACAAACCCTTTAAACCGCATCCTCTGATCCTCAACCTGTTGTGGACTTTTACCTTCTTGTCATCATTGTTCTTTACTGTTCCTGATTGAGACTAATTTTCTCAATATCCTCAGCACACAGCTCATCCAATCCTTCTCATAAATGCAACATGAGTATGTTGACATCAATGACAACACCAGTTAGGCCCATACTTGCAACACACATGACCTCGCATAAAGAATGGTTTTCCACATATGAAGAGTATGATGGAGGAAATGTGTACCTCAGGGACAACTCTACATTTACTATTGTTGGATGAGGGAAGGTAATTTGTTGTGTTTCAGTGATGGGAGAATTAAAACCTTCCTTGGTGTTTTGCATGTTCCTAGATTCGCTAGAAATTTGATTTCTATTTCAAAATTGAATGATTTGGGAATGCATGTGAAATTTGATAAGCATGGCTGCAGATTGGTGAGAGGAAACTTGGTGGTAGCAAAGGGGAAATGATTGGGAACTCCATTTAAGCTAGAAGCCACTACTGTTTGTAATGCCTCTTATGTAGCTAAGGCTAATACTAAAAATACATGTATGTTGTCGCACCATAGATTGGGCCACATAAGTCAGTCTAGTTTAAAGACTTTCTTAAATAAAAAATTGTTATATGGTTTATCCTATTCTGATGAGAGTTTCAAATTTTGTGAACATTGTGTGTTTGGAAAACAAAATAGATCTCCATTTCCTTTAGGTAGTAATAAATCTAATCATAAATTGGAACTTAATCATTTGGATGTTTTTGGTCCAGTGGATGTTGAATCAATTGGAAAATCTGAATATTTTGTTTCCTTCATTGATGATGTCTCAAGGTTTTCTTAGATTTATTTTGTGCGTCACAAATCTGAAGTTTTCACTAAGTTTAAGGAATTTAAAGCTTTAGTTGAAAATAAATCAAATTATAAGATAAAGGTTTTGAGATCTGACAATGGAGGGGAATACCATTCTAAGGAATTTGATGAATTCTGTAAGCATGCAGGTATTGTTAGATAGAAGACTACTTCGTATACTCCACAACAGAATGGAGTGGCAAAAAGGATGAATTAGATAATAATGGAAAGAGACTGAAGTATGTTAAGTGAATCAAAGTTGAACAAATGCTTTTGGGCAAAAGCTATGTGTACTTCAAACTACTTGTTAACAGATCTCCGTGTAAGGCTCTTGTTTCAACTCCTCATGAAATGTTGATAGGAAAGAAACCTTTTGTTTCACATTTAAGGTTATTTAGTTGTGAGGCTTATGTTCATGTGCCTAAAGAAAAATTAAGTAAGTTGGATCCAAAAGTTGAGAAGTGTATTTTTATTGGATATGGTGATAATGTAAAAGGTTATAAGCTTTGGAATCCACTGACCCAAAAAATTATCTATTCTAGAGATGTTATTTTTAGGGAACTTAGTGTTATTTCAGAACTTGAACAACCAAAGGTAAAAGAAGAAAAGGTGAAGAGAGTGTATTTTTAATTAGAGCATGAAGATGCACCTCTGGAAGAACATAATGATGGATTGGGGGTGAAGAAGCAGAAGAAGAATCAAGTGAAAGTTCTGATGAGGAAGAATCTATTGTGATAGAAGAAGTTGGTACAAATGAGCATGTAGAAGAACCTGAAGAGTCTATTACTCCACTTCTGAGAAGATCCACAAGACAACAAAACCTAGTTGACATGTATAGCCCGCCTGATTTCCATTGTGTATTTGCTTTATTGAGTACTAACGATGAGCCTAGATCCTACAGGGAAGCTATTCATGCAGATGATAGTGAGTCTTGGTAGTTAGCCATGCAGGAGGAGATGATGGCTTTAGACTCTTGAAACACCTGGGACCTTGTTTGTTTGTCCAAAGGAAGAAAGGCCATAGGTTGCAAGTGGGTCTTCAAGAAGAAGTTTGGAGTAGATAGTTCATTGGAGAAGTACAAGGCTAGATTTGTGTTGTGCCTTGCACACACGCCCCATTTTGCCAAATGGAGACCCCTCTTTTGCTTTGGCTTGGAGTCTTGACCTCTCTTGCTTATGATGATGAGAAAGTGAATTTGTGCTTGAAGTGCAGGATTTGTTCTAGATTTGAGTATTTTGCATGTGTGGAGTTAGTTGATGTCTTTCACGGTTGATTTAGAAGTGTCTTGAGTGGTCTTGTACTTAAAAGATTTCCATTTGTTGCCTTTTGCGCTAAAATTGGCTGTCACTGCACTTTGCTCATAAATCCTATGTCACTAGATATTGCCCTTGAAATTACTTCTGCAGAATGTGTCATGTTGAAATTCCTAGTTTCTAGGTCTTAGAGTTGCAAAATCATGTCAAATTCTACAAGGTTTCATTAAGGGGTTCATATACTTTCATCCTGTCGCATGATCCTCGAGCCCTGATTTGGTTAAGTTTGAAACCCTAAAAATCTTGAAAAATGGCTAAGTCTGAAATTTGATGGAACCACAAAATTCTAGAATCTGCATATGAAATCTTATGGATTTGGAACCCATCTCAAACATCCTGAAAGTATATTTAAAAATATTTGAAGTATAAGTATACTTAAATATATTTTAAAATATATTTTCACCCTGGCTTTTTCAAAATCTGGCGCTAAAAATAACCCCAACTACACTTTGTGCCAAAAATAGCCTCTATCGACCTTAGCGCTAAAAATAACCTCTACCGACCTTTGCACTAAAAACCCACTTCGCAGACTTGCGCTAAAACGATCTCCTACTGACTTGCAATAGAAATCACTTCTACTGCCTTTGGTCGGTCGGTCATAAAAATCCTGCTAGGTCGGTCACTTTGAAAACCCCCACCAACAAACTTTGCGCTAAAAACAGACCCAACGGACCTGCACTAAAAATGGAACCGACTAACCTCATTAAGCATCATTTTAGTCGGTCAGACCCAAAATCTGTGCTAAGGTTGGATGAACCCAAAATCTGTGCTAAGGTCAAATGAACCTAAAATCTATGCTAGGTCAGTTGGAAGCAAAATCAGCGCTATCAGCGCTAAGTCAGTGGCCCCCAAAATTAACGCTTTTTGGTATTTTGGCCCTAAAATTGAGTTTTCCAAGGAGCAAATTGGATTTTCTTGATGGATTTGAATTGCATATCTATTTGGCATATCATGATGAACATTTTACCAAGTTTGTGTGGATTTTTGGCACGTTTTACGATAATTAATGCTAGTACACATAAAAGGTCAGTGACCCCCAAAAATCCCACTTTTTGTAGAAAATGCTAGAAAAACATGAAATAAAAATTTCCAAATGGATCCTAATGACTGCAAAAACTTCCTAGATCAATATATTGGCCAAATGGGTACTTGAAAATGGTAAAAAATGGAGAAAATCATTTGAAAATCACTGGATTTAGGTTGTTCATAGAGAAGTGACATTGACAATGAGCTATTTTTGATTGATCCATGATTGGAAGTGGGCATATTTTGATTCCAAAATGATGGAAAATAACTTGTTAGGATGAAATTGATGCTTTCCTCATTGCTTGCAGGTCTAAGAGGACAAAGGAGTCAATTGGAGCCATCTTGGAAGGTGAACACACAAGAGGTGCAGTGCTGATCTAGAACTGCATAATTGACATTCTATCAACCAAATTGTTACTGCACATGCAAAAGGAAGTCAATATAATGTCTAAAATGATAAAGATGAGTCTTAGGAGCTGAAAGACATAGAAGATCATGCCAAATCATTGTTGTTCCTACAGATCCAATCCAATGTCCAACACTTGTTCAAAGTTGACCCAGTCATCTAGTCATGCAATGTTGGTCTAGAAAGCATCTAGTTGCATACCTTCACCAAAATACTCCTTTTGATCCAATCAACACTTGGAATCTCGTGAATCCACATCAGCTCAAGTTTTCAAGTGTCATGTGACTCTATTTTGGCTTCATTAGGCCTTGAAAATTAACTTTTCATAATATACAACCAAATGGGTATCCATTTTGTCCAGATTCAATGTATTTGCAAGCTGTATTTTGTCTTTTTCCTAAAGGACAAATGCAAATCTGAAAATGTAACTAACTGATGTATCTCATTAAATGTCATGTAATTTGGACTGTTGGTGTCGAGTTAATCTCCACTGTCCATTGAAAAACTCGGTATGGTGCCTTTCCTATAAAAGGGTCATCCTTTTCTCTCATTTGTAAGTAAGATTAGATATTGAATTACCGAGACTCTGCCAAATTGTGATCAATACAAAGCAAGTTTTGTAGGTTGCTGGGAATTTGTGTTCTTGTGTTGTCCTCTTTAGTTTTATGGTTCATATCAATCTGAATTTAATTAGTTGTGCTTTTGCAATGATGGGTAAATGTTAAGATATCTGATGAATGCTTTAGTCCATACTATTAGTGCTTGCTGATGGTAATTTGCTATGTATAGTTAGCCTGGGCCCTGTCATTGAATATAGTTTGGTTGTGTTCTACTAGTTAAATTGTGCCATTGTCTGGGTGTTTAATGAGTGAATGCAATTTGAAAATCATAAGGATCCTTTGAAGATTGCATCATTTCTTACAACATTGTGGGTTTCCTATCGTGGTGAAATAGGGAATGGTTTATTGAAAGCTTTTGTCTATCTGCAACATTTTACCCCGTTGTGACTGTCACTTAGGATCTCTTAACCCTTCTCTCTCTCCTTTTCCTTTTGCATTTTATTTATATCAAGTTTATTAGATTAGGTTATAAGCAACATTTCATTGCCCATTTGTTGGAAAATTTCAGACTTTACAGTCTGAACCACTAGGGTTTCTACATATACATTGTTGCCATCTTCCATAAACCCTACATTTCGTGTAAGACCCCTTGTTGGCATAGCTAGACATACCACTAAGTCATTCCAAGAAAGCTAGGACCTAGCTTGTATATCCTTGGGGCAGTCCTATCTTGGATAAGATACCTTTTTCAAGAGAGGTGTGATACCAACAATCATACCTGCATTGTTGTGTGCTAAAACACTCATTAACAATTGGTAGCCAAGGGCTACTCCCAGAGAGAGGGAGTTGATTTTAGTGAAATATTCTCTTCTGTTGCTAAATTAACTTCTATTAGATTTCTTTTATCCATTGCTACAGATTTTGATTGGGAAATAGAGCAAATGGATGTTAAGAGTGTATTTTTGCATGGAGATCTTAAGGAAGAAATTTACATGCAACAACAAGTACATGATTTGAGGTAAAAAGGAAAGAACATTGGGTTTGCAGATTAAAGAGGTCTCTTTATGGTCTAAAACAATCCCCCAGAATGTGGTACCAGAAATTTAATTCATTTGTGTTGAAATTGGATTTTGTTAGAAGTGAGGAGGATCACTATGTTTACATTCATTGTATTGATGATTCTATTCTGATCATTGCAATGGATGTTGATGACATGTTATTTTTCAGCAATACTAAGGCTATGATCAGTGAGTTGAAAGCCCAACTTTCAGGTGCATTCAAAATAAAGGATCTTGGAGCTGCCAGGTATATTTTGGGGATGGAGATCAAAAGGGATAGAGGTAACAGAAAGCTTTGGTTATCACAAAGTAAGTATGTGAATACCATTTTGTAGAGATTTAGTATGTAGGACTGTAATCCAGTTAGAGTTCCTTTACCCATTGGTACTAAGATTTCATTAGATATGTGTCCCAAGAATGAGGATGATTTAGAGGATATGTCTAATGTTCCATATGCTAGTGTTGTAGGGAGTTTGATGTATGCAATGGTTTGCACTAGACCAGATATTGCCCAAGCAATGGAAGTTTTGAGCAGATTTATGTCTAAACCTGGTAGACAACATTGGAATTATTTGAAGAGCAGGTTTAGATATCTAGTAGGTACTCGTGATTACTATTTGGTTTATTCTTGTATTGATAGTGCTGACAAAACTTTGGACATACAAGGATTTGTTGATGTAGATTGGGTAGGTGACTTGGATAGTCGAAGGTCCATTAGTGGCTATCTGTTTACTTTGTTTGGCAGAGCAGTGAGTTGAATGAGAAAAAGGTAGACCATAATTTCTTTGTCCACCACTAAAGCAGAGTATATGGATACTATCCATGCTTCTAAGGAGGTAGTTTGGTTGAAGAGGTTGTGAACATGTATTGGTTTTGATTGCAGGATCATTCAGATTGGTTGTGATAGCTAGAGTGCTATTTGTTTGGCCAAGAATCTTATGTATCACACTTGATTTAAGCATGTTGATGTACAGTATCACTTTGTTCAAGAAATGGCTGCAAATGGATGGATTGAGATGAATAAGGTAGACACTCAAGAGAATGTTGCAGATGTTTTGAACAAGCCTGTGAGAACAAAGAAATTTGTTTGGTGTAGAGAGGCCATGGGCCTTGTTTCTAGTGTCTGATTATTTTATTGTTTTCCTATGGGTATTTAAAATGTATGATGTCAAGTGGGAGAATGTTAGGATTCAGGTGCCATCAACCTTGTAAATCCTATGTAATTTATTATTCCTAAATTATTATTTTTAAATCACCCATAAGGGATGAAAGGTTTCACAAGCAGTGATCTTGTTTCAGTCGCATGTTTATATCTAGTACCCGACTCTAATTCATCCATGATGGGGGGTCATAAAGGGATTTCCCCTTGCGAGGGGTCTGGGGGGATCATCCTCATGGTGGGGGGTCTAGGGGCCGCACACCCCAGCGGGGTTTTGGAGGCAGCACCCCCGAAACCACATATTATTTATATTTTATCATTGTAAATCTAGACTGTTCATCGTTAGGTCACAGATTTGATGGTCGATATTAGGTCAGTTTTCTTGCCCTAGAAGGCAACCCCCTTTTATAAGGATATTTGTACTACATTTTTAGTAGAGTTGAGAGTAACAGGCGCCGTTGGATTGAAGACTGAAGAAGAAGAGGAAGTGCATGTATTGTAATCTCATATTTGAAGATAATACAACTTGGAGCCTCTTTTCTTGGTGGAGATTTTTACCTGAAAGGGTTTTCTCCATGTAACATATTGTGTTGTGTTTAGTTCTTAATGCACGTTATTTTTGTGTAGTGGGTTTTATTTCTATTGCAATCTCCATTGATTCTACATTGTTTAGATGATATTAATAAGGTTTGAATTAGATTTCTATTGTGTGGTTTGAATTGTCATTTCTAACAATCTTAACACTTATATAGTCTATAGGTCCTTCTACTCATCAAATCTCATTGGTTGGTTTGACAGTTCATTAACTCTAAATTTCACCTAAAATCTCCTCCTAGTCCTAAGATAATGTCATTCCTTGGGTTACCCAAGCCATGTAAAATTTGTCTAGATTTGAGTAGTCTATACTTTATACATGCAATTGAGTAAAGGAATTGACCCTCTTTTCATGCACATCAACATTCTCTTGAGTCCACATGTGTTTAATTCCATGCATTATTATTAATCTTTTCCTTGTCATTATTTTTTACAATTGGGTAAGTTGTGCTATCTTTTCTTGTGACACTTGGCATCTTAAATCAACCCTTGGTTGATTTTCCTTCCTTCTATTTGGCCATTCATGCACCATTACTAGTGACCAATCAAAATTCTTATGAAACTATACACCCCCCTTATACTTGGTTGACATGGTCCCTATCATTGGCCACTTGTAATTAGGAATTTTTCATTTAGTATTTTATTTGTAGACCTTAAAATTATCATACTCAATTTCACTTAATTTAGGGTTCACAAGGTCCTTTGTGTTTTTATCCCATCTCTAGTTCAAGAAAAAATAGAGAAACATTGGGGCATTACAATAAGCATATGTTAGGTAATTTCTTCCACAATAAATTATAAGAATCAAAACTTCTCATGTTACAACCTCTTATAGTGATGTTTTAGAGAGTATTGGACAACAACATATAAAGTAATTCATTAATCTATCTAGGTAGTTATACATAGGTTCCCCTAGAATTAATTGCAAAATAATTGAAAAATGCTTCATATATAAGGCTCATAAGCCAATCTATATAATGAAGAGTCTAGGCCACATAATAGCATGTGGGCCTCTATTTATAACAAAATATCCATCCTAGAATATGACATTCACTTAAAAACATTTACATTTTAAAATTTGGAATAAGATAGAGGAAGGATGCAACTACAAGTTGAGTTGCAAAATGAACATAATTGAATAAGGTGATGGTTATGAATGGCCCTATCTATAGTTGGAGTACTCTTGAAATGAATGGACGGTACATAGCTATAAATTTTAATGGGCTCCACTATGTACACACCATCACCAAGTAGGTGGATGTTATTTTGTGGATAGTTTAGTGGAAGTGGTTATTGTGCTTTGAATGCTCTAAGGTTCTTGATGAATAGATAATTTAAATATTAGCTCAAATCCCTCTCATTGTGTACTTTTGCAAGTGGAAATACATTTGAATCACTCTAAGATTGTCACATGGCTCAAAAAATGATTGTCAAGATCTAACGCTATTGGGAATAGTAAAGGAATATGCTACATTCCTTGTGGACCATTGGATAAGAAATGACATGTGATCTAATGGATCACATTGCTTTGAGGGGAAATTATTTCACCATTTTCTTTGAAGTCCCATAAATAGGCCACTTTACACCAATTAAGGAAGTCCATAGAAAAAATAAAAAATAAAATAGGAGTGGGCCCCACCATTAATAAAGATTACTTAGCATTGATAGTAGGACCACTTGCTAACATGGACCAACGGTAGTGTTTATCCTAAAAACTTTTATCTACTATGTCTTCATTCCTCAAGCACCATTATCTTGAGATGACTTAGAATAATTAGACAATGCACACTAACTAAACCTTAGAAAATCAGTATTTTCTTTCTGTGTAACAAAAACCTACAAAATTCACTAAGACAAGTGACTTACCTTAGCCATGAGCTACAATGAGAAATAATTCAACCATCATAAAGGAAATCTATCACCTATAACTTGAAAATTTACTACAAGAGAAATCAAAATTTACATCAATCGAAAGTTTTCTCTTTATGTATTTAAATGAAAATAAGAATATATAGCTTGTTCTGTGTGGGTGAAAATACAATAGTGTGCCTAAGGAGGGCAACCTTTCATCTTGCCCCTTCTATCTTAAGGAGGGCAACCTTATGCCTTAAGAAGCCCCCTTTCAATCTTTAGGCTTAAGGATGGTTCTACCTTAACCAACTTACTAGATATCACCAAGGTGAAATATTGTATGAGTTTAGATTTTGTAATGTTTCCTTCAAATGCATCACCAATGTGATGGCTATTACATGCTATATGAGGTATCTTAGAGGAAATAACTACTATATGATTTTAGGTTACATTTTTTAAGTTGTTAATTTATTTGTTCCATTTAAATGTTTAAACATCATTGTGGTCATAACTATAAAATTATATGATTAGGTATCATTATAGCAAGAGCAATAGTATTATCCTCAAAGATATTGACAACATGAAAGTAATTCCATGTAACAAAAACCTTAGAAAGTCATTATTTTCCTTTTGTGTAACAAAAACCTACAAAATTTGCTAATACAAGGGACTTACCTTAGCCATGAGCTACAATGAGAAATAATTCAAACATCGTAAAGGAAAGATCTATCACCTATAACTTCAAAATTTACTACAAGAGAAATCAAAATTTACATCAATCAAAAGTTTTCTCTTTATGTATTTAAATGAAAATAAGAATATATAGCTTGTTCTGTGTGGGTGAAAATACAATAGTTTGCCTAAGGAGGGAAACCTTTCATCTTGCCCCTTCTATCTTAAGGAGCGCAACCTTATGCCTTAAGAAGCCCCCTTCCATTCTTTAGGCTTAAGGATGGTTCTACCTTAACCACTTACTAGATATCACCAAGGTGATAACTATTGTATGAGTTTAGATTTTTTAATGATGCCTTAAAATGCATAACCAATGTGATAGTTATTACATGTTATATGAGGTATCTTAGAGGCAATAACTACTATATGATTTTAGGTTACACTTTATAAGTTATCAAATTATTTGATCCATTTAAATGATTAGCTATCATCATGGCCATAGCTGTAAAATAATATGATTAGGTATCATTACAACAAGAGCAATAATATTATCCTCAAAGACATTGACAACTGAGAATAATTCTATGTTATATGAGGCATATCTAAGGAAATAACTACTATATGATTTAAGTTTACATTTTTGAGATATCAAGTGATTTACCCTATTGGAATGCCTAGGTCTCACCTTTGTGATAGTCATAAGAAGATATGATCAAGTATCACAGTGTTATTAGCAATAGTAATGCCCTCAAATATATCACCAATGTAGAATAGCTATTCCATGTTCTACTAGTTCTCACTAAGATAATAACTACTACATGACTTCGACTTAAATTTTTTAAGTTGTGAAAAGATTTATACCATTGGAATGCTTAGGTATAATCTTGGTGATAGATATAAAATGATGTGATAAGGTATAACCATAGAAATAATAATAGTATTACTTTTAAATATATTGTTGAGGTGAAAGGTATTTTAAGTTATATGAGGGATTGTTGAGGCAATAACTACTATATGATTTAATTTTACATTTTAAGATATCAATGATTTATCCCACTGGAATGCTTAGGTATTTCCTAAAGAATTTAGCAATGAACAAGAGATGAGAAACAAGTACAATAATGTTGCAAATAACACAGCAATGAAATGCATGAAGTCCACTATCAAATAAGTTGGAGAAGCCAAGTACATATATAGGTGAGGAGAGGTAGTTACTAGTTGAGGAAAAGACTCTAAAAAACTAGCGTGAGTGGCTAGTTTAGTGGGAACTTTGATGACCCCTCTCCTAACCGCCTAACAACCTTGACACATCAATGAGACATGTGTCAATGTTGTATAAAGGCACACCTAAGTAGTCTTATGCCTAAGTGTATAAAATATATATACACTAACACCCCCCTTAAGCATAGCTTAGGTGGGCATAAATGAAATTGGTCCCGACTACAAAGCTTGGTGAGATACCCATGTACAATATAATCGTCTTGGCAACTAGGCCTAATGAGGTACCTAAGTACAATGCAATCTCTCATAAATAGAGAAAGATAGAAAACCTAGTAGGAAAAAACTACCCTTGAAAAGAGAGGAAGTGAAGAGGACTAGAAAGCCCCCCCGAAGATGATGTTGTTGCTAATGTAGACCATACCCCAAGAAGAGCTTGTAGATGAATGAACTTGCTCTCAGTAAATGGTTTGGTGAAAATATCAGCAACCTATTCTAAAAACTAGTAAAAGACTAAGTCAATGATGTGACCATGAATAAGCTCTCAAACAAAATGCATATGAATCTCTATGTGTTTGGTTCGCTGATGTTGAACCAAATTCCTACATATCTAAATGGTCCTCTAGTTGTCATAATAGATGACTGTGTGCTGCTAGAAAGAAATACCAAACTCAATAAGAATGCCTTGAAGCCACATAGCCTTAGTATCTACGTTAACATCTGCCCTATACTCTTACTCTATGGATGATAAAGCAATATCATTTTGCTTCTTGCTAGACCAACTGATAGGACCTGAACCAAGTGAAAAACTATAACTTGAAGTGGACTTGTGATTCTCAGTATCACCAACCCAATCTGTACCTATAAAACCATCCATGTCAACCTCTGAACAAACTTTATAATGAATTCCAAACCCAAGAGTACCCTGAAGGTAGTGAAGGATCCTCTTAGCTACTTTCTAGTGTAGCTCATGAGGTTCCTGCATGAATCTCGAAACCATTCCAACTACATATGAAATGTCTGGCTTGGTATGGGTCAAATATATGAGACTGCTAACAAGTTTTCGATATAAAGTAGCATCGACCAAAGATGTAGTGCAAGTAGCCTCAAGCTTGACTCTAGATAGAAAGGGAGTCAGACAAGGTTTATAGGTAGTCATGTGAAATCATGCCAATAAATCAAGAGTGTATTTAGGTTGTGCAAGAGTAATTCATGAACCAAACTGTGAAATCTCAATGCCAAGGAAGTAGTGTAATAAACCCAAGTCAGTCATGTCAAATCTATCCTGAAGTGTTGACTTCACTGCTGCAATGGTAGATGAAGTACTCCTGGTGATCAAAAGATCATCAACATATAGAACTAGTATCAAAAGTGAATCATCCTACCACAATAGATACACATTAGGATCGGAATGGCATATAGTAAAACTTTAATCTAAGAGGTACGAATCCATCTTGGCATACCAAGCCCTAGGGGCTTGTTTGAGGCCATAGAGAGATTTTCTAAGTCTACAAACTAAGGATGAATCATAAACAAACCCTGGTGGTTGTTCCATGTAGATTTCCTCCTCAAGGTCTCCATGAAGAAATGCACTCTTCACATCCATCTGATGCACTACCCATCCATGTGCTGTGGCTATAGAAATTGTGAGTCAAATCAAAGTCATCTTGGCGATGGGTACAAAGGTCTCTGAATAGTCAATGCCTGTAACTTGTGAAAATCCTTTGGAAATCAATCGTGCTTTGTACTTATCAACTTACCCATCTACTGCAAACTTAGTTCGATATATCCATCTGCATCAAACTATCTTCCTTCCCTTAGGAAGAGAAGTCAAATCCCAAGTGTGATTTTGAATTAAGGAATCATATTCCTCATCCATAGCAATATCCCACTTAGGAATGCCTGATGCCTCTCTAAATGTCTAAAGATCAAAAGCAGAGGCAAAGAAGGCATGTGCCCCCTAAAAATTTGACTAAATCTCTAAAAAATCCTATACCTATGTATGTACCCTGTGAAGTGATCATAGAGCCTAAGATTTGGGTGAGTCAGGGGTGGAAATATCAACTTCCAAGGCAATCCCAGAACTAGATGAACCCTCATCACTATCATCACTATCAGAACTAGAGGAATACTCTACCTAAGGAAACTGTTGTGAATGATCTGAATCATTAGGGTCTGATGAGTCCATAATATTAGGAGAAATGTTAAGCATAGTTTCAAGAGGACTTTATTGAAACATAACACTTCTCTCAATAAACAAATCATGTGTGGTCAGGTGGAGTAGTCGATAACCTTTCACACAATCTGGATAACCGACAAAGATGCAAGGTTTAGATTGTGGATCCATTGCCTTGCGAAGCTATTTTGGTATACGTGCCATGGTAGGAGGTCCAAAGACCCTGAAATGATCAACTGCAGGTTTGCTTCCTTTCCAAGCTTCAAAGGTAGTGATACCCTTTAATGATTTATGAGGAATTATGTTCTAAATATAACAAGTGTAGTTGACTGCTTTTGCTCAGTACTGTGATTTTAGGCCTTTAGAGTGAATCATACAATTAGCCATCTCTTTTAGGATCTATTATTACGTTTGGCAACACCATTTTGTTGGGGAGTATAAGGAACTGTGTGTTGCAAATCTATCACCTCTGCTATGCAAAACTGCTCAAAACGGTTGTTGACATACTCACCCCCATTATCAGTTTGGAGAACTTTGATGACCTTTCTTGACTATTTCTCGGCAAGTTCTTTGAAGTCTTGAAATAAATTGAAGACTTCAGATTTCTGCCTAAGGAAGTAGACCCAACTGAATCTAGAGAAATCATCTTTAAAGGTGAGAACATACTTAGCCTTTGTAAAAGATGGATTCTCGAGAAGCCCCTAAAACATCACTATGTACAAGTTCCAAGACTTGTGTTGCCCTTCATGATTTTCCTTTTTCAAATTTTGCTTCAAGATTCTTTCCAAGGGCACAACACTCACAAATACCTTTAGAAAATTTAACTCTAGGCAACCCCGTGACCATATTACACTAACATAGTTGCTCAAGGTAGCGGTAGTTAAGGTGGCCAAACCGCTCATGCCATAATTTGCGAACTTCATTTGAATGAGTTAGTAATGCTTTGGGAGAAATATCTAGTGCAAAGTTGGAGAAGGCATATAATCTGGATTGGTGATTGGCCCCCCTATAGCTACCAATTTGTTGCTCTACAATTTTATGATCTCAACTAGATTTGGAGAAAAATATACTCTCATGCCCTTCCCTAGATGAGTTATTTGATACACTAAAAGGAGATTAGTTGATAGTGATGGAACACTTAGGACATTTGAAAATGTTCCTCCTTCAACTTCAATAGACCCTCTCCCTTTTATCAATGCTAAAGTATAATCACCTAAGGTGATTGAGGACATAATGGATTGCTCTAAGGATGAAAAACCAACCCGTGAAGAGCCTGTATGGTGCAAAGAATCGGAGTCAATTATCCATGATGGAGAAGAAGATGTTGTAGTAACTAAGGCTTTGCCTTTTGATTTCTCTTTTTCCTTAGTATGTTCCTGGTTTGATGAAGATGCTTTGACGGAATCAGGTAGCCCTATATCATTCTTTTTGGGAATATGAGAGAGGTGCTTTATTTGTTTCCTCATGCATTGATGTTCATCGTACCCAACTTTCTTACAAAAGGCATGTACTTAACTTTCTCTATAGTAGGTTTCCCTTGTTGAGAAAAGTTGTTTTTGTTGGAATTGTCAGATTTAGATTCTTTCTTTTCTTCCTTGTCCTTCTTAGTGTTGTTTTTCTTCCCTTTTGAAGTTTGTTGTTTATCACTCACAGCAATTAGGGCTTGAGGTTTTGTAGACTTCAATGTGCCCATTTGGATGAACTTTCTTGCTCTCTTGTTAGGTCGGCAATAAAGTTATCAAGTGTGGGCATTAACCATGAGGCTCATTGAGCTCATTTGGTAGAGTAGAAGGTTGAGACAAACACTAAGAATTCTAGACCTAATTTGTAAAGTACAAAGACAGTTAACTGATCCTCTTTCTTGTCTATTTCATAATCTTTTAATTGAAACCTTAAGGATTTAAATTTGGTGAAGAAGTCCTCTAGAGTTGAGAAATTCCTACGATTAAGACTTATGAGTTCATTTTCCGAATCATGACTCTTAAGTTCATTAACTTTCCCAAATAATTTGTTGAGGGTATCCCAAACTTCGTTGGGTGTTTTCAACACCTCAACATGGAATAGTAATTCAGGAGACAAGTTTAAACATAAGAAGCCAAAGGCTTGGTCACATTTATTAAAAAAAATTTCTTTGTCCTTAGCTGCATTAGGTTCTTTTTCTGTTCCCATAGTTACCCTAAACATACCTTTGTTTTTGAGTACAAGTATTACTTTTAACTTCCAATCTTGATAGTTGAAAGGCGTTAGGGGTGGTATAGTTACATTAGACTCCATGCTTTAGACTTTAGATTGTTGCAATTTGTAGAAATGCGGAAATAGAGAAAGTAGAAGTGCAGAAGTGAAAATAGGAACACAACACACATGCACTTCTCGAGAAAGCGTGAAAGAAACACACACAACACCCCCCTTGATTATTTTGTTTCCCCCCCTAATTCTGGTACTTTATAAAGATAGAGCTTTTAAGGCTATATCAATTTGACCATAAACTGACACTTTATAATTTAGTGTGATATTATGTCAAATGGATTTGAGGCCAAATGAAAAACACATACCAAAAAAGAACATGTTTGCAAAAATTACAGATATAAAGGGAAATGAAAAAAATAATGGACTAGAAGCCGGTGTCAAACCTCATGAGAGAGGTTGACAACAGAGAGCCCAAAAATGTATTCAATGCAATGCAGAGAGTCGAATATCTTAAATCTCATTGCCTTCAAAGGTTGGACAAGCACACAAATGCCAAAAGAAGTGTTTTGCAACTGTCGTTAAAGTAGCCACTCGACAACCACTCGAACACCTCCAAAGGAGGCCGTGGGCTTGAGGGAGCAGACTGCGGAGAAGATGTGAACAACAAAACCTCTACACAAAAAAAACTTCTGCGCATGCAAAAACAAGACCGCAACACTCATAACAAAATTAATAGCAGTTTCAGTGCAAAAAGAAATGAAATGAGTAGGCCGCGAGCTTGAGGGACCACCGGCAAGGATGGGCCATGGGCTCTTTTCCTGTAGATTTCCTTTTTACAAAAATGAAACTTACAGACTCGTTTCCATCTCCTCCCGCTTTGATACCATGAAGAATTTAGCAATGAACAAGAGATGAGAAACAATCATAGTAATGTTGCAAATAACATATCAATGAAATGTATGAAGTCCAACATCAAATAAGTTGAAGAAGACAAGTACATATATAGGTGAGGAGAGGTAGTTATTAGTTGAAGAAAAGACTCCGACAAACTAACGTGAGTGATTAGTTTAGTGGGAACTTTGATGACCTTTGTCCTAACCTCCTAACAACCTTGACACCTCAATGAAACATGTGTCAAGGTTGTATAAAGGCACACCTAAGTAGACTTATATCTAAGTGTATAAAATATATGAAATATATATACACTAACATTTCCTTCACAATAGCTATAAAATGATATAATCATGTATAGTAATAGTGGGAGAAATGACATTGCCCTCAAATATATTGATGAAATGATAATTATTCCATGTTATATGAGGTTTTGAGGTAATAACTACTCTATGACTTTAAGTTACTAATTTTAAACTATCAAATGATTTCATAGTGGAATGATTAGGTATCATCTTGGTGATAGATGTGAAAATATATGGTCAAGTATCATTGTGCTATGAGTAATAGTTTTTCCCTCTTGAAGGTATCATTAACATGATAGCTATGAAATGTGATGAGATTTTACCAAGGTGATAACTACTCTATAATTTGAGGATACATTTTTCTATACAACTACATAAGGTATTGAATTCAATAAACTAATTAATTAATATATAAATTGTTCAATTATTTAAGAATAAAATAATCTCATCGAATTATTATTTTATAGAGTATTACAAATCAATTAAATACATTAAAAAATAAAGATATGCAATAATCAAATATTATCTTGTTTTTGATATAGGCAAAAGTGTTTTTTTTTGAAAGAGAGCAAATCCTTTTACAAATAGATCAATCAAAAGGCTAGAAGAACTGTACTTAAATATCATCCATTTCAATGGTCAAACAATAAACAGTAATTTTACACTTCATTCACAACAAAAAATGGTAAATACTTATCTTATTTTTATTGGCGAAAATTGACCTTTAACTATTGAAGTGGATAATGTAAGAAAAACCCATAAAAACTAGTTTCATGGAAGGTAGAACCACCCAAAAAGAAAGAAACACAATCATAGGACAAAAAGACAACAAAAGATGAGCACAGAGAAACCACCACTAGTTAAGATCAAACATTAGCTTATTTTATATAGAACTATATTGCTATTTATTTATCATTTGGTTTTATTGGATCCCTATTCTCCTATGAAAGGAGAAACAAGTATCCTCACTGAAATATCCATTCATTACTATGGCTAACTTGTAACCCTCTACTTAAACATCATCCACTTTTGACTATTGAAATGAATGATATTTAAGAACAGCCACATTATAGCCTTGCTATTCTAACAGGGATAATAACAGAAACAAGTCAATCCCTTTGAACTCCATCCGCAATATCCAAAACTCTGATGATCTTTAGTTCGACAGGTCCAATCACAAGTATTATGGTCGAAGCATGGGCCGTGGAATGCACCACTCCAACCTTTGGAGTAGCCTGGTAATTACGAACAAACTTCAAATTAGGAAGTATTCTGTTAAAATTTTCAACTACAAACAATATATTCTTTTCATTCGTATCAACAAATAAAACCAATCTACGCAATATTGAAGAGAATAGCAATGAATATTACCATGAGCAAAAGCAAAAGGCACTGTGAGCAATAAAATGACCAAATACAGATATATGCCCTTCTCCATGTAGTCAACTACAGATCTCCAAACGTAATGTATTCTGTGAGGAAATAGATTTAGCTATGTTACTACTTATAGCTAAGACACCAAGTCTCCTCCGTACGGGAAGAGATTATCTATTTTATGGTGGACTCTATAAATCAGTTGTTTGTTTCAGATGAGGTCGGCCGGTCGAATCTCGTAGATTAATATTTATCCAGTCGATTGTTTGTTATTATTTGCTTTATATTTCTGATTCCATCGGACCAGCAACGACTGATTCAAAGTGATTAATCTAAGACATATTCGCATCAATAGAGCAGCGTGTAAAATCAAGATATGTTGTCATAAACAAAGAACTTTGATAATCATCATTTCTCTCCATGTAACAAGAAAGTTAGAAAATACAACTCATCAATATATTAAATGAATAGGAAAGGGTGTGTAATGCAATTCATAAAAACAAGATATGTTGTCATGAACATATAACTCTGATAATCATCATTTTTCTTCATGTAACAAGAAAGTTAGAAAATAAAACTCATAAATATATTAAATGAAAGGAAAGGGTGTGTAATGCAGTGTGTAAAAACAAGATATGTTGTCGTGAATAGAGAACTTTGATAATCATCATTTTTCTCCATGTAACAAGAAAGCTAGAAAATAAAACTCACCAATATATTAAATGAAAGGAAAGGGTGTGTAATGCAAATCATAAAAACAAGATATGTTGTCATGAACACATAACTTTAATAATAATCATCATTTTTCTCCCAGTAACAAGAAAGAAAATAAAACTCATAAATATATTAAATGAAAGGAAAGGGTGTGTAATGCAGTGTGTAAAAACAAGATATGTTGTTGTGAATAGAGAACTTTGATAATCATTGAATTTTTCTCCATATAACAAGAAATTTAGAAAATAAAACTCAAGAATATATTAAATAAAAGGAGAGGTTGTGTAATGAGTGTGAACCAACAAGATATGTTGTCATGAATAGAGAACATTGATAATGGTCATTTTTCTCCATGTAAAAAGAAAGTTAGAAAATAGAACTCGTGAATATATTAAATAAAAGGAAAGGGTGTGAACTTTTTTGGGTAGAGTTAAAAATAATTTACATTTAATGTAGCTCGGATTTTATATGAAGTTTTAAGTTTTTAATTAATTTATAAAAAATTTAAAATGTAGAATTGTAATTGTTATGTATGAAAAGTGGAAAGATGATGAATAGTGTTAAGATCTATCAAATCAAACCCTTCTTTCACACTAACACTCAAGGACAACAACGAGCCAAGTCACTACATCTGAAAGAGGACTTAACTACAGGTTGGTGTACTCAAGAATGATATGGAAAAATTGATTAGATTGAAAGATTTTTCAAACCCTAATACGAATAAGCCTCATGCCCTAATTATAGTGAAATCAGGTACAAACGAATAAACTGCTATAGATCATGGATAGGAAGACACTTAGGAAGGATCAGAAACTTACCAGAAGTTGGATTTCCAGAGTTGAAGACTTTGTGGACTACGGGGCGGGCACCCAAGTCTGATAGGGCAATATTTCTATAGATCTAGAACGGTGAGCAGTGTCGAATGATGTTCAACCCTTGAGTTCGGGATAAATCCTGTCAGGAGAACTACGAGGCGGGTACCCTAGTCCAATAGGGTAGATTTACAACAAATTTCTCTAGATCTTGAATCCTTATCCTCTGAATTGCTTCTCTGCACCTACACTTCACCAAATCCCACACCTGTAACCTACAATCACAAAGAAAGGGGTTTGGGGGTTGTGGTGTTTAGGAGCTTACCTCAGTCAAGCCTCAGAATGACATTTAAGTCTTCCAACACCATTGTTAGATAGAGTGCATTTCCAAGGGAGGGCAGATGCCAAAGCAATGATGAAATAAAATGATTGAAGCACAAATAGGTGTCACCTTAGAGGTGAAGCCCTCACAGAGATAAAGATCCTTCAAATCATGAGGAGATGGATTGATGAAGCCAAATTCGCAACAAACAAACACAATAACAACACAATAAATACCTTGAAATCCCTTAGCTCAATATCACAAGTTTGCCTTATCTATCTAGGTGTAAAATGAAGGCATAAACTCACTTATATATGCTTTCTTGCTAACTTTCATAATTTAAATTGAAAAAATTGACAAAGGGAAACCTTTTTAAAGGTCCTATGCCGACACATTTAAATTTAGATCCCAATGCCATTTTAGATCTTGATTAAGCATTTAAAACTGGCCCATAAGTTCCATTTGACATGGGTTTCAGGGGAAATTGCTCCTAGATAAGTATTAAGCATGTAAAATGTAAACACAAGGACCTAGGAGCTAAACTAGGAGGTAAAAAGGCATAGGGATATTTTTTACTCCATAACATTTAGCCACCACTTTAATGTATGTATGATCTTACGATTCCATACATGCATTAAATTATGGTCAAAGCACATCAAACATATCAAACACACTAAGCACATAGAGCTAAGGCATACCCAAAGGTTGGAGGACTATTTCCAGCCCCTAATCTTAGGTAAGCACTAGAAACACATGGAAGACATGCAAGACATAATGAAGATAGTAGGAAGCATGCAAAACATGGAGAATACTGCGGAAGCATGCAATACATGAAGAAGACAATAGAGCAGTCATACAATATACAAAGAATACATTGATTTAACAATTAAAATAAAATCCTAAACTAGGCCTAGTAGAGGGAGCTCATCGCTACACGCCTTTAGACTACCAAAAACATGCAAAACAAAACCCAAAGTGTGGAGGGAGCTCATCGCTACATGCCTTTAGACCACACTAGGCGGAAGACACACCAAACAAAAACCCAAGTGTGGAGGGAGCTCATCGCTACATGCCTTTAGACCACACTAGGGGAGAAGACATGGCAAACACATAAGGAAGACACATGAAATACACGAGTGCCGTATAACATGCCATAGACACAGTATACATCTTATACACGTCAAACATGAGCGATGGGAAGGAGCTTATTGCTAAGTCCCACCATCTAAAACATGCCAACCACACCTGATGGTTGAGCTATGCTACCACAACCGCCAAAGACACGCTTAACGGTGAATGACTCAAGATCCAACCCCGCCTCACGATGAGAACTTTGTATAAAAGGATGTGCACTAGCTCAAGAGATACACCATCCCACCTCGTGATGAGGGCTTTGTATAAAAGCATACGCACTAGTTTAAGAGAGACGTAATCCTGCCTCATGATGAGGGCTTATTGCTTACTTTTTAAAAGGATGTGCATTAGCTCAAGAGATACACCATCTTGCCTCGTGGTGAGGGATTTCAAACATGCTTTGTTAGTGTCGAAATAATCAGATAGCTACCATTATATATGCCCCCACCTTAAGGTGGTTGATACCACTTGTCGGTATCAAGCACATTAAGGTAGAGTGAAAACACACAAGGGAATAAGAGCTCTCACAAAGCCCATGCTCCCAGAGGTGACATGTACGACAATTGCTGAATGTTCCCACAAACACATTGATATGAATTGCTAAGATAATCAACAAGAGATAAGGTTAGAAAATCTTACTCTAAGATAACAACCAAATCAAATCATGAAAGCTATGCACAATTAGATTACATCAAAGAACCAAGCTACACTTGCAAGTTCAGAACTGAGTATAGCCATTGGGCTTATACTATAGGTATCTCAGAACGAAGTGTAACAAGAAGGTGAGATACAAAACCATCCAAAGTGCATGGAGCAGATTGAGTGTATTGCAAAAGTTTGTTACAAAAGATATGATAACATGATATATCACATGGAGTGATTCTACTAGTCAAGCATCGGATATATATATCAACCCCATCTTCATATATGGACTAGGTCCATTTTTGCTTACTTGCTGAAGGGACACACAATCCTTATCAGTGGTTATTTGTTTTCATCATTCGCTGACTAGGTAGAATCACTGAAGAATGGAAATGATAAAAATGAGAGAGGAGAACCAAGTGCCTTAGGAACACCATGTAGGAGGATGCCCCCAAGAAATCTTCTGCAATGCTATGCCCCCAAGGTACAACACACAACAATAAAATAGAGGAGAGAAGTATAGAAGAATGTAGAAACAAATAGAAGAATGGTCATAACAGAGGTGGTCTCTTGGTATCCTTGACCTTACAAAAGTATCAAGGGTCATCCTAGGAGACCTAAACAACATATAACACATCGTGGGGGAACACAACACATGAGAGGAGGCCACATAAGCGAGAAAAGATATGCTACGACAAAGGTGGCTAAAAGGGTTAGAAATACTTACCTGTTTACACAACTGAAGTAGCGGTTGTCATCAAGCAAGTCATCTTCCTCCCAATCTTGAATGCAAGAGGAAAGAGGTACATAAGGTACAATTGCCCAACTTTTATCATTGTCCTTAATCTCTTCCTTATTTGATTCAATGTTAGATGGTGAAATGTTCTCTTGTTGAGTTGTATTTTGTTGAGCTAAGGCTTGTCTCATCCTCCTTCTTTCTCTTGCTTGTCTATTCCTTACTGTTTTATTGGTGATGTTTGCAAAAGTATTGTCATGATTTTCCATAGTCTTTGACATCTCAGAGGAGGAAGCTTGTGCTAAATTGACCTTTTGTGATGAAATGTTTTGTTTTTTATAGGTATCTCCCAATCCTTGTAAGGATGACAGAGGAGGAACGCTAGCAAAGACTCCCTTACCTCGTGGTCTAGGGGGTTCTTGTAATGCAGGTTATTCTTCGCTTGTTGTTTGTTGAATACGAGGTCTAGACAATTTTGTTATTAATTTTTCTTTGTATCATCTATATCCCAGGAAAGTTTGGTCTTGTTGTGGTTTAGGAGCCTCAGTAGGTTATGGCCAAAATAATCAAAAGTGAAGTTTTTTCGAGTAACAATAGGTTGCCATTGACTATGGTGGATAGTATGCATGGTCCCATGGTGAGGAAGCTTTAGGCATTTGTGAATTGTTGAGGGGATAGTTTTCATGGCCTTGAGCCATGGATGGCCTAATTTTATATGGAATAGGTCAGATGTAGGGATGATATCAAATGATTGTTCCAAGGCTTTATCAAATATTCTAACCAACAAGGTAATATTCCCTATGACTGGAAAGAAAGCTCTAATATGTGTTTTGATCATCATGTCTATGGGCTCATAAGTTTCTTGCATCAACCTATGTGAATAAAGGAACTCTTCCGTAGCAACATTAGTCATGCAGTTGGGATTAATAAGGGCTCCTCTTGTAGGATTTTCCATTATGTGAAAGGTGATGTAAAGGGGTTCTTCAATGCTTCCAATTGTTCTATCATGTGGTGTGAAAGTTAAGGCTGATTCAGGGGTCTTCCTTTTCTTGTAGATTTGGGGAGAGACCATAGCATTGTTATTACGATGAGGAGCCATGTATGTGAGACTATTTCACACCAAAGCACTTGTTTGAGGAAATAGGGTTATTGAAAGCGCTCAAATACACACGAATTTCACAACAAACAAAGTAGGTAGGAGGAAAAAGTACCACACAACAAGAAAGATGAATGTTTTTAGAGATTTGTTAAAAATATGTAAATGGAGTGTGTAAACCCTTAGTGTTGAAATACACACTGTGTAATTAAAAATATGCAAATTTTCAAGCAAAAGTATGAAATGATGCAAAATTTTTAAATGAAAATATGCCTCAAATGAATGAAATATTTGAGTTGAAAGAGATTTATGACATATGTAATAAAACAATGCAAAACTATGCTTGTTTATGAACCTAAAATGCTTAATTTTTTTTTCACGTTTTTTTCCAATGTAAATGCACAAAAGATGTTATCAGACTATGCAAAATGATGAATGAATGAAATCTAATTAGGTATGGTGTGTAAAATAGCTTAGATTTGATGCAGGAAGGATGCTAAAGTCCTACAATGCTCAATGCACAATCAAAAGGATGAAGGTAGTTATTTTTCTTGAAATACACGTGTAAATGCAAAAGGTGAAAGTTTCAAAGATAGGATGCAAAAGTATGCACTATGATCCAATACTATACTTCAAAATTAGATTTGAATGGGTGCTACCACAATAATGGATTACACTTTCTGGGACATCCTAATTTTTGTTGAAATCACATATTTTTAGAAAATATAATGATTTAAGCCTTGAAAGGTTCCATTTAAAGGATTTTAATTGAAGAGGGTTTGATCAAACCCCCTTAGATTCAAACCCCCTTGGATAGAACCCCACTAGTTTTAAACCATATCTATAATGGAGTCTCCTCTACACCTATCAAAATGCTAATAAAAAACCACTTTTGATTTACCTTTTGGGCGATCAAATGAATTCATTTAAAATTTATATTTTGTAAGTATGTAGTCCTTATTATAAGCTTCCCAAAAAATATAATTTTAAATATATTTAATTTGATTATTATATTTATTTTTTATTTCCTATGAATGTAGGTTTTTCACTGAACATGAAGTTCTCTATTCTACACACATGGAAAATTAGTAAATTAGTGAATTTTTTTTTTGAAAAATATCTATGCCCTAGGTATCGATGTCCTTATTTCAACAAAAAAAGGAAAATTAAATTTCGATACATACAGAAAATGTTATGTTTTACGGAATATGCCTATGTCTAAATTATAATTGGTTTGACTTCAAAACTTAATTAAAAAAAATATTCAACAAAACATTATGAAACCAAATGCATGCCCTATATATTGGTGTTACAATTCTAAATTCAAAAGAATTAGAATTTTATCCTTTGTAGAAAAAAAAGTAATGTGCCACAAAATACACATCACTTTAAAAAAATATTGTTTACTATTAAAAACTAGTTATCAAAGGAGACGCAAATTTTTTTACAATTTAACTCCAAAATTTTTAAAAATATATATTTAAAATCTAAAAACAAAAGCTCACAAATCACTAGTTCGCATCATCTTCAAATTCCTAACAGTTTAGCGGCTATAGGTGTCAGAAAGTGAAGATTTAGTTTAAAATATTGATTTTAATGTCAATCTTGGCCAAAAAGTGTAACCCATTATTGTGGGATGACCCGAATGAATGTTGAAAAGGAGTAGCAAAATCTAAAAATGAAATTTTGACTACAAACCCTAGTTTTTGCAAATACTAGGTTATATGAAAAATGCAACTTTTTAACCAAAAGCCTAGCAAATGCAGCTTGTAAATACAAAATTTGATATGAAGAAATGATGAATTACTGTAATAAAGATCAGATATGATGCAAACATCAGAAAATTAAATCTTTTTATGATATGCAATACAAAATATGCAAAACTATGCCTTAATGCAAGCCTAAAAAGCTTGTTTTTTCAAAAATTTTCAAATGTATGCAAATTTTCCAATGCAAGATGATAAATATGATATGAATGAATGCAAGGAATTATTATAACACTCAGAAAGATGTAAAATGCTTGTTGTTCCAGGTTCACCACTTAGCAAGATGCAAGTTCAAAACAAACATGGGTTCACCAAAATGTTATGTATGAAAAGTGGGAAGATGATGAATAGTGTTAAGATCTATCAAATCAAACCCTCCTTTCACACTAACACTCAAGGAAAAAAATCAAGCTGAGTCACTACAAATGAAAGATGACTCAGCTATGGGTTGGTGTACTTAGGAATGATATGGAAAGATTGATTAGATTGAAAGATTTGTTAATCCCTAATTCGAATAAGCCTCAAGCCCTAGTTATAGTGAAAATGGGTATAGACAAATAAACTACTACAGATCACCAGACAAGAAGACACTCAGGAAGGATCAGAAACTTACCGAAAGTTGGATTTTCAGAGTTGAAGACTTTGCGGACTATGGGGCGGGTGCCTAAGTCTGATGGGACAATATTTCTGCAGATCTGGAATAGTGAGCAGTGTCGAATGATGTTCAACCCTTGAATTTGGGATAAATCCTATTAGGAGGACTACGGGATGAGCACCTTAGTCTAGGTAGATTTACAACAATTTTTCTTCAGATCCTGAATCCTTATCCTCTGAATTGCTTCTCTACACCTGCACTTTGCCAAATCCTGCACTTGTAACCTGTAATCACAAAGAAAGGGGTTTGGGGGTTGTGGTGTTTAGGAGCTTCCCTTGGTCAAGCTCCGGAATGACATTCAAGTCTTCCAACACCATTGTTAGATAGAGTACATGCCCAAGGGAGGGTAGAGGCCAAAGCAATGATGAAATAAAATAATTGAAGCACAAATAGATGTCACCTTAGAGGTGATGATAAAATATTAAGGAAATATAAACAAAACAAATGCAACATATATTTTTATAGTTATTCATTAATCTCTAACACCCGCCCTTAATTAATAACTTAAAATAACTCCAACTCTCACATGAGCACAACATTGCTCCTCTGAGATCTCATGCACCTCTCCTCCTCTAATACCATAAATGGAGGCATGTTGAGGAACCCATATTTCCTCTGACAACCTTTTCAAATTGTGCTTTGATGATCCCAAAATATCTAACATAACAATAAATGGTATGTCATTAACATGGCAAGGAATCTTGCCATCAGAACTCTCACACTCTCTTTCTCAAGAGAAGAGTGCCCAAAGTAGGCTCTAATCACACCAAACATAATGAACACCAAGCTCAAAACTCCAGCCAGCACACCAACCTGAATTATATAGTCAGTGATAAAATCCCTTCCGTCGTCTTGCATTGAATCCAACAATTATTACAGGTAGCAGATAGGTAAATTACAGAGTATTGTAGTGGAGAGATGTAGCCCAGGTGTGAGTGCAGTCAACCAAGGTCACAATCTAGTAGAAAAATGCAATACTTTGACTATTATGTGCTCTTCCTCTCAATAGAGGTAGCCTCTACAGTAGCAGCCTACACATTTGATTGTAGACTCCACATGTAAGGCTCAGGTGCACCCTAGAATGTTCTCAATCTCGGTGGTTCCTATGTTAGCAATGTCACAAAAAGATTAGGCATGACACTCTACACTTAAGCGGAGTTTACACAATTGCTGCAAAGTCTCCCTTTATCACCAAGATCAAAGATCATGTCATTCTTCTCCCCAATAGAAACAACCTTTTTTTATGAGACAATAATAATATTAATAGCATATGTTGGGACTACAAGTTGCCTGCAATATTGAAGAAATAGAAAGAATAGATTTCTTGTCTACCCCAAATAAGCCTCTTCCTTAGAAATCTCCACAGACTATGTCAACCTAGCAGGGCATAATATTAACAATAGAGAAAAAGAAAAGACAACGCTCTTTAAAGAAAACTTAATTTCCTATAAGATGCTTTCATATTCTTGGGCACTCCAATGGTGGAGTTATGCCCAAACCAGCTCTAATACCATGATAAAATATTGCGGAAATATAAACAGAACAAATGCAACATATATTTTTATAGTTATTCATTAATCTCTAATAGGTGAAGCCCTCACAGAGATGAATATCCTTCAAATCATGAGGAGATGGATTGATGAAGCCAAATATGCAACAAACAAACACAATAACAACACAATTCTGCTCTGCAACACAATGAATGCCTTGAAATCCCTTAGCTCAATATCACAAGTTTGCATTATCTATCTAGGTGTAAAATGAAGATATAAACTCACTTATATATGCTTTCCCACTAACTTTGGTAATTTAAATTGAAAAGGCTGACATAGGGAAACCTTTTTAAAGGTCCTATGCCAACACATTTAAATTTGGATCCTCACAAATAACCCTAGACTTGGGTGCGGGTGCCCAAGTCCCAAGGCTATTTTAGATCTTGATTAAGCATTTAAAACTGGCTCCTAAGTCCCATTTGACATGGGTTTCAACAGAAATTGCTCTAGGATAAGTATTAAGCATGTAAAATGTTAACACAGGGACCTAGGAGATAAACTAGGAGGTAAAAAGGCATAGGGATACTTTCTACTCCATAACAGTAATATAAAAAAAAGGTTTAAGTTTAAAGGTTAACAATTTATAAAGTTTATTAGCTAAGAAAGAAAATATTTGATTTGTTAATTTGAGATATTCTTTTATTTATATTTTGATTTGTTAATTTGAGATATTATTTTATTTGTTAATTTATAGTTGAAAATTTGATGGACATAGGGTTGAGTGAAGATATAGACCTTAAATAATTAAATAATTAACCAAATAAAAGATATAGAAGAACAAAACAAAAAAATATAATTAAACTATAATTTTATAGCATATCACATTCAATATACTTAAACTAATCAATGCAGATACAATAAAATATATGTGTCCATGTATATAGTAAATAAAATAGTTCCAATGGAAAATAAAATAACTCAAAGTAAATAAAATCACACACAACCAACTTGTTATATGTGGGTGACAACACAATAGTGTGTCTAAGAAGGGAAACCTTCTATTTTTGCCCTTCTAGCTTAAGGAGGGTAACCTTTTGCCTTAAGAAGATTCATTCTAGCCTTTAGGCTTAAAGAGGGTTCTACCTTAATTTTCTTAAGGAGAAGAGCAACTTTCTACATTGGGGAGTCATTGACACACCTTTAGGACATCACATGCACTCCCATATTTTGGCTATTTAGGGCCATTACAAACATGCTAAAAAAACCATTAGATTCTATCAATTATAACAAGCATATAGTCACAAATCTAAAGATAATATAAATTAGTGATTGTGACATTTTCTATGTAGATTCTTTTTATTTTTCAGAAAATAATTTCTATCATAATTGGTTAATTTTTAACAGTGTGTTGATTATACTTTCACTAAAAATATTTATGAGTAGCATTTATGCCTTCTTGATAGAGGTTTTATAATCTCTAGATGATTAACCAATCATTCATAACACACTAATTAGCAAATGTAAATAGATGAATAGATAACATTCCAAAAATTACAAATTGTTGGAAATATTGTCATTGATGTCAACGGGAAGTTGATGTCACAAGAGAAGAATATGTCAAAGGGAAATGGATGTCATAGAAGAAGTATTTTTGATGATGAAAAGTTTCTAAGGCATGAATGATTTCAGCTTTTAGTCAGAAAATCATTCAGTTCATGAACTATTAAGTTCACCGACGATGGTTTTTTCTGATAGTTAGTTCGCCGCCTGGACTGTTTAGTGATGAAGACTTGAAAGAAGAAAATACTGCTGACTATCTACTCCTGGTGGACAAAATTATCAATGCTATCAGAGGACTTCGTGAAGAAATGAAAGAACCAGTAATTGTGAAGAAGGTTCTGAGATCCCTTCCCCAAAGGTATGATTCAAAATTTCTGCTATTGAAGAAGCGAGAGATCTGAATAAACTTGCAATGGATGAATTATATGGTTCCTTCACTGCTTATGAGATGAGAAATTCAAGAAAAGACACATCTAAAAAGAAACCTACCTTCAAAGCTATAAAGAAAGAAGAAGTATCTAATCCAAGCAGAGGATTTGAGGAAGAAGAGGCAAACTTTGTAAGGAAGTTAAAGAAGGTTTTAGGTAAGTTGCCTTTTAAGTGTTTCAACTATGGTAAAATTGGTTATTATGCATCTAAATGTACTTTTAGAAAAAAATGAAGATAGCAACAAGGGTTTTAGAAGGAATAATTTCAATAAGAATAATAAAAGACTCTACTCTAAAGAGGCATGTAGTTCGTTAGAAGAAGTGGATCACTGCTCATCATATAGTGAAAGGGAAAAAGCCCTATTTATGGCAATGGAAGTCTTAGACAACTCAGACAACCTTGTAGAAGATGGTGAAGAAATGCTAATCATTGATGAAGAAGAATGTGAAGTTTATCTTGAAGGTGAACTTATTTATGCTCTTGAGGACTTGAGATTAGTAAGGAAAGAAAACAAAGAACACAAAGCAAAGCTTAAAGAATCAAAGGAAATGATTGTTAGCTTAAAGATTCAAATTGAAGAAGGAAAAAGGATTGCAAACATCATAAACACTGATCTCAAAGACAAATCAGATGAGTGTTTAAAATTTGAAGAGATTGTTTCACTAAGAAAGGAAGTTGAAAAAGTACATGCATAATTAAATAAGAATATCAAGTTTGGAAAGAGCTCTAAAATTCTAGATGATATAATAAACATTCAAAGACCTCTAGATTCATAAAATCAGGTTTGGGCTATGATGGAGAAGTCACACAATCTTCTACTCATATGTACAAACAAGTCTGACTTCAGAGAAGACAGTGCCAAATGAAGAAATTCCATTGAAGAAAGAGAGTAAGAAAATTGAAGTTGATTTCATCCCTGTCATCTCTTAAAGAAGAAAATTCAAAAGATCAACTCTTGCAAGACATACATTCATGAACAAGTTTAATTATGCTTTCTCTAGTTATCATTTTATTTGCAATCAATATGGTCACAAAGCCTTTGAATGCAGATCTAGAATGAGAAGAAGTGATTATGTAAGTAGAAATTATATTTCCCCTTTATTTGATTTCAACATAATATGTCATGTTTGCAACAATTTTGGGCACATAGAAATGTTTTGCAGAAGTAGATTGGTAAAGTCAAAATCTTAGATTACTGATTTTAATAACCAAGGCAAAAGGATAGAAATTCCTAAAAACTAGAAGACGAATTGAAGAAGAAGGAATGGACAGTCAAGAAGAACAATCATGAAGATGATAAGTCAATGATTGTCCAAATTGCATTTCATGCACAAGGGAAATTAAATCCTTGGGTTATGTTAGAATGTACAAGACAACTGAGAGTGGGGGGTAAATCAATTGTATATTAAAACTTTAAACCGTCAAATTAGTTTCAAACATCATCCACTTATAATACATTAGCAGAATGTAAACATATGAAGCATCAATGCAAACACATCCAAAAACATAAGAATACTAGATTTACATGGAAAACCCAATAAGGGAAAAACCATGGTGAGGATTAGCTCACATTTATATGAATAACAACACCAAAAATCAATAAGCTCACTGCCAAGCACTCACTGCCCAGAAGAAAGGCTCACTGCCAAAGAAAGGCTCACTACCCAAAAGAGAGAGAAGAAAGAATATTGCTACAGAGAGATTCACTATCGCAAAGTAATAGGATAGATCCATCGCTACCACTCCTTGCAGTAACCTTTGGCTCACCGCCTCCAACAACTTCTGGCATACTACAATGTAGACACCTTCTGCTCACTACATTCCAGAGTCATAAGCATTTAAGTTTGCACACAACTTCACTTCCCTCAAGATTCGTATTCGCATATTCTTCTCTGCGTTTCTCCACTCATCTTCATCTTGCATTTATACCATCTTCAACCAAGACCTATCTCAATTAGGTCGGTCCTAATGAAGTGTGTGCATTACGCACATGTAACATTACTTAGGTCAGCACTAAACACTTCCGTGGTGGAAATAAGTGAAAGTGGACAATGTCAAGGGATAACCAAGACTCAAATTTGTATCATAAAGCTGTTTATCACATCCACAATCCACGAGGTACCTCCGCAAATGGTGGTAGTAAGCCAGGTGAGCCAAACCTGAGCTAATGACCATATCCACACTTCTCCAAGTCGAAGAACATCATGTGGACCAGAGAGAGACACTCCAAAGCATTCACACACCTTCCTAGAATACTCATCATCATCATAAACTTCTACAACACTGCCACAACCGTCTGAATCAAGGAATGTCTTCATTATGCACATCAAGACACACTGTTACTGATCACCAACACAAGAACTAAACTTACAGAGCATCCCAGTACTAGAAACTCTAAAGAAAGGTGGATATAGATAATATAAGTACTCTCCTAGATTTGCAAGACAGGAAAGCTCAATGCAGAGAAATGCAGAGCATTCTCATTTCTCCTAAACACCCTCTTTCACAATCAAATATTCTATCAAACACATCTTCTACTTCTGCATGATCTAGAACCTGAAACTATGGATATAACACCTCTAAACACCTCTAATCAACACTTCCAAACTATACAAGCATATCTTCAAATAGGAAGAAATGCGAAGTAGAATACTAAGAGTACCTCTGTTACACTGCACATCTTTTTATCAAATTTTCTCAAAAGCACTTGGAAACCAAGTGAACCATCTACTGGGAGCTGACATCAATGAAAACACCAATAGGTTTCTAACAATCTCCCTCATTTTCATTGATGGCAACACCAACTCTTTGAGAAACCATCAAGACCTAAAGCAATCAATCAACAACTTTGCAACTAGTAATAATCCTTTTGACATAAACAACTTTTACTCTTCACACACCTCTCTGCACAATGGTTTTTCAATCACTTCAACTCTCTCCCCCTTTGACATCAATGGAAAAGGGAAATAAATCTAACACCAGCAAGTATCTGCTCTATCTCCACTACTCTCACTTTTTCTGCACTCTCCCCCCTTAAGATCATAGGATATGCTCCATCTGACTAAACCAACCAATAGTATCACTACGTACTCCCCCTGAGAGGTAGCCTTCAACACTATTCTAGGGCCAAAAGTGTATATTGAAATGCTTCCTGGACAAATGCACACATTTATGCATCTAGTTAAGAGGAGGGGAAATGACCCCTAAATTCTATCAGAGATACTCAAAAGTATCCTTAGGGAGAGCCTCTGCTAAGGTGTCTGCAACTTGATCCTTGGTAGGCACATACTCCAACTTCACCTCATTCTCTGCAACCTTTTCTCTTAAGAAGTGATACCATATTGAAATATGATTTATCCTTGAATGCATCACCAGATTCTTTAAAATGTTGATAGCACTTGTATTGTCACATAGGATAGGAATAGGTTCATCATATGACACTTTGATATCCTTCAATGTCTTCTTCATCCATAACACCTGTGTGCAACAAGATGTTGCTGCAATATATTCTACCTCTACAGTAGATAATGATGCTAAGTCTTGCTTCTTACTTAACCATGAAACAACTTGTCTTCTTCCCAGAAAGAAAGCACCACAACTTGTACTTTTGTCATCTATACATCCTACCCAATCTGTATCTGTATATGCACTCAAGGAGAAATCAGTATCCTTGGGATACCATAGGTTGAACTCCAAAGTGCCTTTCAAGTATCTGAATATCCTCTTTACTGCTAATACATGCGACTCTTTGGGATCAACTTGAAATCTAGCCACAAGACATGCTGCATGCATGATATCTGGTCTAGTAGCAGTCTGGTATAATAGTCCACCAATCATTGATCTATATTTTCTCTGATCAGCCTTAGGGGATTCATCATCTTTACTTACTTACAACCAGTAGTCATGGGAGTACATACTAGTTTGGAGTCTTCCATAATTCCAAACTTTTTCAACTTTTCGTTAGCATATTTTGATTGTGAAATGAAAATGCCTTTTTCTGATGGACTGATTTGTAACCTAAGGAAGAAGTTCATTTCCCCACACATTGACATTTCAAATTCTTTCTGCATTTCTTTTGCAAATTTCTTGCACATACCTTCATTTCCTCCAAAGATTATATCATCAACATATACTTCCACAATTAGGATTTGATCTTCTTCAACTTTGAAGTACAGATTGCTATCTGTAATGCCCTTTTTGAATCCTTGCTATAGCAGGTACTTATCCAACCTTGCATACCAAGATCTAGGATCCTGTTTGAGTCCATACAGTGCCTTCTTCAATCTACAGACCATGTTTGGATCATCTAATAACTAAAAGCCTTCCGGTTGCTTAATGTATACCTCTTCTTCCAACTCTCCATTCAAGAATGCAGATTTCACATCCATTTGATAAAATTTGAAGTCCTTATTAGCTACAAAGGCCAAGAACAATCTAATGGCCTCCAATCTTGCCATTGGAGCAAATGTTTCTTCATAATCTATTCCTTCCACTTGTGAGTAGCCTTTACACACTAGCCTAGCCTTATTTCTAACTACTTCCCCATTCTCATTCAATTTGTTCTAGAATACCCATTTAGTTCCTATCGTATTCTTGTCTACTAGTCTTGGGACAACTTCTCAAATTTGATTCTTCTCAATCTGCATCAATTCCTCTTCCATAGCCTTGATCCAGTGCTTATTTTTGCATGATTCAGTCACTGTTTTGGGTTCTATTTGAGACAATAAGAACAAATTTACCTGTTCGTCTACTATAGCAATACTTCTTCTTGTTAAAACACCTTTGTTCTTATCTCCAATAATCTGATCTTCAGAATGATTCTTCTACACATACTTGGGAGTCTTGAGAATCTTCTCTGGAACATTTTCTTCATCAACTTGCTTTTCCTTTTCCTTTTCTTCCTCTCTTCTTTCTTCTCTACAAGAGTTCTCATCCAATTCATATCCTTCTAATAGCACTAAACTTCGGTATGGTTCTTCATCCACTTTGACATTTGCACTTTCCACTAACTTCTTCAACCTCTTGTTGTAGCACCTATAAGCCTTGCTCTTTATAGACTATCCAAGGAAGATTCCTTCATCCAATCTTGTATCAAACTTTCCCAAGTTCTCTTCATCTCTTCTAAGGTAGAATTTGCTTCTAAACACTCTAAAATATTTTATAGTAGGAGTATATTGAGTCTTTGAACTGTTGACCTTGGCTTGCACTTTGTTTTGTATGTAGACTGTAGTGTGAATGGCTTCTCTCCAATAGATATCAAGTAGATTTGCTTCTTTCATCATTGTCCTTGCTACTTCCTGAATAGTCCTATTCTTCCTTTCCACAACTCCATTCTGCTGAGGAGTCCTAGGTGCTGACAAATGCCTTTTTATTCCATGATCTTTACAAAAGCAATTAAACTCATTGGAGGTGAACTCACCACCTCTGTTAGACCTTAAACACTTGACTTTAAGATCAATTTCATTTTCAAACATATCCTTAAAAGCCTTAAACGTGTCTAGAGCTTCTAATTTTTCTTTGAGAAAAGTTACCCAAGTCATTATAGAGAAATCATCAATCAACAACATGAAATACATGTCACCTTGAAAGCTTCCTACTCTTGTAGGTCCACATAGATCTATATGCAGCAACTCCAGACATCTTGTGGTAATACTCTTTGATCTTGAAATTCTTCCTTGTTTTCTTCCCAATCTAACATTCCTTGCAGGTTGCATTGGTAGGATTTGTAATCTTTGGTAGGTCCCTCACAGCTTGAGTAGAGATGATCTTCACCGGGCTGTCAAAATTGATATGACACATTCTTCTATGCCATAGCCAACTTTCATTAATTTGAGTCATAAGGCACACACCATCAACACCTATGAGCTGATATATATTTCCTTTTGTCCTTGTTCCTATAACAATTAGAGTTCTAGAGTCTTCTTTTCTAATGTCACAACCACCATCCTAAAACACAAGATTATATCCTCTGCTACACATTTGTCCTACACTTAGAAGATTATGTCAGAGACCTTTAACATAAAGAACATCATTTGTATTGTGCTTGCCATCAAAACTAATTGAACCTTTTCCGCAAATCTTAGTAGATGCATCATCTCCAAACTTGACAAAACCTCCATCAAACTTCTCAAGCTTCACAAACTTATTCTTATCTCTTGTTATATGATTTGAACACCCACTATCAATTAACCAGAGGTTCTCCTCCTCTCTTGCATGAAAAGTAGTTACCAGAGTTCCTTTGATATTGTGCTTTGTTTCTGGAGCAATTTCCTTCATACCCCTTTCAGAATTAGTTCCAACATTCAGAGCCATGAACAAGAATTCATTACTTTCATCATCCAGATAGTCAGACTCATCATCAGATATCTCATCTTCTTTAACATAATAACTTCTCTTGAATGATTTTCCTTTGTCATCATTATATTTGTCATTTGAAATTTTGATTGGACATTTTGAAGCATAATGACCTATTTTTCCATAGTTGAAACATTTGAAGGGTAACTTACCTCTGTATTTTCCAGAGCCCTTTTTCAATTTTCTCACAAAATTTGCTTTCTCTTTTTCAAAGTCATCTAAATCAGATTCAACATTCTTTTATGTCTTGCTATCCTTAAAAGCAATTTCTTTTCTTGGTTCATATTGACCAAATTCTCTTATCTCAAAAGTAGTTAGAGTACCAAACATTTTATCCCTAGAATAATTATCCAAATCTTGAGTCTCTTCAATAGCAAACTTTAGCACTATAAGATTTTGGAAGAGTTCTTAGTACCTTCTTTACCACTTCTTTTTCCTCGAGTTCTCCACCTAGACCATTGATGGAATTGACAATTTCATCCACTCTTTGCATGTAGCTTGCAATATTTTCATCCTCTGACATCTTTAGGGTTTCAAACTTGGTCTTCAAAATTTGCATCTTTATTTGCTTGACCTTGTCATCTCCTTCATAGGTACTTTCCAGTTTCTTCCAGATCTCATGAGCAGTTTTGTAGCTCATTACCTTCACTAATTCAGAATCAGTAAGACTCTTCAAAAGAGCACTCCTTGCCTTGCCATTGTTCTCATATTATTTAATCTCATCTTCATCCTTTGCACCATTAGTAGGTATAGTATACTTTTTGTCAAATATATTCCATATGCCATATCCTAGTGAGACAAGAAATCTTTCCATCCTAGTTTTCCAAAAAGCATAATTTGTTCCATCAAACACTAGAACCTCCATACCTTTCCTATCCACCATCTAGATCTACCCCAAGTGGTTAAGCTTCTTTAGGGAACTTGGCTTTGATACCAATTGTTAGAATGCATAGGATAACTAAGAGGGGGGGTGAATCAGTTGTATGTTAAAACTTTAAACCCTCAAAGAAATTTCAAACATCATCCACTTATAAAGCATTAGTAGAATGTAAAAATATGAAGCATCAATGCAAACACATCCAAACACATAAGAACACTAGATTTACATGGAAATCCCAATAAGGGAAAAACCACGGTGAGGATTAGCTCACATATATATGTATAACAACACCAAAAATCAATAGGCTCACTGCCCAGAAGAAAGGCTCACTACCCAGAAGAAAGGCTCACTGCCAAAGAAAGGCTCACTGCCAAGGGTTCACTACCCAAAAGAGAGAAGAAAGAAGAATATTGTTACAGAGAGATTCACTATCTCAAATCAATAGGAGAGATCCACCGCTGCCACCCCTTGCCATCCATAACCTTTGGCTCACTACCTCTAGCAACTTCTGGCACACTAAAATGTAGACACCTTCTGCTCACTGCATTCCAGAGTCATAAGCATTTAAGTTCACACACAACTTCACTACCCTTGATTCACATTTGCATATTCTTCTCTACCTTGCTCCACTCATCTTCATCTTGCATTTATACCATCTTCAACCAAGACCTATCTCAATTAGGTTGGTCCTAATGAAGCATGTGCATTACACACATGCAACATTACTTAGGTCGACACTAAACACTTCCATGGTGGAAAGAAGTGAAAGCGGACCATGTCAAGGGATAACCAAGACTTAAATTTGTATCACCAAGCTACTTATCACATCCAAAATCCACAAGGTACCTCTGTAAATGGCACTAGTAAGCCAGGTCAGCCAAACCTGAGCTAATGACCATATCCATGCTTCTCCAAGTCCAACAACATCATGCAGACTAGAGAGACACTCCAAAGCATTCACACACCTTCCCAAATACTCATCATCATCATAAACTTCTACAACACTGCCGCAACCATCTGAATTAAGGAATGTCTTCATTATTCACATCAGGACACACTTTTACTGATCACCAACACAAGAACTAAACTTGCGAAGCATCCCAGTACTAGAAACTCCAAAGAAAGGTGGATATAGATAATATAAGCACTCTCCTAGATCCACAAGATAGGAAATCTCAATGCGGAGAAATGCGGAGCATTCTCATTTCTCCCAGACACCCTATTTCACAATCAAATATTATGTCAAACACATCTACTTCCGCACAATCCAAAACCTGAAACTTTGGATATAACACCTCTGAACACCTCTGATCAACACTTCCAAACTACACAAGCATATCTTCAAATAGGAATAAATATGGAGTAGAATATTGAGAGTACCTCTGTTACACTGCACACCTTTTTATCAAATTTTCTCAAAAGCACTTGGAAACCAAGTGAACCATTTGCTGGGAGTTGACATCAATGACAACACCTAACATACACATCCTCATTATAAGTTGAAGGATATGGGAGAATTACAAATTTGTAATTATTTTAGCTAAAAATTTAAAAATTAGCAAACAATGATCAATTTTAAACACCAGTATTTGTTGAATAAAATTTTCATGACAATTTGAATTTAATGTTTTTTTTCTTTTTTATAGTTAAGAGAGGATGCAACTTTTCTTGAAGATATTAAGCAACTCTTAGCTTGCGAGAAATTGAATGTGATTCTTTGATCCAATGAGAATTACTTAAGCCCAAGGTTGATATATGGAATTATTTATGTTCACTCATCAACAGAGTACAATGATATGCATTGATGGATCAAACAATTATTGCACTTCATATTAAGGACCCAAATTTTGAAATAATGGAAGACAATAAAGAATAACTAGGCATTATACATAAATTTATATACCTTGTTAAATATCCTTTATAGTTTTGGATAACTTGTCAAAATTTTACCTTGATTTAGATATGCATTTATGGTTAGAACAACTATCTTTAAATTGAGGCTCTAAATTTTAAAAGAAGAACAAAAGAAACTAGGAACAGGTTTTTTGATAATTTTGTCATGGGATCTATAAGGTCCCACTCCAAAAATAAAAATTCTTGTATAAAGGCTTAAATATAGAATAGACCATAATAAAGAATTAAACTAAATAAAATCAGCCTTGGAAAAAACGCATGAAAATACTGAAGGGGAAAGAATCCTTCACAAACTCCCAAATTGTTCTACCACAATCTAAACCATTGGAGAAATTTGGCCTTCAAAAAATTTTGGGATCTTATCTTTTCTTGCATCTCTTCTCCTATGTTCTCTATTATAGTCAATAGCTACCCAATAAGCTTCTTTGCTAGTGAAAGAGGTCTAAGATAGGGGTATCCTTTGTCTCCCTATCTATTTATAATTATGGTAGTGGCCTCAAGTAGAAGAATTTCTAAGGCTCTTAGTAGAGGTAGTATTAAAGGATTTAAACCTTCTTCCTATATTAATCATCTATCTCACCAACAATTTGTAGATGACACCATCATTCTTGGAGAAGCCTCAGTCAATGAAGCTAATTAAATTATGGTCCTACTGAACAAGTATGCTAATGTTTTAGGTCAAAAAATTAAGTGTTCTGTTCTTCCTTAACACTCTTCTAGAGAGTTAGGACAAGATTGCAAGAATCCTTGGATGTTAGGTTAAAGAGCTTCTTTCAGTTTAACTTGGTATGCCTCTTTTTAGAGGAAGAATATATTTAGTCTCATGGAACTCCCTTTTGGATAGATTCCAAAGGAGGTTATGGGTTGTAAAGGCTATTTCCTATGTATAGCTAGGAAGTTGCAACTTATGATAATCTCCTACCATAGCCTTTTGATCTACCTCATGTCCCTATTTAAGATCCATGGTAGAGTGGAAAATATGGTTGAGCAAGTTTAGAAGAGGATTCTTTGGTTTGGGATTGAGGAGAAATAAAGAATTGGTCTTGCGATAAGGTTTGCTTCCCCAAACTCTATGGTGGCCTTGGGTTGAGAAAGTTGAGACCACTAAATAAATCTCTTTTAGCTAAAGTTGCGTGGAGATTAAATTAAAAGAAGATAAATAATAGACATAAATTATTAGGGCAAAGTACCTATCTAGTGGTGAAGCTAATGTTTTTCTTTTCTAATGATTTGCTTCCTCCTAGTTTTATTTTTTGGAACAATCTGATTAAGTGAAAATCCCTATTGAAGAAAGGCACCAAGTGGAACATTGGCATAAGGACCAATGCCCAATTTTATGATGATGCCAGGCTCCTCAAGGAACCTTTGAGCTCTTTGGCCTTGTCACTTTCTTTAGGTTCTTTCAAATTAACTATGGGTGATAAATTGGTAAATTATTTTGAAGTTAAGAATTCCTTATGTTCTTGAAACATTTGCTTCTTCCTCCTCTAGCCTTTTTCTTCTTCATTATGCCTTGAACATTGTTAACTTTCTCCATGGTTTCCACATTAGTCAATTGGAGAGGCTAGATGAACTTGTTTGGGCTGCCTCTTCTAATAGGAATTATTGTGTTAGGTTAGATTACAATGTCCTCTTGGATCTCCCTCTCAATGGATTCCCATGGTCTATGGTATTGTCTAAATCTCAAATCCTAAAGGTCAACCTCTTCTCTTGGTCTGCTTGTCAAAATAAAATTCTTACTCTAGACATTCTATCTAAAAGAGATTTTATGTTTCCCAATAGGTACCCTCTCTTTGAAAGTGACTCTGATTCTATGTTCCATTTTTTATTGGACTACCCTTTCTCTTGGCGGACCTTCAACCTTGTGTTGTGTAAATTTTAACTTTGTTGGTCTCAAAATAGGGTTCCTCAAATGGTCTCCTCCCTTTCTTAGCCCCCAATTTAAGGAACTTTAGAACCTTGTTATTCCTAATTTTTGTTGTGGCCTTTGGTTGGAACATAATGCCAAAATCTTTAAAGATAAGAAATCATGCCATGTGAGAGTGGATATAAAAATTTGTAATGCCATCTAGTTGAGAATTTTTTGGCATTTAATAAGAGGCCATACTCAACTTCCTTTTCAATCTTGGAACAAATAATTGTAGAAGATTGGGGGCTAAATATTATTTCTAGAGGGTCGATGAATATTGAGAAAGCTAAAAGGAACTCTACCAAATGGGCCAACTTTGATCATAATTGGTTGAAACTAAATTTGATGGTGCATTAAAAGGGAACCTATGGATGTATACTAGTGAAGTTATCATAGACAATAAGGGTGGTTTTGTCATTTCTTATCTGAGCTGTATGGGAGTACAAACTAACCATGTTGTGAAACCTAGGGTTGCCTATCTAGGTATACAAATCACAAAAGAGTATAGGGTTTCTCATCTAAATATTGAGTATGATTCTCTAAATATATTAAAATTCTTAAAAAAGAGTCATCCTACTCTTGGACTATCAAAATATAGTGGAAGATTCCATGGAAACCCTTAAGGCTTTCAAGGAAGTAGAGTTCTGCCACACCTATTGAGAAGGTAATGGGGTGGCCAATAGTATGGTCAACACTGGAGTTGTTTGATCAAGGTTGGAAAAATGGATAAAGATGGACTCCCTACCTAGTGAGATAATTCAAAGTTTAATTGATAAGGACCCTTTGTAACCTCCTTTGTTTAATGTTCTTCAATACTTTGTTGATAATTCTCTAGTTGGTTCATTTCTCCCCTTGGGATGGCATGTGTGATATGATGATGTATTTTAGACTCTACCATATTAATCTATTATTAGATCTAAATTTCATTGATCTTCATTATATTGAAAGAATAATTTTTAAGAAGCTCAAGCATTCATATTATCATATCATCATTAAACCCTTACAAGCTTATGATGTAGAACTTGTTAAATCTTTTCATAGGATTTGGTTAAACATTTGTAGCATGGGTATCCAATTTTCTAGATCTCTTCAAGGGTAGCTTGATAAGAAGAGAGATAGTCTTCAGAGGCTTTGAACCAATAATAATAGCATGGGTGGCAAGAGGCTCTAAATTGCACCATGTCATCCTATGAAGAAATAAGGAAAAATACCAACATTTGGCATATCCTAAGGAGGGGAGGGCTAACTCATTTCATGGAGATGATTAATGACTTTGACTTAGTCCTATCGATGGAATTTACCAGATCATGGAAGGCTAGGAAACCAATGTCAAAGGGATTTGTTTTGAGGTCTTAGAGGAAAGCATTGTTGAGTCTGTGGGGTTGTCAATGGAAGGTACGAAGGTGTATAAGATAAGGAAAATTAAGAAGAAGGAAGATATGGAGGTCTTCTTAAGAGGTAATGAGAATTTAGTTAGATTTCAAGTTGGTTATCTTAGAAAATGTTTTCCTAGGTCATGGGATAAGGTAAGCATCCAATTGATAAAACACATAATGTTGGAAGGCAGGTACAATTGCATCTTCTCCTACCATTTCTCTTTTCTAAACTACTTTAGGCATATGAATTTAGTGAGTTTTCCATTTTACCTTCTCATGTCCTTGGAATTTTTGATGGTGGATGTGTGGTTAAATAAGGTGGAACTTATACTCCACTAAGGACTGGTCTATTTTCTATATCAGTTGTTAAGGCCAAAGTGGTGCCTCTACAACCTTTTACAAAGGTGTTAGTTGTGGAGACTACCCATCCCAATTTCAACCCCTTTGAGCCCTCTCTTGGTAAGTTGGTCTCCTTCCCCAAATTGGTTGTCATTAAAATCCCCTCGAAGAAGGTTTGATGATTTGGGTCCTAAGTCTAGGGCCAATAAAGACAATTGTTTTGATTTTGGAGGCAAATAGATATAAGGATAGGGACAAGGGGTATGAAGCTTATGGGAGCTCTAAGTTGGTAGGTGGGAAGGTTAAATGTGGAAAAGCTAAGAAGATCATAGGGACTATTAATTCCTTGGGGGATAAGATAACATAGGCTATAAAGGATAGGCCTCATAAAAAGGGAAAAGCTCTAAAGCCCTATAAGGAAGCTAATCCTACTTGGGATAATGATGAGGTTGAGAATTGTGCAACCAATAAAGAAGGGGAGAGTTCTTTAAAGGATTTAAAAAGTAAAGTGAAATCCATTGAGAATGATTTAAAACTTCAACACAATATTCTAAAGTGGTTCAAGATGGAGAATGAGAGATTGAAAGTTAGTATGATCTAGTTGTATAAATAAGTCAATGTGAACAACCTCAATCTAAGTTCCATCTAAAGTTCAATGAGGATAATTAAAATCTATTAAGGGATGTTTGTGATATTAAAAAGGAAATGACAAAGATTAACTCCAAGATGAGTAAGATTGAAAGGAATCATGAATACCTAAAGGTCTCATTAAAAATAAGGTTATCCAACTTAGCATGACTTCCATTAAGAACTCTTCTACCAACATAACTATGCTTTAAGAAAATATGATGAAAAGGAAAATGAGGAGTCTTGAAGTGGGACTTGTTGGCAATAGACACTGTGTGGCTTCATGATTGTTGTCATTGATGGAAACAAAGTCTATCCCACACATCCACAGCACATAGTATGTCTATACCGGATGACAGATTGTAGATTGTTTAGGTCTGGTGAGCAAGAATAGAGCATGCAACAAGGTCTGACAATCAGGTTCGGATCTCTCATATGGTGTAACTCAGCAAGTTGTGGACTTGGACAAGCCAAGAGGAGTATCATGACTACTATATTCCAGAGATTGAGCCTCCGGTGAGAAAACATGGAAAAGATATGAGCATCTGAGTGTTGGGTTCCAAACAGGCAGAGCAGATTAAGGAAGAACTAATTGGCAGAGTATTAGACTTCAATCCAGATGAGAAATTGATGATGATCAAGCTATTTGAGGGATCATACAATATTGTCCAACATGATTGATGACTCCAATGTCTATGATTCTGATACGCATCACATATCAAGCATGGATTCAACCGACAGATCAGTAGTTTGCAAATATCTTGAGTATTTCGGTTGCCGACTAGAAAGTTGTTGAAATCCTTGGTACAGATACATATACTAGATGGATTTTAGTATGAAGGTGTGTGTGTAAGGATATGGTGTGTGAAGAAAGGTAGAGATAAGTGTGGAAGCAGCAATACAAGTCCAGTATGTGACAGAACAACAGCACTAAAGCAAAGGAAGAATGAAGTGCATTAGATCAGTATATTGAGCCTAACCGGAACTGAACCTTAGTATATATGGATGCCTCTCATCAGTTCAAACACCTGGTTACCTTCCATAAACTTTGTAGATAGTGAGTCTCTTGTAGGCAGTGTGCCTCTTGTGAGCAGTGTGCTCAGGCAGTGAGCCCTAATTGGCAAGTGCCATTTTGTACTTATTATTCTTTTAACAGAGAATACAATCTTGGGTTAGTCACCCCGTGGTTTTTCCCTTAACAGGGTTTTCCACGTAAAAATCCTTGTGTTATGTGTGTTGATTTTATTTCTGCTCTCATGATTATGTATGCTTATATGTTTTAATGTTGCACTAATTGTTAAAGGAGAAAAGAAAGTTAAGATATTTAAGATAACTAATTCATCCCCCCCTCTTAGTTATCTGCCTTGTTTCCAACAATTGGTATCAGAGCCAAGTTCCTCTAAACAGAGCCTAACAGTTTGAGGAAGATCTGGGAATCTCAATGGATATGTATGGTATGAAGGAACAACTTCAGTTTGCCTTAGATGATCTTGAGAAATCTCACTCTGAAGTCAACAACTTGAGAGAAAGACTCAAACAAGCTGATGATTTCATAAATGAGCTAAAAGAAAAACTGAGTATCTCTGTGAAAAAGAGAAAGGAACTACTTCAAAAATTAGCAAGTCAGAGTGAAGCCAATGATACTAATGAAGATCTGAATGAGAAAAACAAGCTATGTGAGAATCTATCAAAGGAGGTCATTATGGTAAGGCATGAGATGGAATCAAGGGTTATGAGATTCACCCAAGAAATTGAAGAGAAAAGGAAAATTGAAGATAATCTAAAACAATCTCTCAAGGAGAAGATAGAGGACTGCCACAAAATGGACAGAATAATTAGGCATCTTGAATATGATCTTGAAGAAGCTAGAGATAATGAAGAACAACTTGAGAATTAGATAGACACTCTTAAACAAGATCTTCAAACAACAAATGAATACAAAGAGAAATTCAAGATAAGCTCATCTCAACTTGAAGCTCTTCTTGAAAGCCAAAAGAGGGTAGATGACAAGCGTGGCTTGGGATATGAGAAAGGTGAAAGCTCTGGATCCGGTTAGAAGAACTCTGGATTAGGAAATCAAAGAAACAAGCCTAGAAGACCTCCGATAAGGTAACCAAATGCTCAAAGATATCCATCCTTCAATGGACACTGCTACAATTGCAACAACTTTGGTCATAAAGAAACTTAGTGCAGAAGAAGAATGAATCAGACTAATTCATCCTTCTCCGGACATTGTTTCAACTGCAAAAGGTATGGTCACAAATCTCATGAATGTAGAAATATGCAAATTAACAATTCATACAATAATAGATGACTTGCATGCAATAGAATGGGAGATATGGCTAATTAATGCAGATCAAGAGGATATCAGTCAAATATGTAAAGAAATGTTGTTTGTTACAATTGCAATAGATCCGGTCATTTTGCCAAATTCTGCAGAAGTAAAAATCGGGATAAAAGGGGTCCGGTGCATCATAATCAAATCAAGACAAGGGAAAAGGCAAAGTAAATGTGGATGAAGTTCAAAGGAAGATGAGCAAGATTTGGGTGAAGAAGAGTACATAAAATGATGGGGATGGATCCGCATCAGAATCTGGTGCTGATATTCCTTCTGGAAACTAAACAGATGAGCTCTGGCTCAGGGGGAGTCATAAAGAAAAATAAATTCCCCCAACTAGTCATTTGGTGCCTAAATTTGACACTTGGAATGATTGTGGATTAAAGGGTTATCAAAAAATTATCTAAATGACCCCTGGTAAAAATGTGAAAGATTCAAATGGAATTTTGCAAGAGTTTAATCATCCAAGATTGATCTGGTTTGACAGTCATTTGGTATAGACAATAGAAGATATTACAGATCCGGATATCAAATTTGCCTCTATGATAATCGGTTATAAAATCTATCATTCCAGGAGGGAGAATTCTGTGTCCAGAACTGCAATTTATATAGCATATTAGATGCTAAGGGAAAATGTTGATTATGACCCATGTGATCTTCTAAACCAACTATTAGAAAACTTACAGAAGATCAAGAAGGATAAGAAGAACTCATTCAAGTATGGTGGCTTAATACTGTGTCTCTTCTTTTACTATATGAATGAGCTACCCAGATCAAGTGGTTGGGTATGGCAAAATGACAGACCGGTTGCCATACAAATCAGAGACTATATGTATGGACTTGGTGATGCTAAGGCTCAAAGCACAATGCTCTGGGGATACTTTAAGAACTTCCAAAGTATGATGCAGGCCAGAGAAAGAATTTCTCAAACAATAGTTGAAAAATATAAGGATATAGTATGCTTCATGGTAGACACTGATCAATGCCTAATAGAGGCAGTTGAGCCCAGAATAGTTTGGATTATGCCAATGGGATATGAGGTTGATGAGAAAATCTTGGAGCTGCATATCCCACACTTGTTGAGTCAGCCTAAGGACCCTGAGGCAGAAAGGTTTGGAACCTTTGAAGAATTAAGTATAAAGATTCATGTTGAACTAAGGCAACCAGAAATAAAAAGGAAAGTTAGAAGGGAAGTAGAGGAAATCACCAAGAGATATGGCATTTCAAAAGAGGCAGTTGATGCAAATAGAGAGAAAATAGAAAGAGCTGAGAAAGAGAAACAAGAAGCAAAAAAAGAAAGTGTTCCAGTGCAAGCCTCCTCCCGGACTAGATCCTCCAAGAGCTCTGCACCTGCCACCTCTAAGAGCTCAAGAGCCTCAAAACCAGAAGCCAAGACATCCAGAAAGGGAGAAAAGAGAATGAAAGAAAAAGCCACAAGGGTTTACATAAGCCAAAAGGATGATGAAGAAATAGAGTCTGATGAGGAAGTTAAGAAAATGAAGAAGAAGAAGAAAGCATCCAGGGAATCCTCTGCCGGTAAAAACAAAGAAGAAGAGGCAGAAGAATTTGTTGAAAGGCCCACTCTTTCTATTGATGATGTCATCAAGGTAGTCACTGTGGATGGGAATCTACAACTACTAACAGAATTTTATAATGAGTATAGTGACACAGACAAAAGGATCTTGGAAGAAGCTACAGTCAAGTACCTAAATATTTATAATAAATCCTTTATTGAAATCATTTCATTAATTCCCAAAAGTCTAGAGAAGGTATTTGAACTGAGAAAGGAGAATGCTAAGGAAAAGGACTTAGAGATCCAAGAATAGATTGCTATTCAGCTCTATCCTTCCATTACTCTGAAGCAAATGAATATGATCTTTAAGGATTGCAAGGATGAGTTCCAGAGTAATGCAAGAATGAACAAACTAATGCTTGGAGAGACTGATCAGGTAGCAAGAGAAACAAAAGACATCCTCCGCCTTAAAAAGATTCAATCTTCGTATCATAGAGGAAATAGATGAAGAACCTTCTACCATGGATGTCGAAGGATTAAATGCTTCAAAAGAAGAATCTACTGAGAAAAATGTAGAAGGGTCTAAAGAGACAGATGAGGGGAAGTCTAAAGACTTGGATTCCTCTGTTCCGGAAGAGGAAGTTCATGAAGAAGTTAGCATCTCTCCTTCGGATCCCACTGCAGACATTCTAGACTTAGGAACTGAAGGAGAAGGAAGAAAAGAAAAAAAAGTGAGTCAAGAAGAGGAGGTAAAGGGAAGAGAAGAAGAACAGATAGAGAAGATCTCTGATGACAGTTCAGAGATTCCAAAAGAAAAGAAAACTTAGTCTCTGGCAAGAGATACTGCTAAGGTAGTGAAAAAATTCTTGAACAAAGAGCTGATGGAGATAGATGAACTGAAACTTTTTCAAGGACCACTAAATTTTGATTCCCTCTGTCCGCTCTAGACAATGAAGATTGCATCTTTTGCCCAAGCTAAAGCAAAAGCAAAGCTTCTGAAGTCTCACATGGAAGATTGTGAGCTGATGGAGATTACATCCGGGATGTTGGAGAAGATCATGCCATCCTTCCAAAAGGATCCTTTAGCCTCTCCATCCGGTAACTTGAAATTTCTGGTAAACTCTGTCAATACTCATTTTGATTCCTTAGAGAAATCGACAGAAGAAAAGGTTCGGAAAGAATTTTTGGGAAAGAGATTCACTAAAGTATAGGGACTCATAGCTAATGATAGGTGAACCCTAGATATTGGGATAAAGAGCCTAGAAAATGCTCTTAAAGATGGTGGAGAAATGTACAAATTTTGTCTATCCTGGTCTAAAGTGACAGAGGATATTGAAAAGAAGGTGAAAGAACAAGAAGGTAAACTGTCAAGTTTATCTTAGAATTTTGATCCCCTCACCACATCCATAATGAATCAAGAGTGCCAGGCTATTGCCATTATAAATGAAATAAAGAGGCTTGAAAAGGAAAAGAAGAATATAATAAGCAGGATGAGTGAACTTAGAGGGATAATTATCCCTAAGTTAGAGGCAATGCATGAGGCCTTAACTGATGCTTAGACCACAACTCGGACCAGTGATCCGGCAGACTTAAGAAGGGCAGAAGCTTATGCATTTATGTTGAGTGGTCACATCTCAATTTTGGACAGGATGAAGCAGAGTTGGGAAACATAATTTGTACAGTTGAAGACCACTTTTGTGGATATACTTAAGTATATGTAAGTATAACATGTATATATACTTATGCGGCTATGTATAGGTTGTTGTTTTTGCAAATTTTGGTGTGCGGATGCCACCCTTTGCCATTGATGTCAAAGGGGGAGTGAGGAGTAGTGAAAAATGTGGAATCCAGCTAAGGGGGAGCTCCGGTAAAATAGTACATAAGATAGAGCATCAGCCTAGGGGGAGTTTGCTACGACACAGTCATTTTTCACTAAGTGTTGCCATCAATGCCAAAGGGGGAGATTGTTGGCAAGAGACATTGTGTGGCTTCATGATTGTTGTCATTGATGGCAACAAAGTCTATCCCACACATCCACAGCACATAGTATGTCTATACTGGATGACATATTGAAGATTGTTTAGGTCCGGTGAGCAAGAACAGAGCATGCAACAAGGTCTAAAAATCAGGTCAGGATCTCTCAGATGGTGTAACTCAGCAAGTTACGGACTTGGACAAGCCAAGAGGAGTATCATGACTACTATATTCCAGAGATTGAGCCTCTAGTGAGAAAATATGGAAAATATATGAGCATCTGAGTGTTGGGTTCCAGACAGGCAGAGTAGACTAAGGAAGAACTACCGACAGAGTATCAGACTTCAATCCAGATGAGAAATTGATGATGATCAAGCTATTTGAGGGATCATACAATATTGGCCGACATGATTGATGACTCCAATGTCTATGATTCTGATACGCATCACATATCAAGCATGGATTCAGCCGACAGATCAGTAGTTTGCAAATATCTTGAGTATTCTGGTTGCTGACTAGAAAGTTGTTGAAATCCTTGGTATGAATACATATACCAGATGGATTCCAGTATGAAGGTGTGTGTGTAAGGATATGGTGTGTGAAGAAAGGTAGAGATAAGTGTGGAAACATCAATACAAGTCTGGTATGTGATAGAACAACAACACTAAAGCAAAGGAAGAATGAAGTGCATTAGATCAGTATATTGAGCCTAACTGGAATTGAACCTCAGCATATATGGATGCCTCTCATCAGTTCAAACACCTGGTTACCTTCCATAAACTTTGTAGACAGTGAGTCTCTTGTAGGCAGTGTGCCTCTTGTGAGAAGTGTGCTTGGGCAGTGAGCCCTAATTGGCAAGTGCCATTTTGTACTTATTATTCTTTTAACAGAGAATACAATCTTGGGTTAGTCACCCCATGGTTTTTCCCTTAACAGGGTTTTCCATGTAAAAATCCTTGTGTTATGTGTGTTGATTTTATTTCTGCTCTCATGATTATGTATGCTTATATGTTTTGATGTTGCACTAATTGTTAAAGGAGAAAAGAAAGTTAAGATATTTAAGATAACTGATTCACCCCCGCCCCTCTCAGTTATCTGCCTTGTTTCCAATAGGACCAAGTAGAAGGACAAGGAGTCAAATAAAGTAAAAGGAGAACTGAAGAGACCTAATGTCTCAAATTACTACTTGGAACCTCATTCATTCATTTCATTGGTTTTGTTCATAGCCATCGGGTTGACATGCTCTACCGGACTGACATGCTCTAGCTTCTCCGATCGATATGTGTCATACCGATAAGATATGTCTATCGACATAAGGTTGGGTGTCGACAAAGCTTGTGGTGGTCACTCTGACAGTTTGGGGTTACTTCGATGGGAGTTGGCATTGGAGATCAATGTATCGGCGTGAGAACTACTATCGGCTCAGCTTTGAGAAGTCACTATGATAGTTGTGAGTTACTCCGATGGGAGTTTGGCATCAGAGATCAATGTATCGGCGTGAGAAGCATTGTCGGTCTAAGGTTTGGAAGTCCCTCCGATGTTAACTGTCATTCCGATGAAGCGTTGTTGGCATCGGCGTGAGAACCACTATCGGCCTAGCCTTGAGATGTTGCTTCAATAGTCTTGTGTCTTTCCGATGAAGGCTTGGATCGACAAGACCATTACTATCGGTGCATTTTTGAAATTTCACTCTAACGGTCTTCATTACTCTGATGGAGATTGAAGGGTTGGACATCGGCAAGAAAATAACCATCGGCGCTGTTTGGAGATATCTCTCCGATTGCTAGAGTCTTTCTGATGGACGGTGAATGGTAGACTTGTTGGTCTTGTCGGCATAAGTGTCAAGAGTTAACATTCTTATGGTTGTGTATATTTATTACGGCTACAACCGATGTCTAGTGCATGTGGGACTAATGAGTCCTCTTGAATGTGAATAGTCAGATGGCAGTTATGCGATGGTTGGAGATAGCGATGTTGAGTCAGTTGGAACGAACAGTTAGGGCAAAAGTTCAAACAGTTTTGCTCTTGAAGATTGTGGTTTATACAGATTTTGGTGAGCTCATCAGATGATGATGAGATTTGATTATATTGTTCATTCTGTAGATGTACAGATGAAGTGAACGGTTTGTATAATTTTAGAGAATCAATACCTGAGCAAGAAGGTTGGGATCTTTGTTGTAACTTTTCTAAGCTTACTGTAAATAAAGATTGTCTCTCTTGTGGTGGTGGGTTTTTTACCCGAAAGGGTTTTCCCACGTACATTTGGTGTTGTTCTCTGTTATCTTGAATGTTTGTTCTATTTTTATGGTGTGTTCATCTGTGTATTTGAATTAAACGTTACCTGTCTACATTATCCCTGTTGAATTGACATTAGGGAAGCTATATTCTGCACCTCTATTTTCCTTACAAGTGGTATCAGAGCTTGGCCAGTTGTGTTATCCTTGTTGGTAGGTTGGGTTTTTTGTGTTAGTTCTGTGAGTGGGAGTTCTGTAGAGGTCTATTTTGTTAAATAAGATGGCAAGAACATCAGGAAAAATAGACATTGAAAAGTTCAATGGCACTAACTTTGAGTTGTGGAAGCTTAAGGCTAAAGATTTGCTGATCGACAGAGATCTTTGGGTTGCTGTGTCTGGAACTAAACCTTCAGCCATGAAGCAAGAAGACTGGGACCTGGCAGATAGGAAAGCCATAGGATTGATAAGATTAAGTTTAGCAGATTCTATTCTATTGAACGTCCATGAAGAGAAGATTGCAAATGCTTTATGGAAGAAGTTGGGAGATATTTATCAGGGCAAGTCCTTGGTGAATAAAATTTTCCTCAGAAAGAAGTTGTATTCTCTGAAGATGGATGAAGAAGCATATGTAGTAGACCATCTGAACTCATTTAATATGATTGTTGCACAGTTGATGTTTGTAGGTGTAAAAATAGAAGAGGAGGACCGTTGTATGCTTCTGTTGTGTTCCTTATCTGACTCATGGGATCATCTTGTGATGGCTATTGGAAGTACAACAAACACATTTACAACTGAAGCAGTTGTTGACTCACTGTTATCTGAAGAGATGCAGAGGAAATCTTCTAAGATGGCCAAAGAGGCCCTGTCTGTTTGAGGTACATCAAAGGAAAGAGGCAAGAAGAAAGACAAGAAGTCTAAGTCCAAATCAGAGGGGAGATCAAAATCTCCTGGAAAGAAGTTCAAGGTGAAGTGCTAGAATTGTGGGTAGAAAGGACACATCAGAAAAGACTACAAAGAGGAGAAAAAGAAGAAGAAGAACTTCTCTGACACCGATTCTTTTCAAAGTGATGCCGATGCCTTCATTGCTGCCTTGGCAACACCTGCATCTGAAGATGTATGGCTGGTGGATTCAGGAGCATCTTTTCATATGACATCTCACAGAGAATGGTTCACTAAGTATGAACCATATGCTGGTGGGAAGGTGTTCCTGGCAAGTGATTCGATACTGGAAATTGTTGGCCGAGGAAGAGTCAGAATCCAGTTCCCGGATGGCAGAATAAAGGGAATGAATGGAGTATTACACATACCAGGTCTAGCTCAAAATTTACTTTCTATTAGTAAGCTTAATGATGTTGGAGTGCAAGTTACTTTTGTGAATGGTGGCTGTAAGATGACTGGAGGTTCTATTGTACTAGCAAAGGGTGAATGCATTAGAACTTTGTATAGGTTAGATGCTAAACTAGTGTGCTGTAATAATGTCTCTGTAAAATTTGAAAAAGCTACAATTGTAACACATGATGCAAACTCTATGGAAGTTAAACTTCCTGTAGAGAAAACAATGCTCTGGCATCATAGACTTGGTCACATAGGTGAAAAAGGTTTAAAAACTTTGAAAAACAAAAACCTGGTAGATGGGTTGATTGATTGTAATCTGGAGTTCCATTTCTGTGAACATTGTATATATGGAAAATAGAACCGTGTCTCTTTTTACTCTAGTTCTCATAAATCTTCTGGTGTTCTGGACTATGTACATTCTGATGTTTTTGGTCCAGTTGATGTTCCTTCTCTGTCTAAATCAAGATACTACGTATCGTTTATTGATGATTATTCAAGGAGGGCATTTATATATTTTTACAAAAATAAATTAGAAGTGTTCTGTCGGTTTACAGATTTTAAAAATCTTGTGGAAAATCAGATTGGTAGAAAAATAAAATGTTTGAGAATGGATAACAGTGGTGAATACTGCAATGCAAATTTTGATAAATTTAGTCTTGATCATGGAATAAAAAGGCATAAGACTACACCTTATACTCCACAGCAAAATGGAGTTGCTAAAAGGTTGAATTGATCATTGATGGAGAAAGCAAGAAGTATGTTGAGTTATGCTAGTCTTGAACAAAGGTTCTAGGCTGAGGTAGTTGCTACAGCTTGTTACTTGCTGAATCGTTCTCCTACTTCGGCATTGGTTGATAAGACGCCTATGGAAGCATGGTCTAGAAAGAAGCCCTCTCTAAGACATCTTCATGTCTTTGGCTGTGAGGCATATGCTCATATTCCTGAGGTAAAAAGATCTAATCTAGATTACAAGGCAGTCAAATGTATCTTTATTGGCTATGGAGTCGGTGTTAAAGGGTACAAGCTTTGGAATCTTGAAATTGAAAAAGTAATTTACAGCAGGAATGTAATTTTTAGAGAGCTGAAACCTTTGGTTATTGATCATCAGCCGGAGAAGACAGACGAAAAGAAAGAAAAGAGTGTTGCTAATATTCCTCTAACCCCTGTAAAAGAGGAACAACAAGCACCAAGTGTAAATGATTCAGAAGTGAGTTTGAGTATCTTCGAAGATTCAGATCTAGAGCAAGAACCTGAACCTGCACCTCAGCGATTGAGGCGGTCTACACGTGAAAGAAGACAACCAGATAGGTGTGGATTTTCAGTACTTGCTTCAAGTTGTGCCTATGCTTTGCTTACTGATACTAATGAACCTAGGACTATGAAAGAAGCTATTAGTTTACTTGATTTAGATTCTTAGTTGGAAGCCATGGATAACGAAATGTCATTGTTGGAGAAAAATGGAACCTGGGATCTGGTGCCGTTGGCCGAATGTAGAAAACCTATGGGCTGTAAGTGGGTATTTAAAAAGAAATATGGTCTAGATGGTAGTATTGACAAGTACAAGGAAAGACTAGTTGTTAAGGGGTATTCTCAAAAGGAAGGTATAGATTGTGGAGAAATCTTCTCTCCTGTAGCTAAGCTGACATCCATTAGATTTCTGTTGTCACTTACAGTAGCGTATGATTTTGAAATTGAGAAGATGGATGTGATGACAAAATTTCTTCATGGGGACCTTGAAGAAGAAATTTATATGTCCCAGCCAGAGCATTTTGTGGTAAAAGGTAAAGAACATCTGGTATGTAAACTTAAAAAGTCTCTTTATGGTTTGAAGCAATCTCCCAGAATGTGGTATCAGAAATTTGATACGTATGTTTTATCTTTGGGATATGTGAGATCTAAATCTGATCATTGTGTTTATTATAAAATTGATGGTGATCAGATTCTTATAATTGCACTATATGTGGATGACATGTTATTCATTGGTAATGGTAAGGGGATGATCTCAGATTTAAAATCTCAGTTGTCCTTGAAATTTGAAATGAAGAATCTGGGGGCAGCGAAGTACATTCTGGGAATGGAAATCAAAAGGGATAGATCTAAGAGAAAGCTTTGGCTCAGCCAGAGCAAGTATATTACCAATGTTCTTAATAAATTTAATATGTCTGATTGCAAATAGTTAGTTGTTCCAGTTTTACAGGGAATGAAACTATCTGTTGAAGATTGTCTAGAATCTTCAAATGAAATTGACAACATGAAAAAGTGCCTTATGCAAGTGCTATTGGTAGTTTAATGTATGCAATGGTCTGTACCAAAACAGACATTGCCCAAGCAGTGGGATTTTTGAGCTGATTTATGGCAAATCTAGGCAAATCACATTGGGATGCTGTGAAGAGAGTTATGAGGTATTTGAAGGGATCTTCTAACTATGCTATTTGCTATCATGGAAACTCAGTTGGGTCTCAGAGATCTATCAGCATTTAGGGATATGTTGATTCTGATTGGGCAGGGGACATTGATAGTAGAAGATCCACCAGTGGATATGCATTCACGTTAAATGGTGGTGCTATCAGTTGGATGAGCAAGTGACAAGCTATAGTTGCTTTGTCCACAATAGAGGCAGAGTACATGGTAGCTATTCATGCATGCCAAGAAGCCGTTTGGTTGAAGAGGTTATGTTCTGATGTCAGTTTTGATGCAGGGTAGATACAAATTCATTGTGACAGTCAAAGTGCTATCTGTTTGGCGAAAAATCCTACTTTTCACGCTAGGACAAAACATATTGATGTCTAATATCACTTTGTTCATGATATGGTGGAAGACAAAAAGGTAAAGCTGGAAAAGGTTGATACTTTGGAAAATGTTGCAGATGCCTTGACTAAACCAATGAGCACAGCCAAGTTCAAATGGTGTTCAGATGAAATGGGTCTTCAGGCCCATAATTCTCAGTAATCAAATGAGGATTACGAGGTAGCAGTAATCTCTTTGCCAAGTGGGAGATTGAAGAGACCTAATGTCTCAAATTACTACTTGGAACCTCATTCATTCGTTTCATTAGTTTTGTTCATAGCCATCGGGTTGACATGCTCTATCAGACTGACATGCTCTAGCTTCTTCGATCGATATGTGTTATACCGATAAGATATGTCTATTGGCATAAGGTTGGGCGTCGACAAAGCTTGTGGTGGTCACTTCGACAGTTTGGGGTTACTCCAATGGGAGTTGGCATTGGAGATCAATGTATCGGCATGAGAACTACTATCAGCTCAGCTTTGAGAAGTCACTACGATAGTTGTGAGTTACTTCGATGGGAGTTTGGCATCAGAGATCAATGTATCAGCGTGAGAAGCATTATCGGTCTAAGGTTTGAAAGTCCCTCTGATGTTAACTGTCACTCTGATGAAGGGTTGTTGGCGTCAGCGTGAGAACCACTATCAGCCCAGCCTTGAGATGTTGCTCTGATAGTCTTGTGTCCTTCTGATGAAGGCTTGGATCGACAAGACCATTACTATCGGTGCATTTTTGAAATGTCACTCTGACACTCTTCGTTACTTCGATGGAGATTGAAGGGTTGGACATTGGAAAGAAAATAACTATCGGCGTTGTTTGGAGATATCTCTCTGATTGCTAGAGTCTTTTTGATGGACGGTGAATGGTAGACTTGTTGGTCTTGTCGGCATAAGTGTCGACAATTAACATTCTTATGGTCATGTATATATATTATGGCTATGACTGATGTCTGGTGCATGTGGGACTAATGAGTCCTCTTGAATGTGAACAGTCAGATGGCAGTTATGTGACGGTTGGAGACAATGATGCTGAATCAGTTGGAACGAATAGTTAGGGCAGAAGTTCAAACGGTTTTGCTCTTGAAGACTGTGGTTTATACAGATTTTGGTGAGCTCGTCAGATGATGATGAGATTTGATTATATTGTTCATTCTGTAGATGTACAGATGAAGTGAACAGTTTGTATAATTTTAGAGAATCGATACCTAAGCAAGAAGGTTGGGATCTTTGTTGTAACTTTTCTAAGCTTACTGTAAATAAAGATTGTCTCTCTTGTGGTGGTGGGTTTTTTACCCAAAAGGGTTTTCCCACATACATCTGGTGTTGTTCTCTATTATCTTAAATGTTTATTCTATTTTTCTAGTGTGTTCATCTGTGTATTTGAATTAAATGTTACTTGTCTACATTATCCCCATTGAATTGACATTAGGGAAGCTGTATTCTGCACCTCTGCTTTCCTTACAAGAATATTATCGTTAATTTGGACAATGAATTAATGGAGGATCATCTAGAATTCCTATGGGAGGAGTGGAATGTGGTGGAATCATTGAAAGATCTTTCCTCTTCTCAACTATAGGTTTGGTGGACTCTGTTATTCTTGTGTCATCAATCTATTATTTCCTTATTTTTCTACTGTTGGATTTTATCTCTATTCCTTGTGCTCTTTTTGAGGATTATTGTTTTCCTCAAATGAATGTAAGCCTCTAATGTTTATCTTTTGATCATTTTAAAAGGGTTTGGGCCCTTTCAAAAACCCACTTTTACCTACTGATAAAAAAATCCTTTGTCAACTTACATACTAAAGCCCTTAATCTTACAATGGTATAGGGTTATGAGTAGTCAACTTGTGGCTACCTTAACTCTTAATTAAGTTATATAATCATTAATATAGGCTTATATAGATATTTAGGTCATCCTAGGTGATATATTTTGGTATCTAAGTCAGCCTAGGTGATATCCAAGGCTTGAGTAGGGTATATATAGGAGGTAGAGGTTAGTCATTATCATCATATTACAAATTACATTCTTCATGGGAAACTTTTGGCGGCTGCCCCCTCAAAGTGGAATATTATTAAGTATTTGCAATATATTTCCTATTATATTCTTCTATTGTGCAAGTTGTTTCATTACAAAATGCTAAAGTACCACCGTCTTTCTTAGCCATCAACACTCATATAACAACAAAGTCCCTCTTGGTAGTCCTTACTACTCTACACTTAGAAAGCACCGAGAGAGTGAAAAGGCTTGAAATATCAAGGCTACCATTCCCTAGAATGACCCTAAGATTATCTATATAGAGAGAGCTAAATCTTGATTAAAGAGGTGCTAATCTTCAAATCATTTGGACTGAGAGACATAAGTAAATTTGGAAGAGCTTACAAATAACTCAAAATGACAGTGGAGGCCACCTAGGACCAAACATGCTCCCCTTCATCTAGAATTTCATCAATACATACCGCCTCAAGGTAGATGGAATAAGGATATGTATAACCCTTTCTCTAAAAATAGGATTGAAAACCTTGGCTTCTAGTTTGGAATTAAAGTACTTGGAGATTGATGCTCTAGTGTGCTTCATTCTCATGTTTCCTAAACCATATTCACCAAGAATATCCTTGATAAAGGACAAATAAGGATTTTCACTAATCTAGAATGTTCACTTGAGTCACAAGTCAACTCAACAACTCTCATATATGGAGAGTCACAACCCAACACATATCTCTTTATAATGCTAGGCTAAACTGAACACACTAAATGACACTTGTAGAAAACAATAGAAGAACACTTGTAAGAAAACCTAGGCAACATGATGCAAAAAGAGAGCCAATGCCTCTACATATAACACTAACTCAATGGGAGAAACAAGATAGTCTCACATGTAGCATGAATGCTACACATGAGATATAATTAAAGGACCAAAATGATGACCGAGAAATATAACTACCCACCCCAAGGTCAATATAGTTAGTTCAATATGAAGGAGAATAGAAATTTAGAGGAGGGTAGAATAAAATGTGAAGCCTTAGTAGCTAGAGCATCAATAATCTCCCATTTGCTAAGATCAACACTTAATTTTGTTGAAAAAGGATATGGAAAACACTAACTTTACATTCCTTTAAACAATGCTTAAACCTTGAATCATTGAAGTTTCTCCTTGTCAATTTCACCTCCTATAAGAATCCTGTCTTGTTTTCAAGTTTTATTTTCACCGATATGCTTGGAAAGTTTTGTAGATGGAAAGGTTGCAATATGATAATGAAATAATACCAAATAATGATAGAAAATGAAATTATTAGCTCACTAATACAACCAATTACCAACACAAAACATAAGCGAACATACCTAGATAAAGAAATTGGCTTCTTTATTGAATGATAGTTGGCTGATTACAAAATGTAGAGTTCTAATATGAAGATCAAAATATAATGTCAATGCAAATGGAGTCCAAAGATGACCCAAAACATGTACAATGGATATCCAATGAAGTCACCACATGTGCCAACTAATAGATGATGAAAACCAATAATGAATAAAGCCAAACAAAGTCTGATTTCTGATATGTAGATGCTGATGCAAAGTTTGAAGTCAAAACCCTAGTTGTAAGGCACCAAGAATGCCTCCAAATGGTAGTCGCTAGGTCTAGGGTTGGAGCGATTTGACCCAATATACAAAATATCATCAAATGTCATCAAAATATGCCATTAAACCCTCAAATTTGAATATGATATGAACATGTAGATGTTTGAAACACAATTCCAACTAGCTAAATGATGATGATAAACACCAATATAGCCTCCAATGCCAAGCGTTTCAATGTTGAATCCTTCAATATCAACCTATGAATGAAATATCATCAAAAACATCTCCAAATCTGAATTACAACCTTCAAACCCTAGCTGATTGAAGCTTGAATCCATCAATTAACCTACAAATAAGCTCAACAATGGATTCTAGGTGAATCCATCTCCCATAGTGAATTAGGTTTTCCTTCAAATCACTTTTATCAAAGGGTTTTCATCCTTAGATACCGCCGAAACTCTGTTACAACCAAGAGAAACTCTCTAAAATGCAAAATCCAAATGATCAATGATATGAAAATGACTCCAAATGACCTCCTTTTATCCTCTTCACCTTGGGTACCCAATTACAACAAAATATAATATTTTTTCAAGTCCACCGCCAAAAGAAAATATTATTAATTTATTTTCTTTTAATTTAATTTTCTTTTTCTCCAATTTGGACGTCCCACATAAATAATAATAAAATAATATTATTTTGTTATTTTTTCTTTTTCTCCCTTGAGCGGCCACCCTTGGCTTAATAAAATAATATTTTAGATAAAAAAATATTATTTATTGTCTTTTCATTTTTCCTCTTGGCATAATATTTTAATATTTTTGGCTTTTCTAAAAAAAAAATATAAAAATACCAAAATCCAAAATATAACTTCATTTCATCAAAGAAAAATAGTTGAAGCCATAAAATTCAACATTCCATTCTCCAAGCCTCAACAACATTCGTTTTTCCAATCTTGCTAAAAAAGGAGACATTACAAGTCCTCCCACACCAAGATTGTGTGCCCTCAAGCAATCACATGTGAATGGTTGATTACAAGATACCAATATCCCATATTCATCTTGTATCTCAATACAAACTCAACATTAAACGAGAAACATCTCTCATCATAACATGCATAATACTCACATATACTTCCTTAAAGCTACTAGTGTAAAAGATGAAAATATGATTTAAACTCATCTTAGGACCACTTCAGCTATCATAAACTGATGCAAACTCATCATTACTCAACCTCCAAGTGCTGTAGTGACAATCCCATGCACACAAATCCATGCAATCAATTGCGCTCATCAATGTAAATTTTGAAAATCACATTATCAGCAATGTAGAACAACTATCTCTCATAAATGCATGAGGTAGTGACCTATGAATTAGGGCTGCAACATCCATGCCCTCATGGTAATATCTATACCAAACCCAAACAAGTGACTCCATGATAGTTGTCATAAATCCTTGAAGTAGGGAAGCCTCCAATTCTATCAAGGAATCATTAACATGATGTACCTGAACCTCATCATGAATCAACTCCTCAATCTCTCCCTGAATGATCAAGGGCTCAACCGAATCTGAAACACTTATGTCTCTTTCATCATGTGTAGGAAAAATACTAGTGGATGATCCACTAAGTGAGTGTAGGTGTTGTCTTGCTTGGGCAGCCAACAACTTTGCCTCCTTGGCTCTTTGTAACAATCCATCACACATGTCTTGAGTTTTCTTGATGTCCTCCATGGTATGATGTACAAAATCAGAATTTTTGTGGCTTGAATATTCAACATAATCCTCATGCTTAAGACCTAAAACTTGAGTGCCATCATTCTTAGGAGACTCTTCCACCTCATTTTCCTCATGTGAAGTGGCTGCAATCTCATGATTATGTGAGGAAATAGGACTTCTGTCACAAAATAGAAAATTAAAGTTGTTGTCATACCCTTGTGTGATGTCCTCAACATTTGTAGATGCATGTTCTTCAAAGGTGGTGTTGTCTTCATATGTATGATCAATAGATGTTGTTTTGACAAATTCCATATTGACATTCCTATCCCTTTCATTATCATCATAGAGATTTTTGGATATTTCATTTGTAGATGTGAATGAGTTGCTATAGTGCCTAGATTGTCTTGATAGGGAGTCTACATACTACTGTGAGTTGCGAGCTAAACTCCGTTGTGACTGCATAAGATCTTGCCTTATTTGGTTAAAATTGTTCAATATGTCTTCAACACTTGGCTGCTTATGTCTTCCATGACTCTCATGATGCTTCTTTGGTCTCCATTCCTGTTTTGCCCTTTTCTTGTCCTTTCGATAATTCATAAAATGATTCAAAGACAAATAATCTCTAACATGCCATGGAAGAGTATAGTACTCTTAAGCAACCATTATATCATTATTTATATGTGTTTCCATAACTTTGAAACTTTCTAAATCACACATCCAAACAGGCTGGTAGGATACACTACTTTGATACCACTGTAATAACCCTTAACCAAATTCTTTTTCAAAACCATAAATTTTCTAATTTTTAACTATGTAGAAATGAGCTTTGATACCACTGTAAGAACCCTGTCTTGTTTTCAAGTTTGTTTTTCACCAATATGCTTGGAAAGTGTTGTAGATGGAAAAGGTTGCAGTATGATAATGAAATAGTACCAAATAATGATATAAAATGAAATTATCAGCTCACTAATACTACCAATTACCAACACAAAACATAAGTGAACATACCTGAATGAAGAATTTGGATTGTTTATTGAAAGATAGTTGGCTGATTACAAAATGTAGAGTTCTAATATCAAGATCAGAATATAATGTCAATGCAAATGGAGTCCAAAGATGACCCAAAACATGTACAACAAATATCCAATGAAGTCACCACATGTGCCAACCAATAGATGATGAAAATCAATAATGAATAAAGCCAAGCAAGGTCTGATTTCTGATTTGTAGCTGTTGATGTAATGTCTGAAGTCAAAATCCTAGCTGTAAGGTACCAAGAATGCCTCCAAATAGTATCTGCTAGGTCTAGGGTTGGAGCGATTTGACCCAATATACAAAATATCATCAAATGTCATCAAAATATGCCATTAAACCTTCAAACCTGAATCTAATATGAACATGTAGATGCTTGAAACACAATTCCAACTAGCTAAATGATGATGATAAACACCAATATAGCCTCCAATGCCAAGCGCTTCAATGTTGAATCCTTCAATATCAACCTATGAATGAAATATCATCAAAAACATCTCCAAATCTGAATTACAACCTTCAAACCCTAGCTAAGTGAATCTTAAATCCATCAATTAACCTGCAAATAAGCTCAATAATGGATTCTAGGTGAATCCATCTCCCATAGTGAGTTGCGTTTTCCTCCAAACCACTTTTATCCAAGGGTCTTCATCCTTAGATATTGCTGAAACTCTATTAGAGCCAAGAGAAACTCTCTAAAATGCAAAATCCAAATGATCACTGATATGAAAATGACTCCAAATGACCTCCTTTGATCCTCTTCACCTTGGGTGGTGCAGGAGCACCAGGAGCAATCAAGACTTGTCATGGATATGTGATCAATTATCAGTTTCTAGGATTGTTTAAGGTCAAATAAGGTCTACTTGGACCATTTTAAGTTATTTTGTGAAGTTTGGTAAAGTTTGGTCTCCATAGGTGGACAATGACAAAAGTTGTCTTTTTACCCAAAAGTTGTAATCTTGCACAAACTTGAAAAAATACATTAGTTAGTCATTGGAGTCAGTTGGGACATGTGTATTGGACATAAATATGCTTTGAAAACTCATTTTGTATGTTGGCTTGGAAAGATTTTGGAGAAATTAATGAGCATAACCTCAATTTTTTGCATTTTTCTGAGTTTTCCAACGTTTCAGACCTCCTGTACGTACTGTACAGTTTATGGAGTGACCTAAAATTAGTTGGCATTGATTAAGCATTAAATCTACTTTATTTACCTTTTTGTCTCATCAAATTTCATTCATTTTTGTAGGAGTTATAAGCATTTTCCTAAAAACAGTCCAGAACCCTAGTTAGGGTTTCTAGTGGGCTAAAAAAATGCATATCTTGTCGTTTCCATGATAGAAAATCACACAAATTGGTGAAATGGAAAGCCTTTGTATGTATTTTCATGTTCCAAGTTTGCAGGTCTCGAGGATTTGTTTTGCACGTGCATATAGAGGACTGTAATGCCTGATATCTCCATATATCAGGCTGGAAGGTGGAGAGTAGGCCGTGTTATTGAATGCCACTGTTAAATTTGACCTCCAAATGATTGGGCAGGGTTTACTAAGAGTGTGTATAGTCCCTACAGACTCATTTCAAGTGTGGGTTTTACCAAACATCGAGTATTTAGATCAATTTTTATGACTGTCTTGTTAGGGTAGAGTATGACAGTTTTAACAATACTATGAACAGTCTTGATTGAAGTCTCTTGTGTTGAACAAGTATTGAAGCCCCACAAAGGCATGTTGGTTGTGTGTCATGAATGCCATCAAACCCTCATTAGAGATTAGGAATCCTTTAACCTATGCTATCATAACTACTCAAGTGTTGGTCAAGCCTAAGAGGCCTAAAAAAGCCTAATAAGAAAGAGGACAGTCAAAAGTTGCCTCAAGCTTTACAAAGGAACCCTAACCCAATTTTGGATGTGTTGTCTTGCCCAAAAGGGTATCCCAAATGGTGTTTGTAATTTGGGTATCAGATCTATAACAAAAATTATGGTCAAAAAAAGCCTTTTTGAAAGGCTACAAGGCTTAAAGGCAGTTTGTGAAGGAAGACCTAGTAGATTGTAGGTCAAAAGCCCTTGTAAGTGATTTTAGTTTGTAATTGTCATTGTCGAACCCCTACCTCTACATTAAATTGGTATTGGAGCCAAAGAGATCTACAAGAAATAATAGTGAATTGATATTGTGGTCAAGATGCCTCCAAAAAAAATATAGTTGCTAGAGAAGTGAGTGAGTTGAAGGAGAAACATGCAAGAGAGATGAGGGAGATGAGAGAAATCTTTAAAGCTAGACTTGCTGCACTTGAAAGAAATTAGAAAAGAGGAGTGGTCACAGGAGATATGAGTGACCAAGAAGATGAAGAAGATGTGGGTGAGGAGACATCACAAGTAGAACAAGAAGAAGAAAGAGATGTTGAAGAGATAAGGATGGAGAGACTACTTAAGGCTGTCAAGAATGATGGTCTGAAGGTCAAGATGGAACTCCCAATGTATTCAAGGAGTCTAAATAGTGAGGAACTCCTAGATTAGATAGGAGAACTAGACAAGTATTTTAAATTTGAAGATGTGCTTGAAGAACAATTAAAGTTGGCAAGAACAAAGTTGAACGGTCATGCATCCCTTTGGTGGGACTATGTGCAAGATGAGAGAAGGAAACGGGGCAAATCCAAAATCACCTCTTGGAATATAATGGTTGCAAAGTTGAAAGGTAAATTCCTACCTAGTGATTATGCCACTCAATTTCATAGGCAATTACACAATTTGAGACAAAAAGATATGGATGTGAAGGCATATATAGAGGAGTTCTATAAACTAAGCATTAGATCAAGCCATTTGGAGGATGAAGTTGATAAGGTTGCAAGATACTTTAATGGGCTAAAGTATAGCCTACAAGATGAACTTAGTCTCACAAGCCCAATGATAGTAGAAGAATGTTATCAACTAGCCTTGAAGGCTGAAGCAAAGTTGCAAAGAAAGAAAGAGAAGAAAAGTAGAGGTAGGGGAAGGACAAACTTCAGAGGTAGAGGGACATTTGCTAGTAGAGAACAGTCCCAAAGATCTCAAGCAGAGACAAGTGATTCTCAAGAACAAAAATCATATTCTAGGGGCAGTTTTAGAGGAAGAAGACCAAGTTTTAGGGGCAGATTTGGAGGCCAAAGAGGAGGATCAAGTGGATTCACTGGAAAGTGTTATAAGTGCAACAAATTTGCAGGCCATCAAGCATGGAAATGCCCTAAAAATCATTCTACTACTTCATTTGGAGGTGAAAGGAGAAATCAAATTGCTCATGGTGAAGATAGTGAAAGTGTGAACTCTCCATCACACAATGCTGATCCAGAAGTTGGAAAATCTCTTATGGTAAGGAGAACTTTGATCAAAGTACCTGTGGAGAAGGAACCACCACAAAGAAAGTCACTCTTCAGGACTACATGCAAATGCCAAGGTAAATGTTGTAAAGTTGTTATTGATTCTAGTAGTATTGACAATTTGGTTTTTGTTGAAATGGTAGATAAGTTAAAGTTTAAGAGATTGCCTCATACTGCTCCATACAAGGTCTCATGGTTGAACAAAAGGTAGCAAGTGGTGCTAAATGAACAATGTTGGGTAGACTTCCACATAGGGGGATACAAAGACAAGGTCTTATATGACATCATTCCCATGGATGTTTTCCACATGCTTCTTGGTAGGCCATGGCAATATGATAGAAAAGCCAAGCATGATGGTAGAAAGAATACCTATGTCATAGAGAAGGATGGGGTCTCATATACTCTAAACCCATTGCGAGATGAGGATGTAACACCACAAGTGGGCTCTAGTGTCATGTTAGTAGGTGAAAAGGAATTCATCAAAACATTGAAAGAAGAGGGAGAAGAAGGTTTTGCAGTCATCATGAAGCCACAGACTGTTATGACAGTAGTAAGGATGGAGGAGTTGCCTTTGGAGATTTAGGACCTACTCAAGGAGTATGCCAATATAGTGGTAGAAGATATTCCTAGTTCTTTGCCTCCTATAAGAGATATTAACCATCACATTAATTTTATTCTAGGGGCTAACTTGCCTAATAAGGCAGCATACAAGTTGACACCACAACAAAATGAAGAAATAAAGAGACAAGTACAAGAACTCCTAGACAAGGGGTTGATAAGAGAGAGCCTCTGTCCCTGTGCAGTTCCCACTATTATATCACCCAAGAAAGGGGGTGAATGGAGGATGTGTACTGATTCAAGGTCCATAAACAAGATCACAATTAGATATAGATTTCCCATTCCAAGGATATAAGATTTGATGGATTGCCTAGGTGGAGCATGCTACTTTTCCAAGATAGATCTCAAGAGTGGATATCATCAAATCAGGATTAGGGAAGGAGATGAGTGGAAAACAACCTTTGAGACAAATGAAGGGCTCTATGAATGGCTTGTGATGCCTTTTGGTCTCTCCAATGCACCTAGCACATTTATGAGGCTCATGAATGAAGTCTTGAAACCTTTCATTGTTAAGTTTGTTGTGGTATATCTTGATGATATTTTAGTTTTCAGTTCTAGCAAAGAGGAACATTTGAATCATTTGAATTTGGTTTTGAAAAGATTGAATGAAGAGAAACTAATGATAAATTTGAAGAAGTGTGAGTTCATGAAAACAAAGTTGGTGTATCTTGGTTTGTGATCACAAAGGGCTCTTTGAAGATGGATCCAAGCAAAGTTGAAGCTATTCTCAATTGGCCTACACCCAAATCAGTTAGTGAGGTGAGAAGTTGCCATGGTTTGTCAAGTTTTTATAGAAAATTCATTAAGGGTTTCAGTCATATATGTGCTCCTATCATTGATACTATCAAAGGGGATAAGAAAAAGAAGTTTATATGGACTAGTGAGGCTAATAGAAGTTTCTAATATCTGAAACAAAGGGTAGCACATCAGCCTATATTGACTTTACTTGATTTTAATAAGGTTTTTACCATAGAATGTGATGCTAGTGGTTATGCCATTGGGGGTGTGTTGATCCAAGAGGGAAGACCGATTACTTTCTTTAGTGAAAAGATTAATGAGGCTAAGTAGAAATACTAATCCTATGACTTAGAAATGTATGCTTTGGTTCAGTCCTTGAAAAAATGGAGACATTACCTTCTTCCCAAGGAGTTCATTGTCTATACTGATAATCATGCCCTCCAATTCCTCAATAGCCAAGACAAACTCAGTCATAGGCATGTCAAATGGGTAGAATACCTACAAAGTTTCACCTTCACCATCAAACATAAGAAGGGGTAGTCAAATAAGGTGGATGATACATTGAGTAGAAGGTTAATGATGGTGTTTCTCATGATCTCAGTTCTGATTTTTTGATCCAAGAAGGTTTGTTGTTTAGAGGGCTCAACTTTGTGTGCCCAAATGCTCAATGAGGGATAATTTGGTAAAGGAAAAGCAGTGTGTAGTTTGGCAAGTCACTTTGGCTTAGATAAGACTTTGGAGCAGGTAAGAAGGCAATACTATTGGCCTAAAATACAAAATGATGTAAAAAATTTGTTGAAAAGTGTGTTGTTTGTCAAAAAGAAAAGGGTACTTGCACCAATGTAGGGTTGTATCAACCTCTTCCTATTCCAAATAGGCCTTGGGAGTCTCTTAGTATGGATTTTGTAATGGGATTACCAAAGACACCTAGAGGGTTTGATTCCATATATGTTGTTGTTGACTGGTTTTCAAAAATGGCACATTTTATACCATGCAAAAGCACTAATGATGCATCTTATATTGCAGGCCTATTATTCAAAGAAGTGGTAAGGATTCATGGTTTACCCTTGAATATTGTTTCGGATAGGGATAGCAAATTCATTGGTCATTTTTGGAGAACCTTGTGCAAGAAACTAGGCACTAATTTGTGTTGTAGTTTTGCCTATCACCCTCAAACTAATGGGCAAACTGAAGTGGTTAATAGAAGCCTTAGAAACCTTCTCAGATGTCTAACCAAATAGCATAATACCCAATGGGATCTGATCTTTCCTCATGTAGAATTTGCATATAATGATTCAGTGAATAGGAGTGTGGGAAAGAGTCCTTTTGAGATAGTTTATGGTTTGCAACCTAAGGGAGTTTTTGAATTGAGGGATCTCAGTGGAATGGAAAGGATAAGTGTTGAGGGTGAACAATTTGTTGAGGCCATGAAGGATATTCATCAGCAGGTTAAGGATCATCTTCAGAAAAGTTTTGATAGTTACAAGCAAAGGGCAGATTTACACAAGAGGGACGTTCATTTCAAGGTTGGGGATCTGGTATTGGCTCATCTCAGGATGAAAAGGTTCCCTAAAGGACAATATTCAAAGTTACAAATGAAGAAAATAGGGCCTTGCAAGGCTATTCACATTTATTTGGTCCAAATGTTTATGAAATTGAATTGCCTAGTGGGATTATCATCTCACCCATTTCAATGTCTTTGACCTATACCCTTATAAAGGGGCTATTGTTACAGGTACTGGGGAAGATCCTCAAACACTCTTAGATGAAAATTGGATCGAAGACCTTCCACCTATCAAGCCAATGGATTTGGAAAGCATTCTTGATACCAAAGTGCTCAAGAAGACAAGGAACAAGACTTATTACCAATACCTAGTCAAATGGAGAGGTCTTTCTATGGAAGATGTAACTTGGATGTCTGAAGATGATATACTCAAACATGGATGTACTATTTCAGACCTATCCTCAAGTGGAACTTGAGTCTTTTTCCTTGGGGGAGTATGGTATAGGAGCACCAGGAGCAATTAGGACTTTTCATGGATATGTGATCAATTTTGGGTTTCTAGGATTGGTTAAGGTCAAATAAGGTCTACTTGGACCATTTTAAGTCATTTTGTGAAGTTTGGTGAAGTTTGGTCTCCATAGGTGGACAATGAAAAAAGTTGTCTTTTTACCCAAAAGTTGTAATCTTGCACAAACTTGAAAAACTACATTAGTTAGTCATTGGAGTCAGTTGGGACAGGTGTATTGGGCATAAATGATGCAGAGTGGCACAAAGGAAGACACAGTTTTACTCTTCTCTGCCCACTGACCCACTTCACCACTGCATCCAACCAAGGTCACACCTATGGAGCAATTAAGGATTTGTTAGCTAGGTTGTTATCCAATCCTCAAGACTCCTTCCACACCTTAAGGTAGGTCTATAAAGACCTTTCCCACAGTTGGTTTGATCCCCAACTTCTCACAACTCTCCAACCCTTGGCCTAGTGAGGCTACTAGCCCTCCTAATCTAGTTTTCACTACACAACTTGACAAAACCCTTAAGGGTCAGGTAAATAAATGGTGGATTCAAATACTCTTTAGGAAACTCCATTAGGCCTCCAAGCCTCCAGTTCCAACTCTACTCCAGCAACTCAACACACCCACTAGGTCTCTAGGCCTAATTGATCAAGTTAGGTCTAGGTTACAAAGCAAGTGGTCTAAATTGGGATCATAACCCTAGGATAGGAACTTGGATCACTCCCACAACATCCAAACATCTCAAAAACCACCATCCATTCATCCACCTTATCAGATTTTGTCAATTACATCACCAAATTGCACAATTCTGGTCAAATACATAGGGATATTTGACCTAGGGCATCACTCCAAAAGTCGAGGACTGTCCTTCCCAACAAAATGCTTTTGGAATCATAAAATACACATCCCTATCCTACATTTCACCAAGTGGCATGAAGTTTCATCAATTAGAATGCATTCTAGGGCTAAATTTGTATGACAGACCCTAGGAATGAGGGTTTTAGACCAATTTGGATTCAAAGTTCAATATCTTCCTACTACGATCATTTCAAAACTTCAAAATTGATGCATTTGAATCCTGACTCAAACTAGTTTCAAAAAAACCACATCGATCCACTTGGTCAATCTGTACAGGCCATACACCAATAGGACTTCTTGGAAAAATAGTCACTTTTATTGATTTTTGTGCCCAAATCTCCTTACAGAATCTTCCCTCCCTTACTGAAGTACGAGGACAACAATATAAACCAATCCAAGTCGGTAGGCAACTTCCAAAAATAGTTTCAACTGTCAAAAGTGAGTTGCAACTGGCCAAATGTGTCATGACACCATTTACAACACTTGACAACTATGGCATTTGGCCTTAACATAAAGATCCCGATTGGTGCAACTTGTCCAATGGAATCCAAACAACCACCATACTCTCTAAAACATGCCAAAACACCAAATTGACTCAAAAAAACCATCATTAGACCTACTAGGCCTAAGTGACACAACTAGGGTCCAAATGGACTAGGAATGATTTGAGGTTTATATGGTTACCCCAAACCTCTTGACCATACAAAATGGACCTTACAACCATGGCTAGAAAGCCTTATTACAAAACACACTTAACAAGAACCTCAACTTATCAAAATGTTCTTAGGTGGCCTGCACCATACACCCCCTGTCAAACAGAACTCAAGTCTCTTGAGTTGGGAATGTTGTCAAATGTAAATCCTGCCTTCTCAATGGCTTCTCTGCTCATCCAAGTGGCATCTTCCTAAGGCTTATTGAGCCACTTCACCAAATACTCATAATAGGTGTGCCTCCTAGTCTGTTTAGCAATCCTTTGATCCAAAATGCATTCAATCTGATCAGGAGATGAAGGAATCAAGTCCTGAAGTGTCTGATCAGTTTGTTCCTCTACAACAGTTGTCTGAGGATCTGATCCCTTATAGGGATAGAGGTCTGATACATTAAAGATTGGTGATAAAGCAATACCATCCGGTAGCCTAACTTTGTAGGCATTTTCTCCACATTTCCTTAGCACTTCACAAGGCCCAATCTTCTTCATAATCAACTTAGTGTATTTACCTACAGGGAGTCTCTCCCTTTTAAGATGTACCATGACCAAATCCCCTTCCTTGAACTAAAGATCCCTTCTCTTTCTGTCAGCAGTCTGTTTGTACTTTTTAGAGGTAGATTGTAATTTCTCTTTTACTTGCTCATGGATATCTCTCATTACTTGGACAAAATCTTCAGCCAATGCACTGCTCTTCTCTAGTCCTCTAACCTCTCTGAGTTCCAAAGTACCCCTTGGGTGAGTGCCATAAACTATTTGAAAAGGTGACATGCTGGTACTCCTGTTCACAGTGTCATTGTAGGAGTATTCTACCTGAGCCAAAATTGAATCCCAACTAGTACCTTGCTCCTTAGTTAGGCATCTTAGAAGGTTGCCAAGTGACTTGTTAATCACCTTAGTCTGACCATCAGACTAAGGATGATAGGCTGATGATAATGACAAATTTGCACCTAGTCTTTTCCAAAGTGTCCTCCAGAAGTGTCCTATAAACTTGGGGTCTCTATCAGAGATTATTGACAAAGGCAAACCATGTAATCTGACTATTTCTTTGAAGAAAAGTCTAGCAATATGTGAGGCATCATGTGTGGTTTTACATGGGATGAAATGACCCATTTTAGAGAACATATCAACAACCACAAAGATGCTATCATGTCCATTCTTGGTTCTAGGCAAACCAAGTACAAAATCCATGCTTATGGAATCCCAAGGCTTTGAAGGGATAGGTAGTGGAGTGTATAGACCTGCATTTGATGTATGCCCCTTGGCTCTTTGGCAAATTTGACAAGTTTCTACAAACTTTCTTACATCAGTTGGTAACTTTGGCCAATAGTAGTACCTTTTAACCAAGTCTAGGGTCTTATCAATGCCAAAGTGGCCTGCCATGCTGCAACAATGCTTCTCCTTAATGATGTTCTCTCTAATAGACCCTCTTGGGATACACAACAAACTGCCCTTGAAAAGAAATCCATCTTGTATCAGAAAATCATAAAAATCAGTATTATACCTTCCTGTCATGGCTTTGCAAGCTTGGTAAGGTTCCTTGAAGTCTTCATCTTCTTCATACTGATCTTTAATGGCATGTATACCTATATTCTCCAACTAAATTGTTTGAACAACAAGATTCATCCAGCTTAAGGCATCAGCTACCTTATTGGCCACTCCCTTCTTGTGCTTAATTGAGAAAGTATATGCTTGGATGTATTCCATCCACTTGATATGCCTGTGGTTGAACTTCTCCTGCCTGTTCAAGAAGCTTAAAGCATGGTTATCAGTAAAAACAATAAACTCCTTGGGTAATAAATAGTGTCTCCACTTCCTCAATGATTGGACCATTGCATATAATTCTAGATCATAGGTAGAATAGTTCTATTTTGCTTCATTTAACTTCTCACTAAAGAAGGCTACAGGCCTCCCATCTTGACTTAGGACTCCCCCAACAGCCCTCTTACTTGCATCACACTCAACAACAAAGACCTTATCAAAATCGGGCAGTACAAGTACCGGTTGTTCTGATATTTTCTTCTTTAACAGTTCAAAGGCTTGATTGGCCTCATTTGTCCACACAAATACACATTTCTTGCCCCCTTTTATAGTGTCAACAAGTGGAGCAAAAATAACACTAAACCCTCTAATGAACTTCCTATAAAAACTGCATAAACTATGGAAACTTCTTACCTTAGAGGTTGTAGTAGGTGTGGGCCAATTAAGAATGGCTTCCACCTTGCTTGGATCCATCTTGAGGTTGCCCTTAGAGATGACAAACCCCAAGAATGTTAATTCTTCTTGTAGGAAGACACATTTATCAAGGTTAATTCTCAACTTCTCCTCTTGAAGCCTCCTAAGCACTTGATGGATATGTCTTATGTGATCTTCCTTGCTATCACTAAAAACTAATATATCATCCAAATATACAACAATGAACTTATTAAGGAAAGGTTTTAGCACCTCATTTATCAACCTCATGAAGGTGCTTGGTGCATTGGATAAGCCAAAAGGCATCACAACCCATTCAAATAGCCCTTCATTGGTTTTGAAGGCAGTTTTCCTCTCATCCCCCTCCCTTATCCTAATTTGGTGATAACCACTTTTGAGATCCATCTTGGTAAAATATTTAGCCCTACCCAAGCAATCCATTAAATCTTCTATTCTAGGCATTGGAAATGTATACCTGATAGTAATCTTGTTGATGGCCCTAGAATCAGTGCATAGTCTCCATGTGCCTTCCTTCTTTGGTGCAAGTACTACAGGTACTGCACATGGGCTAATACTCCTCCTTATAAGCCCTCTATCCAACAAGTCTTGGATTTGTCTTGCCACTTCTGCATTTTGCTCTAGGGTCAGCTTGTAGGCTGCTTGGTTTGGTAGGGTGGATCCAGGGATGAGATCAGTGCAATGACTAATCTCCCTCTTTGGTGGAAGGGCATCCTTACTTTCATCTGCTAGCACATCATGAAACTTCTCCAATAGTTCCTCCACTTCTTTTGGTCCCATCCTCCTAAGAGGCTGCTGCACTTTGATCTTCTTAGGATTTGCATCCGTGGGCTTGATGACCACTGCAAAACACGGCACCTTCTCCTCCTTGAGGTTAGCTAAAAACTCCTTTTCACCTACCAACATAACTGAACTAGGAATGATCTTTTCCTTGCAGTCATCAACCAAAGGGGTCATTGTGAAAATTTCACCATTTTTAGACAAATGAATCACATTTTGGTTACCATCATGTTGGGCACTTGTATCATGTTGCCAAGGCCTTCCAAGAAGAAGGTGGCATGCATCCATATCTACTATCTCACAAAGGATCCTATCATAATATTCACCTATCTTAAATTCAACCCAACATTGTTCTTTCACCACAATTTGTTGGTCCTTGGTTAACCAAAAGACCCTATAGGGGTTAGGATGAGGTATCCTTTGCAATCCTAATTTATTCACCATGTCATTAGAAGCTAAATTCTCAGAAGAACCTGAATCAACAATTACCTTGCAAACTTTCCCTTTCACCTTGCAAGTGGTTCTAAACAAATTGTTCCTTTGGGGTTGCTCCTTGGTGGCAGGCATGATGAGAGACCGGTTGAACATGATGCATTCTCCACTCTCTGGTGTTGCAGGCTTGGAAGAGGCAGTTTGATAGGAGGTGGTGCTTTGACAGTCATCCTTTTGAAGGAGCTACACCCTTCTGTCTTTTTGGTTTGCAGAATTATTCCCCATCTTCTCCGGGCATCTAAAGGACTGATGTCCTATTCGATTGCAAGAAAAGCACCTTCCTATGAACACATTGGAACCCTTGCCTCCACTTCTTCCGTTACCATTACCTCTCCCTCTAAACTGGCCCTTATGAACATTGTCTCTGTCAGCCTCCACTTGACTGCCTTCTTGTGATCTGCCATCTTGGGGTCTAGAAAAGTTGTCCCTATTCTGAAACCTACCTCTGCCTCTGAAATTCATATTGCCTCTACCCCTACTATTTGAATCACCTTTCCTTCTTTGTTTGTCCTCAATCCTCAATGCCATTTGAAAACATTTATGCACTGTCTCAGGGTTAAAGAGACTTAGTTCATCTTGAATGGAGAACTTAAGACCATTTAGATACCTTGCAAGCTTTTGCTTTTCATTCTCAGGCATTTTGGCTTTCAAGGTCATCTTGTGAAACTCCTCAGTGTAGGTGCTCACATCCATGTCCTTCTGTCTCAAGTTTTGCAACTTTTTCTGCAAGTTGACTTCATAATCTTCAGGAACAAATTGTTTCTTTATTTCAAGCACCATCTTCCTCCATGTAGTGATAGGGTTCCTATCATCCTCTATTCTCTCATTTTGAATGAAGTTCCACCAACTCAAGGCTGGCCCTTTCATTCTAGATTTGGCAATCCTCACCTTCTGATTTTCTGCCACTTCCTCACATTCAAAATAGTTCTCCATTGCCTCTATCCAATCAAGGCAATCCTCTGGGTTCATCTTGCCAGGAAACATAGGTAAATCCACCTTACTGTCCTTCCTACTCAACCTTCCAAGTGCATCTAGGAATTGTTTTTCTGACATGCCTCCTTATGGCTCTTCCATGGGCACTCCTTTTTCTTCATCTTGATCCTCTTCATCTGAATCTAAGATGACCTCTGGTTTCTTCTTCTTATCATTATCCTTCTTCAACTTATCTATCTCAGCCTCCATCCTTTTGTTCTTGGCTGCTTGTTCTCTAACTATCTTTGCCAATTCGGCATTAGTCACCTTTTGAGGAATTTCCTCCTCTTCTTCTCTATCTCCCATCTCTTTGATGGCTCTGATACCACCTGATGCAGAGTGGCACAAAGGAAGACATAGGTTTACTCTTCTCTGCCCACTCACCCACTTCACCACTACATCCAACCAAGGTCACACCTATGGAGCAATTAAGGATTTGTTATCCAGGTTGTTATCCAATCCTCAAGACTCCTTCCACACCTTAAGGCAGGTCTACAAACACCTTTCCCACAGTTGGTTTGATCCCCAACTTCTCACAACTCTCCAACCCTTACTTGGCCTAGTGAGGCTACTAGCCCTCCTAATCCAGTTTTCACTACACAACTTGACAAAACCCTTGAGGGTCAGGTAAATAAATGGTGGATTCAAATGCCCTTTAGGGAACTCCATTAGGCCTCCAAGCCTCCAGTTCCAACTCTACTCCAGCAACTCAACACACCCACTAGGTCTCTAGGCCTAATTGATCAAGTTAGGTCTAGGTTACAAAGCAAGTGGTCTAAATTGGGATCATAACCCTAGGATAGGAACTTGGATCACTCCCACAACATCCAAACATCTCAAAAACCACCATCCATTCATCCACCCTATCAGATTTTGTCAATTACATCACCAAATTGCACAATTCTGGTCAAATACATAGGGATATTTGACCTAGGGCATCACTCCAAAAGTCGAGGACTGTCCTTCCCAACAAAATGCTTTTGGAATCATAAAATACACATCCCTATCCTGCATTTCACCAAGTGGCATGAAGTTTCATCAGTTAGATTGCATTCTAGGGCTAAATTTGTATGACAGACCCTAGGAATGAGGGTTTCAGACTAGTTTGGATTCAAAGTTCAATATCTTCCTACTACGATCACTTCAAAACTTCAAAATTGATGCATTTGAATCCTGACTCAAACTAGTTTTAGAAAAACCACATCGATCCACTTGGTCAATCCATACAAGTTGTACACCAACATGAATTCTTGGAAAAACAATCACTTTTATTGATTTTTGTGCCCAAATCTCCATACAAAATCTTCCCTCCCTTACTGAAGTAAGAGGAAAACAATATAAACCGATCCAAGTTAGTAGGCAACTTCCAAAAATAGTTTCAACTGTCAAAAGTGAGTTGCAACTGGCCAAATGTGTCATGACACCATTTACAACACTTGACAACTATGGCATTTGGCCTTAACACAAAGATCCCGATTGGTTCAACTTGTCCAATGGAATCCAAACAACCACCATACTCTCTAAAACATGCCAAAACACCAAATTGACTCAAAAAAACCATCATTAGACCTACTAGGCCTAAGTGACACAACTAGGGTCCAAATGGACTAAGAATGATTTGAGGTTTATATGGTTACCACAAACCTCTTGACCATACAAAATGGACCTTACAACCATGGCTAGAAAGCCTTATTACAAAACACACTGAACAAGAACCTCAACTTATCAAAATGTTCTTAGGTGCCCTGCACCAATAAATATGCTTTAAAAATTCATTTTCTACGTTGGCTTGGAAAGATTTTGGAGAAATTAATGAGCATAACCTTAATTTTCTGCATTTTTTTGAGTTTTCCAATGTTTCAGACCTCCTGTATGGACTATATGGTTCATGGAGTGACATAGAATCAATTGGAATTGATTGATCATTGAATCTACTTGATTTACCTTTTTGTCTCATCAATTTTCATTCATTTTTGTAGGAGTTATAAGTATTTTCCTAAAAATAGTCCAGAACCCTAGTCAGGGTTTCCAGTGGGATAAAATAATGCAAATCTTGCCATTTCCATGATAGAAAATCACACAAATTGGTGAAATGGCAAGACTTTGTATGTATTTTCATGTTCCAAGTTTGCAGCTCTTGAGGATTTGTTTTGCATGTGCATATAGAGGACTGTAATGCCTGATATCTCATTGTATCAGGCTGGAAGGCGGACAACAGGCCATGTTATTGAATGCCACTATTAAATTTGACCTCCAAATGATTGGGCATGGTTTACTAAGAGTGTACATAGGCCCTATAGACTCATTTCAAGTGTGGGTTTTGCCAAACATCCAGTATTTAGATCAGTTTTCATGACTATCCTGTTAGGGTAGAGTATGACAATTTTAGCAATATTGTGAACAATCTTGATTGAAGTCTCTTGTGTTGAACAAGTATTAAAGCCCCACAAAGGCATGTTGGTTGCGTGTCATTAATGCCATCAAACCCTCATTGGAGATTAGGAATCCTTTAACCTATGATATCATAACTACTCAAGTGTTGGTCAAGCCTAAGAGGCCTAAAAAAAGCCTAATAAGAAAGATGACAATCAAAAGTTGCCTCAAGCTTTACAAAGGAACCCTAACCCAATTTTGGATATGTGTTGTCTTGCCCAAAAGGGTATCCCAAATGGTGTTTGTAATTTGGGTATAAGATCTATAACAAAAATTATGGTCAAAAAAAGCCTTTTTGAAAGGCTACAAGGCTTAAGGGTAGTTTGTGAAGGAAGACCTAGTAGATTGTAGGTCAAAAGCCCTTGTGAGTGATTGTAGTTTGTAATTGTCATTGTAGAAGCCCTACCTCTACATCATTGGACGCCCAATTGCAAAAAAATATAATATTTTTTCAAGTCCACCGCCAAAAGAAAATATTATTAATTTATTTTCTTTTAATTTAATTTTCTTTTTCTCCAATTTGGACTACCACATAAATAATAATAAAATAATATTACTTTATTATTTTTTCTTTTTCTCCCTTGAGCGGCCACCCTTGGCTTAATAAAATAATATTTTAAATAATAAAATATTATTTATTGTCTTTTCATTTTTCCTCTTGGCATAATTGGTGCAGGAGTCATGTTTTGTTTTTGTTTTCAATAAAGCTTTTAAGCCACATCATGTTTGTAATAAGGTTTTTGTCAATTTGGTCACTAGACCTATGTAGACCATGTTTTGGTCAAGTTTGATGTAATCACACAATGAAAACATGTAGTTTTCTTGTGTTAGGAGAAACCCAATGGCTAACTGACTTTCAAAATTAGTTTGTACGGTTCAGAGGGATGTAAACTGCTGTCTCAAGCCTCTATAGGTGAAGAAGCAAGATGTAATGACAAGGGAATGAATGAGTGAAGATCTGGATTTTTGGGTGTGTTGAAACATTGTTCGTTCTGAGTATTTTTCTGTAACAGTCATTCTGTATGGATAGTTAATTGTCTGAAACTGATTGGAAGTGTTCATGTGTTGAAGCAACTTTCATTTGGAAGTGGTTTGGTGTCTTGAAGTGTCATAGTCAATAAGAAATTGCTTTTTTTTGCAGAGACTGGTCTGAAAACCTAGAAACTAGGGTTTGGTGAATAAATGCACTGTTATTCCTCTGTCCACTGAAAGCAAGATTCTCATTTTCAGTATGATGGAGGAATACAGTGTAAATTTTGTGTTTTCTGTGGTTTTGGTCAAACACCCAAGGACCCAAGGAGTTTGGGCATGAGTCGACTAGGCATCTCTATGTGACTAGTCATTGAAAAGTATTGTTATGTGAATAGTTAGTGGAGTGGCCAAATTGATGGTGATCAAGTGTTTACAGAGGATTGTAGACCCTTTCCGTTCTGTCGAGTTTTGTCTCTATATACTGGTTGATGTCTGTGAGTTGCAGAGTTACAGAGTTGCCATCGGCATAACACAACCCTCAGGGAAACTTGTGGAAGTTATACCGATCGAGGTGTTGGACCGATAGAAAGTGTATCAATGAAGAACAACTTTAGTCTCACCGAATGTATATTGTGAACGCATATCACAAATGTATATTGAGAATGTATGTAGAAAATGTATGTTGAGAAAGCATATTGAGAATGTATATTTCGTCAGATGCAAAAGGTGACCGGTCATAACAGTGAAATCAAGGTAAAGATACTTTGGTCCACCAATTATAACAATTCAAGAAAAGCATATACAAGTTAGTGCATCGGCATATCGGCAAATGTTCCTAAGCGGTCACCAATGATCAAAGTCTTGTCGACAAGGTCACGACTAACTGCCACGGTTAAGGTGAGTGGAAGCTTAACCGCCATCGGGGTATTGGCATGAGATTAGAAGATGCCACTGATAGAGAAAGTCTCTCCGAAGACAAAGTGGAGTTGACTGTCGAGGAGAATTGAGAGATCGGCCAGAGAAATAGCAAGGTGACCGATGGGGTATGTTTGGCCGATAGGAGTTGATCACCAAGACATAGGCTACCCTCTCATTGATCAAGTTTATTGATCAATTGTGCGCTTTCACTGGGCACTCTACATCAACATGGTATCAGAGCTAGGCCCAGGCTAGGAGCCCCAAGCACACGAGAGGTGTGGCTTAAGGGGGGTGTTGGTGTTGGAAATAAGCCACACCCGGACCGACAATGGACTAGTCCAAGAGGGGCCAGTAGCTTAGTGGTAGAGCACTCCAGTAGTGAATGGAAGGTCCTAGGTTTGAGTCCTATTTGGTCCATGTCTCAACATGGTATCAAAGCCAATATTTGAATTGGAGCCGTGTATGTCAGACAAGGAGATAGAAACTGAGGCTAGCACAATGCCTCCCAAGTCTATGAGCAAAGAAGCCATCAAGAAGATGGTAGAGAAGATGCTTGAAGCAAGGTTGAAAGAAGAGAAGTCCAAGGGTAAGAGTAAAGAGGATGGAAGTGCTTCTGATGTAGAAGAAGAAGAAGAGGCAGAGGAGAGTCCTCAAGAACCAGATATGTCTGCAGAACATGAGGCATTCTTGAATGCACTCAAAGGTGCTCATGGAGATAGTGGAGATCCAAAGATGGATGTTCCTACATTTAATGGGAAACTAGATGGAGATGTCCTCATGGATTGGATTGAAGCCATGTGTAACTATTTTGACTTCAAGGAGTATAGTGACAGCAAGAGAGTCAAGTTTGCTAAGACAAGATTGAGAGGTTCTGCCCTAGTTTGGTGGAACTATATGCAAGGGGCAAGAGAGAAAGTTGGAAAGAACCCTATCACCAAATGGAGTAGAATGGTGGCCATGCTAAGAGACAAGTTCATGCCATTTGATTATGAGTTGCAGACCATTAGGAAATTTAATCATCTCAGACAAAAGGATATGGATGTGGCTACATATACTGAAGAATTTCATAGATTGAGCATGAGAGCCAATCACAAGGAGGAGGAGAAAGAGATGGTGGCCAGATATCTCGATGGTTTGAGGTATAACATACAAGATGAATTTAGTATGGTGGTTCCTAAAACAATGGATGAGTGTTTTCTATTAGCCTCTAGGGCTGAGGAGAAGTTGAAAAGAAAGAGTGATCAAAACACCAGAGGAAGAGGTGGCAGAAATAATAAGGGAAGAGGTAGTTTTGGCAGAGGATAGTCAAGTAGAAATGAAAATCCAAGTCAGCAAGAGTCTCATTCTGATGTAGAACATAGAGGTGGTGGTTTCAGTGGTTGGGGAAGACCAAATGGCAGAGGTAGAGGTGATGGTGCAGGTAGAGGACCTGGAGTTTTCACTGGTAGATGCTATGGCTGCAATCAAGTAGGCCATACTATGAGCAAATGCCCTAAGAAGGCAACTAGTTCCCATGATGGTGGAAGAAGGAATACATTGTTGAAAGATGAGGATTGCCAAAGTGTGAATTCACCCATTGGTAGTGCTGCACTAGTCCTTGAAGGAGAGAACATGATGATCAAGAGGACCTTGATGAAGATGCCATTGAAACAAGAGCCCACACAAAGGAAGACTCTCTTCAAAACCCAAGGTATAACATATGGTAAGCTTTGTAAAATCATTGTTGATTCAGGTTCTATTGAGAATGTAGTGTCTACTGAAATGGTAGAGAAATGTAAGTTGAAAAGCCCCATGTTAGTCCTCATAAGATCTCTTGGTTGAATAAGAATCAAAATTACATGATAGAAGAACAAACTTGGGTTGAGTTTGAGATAGGTGATTATAAGGACAAGGTACTATGTGAGATTATTCCTATGAATGCTTGTCACCTTCTTCTTGGATGTCCATGGTAGTATGATGTGAAGGCACAACATGATGGTGAGAAGAACACATACCTCATCACCAAGAATGGAAAGAAGTTTAGGATGGATCCTATGCAAGAGCAAATTGGAGAGAAGAGTAATGACACCAATGTCATGATGGTTAGTGGCAAAGAGTTCTTACACCTCATGAAGGAGAAGGATACCCAAGGGTATGCCTTGGTAATGAAGCCTAAAGATGAATCAGGTCAACAAGACAAAAAGCAGAAAGAGATTCCACTAGAAGTGTAACAATTGTTGGATAAGTACCAAGATCTTGTGGTAGAGGATACTCCTAACTCCTTACCACCCATGAGAGATATAAGTCATCAAATTGACTTGATCCCAGGTGCCACATTGCCCAATAAGGCTGCCTACAAATTAACACCACAACAAAATGAAGAGGTGAGTAGACAAATTCAAGAACTCTTAGAGAAAGGATTGATTAGAAAGAGTCTTAGTCCATGTGCAGTCCCTAGTGTACTTGCTCCAAAGAAAGATGGGAAGTGGAGACTATGTACGGATTCAAGGGCCATAAATAAGATCACAATAAGGTATAGATTCCCTATGCCAAGGATTGATGATCTTTTGGACTATCTTGGAGGGTCATGTTATTATTCAAAGATTGATTTGAAATCTGGTTATCATCAAATCAGAATTAGGCAGGGAGATGAATGGAAGACTGCCTTCAAGACAAATGAAGGTCTCTATGAGTGGCTTGTCATGCCATTCGGCCTTAGCAATGCCCCAAGCACATTCATGCATTTGATGGATGAGGTAGTTGTTGAATTCATTGGCAAATTTGTAATTGTTTATCTTGATGACATTCTTGTTTTCAGCAGGACAAAAGAAGAACATGTGAAGCATCTTGGACAAGTGATGAAGAAGTTGCATGAGAGTAAGTTGATGATAAACTTGGATAAGTGTGATTTCATGAAAACTGAACTTGTGTACCTAGGTTTTGTGATTTTTAATGGTTGTTTGAAGATGGACCCCACAAAGGTTGAGGCCATTCTCAGTTGGCCTACCCCTAGGACAGTGGGAGATGTTAGAAGCTTCCATGGCTTGGCAACTTTTTATAGGAAGTTCATTATAGGATTTAGTCACATAAGTGCTCCTATTCTTAACACCATCAAAGGTGGCATAAAGTGCAAATTTCAATGGACAAAGCAAGCAGATGATAGTTTTGAATTGTTAAAGAAGAAAGTGGATGAATTACCTACATTGGTGCTCCCTGATTTTGACAAAGTTTTTGTAGTGGAATGTGATGCAAGTCAGCAAGTAATAGGTGTTGTTTTTAGTCAAGATGGACATCCAGTGGCCTTTTTTTCAAAGAAGTTGAATGAGGCTAAACAAAGGTATTCTACCTATGATCTAGAGCTTTATGCAATGGTGCAAGCTCTCAAAAAGTGGAGACACTATTTGCTGCCCAAAGAGTTCATTGTTTTTACTGTTAACCATGCTCTTAGCTTTCTAAATAGTCAAGAAAAGTTGAATCATAGGCATGTTAAGTGGATGGAACAATTGCAAGCATATACCTTCACTATTAAGCATAAAAAGGGTGTTGCCAACAAAGTGGCTGATGCTTTAAGTAGAAGGATGCTGGTCATACAGGAAGTATAGATGGAAAGCATGGGGATAGATTGTTTGAAGGAGTTATACAAGGAGGATGTAGATTTCAAGGCTACTTATGAAGTTTGTGCTAGTTTGGCTAACACTTTTCATGGTGAATATTCATATTTTGTGTTGTAGGAAGGTCTCTTATTCAAGGGCAGTTTGCTATGTGTTCCTAAATGTTCAATGAGGGATAACATCATCAAAGAGAAGTACAATGAAACCTTAGGAGGACATTTTGGGTTGGACAAGACTTTGGAACAAGTCACTAGAGTCTACTATTGGCCAAAAGTATAGTCGGATGTAAGGAGATATGTTACAAGTTGTACCATATGTCAAAAGGCCAAAGGTATGTCTTCTAATGCTGGTTTATACCAACCCCTTCCTATTCCCAACAAGTCTTGGGAGAGCATTAGTATGGATTTTGTACTTGGTCGTCCTAAGACAGCTAGGGGTGTGGATAGTGTTTTTGTCATTGTGGACAGATTTAGTAAGATGGCTCATTTTGTGCCATGCAAATGCATAAATGATGCATCTCACAATGCTGGTCTCTTTTTCAGAGAAGTGGTTAGAATCCATGGTTTGCCCCTTTCAATTGTCACTGATAGAGACTCCAAGTTTGTTGGTCATTTTTGGAGGACCTTGTGGAGAAAATTGGGAACACAATTGTCTTTCTCATTAGCCTACCATCCCCAAACTAATGGTCAGACTGAGGTTGTTAATAGGTCCTTAGGAAACCTTCTCAGATGCCTTACCAAGCAGCATGGGTTGGCATGGGACTTGGTGATCAGTCAAGATGAGTATGCTTACAATGATTTAGTGAATAGAAGCACTAGGAAGAGTCCATTTGAAATTGTTTATGGTTTCCATCCAAGAGGACCACTTTAACTCAAAGACCTACAAGGTTGGGATAAGAGGAGTTCTCTAGGAGAAGATTTTGCTGCCACCATGAAGGCAGTTCATGATTAGGTCAAAGTTCAATTGGAGAAAACAATCTCTAAATACAAGGATAGGGTAGATCTCAAAAGGGGAGATGTACAGTTCAAGGTGAGAGATTTGGTGATGGCCTATCTAAGGAAGGAAAGGCTGCCTAAAGGATAGCCAACCAAACTTCTGATGAAGAAAATAAGACCGTGCAAGGTAGTGCATAAGTTTGGTCCAAATGCTTATGAAATAGAACTTCCATCCGTTCTTGGTATTTCTCCCATATTCAATGTTTCAGATCTCTTTCCATACAGACCTCCATTGAATGCTAAAGATGGATCAGATGTTGTGATTGAAGATGAAGATTGGGTTAGAGATCTACCTCCAAGTAATCCTTTACAATTGGAATGCATCTTAGATTCCAATGTTGTCAAAAAGACAAGGAAGGGTGTGTACAAGGAGTACTTGGTCAAGTGGCAGGATCTTCCTGATTCAGAGGCTACATGGATGAGTGAGGCAGACATCTTGAAGCATGGGAAGACACTTCAATAGTTAGCAACTCAACGGACTTGAGTTTTTCCTACAGGAGCACCTTCTCTATGGTGTAGGAGTCATGTTTTGTTTTTGTTTTCAATAAATCTTTTAAGCCACATCATGTTTGTAATAAGGTTTTTGTCAATTTGGTCACTAGACCTATGTAGACCATGTTTCGGTCAAGTTTGATGTAATCACACAATGAAAACATGTAGTTTTCTTATGTTAGGAGAAACTCAACGGCTAACTAACTTTCAAAATCAGTTTGTATGGTTGGGAGGGATGTAAACTACTGTCTCAAGCCTCTATAGGTGAAGAAGCAAGATGTAATGACAGGGGAATGAATGAATGAAGATCTAGATTTTTGGGTGTGTTGAAACATTGTTCATTCTAAGTATTTTTCTGTAACAGTCATTCTGTATGGATAGTTAATTATCTGAAACTGACTGGAAGTGTTCATGTGTTGAAGCAACTTTCATTTGGAAGTGGTTTGGTGTCTTGAAGTGTCATAGTCAGTAAGAAATTGCTCTTTTTGCAGAGACTGGTCTGAAAACCTAGAAACTAGGGTTTGGTGAATAAATGGACTGTTATTCCTCTGTCCACTGAAATCAAGATTCGCATTTTTAGTGTGATGGAGGAATACAGTGTAAATTTTGTGTTTTCTGTGGTTTTGGTCAAACACCCAAGGACCCAAGGAGTTTGGGCATGAGTCGACTAGGCATCTCTATGTGACTAGTCATTGAAAAGTGTTGTTATGTGAATAGTTAGTGGAGTTGCCAAATTGATGGTGATCAAGTGTTTACAAAGGATTGTAGACCCTTTCTGTTCTATCAAGTTTTGTCTCTGTATATTGGTTGATGTCTGTGAGTTGCAGAGTTATAGAGTTTCCATCGGCGTAACACATGCCTCGGGGAAACTTGTGGAAGTTATACCGATTGAGGTGTTGGACCGATAGAAAGTGTATCAGTGAAGAATGGCTTTAGTCTCACCAAATGTATATTGCGAATGCATATCACAAATGTATATTGAGAATATGTAGAAAATGTATGTTGAGAAAGCATATTGAGAATGTACATTTCATCGGATACAAAAGGTGACCGGTCATAACGGTGAAATCAGGGTAAAGATACTTTGGTCCACTGGTTCTAACAAGTCAAGCAAAGCATATACAAGTTGGTGCATCGGCATATCGACAAATGTTCCTAAGTGGTCATCGATGATCGAAGTCTTGCTGACAAGGTCACGACTAACCGCCACAGTTAAGGCGAGTGGAAGCTTAACCGCCATCAGGTATTGGCAAGAGATTAGAAGACGCCACCAATAGAGAAAGTCTCTCTGAAGACAAAGTGGAGTTGACTGTCGGGGAGAGTTGAAAGATTAGCTAGAGAAATAGCAAGGTGGCCGATGGGGTATGTTTGGCCGATAGGAGTTGATCGCCAAGACATAGGCTACCCTCTCACCGATCAAGTTTGTTGATCAATTGTGTGCTTTCACTGGGCACTCTGCGTCAATAATATTTTAATATTTTAGCTTTTCAAAAAATAATATAAAAATACCAAAAGCCAAAATATAACTTCATTTCATCAAAGAAAAATAGTTAGCCATAAAATTCAACATTCCATTCTCTAAGCCTCAACAACATTCATTTTTCTAACCTTGCTAAAAAAGGGGACATTAAAAGTCCTCCCACCCCAAGATTGCTTGCCCTCAAGTAATCACATGTGAATGGCTGATTATAAGATACCAGGATCCTATATTCTTCTTGTATCTCCATACATACTCAACATGAAATGATAAACAACTCTCATCTTAACATGCATAATACTCACATATACTTCCTCAACGCTGCTGGTGTAAAAGACGAAAATTTGATTTAAACTCATCCTAGGACTGCTTCTATTGTCATAAACTAATGCAAATTCTTCATTACTCAACCTCCAAGTGTTGTAGTGACAATCCCATGCACACAAGTCCATGCAATCAGTTGTACTCATCAATGTAAATTCTAAAAATCTCATTATCAGCAATGTAGAACAACTATCTCTCATCAATGCATGAGGTAGTGACCTATGAATTAGGGCTACAACATCCATGCCCTCATGCTCATATGCATACCAAACCCAAACAAGTGACTCCATGACACTTGTCACAAATCCCTAAAGTAGGGCAACCTCCAACTCTATCAAGGAATCATTAACATGATGTACCTAAACCTCATCATTCAAATCAACTCCTCAATCTCTTCATGATTGATTGAAGGCTCAACCAAATCTGAAAGACTTATGTGTCTTTCTTCATGTGTAGAAAAATTCTAGTGGTTGATCCACTAAGTGAGTGTAGGTGTTGTCTTGCTTGGGCAGCCAACAAATTTGCCTCCTTATCTCTGTGTAACCATCCATCACACATGTCTTGAGTTTTCTTGACGTCCTCCATGGTATGATATACAAAATTAGAATTGTTGTGGCTTGACTCTTCAACATACACCTCATGCTTAACACCCAAAACTTGAGTGCCATCATTTGGAGACTCTTCCACCTCATTTTCCTCATGTGAAGTGGCTGATATCTCATGATTATGTGAGGAAATAGGACTTCTATCACAAAACAAAAAATTAAAACTACTGTCATACCTGATGGTGATAGGTTGTCATTGATGTCAAAAGTGTGTTCATATCAGGAGGTTGATGATGCAAGGCAGAGAAGTCTCAAAGATTTCATATCATGGTAATGATGATCATCAAGGTTGTTGTGATATTAGTAGTTGATTACTAATCACATTGTATGTGGCAGTTGTTCAGGAATTTGGTGCTTTATCTTCTTGTATAAGTCAAAGGCATCATCTTGAGCTTGATAGTAAGGAATCATGTTTAAGGTTGATGCAAAGTCTAAAGTGCTTTCAAGTGTTGATATGCTTCATATTAGGATATATATGGGTCATGCTCATCATGTTCACAATGTTTTGGTTCTTATCTAAAGACTTCATGGTTAGGTTGTGATCTTTCTTAGTGTGTTGATAAGAGGTTTTCATGTTGTAAAACAATTGCAGATCAGTTATAAAACATAGTCAAGGTTCACTCCAAAATGACTTCAGTATGTGATATGATCAGTTATCAATAAATGAAATCTATGCCAAAAGATATACATGATATGATCTCTTGGTTGAAGGGTTTTGTCATTTTTTTTAAGACCCATTTTTAAGTCTTTTAAACCCTAAAGTGAAGAGATATGTTTTTCATTAAAGATGTCTAGCAGTAAAGAGGCTTAGCAGGGGCTCGGTGATAAAAGAAGTAAAGCTTTTGAATGGAGAGTTTTAGTGGATGAAGTCTTTGCACAGGAGAATGTTGGTCTCAGTATGGTGAAGCTCAGTGGTAATTGTGATTTATAGGTGTCATTTTTGAAAGGGATGCATATTTAAGATCTATCCATTCAAACATCTAACCGTCATATATCCTAATGCACTTTATGTCATATTTGTGAAGTGACTTTGTATAGCAGGTAAATTCACTTAACTTAACCTACTAAAGGGGTCTCCAGTCGTGGTGCACACCGGCCCCTCCACCCAACCTAACCTGCTCTGTCGGTTTCATCTTATAGTTATTGGGCGGCAAATCCAAATCAACGGTGATGTTTAAATATTTTGAGAGCGCGAATATTTGGCTCAACTGTCGGTATTCAAATGAAGACCTCTTCCCTGCTTGTTAACATTGACACTCAAATGGCCGTCTTCCCTCTTATCTACAGTTAATAAAGCTATTTTTTAGCTAATAAGTGGCAGCTTTGTGGGGTTTCTAAAGCAATTTTTTTAAACAAAAAGGAGAGATTCCATTCTAATCTTCCGTGGCAGATTTTCTTGAAGATTGTACAAGCTCGGTCTTTGGAAGATTTTTTTTCTAATCTTAAACTATAGTGACTCCTCTTTGAGCATGAAATCTAATAAGGAAGGTTTTTTTTTGAGAGAGAGTTTTTATATTGAGAAGATTAAAAGTTGTTTTTAGTTTGAGAATTTGTAAAGAGTTTTGGTGATTGATAAATTTGATTAAGATTTTCTTTTGATCTAATTTTTTTTAAGATGATTTGTTACAGATTGAAATTGAAAAAGGCTTTTTGGAGTACATAGAAGATGAAGGGTTGGAAGAATTTTTTTTCTGGATTTCTTGCAGATTGAAAAGTCTTGTGAAGGAGAAGATGAAGGGTTTGAGAAGATCTTAGAGATTATTTACAGATGGCAAGGAAACACAAAGAAGTTTTTATATTTGATTTTTTTTCTATTAGATGGAAAAGGAATTGATGATTTTCTTGAAAGATTTTTATACAGAGAAAAAGAAAATGAAAAGATATTGAAGAAAATATGAAGAAGATTCAAGTAAAAGAGATTTTATTTTCTCTTACAGGGCACTATTTTTTTATTGAAGACAAAATGTTCAGATTGAGAGAATGTGAATGGTCATCTATTATTTAATGGACTTAGAAGTGCTTTGATGGAGGAGTGATGAAGAGCAGAGCATCATACAGCTATGAAGATAACCTTATGAATATTCTTTTAAAAAGAAAACATAGAAGAATGTATGTATGAGCTAATTTGCAGTGAAAATGTTCTTGATGCAGGATCAGGTGTTTTCCAAAATGATATGCAGAGGAAGATATTGATATTGAATTGTAGAGATAAGAGTGTTGGAATTTTGTTCACAGGAGCTTGTTTTCAGAGAGGTGTGTAAAAGGAATTATTTGTATGGTCTTGACTTGAAAATCAAACAAGAGAAATTAGAGTGTATGATGAAACACAGAGAGTAAATGGTGCAAATCAGATTGAACAGAAATCACTTCTTGCACATGAGTTTTTATTTTGATTGATTGAGAAAAGCTAGTGAGGCACAGTATGCCAGTGAGGTATATGGTCAGTGAGACCTTAATAATTGTCAGTGAGACACAAATTGTAGCCAGTGAGGCATGTTTTCCAGTTAAGCCAGTGAGGCAGTTTTGAGTGGTTTTTCTACCCAGAGAGGGTTTTCCACTCCAGTAATTCTTGTGTTAATGATATGCTTCTATGTGTGTTTTTGCTTCTATGTTAAGATTTATCTCTATATGGTCCTGGTCATAATTTTCATTATCAAACTTGTACATATATGTGTAATAGTTCATTGATGACTTTCTCTTTCTGAGTCTTGTAAATTAAAAGCTATAATAAGTTGCAAAATTCTACACAACACTGATTCACCCCCCCTCTCAGTGTTGTCCGGACTCCTACAATACCCTTGTGTGATGTTCTCAACATTCATAGATTCATGTTCTTCAAAGGTAGTATTGTCTTCATATGTATGATCAATAGATGTTGTTTTGACAAATTCCATATTAGAATTCCTATCCCCTTCATTATCATCATAGAGATTTCTGGATATTTCATTTGTAGATGTGGATGAGTCGTTATAGTGCCTAGATTGTCTTGATAGGGAGTCTTCATTCCGCTACAAGCTATGAGGTAAACTCCATTGTGAATGCATAAGATCTTGCCTTATTTCATTAAAATTGTTCAATATGTCTTCAACACTTGGCTGCTCATGTCTTCCATGACTCTCATGATGCTTCTTTGGTCTTCTTTCCTATTTTGCCCTTTTCTTGTCCTTTCGATAATTCATAAATTGATTCAAAGACAAATAATCTCTAACATGCCGTGGAAGAGTACAATACTCCTTATAAGCAACCATTATATCATTATTTATATGTGTTTCCATAACTTTGAAACTTTCTAAATCACACACCCAAATAGGCTAGCAGGATACACTACTTTGATACCACTGTAATAACCCTTAACTAGATTCTTGTTCAAAACCATAAATTTTTTGATTTTTAACTATGTAGAAATGAGCTCTGATACCATTGTAAGAACCCTGTCTTGTTTTCAAGTTTTGTTTTCACCAAAATGCTTGGAAAGTGTTGTAGATGGAAAGGTTGCAATATGATAATGAAATAATACCAAATAATGATATAAAATGAAATTATCAGCTCACTAATACAACCAATTACCAACAAAAAACATAAGTGAACATACCTAGATGAAGAATTTGTCTTCTTTATTGAATGATAATTGGATGATTACAAAATGTAGAGTTTAGATATGAAAATCAGACTACAATGTCAATGCAAATGGAGTCCAAAGATGACCCAAAACATGTACAATGGATATCCAATGAAGTCACCACATGTGCCAACCAATAGATGATGAAAACCAATAATGAGTAGAGCCAAACAAAGTCTGATTTCTGATCTGTAGGTACTGATGTAAAGTTTGAAGTCAAAACCCTAGCTATAAGGTACCAAGAATGCCTCCAAATGGTAGCTGCTAGATCTAGGGTTGGAGCAATTTGACCCAATATGCAAAATATCATCAAATGTCATCAAAATATGCCATTAAACCCTCAAATCTGAATATTATATGAACCTATAGATGTCTGACACACAATTCCAACAGCTAAATGATGATGATAAACACCAATATAACCTCCAATGCTAAGGGATTCAATGTTGAATCCTTCAATATCAACCTATGAATGAATAATCATCAAAAACATCTCCAAATCTGAATTACAACCTTCAAACCCTAGCAAATTGGGTTTTCGTCCAAATCACTTTTATCCAAGTGTTTTCATCCTTAGATACCGCTGAAACTCTGTTACAACTAAGAGAAACTCTCCAAAACATGCAAATGCCAAATGATGAATGATATGAAAATGACTCCAAATGACCTCCTTTCATCCTGTTCACCTTGGGTGCCCAATTGCAACAAAATGTAATATTTTTTCAAGTCCACCACCAACAGAAAATATTATTAATTTATTTTCTTATAATTTTATTTTCTTTTTCTCCAATTTGGATGTTCCACATAAATAATAGTAAAGTAATATTATTTTATTATTTTTTCTTTTTCTCCCTTGAGCGGCCACCCTTGGCTTAATAAAACAATATTTTAAATAATAAAATATTATTTATTATCTTTTCATTTTTCCTCTTGGCATAGTATTTTAATATTTTTGGCTTTTCTAAAAATAATATAAAAATATCAAAAGCCAAAATATAACTTCATTTCATCAAAGAAAAATAGTTGAAGCCATAAAATTCAACATTCCACTCTCCAAGCCTCAACAACATTCGTTATTCCAACCTTGCTCAAAAAGAGGACATTACACCTCCTCTATGATACTCTACAATTTATAGTCCTTCAAATAATTCTTAATGCATCATGATATAATAATTTGGGAGTCACCTTCCACCTCTAAAATCTCACAACCCAAAGAATTTACTAAATTTAACCATTCAAGAAAGACTAATACTTTAGCTTCATTGTTCAACTAAATCCCAAAGAAAAAGGAACCACAAAAACACCTGATTGAGACTCTGAATAACCATCCCAACACCAATCAAACCTAAATTACCTTTTACAACACCACTAAAATTAAATTTTAACAAACCCTCCTTTAAAAAAGGCTTCCATCTATTATTTTTTCCCCAATTGCCCCTTTAATATGCAAGGACTATGAATAATTACATTGTGCATTCTTTATAGTTTTTTGTATGGACCAAAATTTTACCCTAGTATTAGATTTGGTCTTTAGTGTATATATAGAAATGAAAATTATACTAATTTCATCACATTTAAATGCATTTAGATCGGTTGATATTATAAAATGGGATTTAACATATGTTGTGGATTAGTGTGTCAATTTTGGAAGGAAAGTCACATACTCTAGTTTTGTAGTGTCTCTACTTTGAAAATGTGTCAATTCTCAATGAATGATCATTAGCTTGATCAATTATAGTTTAATGGTAGAGATGGAGTATCACACAAATGACTTAAGGTTTAAAACTTCACACACTTAGAGCTCTATATGGGGTAGACGAATTTACTTTATTTAATGCTCTAAAAACTAAAAGATCCATATCTACACACTAGTAAACCTATATCTATTAAGTTACTACTTGTAGAGCTCTACAAATATTACAAATATTAAGAATTTAATTAAGTAATAAATAAGAAAATACAATTTAATTTTAAATATATGAGTTGAGATTGATAAATTAAATGAGAGTTAGAATTATTTGATTTTTTATTAAATTGGTGTTGTTGATGTAGATGTAGTTGTATAATGTGTTTGACAATTGGATCTAAGAATTTATAATTGGTTCTTTGTCGTAGACTATATCACAAATATGCCTTTAGCCTCTACGTTGTGTCTGGATGATATCACACATAATCTAGTCCTAGTGTGGTGCGATCCTGTCTATATGGTTGTGAATTTGTCCTTTACTACAACATACTTCTAAGATGTGCACTTAGAGATATATATTTTTGAACTAGGGTGGAGCTAATCAGTACCTTTGGGGGTTTGTTATAAGAGAGTTGAAGTATGGAACTTCCTTAACTCAGAGTCAAACCCCTTATGCCAATTTTAGAAGATTTGAAGATACAAAAGATACGTGGTGTATAATGTTTAGGCATAGTCAATGCCTATGATTGATACAATTCTTGAATGTTTCTACTTGAAAATCATCTCAATGTGATCTAATATGATTTTCAATCTCTTCAATAATCCTTCAATGTATAGCTAGTGTCTTAGGCCTTGTCCTTAAATATGACATCTTGGGCACTCAAATTCAAATATCTTAGTGTACATGAGCAACAATCTAGTGAAAGGCCAACTCGAGATACATGGAATACATGTTTGAATTTGGTGGATGTGATCGCAAGTGACATTATGTCCAAAATCATACATGCAATCTAGTTAGAAATTAAAAAACATGTATAATTTAGAATAGATTCAGACCTCTAGAACTAGAAAAGTTTAAGGTTGAAGGGTTATATAGATTTTATCAACTTATATATTATGCAAAATAAACTTAATTAAATAGTAAAATACCATAAAATCAAATATAAAATAAATCAATAAAAAACAAAATATACACTTTTCTCCTTTACACGACTATATAATATATTATTCCATCAACATCTTGTAAAAACCTAACCTTACCTTACTTTTAAAATATTAAACATTAGTAGGTGGGCTAACACACCACCACCCTCTCAAGTCGCTCCAATTTCATGTGAATTTTACTATCATATATTTTTCTAGGGTTTTCCTTAATACCTCTATAGGTTCATATGTTAAGATTGATTCATCCCTAAATCATACCCAACTTTTAGCTAGTCAAATATGCTTTATAGTAATATTTGACAATATTATCTTCTAATTTTTATTTATTTTTTAATATCCAAACTAACAAAATAAAAAGAAAACCAAAACCTTAATAGAATGCTTCATTAGATTCCCTTATTATTTGTGATTTTTTAAAAATAAAAAATTAGAACATCTACTATATAAAGCCATTTGAAGTGATTTCATAAAGAAGTCCAAAGCATTTTTATATGTAAGTTATCCTTTCACCTTATCCTTATATGATTGCTCTTTGATCTATGTAATAATTTATTGATATTGTCTGTGTCTTTTGATTTATTAATCATATTTTCAATTTATGTGATTCAATTTAATATATGCAGATTTTTTTCAAATTATATATTAAAATTAAGTTGAAGTATATAGTTAGAGTTTTTAAAAATATAAGTGATATGAGATCACACTTCAATATTAGATGGATAAAATTGAGAATAAATTAACCTATAATTCCAAAAACAAAACACTGCCCCATAAAAAAAAACCAATGTAATAGAATAAAAAAATATTTTGTAATATTTTAATATTAAAAATATAATTTTTTTAAATGTAGGTTCCAACATCAATGATAATATATTTGTTTGTTATATGTGTTTCCATCCGGGTCAAAGGGAATAACTTAATTTTATTTTATTTTAAACACGACGATTGTTTATAGATTATAATCTAGAGCATAATAAATATATATTTAGATTGAAAAGGACAATGTGATATGAGAACGTCTTTAGGAAGCATCTCTAAAGGTAAAAATGGTTATTTATTTACTATTGTTGATAGAAAAAGACTATTTAGTGGATGCATGGTCTCCAAATTTACTATAAAAATTAGTGGTTAAATAATTTTTAATTTGTATTGAGTTATTTGAATTTTATTTAAATGCTAGTGGATTTTCTTTTAATTTTTGAAGTTAAGAGTGTGCATGTAAAATGGAAAGATAAATAACTTTAAGAAATTTATACCGAGATCAATTTTATTTTGGAAATTTTAAGAAAAGGAATATTAGTTGGAAGCCCTAAAATTGTGTATCTTTCAAGTTTTTTTGGAATGTAGAAATACCTAAAGGCTATTTATCATTGTCCCCCGATCTTCCTATGGTGGATTAGCTGAACCATTGTTGGTAGCTTCAGTTCTCTCTTGGTACATGTCATCACTAGTTCTAGTGTATCTGGTCGGTTATTTTGGAGCCTATGTTGGCTCACTTTGTCTTGTGCATTCTTTATCAAGGCCTTCCCTCTTGGTGCTCATTTGGCTCATATGGGAATTCTTAATCCCTATTGTCCATTATGTGGACATATTGAGAATCTCAAGCATCTTTTCTAGTTTTGTCTTAGAGCTTAAGAAGCTTGGAATTAGATTCATGATTTCTTCAGGCCCTTTCGACCTACTTCTTTTTTCTTGGCACATGGTTTTGCTTGGGGACTAGCCTTGTATTTTGTTCAAGTATACCTAGATTTGGCATGCTTTTAAGATGAAAATTCTCTTCAGTATTTGGAAAGATAGAAATGCAGCTCTCTTTATAGGTTGCTCTACTAATATTCATCTCTCTTTATATACTAAAGCCATGATGTGCTCTAATGTACTTATGCAAATTCAAGTGCAAGCTAGCAAAGTTGCACTTGAGGTTACTCATCTTCAAGAGCTTTTGGATCACTAGGGGAATGCTCCCTGCATTGTTTCTTGAGTTCTGCTTGATCCCTCTTCTTCTTCTCGAGGGCGTCGACATAGTCACAACTAGTCTTCTAAAAGAGATAGAGGCTTTCGCTCCCATGTCTTTTAACCTTTGGATCCTAGAGATAAAGCAACCCATGATGGATAGACTCAGCCTTCTGCCTCTTCTCATAGGCATGGTGCTCTTGGTTGATCTAACTCTGGCAAGTTTCCTCACCTAGAGTTGGTCATTACTTCGATCTGTACGTAGCAACCCTCAGATGATACTCTTGAAGAGGAGGGTGCTCTCACTGGTTGGGAGCATATTGATGATTCATTCCTAGGGGATGTTTGGAAGCTAGATGATAAAGACCCCCCTTCTTCTAGCATTGCTTTAGTTGCTTAGATATGTTTGGGCTCAACCATTTATAGTTTTTTTCTTTGTTTTGGACTTTGATCCATTTAGAGTCGATGGGTGCCTCTCTACAACCCTACTTTTTTTTATGAATATTGTACTATTACTTTTTTCTTAATATAAAGTTTAATAAGAATATTCATTAAAAATAAAAGTTTGAGAGACTTGCTCTGTGTGTTTCCTAACTTCCTAATACTCTTTGCCATCAAGAATATTTTAATTGCACAAGTTATGTAATCTACCTAGAATTCATTCATTCCATGCTAAACTCCCACTCTTTATGTGTTGTGCTTTGCATTTGCTTAATTGTTCTATCAAATTATCTGAATGCTAGAGGGTTCTCCTCGTGCATAAGAAGACTCTATAACTAGATTTGGAAGAGTAAACACCAATTTTTTGCTTCGCATTCTTGTTTTTTTTGTTATGATAAAACTACCCCTTCTAGTAGAGCAATAGTTTCATAATCACCCCTTTTAGGAATTAGTAGTTTTGAAATTGTACCCTATAAGAATTGGCAATTTCATACTATTGATTCTTCTAGGGTGTTTTTCTATGCCCTTAATCCTATAGTGTGCATAAGGTTATGAGTAGTTGGCTTGTGGCTACCTTAACTCTTAATTAAGTTATATGATCATTATTATATTCTTTTTCATGTATATAAGTCATCCTAGGTGTTATATTTAGGTATCTAAGTTGGCATGGTGACATCCAAGGCATAACTAGGGTATATATAGGAGTTAGTAGTTAGTTTGTCATCATCATATTGTGAATTGTGTGCTCATTATTATCAAGTATTTACATCATATTTCTATTATATTCTTCTATTATGCAAGTTATTTCATTCCAAGTGGTATCCGAGCATGATCTTGGCACCATGAAGGAAAGAAACAAGGTGATTTTTTTATTTATTTTGGAGGTCATTTTTGGAAAGTGCATATCTCTCTCATTTTGGCAAATATTTTCTTGATTTGTGGAGGGTTAATCAAGGGTATATTGAAGCTACTTTAGTCTTGATTTTAGGTCAATTGGAGTAGGATTAAAATAGTTATTACAAAATTAGGGTTTCCACCAAATTTTTGAAAGGAAGCAAGGTATGCAGAATAGCTTCCTACACTGAACTAATGAGGGGAGAAATATGCAAATTTTTAATTATTACAGTAACATAGAAGAAGATACACAACATAAATCAAATTAGCAATACCATAACACAAGATGTAAGCGGGGAAAACCTTTTCAGGTAAAAAACCCCATACTCCAAAGAACAATCCAATGTATTATTCAGTAATCAAATAGTGGTTACAATACAATTACAAATCCAAGCTCTTCCAAGAGTTCACCAACACAGAGTATCTAGAGTAATTTTGGTAGCATAACAGTACCTATAAATCAACTATGCAAACTCCACTCCAAGCCCCTGTATAAATAGCATTAATAAGGTAATCTGGGAAGCTTCTAGAGGAAGGCACCTACAAGGCCAAGATGCCCAAAATCCACACCCCCTATGCTTAGTGACACATGGAGCATCTTCACTTACAACACTGACAACTATCATAACATGGAAGATTCACCTTCCCCAATATGGGTGCTCCATCCAAGAATAGCCAATGACAGATGCTCTTACACATCTTACAACTATCATAGAATCTGTCATAATTGATAGCACTTTAGCTGTAAGAGAATATGTCATAACTGATTATAAATATCTGATTCTCTTACAACCTATCATAGGCCAAATCTGGGCACTCCAAAAAAAGCTAAGTCAAAGATGCCTTATGACAATGTCATACATGTCATAACACCTATTATAAATCCCTCTATTTTTGGCTCTTACAATGTCATAGAATCTGTCATACTCTTACGCATCATAAATCATCATAAACTTCTTACAACATAAGAAAGATGTTGGCACATGGAAGAATATTCCTACCACAAAATGGGATGTCTTCTTCCTCATATGAGGAAAAATGTCATCTAGCCACCTTCCATGTAGGATGACACATCATCATGCCAACTCACATAAAGTGACATAATAAAATATACATGAATAATTACAAATGTAGGCAAATAATAGTAATTAAATAAATAGCAAAGCTAGGAATTTGCAAAGGTTGAGACACCTTAGTTCCCAACATTCTCCCACTTGTTGAACACCTTTCAAGAGCCAATAGAATGACAAGATTTAACTGTTAGGGACTAAGAGGCCCATAGAGTCCAAACACCATCTAAACTTCTCTATGCTCACAGGCTTTGTTAAGAAATCTACAACATTCGTCAAAGTGTTAATTTTCTCCAAATTTATCTTCTCATCCTCTACCATGTCACGAACAAAATGGTACTAGACATCAATGTTCTTTTTAAAGTAGGATTTTTCACCAAACATATGGCACTCTGACTATCACAACAAATAGTAATCATCCCTACATAAAAACCAATGTCAAAACACAATCTCTTAAGCCAAATGGATTCCTTACAAGCATGAGTTGTTTCCATGTACTCTACTTCTATAGTGGACAAAGCGACAAAAACTTGTCTCTTACTCATCAAGCTAATTGCACCACCAAACATAGTAAAAGCATAACCACTGGTGGATCTTCTACTGTCAATAGCTCTAGCTCAATCAGAATCCACAAATCCTTGAATACTCACAGCCAAGGTCCTGTAGAATAGCCATGATAACATAGGGAATACTTGAAAGTACCCTGCAAATATCTGAACACTCTCTTCACATCCCAATGTACCCATCCAAGATTAGCCATAAATCGACTAAGGACTCCCATTGCTTGGGCAATGTCTAGTCTTGTACATACCATAGCATAGATCAAACTCCCAACAACACTAGCATAAGAAACTCTCATCATGTCCTCCACCGCAGTGGGAAATTTTGGACAATCCAAAATAGATAACTTCATCCCCAACATCAGAGCAAAAGTCAATAGTCTACAAGTTGCTATGGTGAATCTCTCCAACATAGAATTCACATACTTACTCTAGTTCAACCAAAGTTTTCTATTTGCCTTGTCTCTTCTGAGTTCCATTCCTAGAATGTACTGAGTTGCCCCTAGATTTTTCATCTCAAACTATGCTGAAAGCTGAGACTTCAAATCAGAAATCAAGTTCTTTCCATTCTCAAAAAATAACATATCATCAACATATAATGCAATGATGAGAATATGATCATTATCCATCTTATAATAAACACAATGATCTAATTTTGATCTTAGAAATCTCAAACTCAACACAAAAGCATCAAACTTTTGGTACCACATCCTAGGAGACTATTTCAAACCATACAAAGACTTTTTCAACTTGCAAACTAGATTTTATTTACCTTCAACAATGTAGTACTCAAGATGTGACATATAAATCTCCTCCAAATCACCATGAAGGAAAGTTGTCTTCACATCCATCTATTCAACTTCAAGATCATACACTGTTGCGAGAGATAACATGAATCTGATGGATGTCATCTTTGTAATGGGAGAGAAAATATCACCATAATCTATTCCCTCAACTTGGTAATACCCCTTCGCAACCAATCCAACCTTATACTTCTCAACACTGCCATCTAAACCAAATTTCTTTTGAACACCCATTTGCATCCAACAGTTTTCCATCCTTCAGTCAATGGCACCAGGTCCCAAGTATTATTCTTCTTCAAAGCAACCATCTCTTCTTCTATGGCCTCTTTCCAGGAACCTGCATCTTTCATACCTATAGCCTCTTTCATAGTTCTAGGCTCATCAGTGTTAGAAATCAAGGAAAAAATACAACTAGAATCAAGAAATGAATAACCAAACCTCTCAGGTTCCCTTGTATTCCATGTAGACCTCCTCAAAAGCTAAAGTTGAGGTTCTTCTTCTAAACTTTCAGAGCTGCTGAGCTCTACTCATCACTAGGTCCAATAGGAGCTTTCAATTTAGTCTTCTTAGGGGTAGGAGGAAACTAAACCACATCCTCTATCTTTTCTTTCTCTTTTGGTTGTAGAACAACAAGAGAAGGTTTCACTTCTCTAAAGATAACACTTTTGCTATACAAGACTTTTTTGTCCATAGGATCCCAAAGCTTGTACCCTTTCACACATACACTTAACCTCCTTGTTCTCCAATTTTGGCCTCTTCTCCTTAGGCACATGTGCATATGCCTCACAACCAAATACTCGAAGATGTCTCAATGAAGGCTTTTTACTATACCACACCTCCATGGGTGTATTCTCAACAAGCGATAAATGAGGAGACCTGTTAATCAGGTAGTAGGCAATGGCTACAGCTTCAACCCAAAACTTTTGTTCGAGGCTAGCTCCACTAAGCATATGAGCCTAGCGCTCTCCATCAACATCATATTCATTCTCTCTGCAAATCCATTTTACTGAGTGGTGTATGGAGTTGTCTTATGTCTTTCAATCCCATGTTCTTTACATAACTTCTCATGCCTCATAACCAAATACTCGAAGATGTCTCAATGAAGGCTTTTTACTATACCACACCTCCATGGGTGTATTCTCAACAAGCGATAAATGAGGAGACTTGTTAATCAAGTAGTAGGCAATGGCTACAGCTTCAACCCAAAACTTTTGTTCGAGGCTAGCTCCACTAAGCATATGAGCCTAGCGCTCTCCATCAACATCATATTCATTCTCTCTACAAATCCATTTTACTGAGGGGTGTATGGAGTTGTCTTATGTCTTTCAATCCCATGTTCTTTACATAACTTCTCAAAATCTACCGAACAAAACTCACCAACATTATAAGTCCTCAAACACTTAATCTTTTTACCAGTCTAATTCTCTACAAAAGCTTTAAACTCTTTGAACTAACTAAAGACTTCACATTTTCTTCTAAGGAAATAAACCCATGTCCTACAGTAATCATCAATGAATGATACAAAATATACAGACTTAGAAATCAAAGGAACATTCATAGGACAAAACACATCAGAATGAATTAGATCCAACACCTCAAAAGATTTATGAGAACTAGAGTAAAATTAAACATGGTTTTGTTTTCCATGTATTCAATGTTCGCAAAAATCAAACTCAAGATTACAATATGTTTAGTAGGAAAAAGGGGATGATGGTTTCGGTTTGATGTATAGTTTAGATCCTCCTTTCACTACACACATTCAAGGATGGTTAACTAAGTTGAATCTCAACTTTTGCAAGAGGATTCACCTACAGGTTGGTTGTCACTTGTAATGATAGGGAAATTAAGAAATTGATGTTTGATGTATTAATTTAAGCCTAGTTATGCTCAAAACCATAATTATTGCAAAATCATGAACAAACAAATAAATTCTGACAAATGCTTACACATAAAGATACTAGATGAAGATTAGATTCATACCAGATTTTGAAGTTTGAGATTCAAAAATGTCGAGGATGGAGGGACTCCCACCAGCGTCCAATGTATTATTTTTATTAGGGCTTTCAAGATCTTTCTTGATGTTGATTATCACTATTCCATTAATTTCTGGCTCTACAAACTTGGAGGACACAGGGACTAGCGCCCTTGTGCTGATTCTTCTCTTTTCCGCTCTTTCTTTTAGATCTGGGATCCTTACACTCTGCAATGCTTCTCTGCAACTCCACTTTGCAGAATATGATAACTGTCACCTGCAATCACAAGAGAGGGGTTTGGGGGTTGTGGTGTTTAGGAGCTTGCCTTAGTCAAGCCTCGGAATGGCATTCAAGCCTTCCAACACCGTTGTTAGATAGAGAGCACATATCCTTGCAGGATAGAGGCAAAAACAAATGATAAATGATTGATTGAAAGCATAAATAGATATCACCTCAGAGGTGTATCTCACATGTAGATGAAGATCCTTCACAACATGAGAAGATGAAGCCAAATCTGCAATAACAAACATAACAACAATATTCTACTCTACAACAATGAATGCCTTAAATGCTGTAAAATCAAAAGTTCACCAAAATATCATAATCATCTTCTAGTTTACAAATTAAACCCTAAACATGCTTATATATGCATTCCTGCTTTAATTTTGTAATTCAAACTTAAGATGTCGGCAACAAACACTTTTTAACAGTCTCCAACCGACATTCAAATTTAGGACCCCACCAAAATAGGGCAGGACAAGGGCACGGGCGCCCTTGTCATAGAACCTATTTTGGGTCAGGGTTTAGGCTCACAATGTCCCTCAAGCCCCATTTGACATGGGGTTTAGGCCATTTTGTCTTAGGAGTTAATTCTAACATGCATGATGAAAAACAAGGGACCCAGGAGCTAAACTTAGGAGGTAAAAGTCCTAGGGGGACATTTTACGACATAACACAATCATTTAACCCCTCGATGAGGTTCTTATTTTCAGGGCTCTAAGACCCTTCTCACCAATGTGACCAAGTCTCTCATGCCACAATATTGTCTTCTCACCAGGAAGTTTCATCTCTAAAGCATAAGCACCCTTAGGTACCCTGAAAACACAACCATCAAAAACAGATGCAACACACTTCTTCACCTCTAGTTCCAATAGTGAGGATCAGGAATATGAAGCTCTCTTCTTTGAAATAGAAGAACTATTATATTGAATAGTGCATGCATCCAACTGAAACATAGTGCATCTCTGAACACCCTTAACAAGAACCATAGCTCATCTAGTCATCTTACATCCTCCACTCAAGAAGACAAACTACACGCCCACATCATTTAATTTACTTATAGAAAGAAGATTCCATACCAAACTAGGGATACACAGGACACCATTGATTCCCTTCACTCATCCATTAGGGAATCGAATCAAGACTCTTCCATGGCCAACAATCTTCAGGTGAGAGTCATCACTTGGGTACACCTTCCCACCATCTAACTCTTCATACTTTCTGAACCAACCCCGATGTGAGGTCATGTGGAAAGAAGCACTAGAATATATCAACCACACATCTTTTGATGCATGGGTGGCCAAGGCAGCAACAAAAGCATCACCATCATCTTGGGACTTGTCAAAATCTAAATCAAAGAAGTTCTTTTTCTTCTTCTTCTCCTCCTTACACTCTTTTCGAAAGTGCCTAGGTTTGCCACAGTTCCAACATAGTTCCTTGAACTTTCTAAGAGACATAGATCTCCCATAGGATTTGGATCTTCCTTTATCAACTTTCTTGTTCTTCTTCTTCCCTTTTTCTTTGGGTCTTCCATGAACCGTAAGAACCTCCTTAGCCATTTTTGAAGTTTTTCTTCGCATCTCTTCAAAAAGAAATGATGCAACCACCTCATCCATCTTGAACTTGGTCATGGTACTCCCAATGGCCATCACAAGCTAACCCCACGAGTCTAGAAAAGAACAAAGCAAGGTCATACATCGATCCTCCTCCTCCATCTTCACACTAACAGAGTTCAACTGAGCAACTAGCATGTTAAAGGCATTCAAATGATCTGCAACAAATCCTCCATCTTCTATCTTTAGAGAAAACACCTTCTTTATCAAGAATAACTTGTTTACCAAGGACTTGGCTTGATAAATTTCTCCAAGCTTCTTTCATAGACTTGCAACTGTATCCTCTTTATGAACATTCAACAAGACGGAGTCAACTAGATAGAGTCTCACAAGACCCTTAGCTTTTTGATCTTTGAGATCCCAGTCTTCTTCAGATATTGCCATTGGTTTTGTACTAGATATGACTTCCCATAATTCTCAATCTACAAGCATGTCCTCCATTTTGAGTTTCCACAACTCAAAATTACTGCCATTAAACTTCTCCATCTCTATTCTTCCAAATGTGTTTTCCATCTCCTTCTTGCAACAAGATCACAAAATGCTCTACACAAACTCTCACTCAATCGAAGATCAATACAAAAAAGCATCTACGTAACAACTAGGACCAAAAGCTGGCTAGGATATGATACCAACTGAAAGGAATCAAGGTACGTGAAATAGCTTCCTACACCAAACTAATGAGGGGAGAAATATTCAAAATTTTAATCTTTACAGTAACATAGAAGAAGATACACAATATAAATCAAATCAGTAATACTATAACACAAGCTATACGTGGGGAAAACCTTTTTAGGTAAAAAACTTGACACTCCAAAGCACAACCCAATGTATTATTCAGTAATCAAATAGTGGTTACAATACAATTACAAAGCAAAGCTCTTCTAGGAGTTCTCCAATATAGAGTATCTAGAGTAATTCTGACAGCATAACAATACCTACAAATCAACTATGCAGACTCCACTCCAAGCACCTGTATAAATAGCATTCATCAGGAAATCTAGGAAGCTTCTAGAGGAAGGTGCCTACAAGGTCAGGATACCCAAAATCCACACCCCTTATGCTTAGTGACACATGGAGCATCTTCGCTTACACCATTGACAACTGTCATAACATGCAAGATTCACCTTCCCCAATATGGGTGCTCCATCTAAGAATAGGCAATGCCAAATGCTTTTACACATCTTACAACTATCATAGAATCTGTCATAATTGATAAAACTTATAGGTCTATAAGAGAATATGTCATAACTGACTATAAATGTTTGATTCTCTTACAACCCATCATAGACCAAATCTGGGTGCTCCAAAAAAGGCTAAGTTGAAGATTCCTTATTACAATGTCATACACATCATAACAGTTGTCATAAATCCCTCTATTTCTGGCTCTTACAATGTCATAGAATCTATCATACTCTTAAGCATCATAATTCATCATAAACCTCTTACAGCATAAGAAAGATGCCAACACATGGAAGAATATTCCTACCTCAAAATGGGATGCCTACTTCCTCATATGAGGACAAATGTCATCTAGCCATCTTCCATGTAGGATGACACATCACTATGCTAGTTCCCACAAAGTGACATAATAAAATATACATGAATAATTACAAACATAGGCAAATAATATAAATTAAATAAATAACAATGCTAGGAATTTGCAAAGGTTGAGACACCTTAATTTCCAACAATTTTATCCTAGGATTGCAATTCAACAAATTGTTACCTAATTTTTGGAGAGTTGAACAAGGGCACATTAATCCACCTATAGTCTTGATTTGAAGGAATTTGGAGTAGATCTATGGAATTTATTGTGAAATTAGGGTTTCCACCAAATTCACTCTCAAGGCTGCAAATCAGGAAACTTTTTGGAGATCTAAAAGATGAGATCTTGACCCTAGTTAGTTATAGTAAATTTTTAGATCATTTGGATTCATTTTGTGTGATTTATTGCAAAAATATTTTTTCCCATCATGGTGGGGCCTACAAAAAGAGGTAAAAAGAAATTTGTCACACCTAGAAAATCTCTAAGAAATGAGGATGTGGAAAGTGACGAGATTGGGCATAAAGACAATGAATCTATAATGGAACAAATTTAGAAAGAAAACAACAAGATGAAGGATGAAATCTTGTCAATTATGATAGAGCAAATACAAGGGTTGGCTAAGACAAGTGATATCAAGAAAATGGGTTATGACCATGGTTTTAGAGATTCTAAACATATGGAATCACACAACAAGGCTTGGGAGGAAGAGGAGTCTACTAAGAGGAAGGGTAATTTTGGGTTTGAATGAAACCTAAATATGGATTATCACCCAAGTAATTCTATGGCTAGGTAGTTCACACTAGAGATGGATATGCAAAAGTTTGATGGCAAAGATCCTACCAAATAGCTCTGCCAGATGGAGTAATTCTTTGATATTCACCATGTTTCTTATTAAAAAATGTGGCAATGGCTTCCATATACTTGGAAACTGACCAATTCATTTGGCATTGTTGGCTATGTGAAGAAAAGAAAAAGAAGGGATGTGTTGTCACTGGGTCTATTTTCCAAGAGGAACTCACTACACATTATGGTGACAATCTTATGGATAGCTACTTTAGCTAGATTACCAAATTAGAGAAAACAAGAATAGACATGGATTATATTCATCAATTCTAGATTCTGTCCCAAGCATGTTTAATCCAAATTCTATGTCCCAAGAAATGATTATGGCAAGGCGGGTAGAGGAAAAATTTGTGGCTAATAAAAAACAAAGGTTTTGTAAAAACAAGAGATGGAAGCAATCCTACATAGTCACTTCCTTAGCCTACTAGATTAATGTGACAAAGATTGAAGTGAAGAGAGAAAAAGGGTTATGTTTTAACTATGATAGAAAATATAGTTGAGGACATAAATGCACTAAAAATAAATTATTCTATATTGAAGGGATGAGTGAGGAAGAAGAGGAGAAGGAACTAATATTAGAGGGTGACAATGAGTTAGATGAGGAATCAAAAGATACTCAACCATGTTGGTAATTAAGGTGTCTCAACCTTGGTAATTCCTTGCATTTATTTATTGTAATATATTTATTTATTGCCTATTGTGTAATTAGAATGGAAATCCTATTTTGTCATCTTGTGGGAGTTGGCACGGTGATGTGTCATCCTACGTGGAAGGTGACCACATGTAATTTTGTCCTCACATGAGGAGATAGGTGTCCCACTTAGTGGTAGAGATATTTTGCCATGTGTCGGCACTTTGACTAGTGTGTAAGTGAATCTTGACCGAAATGGTTATGACAGATTCCTATGACAGAATCTATGATGCGTAAGAGTCATAAATAGAATGTTCTATGATAGGTGAAGACATGTGTCACAAGGCATCTTGGAAGAAGGCATCTTTGGGTGCCCCAAGGAGATTTATGACATGTTGTAAGAGAATATGCTATTTTTAGTTAGTGTATGACAGATTCTCTTATAGTTGTAAGTACTGTCAGTATGATGGATTCTGTGACAATTGTAAGATGTGTAAGAGCATTTGTCATTTCCCAACTTGGGAATAGGTGACCATATTGGGATGGGGTGTTATGACAAGTGTCATGACCATGCTGTAGTGTTGGACAAGTATCCCTAGGCGTGGGTTTTGGGCCATGAGGCTAAGTTGGACGCCCATTTCAAGGAAAGTTCATTTTTGCCTTGTAAACTTCTATTTAAGTAGGTGCTTTGAGAGGAGATGTGTTATGTGATTGACAGGTACTGTTATGCTACTGGTTTGTCTCCAAATATGAGTGTTGAAGACTCCTATAAAGACTTGCATTGCAAGTGTGTTGTAAACCTTGTTGTTTAGATAATACATTGTGCAGGTTTTGGAGTGTGGGGTTTTTCACTTGTAAGGGTTTTCCCCACATTATATCTTGTCTCTCTTTCTTCTGTCTTACATTTTTGTGTTGTGTATTACTGCAATATCTCCATTGTTATGTTAATAACACTGTAATTGTAAAGGTTGAAAAGAATTTGCACTCATCTCTCCTCTTTAGATTAGTGTAGGAAGTGATTTTCACACACCTAGCTTCCTTTCAGTTGGTAGCAGAGCCTGGCCAGTTTTGGTTCTAGCTGCTGGGTAGGGGTTTTTTGAGCTAATCTTAGGTTGATTGGGAGTTTGTGTAGAGTATTTTGTAATCTTGTTGCAAGAAGGAGATGGCAGGCACATCTGAAAGATTAGAGGTGGAGAAGTTCAATGGAAAAAAATTTGAGTTATGGAAACTTAATATGGAAGACATGCTTGTTGATTGAGACCTATGGGAAACCGTTTCTAGTGTAAAACCAACTGCAATGGCACAAACTAATTGGGATCTCAAAGATCATAAATATAAGGGTCTGATAAGATTCAGTCTAGCTGACTCTGTCCTGTTAAATGTCCATGAGGAGAAGACCATGAAAGATCTTTGGAAGAAGCTGGGAGATGTTTATCAGGCCAAATCCCTAGTGAACAAGATTTTTTTGAGAAAGAAGTTGTATTATCTAAGGATGGAGGATTTGTTGTAGATCACCTGAATGCTTTCAACATGATAGTTGCACAGTTAACTTCCATTGGTGTGAAGATGGAGGAGGAGGATCGTTGCATGACCTTGCTTTGTTTTTTGTTAGACTCGTGGGATCATCTTGTTATGGCTATTGGGAGAACCACGTCCACTTTCAAAATGGATGAAGTGGTATCTTAGCTATTATTTGAAGAGATGCAGAGAAAGTCTTCTAAAGCAACCAAAGAGGTTCTTGCGGTTCATGGAAGACCCAAGGAGAAAGGGAAAAAGAAGGACAAGAAAGCTGAGAAGGGTAGATACAAATCCTATGGGAGATCCAAACCTCTTGGAAAGTCCAAGGCTCTCTGTTGGAACTGTAGAAAATCTGGGCATTTTTGAAAAGAATGCAAAGAGGAAAAGAAAAAGAAGAAGAAGAATGTCCTAGATTCAGATTCTGACAAGTCACAAGATGATGGTGATGCCTTCATTGCAGCCCTGGCCACCCATGCATTTGATGATGTGTGGTTAATTGATTCTGGTGCATCATTCCACATGACCTCGCATCGAAGCTAGTTCACAAAGTATGAAGAGTTTGATGCTGGAAGAGTGTACCTGGGTGACGATTCTCATCTAAAGATTGTTGGTCATGAAAGAGTCTCAATCTGATTCCTTGATGGATGAGTGAAGGGGATCACTAGGGTCATGCACATCCTAGGCTTGGCACAGAACCCGCTTTCTATAAGTAAGTTGAATGATGCAGGTGTGCAGGTTGTCTTTTCGAAGGACGGATGCAAGATGACTAGAGGATCTATGGTGCTTGCAAAGGGTACTCAGAGAGGTACTTTGTTTTAGCTAGAGGCATGCACTTCATAGTGTAATAGTTCTTTTGAATCGAAGAAAAGAGCTGCAGTCACTTCATCCCCACCATCTAAACCAGCAATGAAGAAATCTGTTGTATCTAATTCTGATGGTAGTGTATTTTGGTACCCAAGGGTGCTCATGCTTTGGAATAAGCTTCCTACTGAAAAGACAATGTTATGGCATAAGAGATTTGGCCACATTGGTGAGAAGGGTCTTAGAACCCTGAAAAATAAAAACCTTGTTGAGGGGTTAAATGATTGTAATCTCGAGTTTGACTTTTGCAAACATTGTATATATAGAAAGCAAAACTGTGTTTAGTTTTACTCTAGTTCTCACAAGTCTTCCAGTGTGTTGGACCTTATTCATTCTGATGTGTTTGGTCCTATTAGTGTTCCTTCAATTTCCAAATATGTATATTTTGTATCTTTTATAGATGATTATAGTAGAAGGACATGGATTTATTTTCTTAGAAGTAAGCCTGAAGTCTTTAGTCAGTTCAAAGAGTTTAAAGCTTTTGTTGAGAATTATACTAGTAAAAGGATTAAGTGTTTGAGAACTGACAACGGTAGTGAATTTTGTTTGGTAGAGTTTGATAAGTTCTGTAAAGAGCAAGGGATTGAAAGACATAAGACAACTCCATATACCCCACAGAAAAATGGAGTTGCAGAGAGGATGAACATGACACTGATGGAGAAGGCTAGGAGTATGCTTAGTGGAGCAAGCCTTGAACAAAAGTTTTTAGCTGAAGTTGTAGCCATTTCTTGCTACCTGGTAAATAGTTCTCCTACATCAGCTCTTGTTGGTAAGACACCTATGGAGGTGTGGTCTGGTAAAAAGCCTTCAATTAGACATCTTCATGTTTTTAGTTGTGAGGCATATGCACATGTGCCTAGGGAGAAATGGTCTAAATTGGAGAACAAGGTTGTTAAGTGTATTTTCATTGGCTATGGTGTCGGTGTGAAAGGATACAAACTTTGGGATCTTGTGGCTGAAAAAGTGTTGTATAGTATAAGTGTTATCTTCAGAGAGCTAACACCTTCTCCTATTGTTCTACAACTAGAAGAAACATAAAAGAAAGAGGATATGGTTCAATTTCCTTCTACCCCTGAGAAGATTGAACCGACAGACCCTATGAGACCTGATGATGAGGAGAGGTCTAGCAGCTTTGAAAGATCAAAAGAAGAAGAAGAACATCAACCTCGGCCCTTGAAGAGGTATACACGAACAAGAAAGCAACCTGATAGGTTTGGTTATTCATTTGCTTGATTCTAGTTGTACTTTTACTTTTCTCACTAACATTGATGTGCCTAGAACTGTGACAGAGGCTATGGGCATGAAAGATGCAAGTTCTTGGAAGGAGGCCATGGAAGATGAGATGGCTTCTTTGGAGAAGAATAAAACATGGGACTTGGTGCCTTTTTTTGAAGGATGGAAACCTGTTGGATGCAAATGGGTGTTCAAGAAGAAATTTAGTGCAAATGGTAGTGTTGAAAAGTTCAAGGCCAGATTGGTTGTGAAGGGTTATTCACAAGTGGAGGGAATTGATTATGGTGAAATTTTCTCTCCCGTTACAAAGCTGACATCTATTCGGTTCCTGTTATCTCTTGTAGCAGCTTATGACTTAGAGGTGGAGTAGATGGATGTGAAGACATCATTCCTTCATGGTGATTTGGAGGAAGAGATTTACATGTCACACCCAGAGCATTATATAGAGAAAGGTAAAGAAAATTTGGTTTGCAAGTTCAAAAAGTCTTTGTATGGTTTGAAGCAGTCTCCTAGGATGTGGTACTTGAAGTTTGATGCCTCTGTGTTGTCGGTTGGATTTCTGAGATCAAAATCAGATCATTGTGTGTTTTATAAATTTGACAATGATCATATTCTCATTATTGCATTGTATGTTGATGATATGTTGTTGATTAGGAATGGTAAGAATATGATTTTTGATTTGAAGTCTCAGTAGTCAGCACAGTTTGAGATGAAAAATCAGGGGGCAGCCAAGTACATTCTGGGAATGGAAATTAGAAGAGATAGAGCTAATAGAAAACTTTGGCTAAGCCAGAGTAAGTATGTGAAGACCGTGTTGGATAGGTTCATCATGGCAGATTGTAGACCATTGTGTGTTCTTGTTTCTTTGGGGACAAAGTTTTCTGTTAATGATTGTCCAAAATCTCCTAGTGAGGTGGAGGACATGAGAAGAGTACCTTATGCTAGTGCTATTGGTAGATTGATGTATGATATGGTCTGCACAAGACCAGACATTGCCCAAGCAGTGGGAGTCCTTAGTCAATTTATGGCTAATCCTGGATGGGTACATTGGGATGCAGTAAAGAGAGTGTTTAGATATTTGAGGGTTACTTCTGAGTATTCCATATGCTATCATGGTAATCCTACAGGACCTCTGCATTCAATTTGTATTCATGGATTCGTAGATTCTGATTGGGAGGGTGACATTGACAGTAGGAGATCTACCAGTGCTTATGTGTTTACTATGTTCAGTGGTGCAATTAGTTGGATGAGTAAGTGGCAACCTGTGGTCGCTTTGTCCATGACAGAAGCTGAGTATATGGCAGCAACTCATGCTTGCAAGGAAGCCATTTGGCTTAAGAGATTGTGTTTAGATATTGGTGTCGATGTAGGACATATTATGATTTGTTGTGACAGTTAGAGTGCGATTTGCCTCTCAAAGAATCCAACTTTCCATGCCAGAACAAAGCATATTGATGTACAGTTTCATTTCATGTGAGAAATGGTAGAGGATAGGAAGGTGAATTTGGAGAAGGTAGACACTTTAAAGAATGTTGCGGATGCATTGACAAAACCAGTGGGTACAGAGAAGTTCAGATGGTGTTTGGAGTCTATGGGCCTCTCGACCTATAGCAGTTAAATCATGTTTTTTTAATTGGCTCTTACAAGGTGTTCAACAAGTGGGAGAATGTTGGGAATTAAGGTGTCTCAACCTTGGTAATTCCTTGCATTTATTTATTGTAATATATTTATTTATTGCCTATTGTGTAATTAGGATGCAAATCCTGTTTTGTCATCTTGTGGGAGTTGGCACAATGATGTGTCATCCTACATAGAAGGTGACCACATGTAATTTTGTCCTCACATAGGAGATAGGCATCCCACTTAGTGGTAGAGATATTTTTCCATGTGTTAGCATTTTTATTAGTGTGTAAGTGAATCTTGACTGAAATGATTATGATAGAATCTATGACGTGTAAGAGTTGTAAATGGAATGTTCTATGACAGGTGAAGGCATGTGTCACAAGGCATCTTGGAAGAAAGCATCTTTGGGTGCCCCAAGGAGATTTATGACATGTTGTAAGAGAATATGCTATGTTTAGTTAGTGTATGACAGATTCTCTTACAACTGTAAGTACTGTCAGAATGACAGATTCTATGACGGTCGTAAGATGCGTAAGAGCATCTGTCATTGCGTAAGATATGTAAGAGCATCTGTCATTGCCCAACTTGGGAATAGGTGTCCTATTGGGATGGGGTGTTATGACAAGTGTCATGACCATGTTACAGTGTTGGACAAGTGTCCCTAGGCGTGGGTTTTGGGCCATGAGGCCAAGTTGGATGCCCATCTCAAGGAAAGTTCATTTTTGCCTTGTAAACTTCTATTTAAGTAGGATCTTTGAGAAGAGATGTGTTATGTGATTGACAAGTACTATTATGCTACCGGTTTGTCTCTAGATACGAGTGTCGAAGACTCCGGTAAAGACTTGCATTGCAAGTGTGTTGTAAACCTTGTTGTTTAGATAATACATTATGCAGGTTTTGGAGCAGGGTTTTTCACCCGTAAGGGTTTTCCCCACATTATATCTTGTCTCTCTTTCTTCTGTCTTACATTCTTGTGTTGTGTATTGCTGCAATATCTCCATTGTTATGTTAATAACACTATAATTGTAAAGGTTGAAAAGAATTTGCACTCATCTCTCCTCTTTAGATTAGTGTAGGAAGCGATTTCTGCACACCTAGCTTCCTTTAAAACCAACCATTTCTTATCACGCACTTGTTGGAGTTAGTGCCCCAAAAACTCTCAAGGTGTTGAGTTTCTTGAAGAAAGAGAGATTAACAATGTTGAGAGACTCATGAAGCACTCATAAATTTATCAACAAGAAGTTAGCTACTCGTTTGAATTATTTTATATACACTACTCTAGAATTTTAGGTCTAAATTGCAAATAGAGGTACTATTAGTTGTTCAAGAAAATGCCATAGAATTAAATTGACCATGGGATGATATCAACTTGATTGTCTAGTGTTTTCTATTTCCATGGGTGCAATCAAGATGAACTTGTAGTGACTATGCATGAGATTTCACTCAAAGGGAAGGATAGTTGAACTAAGAGGGTTGCATACAAAGTCCCCATAGATGGTGATCTCTCATCAAATGTAAAAGATTCTTAACAAAGGGGTTGATGAATTTGTCACTCAATTATTTTGATTAGTAGCCTATTAGCCAAATGTTAGTACAACCAAATTTGTAAGCAATTATAGAACATCGTTCAGTAGATTTTAGAGATATGCCTAAAGGACTACTTCCTAAAAGGGATCAAGATCATGCCATTCAGCTAGTACTAGGAAGCCAACCACCCAACATTAGGCCTTACAGGTACCCATAAATATAAAAAAAGTGAAGTTGAGAAGATGGTTTAAGAGATGCTAGAGATAGGTATTATCAGGCATAGTCGGAGTGCCTACTCCTCTCCCATGGTGATGGTGCATAAGAAGGATGACACTTGGAACATGTGTTTAGACTATAGAGATCTTAACAGGTACACCATCGAAGATAAGTTTCCTATTCCAGTCATTGATGATTTATTAGATGAATTGAATGGAGCTATGTTTTTTACAACTTGATCTTACACTAGGTTATCACTAAATTTGGATTAAGGAAGAAAATATTCCCAAGATATTATTTAGAACTCATGAGGGTCATTATGAGTTTCTAGTGATGCTATTTGGTCTTAATAATACTCCATCTACATTTCAAAGTTTGATGAATTCCTTTTTTAGGCCATTTTTGAGGATGTTTGTACTAATACTTTTTGATGATATATTAATTTATATAAATACATGGTAAGACCATGTGTTCCATGTAGATCAAGAACTACAAGTGATCAAACAACACCAAATTTATTCTAAACCTTCCACGTGTGCTTTTGGTCTCAAAGAGGTGGAGCACTTGTGTCACATAGTGTCTCATGGAGGAGTAAAGGTTGATCCTCACAAAATCAAGGCTATGATGGAGTGACTTATTACTAAAACCATTAAGAACTTGAGGGGTTTACTAGGACATACTTGGACACTATAGAATATTTGTGAAGAACTATGGCCACATAGCAACACCCCTCACAACTTTGTTGAAGAAGGATGCTTTTAAATGGAATGAGTTAGCTAATACAATGTTTGAGAGATTGAAGGAGGCTATGTGTACCACTCTAGTTATAGCCATTTGGACTTCCCCAAGGATTTTATTATGGAGTGTGATGCTTTCGAAAATGGTATAGGAGTAGTTCTCATGTAGGAAGGTAGGCCCATTACTTTTGAGATAAATTAAAGGGTAAGAATCAACTCAAACCCATTTATGAGATGGATATGTTAGTTATTCTTCATGTAGTGAAATAATAGAGGCCATATCTAATGGGTAAACACTTCAAAGTTAAGATAGATCATGATAGCCTAAAATATTTTTTGGAGCAAAAATTATCTTATGAAGAGCAACAAAAATAGGTCAGTAAGATGTTGGGTTATGACTTTGAGATTGTCTATAAGAAAGGGAAGGAGAATATTATGAATGCTGCACTATCTAGGGAGGATGAGAAGAATGAGGCATTATTGTGTGCCATTTCAATATTATAAGTAGACTAGGTTGAAGAAGCCATTTAGCAGAGTGGCATAATGATGTTGCTACAAGGAATCTCATTAATTATCCCAATAATTCAAAAAGGTTGTGTTGGAAAGAAGACTCTTTGTGGTTTAAAGAGAGATTTACCTATGTAATAATTCCACCCTTAAACACAAGATTCTTGAAGAGCTCCATGGTTCTCTAGTTGGGGGTCATTTAGGATTTTTTTAGACATATCATCAAATCAAACATGATTTATTTTGGGAAGGGCTTAAAGTTGATGTTAAAAATTTGCGATAGAATGTTTTGCATGCCAAAGAAATAAAGGGGGGACAGTTAAGATACCTAGCCTTTTACAACCCTTATATATTACTAGCCTACGATGGGAAGAGATCTCCATGGATTTCATCATATTCCTTCTAAGATCTAAAGGTAAAAGTGTCAACATGGCCATGGTGGATCAACTCATCAAATATGCCTATTTTATTGCATTATCCCATCCTTTTATAACAAGTACAACAGAAAAATAATTTATGGAGAATATACAAAAATTACATGGTACACCCAAGGTTATTGTCAGTGATCGTGATCCTATCTTTACTAGTAACTTTTGGATAGATTTATTCTCTTGTTTGGGTACACAATTGGCTCCCAGCTCTTCATATGATCCTTACTTAGATGGGCAAACTAAGGTCCTCAATAAGTGCTTGGAAGGATATCTACGTTGCTTCACTTTAGATTAGTCTCAATGGGTGGATTGAGTATCGCTAGCAAAATGGTGGTATAACACTTCCATAGTTATTCAAAAATATCTCCATTTATGGTATTATATGGATATTGGCCCCCATCAATCACATCATCATTGAAGGTGACATCAAGAGTTCAGGTTGTGGAAGACCACATGAATCGTCAACAATAGGCACTTTCAAGAGTCAAGGAGAATTCAGTCATGACACAAAATAGAATGAAACAATAGGCTAATCAATACTATAGCGAAAGGAGTTTTGAAGTAGGTGATTGGGTTTTCTTGAGATTAGAGTTCCTTATAAGAAAATGTCCCTGAAGCAACAAATAAAGAATAAAAAGTTGTCACCAAAATATTATGGTTTATACTAGGTTTTGTAGAAGATGGGTAGTGTATACTACAAGCTTGAGTTACCTCCAATAAAAAAGATACATCCAATTTTTTATGTTTCCTATTTAAAGAAGATGACTGGTCAACATATCCCTACACAAACAATATTACCAAAAATGGATGAAGAAAGAATAATCATCATGGATCTAGAGTTAATTCTCTAGACATGCACAAAGAAGTTCAGGAATAGGACAATCACTGAGTATCTCATTCAATAGAAGAATTTTCTAGTTGAAAATTCCACATGGGAAGATGAACACTTCATATAGAAGCATCCATAGTTGATCAACATTAAGGATAATGCTTCTCTAAAGGGGGCATGCTACACCCTTAATCCTATAATGTGCATAGGGCTATGAGTAGTTAGATTGTGGCTACCTTAACTCTTAATTAAGTTATATGATCATTATTATATTCTTATTCATGTATTTAGGTCATCCTAGGTGTTATATTTAGGTATCTAATTTTGCCTAGGTAACATCCAAGGCATAAATAGGGTATATATAGGAGCTAGTGGTTAGTTTATCATTGTCATATTGCAAATTGTGTTCTTCTTAGAGACTTTTGAAGGTTTCCCCCCTCGAACTAGCTTATTAATATCAAGTATTTACAAAATATTTTCTATTATATTCTTCTATTGTGCAAGTTATTTCACTCCAGTTTTTATGTTTGTGACTTTAGAGGTGATTCCTCCTATTGATGTTTTATCTTTTCCTATATTTTATGAATTAGATCTCCCTTTTGAGAGAGGATTTTGGTCCCACAAAATCTCACTTGGAAGTATAAAAAAATCTTCTTCCATTTGTGAAACTTTGAAACTCCTATGTTCATGTGTCTATAACAAGACTCCCTCACATCTCCTTGTTCATTCTCTAAGGTGGGCTTAACACTAAAGTGATTCAAGATAGAATGTAGTGGTTATTATCACACTAAATTATGATATCAATTGTAAAAAGAATTGATGTTTCCTTGGTGTCATTCCTATATTCTTCTCAATTGTGGTCATTACATTACAAATCTATGTTGTTAGCTTAAATTTTTCATGCTACAACCTCTATGATGCACAAAACATACTACAATGTCTACCATGGATTAGAAACTATATCACAACAATTATTATGATCTCTTTATAGTTTACCAATCCATACAACCAATTTCTATGCATGGTTTCCTCTCTACTAGAATGTGTCTTACAATAAAGGTCTTACATTATGTTTGTAACGTATGTGTTAGAATTCAAAATGGAAACAAAGATGAAAAAAGATGCTTCCTATTCTAAACTCACACAAAACAAGGGTTCCAACATAAAATGGAAGACAAACTAGCCTACACAAAATCAAGATAGGAGTATTATACCTTCCATTTGATGTTGGTTATGTGCTCTAAAATGATGGTGATGTTGATGTTTGTAATGTGGAATGTTGAGTTTCTCAAGTGGATCTCCAATGTAGAAACAAATACCTATAAATTTTGTGTTGTCCAAATGCTTGGGGATGACCTAATAGAGTTGAGGGGAGGGGAATGAAGGGTTAATATTTAATCTTGGATTGGACGGTGGAGATTGATTAGCTTGCATGGGGGAATGATAAGCTTACAAGTGGCAATTTGGGAGTGTTGAATATGTGTTGTCATTGATGTCAACAATGTGATAGATAGGATTGGTATCAATAGTGCTGAAGGTTGGAAGTGGAAGTAATGATCAATTGATGATTAGAGATGCCAAAGGTTAGTGATGCAAAGTGATGAGTATATGCTGAGGTGATCAGAGAAGAAGACAAAGGAGTAATAAATAAATGGATCAAAGAAGTTGTGAAGTAAATGGTAAGATGATGAATGCCATGTACTATGTATACTGATTGGATCAATATCATCTATACATAGTTGTACCCTATCTTTTGAAGTTCATTGACAAAGGTTGTGCTAACATGAAGATTCTTGTTTTGATGAAAAGATTTGTGATTGCTGTTGTATGATGTTGTAAATGAAATCTCTAGTATGGTGAATGTTGTATTCATTATTTCTTGATGAAAATCATTGCTTAAATATTGCAAGAAAGATTCAGGAAGTCTAAGGCATTGGAAGTTGCACTGAAGAAGATCAGGAGAATGCTTTGCATTCCTCCACATTCCTCTCCATTTGAAGGTATGACCTTGTAGTTTGAGAGTTAGACAGAGACAAGTGTCAAGGTTGTATGTTCCTGATTTTAGATCTTGAAAGTTACTACAGAAGATTCTAGAGCTCACATAGTGAAGAGAGTGTTCCTGTGTTGATACAATCAGAGAGGTCAGAGAAATGCTCTGCATTAGAAGATATGATGCTGTGGTTTGAAGATTAGTCAGATACAAATGAGAAGAATGATATATCCAAGTTTCAAATGATAAGGTGTACCACAAAGGTCCTCTGGAGTTAGAAAAGCAAAAACATATCTTATTGTTGATTAGGGTTGTCTAGGGGAGAAACCAAATGCCACTGCATTTCATCTTTTGTCTTTGATGTTAGGACGATGTGTTCAGATAGTCTGTATGTTTGTTCATTTCAGGTTTCAGGTACTGAAGTGCACCGCAAGTTGGTTTTTCAATGTTTTATCTCAAGACTATGTGTCCAGTGTTTGTGAGTGATGCCAGGTTTAGTGTCTGTTTGTTTGTGCTAGAAAGAAAACATATATTTTAGAGGAAGGAATGTTTGAGAAGATTTGTGCAAGTATTATGTTGCTTAAGAAGTGATCTGCATGATGCCAATTGGTCTCTTTGGTATTACTTTAGGTCTGGAGCTATTTTGTGGAAGGATAAGTGTTTACTGGGCCAGCTTGATGTGTTTTGATGATCTTGCCAGATGTTTTGATATGTACGCTAGGTCCTAGTTATCACTTGGCTTGAACTGCAATGGATTTCTACATCTTTTGGAAGCTGACTTGGTGTGGCCATTGCATGTTTCATGTTTACATGTTTCATCTTGGCCGACGTAGGAGAAAGATTTTGTTGTTTGTGGAAGGTATAAATACAAGAACTTACTTTTTGTGGATAGTATGATTGTGTGAGAGTGTGCAAGGTTATGTGAGCGAGTGTGAAAGTGAGTGAGTGTGAGTGTGAAGATGTGTTGAAGACAACAATGCTTTTTGTATAGAGGAAGTGAAGATTTGAGTAAGAGTGAAGTGTGTGGATGTTGCAGAGGTGTCTGATCAGTGAGATCAGTTGAAAGTGATGTTTAGAGGTTGTAGCCTCATTCTGTAAGTGTTGTATTATTGTATTTCAAGGAGTTGTAGCTTCCTTTGGGTTGTAGCTCATAAATATGTTGGGTGAATATTTTGTCTTCAACTAACTGAAGGTAAAATGGTTATATCAACCACAGTGTAATGAGATAAATCTCTCCTCTCAATAAGGGGAGGTTCCCTAATAACTATTACAAACTTATTTACACTAAAAACTAATTTCAGGGTGAAACCATGTCATCCATTTCTCTTTTTTTAGAAATGATGTTTACAATATAAAAGAGGACTTTCACAATACAAATCGAGATAACCAAGAAACCCATGAGAGCACAAAGTCTATCGTTGCTCTTTTTACTGCTTTACAATTTAGAACCAAGTAGGATAAGGTGCATCTCAAAGTCTTCACCAAATACTATGAAAAAACATACGATCACAAAAGATAATAGTAGTTCAAAGTCTTTCCAATATCTTTTACTTCAAAACATAAAATCACAAACTAAAGATAATTGTTGTAGCATAAAGTCTCCAAAATTAGCTTTAGAACATCTCCCAGATTATCCACACTCACACTACAGTTTGATCAAGCAGATAAGATAGCATAAGAAAAGGACATAAGAACACTTTCCAATATACTACAAGTTATTCCAATACAAAGATTGAACAATTGTTTGTTTTTCTATTCACTTGATAAAATATGATTTACAATTTGAACACAAAGTCTCAAAATGCTCTTCAATTTGGTAGAGTTTTACTTCAATAACTAAAAGATGATAATTACAATGGGGGGTTCTCTTTATTTATAGGAGAAACCGAGAGCAAAAATAGGAAAAGAACAACTAACTATGACTTATTCAACAAAGGAGTCCTTTTTGATTTGGGACTTCCTATGTTTTTACATGTAATTACATATGAGAAAAGTACATGTAAATATGTCCAAAACTATTTCAAAAGTACATCTGAAAAATAGAAAATAAACTAAGTGATGAAAAAGCTACTTCAACTTGTACTTTGTTCTTCATGTGGCAATCATACATAGTAAATGTAGCTTGCATCCCCAAACTATCTGGACTGACTGTGTTCCTAAAAATCATCCAGACTCTAACTATTGCATCTCTGACTATGGTAATTGATTTTGCATGGCTAGTTAACTTGGCCTTCAGATTATCCAAAGTTAACTGGTTATCAAGAATATTATCCATGGAAGCTACTGAAAATGTTTTGTCCTCAAACTCCTTCTGAAACATTTTCTCAAATTCCTGGGTCATCTCCTCTACAAAAAGAAATTGATTATCCTTTGACACCAAATTGCATGGCAGCTCCTCCAACTTGTGTAAGAGACTAACATCACTTTGGTCACTTAACTTCCTTGCAGTTTCTAAGTCATTGATCAGATCTTTCAACACACAACTCCAATATGTTAATGCCTCCTTCGTCTCGGTATATGAATCCTGATTTGGAATAACACCAATTGATATCAAAGCACTTATTTTCAACTTCCTCATTTCTACCCACTTATCATGACTCTGCTCTAAATGCTCAATATCCTGAGAAATAGCATCAATCAAATCATCAAGTTCTACCCTGATTTTCTCCATTTTGCTTGTTTCTCAGCTAGCTTTGTAAGAAGAGAGATTCCCTATGTGTGCATCCTTTCCAAATATTCTTCAAGCACTTTTCCCTTAAGGTGAGTCTTTTCAGCTTTCTGGATGATAGGATCTTCAACAGAAATGGCCTCAAGAGTCACTGATTCTGAATTCAAAGTAATCTTCCTTACCACTGCAGTCAATTGCTCTACCATTGCTTTATAATAATCTTTCATCTCTTTTTCTTTATCAAACTTCTAAATCAAAATATCCATTGTCGATTGCATGTCAGTCTTTGCACTCTCATGTGTTATTTTGCCCAATTCAATTATAGAACTAGAGTAATCACTCATACTAAAATTTTCTATGGTAGCATCCTGTGGGGGCCTTGCAATCTCCACAAATTTGTGCCCTTTGTCTCCCAGCACTCTTCAAAGAATTTTTGGCTTCTTTGGAGTCTTAGCCTTAACAGGCACTAGCTTACCAAAATCAAAGTCATCTGGAGAGATGGCTTGTTTCTTTCTTTTAGGCGTATATGCTGACAACCATGGAGGAAGCACAGAAGTACTCACATTTGGATCCGGTTCCATTGTTGGTGTTACGGGAACTGTACTGGCACTGGAAGTAGAAACAATAGGTGGAGCATTAGTAAACACTGCACCTGACACATTCACATTCAAAACTTGCTCAGAACCCAATACAAAGTCATCAAATATTGAAGAATCTCCAATATCAAATGATGAGGAGGACAAACTAGGAATGGACCCAGAAGAACGAAGAACATCATCAAAAGTAGTTTGAGGATTATCAAAAAATATTTTTGAGGGTGATGGAGATTCAGAAGATGGGATGTTGATAGGTGAAATAGATAGAGGAACCGAAATAGGTATGTTAGGCAAAGGAGAAGAGACTCCAGTATCTTGTGGTACATTCTTCTGTGGACACATAACTTCATCCCTTTGTTCTTCTCCTATCTCCTCTGTTGATCTATTTTCAACCTCCATTTCTTTGGTAGCTGGCTCATCAGTATTTTGTTTCTCAATTTCCATTTCTTCTACCTCAGATTCTTTCTCTACAACCTTTGACTTCTTAGACACAAATTTGATGTTGGGTTTATGTGTCTTAGAAGAAGAGGGAATGTCACTCTTATTCTTTGTCATATTCTCCACTTTCTTGCCCATTTGTTCTTGGACTTCGGTCTCTGATCCGATAAGGAATTCTTTCAAAGCAATCCCCTTACCTTCTAACCACTTGTTTGTGTTAGCCAATATAGGTTCAAATCTTTTCCTTAAAGAAGTCAATTCTTTCTGAGACCATTGAATAGATGGAAGAGGAGAATCAACAATTTGTTCAGTGTTATACCTAGGAACAATTAGCTCTTCATCATCCACCAGGTCTTCAGGAATATCAGCTAAACCTAGATACTCAATCTGTTCCAGAGATAATCTGCTATGGTCCAATTTTCTGATATCCTCTTCTGTCCTTAAGTCCACCCAGATGTCTTCAACCATTGGTTCATGAAATTGGGTCTTTCTTTTGATCTTGTCTTTTACACCCCTATAATCAAACCTTGGTCTTGATTTGAACTGTTTCATGGTCACTAACTGCATCTCGGTCTCCATCACCCTAGCCTTTGCTACAGTTGACACTGAGTATCTACCAATTTCGACTGGAAATCTAAAACCTGGTTTCTTGAGTTCCATTTGCTTATTATGTATGACAATCATTTGCCTACATAATTCCATCAGAATAAGCTTATCTGAAGGAAATCTGGGCAACATATAAGGATAGCCTTGGAAAAAGCCAACCCTTAAATATGAGAAAGTCTAAAATTGTAAGAACATGCACCCATAATCATTCACAACTGACCAAGCTTTGTCTAAAACTCTTCTTTGCTCTAACTGAGGGTCAAAAAGAGACAAGAACACTATGAAGAAAACATCATTTACTCTCCTGAAATGATGAATTGAACCTTTCAACATCAGCTGAGGATAGTATTGATACACAGGAACCACTCTCCTATCTCCTTCAGATGTCAAACCTGAGAAGATCCTCATTGAGGCTGCTATATACACAAGGTAAGAAGTCATATATAATTTGAAAGTAGTGGATACCCTAGTCAATTGCTCATGTAGAGAATTGCTGATTTGTTCACCCCAAAAGATGTCTTGCTTGCCTTGAAGTATAACCTTGATAAAAAGGTACATCCATTCATGGAAAAGAGAGGAAGAAGCCAGCCCCCTTATACTACTAAGAAGAGTTATGAGATCACCAACTTCTTCAATAAAATTACTTTTGGGAAAGCTTCTTGGCCACCTAGAAAAGTTTGGCCTCAAAGTCTTAAGCCACTTGGTGTTAATTGTCTTCTTATCTTTCTTAGAATTTTTGTCATATTCTTTTTGAGCCTCAGCAAAATCTAGTTTCACAACTTCTATAGTAGTAGGACACATGAAAACTTTATTAATTAATTCCAGATCCAATTTGATGATCACATTACCATTCGTATCCACCACTACTCTAGTATCTCTGTTGTAGAACTGAGCACATTGCAGAACAAACTCTGTATTATGAGCTACCACTGGGAAAGATGACACCAAGTGAATATTGCTATCAACAATCTTCTTCATCATAGAACTAGGGTTATCAGACTTAGTTCTTTCCACAAACTTAGCCATGTCTACATGGCCAATCTCTGTATCCCGAATATCATCAATATTGGAGGTAACTGAGGTGGTTGGAAAAACACCCTGATACTTATACTTCATTGCTTTCGACTTCTTTGGAGACAACTCAATTATTTGAAAAACTAACACCAGAAGGAGTGTCAATGAAGAGAGAAAATCTATAGAAAAACTGCAACAAAATCCATGATCATGCAATTAGGGGAAATACTGGTAATCTAGGAAAATTGCATGTTGACGATCACAACTACAGGGGTAAGCTTGAAAGGGCTAGAGCGCGAGCGGGTCAAAAAAATAGAGGAAAGCGGGATTGGGAAAGTAAATTTAAAAATCTCTTAGAGTTAGAAAAAATTGAGGGAGTGAATGTACGGGTGGCAAATTTTACCGCCCTTTCATGTATGGAATAAACTACAAGTGTCAAGGTGGCAAATTTTGCCAACCCTGCATAAAGGTTGGATCTTGTGTAATAGCGGTGATTTTTACCGCTTTTGCATGTGGGATAGGTTCTCATGTTTGAGCGGTAAATTTGGTCGACCCTACATGTTCAGGTAAAACTCTTATATCCGAGTGGCAAAATTTGTCACCTTTGCATGTTCAAGTAAAACTGCAAGTTGTGTAAATGGTGGCAAAAATTGCCGCTAATGCATATGGGATAGCTTTGGTGTTTGGTTGGCAAAATCTGCTGACGGTGCATACCACTTTATCAAAACTTTTGTGGAAGGGCAGAAAAATTTGCCGCCCCTGCACAAGGGTTATCAAAATACAAGGTACATGTATCGGTGGTGATTTTTACCATCGATACATGTGTGATGGCCTAGAAAGAGAACAAGGTATCGTCGACGGAAAATACCAATGATACCCACAAGTTTTTAAACGGAAAAAACTAAAAACCTAAACCCTATTCAGGAACCTCAACAAAACTTATTGAAGACTAGGGTTCGATATGTGAAAGAACAAGTCATTTTAAAACAATGATAGAAAATAGAAAAATGGGCTTTACAAAAGTTTTACCAAAAAGCTTGATAAACAAACATGCTTACAAAACAATCATTTTAAAGGATTAACGAAACCCTATTCTAAAATAGAAATTGAAAATGAAAAATAACAACCCACCTGTGACAATAAGCCAAAACCCTAATGCGACCTTGGTGACCTAAAATTCGTCTAAATTTGGAATCAGCGTGATCGAGCAATCTTGGAAGGTTTCAATAGTCGACTAGAAGGTTAAGGGAAAAAGAAATAACAAAATAAAGTGATTTTACACATTAAAAAGGTTGAAAAGACAAGATCTTAAAACCAACACGAGTGGCAATAAATGCCACTGAAGTTCATGATTTGTAAGATCTTACTCGGTTGGGGAAAATAGCCGACACAACATGTGTCATCCACATGCAATGGCGGTAAAAATAGCCACCATAGCATGTGTCATCCACAAAGAATATGTAAAGGCGGCTATTTTTACCGCCGTTGCATGTCTAAATTAAAAACAATACTAACATACGAAAGCAGCATTTTTGGCCACCTTTACATATAAAAATAGAAAAGTATGCAAGAGCAGCGAATTTTGCCGACATTGCACATAAAGACTTAAAAATTTACTAACACCCTAAAATGCTTAGAATTGATATTTTGACAAGCTTATGACCTAGTCAATTTTCACAAATCCTGAGTAATCGACCTAGAGGATTGTCACAAGCTATTCTACGATGTCAGATGACTTCACACAAGGCCAAGAAGACTTGTCTCGATTTACGAACTTAGAGTGTAGGCTACGAAACAGACAAGTTTCGTAGGGGTTGTATACAAAAATGAGCGTAGCTGATTTTGAGAACAACAAAATAATATTGTAATCTTGTTTTTATTTGTGAGGTTGGATTTGGACACTAGATCCAAGCAGCTTGCTCACCATTATTTTTCCCTTCTAGGGTTTTCCACGTAAATCTAGTGTTGTGGTTGTGTGCTCATGTGTTGTGCTTTGATTTGCTTAATTTTCTTTATCATTTGTTTAAGGGAGTAAGAAGATTTGGCTGATAAGGTTAGTTTGGAATAAAGTTTTGGTATATACTAATTCACCCCCCCTCTCAGTATGTCATTGTGTTCTAACAATTGGTATCAGAGCTAAGTTCCTTGGTGCAGCCTAACAGATGAAGGTAGATCTTGGAGTAGAACACATGGCTTAGAAGGAGTCCTCTTCTAAATCTCTGATATTTGATGGAAGTAACTATCTAGAGTGTAATAATGGAAGCCTCTCTAACCTCGCTAGAGTATGATGTTTGGAGTGCCATCATGAATGATTATGTGGAACCTAGTCATTCTATTACAGATCCAGATGTGAAAAGGCTCATGAAAACAATGCTAAAGCTAAGAATGCCATCTTAAGTGGTTTGAGCAGTTCAAAGTTAGTCAAGGTTGTGCAGTGCAAGACAACATAGGAGATATGGAAGAAGCTCAAAGATCTCTATGATGGAAATGACACCATAAAGGAAGCAAAACTACAATCTTACAAAATAGTGTTTGAGAATCTGAGGATGAAAGAAGAGGAGAACATTGTTGTCTATTTGCACCGAGTGGATGAAGCAATTAGTGGAATCAGAAGTATGGGTGAAGATATAGCCTATTCATTGATTGTGAAGAAAGTCCTAAGAACTCTCCCTCACCAATTTGATTCAAAAGTGTATGCAATTGAAGAAGCCAAAGATCTGAAGAAACTCACCATGGAAGAGTTGTTTGGGTCCCTCACTGCCTATGAGATAAGAAATGAAGTCATAGGACCATGCCAAAGAGAAGTTGCTTTCAATACTATGAAGAATGAAGGAACATCTGATGTATACAATGAAGCTGAGGAAGAATGATGCAAAGGAAAAAGATCAACTTAACTCCTTATAGGCATAGTTCATAAGAATGGATTTCAAATCCACAACTTTATCAAAAACCAAAACCCACTACATAGCACAACTTTGTGTTTCAACTCCTCAGGCCAAACCAGACTTCACAAGGCCTTCTTATATCTTAGGAATATCAATTTAACAGAAACAAAGCACATACCAAGGTCTGTTCCACCATGCAAACAACCAACTCTTCATAGACTGTCATAACTCCTAGTAGCCCTGTTTTAGGTACTGTCAAAGCATAACTTCTACCATAGGACCCTTCTCAAGACTGTGATTATAGATTTGGATACCCATTAACAAGTTTTAAATCATATTTGAAAACCAACATAGGTTACTTTGGGAAGTAGTAATAAAAAATAGACTGTCACCATGCCAAATAGGCCTAATAGGCTTTGCATACACAAAGGCTTATTGGTTCTATGGGTTCTAGTCCCAAATTCATTCATCCAACACTTGGAAACATTCAATACTAATCTATATAAACTTATTAATTCATCAAAATCCCATCTTGCAATGATATGAGCACAAACCCTAAGGCTTACCTTCTTGACTGCTCCTAAACTCTGTTTTCTGGACTGTACATAGAAATGCAGTCTTAAAACTTTGATTTTCCCCCACATCAACCTTAGTTATTTAGTTGGAGACCTCAATAATTTGAAGGCAAATACTACCACAATCATTTCCACCAAGGATTAGTAACATGCAATGGATAAAAAAGAAGAAACATAGTTATCTTATTCGCTGTTTACCCTAACAGAGGGTGTTGACTGTCAACACAAGAATGGCAATATCTTTCTCAAAACTCTACCAATCTTCATGGAAACAAAAGACAATGGAGGGTGATTGAACATATTATCACTTACAAACAACTAGGCATCATTCCTTGTCCGTACAAGGCCGTATAACAACTGAAAACAACAAATTTTTGATGAAATATACGGGAAACAATGGTTTTCATTATTGAACTTTCATTTCTTCAATCACCCATGAATTCCTAAAGGTTACAAGGCCTTTTAAAGGCATTAAAACATGTCTTTTCAGTTTCTCACTAACTTGGAATGAACTAAGAGCCAAATGACTCTTCACCTTCCACACATTTTTACATTTTTTGAAAGATAACTTTCCCATTTTGCAAATGGAGATAAAACATGAACATTCCTAATGACCTAGTGACTTGATTAACCTCATTACAATGTTGAAGCATTACAAATTTAAACAAACTCAAAGATTTATCTAGGGCAACATTAATTTGCCAAGGTGCTCCTGCACCAAAGAAGAAGCAAACTTTGTGAGGAAACTGAAAAGGGGATTAGGAAAGTATAAAGGCAAGTGTTGATGAGAGTTTTTACACACTCACAGTGTAGTTAAAATTCACAAAAGAACCTTAGCTATCTTGAAAGATATGCATAATTAACTAGTTAAAATTCACAAAAGAACCGTGTGGGATAAATCAGCAGTTCATTGTGAAGCTGTTATATTCAAGGGGCCTTACTCAATCTAAGGATTTTTCACTGGCAATTGTCACTCATTATATGCAAATATCTCAAAATATCTCTCAAATCAATGATCCTTTGCAACCATTTATCACTTTCAAGTCAAACTTTAAATGAACTCCACAAAAACAGACTTGATATTTAAAACTTTATGAAAATCATCAAACATCTTTAGTATTTCCATATATTTAATAAGATTTTCTACAACTTCCTTTAGATAACTGCATTCTCCAGGCTAATTATTTAAAGATTGTTTTGGGAAAAGTTAGGAAAGATAAGGTTAGAAAACTAGATTTTATCCACATATAGTTCTCTATTACTCGTGCATATAAATCTGTTTATCCTGATCAATTCAAAAGAAAATAAATCCTCATACATAAATCCTGAGCAGTATCACGAATCGACATATGGAATTGCAATCTTCTAGGGAAAATACATTAGAAAATACCTAAATCAATTAACACTCTAAAGATAGACGCAAGAAATTAATGTTTGTATTTAACATATGATAGCCATTTCAAATTTACAATGTTGTTATGACTTCAATCCTTTGAATTACCAACAATAAACAAGACTTACAGACAATTTCACAAATGCAACAAAGAAACCAGACACTTCTGTGTATTCTTAACCATAGACAATAGGCAAATTCCTACTTTAAACTATGCTCAAGGCATTATTTCTCAGTCACCTCTCTTGCATACTCTGTCTACTTTTGTGTTTTCATGTATTCCTATGTATCCATGTTACAAGTAAAGGGGCTCAATATATAGATTTGAGTTACCCCAATACGATTACAAAATATATTAATCAACGGTCCACATTAAACTGCAAAATCAACGTTGAAGAAAAAAGGCTCGCCCAAGATATCTGAGAAAGCATATTCTCGTCGAGCATAAAAGATGCCTTTGTAATCTTTAGAATCTCCATAATATCTTCGTGGTTCACTTTCTCTATATCAGACCTTCTTCTTACTTCCGTGACCTCCCAATATCCATTTGACTCAGCCATGCAAGCTCTCTCCACCCTTGTAATTTCTTCATTTTTGCCTTGCATACTTCCTTGCATATCCACTTTATACCTAATATGAAACATAAAACACACAAAATGAAATCCATTAAATTATGCAATGAAATGCAATTAATATCATTTCTACCTTTGTATTCTCTTTTGCACATATACTCTCACAAAATTCACATATACAACATACCATTAGAAGACATGCAACCCCAGATCCCACAAGTTTATAAGATGCATTGAAAATACCTTTTGGTTCTGACTTTGTATGCTCACCTTTTTACATAATCCTTTTGTATACCATATACATACAAACCGTCATTTATAAAAACGTGTGATTTAGACTCTCCTTTTGCTTATGTATTAAAGCATTATAAGCTCAATTTGATTTCTATTTCAGGTCTGGGATTGCATACCTCCTTTATATATCCACCACATTCACTTTTTGCATACATTCTTTCCTATACCCACGTGGGCCCCCACATGTAATTTCATCAGGTTTAAATTTATCTTGAAATCCGGCCTTGTACCCTATTTGTATACCAATGCTTTGTATATCAAATAAAAACATACATCCAAACAGATCCGGACATCACCTGTTTATAAATTGCACTTGAAACTACTTTGATTCCATCCACGCATCCATCTTTTGTAGAGAATACCGCATACAATACAAAATACCACAAACAGAACAAAACATTAATAAAAATGCATTGCACTTTGCTTTGAGCTTGTATGTCCATCTGTATATCAGATATAAACATAATATATACCAACTCAGATCTCACCAGTTTATAAAATGAAATTAAGACCATGCGATTCCATTTTTGTATTCAATTTTTTGTATGTAGAACTGCCTCCTACATTGTATATTACCTTACATATCGCATCATATATTACATTGTACATCCCATCATACAAACAACTCAGCATGTTATAAATCACATTATAATTTTCTTCAGGTCCGCCAATATATCCAACTCCATGTATCATCTTTTATATGTCATGTTGTACATGGCATTGTATATCACTTTGTGTATTAGATTGTATATTGCATTGTATCTTGTACGCAAACAACTCCGGATGTTAAACCCTCACAAATTGAATTAAAGCTGCCCCTTGAATCTGGGAATGCATCCGACTGCATATTGTCTTGCATATTCAGATATTTACAAATAGACCGCCAGTTACCAAACATCTTGATTTGGATTTACCCTTCCTATTCATATTTATGCATTGATGCCCTCTTAACAAAATTAACACCATGTTCACTTATTTATGTTTGAATTTTAATTTATTTTAGGGTTTAAGATTGTATTCTATGAAATTGTATAATAGATACACACAATGCATATAACCTTTGACCTCAATCTATATGGAGTGTATCTTAAACTATCAGGTACCAGCCTTTATCCGAAATTGTATAAGCAAACCTTATAAATGTATACAAGATTATATACAGTAATGATACCTGACCACCCATAAACCAAATTGAATATGCCCCTTTACACCTGTGCTTGCATACTCAAGATTTACATATCTAATATAAGGGTCCCTACATGCCCGAAATATAATGCAACCTATCAGATACGAACCCATGCACTCAACCAATATGTCGATAAAATCTTGCATATGAAATTCATTCAACTAATGCATTCTCACAAAAAAAATGCATAACTTTCAAAATATACGGAATTTCCAAATGACACAAAAGGCAACCCAAGCTAAATTTTTACCACATAAATCATGAATCTGGTATGTTTATCATGTCTCATGCTTATACCAACACTCAACATCAAGGAAATTTTGCCTACACCACCCCCACACACAGAAACACGCCAAAAAGCAACAGCAAATAGGGGGTCCTCATTTTGCCTCCAGGTAAAAATGGGGCGTGTTGTGAATATCACAATAGTAAGTTACCTTTCAATTTTTTAATTGTGGTATAATTGGTCATTATGCCTCTAAATTTCCTTTTGGAGAAAATGAAAATAGCAACAAGGGTTTCAAGAGAAACAATTTCAAGAGGAATCTTCTTCCAAAAGAAGACTACAATTCCAAAGAAGAAGTAGATCACTACTTATCAGATGAGGAAAAAGGAGAATCTTTATTCATGGCTAGGGTGATCTCAGATGGTTCAGACAAGACTATAGATGGAGAAGAATATGAAGTTGATTTTGAGGGTGAACTTGTTTCTGCTCTTGAAGACTTGGATTGTGCAAGGAAAAAGAATCAAGAACATAGTGCTCTGATTGAATCTAAGACAAAATAATGTAGAAGACTTGAGAAAGAAATTTAGTCACTCAAAAGGGAGTTGGAGAAGACAAATCTTGGAAGATTGAATGATACTAAATGTGCAGATCTTATCATGCCTCAAGGAAGATCTCTTCATGCAAGGTAATTCTCCATGAACAAGTTCAATCATGTTTTCCTTGGTTATTGTTTTATCTGCAACAAATTTTGTCATGAGGCTATAGATTGCAAGTCTGAAATGAATAGAAGAAATCTTGTAAGTAGGAATCCTCTTGCTTCACTAGTGGATGTCAATGTGGTATGCCAAATTTGCAACAAGTTTGGAATATAACAAGATATTACAAGAGTGGTTTGGAAAAAACATAATCTCAGTTGATAGATGTTACTGAGCAAGCATAGGAAAGTGATTCTTCCAAAAGACAGGAGACAAATAATGGAGTTGTAGATTCAATGATTGTCCAAACAACATTTTGATGCTCAAGGGAAAACAAATCTCTGGGTGATAGACAGTGGATGCACAAATCATATGACAGGGGACAAGAGCAAATTTTTCAATCTTGGTAAGTGGAATGGTGGACTGGTCAAGTTTAGAGATAACTCTTCTGCAAAAATCACTGGAAAAGGTACCATAAGTATTGATGGAAAATCTCAAACACATGATGTTCTTTATGTAGAAGTTCTCAAGAATAATCTTATTAGTGTAAGTCAAATGTGTAACAAAGGATATAGTCTCACATTTCAGGATCAAGGGTGTGAAATAAGAAGAGCAAAGTTTGGAAAATTGGTGGTAGAAGGATCTAAGACAGAAGGCAACTTGTATAATCTAAAGCTAATTAATGAAAGGACTTGTCTTCTAGGACAAAAAAATGAATGTTGGCTATGGCACAAAAGGATGGGGCACATCAAATTTGATAATCTTGTGAAGATCAGCTCCATGCAAGTAGTAAGAGACATGCCAAAGATCATCAAGCCTACAAGCACCTTATGCAAGGAATGCCAGATGGGGAAGCAGACAATTATAAGATTCAAGTCTAATGAGTATTCATCTACAAGGCCATTGGAACTAGTTCATATTGATCTATGCAAACCCACTAGGACAAAGAGTTTACAAGGTGAGAGGTATTTCATGTTTTTTATTGATGATTTCTCTATAATGACATGGGTTGCCTTCTTGATAGAAAAATATGAAGCTTTTGGTAGGTTTAAGATTTTCAAGTCCATGGTTGAAAATGAAATGAATACTAGAATCAAGTGTCTAAGGTTTGATAGAGGTGGCGAGTTCACCTCAAGTGAGTTTGAGGAATTTTGTGAAGAACATGGAATAAAAAGGCATTATTCTACTACAAGAACTCCTTAGCAAAATGGAGTAGTGGAAAGAAAGAATAGAATAGTTCAAGAGATGGAAAGAACAATGTTGAGTGAAGCCCAGCTGTTCAATACATATTGGAAAGAGGTAGTCCATACTGTTGTCTACATTCTTAACAAAGGACAACTAAGAGTGCACAATACCAAGACACCTTATGAGTTATGGTATGGAGGACCAATATCAGTCAAGTATTTCAGAGTTTTTGGAAGTAAATGCTACATCAAAAGAAATGAAGGTCTGGGAAAGTTTGACTCAAGAGCTGATGAGGGAATCTTTCTTGGATATTCAACTAGGAGAAAAGCCTACAAATGCCACAACAAAAGGCTGAGGAAGATAGTTGAGAGTGTGAATGTTAAAGTGGATGAAGAGTCACACCAAATCACAGATGAGAAAGAACACTATTGGATAGATGAACCTGCCTGCATAGAAGAAGAAGAAAAAGTTGAAGAAAAGGAAGAAACTCAAGAGAGGACTACCAAGACTCCTACCAAGTATGTTCAAAAGAATCATTCAAAAGATCAGATCATTGGAGACAAGAATAAAGGAGTGCATACAAGAAGAAGATTTGTAAGGGAAAATGAACAAGTGATCTTTTCTTTACTGTCAAGAGTAGAACCTAAAATTTTTGGTGAGGCTAGCAAGGATGAAGGATGGATACAAGCTATGGAAAAAGAACTAAATTAGATAGAGAAGAATCAAACTTGGGAGTTGGCCAAGGCCTACAGAAAAGAATGTGATAGGCACAAAATGGGTATTTAGGAACAAGTTGAATGAATATGGAGAAGTGGTTAGAAACAAAGCAAGATTGGTTTGCAAAGGTTATTCACAAGTTGAAGGTGTTGACTATGAGGAGACATTTGCTCTAGTGGAAAGAATGGAAGAAATTAGAATGGTTCTTGCTTTTTCAATACATAAGGGATTCGAGGTATATCAGATGGATGTCAAATCTGCCTTCCTGAATAGTGACTTAAAAGAAGTCTACATAAAGCAACCTAATGGATTTCAGTTATCAAAAGACCCAAACATGGTATGTAGACTTAAGAAGGCTCTATATGGTCTCAAACAAGCCCCTAGGGCTTGGTATGCAAGGTTGGATAAATGCTTACTTTAGTAGGGTTTTAAGAAAGGTACCGCAGATAGTAATCTTTATGCCAAATTAAAGGTGAACAAATTCTAATTGTTGTTATGTATGTTGATGATATAATCTTTTGTGGATATGATGAGATGTGTAAGAAGTTTGCAGGAGAGATGTAGAAAGAATTTGAAATGTCTATGTTAGGTGAGCTATCATTCTTTCTTGAACTCCAAATTAATCAATCAAATGATGGCATCTTTACTTCTCAAGAAAAGTATGTCAAGGAGATGTTGAAAACATTTGGCCTGGAAGACTGCAAACTAGTGAGTACTTCTATGGTAACAGGTTGCCATTTGAGTAAAGATGATGAGTCACCTGAAAATGATTAGACTCTATATAGGTCTATGATTGGGGGCCTACTATACCTAACAACATCAAGGCTTGACATCATGCAAGCTATGTGTTTGGTTGCAAGGTTTCAAGCAGATCCTAAGGAAACACATGTGAAGATAGTTAAGAGAATATTTAGATATTTGAAGAGCACTCCAGAACATGGGCTGTGGTATGAAAATGGTGATGAATTTTCCCTGAGTTCTTATATTGATGCAGATTGGGCTGGCAATGTTGATGATGGAAGAAGTTCCATCAAAGGAGCTTTCTTTTTGGGAGACAGGTTGGTATCATGGATTAGTAAGAAGTAGGATTTAATGTCCTTATCTGTTCAACACCCAAAATACTGAGAGGGGGGTGAATCAGTATTCTATTAAACCTTTTACTTTTTAAATCATTAATACACTTTCCACATATGATAGCAACAAAGAAAATTAAGTACAGAAGAAGTAACCACAAAGCATCATGCATAAACACCAAGATTTTTATGTGGAGAACCCTAAACAAGGAAAAACCATGGTGAGTGTTAGCTCACAGTAATTATGTAGTAACAATACCAAATTACATGAAGGCTCACTGCCTTAGGGCTGACTACCCAAAGAAATACTCACTACAAGAAAGGCTCAGTGCCTTGAGAAAGAAAGAAGAAGGGTTGGCTCACTACTAGGTTGAACTTCTTAGATTGCATCTACACATGCATGGTTATAGTTCCAATGAAGCTTAGAAGACTGACTCAAAATTCTTCATCTTAGCTGCTCTACTATACTTCTCTATTCTTACATGAGAATAAGATCCCTCTTCTTCTACTCTTAATAGCTGTAATGTACTTCACACACTATGCACCCATTTGCATTCGCATCACATCACCCAAACACTGAATTTGATCCCATATATATATCCACAATACTTGAAATCTTCATATTAAGTCAGCCTAATAAGGTGTACTGTGTGGTCATGTCTTATGTAACTTGTTAGCCCAAATTCATTCACCAAAATTCATAGCGGACCCAAATAACACTTGAATCACATTCGTATATATTAGCCTCAACTATTCCACCACTTAGGATTAAGTTCTAAACAATAGAACTTACCGCATACAAATTAAACTTATCATGTCAGCCTCAAACATAGACTGCCATTGGTTTAGTTCATCTGTCATACTGCATCTTTTACTATGGACCACAGGACTTGTTCAAAAACATATCAAAGACTCTTCATACATCATAGATCATACCTTCAAAACCTCCAAGCAAAATATCTTCTTGTGGCAAAATGCGGACCATTGGAACTCAGACCCTATCACTGTCAAACTCTGTCAAGCCATGTAGCGATACTTAGCAGCTTATAACTATCTTTCCAGTGGACTTTAGAACCTACAACTTTGGATTTAGAAACTTCATACAAGTGTTTACAACACCTTAAAACTGCATATCAATATATGCAACACCGTAGGAATGCGGACCAAATCAACTGAGTGTTCTATTCTGAATAGCACTGTATTTTGCTCTGTCGGACTTAGAGTGTTTGACGATATGCTTCCCGTACTTATCAAGGGTTAAAATATTGGATATAAGATTGCTTAAGGATTGCAAATGACATGCCAAAACTACATGATCTAATCTTCAACTGTAGACCAATGCCAATCCCAATATTGTCTCTCTGTCATTGTCTCTGTATACTACCAATACTTAGTCAAAATGACTAAGTCTTTTTCACCAGAGCAAAACCTTTGTCACAACCTTAATCCTTTTCTTGTTGCCATCAATGAAAAAAAATTCAAACATCATGCTCAATCATTCATCATCATGCCAGTAGTGTCTTTCTTATGATGATGTTTGCCAAGTTGCCAACAATCTCCCCCTTTGGCATTGATGGCAACACTTAATATGAAAACCTGTTACAACTCCCCTTTCTCTTTACACACTGCCCCCTAACTTCATGCTTCACTTCTTACTTTTAAAATGTTTTTCACATGCTTCATTTATTCTCCCCCTTTGACATCAATGGCAAAGGTGTATGATACAAAGATATGTACAAGTTGCCAAAATTTCAAAAATATTTTTCTACTTTCCACATATATACAAGTGAAATCAAAATATCTTACTATTGTTCAGAGAGAACATCTTTGTAGATCTTCTTCAGTTGCACCACTTCTTCATCCCAACTAGCCTTAGCATTGCTCAAGACTAGTATGTGCCCATTAATCTGGGATACCAACTCTTCTGCTTTCTTCACAATAGCAGGGGCCTCAGTGATTTGCCTTATCTTTTCTATTGCTTCTACTAGCTTGGTTAGGGATGCAATTTTGAAGCTTTCTATCTCCCAGAGCTAGCTCATTCTATGTTTTATGACATCCCTTTGACTCTGCAACTTATGTATATTAGAATGAATAGTCTCAACTTGTGCCCTCTGATTGCCAATAGCATCTTTTATTGGGTCATAAGTTCTAGAGATCTTCATTATTTGAGTTTCCGATCTATCTATCTTATATTTTATGTCCTTAGTCTTATCAGACCATGTAAGACAAAATTGATATAGTTCACTAGCTTCTTTAATTGCCAACTATGCATACTCTACACTTTTATCTAACAAAATTTTATCTTGAGCAAATTTGTTAGTAAGCTCAACTAACCTTTTGTCATCAATCTCTGCCCTTACTTTCTTTTCTGCGGCCTTTTCAAGGAATTCAAAATGAGAATTGATTGATTCCATCAACTTTTTCCTTTGTGTAGCAGAGGCCAAGGGTGTATCTCTCCTTATTTCGAGAATCAACTTTTCAAAAATTATTGATGCATCTTCAATCAGCTCACTATCCTCTATATGAGACTTCAATATCTCTTCTTGTGTTGTAGCTTGAAAAATTGTCCCAAGTTGGGGACATTGTAGCAAGGTTAATAGGTCCTTTCAATAGCTCAGGAGCAGTTAAAATCTAAGCTTCCTTCTACTTCTCCCAAAATTGTCTCAAAGAGTTAGCAATGTCTCTATTTTCTTCAAATTGAGATGCCTCAACATCTTGTCTCTCTGGAGGAGGTTCTTGAGTAGCCACTTGTTCATTTTCCTCTACTATCAGAGTAGGATTTACATTCATTTGTTCAATGTCTTCTTTCCTCTGCTCACTTTGTTCTTCAGAGGCATTATCTTCTGGTGTTACCTCTTCTTCAGACTTTTCTTCCTCTATCTCTTTCATCTCTTCAATTTGTTCAAAGTTTACCGGAGGAGGTGTTCCACTCTGATCCATACTCTGCTCTACATTCACATCTTCTTCATTCACAATGCCCATCGGAGGATTAACTGTACTTTGTTTTATGTTTTGTTCCATATTTATCTCCAGAATTGCATTGTCAGCACCAACATTCTGTTCTTCTTCACCAATGTCAACAATAGTTGGGATTTGTAGCTCATGTAACACTTTTAGTGTTATTTCCTTGGTATCCTTGACCAGATTCTCAGTGTCACCAGAAATCAGAGCATTAATTCTCTTCTTGGTTCTAAATTCATCACCGAGTTTCTTGGTGACTTTAACCTTTTCTTCTATTGTGATGTTTGGGCAGAGTTTTAACAAAACATATTCCTTTATTTCAACATCTTTGGCCATGGCCCCTTCTTTTCTTACTATCATGATGCTGGCCAAATTGTCTGGCAACTCATCTATAACCTCAATTAATGCTTTACTAAACATGTCCAAGTATCTTACAATTGTTGTCTCAATTATTAGCTTATCTACATTTGATCTTTGATCATACATATCAGCAACGGGTTTCAAGGTTCCATGCTGAAAAAATGCATTGACTATGGCTTCCAAGGATTTAGTTGCTTCTTCTTCCCTGTTCTTAGTATTTTCTTCTTTCTTCTTCTTCTTATCCTTAGTCTTTCTGGAGGGCTTCTCAGTAGTGACTTCATCTATTTTTGCCCTTTTTGTTTTAACTTCCTCATCTATTTTTGTTTCCTCTTCTTCTTCTTCTCCTCCAAGGCTTACATATACTCTCTTTGTAGCCTTTGCTTTCTTTCTTTTCTTCTTCTCTTCTAGCTTCTTCTTTGGCACTTACTCTTCAATATTTGCAGGCTTTGTCTTTTCTTTTTCAACCTCTGTAGTATGTATTGATCTGGAACTCTTAGAGGTAGCAGCTGCGGCAGTGGAGGCTCTTGTTATTCTTTTAGAGCTAAATGCAAGTTTTTCTTTCTTAGATTTCTCCCCTTTCTTCTTCTCCGAAGCTTTTGATGTTTTCCCTTCCAGATCACTTGCAACCTTGGATGCCTCTGCTTTTGCTCTTTCTTCATTTATTTATTCATCTATAAATCTTTGGCTTTTGACAAACTCATCTACCATTTTCCTTGAATTCTTCTTGATTTCTTATTGTTTTTGTTCCAGATGGATTTTGAGTGATAATTCTTCAAATGTTCCAAATCTTCCCTCCTTAGGATCTTTTGGTTTCCTTAACATCAAATCAACCAATCCAATCAAAACTTCCTTTGTGACTTCATATCCCATGGCTGGGACCCATACAATTCTAGGTTCTATAGCCTCCATGAGGCATTTGTCCTTGTCCACCATGAACACACTGTCCTTTTCATATTTCTTTACAACCTTTTCAGGGATTCTAGCCCTAGCCTGCATTTTCTTTTGGAAATTCTTGAAATAACCCCACAGTGCTGAATTTGTTTATCAAGATTTCCTAAACTTTGCAGATGATTTCTAATTTGTGCAACTACTAGTGAATGACCAAGCCAACCAATATTATCCATACCTAGTAACTCCCTTAGAAAATAGAAGAATAGGTAGATGATTAGAGTTCCATACTTGAAGGGATATTTTGTGTCCTTTGTCCTTTTTAGGTTCCCCATTAGTTGTTGTTAGAGGAACTCACATAGGTCATAGTCTATGTTGTTCTTAACCATATCATATGCTGTATATATGGCTATTGCAGAGATTGAGTTCTTCCTGTTGGAGAAATAGACCTTGTAACCAGTGGCCTTTGACGCAAATCTCACTGTTGGATCCACAATATCATTTACAGTTAATGCTTTTTTATCAAATTTTGCACCTGTCAACTACATTACTATGTTGTTCTTCATAGACATCAATTCTGGAACCTTTTCAGTGGAGCACATGCCAGTAACTACTTTGATGGCATCCTTTGTTATCATATCAGGCACATCAAGCCGAAAGAACTCATCATGAATCCTGCTCAAGACATATCTAACCCAAGCATCATTCGGGACCACTAGAAAATCCAACCAAGTATCCAAATGCTTCTCAAACAGGGCACTATATTCTTCTTTTAGCTCAAATTTGTCATTAGTCAGTTCCTTTAGATAAATTTCCCCTAATTTCCCATGATCATATTCATCTAGGTTTGCATGTATATATGCCCTAACATCTTCCGTATACATAACACCATGCTGAATCTCAGAAAGTCTACCATCCATATCAGTCTCTAATGATTTAAAGGGATTCTTCTTGAACTTAGGGTGGGGCCTCTTTGTTATCTCAACTACTTGAGTATACATCTTTACAGATTCAACATAGAAAATTTTCAAGAGAGCGAATGGTAAATACCTTTTGCTTCTGTTAGGGTTTCTTCATGGGATGCTTGAATTTGCCTTAGCTCACTTCTCAGGTCTCTTTGGTCGCTTGAGGGTTTGAATTCAAAGTGATTTTTCTTTCAAATGAATTCCTTATATCCTCTTTTCATTAAGACTCAATTGTCATAAGTGCTTATTTCAAAAAGCTATCATAAACCTTTTCTCCCACTCACAATTGATCCAAATTTCTCTACAATCCACCGCGTTAGGTTCTTTTCTACTGGAATCTTCTCCAAAAGATCTGTCATTTAGTCTTGCAACTCATATCTTCATTCTAAATGTCAGAACCACACTTCTGGCTAGGGGAATAGGATTTTCATTTAATCCCCCCTTGAGCTAGAGCTCCTAATCTACTTCCCGGAGGAAGTACCAGCACCAGAGTTTGGTGTGGACTCATCCTTGACTTCTTGCACTTCCTTCTTAACCAAAATTTGATTCATCTCCTTCTTGATCTCTGCCAGATTTGCCTTTTGTACTAGTTTCTTCATCTCTGTCTGATTACCCTTCTTCATATTCTTTCTTTTGTAGAATCTTGCAATATGTCCAAGCCTATTGCAATTAAACCATATAACATTCCTCTGTCCATTGTTCCTTTCATTCATCCTTGATCTGCATTGGTTAGCCTTGTGTCTAAATCTATTACATGCAAAACAATTCCCATTGAAAGATTGAGCATTCCTTCCATTATTATAGTTGTTCCTTATCAGACTTCTACATTTACTAGCTCTATGACCAAACCTCTTGCATATAAAGTAGTCGCCTTTGATAGTTTGATCATTTCTTCTATTGTTGTAACCTTTCCTTATCTGACTTCTACATTCACTAGCTTTGTGACCTACTTTATTGCAAGTGAAGCACTGACTAGAGAATGATGGAACATTTTGATTCATTCTTCTCCTACATTGAGTAGCCTTATGACCAAACTTATTGCATGCATTACAATAACCATTGAATGAAGGGTACTTTTGAGCATTTGGTTGCCTAACTGGTGGTCTTCTAGGTCTGTTCCTTTGCTTCTAGATCTGTTTACCTTTGTCCTTGTTGATTTCAACATTCTTTTCTTAACTGGTTTTAGAACTTTCACCTTTCTCAAATCCCAATCCTTCTTTGTCATCGGGACTCTTTTGACTTGAAAGTATTCTATCAAGTTGGGTAGCACTCACTCTAAATTTATCTTCCTGGCTCCATGCCTATTTTAGATTAGCTTTCAGATCCACAACTTCTTGTTCAAGATTTGTACAGTCTTTAGATTTGATTTTCACCAACTGATTTAGGTCTTCTTCTACTTTCTCTTTTTACAACTTCGACTTTTAGATCATTCAAGGTTTCATTTGCAGATATCAATTGTTCACTAACCTCCTTATATTTTTCTTTGAACTTCTTGACTTGCTCCCTCAATTTCTTGATGCACTCATCTGCTTCCTTGACATTATCTTTCAGATCCCTATTTTCTAATTCAACCTTTTCAAGATCTTCAAGGGCAACCTTGAGTTCTTCTTCACTGACAAGTATGCAATCTTCTTCTATAGTTCCAATTGAATCAATTTCTTTAGGAGGAGTAGAATACTTCTTGCCTACCATGTGTTCAATCTACAAGATCTTCCTCAAGCTGTTAGACTTCTTCCAAGGAACCAGGCTCTAATACCAATTGTTGAACACCTAGAATACTAAGAGGGGGGAGGTGAATCAGTATTCTATTAAACCTTTTACTTATTAAATAATTAATCCATTTGCCACATTTGATAACAACAAAGAAAATTAAGCATAGAAGAAGTAATCACAAAGCATCATACATAAGCACTAGGATTTTTATGTGGAAAACCCTAAACAAGGAAAGCCACGGTGAGTGTTAGTTCACAATAATTATGTAGTAACAATATTGAATTACAAGAAGGCTCACTTCCTTAGGGCTCACCACCCAAAGAAATGCTCACTGCATGAAAGGCTCACTACCTTGAGAAAGAAAGAAGGAAGAAGGGTTGGGTCACTACCAGGTTGAACTACTCAGATTGCATCTAAACAATGCATGGTTACACTTCCAATGAAGCTTAGAATACTAAATCAAAACTCTTCATCTTAGTTGCTCTGTTATACTGCTCTATTCTTACATGACAAAAAGATCTCTCTTTTTCTTCTCTTATCACTTGCACTATACTTCACACACTATGCACCCATTCAAATTCACATCACATCACCCAAACATGAAATTCGATCCCATATATATATCCACAATACTTGAAACCTTCATATTAAGTCGGCCTAATAAGGTGTACTGTGTGGTCATGCCTTATGTAAATTGTCGGCCAAAATTCATTCACCAAAATTCACAGCAGACCCAAATAACACTTGAATCACATTCATATATGTCAGCCTCAACTGTTCCACCACTTAGGATTAAGTTCTAAACAATAGAACTTACCACATACAAATTAAACTTATCATGTCAACCTCAAACACAGACTGCCACTAGTTTAGTTCATCTGTCAGACTGTATCTTTTACTACGGACGACAAGACTTGCTCAAAAACATATCAAAGACTCTTTAGACATCACAGATCATACCTTCAAAACCACCAAGAAAAATATCTTCTTGCGGCAAAATGCAAACCATTAGAACTCAGACCCTGTCATAGTCAAACTCTATCAAGCCATGTAGCAATACTTAGCAACTTATAACTATCTTTCTAGTGGACTTCAGAACCTGCAACTCTAGATTTCGACACTTCATACAAGTGTTTACAACACCTCAAAACTGCATATCAAGATATGCAACACTAGAGGAATGCGAACCAAATCAATTGAGTGTTCTATTCTGAATAGCACTGTATTTTTCTCTATCAGACTTAGAGTGTTTGAAGATATGCTTCTGGTATTTATCAGGGGTTAAAATATTGGATATAATATTGCTTAAGGACTACAAACAACATGCTAGAACCACATGATCTGATCTTCAACTGTGGACCAATGCCAATCCGAATATTGTCTCTCTGTGACTATCTCTGTATACTGCCAGTACTTAGTCAAAATGACTAAGTCTTCTTCACCGGACCAAAACCTTTATCACAAACTTAATCCTTTTCTTGTTACCATCAATGAAAACACCTTCAAACATCATGCTTAATCATTCATATTGATTCCAGCATTGTCTCTCTTGTGATGATGTTTGTCAAGTTGCCAACATTATCAATAGCAGAGGCAAAGTATATAGCTATAGTAGCCTACTGCACTCAAGTACTGTGGATGAAGAAAATATTGGAGGATATCAAGGTAGAATATGATGAGCCCATTCTTATTCTTTATGACAATACAAGTGCCATAAATATTTCAAAGAATCCAGAGATTCATTCTAGAACCAATCACATATCTATCAGGTATCACTTTTTGAGAGAGAAGGTTACAAATCAAGAAGTCATATTAGAGTATGTGTCTACAAAGGATCAAGTTGCAAACATATTTACAAAGGAAATTTATAAGGACACATTTGAGTATCTCAGATAGAAGTTAGGGGTGATTGCCCATCCTTCTTCTAACTAGATGCATAGATGGTGCATCTGTCTAGGGGGAGTAGTTCAAGACATATCTTTATCCCTGGATCGATGGAGGCTACCTCTCAGGGGGAGCAGGCAGTTAAGAAGCTGAGAAGGATGAAAAAGATTGATCAGTCAGGGGGAGTTAAAGGAAGATCAGTTCAGAGGAAGACCACTATCCTTTTGTCCTTGATGTCAAAGGGGGAGAAATTCGCATATCAGGTTAAGTGTTTCCATCAATGCCAAAGGGGGAGATTGTTGCATATGTGTTGTCATTGATGTCAATAATGTGATGGATAGGATTGATGTCAACAATGCTGAAGGTTGGAAGTGGAAGAAATGATCAGAGATGCCAAAGGATAGTGATGCAAATTGATAAGTATATGTAGAGGTGATCAGAGAAGGAGACAAAGGAGTAATAAAGAGATGGATCAGAGAAGTTGTGAAGTAAAGGGTAAGATGATGAATTCCACGTACTATGAATACTTATTGGATTAGTATCATCTGTATACAGTTGTACCCTATCTTCTGAAGTTCATTGACAAAGGTTGTGCTAACATGAAGATTCTTATTTTGATGAAAAGAGTTGTGATGTTGTTGTATGATGTTGTGAATGAAGTCTCTGGTATGGTGAATGTTGTATTTATTGTTTCCTAATTAAAACCATTGCTGAAATCTTGAGAGAAAGATTCAGGAAGTCTAAGGAACTAGAAGTTGCACTGAAGAAGCTCGGGAGAATGCTCTACATTCCTCCACATTTGAAGGTATGACAGGTTGCAATTTAAAAGTTAGATAGAGACAAGTGTAAAGGTCGTATGTTCTTGATTTCATAGCTTGAAAGTTACCGCAGAAGATTCTAGAGCTCACAGAGTGAAGATAGTGTTCCTGTGTTGATACAGTCAGAGAGGTCAGAGAAATGATCCACATTTCTCTGCATTAGAAGTTATGATGTTGCAGTTTCAAGAATAGTCTGATATAGATGAGAAGAATGATATATCCAAGTTTCAGATGATAAGGTGTACCGAAAAGGTCTTCTATAGTCAACAAACCAAAGACATATCTTATTGCTAATTAGGGTTGTCTAGAGGAGAAAGCAAATGCCACCGCATTTCATCTTTTGGATTTGATGTTTGGAGGATGTGTTTAGATAGTCTGTATGTTTGTTCAGTTTAGGTTTCAAGTGTTGAAGTGCACTGCATGTTGGTTTTTCAATGTTCTATCTCAATACTGTGTGTTCAGTGTTTGTGAGTGATGCCAGGTTCAACGTCTGTTTATTTGCACCAGAAAGAAAACATATATTTCAGAGGAAGGAATGTTTGAGAAGATTTGTACAAGTCTTATGTTGCTTGAGAAGTGATCTGCATGATGCTAATTGGTCTCTCTGGTACCTCTTTAGGTCTAGAGCTATTTTGTGGAAGGATAAGTGTTTGCTGGGCGGACTTAATGTGTTTTGATGATCCCACCAAATGTTTGGATATGTACGCCAACTTGAAAAATGTGTCAATGAAGAATAGGTCCTAATTATCACTTGGCTTGAACAACATTGGATTTCTACATCTTTTGGAAGCTAACTTGGTGTGACCATTGCACGTTTCATGTTTACATGTTTCATCTTGGCTGACATAGGAGAAAGATTTTGTTGTTTGCAAAAAGTATAAATAAAAGAACTTGCTTGTTGTGGATAGTATGATATTATGAGAGGGTGCGAGGTTATGTCAGTGAGTGTGAAAGTGAGTGAGTGTGAAGATGTGTTGAAGGCAATAGTATCTATTGTGTAGAGGAAGTGAAGATTTGAGTCAGAGTAAAGTGTGTGGATGTTGCGGAGGTGTTTGATCAGTGAGATCAGTTGAAAGTGATGTTTAGAGGTTGTAGCTTCATTCTGTAAGTGTTGTAGTATTGTATTTCAGGGAGTTGCAACTTCCTTTGGGTTGTAGCCCATAAATAATATTGTAATCTTGTGTTTATTTGTGAGGCTAGATTTGGATAGTAGATCCAAGCAACTTGCTCACCGTGGTTTTTCCCTTCTAGGGTTTTCCACGTAAATCTAGTGTTGTGGTTGTGTGCTCATGTATTGTGCTTTGATTTGCTTAATTTTTTTATCATTTGTTTAAGGGAGTAAGAAGATTTGGTTGATAAAGTTATTTTGGAATAAAGTTTTTGGTATATATTGATTCACCCCCCTCTCAATATATCATTGTGTTCTAATAGAGAGAGGTGCAAATGGATGAGATATAGATTAAGAGAGATGAGGGGTTCGAATTGTCTTAATTTGAATGAAGGGTGGAGATTAAAACCTCTCACAACATGTGAGAAGACTCATGGGGATTTGTGATTATGACAAGTGGGACATCTCACACATATGTGAGAATTGCATGTGTGAAATGGAGGGTGTAGATTTCCTTGGGATAATGGACGATGGGGATTCAAAATTAATTTCATTTTGGATTAAGAGATGGATGGCTAAGATTAGGTTAAACAAGTTAATGGGTAGGATTTAAAATTGACTTGATTTAGGATTTGATGAAATGGATTAGGAATTGTTATTAAAATGGGTGTTAATTAGGAAGTGAATTTTTAATTAGAAGAAAGGATGGTGTGTATTTTTTGATAAGGTGACATTAGCTTAGTTAATAAAATAAAATAATTTATTTATATAGCTAACTTTAGGATGTTATCTTAGTTAATTAAAGAAAATTATTTATCTAATTAACCAATGTTAGGGTGTACTAATTAAATGAAATTTATTTAATTAGCTGATGGTGAAAATGGGCCAATTAATTAAATAATTTATTTAATTAATCAAAGCTGGAGGGATTGAAATTGGTTAAAATGTAACTTGGTGAATTTTAAGTGTCTACAATGTTAAAGTTTACGGTGTAGTTGATTTACTACTTAGCACACTACGACAACTAAAATTATATGGATCCTCATAATATAACCATGTACATGATTCACCATGATGAGATTTTATGTAAAGTACAATAATGATGATCATGTGACCCATCATTGTGATGTTCTATTTTTCTTTGGTAGAAGTGGATTCTTAACCTCATGCTATCTGAAGCTTCCTCTCATAGAGTGCTCCATTTCTTTCACCCTACTTGCTACACACAACAAGTGGTGAATAAATTACATACTACAACAACATTGTCATGGAAATATATGCATACTTACAACACTAAAAAATCTCCACTATCCATGATACTGATTTTATTCATTTTGCTATAAGCCTTGTACCCTCATAACCAATCAACCCCAGTTAGCCTTCCTTTCTATAAATAACAAGTGGATGTGAATACAAATCATCAATGAAATAAATATGAAGACTAAAATTGAACCATTATCACAGGATTTTCCTTCCTTTTTCTTTTATCATTGTCCTCCAAGTGGATATGCTCTTCATGCTCACCCATAATGAGTGAATAACCCTCCTTGATTTCTCTACAAATGGAGTTAGCATCTTGAACATAACTAGATTAACAAATAATGCATGGAATGCCACTCACATGTTCATACAAATGAAACTAACTCACCCTTTTCTCCTTTGCAAATCAAGTAGTTCCTTTATCCAAGAATCAAATGACAATACCTTACCATTCAATGGTTGTGAAGTTTTATGTGTCATTTGTTGTCTCCTTGATCCTGGTGTTTTTGTAAGGTTCTCCTCGCTTTTATAGTGTCTACTTACTTTTGACTTTGCCATGTTTTGGGTGAAGGGCTTTGGATGAAATCCCCAACACTTGTCATCCCATAGCCCTTCAATCTTGCAATGAGAGAGCACGTTGTGAACTTGCACACACTCGAATCAATTAACTTCATACCTCCTTTGACTATGTCTTGACCTTCCTCTTCATTTTCTCCTCCTCATCTTATCCTTATTATGGAAATTAGGATCCTTAGTGTTGTTTATATTGCACATTATCCTACAATGGTTACTTCTTCCACAACTAACACAATTAACAAGATACCTACATTCTCATGCAACATGTTCTTCCTTCTTGCAATTGAAGAAAATAATAGAAAACTTGCCTCTTGTATAACCTTCTTGATTTCCTATTGTGTATAGGGAAAATTGAATTGTAAAGATTAAGCATAAACAAATCAACCCAATCCTCAATACCTTCAAGAAATAATCAAAGGACAATAACCACAAACCAATGCAAACAATAAAGCACATTACCACCTATGATTGTATGTATTCCTTGGTGTATTTATGTGGATTTCTCAAAATACTCAAAGCATAACCATGGTTGTAAGATGGATGGATGATAAGCTCAATGGATGTGTGATTGCTTCAACGAATGCTCAAAGTGTTGGAGATATCGATGCCGATTGCTCAAAGTTTGTGAAGTGATTTGTGAATGAGAAAAGAGGTGTATTTATAGATTTCAAAAGAGTTCAATCAATGGTGAAGAAAATTAGATTGAATCAATGGTTGAGATAATTCTGAGAAGACATGATGAATGTGCGTATGACAAGTGTCCATGCAAAAAATCTTATGTTAAAGAGTTAAATTCTTTTCTTGGATAAAAATAATGATTTGATATTCATAAAACAGAATTGATTTTCTATTTAATGAATTGTTTGAAACAAAGATTTAAAGCCAATTAAATTCAATGCACGATTTGGTTTTTGACATGTAATAGATAAAATTAAATAATAAATTATTTAATTTATGTGCATGGAAGATATTTAGAAGAAAAAGATATTATTAGAAGATGAGAAGATAAACTAGAAATTAAATAAATAAATTTATTTAATTTGTTGTGCATGATGGAGGAAAATAGGAAATAAATAAAATATTTGATTTTATTTATTTTCATAGAAGATATTTAGAAGAAAAAGATATTATTAGATGAGAAGATAAATTAAAAATTAAATAAATAAATTTATTTAATTTATTGTGCATGATGGAGGAAATTAGGAAATAAATAAAATATTTGATTTTTATGCTAAAGGCATTCCCTCTGTGAGGTGAACCAGCCTGGCGTGTGTTATCAACGGTTCAAAGTCATCTTCAAGGGATGCAAGACGATGAAATAGATCATGGTCATTTATTTTTTGTTGTCATTTATTTTTGTTGGTTTTCTTTTGCTATTTTTTGCTTCCCGCTAATTGGAACTCTGATATTCTGATTTGGATGTCGCTTTTCCCTTGCTGTTTTTACCGCCGCCGTCACCATTTTCTCCTTCTCTGTGGTCATTTTTCCCTTTGATCACATGTGATCTGTCTTTTCCCGTTCACCCATGCCATCCTGTGGCTGCATCTCTGCATTTGTTATTAATCGGTAAATTTTTTATGTCTACGTTTAAATGAAGAAACTAAGAAATGAAATATGTTAAAATGGCTTTAATCAAGATTTTTTAAGAGTTTATAAAGGGCGCTCTGTATAAACTTTGTTTCTTTATTCCATTTTATTAAAATGGAGTTTTGACAAAGCAATGGGTAGATATTCTCTCTCCGATTATTTTTTAGGAGCATATCATCACCAAATCACTCTAAAGGTTATCTTACTTTGCTTTATTTTTTCATTTTATATTTAAATAAAGTTTCAATTTTATAATGAATTTTGAGAGTATGTTTTATTTAAGGTAACAAAAATATACTATATAATATTTCAATAGAGATAATTTAAAATTATTTGATTATATTAATAATCTGATAAGGGGTAAATTTAATAGATATTTAAGATTTTTTTTAATTCTTTTTATATTTTTAATATTTTTTCTCCTACTAAAAACTACTTATATAAATATAATTAAATTTTTTTATAGTTTTTTTATATATTTTAAAATATTTATATAATGGAGACCCTGTGGTGAAATGGTGGGGCTTCTTGCCTATAGTGCCAACAACCTAGGTTCAAACCTCGTGGGGTCGCCCTCTACCTTGTCAACAATTTAGGGACCTTACCTAGGGGAGATCCTACGGTGAAATGGTTAGGCTTCTTGCCTATAGTGCCAACAACCCAGGTTCAAACCTCGCAGGGTTGCTCTCTATCATGCCAATAATTGAGGGACCTTACCTCTAATTTTTTATATAATTAATGGTGCTCTCTGCTCCAAAAATTTCTGTGACTCCTGCGATCTCCACATCCTCTATGAGCTCTGAACTGGATTTATGTGTGCTTTCATCTGTGACAGGCCAAGGCTTGGTTGGTTCTGTGGGTGCGTCATCATTTTTTTCTTGCCCTAATGTGGACTCTGGGGCTCCTTTGGTTGTGCTTGTGCCCTCGCGGGATGACAATTGCCTCCCTCTTCAATTTGTTTCTCTATTGGAATCTTGGCGCTCAGTGGATGTTGGCTGGCGTCTAGATGATGGTGGTATGCAAATGATAGCTTCTCACTCTGCGACGACTGGTACTCTGAATAAGGGTTTTGGATGTTCATCTGGGGGTGGCTCAAAGAAGAGTTTTGCAGATGCCCTAGCTGAGTGTCCTTAGTGAAGTGAATCATGGGTATTTGGTGCACTCCCTTCCATGCATAAACTAGATACCCTTTTATCTTTTGGTGGTGCTTTTGTAAGCCCACCCTTTATTGTTCGATACTTGGCCTCTACTCTGGAGATTAGCCTTAATGAATGGGCTTGTGACAGAGAAGATTTTCTTGTGGAACATACTCTAATTTGCCGATTTATGAAGGTTTGGCCTAAACTTTGTGATCTACATTCATGGATTGATGCGAATTGGAAAGATTATCTAGAAGATGAAATTAGTATATACCCATGAGTGAAGGGGTTCTTTATCTTAGAATTTGAATTTGAGGATGACAAAGAAATGGTGCTCAACACCAGTATGTGGTTTTTCCATGGTAATTTTTTATGCATAAAGCCTTAGTTCCCCTCATTTGATCCACACACAGAGACTTTTTCAACAACATATTTGTGGGTCTATTTACCCTACCTCCCCTTACAGTTCTAGGAAATTAGTTGCCTAAAGGCGATCGACAATGGACTGGGGAAATGTCACAGCATCTCAAAGGACACAATCAACTATGAAAACTCGACATTTGCTCACTTATGTGTAGAGATGGATGTTTCAAAAGGTCTTCCAGTAGAAATTTTTCTCAAAGTAGGAAAGAGACGATGGTGACAACCAATAGACTATGAAAATATTATATTCAGATGTAGATTTTTCTTTGCCACAGACCATGGTACTACTCAGTGTAGGCGAAGACATGTTGGGGTGCATGCCAATGATGCTCCTATTCACAAACCCTCATGGTGGGAAGGGGCTAATTAGTGCCACTATGCTATTTCTCCTCCTATGAAGACTACAACTTCTCCCACTCCAAGTTCTCAGAGCTCGATTCCTATCCCGTCCCCCAACTTGTTGGATGTTAGCACTGCATATCCTCCCCTATCGTTGGCGGATGCCAACACTTCATCTTCCCCTTCTGTGACCATTTCACAAGATAAATGCTTTGATGATAGAATGACCAATGTTCCCTTGTCTTCTCCAGAGATCACACAGCTGGGCCTCCTTGACAAGGTTGAGGTTTCCACTTTTTCTCCTGCAGCCACTTGCAACGATGCAATGAAGAATGGGAGCGAGTGTACTGATCCTATCTCTGCCTCCGAGATAGAATAGGATTGGACTAAAGTTGGGAAGAAGAAACCTCTTCCATCTATCTGAATGACATTAAGATCTGCAAAGAAAAAGATTTAATGCTGATCATGTATGCTTTTGGTTTGGATTTCCCATTTTTGGGTCGCCTTGTACTGCACCCCTGTTGTCAGGGCATGCTTTTAATCTCTTTTTGGATTCATATTTAATGGGAGCTATCCCCTTGACAGTACTTACCTAAAAAAATAAAAATAAAAATATTTATATAAATGAAAAAAAAGTTATTAGGATTTTATTTAGAGATGAATTAATGTGTATTATTGTTGTATTTGGTACATTGCTGACAAAATATGGTTTCCAAATTCTATGAATTGCAGAGTTGTTCATAAGGGTTAGATTTAACATATTAAGGAGGTGCCAAAATAGATAAAAAAAATAATATTATATTTTAACATATTTTAAAGATGTTAGGTTTTTAAAGAATTATATTGTAATTTTGATAGGTTTAATTTTTTAATTAAAAAAATTATTATTGTTTTTTAATATTTTAATTAGATGTTTTGTAGGCTGAAGAGTTGTGGAAGTTTAATTGATATGTCTTTGAGTGAGTGATGATTGTTATCCCTATGGCCCATGTCAGTTTTTGTATTTCAAGGTCCTTGTATTTTGCTTAGTACCTACTTCAAATGTGTGCTTCCTTTCTAGATTCTTGTCCATGCACTACACTTAGGTTGACTTGCATTTGATGATTAGTTGTCACCTATGCATATTAATAATAGTAAATATAATAATGGTATATATAATATAGTATATACTATATAAATTATATAATTATGATTAATATTAATATATTGGATGATTTCATGTGAATTAATAATAAATATATAATAGTTAATAAAGATTAATATATAATCTTATTTTATTAAATATAAGATAAATATATATATTTTTTATATAATACTAATTAAATTAACCTATAAGAAATATAATAAATTAATTGATCTTCCATGAGTTGTGTGTGTGTGAGAGAGAGAGGAATTTTAGAAGCTTTTTATAATCATGTGTTCTCATAAATTTTATAGCAACAATTAACATTAAAAAATTTAGTTGAAATTTTTTAAGAAGCGTGAGGTCAAACATTGCATATTCTAGACTTTTTACCTTATTTTTATGCACTCATTCTCACATGCATCTCCTTAATCATGCTTAGGTCACATTTAGCCCATTTCTTCAGCCTAGAACCCATTTTTAAGTTCATTGGATGTAGTCCAAATTTATTATGCTACTATAGACCCTTTCTTAGAAGTTGGAGTCATGCTTGTTGAAGGACACCAACATCCATGGGCCCTCCTATCCAAGTTAAAAATTAAATTGGCTCCACTAATGGAAAAACCCTAAACCTAGTCATCCTTAATATGTTTTCTTAACAAGTAGTTGCTCGAGTTCGTTCTATACACATCTTTCCCATTCATTTTTAGGGTTCTCGATTCTTGATTCTACTAAGTGTTGTTCTATCTTCACTTCTCTCTATCTCTCTCTCTTTATCTCTTTACCTCTCTCTACATTTTTCTCTATATCTGCATCTCTCTCACTCACTTCTCCCTCCCTTGCTATCTCTTTGTTTCTCTATCCCTATCTCTCTCTGTTGAAATTAATAAATAGTTATGAATTAGAAGATAGAGGAAGAGAGAGAGGTACAAAGATAGAGAAGGGAAAAAAGAGAGAGGAAGAGAGAAAGAGAGAGCAAAAGAGAGAGGTAGAGAGATAAAGAGAAAAGAGTGGATGAGAGAAAGAGATAGAGAAAAAGAGAGAGGTAGAGTGGGAAATCTCAAAGAGAGGAAGTGTGTGGGACAAAAGGGGGAGGGAAATACAAAGATAAAGAGGTAGAGAAAGAGAGATAGAAAGGGAGAGAGATATAGAGGTAGAGAGAGATAGGGATAGTGAGACCAAGATAGAGATGGATTCACACTCCTCACTCCTCACTCTGGGATTCCCACATCGATTTTATTTCATTTGTTGGTTGCTACGAGGGATTCACAAGTTTTATAATATGTTCAAACTAGAAAAATATTAGACAGAGAAAATGAGAGAGGTTGAGTGAGAAATCTGAGAGAGAGAGAGAAATATCTAAGAGAGGAAGTGTCTAAGACAGAAGGGGGATGGAAATACAAAGATAGAGAGGTAGAGAAAGAGAGATAGAAAGGGAGAGAGGTATATATATATATACAGAGAGAGAGCTCAGATGGAAAGGAGGAGAAAGAGAGAAAGAGGAAGATAAAGAAACATAGAGATATAGAAAGAGATAGAAAGGAGACATAGAGAGTTGTCGAGTGATACCGAGATAGAGAGGGAGAGAGAGGGAGATGTGGGGAGAGATAGAGAGAAGTAGACAAAGAGATATAGAGAGAGGTCGAGTGATACAAAGATAAAGAGGGAGAGACAATGAGAGGGAGTGATGGAGATATAAAGAGAGGGATATTGGTAGAGAGAGGAATAGAGAAAGAAAGATAGGGATAAGAGATAAAGGGGGAGATAGATGGATAGGGAGAGACATAGAGAGAGGGAGTTTGATGGAGAGGAATAGAGATAAGTGATATAGAGGGAAATAGTGATATAGAAATAGAGAGAGAGAGAAGAGAGATAGAGAGGCAGATTGATGGAGAGAGGAATAGAGATAAGTGATATAGAGGAAAGAGAGATAGAGAAAAGAGAGAAAGAGATAGAGGAAGAGAGAGAGTGAGGCACAGCGAGATTAGGAGAGAGAAATAGAGAGGGAGAAATATTGACAGAGAGGAATAGAAAAAGAGAGATAGAGTAGGAGAGAAAGATAGAGATAAGATATATAGAGGGAAAGACAAATAGAGAACATGAGAGAGAGAATAATAGAGAGGGATATTGATATAGAGAGGGGAGGAGAGGAAGAGAGATAGAGAAGAGAAAGAGAGAGATAGATATAGAGACATAGAACTTAGGCGTGCTACAACAAATCCCTGTGATTAGCTCCCTTTTTTGCTCCATTTTTTACTTCCACCCATTATTTTAATGTATTTTTCTCCAATTTTTTGAAAAAGTCAGTGCTATTTATTGGGATGGCGCTATTTTTGGCATTTTTTGTACCGATCAGAACAGGTAGGTGCTAATTAGGTGCAATTTAGTGTAAATTTAGTGCCAAATTTAGCACCGAATTTAGAGAAGCTCCTGATATTGAAGCAATCACCAATGCTGAAGACTTAATTAAGAAACATAAAAGGTATCATGAAAAACTTCGAGTAGAGGGTGAATAATTCATAGAGGCTTCAAAAGAAGGTGTTCCTACATTGTTCAGTGACAAGAAAGATTTGAAAAATTAGGAAGAGTGGACAAAGGAATGCCAATTGATATTACAGGGAGCTTTGGAGGCAACCAAAGACAAGGATTCAGCATTAGGAGAAGCCTGTCGACATCTGGAGAAGATGATATCAATGGAGATAGCAGCAAGGAATGTTGTGGAGTGTGCCAATACACACCTAAGCCAAAAGTACTTAGATCATATGTCCCAGATCCATTTGTTGCTAACTAGAGCTTAAAGTGTTGTTTATTATTGTTAAGTTGTTATTAAGTTCCAAAAGACACTTATGAAGAGGCACATCCTCTTCAAAATATTGTTATATAAGTCAGTCATCTTATGATAGAGAAAGGAGGCAATAGTAGGAAGTAGAAGCATATTAAGTAAATTACTTTTCATCCATCATCTCTCATATTTAGTAAATCTTGGGTGGTGTTTGTAAGGCAAGTACCAATTTATCCCCATGAAAATTGAATGTTAGCTAAGCTTATGCAAATAATTCACATATATACATCAATCAAGTTTAAATAATTAACATTATTGCTCAAATTCATAAAAGTCTGATATAAGTATTTGTGTGGTAAGATTCTTGTCTTGCCTATCCATATGTGCAACATGTGCATCATGATGAAAAACATCTTCCCCATTAAAATATGTTGTAGTCATCAAATCCTCAATCATAACATCCTCACAATGAATCGAGGCCATTGTAGAGTTAAGCCTAAGATTTTTTCTTAGTGCAAAATGAGAATTAGGTTGAGACATTGACATTAAAGCAAAATATAAAGCAATGAAAAGGAAATTGCATCCAAGTAATCCTAATTCTTTTTGACAACAATTCATACCAAAGATTGAACAATTTAAGGATATTGCAATAGGTAATTTGTATCGACACAAACAATATTACTAAAGTATTACAAAGTTTAGGCTATAAGAATCATCCTTTTTTAAACATGGATTGCAAATAATTCTGAAAATTTAATAATTCTAAAAATTTAGAAGTCTTGTTCATTAACATTATTGTCTGCTACAATGTCATCAAGTGTATCATTGTCAATGTTCATATGTTCTTTCAAGTATTTAATATTATCATCATCCTCATCTTGACCTGCATCATCTTCATCATCATTGAAGTTTGACTGTAGACCATCTATATTGTTACCAGATGTATTTGGATCATCATTTTCTATACCATCCATATTGTTGTCTTCCATAACATCATCTAACTCTAGATTGTTGTCTTCTTGTGCTTGAACATAACCATCTTCAACATCATCATGGATGTCAATTTATTCGATGTTCTCTAATCCCTCTCTCTCATTTTGTTGGCCATCATTGTTTTGCTCATTATCCACTAATGCATCGTTAACTACATGCCTTAATCTTGGATCATAATGTATGACAAATATCCATTTCGGGTCCAAAATATCTTCATAGAAAAATACCTGCACATGAACGACATACATATATTAGACGTATGGTATAACAATTTTATTGATTAATAAACACATGTATATATTTGCAATAAACTATGAATTAATAGATTAATGATCACTACCACTTCTTGTTTGAGTTAAAGAAATACCTGCTCACAATGAATTGGTAGAACATAAGGCTCCTAATCCTTCGGTAGGAAACATGAGGAATCTATAGAAAACAATCCACTATGGGTATCATGTCTTCATGTCCTCTCAAATGCTTCATACCATCTACACTTAAAAACACAACATTGAAAAGAACGGTAATCCAACTTAATAATTTCTTGTATTTTCCCAACATATTGTAGATTCCCTTCAATTATATTTTTATCTTTTGAGCTTGATCGACTGGATTGCTTGAAGTCAACCATGATGCCACAATCAAAGGATCATCTCTTTACATCTACACTTTCTACACGATAATGTTGACCATATGACCACATTGCTAGATATTTCCTTGCCTGTGAAAGACCATTTATTTCAGTGAAAATAAACATAATAATGAATATTAAAATAGTTAATAGTGTCGAAACTATAAGGAAACAACATTTTGTAAAATTATAACTGTACCTTTCTTTCACATCCTCTAGACATGTTGATTTCATCTTCTGTTATGTTTGAATCTATACATGCATCTTCTATTTGATTTTGAATTTGTTCAGTAACCCATTCTAGTGTGCAATCTTTGCCCCATTCCCCAAGTAGATCAGTGGGAAGTGGAGTATTCCTTGGGTTTGATCTCTTAAACTGTCTCCTTGCTTCTAACACTTTTTGTCTCTTTTTATCATACGATCGATCCATTTGTTCATAAATTCCATGTGGTATAGAATGAACTTGTCAAGTATAGCACTTTCATCTACACTTATTACATGTCAACATGTTTATTTCAAACTCCAAATGTCATGCTGTTAATTTGACAAATAAATTATAGAGTAAATTAATGACTGCAAGAAAAACAACCACAATGATCATGAATTTACTTATTAATTTCTACTTGAACACCATTAGATTGTGGTTTTTCTCCATCAACAATATCTGATGCTCATTCTTCATCCCAGAAGCATGGCCCATCTTCAAAATCCTTACCAAGGAATTCACACAAGAAGAAAAATGCTTCATTCAATACATACCCTTCAGCCATGCAACCCTCTAGATGTGCCTTTTGTCAGACATATCTTTTTAGAGTTTTCATATACCTCTCAAAGAAAAACATCCACCTTGTTGATACAACACCTGCCAATTCAATGTCATCGACTAGGTGTATAAGTAAATGGACTTGTAGGTCCATGCAACTTGTAGGGAGCTCGTTCTCAAATACACATATAATTTCTGCAATTTCCTTCGTCCATTTTGGCACTTCACATTTGTGGATCTCCTTGGAGGTCACCCACCTAATATAAGAATAGTAAATTAGTATGAACCTTTAGTCAAAAATTAAAATGCAATATAATATCTCTATGTCTCTCACACATAAACATTTCATATAACCACATACCTTGTAAATGCTGACAATCAACTTATGGCATTCCTTAAGTCAATTGTAAGACATGAATCCCCCCTAATTGCCAATGGCATGATATGCTATCAAACACATTTATGAATAGGTCATTAGTAATTTTTTTGTCACACAACAAAATATCAAAATATATTTAGTACTTAATCAATGTTACCAGTAAATGTTAAATGATGATATATAATTGTTTGTCATGATGTTGATCATTCACAAACATAGAATAAAAGTTACACAACAACCTTTACTCATCTTGAAAGATACGATGAATTCAGAGAATTCATGATCCCAAGTCTCCGTTGATTAGGTCTTAATCTACTGATGTTACTCAGTGGTTGATGTGTGTTGCTGTTTTCCATTCAGGGGCCTTACGTGTTTCTGCAAAGTTCATCATCATTATCTTCAAATATCCTGATCTGTATGTCTGCTCTGCATAAATCTCCAATAATTCTACCTCTGCACTGTGAAGTTAGTCAAATAATGTGCCTACAGGCTGATATTTGCATGATTTCTACCATTATTTATGATTCTTTGCATGATATTTTCAATACTACATGCATTTAACTCAAATATGCTAATGATTTTCAGTTATCTACGGAATTTCAGCATATTTCTCTATTCTGCTTGTTATTTATCATGATTTGCAGTTATGGTGATGAATTTATGAAATTAAAAAAAGGAAAAGGGTTAAAGAATGAGATTCCCAAAACTACCTGACTTAGATCACTAATTCACATACAAGCTCCCATACATGCAATGAAAAGAAGGAAACTAAAATCATACTTCACCAGGACATTCCACAAATCCGCATGATCTAGTGCAAATCTTCAAAGGAAAAGTTGACAACAACATGTAATGAAATGAAAGCGCTTCCAGTTGAACACAGCATTCACCAGTACATATCCAGAAATCAACAAGAAGATTACGTAAAATTTACAATCAGGATGTAATCTGAAACTTCATATCCATTCAGTATGCTCAAGAACAGGTACATTTACAGTGATCTGAAGAAAGAACCTTGACATTTCAACAATTCTATCCTCATCAGTCTCAGTAATCCGATCTCCTAATTGATTCTACAGTAATTAGCCTTAATGCGCCAGATGCGTCTGTGTATTCTAATGTATCTATATCTTCCTTTTGACAAGCTCTGGCCTTTATATAGATCAAATGCCAGAAAACGGTTACAGTGATCCAAGGATCAGGATCCTCTCATAACAATCAATGGTCCAGATGAAAAGCACATGCTTCGTCAGTTGGCAAATGTACAGCTGGCACAGAATATTCCAGCATCTTTAACTTGATTCGGTCTCCAGCTGGCGAACAGCATATTTGACAATATCCTCCTTATTTCTGGTTCATGTTGCCTCCATGTGCAACTTTGTAATTATCAGCTTCAGCAGCAGCTCTAACAGCATCATGATTTCAATGCTCAGCTTCAGCAGCATCATCATGACTTCCTGCAAGTAAACAGACAAACATTAAGTTCATCATCATGTGGATAAACAACAGGAAGTAAAATGTTTTATTAAACAAGCCCCCAAAAATGTGCAGCTACAGGCAATCAGGCTCCAAATCAGTGGAAAATTATGCACTAAATGCATAAACATCTTCAAAACACCCGGGTCAACCATCGTTGACTGGGAAATTAGCAATCGGGTCTTCAAATTTCCATCGCTTCATGTTCTCGCCCATTTTCTTGTATATCGGGTTCAAAATATGATCATGATGATCTCAAAATATACAAGGAAATAACCGCCCTTTAACCATCCTTCGAATCCGGCTTTGCATGCTCTGTTTGTATGTTTCGGGTCATCATCATCATATTCGCATCGGTGTGACCACATATGATCAGGGTGACAATATTAGACTTGGCCGATGGCAACAGTTATACCGACACCAAAAATCATGATGATGCCCAACTCTATGTCTTCTATCTAGCCGCAGGATATCATGAAATATGATGCTCCTCCCCTCCGAATGCTCTGATGAAAAGCACATCAGGATGTTTCATTTCTGCATATTGGGGAAAGAAAGACATCATCATCATCATCATGTCGAAGGAGAATAGGAGGATTTGGAATATGATCCTGCTGCTGAGGAAAGGAATATCATGGTGACGTCATCGTCATATTCGGGCTTCATTAAAATGCAAAAGATGACGTCACCGTCATGTTTCGTTAGGATCAGGAGATAAATGTAATATCGGGTCACCTAAGGAAGATGATCGGGATGATGAATGCAGTATGACCCCTTTTTGCGGCCAAGGTAACCCTCTCGAAAGATCAGGATGATGATGATGATCATCATCATATCTGCACTAGGTGATTAAAAAAAATGATCCTGCTGAACATCCAGATGACGTCATCAGGATATCCGGGGCCTTTGTTAATCTTAGAACATGACGTCATCGTCATATTCGCGACCCGGATCATGCCTTGGAAAATATCCTGCCGAAGGAGAAATGTGATGGTGACGTCATCCTGATATTTGTTTCTTCATTTATCAGGTCGGGATGACGTCATCAGGATATTTACAAAAGGTTATACTTCTCGGCAGGAGGATATTACGAAATGTCGGGTAGACAAACAAGATCATGATGATCTTGACATCATGACTTAGGAATGGAATATCACCCTCCCCCTTTGAAAGATAAGGTGATCGTCATGATCACGCAAAAGGAGATCAGGAGGATATTACGAAATGTGATCCTGCCTTGAAAGATCAGGATGATGATGATCACTAGGACTTTGACGTGCGCGTGCAAATTATGCAAATGGTGTATTTTCTAAGTAGGGTGATATTATAATATCAGCATGATATTATAATATCGGGTGATGTTTAAATATCATGATGCTCGCGATGTGCCCAAGGTCATTTGACGGGTAAAACACACTATCACTTAAGATTGACGTCCGGATATTGGGACTGCATGATTTTTATCGGGTGATAGACCAAGATCATGATGATGACCTTTCGCAATACAAAAGACCGCTCGACGGGAAAAGCTTACTATGACTTAAAGTTGACGTCCGGATATTTCGACCTCAGGATATTATCGGGAGGCGTTTCAAATATGATGATGATGATCTTCATACAGCAATTATCAGGTTTGACCAAAACTTTGACTGTGCATAACTCCCTCATATGGACGAATTTTTGAGTGATGTAAAAGGCAAACCTGCATGGAATTTCAAGCTCTTTCTAACTATGAGGTCATAGAAACAAAATATGAACTTTGACAAACTAACCTCATGATGATGACCAACCTCATCCTGCCCTTCATGATGATGATGCACCTGACTTATTTTTACCAAACCGCCAGAAAGCAGACAACACCAGCCAAGCCAAAAGTTGGGTCCCTGTTTTGATAAGTTAAAATGGGGCGTGTTGTGTAACCACACAACAATAATACCTTCATAAAATTATGAAAATCATGTGTTTTAAATCCTGTGATATGTCCAACAACTATAAAAGCTTTAGCCAATGACAACCCATAGCCAGTAGGTGTCCTTATTGAATGGATGACATTTTTTAGCTGGTCTAACTCTTTCTTTTTTCAAAATCCTTAGAGCTTCTACATATGTTTTATTTTCCCTATTTGGCCACAAATGCTTTCTATCAATTTTGGTATGCGAAAGAGCAATATCTCTTCTTAAAGACAATGTGTCCTTCTCATTGCCTAATATATGTCGAAATATAGAATCTGGGACATTTTTGAAGATGTGCATAGGATCTAATAGGTGAGATATTAATAGATCCTTCCAGTAAGGGAGCTCATAAAATATGGATTTCCTTTTCATTCCTTTTGGCATATTAACTACAACTTGTTCTGGTTCTTCAATTGAATCACCCCAATCAAAAAAAATTCTCCCAGGCTTTCAATTCAACATCTTGATACTTCTTAAGCCAATTACCTAGACCCATAATCATGGGAGGGCCTCTATTTTCAACTTTTCCATCAAATTGATTCTTCAGGCGATTTCTAAACTTATGATCTAGTGGTAGAAAAATCTTGTTGTTTGAGTAAATAAATTTATGTAGATATTTAGAATATCGCCCTTGAAATTATTCTACACATCTTGGACATGCAAATATCCCCTTTGTTTGAAGCCCTACAATTCAATAAGTAATGTTAATAACATCAAAAAAATAGTATAAAGCTAAGCATGAAAGTTGGGATGGAAATAAATTATGAGTGTAAATATGTAAATATTTTATCTTACCAGAACAAACACCAAGTCCTTGGAAATCATGAATAGTCCAACATAGCACACCATACAACATGAAGGACCTATTTGATGGGGGACATGATATGTCATGCATTCTTATGCCTTTCCATAGCAGTTGCATTTCATCAATAAAAGGTGCAAGATAAACATCCATGTTTTTAACTTGATGTTTTCCTGGAACAATGAGAGTCAGCATAAGGTGCTCCTTTATAACACTCATCCATGGGGGAATATTGTATACTATCAATCCGACTGGCCAAACACTATAATTTGAGCTTAGGAAAGAGAATGGGCACACTCCATCAATTGCAAGACCAAACATGATACTACGGGGTTCATCTTTGAAATTTCTTGGCCATTTTTCCTCTATGTGTTTCATTGCTTTGGAGTCGGCCAAAATTTGTATGAATCCATCTTTACTCCTAATCTTTGCATGCCAGTCCATCAATTGTGCAAGTGACTTGCAACAAAATATTCATTAAAGTCTAGGTATAATTGGCATGTGACGTAAAACCTTCTTTGGAACTATAGGACCTTGTACATCTTTACGATATCTCTCCTCTTTACATATAGGGCATTCTACCTTGTTTTCATATTCATCTCTGTATAAAATGCAATCCTTTTTACATGAATGAATTTTCTTATATTCAATCCCTAACTCAACCAACAACAAACGCACCTCTCTGCAAGTTGATGGCAACACATTCTCTTCAGGGAATATTTTAATTTTTAGTGCCCTATAAGATTGCCAGAGATTAAATCAATTAAATGTTTGACTTATGATGAACATGTTTGATATGTCAATCTATACTAGGACTATTTATATACAATATATGGTTTTAAATTCCTCTTAAAGAAATATAAACGAAGTTGATGAATGTTTACGAATTATGTACACCAATTGACAATGCAAAGTAAGAAATGGATTTCAACTCACTTTAGTAGGGTAGTGAATCCTTTGTCTGACCAACCAAATAGTGACTTGATTTCTAATAATATTAATGTGTGTGCCAGTTTTGAAGTTCTACTTGCACCTGATTTAAACACAGGTGTCTTCGTTGCTTGCTTGATGGAGTCTTTCAGGTTGTTATCATCAACATTACGCTGGTGGTAATTACCCCTACTATCATCATTACTGTAAACCATATGATCATTATTGTCATCATTGTTTCCATCCCCAAAGAAACATGTAAGCATTTCATTCAATCCTTCTTCATGCATTGTATTTTCACTATCATGATCATCATCATTAAGGCTAGCTGGTATGTCATCAGTGTATACGGATCTCATCAGCAGTTCAAATTTCTCAGCTACTGGTATTCTCTTCAATGTTGCTCTTTTCTGCCTGGTATGGTTTAAAGGATGGTTTGGATCATCCCATCCAAACCTTAATAACTCAGTTGGATCTTGGGTATTAGTATGTGTTTCATCAACATCTTCTACCTATCAAAAAATGCAAGCATTATTTAATGTTTGGCAACAATTGCATTAAATTCAAAATGTATCAATTTCAAAGAAATATAATCAAATATGGCTTAAAAAATAAAAATAAAAATTGTATGAACATATATACATCAATTGAATAATTGAACATTATTTTATAGACTACCTTTTTTATATAATAATGTAAAGAAAACACAATTTTGAGAATATAGTTTATAAAACATCAGTCCACACTCATTTATTATTCTTTGGTTTTCTGCCCTTAAGAACATCCTTAGGGAGGCCTTGTTCTTCCCTTTTCTTTCACACAGGAGTGCATTTTAAGAAGGGGTAATCAATCAATTACTCATCCCCAATGATAAGGTACATAATAGCCTCAACCATTATCAATCTATCAACCTCTCTTTCCATATCTCCATCTTTATCATTTATAACCTCAACAAATTAACAATTTGGTCTTACAATAGGGTCCCTTCCCTTACTACCATTTATAAAATCCTACAATATTTTTGTGTGTGTATGCACGTCCATCTATATACATAAGATGACATCTATTCATTTCTTTTCCACTTTACAATTGGAGACGATGTGTATACATTTAGACCATACACTGACATGGTAGGCTTATATTCTGCTAGCCTTCTCCATTCACCACTGTAATATGATGGACCATAATATGGTATTAATCTCCTAGTGCTTTGTTCTAAATTGTTTCTATGTTTAGATCCCACATGTACATTTTGGATGATAAAGAGGCCTAGATTCGCTCCATGAATATTGGAGGGTCGTATCATGTACTTGTATCCCCAAAATTGAAACACCTCATACACTCTAGGTAGTTGTTAATCACTAAGCCAAGCGTAATATAGTCGACAATCAAATGTCTCTTTGTAAATTGATCTCAAACTCAGGGGCAAGTCATCATCTCCATCACATTCATTCTCATAGGGTATGTAGTCCACCTTCCCCTTTTCTTTAAGCAAATTATGCATCTTTAAACCGGTTCTTGTTCTATTACTTATTTTCATCAATTCTTCATCTTCAGAGATGGTATATTGGCACATATTTTTGTTAAATGTATCATTTGATGAATGATCATTGCCTCCAGGCTAGAATTCGGTGATCCAGGAAACTTTGAACCAAGAACTTTATCCTGCAAGCATCCATTAAGAAAAAAATTAGTTTTTTAAATAATATAAAACAATGTTTAAACGAAGTATACATGTTATTTATATCAAATTAGAAAATTCCTTATCACAATTCCTATTGGATTTGAATTGATTGTAGGAGGCATACTACCGACTGGAAGCTCATCATATATGTAATGTCTTTGTACAATCTCTCATTTGAATTGTTTCTTTCCACAACATACAAAACATCCACAAATAACAATTTTCTCAAAGTATTCATCCTATGTACTATAGTCCTAACCAACCTCTTGTTCAGTGCAATCATTTGTTGTGTTTGTAGTATCCATTGTCATATCCTCTTCCACCCACTGTCGTCTACGTGATTTAACAGTTTTAGATCCACATCCACATACATATCTTTTTATTTTGCTAGTTGAACGCTTAGGCTCTGCATTTGCTCCAATCTCCATCTAAAATAATCAAAAACATGCATTAATTTATGTCAAGATTGGATAATACATTATAAATTTTAATAATACTATGAAAAAAGATGAACGTATCACAAAATGCGATCAGATCATTTTTTCCTAAGTTAAGTCAAAATTTGAGTACCTGATGTCTCGCTTCATCTATTGTGTCCTCATTTGATATGACAGGATTTGTTGCCATGGCCTTGTCTGGCCCCTATAATACACAACATAGTAAATAATGTTTAGTACACCAATTATATTATTTCAATGAATATGCTATCCAACACAAAACCTCACTTTAGTCATATATGTGACATATTCATATCATGTTTTGGCCATCCTAATTTTCAAATTTTTCCCTTGATCATAGAATCACATTTAATCACCATTCTTGTGCATTTTCAACCAACAAGTTTGACCTCAGAGGCCTCATGGACAAAAAAATGACTTTATCTCCTCTATGTTGTAGCATTTGTGAATTCATAAACACCTTCCTCCTTTGGTTGAGGTTGCTTTCTCTTCTTACCTCTATTGTATCTGTAGATTCCATTGTCATATCTATTTCCACCCACTTTCCTCTCTACGATTTAGTAGTTCTACGCCGTCCACATCCTCTCTCCACGGCCTCCTCTGGATACTGTAATACACAACAATTGCAATAGTCACATAACAACTGTGCACCAAGAGGTTAAAAGGAACCAATCAAGATAACCACACATGAACAACAAATGTGTCGTGATAGATTATATAAATTTCCTATATGTTTGCATTTATCCTCTAACCTTTCTACATCAGCCCTTAATTGTGCAGACCTCCTAGCTTTTGGCCCTGAGCCAGACAATTGATCAATTAGGTCTTGGTTTAATTTTTGATCCTTTTCTTTCAATTCTCACCCTGTTTCAGTTTTCTATTTCTTATTTTTGGACTAACTAGTTTCACCCTGTTGCTTTTGATTTTTTGTTTTTGTAGGACCTTCCATCTTATTTCTCTACAAAACTGAATTATAATCTAGCAATTGAAGGGATATCTCGGATGCTTACTTGTATACTATGGGCGCATTGAACTCCTTGACCTCCACTTCAATCTCCCATTTTTTCTCCGCTGCAATTTATGAAAATTGCTTTTAGTTCTATTAGGTCTCAAAAATGCAGGTCGTTAACCCTAAGAGGTTGCCAGGCTCTCTTGACGTTTTTGCCTAACTGACACGAGGTAGATATGGCTAAACCCCCTTCACTTTAGGCTCTGCTAGACCTAGGTGGGTATACCTTAATGATTAGTTAGACTTAATTTGGCCTTCACAGTGGGCAAATAGGTGTGAAGTAGATTCAGAGCTTGCCTACTAATTCCTAAAAATGTTTGAAGTACCAAGATTGTAAATTGGATTTGGATAAAATGTTCTAAAATTGATCAATACCTATTCTATTAGGTGAATTGAGTCAATGGATGAATGATGATTATGGAAGCAAATGTGCAAGATAGGTGGATCTTTTTTCAATAGTTGTTATATGCAAATGATTTGTTCCTTGCATTCCCATTGGCAAATACAGTGAACTGATTTGAATCCTTGTATAACCAATTTATAGGTATAGTGAATTGATTTGAGTTTTTGCATTCACAATTAAAAAATCATAGCGAGATGGTTTGAATCCTTGAGTACTCAATTACAAAACATGGTGAAACGATGCAAGTTTTTGCATACCCACTTAGCTATTATAGTGAAATGTATATGAATATTTGAAGATCCATTCACCATACATGGTGACTGTTTAGACATAGGACTTTGAAGTCCATGCACTAAATAGAGGAAAATACTACATTAGTTTTCAATGCCTGATGACATGTTTAAAGACATCTCTTCCTTTAACAACATTTGAAAAGGGAAGAAGTAGGTGACCTAATTTGTGAAGGAATGGTAATCACTTTCACTAGTAAGCTCATTATTCTTGCATTGGCAGAATTTGATAGATTTATCCTCATTTATAAAATTGTAAGCAAAAGGTTTTCATTATAGTATGAGCAAATTACAAGCATCCACATCATCCACTCCTAGGTCTAAAATTTTCCAATAGTTGTTATATGTAAATGATTTGTATCCTTGCATTCCCATTGGCAAATACAATGAACTGATTTGAATCCTCATATAACCAATTTGCAGGTACAGTGAATTGATTTGATTTTTTACATTCACAATTAAAAAATCACAATGAGATGGTTTAAATCCTTGAGTACTCAATTACCAAACATGGTGAAACGATTCAGGTTTTTGCATACCCACTTAGCTATTATAGTGAAATGTATATGAATATTTGAAGATCCATTCACCATACATGGTGACTATTTAGACATAGGACTTTGAAGTCCATGCATTGAACAGAGGAAAATACTACATCAGTTTTCAATGCCTGATGACATGTTTAAAGACATCTCTTCCTTTAACAACATTTGAAAAGGGAAGAAGTAGGTGACCTAATTTGTGAAAGAATGGTGATCACTTTCACTGGTAAGATCATTATTCTTGCATTGGCAGAATTTGATAGATTTCTTCTCATTTGTAAAATTGTAAGCAAAAGGTTTTCATTATAGTATGAGCAAATTACAAGCATCCACATCATCCAAATTACAATCATCATCATCATCATCATCATCAAATCATTTGTATCTTTTTTCAATCACTTTGGAGACAGTACTACAACATATAAACATGAAAATTAATACAACAATTGAACACTGAAAAAAGGTTACCATTTAAGTACAGTCTTCTCCATAATACTGCTTCATAATATATATATTAATTACAAATTTTTTGGAACATGAAAGTGGATGAATGGGATGGGTGCAATCTATCTTCTTACTAAGTCCCATAAAATGCTTTAGAAAGAACTACTACTCTCCTTTTTTTCTCTCGGGTCTTGGTCTCTCTTATATGCGAGAGGCAACAAGCTACAGACCCGCTACAAAAAGACACGACTTTTGATAACTAATTATAACTAAAAAGGAAAACATTTCATTAAATGGATGCATCGATCCGTTAATCTCCAAATAGAGGCCCGTTACCATCTAAGGCCTGTTCAAAGCTTCTATTTTTTGATATGATGCCCATCATACTGTTGGTTGATCTCCTCCATCCGATGACTATCATGTCGTATCTGGCACGTTCATGGTTCGATTGATAAACAGATTTATTGTAGAGAGATGATGGATGTAGTCCTGTTTTGCATAGGTATTCACATTGATAATCACTTCCTTCATATCATACTCCATCACATCATTTTTTCCAACTGCTTATGAGTATTTTTCAAGACCATCTCTTCATCATTGATCTCCTGTAATGCATTAGTTAGAACCATGGCCAATTCTTCCTTCCAATCATCACATTTTCAAAGATTCCCAGAATTATCATGAAGTGGTGGAGCAAGATTAAAATAATCAAGCTCTTCTTTGAGCTTGTCATGATATTCATCGTGTGACTCTATCAAATCATTATATACCTATAATGTTTGTCCCACGAAGATCCCTTTGCCCAAAAGGTCTTCTTCCTTTTCATTCATCCTCCCCTGTAGTCTTTTATTTTCTGCCATTGTTGAGAGTGTCAGCTTAAACAATTTCCAATAGGTATCAGTATAGTTCATCATTTTATTTAATCTTTCCCTAATTAATTCAGATGCCATATCGTATTTGATAGTTTTTACTTCCTTCTCCAGCTCTTTACATTTCCCTTGGGATTTCAGATGGCAATTTTTCCAATAAGATGCATTAGTAAGTGCATCCAACACTTTCTTATCTTTCTCAAGGTCTAGAGGATAGAATTGTGATATAGAAGAGGAAGAGGATCTTTCCTTTTTGATATAACAGCTCCTTCTTTAGTCGATCATTTTCTTTAAGTAATTTTTCAACTTGTGCCTTATTGAACTTTGCCACATTAATGTTGAGCTCTACTGTTTCCATGGGGTCAGTATCCCCTACCCTTTTGACTAAGAGATGACCGAACATTTGATTTGAGTTATTAGCAATTGCCGGTCTCTTATCCTATGGGTAAAGTGACCAAATGAGTAGATTGGCTTCATCTGCATTATACCCTGATCCTGATCCTAAGTATATCTTATCACTGGGTTCTTCAGTCAAATTCATTGTTTTGTCTTCTCTCTTCCTGAAGCTATCAAACACAATTGCTGAACTCATATCCCACCCTGACAAGAGCAATACTTTGGCTTCTTGAAGCAACTCCCTTCCTCTTTTGGGAGTGATGGACTCCATATCTTTATCAACTTCCCTTTTTATTTCATCCAAAGCAGTAACCTCATGTTTAGAAGTGACATCTTGCATTTTTTCTCGCACCTTTTTCCCTTTGTACTCATAGACAAATGTCTTAAATTCAGGAGTTCTAATAAAATTATCATCAGAAATACATTTTTGTGTAACCAAGATTCTAATGTCATCAGATAATTCATCTGATGTCTCAAAATTTACATCATTCAATTCAGGAGGATGCTCATATTGTGCTATTTTAGTAGCATTTATTGGCTTCATTTGTTCACTTTCTTCATCACTTTCCCCTTCTTCACTTATGTCAATATCTACAGAAAAACATACTTCAAGGGTAGGTTGTGAGGCTTTGTAGCCCAGATGCTCTATGTCTTCATTTTATGTTCCTAAATAGATTGTATAAGTTGTATCAAAAACAACTAGGGGCACATCTTTTATGATTTCATCTGCATTTGCAATCAATTGTTTAATCCTTGCCAGTGGATCCTGTATTTCACAAAACATTTTTGAATAAGATTGGACATGTTTTCTTTTCCATTCATTAGCAAGTATTAGTTTTTTTGAATGTACCAATTTAGTATTAATTTCTTCATACTCTTCATTCATGACCACTGTGAAATCTCCAAAACATAGATTGTTGGGCATGATTGACTGTTTGTTATGCTTCTTGAGGTGTATGGTATTATATTTTGCTAATTGCCTCACAATCTCTAGATAGGCAATCCGATCAGGAACTATTCATGGTAGCAAATGTGGGGTGCCCTCAAATCCATAAAGTCTAATCACTATGCAGTCAAGGAAAGCATACCAATCTCCCTAGTTATGGTCCACTTTACTTTTAGGGTCATTTTCTTTGGGTCTTAGAAATCTTTGCATCCTTGGGTATAGGTTATAATCCTGGGGATATCCCAGTAACTCTATTAAAGGTTTTACAAAAAACTCTTCAAAGTAGAGGTAGTGAGATCTACCAAATTGGCTATCCCATAATGAAGTCCACATCTGTATAGGTTTAGGATCCCCATTATCAAAAGAATCCCTTATCCTCAGTTCACTGCTCCAAAATCCTCTATCATGTCTCTCATACAAAAGCAAATGCATTAATAAAGAATAGTGTTTGAAGTTGATCCTATCACTATTATTTTTAATTTTTTCAAGCCCTTGATTTAAAGCATTAGCCACAAAGCTAGCATAGTCAAAAGGCCTGGCCCACTTAGTTTGTACATCTGCGGCTAAAACCATTGGTGCAATTAACATTAGAGGTGGGACATCTACTCCCAAGACTTTGCCAGCTGCATAATAGGTGTATCAAAAATAATCTTCAAACAGATCTTCATGAAATAGAGGATTCTCATTACTAGAGAATTTCCTTAATTGTCCTTCTTCGTCCTTAGGCCTATGCAAGGCCAACTTCCACCTTTTATAGCTAGTATCCATATCACAATACTCTAGCAATAGATCTTTGATTGTGAATGGTAAATCAAAACCACACTCTAATTGAAATACATTGGAAATGAGATCTTTTGAAATAACTAGTAAATTATCACCACTGTGTGTTTGAATAGTTCTCATTTTCAGATCATATTTACTGGCAAGGGCTTTCATTAATTCCACATTGACAAACACCTCTGGCACAACTAATCTCCCTAGGTTCAACCTCCATGGGTTACAAACTGGTAAAAACCTATATTATTTTCTATAGTGGTATAAGAAAAGTTTGTACCCTCGTAGTGGAGTCCATACATCTCCCAAGTCGTTGTTATTGTCTAACAATCGATCATGTGAGGTGTTCATTTGTACACTTGTTTTTGGTCTTGGTCCTGACCCAGGACACTAATCTATCAAGTCTTGGTTTAATGGTCTCTTTTCAATTTTCAGTTTCTTATTTTTAGGTTTTTCTGTGCTATCTCCCATTGCTTGATCTATCAAGTCTTGGATTAATGGTCTCTTTTTAGTTTTCAGTTTCTTATTTTTAGGTTTTTCTGCACTATCTCCCATTGCTGGAATTCAAACCTTTAAGAGATAGAATTTCTCAGCTGGGATTGGTGTACTTACTCAAATCTCGCTTTCCCACTAGTTTTTCTTTTCTTTACTATGTGAGAGATTCAGTCCCCTTCTCCTTCAGCCCCTTTTGCAATTTGTTCAAGTTTTACAGGAGCTATGTGATCAAACTATGGTGCAACTCTTTTTTATTCCTGGTTCATAAATGCACCTTTCATTTCTATCATGTCATTTATTTTGAATATTTGAACGATGCCTTGGGATTTCATAATAATTATTATCACTGCATCATTGAGACTGTTATTTATGTTTCACCGATGTCAGCTTCCTTCATCGATGAACTCTTTGTGTCGGTGTATTGGTGGGACGCCAGGTAACATTACCCCGATGTACCTTAGCTTAGGCGATATTACACATTTGGGTATCTTATGGTCATATCAAGTTATCAGGGGAACAAAAACATTTGTTCCGCCAATGTTTATGAGTCACAATGATGTGCTAGCTTTTGTTGATTTTATCGGTCTATCGATGGGGGACTCTCAAGAGTTAGACCGATAGGATATTGTTAGCCCGATATGGCTACGAGTTATGTTTATAGGACTATTGGTGGTAGTATGATGGGAACTCCAACGATGAGGGCATGTTCAGTTGATTATGTCTAAATTTGGACAACCCACAGTTATATCGGGTCATCGGGGGAATATGAATATCTATCCTATCGATGACTATGTGTTGCAATGATGAGCTCACTGTAGTTGGCTATATTGGTCTATCAGGGGAAGGACTTCAAAGGTTGGCTCGATAGGGTATTTTTAGATAGATAGGATTGTAATTTTTTTTTCATAGGGCTGTCGGTGGAGCTATAAATAGGGTTCCAACGATGAAGTGTTGCTAGGCCGATACACTTAGGAAAAGCTATTATAAGGATTTGTTCATAAATGTAATTGTTCTGATAGGATTTTGTCACACATGTTTTAGCAATAGGCGTTAATATGGATCTTGTCACACAAATTTTCATAAATTGTTTTAATCACAAAATTATAATGTGGACAATTTCCATGGTATACAAAGGATAAGTGTGAAGAGGTTGGTGAGAGATGTAAAAAATTTTCTGGTTCTAACAAGTTCAATCCCTTTTCAATCAAAATTGTTCATATAGTGTTCATTTGCATGGGAATTAATGTCCATCACTGGAAATGAATGCAACAGATTTTTTAATTTTTGAAATGTCAAATTGCATCAGTGGGACTCTCTTAGTTTCAGACCGATCTGTGTGCTTCATTTGGTGTCATCTTTGTTTATATATTCATAACTGATTGCCAAGACTCACTGAATGTCTTTTGAGTGGAATGGGAATTTGAGATGGGAGTAGATGGTTGGGATTTTTTAGAGGTAGATGCCTCATTTAACTTGATTTCTTGTTGCTTAGGTACCCATACCATTTTAGTTTTGGACTTTGCTTGTGGAGGTATGGGTTTGGATAACTCTTTGGATTGATTTTTCTTTGACTCTTTGTTTTTGTCCTGAGGCATGAGGATCCTTAGGATGTTTGGCTTTATTAGTAGAGGCATCTAATTTTGCATTTGTAGTTCCCTTGGGGATGGTGGAATGAGTGGAAGCTTTAAGTTTATCTTTAAGATTAGGGTTGAAGGTTCAGGGTTGAGGGATTAGGGTTTAAGGTATAGTGTTGAGGGTTTAGGGTTTAGGGTTTAGGGATTAGGGTTTAGAGTTGAGGGATTATGATTTAAGGCATAGTGTTTAGGGTTGAGGGTTTAGGGATAGGGTTTATGATTTAAGGTTCAAGTGTTGAGGGTTGATGCTTTAGGCATAGGTTTAAGGTTTAGCGGTAATGGATTAGGGTTTAGGGTTGAGGGATTAGGGTCTAGTGTTGAGGGATTAGGGTTTGAGGTATAGTGTTTGGGGTTGAGGGTTTAGGGTTTAAGGTTTAAGGGTTGAGGCTTTAGGCTTTAGGGATAGCATTTAGGGTTGAGGCATTAGGGTTTAAGATATAGCGTTTAGGGTTGAGGGTTGAAGGATGCATTGCGCTGCACTGAAAGGTTATAGTCCCATTAGAGAATGATGTCCTCACATGGATCATGTCAAGTGCCCTCATTGATGTTGGTAAGGGATACATGGAAGGTAAATGGATTAGGCAGATAGTGGATTATGACATGGATTCTAGAGGGAAGAAAAGTAGATTATGATGTGGATTATGTAGGGAAAATAGTGGATTATGATGTGGATTATGTCAGACTTATGCCAAAGCATGGACCATAGGGATGGTATGTGGAGGGTATGTAGGATAGTGGATGAATGATGGTAGATTTATTGCGGAATGGAAGGAAACCATGACCAATGGTTGCACACATCATGATAAACATTGAAGCTTGTGATGTGGAGGTGGTGTAGGGTACAATAGAGATGTTTTCTTAGGAGATGGATGATGAAGGGCTTTAGGAACCCACATAGACTTAGGCATTTTATTACTTTTGTTTTTCTTGTGGGATGGAATGTTTTGACAGTTTTGAGCGAAATGGGAATTTGAGATGGGAGTAGATGGTTGGGATTTTTTAGAGGTAGATGCCTCATTTAACTTGATTTCTTGTTGCTTAGGTACCCATACCATTTTGGTTTTGGACTTTGCTTGTGGAGGTATGGGCTTGGATAACTTTTTGGATTGATTTTTCTTTGACTCTTTGTTCTTATGTCCCGAGGCATGAGGACCCTTAGGATGTTTGGATTTATCACTAGAGGCATCTAATTTTGCATTTCTGGATCCCTTTGGGATGGTGGAATGAGTGGAAGCTTAAAGTTTAGCTTTAAGATAGGGTTGAGGGATTAGGGTTTAAGGTATAGTGTTGAGGGTTGAGGGTTTAGGGTTTAGGGTTGAGGGTTTAGGGTTTAGGGTTTAGGGATTAGGGTTTAGAGTTGAGGGATTAGGTTTTAAGGCATAGTGTTTAAGGTTGAGGGTTTAGGGATAGGGTTTAGGATTTAAGGTTCAAGTGTTGACGGTTAAGGCTTTAGGGATAGGGTTTAAGGTTTAGCAATAAGGGATTAGGGTTTAGGGTTGAGGGATTAGGGTTTAGTGTTGAGGGATTAGGGTTTAAGGTATAGTGTTTAGGGTTGAGGGTTTAGGGATAGGTTTTAGGGATAGGGTTTAGGGTTTAAGGGTTAAGGGTTGAGGCTTCAAGCTTTAGGGATAGTGTTTAGGGTTGAGGGATTAGGGTTTAGGGTGGAGGGATTAGGGTTTAAGGTATAGTGTTTCAGGTTGAGGGTTGAAGGATACATTGCTCTACACTGAAAGGTTATAGTCCCATTACATAATGATGTCCTCGTATGGACCATGTCGAGTGCCCTTATCAATGTTGGTAAGGGATACATGGAAGGCAAATGGATTAGGCAGATAGTGGATTATGACGTGGATTCTAGAGGGGAGAAAAGAGGATTATGATGTGGATTATGTTAGACTTATGCCAAAGCATGGACCATAGGGATGGTATGTGGAGGGTCTGTAGGATAGTGGATGAATGATGGTAGATTTATTACGGAATAGAAGGGAACCATGACCAATGGTTGCACACATCACGATAAACTTTAAAGCTTGTGATGTGGAGGTGGTGTAGGGTGCAATGGAGATGTTTGCTTAGGAGATGGAAGATGAAGGGCTTTAGGAACTCACATAGACTTAGGCATTTTATTACTTTTGTTTTACTTGTGGGATGGAATGTTTTAACACTTTTGAGTGGAATGGGAATTTGAGATGGGAGTAGATGGTTGGGATTTTTTAGAGGTAGATGCCTCATATAACTTGATTTCTTGTTGCTTAGGTACCCATACCATTTTGGTTTTGGACTTTGCTTGTGGAGGTATGGGCTTGGATAACTTTTGGATTGATTTTTCATTGACTCTTTATTTTTATGTCCTAAGGCATGAGGACTCTTAGGATGTTTGGCTTTATCAGTAGAGGCATCTAATTTTGCATTTGTGGATCCCTTGGGGATGGTGGAATGACTGGAAACTTTAAGTTTAGCTTTAAGATTAGGGTTGAGGGCTGAGGGTTGAGGGATTAGGGTTTAAGGTATAATGTTAAGGGTTTAGGGATTAGGGTTTAGAGTTGAGGGATTAAGATTTAAGGCATAGTGTTTAGGGTTGAGGGTTTAGGGATAGGGTTTATGATTTAAGGTTCAAGTGTTGAGGTTTGATGCTTTAGAAATAGGGTTTAAGGTTTAGCGATAATGGATTAGAGTTTAGGGTGGAGGGATTAGGGTTTAGTGTTGAGGGATTAGGGTTTGAGGTATATTGTTTAGGGTTGAGGGTTTAGGGTTTAAGGTTTAAGGGTTGAGGCTTTAGGCTTTAGGGATAGCATTTAGGGTTGAGGGATTAGGGTTCAGGGTGGAGAGATTAGGGTTTAAGGTATAGTGTTTAGGGTTGAGGGTTGAAGGATGCGTTGCGCTGCACTGAAAGGTTATAGTCCCATTAGAGTATGATGTCCTCGCATGGACCATGTCAAGTGCCCTCATCGATGTTGGTAAGGGATACATGGAAGGAAAATGGATTAGGTAGATAGTGGATTATGACGTGGATTCTAGAGGGGAGAAAAGTGGATTATGATGTGGATTATGTAGGGAAAATAGTGGATTATGATGTGGATTATGTCAGGCTTATGCCAAAGCATGGACCATAGGGATGGTATGTGGAGGGTATGTAGGATAGCGGATGAATGATGGTAGATTTATTGCGGAATGGAAGGGAACCATGACTAATGGTTGCACACATCATGATAAACATTGAAGCTTGTGATGTGGAGGTGGTGTAGGCTGCAATGGAGATGTTTGCTTAGGAGATGGATGATGAAGGGCTTTAGGAACCCACATAGACTTAGGCATTTTATTACTTTTGTTTTCCTTGTGGGATGGAATGTTTTGACAATTTTGAGAGGAATGGGAATTTGAGATGGGAGTAGATGGTTGGGATTTTTTAGAACTAGATGCCTCATTTAACTTGATTTCTTGTTTCTTAGGTTCCCATACCATTTTGGTTTTGGACTTTGCTTGTGGAGGTATGGGCTTGGATAACTTTTTGGATTGGTTTTTCTTTGACTCTTTGTTTTTATGTCCTGAGGCATGAGGACCTTTAGGATATTTGGCTTTATCAGTAGAGGCATCTAATTTTGCATTTCTGGATCCCTTGGGGATGGTGGAATGACTAGAAGCTTTAAGTTTAGCTTTAAGATTAGGATTAAGGGTTGAGGGTTGAGGGATTAGGGTTTAAGGTATAGTGTTGAGGGTTTAGGAACTAGGGTTTAGAGTTGAGGGATTAGGATTTAAGGCATAGTGTTTAGGGTTGAGGGTTTAGAGATAGGGTTTATGATTTAAGGTTCAAGTGTTGGGGGTTGATGCTTTAGGGATAGGGTTTAAGGTTTAGCGATAATGGATTAGGGTTTAGGGTTGAGCGATTAGGGTTTAGTGTTGAGGGATTAGGGTTTGAGGTATAGTGTTTGGGGTTGAGGGTTTAGGGTTTAAGGTTTAAGGGTTCAGGCTTTAGGCTTTAGGGATAGCATTTAGGGTTGAGGGATTAGGGTTTAGAGTGGAGGGATTAGGGTTTAAGGTATAGTGTTTAGGGTTGAGGGTTGAAGGATGAGTTATGTTGCACTGAAAGGTTATAGTCCCATTAGAGAATGATATCCTCGCATGGACCATGTCGAGTGCCCTCATCGATGTTGGTAAGGGATACATGGAAGGCAAATGGATTAGGTAGATAGTGGATTATGACGTGGATTCTAGAGGGGAGAAAAGTGGATTATGATGTGGATTATGTAGGGAAAATAGTGGATTATGATGTGGATTATGTCAGACTTATGCCAAAGCATGGACCAGAGGGATGGTATGTGAAGGGTATGTAGGATAGTCGATGAATGATGTTAGATTTATTGCGGAATGGAAGGGAACCATGACCAATGGTTGCACACATCATGATAAACATTGAAGCTTGTGATGTGGAGGTGGTGTAGGGTGCAATGGAGATGTTTGCTTAGGAGATGGATGATGAAGGGCTTTAGGAACCCACATAGACTTAGGCATTTTATTACTTTTGTTTTGCTTGTGGGATGGAATGTTTTGATAGTTTTGAGCGGAATGGGAATTTGAGATGGGAGTAGATGGTTGGGATTTTTTAGAGGTAGATGCCTCATTTAACTTGATTTCTTGTTGCTTAGGTACCCATACCATTTTGGTTTTGGACTTTGCTTGTGGAGGTATCAGCTTGGATAACTTTCTGGATTGTTTTTTCCTTGACTCTTTGTTTTTATGTCTTGAGGCATGAGGACCCTTAGGATGTTTGGCACTATCAGTAGAGGCATCTAATTTTGCATTTCTGGATCCCTTGGGGATGCTAGAATGAGTGGAAACTTTAAGTTTAGCTTTAAGACAGGGTTGAGGGTTGAGGGTTGAGGGGTTAGGGTTTAAGGTATAGTGTTAAGGGTTGAGGGTTTAGGGTTGATGGTTTAGGGTTTAAGGTTTAGAGATTAGGGTTTAGAGTTGAGGAATTAGGGTTTAAGGTATAGTGTTTAGGGTTGAGGGTTTAGGGATAGGGTTTAGGGTTTACAGTTTAAGGGTTGATGGATTAGGGTTTAGGGTGGAGGGATTAGGGTTTAAGGTATAGTGTTTATGGTTGAGGTTTGAAGGATACGTTGTGCTACACTGAAAGGTTATAGTCCCATTAGATAATGATGTCCTCGCATGGACCATGTCGAGTGCCCTCATCGATGTTGGTAAGGGATACATGGAAGGTGAATGGATTAGGTAGATAGTGGATTATGACGTGGATTCTAGAGGGGAGAAAAGTGGATTATGATGTGGATTATGTCTGACTTATGCCAAAGCATGGACCATAGGGATGGTATGTGGAGGGTATTTAGGATAGTGGATGACTGATGGTAGATTTATTACGGAATAGAAGGGAACCATGACCAATGGTTGCACACATCACGATAAATGTTAAAGCTTGTGATGTGGAGGTGGTGTAGGGTGCAATGGAGATGTTTTCTTAGGAGATGGAAGATGAAGGGCTTTAGGAACTCACATAGACTTAGGCATTTTATTACTTTTGTTTTACTTGTGGGATGGAATGTTTTGACACTTTTGAGTGGATGGGAATTTAAGATGGGAGTAGATGGTTGGGATTTTTTAGAGGTAGATGCCTCATTTAACTTGATTTCTTGTTGCTTAGGTACCCATACCATTTTGGTTTTGGACTTTGCTTGTAGAGGTATGGGTTTGGATAACTTTTTGGATTGATTTTTCTTTGACTCTTTGTTTTTATGTCCTGAGGCATGAGGACCCTTAGGATGTTTGGCTTTATCAGTAGAGGCATCTAATTTTGCATTTTTGGATCCCTTGGGGATGGTGGAATGATTGGAAGCTTTAAGTTTAGCTTTAAGATTAGGGTTTAAGGTATAGTGTTGAGTGTTTAGGGTTTAGGGTTTAGGGATTAGGGTTTAGAGTTGAGGGATTAGGATTTAAGGCATAGTGTTTAGGGTTGAGGGTTTAGGGATAGGGTTTATGATTTAAGGTTGAAGTCTTGAGGGTTGATGCTTTAGGGATAGGGTTTAAGGTTTAGCGATAATGGATTAGGGTTGAGGGTTGAGGGTTGAGGGATTAGGGGTTGAGGTATAGTGTTTAGGGTTGAGGATTTAGGGTTTAAGGTTTAAGGGTTGAGGCTTTAGGCTTTAGGGATAGCATTTAGAGTTGAGGGATTATGGTTTAGGGTGGAGGGATTAGGGTTTAAGGTATAGTGTTTAGGGTTGAGGGTTGAAGGATGTGTTGCGCTACACTAAAAGGTTATAGTCCCATTAGAGAATGATGTCCTCACATGGACCATGTCGAGTGCCCTCATCGATGTTGGTAAGGGATACGTGGAAGGCAAATGCATTAGGTAGATAGTGGGTTATAACATGGATTCTAGAGGGGAGAAAATTGGATTATGATGTGGATTATGTAGGGAAAATAGTGGATTATGATGTGGATTATGTCAGACTTATGCCAAAGCATGGACCATAGGGATGGTATGTGGAGGGTATGTAGGATAGTGGATGAATGATGGTAGATTTATTGCGGAATGGAAGGGAACCATGACCAATGGTTGCACACATCATGATAAACATTGAAGCTTGTGATGTGGAGGTGGTATAGGGGGCAATGGAGATGTTTGCATAGGATATGGATGATGAAGGGCTTTAGGAACCCACATAGACTTAGGTGTTTTATTACTTTTGTTTTGCTTGTGGGATGGAATGTTTTGACACTTTTGAGTGGAATGGGAATTTGAGATGGGAGTAGATGGTTTGGATTTTTTAGAGTTAGATGCCTCATTTAACTTGATTTCTTGTTTCTTAGGTACCCATACCATTTTGGTTTTGGACTTTGCTTGTGGAGGTATGGGCTTGGATAACTTTTTGGATTGATTTTTCTTTGACTCTTTGTTTTTATGTCCTGATGTATGAGGACCCTTAGTATGTTTGGCTTTATCAGTAGAGGAATCTAATTTTGCATTTCTGGATCCCTTAGGGATGGTGGAATGATTGGATGCTTTAAGTTTAGCTTTAAGATTAGGGTTGAGGGTTGAGGGATTAGAGTTTAAGGTATAGTGTTGAGGGTTGAGGGTTTAAGGTTTAGGGTTTAGGGTTGAGGGTTTAGGGATTAGGGTTTAGGGATTGGGGTTTATAGTTGAAGGATTAGGGTTTAAGGCATAGTGTTTAGGGTTGAGGGTTTAGGGATAGGTTTTAGGATTTAAGGTTCAAGTGTTGAGGGTTGAGGCTTTAGCGATAGGGTTTAAGGTTTAGCGATAAGGGATTAGGTTTTAGGGTTGAGCGATTATTGTTTAGTGTTGAGGGATTAGGGTTTAAGGTATAGTGTTTAGGGATAGGGTTTAGGGTTTAAGGTTTAAGGGTTGAGGCTTCAGGCTTTAGGGATAGCATTTAGGGTTGAGGGATTAGGGTTTATGGTGGAGGGATTACGGTTAAAGTATAGTGTTTAGGGTTGAGGGTTGAAGGATGCATTGTACTAGACTGAAAGGTTATAGTCCCATTAGAGAATGATGTCCTCACATGGACCATGTCGAGTGACCTCATCGATGTTGGTAAGGGATACATGGAAGGCAAATGGATTAGGTAGATAGTGGATTATGACGTGGATTCTAGAGGGGAGAAAAATGGATTATGATGTGGATTATGTAGGGAAAATAGTGGATTATGATGTGGATTATGTCAAACTTATGCCGAAGCATGGACCATAGGGATGGTATGTGGAGGGTATGTAGGATAGTGGATGAATGATGGTAAATTTATTGCGGAATGGAAGGGAACCATGACCAATGGTTATACACATCATGATAAACATTGAAGCTTGTGATGCAGAGGTGGTATAGGGTGCAATGGAGATGTTTTCTTAGGAGATGGATGATGAAGGGCTTTAGGAATCCACATAGACTTAGGCGTTTTATTACTTTTGTTTTGCTTGTGGGATGGAATGTTTTGACACTTTTAAGCGGAATGGGAATTTGAGATGGGAGTAGATGGTTGGGATTTTTTAGAGGTAGATGCCTCATTTAACTTGATTTCTTATTGCTTAGGTACCCATACCATTTTGGTTTTGGACTTTGCTTGTGGAGGTGTGGGCTTGGATAACTTTTTAGATTGATTTTTCTTTGAGTCTTTGTTTTTATATCTTGAGGCATGAGGACCCTTAGGATGTTTTTCTTTATTAGTAGAGGCATCAAATTTTGCATTTCTGGATCCCTTGGGGATGGTGGAATGAGTGGAAGCTTTAAGTTTAGCTTTAAGATTAGGGTTGAGGGTTGAGGGTTGAGGGATTAGGGTTTAAGGTATAGTGTTGAGGGTAGAGGTTTTAGGGTTTAGGGTTGAGGGTTTAGGGTTTAGAGTTGAGGGATTAGGGTTTAAGGCATAGTGTTTAGGGTTGAGGGTTTAGGGATAGGGTTTAGGATTTAAGGTTCAAGCGTTGAGGGTTGAGGCTTTAGGGATAGGGTTTAAGGTTTAGCTATAAGGGATTAGGGTTTAGGGTTGAGGGATTAGGGTTTAGGGTTGAGGGATTAGAGTTTAGGGATCTTTACTCCTGAATCTTTACTCTTGTTCTTTGCATGCCAGTCCATCAATTGTACAAGTGACTTGCAACGAAACATTCATTGAAGTCTAGGTATAATTGGCATGTTGGCATGAGGAACATTTTTGTTTGGCACAACTAGGCGCTAAATTAGGCACACTTCACGCCAGTTTTGGTGACCCAAAGAGATTACATTTAGGGCTGAAAGTTAGTGCTAAAGTTGGCATTAGAGATGCTGACTTTAGTGCTAACTAATGAATCCAAAAATATTTAAAATTCCTGCCTGTGTTAAAACATACCACACAAAAAAAAAAACACAAATAGAAGTTAATACATTTAAGCCCACAACACAGTGTACTCTACCTCTATTTTAGGTTTCTTGCTAAGAATTGTAGGCTACGAATCGACAACTTTATTAGGTCAAAAACAGAAGTTACTGAAAAGTTTCTACAACGGATCTGTGAAATTGCTTTAGCTAGCTGCTAAATTTGGGGTTTCTAGCTACCTCAGCCATTCAATCAAGCTTGTTCATCTGCCTTTTAGCAAGTAAGTTCCAATTGTTAAGCAATTTACTCTTGACCTAGGTTTTTATTAATTTTGATATAATTTTGAGCTCAAAGAAAGTTTTTCTAAGATGTTGTACTCACACTTTAGGGTAAATTTGAGTGGTAATGTTGTTAATTATCCTTGCTTGTAGTATAACTTGCATTTACCATTTTTGGAAGGCCTATCGAATAAGGTCTCTTTGTACATCATACCCAAAATATAAGCTATTAGGATTTGTTTTTGGCTACATATTTGTTTTTGGCTACGATTGGTCAAGCACGCTGTTAATTCATACCTAGCTACGATTGCCTCCACAAACTGGAAGAAAATAATTTGCCCTAGGTCACCTCAAAATGTCATGCAATAGAGGAAAGGGAGCAAACTCTGGCCACAATTAGGTAATTCACTATCAATTTATAGATTTGTAAATGTTTCTATTGTTTCTTTGATTTTTAGTATTTAGTTTTCTATTTCTAAATTTAAAAGAAGAAATTTATTATATATATATAGGGACATGAGATTGAGAAAGATAAAGAGGCATTGGCTTCCATATTGGGGGTAGAGGCAGTGAACAAATTGGATGGTGTTGACTTGACAATGTTTGCCAAATACATAGAAAAATGATCTAGTAAAGCCCCTGAAACATTGCAACCAAATCAACAGTGTCAAAGGGAATCAATTGATTCCCCAACCAGTCATGGATCAGGCAAAAGATCCAGGAGGAAATCAATAACAGTAACCTATAAGAATGTGGAACAAGGAGTAGAGGATTCCAATGTCCTAGCCACTCCTGGGACACAGACTTCTTCGACCACCATGCCATGTTTTGTATCTTGTATTTGTAGCTACGATACCGAGATAGAATACGATGTGGTTTTAGGGGAAGTCCAAATGATAGATGCTGGAAAAACATTTGTGAATAGGTTGAAGGAATCATGCCTTCAACGGTTCAAAGACCATCTACATTTGCCATTCTCAAAGATACCCATGCACCTGCAAAAAGCAGTTATCCATGACATGGAGACTGAATTTGGCACAAGTTAGTCTGTAAAGAAAATAAAGCTACAAATGTCTCAAAACTGCAAGAGATTTCGGTGCAACCAAACAAAGAAGATAAAAAAATCCCTCCCGAGCTAAGGATCAAAAAAGGCCAATTGATGTAAGTCTGAAAGTATGGAAAGAGCTTGTAAAAGCACATGAGAAGTCTGATGCACAGAGGAAGTTCGGTGAGGAGAGTATGTAGGTATTTGAATTTGCTCATAAGATTTTATCAAATTCATTAAATGATTTTTAAATTTTATTTGTGCATAATTAAATTGAATTAGTATATGTTTCAGGACAAGGCCTCCAAGGCTAGGCTTGACAAACTTTGTGCCACTCATTACAGTGGCCAAAAAGGTTTATAGGACTTGATCTGTACATTTGTAAGTATATTTAATATGTTAAATGATATTTTTTTTATTTCCTAGGAAAAAGTAAATGATTGCATATTAATTAGTTTAACTAGTCCATGTGCCATGTTTTGACAGGAGGAGAAATATGGTCGGCAACCAATGCAATTTGAAAAGGAAATGTTACAAAGCAAAAAATGGACCAATTTCGTAATCTAGATGGAGAACAAGGTATCAATAGTTGACTTTCAATAACTTAGTTGGATATTGTTGTGTTAATATGTCAATTTGCATTTCTTGTGTTGAGTTTCAATAATCTTTGAAGAGGTTATAGAGTGATACTTGAGACAAACAGTTACAGTTGTACTCTATTTGTTGTGTTTGGTTTCTATTGGTCTTCTTGTCTTTTTGACTCAAGTGGATTGTTATTCATAGCTCACTTGTCATTCTTGTTGATCATGTGGATGTAGTTATCATTGAGTTTTCAGGTGGTCTCCTAAGTGAACAGACCAAAGGGTTTATCTCAAGTCTTTATTTCCTAACCTTTTATTATAAGACTTAAAGGGGGGCATGCATTACAGTTACATTGTTGGTTATATTTCAAACCTTTGAAATATAATAGTGGACATTTAAATTTTAATATGCACATTTTTTTTTGTTGAGAAGGAGCCATCATTGGCAGTAGGCATTAACTCTCCTCTACCATAATAGCTTTGGGAAGTACTAGTATTTAATGTGCTTGTTTTTGGGGTATGTGAGGGAGAAAAGGAAGGAGTGGGGAACCATTTTGGGGGGGAATTCTTCTTTTTGCCTTGGGATTGAGGAAGAAAGGTTGATGGTTGGAATGTAAATGATTTAGAGGAAGGGAGACTTTGGGTGTGCTCATCATGTTGGCTGAGTGTCTTGTTGTTTGGGTTGGAGACTAAGAATCAAATTGCCAACTGGTCTTCTTCAACTAAGCTAACCTTTCTTTGAAGTAAAGCTCCTTGTCATCCATTCTTATAAAATTACACTGACCATTTTAGTGAAACATTTCCTTTAACTTGTGTAACTATATGTAGTCTTGTCAAAGCCTATGCTAAAGGGTTTGGATGAGGAAAATATTGTTAACTATGAGAGTTCAGACTTCAGATCATGGGACTTATGAACTATGGCAAACTGTTGGTTATTGTGTTTTGGATTTCTATCATGAAGGAAGCTACATTAATTTGGTTACAGTTTGAGGTGGAGTTTCAAACCCTAGCTAGAATTGCTAGAATGCTATCATTGCAATATACCATGAGTCTTGAGGAAACCTAGCCTGGTTCATGTTTATCTTTTTTGACATGGTTGTAAACCCTAATGGTGTTGGTATTTCACCTATAAATGTCCACTCTCTCAATTGTGAATGCGAGGTCTTCTTGGGATTAATAATGCCACTCCTAGGTGGGGTCTTGGGATGGTTTTAGATCCTTGGTTTAGGTCAACTTGCCCCCCAACACTCCCTCCAAGGTTATGAGGTTTGCATTACTGAAGCCACAATGGAATACAATGTTGAAACAACACTACATGATTGTATTTGATTACCAGTTGACTCTTGGAAAGAATGGGTTTTGTCAATTGCATACAGTTGTGTGACATTGCAATAGTTGTATTGTACTTGTAACTAGAACAGTCTATTGTGAAGGCATTCATTTGATGAGAATGACCTTTGAGTTCATTGTAATGACTTGCACTAACTTAGAATTGTGATTTCAAACTAGTATTTATTAAATTGGAGACTATTTGTGAACAAATTTATCTTATTATGGACTTCCCTGTGTTTGAATGACTGAGCACTACCCACAGAATAGTAGATATTATGTACTTGTGATCACTGTGTCATTTAGATAGAGGACTCATGGAATATAGGACCTTCTATTTCATTATCCATAAAATCCTAAGGGTTGATTAAGTTATTGTGCATGGATGTAAATGGAAACTTTAAGCTCTCTGAAGGCTTGCTTATTGTTTGCAAAGTAGCATTAATTTCTTATTTTAACTGTGGAAACATCTTGTGGACACTAGTATGGTGTTGACTAAGGAATTATATTGTAAACACTAGAAAGGTCTATGCATGTTAATCATAGACTGTAACCCTACATTTGGAAGGAAATTGTTACTATAGATGTGATATATACTGTACAGTGGTATCTGGTCTATGGCATGACATCTTTAGTAGGAGGTACCTTCAGATTTCTTTAGCATCATGTCTGGGCTAAGGTACCTTAAAGTTAAGTGTGCATGTATGGTGTTATTGTATTAGAGGTTGCTGTATGCAAATCTACAGTGATATAAGGAGACTCAACTCTTGTCATTTCATTGCACAAAGTGAGTGACAAAACAACTACCTAGTTTAAAATTGGCCCTTCTTTAAGTAACATATATAGCAATGAGACTTAGGATTCTTGAAAATGAGAAGCATCCTTCTCCCCATACAACCTGCTAACTAGGGCCACTATGTTTTTTACTGAACCCTTGAGGTTGATGGAATTTAGTGTTCCTAGAAGTTAATTGTCTAACTCCTCTTGAACCAATTTCCTTGTATGATGAACTAGATGATTGGGATGAATATATTGAAGATGTAATTGAAGACTTTTGTGCTTGTGTAGTGTTGCAAATGTACACTCCATGGGCATAAAACTTGTAGATCTTAGTGTTAATCATGATATAGGCACAATTTTTTAAATTGTTGGTCATATAAATGTGACTTTTCAGCTATCACAAGTGTACTCTTAAGGATAGTCTCGCTAAGGAAAGCATGGATGTAAGAGTCAAACTTGAGATACATGATCTTGACTTTCTTCTTGGTATACCTAAAGTTTCTAATCTCTTTGTTAATGAGCTAGATGTCAATTTGAACCAATGATGTGTTTCCAACATTTGTGATGATGTTTGCATTCATGAGGATGATAAGTTACATCAAAATATCAAAACTTACATAGCCTCTAAGATGGAGCTTATCCCATCCGCAAGGGAGTTAATTCGTTCCAACTGTTCTGCTGAGAACAGATCGCCATATAGGCTAACAAAGTTTGTAAAAGCAGTCATGTTGCAGTTTTCTAGTCCCTCTCTGAAGATCTTGAGGGCTTCTTTAGTTTTCTTCTTCTTGATTTCCTCCACGTCGAAGACTCCATAGATGAAACCTTTTTTTGGATTTAGGTTGGTGTGTTGGCCTGCAATAATAACATCATCCCTGATCCCCTCATTGACCAGAAAACCCGTAAATCTTGACACCCTAGCAAGAGACCCTATGGCTTGGATGACAGTCACATAGAAACACTCTAAAAGGACACCATCATGGATATGGCTGCCCTGTGCTCCCCTTATCCCTGCAATCTCTTTGATGGCATTGCATAGCCTCTCCTCCTCTGTACTGAATAAGTGGCAGACTTGCTGGTCCACCGATTCCTCCAAGCACTCGTAGTGGACTCCGAAGTGTTTTCTACCTGCCATTGTTATGGGAGACTTTGAGCCATCCTCCTAAAATAGGAAGCTTCTCTTGATTACCTTCCTCGTGACTTACTCACATTGTCTAAAAGTTACAAGTTTTATGATGCTTTTTGCCTGTCTGAACTATCCTCACTTTTGGAAAAGGAATGCTTGATTGACTCTTCCCTAATCAATCCTTTCTATCTCCTCTGGGATTTCCTATCTTGGAGAAAGCCATGCTCACCATTGACTCTTCTGAGATCTCCTACCTTGAGTTGTACCTATGAAATTCCTAAATCCCCATCATCCTTGATTAGCATCTTTCTTAGATCCTTGAAACACTGCCCTTCAAAAAAGCATTCCTCCCCCATTCTACTCAACCCCTCGATTCGCTAGGAGATCAGCCACCCCATTGGCCTCTCTATATACGTGCATGGTTGACCTCCTTGCCCATGCTGGCTATCTTGAAGACACCCTAAACTTTATCATTGAGATACCTCTTGAATCTGTGCTGGTTGTATGCATGTGTTTTCTTGGTGCCTATAGATCACATATGAATATAGGCTTAGGAGTATTTACAGCAACACTGCTTTTTTATTTGGATCCTAAAAATGTTGCACAACTTATGTTCTTCTCTCAAACATCTATCCACAAGTGGGCAGGTGTGGTGAGGTAACAAGATTGATGAAGATAGAGGAATTAAAAAAATGCCCAGATGCAGTTGGATTGAAGGGCATAAAATAGTACATGCTTTTTTGTGTAGGAGACAGATCACATCCATAGACAAAGGAGACCTATGCAAAGTTAGAGAAATTGGCTTGGAAGATGAAGGTGACAAGGTATTTTCCAGATTCAAGAATTTACTTAATGTTGTGGAAGGATGGGAAAAAGAATTATTTCTCTTCCACCATGGTGAAAAGTTGGCAATTGCATTTGGTTTGTTAAACATGCCCCATGGAATAACTATTAGACCTTTATCTTAAGGTTACTCATGAACCTTAAGATAAATAATTATTGAAAAAAAACTATGCATTCATTAATGACATGTAAGAGAATTTAATCATCTGCTACTTCAAAACTCTTTAATGTTTCTGTCTAATGCAGGTTATTAGATTAATAGTGAAACAGAACATACATTGACCATACAAATTTGTGGCACTTAAGGTTATGTAATAGAATTTACAGTTGATAGTTAAATTGTATAACATTTTTTTTATAATCTTTAGTAACGTTTATTAGAATTGTTGCATGTTTTACATCATTGAAATGACATTAGCTATAACTTTTTTGAATTTTTATTATGGTATGTGCACTTTGATATGATGTAATATGATTATCGTTTCGTTTCATATGTTGGAATATTAGATATATAATGGAAAAATAAATGATTACATGAAATAAATAATAACGTTTCATTTTAAATGTTTTTTTTTGCAGAACACGGGTCTTCCAGAAGATGAAGATGATCCTGATGATATAGATCTAGATTATATTAGTTCTAGTACAGATCACATGGTAGAGGATGATGATGACGTAGATACAAAAGACAACAAGGCCAATGATGATGATGATGATGATGAGGCAGTCGCTGGTAGTAGCCAGTGACATTCATGATCATATAGACTGCATCTTGAATCATTGCTAATATATCGTTATGATGCCTCTTTTCATGGTTACTATCATATGTATCATTTTCACGGCCTGCAGTACCATATTATTGAGTTGTATCATTTTCACATGTATCAATTTGACTTATATCATTTAGATATGTATCATCTTGACTTGTATCATTTTGAGTTACATAATTTATCATTTTTACTTATATCATTTGTACATGTATCATTTTGACTTATGTTGACTGTTGGACATGTATCATTTTGACATGTTATTGATCTACTGGCATATTTGACTTTCACTTGTTTTAGTTATATATGATGATGATCTTATCAGTATTGACTTGTCAATTTATATATATTGAAAGTGGTTGATGATTTTTGGATGGATATTTATTACGTATGATGATTTTAATTTACTGTTTAGGATGGATGTTGTAAAATTCAATTAAATTATAGATATTTGATTCACTTGTTTTAATTATAGATGATGATCATGTTATAATAATTATCTTGTTATTTTATAATAATTATCTTATTTTTTTATATAATTATCTTGTTAAATTGGAAGCAAAACCCAAAGCAATAAAGGAGGTCATAGTGGAAGCAAAACTTGGCGTCAATTAGGAAGCCAAAAAAGAAGCTATTTTTGATGCCATACAAGAAGCAAAATATGAAGCATGACTGAGAGCAAAACTAGAAGCAAAAATGGGAGCAGACATGGAAGAAAAACTAGAAGCTAAATTGGGTGCCAAATCTGGAGTTAAATTCGAAGCAAAACTAGAAGCAAACCTGGAAGCAAATCCAGAAGCAAAACCCAAAGCAAACCTAGAAGCAAAATCGAAAGAAAAATTGGAAGCAAACCTGGAAGCAAAATTGGAAGAAAAACTGGAAGCAAACCTAGAAGCAACACAAGAAGCCAAACCAGAAGCAAAATCAGAAGCCAAACTAGAAGCCAAATCCAGTGCTAAATTGGAAGCAAAATCAAGAAGCAAAATCAAGAAGCAAAATCAAGAAGCAAAATCAGAAGCAAAATGGGAAGCAAAACTAGAAGCAAAAATTGAAGCAAAACTAGAAGAAAAACTAGAAGCAAACTTGGAAGCAAACACAAGAAGCAAAACTAGAAGCAAAATCAGAAGCCAAACTGGAAGCCAAATTGGGTGCCAAATCCGGCGCTAAATTGGAATCAAATCTAGAAGCAAAATCGAAAGCAAAATGGGAAGCAAAATCGGAAGCAAAAATTGAAGCAAAACCAGAAGCAAACCTGGAAGCAAAACCAAAAGCAAAACTGGAAGCAACACAAGAAGCAAAACCAGAAGTAAAATCATAAGCCAATTTGGGTGCCAAATCTAGTGCTAAATTGGAAGCAAAATAGGAAGAAACACTGGAAGCAAGAATGGAAGCAAAACAAGAAGCAAACCTGGAAGCAAAACCAGAAGAAAAATTGGAAGCCAAATTGGGTGTCAAATCCAGTACTAAATCCGGTGCCAAATCCAGCTATTGCTTTTCGATGCTAACTTCGGTGCTAAATCTGGTGCTAAAGTAAGCATGCAAACTTGCACTGAGATTTGCGTCAGAAAAAGTGTCCAATTCCTAAGCTCAATTGAACTAAATTTTGGTGCTATTTTAGGCGCTAATTGCCTATTCAGTTGTAGTGATGGAGAGGAGAAAGAGAGAAAGAGGAAGATGGAGAAACATAGAGATATAGAAAGAGACAGAGAGAGGAGACAAAGAGATATAGGGAGAGATAGAGATATAAGTGACAATAAATAAAGAGAGATAGGGAAAAGCAAAGATATACATAGAGAATGAGAGAGAGGGACAAAAAGACAATGAGAGAGAGAGAGAGTAATTTAAAATAGACACAAAATTAGATAGAGAGGGGGTGAGATAGAGAAAGATAGAGAGAAGAGACAGAGAGAGTTATATATATATATATATATATATATATATATAAAGAAATAAAGATCTAGAGAGAGACAAAGATATAAAGAAATAAAGAGCTAGATAGTGATAGATAGAGACAATATAATAGAGAGAAAGGGAGAGATGGTGACAAAGAAATAGAGAGGGAGGGAGAAAGAGTTAGAGAGAAAGAAGTAGAGATAGAAGGAGAAAATATATAGAGAGATAGGTAGATGGAGAGAGAAATAGAGAGGGACATGAAGATATATATAGAGAGGGAAATTTATAGAGTGGAATAGAGAGATTGACTACCTTTTGATTAGTCATTTCATGTTGAGAATCAAAATATGGCACATGTAATGAGCATTCCAAATTGGAAGTTAGTACTACATTACAGATCATGGAGCTTGGTATGGGTTGGTCTAGATCATCTGGCTCCACTAGAGCCTCATGAAATGGTACTTTTCATGCCAATGATCCAACAATCATGAAAAGAGAGAGTGACTTTCAATTGGTCATTTCATGTCAATGATCCAAATATGATATGAGCTATTTTGAGAGTTCAACGAGAGAGAGCTATAAGAGAAGAGGAGAAAGAGATAAAAATAGAGAGAGAGAGAGAGGGAGATTGATAATGAGAGAAAGAGAGATAGAGTGATAGAGGAAGAGTGAATAATAGAGAGGGAGATTGATAGAGATAGAGAGGAAGGCAAAAAGAGAGATAGAGCAAAACAGAGAGATAGACAAGCAAAGAGAGATAGAGAGATAAAGAAAAGAGAGAGGGGGAGATAGAAATATAAATAGAGCTAGAGAGGTAGAGAGATAAATAGGGGGAGGGAGTGGTACATTATCTCTCTCTCTCTATCTGTCTGATGCATTATCTTTGTCTCTCTCCAATGCATTATCTCTCTCTATCTGTCTAATGCATTATCTTTGTCTCTCTTTAATGCATTATCTTTGTCTCTCTCTAATGCATTATCTCTTTCTAATCCATTATCTCTCTCTAATGCATTGTGTACAGAGAGAGAGATAGTAAGAAAGAAGAAAGGAGAGATCAAGAGAGAGTGAGAGAGAGAGGAAGAAAGAATAAGAGATATATATAGAGGGATAGAGAGAGGAAGTTAGACACTAAGAGAGATAAAGAGAAATTTATAGATATAGAGGAAGACAAAGAGATAGAGAGACAAAGATTGAGAGAAACAGAGATAGAGATATAGATAAATAAAGAGGGAGAGAAAAAGAAAGAGATAGCTAGAGAAAGATAGAGAGATGGAGAGAGGAGACAAAAAGAAAGATAAAGAACTAGTGAATAGAGAGATAGAGATAGAAAGGGGAAAATAGAGATGGAGAGAAAGAGAGAGGAAGAAATAGAGATAGAGAGGTAGAGCAAGAGAGTTAGAGAGATAGAGATAGATAGATAAAGATAGAGAGAGGTAGAGAAAGAGATATAGAGAGGAAGAGATAGAGAAAGATAGAGAGAGGTAGAGAAAGATAGAGAGATAGAAAGATAAAGATGAAGAGAAACATAGTAGAGATATACAAAGATAAAGAGGGAGAGTGAAAGAAAGAGAGATGGCAAGAGAGATAGGTCGAAAGAAGAGAGAAAGAGATAAAATGAGATTAAAGTAATATTCATTATACTATCTTTGATTTTGTTTGTTAAATTTATCTTTTATTTTTTTGAATATATAAGTTGAATATAGAATATTTGGTATATTTATCTTTTTATTAGATTGTTTATATATATATATTTTAGAAATAAAATAAAATGGACAAAAAAATGTTGATGGGATTTAGAATAGATACATTAATAGCCATATTTTCATTTTTATATTTCCATATTTTATATATTAAATATTGATAAATTACTGTAGAATGTATTAATTTTGAACTATAATAATAATATTAGAATCTTCTAATTTACTTTTATAATAGTGAAATGATGGTTAATATTATATTGATTATTAATGAAAAAGAATCTTGTATTATAATTGATTAAAATATAAATTAACAATAATATAATGTAATTTCAAATTTTAAAACCTATTATGTAATTTAAAGAATTTAATTTAAATATTAATGAACTCTTTAATTTAGAAGTCAGTTTTTGTAACTCTCAACATAAATTTTTAAGTAATTATTATTATAATATTTTTTAAAACTTAAAACTATAATAATAAATCTTATTTATGTTTATTTAAAATTTTGTTTTTGGCTGGAGTAAATAATAACAAAAAGAGATATATTGACAGAGAAAGAGAGATAGAGAGAGGAAGAGAGAAGGGAGAGGGAGAGAGAAATGAGAAAGAGAAACAAAGTAGGAGAGAGAGAGAGAGAGAGGTAGAGTACCTTTCAAATTCAAGTAGAAAACATGGTGTTGATAACTGAGAGGGGGGGTGAATCAGTTATCTAAATTACTTTAACTTTTTGTTCTTCTTTAACAACTAGTGCAGCATCAAATCACATAAGCATACATAACCATGAAAGCAGAAATAAAATCCATACACGTAACACAATGATTTTGATGTGGAAAACCCTGTAAAGGGGAAAACCACGGGGTGACTAACCCAAGATTGTATTCTCTGTTAAAAGAATAGAAGTACAAAATGACACTTGCCAATTAGGGCTCACTGCCCGAGCACACTGCTCACAAGAGGCTCACTACCTAGAAGAGACTCACTATCTACAAGGTATAAAGAAAGTAACCAGGTGATTGAACTGATGAGAAGCATCCACATATGTTGAGGTTTAGTTTCGGTTAGGCTCAATACACTGATCTACTACACTTTATTCTTCCTTTTCTTTGGTGCTGTTGTCCTGTCACATACTAGACCTGTATTGCTGCTTCCACACTACTCTCTACTTTTTTCACACTTCACACTACACCACACACACCTTCATACTAAAATCAATCTAGTATATATATCTGCATTAATGATTTCAATCATCTTTCTAGTCGACATCCGAAAAACTAAAGATATTTCTAGACTCTAGTCTGTCGGCTGAATCCATGCTTACTAAGTGATGCATATCAAAAAGATAGTTATAGAAGTCATCAATCATGTTGGCCAATCATGAATGATACCTCAAGAAACTTGATCACCATCAATATCTCATCTGGATTAAGGTCTAATGCTCTGTCAGCCAGGTCTTCCTCAGTCTACTCTGCCACACAGGAACCCAACACTTAGGTGCTCATATCTCTTCACTGTTTCATCACCAGAGGCTCAATCTCTGGAATGTATTAGTCATGGTACTCCTCTTGACTTCCCCAAGTCTGTACTTTGCTGAGATACTTCCTCTGAGAGATTCAGACCTGATTTTTGGACCTTGTTGCATGCTCTGTTCTTGGTCACCGGACCAAAATACTCTTCAATCTGACTTCCGGTATAGACTTTGTTGCCATCAATGACAACACTCATGAAGCCACACAATGTCTCTTGCCAACAATCTCCCCCTTTGGCATTGATGGCAACACTTAGTGAAAAATGACTAAGTGTCATACTACACTCCCCCTTGGTTGATGCTCTGTTCTAATGTACAGTTTTTTGGAGCTCCCCCTTAGCTAGATTCCACATTTTTCATTGCTCCTCACTCCCCCTTTGACATCAATGGCAAAGGGTAGGCTTCGCACACCAAAATTTCCCAAAAATAATCTATACTTGGCCGCATAAATATATATACATGTTATACTTATATATATTGAAGTATGTCTACAAAAGTTGTCTTCAACTGGACAAATTTTGTTGCCCAACTCTGCTTCATCCTGTCCAAAATTGAGATGTGACCACTCAACAGGAATGCAAAAGCTTTTGCCTTCTTTAGATCTGTCAGATCACTGGTCTGAGTTGTGGTCTGAGCATCAGTTAGGGCCTCATGCATGGCCTCTAACTTAGGGATAATTATCCCTCGAAGTTCACCCATCCTACTTATTATATTCTTCCTTTCCTTTTCAAGTTTCTTTAGTTCATTTAGAATGGCAATAGTCTTACATTCCTAGTTTATTATGGATGTGGTGAGAGGATCAAAATTCTGAGATAAACTTGACAGTTTATCCTCTTGTTCTTTCACTTTCTTCTCAATATCCTTTGTCACTTTAGACCAAGATAAACAAAATTTATATATCTCTCTGTCATCTTTGAGAGCATTTTCTAAGCTCTTTATCCCAATATCCATATTTCTCCTATCATTTTTATTAGCCCTTGTACTTCAGAGAATCTCTTACCCAAAAACTCTTTCCAGACTTTCTCTTTTGCTGCTTTCTCTAAAGAGTCAAAATGTGTATTAGTAGAATTAACAAGAGATATCAGATTACCGGATGAGGAGGCCGAATGGCATGATCTTCTCCAATACACCGAATGTAATCTCTATCAGTTCACAGTCTTCCATGTGAGATTTCAAAAGTTTTTCTTTTGCCTTTGCTTGGGCAAAGGATGTTATTTTCATAGTTTGAACTAGGGAGATGGAATTAAAATTGAATGGACCTTGAAGCAGTTCTGGTTCATCTAATTCCATCGTTTCTTTTGTCAAGAAGTCTTTGACTGCTTCTACAATGTCTCTTTCTGGAGACAACATTTTCTCCCCTTCTGTAGCCTTAGCACTATCACCTGTGATCTTCTTCTCTTCCCTTTACTTCTTCTTGACTGATTCTCTCTTCTTTTCTTTCTTCTCCTTCAGTTCCGGAGTCGGCAGGGTGATCCGGAAGAGAGATGTTTACTTCTTCAGGGACTTCCTCTTCCAGAGTAGAGGAATCCAAGTCCTGAGTCCTTTCCTCACCTATGACCTTTGACTCTTCTGTATTTTTCTTAGTAGATTCTCCTACATCATCCATGGCAGAGGGTTCATCACCTAAGTCCTCTATAACAGGAAGATTGAATCCTTTAAAAGCATTCCGAAGGATATCTTCTATTTCTTTTGCCACTTTGTCAGTTTCTCCAAGCATAAGCTAGTTCATTCTTTCTTTGCTTCGGAACTCATCCTTGCAGTCCTTGAAGATCATGTTCTTTTGTTGAGGGGTAATGGATGGATAGAGTTGGATAACAATCTACTCCTAGATTTCTAGGTCTTTAGCCTTGGCATTGTTCTTTCTCATTTCAAGTTCCTTCTCTAAGATTTTGGGAATCAGAGATATGATTTCAATGAATGCTTTGTTATAAATGTTTAGATACCTGACTGTGGCATCTTGCAATATCTTCTGATCATCTTCACTATATTCATTATAAAATTCAATCATTGGTTTCAAGTTCCCATCCACAGTGACTGATTTGATGATATCATCAATGTAGAGAGTAGGGTTTTCAACAAATTCTTCTGGCTTTTCTTCCTTGCCTTGACTAGTAGAGGATTCACCAGATACTTTCTTCTTCTTCTTCATTTTCTTGACTTCCTCATCGGTCTCAGTTTCTTCATCATCCTTCTGACTTGTATAGGACCTTGTTGCCTTTTTCTTTGTTCTCTTCTCTCCCTTTATAGATGTCTGGGCTTCCGGTTTTGATGCTTTTTGGCTCTTAGAGGTGGTAGGTGCAGAGCTTTTGGAGGAATTGGTCTGGGAGGGGGCTTGCACTGGAGCACTTTCTTTCTCTGTTTCTTGCCTTTCTTTCTCTGCCCTTTCCATCTTCTCTCTGTTGACATCAACTGCCTCCTTTGATATTCCATGCCTCTTGGTGAATTCTTCTACTTCCCTTCTCACTTTTCTCTTGATCTCAGGCTGTCTTAGTTCAACATGAACTTTTACACTCAGCTCTTGGAAGGTTCCAAACCTTTCTGCCTTAGGGTCCTTGGGCTGACTCAGTAGATGTTGGATATACAGCTCTAGGATTTTCTCATCAACCTCATAGCCCATTGGCATAATCCATACTATTCGTGGTTCCACTGCCTCCATTAGGCATTGATCAGTGTCTACCATAAAGCACACTGTATCCTTGTATTTCTCAACCAATGATTGGGGGATTCTTTCTCTGCCCTACATCATACTTTGAAAGTTCTTGAAATATCCCCAGAGAGCTGTATTTTGAGCCTTCGCATCACCAAGCCCATGCATGTAATCGCTGATTTGAATGCCAACCAGTCTATCATTTTGCCATACCCAACCACTAGATCCAGGTAGCTCATTCATAAAGTAAAAGAAAAAACACAGTATTAGCCCACCATAATTGAATGAGTTCTTCTTGTCCTTCTTGATCTTTTGTAGGTTTTCCAACAGTTGGCTTAGAAGAAGTTCACAAAGATCATAATCTACATTCTCCCTTAACATCTGATAAGCAGCATAGATTACAGTTCTGGATACAGAATTTTCCCTACTAGAGTGATATATCTTATAGCCAATTATCATAGATGCAAACTTGATATCTGGATCAATGATATCTTCTATAGTCATTGCTCTCTTGTCAAATTTTGATCCAGTATCCTGACTTACAGTTTGATTTTTGACTGATTTGAGAGCAGGCAACCCACCGGATGAGTGCAATCTGGTTACCACCCTAATTTCACCCTTGATTATCTTGAATGGCTTCATCAACCACATAAAGTTGTCATGCATTCTACTCAGAACATACCGGACCCATTCATCTTCTATAAAATAGGGGAAATGGATACAATGTCCAAAATGCTTGTCCCAGATAGCCTTGTACTGAGGTTTGAGTTCAAATGAATCACCTATTAACTGATTGTGATAGATATCCATTAGCTTGGATTCCCCAAATTCCTCAATGTTTGCATGAATGTATGCCCTAACATCCTCTACATGCAAAACCCCATGCAGAATGCTTGAAAAGGTGCCTAATGGGTCCACTTCTAGAGATTTGTAGGGATGTTTTTTGGAATTTAGGGTGCAGCCTATCAGTGATCTTCACAACATTCAGAGTAGCCATCTTTCAAAGATTCAGAGAGAGATATTAAGAGTGGAAAATACCTTTTACACTTCTAGGGTTCACGATATGAGCTAGATCGGATTGCTGGATGAATCAACTTCTGCAGTTGATCTTTGAGAGGTTTGAGACAATTTTGATGCAGAGCTCCTTCTCTCTTCTTCTCGAATGCAAATGTGTAAATGATGAACTAAAGAACCCTTTTATTTCTGCGCAAACCCTAATTCCATTTTGTAATAAATGCACAACCTAAGTTATTCTGGTTGCCTTGTTTTCCTTGTTCTGAGAGAGATCTTTCTGGATCACTGAGATGCACTTAGAATGATAACTTACAATGTAGCTCCCTTTCTCCAATCATTCCATCTAATGGCAAATCCAAATATTTCAATTTTGAATTATATCGGATCTAACTGTGAAAGTCCTTCTTTTGCCGGATGATTGTCAAACTGGATTAATCTTGGATGATTAACCTTTTCAAACTCCCTGCGGATCTTTCAAATCTTTACCAATGGTTATTTAGATGTTTCTCTAAATGCCCTTTTAATCCACAACCTTCCATGTGCCAATTTCAGGCACCAATTGACTGGCTAGGGGAACTTGTTTTCTTTTGTGACTCCCCCTGAGCCAGAGCTCATCTATTTAGTTTTTGAAAGGAATATCAGCACCAAATTCTAGTGTGGATCCATCCCCAACATTCTCTGTACTTCTCTTCACCTAAATCTTATTCATCTCCCTTTGAATTTCATCCGCATTCACTTTTCCTTTTCCTTTGTCTTGGTTTTGATTATGATGTACCGGAGCCTTTTTGTCCTAATTCTTACTTCTGCAAAATTTAGCAATATGACCGGATCTATTGCAATTGTAGCAAACAAAATTTCTTTGTATATTTGACTGGTATCCTCTTGATTTGCATTGATTAGCCATATGTCCCATTCTATTGCATGCAAAGCATCTACCATTGAGTGAATTGTTCATTTGCATATTTCTACACTCATGAGATTTGTGACCATACCTTTTGCAGTTAAAATACTGACTGGAGAAGGATGAACTAGTCTGATTCATTCTTCTTCTACACTAATTTGCTTTATGACCAAAGTTATTGCAGTTGTGGTAGTGTCCATTGAAGGATGGATATCTTTGAGCATTTGGTTGCCTTATCAGAGATCTTCTAGGTCTGTTCCTTGGATTTCCTGATCCAGAGTTCTTCTAACTAGATCCAGAACTTTCCCCTTTCTCATACCCCAAGCCTTGCTTGCCATCTACCCTCTTTTGGCTTTCAAGAAGAACTTCAAGTTGAGCAGAGCTTATCTTGAATTTCTCTTTGTATTCATTTGTTGTTTGAAGATCCCTTTTAAGAGTGTCTATCTAATTCTCAAGTTGTTCTTCATTGTCTCTAGCTTCTTCAAGATCAGATTCCAGATGCCTAATTATTCTATCCATTTTGTGGAAGTCTTCTGACTTCTCCTTGAGAGATTGTTTTAGATTATCTTCACTTTTTCTTTTCTCTTCAATTTATTGGGTGAATTTCATAACTCTTGATTCCATTTCATGTCTTACCATAATAACCTCTTTTGATAACTTCTCACATAACTTGGTTTTCTCATTCAGATCTTCATTAGTATCATTGGCTTCACTTTGACTTGCTAATTGTTGAAGCAGTTCCTTTCTTTTCTTCATTGAAATACTTAGTTTTTCTTTGAGTTCATTTATGAAATCATCAGCTTGTTTGAGTCTTTCCCTCAGGTTATTGACTTCAGAGCGAGATTGCTCAAGATCATCTAGGGTAGACTAAAGTTGCTCCCTCATACCATACATATCCATTGAGATTCTCAGATCTTCCTCAAGATGTTAGGCTCTGTTAAGAGGAACCTAGCTCTGATACCAATTGTTGATATCTGAGAGGAGGAGGTGAATTAGTTATCTGAATTACTTTAACTTTCTGTTCTTCTTTAACAACTAGTGCAACATCAAATCACATAAGCATACATAACCATGAAAGCATAAATAAAATCAATACACATAACACAATGATTTTGACGTAGAAAACCCTGTTAAGGGAAAAACCATGGGGTGACTAACCCAAGATTGTATTCTATGTTAAAAGAATAGAAGTACAAAATGACACTTGCCAATTAGAGCTCACTTCCCGAGCACACTGCTCACAAGAGGCTCACTGCCTAGAAGAGACTCACTGTCTACAAGGTATAAAGAAAGTAACCAGGTGATTAAACTGATGAGAAGCATCCACATATGCTGAGGTTCGGTTCCAGTTAGGCTCAATACACTGATCTACTACACTTCATTCTTCCTTTTCTTTGGTGCTGTTGTCCTGTCACATACCGGACATGTATTGCTGCTTCCACACTACTCTCTACTTTTCTTCACACTTCACACTACACCACACACAGCTTCATACCAAAATCAATCTGGTATATATATCTGCATTAATGATTCAATCATCTTTCTAGTTGACATCTAAAAAACTAAAGATATTTCCAAACTCTGGTCTGTTGGCTGAATCCATGCTTATTAAGTGATGCGTATCAAAAAGATAGTTATAGAAGTCATGAATCATGTCGGCCAATCATGAATAATACCTCAAGAAACTTGATCACCATCAATATCTCATCTGGATTAAGGTCTGATGCTCTACCGGTCAGGTCTTCCTTAGTATACTCTGCCACATAGGAACCCAACACTTAGGTGCTCATATCTCTTCACTCTTTCATCACCGAAGGCTCAATCTTTGGAATGTATTAGTCATGGTACTCCTCTTGACTGCCCCAAGTCCACACTTTTCTGAGATACTTCCTCTGAGAGATCCGGACCTGATTGTCAGACCTTGTTGCATGCTCTGTTCTTGGTCACCAAACTAAAATACTCTTCAATCTAACTTCCGTTATAGACATACCATGTCCTACGGATGTGTGGGATAGACTTTGTTGTCATCAATGACAACACTCATGAAGCCACACAATGTCTCTTGCCAACACACGGTTACATGCATAACCTTCCCATGAATAATTATTTCAAAATTTTACCTTTACCACACATCACAATTGAAGAGACATTTCCTAAAACACAAAATCATCCATCATGGGATTACAAAACTAAGAATAACTGCATTAATGACAAAAAGTGTTCCATTATTTGATAGACTTGAGGTTACGGTCAACCAGTCCAATGCTCTTTCAATTTTGGCATACCCATTGCACAGTAAGGTGAGATTGCTAGTATTTATTTGAAGAGATAAGAAAAGTCAACTTAAATAAATTAGAATAATTTATTTAATTTTGGAGGAATAATTAGCTGATTAAATAACTAAAATTATTTAATTAATGTGAAATTGAGGATTGAAATGGGTAGTTTAATTAAATAATTAAAATTATTTAATTAAAGTGGATTAGAAGAATAAAATTGATGAAATGTTAGATTTAATTAAATAATTAGGAATTATTTAAGGGGAATTAAATTGATGACATGATGGATTTAATTAAATAATTAGGAATTATTTATTAATGTTGAATTAGAAGAATCAAATTGATGACATGATAGATTTAATTAAATAATTAGGAATTATTTAATTAATGTTGAATTAGAAGAAATTGAATTGATGACATGATATATCTAATTAAATAATTAGGAATTATTTAATTAATGTTGAATTAGAAGAATTGATGAGGAAAATGGTGTGAATAGTGATATGAGAATGTATTAGTCATTTTTAGGTATCTACACCTACATTCTTTCTTGCCTCCTTTATAGGCCCATATAGTGGTGAAGTAGGTGGAGTGTAAACTCCCCTTTTATTCTTTGCATATTTTTCTCCTCCCTTATTTGAAGGTGTATTTGTCTTTGAAGGCTCTTCTTTATACTATTGAAGTAGAATCTTGTTGATCCATAAAAGGATATTAATTTTTGTATTTCTTGGCATATTTTTTGACAAGGATAGTATCTTGAATGCTAGAAAATGTATCCAATGGTATTAGGCATAAAAATGTAGGTTTTGGTAGGAGAGAGAAGATCAAGGGTAAGTTTTATGCTCTCTATAGAAAAATAATTAGTCAAGTAGCAGACAGTGAAGATGAAATCATTGAGATAAAAATAAAACTTTGCCTCTATCAAAAGTCATGAATTCATTTCGATAATTTGTGGCATCTAGTATCTTTCTAGATTCTTAGTTTCTCCTCATTTTGGCACATTTACCTAGTCTTTTTAGATTCCAAATGTAATATAAAACTATTTTTAGCTTCTTTAGGTGTGTATAAATCACTTTAGATTCTTGATATGCATGCTATTTGAGAGTTGTAGAAGGAGATTTATCTACATTTCTCTAAGTTTTAGGGTTATTATAAAAGGAAGAGATAAGGAAGTAGTCTGAGATAAGTTTATGGGGTTGTTAGAGATAAAAATAGAGATGTTCAAGCTTAGTTTGCAAGATTATGAATCAACCTCTTGTAAATGCCATTTTTTTAGTACTTAAGTGAGATTTTCTCACATTTTAGCTAGAGTTTTTGTTAGAACATAATGTTATTAGGGGTCACACCCTTATAACATTTATATATTATTCTAATATAAGGTTATAAAACCTTATGCTTATTATATACTTTATAAAGCATATACCTTTTAATAATTAATAATATAATAGTTTATTAGATTATTAATTATATTTACAAATGATAGTTTTTGATAGGTGTGGTAAATACCCTTTTAGATATTTTTCTACCCCTTCTCCTATATTTAATGAGCTTCTCTCTCATTGAGAAGTAATTCAAGTTTTAGAGATTTGGGAAGATAATGAACTTTATCACTATGCACAAAAGATTTGTTGTTGGGCATGTGGAAGTGAGAAGTGATATCCCTAGGTCCTAGATATAATTTTATAGGCAATTTTGTAAGTGTTTTTTATAATAGAATGATGATTTATGGGTTTTTTTTTACCTAGAAGGGGTTTCCCCATGTATATATATTGTGTGATGTGTCAAGTTTGTGCATCTTGGAATTCTAATTTCATTTATTTCATTTATTTTATTTGTAGTTATTGCTAACCTAAGATCTTAATTTATGACATGGTATCAAAGAAGGTTACGAAATACTAATAATATTTTATAGGTAATTATGTCTATTGAAAAACAAGTGCAGAGGAAGAGGTGAACCATAAAAAAAATTGGGGTGTCTATTAGAATTTAGTTAAATTGTAATGTTAGGGCCTTGCTATAACTATAACTTTACACTATGCCCTCATTGTTTATTTCCAAACAAAAATAAATAATCATAAAAGAGTATTCATTAACTTAAAACTTTAGTGCTTTTATTTTCTAGGTTTTGACATTTTCTATAATGATTTTTTTTAAAATGTCAAAGTTAGAGACATAAACAAACTCTTGATGTGATTTATGTTTTTTTTCTCTAACAAACATTATTTCCCATCAACCAATTTGGTTACTGGTGGACAATTTTTTTTGGTATATATAAAGAGATAATTGTTCTTAAGAGGAATATATGAGTGCAAAGTCCTCTCAAAATGAATATCATTGTTTTGTAGGAAAAGAGGGATTAGGTTAAATAGTTAGATCCTCCTTTCACTACAAACATACAAGGACATTCAAGAATCACCACTTTTGCAAGAGGATTTGCCTACGGGTTTATGGTCACTTGTAACAATGTGGAAATTCATAGATTATTGATTTAATGTGTTAATTTAATGCTCAAGTATGCTCAAAACCCTAATTATGTAAAATCATAAGCAAACAAATAAATTATGACAAATGCTCATAGACCAAGACAGTAGACAAAGATACTGACCATTTCTTGAAGCTTGACATGTGGAACAGTCAGGGGCTTTGTGACTAGTGCCCTAGCCCATTGCAATACCTTCTTTAGGGGGTTCCAGACTCCTTCGAGACTAATAATCATTGTTTTGTCTATTTCCTACTCTGTAGATGCGAAGGGCACTATGACTAGCGTCCTAGCCCAAGGCAGGATGTTCTTTAGGGTGTTAGGACCTCTTCTGATGCTGATTATCACTATCATGGAGATTTCTACACCTACAACCTCAGAGGGCTTTATGACTAGATCCCTAGCCCCAACAGTACACCAAATTGCTTCTTTCTGCCGGATTCAGAATCCTCATCTTCTGCAACTTTCCTCTACAACTCCACTCCATGAAATCTGAGACCTATAACCTGCAATCATAAGGAGTGTGGTTGGGGGTTGTGGTGTTTAGGAGCTTGCCTCAGTCAAGCCCCGGGATGGCATTCAAGCCTTCCAACACCATTGTTTGATAAAGAGTGTGTATCCCTATGAGATAGAGGCAAAAACAAATTGATAAATGATTGATTCAACACAAATAGATATCACCTCAGAGGTGTAACTTGCATGTAGATGAATATCCTTCAACACATGAGAAGATGAAGCTAAATTTGCAATCGCAAACACAACAACAATATTTTTCTTTGCATCAATGAATATCTTGAATGCTCTAAAATCATAAGTTTACCAAAAGTTTGTAATCATCTTCTAGTTTGCAAATGAATCCCTAAAAATGCTTATATATGCATTCCCTCTTTAATTTCATAATTCAAACTTAAGATGTCAGCATGGGACACCTTCAACAGTCACATAACTAACATTCAAATTTGGGACCTGCATAAAATAGGTCAGGACTAGGGTGCGAGTGCCCAAGTCCCTATGTCCTATTTTAGGTCAGGTCTAAGCTCACAGATGTCCCTCAAGCCCCATTTGACATGGATTTTAGGCCATTTTGTTCTAGGAGTTATATCTAACATGCAAGATGCAAAACAAGGGAGTCAAGAGCTAAACTTAGGAGGTAAAAGTCCTAGGGGGACATTTTACGACATAACATTTAGCCCCCACTTTAATGTATGTATGATCTCATGACCCATACATGCATTAAAGTATTGTCAAAACATAGCAAACACGCTAGGCACTTGAAGCTAATGCATACACAAAGATTGAGGAACTATTTCTAGCCCCTAGTCTCAGGTAGACATTAGAGAAAGCACACCGCAAACATGCCAAACACAGTGAAGATAGTAATAGGCATGCAATACACGAAGAAGATAGTAACAGACACACAAGACATGGAGAAGACAGTATTGAAGAAACAAAAAACATGATGAATACAGTGAATGCAGTGATTATTTCTTTTTCATTTTTTTATTTTTCATATATAAATGAATGCAGATACATGGAAAGTAAAAATGCAACACACAACCTCAAAATGTAGGGAGGGACTCATCACCACATAGCTTTAGACTATATATGGGGGAGAAGACATGCAATACAAATCTCAAAGTGTACGGAGGGACTCATCACCACACAGCTTTAGACTACACTTGAGAACAAACACGCCATACAAATTCCAAAGCATAGGAGGGACATTTCACCATGATCTTTGGACTATACTTGGGAACAAACACACCATACAAATCCCAAAGCATAGGAGGGGCATTTCACCATGCTCTTTGGACTATACTTGGGAACAAACACACAGAAGTGTTGAAATACACCAAACAACTGAGAGGGAGGATGATTCAGTTGTCTCCAAAACTTTCACCACATATGAACATTAACATATCAAACACTTGTTCACTATTATTAAAATTTAATAATGAAGGCATGAAATAAGAAACTCAACACAATAACATAATCAACACATGAGACACCAAATTTTTTATGTGGAAATCCCTACAAGGGAAAAACCACGATGGGTGTTAGCCCACAAAAATAAATATGTTATAGCAATACCAAAAAATAGAGGCTCGCTGACTTAGGGATCATTGCCCAAAATGCTCACTACAAAAGTTAGGGCTCACTACCAAGGGTTGGTGAACTAATTTGGTAGCATCTACTCCATGCCTGAGTTTAATTCCTTTGAAGCACAATATTGTTGGAGTACAGGACAACACTGAGGGGGAGATGAATCAGTGTTGTATAAACTTTTACAACTTTTTGCACATTTTAATTTACAAGACAAAGAGAGAGGAAGACATCAATGAACTATTAAACACATATGCACAAGTATAATAATGAAAAGTATGAATCAGAATCATAAAAACAAATCATTAGGGCACATGAACACATGAAGACAAACAAGAAACATAACACCTGATTTGATGAGTGGAAAACCCTCAAGGGGAAGAGAAACCACTCTGAAATACCTCACTGGCTTAATCAAAAACCTCATTGGTTACATTTAAGCCTCACTAGCTACAAGCAGTTCTCACTGACCATACAACCCTCATTGGCTACAAAGAACAATCTCAGAACAATACAAAGAATACAGAGGGTTTCTTTGTTTCAATACAAACCCCTGAATTTGCATATCCCTTTGCAATCACACTCAATTCAATCTACATATCAGTCTCATTATCTCTACACAATCAATTCATCTAATTCAAATTATCTCTGCACAATCAATTCACCTGATTCAGATTATCTCTGCGTAATCAACTACATATTGTCTTCATACTTCACATGGTTCAAAATGTAAGTTTGTTGCATAATGTCTTCATCTTGTGTGTGATTTATTCCTACAAAAATATGATCTCATACATCTCTCAAATCACATATCATCTGTATTTTCTATTCAAAAGAATCTTCACAAAAATGTCTTCATCACTGCATATTAGTCCACACAAAAAATTCATCCATCAATGCACCTGCAATACCATTATATATGAGATGACCTTTCATATTCTTCTTCTCTACATAATCATATTCACCATTTCAATTAACAACTCTACATAAAAAATCAATTCACCTACAAAAAAAATAAAATCATATATCTCTTCTCTTCAAAACCATTCACATTCATCTATCTCTCTAATTCATTTTCTTCTTCTCAAAAAATAACTCTTTAATATTCTTCAATCTCTTCATCTTCTTTGTAATTACCATCTTCATAAAATAAAGATCATAAAAAATCTTCAATGATATTTTGTCAATCTGCCTCTTAAAAAAAAATTCTTTAATATCTGAAACCCCACAAAAATATTCTACAAGTTTCATAATTATCTCTCCACAAAAAAAAACTTTCTTATTTTAAAAATGAAGACTCCTCCATTAAAATCTCCAAAGCCTCAAGAGAGTAGTTTAAAAAATAGAAAAAGATCTTAAAAAGAATCTTTTAAATCTCTCAAAATTGCCTTTTGACATAGTCTAAATTAGTCAACAAGTAAATTGTAGGCAAAAAGGCTAAAAATAGCCTTAGAAAAGCATCTCGGGTAGTTAACACAGTGATGACATTTCAAGAAACGTTAAAGTGGACACTCGAAAAGCGAATATCAAAGTTTAAATGATAGCCTTTGATCTTCATTCATGTGCTCATATAGTTTTAAATAAAGACCATTGATTTCCTTTTTCCCACTTGAGCTCATATCATGGAGACTAGTGCAGGTGGTAGTGCTAGGTAGAGGGGCCAGTTAGGCCATGATGCCAATACCCATAGGTTATAACTAAAGTGCCCTTCGACTTGCTATCTCAGGTCAACAAACAATTATAACATAAAGTGAAGATGTCATATATGGGCAATAGGATTTTAACCTTAATGAAATAAATTAAGGTTTATTCATTGAAACAAAAAGATTTTTGGACACCCCTCAAAAGCATGCAGACCATTTTTAGGAATAGAGATGCAGACCTCCAATAAATTCTGTCAACATCAAATCATCATGTGACCCTCTGATGATGAAGACATCTGACCCTATGATGATATGCTCTGGCAAATGTGACATCCTTATTATCAACATCAAACTATGAATACTTGAAGCACCAAAGACAATGAGATGTCTTGATCATGCATGTGTGAACTCCTCATGGCATCATGGAAATTAACTCATGAACAACTATCTCTTGTAAAGCATCTTGTACATGAACAAAGAATAAGAAGACAATGCACATGCACATCTTTGAATCACCTTATTATATCATGCATGCTGCCATAAAATATCAATTAACATAAAATTGCCACCTCTTATTCTTGATTATCATTGACAGATTCTTGAAGACTTGGACATTGCCAAACTGACTAATATTAACCTTTCACATCACAAGTATGATACAAGATCTTCTGCATGATGCAATCTGTCAAGTTCCTTCATCACCCCTTTGTCATGATCCTGATGAGAAACAAATTCCTTCAACTCCATCAATGAACTGAGATCTCTTAACACCATATCATAAGCTATAGAAGAAGATGAACCAATACCATTAACACCTCGTACATTATCATGAAGAGAGATGAAGTCAACATGAAAGCCTTCTTAGGTGAACTGATAAACAACAAGTAGCAGATGACTCAACTCTTGATTGAACTCCTAATTGGAAACTCATTATCAACTTTGCATCAAATCTCATTACTCAACTTGCAGCAACTCTATGAGATTATTGTCTTCAACATCTTGTCACCTTTTTGACATCAATGATAATTAACCACCATCAATCTCCCCCTTTGTCATTGATGGTAAAACTACATGATGCATTCCCTCTCTCCCCCTTTTTGAAATCTAATGACAAAGGCTATTATCTCCCCCTGTGAAAAATAACTGATATACAACATTAGTAAGATATTAACAAACTCTGCTAATATTAATCAATCGCTTACTTATTTCTTTTATCACAGGCACCATTACTGACCTTGTTATCTTTAAACCAACCAAGAATTGAGATACCACCTACTCAAATCTTTGATACCACTAGTCTCCTTTGCCATTTGCTATCCTAAACTTATCCTGAAAACTTTGTCCTTGTACATCTGCATATTGAACAACTTTTCAACTTGAAAGCAACAAATCACCATGAAGTACACATCTGATGATATACATCCTGAAGCATAGAACCTAAGGGCAACATCATGTGAGGCACATCAAATAAAGGACCAAACCACTATTATAAACTACCTATAGACTGTACAATAGTCTCAACACAATACCACTTCTTGTCACAACACCAATATGAAGATGAAGATGGAAACTGACATATCTCTACTATCAAATACAAACTCTTGATGACATCACTTGTGGTTGCAAAACAACCTTTTCATGACAAACAATTCTTTCACAATCATCAGCCCTTTTTGACCTAAATGACAAATCTCCAAGATCTCCCAAAGCATAAAGTATGATGTATGATTATGATGGCATAAAAATGACTCTTAGGTTTTAGATGAATCAACCCTTTTACATGACACATATGAACTTTAAACACCATGCAAAGATATCATAAACACTTCATCACCCATAAACATCAACATGAAGATTACTCATCACACTATTCACAACTCATGATGACATGATGACCACTCTAGAGATGACCTTGACAAGACTTCCATGATAGTGACAATAGGATACATCTTAATGGACAATCAACCTACAACCAATCTAATTTTACACACACATCTTGACATGATAAAGAATGAAAATCATCTGTAAGGAATGAAGACTATCTTGATGAAGACCATCCTCCTGTTCCTACACAAGACACTTTTTACAACACAATGTCAAATATGATATATACTGCAATCAACAAGAATTGTTGTCTCTTGACTATATCATTCAAATCACTCATCAAGTTTGTACATCAACAAACTAATTGCATTGAACCCTTGAACATCTTGTTTGCATTATGTGGTGCAAGAGCACCTCAAGATTCTAAGAATCTGGAAGATTCTATGCATTTATATTATGTCCAAAGGTAACATTGTAAGGCCCTCGTGCCACATGGAGTCATATCTGGCTGAGTAACGACATAATGTTGATTTGTCAAGGAAAGAATTGTAACCGAACTGTAGTTTTGTAACTGTTCGGCAGTGGTGGTTCATTTCCATCTTGTATAACTGCCGCAAGAGTCTTTAAATAGGTGGTCTGTAGATAGACAAATAGACGAGAGAGGAAGAACAGATTTGTATGTATATTCTGGAGGAATAAAGTAGTTTTTGTCCTGTTCTAATTATGGTTATATCGATTGGAGTCATTCCACTAGTGGATTTCTTTGAAATCAGTGGAATGACCTCTGTGTAGTTAGATCTATTTCTATTCTGTTAAGTTTTTAGTTATTTCTGTGTGTTCTGTTTGGTTACAATGTGCAGAGAAGGTTAACGACGTGAATTCTATGAGTATATCACTTTTGTATGTCAATGAGCATTCTATGAGTATTCCGCAAATGTATGGGTAGAGAGACAACCTGTGTGTATACTGCTTAAGTATGTCAGGTATATAGTTCATGTGTATTCATCATTTGTATGTGGTGAGACATACAACCGGATGGGTCGAAGACTATGGACCCCACGGTTTCCATAATGAATTACATGTATGTACATCAGTGTAAGAAGAACCATCAGGTTGAGAAAATTGTATTGAGCCGATAGTGAGCACTTTCACCGATTGGGGTGACAACTGCAAGTGTCACCGATGGCGAGTTTATCAGAGAGACAATAGTCATCGGGAAGACTTTAAGAGTCACAGCGAATGACTGGGTCATGCTGATAGAAATCTTATCAGTGTGAGAGGCATTCGGAGGAGAAGATTGGAGTTTGGCTAAAGAGTAAAGTCATGCCGATGGTTCAATGTTCATCGGAGTAAGTTGTATTATTGGCGAATAGAAAAAAAGTTACTCCAACGATACAAAGTCTGAGAAATGGAAAGGGTCTGTCCGATGGAAGAGTCTCAAAGGTCCTTGGGGTAACTGATTATATCGGTGTAAGAATACTTGGCGTAGCCGATGAAAGAAGTCTCATTGAAGACTAAGTAAAGGTGACCATCAGGGAGAGGTGTGTATCGGGAGCCTAGACTAAAGTTAGGCCGATAGAGATATCTTGTCGATAGGAAAGTGAATGCATATTTTGACATTGTATGGTCTTTATCGAAGGGGTTTTAAAGGGAATGAAATATAAACCCTAGGTATGGTGGGTTTTAATGGGTTTTCACCCTATTTTGTGAGCTTCTACTATGTTGCTCTGCATCAAATTGGTATCAGAGCCAGCAAAAGCTCTAGGAGGAGATGTTATGTATTTGATTTCTAAGATGATGAGTTGAAACAATATATTTGGTTGGTGACCATTTTTGAAGATAGAAATTGTGGACAGAATTTTGAAGGCTGACAGTAGTGTTAGACTGTTGCAGATGCTCATGCCATCTAGTTGCAAGAAGGAATAGGGATTTTTGTGTGTGGGCAGATGAGGTTGAGGTCTGTTAAGACCATTCACTGACAAAGATTAGGCTAGAGAAAGGTGCAGAGAGATGCCACTAAGGAGAGAGTGGTAGGTGCATCACCAGGATCTGTTGTTGGAGGAGAGGAATGGGTCTATGAAGCAGCGTGTACGATGGACATCTGTTTGAGCATTGTGTTGTAGTCATGAGGTTTTGTTCAGTCAGAAGAGTACTCCATTACTAGGAGAAGAAGGAGCCTAAAGATGCTCTAAAGTTGATGGCAATTGGATTTTGTTGGTTGGTTGGTCACAATCTATTGATATGAAGATTTGAAGCCTGAAGCCTGAAGCTAAAGAGTGAAAGATGAAGCTAGAAGAGATGCAAGTTTATTGAAGAGACAATAGTCATCAAGAAAGACTTTAAGAGTCACAACGAATGACTGGGTCATGCCGATAGAAAGCTTATCAGTGTGAGAGGCATGATCGGAGGAGAAGATTGGAGTTTGGCCGAAGAGTAAAGTCACGCTGACGGTTCAATGCTCATCAGAGTAAGTTGTATTATCAATGAATAGAGGAAACGTTACTCCGACGATACAAAGTTTGAGGGATGGAAAGGGTCTGTTCGATGGAAGAGTGTCAAAGTTCCTTGGGGTGACTGATTATATCGGTGTAAGAATACTTGGCATAGCCGATGAAAGAAGTCTCATCGAAGACTAAGTAAAGGTAACCATCAGGGAGAGGTGTGTATCAGGAGCCCAGATTAAAGTTAGGCCGATAGAGATATCTTGCCGATAGGAAAGTGAATGCATATTTTGACATTGTATGGTCTTTATCGAAGGGGTTTTAAAGGGAATGAAATATAAACCCTAGGTATGGTGGGTTTTAATGGGTTTTCACCCTATTTTGTGAGCTTCTACTGTGTTGCTTTGCATCATTATGACATCATGAACCACTGATCACATGTATCACTGACATACACTGAAGAACAACATAGTTATCAACACCATCATGAACTTCATTTCATAAGATTGATATGAGTAGTATCTTAGCAAACATTATCAGACATGAATCCAATAGCATGATAAACAAAACAAAAACATCATAAGCATCAAATAATATCCTTCTTGAAACTTCTTGGGGGTAATTGATAGGACATTGGACAACTCCCCCTCACTTCATGCTATATATTATGCAACTGATGATGTGACTTGTGCAAGATGCACAAGTTGAGAATCTATCTTCTCTTTGCTTTGTTTTATTCTTCAAACTTTTATAGGTTCTTTCTTCTGTTCAGGTTTCTTCTTCTAAACCTTTTCAGCCTCTTTCCTTTTCAAATTTTTCAAACTAGGTGATGCTATTCGTCCATACATTTTGCAACTATATGCTTTGTGACCAAAAGAGTTGCACTTGAAACATACAAGATTAGTATTCCTTCTGTAATCAACTGCTTTGTGTCCAAAATGATTATAGGTATAACAATAACCAAAAAATGAATAATTATACATGTACATATATGCTTGTCTTACTGGAGCAGTTCTTCTAAAATTTCTTCTTTGATTGTGAATTTTTACAAACTCATCTTTGGTTTTCATTTCAGCTTCAATCTTCTTTTTATCTTCAAGAGTAGAAGCATGATAACTCAGATCAATTTTCTTTCTAGGAGTCTCTCTAACTTTGGAACACTCTCCTTCATAACCTATAGTGTCCTTATGATACTTTTGTTTGCCTAACATTTCATGTAACTTGTTTGTACTTTCTTCAAACTCTTGATATTTCTTGGACAAAACCTTGAGACCATCATAATCTTTTCTAAGATTGACAAATTCAACCTCTAATTTCAAATTTTCAATTCTTTTAACCTCAAGGTCAAATTTTGTTACATCTATTATTCTTTTGGCTCCCTCAATTTCAGTCTTTAGACTGATAATCAATTTGTCAAATTCATCAACATGTGTCCTTAAATTAACAATCTAATTTCTTTCCTCTTCAAGATTAGAAGATACTCTTTCAAGGTCTGAAAGTGCTTTGTCTTTGGATTCTTTTTCTATTTGTTGTTGCAACTCTAATCTCTGGTTCTCCTTTTTGTACTTCTTGATTTCACTCAGAGCACACAAGAGTTCTCCTTCAACATCAACCTCACATTCTTGTCCATCCTACTCCTGATTATAATCACTCATAATGTGATCTTCTTCTTCTTAATCAGATTGTACCTCATCTCCTTCATGTGACTGACTTCCATCAATGTCACTCTTCTCAGAAAACACGCTGTCTTCTCCTTCAATTGCATCACCTTGATAGATTCTAATCAACTCCTTCCACACATCCTAAGCTGTTTCACAATGCATAACTTTATAGGAGACTTCATTAGATAATTCAGACAGAATAATCTTCTTTGCTATATGATTACATTCATAAGCTTCTTTGTTATTTGTAGTATTAGGTGATTGAGAGGAAACAAAATATCCATTCTCAACTGACATCCAAACACCATACCCTAAAGAGGATAGATAGACTTGCATTCTAATACACCAAACAGAGAAATCCGAACCATCAAAGAAAGAACTCTTGACTCAACTTTTGAGGCATTTCTATTAACCTTTGATTTTGGTATAGATGGTGTCTTTTAACAGGAATGAAACTTGACATTTTTCTTTTCTCTATTTCTTTTGGACTTTCCCATGGTACTCCACTATCAGGACCTACCCAAGCCAGTTAGACTTCTATAGGGAACCTATGCTCTGATACCACTTGTTGGAGTACAAGACAACACTAAGAGGGGTGAGGGGTGAATCAGTGTCGTATAAACTTTTACAACTTTTTGCACCTTTTAATTTACAAGACAAAGAGAGAGGAAGACATCAATGATCTGTTAAACACATATGCACAAGTATGATAATGAAAAGTATAAATTAGAACCGTAATAACAAATCATTAGGGCACATGAACACATGAAGACAAACAAGAAACATAACACCTGATTTGATGAGTGGAAAACCCTCAAGGGGAAGAAAAACCACTTTGAAATGCCTCACTAGCTTAATCAAAAACCTCACTGGTTACATTCAAGCCTTACTGGCTACAAGTAGGTCTCACTGACCATACAATCCTCACTGGCTACAAGTAGGTCTCGCTGACCATACAATCCTCACTGGCTACAAAGAACAATCTCAAAACAATACAAAGAATATAGAGGGTTTCTTTATTTCAATACAAACCCCTGAATTTGCATATCCCTTTGCAATCACACTCAATTCAATCTGCATATCAGTCTCATTATCTCTGCATAATCAATTCATCTGCTTCAAATTATCTCTACATAATCAATTCACCTAATTTAGATTATCTTTACACAATCAATTGCATATTGTCTTCATACTTGACATGGTTCAAACTATAAGTTTGTTGCATAATGTCTTCATCCTATGTTTGATTTATTCCTACAAAAACATGATCTCATACATCTCTCAAAATACATATCATCTGATTCATCTATATTTTCTTTTCAAAAGAATCTTCACAAAAATGTCTTCATCACTGCATATTAGTCCATACAAAAAATTCATCCATCAATGCACTTGCAATACCATTATATATGAGATGACCTTTCATATTCTTCTTCTTTGCATAATCATCTTCACCATTTCAATTAACAACTCTTCATAAAAAATCAATTCACCTACAAAAAAAATAAAATCATATATCTCTTCTCTTCAAAACCATTCACATTCCTCTATCTCTCTGATTCATTTTCTTCTTCTCAAAAAATAACTCTTTAATATTCTTCAATCTCTTCATCTTCTCTGTAATTACCATCTTCATAAAATAAAGATCATAAAAAATCTTCAATGATATTTTGTCAATCTACCACGAAAAAAAAAAACTTCTTTAATATCTCAGACCCCACAAAAATATTCTGTAAGTTTCATAATTATCTCTCCACAAAAAAAAACTTTCTTATTTTAAAAATGGAGACTCCTCCATTAAAATCTCCAAAGCCTCGAGAGAGTAGTTTATAAAAATAGAAAAAGATCTTAAAAAAAATCTTTTAAATCTCTCAAAATTGCCTTTTGACATAGTCTAAATTAGTCATCAAATAAAGACAAGTAAACTATAGGTAAAATGAGTAAAAATAGACTTAGAAAAGCATCTCGGGCAATTAACACAGTGATGACATTTCAAGAAATGTCAAAGTGGACACTCGAAAAGGGAATATCAAAGTTTAAATGATAGCCTTTGATCTTCATTCACGTGCTCATAGAGTTTTAAATGAAGACCATTGATTTCCTTTTTCCTGCTTGAGCTCATATCGTGGAGACCAGCATAGGTAGTAGTGCTAGGTAGAGGGGCCGGTTAGGCTACGATGCTGATACCCATAGGTTATAACTAAAGTGCCCTTTGACCTGATATCTTAGGTCAACAAAAGATTATAACATAAAGTGAAGATGTCATATATGGGCAGTAGGATTTTAACCTTAATGAAATAAATTAAGGTTTATTCATTAAAACAAAAAGATTTTTGGATACCCCTCAAAAGCATGTAGACCATTTTGAGGAACAAAGATGCAGACCTCCAACAAATTCTGTCAACATCAAATCATCCTGTGACCCTCTGATGATGAAGACATCTGACCCTATGATGATATGCTCCGGCAAATGTGACATCCTTATTATCAACATCAAACCATGAATACTTGAAGCACCAAAGACAATGATATGTCTTGATCATGCATGTGTGAACTCCTCATGGCATCATGGAAATTAACTCATGAACAACTATCTCTTGTAAAGCATCTTGTACATGAACAAAGAATAAGAATACAATGCACATGCACATATTTGAATCACCTTATTATATCATGCATGCTGCCATCAAATATCACTTAACATAAAATTACCACCTCTTATTCTTGATTATCATTGACAGATTCTTGAAGACTTGGACATTGCCAAACCAACTGAGATTAACCTTTCACATCAGAAGTATGATATAAAATCTTTTGCAGGATGCAATCTATCAAGTTCCTTCATCACCCCTTTGTCATGATCTTGATGAGAAACAAACTCCTTCAACTCCATCAATGAACTAAGATCTCTTAACACCATATCATAAGCTATAGAAGAAGATGAACCAATACCATTAACACCTCATACATTATCATGAAGAATGATTAAGTCAACATGAAAGCCTTCTTAGGTCAACTGATAAACAACAAGTAGCAGATGACTCAACTCCTGATTGAACTCCTGATTGGCAACTCATTATCAACTTTGCATCAAATCTCATTACTCAACTTGTAGCAACTCTATGAGATTGATGTCTTCAACATCTTGTCACCTTTTTGACATCAATGACAATTAACCACCATTAACTATAACTCCTCTACTCTGCTCTTCTTACACCTTTTTATTTATCTTTTCATTTTTAGACAAAGACATCTCTTTTGTAACTACATTACATGTTTTTATACAATTCATCAACCTTGGAATGTACATCAAGGTCCACATTACATTCATCAACCATTGGAACAATCTCCAAGGTTGGCATTACAAGCATACATAGAAATAGGTCTAGACCTAAACAATATTGGCTAAGGAAAAGATGTATGTGGATCACCATATGCCTTAGCTAGGACTCAAATGCATTCTTCCATGCCATGACATGCTTCCACAATCTTCAATGCAACTGTGCAAGTAGTGAAAACAACCAAGTCGGCAAAGACTGGTGTTAGTACTAAGTCTTCTAGGAACAATCTTCCTCCATGATCCAAATTACTCTTCGCAGACCAATCTAAACATAGGAACATGATCAAGAGACATCCACAAGCATGTTATAATCATCAGGAACTTCCACACCACCTCTAATCACTTTATTTATAAGATTCTTCAAACTGGAGCACATTAACATAACTGTTAGCCACTGTCATAATAAAAAGATCGCTTGCAGACCACCAAATCATGAACCATTAGAGTTGAAGGCACTTAACAACATTACAAACATAATTCTAGAACCGCAAACCAAAATACTTAAATGCGGAGGAATGCAGAGCAGAATACATTCTCCCTGTCACCACCAAATGTACAGAAAAAGTAGTTTTCACTCTGGTGAACATAACTCACTCAAAACTTCATACTGAAGGCTCAAACTTGGAACATAACATCTTCAGACATACCTTTAAATAACTTCCAATCTGTAGTCAAAGATATTTAATCTACAAGAAATGTAGAGCAATCTACTAGACTATTCTCAGTAAACAAAGATACTCTTCAACACATTGTTTCCACTGGGAGAGCAAATTTTCTCAAAAGTACTTGGAAACTTAATATTAGGATTACTTACTCATTATCTCCAATAGTTACATAGGCAAATAAGCAAGCATCAAAACAAGAGAACAATTGACACCAATGACAACACTGATATGTTGACATCAATGACAACACTGGTTAGGCACATACTTGCAACAATCTCCCTCTTTGTCATTGATGGCAACAAATGATGTGAAAAACTGTGAAGACCATCAAGACAAGATTCTCCCCATTTCTCTTTATACATCTGTACTCTTTCTCCCCCTGAGTTTTTCACATGATTTCTCTCCCCCTTTGACATCAATGGCAAAGGGCACATACTTGCACTCTGCTACTCTGATCAAACTAAAATTTCTCTATTATCAATATTTACTGCTTATTATTAGGAACTCATGTTAGTAACATCTAGCTACTCCCCCTACGAGGTATCTCTCAAAGCATTAATCCAGATCATGAATGAGGCTCTAGGCTCCATTGGATTGATGCATTCTTATGCATCTTAGTTTAGAGCAAGAGGGGTAATAACCCCTAACTTTTCTCTAAGATAATCAAAAGTGTCCTTAGGCAGAGGCTTAGTGAAAATATCTGCAATTTGATCCTTTGTAGACACATATTCCACATTTACTTCATTCTCTATCACCTTTTCTCTCAAAAAGTGAGACCTTATAGATATATGCTTTGTTCTTGAGTGCATCACTGGGTTCTTTGAAATGTTTATAGCACTTGTATTGTCACAAAAGATTGCAATTGGATCTTCATACACAACTCTTATGTGCTTCAAAGTCTGCTTCATCCACAACACTTCAGTGCAAGAACATGCTATTACAATATACTCTACTTCTGCAGTAGACAAGGATATTGAATCTTGCTTCTTTCTCAACCATGAAACCAATCTATTACCCAAGAAGAAAGCACCTCCACTTGTACTTAAATCTTGTCATCAACATCTCCAGCCCTATCTGCATCTGTATAAACATTGAAAGTGAAATCATTATCTTTTGGATACCATAAGCCATGATCTGATGTACCTTTCAAGTACCTTAAGATTGTCTTAACTGCCATCACATGTGATTCTCTAGGATCTTCTTGAAATCTTTCCACAAGACAAATTGCATGCATTATATTAGGTCTAGTTTGAGTTAGATAAAGTAATCCTCCAATCATGGATCTGTACCTTTTCTGATCAGTCTTAGGTGATTCATCATTTTTGTTTAACTTGCAGCCAGTCACCATGGGAGTACATATTGGTTTAGATTCCTCCATCCCAAATTTATTCAACAACTCTCTCACATACTTAGACTAATAAATAAAGATTCCTTTACCTGATTGAGTAATTTTTAGACCCAAAAAGAAATTTATTTCCCCAAACATAGACATCTCAAACTCATTTTGCATTTCCCTTTCAAATTTCATGCAATACCTTCATTACCTCCAAAGATAACGTCATCAACAAAGACTACAACAATCAAGATTTGATTATTATTGATTTTGAAATAGAGATTACTATCTATAGTGCCTTTACTAAACCCTAATTGCAACAAATACTTGTCTAACCTTGCATACCAGGCTCTGGAGGCTTGCTTCAGTCCATACAAGGCCTTCTTCAATCTGTACACCATGTCATCTTGGTCTAATAACTTAAATCCTTCTGGTTGTTCAATGTAGACTTCTTCTTCCAACTCACCATTCAAGAATGCAGACTTAACATCCATCTGATATGCTTTGAAATATTTCAATGTTACAAATGCCAAAAACATTCTAATTGCTTCAATTCTTGCCATAGGAGCATAGGTCTCCTCAAAACCTATCCCTTCAACCTGAGAATATCCTTTGCATACTAGCCTTGCTTTGTTTCTAACTACCTCTCCATTCTCATTCAGCTTATTCCTAAAGACCCATTTAGTTCCAATCACATTCTTATCAGCAAGTCTAGGAACCAATTACTAAGTTTGATTCTTCTCTATCTGCATCAGCTCTTCTTCCATGGCCTTTACCCAATTTTCATCATTGCAAGATTCATTCATAGTTTTTGGTTTAACTTTTGAAAGAAAACAGTAATTCACTTGTTCTTTTGTAGCTCTTTTCCTTGTCAAAACCCCTTTGCTTTTGTCTCCAATAATTTGATCTTCAGAATGATTGATCCTTACATACCTAGGAGTCTTAACTACATTTTCTAGAGCCTTTTCTTCTTCATCTTGACTGTCTTCTTGTTCATCTTTCTTCTCATTTACTGTGACAACAGGTTCATCTGATTCATAGCCACTCAGATATGATGTTCTTTCCTTGTCTTAATCCACCTTCACATTAGCACTCTCAACAATCTTTTTCAACCTTTTGTTGTAGCATCGGTAGGCCTCACTCTTGGTAGAGTATCCAAGGAAGATTCCTTCATCACACCTAGCATCAAACTTGCCTAGATCTTCTTCCCTTCTAATATAGCATTTGCTTCCAAAAACTTTAAAATATTTCACTGTAGGAATTCTTCCATACCACAATTCATAAGGAGTTTTAGTACCATTTCTTTTGACTTGAACTCTGTTTTAAATGTAGACAGTAATATGTATAGCTTCTTTCCAGTAAACTTCTGGTAGATCAGCTTCCTTCATCATGGTCCTAGCAGTTCTTGAACTGTCATGTTCTTTCTTTCAAAAACTCCATTTTGCTGAGGAGTCCTAGGTGCAGACAATTGTCTCTTTATTCCTTTCTCTTCACATAAAATGTTGAATTCACTTGATGTGAACTCACCTCCTCTATCAGACCTCAAGCATTTAATTTTTAGTTCTATCTCATTCTCAACCATTGCGTTGAAGGATTTGAACTTTTCTAGGGCTTCTAATTTGTCTCTTAGAAAAGTGACCCAAGTCATTCTAGAATAATCATCAATAAGCAACACAAAGTACATGTCTCCTTGTAGACTTCTCACCCTTGTAGGACCACACAAATCTGTATGCACTAGATCCAACAAACTAGTAGAAAATTGCTCTTTGCTCTTGAAACTTGTTCTTTTTGGCTTCCCCAACTAACATTCCTTACAAATGGTATTGGCAAGTTTCACAAGCTTTGGTAAATCTCTCATAGCATGTCCTAAACTTATCTTCACCAAATTATCAAAGTTGATATGACACATCCTTCTATGCCACAACCAACTCTCATCTGTCTGAGCCAATAAACAATAATCATTAGTTCCTCTTAATTGGTAAATGTTACCTTGAGTCTTCTTACCGGTAGCAATCATTGTTCTAGAGCTTTCCATGATCTTGCACCCATTATCTTTTAATCTGATGCAAGAGCATCCCTAGTTCAAGATAAATCTTGCATCAACCAAAAAAATTTGCATTTCAGTTTGTTTCTTTTTATTTTCCATTTCAGTTCAGGCAGTTCAATCAAAAGTAGTTTCTATATTTTGGTCTGCATTCTACCATAGTTACATTTTAGACCTTGTGAAGCTACACTTAGCATCTAGACACCTTCACTTGCACAACATTTCCAAAATTTAGAATATTTGGATCAAGTACTAGAAAGATATCGCTATCAAAAGATTGACTGTCTTTCTCAAAACAGAGCATCCTGCAGTCTCAAGCAATCAACTAAAGGAGAAGACTTATGGAGCATTCCTTGATTTGGGGAGCTCAAAGACACATCAATCAATGTTTAGTGGTTCATGGCCAACTTTCCCCGAGATCCGCTCATCATTCCATTGATTTGCGTAGGAGTTCTATTCATTTAGGCCCGACCTATACGTGTACACATGTTACAGCTCTTCATGGGAGTTTGTGATCTTCCTTGGCCAACACGGGGGAATCTTTTGTACTAGAGATGATATATATATTAATGTAATAGATCCTTAGGAAAGTAGTTCTCATGATTTAGAAGATAGATAGTTTCAATTTGCGTGAAGGAGCTTCAAAGCTCTATCTTGTGCATATTCTAATATTCTATAATCAGGCATGTGAGCCCTAATTGTAAGCCCGCTTGTTATCGGTCAATTTGAATTTGAATTCTATGATATTGAATGATTGAATCTGCATTTACTTTACATCTTTGAGTTATTATCCATTTTGTTTACTCTAGCTGCATGGTCTAGACAATTCATTCTGTGAACCCTCCTACCGTGACTGCACCAAGTGGTATCAGAGTGAAAGTTCAAATCTTTGGGAGCGAATTGAGCAAAGTTGGTAAAGGAATTTTGTAAGATCTTTTTGTGGATAGATCACCGAATCTAAGGCAAGTTACTTGTGTCACAAATGATCACTAATTGTGAGGCATTTGTCACCTTGTAGCCCGATCGCCAAACTTGAGGCAGTTTACACTTGATCCTAGGAAGATGCTACTGAGGAGAGTCCTTGTTGTTGGTGTTGAATATAAAGAATACTAAGAGGGGGGTGAATCAATATTATGAAAAAAATTTCATTCATACATTTATTAATCCATTTACCAAATTCAATAACATGAAATTAAAGTAAACACAAGAAGAGCAACCACAAATTCATAACACATAGACACCAAGATTTTATGTAGAAAACCCAAAAAGAGAAAAACCACAGTGAGTGTTAGCTCACAATATATTATGATAGGAATACCAAATTACATGAAGGCTGACTGCCTTAGGTCTCACTACCCAAGGACTCACTATCCAAAGAAATGCTCACTACATAAGGGTCACTGCCAAATAGAAGAGAAGATAGAAGAAGGATTGGCTCACTGCCAAGAGATGACTGCTATAGGTGCATCTATAATATGCTGAGGTGCAATACCAATTTTCTTAGTATACAAATTCAAAGGACTTCATATTGTCTTTCCTTCCTTGCTTTTCTACTCTACTTCACATATACTTCTATTTTCTGCCCTTATTATCCTTTTCTTCTCTACAAACTACCTTGGATCATGCACATATAGAATTCACACACTACTCCCACGTGTTCATTGCTACAACACTGAAATCCATCAAATATATATATATATATGCAATAAGATTCATCTCACAATCAGGTCAGCAAGCCAGACATGAAACATGTATACAAGTGTTGTACCTTGTCAGCTTGATCTTGTGCTCAAATAGGAATGCGGACCCAAACAAACATACAATAGTCTTCATATAGGTTGGCATAAATCATTCAACTACTTAAATTAATTCTTCAAACAATGTATCTTCTCTGCATATAGATCTGGCTTGCCTGTTGGCCTATCCCTTAAGCACACACTTGACCAATTCAACTGTCACATCATGATGCAGAGGAAAAGGACAAATGAAAACTATCCCCATCTCATTTGACAAATTCCAAAACACTCCTTGTTTCAATTCACTCTATTGAGACATATTTCATGGCAATGTCTTAGAATCCCACAAGTTCATCCATCTTTAAATGAAATCTACATAAATCTTTGACCCAAACAAGGTCTCTGACCCAAAAACTAAGTTATGTACTTGGAAGGACAGAGGACAGCAAATGACAGTTTGACTGCACTTTGACAGTGTTGAGAAAGGCTTGTTCCTTGTAGCCCTGCCTATCATAACTGTCATTGATATCTTTCAAGTTAAACTTCATCCCAAAACTGTAAAGGCATATTTGGACACCCTTTATGTCATTTTAAAACTTATCCAAAATAGAGTTACCTTTGTTTTGTAACAAAATTCTAAACTAATGACCATCCTGCTCCGATTAGGCCTAAATAGGCTTCTAAAGACCAGTCATCTTACATAATTGACATTCAATCAAATAAAGGAATGCTCAATATGGTTCAAAAGTATCTAAGACTCCACAAATAAACCCTCTGCAAATTGATTTCACAGCCTTTCAAAATGGAAGATAATAATATTGCAAATTATGTCCTAATTAGGACTGTCTTAACAGACCAGTCAACAAACCATGGCCTTAAACACGATCACCAAACCCACTCTATTAAATGACTTACTATGTATCTGAGTATCATTTAAAAGTAATGTCACTCCTATAAAACTCAAGAATCACAGTCTCAATTCATAAAACCTCACTGTACACTGTTTTATCAAACTTTTCCACCATTTCCAGTCCTAGGGCATTGTTGAAACTACCCCAAACCTTAACCATCGACCAGGAAACCTTGATATCTCTTAGAATACATATCAAACTATCTTCTTGCCAATTTGTAGGAGATTTCAATGGTGAAATTAGTAGAAACTTAATTTAGAGTGCACATTGTTATCCTAGAACAGGTTTTTTAACTATTTCTTGAAAAATCACAGTAACTAACTCAAAACAAAACCAAAATGCATGAAACCAAATGGAAATGGAGGGTGATTGCTCCTGCATTCACTTAAAATCAATTTGGTACGGATCCTTGCCTGTATAGAGCCGTACAGGAATACAGTGATTTTCAAAGAAAATATATAGAAAACAATGTCTTTATTCATTCAAAAATAGATATACAATCACCCACGAATTCTTTGAAGGTTACAAAGCCTTTTAAAGGCATTACATCATGACCTTTCAGTTTCTAACTTCCTTGGAACGAACTAAAAGCCAAATGACCCTTCAACTTCCAAGTTTGCATCTTTTTTTCAATTTTTACATGACAACCTTTACATTGTATACAATATTTTGCATATTTGAACCTCCTAATGACCTAAACACCTAATAGTGACTTGATTAATCTCATTACAATGTTGAACCATTAAAATTTAATCAAACTCCTATGGAAGTATCAATTTGTCAAGGTGCTCCTGCACCACATCATGATTTCCACTACGGACCATATGAGACTCTAAAAATCATATCCAACATTCATCATTAACCTTTTAACATACCTTCAAATCCACAAGACATAATAGTCCTTTATAGCAAAATGCAGATCTTGGAACTGTTGCTCTGTCACAGTGAAATATTGTCAAACTGGAAGATGATAAAGAACAACTTGTAGAATGTGATCAAAGGAACTTCAGAAGGTATAACTTTGGATTCAGCTAGTCATGATATGTATCTTTGCTACCTCAGAACCACAAGACAAAATATGTCACAGCAGAGAAATGCGGACCCTTTTACTCTAGTACTGTGCACTGTTCCTAACTTAACTTTGTTCACCCGGACTTAGATATTTCACCATATGACTTCTGGAGGAAGTCAAGACTTGAACACTGGAGCATGTGATCACTAGGTAGCTATGACCAACATACCTGAATTGCAAAAAAAATGTCTTTAACTACGGAGGCATACAATCTCAAACACTGTCACTTGCTTGGTATATTGTATACTACGCATACTTAGTCATTTGTTCTTCCAAAGTAATGTCTCTTTGCCATGCCAGTAGAAACCCTTTGCCTTGTTGCCAACAATGACAACATTCAACATTCATCAGAGCAATGTCTCTTGCCAACAATCTCCCCTTTTGGCATTGATGGCAACACTTAGTAAAAAATGCCCATTTGCTCCCCCTTACTATATGAACTCTATTATTCTTCTCCCCCTTAGGTGTTTACTCATTTTTCACTAGTTTTCTTCTCCCCCTTTGACATCAATGGCAAAGGTGTATGTACAAGAATCAAAATTGTGTCAAAAATGCAAAAACTGCAAATATTGTCATACTATGCCACATATGTACAGGTACAATTTGTCAAATTAGTTTGTTGCATGTGAAAGGATATCATTATACAAAGTCTTTAATTGTGTTAGCTCTTCAACCCACCTATTCTTAGCACTGTGCAAAATTTGGATGTTCTCATTTACTTGGAATACCAGATCTTCTACCTTCTGTACACTAAGAGGCATGTCAGTTATTTCCTGAACCTTTAAGGCTTCTGCAGCTAGACTTTTCATGAATTCAATTTTAGGGCTTATCATCCTTCTCAACTGGCACATTTTATTTTTTTTATTTCTTCCTGTCTACTGAGCATATTACTTATGTTGTTTTGAGTATTTACAACTTGTATTTCCATGTTGTTGATAGAGTCAACTATTCGATCAAGGTCTTAGAGATATTTTCTAATTGAAGCTCCATGCTTTTGATCTTTTCTTCTATTTCCTTAGTGATCTCAGGCCATGAAAAACAAAATTTGTATATATCACAAGCTTCCTTGATTGCATTTTCCATATTCTTGATATTATTTTCTAACAGAATTCTGTCACTGTCTAACTTAGTTTTTAACTCTACTAATCTTTTGTCTTTAAAGTCCTTTCTAATCTTGATGTTGACAGACTTTTCAAAGGATTCAAAGTGAGTACTTATAGAATTTATTAGTCCTTCAAGTTGATCAGTTGATGAAACTGATGTACCTTTCAGGTATGAGGGTATCAGCTTCTCCAGAATATTGGATGTTTCATCAATGAGTTCATTGTTTTGTATATGTGTTTTCAGCATTTTTACTTGAGCCTTATCTTGTACAATTGATACCAATTTGAATTTCTGCACCGGAGACATAGAATTCAGATTTAGTGGTCCTTGTAGAAACTCGAGTGAATCTAAGATTTGTGATCTTTGTTGCTTTTCTAAAAACTTTCTAGCATAGTCAATTGGAACTTGATTTGCAACAATGTCTCTTGCCACTTTTTCTTCACTAAGTGTAACTCTCTTTCTTTTCTTCTCTTTTGCTCCCTTTTCTTTCTCTACTTCAATTGTGTCTCCTACAACGGATGAGGTCCTTATTCTTTTTCTAGGGCTAGATGCTGGTTTTTCCATTTCAGATCTCTCATCTTTCCTTTCTGGAGTATTTGATATCCATTCTACTGGAGCACTTATGAACTTTGATCCTCCTATTTTGTTTTTTGCCTCACTTGTTTGTTCATCTAATGTTTTCTTTGATTGCTTATGTTCCATAGACATTCTGGAGAATAATTTAGAGAATGTCCCAAATCTGTCTTCTTTGAGATCTTTCGGCTTGCTCAGTAGTACATCAGCTAATTCAATCAAAATATCTTCTACAACTTCATACCCTAATGCAGGGACCCATATAGTTCTTGGTTCCACAGTTTCCATGAAGCATTTGTCTTTGTCTACCATGAATACAATGTCCTTTTCATACTTCATCACTACATTTTCAGGTATGCAAAATCTACATACCATTTTCTTTTGAAATTTCTTGAAGTATCCCCATAAGATTTCATTCTGCTTATCTACATTTCCTAAACTCTGTGAGTGATTTCTTATTTGAGTGTCAACTGGTGTGTGATCAATCCAAACAATGTTTCCCATTCTAGCCAGTTCTTTTACGAAGTAGAATAGTAGACAAGTGATCAATGTTCCATATTTGAAAGGATGACTAGTCTCTTTTGTCCTTTTCAAGTTCTACATTAGTTCACTCCAGAGCAATTCACATAGGTCATAATCAGTATTATTTTTTATGATGTCATATCCTGTGTATATAGCAAGTGTAGACATAGAATTTTCTCTGTTGGAAAAGTATATTTTGTACCTAATAATCATTGATGCAAATCTGATGACTGGATCCTTAATATCATTTATCGTGAGGGCTTTCTTATCAAATTTGGCTCCTGTTAGCTACATTACCAAGTTGTTCTTTATTTTCTTTGAATCTGGAACCCTCCCGGAGGAACTCATACCAGTTACAGCTTTGATAGCTTCTTTAGTTATCATGTATGGTTCATCTAGCCACATAAACTCATCATGAATCTTGCTTAGAATAAACTTAGCCCATGTATCATTCAAAATCACGGGAAAATCCAACCAGGTGTCTAATTTCTTTTCTCCTAGAACCTTATATTTGTCTTTCAACTCAACATCAACAGTAGTCAGTTCATCCAAGTATAGTTTTCCTAGATTCATGTGATCATATTCCTCTAGATTGGTATGAATATATGCCCTAACATCTTCCATATGCATAATTCCAAGAGGAGTAATTGAGAATGGCCCTACAGGATCATTTTCCAGTGATTTGAAGAAATGTTTCTTGAACTTGGGGTGAGGCTTTTCAGTTATCTCAATTACTTAAGGAGTAAACATTTTCCTAGAATAATTCAAACTTCACAGTAGGGTTTTCAAGATGTACATATCTCTTTTGCCGACTTAGGGTTTACTTGCTTCGAATTATTCTGGAAATCACTGGAGTCACTTGAAATTTTGCTTCAATCCTCCTTAGACTCTTGATAGCTTTAGTGCAAATTGAGTTGTTTGTTGAATGAGCTCCTTTTTAACCCTTGTTATGAAAACTAAAGTTGTCATAAATGCATGTTCCCAAAAAGCTATTAAAACTCTTTACTGTAGAATACAGTTGATTAGGATTGCTCCGCAATGCTCTGCACTAGAACCTTTTCTTCTGGACTTACTTTCAAAAGATCTGTCATATGAATCTTTTCATCATATTTTCATGCCGAATCCTAGCACTGATTTTCTGGCTAGGGGATTTGAATTTTCAATACAACTCCCCCTGAGCCAGATCTCCTAATTTACTTCCTAGATGAAATATCTACACCAGAGGCTGGTGCAGATCCCTCCTTGATCTCAATCATATCTTTCTTGATCCAAATATTTCCTATCTCATTCTTGGTTTCAACCGGATCAATCTTGTTTTTACCTTTATCTTCTCTCTGCTATGTTTTCCTCTTCTCTGTAGGATAGTCTCTTTTCTCATTCTTGCTTCTGCAGAATCTTTCCATATGTCCAAACTTATTGCAATTGTAACATACCACATTCCTCTGTCCCTAATTCCTTCTATTGATTGAATTCATTCTTGATCTACATTGGTTAGCCATATGTCCAAATCTATTGCATGCCAAGCACTTTCCATTGAAAGATTGAGTATTCCTTGTAATGTTAAAACCATTCATTGCTAGACTTCTGCATTCATTTGCCATGTGACCAATTCTTTTGCAATTGAAACATTGACCAGAGAATGATTGAACATTCTGATTCATTCTACTCCTACACTGAGTAGCTTTATGACCAAACTTATTGCAATTAAAATAATGGCCATTGAAAGATGGGTACCTTTGAGCATTTGGTTACCTGACCAAAGGTCTTCTAGGTCTTCTTCTCTGATTCTAGAACTGGTTGCCTTTGATTTACTTAAACTCAGTATTTGCTTAGCCTAATTTTAAACTTTCTCCTTTTTCAAATCCCAAGCCTTTCTTGTCATCTGGGCTCTTCTGACTTTCAATCAATTCCTCAAGCTTTGCAGAGCTTATTTTGAATTTTTATTTATAGCTATTGGCTACTTCCAGATCATATTTCAAAAGTAACACCTCTTTTCCCAGTTTTTCACATTCTTCAGACTTATCCTTCACAACCTGATTCAGATGTTCTTCAACCTTTATTTTTTCTTCAACTAGCATAGATAGACTATCTATGTATTCGTTTGTTGTTTCTAGTTTTTTTCTTACCTCTTTCCTTCTATCCTGAGACTTCTTGACCTGCTCCTTTAGTTTCAGAATACAATCATTAGCTTCTTTGATATTTTTCACCAAATCTTTGATATCTACCTCAGACTTGTCAAGATCATCAAGAGCAGCTTGTAGTTGTTCATCAATGCTACCTGGATAACTTGTTTCTGAAGAAGTGAGATATCTTCTTGCTGCCATGTGTTCACCTTTCCAGATCTTCCTCAAGTTGATAAGCTTCTTCCAAGGAACCTTGCTCAAATACCAATTGTTGAATATAAAGAATACTGAGAGGGGGGGTGAATTAGTATTCTAAAAAAAATTTCATTCATACATTTATTAATCCATTTACCAAATACAATAACATGAAAGTAAAGTAAACACAAGATGAGCAGCCATAAATTCATAACACATAGACACCAGGATTTTACATGGAAAACCCAAAAAGTCAAAAACCATGGTGGGTGTTAGCTCATAATATATTATGATAGAAATACTGAATTACATGAAGGTTCACTGCCCAAGGACTCACTGTCCAAAAAAATTCTCATTGCATAAGGCTCACTACCAAATAGAAGAGAAGATAGAAGAAGGATTGACTCACTGCCAAGAGATGATCAGTATACAAATTCAAAGAACTTCATACTGTCTGCCCTATTTTTTGTGCTCTACTTCACGTATACTTCTATTTTCTGCCCTTATTAGATCCTTTTCTGCTCTGCAAACTACCTTGTATCATGCACATATAGAATTTGCACACTACTCCCACATGTTCATTGCTACAACACCAAAATCCATCATATATATATCCGCAATAAGATTCATCTCACAATCAAGTCAGCAACCCAGACATGAAACGTGTAAAAAAGTGTTGTACCTTGTTGGCTTGATCTTGTGCTCAAATAGGAATGTGGACCCAAACAAACATACAATAGTCTTCATATAGGTCAGCATCAATCATTCAACTACTTGAATTAATTCTTCAAACAATGTATCTTCTCCACATATAGATCTAGCTTGCCTATCGGCTTATCCCTTAAACACACACTTGACCATTTCAACTGTCACATCATGATTTCCACTGTGGACCATATGAGACTCTAAAAGTCATATCCAACATTCATCATTGACCTTTTAACATACCTTCAGATCCACAGGACATAATAGTCCTTTATAGCAAAATGCGGATCTTGGAACTGTTGCTCTGTCACAGTGAAATACTGTCAAACTGGAAGCGGATAAAGAACAACTTGTAGAATGTGATCAAAGGAACTTCAGAAGGTATAAGTCTGGATTTAGGTAGTCATGATATGTATCTTTGTTGCCTTAGAACCACAAGACAAAATATACCACAACGAAGGAATGCAAACCCTTTTACTCTGGTACTGTGCACTATTCCTGACTTAACTTTGTTCACCCAGACTTAGATATTTCACCATATGACTTCCAAAGGAAGTCAAGACTTGAACACTGGAACATGTGATCACTAGGTAGCTATGACCAACATACCTGAATTGTAAACAGATATCTTTAACTGTGGAGGTATACCATCTCAAACACTGTCACTTGCTTGGTATATTGTATACTACCCATACTTAGTCATTTATTCTTCCAGAGTAAGGTCTTTTTGCCATGCTGGTAGAAACCCTTTTCCTTGTTGCCATCAATGACAACATTCAACATTCGTCAGAGTAGTGTCTCTTGCCAACAGTTGGAACAATGGCTGGTAGAATGGATGAGATGATGGAAATGATGAAAACAATGAGAATTCAATTAGATGTTGTCGAGGAAGATAGGTGAAGAGGATTGACACCTAGACCTAATGTTGAAAGTGATGGTGAAGAGGAATTTCAATCTGTTGAACAAATTGGTGAAACCCTAGGAGGTGATGAAGAAGAAGAATCAGATCAAGTCAAGATGTTGCGAGCTATTTCAAACATTTGGAAGAGACCTAGAGTTGATGTGCCTAATTACACTAGCAATTTGAACCCTGAAGAGTTGATTGACTGGATAAATGACATGAAAGAGTACTTTGAATATGAAGAAATTAGAGATCTGGAGAAGGTGAAATTTGCAAAGACAAATTTGAAAGGACATGTTGTTGTATGGTGGAAAGAAGTTTAGTTGGATAGAAATAGGAGAGGAAAAGAAAATATTGCAAAATTGGATAGGATGGTGACAAAATTGAAGAACTAGTTTGTACCTGCTGACTATGAGTTGGAGCTGTTGAAGAGATTGCAAAACCTAAAACAAAAATAGAAATTTGTGGAGTAAACTAAAGAATTTCACAAGATAATCATAAGGATAGGACATAGTGAGGCAAGAAAGGAGAAAGTGGCTAGATACATCAATGGATTGAGATTGAATATTCAAGAAGAATTAAGTTTGGTGAGGATTACAACACTAGAAGAAGCATATCAGTTTGCCCTGAAAGTTGAAGAGATGTTGAATAAGAGGCATGGTCAGAGATAGAGAGGTAGAGGAGGTAAATTTTAGAGAGGAAGAACATTTTCTGGAGTCCAGAGAGATCATTTGCGGAGCATAACAGACAAGAGAATACATTCAAGAAGGAGGACAGAGATAACAATGCATACCAGAGAGATGATAGAAGTTTCTACCATAGAGGAAACCCTAGTGCATATCAGAGTGAAGGATATAGAAGAGAAGGAAGAGGACCTGATAGGAGAACATTCAGAGGAACCTGTTTCAAGTGTGGAGGTGAAGGACATAGAGCATTTGAATGTAATCAGGGGAGTACAAGCAAGGGGACAAAGAATAGTGGAAGAGCAACCTATGTGAAAGAAGAACCTATTGGATCACCGAGTTCAGTTCGCAAACCTGAGAAAGGAGAAGCACTTGTGATGAGAAGAGCACTATTTCAAGCAAAGAGAAATGAGGAACCACCGCAAAGGAAAAGCTTGTTCAGAACTAGATGCAAATCAGGAGGTGAATGTTGTAAAGTTGTTATTGATAGTGATAGTTCAGATAACCTAGTTTCAGACGAGATGGTAACCAAGCTAAAGTTGGAAAGATTGAAATATCCTAAGCCCTATCAAATAGCATGGATTCAAGATGATCATAAGGTACTAGTGAGAGAGCAATGTTTGGTGAAATTTCATATTGGATCATATCATGATGAAGTATTGTGTGATATTATGCCTATGGATATTTGTCATATGTTGTTGGCTAGACCTTGGCGGTATGATAGGAAAGCTATACATGATGGGAGAAAGAATACATACACTATAACATCAAATGGGAAGATAATTACCTTAATTCCTTTGGAAGATGATCCTAAGAATAAAGTATGTGGGAATGCTAGAATTTGTTTGGTAGATGGAAGAAAATTTTTGGATGGTTTGAGACATGAGAATATGTGTTATGCTTTGATTCCTAAGAAGCCTGAAACATTGAAGAAGGAGACTGAACAATCACAGTCGAAAGAGATAAATGAATTACTAATAGAATATGAAGACATCATATCAGATAATGTACCTGAAGGATTGCCACCAATCAGGAGTATCAGTCAACACATGGATCTTATACCAGGAGCTAGTTTGCTTAACAAAGCAGCACACAGAATGACACTGACAAAGAATGAAGAATTGAATAGGTAGATACAAGAATTGATGAGGAAAGGTTTGATCAGAGAAAGTTTGAGTCCTTGTGCAGTACCTATAGTGTTAGTACCTAAGAAAAATGGAGAATGGAGAATCTGTACAGATTCTAAAGCAATAAACAAAATCACAGTGAAGTATAGATTTCCTTTACCTAGGATGGATGACATTATGGATTGTTTGAGTAGAGCAAGATATTTCACAAAGATAGATTTAAAGAGTGGATACCATCAGATCAGAATTAGAGAAGGTGATAAATGGAAGGCTACTTTTAAGACAAATGAAGGATTGTATGAGTGGTTAGTGACACCTTTTGGATTGACAAATGCACCAAGTACTTTCATGAGATTGATGAATGAGGTTTTGAAGAAATTCTTGGGTAAGTTTGTTATTGTATACCTGGATGACATTCTAATTTTCAGTAAGATAAAAGAACATTTGCAACACCTTAAACAAGTATTGTAGAGGCTGAGAGAAGAGAAATTGTTGATAAACCTTAAGAAGTGTAGTTTCATGAAGGAAGAATTGGTATATTAGGGATTTGTGATTTCTGCAAAAGGATTGAAGATGGATCCTGAGAAAGTGAGAGCAATTGTTGAATGGCCTACACCATAGAGCATTGGAGAAGTTAGATCATTTCATGGATTGGCTAGTTTTTACCAGAAGTTCATCAAACATTTTAGTTTAGTTTGTAACCCTATGACAGAGACAATGAGAGGTGACAAAAATGATTTCAAGTGGACATCGGTAGCAGATAAAAGTTTTGAATTGTTGAAGCAGAAAGTGACAGAGAAACCTATTTTGGCATTACCAGATTTCAATAAGGTATTTCAAGTAGATTGTGATGCAAGTGGAAATGCAATTGGAGCAGTGTTAAGTTAAGAAGGTAAACTAGTAGCATATTTTAGTGAGAAGTTTGAAGTGTTGGAAAATCAAACAAAGTTGTAGATGCAAGAAGAAGATATTCAGTTCATGATCAAGAGTTCTATGCCATAATTCAAGCCTTGAAGAAGTGGAGACATTACTTGTTGCCTGAGGAGTTTGTGTTGTATACAGATCACCAAGCCTTGCAATATTTGAATAGTCAAGGAAAGTTGAATTAGAGACACATGAGATGGGTAGAGTTCATGCAGAGTTATACATTTGTATTGAAGCATAGGAGTGGAAAATCAAACAAAGTTGTAGATGCATTGAGTAGGAGAAGGAACTTATTGATAGAGATGAGAGTTGAAGTGTTGGGATTTGATGAATTGAAGAACATGTATGAGGAAGATCTAGATTTTGCAGAACCCTAGAAAGCATGTAAGGAACCTGTTGTGACAGATAGAAGTAATTGGTTGGATTATTTCATTCAGGAAGATATGTTGTTCAGAGGAAATCATTTTTGCATACCTAGAAGTCTAAAGAGAGATAACTTGATCAAGGAGAAACATAGTGGTGGATTGGCAGAACATTTTGGCATTGATAAGACAGTGGCTTTGGTGAGTGAAAACTACTTTTGGCCTTAGATACATAAGGATGTTAGGAAATTTGTGCAGAGTTGTAGAATTTGTCAAGTTGTAAAATGGAGTAGTCAGAATACTGGATTGTATAAACCTTTGACAATACCGGAGAGACTTTGGGAAGACATAAGCATGGATTTTGTAATGGGATTGCTGAAGACATAGAGAGGACATGATTCTATATTTGTAGTGGTGGATAGATTTTCAAAGATGGCACATTTCATACCTTGTAAGAAGACAATTGATGCAGTACATGTAGCTGACCTATTTTTCAAGGAGATTGTGAGATTACATGGATTACCTAAGAGTATAATTTTAGATAGAGATACAAGATTTCTTGGATACTTTTGGAAGACACTTTGGAAGAAGATGAAGACATATTCAAAGTCCAGTTCAACATTTCATCCACAAATTGATGGATAGACAGAGGTAGTGAATAGGAGTTTGGGAAACTTGTTGAGATGTTTGGTTAGAGAGAAGGCAGGAAGTTGGGATTTGATTTTTTCACAAGTAGAGTTTGCATACAATAATTCAATGAATAAGAGTACCAGAAGAACACCTTTTGAGATTGTTACCGAAATACACCCTAGAGGAGTTGTAGAGTTGAGAGATATTAGTATGGTAGATAAGAGAAGTACAAAAGCAGAAAAATTTGTAGAACATATGGAGAAAGTGCATAATCAGGTGAAGAAGCATTTGGAGGATATGAACAGCAAGTATAAAGAGCAAGCAGATGAGAAGAGAAGACACAAGGAATTTACAGTTGGAGATGAAGTGATGGTGTACTTGAGAAAAGAAAGATGTCTAGTTGGGACATATAACAAGTTGAAAATGAAGAAGTCTAGACCTTGTAGGATACTTAGGAAGTTTGATTCAAGAAATGCATATGAAGTGGAGCTACCAGACACATTGGGTATATCACCTATTTTCAACATTGCAAACTTATATCAGTATCATGGAGTACAGTTCAATGACAGCATTGAAGAAGACTTGAAGAAGTAGTTACCACAACAAGCACCGAAGTAGATTCAGGACATTTTGGACAATAGAGTTGGACGCAACACCAGAGGAAGACAGTACAAAGAATATCTTGTGAAGTGGAAAGACAGACTAGAAGAAGATTCATCATGGATTTCTTAGGTTGAGGTGCACCATCTTGGTTTTCCTCTAGCCTCTGCAAAGTGAGGGACTCATTTTTTTCAATAACCCCGGATGTCTGATGTAGGAGCATCCCTGGTTCAAGAGCAATCTTGTATCAACCAAAAACATTTGCGTTTCAGTTTATTTCTTTTCATTTTCTAGTTTAGTTCAGGCAGTTCAGTCAGAAGCAGTTTCTATATTTTGGTCCGCATTCTACCGCAATTACATTTCAGACCTTGCGGAGCTAGATTTAGCATCTAGACACCTTCAGGTACAACATATCTAAAATTTAGAACATTTGGATAAAGTACCGGAAAGATATCACTATTAGAAGATCAATTATCTTTCTTAGAATAGAGCATCCTGATAGTCTCAAGCAATCAACTAAAGGACAAGACTTGTGGAAAATTCCTCGACTTGGGGAGCTAAAAGACACATCAATCAATGTTTAGTGGTTCATGTCTGACCTTCCATGAGATCTACTCATCATTCCATTCATTTGCAGAGGAGTTCTATTCATTTAGGCCTGACCTATCCATGTACACACGTTACAGCTCTTCATGGGAGTTTGTGATCTTCCTTGGCCAATGCGAGGGAATCATTTGTGCTAGAGATGCTATATATTGATGTAATAGATCCTTAGGAAAGCAGTTCTCATGATTTAGAAGATAGATAGTTTGAATTTGCGCGAAGGAGATTCAAAGCTATATCTTGTGCATATTCTGATATTTTGTAATTAGGCATGTGAGACCTAATTGTAAGGCTACTTGTTGCTGGTCAATTTGAATTTGAATTCTATGATATACTGAATGATTGAATCTGTATTTGCTTTACATCTTTGAGTTGTTTTCGATTATGTTTACTCTAGCTGCATGGTCTAGGCAGTTCATTTTATGAACCCTCCTACCGTGACTGTACCAGATTCTTAGATTATAACCTTTGTCACACATCTGACCAACACTCAAAAGATTATGTTTTAAACCCTTCACATATAGGACATCATCAATGTTGTGATTTCTATCAAAAGAAATAGATCCTTTTCCACAAATCTTACCAGTTGCATTATCTCCAAACCTAACCAGACCTCCATCATACTTTTCCAAACTCACAAACTTACTTTTGTCACCGGTCATGTGATGTGAGCATCTACTATCAATAATCCATTCATCCTTATCTTTGTCAACCTGAATAGCCAAAGCACTTTCTTCCACTAGTTTTTCTTCCTTCACATAGCTAGCAGGATTAGTAGACACAGGTTCTTCTTTAATGGCAATAAACAAGCAATCATTTGCACTAGTACTAGCATCATCAGATTCATCATCTGTCACACCTTCATCATCAAGATCTCTAACATAGTAGCATTTCTTTGGAACCCTAGGTCTATTCTCAAATATTTTTCTATTCCTTTCAATTCTCTCAGGACACCTAGAAGCATAGTGACCAACCTTACCACATGTAAAACATTTGAAAGGTAATTTGCCTTTAAACTTACCAGAACCTTTTTACAGTGTGTCAACAAAGTTGGCTTCAATTTCATCAAGCTCATCATCAGGTTCCACCTTGTACTTCTCAGCTCTAGAGATCTTCTCTGAAGTAATGGCTTTGAAAACAATCTCAATCTTCAGTAGAGCATCACCAAACTCTCTCATCTCAAAAGCTGTAACCTTTCCTAGCAACTGATCCTTAATGACTTATTGCACAGTCATTACTTCTTCAATTGCATCTACCTTGTGACTGTAGGACTTAGGTAATGACCTAAGAATTTTCATCATAACTTCCTTCTCATCAATAGTTCCTCCCATACCTTTTATTCCATTGACAATTTCATCAACCTTTTGCATGTAGGTTGTTATGTTCTCATCTTTGCTCATCTTTAAACCCTCATAATTTTCTTTCAGGCCCTGCAATTTGGCAATCTTTACAGACTCATCTCCTTCATATAGATTTTTCATCTTTTCCCAAACTTCATGACTAGTTTCCAGATCCATGACCTTTATCAACTCAGTGTTAGACAAGGCACTTAAGAGATCATCTCTAGCTTTTATATTTAACTCATATTCTTTGATTTCATCTTCAGTTGTTAAACCATTTTGAGGCATGGTGTATTTTGTCTCTGTCACTTTCCACACTCTATAACCAAGACAAAGGAGATGGCTTTTCATTCATACCTTCCAGAGAGCATAATTCGTTCCATCAAACTGTGAAGCTTCCTTCCTATAAGACATCCTGGATCTACCTCAAGCTGTCAGGCTTACTTCAAAGGAACTTGGCTCTAATACCAATTGTTGGAATACACCAAAAAACTAAGAGGGGGGGCTAAATTAGTTGTCTCCAAAACTTTGACCACTTATGAACATTAACATATCAAACACTTGTTCACTATTATTTAGATTTAATCATGAAGGCATGAAATAAGAAACTCAACACAGTAACATAATCAACACATGAGACACCAGATCTTCTACATGGAAAACCCTATAAGGGAAAAACCATGGTGGGTGTTAGCTCACAAAAATAAATATGTTATAGCAATACCAAAAAATAGAGGCTCACTGCCCAAAATGCTCACTACAAAAGTTAGGGCTCACTACCAAGATCGGCTCACTGCCAATGGTTGGTGAACTGATTTGGTAGCATCTACTCCATGTCTGAGTTTAGTTCCTTTGAAGCATAGTATAACTCCTCTGCTCTGCTCTTCTTACACCTTTTTATTTATCTTTTCATTTTTACACAAGGACATCTTTTTCACAACTACATTACATGTTTTTATATAATTCATCAACCTTGGAATGTACATCAAGGTCAACATTACATTCATCAACCATTGGAACAATCTCCAAGGTCGGCATTACAAGCATACATAGAAATAGATCAGACCTAAACAAAATTGGCTAAGGAAAAGATGTATGTGGATCACGATACACCTTAGCTGGGACTCAAATGCATTCTTCCATGCCACGACACACTTCCACAATCTTCAATGCAACTCTGCAGGTGAAAACAACCAAGTCGGCCAAGACTGGTGTTAGTACTAAGTCTTCTGGGAACAATGATGCAGAGCTTACAATGGAAGCACTTAAAACAAGTTGAAAATACCACCAACTCAAAATACACATAAGATAATGTCAAAATACATTCATTATTTTCTATCGGCAAGATACATGCTATCGGCAAGTTCAAACTTTATTTGATCTTCCACATATCCCAACTGCCCAAGATGTCCAAATTAGCTTATCAGGATGCCAAATTTGTGACATAGGTTCACATGGTGGGGTCTTTATTACAAACATGAAATCACAACAACAAGGACTACATGACAACATGAACAAACATATAAATGCATAAAACATAACAACATATCAAAACCTTAGTCTTCTCCCTCAGATGTATAGTTGGCTTGTTGAAGAGGTGGTCCTGCACCAAACAATCTTCCTCCATGATCCAAATTACTCTTCATGGACCAATCAAAAGATAGGAACACAATCAGGAGACATCCACAAGAACATCATGATCATCAGGAACTTCCCTACCACCTCTGATCACTTTATTCATAAGATTCTTCAAACCAAAGCACATTAATATAACTATCAGCCACTGCCATAAGAAAAAGATCGCTTGCGGACCACCAAATCATAAACCATTAGAGTTGAAGGTACATAAGAACATTACAAACTTAATTCCAGAACCGCAGACCAAAATACTTAAACGTGAAGGAATGCGGAGAAAAATACATTCTCCCTGTCACCACCAAATGTATAGAAAAATTAGTTTTCACTATGGTGAACATAACTCACTCAAAAATTCATATTGGAGGCTCAAACATGGAACATAGCATCTTCAGACATGCCTCTAAATAACTTCCAGTCTATAGACAAAGATATTTAATCTACAAGAAACGCGAAGCAATCTACTAGACTATTCTTCAGTAAACATAGATAATCTTCAACACACTATTTCCACTGGGAGAGCAAATTTTCTCAAAAGCACTTGGAAACTTAATATCAGGATTACTTACTCATTATCTCCAACAGTTACATAGGTAAACAAGTAAGCATCAAAACAAGAGCATAGTTGACACCAATGACAACACTGATATGTTGACATCAATGACAACACCGATTAGGCACATACTTGCAATAGGAAGACACACGGAAAATGTGAGTGTCATATAGCATGCCAAAGATATACTATACATATAAAACATGACAAACAAGGCAATGGAAGGAACTTATTTCTAAGCCCCCACCATCTCAAGCATGCTACATCCACACCTGATGGTTGGGCTTATGCCACCACAACTGCCAAAGACATGCTTAAGGGAGGATACACCAACCTCGCCTACTCGGAGAACTTTTGAAATAAAAAGGATGTGCACTAGCTCAATAGATACATCATCTTGACCTTCATAGAGGGCTTTAAATAAAAGGATATGCACTAGCTCAAGAGATATAATATCCTTCCTCTGCAGAGGGCTTTTTGATTGCAATATAAAATAAATATGTGCACTCACACAGAGATACAACATCCCACCTCTACAGAGGGCTTACAAACATGCTTTGTTAGTACTAAAATCATCAAACAACTTACCTTTATGTGCCCCCACCTTAAGGTGTTTGATATCGTGTACTCATATCAAGCACGCTAAGGTAGAGAGAAAACACACAAGGGAACAAGAGCTCTCACAAAGCCCATGACACTAAAGGTGACATGCACTTTACGATCGTCGAATGTTCCCACAAACACACAATTTCCTGCAAGAAGAGAGGTTAGAAATCTTTCTTAAGATAATAACCACATCACAAGATAAAAAGCAATGCATGAAAACAATCACATCAAGAGCCAATATTATACTACAGATTTGGAAACCAAGTATAACCGTGGGGCTATACTGCAGAGATCTCAGAACCGAGTGTAACCAAGGCGAGACCCAAGATAAACAAAGTGCATGGAGAAGCTATATTGTTATGGTTTGTTAGAAAATATAAGACAACATCAAAATATTACAAGGAGTGATTCTACTAGCCAAGCATCAGATGATACATATCAAACCCATCGTCATGTATGGACTAGGTCTGTTTTTGCTTACTCCCTGAAGGGACACATGGTCTGTATCAGTATATGTTTTTTTTCATCATCCGCCAGCTAGATAGAACCACTAGAAGAAGGTAAACAATAAATCAAGAGAGGAGGACAAGTGCCTTAGGGTCATCACATAGGAAGGTGCCCCCATGTCACCAACCACAATGCTAAGCCCCTAAGGCATGACACGCAACAATAAAAATAGAGGAGAATCAAGATAGAAGAATGATGATACAAATAGAATAATGGTCACAACAGAGGCGGTCTCCTGGTATCCTTGACCTTACAAGAGTATCAAGGGTCATCCAGGGAGGCCTAAACAACACATAACACATCACGGTGGGAACACAACACAGAGGTAAAGGGTTAGAAATACTTACCTATAGGCATAATTGAACTAGCAGTTGTCATCAAGCAAATCATCGTCTTCCCTATTTCAAATGTTAGAGGAAGGAGGTACATAAGGTATCATTGCCCAACTTTTGTTTTTGTCTTTAAATTGTTCATTCTTAAGCTCTTCTTGGTTTGATTCAATGTTAGGTGGAATGTTTTCTTGTTGAGGTGCATTTCATTGGGCAAAAGCTTGTCTTTTCCTCCTCCTTTCTCTTGCTTGTCTATTTCTTCTTGTCCTTTTGCTTATATCTTCAAAAGTATTGTCATGTTTTTCTATTGGTCTTTTTGTGTTAGAGGAGGAAGCTTGCTCAAATCTCATTTGTCCTGATGAAGTGTTTTGTTCTCAACAACTCACCCTCGATCCTTGTAAGGATGACGGAGGAGGAACCTCAACATAGAGTCCTTTACCTTTGTCTCTAGGAAGCTTTTCTAATGCGGGTTGTTCTTTTCTTATTGTTTGCATAGGAGGCCCAACCACTCTAGATAAAAGTTTTGCTTTGTATCATTTGTATTGTAAGAAAGAGTGGTCTATTCATGGCTCAAGGTCTCTATCAAGTTGTGGCCAAAAGTAATCAAGAGTAAAGTTTTTTTCCATAACCATAGGTTGCCATGTATTTCATCGAATAGTACGCACTTGTCCATGTAAAGGGAATTTTATGCAATTGTGAATAGTTGAGGGGACAACATTCATAGATTTTAACCATGGGTGTCCTAGTTTTATGTAGAAGAGGTCAAATAAATGGATAACATCAAATAATTGATCTACAGCTTTATCATATACCATAACCAATAAGGATATTTTCCCAAAGGTAGGCATGAAAGCTCTAGTGTCTGTTTTAATCATTAAATCCGAAGGTTCATAAGAATCTTGTGTCAAATTATGTGAGAGAAGGAACTCTTCAATTACCACATTAGTCATGCAATTAGGATCTATAAGTGTACCATGCACCGGAATCTCCATTATACTCACAGTGATGTAAAGAGGCCCTTCATTGTCTACAAATGTTTTATCATGAGGTGTAAATGTGATCTCAAGTCCAGGGCTCCTTCTTTTCAAATAAGGCCTAGGAGGGAACCTAGCAGTATTGTTACAATGAGAAGCCATGTATATATGTCTTCAAATGAATGCAAGATCAGATTTTAAAATATTTTCAATACTTATGCAAGGAACAAGTGTAAAACTATGTATGCTTATGATCTAAAATGCTTGGTTTTTCTGCTTTTTTCAATGCAAATGCCTAAAAGAAGTAGTGTTGTGAAGAAATTAATTATGGGAAAATATTTAAATGCTTATTATCAGTCCACTAATGTAGAAATATCTTTCACAACACATCTATAATGCAAATATAGATGAAAATTAGTCAAAATCTAGTGAAAATGCAAAGATTTTAAAGCCTAATTGTGAAATTAAGGCATGAAACTATGAAAAATGATGTATGAATGAATTCTAATCAGATTTGTGATGTGAAATATCTCAGATCAGATCTAAAAATAATGCAAAAAATCCTATAATGCTCAATGCAAGTGCAATTTTAAAGAGAGATGAGTGAATATGCTAGTTTTTATTGAAATTAACTGTGTGAAAATGCAAAATTTTGAATGTAAAATACAAAAACATAAAATAATGAAACACTACAAACAAAATCAAATTCTAATGAGTGTTTTAAAAGAGTAGTAAAATCTGAAACAAGATTTTAACTACAAACCCTAGCTAATAGAAAGACTAGGTTTTATGAAAAATGCACAATTTGAAGCAAAATCTAACAAATTAAGCATGCAAATGCAATGAAAATGATTAATTAATGATGTACTACTGTAATTTCTATCAGATCTAATGAAAATATCAGAAATTAAATGAAATGTAATAAAATTATGTCAACATGCAAGCGTAAGATGCCAAAGTTTTTCAAAATTTTCAATCTTTTTGTAAATTTTCAAATGTAATAACATGAAAATTAAATGAATGAATATAAAATTGTGTTATGTTGTAAAATGTCCCCCTAGGACTTTTACCTCCTAAGTTTAGCTCATGAGTCCCTTATTTTGCATCTTGCATGTTCATTTTAACTCCTAGAAGAAAATGGCCTGAAACCCATGTCACATGGGGCTTAAGGGACATTGTGTGCTTTTAGACCTAACCTAAAAAGGAGACCTAGGACATGGGCACTCACACCCTTGCCCTACCTTATTTTAGGCAAGTCCTAAATTTGAATGTCGGTTATGTGACCGTTAGTTAGGTCACATGCCGACATCTTAAGTTTGAATTACGAAATTTGTAGCGGGAATATGTGTTATTGCATATATAAGCATGTTTAGGGATTCATTTGAAAACTAGAAGATGATTATGAACTTTTGGTGAACTTATGATTTTAGAGCAGTCAAGATATTCATTGTTACAGAGCAGAGCATTGTTATTGTGTTTGTGATTGCAGATTTAGCTTCATCTTCTCATGTGTTGAAGGATCTTCATCTATGTGAGAGCTACACCTCTGAGGTGATATCTATTTGTGTTTGAATCATTTATCATTTTGTTTTTGCCTCTATCCCATAGGGATACACACTCTTTATCTGACAACGGTGTTTGAAAGACTTGAATGTCCTTCTGGGGCTTGACTGAGGCAAGCTCCTAAGTACCACAACCCCCAACCACACTCCTTGTGATTGCAGGTTACAGGTATCAGATTTCACAAAATGGAGTTATAGAGGAAGGTTGCAGAAGATAATGATTCTGGATCCAATGGAAAGAAGCAGTTCAGAGCACTTTCGGGACAAGGGTGCCTTGGGCAATGTCCTCCGAGTTTGTAGACATGGGAATATTTGCAACAGTGACAATCAACATCTAAAGAAGCCTTGACATCCTAAAGAACAGGTTGCCTACGAATAGGGTGCCTAGGGCAGTGTCCTCCACATCTTCCATGACAAAAACAAATGGGATAGTGATTATCAGTGTCGGAAGGAGTCCTGAATTCCCTAAAGAAAATTATACCTTGGACTTGGGCACCTAGAGCAATGTCCCTAACTATTCCGCATCACAAGCTTCAAAAAATGGTTAGTAACTAATCTTTGTCTACTATCTTAGTCTGCAAGCATTTGTCGTAATTTATCAGTTTGCTTACTATTTTGCATAATTAGGGTTTTTAGCATACTTAAGCATAAAATTAATACATTAATTGACAATTTCTAAATTTCCACATCATTCCAAGTGACACCCAACCTGTAGGTGAATCCTCTTGCAAAAGTTGTGATTCAACTAGGTTAAATGTCCTTGAATGTAAGGTGTGAAAGGAGGATCTAACTCAAACCATCATTGAAATTGAAAACCTTCTTTTTACATTTAACATTTTGGTGAACCCATGTTTTTATTTGAATTTTGCACTTTGTTGAGTGTGGTAAGTCAGATTTGCATTCATTTAATTCATAATTTTCATATTACATTTGAAAATTTACAAAAAAAAATTGAAAATTTTGAAAAATTTGGCATTCTAAGCTTGCATTTTGACATAATTTGAATTAATTTTCATTTAATTTCTGATTTTTGGCATTAGATCTGATATAAATTACATAAATTAATTTTTATTTATTTATCATTTTCATATTGCATTTGAAAATTAAAAAAAAAATTTGAAAATTTTGAAAAAATTGAAAATTTTGAAAAAATTGACATTTTAGGCTTGCATTTTGAAATAATTTGAATTCATTTTCATTTAATTTATAATTTTTAAATTAGATCTGATTTAAATTACAGAAATTCATCATTTTATAATCCTTTGCATTGCATTTTCATATTAAAATTGCTAGGGTTTGCTTGAAATTTTAAATTTTTATCATAACCTAGTAATTTCAAAAACTAGGGTTTGTAGTTAAAATCTTGTTTTAGATTTTACTACTCATATTGGGCACTCATTCAAATCTAATTTAGTATGTAGTGTTACATTTTAGTGTGTTTTTTCATTCATATTTCAAAAATTTGCATTTACACATACATAATTTCAACAAAAACTAGCATTTTTCATTGATTTATCATTAAAATTGCACTTGCATTGAGAATTGTAGGACTTTAACATAATTTTAAGATCTTAGCTGAGTTATTTTTCATCATAAATCTGATTATAAAATATTCATAAATAAATTTGAATATATTCCTATCTTAATTTCACAATTAGGGTTTGAAAACCTTGCATTTTCCCTAGATTTTGACTTGTCACCTATCTAGATCTGCATTAAAAGTGTGTTGTGAAGGATATTACTGCATTAGTGGACTGATATTAAGGTTATAATTCACTACCCCTCTTCAATTTCCTCACAACACTTCATGTTTTAGGCATTTGCATTGAAAAAAGATGAAAAAGTGAACATTTTAGTGCATAAACAAGCATAATTTGTGTTGTTTCATTGCATTCAATATAAATACATGAAATCATCAATTGGGCCTTATTGTTTTGTACTCTTTTCCTCCTATGCATTGTGTTTGTTGTGAACTTGGTGTGTCCTTTTAACCCTTTTCCTCAAACAAGTTCTTAGGAGTGAAATAGTCACACATCTAGGGTGTATTAAGTATCTTATAACTTCACATGTCTTGTCTTATTAGATCTTATTGGATTTTGATGTTACACGACATTTCATTATGGCATCTTCATCTCATTTCTCTTTCGTATCTTTACATGCATATATCAAAAACTTTGATAAGTTCTACAAATTTCTTAATATGCACCCTCATGTTCTCACTTATATACAAGCTATGTATTATAAGGATATATTTAAATGCTCTTCATTTGAAATCCTTGACTATGTATCTGATTTTGACAACTTCACATCTCCCATGAATACATACCCTTCAGTAGTAGAAGATTTGACAAAACACATTGAAAATGATGAGTGTGAAAGTTCTCTTAATGCTTTGGAACTAATAGCTAAAATATATGAGGATGATGATGATGATGATGATGATTCCATAAGTTATCCTACTTCTCCTATAGTTGAATGTTCAAGAACCTTAGATGAGAAGACTATGGATAACTCTACAGTGGTTGTAGATTCAACTCCCTTAGACATCACTAACAATACAACACCTAAACTTCTTAACAACATCTTACCTTTCTTTCATTCCAATGCTCTCCCTGGCCAAGATGCAACATTAATGGATGAGAAAAGGTCTCTCACATTAAATCCTTTAGGGATAGATGTTGGGTATAATCAAGAGGGAAACAATGTTAATTCAATCTTCACTAATAGACTTATTCCACCTACTAAAGGGTTACTAGATAAGTGTAGAAATATTCCTAAGATGATTGTGTGAGGAGCACCTAGTGCATCTTCTTGCTTAAAACTGGTGATTACGGTTCAAGGTGATCGAAAACCACCTAGACCCCCCAATTACATCTTAAACTATGCAAGACAAATCACTCAAAGAAATCAAGGTGTTCAAAATGTGATTGTTCACACATATAACACCTGTAATAACAAGAAAAGTAGAAAGCACTGCATGTTCCTATCTCTCTTCCATGTTCTCAACCTATGCTTCCTCCACCACCTCATCTTACTCCTAAAAGAGGTCAAGAATACCATCTTGTCGAGCAGCTCTATGCTACTCCAGCCAAGATCTCTCTTTGGGGTTTAATACAAACCTCGCCTACATACCATAGAATGCTCCAAGAAGCTTTACAAAAGGTGATTGTACCACCTGTTGTTAAGTTGAACGATGTAGTAGCTCTATTAGATTGTATGCATGCGACAAAAATGGATATTTTGTCTCAACCACATGAATTACCATCAACCAAAGTTCAAAACCAATATGATCCTCTTATAATATTTGTCCCCATAAATAAAAAGTTGATAAAGTGAGTTATGATTGAAAATGGATCAACTCTTAATGTTTGTGGCATAGACTTACTACACAAAATCAAGATTGACACATCTTTAATCAAACTGGATAGGATTAGCATTCATGGCTTTGATAATGTCGGTAGACAACCCATGGGTACCATAACTTTACCCGTAAAGGTTGGACCAATTTTCTTTCATATAATATGATTCTCGGTAGACCATGGATTCATGCCATGGGGGTAGTTCTGTCTACCCTTCATAGATCAATAAAGTTTATCTATCAAGACAAGCTCCACACTGTGGAAGCCAATCTTAAACTAGATAGTTGTTTACATATTGAAACATAGAAACAAGTTAACAATCATATGGGTCTAAACAACTTACAAGTAGATTCATCAATACCTCTTGCCATAGACAATGTGGTGCAAGACTCTAAAACATCGAATGCACTTTTTGGTGATGATTAGGGTTCGTTAGATTTTAATCCTTGCAGTGTAGGGGAATATAAACTTAATAACCCTAACACACCTAAAGTCTCCTTAGTAGAAAACAAGGATAATACTCTTACTTATACTACAAATTATGAGACCTATGAGGCTTCACCATCTTCTAAAGAAATGACATCCCTCTATGGTCGAGGATTTAAAATCCTTTATAACAACTGCAACTATGTAGGTAATGGATGTGGTGTAAATCAACAAGGAACCAGGGTACCTTTATAAGTTGTTGGAATTAATTACACAACTAGTATTGGATACCTCTCTTTGAAACCCACCAAAGTCTCTCATCGTCCTAAACTTAATGTTAATGCAATATCAACAAGACTGAAATAAAATAAGAGATATCCTGGGCTGATAGACAAGAATTGTCCACCAGGAGCTACCCCTATGAATTAGGTAAGTATTTCTCCCTCTTTAAGCTACACTCATTGTAGAAAATATTATAGTTTCTCTCAAGGGTGGCCTTCTCTTAGCCCTATTTCGCTCTCTGCAGAATTTTTGATTTTTTTTGAAATTTTTTTTAGTACGACAAGTTATACAGTATGGATCCATACCATAAGGACCACTGTACGTGTCTGCAACATCATATGTGCATCATCATTTCTGCCTATGTTTGTCTACTCTTGTAGGTTGTGCATGTTTTTAGTGGCCTGAGACTCTAAAAACCTAGGGTTTCTGGTTAATGTTTTGACTGTTGCTGGGTGTAGGGTTCCTAATCAAGTTTCTAGTATCTAGTTTATGTCACAGGCTTTGCTTTATTCCCAATCTCTACAGGGCTTTGTGTTTCTAGCTATGTGTCCTCCCATCACCCCTAGTCTCTACCTACTCAGATCCTTTGACCTCCCGTCTACCACCGCTTTCAAATCCACCATTTTTTAATCCCACCTTCTGTATCTAGTGGCGACACTAGAGTTGCCACCACCCTGCCACCATTTTCGCCACCACCATGGCCTAGTCACCACCTGCATGTGGCCGTAACATCTTCCACCACCTCTAGCTCAAATCGCCACTCATGAAACTCCCTCTACTTGCGTATGAGTTCGCCCGACCTCCACTTTTTGTTTGCCAGTCGACGCCCATATACTAAGTCACCGCCTAGAAATCCATCATCGCCTCCTATCTACTAAAACCTTAACCTAACCACAACACAAACCACCCTGTCAACAAGAAATCCATCGTCGCCCAGTTGGCATCCTAATTGGCACTCTGCAAAACCTCCCTCAAACACTAACCACCTCCTGACTAGCTTCCCTCCGTTGCCTCTGTTCAAACTTACCTCCAACTTCCGCCACTGTCCTCAGTCCAGTCGGTGCCTTAGTCAGTGTCCTAAATCCCTTGACCACTCCATGAAACCCTAAACCTAAGCCCTAATGGCTTAGTCTTGTCAGTAAGCGGTTAGGGCTCTAACTACTTAGCCATAGGTCTCACAAGGAGGGAGGCTAAACCACCGGCCCCCTCTTAGTTTTTTTTAATTCTTTTTTATTTTTTGACTTTGAGTCACCCATGGTCATATGAATGACCATGGGCTTCACTGGTCCTTAACCCCAAACTATGACCATCGATCCTAACAGCTATATGTGACCAGAAGTGCCAAATAGTTAGCAGTTAATGTAACAGTTAAACTTGCATTGTGCTTCCTAGAAGCCCTAGAGAGGCATTTTTTTTCTTTTTATCATAACTTGGTCAAAATAGGTTGAAATCATGCAAATGAGGGCTTGTTGGAAAGAGGACTCCGTCAACTTCATAGCTGTGAGGAAATTATTAGGTGACTATACCATTTTGATGCCTATTTTGTAGTCAAAGTCAAAGTTCATTGTAAACTTCAATCAAGCATAACTTTTGCATTTTTGATTGAATTTTCACAAATTTTTTTAAAAGTGCTTAAAATTTTGTCTAGAATCTTCTAATGCTAATCACTTTTCTATCACTATTCATCTACAACAGATTTTTATCAGATTGCTTATTTTTGCATATCACACTTCTTGGCAAGTTTACTTGTTCATTTTTTGATTTTGTGGCTTGTAGGTGACCTCATGGGGGTGCAACAGTGTTTACATTAGCACATACAACATATTTGGAAGTGAAATATTTAGGTGCATTCATTCTAATCCTTCATTTCTCATAATCATTGTTTGTCTCACATTTTGATTTGGGCTTCTAAAACGAACTCTTGCTTGCATTCACACATCAAAATTGGGCATAAAATGAACAAGTGTCTTCGTTCACATTTTGACTTGGGCATAAAAACAACCAGTGCTTGAACTGCTTGGTGACCTTGATTGTGATTAGGGGTGTGTATGCTCTTCTCATGCGCTTTGTGCGATCTTGAGAATCAAAAACACCTCTCATCCATTCATATTCACACATCACATTTCAATTTCCAAGGGTTAATTTACAAGTGAGAGTGTGAATCAAGTGACAGCTCACTTGGTTTGCTTTTGTTTACCCTATCTTAGGATGCCTTCTTGGAGACACACCACTCCAAGGGATGACCTCAACCGAGGCTGAATCGAAAGACATCCTCATTGGGAGTTGAAATCTTGTCACTCTTGGCTAAGCCCCAAAGAACTTTATACCTTTGGGAAGTGAAGGTGAAGGGTGGGTTACCCCTTTCTCCTGGCTGTGTGGTAGGATTTCACTTTCAATCCATTTCCCTAGTCAACCTTGTGTGACCTAGCTTAAGACCTAATTGGCCATACCCCACTTGACTAATTCTAGGGCTTATTGATGTCTCTTCCACGTGTGCTTGTTTAATCATCATCATATTCTTCAAATTCAAATTCAAAATTGCTTATGTGTCTTGCGTGAGTGCTTCATGTTTGTACATGTGTGATCATTCATTTGAACATTGCCAAATCAAGCTAAACACCAAACACATAAGGACAAGTTATTCTAAACAATCTTTTAATCCATTCAAATCCAACCATCTTCACTATAATCATATCCAAGTCACCATAATTCAAACTCTAATTATTCCACATCATATCCTAATCATATCTAAATTATCATCCTAATCATATCCTTGTCATTTCAAATTATCCAATCAAATTCACCCTAATCACTTCTAATCATATTCTAACCATATCTTCATCATTCAACCTTCATCCTAGTCATATCCCTGTCATTCTACATTATCCAATCAATATCATTCTAATCATTACACCTCATCCAATCATATCTAAACAACATCAATCCTAATCATTCCTAATCATATCTTAATCCAATAATAATCATTCCTAATCATATCATCTTCATTTATAATCATCCAATCACTTCATTCCAAATCATTCTACATCAACCTAGTCCTAGTCACCACTTGTTAAAATGGTCCTAATCATAAACAAGCCCAATCATAATCCTAAGCCCAAGATCATAGTTCAAGGGGTCCATCCCTCTAGTGCAAATCATGAGACAAGACCTAAGCCTAAAATGACAATTCAAGGAGGCTACCCCTCTAATTCAAACAATGAAACCAAACCTAAGCTAAAAATCATACTTCAAGGGGCCCCTCCTCCTTCTTCCAATAATGACAAGAACTATGTTGCATCCCTTGAGGAACAAATTAACATGCACAAGATTAAAAACGTGTGTGACACCATGCCAACTTACGAAAACAAGGTCCTAGCACCTCAACTCCAAGACCTCATCCAATCACTCCACCAAATGCCCCAACTCTTTGATCAACAAACCCTACAACTACTTCAAGCCCTCTTCCAAAAATTCCAACACATCCAATCACCTCAAATCCAATGTCTCCTACTCCAAGCCCAACGATTCATTGCCACTTGTCAAATTCAACCAACACAACAATAACCCCACCAAATTTCATCTCAATCCTATGTGTCAACCCCTTCCACTTCATATCAACCCAATCCATCCACCTATCAAGTCAATGCTACATCAACCTATCCAACTTCATTCCAAGCCAATACCACATCATCTAATTCAACTTATTTCCAAGACAACACCACATCAACCTATCTATTCATACACCAACACACACATGTGATTCCAAGTCCACCTTTGCAATAGAATCAAGTGCCTTTGAATCCTAATACCACCTTTGACAAGGGAGACATCAACCTAGTCCATGCAAGCCATTCACTAACTCCACATCCTAAGTTTAAACATTACAAAAGGAAACATGTGGAGTCATCCAAATCCACCACTTCTTCCAATCCATTTGATCCTTCATCCAATCAAAATCCAAACCTTAAGCCAACAGCCTCCATTCCTTTTATCCCTCCACCATGGGAACTTTCCACTCCACCAAATCCTAACTATGAGTCCATGTCATCTACCCTCATTATCCATCCACTATATTGTCCTTCCACACATGCCCTTGTAAAGGATGTGATCCATTGGCTACTAGCATGGGATATACCATCCCCATGTCAAACACCCATTCATAAGCCTATCAAAGAACCCTTGAATACCATGTCCATCCCTTCAACCCCACCATGTGGTCCACAACATGTCGAACCTATCGAAGTGACATCCACTTCCATTCCAAGTCAAGAGTTATGTCAAGAGCATTATCCTAAGCATGAGGAAACATTAGCCCCTTGTCAAAATCAAGATCAAACGCCCTCCATTGATCCCATCCATAACACACTTGATCCCATCTATGATCAAGATCCCCTCTATGACCAATAAATCCATGATGATCCACTTAGCCAACTATATGCTTTCCATGGTCAAGATCTTGCCACCTCACCCTTCCATGATGCAACAACATCCACTTGTAATGATGAGACACTTGCTTCCCAAGCAAGCATAGAAGATCAAACCAATAACTCAGATCTTAACGTGCATAAGGATACTCAAGATCCTAATGATCCCTTGATATCCACCATCGATCCCATTTCAAAACCACCATCATATCCACTTGGTCTATCCACTTTCATTCATGAATGTTCTTCCTTGGGACAACAACAACCTTTGTCCACCACTTCACCTTCTACATCCAATAATGAACTCATGTCTAGTTCCCAAACTACACCTAGTCCCATTGTCCATCGCATGCTCCAAAACATGAACTACCAAGGTAAAGGCCTAGGCCTTAATGAACAAGGTATTTTGGAGCCCATCCATGTCAAAATCCCTCCTCGCCCATATGGCCTTAGATACACACATCAAGGTCAACAATCTAAAGATGTTTGTAACTCCTCCATTCCTCCTAAGTCCACTTTCCATTGCACATCACATCATATTCCTAAAACATATGTGGCCATTCTACCTCCATCATCCTACAAGTGTCAAAAGCATCTGACCATACACCTTCCACCATCCAACTTACCTCCACTTCTTCCAACTCCTAACATTGCTCCATCCACTTTACCACCATTACTTCCAACACCTAACATTCTTATCATCCATAAATTCTCTCACATTCTTAATCATGACCAATTTATGCATGCATCATCTAAACATGAAGCTTCCACTCATTCCACCAAACTATGGGATTCAAAAATAAACATTTGGATGCCTCCTTTCATAAAGTCAAAAATCTTAAGGGTCCTAATACCTTAGTAAATCAATCTAAAAATTCAAATAAAAATCCATTCAAAAATCCATCCAAACCCATAAATTCACAAGAAAAGTTCAAAAGCAAAATAGTATGGGCCCCTAAACAAAAATCAAACAAGTCCAATGAGGCATCCACCTCTCAAAAATCCCAACCATCCTCTTCCATCCAAAAATGCCATTCCATTCCAAAGTCTCAAATTCCTTAATCCCACATGAAAAGCAAAAGTCATAAAAACACTAAGTCCATGTGGGTTCCTAAAGCACTACGTCACCCATCTCCCAAGCAAACATCACCATTGCTTCCTACACCGCTATCCAATCAAATTCTTCCATGTTTATCATGGTGTGTGCAACCATTGGTCATGATTCCTTTTCACACATCCATCTCCCTAGCTTTCATCCATTATCCTACACATTTCACCAATCCGATCCCTATGGTCCATGCTTTTGCATAAACATTTCATCCATCATCCCTACATAATCCACTATCATTCCCTCCATAATTCACTATCTACCTACTCCATCTCACTTTCATGCAATCACCTTACCAACATCGATGAGCATATTGACTTGACATGGTCCATGCGACGACATCACTCTCCAACAGGACTATCACCTTTCATGGCACTAGACACTTGAGTCCCTCCTTTCCATATTCATCTTCTCCTAGTCAAAAAATCAAAAAGTTAAAAAAGAAAAAGAAAAGAAAAAATTAAAAAAAAGGTAAAGAGAAATCCCTTCATCCAACAGTGAAAACCACCCTTGGTGGCACCTTGGATAAGTACCATGATGAAAACCTGGCAAACAAGCATCATGTGTAGATTGATCTTCTATGTAACTTACACTTGGGGGCACGTTGTCTCATCCAACTTGTCATTTCCTTCCATACCCTTTATCCATATCATAGTCCATTATCATACCATTTCCATAGCATTTCCATACCATACGTATCCATTACACCTACATATACCTAGCATATTGTATCCATTCATCCTCTTTTCCTCCTTTTGATCTTGATAAAGAAATGGGGGCAAAATGTTAAAACATGCTTTAGATATCCCTTGATATACCTCATCCCTTCAAATCCACCCAATCATCCTATTTTCATAAGCTTTGTCATGTCAAATCATAAGCATTCCACCTACAATGGGGCATGTTATTCCTATGTGACATAGTCCTTGGAGATCACATCCTTGCCCCCTTACACGTTCATTCCTTCCATCCACTATCACCCACCTTTTTTTCTATTCATCCATTCCCACCTAAGCTTGGTTTTTCCCTTGTCATTGGTATCTATCACAAAGGCCACCCAAATTGCAATCCAATGCCATTCCCCCAAAACATTCAAAAACACCCAAAAAAATCAAAACATTTAAAATCCCAAAAAAAATCAAAACATTCAAAAAACCAAAAAAAAATCACAACATTCTTAAAATCAAAACATGTCAAAATCCAAAAAAATCAAAATATTCCCCAAAATGCAAAAAAAATCAAATATTCAATCAAAAATCCAAGCAATAAATTCAATCCAAATCATCAACTCAATCCATTTCATCCAATCAAATCAATTCATCATCATTATTCATTCCAAGTCAAACCAATTCTTCAAATCAACTTAATCCATCAATTCTTCCAAATCAATCAATCCACTCAATTAATTCATCACATCCATCTATTCAATCACTTCAATTCTTCAAATCAATCTAACTCATCAATTCAATCATTCAAATCAATCACATTCAATCTCAATCATTTCACTCACATCATTCAATTCCTCAATCAAATCAAATCTTTCCATCATATTTCATCCAATCAAATCATCCAAATCATTCCAATCAATTCATTCTTCATCAAACTCAAATGCAAGTCATATCAATCCAATCAAGTCAAATTATCCAATCACATTCAATGGTCTTGATCCTAATCTTGACGTAAACCAAATCAATCAATCAAATCCTGGTGTTGCTTGCATGGCCAACAACACTAATGCCAATCAATTAATTGTCTTAGACATGATGTTGCATTGTCAAAACTAGACCAGGCGTCTTATACAGCATGTTTCATTCCTGAAACCAAACATCATCATCAATTAATCACTTAATCATTGGTTTACAACTTGATAGGGGCAATGCCTTTGTTGTTTTTGTATCATTTGTGCATGCTTGCTTGCTTGCTTGTGTGTGTTATCATTTTTTCTTGCATTTGTATAAAATCCAAATCCAACCCAACTAATATTCATATCTTGTATCTAGACAAGGTTGTATTATGCTGGGGCACGAGACACATCGTCACCTTGGTCCTTATACCTTGGTGTATAACGTCTAGTGCTATATCAAACACCATGGTTTCTCACCTTCATTGCAGCATAACGCATCCTTCCCTTTCTTCCATCCATGCCCTTATCTTCCATAACCAATCCATTTTCATTTCGAGAGCCTACCCATGTTTGTCCAACCTGCCTATCCTCTTGAGGGGGCATCATCATCCTATCTTTCCATCATCATCCCATTTCATCATCCTTTTCCTTAACTTCTTTGAAATGATGTTACTCGACACAGATCTCAACATCTCGAACATCATCTCAAAGAGAGGCAAAATGTAGACACATAAATTTGTCCATGTCTTGACCATTACCTAGTCAACACTTTACTAGGGACATCATAAGACATTTTGTCCTAATCCCACTCCTAACCCCATCCTAATCACTTTCCAATGAATTAAATAAATCCTATTTATTTAATTAATCCCTCATTCACATGTCTCACATAATTCAAATTAAAAATTTGAACTAATTCCCTCACCTCTCACCACATTGCAACACATGTCACATGCTACATCTTCCACTTAATCCCTTCACATGTCAAACTAATTTAAATAATCTTTTATTTAAATTAGATCTCATTTATCCTCCATCGCACACTTGTCACATGACTACAATCCCTCTTGAAGTGGGAAAACCCTAATCAACCCCAATCGATCTCAACCATTCATATCATTCAACATAACTTGCAATCTCAACCGTTCATTCAAATTTTCCTTTTCTATAAAGGTAGCCTCTCACAAGTCATTTTCAGGCTATTCAATACTTGAGCACTGTTATGCTGTTGAAATCCTAAGCAACCAACAATCCCCCATTGATCAACCCTTCAAAAGCTTGCATTCTCATGTGAGATTGAGAAGAGCCATGGAGGTCAATCAACACTAGTTTGAATCTGGTTTGCATTTGAGTTTATTATTTGCATTTTCATTCTAGTTTGTACTTCATGGTGCTAGTTAGGGTTTGATTTTCTACATTTTGATTTTTGCCCTAGATTTTACCCTGATGATAGGTTGTATCAGGTAAGTATTTCTAACCCTTTCTCTCTCGTGTTGTGTTCCCCCGTGATGTGCTATGTGTTGTTTAGGCCTCCTAGGATGACCCTTTATACTCTTATAAGATCAAGGATACCAGGAGACTGTCTCTGTTGTGACCATTCTTCTATTTGTATCATCATTCTTCTATCTTGCTTCTCCTCTATTTTATTGTTGTGTGTCATGCCTTAGGGGCATAGCATTGCGGTTGGTGACCTGGGGGCACCTTCCTACGTGACAACTCTAAGGCACTTGTTCTCCTCTCTTGATTTATTGATTACCCTTCTTTTAGTGGTTCTATATAGCTAATAGATGACAAAAAACAAATAATACTGATATGAATCATGTGTCCCTTCAGCAAGTAAGCAAAAATGGACCTAGTCCATATATGACGACTAGGTTGATATATTATCTGATGCCTAGCTAGTAGAATCAGTCTGTGTGATATTTTGATGATGTCTTATATTTGCTAACAAACCGTAACAATATAGCTACTCCGTGCACTTTGTTTATCTTGGGTCTTGCCTTGGTTACACTCAGTTATGAGATCTCTACAGTATAGCCCCACAGTTATACTTACTTTCTGAATCCATAGTATAACCTTGGCTCTTGATGTGATTATTTTCTTGCATTATAATGATCTTAGCATATTGTGTGTTTATGGGAACATTTGACAATTGTGAAGCACATGCCACCTTTGGGGGCATGTGCTTTGTGAAATCTCTGGTTCTCTTGTGTGTTTTCTCTCTACCTTAATGTGCTTGATATCGGTACACGATATCAACCACCTTAAGGTGAGGGCATATTAAAGGTAAGTTGTCTGATGATTTTGGTACTAATGAAGCATGTTTGTAAGACCTCTACAGAGGTGGGATGTTACATCTCTAGCGCGAGTATCTTGTGATCATAAAGCCCTTTGTAGAGGTAGGATATCGTATCTCTTGAGCTAGTGCGTATCCTTTTATTCAAAAGCCCTCTGCACAAGGCAGGATGGTGTATCTCTTGAGCTAGTGCACATCCTTTCATTTCAAAAGTCCTCTGAGTAGGTGGGGTTGGTGTATCCTCCCTTAAGCGTGTCTTTGCTAGTTTTTGTGGCATAATCCCAACCATTAGGTGTGCCTGTAATGTGCCTGAGATGGTGGTGAACCTAGCAATACACTCCTTTAATCGATTGTTTGTCATGTTTTAGATCTAGAGTATCTCCTTGGCATACTATACAATGCTTGTGTCTTTCATGTGTCTTCTGTGTGTTTTCTCCCATGTTGTAGTTTCAAGATGTGTGGTGAAATGCCCCACCTACACTCGGGTTTTGTATGGTGTGTTTGTTCCCAAGCATAGTCTCAAGATGTGTGGCAAAATGCCCCTCCTATGCTTTGGGATTTATATGACATGTTTGTTCTCAAGTGTAGTCTAAAGACATGTGGCGATGAATCCCTCCTACACTTTGAGATTTATATTGCATGTCTGTTGCCCCATATGTAGTTTCAAGACATCTAGTGAAATGCCCCTCCTACATTTTGGGTTGTGTGTTTACTTTCCATGTACTTGCATTTGTATTCATATATATGAAAATGAAAAAGAAGAAGAAATAATCACTGTATTCATCATGTTTTGTGTGTCTTCAATGTTGTCTCCTCTATGTTTTGCGTGATTGTTACTATCTTCTCCATGTTTTGCATTCTTGTTATTGTCTTCAATGTGTTTGGCATGTCTACGACATGTTTTCTCTAATGTCTACCTGAGATTGGGGGCTAGAAATAGCTCCTCAATCTTTGTGTATGCATTAGCTTCATGTGCCTAGTGTGTTTGTTGTGTTTTGACTGTACTTTAATGCATGTATGGGCCTTGTGTTCATGCATACATTAAAGTGGGGGCTAAATGTTATGTCATAAAATGCCCCCTAGGACTTTTACCTCCTAAGTTTAGCTCTTGGGTCCCTTATTTTGCATCTTGCATGTTCATTTTAACTCCCAAAAGAAAATGGCCTAAAACCCATGTCACATGGGGCTTGAGGGACATTGTGTGCTTTTAGACCTGACCTAAAAAGGGGACCTGGGACATGGGCACTTGCGCCCTTATCCTCCCTATTTTAGGCAAGTCCCAAATTTGAATGTCAATTATGTGATTGTTAGTTAGGTCCCATGCCAACATCTTAAGTTTGAATTATGAAATTTGTAGCAAAAATGTGTGTTGTTGCATATATAAGCATGTTTAGGGATTCATTTGAATTATGATTTTAGAGCATTCAAGATATTCATTGTTGCGGAGCAGAGCATTGTTATTGTGTTTGTGATTGCATATTTAGCTTCATCTTCTCATGTGTTGAAGGATCTTCATCTATGTGAGAGATACACCTCTGAGGTGATATTTATTTGTGTTTAAATCATTTATCATTTTGTTTTTAAATCTATCCCGTAGGGATATGCACTCTTTATCTGACAATGGTGTTTGAAAGAATTGAATGTCCTTCTGAGGCTTGACTGAGGCAAGATCCTAAACACCACAACCCCCAACCACACTCCTTGTGATTGCAAGTTACAGGTATCAGATTTTGCGGAGTGGAGTTGTAGAGGAAGGCTGCAGAAGATAAGGATTCTGGATCTGGCAGAAAGAAATAGTTCAGAGCACTTTCAGAACAAGGGTGCCTTGGGAAATGTCCTCTGAGGTTGCAGACACGGGAATCTTTGCGATAATGACAATCAACATCTGAAGAAGCCCTGACATCTTGAAGAATAGCCTGCCTTGGACTAGGGCACCTAGGGCAATGTCCTCTACATCTTCAATGACAAAAATAGATGGGATAGTGATTATCAATGCTAGAAGGAGTCATGAATTCCCTGAAGAAAATTGTACCTTGGACTTGGGTGCCTAGGGCAATGTCCCTAACTATTCTGTATCATGAACTTCAAAAAATAGTTAGTAACTAATCTCTGTCTACTATCTTAGTCCGCGAGCATTTGTTGTAATTTATTAGTTTGCTTACTATTTTGCATAATTAGGGTTTTTAGCATACTTGAGCATTAAATTAATACATTAATTGACAATTTCTAAATTTCCACATCGTTCCAAGTGACACCCAACCTATAGGTGAATCCTCTTGCAAAAGTTGTGATACAACTTGGTTAAATGTCCTTGAATGTAAGGTGTGAAAGGAGGATCTAACCCAAACCCTCATTGAAATTGAAAACCCTCTTTTTACATTTAACAATCTAAAGTACAACACTCAGCAAGGTGCCAAATTCAATAAAAAAATAGGTTCACCAAAATGTTTTGTAGGAAAAGAGGGATTAGGGTAAATAGTTAGATCCACCTACAGGTTGATGGTCACTTGCAACGATGTGGAAATTCATAGATTATTGATTTAATGTGTTAATTTAATGCTCAAGTATGCTCAAAACCCTAATTATGTAAAATCATAAGCAAACATATAAATTATGGCAAATGCTCGCAGACTAAGACAGTAGACAGAAATTGGTTACTGACCATTTCTCATAGTTCAAGATGTAGAACAGTCGAGGGCTTTGTGACTAGCATCCTAGCCCAATGCAGTACTTTCTTCATGGGGTTCTAGACTCCTTCCGACACTAATAATCATTGTTCTGTCTGTTTTCAGCTTTGTAGATGCAGAGGGCATTGTGACTAGCACCCTAGCCCAAGACAGGATGTTCTTCAGGGTGTTGGGACCTCTTCTAATGTTGATTATCACTGTTACAGAGATTTTACACTTGCCACCTTAGAGGGCTTTATGAGTAGTGCCCTAGCCTTGATAGCGCACCAAACTACTTCTTTCCGTCAGATCTAGAATCCTTATCTTCTATAACTCCAATCCATGAAATCTAATACTTGTAACCTACAATTACAAGGATTGTGGTTGGGGGTTGTGGTGTTTAGGAGCTTGCCTCAGTCAAGCCATGGAATGGCATTTAAGCCTTCCAACACCGTTGTTTGATAAAGAATGCATATCCCTGTAGGATAGAGGGAATAATAAATTGATAAATGATTGATTCAACACAAATAGATATCACCTTGGAGGTGTAGCTCACATGTAGATGAATATCCTTCAACACATGAGAAGATGAAGCTAAATATGCAATCACAAACATAACAGCAATATTCTGCTCTGCAACAATGAATATCTTGAGTGCTCTAAAATCATAAGTTCACCAAAAGTTCATAATCATCTTCTAGTTTGCAAATGAATCCCTAAACATGCTTATCTATGAATTCTCTCTTTACTTTCACAATTCAAACTTAAGATGTCGGCACAGGACACCTTTAACGGTCACATAACCAACATTCAAATTTGGGACTTGCCTAAAATAGGGTAGGACTAGGGCATGAGTGCCCAATCCCCTAGGTCCTATTTAGGTCAGGTCTAAGCTAACAGATGCCCCTCAAGCCCCATTTGACATGGGTTTCAGGCTATTTTTGTTCTAGGAGTTAAATCTAACATGCAAGATGCAAAACAAGTGACCAAGAGCCAAACTTAGGAGGTAAAAGTCCTAGGGGGACATTTTACAACATGACAATCATTATAATAAAATTGTAGGTCTCTTAGAGATATGTAATAATACAACCCATGATATGAAAGGGCATGTCTCAAATGTTTCATTCTATAAGGAGGCCAAATATGGGAAGTTAGTTTCAAAAATTAAGTTGTCAGAGTTATGTTCCTAAGCTAATTGCATATCATTCCAAATTCCATAAGCCTCATCTAGGTTGTTCAATAAGAATCCCAAACCAAGGGAAAACTTAGGGTTTCCCATTATGATTTCAAATAAATCCCTCTCACCCTTTCTCATGCTAGGTTCTCTTAAGAGGCACCAAAATCAGTGTAAGCTAATCATAGATGGAGGATTCCATTTGCTTCCCTTTCATTTCTAAATTTATTGAACTGATAATTGGGGGTACTCATTAAAGAAATGGATTAAAAAAAGAATATTTTTTTGGATTAAATATTTATAATGAATTTAATCCTACAACCACAACTAGATGTATAACAATAAGCTCTTAGAGCTCTAAACCAACATCCATAAATGGCCTTAATTAAAGCATGCCTTCCTTAAAGTAAATCTACATGTGATTGCAAGAAAAAGGTGACAAGTGTAGCACTTCATTGTTCTCATAGGATATAATATCAAGGAGGACCGTGTTATGGAAAACTACTTCCAAGATAAGGCAACACTCATTGTAACGATATGGAATTTTCCACATAAAAACTATATGTTTGATCACAAGCCTAAGCAACAATTATATTAAGTAGTTCAATTGTTGGTTGGTGGATTCTAGAGAACCCATCTAGATTGGGAGGTCCTTCAAAACCCAGAGAGGTATTTGGTTTCCAATAAAATTCTATCATCCAAAAATCCTCCTCTCATGGGATTTTGATAATTAACATAAAAGACTACATCAAATTTCCATGAAAATACAGTCTCTTTCTCTTTATAAAAATGCCAACCAATCTTATCATATCCTACATAATTAACAAGAAATTCAAAAACAAAACATGCATCCTTGGTGACTATCCACACTAACTCTTTTTAGGAGGATGGATAATATGTTCACCATACAAGATTCTAATCTCCTTTTCCTTGTGCAATATGTCATCTTCAACAATTCAATTTCTCTATTTCCTACTCACAAATTTTAGGGATATTGCTCAAGATTGGGTACTTGTGGATTTATCAAGACTATTGTGTAGTTATGTCTTATGTCTACACCATGAATTACTGATGATATGTGTGCATCATATAATTATTTTACAATAAGCATCATATTATTAAAAATAAAGAATAATTTGTCATCATATTTCAAATAATAACATTTTAAAAATTAGAGATATGTTAGAGGATATAAAACAATAGAAGACCAGGTAATTTGGCTTTATTTTAGGCCCCAAAATCTTCAAAATGTATGTTGATGAATCCTCATTTTAGAATAATTTTGCATAGGTTCTATTGATGGGTGTTTTGCACAAAACAACGTAGATGAAATACAAAGTATCCCACCCCTCTTGAAAGGAATATAATCCCAGAAAACCCAGAAAAAGACTACCCCAAGGTTTATATTGTCAGGTTTTGACTTGTAGGATAACTCACTTGGGTATTTTTTTGTTGTTCCAATCAAGAGGCCTTACATATGAAATGAAATCACTTAGGGTTTAAGAATAGTAACAGCTGCTAGTATGTAGAAACCCTAGATAGTTTTGGATCGTAAAGTCTAAAAACTTCATCTGTTCTTATCAATGGTGTGATGCTTCTGACCTAATTTAACAACTCTTTTATACAAAATTCAAAAAGTAAAGGGATAAAGGAAGGAAAATAAAACCCTAAGGACAAATCACAGTAGAAGGTGATATTTTATATAGACAAATTCCCTAAAAATTTATTTTTGCTTAACCAGGTTTTCCACAATGCTGCAGAAATAGTGCAATCTTCAAAGGCAGTAAAGATCTTAAAACCACATAGGTTCATTAAACACCTAATTGTTGGCGTAGTTTAAAAAAGCTATATAACTAAACTTAGCCCAATAAATAGTTTCATATTAATCATGCAAAGTAACTTACAATCAACAAGATACAAATGATATGAACTAGGAAATTCATCAAATATATAAAACCTACATTCAAAATGTAACTGAACTTTATCTAAATCTGGTAGGAGATGAATCATGAAATTAAAAATACAATCACTCAACACAAAATACAACAACACCTGTAAATATGTTTTGTATTAACTCATAAATTTGGCAGAGTCTCAATAATTCATTGTTCCAACTAGAAGTAATCTTGAAGGTTAGGGGAACTCCCTTAAATTTGTACTTCATGTTGATAGCTCAAGAAGACATCTACCCTTCATACAGTACCTTAATGAATATCACATCTTAATAATCTTCAACATGTTTTAGAAAATACCAAAAAGGTTAGGAATTACTTTGAAACTAGTCAAACAAGGTATGAACATAGAATTCCAACAATTGATTTTACTCAAGATACCAACGTTCAATAGTATTGACAAAAATAGGGGAACTCCCTTAAATTTGTACTTCATGTTGATAGCTTGAGAAGACATCTACCCTTCATACAGTACCTTAATGAATATCACATCTTAATAATCTTCAACATGTTTTAGAAAATACCAAAAAGGTTAGGAATTGCTTTAAAACTAGTCAAACAAGGTATGAACATAGAATTCCAACAATTGATTTTACTCAAGATACCAATGTTTAATAGTATTGACAAAAATAGGGGAACTCCCTTAAATTTGTACTTCATGTTGATAGCTTGAGAAGACATCTACCCTTCATATAGTACCTTAATGAATATCACATCTTAATAATCTTCAACATGTTTTAGAAAATACCAAAAAGGTTAGGAATTGCTTTGAAACTAGTCAAACAACGTATGAACATAGAATTCCAACAATTGATTTTACTCAAGATACCAACGTTCCATAGTATTGACAAAAAGCAGGTGTTTCCACCCTCACAAGATATGGGTATTATATGCAATACAAAAAATCTAGTCATGTCCTATAGTAAATCCATATTTCAAATCAATTCAAAGGATTGTTCCTTCATCCAAATATACAAGTTCATCTGTCATGAGCAAGCATATAGGCTTACACAGGATGCATAGGAAATCTTATTGAAAAGTGAGTCTAAGGATGCTGACCAGATATGTGGGGATCTAGTGGTTGAGTGGCTATATGTGTCATCAAGTCAAAGCATCCCAAGGAGGATATTTTGATTTGTGGGGGAAAGAGGTTTAATAGGATTAGGCAGTTGTATGGGGTCCAACAGGATATATCTTGTATCCATTCAGACTCCTGCAAAATGGACTTTTCCTGTGAAGCAGGTAACACTAGGGCCAGGGGATATGCAGAAAAAGGTGACCGGACTAGATAAGCAAAGGATAATACCTTGAGTGGATAATATCCACACACAATAGAAATCTTCACAAAGTTTGTGAAGGATTTAAAACTAATGATTTGTGGTCCCCTAAGACTTCACCAAATAAGCGGGTTTTTGGGCTCCTAGCAAATAAAATCTTATGGAAACAAAAACCTCCGCCAAGCTTGTTTTTTTAAAACCTAAGTAAATTCTAGGCAGGATTTCCACCTTTAAAAGGTCATGTGGGGAATTTAGACCTCATGGGATATCATCCTGTATCATATGAATTCTTTTCAACATGGTTTTGAGGCCTCGACGAGATGATTTTGAAAGTAAAAATGATGTCCTAGGTTTCACTGTGATAAACCATTGAACTTTATAAAATTGTGACATTGATTCTAACCCTATCACCATTTTATTCATATGGTAGATGATTTAAGTATGCAAAAGAAAAATGACATATAAACCCCTAATGGAAGAACTCGGTAGTATAAATTTACTAGGGTTTTATGATATTCATACCTAACATCTCTTCAAAATAAGAATACACAAACCAAAAAGCACACCTTGCTCACTTAGACATGACAAAATATAGCAATTCAAATGTATAATGAGCAAGGTTATTTTGACTTTTTTTTTAAATACCGAGAAGGATTGCCTGAAGCTAACGTAATGAACTGGAAAATCTCCATGTGAAATCACTAATGATCAAAAGGAATCACTTGGGAGGTGGAAGAATTTCTTGAGAGATGTAGAGATCTGAGAATTTGAATGCTTTGTGATAACAAACTGGATTAAATCTTGCTTAAATACCTCGGAGATCTACCATTAATACCTCATACCCTGACAAGGTGTCTAGCACTTCACTGACGACAAAAATTGGGTTTTTGGATGTCAGGTGGATAGGAGGGGAAAGGGATCTCAAGAGGATAATATCCACTATCCCTCAAAACTCCCACAATATCCAGTACAAAGCAGATGTTTTCCTTTCCATTTGAAGATAGTATTGTGCACTTTTGCAGGGTTTCTAGGGGGTGTGGAATATGTCTTGAGGTCTTGGATTCTCTTGGAATATCCACTAGAACCACAAATACGTGCAAAAGACCAAAACATGAAATTTCCTAAGGGAACAACATATGCAAGTGGATCAAAGGTTTCATAAATTCCTAGACCAAGGTGGAATTGGAGACTTTACAAGATAACACACCAAAAAACTTATTTGAAGCCTACTCACCCAAAAGACCTAAATGCCAAGATTTAAATCTTCTAGTCTTCTCCAAAGCACAAGAGCACAAACCCAAGACTCTAGCCAAAAGACAACACAATAGAGGGGGTCCACATTTTGGTAAAATGGGACATGTGTGCAGGGCACAACAAATGGCGACTCTATAGAGAAATGCTCCAGAGTATTTCTAGGATAAACATCAGTTATGAACCCAGAAACTCTATGTATCCCACACATTTAGATAGAACAAACATAACAATTAGATCAAGGATTCAGAATCATAATTTTTAAAGACACCATCCATATTCTATAGATCTAAGTGTGTACAACTAGTTTTATTCCCATCCATCAGCAATTGAGGTCATTTGAGTCACTTATCATTAAGCTACATGATTGATACATCACCTCATGAACTACCTGGACATTGCCTCGCTACAAGTCAAGCATCTATAGCCCCAATGAGGTAATCTCTATGATTCCAATCAAAGCATAGCTCTACTACTAGCCAAGCATCTATAGCCCTAGTAGAGATACCTAACCTCCATCCAAACTGGGTTCAGCTGATATATCTTTGTAAATTAGTAATTTGATAAGAGTACTTGAAAGTATCGTGTACCTTTATATCACATGATTTTGCTTCATGGATTATGAAACTTTTACAATTTTTCTGGGTTGGGAATCATAGTGGCAGCAAAGGTGTGATCTTAAGATTTTTCACTTAATGAGAAATCACCGAGACTCCCTTAGCAACTTTCAAGACCATTAAAATATGAGAGGTGTGAGATTCAGAAATCCTTCAAGTGACCTAAAATAGCAGATTCATGACTCCTGAACGATCGTTATGGTGGAACCCTCCCCATTATTTTTTTGTTCTTTGGCCTTAAACACTAAATGTTGGCCTAATTTGTGACTTAGAAGCTTAAACTATAGGCTCTAAAGCCTTTTTAGAAGCATTTGATATAACTCTAAATTGACCTATGATAGGGAGTTACCCCGAACTTGAGTTGTGACTTAATGTCCTTAGCTTCAATCATGACCAACCTCTCCCATGCAAAGTATTGACGATAGGTGGATGTCTATTATAGTATCGCAGGCATTAGATCTGCAAGGTTTATTGGCCTTATGCTGGTGCAATGACCATTAATCTCAAATTGGTGGGCCCGAGATCATACTTGTCAAACAAATTACTATGTGCATGTTTTATGTTGGATCGTGCTAGCGCATGCTACATAAGAGATACCATGGAATATTCCTTATGATATTGTGATGATGTGACAACTGGACAGTCAAGCTTGGATTTGACTTAAGAAAGTAAGTGCATAGCGCACAAGCACAGATGTAGTAGTGTGGGTCCCTGTTGGGTTACGTTGTTGCAATAAGGTGACATGTGGTAGGATTGCTTGATTAAGCTATCATTTATGACATTTCCTGATTGGATGGGTCGAGGTGGGTTTTCCTTCTTCTGAAGACATTTTAAGGCCACTTATTTTGTTCATATCGACGGATCAAATTCAAATTCAAGATTTCACTAATGTACTAGTGTTTAGGGTGAAAAAGTAGGTTTCCTTAAAACAAGATTAAGTCCTATTTCTCTACTAACTAAACATTGGGAAGATAAGAACCCACCTTGGGATCAAGCTACATATTACTTATACATTCCCTAATGCTAATTAGGTCTGACTAGGTGTCTAAATTAAGGTTTTACGAGTGTTCTCATTCACTAATCAACCAAACCCTAATTACACCTTGTAATAGTAATTGACTAAATTTAGAGATGAAACAGATAAGACAGATAATAGAAATACAGAGAGTAAGGTTCAAAGGTCATGCACCTAGAAACTGAGGGCTAATTGGACTAGGGCGCTTGCTCATTAGTCCTGTAACTTTCTGTCTATAAAAACCTTCTACATCAGCTGTCTGATAACCTTCAGTAGTTCCCAAATCTCATAGAATCTCCCTAGTTGGACTAGGGCGCCTGCTCATTAGTCCCGAAAGTGTCAGGATCCAGAACTCCAAAATTCAATGACGACTGTATTCACAATATCCATCTTTCTATCAATCCTTTCCACTGTATCCTGTCAAACACGATCTGTACCTACAAAAGGAGGATAAAGATGTTGTGACTATATAGGATCTTGCCTCGGTCAAGCCCCATTTCGGTATTCCTACCTCAACAATAGCCAGAGATAAAGATTTACAAAAGTGTGTGCAAACCTAACAAAGTGTATGCAAAAATATCAAACCCTAGATGTCTCAATCAAGGGAAGATCAATAACTTGCTTCAATTCAATGAACAAACACAACTTCACCTCAAGGAGATGAAAGCAATGAAGACTTGCATGAACAAGAAGGCGAATCAGCAATGTTCACGGAGGATCTCCAAACTCGATGTTGGAGGCTTCAACCCTTCTCCTCATCATGCAAAAGTTGTACAAACCCTAGGAAGAGAAATATAGTCTCAAGATCTTGATTCCTAATCTCCATCCATTGTCTCCATGATAGCAAATTCCAAATAACTTTCAAAAGCTTCAACAAGTCATTGATCTTCAATGACAATTTCAGCAGAGTTTTGGCATCAAGCTTGCATATGGATTGTGTGTGATAAAATGATTTTCAAATGTGTTTAAACATCTAACCTTAGGAAATTCAAATTTTGAAATAATGTCTTGATATCGTACGAAAATGAAATTTTGAAAACAAAATCCCAAGATGCATGGCAGGAGCTGACACCCTGCCAAGATTCAAAATCCCAAAAAATGGGGCAGGACTAGGGTGCAAGCGCCCAAGTCCAGTCCCCCATTTTCCAATCAGATTTGCTTCCAGGGGGTTTCAAGGACCCATAATTCAAATTCCCTTTCCGGGTTCAATTAATAGTTATCTCAGAAAATGAAAATTTTTCAACTAGACACAAGTCAATCAAGGTTTCAAGAAGGCCAAAAAAAAAGAGGCTAAAAGGACACTAAAGGCAAGGAGCTAAATCGAGGGAAATTGCACCATTCCATATAGGAGGACAATTTCTAACGTTTAACAACTGGATCATGATTTGATAAGTAGCACAATTCTTCACTAGATACTAGTTCTTAGTTAGATTTCGACAATTAAGCCAGGTATATGTGGTATGTGTGAAGAGCATTCATAGTCAGGGTTTGGTAAGTCATGACTACCTTGTGCCTCCATTTTTTCTTTGAAGATTGCAATGTGATTTCTAGTTACTTTTAGATATAATTCAAGTGTGCGAAGACTGTTGAAGCCTAAAATAAGGAGGTTGTTGAAGAAAGGAAATTTCTCAGGTAGAGGGACTTCTTCCATTTTTTTATATAAGTAGAGGTGTTTTCATGATTGTTTATATTGGCTACCAGCACATGGGTATTGCACAAAGTATTTCTTTCTTGTTGATAACGTTCTCTATTTACTGAAAAGGCAAGCTCTTGTTCTCTTGGTTGTAGGTCTGCTCTTTCTCAATTAAGGAAGAACTGAGTACTAATCATTAAGATGGGAGGAATTGGAAAGAGCAAGAGATTTTGGCTTCAGTGGCCTTGTTGCTTTCACAGGACCATAGGTGAATAATGTCATTCTAGTGAGGAAGGGCAAAGGTTGGCCAGAAACTCCAATGGCAAGGAACAACTTGGCAAGGGTGGATTAACCAGATAAAATTTCACTAGCTTCAGCTAAAACTAGGACCCACATGTGAAGACAGAGAGGCATCATTGTGCTTTCTTTCCTTTCCTTTGCATGATGACATTCATCATACACTCATTTACAAGAGGGGAAGGCTATTACATTTGGGTGGCCTAGTTTGAGTTGGAATATTTGGATTTCATGCACCAAGTCAAACAAATCCTTATTTAAGTAGAGGTAACATTTGCGGTGTCACCTTCTAGAAGGCATTCCCGATTGCCTTTTGCCTCAAATATTGGTGGTCTTCTTAGCAGTCTCAAGGTACATGGTAATTAATAGCAAGAGATTGAAAGATGGGAAGTCATGTTTCCTTCTCAGTAGCCTTTGATATGAGTTTGAAAATGGGACAAAACAAGAGATATTTGTCCTAAATTGCTCAGGGATTTCAAAATTTTCTAGAACATTCTTTTACCCCAGAATATTTTTGTCAGAAGAATAGCATTAAAAACAAGGATTGGTTTAAATGACTTGTTTTTAAATTGTCCAATTGGAAGAGGGAATGTAAACTCTCAAGTCACAAATATTAAATGTATTGTAACTGAAAAAATTTTACTAAGGAAATCCTAGCCGACATAAATTGCCTATATATAAGGTTTCAAGTGTCGTAGTAAGGAGGAGATAAGCAATGATTAGGTGGATATAGAATAGGGAATTTTTGTTCTAGGCATTGGGTACAAGTTATCTGCATCTTGGGGAGTGATTTATGTAATAGCTAAGTTGGTGTATTGTCAAGATTGTAGAGCAAAGTTTTGCATGCATATGAATAAAATTCTTGTATGACAATTTTTAGTTCAGATTGCAATATGAATAACACTATATGTGTGTGTTTCTTGCAATTGTCTCCTTGAATATAAGTGTTTCTTTTGTGAATGAATGAATCAAGAGTTTTGGATTTCACTTATACACATTTTTGTACTAAATGTTTCTGTTTACTACTTCTAATCAAGGATTGGATTAATTATGCTTTGAACAAAACATAGGAAGTGATATATTACATTAGGGATTATTTAAGAAGAGTTACAGGAAATACTTTTTCTTGGGTGTGTCACTGCAAGTCATTGATACAGTTATACCCTCTAAATTTGAAGTTTTATTGTCATAAAAGGAGCATTTGTTGTGTAAAATTTTGACTCTATTACCCTGATCAGACACCAATCCATAAATGTGCTTGCCCAAGGGTCTAGAAATGATAAGAATTTAAAAGACAAATCATTTGAATCATTTTTAATTTTTGTTTTGTTTAGAGTAGGTGTTGTATGTTCTCGAAGCTAAACAGTGAAGGTAATCCAAGAACATTGCCAGTATGGGATTAATCTTACAAATCTTGGTATATATGAGAACATATCTTCCTATTTGTAATGAAAGATATATATATATATATATATATATATATATTGATATTATAGTAAGGGACACCCCCTAGGTTTGGCAGAGCCTGAAGTGTAGGGGAGATAAGTGTGGGTAGTTTTCCACCTTGCTAAACAATCTCCCACTCTATTCAGTAGGTCTCCATTGAGGTTGAGCATAAGAAGTGGAAAATCTTTAGAGTTTGATGTGTACAGATTTGGAAACCAATAGAATTGGTGACTCTACTGGGGAAAAATGTTTAGTTATCCATTTGAAAAGAGTCAAGCCATTGTGATCTAATGAAAAGGTGCTCTAATGGTGAAAAGAATCCTAAATATAATTGATTAGGTATGACCTTTTGGCTTCTTGATGCTTTGTCCTTTGTGGAGAGGTGGTGACTCTATTGTTGAATCTGCTGAAATATAGGTACTTCATATCTTTCATTTGAAATGATTAGATTAGAAAAATAATCCTTGTCTTGCCTTGGAAAAGGTTTTCTATTGAAAGATACAAAGCTTTGAATTTCAATGGAATTAGTGGTTATCCAAATGCTATACCTAGAGAAATTAGAAAACATTTACTAAAATATAGTGGAAGGACTTTTGAATCAGCAAACAAACATCTGAAATCCTTCTATGACTTGATAGGAGATTATGAGATTAAAGATGAGGATGTTGTTATGAAGTTCAAGTTGTTCAATCACTAAAGGATGATGCTAGGGATTGGTTTTCTTTCCTACATAAATGTTCTATCCTTTCATGGCAAGATCTTGAGATTGCGTCTGTGGAATAGTTTGGTGAAAGAACTAATGCGGCTTCATTAGTTATTCAATTCATGAACATTAGAAAGAATAGAGATGAGCCAGTTCTAGTTTTTAATATGAGATTTATAAAAATGTTTAACTCCATCCCAAAATACATGAGGTCGATTGATGCATTGTGTTTGGTACTATACCTTGGTACATTTGATGAGGAAATGTGTTATCTGCTAAGGAGTAAGGAACCTGCTACATTCTTTTAGGCTTGTGAAATTGCATTAGATATTGAAATTAATTTGAAATATGCAATGCCAATAGGATGCATGTTTGCAAACATTGATTACTGCAAGACTTTTTATACAGATCTGGATACTTTGCCTCAAAATAGAGATAGTATTGTGCACTGATCAGAACAGTTCTCCTGTAGTTAGGCAAAGTGTTATCAATGAAAGTAAGGATATTTTTGTGCAAAGTGAAAGTATGCTCTGGAATAAGGTTGATATTTTTTATTAATTTATAGGGGAAACATGTGTGAATACTAATTGCAGTGATGCATAGGAAGTTTCCTTTTGCAATGATGTCATAGGAACACAAGAGCATATGGGAGAGGATAACCATGCAGGTATGGAGGCATTTACTTTCAATGATAGGAACACAGATGAAAGAATTTACTTTGATGAGAATAAACAGATTTTAGATCTTCATGGTGATTCAGTAGAGTCAGTTGTTATCTCATGTGAAGATAACAAAGTAGAAAAGTTCCTTGAAATTGACATGCATGTTAAAGATTCAAGTTACAACAATTATGATTATGTATATCATACCATGAAGGATGTTGAGGAGACATAAGAATGTGTAAAGGTTGGTTACAGAAAGTTAGGAAAGAAAGATTATTGGATGCTCAAGCAAGATGACATTTATAGGAAGTCTAAGGATATTGTAATCACCTAGATCATGCGGGGCCACAAAGGGAGTCATATCTTGGATCGCTACTTTCAAAAGATGAATGCATGGAGATTGAGCAAGCCAAAGGGGAGCCTCTTGAGGTGAGTAAAAATGAGTTATATGCAGAATTGATTAAACAAAGTTTAATAGAGCATACAGATAAGTTACCTAAGTTATGCACAGAGGATGACATGGACATGAATTTATCAATTGTGTATGAACCGTCCAGTTTACTTGATTCAAAGTTGATACATAATAAGTGTAGTTTACTACATGGGTCATCAGAGATCTTGCATGAGTATTTTGGATCTAATGATATTGGTCATCCATTGGGTTGTGAAGTAGATTGTTTCCCAAAGCAGTATGGTGGATGTCAGAGGAAGCATATTAGTGATGAGAATGATTTGCTTAGTGGAAATGATAAGTTGTGTGTCGACACTATTCACTCAATACAGGATCGTGGAATTAATATAATGATAACATGGATTCTTGTTGATATTTCCCAAATGAGTATAGGATTATTTGATGAAAACAAGATATTTGACAAGGGCAAGTGTTGATTTCTTGTTGGGGCCACCTCATGAAAACTAAAGACTTGGTAAAAAGATGGGAATTTGAGTTAGCTTTCAATCGGTCTTTAGTCCCTTGAAGGATATTTGAGTCACCTTCCAATCAATCTCTTGCTCCTCCAATGAACTTCTCACATACCCTGGAGACTGTGATTCTTGTCATGCCTACAGGAGTCATGCATCCCCAACCAGAACCACTGGTGGAACCCTCCCAATGATTTATGTGTTCTCTGGCCTTAAGCCCTAAATATTGGCCTAATTTATGACGTAGAAGCTTAAACTCTAAGCTCTAAAGCCTTTTTAGAAGCATGTGATATAATTATGAATTGCCCTATGATAGGCGGTTACCCTAAACTTGAGTTGCGACTTAATTTCCTTAGCTTCATTCGTGACCGGCCTCTCCCATGCAAAGTATTCAAGACAGGTGGATGTATATCGCAGTATCACGGGCATGAGATCTGCCATGTTTATTGGCCTTACATTGGTACGATGGTTGTTGATCTCAAATTGGTGGGCCCAAGATCATACTCACCAAATGAATTGCTACATAAATGTTTTATGTTGGATCACACTAGCGCATTGCATAAGAGATACCATGGAATATTCCTTGTGCTATTGCAATGATGTGACAATTGGACAGTCGAGCTTAGATTTGACTTAAGAAAGTAAGTGCATAGCACACAAGCATAAATGTAGTAGTGTGGGTCCTTGTTGGGTTGCATTTTTGCGATAAGGTGGCATGTGGCATGATTGGTTGATTAAGCTGTCATTTCTAGAATTTCCTGATTGTATGGGTTGAGGTGGATTTTCCTTCTTCTTAAGACATTTTAAGGCCACTTATTTTGTTCATATCGATGGATCAAATTCAAATTTATGATTTCACTTGTGTACTAGATCATGATTTAACAAGTAGCAAAATTCTTCACTAGATCCCAGTTCTTAGTTAGATTTCAACAATTAAGCCAGGTATATGTGGTATGTGTGAAGTGCATTCGTAGTCAGGATTTGGTAAGTCATGACTGCCTTGCGCCTCCATTTTTTGCTTTGAAGATTGCAATGTGATTTCCAAATACTTTTAGATATGAATTCAAGCATGCAAAGACTACTGAAGCCTAAAATAAGGAGGTTGTTGAAGAAAGGAAATTGCTCGTGCAGAGGACCTTCTTCCATTTTTGCTAAAAGTAGAGGTGTTTTCATGATGGTTTATATCGGCTACCAGCATGGGCATTGCATAGAGTATTTCTTTCTTGCTGATAATGTTCTTTATTTCCCAAAAATGCAAGCTATTGTTCCCTTGGTTATAGGTCTGCTCTTTCTGAATTAAGGAATAATTGAGTATTAATCATTAGGATGGAAGAATTGGAAAGAGCAAGAGATTTTGGCTTCATTAGCCTTGCTGCTTTCACAAGACCATAGGTGAATAATGTCATTCTAGTGAGGAAGGGAAAAGGTTGGCCAGAAACTCCAATTGCAAGGAATAGCATAGCGAGGACAGATTAACTAGATGAAATTTCACTAGCCTCAGCCGAAACCAGGACCCACATATGAAGATAGAGAGGCATCATTGTGCTTTCTTTCCTTTCCTTTGCATGGAAAAATTCATCATACACTCATTTACAAGAGGAGAAGGCTATTACATTTGGGTGGCCTAGTTTGAGGTGGAAGATTTGGATTTCATGTGCCAAGTCAAACAAATCCTTATTTAAGTAGGGGTAACATTTGTGACATCACCTTCTAGAAGGCATTCCCAATTGCCTTTTGCCTCAACTAGTGGTGATCTTTTTAGCAATCTTAGGGTACTTTGTAATTAACAACAAGATATTGAAAGATGGGGAGTCATGTTGCCTTCCTAGCAGCCTTTGATCTAGGTCTGAAAATGGAAGAAAACAAGAGATATTCATCCTGAATTGCTTGGGGATTTCAAAATTTTCTAGAACATTCCTTTACCCTAGAATATTTTTGTCACAAGAATAGCACAGCAAACAAAGATTGGTTAAAAAGTCTTGTTTTCAAATTGTCCAATTGGAAGAGGGAATGCAAAATCTCAAGTCACAAATATTAAATGTATTATAACTAAAAAAGTTGTACTAAGGAAATCCTAACCGACATAATTTGCCTATATATAAGGTTTCAAGTGTCATAGTAAGGAGGAGATAGGCAGTGATCAGGTGGATGCAAAATAGGGAAATTTCAATTCTGGGCATTGGGTACAAGTTATCTGCATCTTGAGGAGTGATTTCTGTAATTATTGAGTTGGTGTATTGTCAAGATTGTAGAGCAAAGTTTTGCATGCATATGAATAAAATTCTTGTATGATAATTTTTAGTTCAAATTGCAATCTATGAATAACACTATATGTGTGTGTTTCTTGCAATTGTTTCCTTGAATGTATGTGTTTCTTTTGTGAATGAATGAATCAAGGGTTCTAGATTTCACTTATACACATTTGTTGTACTAAATGTTTTTGTTTACTACTTCTAATCAAGGATGGGATTAATTATGATTTAAACAAAACATAGGAAGTGATGTATTTCATTAGTGATTATTAAAGAAGAGTTGCAGGAAATACTTTTTCTTGGGTGTGTCACTCCAAGTCATTGATACAGATATACCCTTTGAATTTGAAGTTTTGTTGTCATAAAAGGAGCATTTGTTGTGTAGAATTTTAACTCTGTTACCCTGATAAGGCACCAATCTAGAAATGTGCTTGCCCAAGGGTCTAGAAATGATAAGAATTTAAAAGACAAATTATTTGAATCATTTTCAATTTTTGTTTTGTTTTGAGTAGGTGTTGTATGTTCTCAGAGCTAAACAGTGAAGGTAATCCAAGAACATTGTCAGTCTGGAATTAATCTTACAAATCTTGGTATATATATGTCAACATATCTGCCTAGTTGTAATGAAAGATATATCTATTGATATTATAGTAAGGGACACCCCCCTAGGTTTGGTAGAGCCTAAAGTGCGGGGGAGATAAGTGTGGGTAGTGTAATGGGTAAAATGGGATAATAAAATGAATTACAAAAACCCAATAACATCAATGAAATGTGCAAATAACAAAAGTTTTAAAATAAGAATGATACTTACAACCTTTGTTACCTGGCGGCTTCCATTGTTTGCATATTCCTGTTTGATCTTTGGTGATGAATGCAGCCCTCAGGAAGCTTGCTTCCTTGCTTTAATTCATCAAGATGGCAAAAGAGAAATGGCTTGGATACTTGTAGTGTTGAAGGTGAGCTTCAACACAACATGAAATGGATAATGAAGGATGTGATAGTGGGGGTGCCAATGGCACGCTATGGATTCTGCAGCATAAGTTTACTTGAAAGCTTTTTTTTTTGAAATGGAAGAATAGAGGGGTATTTATAGAATTGTGTGAGAGAAGATCAACGATGTAGAAGAAATAAGAAGATCAATGGTAGAGGATGTTTGAGAGAACGTGCGTGAATAGAAAGAAGACATGTGTCACAAAGAAAGCTATTTTATTTGAGTTAATTGCTTTCATGACAAAGATAAGATTTGCTTTCACAAAATTAGAATGTTTTATTCTAATTTAAGAGTTTGTTGATAAAAACAAGGTTGTTTTAAATCAATAACTCAATTTTTGCTTTTGCGTGACAAGGAAGATTTATTTTTAGAAGATTTGGAAGATAAGAAAGCAAATTAAATAAATAAATTTATTTAATTGAGAAATTAGAAGATGTGAAAGCAAATTAAATAAATAAATTTATTTAATTGAGGAATTAGAAGATAATAAAGCAAATTAAATAAATAAATTTATTTAATTGAGGAATTAGAAGATAAGAAAGCAAATTAAATAAATAAATTTATTTAATTGAGGAATTTAGAAGATAAGAAAGAAAATTAAATAAATAAATTTATTTAATTGAGGAATTAGAAGATAAGAAAGCAAATTAAATAAATAAATTTATTTAATTGATTGTGCATGATTTGGAAGAATAAATAAAATATTTGATTGTATTTTATTTTTTAAAGATTGAGAGGATTTAAATATATTTAATTGATTTATTTAAATTTGGAGGAATAAATGACTTAATTAAATAATTTAGAATTATTTAATTGTTTTGGAAGAATTAAATTAAATAAAGGATTTTATTTAATTTTGAATTTAGAAGAGGTAATTAAATAATTTGATATTTAATTAACTTTAGAGAAATATGAATCAAATAAATAAATTTGTTTATTTATTTATTGATAGAGGAATTAGACTTAAATAAATACTAAGAATATTTATTTGGGCAGAGTCATGTCATTTTTTGGTGTATACATTTTGCCCCTCTTTGATGCAATGTGTTTTATCACATTGTTTTAAAGAATAAGAATTTTCGACAATGATACATGCCCTAGTTTGCCTCTGGTACAGGTTTAACAACGATAGGATATCGCCTCGAGAGATTGGACGTGGAGAAGGCAGAAGGCGTGAGATGGACAATCTCATGATGAAGAAGGTGAAAGACAGGTTAGGATGAAGAAAAAGCTGAATGATATGCGATGCAAGATAAAAATGATAACACACATAAGCAAGTAAGCAAGTATGCACAAATGATACAAGAACAAACAAGGTATTGCCCCTATCAAGCGGTAAACCAATCAATAATTCATATGGATTGACGATAGTGTTGTCATGGTGGGGAACGATAGATCCCTAGAGCAACACGATAGGCTAGTGTTGTCATGGTGGGGAAGGAGATGTCCCTAGAGAAACATGATAGGCATGGGAAGTGTATCTCCCACTGATAATTATGATTGATTGATATGGTTTATGACAAGACAAGGATCAAGACCCCTAAGTGTGATTGGATCATTTGACAAGATTGACTTGACTTGATTGGTATGGATTAAGGATAGACTTGTATTTGGATCATTGCTCTGATTGATTAGACAAGAATGAAAGATAGCAATTTGACTGATAGAAGAATGACACAAGAGGACTCACAAGCTTTTGTAAACATTGATACTCTACATTTTGGATCTTTATTGGATGGGATATGGAGTGCCATTAGATACACTATGGATATGGATATGGATATGGATATGGAATGCAATTGGATACGTTATGGTTATGGATATGGATATGTGTCATCTTGATATTGCAAGTATTTTGAAGTGCTTATTTCATCATTGGGCTTTTTTATTAAGTTGTAAGAAAATACAAGCATCTAGGTATAATTGAACCGAGATGACCTGAGTATTACTTACATGGATTTTGATATAGCAAGTTAATACAAGCATCTAGTCAAAATTGAATCTAGTTGACCTAAGTATTTCTTGTGTTTCAATAGACAAGGATTGCCCCTTTTCATGTTTTGACCTCTGAAGTCCTCGATGATCTTTTGTTGATCATGTCATTAGACAAAAGTCATCACATTACTAAAGATTGATCCACAAACAATAGACAAAAAAAAATGATTATGCCCCCATCATAGCATCTCTAGCTTTTGGCATCCTTGAGTAGCATAGAAAGACATAATAACGAAAATCAAGACTCTCTAACTTCACCTTTTCACAAAACATTCTTGCATTAGATGTGCTTTCTTGCCATAGTATAGATAAAATCATTTTTATGTTATTTGGTCCTTGTTTGTTTTGCTTTGGAGAGGTTGATGTTTTGCATCAAGACTTTTGTTTGGAAATGGGCTTTGTTGTGCGTGCTTTGCCTGGTGAAAGGTGCGGACGTGGATGGACCAGAGGATAGGCGATAAGGTAGGGAATGGATGGGTAACAGAGCCTCGAGGGCACATTGATAATGGCCTTTCCTACGTGACGACGCAAAGGCAACGTAGTTCGAGGTGAACCCTGTGATACTAAGATATGGACCGGATGAGACACGATAGGGAATAGATATGGATCGAATGATATTGATGACAAGGAAACACCATGGATAGGTAGATGTATGGGTGATAAGGAATGAAATGCACACGGAAGAGGGCAAGGATGTGATCACCAAGGACTAAGTCACATAGGAATAACATGCCCCATTGTAGGTAGAGTACTTAGGATTTTTCATGACAATGCTTAAGATGAAGGAGGAAGATGAGAGGATAATGAAGGATTTGTGTGGTTTGGAGGGATAAGGTATGTCAACAGATATTCAAAAACATTTGTCAACATTGTGCTCCCAATCTTTACCAAGATCAAAGAAATAGAGGAATGGAAGATCGAGATGGATAGACTTGACAGTATAGGTATGTAATGGATAGAGGAATAGGATAGGAAATGGTATAGAAGAAAACTGGTAGGAGAAAAGTGATATGCCGATGAGATAAGGTGCCCCCAAGTGTAGGTGACATAGAAGATCAACTTACACATGACGCCTATTTAACAAGTTTTCATCATGGTACTTATCCAAGGCGCCTATTTGCCAGATTTTCACCATTAGACAAAGGGATTTTTCTTTACTTTTTATTATTTTTATTTTTTTTGAATATTTGGATGGGAGAAGGTGGACACGAAAAGGAGAGACTCAAGTATGTAGTTCCCTGAAAGGTGATAGTCCCACTAGAAATGTTGTTGCATGGACTATGTCAAGTGTTCTCATAGATGTTGGTAGGGGATTGCATGAAAGTGAGATGGAGTAGGTAGATAGCAGATTATGGAAGGTGCGATAGTGGATGACGATGCAGAATACATAAGACTTATGCAAGGATGGAAGGAAGGTTTATGGAAAAGCATGGACCATAGGATGAGGAAGATATGTAGGATAGTAGTGGAAGGGAGGGGAGATGGAGTTATACGGAAGTGTTGTGGAATGGAAGGGAACCATGACCAATGGTTGCACATACTGTGATAAACATTGAAGCTGATGATGGGAAGGTGGTGTAGGAAGCAATGAAGAGTTTTGCTCAGTGGATGAATGATATAGGCCTTTAGGGACCCACATAGACTTAGTTTTTTTCTAATTTTTTCTTTGTCATGTGGGATGGAAGGATTTGATACTTTTGGATGGAATGCAATTTTTGGATGGAAAAGGAGAAAGTGGATGGTTTGGATTCATGAGAGGTGGATGCCTCATTTGACTTGAGGGCTTTTTTCTTAGGTACCCAAACCATTTTGCTTTTAGAATTTGCTTGTGAAGGTATGGGTTTGGGTGTATGTAGCATGTGTGCAGCTTTGGAGGTAATTGCCTGTTGCTTGGGGACCCGCACCTTTTTTAGTTTGACATTGAGGTGTGTGGGTGTATGCAGTTTTTGAGATGGATAATTCTTTGATTCTTGGATTTTGTATCCTAGGTCATGAGGACTCTTAGGATTTTTGATTTTATAGGTAGAGGCATCCCAATTTTTTATGTTGAATCCTCGGGGTATGGTGGAAGTGAGGTTGGTGGAAGCTCATTGTTTAGACAACATGTGCACTTGTTGGCCATGATTGGGATTTTTAGAGGATGATGAATAAGGTGTTGGAAGAAGTGGTGGTAAAATGCATGGAGGGGTGTTAGGAGTTGGAAGTAGCGGAGGTAGATTGGATGGTGGAAGGTGTATGGTCACATGCTTTTGACCATTGTAGGATGATGGAGGTGGAATGGCAACATATGTTTTGGGTACATGATAGGGTTTGTGATAGAAAGTGATGGACTGAGGAGGAGTGGAGTAAATACCAACATCTTTGGATTGTTCATCTTGGGTTATGTATCCAAGGCCGTATGAAGGTGGAGGAACTTTGACAAGGATAGGTTCCAAAATACCTTGTTCATGAAGGCCTAAGCCTTTACCTTGATAGTTCATATGTTGGAGTATGTGGTGGATAGTGGGATTATGTATGGTTCGAACACTAGTAGTGAGATAATTATTTGATGGAGAAGGTGAGATAGAGGATAATGGTTGTTGGTGTTCTAAGGAAGAACATTCATGCATGAAGGTAGTTGGACCAAGGATATAGGATAACGGATTTGCAGCTTGGTCAGTAATGGATGGTGAAGGATCACTAGAATGTTGATCATTATTATGCTCTTTAGGATCTAAGTTATTGGGTTGATCATTCATGTGCACTTGGGAGGCAAGTGTCTCATCAGAGGAAGCAGAAGTTATTGGATCATGGATGGGATTAGATGGAAGAGGGATAGAAGTAATGGAGGTTTCTTGCTCATGGATGGGTATGGGATCAAGTTGTTCAAGGACATCTTCTTCATAGGGAATATCTTGATCATAGAACAGATAAAGGTTATGGATGGGTTGGAGTTGGATTTCCTTCTCATGTATAGGATCAAGTTGCTCATGGATAGCTTCTTCATCAAAGATAGTATCTTGATCATATAAAAGATAAAGGTTATGAATGGGTTGAATGGGGATTTTTTCTCATGTATAGTTGTTGGGAGATGGATAGGATCAAGTGGCTCATGGAGAGGTTCATTATTATGGATATCATCTTGATCATGGAAAAGATACATGTTATGGAAAGGTTGCATGAAAGTGATTTGATCTTGACTTAGACTAGGGCTTAATGTTTCCACACGCTCTAAGGTATGCTCTTGACATAACTCTTGGGTTGTTTGAATGAAAGTGGATAGCTTTTGACTTGGGTTCATGGTAGGAGACTCTTTGATAAGCTCAAGGGGTTGAGGATCACATGAAGGGGTTGTAGGATTTGACATGTTATTGGAAGAATCTTTTGTAAGGTCAAAGACTGGATTTTGGGGACATGGTTGACTCTCTAATGGTAATCCTTGGATCACATCCTTCATAGGTGTATGGGTAGATGAATGAGGTAATGGATGAGTTGATTTGGCTTTCTCCATAGCTTTTCTTTTGTTGTATAAATTTGGAAAACATTTTTCCCACCACTCATCTGATTCTTTTTTGGTTGTCCATTTAGAGTTTGAGGAACTAGATGGCGGTGTTGGTGTAGAACCGATATGCTTTGGGATATGTGTCTTAGAAGATAGTGAAGGAGGACTAGTAGACGAGATGGTATATGATTTCTGACTTGAGGTGGTGCTTGCCTTGTCAATAGTATCATTAAGATAGGAAAAGAAGGTATGATTTTGGTGCGAGGTATAGCTTGTACTAGTACGTTCAGCTTGCAAGATTGCCATTTCTTGTTGTAAGACTTGGATTTGTTGAGAAATTGCTATACAATCTTGGGGTGAGGGACCTAAGTTTATTTGCAATTACAGATTTTGGAGTGTTTGAGCAATATATTCTAATTGGTTTGCCATCTCTACAGAAATTGACACAAGACTGGAAAAGCTTACTGTGATAGATGTGCAGTTACAAATATATGGTTTTAGAATGTTTTTTGTAAAATTTTTGACATGTTTTGTACTTTTTTTGGTTTTTTTGGTTTGCAGGTTGGTCTTTTAATCTGATTTTATCAATTTTTAGCAAGAAGACACAACAACCACATAGAATGATTTTAAGTTTTTTGAATTTTTTTGTAAATTTTGGACTCTTTTTGGACACAAACACAATTACAATCCTAGGCTGGTAAAGACAGTATTTGTCAAATCCCCTAGTTGTGCATATTCAAAGCATGTAGCTTTAGGATCTGGTAGCACTGACTCCCCTCCACGGCACTCACTTCTCACACATACTAGATCTAGGTTTCCTTAGGCTCGTCCCCCCACCAAACCTTAGGATTGTCCCTGCTACCTCTACTAAGAATCACATGAATCGGGGCCGCTTCAAAGGTCCCACCTTTTGCACCAACAAATAAAGGATTTTGGTATACTAGACAATGGCTAAGTAGTCAGGGCAACCGTTCGAGTGGTTATAAATGCGGTAGCGCTACTCTCCATTATGGAGTCTCCCAGCCTTCAAGGGTTAGGCCTTGAAGGTTTTTGGGGGAGGTTGGTTGTCGGTATAACACAGTGGCACTCGTTGCAGGAAGCTTTCGCCTCAAGCACAATTTATTTATAGTGGAACGGTAGGGCTTGGCTTTAGCCTATTACCACTTAGGGTTGTTCCCACTTGGATAGGCGGGCATCCAAGGGCAAGCTCCTCTAAAGGTTATACACAAAGAATGACAAGTCTGGCATTCTGGTCACCCAATAAAGGGGAGAGCATAAGCCTATTGTCATTTAGCAAACACAGTAAACATGTGGTTTATCTAATCCTATTTAAAATGAGAAAAACTATATGCATTATTCTACTTGGGCACTCATAGAGTTGTTAACTTTGAAGTGATTAAAGATAGCAATGGTTCTTTCCCTTTTGCAAGATAGCAATGTTCTAAACTAAAAGAGATAGAAATAATGCAAAGAATGCAATGATGTTCGTTACTACCCTCCTAGTTAAGAACTATGTGAGATTTGCACGCACACATTTTTTTTTACTTTTCCTCCTTATTAATCTATGATGTGTGTTTTAAGGAAAATGAAACTATCTAGCTCTTAACCCTGCACAAAAATTAGAAAACCTATAAGAAATCCCTAGATGACTCCTAAAATCATATGCATAGCCTAAGAGACTGAATGCATAGAAACAGTACTCGAAAGCTCATAAATTACAAATGCGCAGGAGAATGGGTTATAAGCGCAAAAAGAAAGAATGTGTGTGCAGAAAGGTATAAGCGTCGTAGAATAAGTCAAATGTGCAGCTTATTGGAATAGATGCACCAAAGAATTGCATGTGCCGAAATAGATGTCAAAAGCACGGCTTCTGATGGTATATGTGCTGAAATAATGTATGCGCTGAAACAGGGATTAGATGCATCGTGGGATTGCTTGTATGTGCTAAATGAACCTATGCAGAGACTGTACGGAGCCTATATGGAACCTGTCACTCAAGAACTTAGTTTTGGATTAGATTTGGGGCAAGGGCCCCATGGTGGGCGCCAGAAATGTTATAGGGAAAAATTGATGATAAATAAAATGAATTACAAAAACCTAATAACATCAATGAAATGTGCAAATAACAAAAGTTTTAAAATAAGAATGATACAACCTTTGTTACCTGGCAACTTCCATTGTTCGCCTATTCCCGTTTGATCTTTGGTGATGAATGCAGCCCTCAGGAAGCTTGCTTCCTTACTTTAATTCCTCAAGATGGCAAAAGAGAAATGACTTGGATACTTGTAGTGTTGAAGGTGAGCTTCAACACAACGTGAAATGGATAATGAAGGATGTGATAGTGGGGGTGCCAATGGTGCGCTATGGATTCTGCAGCATAAGTTTACTTGAAAGCTTGTTTTTTTTTTGAAATGGAAGAATAGAGGAGTATTTATAGAATTGTGTGAGAGAAGATCAACGATGTAGAAGAAATAAGAAGATCAATGGTAGAGGATGTTTGAGAGAACGTGTGCGAATAGAAAGAAGACATGTGTCACAAAGAAAGCTATTTTATTTGAGTTAATTGCTTTCATGACAAAGATAAGATTTGCTTTCACAAAATTAGAATGTTTTATTCTAATTTAAGAGTTTGTTGATAAAAACAAGGTTGTTTTAAATCAATAACTCAATTTTTGCTTTTGCGTGACAAGGAAGATTTATTTTTAGAAGATTTGGAAGATAAGAAAGCAAATTAAATAAATAAATTTATTTAATTGAGGAATTAGAAGATAAGAAAGCAAATTAAATAAATTTATTTATTTAATTAAGGAATTAGAAGATAAGAAAGCAAATTAAATAAATAAATTTATTTAATTGAGGAATTAGAAGATAAGAAAGCAAATTAAATAAATAAATTTATTTAATTGATTGTGCATGATTTGGAAGAATAAATAAAATATTTGATTGTATTTTATTTTTTAAAGATTAAGAGGATTTAAATAAATTTAATTGATTTATTTAAATTTGGAGGAATAAATGACTTAATTAAATAATTTAGAATTATTTAATTGTTTTGGAAGAATTAAATTAAATAAAGGATTTTATTTAATTTTGACTTTAGAAGAGGTAATTAAATAATTTGATATTTAATTAACTTTAGAGAAATATGAATCAAATAAATAAATTTGTTTATTTATTTATTGATAGAGGAATTAGACTTAAATAAATATTAAGAATATTTATTTGGACATAGTCATGTCATTTTTCAGTGTATATAGGTAGTTTCCACCTTGCTGAACAATCTCCCACTTTGTTGGCTAGGTCTCCATTGAGCTTGAGCATAAGAAGTGGCAAATCTTTAGAGCTTGATGTGTGCAGATTTGGGAACCAACACGTTATACCATCCAGTATGAAACAATGGAACCCACAAGGAATTCTTAGCCCATAACTTAAGTTTCTCAAAGAACCTTAGACTCAAGTTCCAGAGGGCATCACCAAAAGTGCCTACAATACCATCCTTATTCAGAAAATGCAGGACCCCAAACAAAAATGGTAAGAAAGGGGATAAACTAACAACAACTAACCTAAAGCAAGAATGACAAAATGACAAAAAGGGAAATTATGTACACAAATAGAAGGCCCTTAGTGCCTCCTAAGCTAGGAAATAGCGCTTTAAGAATTGCCCATTAATAGACAGTCAAAAATCTTCACTGGTAAGTGCTTTCAGTCGATATGCATTGTCTCCTAGGATTTCAGCTATCTGATAAGGATCTAACTAGAGTTTGTCTAATTTAAAATGTTCTCCTTTTCACTCATGAGCCTTATCCCAGTACAAGACCAAGTCTGAAATATGGAAATCCTTGACCTTATCTCTTCTATCAAACCAATGTTTCACAACACCCTAATGTTTCACAACACCCTAGTGTTTCACAAAATTTGCAATAGTTGCATAGCGCTTTTCATCCAAATGCAATAGTTTTGTAAGGTGGGATGAAATTTTGTAATCTGACTCTAAGTAATCATGCATAAAATACAAAATGGATATTTTCAAGTGTACAGGGAAGGCATGTTCTAGACCATAGACCAAATGATAAGGTGAAGTCCCTAGTGCAGCTTTGTTTTTTATCCTATCTACCTATAAAGTGAACCTAAGTTGAGTATGCCACTCTCTCAGGTTTTTATCAAGTAATTTCTTAGTGACTTCCAACAAATTCTTATTTGTAGACTCATTGACACCATTATCTTAAGGATAATAATTGGATGAGAACTTTAGTATAATCCAAGAATCAAATGCCCAGTTAGAAAAGCGTAATGATGAAAATGCAGGATCATTATCATAAACAAGGGCATACAAACAACCAAACCTAGTAATTATATGTTCTTCAACAAATTTAATTACAACCTTAGTACTGCATTGCTTACACGCTTGAGCTTCAGACCACCTAGTGTAATAATCAGTAGCAGTTAGAAAATACTTGTGGCCTATAGAGGAAGGTGGGTTCATCATACCAATGAAGTATAGCCCCCATTGTGTGAATGGCTGCAACTCGATTACCAGTTGTAGGAGTACTGCGGCATTTCTCTCTTTGGTAGTAGCAGTCTGGCAGATATGGCAGGTTCTAGTATGCGTATGAGCATTGGGGAAAAGAGTGGGCCAATAATACAAAATCTGGTTGGCGGTTGATAATTTTGAACCATGTCCAGTACCAAATCTCTCATGGAAGCTAACCAATACTTGTGACAGTTCTGGTATGTTGAGGCATCACAAATAAATCCCTTCATGGTTCCTCTTGTACAACACTAACCCTTTGATCATAAAACTATTTCTTTTCAACCTCAAAGCTCTCCCTTGGATAGAATTAATATGGGAAGGACATTGCTGGTTGAGCAGATAAAACAAGATGTCACTGTACCAATCATCATCAGAGATATCTTCTAATACATACTACTGAGATACTAGGCCAAAGCTTGTTTCTGCTATTGTTTGAGTAAAAGCTTATCCTCTTACCATCTTCATCAGTTAGATTTCTAGATCAAATTCTTGCAATATTGTCACTCATTTCCCTTTGTGTTCTCCTAACTCATTCTGCATCAATAGACACTTGACCGCAGCATTGAAGACAATGGCATTCAATTTTCTCCTTAAGATATAATGTCCAAATTTCTTCACATCTTTGACCAAAGCGTAAGCCTATTTCTCTACATTGGGATACCAGAGCTTGACATCCTTTAGCGGGGTACTCATGAATGTACATGTATGCTTAGAAGCGAAAGAGTAGATAAAAAATGGTAAAGTATAATCCAGACTTACTATCATTGGAGCATCAGCAATAGCATGTTTGATTTCTATAAATGCCTTCTTTGCTTCAGGTGTCCACTTGATTTTAGCATCTTGATTCAGCATAGCATTCAGTGGTCAGACAATTTTAGCAAAACCTGTTATGAACTTCCTCACAAAATTAATCTTTCCGAAGTAGGACTTGAGTTCTTTCTTACTGGCAGGTGACTAGATTCTAAGGATAACTTGTACTCTATCTAGGTCAATGGATATGCCCTTTTCTAAAATAGCATGTCCTAGTAACATACCCTCAGTCACCCTGAAGATACACTTTTTAGGATTGAGAGAGATACCATAATCTCTACATCATTGTAGAATCTTTCTCAAATATGAAATATGATCTTCCCTTCTCTTGGAGAATATAGTTAAATAATCCATGTAGATGATGATGCACTTTCCAACCAAGCCTTTGAAATCTATGTCCATTGCGTGTTGAAATTTGCTCTGGCATTGATCAAGCCAAATGGCATCCTCTGATATGCATAGATTCCCCACTTGCAAGTAAATGTTGTTTTCAATATGTCTGTGTATTCAACCATCACTTGGTTGTATCTTGAGTAACCATCCAAAAATGACATCATTTGAGATCCATTGACAATCTGCAAGACTTCATCCAAAGATGGTAAAAGCTAGTTCTCCTTTTCTCAGGCCCAATTTAAATTCCTGAAGTCTACACATAGCCTGATTTCACCATTTTTAGTATGCACAAGTACCAAATTGGACCCCCATGTTAAATTTTGTACAAGGAATATAATTTTTCCTGCCAATAGTTTCTTCACCTCTTGGAAAATCAATGGTTCTAGCAAATCATTGACAAGCCTTTTCCTTTTGTAAAATGGTTTGATTCATGGCTTCAATGGTATTGTATGTGTGATAATAGAAGTATCATAGGTTTTGAGGTCTTCATTATGTAACTCCATGCTATATCATCATGATAATCCATCAAAGCTTTAATAATTCATGCCCTTTCTTCAGGAGTGCAAACTTTGCCAATAAAAATGTTCTTAACATTATCAGATGTCCCCAAATTATGAGGGTCACACTTCCCTCCAATGGATTCAACTTGTTTATTATGGATCCCTAACTGATCATGGTCAAACAACCTCTCCAACTCAACCATTCCCCCTGGGATGCTGTTTGTTTTTAGGTTCAGGACTCCTTCCAAGTCTATTTCGGCTTCTTGAGTATCTTCTTCATCAATAATCTAAGCAGTGAACACATCAGAGCAGGTGAGAAAATCAGGGATGTGTTTATCATCCTCAAAGACATGGAAATTGGTGATATTGTAAGGGACAGATGGTACTAGCACCAATTTTACAGTAAATTTCTTCAAATCAGACATGGATAATGGTTATAACGTATTGGCAGCTTGTACCAAGGCATTTGCAACATGATTCCTCTTCCTTGGTATCAATTGGATATCAAACCCATCAAAACTTTCTATGAGATCCCAAAAGCTGTTTCGATAGCTACCTAGCTTTTGTCATTACAGGGGTATTATTTCCTCACTTGCTTGACTACTAATTCAGAATCCCCAAAAACCTAGACAATTTTGGCCTTCTTATGGATAGCCATTAGTAACCCATGCACTAATGATTCATACTCAACAATATTATTAGTGCAAAAAAAGTGCAATCTATATGTAGCGAGATAGGATTCTCCAGTAGGACTAATCAATTCAAATCCAACACCAGCCCCTTGCTTAGATTTAGATCCATCAAATCGTAATGCCCAAACTTGTGGTTCTTTATTTTGCATCCTACTAAAATCATTTCAAATCTGACACTTCTGCATCTTTGATTCTTCCTTACCCTGCTAAGATGATTGGATTTTCCTAAAATTTGGCTTTGTGTGTAGCTTCAAACGTCTCTGAACTTGCTCTATTGCTTCTATGCAAAGTGAACACGTGAATTTGGAGTGTGATGCATTGTGAATTCTACACCAATTTGGTAATAAAAATTCTTCCATCTGCACTATCTTTCCCATGGTCAGCTGATCCCTCATGAACTTATCTACAAATGTTCTAAATCCTTCAAATATCCCTTGCTCATCCTCAGAGGAAGATTCATGATCTGACTCCACATACATTTATGTGCTATCCTCCTATCTCGTAGGATGAGATCTAGAAGAACTATCAAAGTGGGCCAATAATATCTCATCAACCTGATTAGTTTGAGGCAAATAAACCCCTAGGTCAACTTCAGAATATAGGATCTCATTGGTCTGAATGTATTCAATTATCACATGTGCTTCATCTTTGGCTCTCTTTTGATGTGAATTTGATTAGCAATGCCTCTCCATGGCAGCCACATATGGGAGAAATTTGCAGCCATATAGCCATTCAAAGTTTTGGACCAATCCCTACTTAGCAACATACCATAGGCATCTAGAATTTCAACTACTTGTATATCAATGTACTATTGAACTCAAGAATCTGAGGTTAACTGCATGTGGATCTAGTTCAGTTCTCCCACTACGTTGACTTCAGTTTTATTCATTTGAGTGACCTTCCTAGAAGATTTGGTAGCAGTGAGCCCTGGAGATTTACAAATGGATAAAGGCATTACATTGGTTGATGCCATAATCCACTAGGCAGTTATGGAGGTTTTCCCCAAATATTCTAAGGGTTGACAAGAAGGGTAATGATTCTTTCTTCTCCTTATACAAAGCTACTTTGTGATCTACATCTGACATATGAACTTTATCTCTATTCTTAATCTTGGAATCTCTTTGGAGAATATCCTTTGTGACAGGATCTGACTTAGCTGGCTCTTCAATGTTTTGAAAAAAAGTTGTCCTTACTTCAAGGATTTTCATCAACTCAAAAAAGGAAAGGCTAACCTTCATCTTCTTAAATTCATCAGCCACATACTGACCCATTCTAACAATTTCTGACCAATTGGAGTATTCCCTAGCAATATGTTGTATGAAAGTTTGAGGTATGGCTTTAGGAGGCTCAGGATTGTTAGTTGCTTTAGGATCAGGAGGAACCTGATAATTGTTCAAAGGAGTAGAAGTAGTGAAATTCCCCTTTGACTAATTGCTCCTAAGATTATAAGGAGTCCTATTGTATTGTTGATAGACATATACTTCATCACCTTCTTCCTCAGGGTGATTGTCATCTTGGAAGTGAGGTATAACTATCTAATACAAAGGCAATATCATACCTGGGAGTAGGTACTAGTTCATATCCAGTGGATGGGGGGACCTCTTATCCTTCAACATTCTAAGCCTCTCTTTGGAAAATAGTAGAAGCTATCTAAAAATCATGATAGTCCAACTCTGAATGTGCATTAGTATTGTGGATCCTGCACTAAGTGGATAGGACAGCTTGAACTAGCATTACCTAGCCTAGAGGGCAATTCTCCACTACATTTTGAGATTCTAGAGGTTATGGTACACCACCATTATTAGGGATGGTATTCCAAGTCCTATTTAGCCTTTTATAATTCTAATTTTGGTTTTGACTCCTTTGTTGCAAATAGGAATTTTGGTTCCTAAGATAAGTCACTTTTGCAGTAAGCTTTTTCATTTGTTTAACAAGCTCTCTGATGTCATCCCTATCATATCTAGTCTTAGCAACTGCAACTTCATAGGATTGAAGGAATGGAGGCTAGGCTAGCAAGACCTCTGATATAGGGGCTCCGAGATGGATCATCATGGCATGCGTTGCTATTGGCATAAGAACGGGATTGATCATGGAAGTATGATTGGCCAAAGCTTGGTTGACCTGTTGAATTTGATTTGGCATGTCAGGAGTGCCTATACGATTTACCGAGCCGACTCCAGATTGTCCTAGTTCTGTATTCACTTTAATTGCCTCAATATAAGCCTTTGCCAGGTTTGTTATTAGTGGGGTTGGTTTCCTGCTAACAAACATTGAAGTTAGTCTATCCAATGTAGCATAATAATTAGGTAGTGTTGTGTCTTCGGTGATATTGTAAGGTGCTTGGAAGTGGCAGTATGCTTTATGGAATCTGTCATTGAACATATTTATCAACTCGTCAAATTTCCTCTAGATATTGACAAAGGATCAATAAAGAATTGTAGTTGAAACTGGCATTCTGAATTTGTCCAAAAATGCATCCTTGAGCAACTGCCAAAAGTTGATGGATCTAGTGGGAAGATTGGTGAACCAATAATATGCTTCATCTTGGAGAGAGTATGGAAATAATCTACAAGTCACATCTTTATATTGAACTCACATGTACATGTTACTTTCAAAAATCTTTATGTGTTCATCTGCAGTTCGCTCCAGGTCAGTAGGGTGAAATTTGGAATAGAACTTGTCAGGATTTTTGGGCATATCATGGTAATTAGCAAACTGGATTGGGGAGGGGTTTGCAGCCAACAAAGCCATATTCAAAAAATTTACTTGGACTATGGTAAGGTTCCTAGGTATAGATTGTGATATGGGATCTCTAGGGATCCCCTGATCTCTTCTTGTTCTCCTAAACTGTGACAGAGATAAGAGGCCTTCACTAGCAAATGGATCTAGTGAGTCTCTGTCTAGTGCCCGGCCTATCTTGTTAGAACAATATGCAGAAATATTTTCTGCCCTCCTTCTAGCACCAATATGTTGATGGGTGTTTTTTACACAACAACGTAGATGAAATATAGAGTATCTCACCCCTCTTGAAAGAAATCTAATCCCAAAAAACCTAGAAAAAGACTACCCCAAGGTTTATATTGTCAGGTCTTGACTTGTAGGATATCAGTTGGGTATGTTTTTGTTGTTCCAATCAAGGGGCATTACATATGAAACGAAATCACTTAAGGTTTAAGAATAGTAACAAATGTTGATATGTAGAAACCCTAGATAGTTTCAGATCTTAAAGTCTGAAAACATCATCTATTCTTGTCAATGGTGTGATGCTTCTGATCTAATTTAACAACTCCTTCAAAGAAAATTCAAAAGGTAAAGGGATAAAGGAAGGAAAATAAAACCCTAAGGACAAATCATGGTAGAAGGTGATACTTTAGATAGATAAATTCCCTAAAAACAATTTTCTACTTAACTAGGTTTTCCACAATGCTGTAGAAATAGTGCAATGTTCAAAGGCGTTAAAGATCTTCAAATCACACAGGTTCATTAAACACCCAATTGTTGGTACAATTTTTAAAAATGATATAATTAAACTTAGCCTAATAAGAAGGTTCAGATTAATCATGCAAAGTAACTTACAATCAACAAGATACAAATGATATGAACCAAGAAATTCATCAAATATCTAAAACATACATTCAAACTGTAACTAAACTTTATTTAAATCTAGTAAGAGATGAACCATGAAATCCAATATCAAATCACACAACAACACAAAATGCAGCAACACCTATAAATATGTTTTGTATTAGCTCATAAATTTGGAAGATTCTCAACAATTCATTGTTCCAACTAGAAGTAATCTTAGAGGTTGGGGGAACTCCCTTAAATTTGTACTTCATATTGATAGCTCAAGAAGACATCTACCCTGCATATAGTACCTTAATGAATATCACATCTTAATAATCTTCAACATGTTTTATAAAATACCAAAAAGGTCAAGGATTAATTTGAAACTAGTCAAACAAGGTATGAACATAGAATTCCAGCAATTGATTTTACTCAAGATACCATTATTCAATAGTATTGACAAAAAGTGGGTGTTCTGACCCTCATAGGATATGGGCATTATATTCAGTGCAAAACATCTAGTCATGTCCTTTAGTAAATTCTTATTTCAAATCAATTCAAAGGATTGTGCCTTCATCCAAATATACAAGTTCATCTATCATGAGCAGACATATAGGGTTACACAAGATGCATAGCCAATCTTATTGAAAACAAGGTCTGAGGATGTTGACCAGATATGCAAGCTTTTGAGCCCGTACTAGAATTGCATGGATCTGGGGGTTGAGTGGATATATGTGCCATTAATTCAAAGCATCAAAAGGAGGATATTGTGGTTTTTGGGGGGGAAGTGGTTCAATAGGATATATCCTATATCTGTCGAGACTCCCACAAAATAGACTTTTCCTATGAAGCAGGTAACACCAGGGCCAAGGGATATGCAAAAAAAGGTGACCCAACCGGACAAGTGGACGATAAGACCTTGAGTGGACAATATCCACATATGATATAAATCTTCGCAAAGTTTGTGAAGGATTTAAAACTAATGATTTGCGGTCCCCTAAGACTTCACCGGATAAGTGGGTTTTTGGGCTCCTAGTAGATAAAATCTTATGGACACAAAAACCTCTGCCGAGCTTATTTTTTTAAAACCTAATTCAATTTTAGGTGAGATTTCCACCTTTAAAAGGTCATGTGGGGAATTTAGACCTCATGGGATATCATCCCGTATCCTATGAATTCTCCTCAATAGGGTTTTGAGGCCTCAACGAGATGATTTTGAAAGTAAAAATGATGCCCTAGGTTTCACTGCGATAAATCATTGAACTTCTATAAAACTATGATATTGATTCTAACCCTATCACCATTTTGTTCATATGGTAGATGATTTAAGTATGCGAAAGAAAAATGACATATAAAATAAATTTACTAGAGTTTTATGATATTCATACCTGAATAAGAATACACGAACCAAAAACTATACCTTCCTCACTTAGATAGGACAAAATAAACCTCCACCGAAGCCGTTTATTTCTCGTGGATCCTTGGCATGCATTTGGATTTATGGGACTTTTAGTCCATCCCAAATCCCTTCAGATCCCCGCAAGTCTCAATAGACTTGAATCTTCCGCCAACCCCTCTCCTCACACTTCCTGTGGAGTTTTCATTTGGCATCAAATTTATCCTAATGACACGGTAATCCTCACTATCCCGATGACCTGGTCTCCTCTGCAATGTCCCGATGACCCTCATATTTTTGCATAACCACCTGAACATGCCTAGAAATGCCAAAATTAGTTATAACATCCTGAACATGCCTAGAAATGCCAAAATTAGTTATAACATCCTATGTAGTAGATCAAGAGAGCTAATAGATGAATGAAATGTGTCCCATCACATCAGGATGTGGGGTGGCTGCTTAATTCTTCATTTAAAATGAGATTTCATGGCTTGGTAGCAGTTTCTTCTTTTGCAAGTATCAAAATCAGGAGAAATTTGAGTAGGGTTTTCAGGAGAAGTCTAGAATGGTTTGTAGATTCAACTACTTGAATAATTTTAAGGCTTCGGCCAAGGCATGTATGAATGCATTCATGAATGTAAGACTATAATGTCATTGAACATTTGTACTCCTACTATAATGTTCTAGTTGCAAGTGAATAAATGAAGTTTATGTTTTACTATTTATATGTTTAATTTTGATTCCTATTTTAATAGTCTATCAAGACCCCTAGACTCTGACCTACATTAAGTGGTTTCAAAGCTTAGCTTTGAATTCTTTGAGATTGTGGAAGTGTTGTGCAAGGGACCCTAAGGAGATTGTTGTCAGAAGAGTGAAGAAAGGGAAACCTAAAACTACAGAGGGCCTACAAGCATGGAACACTGAGCAAGAGGTTGGAGAGGACTCACTCCAAGAGCTGGAGATGCAGCAATAGTAGAGATGCTAAGAGGCATCATAGCTAGAATGTATGCAATGGAGAGAATGCAATGTAGAGGAGTACCTATAGAGAATGTGAGTGATAATGAGGAAGAAGTCAATGAAGAAGACATAGATGAAGGAGGAGATGAACATAAGAGGAGGCTTCTAAGTGCAATGACAAGAATTACTAGCAAACCCCATATAGAACTACCAAGTTACAATGGTAACCTGAATCTAAATAAGTTGATAGACTAGATTTCAGAGGTAGATAAATATTTTGAGTTGGAGTCCATAGAAGACCCCAAGAGGGTAAAACTTCAAGCTACAAGGCTAAAGGGACATGCATCTCTATGGTGGGATCATGTGCGAGATGGAAGACAAAGAAAAGGAAAGGAGAAGATTAAAGCTTGGGAGAGGATGGTAACTAAGTTGAAGGAAAATTTCTTACTAGCAAACCATCAGATCACCATGTTCAAGATGCTATAGAACCTCAAGCATAGGGAGAAAAGTGTGCAAGACTACACAAAAGAATTTTATAGATTGAACATTATGGATGGTCACATTAAATATGATACTGAGAAGGTCTCCAAGTATGTGAATGGTTTGCGTTATTATATCCAAGATGAAATTATCATGGTTAGAATTACTAGTGTAGAAGAAGCCTATCAGTTTTCATTAAAGGTAGAAGAAAAGATCTCTAGAAGACATAATAGTTCTAGCGGAAGAGGAAAGCCCTCAAGAGAAAGAGGGAAATCAAATTCTAGACATGGTTATAAGGATAAGCAAGAAGAAGCAAGTATTTCTTAGACTAGTACCCAAGGACATAGAGGAAGGAGTGATTATTTTTATCAACAAGATTGCACCCTCTTGTTGAATGTGATCCAACAAGACCCCATGATACAATGGGAATAGCTTCTATGTGTGGAACCTTGCAAAACTTGAAGCTAAACCTCCAAATGAAGGGCTAGTTCCCTTGGCTTTCTCACCTAAACTACTCTAATCTATTATTGTTCACAGAGGAAAATGGTAGAAAATGACATAATAGAAAAACTACAGCTATGTGGTGATGCACCCAAACTAATTTTAGACCTATATTGCTAGTTTAGACACACTATCTTTCTCATAACTCAGCCTATTATAGACACAACTCAACTTCTTCCCATGTTTGAGTATGTCCTACATTTTGCAATATTCAAAGGAAAATACAATGTTTTCACAAACAAGAGTGCTTCCATGTGATGACACAATCTACAACCTACCCAAAACATGTTATCATCTGCATAAAGGTGTTGGAATGAGACATGCATTCTATGATTCAAATGATTTCACAAGAACATCCATCAATCATTCAATTTGCACACAATAAATCAGAGAAGTAGAAGGTCAAAACTGAGTTTTATTGATCAAGAAGGTGTTTTATTAATACAGTAATAGACTACAATATACTTCATGTTACCTTGAATATGAGTTACAATACAAGTTTTTGCCCTTGTAGAGAACTGATTTTAGTTACAATATTCAGCCTTTCAGAGTTGGAAAACTAGTAAGAATTGCCTAAAAATGTTGCCTAGAGGTCCTATATCTCATCCCAAGCATAGGAGAACATATAGGAACTCCAAATGACTAAGTTACAAAGCCCCAAAAATAGAAAACCTATTTTGGACGCCCAAGAAGAGTCATCTTCTGATTTGGTCTTAAAAAGTTGATTTGGTCTTCTTCAAGCTCCTAAGAAAGTGCTCCAGCTATTCTAGAGGCTCCTATATCCTTGGAAAGTGGTCAAAACTGCCCCTAGATTCCTTTAAACTATCCACAAAAAGCTCCAACTGCTTATAGTGCTATCATGAATGCTCATACTGGTTATAACTCCTTCAAACCCACCTTGCATGATGATAGGCATGTGATTTTTAGGCTTTTGATGTCTTCAAGACTTCTAGGGGCATGTAGAAAGAATATTGTTGTATTTGGAGTCCTCAAACTATTTGCAACTGCTCATTCCTGGCCCTAGAACACTTTTCACTCCATCTATTACCACTGAAAGGTCTTAATCAGGCTCAAAAAGTATTTGTAGATACCTTTAGACTGCATTTTAAAATCTCTAAAAGTGATTAGCTCAGTTACCATTCACTCCTTAGGTCATACCTCACAAGTATCATAATAACTGTCTTTTCCCTGTTTGTCAAGCATCTTACTTGTCTTTGTTAAGTCCTATTCATGTATCAATAGGAATACTAGATCTCTACACTCTGTCACCTCACAGCCTTTAGATGTGATTGCTCCTTCAATGGTGACAGTCCCATACTATTAATTATCTTTGATCTTTTCTCATGGCTTTGACTTCTAAGACTGCTCTGTGACTTCTATCTTGGTGCTCACTATCCCTTTTTTTTCTTTGTCTACCTTGTGAAATAGTCAACCTCTCCTTTCACTGTCAAACTATCCCTACCTGTGATTGTTCCCTAGTTGAGATTGTCTTGTATGCAGGTTTGATACCCCTTTTGCCATAAATCATCTCCCCTATGTACATGATGAAGACACCTTCATAAATGGATGCAGGTCAACATTTAAAACCCTTCCTCATATGGTTCTGCATGTGTTTCAAGATTTGAAAATTGTTCCATGTGAAAAGTTTGGTCATCTGAAAATGTTCTCCACACACTATTATCTACTTGCACTTATACCATCTTGACATATCTCTGTAGGAGTGTGAGAATGTGAACCAGTTGATAGTTGATTCCTTAACAACTCATGAAATGTTACATTATGTCACTATGTAGAAACCTTGAGCTTCTCATTGTCATACATTACTGTATCTTCACCATGCATGACCTCTAGTTTGATGACAGTCCTTCTTGACTATTCAAACATTTGGTTTCTTCTATATGGCATACAAGTGGAGCTTGTGCATTGTAAACATATACATGGATCTTATCTAATCTACCACTCACTAACCTCTAAAGGTTTATAGGACACATGGGGTCCTTGCTTGTAGACCCTCCTTGCATTCATCAATCTTTATGATCTTATGTAAACCTCAAATGTAGTCCTATCTCTGAGAACCTTACATTGTCTTACATGAACCTTTGATGCACGATGACTATCACTTTTTGGCATTTGTTTTAGGGTGACTGTTGAATCCTCTAATTGGAAACCTGAAACACCTAGCAAGCTTAGTATCCTCACTGTATACTACCTCTTTAGAACCATTTGTCACTACTCTTTAGTGACAACCGTCTTAAGATTGCCTTCTCTATGTTTGGTAGTTTTCTTTACACATCTCTGCATAACAGTCTTCTATGATTGTCTTAGAACTCTAGAACCCTAGCATTTGGCAAAGTTATTACTACACTGCTTATTGTATCTAATTCTTAAAAGGATCTTTGCATTCTAGGTCTTTGATTGTATTTCTATTCCATGTTGAGTTTTTTTAGGCAAGTTGACTGTATGCTTTATCACTATACTCGTGATTTCTTTGACTGTCCTGGCATTCTTCATGGTCAATTCCTAGACTTGTCTTACACCTTCTTTCCCTTCGTCCTCTTCATGCATGTAGCTGCTGCTCTTTATGCTGTGAAAGACTGCTCTTCATGGGCTGTTAAGTTTTCATCTTTGTGACTATTAAGGTCTTTCATCTTTTAGACCGACTGTCTTCTTTCCCTCAAAGACCTTGATCCTGCTTTTTTTGCATGTCTTTGACAGTGCTAATATCACTATGTATTGATGACTGTTGGCAATCATAAGACTGTTCCTTGCTAATAACCACATTCCTTTGCATTCAGATCTCCATGTTGTCTCAAAAAGCTTCTAGCTAACCTCTTACTCCATTAACCTGAATTGGTAAGCATGTGTTAGCAGACTATTATGCAGGTTTTATCCTTCAAGATATGTAGGTTTGAAGACTTCCTAGAGAACCCCTCAATCGTTTTAACAATACCCTAAACCATTGTACAACTTTCTAGGGTTAACAAGTATTGATCAAAACATTCATCAACAAAAGAGTAAACCTGATAAAGCTTTCACAGGTATATACACTTTAAGATCTTATTCACAGTCTCATACCACTATCTCTACCAACTCTAACCTCTGTTTGACTATCATAAAAACATGTTGACTATTTTCATGATAGCCTCTGTGTATGGTTACTGTCAGAGTATGTAACAGATTTCTTGTAGTAGTCAACAAGCTACCCTTGATAGTCTTCTACCACGACTTATCACTTATATGATCTTTACTCTCATTATCTCTATTCATAAACTCATAAACAAAAAACCTGCACCCTTTACAAATTTCATGATCCTTGCTCATTTTCTGCTAGTATCTTCTTCCTTTCACATTGCATGCTTCATGTATCTTCTTTTCTCATTATCTAGTTTATCCAATGTGCATCACTATGTCAAAAACCTTAAAGTCTGCATGTCTTTCACTGTCATGCTATCTATTAGTGGAAAATGCCCAGTGTTTCTTGTAGACTATGTAGTCATACTGTTGCATACCATTGTCGCCATCAAATTGCAGTAGCATCCTCTATTTTTTAAGGGCTGATGACTCATCCTCATTGTTGGTAGTGCCTTCTAGGGTAGGTCTCTGTCTGATATAAGTTTCCTTCTATGCATGACTACCCATTGTGCTTTGAAAACCTTTCAATGAAACCATATGCTCGTAGATAGGATTGAGATCATCATGCATGTCCCTTATGAAAGAAAAACTATGTGCAGGCTCTCAAGAAAAACTTCATAGGATACCTGCAAAGGTATTTCAGGGTCTCTGAGCAGCTTGGTGAACCTTTATATGATCCTTGAAGTGCTTCCCCTTTTGTTAACATAGAATATTAAGTGACTGTGCAAAAGACTAAGAACTATCTTCCATGTAAAGTGGATTGTTGACAACATATTCCTCATAGATATAAATGTCCTTTAAGGCTTCTTGAAGATTTCCTATTCTTTTCTTCAATCTAAATGAACTTTGTAGGTTTCTTCTAGTTCTTCAAACCTCTACTCTTCACATTGCCAATGTACTCATGCTTCTTGAGAGAGATAACTGCAAAATATTAGCACAAAAAAACCCTAAACTGTGCCATAATCCAAACCTAAACCTAAAAGAGAAACATCAAGACTTTGACCATTTTCAAGACAACACTCCCTCCATGATATGTATGGGGCTATTTTGAAGAGAAAAAAGGTTTTAAAACACCCATTTGGAATGTTTTATGACATTTGTTTATAAAACCTAGAAGACTTAAAACCATTTGTTATGTCGAAAAATGTCCCCTTGGGGGCTGTTCCCTCTTAAGGTTTAGATCTCGGGTCTTTAGAATGCATTTAGAGCATCTTGCATGTTAATTTTGACTCCTGATGAGAAAACCCTGAAGTCTTATGGCAAATAGGAGCTAGGGGGTTCTATTTTAATGATCCTTAAACAAAAATGGGAGGGTGGACTTGGGCACTAGCCCTAGTCCTGCCCTATTTTGGGTCTGCCCTAAATTTAAATGTCAGTTTTATGACCGTTATTTAGGTCCTATGCCAACATCTCAAGTTTGAATTATGAAATTCTTAGCGGGAATCTTTGTAGTTGCATATATAAGCATGATTAGGTTTCATTTGCAAACTAGAGAAATGGAAATTAGATGAACATTGTGAACTTGTGATTTTGATTCAAGGCATTCATTGTGTTGCAGAGTAGTACTTTGTTGTTATTATGTTTGTATTTGTAGATTTGACTCTGTCTCCTCATGCCATGAAGAGCATCTTCCTTCCATGAGATCTACACTTCAAGGTGATATCTATTGTGTTTTCAATCATTCATCATTTGGATTTTGCCTCTATCCTGCAGGGATATGCACTCTTATCTGACAACGGTGTTCAAAAGACTTGAATGTCTCTCTAGGCCTTGACAAAGGTAAGCCTCTAAACACCACAACCTCTTCCCACACTCCTTTGTGATTGTAGGTTACAAGTACCAAGTTTCGTGGAGTGGAGTTCCAAAAAGGAGGTTGTAGACAACAAGGATTCGAGATCTGAAAGAAAGAGGACAATGTGCAACATTTCGGGACAAGGGTGCTAGTCCCAGTGTCCATGACTGTTCTTCTTTCCTAACTTTGAAAAATAGTGAGTTAACAATCTTTGTCCTTCACCTTAGTCTGAAAGGATTTGCCATAATTCATTAATTTGCTTACTGTTTTACTTATTTAGGGTTTTAAGAGTAGTTGAGCATTAAATTGAGATATTGTTTAATACATCTGAACTTTCGCATCATTACAAGTGGTAGCCCAACTTGATAGGTGATTGCTCTTGCTTAGTGGAGATTCAACTCAGTTGATATGCCCTTGAATATGTGGTGAGAAGGGAGGATTTTCCTTTAAAACCTAGAACAAACTTATCCCCCTTTTTCACCACTAAACATTTTGGTGAACCCATGTTTTTGGACTTTTTGGCACCTTGCTAAGTGTTGTGGGATAGATTTGCATTCATTCATTTTATTGCATTTGAAAAACTACAAAAAAATTTCAAAAATTTCAAAAAGATTTGGATTCTAGGGTTTGCATTTTCACATAAATTGCATTTATTTAGTTACATTTCATTTAATTTCTAATTTTTGCATTAAATATGAAATTTATTTTTCATCATACACTTATTGCATTCAAAAAATTACAAAAATTTGAAAAATTCAAAAAAATTGGCATCTTAGGCTTGCATTTTAGCATAATTTGAATTAATTGGAATTTAATTTCATTAAATTTATGTCATTTTCATTAGATCTGATTTAAATTACATAAATTCATCATTTAGTTTGCATTTGCATGCTTAAATTGTCAAAAATTGCTTGAAATTGTTCATTTTTCATAAAAACCTAGTTTTGCATTAGCTAGGGTTTGTAGTCAAAATCTTGTTTCAGATTTTAATACCCTCTTCAAACACTGATTAAGACTTATTTCTAATTTTAGTGTTGCATCATAGTGGTCTTCTTGCAAAATTTCATGTCTAGGGTTTGAAAACCTTGCATTTTCACTAGATTTGGCCTTATCGTCTCTCTAGAATTGCAATACAAGATTGTTGTGAGGGATTTTGCTGAGTTATTTGACTGATATCAGGATTATTATCTTCTTCTCCTCCTCAAATTCCTTACAACACCCTTTCTACTAGGTATTTACATTGAAAATTTGTGAAAATTTGCATATTTTAGCTATATTTTCACTAGGGTTTGACTAGTCAACTCTCTAGATTAGCACTATAGGTGTGTTGTGACAGATTTCATGGCATTAGGTGACTGATCTATAACTGTTATAATATTCTTTCCATCACAATTTTCCTCACAACAGCCCTTCCTTTACTCATTTACATTGACAATTGGTGAAAAATCACATATTTTAGGTGTATTTTCACTAGGTTTTGACTTGTCATCACTCTAGATGTGCATCAAAAGCATGTTGTGAAAGATATTTCTGCATCATTGGACTGTTCTTAGGCATATTATTTTATGTTCCTCTTGAAATTTTTCACATCACCTCTTCTATCATTCGTTTGCATTGGAAAAAGTTGAAAAATCAAGCATTTTAGATCTTAAACATATGTTGCTCCCTGGGTTTGTTCTATTAGTTTGTGCATTGAGTGTTGCATGTTATTGTGTGAGTCTTATAACTTGCTGACTTAATATAAATGTCCCTTTAAGAAGAAGTAGGAGACTCATGGGATCTAGTGCTCTTGAAGAAAATGATATTCCCTCTGAAAATCCATTGAATACCTTCTTTACAAAAGGAGAGACACAAATTTTGCAAGACACTGTCCCTCATACAACCACTATGGAAGATCAAATATTTCATGATGTAGAGGACACTATTGAGGTGGTCACACATGTACCTAATGAGCAAATTAACAAACTTGACAAAGAACTAGCCGATTTTCAAGCATTTGTTGAAACTAAAAGGATAGCAGAAGAAGCTATACCTTTGATTCACAACATAAGAGAGTTGATACAAGGACAAGATGGTATTAATTTTATTCGAGGTTTAATGCATATAGTACACAATAATTTCATGACGGTGACTAAATGTGTGAATGGTATTAATAACATGTCGTCACCATCTCATATGCAAGTATCGGCACCTATACCAACTACGGGAATATCAACATTTACATCAACTATTTTAACTACTAATGCAAGTGCTTGTAGTAATGCTACCACTAGTATTAGAGTATCTAATGGCACTAATTCACAAAATTACAAAGCTATTGGATTTAACTATCAGAACTTGGTATCTAAGGTGACCTCTTATATGAATAGTTACTCTCAACCACCTCTCCATCCCACTTATTCTCAACCACCTCTTACATATAACTACTCGCATCCACCCTCCACTTATCACTATGTTCAACCACCAGTGAATTATTCATAGCCTCCGTTTATCACTACTCAGGCTCAATCACCTCCTCACTTTGGTTCTAATTCCTCACAACAAACTACATCTCCTAATGATGCCATCCTAAACCAACTATTGCAAGGCATGACTTCTTTACAACAAAAGGTGACAAACTTGACAAATTCTTCACAACCTAATATACCAACTTATCATGCCCGTAATCCCCTATCTTATGCAATCTTGAGAACTCCTATGCCTGAGAGGTTTGAAACTCCTCACTTTGAAAAATATGGTGGAAAAGGTGATCCTAATACTCATGTGGCAGCATTCATAGCTATGTGTAGTAATTTCTACTTTGAAGAAGATTTGTTAGCAAAACTTTTCCCACGATGTCTCAAAGATACAGCTCTATAATGATTTTCCTCTTTACCTCTGAATTCAATACATTCTTTTTCACAGCTAGTTGATCAATTTTTACAACATATTCAAGCAAATATTGGACCTCAAGTCTCCTTGATTGATTTAGTTCATTGCAAGAAAGGCCCGAAAGAGAAGTTAAATGAGTTTATTAGTCGGTATCAATCTCTCTATGCACAAATTCAATATCAAATGAAGGATGGGGATGTTCAAAAGGTGTTTATTACAAATTTACAACCTAACATCCGTGATAAGATTCTCTTGATGAAGTATAACTCCTTTCAACATTTATGTATTGCCCTTCGTGATTATCAACTTTCATCTAGTCAGTATGAAAATCAAAACTCATTGGCTCAAGTTGGTCTATCCATGGGTGGACCATCACAAAAACAACTTTAAGAGGAATAACAAGACTTTCATCATGGTTAATGGACATAATTCAAACAATTTTTCACATATGTCTGCTATCACTAATCCAAATAAGGCACTGTATCAACAAAGAACATTTACTCTGATATCTGAATCCTATCATTCTATCATGAACCAAGCTATGAGCAATAACCTCATGAAGATTCCTCTGATTAAACCTTTGGATCCTAGTAAAATGAAAGGACCTTATTTCGATGCTAATGCCTTTTGTCATTTCCATTGACAACACAGACATGATACTGAACGATGTATGCGTCTTAAACATGAAATACAAGACCTCATTGACTCAAATGTTATACAGGTATCGAGTGTGAATGATAATGGAAATAAGTCAGTTTCTCTGCTAAATCAAAATTTACAAATCTTTACTAATCCTTTCCCTAAGCATACCGATAATAACATGATGGAACAAAATACACTTGAAATAGAAGATGACTATCTGAATTACGATGAGATAATTGCTACAATAGAAGTGGATAAGGAAATTACTGAAGTATGACCTCATCCACAAAGAAATGGTATCTATGTTGAGGTTCCCCCTCTGTTATCCCTTCAAGGATCAGGAGATAACCAAAATGCATTGGAAAGACAAATGGAACAACCAAAACAAGTGACCCTGACAAAAGAAAAGATTGAGATAGTACACAATAGTCCTTATCACTATGATAGACAAACTCAACAAAGAAAGAGAGATAAGGATCAGAAAAGAGTAAGAAGATTATCGTCAGTTGGCAATAATAGTGGTTCTCCTCCTCATAAGAAACAAAAGATTTCACATACACAAAGATTTGAGAAACAAGGATCGCATGGACTTCCTGACAACAAACAAAACTCTCATAAGAACCACTCAAGTTTCACACAAAACTTGATAGAGCATCTCTCCAAGAGGCTCACAAGTTCCAAATTTTAGTACGGAGCAGGTAATTATTTCTAACCCTTTACCTCCATGTTGTGTTTCCCCCATGATGTGTTATGTCTTGTTTAGGCCTGCTAGGATGACCCTTGATTCTCTTGTAAGGTCAAGGATACTGGGAGACCACCTCTATTGTGACCCTTCTTCTATTTGTATCATCATTCTTCTACAATGCTTCTCTATTTTCATTGGTGTGTGTTGTGTCTTATGGACATAGCGTTGTGGTTGGTGACTTGGGGGCACCCTCCTACGTGACTGTCCCTAAGGCACTTGTTTCTCCTCTCGTGATTTATTGTTTCCCTTCCTCTAGTGGTTCTATCTAATTAGCAGATGATGAAAAACATATTATACTGATGCAGACCTAGTGTCCCTTCAGTGAGAAATAAAAAAATGGACCTAGTCCATACATGACGATGGGGTTGATATATATTATCCGATGCTTGACTAGTAGAATCACTCCATGTGCTATTTTGATGTTGTCTCATCGCACTTACAAAACATAACAATATTGCTACTCCGTCCACTTTGTCTATCTTGAATCTTGCTTTCCTCGGCTCTTTTACATGCATTGTTGTTTATCATGATTATATGGATAATAACTCATTTTCTTGTAGGAAATTGTGTTTGTGGGAACATTTGGTGATCGTAAAGTACATGTCACCTCCGAGGGGCATGGGCTTTGTGAGAGCTTGTGTTCCCTTATGTTTTTTCTCTCTACCTTAATGTGCCTGATATCGGTACATGATATCAACCACCTTAAGGTGGGGGCATATATAAGGTAAGCTGCCTAATTTAGATGCTAGCAAAGTGTGCTTGTAAAGCTTAAAATCTATTACAATCATTTAAGCCCTCTACGGAGGTGGGATATCGTATATATCCTTTTTATCTTAAGCCCTTTGTAGATGCGGGGATGGTGTATTTCTCAAAGAGATTGCACATCCTGTCATTTTCTAAAAGTCCTCTATGCAAGCAGGGTGGATCTGAGACTATCCTAACCCTTAAGCGTGACTTCGGTGATTATTATGGTGAAGCCCAATCATTGGTGTGTGCCTATAGCATACTTGAGATGGTTACGAACCTAGCAATAGGTTTCTTCCATCACTTTTTTGCCGTGTTTTCTCCATGTCTTCCATGTGTCTGTATGGCATGTTTATTCCCAAGCATAGTCTAAAGACGTGTGATGATGAGTCCCTCCTACGCTTTGGGATTTGTATGGCCTATTTGTTCTCAAGTGTAGTCTAAAGACGTGTGGCGATGAGTCCCTCCTACACTCTAAGATTTGTATTGCATGTCTATTGCCCCATATGCAGTCTAAAGATGTGTGGCGATGAGTCCCCCCTATATTTTGGGTTGTGTGTTTACTTTCCTTGTACTTGCATTTGCATTCATATATGAGAAAATGAAAAAGAAAATAATCACTGCATTCACTGTATTCACTATGTTTTGCGTGTCTTCAATGTTGTCTTCTCATGTTTTGTGTGACTCTAATTGTCTTCTCCATGTTTTGCATGCCTATTACTGTCTTCAATGTGTTTTGCATGTCTTCACCACGATTGGCATGTTTGTTATGTTTGTTGTCCGTACTTTAATGCATGTATTAGCCTTGCGTTTATACATACATTGAAATAGGGGCTAAATGTTATGTCAAAAAATGTACCCTTGGGGGCTTTTCCCTCTTAAGGTTTAGCTCTCGAGTCTTTAGAATGCATTTAGAGCATCTTGCATGTTAATTTTGACTCCCGATGACAAAACCCTAAATTCCTGTGGCAATTAGGACCTAGGGGGTGCTATTTTAATGATCCTTGAAAAAAAATGGGAGGGTGGACTTGGGCACTAGCACCATAGTCCTACCCTATTTTGGGTCTGCCCTAAATTTAAATGTCAATTTTATGACCGTTATTTAGGTCCTATGCCGACATCTCAAGTTTGAATTACAAAATTCTTAGCGAGAATCTTTGTAGTTGCATATATAAGCATGATTAGGTTTTATTTACAAACTAGAGAGATGGAAATTAAATGAACATTGTGAACTTGTGATTTTGATTCAAGGCATTCATTGTGTTGCAGAGTAGTACTTTGTTGTTATTATGTTTGTATTTGCATATTTGACTCCATCTCCTCATGGCATGAAGAGCATCTTCCTTCCATGAGATCTACACTTCAAGGTGATATCTATTGTGTTTTCAATCATTTATCATTTGGATTTTGCTTCTATCCCATAGGGATACGCACTCTTATCTAACAATGGTGTTCGGAAGACTTGAATATCTCTCCGGGGCTTGACCGAGGCAAGCCACTAAACACCACAACTCCCTCCCACACTCCTTTGTGATTTTAGGGTATAGGTACCGAGTTTCACAAAGTGGAGTTGCAGAAAGGAGGTTGCAGACAACAAGGATTTAGGATCCAAAAGAAAAAGGACAGTGTGCAACATTTCAGGACAAGGGCACTAGTCCCTGTTTCCTCCACTTTTCCCAGGGTAGAAATGGAAGATACAGTGCAGATCAGTGTCAAAAGGAGATTCAGATTCTGTGACAAAAATTGTACCTTGGACTAGCGTGCTACTCCTAGTGTCCCCGACTGTTCCGCTTTCCAAACTTCAGAAAATAGTGAGTTAACAATCTCTGTCCTTCACCTTAGTCTGAAAGGATTTATTGTAATTCATTAATTTGCTTATTATTTTGCCTTTTTAGGGTTTTAAGAGTAGTTGAGCATTAAATTGAGATATTGTTTGATACATTTGAACTTCTACATCGTTATAAGTGGTAGCCCAACTTAATAGGTGATTGTTCTCGCTTAGTGGAAATTCAACTCGGTTGATATGCCCTTGAATGTGTGGTGAGAAGGGAGGATTTGCCTTTAAAACCTAGAAAAAACCTATCCCCCCTTTTCACCACTAAACACCATTTAACATTGGAAATTTTTACTTTGACTCTTAAGGGGTTATGGACCAAACTTATGAACCATTTGATGTATCTTTTACCCTTGAAGTGTTGCAAGTATGGGCCTAACCGGTGTTTTCATTGATGTCAACATACTCCTGTTGCATTAATGATAAGGATTGGATGATCCGATTGCTAAGGATATTGAGAAAATTAGTCCTAATCAGGAACAGAGAAGAACAGTGAAGACAACAAGGTAAAAGTCAAAGATAAGATGAGGATCAAAGGATGCGGTTTAAAGGGTTTGTAGATATGTGTCTTAAGGTGGTCCAGTAAAGATTTCAGAGGTCCGTATGAAGATCTAAAGAAGTTATAGCTGATCAAGTTAAACCGGTTCTGGTAAGTGTTCAGTGGTGATAGAGTGATACAGACAGGTCCGGTGTGATCCGGAATAGCATTATCCTATTCTGTAGATTTGAGGGAGTGTTGAGAAAGTCCTTGTGAAGTGTTAACTAGTTTGGTTCATGGGTTGAAGGTCCAGAAGCATCCATTCCTTTGTGACAGTGGTGACAGACTATGTTCTTAAGGTTCCGGATAAAGAAGAGAAGGATTGCAGTAAGCAGATGAAGTGCGGATGTTCTTGGTGATTTAGGAAATCTTGTGGAGGTCTTTGAATCGTGTTCAGATCGTGTGGATGGTCCGCATTGAATTTGGAGCTCGCAATTGAAGGATAACCTCCGGGTAAAGGTGTTCTTCCTGAGACTAGTCGACCGGATCGGTTACACATCCTGCGGATGTTCTTGTTGATGTTTGCCAACTTAGATGATCATTTCTAAGTTGATGTCTTGTATAAATAAGGGATTGTGAAGTCATTTCAAAGGTGTCCTTGTAGAGATGAGTGTGTGGTAGCAAGGGGGAGAGTGAAAGGCAGGGTAGAAGCATTAGGCTTAAATGGAACTGACTCAAGCATGGTGAAGATGCTATTTTCTAGTTCAAGTATGTGATACGTATTCTTTTGTAGACAATGTGTCTCTTGTAGGCAGTAAGCCTCTTGTGAGAAGTGTGCTCAGGCAGTAAGCCCTAATTGGCATGTGCCATTTTGTTCTTTCTATTCTTCTAACAGAGAATACAATCTTGGGTTAATCACCACGTGGTTTTTCCCTTAACCAGGTTTTCCACGTCAAAATCTTGGTGTCTCATGTGTTAATGTGTTTCTGCTCTTGATTTGTTGCATTGTGTTTCCATGATTGATTTATTATTATGTTGTTGAATTGTAAAGTGAAGTTAAGTGTTTAATTGGAAGAAAGTTTTGCACAACTGATTCACCCCCCCTCTCAGTTGTGTGCCCTAAGTCTAACAATTGGTATCAAAGCCAAGTTCCTCTAAAAGGAGCTTAACCGCTTGAGGAGATCTAAGATGTCATCTTACAAGAAGGATAGTCTGAAGTTTGATGGAACCAATTTTAATCTTTGGAAAGGTCACATGAAATGTCACTTGCAATGTATGGGAATGGCGTACTGGACCATGGCTACAACACAGTATACACCTCCACAGGGTGGTCTGAAAACCCAAAATGAAATCACAAATGCTAAAAACAATCTACGGACTATAGAGGCTCTTCTAAGTGCTTTATCCGATTCAGAACTTTCAAATGTTATTGATCTACCAACTGCTTTTGAGATCTGGCAAAAACTGGAACTTCTGCATGAAGGAGACAAATATGTTAAATGTGCAAGGTTACAGAGTCTGAAAGGGAAATTTAAAAATTTGAAGATGAGAGAAGATGAAAATATCACATCTTTTATGCCAAGAGTAAATGAGCTTGTTTGTGGAATTAGAAATGCTGGTGGAGTCTTCGATGAAAATGAGATTGTTGGTAAAATTCTCAGATCCCTTCTTGCTTCTTATAAAATCAAGGCCACTGCCATTGAAGAATTTAGAGCCCATACAACTGTCACAAGAGATCAATTGGCTGGCAAATTGGCTTCTTTTGAAATGATCGAGTTTGGAGATGACCCCCCCAAGACTGAATCTGCATTCAAAGCTAGTGCCTCTGTAAAAGGTAAACAAAGGTTTGATCCAGGAGAGAACTCTTCAAGAAAACTATCATGGTATGAAAAAGCAAGAAAAGATCTAGAAGAAGAAGAAGCTGAAAATGCTCAACTTGAAGATCTTATTGCAAAAAGACTACCAAGAGGATCCGGTAAGTATGAAGGAAAATTGCCTTTTAAGTGTTTTAACTGCAACAAGATTGGTCACTTTGCCTCAAGATGTCTGGATAGATTTTCAAGGCCAAATCCCAACAGATCAAGGTTCCAAAAGAATTGTTACTATGTTCATGAGGAAGATGATAATGAAGGAGTAACAGATGATGAATCAGAGATAGGAAACAAATCCAGAAATGATTGGGTGTTCATTGCCATCAAGGAAGAAGAACCAATGTCCTCTGAATCTATCAATCATAAAGTTATAGAAAGAGATCTGGCTGCCCAAGTTGAAGAAAAGGATGATTGGGTCATTGATAGTGGATGTTCTCATCATATGACAAGTGACAAAAATAAGTTCATAGATTTGGAAAGGTATGAAGGAGGAGTGGTAAAGTTTGGTGATAATTCTGCTGGTAGAATCAGAGGCAGAGGAACTATTTCTTTTGATGGAAAGAACAAAACCGGTAATGTTCTGTATGTTGAAGGATTGAAACACAATCTTCTTAGTGTTGGACAATTGGTGGACAAGGGCTATGACCTCTAATTCAAGAATGGAAAGTGCAATATCTTTGAAAGTTCTGGAATAGAGATTGCATCCGGTACTCAGACTAAAGGTAATATCTTACATCTAGTTGGTATTGGTAGAAGTTACTTATTTGTTCAAGTTGATCAGAGTTGGTTGTGGCATAGGAGAATGTGTCATGTGAATTTTGATAATATCATCAAGATAAGCAATACTCAGGCTGTAAGAGATCTTCCTAAGTTGGTGAAACCTACAAATAGTTTGTGCAAAGAATGTCAGTTGGGAAAACAAAGCAGAGTCTCATTTAAAAGCAAGGAACAATCTTCTACCAGATTATTGGACTTAGTTCATACAAATCTCTGTGGTCTGGCAATAATCAGAAGTGTGCAAGGTGATAGATACTTCATGTTACTAATTGATGACTTTTCACAGATGATGTGGGTAACCTTTCTAAAAGAGAAATCAGAAGCTCTTGAGAAATTCAAAATATTCAAGGTTATGGTAGAGAATGAAACCGGATTAAATTTGAAATGTCTGAGGTCTGATAGAGGTGGAGAATTCACATCTGGTGAGTTCATAAATTTCTGTGAGAAACATGGAATAAAGAGAGTTGTCTGCTCCTAGAACTCCACAGCAGAATGGAGTAGTTGAAAGAAAGAACCGAACCATCCAGGAAGCATCTAGGACAATGATGATGGAAGCAAATATTCCTCAAATCTATTGGAGAGAAGCTATCAGCACTGCAGTCTATACTCTCAATCAAGTTCAAATCAGAAGCAATACTGATAAGACTCCTTATTATCTTTGGTTTGGCATCACTCCTACTGTGAGGTATTTCAGAGTTTTTGGTAGCAAATGTTACATTAAAAGAGATGAAGATCTAGGAAAGTTTGATGCCAGAAGTGATGAAGGAATATTCTTGGGTTACTCCACTCAAAGCAAAGCATACTGGTGTTATAACAAGAGACTGAGAAAGATAATAGAAAGTACAAATGTGAAGGTTGATGAGGGAATTGAGAAACCCTCAAGGTTTTATGAATATGATGAAGATGATCAGAATGGTGTTCTAATTCAAGGATCTCAATCCTCTTCTGAAAGTCAGATTCAAACTGATCTGGTAAATCAGGAAGAAGAGAAAAGTTTGAATGAGCCTGATCAAGAAGCAAAAGTGCAAGAAACTCCCAAAGTGCCTAGGTATGTAAGAATGAATCACTCTAAAGATCAGATCATAGGTGATAAAAGAAAAGGTGTACAAACAAGAAGGAGAATTGCTCAAAATTCAGATGAGTATTGTTTGATTTCAAAGATTGAACCTAAGACAGTGAATGAAGCTTGCAATGATGAAAACTAGACTAAAGTGATGGAGGAGGAGCTGATGCAAATTGAGAAAAATCACACTTGGGATCTTGTTCCTAGACCTAAAAAAAAATGTGATTGGAACCAAATGGGTCTTCCGGAACAAACTGAATGAAGTTGGTGAAGTAATCAAAAATAAAGTTAGATTGGTCTGCAAGGGTTACTCTCAAATAGAAGGATTTGATTTTGAAGAAACTTTTGCTCCGGTGGCAAGAATTGAAGCAGTCATATTATTTCTTGCTTTTGCTGCTTTCAAGGATTTCAAGGTATATCAGATGGATGTCAAGTCTGCCTTCCTGAATGGTGATTTGGAAGAAGAAGTGTACATAGAGCAACCGGATGGATTTTAATTGTCTGATCATGATGATATGGTCTGCAAATTGAAGAAAGCACTGTATGGACTGAAGTAAGCCCCAAGAGCCTGGTATGAAAGATTGGATAAGCATCTTTTGAAGATTGGTTTTAACAAAGGTACTGCTGACAGTAATTTGTATTTCAAAATTGATCACAAAAACATCCTGATTGTTGAAGTGTTTATTGATGATATCATTTTTGAAGGAAGAGGTAGTATGTGTAAAACTTTTGCAACTCAAATGAAAAGTGAATTTGAAATGTCCATGCTTGGTGAAATGGATTTCTTCTTGGGTCTGCAAATCACTCAAACAAAGAAAGGAAACTTCATTTCTCAGACCAAATATATGAAAGAATTGTTGAAGAAATTTGGGATGGAAGACTCAAAACCAATGAACACTCCCATGGCAACTAGATGTAAGTTGAGCAAGGATGATGACTCTCCCAAGGCTGATCAGAAAAAGTATAGGTCAATGATTGGAGGATTTTTGTATCTTACTGAAACTAGACCAGACATTATGCAAGCTGTTGGTCTTGTTGCTAGATTTCAGGCTGACCCTAGAGAATCTCATGTCATGGCAATCAAGAGGAATTTTAGATATCTAAAAGGGACAGTTGAGTATGGTCTGTGGTATTGTAGAGATCATGATTTCTCTCTTCATGCATATACAGATGGTGATTCGGCAAGAGATGTGGATGACCGGAAGAGTACCAGTGGTGGAGCATTCTTTTTGGGGAAGAGATTGGTTTCTTGGCTAAGCAAGAAACAAGAGGCAATATCTCCATCTACAACTGAAGCAGAATATATTGCAGTAGTAGGTAGTTGCACTCAAGTTTTGAGGATGAAGCAGATGCTAAGAGATATCAAAGTGGAGTATGAGGAACCTATCACAATCTTCTATGATAATTCAAGTGCAATAAATATATCTAAGAATCTGGTGTTGCATTCAAAGACTAAACATATATCCATCAAGTTTCACTTTTTGAGAGAGGAAGTGAACAAGAATGAAGTCAGATTGGAGTTTGTGCCTTCCAAGGATCAGATTGCAGACATCTTTACTAAACCTCTTCCTAAGGACTCTTTTGAGTATCTCAGGGAGAAGTTAGGGGTTATTGCCCCTCTGGTGATGAACTAAGGTGCACTAATGTGCATCAGTCTGATGGATATCATAGTCACATCTTGTGGTCTGGATTGATGAATGGGGAGTTGCTACTCAAGGGGAGCAGCAGGTATGATTCTGAAGTGGAATTGCAAGTATGTGCCCTTTACCATTGATGTCAAAGGGGGAGAGAAGACATGTGAAAAAAAAATGGTTGCTAAACAAAGGGGGAGCAGTAAAGAGAGAGAGAAGTCATGTGAATGGTTGTTGCTAATAGGGGGAGTTGTGACAGTAAGGAGAAGTTCTTGTCTTGATGGTCAAAACAGTTTTTCACATCATATGTTGCCATCAATGACAAAGGGGGAGATTGTTGCAAGTATGGGCCTAACCGATGTTGTCATTGATGTCAACATACTCCTGTTGCATTAATGACAAGGATTGGAAGATCCGGTTGCTGAGGATATTGAGAAAATTAGTCCTAATTGGGAACAGAGAAGAACAATGAAGACAACAAGGTAAAAGTCAAAGATAAGATGAGGATTAGAGGATGCAGTTTAAAGGGTTTGTAGATATGTGTCTTAAGGTGGTCCAATAAAGATTTCAAAAGTCCGCATGAAGATCTGAAGAAGTTATGGCTGATTAAGTTAAACCGATTCCGGCAGGTGTTCAGTGGTGACAGAGTGATATAGATAGGTCCGGTGTGATCCGGAATAGCATTATCCTATTCTACAGATTTGAGGGAGTGTTGAGGAGTCCTTGTGAAGTGTTAACTAGTTTGGTTCATGGGTTGAAGGTCTGAAAGATCCATTCCTTTGTGACAGTGGTGACAGACTATGTTCTTAAGGTTCCGGATAAAGAAGAGAAGGATTGCAGTAAGCAGATAAAGTGCGGATGTTCTTGGTGATTTAGGAAATCTTGTGGAGGTCTTTGGATTGTGTTCAGATTGTGTGGATGATCCGCATTAAAGTTGGAGCTCGTAATTGAAGGATAACCTTCGGGTAAAGGTGTTCTTCCTGAGACTGGCCAACCGGATCAGTTACACATCCTGCGGATGTTCTTGTTGATGTTTGCTGACTTAGATGATCATTCCTAAGTTGATGTCTTATATAAATAAGGGATTGCGAAGTCATTTCAAAGGTGTCCTTGTAGAGATGAGTGTGTGGTAGCAAGGAGGAGAGCGAAAGGTAGGGCAGAAGCATTGGGCTTAAATGGAACTGACTCAAGCATGGTGAAGATGTTATTTTCCAGTTCAAGTATGTGATACTTACTCTTTTGTAGATACTGTATCTCTTGAAGGTAGTGAGCCTCTTGTGAGCAGTGTGCTCAAGCAATGAGCCCTAATTGGCATGTGCCATTTTTTTCTTTCTATTCTTCTAACAGAGAATACAATCTTGGGTTAATCACCCCGTGGTTTTTCCCTTAACCAGGTTTTCCAAGTCAAAATCTTGGTGTCTCATGTGTTGTTGTGTTTTTGCTCTTGATTTGTTACATTGTGTTTCCATGATTGATTTATTATTATGCTACTGAATTGCAAAGTGAAGTTAAGTGTTTAATTGGAAGAAAATTTTGCACAACTGATTCACCCCCCCTCTCAGTTGTGTGCCCTAAGTCTAACATGAAGACCTTCTAAAGACTTCTAAACTTTGGAAATGAGATACAAGGCCCTTAAAACCCTATAACACCATCAAAAGACCCTTATTGTGACTATTGAGCTTGATTAGGCAAAATAAGTCAACATTTTGGCGACCTCTATAGGGTGCTTCCCTGCTAAGCAACAAGGACTGGTAGTCTTAATATCCATTGGGCGATAGAGTCAACAAGAGATGAAACAACTTAGAAAAATCCTGACTACATAGATCTTAGTACCTTCCAAACAACAAGACACAAACACAAGACGTAAGACAAAACTACCCAAAGACAACTACTACTTATGCATCTGCACTTGGAGGTAATAAAAAAATTAAATAATCTATACTAACCTAAACTAATTGAGAAAAGGACTACCTAAACAAAACCATTTACTGGTTCATGAAAGTAGCTGCCCTTCCTTAGTATTTTGGGATGCCTCGCATGCTTGTGATTCAACCAAAAGAGATGGAGAAAGATGTAATAAACCTGACTGTTGCAACACTCCTCTAAAGCTAAAAATAACATCACTTACCCAACCAATTTGATTGGAGAACCACCTGCCTTAAAGTGGATAAATGAACTGGTTGTGCTCATCTTGATGAATTCCTTGGCATTCTAGATCAATCATGACATGTGGTGTCTCCTTCTTGTTGGCCTCCAACAAAGCTAGGTGCCTAATTGGGCATCCTCTTGAAATGACAAAGTCCAAACTACCCTTGCTGACCTTTGGTTGTTCATGGACAATTGCTCCATCTTCTTGTTCATTGAAAAGACTTGAATCATGTGACTAATTGTGAATCATGGTTGCCTTAACTTCATTTTCTTGTTGTTGCTCATGAATCTCCTCTTTAGAAGGTGCTCATAGTTTGATGTCCAAGTTTGAGAAAAAATCTTCCAACTCATCCCAAAATGTGTCCTCTTCAATTTCTTCCTTGCTTTTCTGAATAGAGGAACTGATTATGTTTTCTTCATGATGAGTTAGGATTTCAAACTCAAGTTTTCCTTTATAAACCAGCATTTCACTAAGAGCTCCAACCTCTTCATGTTGCTTCAAAACTTCCTCCTTGTCAACAAAACAGGGCAACTGGTCAAACAAGTAGACCAACTCTTCATCCTCATTATCATGATTTGTTGACATATGCATTGATACATTTTCTTCATATCCAATAAAATAAGGGAGTTCATCAAATAAATCAATCAAAAATCCATGTTCAATACTTCTTACTTGCTTTTCACCATGCTGTCTCGACTGATCATGCTCATCATCCTCTTGCAACAAGTCTAATTTTTCCTCTTCTAGCTCACATGACGGTTCTTGAATAGTAGTTAGTTCCTCTTTTGCTTTAAAAGACTCTTTCTCTTATCTATCAAACTACTATCTAAGTTGATCGTGCTCATCATCTTCTTTTAACAAGTCTGATTTTTCTAATTTAATGTCACAAAAGGGGCTGCAAATAGTTATTCCTTCATCATCTTCTCTTGGAATATTCTCCTCTTCACCTACATAGCCTTCATTTGCTCTCAAAATAACGGGTCCTCCTTTGAAAAGAGAGACGGTGGGAGGGAAAAAGGGCTTAGCAGATGAAGTTAGATTAACATGTTCACTGCTAAGATGGATATGAGGCATTATGGACTACTCTTGGTTAGGAATCAGTTGTTGGTTTGAAGAAGCACTCCTAAAACTTGGAATTCTAACACAAGGCAACCTCTTCATCTAAAGGATGATTCATCATTATAGGAAGTGTTGAATTGAAACTAGGAAAACAAGGAGTTGATTAGGTTTCACACCTTTGTATTTGAGTCATTAGTTGCTTTATATGTTCTTCTTTGGCCACAACTTGTCTAGCCAAAAACTCCTCTACATATCTTTGTGCCTCCACCTCCTTTTGATGAATATGAGCTTGATCAGAAATCTCTTCTTGCTGGTAAGAAGGAGTATAAACCATTCTTTGGTAAAATGGAGGAGAAGAAACATAGTCTCCATGGTAGTTGGTCATGTCACAACATTCAAATGAGCTAGAAATTCATGAAATATCCTTTGAAAACAAGAAAACTAGGTCTAGTTTTTTGGAAAATAAGCACATACCAGTAGATTGTCAGGTGATTTTAAGGCTTCTCATGAAGGAAAAGACCAGGATATCACCAATAAAATGATAGTTGATATACTTTGAGCATTTGGATTGCTTAAACCAGTTAGTTCGTCACTTGTAGACTCGCCAGGTGTGGTGACAACCTCTAATTTCCTTTGCAAGTCTAATGTTATCTCCCTGATACTCATGTTGTTAGCATCTTGAGGTTGATTTAGAGAGTAGTCATGCTAGTTATGAGCAAAATGATCTTCTTGCAAATGATCATAAGCAAGGATGGGCTGCTAATAAGATTGAGCAAGGGTGGGTGGGTGGAAAGCATGATAGGACTGTTGATATCTCATTGTTATAGTGTTACTTGGAATGAAACTAGCAGCATTCTCAGTTTGATATGGCTGGTAAGAAGGAGTACAAACTATTGTTTGGTAAAATGGAGGAGAAGAAACATAGTCTCTATGGTAGTTGGTCATTTCACAACATTCAAATGAGCTGGAAATTCATGAAATATCCTTTGAAAACAAGAAAACTAGGTCTGGGTTTTTGGAAAATAAGCACATACCATCAGATTGTCAGGGGATTTTAAGGCTTCTCATGAAGGAAAAGACCAGAATATCACCAATAAACTAATATTTGATATACTTTGAGCATTTGGATTGCTTAAACCAATTAGTTCTTCACTTGTAGACTCGCTAGGTGTGTGAAGTGTTGCCTCCAAAGGCTAGTAATGCTGATATACACACCAAATATCAACAATGAATAGAGGACTTGCAGACTATGATAGTCCAATCTGTCCCACTGGGCGTGCCAAAAATTGTTATCAACGAGATTGCACCCTCTTGTTGAATGTGCTCCAACAAGACCCCGTGATACAATGGGAATAGCTTCTAGGTGTGGAACCTTGCAAAAGTTGAAGCTAAACCTCTAGCTAAAGGACTGGTTCCCTTGGATTTCTCACCTAAACTACTCTAATCTACTACTATTCACAGAAGAAAAGGGTAGAAAATGACATAACAGAAAAACTACAACTATGTGGTGATGCACCCAAACTAATTTCAGACCTATATTGCTTGTTTAGACAAACTATCTTACTCACAACTCAGCCTATTATAGATACAACTCAACTTCCTCCCATGTTTGAGTATCAATATTTCATAAAAAGGTCCTACATTTTGTAATATTGGAAAGAAAATACAATGTTTTAAAAAAGAAGAGTGCTTCCATGTGATGACACAATCTACAACCTACCCAAAACATGTTATCATTTGCATAAAGGTGATGGAATGAGACATGCATTCTAGGATTCAAATGATTTCACAAGAACATTCATCAATTTCATTCAGTTTGCACACAATAAATCAGAGAAGTAGAAGGTCCAAACTGAGTTTTATTGATCAAGAAGGTGTTTTTTCAATACAATAATAGACTGCAATATACTTCATGTTACCTTGAATATGAGTTACAATACAAGTTTATGCCCTTGTAAAGGTGGAAAAAGAACTAATTTTAGTTACAATATTCAGTCTTTCAAAGGTAGAAAACTAGCAAGAACTGCCTAAAAATGTTGCCAATGGGTCCTATATCTCATCCCAAGCATAGGAGAACATATAGGAACTCCAAATGACTAAGTTACAAAGCCCCAAAAATAGCAAACCTATTTTGGATGCCCAAGAAGATACCTCTTCTGATTTGGTCTTCAAAAGTTGATTTGGTCTTCTTCAAGCTCCTAAGAAAGTGCTCCAGCTATTCTAGAGGCTCCTATATCCTTTGAAAGTGGTCAAAACTACCCCTAGATGCCTTCAAACTGTCCACAAAAAGCTCCAGCTGCTTGTAGTGCTATCATGAATGCTCATACTAGTTATAACTCCTTCAAGCCCACCTTGCATGATGATAGGCATGTGATTTTTAGGCTTTTAATGTCTTCAAGACTTCTAGGGGCATGTAGGAAGAATATTGTTGTATTTGGAGTCCTCAAATTGTTTGCAACTGCTCATTCATGGCCCTAAAACACTTGTCACTCCATCTATTACACTAAAAGGTCTTAATCAAACTCAAAACATATTTGTAGATACCTTTAGACTGCATTTTAAAATCTTTGAAAGTGATTAGCTCATTTACCCTTCACTCAATAGGTCATAACTCACAAGTATCATAATAATTGCCTTTTCCTTGTATGTCAAACATCTTACTTATCTTTGTTAAGTCCTTATGTTCATGCATCAACAGGAATACTAGATCTCTACACTTTCTCACCTCACAGCCTTTAGATGTGATTGCTCCTTCAATGGTGACAATTCCATACTATTAATTATCTCTGCTCTTTTCCCATGGCTTTGACTTCTAAGACTACTCTATGACTGCTATCTTGGTGCTCATTATCCCTTTTTTTCTTTGTCTACCTTGTGAAACAGTCAACCTCTCCTTTCACTGTCAAACTGTCCATGCCTGTGATTGTTCCCTAGTTGAGACTATCTTGTATGCATGTTTGATACCCCTTCAGCCATAAATCATCTCCCCTCTGTACATGATGAAGACACCTTCATAAATGGATGCAGATCAACATTTAAAACCCTTCCTCATATGGTTTTGCATGTGTTTCAAGATATGAAAATTGTTCAATGTGAAAAGTCTGGTCATCTGAAAATGCTCTCCACACACTGTTATCTATTTGCACTTATACCATCCTGACATATCTCTGTAGGAGTGTGAGAATGTGAACTAGTTGATAGTTGATTCCTTAACAACTCATGAAATGTTACATGATGTCACTATGTAGAAACCTTGACCTTCTCACTGTCATCAATTACTGTATCTTCACCATGCCTGACCTCTAGTTTGATGACAAACCTTCTTGACTGTTCAAACATTTGGTTTCTTCTATATGGCATACAAGTGGAACTTGTGGATTATTAACATATACATGGATATTATCTACATCTACCACTCACCAAGCTCTAAAGGTTATAGGACACATGGGGTCCTTGCTTGTAGACCCTCCTTGCATTCATCAATCCTTATGATCTTATGTAAACGTCAAATCTACTTCTATCTTTGAGAGCCTTACACTATTTTAGATGAACCTTTGATGCATGGTGACTGTCACTTTTTGGCATTTGTTTTAGGGTGACTATTGAATCCTCTGATTAGAAACCTTAAACACCTGGGAAGCTTAGTATCCTCACTATATACTACCTCTTTAGAACCATTTGTCACTACTCTTTAGTGATAGCCATCTTAAGACTATCTTGTCTCTGTTTGGCAGTTTTCTTTACACATCTCTGCATAACAGTATTCTATGACTATCTTATAACCCTAGAATCCTAGCATTTGGTAGAGTTATTACTATACTACTTATTATATCTGCTTCTTAAAAGGATCTTTGCATTCTAGGTCTTTGACTGTATTTCTAATCGATGCTGAGTTTTTTTAGGCAAGGTGACTGTATGCTTTATCATTGTACTCATGATTTCTTTGACTGTCCTGGCATTCTTCACTATCAGTTCCTAGACTTGTCTTACACCTCCTTCTTTCTCTTTGTCCTCTTCATGCATGCAGCTACTTCTCTTTATGCTGTGAAAGACTGCTCTTTGTGGGTTGTCAAGTCTTCATCTTTGTGACTGTTAAGGTCTTTCATCTTTTAGACCCGCTATCTTCTTTCCCTCAAAGACCTTGATACTGCTCTTCATGCATGTCTTTGACAATGCTAATATTACTGTGTAATGATGCATGTTGACAGTCATAATACTATCCCTTGCTGATAACCTCATTCCTTTGCATTCAGATCTCCATGTTGTCTCAAAAATCTTTTAGCTAACCTCTTACTCCATTAACTTGATTTGGTAAACCTGTGTTAGCAAGCTATTATGTAGGTTTTATTCTTCAAGATATGTAGGTTTGAAGACTTCCTAGAGAACCCCTCAATAGTTTTAACAATACCCTAAACCATTGTATAGCTTTCTAGGGTTAACAAGTATTGATCAAAACATTTATCAACAAAAGGGTAAACCTGGTAAAGCTTTCACAAGTATATACACTTTAAGATCTTATTCACAATCTCATAATAGTCTCTACCAACTCTACCCTCTGTTTGGCTATCATAAAAACATGCTGACTATTTTCATGACAGTCTTTGTGTATGGTTACTGTCAGAGTATGTAACAGATTTCTCTTAGCAATCAACAAGCTACCCTTGACAATCTTCTACCAAGACTTATCCTTGATATGATCTTTACTTTCATTATCTCTGTTCATAAACTAATAAATGAAAAAACTGTACCCTTTACAAATTTCATGCTCCTTGCTCATTTTCTATTAGTATCTTCTTCCTTTCATGTTGCATGCTTCATGTATCTTCTTTGCTCACTATCTAGTCTATCCAATGTGCATCATTGTGTCAAAAACCTTAAATTATGCATGTCTTTCACTGTCATGTTGTCTATCAATGGAAAATGCCCACTATTTCTTGTAGACTATGTAGTCATACTGTTGCATACCATTGTCACTATCAAACTGCAGTAGCATCCTCTATTTTTTAGGGGCCCGTGACCCATCCTCATTGTTGGTAGTGTCTTCTACTCATTGTTGGTAGTGTCTTCTAGGGTAGGTCTCTATTTGATATAAGTTTCCTTCTATGCATGACTACCCATTGTGCTTTAAAAACCTTTCAATGAAACCATATGCTCATAGATAGGATTGAGATCATCATGCATGTCCCTTATGAAAGAAAAACTATGTGCAGGCTCTCAAGAAAAACTTCATAGGATACCTGCAAAGGTATTTCAGGGTCTCTGAGCAGCTTGGTGAACCTTTATATGCTCCTTGAAGTGCTTCTCCTTTTGTGAATGTGGAATGTTAAGTGATTGTGCAAAAGACTAAGAACTATCTTCCGTGTAAAGTAGATTCTTGACAACATTTTCCTCATAGATGTAAATGTCCTTTAAGGCTTCTTGAAGATTTCCTATTCTTTTCTTCAATCTAAACAAACTCTGCAGGTTTCTTCTAGTTCTTCAAACCTCTACTCTTCACATTGCTAATGTACTCATGCTTCTTGAGAGAGATAACTACAAAATGTTAGCATAGAAAAACCCTAAATTGTGCCATAATCCAAACCTAAACCTAAAAGACAAACATCAATACTTTGACCATTTTCAAAACAACACTCCCTCCATGAGTTGTACGGGGTTATTTTTAAGAGAAAAAAGGTTTTAAAACACCCCTTTTGAAATTTTTATGACATTTGTTTATAAAACCTAGAAGACTTAAAACCATTTAACATTGCAAAATTTTACTTTGACTCTTAAGGTCTTATGGACCAAACTTATGACCCATTTGATGTATCTTTTATCCTTGAAGACCTTCTAAAGACTTCTAAACTTTGGAAATGAGATACAAGACCCTTAAAACCCTATAACACCATCAAAAGACCCTTATTGTGACTATTGAGCCTTATTAGGAAAAATAAGTCAACAATTACTTCAGAGGCAGAGGGAATTTTGGAAGAGGAAGAGGATTTAGTGGAACATGTTTCTAGTGTGGACAGGCTAGACATAGGGCATTTGGATGTCCTCAATTATGACAGGGAAATGGAAAGGGAAAGGAAACTCCTAGGTCCATTTAGAACAAGCTGAGGAGGAGAGTGTGGCAAGTGTAGCCTTAGGAAAATTTGGAGAAGAACCAAAGGATGGAGAATCCTTGATGCTGAGGAGCATTCTTCTAAAACCAGAGAAGGTACAAGGGGAGCTAGAACTAGAAGAAATCTATTTAGAACCAGATGTAAGTCTGGAGGAAAATGTTGCAAAGTCATTGTGGATAGTGGCGGCACTGCCAACTTAGTGTCAGAAGAGATAGTGGATTAATTTAAGATGAAGAGGCTAAAGCATCCAACTCCCTACAAGGTTTCCTAGTTGTAGAGGGGACATCAGTTTTTGGTGAGTCAACAATGCCTCATTAATTTTTACTTTGGCAATTATAAAGATGAAATAATGTGTGACATAATACCAATGGATGCATGCTACATTTCGTTAGGTAGACATTGGCAATATGATAGGCAAGTCATTTGTGATGGAAAGAATAATTGCATTAAAATCAAGAAAGATGGAGTTGAGTATGTGTTCAATCCCTTGAAGGATAAGGATGAAGAGGTTGAGAAAACCAATAGGGTTTGTCTAGTGATTGGAAAATAGTTCTTGAAGGATATCAGAAAAGAGAAGGTATGTTTTTCCTTCCTACCTAATATTACAGAGGTTAGTACAATAGAGAAAGGGGAAGAAGTTCCCACAAAAGTCTAAGAAATTTTGAAAGAATTCTCTGGAATTCTAATGAAGGACCTACCTGATGGATTACCTCCATCTAGAAGTATAAGTCACTACATCGACTTGATACCAAGTGCAAGCCAACAAAATAAGGAATCATATAGAATGACACCATGGAAAATGAAAAGGTGAATAGACAAGTGCAAGAGATGTTGGGTAAGAGACTGATTAGAAAGAACCTCAGTCTGTGTGTTGTACCTACTGTACTGGCACCTAAGAAAGATGGGAAAGGGAAAATGTGCACTGATTCAAGAGCTATAAACAAGATAAATGTTGTCACATAGAATTACACCCAGTGTTGAAGGCTTTTAGGGCTCCAACAATCTAGTGAAACATTGAGATGACCTCTATGTTGCAAGTATGAGGTGAACCAGTGTTGTCATTGATGTCAACTTACTCATATTGCATTGGTAAGAAGGTTTGGATGAGTTGTGTGCTGTTGTTATTGAGGAAATCAGTCTCCATCTGGAATAGTGAAGAATAGTGATGAGAAGAAGGCAAATGTACTGTATAGGTTAAGAACCAGAGGATGTGGATTAAAGGGTTTGTAGATATGAGTCTTGAGATGCTTCAACTAAGATTTCAGAGGTCCGCATGAAGATCTGAAGAAGTTGTGGCTGTCTGTGTGGAACCGGTTTCGGCAAGTGTTCAGAGGTGACAGAGGATCACAGAAAGGTCCGGTGAGTTCCAGAATTGTATTATCCTAATCTGCGGATTGGAAGGAGTGTTTGGGATGTCCTTGTGATGTGTCATCTCGAGTTGTGTATGATTTTGAGGTCCGGAAGTACCTTTTGCATTGTGACAGTGGCGACAGACTGTGTTCTTGAAGTACCGGATGATGAAGAGAAGAATTCTGGTAAGCTGATGAAGTGCGGATGTTTTTGATGATTCAGGGAAGGTTATGATGATCATTGGATCATATCTAGTTCGTGTTGGCGGTCCGCATTGAAGTTAGAGTTGGATTTGATGTTATGGCTACCAGTTGTTGGTGTTCTTCCTGTAATAGGCTGACTGGATGTTCTACACGCCTTGCGAATGTTATTATGATGTTTGCCGACTTAGATGATTGTTCCTAAGTTGATGTCTTGTATAAATAAGTGTTTGAGAATTCATTTTGATGTGTGGATTGTGTGGATGAGTGTGGCATAGCGAAGAGAAGTGCGAAAGGCAAAGCAAGGTTTTTTGGGCTTAAATGGAACTGATCTGGACATGGTAGAGATGTCATTCTCCAGTTCAAGATTGTGATTCTTCTCACTTTGTAGACAGTGTGTCTCCTTGTAGGCAGTGTGCCTCTTTGTGAGCAGTGTGCTCGGGCAGTGAGCCCTAATTGGCATGTGCCATTCATTTTTCTTATTCTTCTAACAGAGAATAATCCTTGGGTTAATCACCCCGTGGTTTTTCCCTTAACCAAGTTTTCCACATAAAAATCTTGGTGTTTAATGTGTTGATGTTTATCTGCTCTTGTGTTTATGCATTATGCTTTCATGGATGGTTAATTGATATGCTGTTAACTAACAAAGAAGAATCAAGTGTTTGAAGTAAGAGCAAGTTTTTATACAACTGATTCACCCCCCCTCTCAGTTGTATGCCCTAGATCCAACAATTGGTATTAGAGCCAAGTTCCTCTGAAAGGAGCTTAACCGCTTGAGGAGATCCAGGATGTCATCATACAAGAAAGATGATGGAACCAACTTCACTCTCTAGAAAGGTCGCATGAAATGTCACTTGGAGTGTATGGGAAAAGCATACTTGGCCATGGTCTCAAAACCATATGTACCTCCACAGGGTGGTCCGACAACTCTAAATGAAATCACAAATGCTGAAAACAATCTACGAACCAAGGAAGCTCTTCTAAGCGCATTGAATGACTTAGATCTCTCAAATGTTATCGACCTACCAACTGCATATGAGATCTTGACTAAACTGGAACTTCTGTATGAAGGAGATGAGTTTGTCAAGGGTGCAAGGTTGCAAAGTCTGAAAGAGAAATTTGAAAGATTGAAAATGAGAGAAGATGAAAACATCACTACCTTTATGCCAAGAGTGAATGAGTTGGTATGTGGAATTAGAAATGCTGGTGGAACTCTGGATGAAAATGAGATTGTTTGCAAAATTCTCAGATCCCTTCCTGCTGCCTACAAAATCAAGGTTGGATGCCATTGATGAATTCAGAGCCCACACAACTGTCACAAGAGAACAATTGGCTGGCAAACTAGCTGCATTTGAAATGACCAAGTTTGGAGATGATCCTCCCAAGACTGAATCTGCTTTCAAAGCTAGTACCTATGTGAAAGGCAAACAGAGATTTGATCTGGGAGAAAACTCTTCAAGGAAGATGTCATGGTATGATCAAGCAAGAAGAGACATGGAAGAAGAGGAAGCAGAAACAGCTCAACTTGAAGCCCTCATTGCAAAGAGACTGCCAAGAGGATCCGGTAAGTATGAAGGAAAACTACGCTTTAAGTGTTTCAACTGCAATAAGATTGGTCATTTTGCTTCAAGATGTCCAGAAAGATCTACAAGGTCTAATACTAACAGACAAAGGTTTCAAAATAACTGCTATTATGTTCATGAAGAAGATGACAATGAAGAAGTAACAGATGATGAATCAGAACTAGGAAGCAAATCCAGAAATGAATGGGTGTTTATTGCCATCAAGGAAGAAGATTCAATATCCTCTGAATCTGTCAATCACAAGGTTGTGGAAAGAGCTTTGGCTACTCAAGTGGAAGAAAAGGATGATTGGGTTATTGACAGTGGATGCTCTCACCATATGACTGGTGACAAGAATAAGTTCTTAGATTTGGAAAGGTATGAAGGAGGGATGGTAAAGTTTGGTGACAATTCTGCTGGCAGAATCAGAGGTAGGGGGACTATTTCCTTTGATGGAAAGAGAAAAACAGGTAATGTACTATATGTTGAAGGATTGAAGCACAATCTTCTCAGTGTTGGTCAGTTAGTGGACAAAGGCTATGATCTCCAGTTCAAGAATGGAAAATGCAGAATCTTTACAAGCTCCGGAACTGAAATTGCATCCGGTGCTCAAACAAAAGGTAATATCTTTCATCTGGTTGGTTCAAATAAAAGTTGTTTGTTTGTTCAAGTTGATCAAAGTTGGTTATGGCATAGAAGAATGTGTCATGTAAATTTTGATAACATCATCAAGATAAGCAATATTCAAGCTGTAAGAGATCTTCCAAAATTAGTGAAACCTACAAATAGTTTGTGCAAAGAATGTCAGCTAGGTAAACAGAGCAGAGTCTCTTTCAAAAGCAAAGATCAGTCCTCTACCAGATTGTTGGAATTAGTACATACTGATCTCTGTGGTCCGACAAGAATCAAGAGTCTGCAAGGTGATAGATATTTCATGTTGCTGATTGATGACCATTCCCGGATGATGTGGGTTACCTTCCTAAAAGAGAAATCAGAAGCCCTTGAGAAGTTCAAAATCTTCAAAGCTATGGTAGAGAATCAAACCGGATTGAAACTGAAATGTCTAAGGTCTGATAGAGGTGGTGAATTTACATCCGGTGAGTTCATTGACTTTTGTGAGAAGCAGGGTATAAAGAGACAGTTGTCTGCTCCTAGGACTCCACAGCAGAATGGAGTAGTTGAGAGAAAGAACCGGACCATTCAGGAAGCTGCCAGGACAATGATGTTGGAAGCAAATGTTCCTCAAATGTTTTGGAAAGAAGCTATCAGCACTGCGGTCTACACTCTCAATTGAGTTCAAATCAGAAACAATACTGGTAAGACCCCCTATGAACTTTGGTTTGGCATCACTCCTACTGTGAGATATTTCAGAGTATTTTGTAGCAAGTGTTATATTAAAAGAGATGAAGATCTAGGAAAGTTTGATGCTAGAAGTGATGAAGGAATTTTCTTGGGTTACTCCACTCAAAGCAAAGCATACCGGTGTTACAATAAGAGACTGAGGAAGATGATAGAAAGTACTAATGTGAAAGTTGATGAAGGAATTGAGAAGCCCTCAATGTTCTATGAATGTGATGAAGATGATCAGAATGATCCTCTGATGCAAGAAGCTCCTTTCTCCTCTAAAATTTAGATCCAGACTGATCCGGTAAATCAGGAAGAAGTTTGTCTGAATGAGCCTGATCAAGAATTAGTAGTGCAAGAAACTCCCAAAGTTCCAAGGTATGTAACTCTAAATCACTCTGAAGATTAGATCATAGGTGACAAAAGTAAAGGGGTACAAATAAGAAGAAGAATTGCTCAAGATTCAAATGAATATTGTCTGATTTCAAAGATTGAACCTAAGACAGTAAATGAAGCTTGCAATGATGAAAACTGGACCAAAGCAATGGAGGAAGAATTGATGCAAATTGAGAAAAATCGTACTTGGGATCTTGTTCCCAGACCTAGAGACAGGAATGTGATTGGAACCAAATGGGTCTTCCGGAACAAACTAAATGAAGCTGGTGAAGTAATCAGAAACAAAGCTAGATTGGTCTGCAAAGGCTACTCTCAAATAGAAGGAATTGATTTTGAAGAGACCTTTGCTCCTGTGGCAAGAATTGAAGCAGTCAGATTATTTCTTGCATTTGCTGCCTTCAAAGACTTCAAGGTATATCAGATGGATGTCAAGTCTGCCTTCCTAAATGGTGATCTGGAAGAAGAAGTTTACATTGAACAACCGGATGGATTTCAATTGTCTGATAATGATGATATGGTCTGCAAGTTGAAGAAAGCATTGTATGGATTAAAGCAAGCCCCAAGAGCATGGTATGAAAGGTTGGATAAGTATCTTATGTAGATTGGATTCAACAAAGGTACTACTGACAGTAACTTATATTTCAAAATTGATCATGAAAACATTCTGATTGTTGAAGTGTTTGTGGATGATATCATTTTTGGAGGAAGAGATAGTATGTACAAAACTTTTGCAAATCAGATGAAAAGTGAGTTTGAAATGTCTATGATTGGTGAAATGAATTTCTTCTTGGGTCTACAAATTACTCAAACAAAGAAAGGGATATTCATTTCTCAAACCAAATATGTGAAAGAATTGTTGAGGAAATTTGGTATGGAAGATTCAAAGCCAATGAACACTCCTATGGCAACTGGATGTAAGTTGAGCAAAGATGATGACTCTCCAAAGGTAGATCAGACAAAGTATAGATCAATGATTGGTGGATTGTTGTATCTCACTCAGACTAGACCAGATATAATGCAGGTTGTTGGTCTTGTGGCAAGATTTCAGGCTGATCCTAGAGAATCTCATGTTATGGCAATCAAAAGAATTTTTAGGTACTTGAAAGGAACAGTTGAGTATGGTCTATGGTACCCTAGAGATCTGAATTTCTCTCTTCATGCATATACAGATGCAGATTGGGCAGGAGATATGGACAACCGGAAGAGCACCAGTGGTGGAGCATTCTTTTTGGGGAAGAGATTGGTTTCCTGGCTAAGCAAGAAACAAGATGCAATATCTCTGTCTACAACTGAAGCAAAATACATTGCAGTAGCAGGTAGTTGCACTCAAATCTTATGGATGAAGCAGATGTTAAGAGACATTAAAGTTGAATATGAGGAGCCTATCACAATTTTCTGTGATAATTCAAGTGCAATCAATATTTCTAAGAATCTGGTAATGCATTCTAAGACTAAGCACATATCTATCAAGTTTCACTTTTTGAGAGAACAAGTGAATAAGGAAGAAGTCAGATTGGAGTATGTTCCCTCCAAGGATCCGATTGCAGATATCTTTACTAAACCTCTTCCCAAGGACTCTTTCAAATATCTCTGGGAGAAGTTAGGGGTCATGGCCCCTCCGGTGATGAACTAGGATGCACTGATGTGCATCAGTCCGGTGGATATCACAGTCATATCTTGTAATCCGGATTGATGATGGGGAGCTGCTACTAAGGGGGAGCAGCTGGTATGATTCTGATGTATTAGAATTGCAAGTATGAGTCCTTTGCCATTGATGTCAAAGGGGGAGAGAAGACATGTGAAAAACAAGTGGTTGATGATCAAAGGTGGAGCAGTAAAAGAAGAGAAGACATGTGAAAAGTTGTTGTTGATAGGGGGAGCTGTGACACAAGTGGTTGATGATCAAAGGGGAAGCAGTAAAGGAAGAGAAGACATGTGAAAAGTTGTTGTTGATAGGGGGAGCTATGACAGAAAGGAGAAGTTCTTGTCTTGATGGTTTTTCACATCATATGTTGGCATCAATGACAAAGGGGGAGATTGTTGCAAGTATGAGGTGAACCAGTGTTGTCATTGATGTCAACTTACTCATATTGCATTGGTAAGAAGGTTTGGATGAGTTGTGTGCTGTTGTTATTGAGGAAATCAGTCTCCATCCGGAATAGTGAAGAACAGTGATGAGAAGAAGGCAAATGTACTGTATAGGTTAAGAACCAGAGGATGCAGATTAAAGGGTTTATAGATATGAGTCTTGAGATGCTTCAGCTAAGATTTTAGAGGTCCGCATGAAGATTTGAAGAAGTTGTGGCTGTCTGTGTGGAACCGGTTTCGGTAAGTGTTCAGAGGTGACAGAAGATCATAGATTGTATTATCCTAATCTACAGATTGGAAGGAGTTTTTGGGATGTCCTTGTGATGTGTCATCTCAAGTTGTGTATGATTTTGAGGTCCAGAAGTACCTTTTGCATTGTGACAGTGGTGACAGACTGTGTTCTTGAAGTACCAGATGATGAAGAGAAGAATTCTGGTAAGCTGATGAAGTGCAGATGTTTTTGATGATTCAGGGAAGGTTATGATGATCATTGGATCATATCTAGTTTGTGTTGGTAGTCCGCATTGAAGTTAGAGTTGGATTTGATGTTATGGCTACCAGTTGTTGGTGTTCTTCCTGTAACAGGCCGACCAGATGTTCTACACGCCTTGTGAATGTTATTATGATGTTTGTCGACTTAGATGATTGTTCCTAAGTCGATGTCTTGTATAAATAAGTGTTTGAGAATTCATTTTGATGTGTGGATTGTGTGGATGAGTGTGGCATAGCGAAGAGAAGTGCAAAAGGCAGAGCAAGGGTTTTTGGGCTTAAATGGAACTGATCCAGACATGGTAGAGATGTCATTCTCCAGTTCAAGATTGTGATTCTTCTCACTTTGTAGACAGTGTGTCTCCTTGTAGGCAGTGTGCCTCTTTGTGAGCAGTGTGCTCGGGCAGTGAGCCCTAATTGGCATGTGCCATTCATTTTTCTTATTCTTCTAACAGAGAATAATCCTTGGGTTAATCACCCCGTGGTTTTTCCCTTAATTGGGTTTTCCACGTCAAAATCTTGGTGTTCAATGTGTTGATGTTTATCTGCTCTTGTGTTTATGCATTATGCTTTCATGGATGGTTAATTGATATGCTATTAACTAACAAAGAAGAATCAAGTGTTTGAAGTAAGAGCAAGTTTTTATACAACTGATTCACCCCCCCTCTCAGTTGTATGCCCTAGATCCAACACTCTAGGTGTGGGACCCTACAGGGAGGTTGAATCTCCAGAGAGAGGCTAGTTCCTTTGCTGAATGAGAGGAATTCAGCGATCCTAAGACTAAACCTAATCTATCCACCTAATAGGAAAAGAGGAAGAGGGAGTAAAAACTAAAAAATGAAGGGGAGGTGATACACTAGGTTTGAATCAAGAACATTCATAGAGCTAAGATGCGCAAATAAAGAAATACAACTGATAAACTTACATAGATCATGACAATTTTAACATAGGTAAAGAATGGATTGGCAAGAATTAAACATTCACAAACAATAACCAATTCTAATACTACATAGAGTTAAAAGCATAAAAAATTAATACACCATATGTATTGATTAAGAGGCATAGTTACAGCAGAGGAAAGTTTTGTTTGGAATACAGAAGCATACGACTAACTATTTTCCAACCCTTTTTACATCTTACATTCATGCATATATAGCATCTGATTCCAAACCTTGACCTAATTAGGTTACAATAAAATGCCCCATGGGCTTTGTCAGAAAATATCTCCATCTAAAGGGATGTCTATCAGCAAGAATCAACTGCAGAAAATATCTAGAAATATGAGCAGATGAAAGATATTTTCTCTTTAATGCGAGCAGTTGATTCATTGACCTAAAACAATCAATGCTACAAATATCTGATAAGGGACAGCTGAGAAGATTGGATCCATATTGATGGCAGATGAGACACAAATCCCTAAGCAAAGCTTTTACGACACTTTAAAATTTGAACTCCTTAATTCTATGCTTTTTCAGATTTGAAACCCTTGAATAATCGACCTCTGAACTTCCTTGCTGACCGAGTCTACAAATTTCCCACCTTTGGGATACTAGAAAGTCTCCTTTGAATATAAACTATGGATGAGTCTACCCTTTTAGATCGACAGCCACCGTATTTTCTTTTAAATCTCCTTTATCTCGTACCCTCATCGCCACGTGGCACCATTCCGTGACTGAGCAGAAGGAATGTGAGCCATCCTCTTTTGGCTCTATCGAAGCGCGCTAAGCCTTCCACATATCCTTCCTTATGCAAGCCTTTATTCTCCCCTTGAGAGTTGGCCATGTGTCATGATTTTGCGACCATGCAGTGAATCTTCTCTTCTATCAAGATTCCTCTGCACTACCGTTGGATCTTTTAGTTTACTGCAGCTCATTTTCTACCTGACACCTGGCAATACCTCCTTCATTGATTTGGAAACATCAATCCTATGGTTGTAAGCCCAAGCATGCTTGCCATCTGTATGCATTTTGTAGCCCTACAATGGGATGATGATGTCAGCCTTAGGTGGTATGCGGGCTATGCGATATCTAGATATGCACCTTGAATATCCTGATGATGTCATCAGCATGAAAAGTTGTGTTGAAGAGGAGATCTAGGTGAAGTCATCAAGATGCTTTAATAATGCAGGATAATACGCCAAAGGTGGAATGTCTGGATGACGTCATCGTCATATGCACTTCTTTCAGGAGGGGGTCCTGATGACATCATCAGAACATTCAAAAGAAACCTAGATAGTAGTTAACACCTAAACATGAAGGGGATATCGAGACCTTAGCTAAGGTCTAGGATATTAAGATAATATCTAGGATGTTAGCCAAGATCTGAATGACGTCACCAGGATATCATGCCAAAATGACTAAGTAAAAGATGGAAAATCCCTGTGAAGTAAGGCATTTGAAGATTAAGGATTTCTGAGTTTTTCTAGGTTTTTTGTAAGGATTCTCCAGACAAGATTTTTAGGGATTTTTGGCAGGGAGAGCATGAGGATTTGGAGGGATCAAGGCCTGTAGAGCCATATTCCAAGGGATGTCCAGGATATTTTTGAAGGTGAACCTATTTGACTCTGGATGGAGGATTTAAATAGATAAACATTTTGGTGACCTCTCAGGGTTGTTTGCCTACTAAACAATTAGACCAGTGGCCTTACACATCCATTGGACATAGAGTCCAAAAGAGGAATGAAAATAGGTCAAGACAACTGAAACCTACCTCCCAAAACACAAAAAGCCCTGCATTCTCCTAATGACAATGCAGCCTGTGCAAGGCACTTAGGGAAAGTAAACCTAAAACAGAAATAAAACCTACTCTAATCCTAAACTAACAAGGAAATGACCTCAAACAAATCCATTGACAGGTTCTTGAAAGTAGCTGCCCTTTCTTAACAATTTGCAATGTTTCTCATGCATGTGGGAAGTTAGAGAGAGGTGGGGAAGGGATGAGCATATAACAAGATAATGGAATACTTCCCCAAGGACAAAGAAAAACTCGCCTATCCACTTGTACTAATCAGAAATATAGCTACCTAGAAGTGGATAAATGGGTTGATCTAGCCCTCTTTGTTGCTCATCCTCATGCTTTAAAGCAAGCATGATAGGTAGGGTCTCCTTCTGATATTTCTCCAGCTGGGCCAAATGCCTGATAGGGCATCCCACTGAGATTACATGCAAGCCATCACTATTGTATGTATGTCTATTCTATAGTTCTGTAACCTTTTATTGCTGGTCTGAATGCTCTGGCTCCTTGTGCTCAATTGGAAGTATGGCTGCTTCCAACTTTTGATCATGATGCTCAGTATTTTCTAAATTAGGCTCAAAAAATGAGCCATGCACATGCTCAATGGAGAAATCTTCCCCACCAAGAAGTTGATATCCTGGTCGCATAATTAAGAACAAATCTTCAACTTGTTCTTGTCCATGTTCAATCTCCTCATCATCATTTTCAATAAAATATGGGAGCTCCTCAAATAGGTTTGTATTATCATCCTCTATACCTTCTATTGTAGGAATGCCTACTTGCATCTCCTCACATGCCAGTAGCTCACAATCATGTTCACTGCCTCCATGTTGTTCTAGGTCCGTTGGCACCTACCTATCCTCATCCTCATTTTTAATGTAATTAGGTAGCTCATGAAACAAGGCAGTATCATCCACCTCTGGGATGATCTTAGCAAACTTTTCCATTATGCCTCTATCCTTTGACTGCAACTCCACTGGATTGTGCTCAAGTTGCCACTGCAGTTGGAGATTTTCCCCACGTAATCTTTGCATTTCAACCTTGTTTGCTTGATCAGATGCATGGGAAAAAGATTCAAAAGAACCAAAGTCTAGAGGATTCAACCCTTTATTTGGATTAACAATACTCATAGGTGTAATAGGTTCAAACAATTCTACCACTGTGAGTGTAGGAACAAACTGCTCCTCATTAGTTTCATCCTCTTCCACCTCCATCTTTGGCTCATCTTTCCAATTAGCTTGGTAGACAATATGTCTAGTCTTGAAGATTGAAATAGCATCAGGGGAAGATGCCTGAATATCTTGTTGAATTTCATGGAGGGAAGAGGGTTCTGGGCAAATTTTCTCCTGGGGAGTGATAATCTGAGTTTGCACAAGAACAGGGGCTTGTGGAGGAAGAGAGGCTTTGAAGCCTAGGAACTTGTGGAGTCGAGGATGCTCTTCTATAGACCGAACATGTGCAGAAGAAAGGGGTTGCCTGAAGTAGAGAGGGGGTGGAACTGATTGGGCTACTTGCCTCATCTATTGCTCTTGAGCCACAATCCTTATAGCAAGGCTTTCTTGAAAAATCCTTTCTTGGGCCTCCTTCTGTTAGTCATGCTTCTTCATTTCTTGAAACTCATCACCCTCCCTTAGCAGGTCTAAGAATGCCTCCTTGAGACCACAATAGTTTATGGTGTTGAGATCGTAGTTCCACTGAGACTGGCTATACCCTCTTTCTCTTTTTTTATCATCCAAAAGTCTATCAAGTTCTAGGAACATGCCCATAAGCTCAGTGAATGCATCAGTATTTACATAGTCAACATCTTGCAACTGGTTAGAAGGGTAGCTGCACTAGCTAGGATCAAAATAGTCTTCTTGGGGTTGGTAATAAGCATTATTAGGCTGCCAAGAAGACATAGCAGGGGTGGGTGGGAGGTAAGCATTGTAAAGATGTTGATATTCTACTATAGTAGGGGCGTATGGCACAAAACTAGAGGTGTCTTGGGCCTGAAAAGGCTGATATGGAGGCATATAATTTGTATTCTGGCCATATGGAGGGGAGTAGCCATAGTCTCCATAAAAATTTGACATTTTAAAGCATTAAGAACCAGGAAACATTCAAACAATCATGAAAAGTAAGAGTAAATAGGTCTGCCCTTCAAAGAAATATGTTCATACCAGGGATTTGTCAAGTGATTGAAATGCTTCTAAAAGCACATTAAACCAGGAATACCACCGAAATCCTGATTCTTCAAGTTCGTTAGGCACTTGGACTAGTTGCACCAGTAGATTTGGTCAGTAGAGTCGCCATGGTGTTAGAGAGACTGCCCTAAATGACAAGATACAATGAAGAGCACACCAGGACTCTTCAATGGATGATAGAGCTCATCAAGATGGTCCCACCAGGCATGCCAGAAACTATTGGCACCAAGGTGGGGATGGATATATCAAGTACTTGCAAGATGTTTTCAAGACTGCAACAGGTTGAGAATAGAATGAAACTTCTTAGCTTCAAACTTATTAGCTTCAATCTTTGTCCCACCAGGCATGCCAGAAACTGTTGTCATATAGATTTGCACCCAGTGTTGAAGGCTTTTAGGGCTCCAACAATCTAGTGAAACATTGAGATGACCTCTAGGTGTGGGACCCTACAGGGAGGTCAAATCTCTAGAGAGAGGCTGGTTCCTTTGCTGAATGAGAAGAATTCAATGATCCTATGACTAAACCTAATCTATCCACCTGATAGGAAAAGAGAAAGAGGGAGTAAACACTGAAAATGAATGGGAGGTGATACACCAGGTTTGAATAAAGAACATTCACAGAGCTAAGATGCGCAAATAAAGAAATACAACTGATAAACTTACATAGATCATGAAGATTTTAACAGAGGTAAAGAATGGATTGCCAAGAATTAAACATTCACAAATAATAACCAATTCTTAGACTACACAGAGTTAAAAGCATGAAAATGTAAAACACCATATGTATTGATTAAGAGGCACAGTTATAGTAGAGGAAAGTTCTGTTTGGAATACAGAAGCATAAGACTAACTATTTTCCAACCCTTTTTACATCTTACATTCATGATTATATAGCATCTGATTCCAAACCTTGACCTAATTAGGTTACAATAAAATGCCCCATGGGCTCTGTCAGAAAATATCTCCATCTGAAGGGATGTCTATCTGCAAGAATTAACTGCAAAAAATATATGGAAATCTAAGCAGATGAAAGATATTTTCTCTTTAATGTGAGTAGCTAATTCGTTGACTTGCAACAATCAATGCTACAAATATTTGATAAGGGGAAGCTAAGAATATTGGATCCATATTGATGGCAGATGAGACACAAATCCCTGAGCAAAGCTTTTACGACACTTTAAAATTTGAACCGCTTGATTCTATGATTTATCGGCTTTAAAACCCTTGAATAATTGACCTCTGAACTTCCTTGTTGGCTGATTCTACAAATTTCCCACCTTCGAGATGCTGGAAAGTCTCCTTTGAATATAAATAGTGGATGAGTCTACCCTTTTAGATCGATGGCCATTGTATTTCCTTTTAAATCTCCTTTATCTCATACCCTCGTGCCACATGGTGCCATTCCGCAGCTGAGCAGAAAGAATGTGAGTCATCATCTTTTAGCTCCATGGAAGTGCACTAAGCCTTCCACATATCCTTCCTTACGCAAGCCTTTATTCTCCCCTTGAGAGTTGGCCACGTGTCATGATTCTACAACTACGTAGTGAATCTTCCCTTCTGTCAAGGTTCCTCTGCGCCTTTGCGCTACCGTTGGATCTTTCAGTTTACTGTAGCTCATTTTCTACTCAACAACTGGCAATACCTCCTTCGTTGATTTGGAAACTTCAATCCTATGGCTATAAGCCCAAGCGTGCTCACCAGCTGTCTGCATTTTGCAGCCCCACAGTGGGATGATGATGTTAGCCTTAGGTGGTCTGCAGGCTATGCGATATCTAGATATGCACCTTGAATATCCTGATGATGTCATTGACATGCAGAGTTCCTTTGAAGAGGAGATCTAGGTGACGTCATCAAAATGCTTTAATAATGCAAGATAATATGCCAAAGGCAGAATGTTTAGATGGTGTCATCGTCATATGCACTTCTTTGGGAAGGGGGTCCAGATGACGTCATCAGGATATACACAAGGAACCTAGATATTAGTTAAGACCTGAACATGAAGGGGATATCGAGACCTTAGCTAAGGTCTGGGATATTAAGATAATATTCGGGATGTTAGCTAAGATCTGGATGACGTCACTAGGATATCATGCCAAAATGACTAAGTAAAAGATGGAAAATCCCTTTGAAGTAAGGCATTTGAAGATTAAGGATTTTTGGGTTTTTCTAAGTTTTTTGCAAGGATTCTCCAGATGAGATTTTTAGGGATTTTTGGTAGGTAGAGCATGAGGATTTGGAGGGATCAAGGCCTATAGAGCCATATTCCAAGGGATGTCTGGGATATTTTTAAGGTGAACCTATTTGACTCTGGATGGAGGAAAATAGGTCAACATTTTGGTGACCTCTCAAGGTTGTTTGCCTGCTAAACAATTAGACCAATGGCCTTACACATCCATTGGTCATAGAGTCCAAAAGAGGAATAAAAATAGGTCAATACAATTGAAACATGCCTCCAAAAACACACAAAAGAAAAAGGCCTGCATTCTCCTAATGATAATGCAGCCTATGCAAGGCACTTAGGGAAAGTAAACCTAAAATTGAAATAAAACCTACTCTAATCCTAAGCTAACGACAAGGAAATGACCTCAAACAAAGCCATTGACAGGTTCTCGAAAGTAGCTGCCCTTTCTTAACAATTTGCAATGTTTCTCATGCATGTGGGCAGTTAGAGAGAGGTGGGGAAGGGATGGGCATATAACAAGATAATGAAATACTTCCCCAAGGACAACAAAAAACTCACCTATCCACTTGTACTGATCAAAAATATAGCTGTCTGGAAGTGGATAAATGGGCTGATCTAGCCCTCTTTGATGCTCATCCTCATGCTTTAAAGAAAGAATGATAGGTAGGGTCTCCTTCTTATATTTCTCTAGCTAGGTCAAATGCTTGATAGGGCATCCAACTGAGATGGCATGCAAGCCATCACTGTTTTATGTATGTCTATTCTCTAGTTCTGCAACCTTCTGTTGCTGGTCTAAATGCTCTGGCTCCTGGTGATCAACTAGAAGTATGGTTGCTTCCACCTTTTGATCATGATGCTCATGATTTTCTAAATTAGGCTCAAAAAATGAGCCATGCACATGCTCAATAGAGAAATCTTCCCCACTAAGAAGTTGATATCCCTGTCAGATATATAAGAACAAATCTTCAATTTGTTCTTGTCCATGTTCAATCTCCTCATCATCATTTTCAATAAATTATGGGAGCTCCTCAAATAGGTTTGTATTATCAACCTCTGCACCTTCTATTGTAGGAATGCCTACTTGCATCTCCTCACATGCCAGCAGCTCACAATCATGTTCACTACCTCCATGTTGTTCTAGGTCTGTTGGCACCTTCCTGTCCTCATCCTCATTTTCAATGTAATTAGGCATCTCATGAAACAAGGTAGTATCATCCACCTCTGGGATGATCTTAGCAATCTTTTCCATTATGCCTCTATCCTTTGACTACAGCTCCACTAGATTGTGCTCAAGTTGCCACTGTAGCTGGAGATTTTCCCCACGCAATCTTCACATTTCAACCTTGTTTGCTTGATCAGATGCATGGGAAAAGGCTTCAAAAGAACCAAAGTCTAGAGGATTCAACCCCTTATTTGGATTAACTCACAGGTGTAATAGGTTCAAATAAGTGTAGGAACAACAAACTGCTCCTCACTAGTTTCATCCTCTTCCACCTCCCTCTTTGGCTCATCTTTCCAATTATCTTGGTAGACAATAGGTCCAGTTGTGAAGATTGAAATAGCATCAAGAGAAGAGGCCTGAATATCTTATTGAATTTAATGGAGGGAAGAGGGTTATAGGCAAATTTTCTCTTGGGGAGTGATAATCAGAGTTTGCACAGGAACAGGGGCTTGTGGAGGAAGAGAGGCTTTGAAGCCTGGGAACTTGTGGAATCGAGGTTGCTCTTCTACAGGTTGAACATGTGCAGAAGAAAGGGGCTACCTAAAGTAGAGAGGGGGTGGAACTGATTGGGCTACTTGCCTCATTTATTGCTCTTGAGCCACAATCCTTATAGAAAGGCTTTCTTGAAAAACCCTTTCATGGGCCTCCTTCTGCTGGTCACACTTCTTCATTTCTTGAAACTCATCACCCTCTCTCAACAGGTCTGAGAATGCCTCCTTGAGACCGCAATAGTTTATGGTGTTGAGATCATAGTTCCACTGAGGCCGGCTATACCCTCTTTCTCTTTTTTATCGTCCAAAAGTCTATCAAGTTCTGGGAATATGCCCATAAGCACAGTGAACACATTAGTATTTACATAGTCAACATCTTGGAACTTTATAGAAGGGTAGCCACACTAGCTAGGATAAAAATAGTCTTCTTGGTGTTGATAATAAGCATTATTAGTCTTCCAAGAAGACATAGCAGGGGCAGGTGGGAGGTAAGCATTGTAAGGATGCTAATATTCTGCTATAGCAGGGGCATATGGCATAAAATCAGAGGTGTCTTGGGCCTGAAAAGGCTGATATGGAGGCATATAATTTGCATTCTGGCTATATGGACAGGAGTAGCCATAGTCTCCATAAAAAATTGACATTTTGAAGCATTAAGAACTAGGAAACATTCAATCAATCATAAAAAGTAAGAGCAAACAGGTCCGCCCTTCAGAGAAATATGTTCATACTAGGGAGTCACTAGGTGATTGAAATGCTTCAAAAAGCACGTTAAAGCAAGAATACCACCAAAATCTTGATTCTTGAAGTTCTTTAGGCACTTCAACTAGCTACACCAATAGATTTGTTCAGTAGAGTCACCATGGTGTTAGAGAGACTGCCCTAAATGGCAAGATGCAATGAAGAGCACACCAAAACTCTTCAATGGATGATAGAGCTCATCAAGCTGGTCCCACCAGGTGTGCCAAAAACTGTTGACACCAAGGTGGGGATGGATATATGAGGTACTTGAAAGATGTTTTCAAGACTGCAACACGCTAAGAATAGCACCAAACTTCTTAGCTTCAAACTTATTAGCTTCAAGCTTTGTCCCACCAGGCATGCCAAAAAATGTTGTCACATAGATTTGCACCCAGTGTTGAAGGATTTTAGGGCTTCAACAATCTAGTGAAACATTGAGATGACATCCAGGTGTGGGACTCTACAAGGAGGCCGAATCTCTAGAGAGAGACTGGTTCCTTTACTGAATGAAAAGAATTAAGCGATCCTAAGACTAAACCTAATCTATCCACCTGATAGGAAAAGAGGAAGAGGGAGTAAAAACTAAAAATGAAGGGGAGGTGATACACCGAGTTTGAATAAAGAGCATTCATAGAGCTAAGATGCACAAATAAAGAAATACAACTGATAAACTTACATAGATCATGAAGATTTTAATAGAGGTAAAGAATGGATTACCAGGAATTAAACATTCACAAACAATAACCAATTCTAACACTACACAAAGTTAAAAGCATGAAAATGTAAAACACCATATGTATTGATTAAGAGGCACAGTTACAGCAGAGGAAAGTTCTATTTGGAATACAAAAGCATAAGACTAACTATTTTCCAACCCTTTTTACATCTTACATTCATGCATATATAGCATCTGATTCCAAACCTTGACCTAATTAGGTTACAATAAAATGCCCCATGGGCTCTGTCAAAAAATATCTCCATCTGAAGGGATGTCTATCTGTAAGAATTAACTACAGAAAATATCTAGAAATCTGAGCAAATGAAAGATATTTTCTCTTTAATGCGAGTAGTTGATTCATTGACCTGCAACAATCAATGCTACAAATATCTGATAAGGGACAACTAAGAAGATTGGATCCATATTAATGGTAGATGAGACACAAATCCCTGAGCAAATCTTTTACGACACTTTAAAATTTGAACCTCTTTATTCTATGCTTTATCAGCTTTGAAACCCTTGAATAATCAACCTCTGAACTTCCTTGTTAGCGGAGTCTGCAAATTTCATGCCATCGGGATGCTAGAAGGTCTCCTTTGAATACAAACCATGGATGAGTCTACCCTTTTAGATTGATGACCACCGTATTTCCTTTTAAATCTCCTTTATCTTGTACCCTTGTGGCCACATGGTGCCATCTCGTGACCAAGCAGAAGGAATGTGAGCCATCCTCTTTTGGCTCTGTGGAAGCGCACTAAGCCTTACACATATCCTTCCTTACACAAGCCTTTATTCTCCCCTTGAGAGCTGGCCACGTGTCACGATTCTACGACCGCACGATGAATCTTCTCTTCTATCAAGATTCCTCTGTGCCTCTGCGCTACAGTTGGATCTTTCAGTTTATTGCATCTCATTTTCTACCAGACACCTGGCAATACCTCCTTCATTGATTTGGAAACTTTGATCCTATGGCTGTAAGCCCAAGCATGCTCGACAGCTGTATGTATTTCGCAGCGCCATAGTGGGACAATGATGTCAGCCTTAGGTGGTCTGCGGGCTATGTGATATCCAAATATGCACCTTAAATATCCTAATGATGTCATCATCATGAAGATTTGCATTGAAGAGGAGATATGGGTCATGTCATCAGGATGCTTTAATAATGCAGGATAATATGCTGAAGGCAGAATGTCTGGATGACGTCATCGTCATATGCACTTCTTTGGGGAGGGAGCATGAATGATGTCATTAGGACATTCACAAGGAACCCAGATATTAGTTAAGACCTAAACATGAAGGTGATATCGAGACCTTAGCTAAGGTCCAGGATATTAAGATAATATCTAGGATGTTAGCTCAGATCTGGATGACGTCACCAAGATATCATGCCAAAATGACTAAGTAAAAGATGGAAAATACCTGTGAAGTAAGACATTTGAAGATTAAGGATTTCTAGGTTTTTCTAGGTTTTTTGCAAGGATTCTCTAGACAAGATTTTTAGGGATTTTTGGCATGTAGAGTATGAGGATTTGGATGGGTCAAGGCCTGTAGAGCCATATTCAAATTTAGTTCATCCTATCATCCCCAAACTAATTAATAGACCTAGGTTGTGAACATAAGTTTGGGAAACTTATTAAGATGTTTGGTGGGAGTCAAACCACATGAATGGGATCTTATCTTGGCACAAGTAGAATTTACTTTCAACAACTCAGTGAACAGAAGTGCAAGGAAGAGCTCATTCCAAATAGTTTATGGGTACAACCCAAGAGGTGTTGACGAGCTGAGAGATAGTGCAGATTTAAATAGGAAGAGTGTTGTAGTAGAATATTTTGTAGAATTCATGAGGCTCAGAAGGAGGTGATGGAAAATTTGGAGAAAAGTGCTAGAAAATACAAAGAACATGATGATATGCATAGGAGGGAATAAGAGTTCTTGGTAGGTAACTTAGTTTTTACACATTTGAGGAAAGAAAGGTTCCCACAGGGAACATAAAATAAGTTGAATTTTAAGAAAATAGGCCCATGCAAGGTGTTGAGGAAGTTCTCATCTAATGCCTATGAGATTGAGTTACCAACAAGGATAGACATATCTCCCATTTTTAATGTTGCTGATCTGTACAAGTTCCATGAAGGAGAGACAAATTTACAAGGGGGTACACACTTAAGTTTGGATGATGCACAAGGATGGTTAGATCAGTTACTTGAAAAGAAGATGGAAGAAGTAGATAGATTGGTTAACTCCTGAGTGGCTAAAAAGGCTAGGGGAAAGGACTACATGGAATACCTAGTCTGATGGAAGAACAGAGTTGTAGATGAAACTTCTTGGCCGAGTGCTACAGAGCTAGTGAAGTATGGAATTCCAGTACTAGACTTTCCAAAATGTTCATGATTTTCCAAATCATGGAACATTTTAGTTACCTCGCATGTCTAGTGCAGGAGCATATGGGTCCTTGAGCAATCCTCATCAACCAAAAAAATAAAAAATATTTCCTTGCTTTCTTACTTGTTTGTTTTCCTTCTTGTTTTTGTTGTAAGAGTTGATGATCAAATTTCTAAAAATTCTAGTTGATTCAAGCCTAAATTCCTACCTCACCTTGAATAAAATCAAATTGGGTTCTCACATTTCAAGTTTGGCAAAATTTTGATCAAAATGGAGCAAGTTAGAAAGGTGTGGAACTTTGGCACTTGTTTGCATTGTGGGTCTTTGACATGCATTAGGATCGGTGACACTTTGGACCCCTACTGGATATATCCCTTTGCCCTTCAAACCACCACTAAGTTTTGATGGACTTAAAACCTCTATCGAAACCTTTCATTTGTGGGTTGCAGAACTTTGACATGTAACCAAATCTACGAGACTTTGGACCCATGTCAGATACATCCTTTTGCCCTCAATTTTCCCACTATGTCCCAGGAGGACTTAAAACCTCCACCAAATCAATTTATTTCTCTCTTGTGGAGTCTTGGCATGCATTTGGATCTACGGGATTTTTAGTCCATCTTGGATCCCTTCGGTTCCCCACAAGTGCCGAAAGACTTGAATCTTCTGTCAACCACTCTCCTCACACTTCCTGCAAAGTTTTCATATGGCATCAAATTTATCCTGATGACCTAGTAATCCCAACTATCCTAATGACCCAGTAATCCCCACTATCTTAATGACCTGGTCTCCTCCACAATGTCCCGATGACCCTTGGATTTACATTGCATATGTTGTCATTGATGTCAAAGAAGTAGTGATTAGAGGAGTTGTGATGTGAAAACATACATTGATGTCAAAGGAGTGATGATTAGAGGAGAAGTTAAAGGAGTAGTAATTAGAGGAGGTGTGATGTTAAAGATATGGTGATGAAAGACATGAGCATGTTGTTGGATCAGTATCATCTATACACATTTGTAGCTTATCTTCTAAAGTTCATGGACAGGTAAAAGTTGTCAAGTTAAAGGATATGCTGACATGAAGAAGTTGTGACTTCTTGCTTTTGTTGAAAGGAGTTATGATCATTGCTTATGGTGTTGTGAATGTTGAATGATGATATGAAGGTGTTGTAATATCTTGTCTATTGGTGAAAAGAGTTGCTAAAGGAAACTGTTAGTGAAACAATCAAGTTGTTGTAAGTCCCAGATGCATAGGAGATTGTACCACATTCTACTGCAAATGAAGATATGGCCTTGCAACTTGGAGGATAGCTAGAGACAGCTATGAGGTATGCATAATCCAAGTTTTAGAGCATAACAAATACCGCAGAGTTTTCCAGATTTAGCAGAGTGAGAACAAGTCATGTTCTTGTGAAAGGTCATCAGAGATAGAACTGAAAGTTGCCGCATTTCACTGCATTTGCATTTATGACTTGGCGGTTTGGAGATTAGGTAAAGAAAAGGCACATGAATGACAAGTTCCAAAGGATACAAAGTATTGCAAGTGTGATTTTCAATGTTCTATGTCAAGATAGTGGTGTTATAGTGTTGTTGCAATCTCAAAGGTACAAAAGGATGCTCCACATTCCTCTAGATTTGAATATATGGCCTAGCGGTTTGCACCATATGTGAATAATGGTGTCTTGCATAACATATACAATTTTTAGAATGTAAAAGGTACCACAGGTATTTTTTTAAATGTTCCAAGTTAAGACAGTGTGACCAGATAGAGTAAATTTTACCAGCATCAAAGTTTGATTGCTTGCGCTAGCAAGCTATAGAATGAAATAGAAAGAGGAGTGCATGAGAAAGTTTTTCAAATCATATAATGTTCATGGCTTGATCCACATGATGATATCTCTCTTCTCTAGTACCGCATAGGGTTTGGAGCTAAGGTATGAAAGGATAAGTTTTTGTAGTGTTGGCATGGTGTGTTTGAGTGATTGCACCATGTGTATGGAAGTGTGAACTAGTATGAAAGGTTGGGAGAAGGTAAATTGGGTCCAGTAGACCTCTTGGTATGAACCGCATAGTGGGAATTCACTCCTACATTACTGTAGATGATTTGGGAGCTGACAAACAAGGTCATTACACATTACATTCAAGCTGACAAAGATGATGTTTAGAAGATTTGCAGAGGATATATATGAAGGATAGAAGATTTTTTTAAGGGTGTTTTAGTGAGAGAGAGTGTGCGCATGAGTATGTATGTGCACAAAGGATGAATGATCCAAAAATTGAGAAGTAATTCTGGAGGCTATGATATATGATTCATAATAGAGTTAGTAGTGTGTTGCAGAAGTGTTTTCAATAGTGATGATCGAGCGGAGGTGTTGAGGTTATTTGAGTAAGTCAATATCAAAAAGTTAAAGGAGATGATGTTGTGGAGGTGATTGAATCATCAAAATCATTCAAGTGTTTTGGTACAAAGGTTGGTGCCCCATCTTGTAAGTGTTGTAGCACTTTAGGGAGTTGGTGCTTCCTTTGGGTTGGAGCCCATAAATCTTTGTATTAGGGATTTGGTGCTTCCTTTGGGTTGGAGCCCATAAAATTTTGTATCAGGGAGTTAGTGCTTCCTTTGGGTTGGTGCCTATAAACTTCATTGAAAATCTCTTTTTATTTGTGAGGCTAGATTTGGACAGTAGATCCAAATAGTTGGCTCACCGTGTTTTCCCATCTTGGGTTTCCACATAAATCTGGTGTTATGTGTGTATGTGTTCATTTTCTTTATGTGGTTTGAATTTTTACATTGGATTGATTGACTTTAAGGGAAATAGTTTGAATAAGTATTAATTCACCCCCCCTCTCAATACTTTTGTGTGTTCAACAATTAGTATTAGAGCAAGGTTCCTTGGTACAACCTAACAGTTAAAGGTAGATCTTGGATTAGAACACATGGCTTGGGAAGGGTCTACTTCTAACAAAGCACCTCTATTTGATGGAACTAACTATGCCTTCTAGAGTGTAAGGATGGAAGCCTATCTCTCCTCTCTAGGGTATGATGTTTGGAGAGCTACAATTGATACTTATATTGATCATGTCATCCTCTTACAAATTTGGTTGAGAAGAAGGCTCATGAAAACAATGCTAAAGCTAAGAATGCTATCTTATGTGGTCTAACCAACTCAAAGTTTGTCAAGGTAATGTAGTGCAAGATGGCCAAGGATATATGGGATAAGCTCAAAAATCTCTACGAAGGAAATGACAAAGTAAAACAAGCAAAATTACAAACTTACAAATTAAGGCTTGAGAATCTAAGAATGAAAGAAGAGGAAAGCATTGCTGACTATTTACTCTGAGTAGATGAAGTTGTCAATAGAATCAGAGGGCTAGGCGAAGAAGTGAATGACTCAGTAGTTGTGAAGAAAGTTCTAAGATCTCTCCCTCACAAACTTGACTCAAAATTTTCTACTATTGAAGAAGCCAAGGATTTGAACACATTTTCCATGGATGATATATTTGGGTCCCTCATTGCCTATGAGATGAGAAATGAAGTCAAAGATACATTCAAAATAAAAGCTACTTTCAAAGTTGTAGAGAAAGAGGGACATCTTCTCCTCACAGTGAGTCTACGGAAGAAGAAGCAAACTTTGTGAGAAAGATAAAGAAGGGTTCACGCAAGTATAAAGGTAAGATACCTTTCAAATGTTCTAAATGTGAAAATATTGGTCATTATGCATCTAAATGTCCTTTTAGAGAAAATGAAAATAGCAGCAAGGGTTTCAAAAGGGACAACTTCAAAAGGAACCTCCTTACCAAAGAAGACTACATCTCTTTGGAAGAAGCAGATCACTACTCATTAGATGATGAAAGAGGAGAATCCTTATTCATGGCTATGGAAGTCTATGACATTTCTGACAAGACTGTTGATGAAGAAGAATGTGAAGTTGATTTTGAAGGTGAACTTATTTCTACTCTTGAAGACTTGAAATGTGTGAGGAAAGAGAACAAAGAACAAAAAGCCCAAATTGAAGCCAAGACGAATGAATGCTCAAAACTTGAGGAAGAAATCTTTTTACTTAGAAAAGAATTGGAGAAAGTATATGATCAAATGGACAAAAATATCAACTTTGGAAAAAGGCCTGGAGATTCGGGTGACACTAAAGAAGAAGATCTCATTCCAGTCATGTCTCAAGGAAGAAGATATGAAAGACCCTTCCATGCAAGACAGATCTTCATAAATAGGTTCAATCATGCCTTTTTATTTACTGTTTTATTTACAATAAATATGGTCATAAGGCTCTGGAATTCAAGTCTAGAATGAATAGAAGAAATTTTGTAAGTAGGAATCCTCTTGTTTCACTAGTAGATGTCAATGTGCCATGTCATATTTGCAACAATTTTGGACACATAGCAAGATATTGCATAAGTGGATTAGCAAAATTAGAAACTTAGATGGCGGATATTAATAAGCAAGACAAGGAGAGTGACACTTCCAAAAGATAGGAAACAAATAATGCGGTTGAAAATTCAATGATTGTCTAAACAAATTTCATGCCAAAGGGCAAACAAACCCCTAGGTAATAGATAGTGGATGTTCAAGCCACATGACAGGAGATAAAAGCAAATTCGTCAATCTTGTCAAGTGGAATGGTGGATCAGTCAAGTTTGGTGATAATACTTCTACAAAAAAATTGTGGAAAGGGCACCATAAGTATTGATGGAAGATCTAAAATAGAAGATGTTCTATATGTAGAAGGTCTCAAGCACAATCTTCTTAGTGTAAGTCAGATGTGCAGCAAAGGATACAATCTTGTATTTCATGCACAAGGATGTGAAATCAGAAGAGTAAATACTGGTAAATTAGTGGTAGAGGGTTCTAGGACAAAAAATAACTTATACAACCTAAGTGGTTTTATTGGAAGAAATTGTCTTCTAGGACAGAAAAATGAATGTTGGTTGTGGCACAAAAGGATGGGACACATCAATTTTGACAATCTTGTGAAGATCAGCTCCACTCAGGTAGTAAGAGACATGCCAAAAATTGCAAAGCCTGCAAACATCCTATGTAAAGAATGTCAAATTGGGAAGAAGATAAGGAAAAGTTTTAATACCAAGGAGTATTCTTCTACAAAACCATTAGATCTGATTCATACTGATCTATGTGGTCCTACCAAAACAAGGAGTCTCCAAGGTGAGAGGTATGTTATGTTGCTTATCAATGATTACTCTAGGATGACATGGGTTACATTTTTGAAAGAGAAATCAGAAGCTTTCAGTAGGTTTAAGATTTTCAAGTCTACGGTTGAAAATGAAATGAATTCTAGAATCAAGTTCTTAAGGTTTGATAGAGGAGGTGAATTCACATCAAATGAGTTTGAGGAATTCTATGAAGAACATGGGGTAAGGAGACAGTACTCTACTGCAATCTGACTCCTCAGCAAAATGGAGTAGTTGAAAGGAAGAACAAAACAGTCCAGGAGATGGCAAGAACAATGGTAAATGAAGCCAAGTTATCTAATGCTTATTAGAAAGAAGCAATCCATATTGTTGTCTACATTCTTAACAAAGGACAACTAAGAGTGAACAGAACTAAGACACCATATGAGCTATGGAAAGGAAGACCTGCATTGGTCAAGTATTTTAAAAAATTTGGAAGTAAATGTTATATCAGAAGAGATAAAGACAACTTGGGAAAGTTTGACTCAAGATCTGATGAAGGAATTTTTCTTAGTTACTCAACCAGAAGAAAGGCTTATAGATGCAAAAACAAGAGACTGTAGAAGGTAGTTGAGAGTACAAATGTTAGGGTTGATGAAAAGGTACATCCATCCACACATGATTTAGTCTTTAGTTTAGATAATTCAGAAGATTGTTGTTCAGATGGTCTGACCTACACGGAAGAAGAAGAGGAAGAAGTTGAAGAAAAGGAAGAAACATAAGAGAGTGCCACCAAGACTCCTGCTAATTATGATCAGAAGAACCATTCAAAAGATCAAATAATTGGAGACAAGAATGAAGGAATACAAACTAGGAGAAAATTTACAAGGGAAAATGAACAACTAAACTTCTCTCTACTATCTAAGATAGAACCTAAAAACTTTATTGATGCTAGCAAGGATGAAGGATGGATCCAAGCAATGGAAGAAAAACTCAATCAGATAGAGAAAAATTAGACTTGGGAATTGGTACCAAGACCTACAGACAAAAATGTGATAGGCACAAAATGGGTGTTCAGAAATAAATTGAATGAAGATGGAGAAGTGGTTAGAAACAAAGCAAGGTTGGTCTACAAGGATTATTCACAAGTGGAAGGAATTGACTTGAGGGGATATTTGCTCATGTGGCAAGAATGGAAGCAATCAGGATGTTTCTTGCATTTGCAGTTCACAAGGACTTCAAGGTATATCAAATGGATGTCAAATCTACTTTCTTGAATGGTAACTTAGAAGAAGTTTAAACATAGAGAAGCCTGAAGGATTCAATCTATTAGAAGATCAAAATATGGTATGCAAACTTAAGAAGGCTTTATATGGTCTCAAACAAGCCCCTAGGGCTTGGTATGCAAGGTTGGATAAGTATTTATTGCAGCAAGGTTTCAAGAAAGGTATAGCAAATAGTAATCTATATATCAAAATTGAGAATGAGCAAATATTAATTGTAGTAGTATGTGTTGATGATATTATTTTTGGTGGCAATGATGAAATGTGTAACAAGTTTGTTGAGGAAATGCAAAAGGAATCAAATGAAGGTATCTTCATTTCACAAGCAAAGTATGTCAAGTAGATGTTGAAAAAGTTTGGTATGGAAGACTGCAAACCAGTGAGTACACCTAGATGGTAATAGGATGTCATCTAAGTAAATATGATGAGTCACCTCAGGCTGATTAGACTCTGTATAGGTCTACGAGTGGGGGCCTATTGTACTTAACAGCATCAAGGCCTAACATTATGCAAGTTGTTTGTATGGTTTCAAGGTTTCAAGATGATCCAAAAGAAACACATGTGAAGGCAGTCAAAAGAATGTTCAGATATTTGAAGAGCACTCTAGATTGTGGATTACGGTATCAAAAAAGTAATGACTTCTCCTTGACAACATACACTGATGCAAATTGGTCTGGTACCATTGGTGATAGGAAAAGTACTAGTGGTGGAGCTTTGTTTTTGGGAGACAGATTGGTCTCATGGTTTAGTATAAAACAAGATTTAGTTTCTCTATCAACAACAGAAGTAGAGTATATAGTTGTCATATCATGTTGCACTCAAGTGTTGTGGATGAAGCAAACATTGAAGGATATCAAAGTAATGTATGATGAGCCCATTCCTATCCTATGTGACAATACAAGTGCCATCAATATTTCAATGAATCCAGTGATGCACTCTAGAACCAAGCACATATCCATCAAGTATCACTTTTTAAGAGAAAAGGTTGCAAATCATGAAGTAAAATTAGAATATGTACCTACAAAGGATCATATTGTAGACATCTTTACAAAAGCACTTTCTAAGGACACATTTGAATATCTCAGGCAGAACTTAGGGGTGGTTGCCCCCTCCTTCTAACTAGATGCACAGATGATGCATCTATCCAGGGAGATCATTTCAAGGTATATTTTTTATCCCTGGGTTGATGGTAGCTACCTCTCACGGACAGCAGGTAGATAAGAGACTATGGAGGATGACAAGGATTGTACAAACAGAGGGAGCTTGTATGTTTTGCCGATATAGAGGAAGACCACTAGCCCTTTTCCCTTGATGTCAAAGGGGGAGAAAAATTTTTATATTAGGTTGGTATTGCCATCAATGACAAAGGGGGAGATCGTTGCATATGTTGTTATTGATGTCAAAGAAGTAGTGATTAGAGGAGTTGTGATGTAAAAACATAAATTGTTGTCAAAGGAGTGATGATTAGAGGAGTTGTCAAAGGAGTGATGATCAGAGGCGCAATCAAAGGAGTAGTGATCAGAGGAGGTGTGATGTGAAAGATATGGTGATGAAAGACATGAGCATGTTGCTGGATCAGTATCATTTGTACACAGTTGTACCCTATCTCCTGAAGTTCATGGACAGGTGAAAGTTGTCAAGTTAAAGGATATGCTGACATGAAGAAGTTGTGACTTCTTGATTTTGATGAAAGGAGTTATGATCATTTCTTATGGTGTTGTGAATGTTGCATGATGATATGAAGGTGTTGTAATATCTTATCTATTAGTGAAAAGAGTTGGTGAAGGAAACTGTTAGTGAAACAATCAAGTTGTTGTAAGTGCCAAATGCACAAGAGATTGTACCACATTCTAGCACAGATGAAGATATGGCCTTGTAGCTTGGAGGATAGCTAGAGACAGCTATGAGGTATGCATGATCCAAATTTCAAAGCATAATAAGTATCGCAAAGTTTTCCAAAGTTAGCAGAGTGAGAACAAGTCATGTTCATGTGAAAGGTCATCAAAGACAGAACTGAAAACTGTCGCATTTCACCGCATTTGCATGTATGACTTGGCGGTTTGGAGATTAGGTAAAGAAAAGGGACAAAAATAAAATACTCAAGTTTCAAAGGATACAAATGTTGTTATATGGAGCCTAATCAGACTTGGAGGTTAAATTTTCCCCACTTTTATCAACACGGTTTCCCCCCAAATTATTTAGCGGGGGTTTGGGGGCAACACCCCCAAGATGGGGTCAAGGAGCAGTGCCCCTTGCGGAGTCTAGGGGAAGCACCACTGGTGTGCTCCCTGTCACAATATAGGGAGGGGTCGAGGGGCAGCGTCCCCGCGGGGGCTCGAGGGCAGCGCCCCCAAAACCTCAAATGATTTTTATTGTTTTATAAAGGCATCGGGAGTTATTTTTCTATTGGCCGACATAAAAAAAACCCTATTTTGTAACTGATATAAGGCTTGATAAAAGTTGCTAAGTGTTAGGGTTTTCATTGAGATATTGCATTGTAGCATTTGCAACGGTATTGAGTTGCAAAGATTGTTGGTTGTAATCAGTTTGATTGTTGGATAATAATATTGGACTCTCTGTTGGTGGATTAGCCCAAGTTTGGGTGAACCACGTTAAAAATTATCTCTCGCTATTATTATTTCTATGTATTTTTCATTCCTCTGTTTAATATTTATTTTCATTTAATTGATATCTTCTGCATGCAATTCCTAACAACAAAGTACCGCAAGTGTGCTTTTCAATGTTCTATGCCAAGATTGTGGTGTTACAATGTTGTTGCAATCTCAAAGGTACAGAAGAATGCTTCACATTCCTCCACATTTGAAGATATGGCCTGGCGGTTTGCACCATATGTGAATAATGGTGTCTTGCATAACATATCCAATTTTTAGAATGTAAAAAGTATTGCAGGTATGTTTTTTAATGTTCCAAGTTAAGACAATGTGACCAGACAAAGTAAATGTTACCAGCATCAAAGTTTGATTGCTTGCGCTAGCAAGATGCAGCATGAAATAGAAAGAGGAGTGCATGAGAAGGTTTTTCAAATCATACAATGTTTGTGGCTTGATCCACATGATGATATCTATCTTCTCCGGTACCGCATAGGGTCTGGAACTAAGGTATGAAAGGATTAGTTTTTGTCATGTTGGCATGGTGTGTTTGAGTGATTGCGCTGTGTGTATGGAAGTGTGCACTGGTAGGAAAGGTTGGGAGAAGGTAAATTGGGTCTAGTAGACCTCTTGGTATGAACTGCATAGTGGGATTTCACTCCTACATTACTGCAGATGGTTTGGGAGCTGACAAGCAAGGTCGTTACACGTTTCATGTTACACGTTACATTCAGGCTGACAAAGATAATGTTTAGAAGACTTGTGGAGGATATATATGAAGGATAGAAGATTGTTTCAAGGGTGTATTAGTGAGAGAGAGAGAGTGTGTGTGTGTGTGTGAGTGTGTGTGTGTGAAAAGGATGAATGGTCCATACATTGAGAAGTAATTATGGAGGCTATGATGTATGATTCATAACAGAGTCAGTAGTGTGTTGCAGAAGTGTTTTGAAGAGTGATGATAGAGTAGAGGTGTTGAGGTTATCTGAGTAAGTCAATATTAAAAAGTTAAAGGAGATGATGTTGCAGAGGTGTGACTAAATCATCAGAATCAGTCAAGTGTTTTGGTACAAAGCTCGGTGCCTCATCTTGTAAGTGTTGTAGCACTTTAGGGAGTTAGTACTTCCTTTGGGTTGGAGCCCATAAAGCTTTGTATTAGGGAGTTGGTGCTTCCTTTGGGTTGAAGCCCATAAAACTTTGTATCAGGGAGTTGGTGTTTCCTTTGGGTTGGTGCCCATAAACTTCATTGTAAATCTCTTTTTATTTGTGAGGCTGGATTTGGATAGTAGATCCAAGCAACTAGCTCACAATGGTTTTCCCATCTTGGGTTTCCACGTAAATCTAGTTTTATATGTGTATGTGCTCATTTTCTTTATGTGGTTTGAATGTTTACATTGGATTGATTGAATTTAAGGAAAATAATTTGAATAGGTATTGATTCACCCCCTCTCAGTACTTCTGTGTGTTCAACAATTTATGCATAATTGCCTGAACGTGCCTAGAAACACCAAAAACAATTATAATAACCTTTGTAGTGGATCAAGAGAGCTAATAGATAAATGACATGTGTCCCATTATGTAAGGACATGGGGTAGCCACCTCATTCTTCATTTAAAGTGAGATTTCATGCTTTGGTAGTAGTTTCATCTTCTGCAAGTATCAAAATCAAGAGCAATTTGAGTAGGGTTTTCATTAGAAGGCTAGAATGGCCTATAGATTTGACTACTTGAAAGATTATAAGGCTTAGGCCAAGGAATGTATGAATGCATGCATTAATGTAAGGTTGTAATGTCATTGAACATATTTACTCCTATTATAATGTTCTAGTTGCAAGTGAATAAAGGAAGTTTTTGTTTTACTATTTGTAAGTTTAATTTGTTTCCTAGTTCAGTAGTCTATCAAGACCCCTGGACCCTGACCTACATTAGAAATCCTTTCAAGGAATTCCAACACCACATGACTTCTTAGGGTTGTGCCAAAGCAAGCTGTAGAGCCTTTAATAGAGATCTAATGAGGGACCCAAATCAAGGGCTCCAGGATCACCCACTAAGAGACCTCAAGAGTGAATATTGTTAGGCCAAGGTGAGTTTTGGGAAAAATTAGGAAACAAGTCATATCTTGTTTTTTTCAAATGAGTATATATTGAATATTGAATGTATAAATAGGAAACAAAAATCCTTAGAATACTATAGAACAAAGTATATAACAATAACCAACACTTATTAAATGAAATAAATAATTTAACAATCAAAATCAAGCATAAAAGGGGCTACTAGAGGTGTAGTACAACACATAACAATGCCTTAAAATGTTGAGAACAATTTTGTACGATGTCTGAGAATGATCAATAACATGTAGAAATGTATACCAATAACTTGGCAATGATGTTTGTGAGCCATCTAAGAGAGGGGCAATAACGTGAGAGATTTAAAATCTTAAACAAATGTTATCTATGTGATATATAATAATGCTTATGACTAACCAGAATAGGGGATAGTAAGATGTAAGAATTAAGAGACCTTGGGAGGTTTGATCTTGGAAAACATTAAGTAGGAATATGAAATTCCAACTAATAGGGATGAACTAATTTATTGGGATAATAGTGGAATAGATAGAATATAATTTTTTGCTAAAACAGGAAGGAAAGAGTCCCCTATTTGCAATATGGACCCCTAGAGAGGTCTAAGATACTCAAGGAGAGCTTAGAAGACCTCAAAAATCAAGATTAAATAAATAAAACACATACACAAACAAACAAATAATATTAACCTAAACTAATTTAATCACATAAAAAATACTAATCTAAAAAAATTGAAATAGTAACAACCTAACTAAGAAATCAAGAAAAAAATATATGGACATACCTATCTGATTAGATATTGTGTTTCTACATATTTGAAGTTGAATTGATTAAGAAAGAATAAAAATGTTGAATTTATTCTTAGAAGCTTTTCCACAGTATCATGATTCCCAACGTTCAGTTACTTCCCTAGAATATGGACAATACCTAAAGAGTGGAAATCTAGGTAGAATAGGGACCTATATAGAGAAATGAGGAAAATGAGGAAGCTTGGAAAATGCTTCAATGATAGAAGTTGTAGAGCTAGAGCTTGTAGGTAAAATTAGCTTTCTTCTAATGAAAAGACTTACAAAATGAGGAATAAAATGAGATTTTGTGTTGTTGAGGGTTTGGTTTTTTGGGGCCAAATCATGCAAAACCATCACTTTTAGCAGATAGATAGTTTTGAAACTATTGTAATGATCACAAGATTGTCATGTCAATAATGAAATTGTTGAGGTAGTTATGAAGTTTTCATGGAAATTTTGAAATTTCCACAACAAATCTATAATCATTACTTGATGAAAGTGGTGGTTTCACCATAAATGGCAAAACAAATAAAAGTTGGGTCCAAAAAGGACACAAACAAGGCAAACAAGGTTTGATGGGTTTGGAGGGATGCAAAGATGACTAGAGGAATGACCTAAAGGCATGACAAACTATAACAAGAAGAAGCAACCAACCTAACCCCGATGCACCACAAACCTCTTTTTTGTGAAATAATGCAATGTCATTAGACATAAATATTGACCCAATGAAACATGGTGCAAAAATGGGTACTTAGAGTCTCATGACTTACAATTCAAATTTAAGTATTAGGTTCATGTCTACAATCATGGAGATCATGTTCATACTCACATAAGTAAACCAAAGCAAAGTTTGATTAATTTGCAAATATGACATTCATTTAAGCAAGCCCCAAAATTCAATGTTGTGGTGAATCAATTCACATCACTTTCCATCTTCATATTTAAATATTCTAATTTAATTTATTTAAATTCTACATTATTATAACATTAATTTTCAATTATCAATCCAACATATTTATCTATATTAATTATTTAATTAACTTAAATAATTTATATAAATATATTTTTCCTACTAATAAAAATTTTGAATAAAAAATTATCTAAAGTTATATTACATCAAAATATAATATATTAATTTTGAAAAAGGTAAGATAGTTATACATCAACTTCATAAATCACATAGTAAACATATTTTACGCAAGATGTGACTTTTATGAAAGAAATGAATAAAATGTCATTTTATAAGGATGGCAATATGATGAACAAAAGAGTTGATTCCTTTTAGACTGTGTTAGTGTCACACGGTTACTATCACTCATAATATAATATATATAGTATGTGATTGAAGGGTTTTCATAGTAAATTAGTGAAAATGGAAGTCAAATGTCACGTTCAAATAAATTAGCTTAAAATTAGATAACAATGGCTTGTCTTGGTATTAGGTGGTTTGGATATAACAATGGCTTGTCTTGGTATTAGGTGGTTTGGATAGAGATGGAAGCTTTAGTGTACAATTTGTATGCAAGATTTATTTAATTATGTCTATAATAATATTTTTTAAATTTATTAAAAATATATAATTTTTTTATATAATTTAATAAGCTATTAATTTTATATATGTAATTTTTAAAATGTTAATATTTATAAATGATTAAAATAGATAAACAGATTTAAGAATATATATATACTTGTAATTAATATATATTAGGAACACGAGTGTTTTAATTCAAACTTAAGATTATAGTTAAATATAGAAGAGGTAATTCACAATAAATGTATTAAATTATATATATATATATATATATATATATATATATATATATATATATATATATATATATATATATAAAGGAGGGAATGAAGACTCTAACTAGAAAAGTGGTGCATTATTTCAAGACTACCACCATTAGTGATTAGATTAGCATTCACTGTAGTAGAATAGTAGTCATAATCAATCATGTCAAACAACCAAAAAAGTTCTTAATCTCCATCGAACATCATCCTATGCCCTAAAGGGACCATGTTGGATATTTTGGGAGTAGGATGCCTCCCCTATAGCCTCTCTTACTATCCAAAGGCCAATATATTAATTGAAATATAGAGGAAACTAGTAATGTGACCCTCATGTGATTCTTGTAATGTTAATTACAATAAATATAAGACCATTCACACAAGAAGAGGAAGAAGTCTGACAATTTATGTGTGAGACACTTGGTTCAAAATGTTTACTAGTTAAACATATAGGAGATATTTTCTTGTTAACATATCTTCAACAAACTCTAGACATCTTTGCATTACATATAGTACTCCCAACATATGAAATAGTTAGAAAGGTGTAATAAACCATATATCTTGACTATTCTGTGATTCATTATTTCTAAAGCTAGGCACTTTACATAGGAAAATGACCAAACACCTATGTTAGTCATTAAAAGATTAAAATAGAAGTCATTAAAGCTTTATATAAGTATTAAAACCATCATACCATATTTAATAATAGATAGGCATTTGAGCATGAAATTTATTTTAATTTATACCTTTTGGAGAGGAAAAATATGCTAAATTATTTCTCTATTAGGGATGTGCTGATGTGCTGATTTAAATCACATCTAATTCCACTAGCAACTAGTGAGAAGAATACATTAAGCTATCTAAGTGGATGAAAATCCCATTTGACTAATTTTTTGTATATAATAAGTCATAGAATGTTGTGATCCATTATTGATAAAAATATGAATATAGGAATTCATCTTAGGACTAAAAGGTTGTGGGCCAAAGTTCTAAGTCAAATGAATATATTGTCAAAAAATATTCTCCCAAACATATTAGTTGAGCACTTTATTTGAGAGAAAGTGAGATGAGGAATGATGTGGCATTAAGAAAGTATCTAAATCAAATAATTTAATTCATCCTAAATGCCCAAAAAATTACAAAGAATTATCAACAATTTCAAAGGCCAATAAATCCTAAGGATAGAACAATATATTGAATAGCAGAATATTTATTGACCTAAATTTTATTTGAACACTCAAGGACTTTGTTCTCTTTATGTTTTGTTGGTACACTATAAATTGGTGTATCTAGTCTTAACAACTTCATAGTTGTGTCTTTGTTACTGTGAATTGTTTCTTATCAACAATTTTTATGTACTCATGTTTCATTTATAATATAATAGATAAGCTTATTCCAAAAAATCTTAAGGAATAAGGGATACCTAAGAAAGTCATTATAGAAAAATTATTATGAAAGCATCTATTTGCAATATCTATAATAATAAGTGTGATAGTTTGTGTAACTTTATTGGGATATCCCATATATATGCATGTACCAACTAAATTGTAAAGTCCCATAGTAATAACTTCATTGTAGGTCCAACATAGATTTTGGTTGATTCTATAAGATGTATGCACTTTGATTATGATATATCATTTAAGGAATACCTTATCAATGTGTGTGTTAATAATTAATTCTTTAGTAAACCACCCAAAGATATACATTATATTCTAGAATATGATTTAGTCTAATTTGCAAGGTATATCACTATTAGAATAATGGACATACTTGTGATACATAAGAAGTAGTGATTTCTATAAAACTAAATTATATGAAGAATAGAATTATAAAAAAGAAATGATAAATGAACGAATAAAAATGGATAAGATAAAATCAACCACAACCAAAAGCATAGACTAATTCATATTAACTAACACTAATGCTATCATTTTTTAATATTTTGTATTATATCGTATATTAATTCTCCCTTACAAGATATTATCTTTCATTTTCTATTTTAATGCACAATAATATTTATTTGTGGTCATTACAAGTTATCCAAGTTTAACTCCCCTTCATGCTTATTTCCCTTTACTTAATGTCCTATCTCATGTGTGTGAGTGTGGATGTATATACATACATGTGTTGGCAAGAGACACTGTGTGGCTTCATGAGTGTTGTCATTGATGGCAACAGAGTCCATCCCACACATCCCCAGGACATGGTATGTCTATACCAGAAGTTAGATTGAAGAGTATTTTGGTCCGGCGAGCAAGAACAGAGCATGCAGCAAGGTCCGACAATCAGGTCCGGATCTCTCAGAGGAAGTATCTCAGTAAAGTGTGGACTTTGGGAAGTCAAGAGGACTACCATGACTTATACATTACAAAGATTGAGCCTCCGATGATGAAAGAGTGAAAAGATATGAACACCTAAGTGTTGGGTACCTGTTTGGCAGAGAAGACTGAGGAAGAACTGACCGGCAGAGCATCAGACCTTAATCCAGATGAGATATTGATGGTGATCAAGTTTCTTGAGGGATCATTCATGATTGGCTGACATGATTGATGACTTCTATAAGTATCTCTTTGATACGCATCACTTTGTAAGCAAGGATTCAATCGACAGACCATAGTTTGGGAAAATATTGAGTATTCTGGATGCCGACTAGAAAGATGTTGAAATCCTTGGCGCGGATATATATACCAGATGGATTTCGATGAGAAGGTGTGTGTGGTATGTTGTGAGGTGCGAAGAAAGGCAGAGATAGGTGTGGAAGTTATAATACAAGTTCGGTATGTGACAGAACAACAGCACTAAAGGAGTGGAAGAACGAAATGTAGTAGATCAGTTTATTGAGCCTAACCGAAACTGAACCTTAGCATATGTGGATGCCTCTGATCAGTTCAAACACTTGGTTACTTTCTTTATACCTTGTAGATAGTGAGTCTCTTGTAGACAATGAGTCTCTTGTAGGCAGTAAGCCTCTTGTGAGTAGTGTGCTCGGGCAGTGAGCCCTAATTGGCAAGTGCCATTTTGTACTTCTTATTCTTCTAACAGAGAATACAATCTTGGGTTAGTCACCCCGTGGTTTTTCCCTTAACAAGGTTTTCCACGTCAAAAATATTGTGTTAAGTGTGTTGAGTTTATTTCTGCTTCCATGGTTATGTATGCTTATATATTTTGATATTGCACTAATTGTTAAAGAAGCAAAGAAAATTAAATAATTAAGATAACTGATTCACCCCCCCTCTCAGTTATCAACAACATGTGCATATATATGTATATGTATATATCTCTTTATATATATACATACATACATATCTATATAGATATATAAATATACATATATCTATATGTATTCATATACATACATGCATACATATATATACATATATCTAAACATACATACATACATACATACTGTTGATGTGTATAATTGCGCAGGTTCCAACACCAACATGGGAAGTTTCAAGAATGTGGAACTTCCTACTTGAAACAACCTCCAGATTTTAAAGAAGCTGTCTCTTCCTATTTTAATGGGGTTTTGAGTAAAAGGTTAGAGGAAGAAACAAGATTACAGATATAATAAGTAAAATCTAAATCTATGGTGATGCACCTGAATGAAATGTATTTCCTTAACTAGCACAATGAATCAGATTCTTAAGATTCAGCTATATTAAAGAACAAATGCTGCATGATTAATAAAGACAGATTGTAAATGAACTAAAAGATAAAAGGCTAAACTCATAAGATTTTTGCAAAGACACAGATAATATCAGCAATGGCACAGAACAAAGCTTCTTTCATTAATAGTTCAACAAATACAAAAGGCACAGTGTCATGCATAGGTATATCAGCTTTCTTATTAGAAATAGCTAGACTAAGGCAAAATGATATGATCTGGTCACAGCAAGATCTCAAAACTTTCTAATTGATTCTCTATCCCTGTTGAATTACAATATCTCCCCATATATATATAGCCACAAAATTTGGCTCAAGATCACCTGTAACTGCTTTGAATCTCTAATGGTATCAATAGAACTGAAGCTAACTGGGACTCCTCTGACTCTGAGATCTTCTGAATCTACAACTGTCTTTCTTTTCATGCTTATTGGCTGACAGATAAAATATGTGGCACACCAACTGCAGTTCGGTTGAGACACGTGGCAGCCCCCACGGCCCTAAAAGCTTCAAAAATATAGTTCGTGGCAACACGCACTGAACACTTAACATATTTTCCTTCGAAACAAAAATAAACCAAACAGAGCCACGCGTCGCCATCCGTAAGACTTGAAATATGATACATGGTGGTACCCACTGTTATACTGAGACACATGGCATCATCCAGCAATACTTATAGCTTTTAACCTTTATGCCCCTGAGCAACTTATATCTATGACATTTGGCACCATCCAGCAACACTTAGAAACTGAGACATTATTAAATGGGACCCGCCACATATGCTTCTTTAATTCCTGCACAGAGAAACAATACTGTGACACATGGCACCTCCCACTTAAAGTAAAATTGGAAACGTGGTGCGTTTTGACAATACTAATAGCTTATGAAAAAGGTCCCTTAGAATCCCACGGAGATTGACACTTGTCGCACTCTGGTAGCAACTAAAAATACAAAGAAACACACGTGTCTTCACCCAAAAGCATCAAAAAGAAAGTAGTTCATCCCTCTGCTTTCGCCATGTGGTACACTCCGCATCAAGCATAAAATGTGTCTCAATATTGTGGGTCCATCACATACACTAGTACTAACAAAGCTTTATGAAAAAGATATACACACGGCAGCTTCCGCAATATTTAGAAAAGGACACTCGGCACAACCTGCGGTATCAAAAGAAACTTTTTGCCATGGCCTCCGGCATCAACACGTGGCACACTCCGCAGCAAGCAATAAACTTTATAAAAGAAATAAAGCCATGGACACGTGGCGAATTTCGTAGCAACATAGAAAAGAAGCATATGGAAGAAACACGCGACAGCCTCCACAATACACTATTGCTCAAAAATAACATGACACATGGCGCGATTCGCACACGAGAAACATATAGCCACAGATACAGAAACAAAAACTCAAAATATTCTGAGAAATATACTGAGACAGAAACAAAGCTGAAACAAAATGTAGAGTTTACTCTACACATACATACATATGAAAATGCTACAAATTATATATGATTACCCATCTTTATGTTTTCACTAGATTGGTGTAACTAGGAGGTCACTTTTATGGGTTTTTAAAACTCTTATTGATACTTTAAAAAAATTGACATTCATTGCACTCTTCTTCAAAAATTAACTTTTAAATTCATTATCTTACAAGAATTATAGTTACTATTTTTGCTTTAGTGGTTTAGCTTTATCTAATAATTACTATACCAATAGTGACTATTGTAATTATTGCTTTTCAATATGCCCCATAAGTAGGATGTTGTTGAATATGTTGAAATAATTGTTGAGATTAGTGTAGCACTATCTTTATAACATATTTAATAATATACTCGTCTATCTACATAAAATATTTATTTTAAATTATGTATATCAATCAAATCCTCAGATATTGCCATATATATTTTTAATATGAAAGGAAATGAGATTCATGTTTAATGTCATCCCCATTTAATTTTTCCAATAATAGTTTTCCTCATTTAACCACACCTTTAATCCACTCAAATGTAGCTTATATTTTCTCCCCTTATTTGCATATTCATGCTCATACAAATATATTTCTTGGCACTTTCGATTTCATGTACCTCATTTGAGTGAATATATTTTTGTATTCACTTATGGGACCTACAATTGCCCCATCTCTTATGTTTATGTCTTGTTTTACAAAACATTTCCTTGAACAATACCTGAAACTTTATATTAATATTTGAAGTGAAGCACTAGAACTGATATATAATATTATGATAAATGACTGTGTTTTGATAATTATTCTCAAAATGTGATAGTATATTATATTTATTATGGTCATTTTGGTATAAAAGTATTATGGAATAGAGCTAACACTTCATGCAACAAGATAGCGGATGCCCATAGCCAAGGTTATCATGAACCTACAGCTGTAGAAATAGTCATTTGTAACCAAAGGAACAGGTGCCTATAGCCAAAGGAGAAAATGCCCAAATATGAAGGAGATACTTTCTATAGTGATGACTCCTCACCAATGACTTATCCAACAACAATAATATCTTCCATGAAAAATAAGAAGGAACTCAAAGTATTGGTCGATAGTGGCAAGGAATTGGAGTGTTCCTTTAGCAAGGATTGCATAAGTTACACCTTTATCTGCATGTCTCCATTACTTTTGTTTCCTCCATTCTATTTGAAGAGTTGTATTAGGATTGTACTCTTTGAACAATTTTAATTGCAAGTAAGTTTCCTTTTTGTGTTTTTCTAGAATAAAAACAATCCTCTTCCTATGTCCTAGGAAAGAGTTGACACATGTAGCTTGAGTTGTTAAGAGTCTAGATTAGATAAGGATGGATAGCATGGGTCTATATATTCAAAAGATTTTCTGTAATAGATAGAGATTTTACTACTAGCAGTTTGTATTATGTTTTCTGAAATCAAATAAGATATTTTCCAGATTCAGTCAATGTTGTGTAATGAATAGTTAAGAAATTTGATTGAGATCTTGTGAGAATATAGTTTCACCCAAGCAAGGGTCCACTTGAGGTATAGTTGTAACTCTCTTGTTAGTATTAGTTATTGCTAATTTGAGTAGCTTTAATCATACTTACTTGATATAAATAATTGATTATTGACAATAGAAATAGCATATACTCGTAGCTTAACAAAACTTGTAGCATTGATGATAGCCTAAAGCAACTACTATACTTGATCTAAGTTCATAACATAGATTTATTTTTATAGAAATTATTTTCTATACACAACCTCCTAGTACAACCCTCAGGAATCCTTAAGCTATACATATAGTACAAGTACCATCCAAGAAAATACATCCCTGGTTTGACATTATAAATGTAACACATTGTAACTAGTGAGTCACTTGACAAGGGATATCCTGATCCACTGAGTAGAGTGCATGCTTTTACTACATCAAATTTATTGGTTAATAATGGAGTTACACATTTTTGGAACTATTGCCGAGGATGGTACCAAGTTTTAGAATTTCTGGGTTTTGAATATTTTCCTGCTTTCCTAGTATACAAATTTCATTTTCAGCATCTAGGATTATTAAACATTAGATCAAATATCAAATTATCAACTAACATTGTGTAGGTAGGAGATTATTAGCTTAGACACCATTGCATGCGGTGGTAGAGATATCCCCTAGGGAGATTTCTTCCATCAATTCAGAATCAAGAAGAGATAATAGAACTAGGCAAAGACACAGAAGGAATACAACCAATTGAACCCCCAATTCTTGAAGCACAACTACTTGAAGCACCTCCATTAGTTGTTCGAGTCAAGGATCCAACAAACTTTCTTCTCAAATCCCTCTTTCTTCTACCTATATCCTAAGTCAAAATACCACCATGGGTGATGCATGAGCTGAACCACCGCTAGAAACTACAACCTTCCAATTTCCCATCACTAATCAAGCTAGGCACACTACTATGAAAAATATTTCCCCTTTTACCCTTCCTAACTTTCATGGTCTCATCACAGAGGACCCATATACTTTCCTATTTGAATTTGATGTCGTTTACTGAAGTTAGGATTATACAACTATTGGACTCTATCTGAAACCATTTTTGACTACACTCAAGGATGCCACCTTGAGGTGGTTTATGGGACTGGGAAGAGATGTAGTACCTAATTGGGAAACCATGAAAGAAAAAATCCTCAAGAAATACAAGGTTATTGCAAACACAGAGACATGAGAGGAGATTATATTTTTAGGATGATGCAGAAGGAGGAACCCTTGGAGGACTATGTGGAAAGATTCATGTTTTGCTTGTAGAAAACTTAGCAGAGTAGACTATCTCCATATTCTCTCAAGATTATATTTTTCAATGGAGTCAATGAAGAATGAATGGATGCCTTAGACCTGATTGGAGGTGGTGATGTTTCTCAACTTTCATTTGATGAAGTTTTTCAAATATGTAGAAACTACTCGTGCCCAACCATGAAGAAGTCACACAACTTGAGATAAATATCCACTACGAAAGTAGTTGTAGGTGTCGCTAGGATGGAGCTCAATAATCTTCTCAAAGACATGAAGCAAGATATCATTAATCATATGGAAACACAGTTGGATACATTGCATGCAAAGAAGAAACATGAAGAAGCAGAAGCAACATTGGCTGAGTTTTGCCCCCACTACCATCATAAGAAAATGGAATGCAAATGCAAGAGGGTGACCAACATTAGAGAAGACATGCATGAGCAGCTAGATTTCAAAACTCTGGAAGATGAAGATGGCTAGGTATTTTATCTAGCACAGTGCAAGCCATGGCAACAAAGATAAGGTATTCCTCTGGATCCTTTATCTTACAATGCTTCATTTCCATGGTCCTCTTCAAATGCTTCAAATTGGTATAATCTACCATGGAATAATATACCATCTCAACCCTGGTCAACCCTGTCAACACCTAGTTGGACCCCACAATAACAGGTATGGCCACAACAATAATACCAACCCCAAATCAATAGCCAGTAGTGGCATCCACCCCAAAATCCATGTCCACAACAATGGAGGTGAAATCAACCTTGGAAACATTCAAACACTAGCTACCTACAACCACATCAGACTTTGCCTCAGCAGCTAGCTATTATTCCAAACACTACTACATCTGCTCCTATGCCACCAAGAGCAACCCAATTACCTGCCCAGCATACACCAAATCCTAACAACAAGCATGTTCAACAGGCTTATGCTAATGAAACTATCTGGTACCTGACTTATGCAGTCGAGGTTAGTGATGTCCATCTACATTCAGGTAAAATGCTCCTTGAACCAACTTCTCCACTCATCATGGAACTTCTAGATGAGGGACCTTCTAGCGATGTTAATTTACATCTTAATAATTAGAATGAGCACCCTGAGCGAGTGCCATCACAAGTAGAAATCAAGAGCAAAGAATCTCCATTTTCAAAGAGATTGAACATGAAAAAACATGAACTTGAACCTGAATTTGATTTCCTTGGGCAATTAAAAAATGTCTATGTCAAAATTCCCATGTTTTAGGCTATCAAAGATGTGCCCATTTACACTAAAATTGTAAGGGAACTGTGTTTAAAAAAACTAGGAAGGAAGTGTAAGGACCCACAAAGTGTTCAAGTGGTTGGATAGCTTGATGATATTGTGTTGGGAAACATAGTTGTCCCAAAGTACACATGCCCTGGTAGTCCAATTGTGGATTTGCACATCAATGGAACCCTTATAAGAAATACTATAATTGATTTAGGTGTTGCCATAAACGTCATGACTAAGGAAACCATGAAAAAATTGCAACTTATTGACTTGATACCTACACCTACCATACTAGAGCTAGAAGATAGGTCAATAGTTAAACCTGAAGGGGTCATTGAAGACCTGGTTATTATGCTTGACCCTTGGGAATACCCTGCAGACTTTATCATCTTGCAGCCAAAATATAACCTGGGGGATACACGCTCATATTAGGATGACCATGGTTAGTGATGAATGGTGCTTTCATTAGCTATAGGTTAGGGAATATGATTATTTCCAATGGAAATGTGAGCAATAAACTAGTCCTTTATCCACTGGCACAACCCTTTTTGGATTTAGATCAACATGTTTGGTCAGATCTAGAGGATAACAACCAATACTCCCTGCAGACATTAATGACAATTGAACGAAGCCCATTGATTAAAATCCAAGATGATGATATAGTTCTCTCCAATATAATGCAGAACAACTATGGAATGGGCTTGCAGCAAAGTTGTTGCTTGGTATGCTTATCCTTCTTGTTGCATAATATTCTTCCTGCAACACATTTACTAGCTTATGATTCTATTGCCTGCATATTTCACCATTTATTTCCACATAGCTGTAGCCTTAACATATCAAATTTTGATGTTGCTTCTATTATGCCATCGACAACCCAAGTTAAAATTTCACTTGGAAGGACACTTAATATCAATAACCAACTGACAATGCAACAACAATCTAAATTATTCACCATGCTACAGGCTCATAAAAAAACCTTTTCTTGGGATTACCATGATATGAAGGGCATAGACCTCGACCTTTGTATGCATCGGATATACATCAACGAGGGTTGTAGACCCATTAGGTAACCCCAACAAAGGATGAATATCGATATCTGATAAATTGTAAAGAATGAACTATAGAAACTCTTGGATGCAGGATTCATTTACCCCATATCAAACAATCAATGTGTCTCTCCATTGGTTATAGTGCCTAAGAAGGGGGGAAAGTGGCATGTATGTGTTGACTATTGAGAACTTAATATAGCCACTAGGAAGTACCATTTTCCCCTTCCCTTCATTAATCAAGTCCTAGACTCCTTGGCTAGAAAAAAATACTTTTCTTTTCTAGATGGTTTCAATGGCTATAATTAGATCAGAATAGCACCTGAAGACTAGGATAAAACAAATTTTACCTGTCCTTGGGGTATCTATGCCTACTCAGTTCTCCCATTTGGGTTATGTAATGCCCCTGCCACCTTTTAGAAGGTTGTATTGAGCATCATTTCTAATCTTGCTCATGAGTGTATGGAAGTCTATATGGATGACTTCACAACCTATGGTAATACATATGGAGAGGCATTAACAAATCTTGAGAAGGTGTTACAGAGATGTCAGGATCACAACCTACCCCTTAGCAATGAGAAATTTTATATGATGATGGAAGAAAGTGTAGTCCTAGGTCACTATGTGTCACAATGGAGTATTTAGGTATATCCTAACCAAATTGAAGTTATCACAACTCTACCTATACCACAAAAACAAAAAGATGTGACGAATTTTCTTGGCCATGCAAGCTATTATCAAAAGTTTATTAAAGACTTTAGTAAAATAGCATCACTCATGTTTGTCCTTCTCTCTAAGAATATTGAATTTGAATGGACAACATCTTTCCAAGAAGCCTTTCAAACTCTTAAAAACTTCCTAACAACGACACTAGTATTAAGAGGACAAACTAGACTATTCCTTTCTATATTCATACTGATGCCTCTAAATTTGCTATAGGAGCTATGCTGGGACAAAAAGAAGGCACACTGGAATATGCCATTTATTATGTCAATAAAAATCTCCAAGAAGTTGAACTTAATTATATTATCACTGAGAAAGAAATGCTAGCTATAATTTATGCTATCAATAAGTTTTGAAATTACATTACAGGTTATTCAGTCTTTGTCCACACCGACGATGCAAAAATTAAGTACTAATGAATAAACCAGTGGTTAATAGGCGGCCTGTTAGATGGTTATTATTATTGTAAGGAAAGTAGAGGTGCGGAATACAGCTTCCCTAATGTCAATTCAAAGGGGATAATGCAGACAGGTAATGTTTAATTCAACTACACAGATGAACACACCAGAAAAATAGAATAAACATGCAAGATAACATAAAACAACACCAGATGTATGTGGGAAAACCCTTTCAGGTAAAAAACCCACCACCACAAGAGAGACAATCTTTATTTACAGTACGCTTAGAAAAGTTACAACAAAGATCCCAACTATCTTGCTCATGTATCGATTCTCTAAAAAATCATACAAACCGTTCACTTCATTTGTACATCTACAAAATGAATAATATAATCAAATCTCATCATCTTCTACTAATGAGCTCACCAAATCTATATATAAACCACAGGCTTCAAGAGCAAAACTTTTTTCACTTCTGCCCTAACTATTCATTCCAACTGACTCAGCATCGCTGTCTCCAACCGTTGCATATATGTCGTATGACTATTCACATTCAAGAGGACTCATTAGTCCCACATGCACCAGACATCGGTCGTAGCTGTAATATATATACACGACCACAAGAATGTTAACTGTCGACACTTATGCTGACAAGACCAACCAGTCTACCAGAAGACTCTAGCGGATATCTTTCATTGGAGTGACATAAGCAATCAGAGAGATATCACCGAACAGCGCCAATGGATCTTTTCTTGCCGATGTCCAACCCTTCAATCTCCATCGGTTGAACCTATTGAACCATTGAACCTTACGAGCAAAGTTCAAGTCTTCCAGTTGAACCTGTTGAACCATTGAACCAATGGTTGAACCTATTGAACCATTGAACCTGTCGAGCGAAGTTCAAGTCTTCTGGTTGAACTTGTTGAACCATTGAACCCGTTGAACCATTGAACTCGATGAGCGAAGTTCAAGAGTTCGCTGACAATTCAAACCTTGCCGATGAACAATGAACAAAACCAACGAATGAATGAATGAGGTTCCAAGAAGTAACTTGAGACATTAGGTCTCTTCAATCTCCCACTTGTCGAAGAGATTGCTGCTACCTCTTAATCCTCATACGATTACTGAGAATTATGGGCCCGAAGACCCATTTCATCTGAACACCATTTGAACTTGGCCGTGCTCACTGGTTTAGTCAAGGCATCTGCAACATTATCCAAAGTATCAACCTTTTTCAGCTTTACCTTTTTGTCTTCCACCATATCATGAACAAAGTGCTATTAGACATCAATATGTTTTTTCCTAGCATGAAAAGTAGGATTTTTTGCCAGACAGATAGCACTTTGACTGTCACAATGAATTTGTATCTACCCTACATCAAAACTGACATCAAAACACAACCTCTTCAACCAAACAGCTTCTTGGCATGCATGAGTAGCTGCCATGTACTCTGCCTCTGTTGTGGACAAAGCGACTACAGCCTATCGCTTGCTCATCCAACTGATAGCACCACCATTTAACGTGAATACATATCCACTAGTGGATCTTCTACTATCAATGTCCCCTGCCCAATCAGAATCAACATATCCCTGAATGCTGATAGATTTCTGAGATCCAACTGAGTTTCCATGATAGCAAATAGCATAGTCAGAAGTTCCCTTCAAATACCTCATAACTCTCTTCACAGCATCCCAATGTGATTTGCCTAGATTTTCCATAAATTGGCTCAAAACTCCCATTACTTGGGCAATGTCTAGACTGGTACAGACCATTGTGTACATTAAACTGCCAACAGCACTTGTATAAGGCACTTTTTTCAAGTCGTCAATTTCATTTGAAGATTCTGGACAATCTTCAACAGATAGTTTCGTTCCCTGCAAAACTAGAACAACTAACTGTTTGCAATTAGACATATTAAATTTATCAAGAACATTGGTAATATACTTGTTCTGGCTGAGCCAAAGCTTTCTCTTAGATCTGTCCCTTTTGATTTCCATTCCTAGAATGTACTTCACTGCCCCGAGATTCTTCATTTCAAATTTCAAGGACAACTAAGATTTTAAATCTGAGATCATCCCCTTACCATTGCCAATGAATAACATGTCATCCACATACAGTGCAATTATAAGAATCTGATCACCATCAATTTTATAATAGACACAGTGATCAGATTTAGATCTCACATATCCCAAAGATAAAACATACGTATCAAATTTTTGATAGCACATTCTGGGAGATTGCTTCAAACCATAAAGAGACTTTTTAAGTTTACACACCAGATGTTCTTTACCTTTTACCACAAAATGCTCTGGCTGGGACATATAAATTTCTTCTTCAAGGTCCCCATGAAGAAATGTTGTTGTCACATCCATCTGCTCAATTTTAAAGTCATATGTTGCTGCAAGTGACAACAGAAATCTAATGGATGTCAGCTTAGCTACAGGAGAAAAGATTCCTCCATAATCTATACCTTCTTTTTGAGAATACCCCTTAGCAACCAGTCTTGCCTTGTACTTATCAATACTACCATCTGGACCATATTTCTTTTTAAATACCCACTTACAGCCCACAGGTTTTCTACCTTTAGGCAAGGGCACCAGATCCCAAGTTCCATTTTTCTCCAACGATGACATTTCGTTATCCAAGGCTTCCAACCAAGAATCTAAATCAAGTAAACTAATAGCTTATTTCACAGTCCTAGGTTTATCAGTATCAGTAAGCAAAGCATAGGCATAACTTGAATCAAGTACTGAAAATCCATACCTATCTAGTTGTCTTATTTCATGTGTAGACCTCCTCAACGGCTAAGGTACAGGTTCAGGTTCTTGCTCTGGGTCAGAATCTTCAGAGCTACTAGAACTCTCATTTGAATCATCTACACTTGGTACTTGTTGTTCCTCTTTTACAGGGGTCAGAGGAATATTAACAACACTCTTTTCTTTCTTCTCTTCTGTCTTCTCTGGCTGAGGATCAATAACCAAAGGTTTCAGCTCTCTAAAAATTACACTCCTGTTGTAAATTACTTTTTCAATTTCAGGATTCCAAAGCTTGTACTCTTTAACACCGACTCCATAGCCAATAAAGATACATTTGATTGCCTTGTAATCTAGCTTAGATCTTTTTACCTCAGGAATATGAGCATATGCCTCACAGCCAAAGACACGAAGATGTCTTAGAGAGGGCTTCTTTCTAGACAATGCTTCCATAGGCGTCTTATCAACCAATGACGAAGTAGGAGAACGATTCAGCAAGTAACAAGTTGTAGCAATTGCCTCAGCCCAGAACCTTTGTTCAAGACCAATATAACTCAACATACTTCTTGCTTTCTCCATCAATGATCGATTTAACCTTTCAGCAACTCCATTTTGTTGTGGAGTATAAGGTGTAGTCTTATGCCTTTTTATTCCATGATCAAGACAAAATTTATCAAAATCTGCATTGCAATATTCACCACCATTATCCATTCTCAAACATTTTATTTTTCTACCAGTCTAATTTTCCACAAGATTTTTAAAATCTTTAAACCAACTAAACACTTCTGATTTATTTTTCAAAAAATATATAAATGCCCTCATTGAATAATCATCAATAAATGATATGTAATATCTTGATTTAGATAGAGAAGGAACATCAACTGGACCAAAAACATCAGAATGTACATAGTCCAGAATACCAGAAGATTTATGAGAACTAGAGTAAAAAGAAACAAGGTTATGTTTTCCATATATGCAATGTTTGCAGAAATTGAACTCTAGATTACAATCAATCAGCCCATCTACCAAGTTTTTTGTTTTTCAAGGTTTTTAAACCTTTTTCACCTATGTGACCAAGTCTATGATGCCAGAGCATTGTTTTCTCTGCAAGAAGTTTAACTTCCATAGAGTTTGCATCATGTGTTACAATAGTATCTTTTTTAGATTTTGCAAAGACATTATTACAGCACAGTGGTTTAGCATCTAACCTATACAAAGTTCCAATGCGTTCACCCTTTGCCAGTACAATAGAACCTCTAGTCATCTTACAGCCACCATTCACAAAAGTAACTTGCACTCCAACATCATTAAGCTTACTAACAGAAAGTAAATTTTGAGCCAGGCCTGGTATGTGTAATACTCCATTCATTCCCTTTATTCTGCCATCTAGGAACTAGATTTTGACTCTTCCTCGGCCAACAATTTCCAGTGTCGAATCACTTGCCAGGAACACCTTCCCACCAGCATACGGTTCATACTTTCTAAACCATTCTCTATGACATGTCATATGAAAAGACGCTCCTGAATCCACCAGCCATACATCTTCAGATGCGGGCATTACCAAAGCAGCAATGAAGGCATCAGCATCACTCTGAGAAGAATCAGTGTCAGATAAGTTCTTCTTCTTTTTCTCCTCTTTGCAGTCTCTTCTGATGTGTCCTTTCTACCCACAATTCTAGCACTTCACCTTGGACTTTTTACCAGGAGATTTCGATCTCCCCTCTGATTTGGACTTAGACTTCTTATCCTTCTTCTTGTCTCTTTCCTTTGATCTACCTTGAACGGACAGGGCCTCTTTGGCCATCTCAGAAGATTTCCTCTGCATCTCTTCAGATAGCAGCAAGGCAACAACTACTTCAGTTGTAAATGTAGTTGTTGAACTTCCAATAGCCATCACAAGATGATCCCATGAGTCAGGTAAGGAACACAACAGAAGCATACAGCGGTCCTCCTCTTCTATTTTTACACCTACAGACGTCAACTGTGCAACAATCATATTAAATGAGTTCAGATGGTCTACTACAGATGCACCTTCATCCATCTTCAGAGAGTACAACTTCTTTCTGAGGAAAAGTTTATTCACCAAGGACTTGCCCTGATAAATATCTCCCATCTTCTTCCACAAAGCATTTGCAGTCTTCTCCTCATGGATGTTCAATAGAACAGAATCCGCTAAACTTAATCTTATCAGTCCTCTGGCTTTCCTATTTGCCAAGTCCCAGTCTTCTTGCTTCATGGCTGAAGATTTAGTCCTAGACACAGCAACCTAAAGATCTCTGTCGACCAGCATATCTTCAACCTTAAGCTTCCACAACTCAAAGTTTGTGCCATTGAACTTTTCAATGTCTATCTTTCCTGATGTACTTGCCATCTTATTTAACAAAATAGACCTCTACAGAACTCCCACTCATAGAACTAACACAAAAAAAAACCCAACCTACCAACAAGGATAACACAACTGGCCAGGCTCTGATACCACTTGTAAGGAAAGTAGAGGTGTGGAATACAGCTTCCCTAATGTCAATTCAAAGGGGATAATGGAGACAGGTAATGTTTGATTCAAATACATAGATGAACACACTAGAAAAATAGAATAAACATGCAAGATAACAAAGAACAACACCAAATGTACGTGGGAAAACTCTTTCGGGTAAAAAACCCACCACCACAAGAGAGACAATCTTTATTTACAGTAAGCTTAGAAAAGTTACAACAAAGATCCCAACTATCTTGCTCAGGTATCGATTCTCTAAAAAATCATACAAACCGTTCACTTCATTCGTACATCTACAAAATGAACAATATAATCGAATCTCATCATCTTCTACTAACGAGCTCACCAAATCTGTATATAAACCACAGTCTTCAAGAGCAAAACTGTTTTCACTTCTGCCCTAATTGTTCATTCCAACTGACTCAGCATCGCTGTCTCCAACTGTCGCATAACTGTCGTCTGACTATTCACATTCAAGAGGACTCATTAGTCCCACATGTATCAGACATCGGTCATAGCCGTAATATATATACACGACCACAAGAATGTTAACTGTCGACAGTTATGCCGACAAGACCAACCAGTCTACCAGAAGACTCTAGCAAATATCTTTCATCGGAGTGACATAAGCAATCAGAGAGATATCACCAAACAGCGCCAATGGATCTTTTCTTGCCGACGTCCAACCCTTCAATCTCCATCGGTTGAACCTGTTGAACCATTGAACTTGATGAGCGAAGTTCAAGTCTTCCAGTTGAACCTGTTGAACCATTGAACCAATGGTTGAACCTGTTGAACCATTGAACCAATGGTTGAACCTGTTGAACCATTGAACCTGTCGAGCGAAGTTCAAGTCTTCCGGTTGAACCTACTGAACCATTGAACCCGTTGAACCATTGAACCCGATGAGCGAAGTTCAAGAGTTCGTCGACAATTCAAACCTTACCGATGAACGATGAACAAAACCAATGAATGAATGAATGAGGTTCCAAGCAGTAACTTGAGACATTAGGTCTCTTCAATTATTACAAGAATTTGACATAATCATTGTGGACAAACCTGGAAAAGAAGTAGTTGCCGATTTTATTTCTAGACTTAGTATTGCTGCAGATGATCCAATTATTGATGACTCTTTCCTAGATGAGCACTTATTTGCATTAACTGTTCATAGACCTTAGTATGCAGACATAGAAAACTATCTGGTTGCAGGAAAAACACCTCCACATCTCTCCCCAAGGGAAAGACGTAATCTAGTAGAAAGGAGCTTTCCTTAATCATGGATAGAAAGTTATTTCTTTTTCATAAGACCTGATAATGTGATGCGCAGGTGTATCCGCAAAGATGAAGTTTATTATATACTACGAGCTTGCCATGATGAGCCATGTGGAGGGTACTTTGCAGCCAAAAGAACAACACTCATGGTTTTGACAAATGGCTACTACTTGCCAACATTACATAAATATGTAGTCTAGTATACAAGAAGATGTGACCAATGTCAGGGAATGGGCCACCCAATGAGGAGTGATGAGATACCCTTGCAGCCACAACTAATGTTGGCACCATTTGACAAATGGGGCATTGACTTCATTGGCCCAATAGTGTTGCAAGTATGGACCAACTGGTGTTGTCATTGATGTCAACATACTCCTGTTGCATTGATGCCAAGGATTGGATGAGTTATATGTTGAGGATATTGAGAAAATTAGTCCTATCAGGAACAGAGAAGAACAGTGAAGACAGTGAGGTAAAGATCCCAGCCAAGATGAAGGTCAGAGGATGTACATCAAAGGGTTTGTAGATATATGTCCTAAGATGATCTAGTAAAGGTTTGAGAGGTCCGCATGAAGATCTGAAGAAGTTATGGCCACTTGAGTAAAACCGGTTCTGGCAGATGTTCAGAGGTGACAGAGTGACACAGAAAGGTCCAGTGAGATCCAGAAATGCAATATCTTGTTTTGTAGATTTTGTGGAGTGTTTAAGAAGTCAATTTGAATTGACAACTCAATTGGTTTGTGGTCTAGAGGTTCGCAAGCATCTATTCCAATATAACAGTGATAACAGAATGTGTTCTTGAGGTTCCGGATGAAGGAGAGAAAGATTTCAGTAAGTAGAAGTAGTGTGGATGATCTTGGTGATTCAGGAAAGCTTGTGGAGGTCTTTGGATTGTCTCTAGTTTGTGTTGGTGGTCTGCAATGAAGATTGAGCTCGTAATTGAAGAATTACTTCTGGATGATGTTGTTCTTCTTAAGTCTGGCCGACCGGATGAGTTACACATCCTGCGGATGATCTTGAAGATGTTTTGTGAAGCATGGCATGTTCCTAAAACAAGATTGAAGTCTTAGATCTGTGTAGCTGACAGTGTGTTGATCTGCATGAAGTCTTTTGTAATTAGTCAAGTTGAATTTGCTCTGTAATGTATGCCGACTTGGATGATTATCCCAAAGTCAAATGCCTTGTATAAATAAGAAGTTGTGAAGTCATTTCAAATGTATCTTGGTTGAGATGAGAGTGTGGTGAGAGGAGAAGTGTGAAAAGTAGAGCAGAAGTATTGGGCTTAAATCAAACTGACTCAAGCATGGTGAAGATGCCATTCTTCAATTCGAGTATGTAATATTTATTATTCTGTAGACAGTGTGTCTCCTGTAGATAGTGGGCCTCTTGTGAGTAGTGTGCTCAGGCAGTGAGCCCTAATTGGCATGTGCCATTTTGTTCCTTTTATTCTTCTAATAGAGAATACAATCTTGGGTTAGTCACCCCGTGGTTTTTTCCTTAACCGGGTTTTCCACGTCAAAATCTTGGTGTCATATGTGTTAATGTATTTTTACTCTTGAATGATTGCATTATGTTTCCATGATTAATTTATGATTATGCTACTAAATTACAAGAAGGGTTTAAGTAATTAATAAGAGGAAGTTTTGGGACAACTGATTCACCCCCCCTCTCAGTTGTATGCCTTGATTCTAACAATTGGTATCAGAGCTAAGTTCCTCAAAAGAGCTTAACTACTTAAGGAGATCCAGGATGTCTTCCTATAAGAAGGATAGCCCGAGGTTTGATGGAACCAATTTCACTCTTTGGAAAAGCTGCATGGAATGTCACTTGCAATGTATGGGAATGCAATATTGGATCATGATTTCAAGAAGTATGTTCCTCCACAGAATGGTCTGAGAACTGTAGATGAAATCAGAGATGCTGAAAATAATCTTCAGGCTAAAGAAGCTCTACAAAGTGTCTTATCTGATTCAGAGCTGACAAATGTTATAGATCTAAAAACTGCATATGAGATTTGGGAAAAACTGAAACTTCTGCATGAAGGAGACAAGTATGTTAAATGTGCCAAGCTACAGAGTCTGAAAGGAAAATTCAAAAACATGAAGATGAGTGAAGATGAGAATATCACCTCTTACATGACAAAAGTAAATGAGCTTGTATGTGGCATCAGATGTGCTAATGGAGTTCTGGATGAAGATGAAATTGTTGCTAAGGTTCTCAGATCCTTACCTCCTACTTATAAACACAAAGTTGCTACTATTGAGGAAATCATATCCTTAACAACTATCACAATGGATCAATTGGTTGGTAAGATATCTGCATTCGAGTTAGGTGATTTTGGTGATGCACTTCCCAAGACTAAATTAGCGTTCAAAGCTAGTGCCTCTACAAAAGGCAAACAAAGATATGATATAGGTGAAAGTTCCTTAAGAAAATCTTCTTGGTATGAGAAAGCAAGAAAGGATCTGGAAGAGGATGAATTAGAAGCTGAACAACATGAGGCTCTCATTGCAAAAAGACTGCCAAGAGGATCCGGTAAGTATGAAGGAAAATTGCCTTTCAAATGTTTTAACTGCAATAAGATTGGTCATTTTGCCTCAAGGTGTCCGGAAAGATTTTGTAGGCCAAACCCTAATAGATCAAGATTTCAAAAGAAGTGTTACTACGTTCATGAAGATGACGATGAAGGAGTAACAGATGATGAATCAGAGACAGGAAACAAATCCAGAAGTGACTGGGTGTTTATTGCCATCAAGGAAGAAGATCCAATGCCCTCTGAATCTGTCAATCATAAAATGGTAGAAAGAGCTTTGGCTGCCCAAGTTGAAGAAAAGGATGATTGGGTCATTAACAGTGGATGCTCCCACCATATGACAAGTGAAAAAAATAAGTTTATAGATTTGGAAAGATATGAAGGTGGAGTTGTAAAATTTGGTGATAAATCTGCTGGCAAGATCAGAGGTAGAGGAACTATTTCTTTTGGTGGAAAGAACAAAACCAGTAATGTACTATATGTTGAAGGTCTGAAGCACAATCTTCTCAGTGTTGGACAGTTGGTGGACAAAGGCTATGATCTCCGATTCAAGAATGGAAAATGTAAGATCTTTGAAAGTTTCAGAACAGAGATTGCATCCAGTACGCAAATAAAAGGTAATATATTCCACTTGGTTGGTACTGGTAAAAGTTGTTTATTTGTTCAAATTGATCAGAGTTGGTTGTGGCATAGAAGAATGTGTCATGTAAATTTTGATAATATCATCAAGATAAGCAACACTCAGGCTATAAGATATTTTCCAAGACTGGGGAAACCTACTAATAGTTTGTGCAAAGAATGTCAGTTGGGTAAGCAAAGCAGAGTCACATTCAAAAGTAAGGAACAGTCTTCTACCAGATTATTGGACTTAGTTCATACTGATCTATGTGGTCCGGCAAGAATCAAGAGTTTGCAAGGTGATAGATACTTCATGTTATTAATTTATGACCACTCCCAAATGATGTGGGTGACTTTTCTGAAAGAGAAATCTGAGGCTCTTGAGAAATTTAAAATATTCAAATCCATGGTAGAAAATGAAACCGGATTAAACATAAAATGTCTGAGGTCTGATAGAGGTGGAGAATTCACATCTAGTGAGTTCATAGAATTCTATGAGAAACATGGGATAAAAAGATAGTTGTCTGCTCCAAAGACTCCATAGCAGAATGGAGTAGTGGAAAGAAAGAACTAGACCATCCAGGAAGCATCTAGAACCATGATGATGGAAGCAAATGTTCCTCAGATCTACTGGAGAGAAGTTTAAGCACTACTGTCTATACTCTTAATCGAGTATAAATAAGAAGCAATACTAGTAAGACCCCTTATGAACTCTAGTTTGGTATCACTCCCACTGTGAAGTATTTCAGAGTCTTTGGTAGCAAATGTTATATTAAAAAAGATGAAGACCTTGGCAAATTTGATGCTAGAAGTGATGAAGGAATATTCTTAGGTTATTCCACTCAAAGCAAAGCATACCGGTGTTATAACAAGAGATTGAGAAAGATGATAGAAAGTACAAATGTGAAGGTTGATGAAAGTGTTGAAAAACCCTCAAGGTTTTATGAATATGATGAAGATGATCAGAATGATGTTTTGGTCCAAACCCCTTCTAAAATTTAGATCTAGACTGATCCAGAGAATCAGGAAGAAGAGATAAGTTTGAATGAACCTGTTCAAGAAATAGAAGTGCAAGAAACTCCCAAAATTCCCAGGTATGTAAGACTGAATCACTCTGAAGATTAGATCATAGGTGATAAAAGCAAAGGTGTTCAAACAAGAAGGAAGATTTCTCAAGACTTAGAAAATTATTCTCTAATTTCAAAGATTGAACCAAAGGCAGTGAATGAAGCATGCAATGATGAAAGTTGGACTAAAGCAATGGAGGAAGAGCTGATGCAAATTGAGAAAAATCACACTTGGGATCTTGTTCCCAGACCTAGAAATAAGAATGTGATTGGAACCAAATGGGTCTTCTAGAATAAACTGAATGAAGATGGTGAAGTAGTCAGAAACAAAGCCAGATTGGTCTGCAAGGGTTACTCTCAAGTAGGAGTTTATTTTGGAGAAACGTTTGCTCCAGTGGCAAGAATTGAAGTAGTCAGATTATTTCTTGCCTTTGCTGCTTTCAAGGACTTCAAAGTATATCAGATGGATGTCAAGTCTGCCTTCTTGAATGGTGACTTGGAAGAAGAAGTATACATTGAGCAACCGGATGGATTTCAATTGTTTAATCATGGTGATATGGTCTGCAAGTTGAAGAAAGCACTATATGGACTCAAACAAGCCCCAAGAGCCTGGTATGAAAGACTAGATAAGCATATTTTGAAGATTGGTTTCAACAAAGGTACTGCTGACAGTAACTTGTACTTCAAAATTGAACATGAAAATATTTTGATTGTTGAAGTATTTGTTGATGATATCATTTTTGGAGGAAGAGGTAGTATGTACAAGACTTTTGCAAATCAAATGAAAAGTGAATTTGAGATGTCTATGTTTGGGGAAATGAATTTCTTCTTGGGTCTGTAAATCACTCCAACAAAGAAAGGAATCTTCATTTCATAGACCAAATATGTGAAAGAATTGTTGAAGAAGTTTGGGATGGAAGACTCAAAACTAATGAATACTCCCATGGCAACCAAATGTAAATTGAGCAAAGGTGATGACTCTCCTAAGGCTGATCAGAAAAAGCACAGGTCAATGATTGGAGGACTATTGTATCTTACTCAAACTAGACCTGACATTATGAATGTTGTTGGTCTTGTTGCAAGATTCCAAGCTGATTCTAGAGAATCTCATGTCATGGCAATCAAGAGGATTCTCAGATATCTAAAAGGGACAGTTGAGTATGGTTTATGGTATCCTAGAGATCATGATTTCTCATTTCATACATATACAGATGCGGATTGGGTAGGAGATGTGGACAACCAGAAGAGTACCAGTGGTGGAGCATTCTTCTTAGGGAAAAGATTGGTTTCTTGGCTGAGCAAGAAACAAGAGGCAATATCTCTGTCCACTGTAGAAGTAGAATATATTGTAACAATAGGTAGTTGCACTCAAGTATTGTGGATGAAGCAAATGCTAAGGGACATAAGAGTGGAGTATGAGGAACCTATCACAATCTTCTGTGATAATTCAAGTGTAATAAATATATCAAAAAATCTGGTGTTGCATTCAAAGACAAAACATATATCCATCAAGTTTGACTTTTTGAGAGAGCAAGTGAACAAGAATGAAGTCAGATTGGAGTTTGTGCCCTCCAAGGATTAGATTACAGATATTTTTACTAAACCTCTACCTAAGGACTCTTTTGAGTATCTCAGGGAGAAGTTAGGGGTTATTACCCCTTAGATTCTGAATTAAGGTGCATTGATGTGCATCAGTCTAGTGGATCTCATAGTCATATCTTGTGGTCCATATTGATGATGGGAAGCTGCTACTCAGGGGGAGCAGTTGGTATTGATGCAAGTATGTGCCCTTTGCCATTGATGTCAAAGGGGGAGAGAAGACATGTGAAAAACAAAAGTGATTGATGATCAAAGGGGGAGCAATAAAGGAAGAGAAGACATGTGAATGGTTGTTGTTGATAGGGGGAGTTATGATAGTTAGTTAGGAGAAGTTCTTGTCTTGATGGTTAAAACAATTTTTCACATCATATGTTGCCATCAATGACAAAGGGGGAGATTGTTGCAAGTATGGGCATAACCGGTGTTGTCATTGATGACAACATACTCCTATTGCATTGATGTTAAGGATTGGATGAGTTATATGCTGAGGATATTGAGAAAATTAGTCCTATCAAGAACAGAGAAGAATAGTGAAGACAGTGAGGTAAAGATCCCAGCTAAGATGAAGGTCAGAGGATGTGCATCAAAGGGTTTGTAGATATGTGTCCTAAGATGATCCAGTAAAGTTTTGAGAGGTCTACATGAAGATCTGAAGAAGTTATGGCCACTTGAGTAAAATCGGTTCTGGTAGATGTTCAAAGGTGACAGAGTGACACAGAAAGGTCTGGTGAGATCCAGAAATGCAATATCTTGTTCTGCAGATTTGGTGGAGTGTTTAAGAAGTCAATTTGAATTGACAACTCAATTGGTTCATGGTCTAGAGGTCCGCAAGCATCTATTCCAATATAACAATGATGACAAATTGTGTTCTTGAGGTTCCAGATGAAGGAGAGAAAGATTTCAGTAAGAAAAAGTAGTGTGGATGATCTTGGTGTTTCAGGAAAGCTTGTGAAGGTCTTTGGATTGTGTCCATTTGTGTTGGTGGTCCGCATTGAAGATTGAGCTTGTAATTGAAGAATTACTTCCGGATGATGTTGTTCTTCCTAAGTCTGGTCGACCGGATGAGTTACACATCCTGCGGATGATCTTGAAGATGTTCTGTGAAGCATGGCATGTTCCTCAAACAAGATTGAAGTCTCAAATCTGTGTAGCCGACAGTGTGTTTTTCTGCATGAAGTCTTTTGTAATTAGTCAAGTTGAGTTTGCTTTGTAATGTATGCCGACTTGGATGCTTATCCCAAAGTCAAATGCCTTGTATAAATAAGAAGTTGTGAAGTCATTTCAAATGTATCTTGGTTGAGATGAGAGTGTGGTGAGAGGAGAAGTGCGAAAAGCAGAGCAGAAGTATTGGGCTTAAATGGAATTGACTCAAGCATGGTGAAGATGCTATTCTTCAGTTTGAGTACGTAATATTTATTATTTTGTAGACAGTGTGTCTCTTGTAGGCAGTGGGCCTCTTGTGAGCAGTGTATTCGAGCAGTGATCCCTAATTGACATGTGCCATTTTGTTCCTTTTATTCTTCTAATAGAGAATACAATCTTGGGTTAGTCACCCTGTGCTTTTTCTCTTAATCGGGTTTTCCACATCAAAATCTTGGTGTCATATGTGTTAATGTGTTTTTACTCTTGAATGATTGCATTATGTTTCCATGATTAATTTATGATTATGCTACTAAATTACAAGAAGGATTTAAGTAATTAATAAGAGGAAGTTTTGGGACAACTGATTCACCCCCCCTTCTCAGCTGTCTGCCTTGATTCTAACAAATAGATCCTCCTTCCCACTGTAAGGAATATATACTGGTATGTACAAATTATTTTACAAAGTCGGTTGAAGTTAAATTCTTACAATATGCGAGAGATAGAAAGGTAGAAACATTTCTATATGAAGAGACTTTTACATGCTATGAGGTATCCAGAGAAATAGACACTAACTAAGGACCACAATTTACATCTAAGTTTATTGCAAATCTAATTAAAGAATATGAAGTCAGGCACATGAAATCCAACCCTTACCACCCACAATCCAATGGTTAGGTTGAAGTTACAAAAAGGGAAATAGAGGCTATATTAACAAAGAATGTAGCATTACACCACAAGGATTGGGCATCTCATTTACCTAAAGTAGTCTGGGCATAATGAACCACATGCAAAACAACAACTAGGTTTACAACCTATGAATTAGTTTATGAAAAAAGGGTTGTACTTCACATTGAGTTTGAATACAAAACTTTGAGAATAGTAGTTCAACTAGGAATAGACATCTCTGGAGCTCAACAAGAGCAACTCCTGTAGCTAAATGCTTTGGATGAATTAACAAAGGAAGCAATTCACCACCTTAAGATTGTCCAAAAATAGAGGATTAAATGGCATGACTAGTTCATCAAAACCAAATAATTTCAAAAAGGTGACTAGGCATTATTGTATGATTCCAAGTACAAGGATTATAAAGGGAAATTACAAACTCGATGGTTGGGTCCTATTGATGGTTGTTTTTGCACATCAACATTAAGTAGAACGAAGATCACTCTACTTCTGAAAGGTAACTTGTATGGTCTTCAATTACCCCAAGGTCCTTGTTTAGTTGGGTCATAGTTGTTTTGGAGTAGCTGAGTGGTCAATGTGTCAGTTCGTTCAAGGGGCATGTGCTAGTTATGATCATGTTTGGATCCAACAATAGAGAGACTAATCTACCTAGAGATCTAAACCTAAGGCTACTTTACACTAGTCTTAAACCTAAACCTAATTGTTCTTTGTTAAAACCTAGATTACTCTGAGTTGATCCTAAGCCAAAACTACCCTAGGTTAGTCCCAAACCTAAACTATCCTGAGTTTAAACAAAATGCAAAGGGAGTAAGGGTTTAGAAGGTGATTCCTATTTTGCTAAATTATGGACAGCTTCTATGTCTGACTCTCAAGTCATCTAATGAGGACAAAATCAAATTAACTTGCAAAGTAATGACTACCCTTTCACACAATCATACACATTATAGGTGTGAGATTCTAAGGAAGGAATTGAGAAATTAGAATAGCAAGAATGAAAACACCATATAGCATGTGTAGTTATTAGACTATATTCATCAATCTCCACATTAAGACATAGCAATTAAATTGTTAGACCTCATCCAACTCATCAAATGTAAATGAAAAGATGCAAACACATTACCACCGATTGGCAGGAACACTACAGGAATTCATGATTTCATATTATTTGGCACCACAATTGACAAATTACAAGTGAGCAGAGACTTCCACACTCCAAATGTATATTAGTTTGTCCTTACAAATGCCTTCAAAATCACAATTGGAAACAGAATGGCAGAATTACAAATAGGTAGAGATTCCACACCCCATATGTATATCAATTTGCCCTAGCTATGCTTTGCAAAATTGTGAAAATTGCTAAGATGTCATGTTGTATCACTATGTTCCCCCCTAAAATCTAAATGGCGTTCCTCTCTATATAGAGGTAATCTCTCACTATCCTTACAGGTCGACCTCATAACTATGTTGAAGATACTATTTGCAAACAAATTTGCATGAGTCAGCCTATGATGCCAAAATCTAAAATTCAAATGTACACATTACATCTTCATGACCAACTAGGTCACTTATTACATTAAGAACCTTGATGGGTTAAGAATCAAAGGAACAAAGAATCAAAGAATGAAGAAGAGTGAAGAACAAAGATATTATGCTCCCCCAAGGAACTGAGCCTAGAAATTTGTAATGGCCTCCATGATATCATTCATGCTTGGCCCATTGTGATACTTAACCTTAATTTGTTGGGAATAGGCTGACTTCTTGATCTTTTCTTGCAGACCCACCAAATCCACCAACTACTATTGAAACTCATTGAACAAGGTTTTAAGTCTCATCATGTTATCTATACCCTATTATTTAGTTGCTACTGAAAAGGGGTAGTGAATTCCTTGACCATTATGGTTGTAGGGAGGACTACAGAAGAGGCATCTTGGAATGTGCAAGGAATGGAGCCAATGAAGGCTTCTAACTTGCATAAACCCTCCTTACTAGCATCAATCCTTAGCTACAATTTTGCTTTGCATTTCTGTAATAATTTGACTTTGAGCCTTCCTACTTGCAACCACTCCATGGCAATGCCTTGGTTGCCTTTGTCAAGAGTTCCTGTCCTAAAGAGTTCACCTGGAGAAGTAGCATCCATCTTCTACAATATAGGTAGGTACTCTTCCCACACTAGCAGCTCTTCCTCAATAGTGCTCTTTAGGTCCTCAACAACCTCTATTTCCCTGTCGACACCATGATAAGCTCTTAAGGCTAGCCTAATAGTGCCACTCCCAAAGATCTCCAATGAATCCTTCCAAGCAATAGCTATAGGGAGTATGCCTAAGGGATCTATGGGTCGGGCCTCTATCAAGGAGGGCATAGGAGCACTGGAATCAATGGGCCCCACCAGGTGTGTAACGTGGGAAGTTAACTTATAACCTACTTCTTGAGCTCTTCCTTGGTGATCTCATCTTTCTTCATCCTCTCAAGGATAGCAAAGACTAACTTAGTTAACGCCATCTTGTCTCATTCCCTAGTTCGGTGGCCTAATACCACCTATTGTGTGTTGTAGTCCCCTAGGCCCATGGCAACCTCTTCTTTATCAACAAGGGGGGTTGCTACTTGAGCAATTCAGACCCCTTGTGCATCTATAGTTATGTGGGAGAGGGTCTTGGCTCTCTTCTTCTTTGGTTGAGCCCTTAATGCCTCACGATTATAGTTAAGTCACCCTCCTCGTCTACATATGTTCTCTTCCTTTTTCTACTATCCTGTTGAACCAAATAGGAAGACCAGACTCCATCATTTCAATTCTAGGAGGAGGAGGAGGAGGAGGAGGAGGCTCCTGCCCTGCAGAAGGGGACCCTGTGGGAGAGGAGGTTAACACAATAGTTCTCCTTGATTCACCAAACCTCTCACCCTATTCTTCTTGAGGAGAGGGGACCATACCAACAATGCATTCTAAATTCACTTCTTGTAGTGGCTCCTCCTCCACATCCCTTGCTAGCAATCCTTCTCCCATCAGCTTCTCCTTATCCAATTCCTTCTCAACTTGTGTCATATCATCCTTCTCTTCTGATGGGAGGCTTTGTTGAGAAGGGACATCTATTGTAGGGGTTACAGGATGAAGGGGTGATAGATGTGAGGGAGATGAAGCAAGGACAGATTGGGAGGGTTGTGATGGAATGGAAGGTGGTTGAGAAGCTAATGGGGGTGGAAGAGAGGTATGTTGTGGAGGAGATGAGGAGGGGATTAATGGAACATAAGTTTGGAGTGGAGGCAATGTGGAAGAAGAATGGGAAGAAGTGGTGTCCACTTCATCAGCAGACAATGTGGAGATGAGGATTAGTGAGGGTTGTGGTAAAGGAGCGATGGATACGGTAGGGATGGGGAAAGAAACCACAGTAACACCCTCTATAGTGGGTGCAGTAGAGATAGGAGCCCTTTCTATGAGCTTTTAGACTAGATGCATTGCATCCTTCTCATCTTCAATTGAATCAATCTCTTCTACCTTTTCCTTTTGCTTCCCTCTGGTGGTAGTAGTAGCCCTAGCCTCCTATTGTCCTTGTACTGAAGGCTCTTTAGGGGTTTTGGCTTTTGATGCAATAGAAGATCCCTCTTTCTCTATTTTCTTCATTTTCTTCTCCTTGGGGTCTTCTATCTCCTTGGAAGGAAAAGGGTCAACCATTGGGAAGGGCTTCTTAAGCTAACTCTTAGTCCTTTTTAGCATAGCTTCAACTCCTTTTCTATGGATGTATCCTCTACTACATCCCATCGTATGATGTCCAGGGGTTGATTATACACCTTATTTTTTCCATAGGAGAGGTCTAACACCTTTCCATCCTCCCTCATACCTTTTGAACCTCCTTCCTCTAGTCCTCCTACGTAGCCGCCCCTTGACTTAGCTCCACCCTTTGACCCACCATTGCCCACCTCTTCGACGACTGAGCAAGTTGAAAAGACCATTTCTATGGTTCTAGTATCCTTGTCTCCATCTACGAAGAGTTTTATCTCACCATCTAATCCATCTAGCCAACCATTTGTTGAGCCTTTAGACCAACCCACTGACAGAGTTATTTCGAGTAGTGCTCTATCACAAATGGTTCCGTTCCAGTGTACCTGACACCAAGTATTCCCTGATGTCTTACATCCCACCACCATTGACATTGACATTCTGCCACCTTCACCTAAGTGTAAGCGTGAGCCTTATCCATATCAGCCATTTCAAATGCTTAAGCAACCATCGAGTCTGCGAGATTCTTCTATTTCTTCTTCTCATGTGATTAATAGTGCTCGCAACCCCGTTGTTAGCACTGTTATATCACCTCTTGTGATTTCTTCTAACAGTGATTCAGAGAACACCCTCGAACCACCAGAAAATCTTCTAGAGTTGTCTTTGGTTTTCACAAAATCAATGGACTTGGCCTTTGGAAACATGCGTGAGGATCCTTCCCCGATGATTGATTCGGTGCATCATGCACCAGGTGTCGCTCCTTGTACCGCACTTGTTGTAGTCCCTCTAGCATCTTATCCACCATCCCTTTATCATGAGCAAGATTGGGAGGAGGATGACTTGCTATAGTCTGACTCGCAAGAGTGGTAACCCTACGTTATGTGTGATATGCTTGTATGTAATGTTATCTCCGTATGTGCTGCCTGACGTGTATTTTATTTGTTAATTCTCTTTGGATGACCCTTGAGGCTCTTGATGAAAGGATACAAAGGGAACGAATATGTTGTGACATTCTTCTTTATGTATCTTCATTCTTCTATTTGTCGTAAATGCATTTTTATGCCTTTCGGGGATGATGTGAAGTATTGGATGATTTAGCTTCCTTTCCTTTGCTGACCCGATGTTTATTTTCTTTTGATTTCATGTTATATTTCTTCCTCTGTCCTCATAGTTCTACTGGCTAAAGGATGATGACAGTTCCTAAAACGATTGTCCCCTTATACAACTATTCATATACCGACTTAGTCAAGTAGATCCCTTAGTGCTATTGTATGATGTTACTTTATGCTTGGCATCATGACCAAGGGCAACCCCTTGTCACAATGTAGCTTTTGAAAAACATATCCCCTTGGGCATGTGCTTCTGAAAAGCTCTCGTGCCTGTTTTTGCGTGTATTGCTCTCTCTACCTTAAAGGAAATTGCTCCCTAATGGCATTAGCAATTACTTTAAGGTGGGGGCATACACTCGGCTATGCACCTCACTTTGTTCACACACCACATGGTTTGTTGTGCTATCGTAGCACCTTTTGATCATCTTTGTAGCACTTTACCAGAGTTACCCAGCAAACAATGTGCTTTGCTTGGCCTGTAATCTCTGATATTGTTGACATGAAGATCACCTAGTAAATCTGTGGATCTTACTAGCTTGTGATGCTTTCACTTTGCTACCTATTGACATGGAACTCACATAGTAAATCTGCGGATCTTACTAGCCTGTGATGTTTTCATTTTTGCCACACATTCACGACAACCTAGTAAACATTGGATTTTACTAGCCCGTGGCTCATGATGTGTGTTTACGGTTTGATTCCTAGTATAACGCAACTTGCTATCCCGAGAATCAGACCTTCCATGCTTTTGTTCTCCATGTATGCTTCGTGTATGTTTGGATTTGGTCATATTATCTTGCTAACCGTAGTTGTTTTGACATATAATATTTGGTCTCATTACGTGTTTATTATGTTTTCAGATATATATTATACGTACATGTGTAACCTATGCTATGTGTCTTGTGTCTGTGTAACCTCTTTTTCTAAGCATTTGTAGACTTGTAGAATCCTAAGCTTGGGGGCTATTGCACCTCTTAACTTAGTGACATTCTACTTCTTCGATGTTTAGTGAAGAGATATGTCTTCTCTGTACTTAAGTGTGTATGAACGTAAGCTCATACCCTCACTAAAGTGGGCACTAAATGTAGTGTCTAAAATTGTCACCACCCACATTTTCACACTAGGTTTAGCACTCTTTTTTTCTGTATATGTATCTATGTTCATGAAGTGACCGTTTCGGGACCTGATTAAGAAATAACATTAAATTATTTAATTGCTAAATTTTCGAAGGCCAAATTAGTCGGGACCAGGGCACCTAGTGCCCGGGTCCAACCTTTTTGCCCCAAAAAAAGTTTGAATTTCGAGTGTCGGCCTTACTACATCGGGTGTACACCTTTTGTCGGCCTAACGTGAACGCTTTAAAAAGTAACTGAGATTCGTATATATGTAGCTCTCTCCCTCACATTTGAGAAGATGACGAAGTGATTATTTGAATGAATTTTTGATATATGCTCTCTACACGAAATGAGAAGCTCTCTACTTGTGAATTATCATTGTTTCTATTATACTAACCCTTGTAGGTATCTAAAGAAGCTTCCTTCCCTTTCCAACATCTCTTAGTTTGCGACTAGTGTTGCGACATCAAGTCCAACTAGGGTTTCATGGTGAGTATTCCATTACATTTGATTATTACCATTTATATCAGTTATTTGCCTCTGCTCACTAAGAGCACACACTCTCTATCACACTTATCTCTGCTATTGTGGAAGTGGGAACACTTACATGGAGGTTTGATTGAGGCAAGCCTTTATACAACACCCGAACATTTTTCCTCCTTGTGTGTGCAGAGCCGGAGCAAAGAATTTATGATATCGATGGATGAAAGACAAACAAAGGTTACAGAGATGAAGATCTTTGCACAACATTTGGTCTACCTTGAAACCCTAGGACTGGGGCACCCAATGCCCGTGTCCTGCCCCAACAGCCTCTACTTTTGGTGACAGGTTCCTCTCTGTCTACTCTGCTCTACTTTGTTCTTGTTCCCTGATTTCTACTATTGTAGTCTGCACTGTCACTTAGTTTGTTCATTAGGTTTTCTTACTTGCATAGTTTAGTCAACATTTTAGCATTAATCCTAACCATAACAACAAAGGAACAAAGTCCCAACCAACATGTAGCTTGGCTCTTCTCTAGAGACAGTAGCCAAGCCTATAGCCCTTAGTGGCTTGTGTTCCAATGTTATGTGAGGAAAGATTGATCTAATTGATTCACTGTTAATTAGGATCTTCTTTTCACACATAACATGTATTAATATTAATAAAGGAGTTATTGAACTCCTACCTAAGGGGACACATCTTTCATAAAAAATTGGAGACCCATCACCTTGCTTAATGTTCTATACAAGATTCTTGCTAATCTCCTTTCACTTAGATTGATTGATATTTTGACTCAAGTGATCTCAATGAACCAGACTAGTTTCATTAAAGGTAGATATATATTGAAAAACTTGATAACTAGTTAGGAAGGGCTTAATTGGACAAAGTACACTGGGTAGAATGTTAGTATGTTATTGTTGGATTTTGAAAAAAACATATGATAGAGTTGAGTGGTCTTTTGTGATTATTATTTTGGAGGCTTTTGGCTTTCCTGGTGATTTTTGCAACTAGATTAAAGTCCTTTTTAAGGATGCCTCTACTCAAATTGATATAAATGGGTCCTTAACCAACCCCTTTTTTCTTCAAAGGTCCATAAGATAGGGTTGTCCTTTAGTTCTTGCCTTGTTTGTCATTGTTGATGATTTGTACATCTTAAAAACTAATCTCCGTAATCCTCCAATCAGGAGTATTTGTTTGTTGAAATGAGTGAAGAGAACTTCAATAATGGGTCAAGGAGGTTCAATTTGTTTTCTAAAGCCTCGAGAGCAAAATTTTTTGACAACAAATCTATTATCTTAAGCTGGAATGACTCTCCACCTAATTGGCTCAATGGAAAAGATTGGCAGTGGGGGCACAAAAAAAATTGTGAGATACTTAAGCATTTTATTCTTAGTCAATCCTTTGTTGAAAGAGATGTGGGAATGGATGTTTTAAAAAATTGTGAACAAGAATGTAAAATGACAGTCTCACCTCCTTTCTCTTGTTAGTAGAGTTCAAGTTTGTTAAAAGGTCTTGGCCTCCTATACTATATATTATTCTTCTAGTTGGTTATTTAGAAGTTATCAAGTGGATAAAATTCAAAAAGTACATAGAGATTTTGTGGTTGGATGGGAAGGGCAGTAAAAAAAACATGTTAGTTGGTCTTGGTTCTACCTCCCCAACCAATTAGGTCTTGACCTTAAAGACATAAAATTGCAAGGTGTCTCTCTTGCTGTGAAATGGATTTTAAAAGCCTTTGATGGTAATAAGCCCTAAGAGGTTTTTGTCGAAAATAATATTGTTTTTTTTAAGACCCAAGAAAAGTAAAAACTGGGCAACTTTGCATCCTCATAATTTTTTTTAATGCATTTAACAACATTTGGATGCTCTCAAAGAATGTTAAACATTTTGTTAGAAATAAATAAGTCTTTTTTAGATATGAAGGAATGTTCATTACTTATAAGTCTATTTGGTGGAGTCTAGATTGGAAAAATAAACCACTTGCTCTTACACAATGTTACACCCCATGTGTTTCTATCTACTTACTATTTACCTAGATTGGTTAATTTGTTTGGAAAGTGAGTGATTATAGATTTCTGCATCTATATATGTGTTTTTATCCATTTACTATAGATTGAATATTTTGTGAAAATTGAAGTATTTATGAATCTTTGCATCTATATGTGTTATCTTTCTTGAATGCAATATGATGAGAAAAAGAATAATGCAATGTCTTGTATTTAATGTAGTTATTGTTAATTAATGATGATATTTTGATCAGCTAACTGCTGTGGCGATGATCTAAGTGGATGCATGAACAGGTCGTCCCTCCGAAAGGGAGGCGAGGTATCACTCAGGAGAAGGACTTGGTCTAGTAACTTTAGTAAAACCTATATTGAGCAATCACACACTCACAACCCTATCTTGACCTAAGTGATGTCAAGTCAGTTGGGTAGTGGTAAGTGATGTTTGTTGTGAATCTTGATTGCATGTTTGATGATCGTGTGTGAACTGTGATTTAATCTACATGTTGATAAGTTTACGATTGCATAGACAAAGTTTTATCGTGAAACGATTTTATGTTATCCATGTGTTTATGTGGTTGTCATTCATGTCACAATGTATATGTGGTTTCCATTCATTTGAGTCGCCAGTATGTGGATCATGAGTTTATTTGGTTTTGAGTGAAATTGATATACCTATTTATGCATATATATATATATATATGATAGCTATTGCTATTATAAACACACACACACACACACACACACACACATAGTTATTTATGATTTGCGAAATACTGATGAATTAGTGAGAACGTAATCATGTCTATGTGAATTTCATGTCAATTTTATTATAATACGTGAATGCATGATCAATATGTTAGAAGTAATTTTATTTACGATTTAATAATAATAATAATATTATTATTATTATTATACTCCTATGTTTTTTTAAAAAAATATAATTATAATACTTTTGAAAAAATGATTTTGTTTTATTAAATATTATCCTTTTGATATATATATATATAAGTTAAAAAGGGCACATATTCCTAAAAAAAGGGAAGAGGTTTATTTAGGTTATAAATTTAGTTATAAAAACTAATAAGCCACATATTCCTTAAAAGGGAAAGACCTTTATTAAAGGTAATAAAGTTTTTTTAAAAAGTTTATTAAGGCATGCAAAGAACTCCATATAGGGCACGTGGCCTAAAACAAAGGAAGAGTAAACATAAGCACTCACCTTAGCACGTGGGTATGGAGTTAAAAAGTTAGGATAAGTAAAGTATTAAAAAGCCTTACCTTATGCCTTATTGAGCGCTCATGTAAGCGCATGGGTTTAGGGAATACATGCACCTCTTGGTGAATTTTTTTTTTAACAAACACTTTTATTTTTATCTTAGCCGTGGAAAATGAACTAATTTTAGATTTTGTTAAGCATGTTCTCATTGTGTCAACATTTTTTGAGTTGGTTAAGCATGTCATCATTGTATCGACATTTTTGAGTTGGTTGCAGTATAAAAGGGGGTGCTCTCCCTTGTTTTTACTGTCACCTTTTTCTAATCAAGAGCCTTCTCTTTTCAAATTTGAGTTTTGTGTTAGTGTCGAAAGTTTGTCGTTTTGCTTTTGTAAATTGTTTAATTTAGAGGAGCGATCTAGAGTATTGGAAGGACGTAAGCAAAAGAATCTTTGATCCATTTGAAGCTATATTCTCATGCATGGGGATTTCTCTTTTATTATGCTTTTCTGTTTTGAAGGCATTTTGTGTTGAATGCATTGTTGTGTATCAATGTGATTGTCAACTTGATTATATAATAGCATTTATATTTATATATATCTAAGTGAAAATTGTGTTGTGAAAGTAAAATTAATCTCAGTAATAGAGATTTGTGTCTATATGGGACTTTATGTATATTTATCACTTTGAGTATGATTAGTTGATTGTATAAGGGGAAAGACAGTAAACTGTAATTTCGCAAGTAGAGTTATTTCGACATAGGTGTCATGATGAAACTTGGGATAGGTTAACCTTGGGATATGTGATCCATGGAAGAGGAGGAATAACCTATAATAGAGTTTGATGTAATTGTTAAGTAGGAATATTCCTAGGATTTGTTGATCCATGGGAAAGAGAATATCCTATGTGTAGAAAATGATGCATTTGTTAAGTGGGGTTATTTCTGGGATTTGTTGATCCATGGGTAAGGGAATAACTTTTGTGTAGAGATTGTTGTCTTTCCCAATTGAGATAGAAGGGTGGGTGAATATGAGACAAGAAAACTTTGGCCAAAATGGTATAAATTGCCAACGTTTACACTGTCTAGGTTCACTGTGATCCAGGTTTGCATTTCTAGTAAAGATTTCATATTTTGATGGTTGTAGCCATGGTATGATAGTACTAGTTAATGTAGGACACAACACCTTGCTCAAATTAGTTCTTTTATTTGGGGTTATCATACCAATCCGTTCGTCGAAGGGTAGGGTCGTTTACCAATTTGGTAAATGTGCGAGGGACCGCAGTTAGTCCGTAGTTGGAGGTAAATCGCTTGAGTGATGCTTCCCCTCATGTAGTTGGTGGCCAGAAATATTGAAGACAGACAAGTATACAATTGTGTATCTCTATTTATCAGTTAAGCTCTTGAAGCTTGTATGTATATTATGAAAAAGTTGTAAAGATGATTATTCAATTCTTTTATTGAGGAAATAGAATTTGATTTTTGCAATTGGAGTTTGGAATATGTTTCAAATGTGAATTTAATCAAAGGAATTTAAGGAAATTTTTTATTGCTTCCGCTACCAATATCTTGATCTATTTACTTTCAAAGTTAAACTTGGTAAATCTTAGTTGGTAGAACAAGTGGCTTGTTACACGTGGTATCAGAGCTAACCAGGTTCAGCTCTGGAACCTATGTGCTCACTATGCTATGAGAGTCCAAAATTGAAATTGGTTTTATGCAAGAATGGCATACTAGACTAAGAAAATTATCAGAAGGACTATTATCCAACACTTATCAAGTCAGTGGTTAAGAGTAAACCAATTGAGGAATTAAGGAATCCATGAGTCAATTTAACTCTATTGAGGATGCATAACGAAAAGATTCTGAGACTTGATTAAAAAGATAAAACCTTGATCAAATGTTATTAGACTAAGAGCTCAAGAAGAGCAGTGTCTATGTGAATTCAATATCACTTTTTTATCTCAAGAAATTAAGGATGGGAAGATCCTAAATCAATCAACTAGGTGCAGAAGCAACTGAGTTTGAAAAATTCTAGAAATTGTATCAAACGATACGTAGATAAATTGGGTTCTTGTCTAACCCTAGATGTGATGTATTTGCATATAATGCATGGAAAGATAGTACAAGACTTGGAAAATGCTTTTTGATTTCTAAAGATTCATGAGAAAACCAATTGCCATATTCAAATAATCATGCATAACTGAAGGAGAATAAGAGTTCCCTTATTAACTCATGAAGCTTATATGTAGTTGAGGATGTAAATGAAGAGGATCCTCTTGGACAATATTTTGATGAAAAGACTGGGATTAGTATCATTCTTTTGTTAAGAGATTGCATGAAGTTGCAAGATAATTCGTAACAGTTGGAAAGAGAAGTTATTAGTTATTTTCATAGCATTTTTTGGACAAAAGTTGAGAGTTATGTATTTGTCTCTTGATGGAGATAGAAAGAATAATTACAATGAAGAATGAGATCATCACCGAGATATTTAGACCAGTTTGATTTAATTAAACTATTTCGAGAGGTAGGAAATAGAGTTTTGTAAACGAAAGGAAGAAGTGTGTGTTCCAACCAAAATCCTTGTGTGTTGTTGTAACACCACCTTATAGTGTCATCTATGTGATGAATGATAGATATTTTACGATGTAAGGATGGATGTATTTTAATCTTTTGATTTTGAGTATAGTGAAAGTCTTAAAGGACTTATTTATTTATTGTGCTAGTAGCATGGTCTCTAAACCACTATAAGTTTTTAGAAAACTTGAGTGTAATACAACAATCTACTCCCTTATCAGTGACTCAATTAGTCACATAGTGCATAGTCAGTATACCTTTTGATTTTGACACTTCTTAAATTTTGGAGAAATTCTTTTTTAAATATTTGCATGAATTTTTCATTGTTTTATTCCTTAATTTTTGAAATGGTCTAGACACCAAATTTTGAAGATTATTTATTTTACGACCAGTTGGTCAAAATTCAATTTATTGAGCTCAAACTTTTGACTTATTGTTGAAAATGAAATTGCTTATTCTTGACATTGATTTAAATTATTGAGGTGGCTATACTAGAATATTTTTGGTTGTTCGCCTCTGTCATGTCTTGGATGGGCCTTTGATGGATTGTATAAGGGAGTAAATTGTAGAAAATGCACTTGGCATATTCCTAACTCTACATATTTTTGAAACCTTGTGAGGTAGGAAAGTCTTTTTAAATCATAATCGGGAGTAAATTTCTAGTCGGTGTGAAATCTCTTTATTTCTAAAAGAGAATCAAGAGTGATAGCAAGTCGTCGAGAATGTGAGAGAGTCAAGGATGATTAAAAGCACCCCGTAGGGAATTGGTATCTATACGATATTCCAAGAGTGGAAGTGGTGGATCTTTAGCCTGAACTTTGTAAAGTCTTTAGCGCTAGAAGCTTAGCTTTTTATAACTCGGCTTATCACTTTGAGAAAGGCTGTCAACTGTAACCATCTGCTTTTGGTCTCTCCAACCAAATTAGAGGCCTTAACACTTTCTAAGGATATGTCCTCAGAGTATAGTGTGAACTCCACCATGTTGTTTAGGAATCTTTATGTTCCTCCTTTGGCAGAAGAAAGTGTAATTTCTTTAAGTGATAAAACGGAGTATGTTCCCCGAAAATTTGTATCTAAGGATAAAGTCAAGGGTTGTTACCCATTTGAGAATAATCATGAACTAGAATCTAAGGGATATACTCCACTCAGTTATGTAGCTAAGAGGGTATTCAAATCCTTTTGATATAAAGGAAAGAAAAGTGTTTTATCAAAAGCTTATGTATAATAAATCTTTCTTGGAAAAAAGTTTTGAATAAAGAATGGTAAATTCTATTTGGAAATGTTAAATGTTTTTTAGAACATTGGATAACATTCATAGAATTTAAATCTTTATGGAAACCCACAGGGTGAACTATCTTGTTAAGATGGTTAGAATAAGAATTAACTTTGTGGGGAAGCGAGGAAGTAAGACAAGGAGTTGAGAGTATGGAAACTAAGATCAATTCCTTGCAATGTTGATAGAAACGAGAGAGAGAGAGAGAGAGAGAGAGAGAGAGAGAGAGAGCAAGGAAAGGTTAAAGCAGAAAAAGAAGTACCTAACAAGGAAAAGTTTCCAGTAATGAATGAAGGAGAAAATTCTCAAGCTAGTAAACATGGGGAATGAAGGATCTCAATCTCAATCAAGTTCTGAAAGGATTAAGAAGAGGAGAATGGCAAAAAAGTTATTCCAGGGCATGAGAAAACTTTACTACTCTAAAGTTTGAAGGTAGTACCAGATGTCCCAGGTGAAGGTGGAGTATTAAAACGAGAAGGGCAAGTCATAGCCTATAAATCAAGAAGCAAAAACCTTATGAACAAAAATATACTTCATAGGATTTGGAGTTAGCAATAGTTGTTCATGCATTACAGATATAGAGACCCTATTTGTTGGAAAAATCTTTGAATTGAAATTAGACCATCATGGTTTAAAGCATTTATTTATTCAACCTAATCTAGATGCAAGGCAAAGGAGTTGGGTAGAACTGATATCGGATTAAGATTTCAACATTAACTATATCAAAAGAAACGAGAATAGAGTTGCTAATGCTTTAAGCTAAGGATGGAATATATTTTCATTGGTAACTATCCAAATGGGCTTCCAAAATTAAGTATTGCAAGAATTCAAGGGTGATGAGTTCTATGAACAAACCAAGCAAGCACTCTCGGGTAAATGGCAAGATAAAAAGTATGAAGGTTTTTGTTTTAAACCTAATGGATTATTGAGATCTAATGGAAAAATTTGTGTACCTGATTCTGGTGAATTAAGGAATCTGTTATGGGAGGAAGTACATAATGCACCATATTCAGGGCATCCTAGTGTCACTAAGATGTTAGCAAATGTTAAGCCGTTATATTTTTGAAAGAAAATGAAAAGGAATGCCGCAAGATTTGTGGCAAGTTGTTTAGAATGCTAAAGAATAAAGGTAACACCTTTTATACTGGAGAATTTATCTGGTGGAGCACAGTGTTAGCTCACAAAATTGTGTAGGAAGTGTTTAGTTTACACAAAGATCTTGAGGAAAATATCTCGAATAGAAATGTGCATGTGACAATAGTTAAACTGTGAGAGTTAACCAGGTTTTGGAAGAATTTTTGGAATATATTGTATGGATCAACATTATAAGTGGGGAAGAATATCTACCATTGGTGGGTTTTGATTATAAAAATTCCTATTTTTCTGCCTGAAACATTGGACAGAAGAAGATTCCAAACTCATATAAGTTGGGTAAGCTAGAAAATAGGATTAGCATTAGTCCAGAAATGTTGTCAAAAATGGATGAATAGATCATGCTGATCAGAAAAGATTGGCAAGAACCAATAAGGAATAGAGAAGTTACACTAATGCTAAGTATATACGGAGACAATTCTCGAGTAGAGAGTAAAATTTCTATTGAGGATCCAACCCCAGAAAAAGTTTCATTATGTTTAGAATGTATTCCAAACAAGCTCCTAGATGTAAAAGGCTCTTCGAAGTTCTCAAAGTTAACAAATCAATTGATTGCAGAATCATTTTGATAATAGCTATTGTCAGGAGGCACAATGCTCTTAATAATTCAAATTTGATACATTTATATATTTAACTAATGATTATTATATTCATAGAATGTTTTACAAGTACAGAACCTAGGAATGGTTTTGATCAAGCTTCTAAAAAGCTTGGAGTTCGCAAGCTCTGCTTGCATAATAGAAAGGTTATGTAGTATAAGGTCCAATAGAATCAGTATGCAGAAGATTCTGCCACTTGGGAAGATTATGTTGAGATAAAGCAGAAGTTTCCACAAGTTATTCTGGATATTGATAGTTTTTTAAAAACAATATGTTTCGTAATATGATACTTTTTATGTTTTACTATGTTATGATAATACTTGATACTCAAATCATCGGGAACGATGATTCACAAGGGGGGAAGTATGTTAAACCCCATGTGTTTCTATCTACTTACTATTTACCTAGATTAGTTAATTTGTTTGAAAAGTGCGTGATTATGGATTTCTACATTTATATATGTGTTTTTATCGATTTACTATAGACTGGATATTTTGTGAAAATTGAAATATTTATGAATCTTTGCATCTATGTGTGTTATTTATCTTGAATGAAATATGATGAGAAAAAGAATAATGCAATGTCTTGTATTTAATATAGTTATTGTTAATTAATGATGATATTTTGATCAGCTAACTACTGTGGCGTTGATCTAAGTGGATGCAAAAACAAGGTGTCCCTCCGAAAGGGAGGGGAGGTATCACTTAGGTGAAGGACTTGGTCTGGTAACTTTAGTAAAACCTATATTGAGCAATCACACACTCACAACCCTATCTTGACCTAAGTGATGTCAAGTCAGTTGGGTAGTGGTAAGTGATGTTTGTTGTGAATCTTGATTGCATGTTTGATGATCGTGTGAGAACTGTGATTTAATCTGCATGTTGATAAATTTACGATTGCATAGACAATTTTATCGTGAAACGATTTTATGTTATCCATGTGTTTATGGTTGTCGTTCATGTCACAATGTATATGTGGTTTCCATTTATTTGTCGCCAGTATGTGGGTCATAAATTTATTTAGTTGAGTAAAGTCGATATACCTATTTATGCATATATATGATAGCTATTGCTATTATAAACATATAGATATATATACATGTATATAGTTATTTATGATTTGTGAGATACTGATGAATTGGTGAAAATATAATCATGTCTATGTGAATTTCATGTCGATTTTATTGTAATACGTGAATACATGATCAATATGTTAGAAGTAATTTTATTTACGATTTAATAATAATTATTACTCCTATGTTTTTAAAAGATATATAATTATAATACTTTTGGAAAAATAATTTTATTTTATTAAATATTATCCTTTTGATATATATATATATATATATATATATATATATATATATATATATATAGTTTATAAAAGTTAAAAAGGGCACGTATTCCTTAAAAAAAAAGGGAAGAGGTTTATTTAGGTTATAAATTTAGTTATAAAAACCAATAAGCCACGTATTCCTTAAAAAGGGAAAGACCTTTATTAAAGGTAATAAAGTTTTTTTTAAAAGTTTATTAAGGCATGCAAAGCGCTCCATATAGGGCACGCGGCCTAAAACAAAGGAAGAGTAAACATAAGCACTCACCTTAGCATGTGGGTATGGAGTTAAAAAGTTAGAGTAAGGTATTAAAAAGCCTTACCGTATGCCTTATTGAGCGCTCATGTAAACGCATGGGTTTAGGGAATATATGCACCTCTTGGTGAACTTTTTTTTTAACACACTTTTATTTTTTTCTTAGCCATGGAAAATAAACTAATTTTAAATTTTGTTAAACATGTTCTCATTGTGTCAACGTTTTTTGAGTTGGTTAAGCATGTCGTCATTGTATCGACATTTTTGAGTTGGTTGCAATATAAAAGGGAGTGCTCTCCCTCATTTTTGTTGGCACCTTTTTTTAATCAAAAGCCTTCTCTTTTCAAATTTGAGTTTTGGGTTAGTGTCGAAAATTTATCGTTTTGCTTTTGTAAATTGTTTAATTTGGAGAAGCGATCTAGAGTATTGGAAGAACGTAAGCAAAAGAGTCTTTAATCCATCTGGTGCTCTTTTCTCAGGCATAGGGATTTCTCTTTTATTATGCTTTTCTGTTTTGAAGGCATTTTGTGTCGAATACATTGTTGTTTATCAATGTGATTGTCAACTTGATTATATAATAACATTTATATTTATATATATCTAAGTAAGTGAAAATTGTGTTGTGAAAATAAAATTAATCTCAGTAATAGAGATTTGTGTCTATATGGGACTTTATGTATATTTATCAGTTTGAATATGATTAGTTGATTATATAAAGGGAAAGGCAATAAACTATAATTTTACAAGTAGCGTTATTTCAACATAGGTGTCATGATAAAACTTAGAATATGTTAACCTTGGGATATGTGATCCATGGAAACGGGGGAATAACCTAGAATAGAGTTTGATGTAATTGTTAAGCGGGAATATTCTTGGAATTTGTTGATCCATGGGAAAGGGAATATCCTATGTAGAGAATGATGCATTTGTTAAGTGAGTTATTTCTAGAATTTGTTGATCCATGGGTAAAGGAATAACTTATGTATAGAGATTGTTTGCCTTTCCCAATTGAGATAGAAGGGGGGGTGAATATGAGACAAGAAAACTTTGGCCAAAGTGGTGTAAATTGCCAATGTTTACACTGTCTAGGTTCACTGTGATCCAAGTTTGCATTTCTAATAGGGGTTTCATATTTTGATGGTTGTAACCATAGTATGATAGTACTAGTTAATGTAAGACAACACCTTGCTCAAATTAGGCCTATTTTATTTGAGGTTACCATATCAATCCCTTTCAGCAAAGGGTAGGGCCGTTTACCAGTTTGGTAAATATGCGAGGGACTACAGTTAGTCCGTGGTTGGAGGTAAATCGTTTGAATGATACTTCCCCTCATGCAGTTGGTGGCCGAGAATATTGAAGACAGACAAGTATACAATCATGTATCTCTATTTATCCGTTAAGCTCTTGAAACTTGTCTGTATATTATAAAAAAATTGTAAAGATGATTATTCAATTCTTTTATTGAAAAAATAAAATTTGATTTATGCAATCAGAGTTTGAAATATGTTTCAAATGTGCATTTAATCAAAGAAATTTAAAGAAAAATTTGATTGCTTCCGCTACCAATATCTTGATTTATTTACTTTCAAAGTTGAACTTGGTAAATCTTAGTTGGTAGAACAAGTGGCTTGTTACACACAAGGTTGTTCTACTAAACAATGGGCATCTAAGGGTATTAATGATTTCAAAGACATTCTGAAGAACGGTTGGGTAAAGAAATGGGAAAAATTGCAATCTAAGTTTTATATTCTAACAGCGAAAGATCTTAATCTTAAAGATAGCATTTTATGGAGTGAAATTTCCTATCTATATGAAAGTTAACACTAAAAGTCAGGGATATCTTCAATTGGTAAGATGGTTCTACCTTTACTAAAATGATTTCAAAAAAATTTAACATCCTACTTGTTTATACAAACTAAATTTTTCGCAAACTTTATATCAATTGGAATCTTAACTAGTCTATTGATATTTAGACTTACATCCTTAAGAATGTGTGGTCTTTAGACTTACATCCTTAAGAATGTGTGGTCTACTGTCATTGAACCAAAAAAAGTTTGTTAGGTTGTTGTTACTCCTTGAAAAGTAGGCTACTAATTCATAATTGCTCTTTTTAAGAATTCTAGCCAAGATCTATGACTTCTATGATAAGGTTTAAGTAATCGAGCATTTTTCTAATTGTATTAATGCTTAAAGTAGTCTTTAAGCATTTAGGAGATTGTTTGGGGTGGGATGTTAAGGATGGTTTTACGTGGATGATATTTTTTTTAATGTGTATATAATTTTGATAAAGATCTTACTAAATTTTGGCTAGTCTTAACAAATGAGATTTTATGGCATATTTGAAAAGTTAGAAATAAAAAGATCTTTCAAGGCAAAAAGAGATACCTTATTGAATCTCAATGTGAGTTCGTTCTTGATTGTATTCTGATATAAGTTTTCCAGGTATTAGATATTGTTAAAAACAGATTATTCATACTGCGTGAGAAAGGCCTTACCTTAGTGTATATAGATGACGTGAAGAGGGCTTACTTTTTGCCCCATGACATTAGCAAACTCGATGAAAATGAGCCAAAAATACAAAGAGAGTACATAAAGAAACATAATATTAGTATCCCAAATAAGATTGAAAAGGTTAACTACGTTAATAATGTGAAGTTTGAGCCTCTAGAGAAAGACCCAGATCCTGAAGATACAACTGATCTTGAAATCGACACTTCTGGGAATAGTAAAGTGCTGCAATGTTTTACACGGTCAGAGACTGTTTTGTGTAGATTTTTTTTATACTTCTCTAATCAGCTGTTACTGATTTTGTGGACTGTTAAGGTTGTTCCTCCTTTTTTATTGTAGCTGCCTGTACTAGACGTTGTTACTACTGCTGTACCTAAGGTGATTTATCACCTCATATTGTACCTGTCTTTTTGTTTATAATCTTCAATATAAAAAATATATAACCACCAAATGAGTACAGAAAATGCTAACTGATATTCAAATATGCAGATTCAGACATGATTTAATCCTTCCAAATATGCAGATTCAAAAATCAAGAAATATCAAATGCACATACTTGCATCCAAATTGGTCAGATGTTTCCAATTTCCTTGTCAAACAATATGGTAAATATTCAAGGTTGTCCACTGAAGATGCTATCTCATTCAAAAATTTGTCACACCTCAAAATGGACTAATGAAGGGGATAATCCCAAATTAGCTATTATTCCTAACCAGTTAAATATAAACTAAATTTTTTATAACAAATCTGCAATCTTGAAGAGACACAAACAACCTTGAGACATGACCAGTTGATTAACAGTCTACCATGAAACACCCCATTCAACTCGAAGACTAAATCAAAAACTGAAAACTCTCAAAAGCACATTACTTTCTCATGTAGTTGCAAGCCACAAACATATTAAACAACCTTTTTTGTTGCAGAAAACAAAGGGCAAACCAATCAAGGAACATTTGCAAGTGCTTTCTCATAGAGGATTGACAGGCCATAGAATAAGTTGTGTAAGAATGGACCAATCAAAGAATCGAGATCTATTAATAAGATTATCAGGTTCAGACTGATAAGAACTTTAGATAAAAGGCATGACGTCCATGAAAGATAAGTTTTATTGCATTCAAGCCAATGTCGCATCTCTGAGTTTAAACTTTTATACTGCATATCACATTGCATGGAGAAGGAAATGAATGTCCTGGTTATGTGGCAAATAAAAGGCTTCACTTTGCTTTCATGTGGTGTAAAAGTCATTTAAAAGAATACAAGAAGATTTTTATTTTATAAGTTGCAATGCATCTCACTATAACAAAGTCTCGTTGGAATTCCCTTCCATAGGAATTGGCCATCCAATGTTTGGCTTGAATGGCAGCACCATCAGAAATGGACTACTTGAAAAAGGATTGTTACTGTCAATGGCATCTCAAATTACTTGTGCAAATTTATAACAAATCAAAACCCTTGCAGAAAACACATACCTTGCGCTGTACAATAATAGTTCATTCTTATCAACATCCCACAACATTTACAGAAGCCAGTTTTAAGTAGGCAATAACTAAGGCTGATCATCCAAACAAGATTTAAGACTCTTTACTCTTGGAAGGTAATATATATATATATATATATAACACCTATTTGCAGTATCCAACAGTACAGCAGTTATTACAGTCACTATGCAAAGAGTAGAACGATAACGGACATTGACTGTGCTAGTATATTGAATATCAGATTATTCTGCATATTTCTTGAGGTATCCCTAAAACTGCTATAGCAATATAGCCATTTTATAAACCAAATTAGAGTATCCCATCAGTCTTAGATCTGACCATAAACATCCTTCTATATACTCTATGTAGCATAAGTTTATGACATGGAGAAGCTTGCAAAATGGACAGCACCGATGCATCATCTATACATACTTTCTTTATCATGAGACGAATTTCCATCATTGCACATCTCTCTGCCAAGCACAAAAACCAACAAAAAAAATTGACATTTAAAAATGATCTGTGGCTAAGAGACTCGGTAGCAACCAGATGCAACAAAGTCAATAATTAGAGCAAAATATTTGAATATTCCTTTACTCTAAACTATCAGTCATAAGTTCATAACACATGTTACATTATTCCAACTAGCCAAATTCCAGTTTTTGAATGTGTCATTATGAGCCTAGCTGTATCTGATTATTACATGATCATTGATGTGTTGTCTGAGCAAATACAGTACGGACTAGTGGCAAATAAGTGGTACAGATTTTTAGTATTTAGATGGTATTGAATATAGTTATGAACCAGTATGAAATGGAAATAAGGATATGTAACATCAATGCTATGCTTGCAGAGATCCTAGAGTAACATGTAGACTCAGATATGCCTTATAGTTGTCATAGTTAATGAATTGCTTATCAATAATTGCTACTTAATGTATATCAACGTTGTCTGAGCAAATAAGTACAGACTAATGGCAAGTAAGTGGTACAGAATTTTAATATTTAAATGGTATTGACTATAGTTATGAACCAGTATGAAATGGAAATAAGGATATGTAGCATCAATGCTATGCTTGCCGATATTCATGAGCAACATGCAGACTCGGATATGCTTTATAGGAGTCATAGTTAATGAATTGCTCATCAATCATTGCTACTTAATGTATAAGGTTAAAGTTATGTGTTACTTTTAGTGACACTTCTTATCATGGGCAAGCAGGATCAGTTGCTAATCAGACTGGATATTTAATGAAATAATTTTGGATGCTCATTACCACTGAGTTTCATTGTCACTAATAAAGCTACATCAAGGTCTGTTTGCAGTGGAAGTACACTTCCCTTGACATGATGTTTTAATCTAATTACTTACCAGTGCTACAAGGAAAAGCAAGATAGAAATCAACACAAACTAAAGGCTTTCCAGATGAGGAAGCATCCATACATAAATGAGAACCCAAAACTGCATTCATGCAGCACTAATTGAATAGAACATAATCAAACAGATATACCAAAATACCTATTTTTCAGGCATGGAAAAGAAAACTCGTGGCCATTTAGGAACATGCACTCTCACAATGTTCATTAGCACACCAGCCACCATAAAAAATTGCAAAGGCTTTTCATGGTCCATGGCAGTCAACTTGCAAGGCAAATGTGTCTCCTTCCAAATGTATGCCAGCCATTCCAAGCTTCTAAGGCCAAACACCATACTTTCCATTGCATATTGATGGTCTTACCACAAGACACATTTGTATACAAACATGCACAGTCAAGATGCATAGGCACCAGATAATCTTTGGTATCAATGTCCTATTACATATCCAGTTGCCACTGACAATTTATAAACAACAACCTACAAAAGAGGAGTGAATAGATGCTACCCAAGAGAGTGGAGTTTTAGCAGGATAATAGATGGTATTTATGAATATATGAGGCCAATGAAAAAACTCAGTTTTTAAATGACAATAATATACATATATGCAGATAGAAACACTAAAAATCATCTTTAAATGGAGGCCTATCTTAACTCCATTTGGCATTGAACCTCTCAGATACTTCATTGCCCTCTTGAAAATTTTAAAAAATCAGTAGAAGACTAAAATTCTTTTTTGTGTTATGAAGATGAACACAATCCTTTGGGAAGAATATTGTGAGGAATTCAGTTGGCCTCCTTGTCATTGGACCAATCTATTCTGCCAGTATACGCTACATCGTATACATATCCACTCTCACAAAGTCTCCATTTCTGCCTCAAATGTACTCTAGAGTCTAAGTCTAAACAGATCATGCAAAGTCCAAACCAAATAAAAATACAAACATCATAGTAGCAGGACTCACTAGTTAATCATGATTAAAAATGTTTAAAAAGGGCTAGACACTTTTCCCATGCCGGTTTGTGTCAACAAATGGCAAGGTAATAAACCCAGGAATAAACCAGTCAAATAAGAGTCACCAGTTAATCGTGATTAAACATTTTTGAGAGACCTCACACTTTTACTGTGCTGGTTTGTCTCATCAAATGGCACAGCAGTAAACCAGTCAAATCCAAAATTAATTGAAACAACCAGGGAGTGAATCATATCTCTCAATTTAAATGCAAGTTTTCAATTACACAAGTTAAGTGGGGGAAGACTCTTATTTCCCTTACTTTTTTAAATTACCACTTTTGAAAATTCACTAGAGAATTTTCTCATTATCTCCCATTTTAAACCTGAGTACTTGCAAAACATTTACACTCTAGCCATGCTATGTTACTGTTTAAGTGTCGTGCCACTATGCAATCAACGGCATCTAGGTCTGGAATAAATGTTAATCTGGCATCGGTGAATCGATAAAAATTCATGTCTATGCCATGAAATTTTATTAGACATGCATGCCCTAACTATCAGACAAGAATATGTGTTTTTAGTATTTACAAAGTTGTGTATGTGAAAGAAGTTATGACCAGACTCATGATGGATATTCAGTGAAGGAAAGAATAACATGCAGTACAATCCCCATGTTAACACAAAGGAACCTAATTTTTAAGTTTTAAATATCTTTTCATGTTGCTCATGGTTGTATCTTCAAATGGAAAATTTTCGGTGCTTGTGAAACCAAGATCTGTTCATGTGTTTATATTATGTTATAGTTGACCAACACTTTAGCCATAATCAAAGAAGTTTGATGTCAATATTGTCAAAAGTTAAAGCACTCACAGTATCATCAGACATCTTGTTTGTTTATAATTTCAAGGCTTATTTGTTTGTTTCTTTAACTAACAAATCAAGGGCCGTGAGTTTGTCTTCCATTCTATTGTTTTGCATCAAGGCCTCAAAAGTATGTCTTTGTAAAAATTGGCAAGCTGTTCATTGAATTCTGGAGTGGAAAAGGGCTGTCTCTAACCATTCTCTCATTTGACCCTGAATGAGTCTCATTTCTAGAATCTGAGTCTACTGTAATTAGGAAAAAGGAAATGTCATCTCAATACAATTTGAGCTTTTATTTCTCAAACTAATATGCTTTCTTGCGGCCATTTGACTTAAATGAGTATTGATTTAATTTTGAGGGTTCATTGAGTCTACTCTAAAATAAAGCCCAAATTTTGATATGCCATCATCCCATCCAATATTCAAATCACATGTCTACTGGAATAGGTGTTGGGTAATGATAGGCTTGGTCAAAGAAATGAACGAAAACAGAAATTATGCAGTTTATCTGGCTCTCCCAAGTTACGATATACAATTATATGCACACATGCATCCAAGGTAAATGATAAAGATGTGCTATTTGAGGTCATATAGAGAGAAACAAATATAAAGTAGACCTTCACATATAAGAATGGTATAAAAGAACAATTCCTTCAAGGAGCTGGCATGATCTGATTATCATTCTTCATTAGTGCCCTCCATGTCAGGTATCCTGAAAGGTTCACTGGCAAAGCCCATGTGTTCTATAATTAGAAGCCAAATGGTGAAATCATATTAAGTTCTCAAGCACTGTTTTTCCTTTTGCAAGTTACAAAAATTGGCAATTTAACATTCACAGCCCCTGCTTTCATCAGATTTAGATTGGGTTCTACCAAAACAGAATGCTCAAATCAGGCAATGCCATTTCCCTACTCTTTTCCTATTACACGTGTTCTTTCAATCTAGCTGGTATATGTGGACATAGAACAACTTTATAAAACTTACAGTTAGACACTAGTCAGCAGGCATAAGTGTTGGTCGCATATGCAATAAATACTCTCTACCTGACCATCTCCTCATAGGGAGACTGCTACATTTTTTCAACATCTGAGCATTCAATTGGACAACTAGTCTTGAAGCTGGCTACATTTTTTCAACATCTGAGCATTCAATTGGACAACTAGTCTTGAAGCTGGTAGCCTCAAATACCCAAATGAGAATGTGAATTCCACATGCTATTATAATCGAGATCTACTGAGTGGAATAATAATGCAAAGATCAATACGTCAGATTTGATCAAAATTATTTCATTTTATAAAACCCCAAATATTGTTTGAATAAGGCTCTTGATGGAAATTGCAGAGTACCCAAATCGATGCAAACAAACAGACACCAAAGACAAGGTGAAACACATACCTCAGCCAATGCAGGCTGGCTCTCGTTTTTATTCTGCTTCACAAAAGAATCCTTGCATTTATGAAGAGACTGAAATAAAGATATATCCAACTTCTTCGAGACTGCACCAACATGGAAGTATATGTACCCTGAATTTGGTACATCCACTTCAATTCCAGTCACACGCATCCATAATACAAATTTCTTTGCCCGAATACCAGACAACTCAGTGATCTTGCCATAAGTGAGTTTTCCTTGGATGACAGTGTCATAGGACACCAGATACTTAAAATTAATTTCACAGGGATTCTCAAGCTCTACCTTAAAGTCCCCATCATCAAAAAGGGAGTAATTCCTAACAGAGTCGGGCAGAAGTCCTATAGGTAGCCCGTATTTGGCAAGTATCTCAGGGATGGATGGCTCAAACGCAATAACAGCAGCTTCAGCTGTAACACACAGCAATAGCAGCACACCCAAAAAGCCAAACTTCTTTGGGCATTCCATATTCTTCCTTTCTCTTTATTTGTTACTTTTCTTATTCCTTTATGCCTTTGGGTGTCTTGGCACTCAATGTGTATCCACACTATAAAGTTTAAACCACAGGTATTGCTTCTGTTTTGGTTGTTGAGTTGGCAGTGATATAATTATCCGTCAGATCTAAATCATTATAAATGATTGTGTAGGTTGATATCAATACACCATGCAAACAGCAATGATCCCAATACATGCCCAAATCAGAAATCTCGATCTGGAGTGTCAACTGAATACTTATTTTCTATGGTATTGAATACTTACCTCGAATGATGTCTTTAACAAACCGTAAACTCCGCATTCTACAACATACCTACTTCCATATTCTCTTCGACATAAGTAACAACACGTTGTGCTGTTGGAAGTGCGCCACACAAATGCAATATATATGATAATTTTGACAGTTGGTTTTTTCTTTCCCTCTACCTCACTCCAACTTTCATGATATGGTGGATTAACCCTGTCAATGTTAAGTGGAGGGACCATGGACCCACAATGCCTATTAAATGCACTGAATATCAGTGACAAATTACTGTTTCCAACACTTAATTAAAATAAATGTTTGAAAAATGGATGCAAAGCTAACCCGTTGATGGCAATGTCTATCCAGCATACTGGATGCGCCTTTAACCCTAAATTTACAGTCAAATGTGCATCCAGGATGCTGGATAGACAATACAGCCGTTGAGGATGTATAATCATCATCAGACCGTATGAGAAAATATGTTCAGTTCATGTAATGAAACATAAACACTGTATTTTAAGTTCATTTGAAATTTAAATTTTCTCTTAGACCCACACATGTGGATGCGATGAGAGTATAAGAGTTTTTTTCAAATTGAATTTCAACAATTAAAGCCAAGGGTTTGGATCAATCAACCCAAATTATAAATGGAACCATGGCTCAAAGATACAGCTAAAGCGTCCGACAAAGGCATCACCATTAATGTAAGAGGACAAATTGCCTATGTCATTGTCTCAAAAAGATGCCAGAAGGGCCACTACCCATTTTAGAAAAAAACATTAATTAATGGCCCCCGAAGGCTTCATAAAGAGTACCCAGGGAGCCAATGTCAACTGACCCCATATATTGTATAGGTCCTCTTGTCTTGTCAATAATACCAATTTACATGAGAAAAAGGTGATTTAGGTAATGACTATTAGTATTCATGGACGATGGTCATCAATGCCATCATGGCTTAGTATGAAAATACTCAATGTAATGAAAAACCCCACAAAAATACATATCTAAACAATTTAAGTGGTACCTTTAAAAAAAACATCAAAGGCAGGATTATTTAATAAACAACTTAGTTATTTGGAGGGTATGTAGTATCCCTTGCTTTGGAGTCTCTAGGAACTTCCCAGTTGGGCTTCGAGAATAAATTTATCTATAAGTGTGAATAAATTTATCTATAAGTGTTAGACTAGTATAGATATCTTAAAGACATCTATCTAAAACCGCCAGGAAATATCAGTTTCCAACTATTTTGTTTACTTAAGAGTTATTTTATTTTACTTCAAAACTATTTTATTTAATCCATTACACATAAATTTTAAGTTTTAGTTAAGAATAATTTATCTATTAAGTGTGTTAGAATAGTATAGATATCTTAAAGACATCTATATAAAACACCAATAAATATTAGTTTCGAGCTATTTTATTTTTTTAAGAGTTATTTTATTTTACTTTAGAACTATTTTAATTACTACACAAATTTTAAGTTTTAGTTAAGAATTATTTTGTCTACATTGTTTATTTTTTTAATTTTATTTGATGAACTTTATTTTTATTTTTGTATGTAACTTTTAATTTTACTTTTGGAAAAGCCATGATTTGTTTTTTCCCTAATTCTTTTGTTTGTTTTTACTTTGAAAAATATAGTAAATATTATATAGTTTTAGTTTTAGTTTTTTTTGAAATATATGTTGGCTGTGTTTTGATTTTTATGTACAGGGTGTCTTGCTGACACTGTAAAACGCGTAATTACAAAGTTGTGGATGGTAAGTGCTATGATTAAATGAAGGGGAGATTGAGATCACCTGAATCACAAACCACGAAAGACATGCGCTCCTTGAATTATTTTCATGGCTAGTACAGGGGATATAGTTACAAAACAATATTTGCATGTGACAGTCCGTAAAACGAACCCAACTCCAACATTGAACTTTTAATAGTCCGGGTTGCAACGAGAGGCATCTCAACAGGGTAAGTGCAAATCTGTTGCTGATATTGTTTTTTAGTCCGTTGTAAATTTGAGGACTACGTATGTCTTATTTGTGGCTACTATTCAGCTTATTCTTGTTCAGACATGTTAACAAGTCGTTCAGAAGCTTTTTAGCATAAATTTCTTTTCTATTAGATCTTAGGCTTAGTTCAGTTGCGACTTGCACCAAGCCACGATTATCTCTTTTTTTTTCATGCAGAAAACCATAGCTAGTTGGAACGGAAATCTGGTGGATGGCATAAAACTGGGCCATCACCAGTGAGGCAAGTCCCCATTAGCAGATAAATCCAGTTTAGCTAAACAGCTAGTGTAAATGGGAATGGCAAGCCTGACCCATACAATACAACACATTAACTATGCCAATCCACTGGTACATGTACAGAGATTGCAACATTATGTGTTGTAGTCTGTGTTGTAGCCTGTGGCTCAGACCTCATACTGTGTATACATACAGATTTTGGAGAAAACCGTATAAATCTCTGTGGATAAATACATACAGTTTTTCCCAGAAGCTCTTATAAATCTATCTCATGGACCGTGGAAATCTCATGTTCAGATACGTATTTGTTCGAACATTTTTATCATGGGTGATGTTCCTAGACTACCATTGTTATCACAAAGAGCATTTTTATTAGACCTAAGCACCCCAAGGTCAAGGCATGCATTAAGTTTGAAGATTTATTCGCTCTTCAACTGGTATAGTTTCAAATAGGGTAAATCTACACAAAAGCTCCTATTGTGCTGTAAATATAATTCGTTGAATTGTAGACATCATAATGTATCTACTGATATAGAAACATTTTAAGAATGTGCTAGCCATATTCCATTATATATTACCCAACTATGCATTGATTTCAATATAAGTCTCAACAATAGCTAGATTAATTTACATTGTTTTGTTGTAGCTGTAATGATGTTGCTTTGTTCAATTAAAAAATATTCTATGATTACAGATTCTGAAGAAACCAATTGTTATTTCATTCTATTTGAATGTGACTGCTTCTGCTTCTCTGCATGGAGATACAGAGATGACTAAGCAGATCTGTGCTTGCTTCACCAGCAAGCCAATAGCATTAGCATTCTGACCCTAGACAGGATCAAGTCACTGAATGTTATTCCTGTACAACTTGCCTTGGAGATTTCTTCAGTTGCACTATTACTTCTTCTGCAGTAAATTCTCTACTTTCCTCTAGACTCGGAATCAATTACAAATACCCTTGATGTTATCAATATCCATTATGGGCATTTATTCTTCTTACAGATAATTTTATTGAATACTTTATGAACAATCACCTCATTTGCACAAAATGATTCAATGAGATCCCCTAATGTAGAACCATAAATTCAAATGTTCTTTGGCACATTAACAAAATGTTTTATTTCATCATTAGTCAACGACAAAGGGCACCCAAATCCAGTCATAATTTTTACCCTACAAGTTTGGCAGTTGTCTGCATCATGCAGCTGAGAACAGGTCCCATTTCTGCCCAAATGATGAATTACAATGTTTGCTAAGAGCTTGTTGATCTGCCGCGTAGAAAGCTTGAAATCCCATATTTTACCATGATTATGGATCCAGCAGAGAGGACCAGAATGTAAGATTAGAAACCTTTTTGCAAACAGATTCAGAAGCTTCTAGCAATTATATTCACTCCAAACAAACCACTCTTATAAAGAAAGAATAAATATGTTGCTGCATGATAATATCTAACTGCTTTTCTCTTTACCTGCACAGGTAATAGACCCTCAAAATATATTCTCCATTTTCTTAATGGAGATAATGCCAACATCAATGGCATCTTGTCATATTATGTTGATCTTCCCATCCTATGGCATTTATCAGAAGCTTTTGCAGCTTTATGAGCATTATTTAATAGAATTTGCCATCACAGTAGAGTTTGTAAATTGTAATACCTTATTGGTAGGCACTCGCTCTAAATAATGACCACTTGTGTTTCCTTTACCATCTTAAGGACTTCATGAGGCAGAACACATCTCCTTAACAATCCACCACCAAGTTCAAACTCTGGTTTCTGTACAGTAGACTGGAACTAAGTTGTTATGGAACTACTTTTACTTCAATATACTTCTCTCATTGGACAACTTTAGCGGTTCTATTTCTATTCCTTAGAATATGGATGCATCTTCTAGATATCGGAGAGAACAGGTCAGCTTCTCATTGGAACAAGTACACATCAGGCATATCATAATCAACACCACCAACTTCCTTACCAATTCTTATCCTCTACCATTGGTCAAGTCTGACATGAGTCTTCCTTGCATTACCACCACAGTGAACTCAAAATTGTCAAACAAACAATCACTAAACTCTTCGGGTTGTACTTCTATGCTTACCAAATACACAATTATCAGAGAAGAATATAGAAGGAATTGCTAGCAGAAAATCTCCAAATCATTTTAAGGCAAACAATATAGTGATTTACTCTCTCTATTGTAATATAATTCCACTTTGTCCTAAAGAACTTTCTATTTATGATAGCCAGTAAGATGGTTTGTGTTGCCTTTTCTAGTTTGTGCTAGGCTGTTCCTAAGGCTATACTAAAAACATATTGGCCAATCCATACATCATAACTTCTTAGCAGATCAACCATGGTAGTAGTTATTTTACAAAACTACCCAATGAATCTTCTGTGTTTAACATATGCCCCAGAATAGTTTGTCTAAGAAATTAACTATGGGAGTGGGTTACCAAAATGATCCATATCTTGCCATGTCTACCCAAAGACCATCCTTATAGTGTACACACAGCATACCAAGAAGAAATCCAAAGGGCTTGAAAGTGTACCCACTTGTTGAAATTTCTCCAGCAGCATTCTTAGTTTTGGGAAGTGGCCCTTAAATAAGAATTCGAGGATTTATTAGAGCATACTGTAATCCAAACTAAGAAAATACAAAAGGAGAATTCTTCAACACAAATGCCATGGCCCATAACTGTTTAGGTATTCTGCCTCAAGTTTGTTAAAAAGCGGGTTTTGTTGTGATCTTCAACTTCTCACTTTGATTATATCCAGAAAACTCATTTGTGATTGAATATACTTCATAGCCTGTTAATGCAATGTGCAGCTAGATAATATCATATTACAACATATCAGCAATTACCTGTACCAAATTCAGAAATAAATTTACTTACAAAACCCCTGTACGGCAGCCCAGCTCCAACAACTTCATCGCTTCACTCTGAGATTTTAAATGCTTAAAATAATGCCACACTTCCAGATAATGCTTCCAATAGCAAAGGAAGTTGCAGTATGTCCCTCCCCTTGTACAATTTGCTTCATCTTGTTGTTATCAGGTAGGATATGACCATATCTGAAATTTCAGCCTATATTTCAGATTTCTATATGTCAAGACTTTGAATTTTTTTTCTGTGCATTAGCATTCAAAGTTTCCATGGGTTTGATCATTTTTAAATTTTTACTGTTATTCCTACACAACTCACATTGGAGATTTCCTTGGTAGCACCATTGCTTCCTTCAGAGAAAACACTTTTGACTTCCTGTACATTTGACTGTAAGGTGGTAGAACTTGGACAATTAGTCTAGTCAATCAGTTTCAAAGACTCTTGTTACTCTATGCTTTAGAGAGAAACTTCTATTTATGATTGATTCTATTCAAGTATGAAATGATGGCGCATTTACTTTCTCAAATAGCACCTCATCCCCACACAGAAATTTACAGTTGTTTTAGCTGTGACATCATCTTCATTCCTTCCATGGATGTGATCTACTGATAGCTGACATCTCATTGTCCTATCTCACTCTTCGGCAATTGCAGACATGAAAATTCTTGATTCCTCTTTCTACTTAAAGGTTAGCTTGCAGTTTTTTTTATTTTGGCAATTCAGTCTATTAGACTTACATTTATCTATATTATTCTTGTCATACAGTTATTTATCAAAGTCTAGTCTGTAAGGCTTTATTTCTGTCTTCCCACTAGTTTCTATGTCAACAGTTGATGTGATCATTTTCTCCAACTGTTTCCTACTGGGTTCTTGATTCATCAAATCCATTTCCCTCACCCTTAATATATATCTGGGACCACTGGACTTCGTTTTACTTTGTTGTGCTAAGCTTTTTATGTCCACTTCTAGTCTGCAAAACAGAGTTCCTGTCTTAACTCTTATGTGCCTATAAAACTTTTTTATAGCTAACTCTAACTTCCTATGACTGCTTTAACATTTCTAAATCTTTGTAATCTGCTAGTTCCATACTTTCATAACTCCAGCAATTGATTGGTGGGATTTAATCAATCCATTACCTACAGGAGCAATAATATAATTTTATTTTCAATCTTATTTTCTTCAAGCAGAGGGGCAGGAGTATGGTACTAGTTTAGAGACCCCTTGACAGTGTATCCATGGAGTAAATCATGATTTTGAATCACCATCATATCAAACTTCACCAACCACATATAGTTCAGGCCATCTCACCTTTGGCTTACACAAATTGTCCTTACACTTGCTATCACAGAAGACAATTAAGTCACCTTAAGTGAAGTCTTCTCAAGTTGAGTTGCATCAAGCTTTTGGCCTAACATCATTAACTTGATGAATATAAACTTCTAAGTCCCTTAAACTATTCTCACTAGCTGTGCTTTTGAGTTCCATTGACATACTTTGGCCATTTGTGGACAAAGATAAAGTTTTCTTTCTTTCTTTTTGAACTGCTAGTTGTCTAGACTCTAGATTCATCTAGTTACATTATTTATGAACATTAAAAACATTTCCTGCAATAATTTCTTCCCATCCTACTGAAGAGCAGTTGCACTGTGTAGTAAATACACCATAAATTCCATCCACAGACCTGCTTCCAATTGATAGACAAGCTGGGAATATCATATTACTGGCATCTTTCTCATGTGTTATTGTGCATGCCAAGAGAACCATATGTGCTCTGTTATCCCTGTCGTGAAGTTAGCTATATATATGTCTAAACCAGAATTGCATGGAAGCGGATACAATATTGGATATGGATACAGCAATGATCCCCTGATACAGATACGACTAGTTACAACAATTATAGAAATATACATATATTCAATTGTTTATAAATCTAAGAGTTTAAAACATAACTTCAAAAAATGTTTATTTATATTAATATATTTTTGTTTTTATGTTTTAGTTTACAATATTTATTTTCTAATATTATGTTTGTGTCTGTAGTAATTTATATATATGTCTGTATGGACAATTTATTTTATTTAATTTTGAATGTTTTGCATAAACAATAAACTGGACCAGACGATGTGGTGCTGTATCTAAATGTATGTATCAGCTATGGCTCAAATATAGGCTCGTTTAAGGATACATCTGGATACTGTATCCATACCGTATCTGAGAGTATCATATCCAAATCAAGTATCCGATACACAGATACATATATCCAAACTGAGGAGGAAAAGTATCTGAAAACTCTAGTCTAAACCTTTGCCATCTGCCAGTTCTGTGCTTTCATCACTCCAACAGCAGTTGACTAAGACATAAGCAAGCCATCATCTACAAGAGCAATGATCTTACTTTCTTTTTCATCTTATTTTCTTCAAGCAGAGGGACAGGTTGCAACTGTGTAAAATATCCAAAAGCAGTATTAAGAACTGGCAAATTTTTAGGATTAGGCACTTCTCATTCTACCATGTGAGATCTTTTCTTTTTGAAGTTATTTACTTGCATTCTAGTTTTTTTTTTCCAATGGTAAAATCAATTGAGTATGGCACTACTTTAGAGTGCTTCCATTCACCACACCCTTGAGTGGGTCTTCTTGGAGTATCTTTGTTTTAACATTGTCATTATATCAAATTTCGCCAAAAACATACGGTCCAAGCCATCTCACCTAGAATTTCCACTAATGTCACATATCAAATTTCGCCAAAAACATACGGTCCAAGCCATCTCACCTAGAATTTCCGCTAATGTCACATGGAAATGGATACTTTAATTTTTTTACATCTTATATGTATATTTGCTTAGAACTTCTTTTTTTTCTTTAATGTTTCAATTTTTTAATTTTTGAAGTTTTTTTAATTTGTTTTTACTAACCCTGAACAAGTAATGGCTCCCTATGGCCTGGTAACTTATCCAGTCATATCAGATACAACCCAAATGTGGACTTGTAATGTCCCCTATTGGAACAATACTAATTTTACCCTAAAAATTCAAATACCACAAGTTTAGGGTTAGGGTTTCGGAATTATCATGTACTGTCCCCTTCTAGATTTGCCCTAGATTAAACCCTACAATCACCATTATAATAAATTAGGGTTAGGGAAACAACTTACAGGTAGTTATTTCTTCATTATGCTCTTGAATATAAATCCTGCAATCATCATATAGAAAACACAAGTGCATATATATATATATATATAAACTAATGCCATTGTTAGGGTTAGCTAAGTATATATTAAACTCTGAATACAATTCCAATATTACTATTACTATCAAACACATTTGGAGCATAGGAATAGGGACATGATAGGTTTGACCCAGCAAACCCATACTAAGCCCAAGAGCGGAACTTTGGCCCTCTTGGCTTTGGTGGCAAGACTTAGACATCCACCAAAGTGGGGTACTTAGTAGAGTGCTTGTCTTGCTTCCCTATCCATGCCTTATCCCTTACAGTTAATCACTCATCATGGTAGGAATGGTATGGGGATCGTAGTGGGGTTCTCAGTTTATCCAATCTAAGCCCAAGCGCGGGACTTTGACCCTCTTGGCCTTGATGGCAGGGCTTTGACATCCATCCAAGGTGGGGTACTTAGATGGAAACCTTATACCCTCTTATCTACGTCTCCTTCCCTTCCTCCATGATGAGGTTCAATATTATTTACATCTGAAATACATTAAAGATGATTATTCATTGATACATAATAAGTACTAACATTATCATCTATTGTCATGTCCTGATGCAAATCCTAGATTGAGAGCAGCCATCAGCATATACTAATTAATATAGACAAATCCATAAGAGACGAAAGGGAATAAGACAAAAAAGAAAAATTAATTATTAACAAAAAATAATACATTTGTTAAGACAGCTATTGACTTTTCCTATAGAACGATTAGTGGATAAGACAAAACCCACTAAAAGACAAATCATAGGAAAGGACAAAGGCAGCAAATCACTACAAGACAATATTATTAAGGAAGCAATTAAATTCATGAAGGGACAGTATCCAATGAAGAGTCACAATTATTCACCAAGACACATCACTTGAGAAGTATAAAAGCAAGGGCTTTGAATCATTTTAAGGCATGGAAGGAATTGGGATTAAAAAAGAAAAAAGCATCACAGTTTTCTTTGGACAGCAGCAATACCACATTATTAGCAATACCACCACACAGACTCCAGCAGGAATATTGATGTATCATGTAGGAATCTGTATCCTTTGGGCATTCATTGCAAGCTTTTGTATATCAGTAGTCCTTAGTCCATGATAGGAGCTAACTGCAATCGCCCCATATACTCTCTATAATATCTTTTGAAATTTCATGAGGCATAAATTATTGTGGTTAAATTTATATATCTAACCAAAAATGAATGAATATGTTGTTACTTTTACTGCTAAATACACTTTCTTTTCAATGACAACTTTGATAGAGCCATTCATACAACTCCTCCTATTCAGTATATGCACGCATCAGCAAAATCATTGTCAATACCTAACAACTTCCTTGCACACCTCTATCGTCAATAGGTACTTCAGCTTAGTCTAAATCTTCCTCTTCTTAACACCCACAGTGAACTTGGAATCATCAAATAATAACCAAGGACAGATTTTACCATAGTATGGTGGTTTGTTCACCACACATATAAAGGCCCATGGTTGGTGAAGAATATGAAAGGAGCTCCAAAAAGTAAAGGCTGACACAAGCTATAGCAAGCCCTGCTTTTCATGTTGTAGAATAATTTGTTTTTGCCTAGATTATTTCCTGTTTGTAAAGCAATTAGAATGGAATATGTTATCATCATTAGGCTGCTTTAGGGCTGTGTAATGTCCCATCCCCTAGGGGCCGACCTCCATATAATAAGACAGGATGATATTAAAGGGTGTAAGAGAGGTGTGTTGAAAAATAAGACAAATGAGATGCGATGGGTGTGAAATAAAAGTGCAGTGATTCATTTTAGATGAGGTGTGATTAGTGTTTGAATATGAAGTTCAATTAAGGAGTGTTGAAAATGTGGAGTGCAGCGATCTGTATTAGCACATAACAAAGGCAGAAAAATAATATCAATTATGAAAGGGTAGCAATCAAGCATGACGTAATGCGATTTAGTTTTGAACGAATACGATTTGCTAATTATGAAGTGGTGCGATTCCCATATAAGACAAAAAGTTCGTTAGTATGATTTGCCTATAGAAAGGATGCGATTACCATGTGGTGTGCGATTTCACTAATCAAAGGGATGTGTCTCTTGCTTTATCGCCTCACTTGGAAAGGTATGAGGATGCGATTACCATGTGGTATGTCATTTCATTAATCAAAGGGATGTGGCTCTTGCTTTATCGCCTCACTTGGAAAGATATAAGTAGTGAGAAAAAGTGAGAGTTAGAAGTGTGGGGAGTGTGGGAAAAAGATATCAAGCAGGAATATAAAAGACATATAAAAAGAATTATAACAGAAATAGAAAATCATCCATCAGCAGATCAGCAAGAGAAGATATCTAAGGCAGAGATAAATCTGCAAGGAATGTATCGGCAGGGTTATATATATATATGTACAATAATTGATATCAGCAGAGAATTATTTATTGCAGCCATTCTATCATGCTATAACTCTATCATCCTCTCATTCTACTAATCTATCATTCCATCATTCTATTATTTGATTATTATATCATTCTTTCAATCTATTCTTCTATCGTTATATCATTCTATTCTATCATTCTATTATTCCATCATTCTATTATTATATCATTCTTTCATTCTATCCTTCTACTCTTCTATCATTCTATCATTTGATTATTCTATCCTTCTATTATTCTATCATTCTATTGTTCTATAATTGAACCAATCAAATTAGCAAATAACTGAGATATCAATTAGCAATCAAAAGGAAGCTATCTTCAATGGAAGGAATTCATATAAGAATCAAGCAAAAGGAAATATATCAAGTATATAGATCTGCTATACAACAAGTGTTAACAGCAAAGAAGGATATATTGCAATCCTTGGACTGAACTGTCAATCCATGAAGAGGTACATGGTATCAAGTTACTATCAACCATCTAACAAATTCCTAAGCAATCCAATTGAATTCAAGGAAATGTTTTGTAGGTAGGAAGAATGGCCCTTCCGAGTTCACGAGATGGTGAAGTACCGATAGGCCCCTTCATCAAGCACGCCACCCCGAGTTAGCTAGCTCGTGGGCCGGGAGGTGTATGAGTGATCCTGGGCTTGTTGAATAGCGGATTTCATGCATCTTATCAAGCACACTACCCCGAGATGAGACTGGGAGGCGACTAAGTGCTCCTGGGTTGATCAAGGAGGAAGACCAACCTCCAAGGTGGACTAGTAGCTGCAACTATTCCTAAGGAATTCATTATGGTATTGGCTTGAGGAATTGTGTTATGATGGATTGAACCAAATATTGATTATGCTATGATGATTTGATCTCATTACTTATGTTATGAAGTATTGATCTCATGATTAATTATGCTAGGATAGATGAATTTAATATGAATAATGATATGAGCTGAATATTATCTTAATTTATTGATCTTTAATATTTCTAATGTCCTTTTCTAGTAGTTATTATTGTATGCAGGTAAAGAAATCAGGAATAATCTAAAAAGGGACATTACAGGCTACTTCAACGCCTATATTAAAATTACTAGCATGCACTTCAAGATCAATGCCTCGAAATGGTTTCTTTTAAGCAAATCAATAATTTTTAGCACCAATCAGTCCATCCAAACTTTGCATCTTTTTTTTCAGGAGCAACGATATTAGAATCATAGTAGCATTACCCAAAAGAAACTATGATTAACAGGGAAAACCTGTGGGTTATTCAATAAACTGTGAATAACTCCTGGATTATTAAATAACCTGCAGGTTTTTCCAAAAGTTTTTCATAAAACCTGCCTACTGTGCCTATAAAATGTGGATTTTTTCTTTTACACCTCATTTTTCAACTTTTCACTCCAAAATCAAAACTATTTAGAGCACAGGTGAATAGGCAATCAAGGTCATCAGCAAATTAGGGCACACATTGAGAATTTGAGAGTAACTGGCAACACTGAACAAATTCTTTATCTATAATTTAAGTCTTATGTTTGTTTCTCTTTCTACAAACTATATTTGTCATGAAATAACACTAACAGTTTTGTTTCCGTAGCTTTACAAATATTTCAGCATTTTTGATTTCCCATGTTTTTTCTGTTTAAACTCAAGTAATAGAATTCCATTTACACTTTCAATTTGCCACATCAATGCCATGTAACTAGAATGCTACTATGATTAGAATAGTACCTAATATATCTTCTGAAACTACCAATATGCCCAAGAAAAGTTGTTAGCTATGGCATTCACTTCTGCTGTTGGAAATGTGAAATGACCCAGGTAATTCACGTGTCTACCTGAAGAGCAACTATGGACACAAAATAATCCAGTAGAATACCATGTGATTAAAGAAAATGGATTTATGTATCTCTCTAGCATGATTCTTAGGGTGCAAAATATTCCTTAAATGGGCTGAAACTTGTCTAATCATTTGAGTATAACGTCAAACAATTTCGGATGTCCTAGCAGATGGATTAAGATTAAATCTCATTCCAAACATGAAATTAGTACTCTGTTTTCATCTATTTTTGTTTATTTATTTCCATTGCTTTAAGGTTAATATAATACTGTTTGTAGACATAACCGGCATTGTTTAGTAGAACACCATACTTAGCTTGCATTGGATATTAGAACACCAATACTTAGCTTGCCAAGCTCTACTTGAAATTCTAATTACATTTGAGGGTTGAGCAGTGTTCAAATCTGCAAACATGATTAATATCGTATTTCAGTTTCTTTGACATGTAGTCATTATATCCATAAAGAATGATGTTTTCTTTCTAACCAAAAATCAACACAGATTCCAGCAATATATTTACACTATTACTTTTTTTTCCTCAGTTCTTTACAGAATGCATGAGAAATTTTGTGGGGAAGAAGTAATCTCACTACTAAATCCCATCTTATAAACACCATCCACGGGTCACAATAATTTGCTACAGCTAGATACTATTTATCTCTGACTCTTCTCAATAAAAATTGTGTTTAGACATGTTGATTTCGTGCCTTTATTCCCTTGAATGATTATATATCCTTTCAGTTTTGGAAACCCTCCATTCTGAAGGTAAGTCATAGAGGATTTAGTTTATAGAGGACATTATATTGTTCCTTAGAGATTTAGTATAGAGCTCTGTTATCTTCTTTTTCTTTCTCCAATTTTGCAAGTTTAATTGGGTGTTCATATATAAACTGTGATCATTTTTATCTTGTTTATTTTAATCTATCGATGTCATAGTATACAACACTTTCATCCTTGGAAACAATTTGATATGATTTTACAACTACAGAGTTGATTTTATCTGTTTTTTTAAAGGGTCCAAAATTCCATTATCCCTCAGCGTCAGTGCCATGGCTTAATACGTAATGCTCTCTCATAGTTACAAGACTCATACTCAGCAAGCTGATTTTTGACTTGGGCTCTGACTCGGCTAAGACTTGGCAAATTGAGAAAACCATGAAATATAGAGACTTTTTAAGGATTTAATGCTTTTATGATGCAACCTTCACTAAATCAACTTTAAAGACATAATAAACTAATCAAATAGAATTGACTTTGTTCACATACACAAGTATACATCGATCAAATGAGCACAGAAGCAGATTTGAGCTGAGTCACTTTGATGGTACTCTAGCTCACACCTGTCTTACATTAGTTCTGCCAAGAGGCAATTTACACTAGCAGCAAGGGGTGAAGTGTAATGTCATGACCGTGTTCACAAAAACTATTTAGAGCCAACAATTATTTGTTAAAATTTTTTAGTGTCTATAGCTCTGTGTCCTTTTTTCATCTATTTTTTATTTATTTATATGTTTGTGTGTCTGTAGTAGTTTAAATAGCTATTAAAATTTTATATTCATATAGAAAAATAAAATAGATCTTTAAATAAAAGTCATAGTAATAATTTATTTTCGTTAAACTATAAATCACTAATTTGTATTCTTGTTATTTTGGTTTCCCTTTTTGAAGTTGTGTTCTCTATAATCTTTGCACTTTTTATTAATAAATCTCTTATTTAAAAAAATAGGTATTAACTATTATGAGATCATAGCCAAAGCTCTTGCGCTCCAAATTCGTCATTTGCTTCCACTTATTATACAGCCGGAGCAAACTAGCTTTATCAAAGGCTGTTTCATTCTTGATAATATCATTGTGGTTTGGGAAGGTATGGAATGGGTTAGGCATTCTCAACAACAAGTTCTTGTTATCAAGATTGATTTTGCTAAAGTTTACGACCACATCGAATGGCCTTTCATTCTAACAATGCTTCAAGCATTGGGTTTTGGTCCCAATTTCATATGGTCATTCAAATTCTCTTTGTAGATGCCTCTACTTGCCTTACCATCAATGGCTAGCAATACTTCTCATTTGGGCTTTTTGGCTCCATCAGGGAACAATGCCCTTTGGCTCTAGCGATCTATGTTTTGGCTGCAAAAGGTTTTGGTTGATTGTTAGCCAATGCTATCTCTCAACGAAGAGTCAAGGGTATTTCTCTTCCTAACTCTTCCTCCCAACTTGTTAATGGCCATTCTTTTGATGATTCCTTCCTCACTCTTCTTGAGGAACCAGATAATGTCAATCATGCCTTGCAGTGTCTTAACACCTATTGTCTTGCTTCTAGTTCTAGCATCCAATGGCAAAAAACTCACTATTATCGCTAGTCTTTTCTCCCCATACCAGCATGGCTTGTAAACTATGGCTAGAAATGGATCGATCATGGAGAGATCTTTCATTTTCTAGGCATGCCCTTTGCTTTTTGATCTTCCTTTGTTGCCTTGTGGCAAGCCATTCTTTGTTGCATTGAAAAGAAGCTTCATTGCTAGATTGCCAAACCCCTTTCCCTTGCTAGGAAATTCCAGATTTGCTCCAAAGTGTTCACTACCACCCATGTCTACTACTCATCTTGTTAGGCCCCTTCTAAAGCCTCTTACCAGAAGCTAGAGTGGATCCTTAAGGATTTTCCTTGGGCCTTGACAAAGTAGAGCGAAGGCTTTCACCTAGTTGCCTGGGAATTTTGTTGCCTCCCACGAGACTCTGTGGGCCTTGGTCTTATTGATAATTACGGACAAGGGGTTGTCTTTGTGTGCCAAATGGATTATTCATGCCTTGGAGGATCAAGAAGCCTAGAAGATTCTTCTCTGGCATTGTATCGCTTCGAGTACTCCCTTTGGCCGCAGTACCTGGCATGGCTTGGGCTTTCACACCATCCTCATCATGAAGGAACCAATGCATATTCAAGGCACCTTTGTTGGCAAGAGCATCAAGAAGCTTGGAAAATTCTTCTCCGGGATTGTATTGCTTCAAGTACTCCCTCTAGCCGCAATGCTTGGCATGGCCTAGGCTTTCACACCATCCTCATCATGAAGGAACCAATGCATATTCAAGGCACCTTTGTTATTAAGAGCATCTAGTGTACCTCAGAAGCTATCAAGTTGTGGCTCATTTGGAATGGGAACGGCTTCAAAACTAGGATCTCCATCAACCATCATTCCTTATGGTGGTCTCCAGGATTGACCCCTTGCCAGAGTTCCCTGGGTTCGTGCCTTAAGACTCTATAAACACAGGGTTTGCAATATTTCTAATCTCTTCTCAAAAAATACTAGGACCTAACTTTCTTGGCCAAATTTTAAAGTTAAATTCAAGCTTGGCAATCAAGATATGGAGTCTTATTAGACTATTTTGGATTTGGTTCCCCCTAAAATGATTCACAAGGTGGTAATCTTCTATATAAAGCCATGGTGGAAGGACTAGAAGTGGTTTCTAGATACTTCTTTTCAGAGTTACAAACCTTGTAAAGGTTATTCATGGCTTTCTCCTTACCTACCTATGGTTACCAAGCTTAATACAAGGTAGAATCTTCAATCTTCTACCTCTCACTAGAGACACAAGTTTCAAACAGTTTAGGCTACTCTGGTTGAGCCCAAACTAGCTCACTTTCCCTGGTGTCTTCTCTACCAGGGTCTCCCAATGGGATCTCAATTGACTCACTTGGGTGTGCCAACTTCGCATAGTCCTTTTTGTGGCCATTTGGAAACCATCAAGCATCTCTTATGGTTCTATTCTTGGGCCTAGACTGCTTGGCAATAGATTCATAACTTCTTTAAACCTTTCTATCCTAAGCCTTTTTCATGGCATATGATACATCTGGCAACTAGCCCAAGATTCCAGCTAAATATACCTATATACAACATGCTTTCAAAATGGAGATTTTGTTTTTAATTTGAAAAGATAGAAATGTTGCTAAAGTATTAATAAGTATAGAAATATATGAAAATATAAAAATAAAAAGAATATATGAATTCCAAAAAGTGAAAATATGAATGTAAAAATATTTTTTAAAAATTAAGCAAATGAAAAATGATAGTTTATTAAATAAATATATAAATATATGTGAAAGGATAAAAAATAAATAAATAAATAAATGTATATTAACTTATGACTATAAAAACACCAATAAGGGCATGGCTCAGCGGTTAAGGCGCTCAGTTGTAGTGGCGGCCACCAGAGTTCAAACCCTCGCTGGGCCAACAAGCTTGCAAGCTTTACCATGCGCATTTTAAAAAAAAAAAAAAAACTTATGAATATAAAAACAATATATATATATATATGAAAATATGAATATAGCTAGTTAAGAACATATGAGTATAATTATATAAGAAATATAAAATTATAAGAATAGGAATATATAGAATATATGATTATATGAAAAAATAAATGGAGAAAGAATAAAGGAATAAGAATATAGAATGACAATGGATGACTATAGGACATGAATATATATATATATATATATATATATGAAAATAAGATTAAGAATATATATGATGTGTGTGTACATCTCTTGGTCCCCGTGTCACCTCACTCCCTCCCTCTATTTAGTTAGCTGTGGTCTGCTATATATATATGTATGAAAATAAGATTAAGAATATATATGTGTGTGTACATCTCTTGGTTCCCGTGTCACCTCACTCCCTCCCTCTATTTAGTTAGCTGTGGTCTGCTATTTACCATTTTTCATTCTCTTCACTTGCTCTCTTCGTCTTGATGATGGATCAGGAGTGTGATCCAAGAAACACTCATATACAATATTATGGACTGTGGAAAATTCATGTCTTTAAATAGCTATGTACTTAACAAATTAACATATGAAGTAAATAATACAAATTAACATATAAAGTAAATCATTTGTTTTCTTTTCATTTAGATTTTTAGAAATTGTAGAAAAAAATGGTTCTTAAAGTAAAAATAAAGTAAATGAAAAAGTTATTTATTTTACTAAATAAAATAACATATAAAACTATTGAAATAATTTGTTTTCATAAGACTTTGATATTTATATTGTTCCCTCAACTGTCTGGGCTTGAGTGCTTACTCCTGCAATGCAATTCCTAACCAGCCAACCACAGTTGTTCGGTCTTTGCTGAAAATTCGGTTTAGAAATAACGAAAGTTTAACATTTAGCCTGATCTTTTCAGAATAACTTATAACTTGAACAACTTTCAAGTCAATTAATTTAAGAAGAAGATTACAGAAGCACAAACCAACAAGTAGCTTAACTTGTTAATTGAAAACTCAATAACAGGAGTATGAAATTTGAATACCAATAAAAACAAAGCCCCAAAAGAATTCTAAAAAGAAAGAACATATGAAAAATCGCCTCAACCTCAATATAACATTTCAAAGCTACAACAATAAAAAGGCTAAATTTATCTTCAATTAACTGTGTATACAAATTATCGTCTGTCATATGTACATCTTGTACACCTTCCACAGCCTACCGTATAAACCAATTAGAAACAAAACAGAGGCAGACTCACATAAAAGCATAAATCCACAGCTGTTTGAGCTGCAATTTCTTCTTCTTCTTCTTCCCTTTAAATCCCTTCTCTCACAATACCACTAAATAAAATGTAACCCTCTCTAAGTAAAATGTATCACAAACAAGCCTGGATTCAAAGACTAGGCATAACCAGTAGCAGAGCCACTCTGATCCATATAGCAGGATGAAACCAATCTGTCAGCCTTGTCTCTATCTCTTAAAATAACCTCAAATAATGAAACTCAGAAAACGACCTCAAAATTGCAGCCTGGTTCATACTGGCAATGCCACCCCACAGCTCAGACCTTGGCCGAATCTATCTGACAGGACTGCCAAGATCTGTTTAGTCAGACTCACTGGGTACTGGGTTCCCAAGTCTGCTGGCAAGTTTCAGGCAAGTTCTGTAACATTGCTCTCTACTACATTCATATGTACTTCCCAGTTGAGGAAAAGCACAAACCCGTTGCTATTTTCTCTCCCTTAGAAGTTGCCATACAGACATATATGTGGCTGAAATGCACAACAGAAGACTATGGGAACAATAGCCTAAACGATGCAGATGCTATAGTGATGTTTCATTCCATGACAGAGATAAGAGAATGATTACATGGTAAATCATCGGCACAAGGAAAATCTGGAATATCACACTTCTACGAAGCATTTGTCGAGATCTGTTTGGTTTTTCACTCAGATCTCCTGAAAAAGATTTGTTTCAATCCTCTTAGCCTAAAATTGCTCACTCAGATCACCTGAAATAGATGTGTTTCAATCATTGTAGCCTAAAATTGCCATTAGCAATCCAGTGGGAACGTCAAATTTTATTTTTAAGTTTTTTCTGCTGTGACTGTTAACATGATTCATCTGGTCCTCAATTTCTACCTCCTGTCCTAACATACAACTTTTACCAAGAGAACTCTCCTACTCTGACCAAACTGGATATAGAATCTTGATGCAAGGGAAAGAATTTCATCTAAGACAATTTTTCTATTTTATAACAGTACTTTGCATTTAATTTAATAGCTCTGCCATCTCTGCGCATATGTTTTAATACCTCTGCCATCTCTTCGCATGGATAAATCATAAAACACATAACACTACAATAAAATCTTAAAAAGTCACTAAAAGCACTAATCTGTGTGATTCAGACACCTGGCTGATGGCTAAAGATTCTGAGAACAAACCCTGCATAAAACATCTAGTTGTAGAAGTCTGTTACTTGTTTAGACATCCAAAGTAATTTACTTCTACAATTTTTGGGACTTCTCGCCCTCGGAAACCCATAAAAAATGATGTTGGTCTTCAAGAATGATTATTCAAAACTGATTTTGTTATCATGTATCATAATTAAGATGAAAAAATTTAAAAAAGCCAATAACACGGGGAGAAAATCCATTGCCAATTGGGTATAGTAGGTGTTCAATATTTTATCCCATTGTATCAGTAATTGCATGGACACCCATATAAAATTGTCTAATGCCCAAATCAATAAAATGATATCTTGAGAGAGAGAGAGAGAGAAGCATACCTCCTGGGTTAGTGCAACCTCAATCTCACTGCAGGGCTATTTTATCTCTTTGCATGCATAAAACACAAACAGTACGATAAAATCTTGAAAAGTCATCAAAAGCACTTATCGGTGTGAAGCAGCGAACTGGCTGATAGCTAAAGATCCTAAGAACGAACCCTACTTAAACATCTACTTGTAGGAGCCTGTCACTTGTTCAGACATCCATAGTAATTTCCTTCTACAATTTTTTCAACTGCTTGATCTCAGAAGCCCATAAAAATGATGTGGGTTTTTGTTATCGGGATCATAATTAAGATGAAAAAAATTAAAAAGCTAATAAGAAAGGGTAAAAATCCATTGTCAATTGGATAGGTTAGATGTTCAATGTTTTATCCCACTGTATTCATACATGCATGGACCCCCAAATAGAATTGCCTGATACCCAGAAAAATCAAATCAATTCTAAGGAGGTTAAAACAAATAGAGATACCTAATGAAGCATGACAAGCATACCTTCTCAGTTAGTGCAAGCTCAATCTCACTGCGGGGCTCTACCATCTCTTTGCAAGCATAAAACACTGAAAAGTAAATAAATTCCTAAAAAATCCCTAAAAGCACTAATCTGTGGGAATCGAAGAACAGGCTGATCGCTAAAGCTCCTAAGAAAGAAACATACCTAAGCATTTACTGGGTAGGAGCATATCACTTGTTCACACATCCAGAGTAACTTCCCTCTACAACTTTTGGGACTGCTTGCCCTCAGAAGCCCATAAAAATGACATGGGTCTTCAAGAAATATAAAAATTAATCCGAAACTGATGTTTGTTATCATGGATCATAGTTAAGATGAAAACAAACTAATAAGAGGAAGGGGAAAAATCCATTGCCAATTGGGTAGGATAGATGTTCAATAGATCATTCCATTGTCTCCATAATTGAATGGACCCCCAAATAAAATTTTCCAATACCCAAATCAATGAAATGAAATCTAACAAGGAAAAGACAAATACGGAGATCTAATAGAGCATGACAAACATACCTACTCAGTTAGTGCAACCTCAATCTCACTGCAGGGCTTATTCTCAAGAGAATTCTTGCATGAAGGAACAGATTCAAACCAGGAAATCTCAATCTTCTTAGAAAGCAATCCCACGTTGAAATATATATAGTTTGCAGATGGGAGATCCACCGTAATCCCTATAACATTAACCCATATAAAGAACTGCTTTGCCTGGATGCCATCCAAATCGGTAATTTTCCCATAGCTGAGTTTTCCTGTGACAGTCTTGTCATAATACACAAGATAATTGAATTGAACATAACAAGGACTGTCAAGCTCAACTTTGAAGCTCCCATCATCTGCAACAGAATAAGACTTCACAGAGTCAGGAAGAAGGCCTATGGGCAGTCCATATTTGGCCAAAACTTCTGAAACAGGCGTAGAAGCAACCAGAGAATCTGCCCCAACACAGTTACATATGACTACCATCATGGCTAAAAAAGACGCCCAACTCATCACCATCCTATTAAGATCCATCCGCTTTGCTCAACTTTCTACCTTGCTGGTTTCTCTTCCTCCTACAAGTGCAATTGCATGGATTTTTGATGTATAGCTAATTTGTATTCCATAAAAGGTCCTTGTATTATCAATTGGGTGTCTGAAGATTCGTCTCTGTCGGGCCACTTTCCTCGATATTTCCTAAACCCCTTTCTTAGGAGGAAAAAATTGTTAACAAGTACAGCCATCAAATCTGTTAGTAGAACAGATCGGCGCAAGTTGAAATCTCCATCTTACACGTAGCATAAAATAAAGACAAAGGACTCACAAAAACCCAGAAAAGGACCCACATTGCTTTTATTCTGGTTATAAGATCGAGGCTCTGTCATAGGCCCACAGTAATTTTTCCGCGTGTGATATCCCAGGACATAAGTGTCGCAGGTCCCGTGAAACAGAATTTCAATTGCCTGGAGAATATTAGCAGACTAGATACAGGCAGATGAAGATTTAATAAAAGATATTTGATCAAAGTAGTGCAAATTTCCTTGCAGGCAATATTGTACGGGACGGTGCACATGTACTCCGAGGTCTATGGAATGCACTCCAAGCTCTTTGGACTGAATCTGCACCTTTCATGTTTGGAAATTTGCGTAGATGTGAGGAGTTTTTATTATTAATTTTGATTATGTAATTATTGTTTGCAAATTTTTTACTCTTTTAAGTTTTTTAAGTACTTTACTTAAATATCATCCACTTCATTTTTGGTGGTCAAACAATCAATAGTTATTTGGGTTTCATTCACAACAAAAAGTGGTAAATATTTGTCCTATTTTTATTAGTCAATAGTAACTGTTGATATTTAAGAATAGCCTTTTTAAGTATGTTCCAATTTTTGAGAAAAGTCCCCATCATAGCAGGGAACTATAGCAATTCATAATCATTATTATTATTACTTTTATTTAGTCTCTATTTAAGGACATTTGGTCTAGAGGTAAAATATTGTGAATTGTGAGCCACAAGTTGGTAGTTCATTTGATTTTGACCCACACTCTATGTCAATTTGCCTCTTTGTTATAATTTATCTATCATTGAGTTAATAAATGGAATGTGTTTATTTCTTTTGTAATTCTTGAAATATTTTTAAGTCTAGAATGTGTTTATTTCCTTTGTAATTCTCGAAATTTTTTACTCTTTTAAGTTTTTTAAGTACTCTACTTAAATATCATCCACTTCATCTTAGGTGATCGAACAATCAATAGTTATTTTAGGGTTCATTCACAACAAAAAGTGGTAAATAGTTGTCCTATTTTTATTGGTCAAAATAGACCAATAACTGTTGATATTTAAGAATAGCCTCTTTTAAGTATGTTCCAATTTTTTGAGAAAAGTCCCCATCATAGAAGGTAACTATATCAATTTATAATTATTATTATTATTACTTTTATGTAGTCTCTATCTAAGGACATTTGGTCTAGAGGTAAAATATTGTGAATTGTGAGCCACAAGTTGGTAGTTCATTTGATTTTGACCCCAGGGTCTATCTCAATTTGTCTCTTTGTTATAATTTATCTATCATTGAGTTAATAAATGGAATGTGTTTATTTCCTTTGTACTTCTCGAAATATTTTGTGGTCTCATTTCTTTGCTTTAACATTTATGCTTTTATAACTTATACTCCCTTCCAATATATCTTATTAATTTATTTCTAGCTAGTTTAAATTTACAATTTAATACATATAACATTAGCCTACATAGATTGAAGCTTAACATTAAAGGAAACATGACAATTCAAAATACCCTAGACTTAAAAGTAGCCACTCCAACCATTCTTGGTTGGGATTTCCACTTGGAAAGGTTGATTGTTTGAATAAATTAGTATATTTATATTTAAAAAAAATATCTACAATACGCCGAGAGATATCTTCAATTTGTTGGCATTTATAAATTACTTGTAGTTAGAATATTTTATATGCTCACATGAGTTAATTTAAAGAGACTATGCTAAGAGACTTTTCATATTCTTCAAACGGAATAAATATTTCACTCCATAACTACCCAAATTTTTCTATTTTTCTATCCATTTGGCTTCCACAAATTTATTTATTTACACATTTTATGAATTTTGTTTACTTGGGAATCTGAATCTTAATTGTTTACGGGAATCTGAATCTTTCAGCCCTTGCTGTGAGTGTAGAACGCCTCTTGGCCTAACAACAATTTGTAGACTAAGCAACTTTATTTGTGGAAAAAGATTTATGCAATATAATTCGTAATCATAAAAGATTGCACTACATTAAAGAATAGCGAGAGTTTGCAGACTAAGAGACCTTATCTATGGAAAAGATTTATGCAATATGATCAGTAATCATAGCATTATACCATTCCCATATGAGACCTAATGTTGTAACGATCATACATTAGATCACCATAGTCAACAAGCTAGATTTCATTGTTAAAAAAAAAAAATTCAACTAACTAAAAAAATAACAAATATTCTTAGAGAGGCTTGGTCATTAGTAGACTCATTAAATCATTCCCCTTCAACATTACTATGTAGAGGACAATAGGATAGATGACTACCTTTCAAATCAAAGGATTGATAAAATTATGAGTGATGAGAGGGATGGAAATTCCTCCACACTCTTGATTATTAAGCATTGCTCCCAAAGTGATGGTATAATGTGATATATTGCCATCAACTACTCTCACATGTGCAACTTTTGTTTTGGTGAGTTTCTCGAGTAGTTTAGTAGAAGATTGCACTCCTCGTCTATATGTGAAGGATTTAGCGACTCCATTAAAAACTTTCCCTAAACAAGGGTTTTACTACAATGTCGAAGGGATAATGAAAGCGTTCAAATTTCTTATTATGTTGGAACTTTTCAACCCCAAGTTTACCATAACTAACACTCATTAATCAAGTCTTAGTTTAATTTAATTTGAAAAGATACGATTAAAATAAACCTTCTCATATATAAAGTTGAGAAACAATATGTATAATCCCTATAATAAGATCTATAATTTTTTTTAATATTATTTTTATATACAAAGATTAAGGACCCTAAACTCCTTAATTCAAAGTACCTAAAAAATGAAGAATAACTTAATCTAATCCTTTTTATATTTAAATTGTGAGTGTGTTTTTCGATTTGTAACCCCTCTAAAAGGTATTTTTTAAATAATTTGTCTAAGACTATAAATTTTTTAACGTAAACATGGTGCTTGGATTTGAAGAATGTTCAACTAATGTGAAGAGAATAACAAGAAGGTTACCAAGTTTGAAATATTCACGTTATTAAATCTTCTTTCACTTTTAAATACTTACCCTATCGTATCCTAACTTTAAAAAAAAAATTAAAAATATGTTTACCTTTAAAACTTTTTTTTAAAATGTCCTCATAATTACATCCTACTTTAAAAAAATAATTTAAAAATATATTTACCTTTAAAACTTTTTTTTTAAATGTCCTCATAATTACATCCTAACTTTATAAAAATAAATTAAAAATATGTTTACCTTTAAAAACTTTTTTTAAATGTCCTCATAATTACCTATAAGGTATAACAATGATATACGTAAAAATTTTATCTTTAGTAAATATTTTTAAATGTCCTCATAATTACATATAAGATATAATAATGATAAACCTAAAAATTTTATATTTTAAATATTTTTAAAAATATAAATATTTTATTTAGATTTAAAATATTTATATATTATCATCAATAAGGGCGTGGTCCGGTAGTTAAGTTGCTCGGTTGTAGTGGCAGCCACCAAAGTTTAAACCCCCGCTAGGCCAACGAGCTCGTACTCGCAGGTGTTACGCCTTCGTTGGGCCAATGAGCTCGCGGGTTTGAAGTGTTCTTTCTTGGGGATGAGGTCCCCCATGTTGTGGCATCAACGGTTCATTGCTCCAGTCAAAAACATTGTGTGGAGCCGGAGGGTGTGTCACACCAGCATCACCGATCACGTTAAAAAGTTTACCAGGTGCATTATCTTTAAAATATATATATATATAGTGAAATGGTGAAAATTATATATAAGTGATATATTCATACATAAATTTAGCTTATGATATCTTTTTTTATGAAAATGTGTTTATATCGATATTAATAAAAGATAATTAATACACCTTCACAAAAAAGGGGTGGGTGGTATAAAGGCACACCCCAAGAACATATGGGCAGAGCCAGAAACAAACTAGGAAACAACAAACATTACAAAGCTTCCTTCCATGTCAAAAAAAGAAACATAGAAAAACTTTGCCACAAGTAACATGCTGCTGAGGACACTCCCTCGCCAGTTGACTAGAGTCACCGCAATTGCAATAGGTACTGTCGCTGCCGCCTCCACCACGGCGTCCGTGGCCACCACCGCCATAACCTTCTCCATAGCTTCAAAGTTGCCTCCACCAAAAAACTCGTCTCTGCAGTCGCCGCCGCCACCACCTCCATAACTCTCGTTGCCACCACCAACACCAAAACCTCCGCCACCACGTCCACCGCTAAAACAATTGCTTTAACTGTCGCCATAACTACTGCCGCCGCCACCAAAGTCGCCACCAATAGGGCCAGTAACATCAAACTCCACAACAAACCCACCGACTTGCCCTTGGGTAAATTGCGAAAGTGGTGCAGGGCACCTAGGAGCACCTTGGTTCCTAAGGTCACTTTGTTTGCATTTTTTTTGAAAGGTTGTGATTTTTGTTTAATGTGCTCTGTAATAAGGCTTTAGCCATGTTTGTATGGTCCTACTTGTGTGGTCAAGATGATTGAGGTGACCATATAAACCTCAATCATGCTTAGTCCACTTGGATCCTTGTTGTGCCAATCAGGCCTAAAAGGTCTAAAGGATTGGTTTTTGAGTTTTGTGATTGTTTGTGTGTTCTATCATGTTTTGGGAGTATGGAGGATGTTTTGATTCCATTGGACAAGCAAAACAAATCGCCATCCTTTGGAAAATGGAAAAAACTCCATAATGTCTATTGTTGCCAATAGTGTCAATGACACATTGGACGGTTCAAAACCCACTTTGGACGGTTGAATGCTGTTGTAGAGGTTAGAAACTGACTTGGATCAGTTGGAAACATTTGTATTTCACTCCTGTACGGCAGAGGACATCTGGTACGAAGTTTTGGGGCTTTGAAACTACAGAAAACAGCAAATTTTCCTGCTTTTCTCGCTGTGTACAGACTGTACGGATTTTTCACGTGTGCAAATGACATTTTTCTAAAAGTGCTTGGAGTCAGGGTTCATATGCAACTGGTTTGAGGTCCTGAAGTGGTCGAGATCAAAAGTTATTGTTTTTTCTTTCAAAATAGGTCTAGAAACCCTGTTTGCTAGGGCAGCCATAGAAATCCGGCCCTAGAATGCATTTCCACCAGTGAAAATTCATAAAAACTGGTGAAATGCAGGCTAGGGATGTACTCTATAAGATTCCAAAAGCATTTTGCTGGGAGATGTTGTTTTCGATTTTAAGGTAATGCCCTAGGTCAAGTATTTCATTGTATTTGACCAAATTCATGCTATTTGAGGTTGCAGATGATAGAATCCTGATAGGGTGAGCAAATAAATGATGGATTTGTGTTGTAGGGACATGGTAGAAGCATTCCAAATTCCTGCCCCTGACCTATGCACCCAATTTTGAGCACTTGCTATATAACCTAACCTAAATTGATCAATTAGACCTAAGAGACCTAACGAGTGTTCTGGATTGCTGGAGTAGAGTTGGAACAGGAGACTTGGGAGTTTGATAGGTTTTCATAGAGGGTATCTAAAACCATCATTTGCTTGCTTGGTCATTTGGGATTTTGTCAAGTTTTGTTGAGAAAACCTAGTTTGGAGGGCTAGTAGCCTTACTAGTCAAGGTATAGGTTGAAGAGTTTTGGGAAGTTGGAGATCAAACCAACTACATAGAAGGTGTTTGTTGATCTATCCTAAGGTGTTGGAGAAGCCTAGAAGGTGGAGCCATCACTAGGATACCAAATCCTTCATACACCCTTGAATGTGCCTTTGGTTGCTTGGTTGAAGGCTGTTTGAAGTGGGTGAGTGGGCAAAGGACAGTAAAGTAAACCTTTGTGTTGTGCTTCCCTTGTGCCACCTCTGCATCAGGTGGTATCAGAGCCATCAAAAAGATGGGAGATAGAGAAGAAGAGGAGGAAGTCCCTTCAAGAGTGACCAATGCCGAGTTGGCAAATATAGTGAGAGAGCAAGCAACCAAAAACAAAAGGATGGAGGCTGAGATAGAAAAGTTGAAGAAAGACAAAGACAAGAAGAAGAACCCAGAGGTCATCTTGGATTCAGATGAAGAGGATCAAGATGAGGAAGAAGAAGTGCCTATGGAAGAGCCATAAGGAGGCATGTTAGAGAGACAATTCCTAGATGCACTTGGAAAGTTGAGTAGGAAGGACACTAAGGCAGACTTACCTATGTTTCCTGGTAAGATGAATCCAGAGGAGTGCCTTGATTGGATTGAGGCAATGGAGAACTATTTTGAATGTGAAGAAGTGGCAGAAAATCAGAAAGTGAAGATTGCCAAATCAAGAATGAAAGGGCCAGCCTTGAGTTGGTGGAATTTTATTCAAAATGAGAGGATAGAAGATGATAGGAATCCTATCTCTACATGGAGGAAGATGGTACTTGAAATCAAGAAGCAATTTGTCCCTGAGGATTATGAAGTCAACTTGAACAAGAAGTTGCACAACTTGAGACAGAAGGACATGGACATGAGCACCTACACAGAGGAGTTTCACAAGATGACATTGAAAGCCAAGATACCTGAGAATGAAAAACAAAAGCTTGCAAGGTATCTCAATGGCCTCAAGTTCTCCATTCAAGATGAATTAACTCTCTTTAACCCGGAGACAGTCCATAAGTGCTTTCAAATGGCACTGAGGATTGAGGATAAGCAGAGAAGAAAAGGGGATTTTGGCAGTAGCAGCAGAGGCAGAGGAAATCAGAACTTTAGGGGCAAGGGCAGATTTCAAAACAGAGATAATTTCTCTAGACTCCAAGGTGGCAGATCACAAGAAGGCAGCCAAGGGCAGGCTGATACAAACAGTGCTGATAAGGGTCAGTTTAGAGGGAAAGGTAATGGCAGAGGAAGAAGTGGGGGCAGAGGTCCCAATGTGTTTACTGGAAGGTGTTTCTCTTGCAATCAGATTGGACATCAGTCCTTTAGATGCCCGGAGAAGATGGGAAACACTGCTGCAAATCAGAAAGAAAGAAGAGTACAACTCCTTCAAGAAGAGGACTGTCAAAGCACCACAAGTTACCAAACAGCCTCTTCTAAGTCTGCAGCACCTAAGAGTGGAGAATGCATCATGTTTAATAGATCACTCATCATGCCAGCCACCAAGGAGCAGCCCCAAAGAAACAACTTGTTCAGAACCACTTGCAAGGTGAAAGGAAAAGTTTGCAAGGTAATAGTAGATTCAAGTTCCTCTGAAAATTTGGCTTCTAATGAAATGGTGACTAAGTTAGGATTGGAAAGAATGCCTCATCCTAACCCCTATAGTCTTTTGGCTAACCAAGGAACAACAAATTGTGCTGAAAGAGCAATGTTGGGTTGAATTCAAGATAGGTGAATATCATGATAAGGTTCTTTGTGAGATAGTGGATATGGATGCATGCCACCTTCTTCTTGGAAGGCCTTGGCAACATGACACAAGTGCCCAACATGATGGTAGGAACAATGTAATTCATTTGTCCAAGAATGGTGAAAAGTTTACAATGACTCCTTTGATTGATGATTGCACAGAGAAAGTAATTTCTAGTTCAGTTATGTTGGTAGGTGAAAAAGAGTTTTTGGCTAACCTCAAGAAAGAGAAAGTGCCATGTTTTGTAGTAGTCATCAAGCCCAAGGATGTGAATCCCAAGAAGGCCAAAATGCAGCAACCTCTTAGGAGGATTGGACCAAAGGAAGTGGAAGAACTATTGGAGAGGTTTCAGGATGTAATAGCCGATGAAGGCAAGGATGCCCTTCCACTAAAGAGGGAGATTAGTCATTGCATTGATCTCATCCCTGGATCCACCCTACCAAACCAAGCAGCCTACAAGTTGACCCCAGAGCAAAATGCTGAAGTGGCAAGACAAATCCAAGACTTGTTGGATAGAGGACTTATCAGGAGGAGTATTAGTCCATGTGCAGTACCTGCAGTGCTTGCACCCAAGAAGGAAGGAACATGGAGACTATGCACTGATTCCAGGGCCATCAACAAGATCACTATCAAGTATAGATTTCCAATGCCTAGAATGGAAGATTTAATGGATTACTTGGGTAGGGCTAAGTACTTTACCAAGATAGATCTAAAAAGTGGTTATCACCAAATCAGGATAAGGGAGGGGGATGAGTGGAAAACCGCCTTCAAAACCAATGAAGGACTATGTGAATGGGTTGTCATGCCTTTTGGCTTGTCAAATGCACCAAGCACCTTGATGAGATTGATGAATGAAGTGCTAAAACCTTTCCTTAACAAGTTTATTGTTGTATATTTGGATGATATACTAATTTTTAGTGACAGCAAAGAAGACAACATAAGGCATATCCATCAAGTGCTCAGGAGGCTTCAAGAGGAGAAGTTGAGAATTAATCTTGACAAATGTGTCTTTCTACAAGAAGAGTTGATATTTTTGGGGTTTGTCATCTCCAAGGGCAGCCTAAAAATGGATCCAAGTAAGGTTGAAGCCATTCTTAATTGGCCAACACATACAACAGCCTCTGAGGTGAGGAGTTTCCATGGTTTGTGTAGCTTTTATAGAAAGTTCATTAGAGGGTTTAGTGGCATTTGTGCTCCACTTGTTGACACCATAAAAGGGGGCAAGAAATGTGTATTTGTGTGGACAAATGAGGCCACTCAAGCCTTTGAACTGTTAAAGAAAAAAATTTCAGAAAAACCAGTCCTAGTGCTACCTAATTTTGACAAGGTCTTTGTGGTAGAGTGTGATGCAAGTAAGAGGGCTGTTGGGGGAGTCTTAAGTCAAGATGGGAGGCATGTAGCATTCTTTAGTGAGAAATTAAATGAGGCAAAACAAAACTACTCCACCTGTGATCTAGAATTATATGCCATGGTTCAGTCATTAAGGAAATGGAGACACTACTTATTGCCAAAGGAATTAATAGTTTTTACTGATAACCATGCATTAAGCTTCTTGAACAGGCAGCAAAAGTTGAATCACAGACATGTCAAGTGGATGGAGTACATCCAAGCATACACCTTCTCCATAAAACATAAGAAAGGAGTGGCCAATAAGGTAGCCGATGCCTTAAGTAGGAGGAATCTTGTTGTGCAGACCATACAATTGGAAGTACAGGTATTCATGCCATCAAAGATCAGTATGCAGCAGATGAAGACTTCAAAGAACCATACCTATCTTGCAAGGCCATGACAGGAAGGTATAATACTGATTTTTCTGATTTTTTGTTGCAAGATGGATATCTTTTCAAGGGTAGCATGTTGTGTATCCCAAGAGGGTCTGTTAGAGAGAATATAATCAGGGAAAAGCATTGTGGCAGCATGTCAGGTCACTTTGGTATTGACAAGACCCTAGAATTGGTTAGGAGGTACTATTTTTGGCCCAAGTTGCCAACCGATGTAAGGAAGTTTGTTGAAACTTGTCAAGTTTGCCAATGAGCAAAGGGGCATACATCAAATGCAGGTTTATACACTCCTCTACCTATTCCTTCAAAGCCTTGGGATTCCATAAGCATGGACTTTGTACTTGGTTTGCCTAGGACAAAGAATGGACATGACAGCATTTTTGTGGTTGTAGATAGGTTCTCAAAAATGGCTCACTTCATCCCATGTAGAACCACACATGATGCCTCACACATAGCAAGTCTTTTCTTCAAAGAAATAGTCAGGTTACATGGTTTACCTTTGTCAATCATCTCAGACAGAGACCCCAAGTTCATAGGACACTTCTAGAGGACACTTTGGAAGAGACTAGGTACAAATTTGTCTATCACCCTCAGTCTGATGGACAAACAGAGGTGATTAATAGGTCACTTGGCAACCTCCTAAGATGCCTAACAAAGGAGTAGGGTGCTAGTTGGGATTCACTTTTGGCTCAGGCAGAGTTCTAGTACAATGACACTGTCAATAGAAGCACCGACCTGTCTCCTTTCCAAATTGTTTATGGCACTCACCCAAGGGGTATTTTGGAACTTAGGGAGGTTAAAGGACTGGAAAACAGCAGTGCCTTGGCTGAAGACTTCATTCAAGTCATGAAAGATGTCCATGAACAAGTACAACAGAAATTGCTGTCCACTTCACAGAAGTACAAATAGTTTGCTGACAGGAAAAGAAGGGATTTGCAGTTCAAGGAAGGTGATTTGGTAATGGTCCATCTGAAGAAGGAGAGGCTCCCTGCAGGTAAACATACCAAGCTACTCATGAAGAAGATTGGGCCTTGTGAAGTGCTCAAGAAATGTGGAGAAAATGCATATAAAATCAGACTTTCGGATGGCATTGCTTTGTCTCCAATTTTTAATGTTTCAGACCTTTATCCCTATAAAGGATCTGATCCTTAGACTGCTATTGAAGAAGATCAAACTGATCAGACACTCCAGGAACTCATTCCTTCATCTCCAAATCAGATTGAGTGCATTTTGGACATGAGGATTGCAAAACAAACTAGAAGGCACACCTATCATGACTATTTGGTGAAGTGGCTACACAAACCTCCGAAGGATGCCACTTGGATGAGTAGAGCAGACATTGAGAAGGCAGGTTTCACATTTGACACCATTCCAACTCAAGAGACTTGAGTTCTGTTTGACAGTGGGTGTATGGTGCAGGGCACCTAGGAGCACCTTGGTTCCTAAGGTCACTTACTTTGCATTTTTTTTGAAAGGTTGTGATTTTTGTTTAATGTGCTCTGTAATAAGGCTTTAGCCATGTTTGTATGGTCCTACTTGTGTGGTCAAGATAATTGAGGTGACCATATAAACCTCAATCATGCTTAGTCCACTTGGATCCTTGTTGTGCCAATCAGGCCTATAAGGTCTAAAGGATTGGTTTTTGAGTTTTGTGATTGTTTGTGTGTTTTATCATGTTTTGGGAGTATGGAGGATGTTTTGATTCCATTGGACAAGCAAAACAAATCGCCATCCTTTGTAAAATGGAAAAAACTCCATAATGTCTATTGTTGCCAATAGTGTCAATGACACATTGGACGGTTCAAAACCCACTTTGGGCAGTTGAATGATGTTGTAGAGGTTAGAAACTGACTTTGATCAATTGGAAACATTTGTATTTCACTCATGTACGGCAGAGGACATCTGGTACGGAGTTTTGGAGCTTTGAAACTACAGAAAACAACAAATTTTCTTGCTTTTCTCGCTGTGTACGGACTATAAGGATTTTTCACGTGTGCAAATGACATTTTTTCTGAAAGTGCTTGGAGTCAAGGTTCATATGCAACTGATTTGAGGTCCTGAAGTGGTTGGGATCAAAAGTTATTGATTTTTCTTTCAAAACAGGTCTAGAAACCCTGTTTTCTAGGGCAGCCATAGAAATCCGGCCCTAGAATGCATTTCCACTGGTGAAAATTCATAAAAATTGGTGAAATGCAGGCTAGAGATGTACTCTATAAGATTCCAAAAGCATTTTGCTGGGAGATGTTGTTTTCGATTTTTAAGGTGATGCCCTAGGTCAAGTATTTCATTGTATTTGACCAAATTCATGCTATTTGAGGTTGTAGATGATAGAATCCTGATAGGGTGAGCAAATAAATAATGGATTTGTGTTGTAGGGACATGGTAGAAGCATTCCAAATTCTTGTCCCTAACCTATGCACCCAATTTTGAGCACTTGCTTTGTAACCTAACCTAAATTGATCAATTAGGCCTAAGAGACCTAACGAGTGTTCTGGATTGCTAGAGTAGAGTTGGAACAGGAGACTTGGGAGTTTGATAGGGTTCCATAGAGGGTATCTAAAACCATCATTTGCTTGCCTGGTCATTTGGGATTTTGTCAAGTTTTGTTGAGAAAACCTAGTTTGGAGGGCTAGTAGCCTTACTAGTCAAGGTATAGGTTGAAGAGTTTTGGGAAGTTGGAGATCAAACCAACTGCATAGAAGGTGTTTGTTGATCTGTCCTGAGGTGTTGGAGAAGCCTAGAAGGTGGAGCCATCACTAGGATACCAAATCCTTCATACACCCTTGAATGTGCCTTTGGTTGCTTGGTTGAAGGCTGTTTGAAGTGGGTGCGTGGGCAAAGGACAGTAGAGTAAACCTTTGTGTTGTGCTTCCCTTGTGCCACCTCTACATCAGAAAGCCATTGACGTGAAGAGACGTCTGGTGTACAAACAAAACCATAACCCTTTTGCGAATAAACCACTGCCCCGTTCCAAATGAATTCTCCACCATGACTGCAACCCTTTGCAAAGAATGAAGAAAACCATACGTTGTTTTCCCCCCCATGGAGAGCACCGCCTTCAGAGGGCTCTACGACAACCACCGGTCCAGTCCAGCTCCGTCTCTCCAACCGCCACCAACAATCAAAGCAAAAAATCTTCTCTTCTCAGCGCACGACCGTCACATTTCATGATATCATATTTTTAATCTTCAAACTTATTTTTTATTAACTTGGATCAAATTCATGATTAAGACTTGATTTAAGTTAGTTTAGATTTGATCCTTGAATTTTAAAAAAAAAACAAAATTAAAATTCTTGCCTTAATGATCATTTCACTAGCTTTTGTGAATCAACCTAAAATATGTTTTCTTGATTTGTGGGCTCAATTGTTGTATTTAAAGGCATTCATTTACTCAATAGAACATTTATGGGAGCATTTTAACAACATTTATCAAAGAATTATCAAAGCATATCATCCTAGGTTCATTGCATGCTTGCTTGTTGTCCTTAAACCTTTCACTCAAAGCCATCAAAGCTATCTGCTAGGGGTTTTACTGAGGAGAACTTGACCCTCACAATCCAATCGATTGCTCGGAGATGTTTATAAACACCTCTTTTCCTTATGAAAATCCAAAAAATAGAAATCATGGAAAACAAGTTCCAGTTTGTAGAAAACAACTCGATCAAGTCTGCAAGTTATAGATTCACTTTTGTGCATCAGGATCAATTCTACTCACTTTTGTGCATCAGGATCAATTCTACTCTCATAGAGATCACTTCTACACTTGTAAAAGTGGCCTTGGATAGTGTACAATCAAATTTGTAGTTAGCAATAAACTACAAAATTATAGAGGCTTGGCAAATGATTTTTTCACATTTAGATAGAAGCATCTACATCATAATCATAGATAAGCATCCATACGTTTAATTTATTTAATTTTCATACATATCTGAACATTAATTGTAGCATTTATTTTGATTATTAGCCCCAATTTATTTGTCTACGTTAATTATTTACTTGTAACTTTATTCCTATATATTTTATGTAAGGTAGTAATTTTTCCTTTGCACATAGATATCTTAAATATTTTTATCTAAAAGACACTAAGAAATATCATTTTCAAAATTAGTTAAGCTTAATTAGTAAGGATGATAGTATGTTGTTTGATTATGCCATCCACCAAACTTCAAATCCCTTAGAAATGTGATTGAGTCAAATTCGACTTCACATTAACTTTGATAGACTTGTAATAACTTTACTAAAAGACAATTTCTAATTTAAATCGATACTCCCTCATAATATTATATTTAAAACCAATATCTTTCAATACCATAAAAATCACCCACAACAAAATATCTGAACACTAGCTACCTACATAGGACCACTCCCATACTTTTCAACATCGTACCTAGTACTTCATTATTTTCACCCTGTTTAGCTTTGGACTTTAGGTAGCTAAGGAAGCGGTCCCATGGCGCTGCTAGAAGATCTATTTTTGTGGAGCAAAGGGTCCCATGGAACTCAAAAAAATTGCTAATGCTTAAATCAGAATCTTTTCCTTCGAAATAGGAGCAACTAATGTTTAGGAGGTTATTTTTGAGCAAGTGTAGATGGGTTGGGGTTGAAACTTTCCCCCACCAACTTAGGGAGTTAACTACCAGTTTTTTCATTCCCGCCACTTAATTTAGGGGAAAATTTGGAGGGAATTTTTTCAGTTTATGTTTTTTATTTTCCAGCTTCCTAAAAAATCTCTACTTAGCATAAATTATTGTTAAAAAAACTTCATGAGACCACTAGCTTGCATAAAATTCGGAGCTTGAAATTTTAAGCATACCCGCAACTACAAAATTCATGGGATCACCTGCTGTAAAATGCTCCTAAAAAATCTCAGCAACGCTGCGGAGATAATTTAGGAAGCCCCCTCCCATAGGACCGCTCCCTAAGTCAGACAAAGAATAGTCGCTAGGGGATTGTTTCTTTTTCCTTGTGTGGCGCTCGTACGAGATCATATTTCTAACTTTAGTACATTGTAATTTAGAATTCCGGAAAGTAATTAGCGTAATTATATCCATTCGTTGGGGAGTTTAAATTTTAAAAAATTAAGAAATCGTGTCCTATGAAGAAATATAGATATTTTACCAATTTTAACTATGGGTAGAACTGGGTATCGTGTGGTCACACATGGAATTTGAAGGTCTATTTTAAGGTTTTTGTCATTTTAGACAGTATTTTACAATTCTAAAATTTATATATCTTGAAATTTATATATTTTGACTGTAAACGGTAAAATTTTATTATAAGCAAATATAATATAAATTTCAGAGCCTAAATTTGACAATTTCAGGACTTAAATTTCGATGTTTCTGTTAGACAATTTTCTTATGACAGTTGTCTATTCAATAGTGCCTTTTAAATACTATGCCATACCTTAGTATAAGTAAATTATATAAAAACCAAATATATATATCAGCATAATCCTATATAAATTTTGACAGTTTGTCCAAAGTCTCTCTTTTCATATGTTACAGTCTTTTTAAAATTTCAATTGTATTTTACAGCAAAAACGTCTAAATAAAAACTATACAGCTACCAAATTTAGCCTTGAATATAGTATTCTTATTATAATATGTATCATTTTTTTTATAAAAATATAAATAATGTTTTCTTTTACAATGTTTATCAACTTTATCTTGAATATATATTAAATTTTCTAGATTCAACTGTGTATGTTTTTGCATCAACGTTTCCCATCATGCTCAATCCAGAAGCACACTCATTAATCTTTATATTGTTTTTTATATTTTTAAAAAATAATTTAGAAAAAAAATCTTTGTTTTCTCTATAGAATAATTTATTTCTAATTTGTAATTTATTTCTAATTTCTAATTTAGAAAAAAACTAAAAGAAAAAGATTTTTATTTTCAATTTATTGTTTATTATATATGGAATAAGGATAACTTTACAAATTACAATTAAGAGATTAAGAAGAGGTGTAAATTGTAATTAAGAGTTGATTTACAATTAGAGGGATAAAAAAATTGTTGGTACTTCTAATAATTAAGTATTTACTATCTTTTTGAAATATTGTTTAACTGATTGCAATTTGCAAGTGGCTATAGAAATTGTATTAACGTGTTGCTAGAATAAAGTAAAATATTCTACAGATCATACATTTTTTACAGATCTCGTTTGTTGTGATTATAGAATTAAAAATCTCAATGAAACTGTGAAATTTCTTTACAGTTAAAAATAATACACTAATAAATTTCATGATTTCATGTTAAATTTATGAAATAAAAAAACTGACTATATACAATTTTCTAGAGCATCCAAAGAAATCAAGAGCAAAGTCAAATGCATTTGAACCCTAGTGTCCTTTTATTCAGCAGGGGCTGCCTATTTTTATTTGACAATTTATTTATTTTTTAAAACATCAATTGAAAGTAGTGAAATGATAAAACCATCATAAAATTTTTATATGATGACTGTCAAATTCCAGGTCGGATTGTGGTGTTATGAACTATCTCTTCAATAAATTAAAAAATTTATGAATTATCTCTTCAATAAATTAAAAATCACTAATATATTCTCTTAAAAAATATATATGTTTTTTTAAGAAAAACTTTATTAGCAAGAAAAAAATTTATGAATACAAATAGAATATGTCGCTTCTACTAATCATTTGTTCTTTGGAACTTTAATGTGTAATATTAATGCTTCCTATGATGATAGAGGCTTTAGATGTAGGGGTTTACAGACTTTGAGATGGTTTACGCTACGAGCAATGGTCACAAATCTAACTTCGAGAAGAGCTTCCTTTCCTAAGATTTGCATAATGTGGACAATAATAGTTCATCTAGATTTTTAAACTCATAGTATTTTGGGTCACTTAACTCTAGATCTTTGGTGGCTCCAGCGCACGATGGGTGCACATTTCCTCCTCGATGGTCCTTTGATAATATTTCTCTTTTTTAAAAAATTGTGATCCTATAAATTAGTTCCCTGCAAGTTGGCTTTGACATCATCTTTGCTCCTACCCAGTAATGGTGATCATGATAGGGGTGGTTCTTAGAGGGTTGAGGATTTGTGCACCTCTTCGTTTGCTTCAAATGTCTGTTGTTGTCTAAAGGTGACTTTATTAAGGTCTGCTACCCTCTTGTGGCTTCTTTGACAACTCTATACTTTAAGCTCATACTTAAGATAATTGTTTCTCCAAAATCTTGGCATGAAGGGGTGTGTGTGAGCTAAGATTGGTTTCTTGATTTCAATCCCCTCACTCGGGACTTTCTTCTATCGATAATGCTCTGGGGAAGTTTACTTTTGTACTAGCTATAGATTAAATGCTTAGTTACTTCACCTATGCTAGAGTTCTTGTTGGGATGGATCTATCTAAGAATTTGCTTGAAGAAATAAGTTTAAAATTTGGGGACAAGATATGGAAGCAACAAATTGACTATGAAGTCATCGCCTTCATATGCAAGTCATGATATGCTAATGGCGGCCACTTGGTTACTAAGTGTCGTAAGACTTCTCACTGGGGCCCTCATCAGAGACCAACTACTTGGTGGGAGGGCCAAACACCATCACCAAGTAATTGAGCATGACTATGATAACGATACTTTCTCTTAGGCCACAAACAACAACTATGAATTTGATTCATCATCATCACTCTCAACTCCATCTCTCCTACATGCTTAGCCTCCTCTAAGTGATTGTATAGTGTCTCCTTTTGCAAATGCTAGATCTCCTTCAATGGTTGATGCTTGCACCCCTCCAGTATTCACATAATAGAAACCCTTGGACTCCTCTTAAGGCATAGATTTTAAGGAGTGGACTATGGTCTACTCCTCTATTAAGTAGGGTTAGCTAAGGTGGAGGTTCAAAATGTAAATATTTGAGGCTAGGGATAATTGTAATCCAGATAAAAATAATTTTTAAATAGATATGGTGTACTTCTTGTTACTAGAATCCCATACCTTGACACCATTTTTTGCAGCCCCTAGATGCCTAACCTAAATTTACTAGCAAAAAGGAAAAAAATTATAAATGCATTCTTACATAATAATAAATTGCAAAAAAACCCATATTAACATCATCAAGATAATTTTATAAAACTTCTAATTAAAAACAACTCCCAATAATTAAATCAACAAATACTTCAAATTAGCAAATTAAACCCCATCAAAATCACATACTTGAAACTCTCAAACTCCTCTAAATATATTGTTTGATGTGGTTAGAGATTTTGTTGCGGGGAGTTTGAATTGTCCTCCATCTTAAAATCATAGAATCACTTAGAAAATACCTTTTAAAATTTTAATTTAAGGGTTATTGCTTTTAAACATGTTAATCATTGTAATGATAAAAATTGGATATCCGTGTCTTTTTTCCTTGTGTTTTAGGTTTATGATGATTGGGTTCTTTTATGTATTGATTAATGTGTAAGATGGTGTATTTTGCATGGAAGTTCGCAAATAATTTTATTTTACCTTATTCCCATCAGCACTCATCCCCAATATCTGGATTCAAACTCCATGTCTAATTGTTCATCACCCTTGCTCAAATTTGTGGGTGCAAAATTGACCCAGTCATTTCTGCGGTAGAGGATTTGAACCCTAAACTTTTAAATTTGAATTTTTTAATTTGAACCCTTGTTTCCCTCCCTTACTAGCTATTATGAGTTTATTGAAGCATAACTTATTTCAAATTGTATGCTAGGGTGGTGTGTTTAAACACTAACCTTAATTCATTTAGATCATCAAGGAATTATGATGAGAGCATTCATATGAGAGCATCATAGAGCATTGTAATTGCATTATTTGACTGCATCATCATCCTAGGCATACTGCATCATCATCCTAGACATACTGCATGCTTTTCTAATGTCTTTGATCGTTGTTCCATAATCATTTCCACCTAAGGGTCTGACTAAGGAGAAAATAACCTCATCATTCAACAAATTCCTCAAATTAATAAACACCACCAGTTCCTTATTGAGATTCAAAGCATAGAAATAGAGGCAAACAAGTTTTGACTATGAAATTTTAGCTAATTTATTTTTGTGTGTATAAGTTTAGATCTATGCATCAATTCACTTCTACAAACACAAAAATCAAGTCTAAAGACACAAATCTTTTCAACAAGTCCACTTGAACACAGGATATTTTCCTAAAATAATGAGAACCCCATTATTTTAGTTTGGATAGTTTATAAATGAATTAAAAACATGAATAAAAACATCCACTACCAAATTTGGGATGATATTTTGCCAAATATTACCAAATAAAAATTTGGCCTTACCATCTTCAAATTATTCACAACTATTATAATTAGGAATTACAATTTTTGACATCACAACTATTATAATTAGGAATTACAATTTTTGACACCACAAAATGGAAAGTTTATCTATCTTCTCACGTTTAAGCTTTAACTCATAAAGGGAATTCTTAAGCTTGCACATAAGCTTGGAATCACCTTGTTGCTCTAGAAGATCTCCCTTGAGAACTCCACATTCTTGGCTTCTAGGGAGGGAAGAATACAAACATAATTTATCCTCACAACAATGTGCCTCCCCATTATAATAGTTTCCTTTTGAGAGTATCATGTGGCCATTAACCTTACCATTGGCCTTCTCAATATACCATAAAAAGTGAAATCCGTCTTTAAGCTCACATGCATTTCACGAATGTTATTTCCTATTGGATAGGGGTAAAGCTTAAAAGTAGTATTCTTCATTGAGGAGTTGTATTCATTTTCCATAGCATTCTTTCATGTCTCTACTCTTGACCTCTTTATTGGATGGAAGCGTCCATGATCCTATTCATGGGAGGTAAATTGATTCTCTTTCCAAGTGTTTTCCAAGTGGTAGATGCTTCCCCCTTATCTTCCTTACCTTCCTCTAGGGTTATAGTTTGCCCATTTGGGTTGACTAACCTCCCCCTAGAGCTAGGATCTCATGCATGGGTCATCCGTAATTGAAGTCTTACCATTTTAACCCACCCCACCAACTGATAGAGGTCCCTCCTTATCCAATGCACAAACATATATTGACTTGCCTAAATTATAATGATACAGATTGATTGCATTCTGTTCTATTGTGTTTCATATGGAATCAAGTTTAACACAGTTGGCAGTCATATCTGAACCTTGTTTCTTCCTTTCTCATTGCTTATTTCAATAAAAAAATGGACACTCTTACGCCTAGATACAAGCTAGTAAAAATTTCTTCTGCCTTTATATAAACAAAGGATTTAGTGTTAGTTTCTTAGGAGTGACTGCAAGATACACTGATTCTTCCCCCTTATAACAACAAATCAAATTTACCTGACTTTTGCCAATTTTATCTTGTCTGTGAATAATTTTTAACTTTCATTCTTTCTCTTTTAATTTTTGTTCCTTAATTATTTGATATACTATTCACTGAATTTTAAAAAGTAGAAACATGCTGTATATTACATTATTTGATTGACAGACTCTAACAGATCCTGCAACCAATTTAGTTTAAAGAAGGTTTAAAAGTATTGTTCTCATCATCACATCACTTCTATAACTTCCTATAACATTATTGACTTTAGTTAAATAGCTTATAGAAAGATTGTTCCTTACAGATTTGTCGGTTGAGTGCATGGTTCTCTATTTTTCATTTCTCTATTTTTGCCTTTGTTCTAGCTCAATGTTTTGGATGTAAATCGTTCATATTTCCCCTTCAATATCTAATGTATTGATCTACTGTTATACTACATTCACTCCTTAAGACTTCATAGTCATGGATCAACAATTACAGAGCTGATATACATTTTTTTAAAAAAACTGGGCCAAAATCCCTCTATTCCTCTGTCCCTGCAGCATGGCCAAGGCATCTACATTTGCTGGTTTTCGTTAATGGTTGGCAAGGAGGTGCTAGCACCCCTTCAGTACTTTCAAATTGAGTTGAAAGCACAATCTCTTCCTTATTATTTCTCTCGTTACAGTCATCATATCTGCACATTTGTTTACCTGAAAATGCACATTAGAGGACCCCAAGAGCCAAGGTCTAAACCATGGAGACGCTTTGTTGGTGTTATGATGCTTCATCCAAAACATAGATAAGAGAAATGATTACATGATAAACATTGGCACAAATAGGATCTGGGATATCAGACTTATACCAAGCATGTGTCGAAGTATGTTTGTTTGGTGCTTATTTTCTCTGCATGCATAGAACAGTCCCATAAAATCTTAAAAGGTCACAAGGGCACTAGTCTGTGTGAATAAGATATGGTTATAGTTGGAAGTCCTATCGATGAATCCTATTAAAACGTTTATTTCTGGATCCTGTCTCATTTATGCAGAATTGCTAGTAATCTCCTCCAACAAATTTGGGGTAGCTTGACCACAAAAAGCCCATAAATTGATGATGCCCAATGACTTCTCCATGAATTATTATCCAAGACTAATCTTTGTTATCAATTAATAATAATTAGGAACAATAAAATCAATATTTTAATCTAATTATACCCATTATTGACTTCAGTTGAATAGTTTATAGAAAGATTGTTCTTTTCAGATTTATGGGTTGAGTGTATGGGTTCTCTATTTTTCATTTCTCTAATTTTGCCTTTGTTCTACCTCAATGTTTTGGATGTAAATTGTTCATATTTCCCCTTCAGCATCTAATGTATTGATCTACTGTTATACAACATTCACTCCTTAAGACATGATAATCATGGATCTACTGTTATACAATTACAGATATGATTTACTTTTTTTTTGTTGAACTGAGCCAAAATCCCTCTATTCCTCTGTTCCTGCAGCATGGCTGAGGCATTTACATTTGCTGGTTTTCATCAGTGTTTGGCAAGGAGGTGCTAGCACCCCCTTCTGTACTTCCAAATTGAGCTGAAAGCACAATCTCTTCCCTATTATTTCTCTCATTACAGTCATCAGATCTGCACATTTGTGTGCCTAAAAATGCACATCAGAGGACCTCAAGAACAAAGTTCTAAACCATGGGGGTGCCCTGTTGGTGTTGTGTTGCTTCATTCAAAACATAGATAAGAGAAATGACTACATGATAAACATTGGCACAAATAGGATCTGGGATATCAGACTTATACCACGCATGTGTCGAAGTATGTTTATTTGGTGCTTATTTTCTTTGCATGCATACAACAGTCCCATAAAATCTTAAGGGTTAACCAAGGGCACATGTCTGTATGAATAAGATATGGGTTATAGTTGGAGGCCGTACCGATGAATCCTATTAAAACATCTGTTTCTAGATCCTGTCTCTTTTGTGCAGAATTGGTAGTGATCTCCTCCAACAAATTTGGGGTAGATTGACTACAGAAAGCCCATAAATTGATATGACTAATGGCTTCACCGTGAATCATTATCCAAGACTAATCTTTGTTATCAGTTAATAACAACTGGGAACAAGAAAAGTAGTTCATCTAATTAATAATAATGAGGAACAAGAAAATCACTATTTAATCTGATTATACCCATAATTGCATGGATTCCCAAACGGGAATGCATGATTACCCAAATCAATAAAATTAAAATTAATAAGGAAAAATCTAATAGAAATCGGATAAGAACATGAGAAGAATACCTTCTCTGTGAGTGCCCCATCAATTTCACTGCAGGGTTTGTTGCCGAGGGAATTCTTGCATGAATGAACAGATTTAAACCACGAAATCTCAATCTTCTTAGAAATTATTCCCACATTGAAGTATATGTAGTTTCCAGATGGGAGATCCACCTCCATCCCTATAACATTAACCCATATAAAAAACTGTTTTGCCTGAATGCCGTTCAAATCAGTAATTTTTCCATAGCTGAGTTTTCCTGTGACAGTCTTCTCATAATACACAAGATAATTGAATTGAACATAACAAGGACTGCCAAGCTCAACCCTGAAGCTTCCGTCATCTGCAAGGGAATAAGACTTGACAGAATCAGGTAGAAGGCCTATGGGCAGTCCATATTCGGCCAAAATTTCTGAAATAGGCTGACCAGATGCATCTGAATCTGCCCCAACAGAATTACATATCATTACCATCATGGCCAAAAGGGGCACCCAATTCATCACCATCTTTGTAAAATCCATCCTTTTTGCTTATCTTCTACCTGACTGGTTGTCTTTCTCTAGATATATTGGTGCATGGAGCTTCAATGTGTAAACTAGTATGCACACAGCATGTCTTTGTATTTAATTGTGTGGATTTGAAGCTATCATTCAGCTATTGTCTCAAAATTTCTTCTGCAGGCTGAAAATTGCAATGAAGGACAACAAACAAATCTGATGATGCAGAAAGCAATGCAGAGAGCACAGGCCTATTTGACACGTCAGATATTTTTACTTAAAAAGATTTAATATAAGAGTAGTAATTGTCAACTGTTGGCAAGAAGGGCCCACCACCCATAGACACAGTTTTCTTCTAAGGCAAGGTTTGGGTTTTGTCTGACCACCAGATAATTTCAATTATACAAATTTTAAATGAAGTCCAAGCTAAATATATGACAGTAACTTCTATCTAAAATGAAGACAATTATTGAGAAAAAGAATCCATAACCATAAGGATCAGATTGAGGATTTTAGTGTGTAGGGTAAGGGTCTTTTTGATCTTTCCTGTTCAAACAGCAGAGTTAATTGAGATGATATGTGTATTTTTCTAAGTGAAAGAAGAATAGGTATGATGACTATAACAGGATAACTATATAAATATTTTTTTATCATCATAAATACAAATTGTATGATAAGATAGATATGATGGAGCTAAATTTAATTATCATTATGGCAATTAATAAATGTCTTGATCATCATGGTCGATATAATTAAGGCAATTAATAAATGTCTTGATCATCATGGTCAATATATCGACTAACTCCCAACATTTAAAAAAAAAATGGACAAGTTGTAATTGTTCAATAAGTCTTGGGAAAAAAAACATGAGTTTATTGGTGACCTTCCATTCTATATTCCTACCTAATTTCCTTGTTAGGTAGACGTACTAAGAGTGCTCTATACTTAAGGGTTAGACTTTTTATGGCTGCCAAACCACACATTTTAAATGTAATAAAATATGGAGCAAAGTTGAATGTCTCCCAACAACTCTGTCATGGCTTAATGGATTCATCCAAGAGCCCTTGCTTCTTCTACTAGGCTTTTTTAAGTCCATAAATTGTAATAGGGCCAAGCCTATCATAGGTATATGCTCCACCCACATTATTTTGTCATCACTCCCTTTAGAACTGGTCATATTTTTGGTTTTATGTTTCTTCGCCCGGTTGAGCATGAGGGGGGATAATATTTTGGATCTGCAACTTATATTAGACAAAGGTGCAAGACGACAAATCAATATAAATAATATTTTCAATAAATATATTTTTAAAAGGGATGTTAAGGTAAAGAAGTAAGAGGAAAAGTATGAGATGGTTGTTAGGGTAAATTTTTTAGTGTTTTAGTTAATTTATTTAGTAAGTTAATAAATTTAAATGTTTGGGCGTATTTTAGATGGTACAATACAGTATATTTATATTTAAAAAAATATATTTAAAGAGGGATATCTCTTTTTCAAATTTTTTTGTTTGGTATTTTTGGTGAGTTAAAAAGAATTTCATAAAAATTATGGAAGGAAAAAATAAAAAATAAAAAGTGAAAATAAGAAAATCACAAAAATTATTTAACTCACCAACATATTTTTGTTGGTGGATGATAAAATATGAAAGAAAAATTAGTCACTAGCTTGTGCATCAAGTAATACATTTTTGGTGTATCATCATATGATTTGTTATTTTTTATGTGATTTGTTCTAAACTAGTATAGAAATCTTAAATACATCTATATAAAAGGCAGTGATCAATCTCAACGTGCCTATTTAAAACCTAGATAGGTATACCTAGAGAGGTATCTCCAAACTAATAGATAGACATCTCTAGACTGATATCTTTTTGTCGTCTTTTACATAGATGTATTTAAGATATCTATACTAGTTTATCTACAATTTTAATAAATTATTTACTCCATATTTAAGTACATAACAATTTCAATAGTGACAAATTATTTCAATAGTTTATATGTTATTACATAGTTTTTTCAATTTCTTTATTTTTACTTTAAAAATTATATTACATAGCTTTTTCAATTTCTTTATTTTTACTTTAAGAATTATTTTATTTTATCTACATTGTTTACTTTTTTATATTCTTATTTCAAGAGCAATTATTTTGTATTGCATTTGTTTTACTTTTCTATGTAACTTTTGCAAAGCCACCATTCTTTCCCTAATTCTTTTATTTTATTTTTAACTTTGAAAAGTGTAGTAAGCATTATATATTTATATGTTACTTTTTAATACTTCATTTATGCTAATTGAACTGGGAATTAGACCCTTATAAATGAGACACGTCAAATTATTACCAAGGCATTCTGTCAGGTAAATAGTCCCTTTTGCGCTACATATTGCCCTTATAAAACAAACATAGTTAAGATAATTTAAGTCAGGTACACCTGATAATGGGTCAAGTTGGCAGTGATAGACATCATAATAATTATGAGGGTGGCACAAGCATAGTAATTATATCGTGAGATGGAAGAGTTGGTAATCATAATTTATAGTCTTTCAATTTTTAGAATTTGATGATTAATTAATATGATAGAATTGCAAATATAATGCATATAGTGTGAAATGATAATGTTGTAGCACTAAGTGATTCTACTTTAAGACTTGCTAAAAGTATGTGATATGTTCTCCGCCCCAGTCAAATAGTGAAAACCATCTTGTTAGGTGCATATAAGTGAAACTTGCTAAAAGTATGTGATATGTTCTCCGCCCCAGTCAAATAGTGAAAACCATCTTGTTAGGTGCATATAAGTGAAACTATTGGGCTTTTGTAACTCTGAGGTTAGGATTATCTTGCCTTTATTGACTAATGTGTACCTTTTGTAGGAAAATCAAATTTAATATTTAAAAAAAATTAATTTAATATAAAAACCATATATTATATTAAATATTGAAATATATTTTTTATTTTATTGTCCATAAATATATTAATTTTATTATGTATATTAATATTTTATATTGAAATATAATATATATAATTGTAATTATTTTTTTACAAAATCACTTTTTATCTTTAACATTATTTTCTGTGATGAATGTTTGCCCTCTCTCAAGCCCAGAACCAATCCTTTTTTATATAGAATAATACAAATAACTATATTATATATTTTATGTATAAAATAAATATATGATTAAATAACAATTACTAAACAAGCAAATCAATGTATTGTCAACTATTGATCAATGGGATATATATAAAACAAATTTATAATTAAATAAGAAATATAAATAAACATTAAATATTTAATATTTAAATATAAATATAGATTTTATAATATAATATTCTATTAGGAATATAAATATTAATTTACATTATGTGAAATATTGTATATAATAATAAATATAATTATACAATATATGTTATATATAAATTAAATATAACTAACAAACAAATATATATATATAATATATAATATTTGATATTTAATTTAAATACATAATTTTATAATATAATATTATACTAAAAATATTATATAAGTTTGTTTTATAATATTATATTAAGAATATATGGAATAAATCTTTAAATAAATGAAGGGGGTGTTAAATTTCAAGCATGGTTAGGACACACGTAAGGGAATATTTTACAAGGGTGAAAAAAAATCTTTAAAAACTTCCAAAATTTAAAAATAATAAAAATGTCACACGACTATTAATAGAGAAGGAAAAATGGTTCCACTTATTTTTTAGTTGGGCTTTTAGTATTTTGGGTGAAGGAAGGGACTTTCTTATTAGTTTTCACGAGAAAGATACATAATGGATGACTTTTCTTTTCACTAAATATTGGCCATGGATGGTATGCTCTTTTTTGTGGCGATGAAACAATGCACATGAATGGGAAATAAACGACAAACAAAAAAGAACCAACGAAATCGAACAACCGCCACGCTTCTCAGTACCTTTTTGGTTTTCAATTTTTGTTTTTTATTTTTTTGTCATTTATGATGGGTGCTGGCAAGAAGTTGTGTCCACTTTTTGGCCAAAAAGTGGAAGTGTTTTCCCTGATTTTCAGAATTTGTCACATTTGACCTTAAAATTTGAAGCACTTAGAAATGGAATCTTAAAAAATGTCACTAATCATAAAATGTAGTACTCGGAGTCTAGTTTCCAAATATGTAATTTTTTTAAATACCCAAACGATACAAATTGATTTTCAATAGGCGTTTCTAAAAACCACTGTTTAAAAGTCACTTTTTTTTACTATACCATGCACGTGTATGTCATCCATATTTTGACCTAAATAATCATATTTTTCTAACTCACTGAACCACGTTTTGCATTTTTTTTGTAATTTTTTATTGAATATTTTTTTGTTAATTTTTTATTGGTCATATTTGGTGTTTTAAAAAATTATCGTGTACGTCACGCATAAGATGACCTAAACTTATCATTTTTTTAATTTTTTTTTTAAATTGAAAAGAATTATCTAAAGTATGTTTTTGTACAATTTATTTTTTAAAAAAATATTTTAATAAAAAGTTATTAAAATACTAAAAAACCCTGATAATTCAAGTTTATGTACCTGTTTCATTAGAAATTAATTGAAAAATAGAAAAAACTAATCCAATTGTAAAAAATTACATATTTGGAATCTACACTGCCTCATCTATAATGGGTTTTAATTTCGTCAAAAAATTATGCAAAAAAGGCCTTCAGACATATGCTCAAAGTCACTACTTTGTTGTAACATTGATAGGACCCTGAACTTGCAGGTCAAACCAGGTCCACAGCTTAGGTTCGGGTCTCCAAAACTTTTCCCGAACCGGTTAACAAAGCAAAAACTAGGCCTAGAATTCAAATTTTTCAAAACGGGATCTTGTTTCTTATTGTACCGGCATAGTAAGAAAAAACGAGATCTCATTTTGCTTTTGACTATTTTTTTTAATATGGACTATCACTATCGGCCCTACAACTTGTTCTGTACGACCGACAGCAACATATGTAGTGTTTTCCATCAACTTTTCTCTTCTATAGGTTCTTCAACTTGGGATTTGATTTGAATTTTGAAAGGAGGCATCATTGGGACAGTGTTTGAGTGGAATTTTGTTGAATTACTACTTGTTTGAAGGAGGAACAAAGAAGGAAGGCTTTCAAGTTTTTGACATTCATTTGTGCATACTTCAAAATTTTTTAATCATGGGATCTCAAACTCGTAATAAGAGGAAAGATAGGAAGGTATTGACCCCTGAAGAAATTGAAGCAAAGAGAGAGGAGACAAAAAGACAAAGAGATAAAAAACAAAGATTCGATCAATGAATAATGTTGAAGCATCCAATTCGACAACTATTGAAGATAAAAACATTGAGGAGACCATGGATGTAGACAATGCAAATTTGTAAGAGGTGAATGTGGAAACTAATATGATTATACAAACTACTCCTTGTATGTTTTCAAATCCCCCTTTCAATTCTATGGAGAATGTTTCAATAGGCACAAATCTAGGTACGTCTACAAATCCACCTTTGAATGAAATGGAAACGGTGTTTATAGGACATTTAAAATACACTGGATATAACAATGTTGAGATCGATAATATTCATAGAGATCAAGATTTGAGTCAAATTGTTGTTGAAAATGAAAATCTTTTTGTTGTTGAGAATGAAGATAAAAATGGTTTTATTGCTGAAAATGATAATGAAAAATCCTTTTGTTGAAAATGAAAATGAAAAATCCTTTTGTTGAAAATGAAAATAAAAACCATTTTTTTGTTGAAAATGAAAATCGTTTTGAAGTTGAAAATAAAAATAAAAATCCAGGATGTGATGTTGAAAATGAAAATATTTTTTTAAAATTGAAACAGATGTTTTAGATAATCTTCCTGGTAAGATTTCTTGGAGACAAATAAGAACACATGCCAATAGATTATACAAAGAATTTGTTTATTGTAAAAAACTATCATTTCAATGTCAACTAATGATGCAATTAATGAGAATGTGGAAAATGAGAAAAGTAATGAAAAAGTTAGGCATTTTTGTTAAACCAATAAGAAAAAATCAATCACTAAAACATGTTATGTCTACTATTGCTAATGTCATTGAGTCTATTGGAATGAATAGTCAATCTAAAGATAAGAATGCAACAAGACGAGCTATAACAACTGCTATAGTTAATAAAACAACTTTGAATAAAAGAATGATAAGCAATATTAGTGAAATTCTAAAAATACATTCTAAAACATTGGTAAGAGGACAAAAAGAAAAGAAAGTATAGAAAATGATCCAATCAACCAATGTTGAAGTTTTAGTGGTTGACTCCTGAGATCTAACATGAAATTGAATGTTGAAATTAAATCTTTGATTGAAAAATATTGGCATGATAATACTAGGGTATCATCTAATGCTAAAGATATTTTAAAATTGAGAGTGGGGTCCAAAGTTTGTGATCCTCATCCAAAAAACCTATTAAATACAATGCAAACTGAATTTTATAAAAAAAATTGTGGTGATTTAGTGTTACCTGGTAATATTAGAATAAGTCAAAGATCTTTTGAAAAATGTAAACGTTTGTATGTAAACATTAATGAGCAACGAATATCTTATTGTTGTAAAATGCATGTTCAATTTCGTTATTATTATGATGTGTTTTGATATATACGTTGTACTTTACATACTAACATGATTATATATGAATGTGGTATTAATATGCCACCTGAAATAATAAACGAGTTTATATCAAGTTTGTTTTGTTAAAGATCTAATGGGAAATTATTTTATTTAAGTTCATGTATTTCTGGACAATGCCCTAATTGTGGCAATCTTTCTTTCTTAAGAGTTTGTATGCATGAAAGTGTTGAAAATGATTTTGGACAATAATTAGTGGATGTTAAAATATTTAAGAATGTTGACTATTCTTTAAAAGATGGAAAAATTAGAAAGTGTTTTGATTTAATTACAGAAAAAGTTAGTGTACATGCATTCATATCAGAATTTAAGAGTAAGATTGTACTAAAATATGTCAAGCACTCTCAACAAGCTCGATGGTTTGATGGACAATTTTGCATATGTAGAAACACGTTTCCAGTTGGTACTATACTATCAGTGGTTAATTTTGTGAAAAATTATACTTTAGCTCCACAAGAGGAAATCTAATCACAATATTACAATTCAGTGCAGGTGGCTATGTTTGTTCATATTGTTTATAGACATGCAGATGATAGCATAGAGGATGATAGAAAAGTTTTGAGGGAGTATCATTTCTATTTGAGTGATAACCAGTTACACTCGTTAAAGTTTGTTCAATATTGTCTCAATATATTTTATACAAATTTAAGAGAAAGAGAAATCCAGATGACAGAACATCTCACATGGTCAGATATTTGTATGGGGCAATTCAAGAATGCTCGAATGTTCTATTGGTTAAGTAGGTTTCACAAGGAACATGATGTCCAAGATATGTGAAGTTTTTTTGAAGCTAGACATGGTAAAGGAGAACATGATGGAGTTGGTGAGTGTGTTAAAAGAATTCTTGCTAGAGAGCAATTGAAATTTGAGGATGTAGTAAAATTTAAAGATGCACATGGGATTGTGGATTGGTGCAATACAAGATTATCTACACTTGGATCAAGCGAGTACTCTACAGTTCAATTCTTTTGGTTGGTTGAAGAAGAGAACATTCTACCTAGACTTGATCGTAAGACAATCAGTGGATCTACTAAATGGCATTCATTTAAGAGTTCGAATGCAAGCATATGAACTATCTGGACAAGGGAGATTGCATGTTTTTGTTAGTTTTGTAAATTAGGAGATTGGGAAGCATGTGAGAATACAAAATGAGTTGAAGAGTGGAAGCAAAGATTGTTGACACCTGCACAAGCACATGATCAATATGAAACAATAATTAAACACAATGATCAACTATTTGCATCAAATGATTACGAACGAGTTTCAGACCTTGTATAAGAAAGTAATGTAATTCAATTTATTTAATTATATTTCACTTTATTACTAATTTGTAGTGCTTTTATTTAGTTATATATGTATATGAATGCATATATATATATTGGTTAAATTATATGGACATGTGCAAGTTATTGAATCAAATTTTGTTTGCAAGACATGTGTATGCTATTGTTGCACCTAATGATAATGAAGAGGAAATAGAATATTGGTTGGCTCATTGTTTGGAGACTAAACATTAAAGTTAATAGAACCTCGAGAAGATGATGATGGCGCTCATTATCCAAAAGGTTCGGTGATCCCCTTAAGAAAATTTTGAGAACTTCTTTGATAATGGCTATCATTATCCAATAGGTTCGGTGGTGGTTGTTAGCACTTGGCTACGAAAATACCTAATAAGGAAGAATGGTTTGCCTGCATTCGAAGATTATGAAACACCTAAAAAGATTATACACTACTCACATTTGGTGGTGGCAACAAATATAAAACTAGTTAGGTATCATGGAAAACCTGCAAATAAAGAGCTATGGACAATTTCTATGGAAGAGCATGAGACAATCATACATGTGTTACAAAAAAGAGAGAATGCAGATGGTACAATGGAATAAGTAAATACAGGTAAATATAGTTTTAGTTTTATATTGTCCTTTTAAATACATTAAATACATGTTTTGATATTGCTTCTATGTTATTAGTTGAAATTGATTTAAATTGTCCTTTTATATCCTTAGGCCATCATCACAAAGGAGAGTCTATGTATTGATTCAACTTAGACAACATGGAATACTTGGTAAAATAGGTAATTATTAGTTAAAATATATTTAAATGCATGTTTTAATTATATATTGATATTTCTTAGACATTAATAGTTAAAATTGATTTATTATCCTTTTTTGTATCCTTAAGCCATCATCACATTGATCTCATACTTTGAAACAAAAAGGAGAGGATGCAGATTAAACCTACACACATGTGTACGAGACACTTGTAAATACAGGTACAAGTTGTGTATATAGATAGTTTTATATAAATTAAAATACATGTTTTGATTATCTATTAATATTACTTGTAATATTTTGGTATTGGGTGGCATGAAAACCTGCTACATTCTATTACATCAAAAATTAAATTAACATTAAGACATCTTATTATGACAAAAATTAAATTAACATTTACACTATTTTTGTATAGAATGTGATTGTTATGATGAGTCGTCATAAATTACATCAATTGCAATTAAATATGACACATGTACTTTGAAGTATTTGATCCCCTTAAGATGTCCTATTAGGACATATCCTAAATATTTATACTTAATTATATCATTTGTTATGATGAGTTACCCTAAAGTCTAATACTTAATTATATCAATTGTGATCCAACATGAGACATGTAGTTTGAATTCTTTGATCCCCTTAAGAAGTTGTATTAGGACATATTCTAAACATTTATACTTAATTATATCATTTGTTATGATGAGTCACCCTAAAGTCTAATACTTAATTATATCAATTGTGATCCAACATGAGACATGTAGTTTGAATTCTTTGATCCCCTTAAGAAGTCCTATTAGGACATATCCTAAATTTATTTATACTTAATTATATCATTTGTTATAATGAGTCACCTAGGTAAAGTCTAATACTTAATTATAGCAATTGTGATCCAACATGAGACATATAGTTTGAATTCTTTGTTCCCCTTAAGAAGTCCTATTAGGACATATCCTAAATTTATTTATATTTAATTATATCATTGTCTAATACTTAATTATATATCAATTGTGATCCAACATGAGACATGTAGTTTGAATTCTTTGATCCCCTTAAGAAGTCCTATTAGGACATATCCTAAACATTTACACTTAATTATATCATTTATTATGATGAGTAATCTTTGTTATGCTATAAATGTAGTAAGCTTTTCCAAGATATGGAGAATGGGTTATTTTTAGACCCATACATGTTGAAGTAGGAAATCCTTCTCAAGATAGCTATGGGCAAACCTACATGTGGCTAGATCAATCTAGCTACCCTTCTTAGCTATATTTTCTCTACCTTTTCATTTGTAGATTGATGGTAGCTTCAATACATGTGTCCAAACCTCTATCAGTCTTTTGTAGTATATAATTACACAAGATTTTCATTTAAATGAATGCAATAGCTATGATTTTTTATCATTCCTTGCTAAAGTTAACAAATCTTATTATCTTTCATATTAATATAACTAAAAATTTAGGTTATACTGAATATTGAGTTCCATGCTATGAAATCTTGCATAGGTGAAGATGTCTTCTACTTCAACATATCTATACATTCCAAATGTGACTCAATACTAAGTTATGAATAAATCATGAATGGGATGCACATGTCTTGCTCATGTTTGATTGGACAACTATCAGATCACTCTTGCTCACATGACAAATGCAAGTGAAGTGATGTGTAGAGTCTAGGGGACTAAGTTCTTTCCATGAAGATAGAGTTCTTGATTGGTGGTAATATTGAATTGTGCTAGTGATGTTGTGAGTAGTAACTTATGTTCATAAAGTGTGGAGTTCTTGCCAGTTATTTTGAAGGAAGTTATTCAAGTGAAAGGATCTACTATTTCAAAGTTAGATATGATGTGGGCTAATTCTATGATAAACAAGTGATTATTTTCTTCTTAAAATTCATTTCAATGCTTCTTCAAGTTCAGTAACCTTAGTAACTATAGGAGTTGGTAACAACTCTCTTTACTTTTTGAAATTAACCTTTACCAAATTTACTCTCACTATTAGACACATAGGTGTGAAATTTTAGACTATAATTGAGAGTGTAAAAATGCAAGTAGAGGTTCATTTGATGCCTTGGTATAGATTTCACTAGTTTTTGGTTGTTCAAAGGTTTTACTTGTGCTTGATTTAGAAATCATGAGTTTGGAGGTTTAAATGTTTGTACTCTAGTTTGAATGCATGTATTTTGATTGAATGCTTAGGGTAACCAATGGAGTGTTTTCTCATTTTGAATGTTCAAATATTCACTAGTTGAAAGTTAAAACTAAGTCTAGATTTATTCTTAGCTTAAATGAATGAATGACCTAATATGTGCTTTTGTCTTTTGCTTTTAATTTTATATTATTTTTCTTTTTAATTTTATGTAGTTGAATTCTTTGTTCCCCTTAAGAAGTTCTATTAGGACATATCCTAACTTTATTTATACTTAATTATATAATTTTTTATGATGAGTCACCCTAAAGTCTAATACTTAATTATATCAATTGTGATCCAATATGAGACATGTAGTTTGAATTCTTTGTTCCCCTTAAGAAGTTCTATTAGGACCCCTTAAGACATCCTATTACGACATAAATTATATTAGTTCGTTAACATTATTTTTGTATAACTTTTGTGATAGTTAAATGATGAGTCATCTTAATTTCTACTATTTAATTATATCATTTGTTATATGATGAGTCTCCCTAAAGTCTAATACTTAATTTTATATCAATTGCGATTAACTATGAGACATGTATTTTGAAGTAAATATGAACCCCCAATGTAATTTTTTTAGAACTTCTTTGATTTAAGTTAATGCCTTGACTATGAATCACTAAATTTCTAATGTACAAATATTTAAATGTCCTATTAATTTGAACTTTAATTTCATATTTGTATTTAATTTCACATTAATGTCCTATTAATGTCTTAACATTGAATTTTTTGTAAAGTACAAATATGTCCTAGCAATTTCACATAAAATGCATAAATGCACATGTGTACGTTACTATTTAACAATAATAGACCCATTAAATATAAAGTCCATGAAACATAAAACAACCCATGACAATACAAAGCCCATGAAATATAAAGTCCATGAAATACAAAGTCCATGAAATAAAGTCCATGACAATTTACAACCCATGAAATATAAAGTCCATGAAACATAAACTATAAGTCCATGAGAAATAATATATGTCTAGTCCACATGAAATAATCAAATACAGCCCATGAAATAATCTAACTCATATTGTCTCTATAATCAAGAGACCTATTCACACCACGTTGACTACCCAAATGACCCGAATCACTCTGTACAAGAGAAAAAAAGATGAAATCAAATGTAAGAAGATTAAAAATTATTTACTGACAATTTAATTTATAATTTATCATAAAATTAAATTACCGTGTGAGGTTGCTCTGCAAGCTCTGGTGCACCTAGACCTGTCTCTACATGCTCTGAATCAATCTGTACATGCAAGAGAAAGAAACTTGAAATTAGATGTAAGACAATTAAAAATAATTTAATTCAATTTAATTTATAATTTATCATATTTAAATTGTACCGTAAGAGGTTGTTGTGCATCCTCTGTTCCAGGACCTGTCTCTGCATGCTCAGCTATAGGACATGTCTCATGCTATAAAAGAAAAAGAATTTAACACATACATCAACATATATATTCTATCGAAATAAATACTTTAAGTTCACAATGTAAATTATAATTTCAAGTTTAAATATAATCTAAATTTTAAATTATACCGTATCAAGTTGCTCGTCTCCTCTATCCTCCTGCTTTGCATGTGTTGTTGTACGTGGAATGGCATCAATAGGATGAAAAGTGTCACTGACAAGCTCCTACAAGGTCATTTATAAAGCACATGTGTACAACTTAGGTTAAAACACACACACACACACACACACACACACACACACACACACACACACACACACACACACACACACACATATTCATGTTCACTTGTGTAGGTACCCAATTTTTGTTTCAATTTATTTAATTTAGACCTACATAGTGCACATAGACAAAGATAGTTTTTTCAACAACCTGAAATGCAGTCAACTCCTGATATAGACTTGGATCATCCAGGTGTGCTTCAATGCCCATCCTCATTGTTGTGTCAACCTACATAGACATATATTTTTAATATATATAAGTACACATGCGCGTTTGATATAATAAATTCAAAATACAAAAATCTAAGTATATAGTTTTTTAAAATAGTATATACATACAAATGAGCCCTCAAGTGAGACACCCAACGATGGAGGAGCGATCGAGACACCATCTGGAGGATTCAATGTGGAGGAAACCTGAACCAGCATAAATATTTAATGTACATGTTCAAGACTGAATTACAAATTAGGTTCAAGTTAATAAAATTATTTAAAATATATTTAAAAAATCAATCAAAATACCACAAATGGGTGGCCGAGACGAACAGGTGTCGATGAAAAATGAAATTGATCAAAAGAACTATGAAATGTGCCTGTTTCCATCTACACCAAACAATTTGATTGTTAAATTAAATTATAATTTAATTTTAATCTATATGTTCATTAAAAACACGTGCTTAAAATTGTTATAAATTCAACATGTGTGTATACATATATACCTGTGTCGAATGATCAGTGGGGTGATCTTTAGCAAATAGAAAATCAACAAATGATTCACCCATATTATTAGATGTTGCATGTGCAATTGAACTGGTTGATGCTGATCAGGTCCATAACACAACTGATTACAACTCATGCACATATGAGGCATCGACACATGTGAAGTGGTAGTAGGACCACCTCCACCATCAACTCCTCCACAGTCTCGAACCCTAGCTACCATTGTAGAAGTCTGCTCATCCAGGCTACCTGAGAGTGTACTCGATGCTCCTAGTATAGATACCACCGCACGATGTTGGAAGGGCCCAGGGATGGCAGTAGAAAGAGGGTCAACAAGAGGTTCAGTAGGCATGGGTCATTGGGGATCAACCCATGCCCCTAACCTCTGTTGTGGCATGCCGCCACCAATACCCTGGAATGATCTAAAATCAAAATAGTTGGGTTTCCTATTCATAACAAACTCTGCATATAATTTTCTCAAAAAATATAAAGGAACCTCACAATTCGCATGAGGTGGATAATCAAACACCATCCACCACCTGTCCCAAAAATTGGTAGACATCGCTTCATGTCTACACCACCTAATGGATATTCTTTTCTTGTTTGCAGGAATTGGTTCATTAGTGATGAGGTGTCTAAAATATTGTGCTAAATGAGATTTTGTGATTTTTAGATCCAAAATATCCTTATAGGAGAGGCCATCAACATAAAATTGGTGCCTCTGCTCTCTCCATATTCAGAAACTATCCAACTCCATATCAATGGACCTCACAGAATCTATAATGTTTTACATCGAAGATGCAAAACGCACCCAGTGAGGAGGCATGAATTGTTGACTTTGAATGGCATTGAGTTTTCCTTCGATGGAATCGACATTTTCATTAATTATGGCTCGCAAGCGAGCCTTGTTAGAACCAGGTGGGGGTGGAGATGGAGACCGTAGAGGTGGTGCATTGAGGAAGTCCTCAACATCAAAGTGAATATTATCCATGATATGTAAAAACTATGAACCTGCATATATACATAAATATACAAACAAGTACAAAATTAACTTTTAAGAATCTATATATATAACTTGTATAAATAAAAATATATATCAAAAACTAGATATTATACATGTTGAGAAATTACAAGAAATATTTAAATTAAACGTACATGACTACATTTAAAAGAAAAATTGATGAAATGTGAACGATCAATTTTCAACTAAATTATTAGTGGCTTAAGGGGATTAATGAGTAGATTTCAAGTTGTTGATCAATTTTCAACTAAATTACTAGTGGGCTTAAGGGGATTAATGAGTAGATTTCAAGTTGTAGGTCATCTACATCCTGTTAGGTCATCTATATCCTATTTTTTAAAATATATTTATGACATAATTAAACCCTAAACCCTTAACCCTAAACATGTGAACCCTAAACCCTTAATCCTATATCCTTAACCATATGCATCCTCTTAGGACAAGTCTTAAGCAATTTTCTTAAATCCCCTTAATCCATGTCATCTAAATCCTAGGTCCATAAACCATGTAGCTAATGGAATGGTTTTGTCTTAAGTTGACCAAAATTAATATATTTATCTTTTTAAACAAGTTTGTAAAAAATTCAAGCATCTAACATTATACAAATTGATCAAATGTGAATTATCAATTTTCAACTAAATTATTAGTGGCTTAAGGGGATTAATGAGTAGATTTCAAGTTGTAGGTCATATACATCCTCTTAGGTCATTTATATCCTATTTTTTAAAATGTATTTACAACATAATTAAACCATAAACCCTTAACCCTAAACCTTAAACCCTAAACTCTTAACCCTAAACCCTTACCCCTAAACATGTGAACCCTAAACCCTTAACCCTAAATCCTTAACCATATGCATCCTCTTAGGATGGGTCTTAAGCAATTTTCTTAAATCCCCTTAATCCATGTCATCTAAATCCTAGGTCCATAAACTATGCTAATGGAATGATTTTGTCTTAAGTTGACCAAGATTAATATATTTATCGTTTTAAACAAGTTTGTAAAAACTTCAAGCATCTAACATTATACAAATTGATCAAATGTGAATTATCAATTTTCAACTATTGTTAGTGGCTTAAGGGGATTAATGATTAAATTTCAAGCTGTAGTTCATCTACATCCTCTTAGGTCATCTATATCTTGTTTTTTAAAATTGATCAAATGTGAATGATCAATTTTCAACTATTATTAGTGGCTTAAGGGGATTAATGAGTAGATTTCAAGTTGTAGGTCATCTACATCCTCTTAGGTCATCTATACCCTACTTTTTAAAATTGATCAAATGTGAATTATCAATTTTCAACTATTATTAGTGGCTTAAGGGGATTAATGACTAGATTTCAAGTTGTAGGTCATCTATATCTTGTTTTTTAAATGTATTTATGACATAATTAAACCCTAAACCCTTAATCGTAAACCCTAAACTCTTAACCCTAAACCCTAAACCCTTAACCATAAACCCTAAACCCTAAACATGTGAACCCTAAACCCTTAACCATAAATCCTTAACCATATGCATCCTCTTAGGACAGGTCTTAAACAAATTTCTTAAATCCCCTTAATCCATGTCATCTAAATCCTAGGTCCATAAACCATGCTAATGGAATGATTTTGTCTTAAGTTGACCAAGATTAATATATTTATCTTTTAAAACAAGTTTGTAAAAACTTCAAGCTTCTAACATTATACAAATTGATCAAATGTGAATTATCAATTTTCAACTATTGTTAGAGGCTTAAGGGGATTAATGACTAGATTTCAGGTTGTAGGTCATCTACATCCTCTTAGGTCATCTATATCTTGTTTTTAAAATTGATCAAATGTGAATGATCAATTTTCAACTATTATTAGTGGCTTGAGGGGATTAATGAGTAGATTTCAAGTTGTAGGTCATCTACATCCTCTTAGGTCATCTATACCCTATTTTTAAAAAGTGATCAAATGTGAATGATCAATTTTCAACTATTATTAGTGGCTTGAGGGGATTAATTAGTAGTTTTCAAGTTGTAGGTCATCTACATCCTCTTAGGTCATCTATACCCTATTTTTAAAAATTGATCAAATGTGAATGATCAATTTTAAACTATTATCTAGTGGCTTAAGGGGATTAATGACTATATTTCAAGTTGTAGGTCATATCAAAGCTTGACATATATCCTCTCATCCTCAACACATTAACTTAGATCTTTCATTTAGTGCTATACTAACTTATCAATTAATTGAAGTTATATATAACATCCCAATACATTACCTCATTAACCAATTATTTAATTCAATGTTTGTAATTTACAATGAAACTATCTCTATTCTCACTTGTGACTCACCCAAGGATGATTGTTCTTTGATAAAAAAATATTTTAGATGTACTAGCTATCAAACTTGAGGGATGTTACCAAATTTTATTCCCCATTTACATAGAAATATGTGGAATTTATAAAGATTCCAAATATGGATGGATAACCTATTAAAATATATCCTTTTAGAGAAATGGTATTTCAAATTTAAGAGTATTGGTGAAATAGGAATTGTTAGAGAGATCATATTAGATATAGTTATTTAGATGAGTGTGGAAAAAAAACTAACAAAAATCTATAATAAAATTAATGCATAAATAATCTAAAACAAATAAAAACCAAAATGCATAGTATGTACTATTTCACTTGAGAAAACCATTTCATGCAACAAATCTAGCACACTAACCATCCTTGCTATTGCATAAAAACTCAGCCATACACAATTTAATAATAAATCCCTAACTCAATCTTTATGCATATGTGGATATTAATAGACACATCAAAAATTATATTTACAATTAGTATGAATGCTTTAAAACCATGGATGAAAATAGATTTAACCAATGCATACACTCAAAAAAATTAATCTTGCTAGCTAAAAGAATACTTAACATTTTTCCAATCACTAGTCTCCATAGCCTTAAATGAGTATACAACATTCTTTCAACACTAATGGGCATGAGAACAACAACTACAACTTGACACCAATTTTATCTATAAAACTATGATCCATGGTAACCAACACTATGGCCAACCAATATAACCTAAATAGGCATATACCTACAAATTAGTTGGTGTTGGTATGTGGTGACTGATCATGCAAGTATTGTACACTCGTAACGTATCCTCGGTTGTTAATTTTTGTTAACCCACAAAAGAAAAATGACATTGTAAAACCCTAATTCTAGAAGCTTCTAAAAAACTTGTTATAAGTGGCTGGGATGTATGCTGCAGGTGTGGAATTCGTGAGATTGTAATATGTTTTGCACTGGATAATAAAATATTGGATGGCTGAGTTTCTGTTGATGTAGCCCATTTTGGGTGAACCACGTTAAATTTATGTGTTAATCTCTTTTGTGTTGTTCTTCATTGTTATATTTGGGTTATTTAATCTGCATATAATTGTTAGTGTTTATTGCTTCGATCTGATTGAACCCTAACAACTGGTATCAGAGCAGATTGTGTTTAATTATCGTTTGCAGGAAGGTCTCACGGTTGAGTGGGAGTCTCACGGTTGAGTAATGGTGGACGAGGGTAAATTGAAGGTAGATAAATACAATGGGCAGAACTATCAGTTATGGAAGATGCAGATGGAGGATTATCTCTATCAGAAGGATTTATGGAGGCCATTAGAAGGAAAAGCCAAGAAACTGATAGTAATGACTAATGAGGATTGGGATCTTTTAGACAGAAAGGCACTGGGAACCATTCGGTTGTGCCTAACACCATCTGTGGTGTTTAATATAACAGAAGCGAAGACAACAGATGAATTAATGAAAGCTTTGGCTAAATTGTATGAAAAACCCTCAGCCTCTAATAAGGTATTTCTCATGAAGCATTTATTTAATCTAAAAATGATTGAAGGTGGATATGTGTCAGATCATTTAAATGAGTTTAATATGATTACCAGTCAGTTAACCTCTATAAAAGTGAAATTTGATGAAGAGGTGAGGGCTCTCTTAGTTTTATGTTCTTTGCTAAAAAGATGGAATAACTTGGTAATGGCTATAAGTAACTCTATCTCTAGTTCAAATACTTTAAAATTTGATGATGTTGTTGGTGTTATCCTTAGCGAGGAAATTTGATAGAAAAGCACAAGTGAGAGTTCAACATCGGGTAATGCTTTGACTGTAGAGAATAGGGGAAGAACAAAGGAGAGAGGAAAAAGCCCAACAAATCGTGGGAAGTCACAAGGGAAGTCGAAGAAAGGCAGATCTAAATCCAAATGAAGAATGAATTGCTGGCACTGTGGAAAGCTAGGACACTTGAAGAAGGATTGTTGGTCTCGAAAGGGAAAACAAGGAGACGGACAACATGATGACAATTAGGAAGCTAATGTTGCAAGTAATAAATTACAGGATGCATTAGGAGAAATTTACATAAAAAATGGGCCTCCTAAGGATGACATCATCAGCTTTTTGAGTTATCAAAAATCAACTAAAAGATGACATCAACCGTTACAGTGACATCATCCAAAATAAAAATAAAATTATTTATTTTATAAAATAAAACTTTCTAAAATCCTATGAATTAACTCATGATGGTTAATTTAACTCTATGTATATCTCATTCTATCTCAATCATCTTTCTAAATAATAAAGATTCTTTTTATTTTTTGATTTATATTCTTAAATTCTATTATAGAAATTATTATGTTTTCTAAGAACACTTTCATTCTTTAGGAAAAAGAAAATCTAAAAAGTATTTCAAAAATATTTCTACAAATCTTTTCTTAAAATTTTTCTTTTATTCCTTAATAGTATTAAAAATCATAAAACCTACTATAAACATATTTAATATATTAATTCTAAATCTATAAAATCATAAATTTAAATATATATAAAATTATAAATATATAAAATCATATATATATATATATATGACAATATGAAACTTGATTTAATATATAAAATTTATAAAAATAAAATATCTAAGCTACTTGTACTTTGCTACTATTTATAAAAATATAAACGTGTTTATTGAAATAAACATACATAAAAAAATAATAGATGAATATTTTAAAGCTACATTCAATTTTTTTTTATTTAGTACTTTTTAAAGCTAATTTAAATTTTATATACTAAAAGAAATTCTTGAGAAATAAAAATTCTTCTCACAAATTTTAAAAAATTTCTCTTTAAAATAATTCAATGCAAATAAAAATAAAAAAATTTATTGGAAAAAGAAAAATAAAAGCTAACAAATATTCACAATAAAAATATTATTGAAGAGAGAAAAATAAAAAAACTAAAATAAAAAACTAAAAAATATTCATGATAAAAATTTATTGGATAAAAAAAAAGCTAACAATTTTTATTTATATTTTAGAGAAAAAAAACAAAAAAGTTATTGTAAAATATTCTTTCTTATATATATATATATACACGTTCAAAAAAAATAAAAATAAACTACTATAAGAGTTTGTTTTAAAATTAGGAAGTGTGGCTTTTTTAATATAACTTTTAGCTATAAGACTTTTTAAATAAATAATAAATGATCAAGAAAAGAAATAATCTAAAATGAAAAGTGAACTTAATTTTTTTAATAAATTATAATAGAAATATATGTTACCACTTTAGAAAAATAATGAACTTGAGTTTAAAATTTTTTAAATAAAAAATAAATAATCAAGAAAAAAGAAATAATCTAAAATGAAAAGTGAACTTGAGTTTTTAATAAATTATAATAGAAATATATGTTACCACTTTTTAAAAACAATGAACTTGAGTTTTCTAAGGAATTATAATATAATAGAAGCATGTGTCCCCACTTAACTCATGTAGTTAAGTAATTTATATTTATTTATATTTAAATAATTTGTATTATATGAGATAATGCCAATGATTCCTAGGTAATAGATTCACTACCCAATTGTCCTGCAGAGATTAAATTCCTTCTCAAATTTGGAACATGCCTTACCTCCTATAGCAACCATTCATTTCCATTCTGCAACTTAATTTTTATCTTTCCTTTTCCAACAATCTGACAGGTTCATCATCACCCAAATATACTTGTCCAAAATCACCTTGAACATAATCTACAAAATATTTCCTATGGGGTGTGGCATGAAATGAAGCCCCTTAATCTATTACCCAGGAATCATTATCATTATTTAAATATAATACAAATTATTTAAATATAAATAAATATAAATTACTTAACTACATGAGGTGAGGCATGTTCCAAATTTGAGAAAAAATTTAATCTCTTCAAGACAACTGGGTAGTGAAGGCTGCATAGTTACCTTTTTAGACAAAGTCTAGAAGGTCACTAAAGGTGCATTAGTAGTAGCTAAAGGTGAAAAGGTAGGCACATTGTATTTGTGTACTAGTAATACTTATTCTACCTTAGCTGCTACAGAAACAGTTGCTACTGAGACAGTTATAGCACTTGCTACATGGACAGAAACAAAATTGTGGCATCATAGACTTGGGCACATGAGTGAGAAAGGGATGAAGATCCTTCACTCCAAAAAGTTGCTACCAGGTCTAAAGAAGATTGACTTGGAGTTCTGTAAAAATTATGTTTATGGAAAACATAAAAGAGTATGATTTCTCAAAGTTGGGAAAGAGAAGAAGAGTGAAAAATTAAATCTTGTGCACTCAAATGTATGAGGACCAGCTCAAGTACCATCTCTTGGTGGCTCTTGTTATTATGTTACTTTTATTGATGATGCAACTAGGAAAACATGGGTGTATTTCCTAAAACAAAGATCGGAAGTATTTGAAACTTTTAAAAAGTGAAAAGTTTTGGTTGAGAATGAGACAGGAAAAAAGTTGAAGTGTTTCAGATTTGACAATAGAGGCAAGTATTGCAGTAGAGAATTTGAGAATTACTGTTCATATAATGGAATCCGTAGGCAGAAAATAGTTTTTAGAACCCCACAAGAAAATAGTGTGTCTAAGAGGATGAATAGGACCATTATGGAGCATGCAAGGAGCATGAGATTGCATGCTAGACTACCCTTACACTTTTGGCAGATGTTGTACATACCGTTGTTTATTTAATAAACAAGGGACCTTCAAATCCTTTGGATGGTGGCATTCCAGAGGAGGCATGGATGGGTAAAAGGATAAACTATTCATTTCTAAAAACCTTTGGTTATGAAGCTTTTGTCCATGTTGATATTGAAAATAGAACCAAGCTTGAGGCTAAGTCTAAAAAATGTACCTTCATTGGATATGGAGTAGATGAATTTGGTTATCAGTTATGGGATTATGAAAATCATAAAATCATTAGGAGCAAAGATGTTATATTCAATGAGAAGGTCATGCATAAGGATCAACTGTAGGAAAAGAAGCATGAATAGACCAAAAAGGAATATGTGGTGCTTGATGAGATTCCAGAAAATAAAATGCCAGTGGTACCTGATGCTCAGCAACAACAAGTTATCCCACAGACTCCTGCAAGTGTTAGACATTCTACAAGGATAACTAGACCTCCTGAAAGATTTTCTCCATCATTATATTCTATATTATTAACTAATTCTGGTGAACCTGAAGGTTATGAAGAAGCAATGCAAGTAAATACCAAAAAGTAGTGGGAGCTAGGCATGAAAGAGGAAATGGATTCCTTGCTGCAGAATCAGACTTGGGACTTAGTCAAATTACCTGTAGGAAAAAGAGCATTGCCAAATAAATGGGTTTATAGGTTGAAGGAAGAAGATAGAGGCAATAAAAGATATAAGGCTAGACTTGTGGTAAAAGGTTTTGCACAAAAAAACTATAGATTTTGATGAAATATTTTCTCCAGTTGTAAAGATAACTTCTATTAGAACTATTCTAAGTCTTGTGGCTACGGAAGACTTGCATCTTGAACAGTTAGATGTGAAAACAACTTTTCTCCATGGGGATTTGGAAGAGGAAATATACATGCAACAACCACAGGGATATGAGGTCAAGGGTAAGGAGGATTTTGTGTGTAAGTTAAAGAAGAGTTTGTATGGCCTGAAGTAAGCACCTCAGCAATGGCATTTGAAATTTAATAGTTTTATGGCTAAACAAGGTTACAAAAGATGTCATTCTGATTATTGTGTTTATTTCAAGAAATTGGGTAATGGCAGCTATATTATCCTATTGCTTTATATTGATGACATGCTTGTTGCTTAGTCTAACATGCAGCATATTAATGAACTTAAGAAGAAATTAGCAAATTCATTTGCTATGAAGGATTTGGGTGCAACAAAACAAATCCTTGGTATGAGGATCACACAGGACAAGACAAACATAAAATTATTTTTGTCCCAAAGTGAGTATATAGAGAAGGTGTTGAAAAGGTTTAACATGCAGAATGTAAAAGCAGTTAGTACACCTTTGCCTAGTCATTTTAAGTTGACTAAGGAGATGTGTCCAAAGACACAAGAGGAGGAAGACAAAATGTCTAAGATACCATATGCATCAGCAGTTGGCAGCTTGATGTATGAAATGGTATGTACAAGGTCAGATATTGCACATGCAGTGGGAGTTGTGAGTAGGTATATGAGCAATCTGGGAATGGAACATTGGAATGCAGTAAAATAGATTCTCTAATATTTGAGAGGTACTACTTCAAAGAAACTATGTTTTGGAGGAACAAATTATGCTCTAAAAGGATATGTTGACTTTGATCTGGCGGGTGATATTAATAGCAGGAGGAGTACTACAGTATGTTTTTACTATAGGAGGTATTGCAGTTAGTTGGATTTCAAGGCTGCAAAAGGTTGTTGCACTTTCAACCACTGAAGCTGAGTATGTTGCTGCTATGGAAGCTAGTAAGGAGATGATTTGGTTACAACATTTTCTGAAAAAATTGGGGCAACAACAAGAAGATATCCCTTTATACACTGATATCCAGAGTGTCATTCATCTTGCTAAGAATTCAGCTCTGCATTCAAAAACTAAGCATATACATCTCAGATACCACTTCATCCGGTCAGTTTTCGAGGATGGATAGTTGAAGCTGGAGAAAATTCACACAAGTGAGAATCCTACAGATATGTTCACAAAGGCAGTTACACAAGAGAAACTGATTTCCTCATCAGTTTCTATTGGCCTTCATGACTGAAAATGGTGGACATAAGAAACCAGCCAGGCCTGTAATCCAGTGGGAGCTGCAAGTGCAGCGGTGTCATCCAGGATCAGTCTCCAAGTGGGAGATTGTTTGATGTGGAGCCTGATCAATCTCCAAGTGGGAGATTGTTGGTATGTGGCGACTGATCATGTAAGTACTGTACACTCCTAACGTTAATTTTTGTTAACTAACAAAAAAAATGACATTGTAAAACCCTTATTTTAGAAGCTTCCAAAAAGCTTATTATAGGCGGCTAGGATATATGCTGCGGGTGTGGAATTCATGAGATTGTAATCTATTTTACATTAGATAATAAAATTATTGGATGGCTGAGTTTCTATGGATGTAGCCCATTTTGGGTGAACCATGTTAAATTTTTGTGTTGATCTCTTTTGTGTTGTTCTTCATTGTTATATTTGGGTTATTTAATCTACATATAATTGTTAGTGTTTATTGCTTCGATCTGATTGAACCCTAACAGTTGGCATCCATGGTATTGAACAACATAGGCTCTTTACATAGGTCCACTCTCTACCACAACACATTTATTGTTTAATGCATACTTAAATTCTTATGTAAACAAGAGATACAAATTATTCACAAGGCATGTGACTCTTTAAGGTCTTTGATAAATGTATATACACCTCTACCATTAGTTTCAACACCATTTGTGTCCATTTTTAAATTTAAAACTTATGCAAATGTTGTTAGTTCATCTTACCTACCTATAGTTCCCTACAAGATTCCCCTATTTCAAATTCTACTCCAATGATATTTGCATCCCTAAAGATACCACTATTCTCAATTTACATGGTATCATTTTAAGTTACTTAAATGATCACAACTACCACAACTCAAATATCAACCACATAAGATGTGATACAAATGATAGCACTAGGATACAAACTGGATGAAGCAAATGAGTTAACAAGCTAGGCTTTAGTAAAATCTAGAAATGCAAATCCATGAGATTTAAACTAAAGTTACATATGACATTTAGCAATATGGAAGGTGAAGAGGTGGTTGAAGAAAAAGGAAAATCATGAAGCCATTACAATATTGTTAAATTAGAGAAAGAAACTTTAAAAGCATATAAGAAGCAAAAAGGGATAATTTAGATGCCATCAATGATAAAATCAATCTTAGATGTGATAATAGATCGGGTTCAAATTTTTATTAAAAAAAAATAAAGAGTTGAAAAAGAGATATACATGATATAAATTCCAAATAAATTGATAGAAGAAGTGGTTAATCAATTGCACCAATTGTATGAGTAGTTGAAGTATGACAGGTAATCACAGATGTATGTTGGCAAGGTCAAAGGAAAAATTAGAGGGAAAGAAGAAAAGGTAATGGGCTTTGTTGATTTTAAATCTTGTGTTAGGTCATAAAGATGTATTCTAGACTAAGGTAAATGACTTTAAGAAGATATTTTTAAAACAAATGGAATCTTTAGGAAAGGAAGGAGGTAAATCTATGATGGAATTTTTCCTAAAGAATGTCACTATAATTTTTTATGAACACCTATATAATGTGTTAAGTGATATAAAATAAATAGTCAAGGCATTGATATGTATATGAGGATCATTAATGCATAAAATATCTATGTGGACTACCAACCATGTAGAGTAGAGAGGATTGATAAATCTCTAGTTTAGTACATAAATAAAGACTTGAGCACTTGGGATGTGTTGAGGATCTGAGAGGATATATGTCAAGCTTAGATATGACAAGTAATTTTCTTAAATCCCCTTAATCCTAGGTCCATAAGTTACCATGCTAATGGAATGATTTTGTCTTAACTTGACCAAGTTTAATACATTTGACTTTTTAAACAAGTTTGTAAAAACTTCAACCATCTAATATTATACAAATTGATCAAATGTGAACCATTGAGACTTTATGGTTTTGTTTCAATTAAGTTTAGGGTTTTGTTTTTTGTATAGGGTAATTGTTTTTAGGTTTCCAATTTAGTTTAGGGTTTTATTTTTTGTGTAGGGTAATTGTTTTTAGGTTTCCAATTCAGTTTAGGTTTTTTTTTTTTGTGTAGGATCAGGCCTTAAATTTGAAAGTCAACGTTGATTGTCAAGCAATTTTTTATGATAGTTATCTATTCAATCAAGGCTTAAATTTGACAGTCAGCCTTGACTGTCAAACAATTTTTTTATGACAGTTATCTATTCAGTGGTGCCTTTAAAATACTATGACATACTTTAGTATAAGTAAATTATATAAAAACCAAATATATATTCATCATAATTTATAAATTTTGACAGTTTGTCCAAAATCTCTCCTTTCATATGATACATTCTTTTCAAAATTTTAATTGTATTTTATAGCTAAAATGCATAAATACAACTATACAACTCAAATTTAATCCTGCCTTTAAAATACTATTACATACTTTAGTATAAGTAAATTATATAAAAACCAAATATATATATCATCATATTCCTATATAAATTTTGTACAGTTTGTCCAAAATCCCTCCTTTCATATGATACAGTCTATTCAAAATTTTAGTTGTAATTTATAGCTAAAATGTCTAAATACAAAAAAAAATTCAAAAGGAAAACTAGAAATAAAAAAAATAAAGAAATGGGCAAAAATCTGGACTCACTTGGATTTTTGATGCCCAAAAATGGAGGGTTTGTACTTGGGATCCCGTTCTGCTCTTTCACTGTCGCTGGGAGAAAATGAGCATGTAGGCAATTTTTAAAAAAATTAATAGTTTTACAAAACGAGATCCTGTTTCGTAAAATGGGATCCTGTTTCTTGGTGCTAGGTTTGGGATCCAGCTACGTAACAGGATCTCATCCTAGATTTTAGGCTCGGGATCCCGATCCATAACGGGATCCCATTTTGTGAAAATGGGATCTCGTTTTGGTTTGCCCGATTTCGGGTTTTTTCTAAGGTTGAAACTTCCACCTTAAGTGGACTCAACTTTGTGCATTTACCCTGACATTATTAGGAAAGTCAACAGTCAAGATTGATTTCATGGTAGTCCTTTTAATCTAGGCCCTTCGTGTACATAATCCATCATGTGCTTCTCACATAAGGAACGCTTATTAGCATAAATATATTTTAAAACTTTGATGTCTTTATATGTAAAAATAAATGTCCGCTCTAAATAGCTTTTCTTTCACATGCCATTGTAGATTACACCTCTCTGTGTAATAATACTTTTCATTTAATTACAACTAATAAAACTATCAACTGAAGCTTTTATATCTTCTCTCTAGAACTCTCAAATGATTGATGCTTTCCAATCTTACCTTGTGTCAAGGTGGGGCAAATGGCTATCCTTTTCTAGGAGACTCGCCATGATTAGGGTTGTTCTATCCACTCTACCTATTTTTCTCCTTTCAATGCTCCATGTTCTAACCTCTACTATAAAAACCATTAACAAAACACTGAAGGGCTTTCTATGGCAAGGCACAGAGGACAAGAAAAAGTCCCCCCTAATTACATGGGAGAAGATATGCTTTCCTTATCCTTCTAAGAGACTAAGAGTGAGAATCAAATAATTGGCTATTCAGAACACTACCCTAGGGGCCAAACTAGTTTGGAATATATTTGCAAATTTAGACTCAAAATGGAGCACCTTCATGAGAAAGAAGTACTTGGATACAATGCAAAATAATCAAATCTTCACCACATTGAACCTCCCTCTAGGATCACATATTTGGACTTTCATGGTGAAATGTAGACAACTCATCACAAATTACATCACCTAGTAGGTTAAAAATGACATGTAGGAAAAAGTATGGACAAATTCATGGAATGGATACAAGCCACTTCAAGAAAGGGATGATCTTGAAGACATCAAAAATCATTCTCCTAAGACAATGGGGTGTCTATGTTAGAGATTGCGTTCAAATTGAAAACTACAAGGGTGAAAAAACATATCCATGGAGGGAATCTTTAGCTATGCCAATACCCAAAGAGAAAATTATGAGCCTCAATGGTCTACTTTAGGATAGGAAGATGATCTTCATAAGCATTGTTGACTATAAAATCAAATTGATGCATCATACAAGAAGATCCATTTCTATCAAAGTAGACTATTTATCCTTGATGGAGCCACTTAGAGACAATAAGTGGTCAACTATCAAATGTTGGCAAAAAAATTTCCTTCTCAAAGGTGGATTTCTTTATCTAGGCCACTATCTAGAATAATGTCCTCATCAAAGATAGATTAATGAAGATGGGTTTCATGGGGCCCTTCAAATACATATGATGTAAACAAGCAAAGAAAATCAGGGAGCACCTTTTTATTCAATACATTTTCATTATAAAATGTTTGTGTTGGATTTGCATACATCTCTACCATCCCAAGCCACTTCCAAACATGCTCCTCCAACTCTTTAACTACTAACAACTCTCAAAATAAAGGGCAAACTACTCAAGTCTCTACACTTCCGATCCCTCAATGATTCTATTGCAAATATATGGAAGGAAAGGAATAGGCACATCTTTTAGTAAAAATCCCTAACATGAAAATCTTTAAAATAAAAATTAGAAATTACCATCTTAGAATTAGTTATAAATAGAGTTGAGAAAAAATTGAGGAAAAAATGTATTTTCGGTGCATATGATAGAGACATTGAAAAATTGGAGCAACTTTAGTTTCCCCCTATTAATGGCTTAACTGGGTTAAGCCAATCTCCTATTTAAAGAAAGTCCATCAAATGACTATCTCCACTACCTGGGAGATACAAGCTAAATTTCAATAGGGCCTCAAGGGGAATTTGAGGCCCCTCTAGAGCCAGGTACATAATTAGGGACAACAATGACAAACTTATAAAGGCAACATCCAAGACACTCCTTCTAGGGACAAATAATGAAGTTGAAGCCTCCACCTTTTTGCTTGTCCTTCAACTACTTTAGTCTTGAAAATTATATTAATAGACATAAGACACTCAATGACCATTATTCTTAGCATCTACAATAAGAAATCATTGAATTGGAATATCAACATCTTATTTGAAGCCTAAATAATCCTAGACTCAATAACAAATTTTAACATTAGCCATTTCTACCATGAATGAAATAAGGTCCCAAACTTCCTATTTAATCAAGGTATAGATAGAAATAAGGAATTAATTATTGTTCACCATTTAGAGAAATGGTTGGGCTTGGGCAGTGTGTGGGATATCACATATGAATCCTAAACACATTAAAATCTATGCAATATATGTCATTAGTAATCAATAAACTTTGTGCAACTCATGGTAGGGAATTATATCATGTTATTGATTTGTCTTTCCCCACACACGTTCCATTGGTTTAAAATCCTCATCTCATTGTTTGGCCTTGTGTCATGCCCATATTTGCACATGGGCAAAACACATTAACAAAAAAATGCATTAACAACTAAATTTACTATTCACACTACATGTAGTAGTATATATTGTGTGCACTCAACGTCATCGCATGTGCAATGTAACAAGGAAGCACATCACATTTCACGAGGAATAATCGACAGTGCAGGTGATGCAAAACCTATTATGCACACCCTAAAGGATAAAGGCTTCCTATAACAATGTGTGGCATCACTCTGCATGATGCCTCGAGGGACGATCCTCCATGAGGAATACTCCCCCTAGGCTCCTAGGTGGAAGTGGAGCAGACACACCTACAAGGCATGACCAATACCCTAGCAACTAATACTAATTTCCTACACATGTGAAGATCAAAAGATTGAATGGAATAAAAAAATTGACTAGTAATAAAACATCTAAAAACATTTAAGTTTTAACTTTAACAACATTTGTTTTCTCAAAACATTCCTTGATTAAAAAAAGTACAACTATTGCAAATAAAACCATCACAAATATATTTGAAATAATTACTAATTATCAATGCATAGAAGTTTTCCCTGATATCCCATTAATTAAATCTATATAGAAAATAAATTTTGAAAATAGGTTCATTTAATTATTTTATTCATTTGCAAGATTTTAGCCCAGATAAGGTTCTGATATGATTTAGTTTATTTCCTTATTGATTTATTCTTTAATCATTTAATCTATTTAAATATTTTATGGCAATATACTAGAGCTTTTTAATTTTGTTGGTTAATTAAAATTCAAACACAATAGCTAAAAGCAGTTTTAATTAATTTCCTTTATGAAGGGCCACTAAAGGGTGAAATATAACATACTAAAAAATTTAGTTATTTCATTAATGAAAGAGTACTAATAAAACTACCACTAAAAATGATTAATCAATATCTAAACGCTGATGAGAGATCATTAGGTTTAGGGCAACATAGAAACCCTAAAAAATAGCTTAAGTTCTCTTATTTCTCTTCCCCAATTTCATTTTGAAATCTTAATATCTCACTTACAGGTTGGGAGGAAAAATGAAGAGAGGGGAGAGTTCCATTCATGGAAATTAGCAACAATAACCATACTCTTACTATTTGGATATTTGATTCCATATTTCATTTGCTTTAGGACCGACTCTATTATTTGATTCCCTTTTCTCTTGTTTACAGATAAGAGGTAACCATTAATGGCATTCTGAGAGGAATTCAAATAGTCAGGGAAAGGATTCTACTATTTTTATTCTACAAAGATAAAATGTATTATTATTATTTTTTTTTCCTCTTCTCTTCCATTTAAATGGCATCCATCTATTATAAATAGATGTTACTCTGCCATTCAAGGGGAAAATCAAGTTGTTGAATCCCTACATTTTCTTTTATTTAAAGGGAAATGAGTTATAAAGAAATACAAGATGGGGGGCATGGAGAGTGACCAACCCTCTATGGCATCATGGCCTCCTATGGGGCTTGTGACACCATAGGGGCCACAACCCCCATGGGTGGAGGCCCCACCCCTCATAGGCTCATGAAGCATGGGGTCTCCCCCCACACTACTACTCAAAGGGATTGACCCAACAACAAACCACATTGTTTTGGTTAAAAACTATTCTATTCAACAAAAAAAGCAATGAGTCATAGAGAACTCTTTTGATACTTCTGTTTCTATTTTCTCTTTTTATAATATATGATGTTTGTGATATATATATATATATATATATATATATATATATATATATATATATATATATAACACAATAATGAGATAAATAAGGTAATTAAGGTAATGTATGTATATATATATATATACACACACATACCATCCATTAATAAGATCTATATACTTCTAAAACAACAAGACTAAATATTTCTTCCCAATGAGGTATAGAGTAAAATAGAGAGTAGTAAAATGGAAAAAAAAATTTAACCTACTGTAATGTCAGAAAATGTCCCCTTGGGGGCTTTTCCCTCATAAGGTTTAGCTCTTAGGTCTTTAGTATGCATTTAGGACATCTTATTTCATAATTTAGCATCCCGATGGAATGAGCCCTAGGTAACATGACAAATGGAACCGAGGAGGACCCCTTGAGTTGTACCCTACCCAAAATAGGGGGGAGGACTTGGGCGCCCGCGCCCTAGTCCTGCCCTATTTTGGGGCAACCCTAATTTCTGGGTGTCGGTTTATGACCGTTAGTTGGTTCTTTTACCGACATGGTAAAGTTTGATTTTTAAAATCTTGGCGGGAATGCTTGTAGTTGCATATATAAGCATGCTTAGGCATTCATTTGTAAACTAGATTTCAATTAGGTGATCATTGTGATGTTCAAGTGTTCTCAAGGTGATTCAAGGCTTTCTATTGTGTTGCAAGAGCAAACTTGTATGTTTTGTGTGTTGATATTTGCAGATTTGAGCATCAATTTTCTCATGGCATGAAGAGCATCTTCCTCTATGAGAGATTCACTAAAAGGTGACATAATATTATGTTTTTATCATTGATTCCTTTAGTTTTTGGCCTCTGCCTCACAAGGGCATGCCCTCTTTATCTGACAACGGTGTTCGGAGACTTAAGTGTCCTCTGGGGCTTGATTGAGGCAAACCTCTAAACACCACAACCCCCAAACCAAGTGTTGTGATTGTAGGTTACATGTGTCACATCTAGAAAAAGTGGAGTTGTAGGAAGGCTTGGCAGGCATCAAGGATTTAGAATCTGAAGAAAAGCAGGACACAGGAGCACTTCCAGGACCTGGGCACTCGCACCAGTGTCCTCTGCAGACAAATCTTGGGAAACAGAAGTTACAGGGTTGATCAATGTCGGAAGGAGGTCTAGATTCCCTAAAAAAGTAGGTACCTTGGACTTGGGCGCCCGTACCTTAGTCCCCAACTATTTTGCTTCGGAACCCTAAAAACAGGTATTCTGTGATTTGGTATTTTACTCATGTCTGTAAGAGCTTCTTCCGTCTTTCGTTAATTTGTTGTTGTATTTGCATAATTAGGGTTTTAATGGTTAATTAGACATAAGAGAAGGAAAATTAATAATTAAATTCCCTAATCCAAGTTTCTCCACATCTGCAAGTGACCTAGGGTATGATAGTGCTCACCACTCAACCCTAAATCCTTCAATGTTTAGTGGAGAGGCAGATTTTAACATCTAAACAACAAAAGATTAACAAAATCTAATTTTACCCTAAACATTTTGGTGAACCCATGTTTTTGGACTTAAATTGCAACTTGTTGAGTGTTTGTCTTTAGATTTGGTGTGATTTCATTCATTCATTTGGTCATTTACTTTATTGTATTGAGAAAATTTCAAAAAAATTGAAAAATTAGAAAAATATAAAAAAAATTGCATTGTTTGGCTTACTAAATTGTATCACTTCTTCCTAAATTTTCCTAATTCATGATTTTTGCATCAGATCTGATATAAAATACAGAAAAATCTAAAAAAAATAGAAATTTACATTGCATTTGCATCATTTAATTGCTAAGGTTTTGTGAAAATTTTGATAATTTTATATAACCTAGTAATTCCAAAATCTAGGGTTTCTAGGCAAAATATTTTATCAGATTTTTATACTAATTTTAGAGGCTCATTCAAATTAACATTTGTCTGTAGTCTTACATTTTAGTGTAAATTTTGCATTTAGATTTAAAATATTTGCATTTTTACATAGAAAATTTTAACAAAAAACTAGCAATTTTGATGCATTTTCATTAAATTTGCATAGGCATTTTGCATGTTAAACCTTGAAAATCATTTTCAGATCTGAGAGTAAGTCAATTTTATCATAAATCAGACTTCAAAGCATTCACATAGAATTTTATCCCAAGATCTCAAACCTAGGGCTTCAAAAACAATAATTTTCACTAAATTTGGCCTTACGACTTTATAAACTTGCACCATAGGTGTGTTGTGAAAGATATTTTAGAATTATTTTTCTATTATCAGGGTAATAATTTTCTACCCCTCATAAAAATATTCACAACACTCTTTTATCAGGCTCTTGTAGTGAAAATTTGGTGAAAAACTACACATTTTGGCTATTTTGCCCCTAGGGTTTGACCTAGTTTGCACTTCAAGCGTGTTGTGACAAATTTTATGGATTGAGGTGATTGATATTATTTATATTATTTTCTATACATCCTGAAATTCATTACAACACCTCCTTTTCTAGGCCTTGGAATTGAAAAATCGTAAAAAAATGCATATTTTGCTATATTTTCACTAGGGTTTTACCTTAAGTAGCACTAAAAGCATGTTGTTTTGGGTATTTTAGCACCAAGTGGCTGTTATTACTGATATTATTTTCTCTCCATCATCATTTTACTCACAACACCCTTTGTTATGCCCTCTTGCATTGAATTTTGGTGAAAAAAGGTGCCTATTTTGACATATTTTCGCTATATTCTGACTTGACATTAACTTAAAATCGCATCAAGAGTATATTGAGAAGGATAATTTTTTTGTTTTGGAATGATATCAGACAATAAGTTTCTTCCCTTGACTGAAATCCTTACAACACCTTCTGTTTCATTCATTTGCATTGAAAAAGTATCAAAAAATCAAGCATTTAAGATCATTCGTGCATACAGTTTGCACTTGTCTTTTGCATACTCTTGGATATTGTCAAAATCTGATTTCAAATTTCATTATGGCATCTTCATGTTATTCATCTCTAAAATCTTTGCATGAGTATATCCTAGATTTTGAAAATTTCTCTAATTTCACTAATGAGAATCCTCATATTCTAGAACATATAGCTTATATCAGTGGTATTGACACTTCTATATGTTCTACATATGAGTTGCAATTACTTTGTTACACACATGATTTTAGTATCTTCACTTTACTCATAGGAGCATATCCTTTGATATTAGAAGATTTAACCAAATTTATCTCTAGGAATACTCATGAGAAAGATGAGAGAGAAAAGCCCTTTTTCCGCCACAGAGTATGATGATGATGATGATGATGTACCTTCCTCTCATCCCACTGCTCTCCCTAGCCAAGATGTAGCATTAGTGGATGATAAAAGGTCTCTCACATTAAATCCTTTGGGGATGGATATTAGGTGCAATCAAGAGGAAAACAATATTAATTCAATAATCGTTAATGGACTTCATAGCAATATTCCTAAAATGATTGTCCGAGGGGCACTTAGTGCACCCTCTTGCTTAAAACTGGTGATTACGGTTCAAGGTGTTCAAAATGCGTTACAACAACCACACCATAATGTGATTGCTCACGCATACAACACCCATAATAACAAGCAAAGTAAGCAAACACCGCATGTGCTTCTCACTCTTCCATGTTCTCAACCTATGCTCCCTCCATCACCTTGTCTTACTCATAAAAGTGGTCAAGAGTATGAGCTTGTCAAATAGCTTTGCACTACTCCAGCTAAGATCTCTCTTTGGGATTTAATACAAACATTGCCTACATACCATGCAATGCTCCAAAAAGCTTTACAAAAGGTGATTTTCCCATCTACTGCTAAGCCTAATGATGTAGTAGCCGTATTGGATAGTATGCATGCGACAAAAATAGATATTCTCTTTCAGCCATAGGAATTACTGTCAATTGAAGTTCAAAACCAATATGATCCACTTATGATCTCTGTCATAATAAATAGAACGTTGGTAAAACGAGTTATGATTGACAATGGATCAGCTCTTAATGTTTGTAGCATTGACCTACTAGACAAAATCAAGGTTGACACATCACAAATCACACCAAATGGCATTAGCATTCATGGCTTTGATAATATCGGATGACAATCCATGGGCACTATAACTCTACCTATACAAATAGGCCCTGTGCTTGTGCCTACCTTGATTCATGTCATGCCTTGTTCTTTATCTTACAACATGATTCTTGGTAGACCTTAGATTCATGGATTGGGGGCAGCTCCTTCCACCTTGCATCGTTCAATCAAATTTATATTCAAAGGTAAACTTCATACTATTCATGCCGATCCTGAACCAGATAACTGGTTACATATTGAAAATCAAAAACTAGTTTACAATCATATGAGTTTAAACAGTTCACGAGCTAATTCATCAATAGATAATGTTATACAAGACTCTAGAACATCGAATACACTCTTTGGTGATGATTGGGGCCCATTAGATTTTAATCCTTGCAGTATGGGGGAATGTAAAATTAACATCCTTGACAAGTCAAAAGTGGCATCAATACCACCTAAGCAATCTTTTCAAGCACCTAAAAAACATAAAGTTCCCTTGGTAGAAAATAAAGACAATACTCTAACTTATACTACAAATTATGATACCTATGAGGCTTCACCTTCCTCTCAGGAACTGGATTCTCTATCTGGTCATGGATTTCAAATTTTGTATAAGCATAATGACTATGTAGGTAAGGGATGTGGTGTAAATCAACAAGGAATTCGACAACCTATAGAATCCGCTTCAACACATTACTCAAGTGGAATTGGATATAATCCTTTTAAAGAAAAGAAAGCTTCATGTCATCCTAAACTTAATGTTAATTCAACAAGATCAAAACAACATGACAGATATGTTTGTTCTTAACGATGGTGCTAACAGGTAAGTATCTCTAACCCTTTATCTCTCTCGCGATGTGCTTCCCCCGTAATGTGTTATATGTTGTTTAGGCCTCCTGGGATGACCTCAGATTCTCCCATAAGGTTCGGGATACCAGGAGACCACCTCTATTGTGACCTTTTATTTGTATCATCATTCTTCTATATTGTGTCTCTCTCTACTTTCATTGTTGTGTGTTGTGTCTTATGGACACAGTGTTGCGGTTGGTGACTTGGGGGCACCCTCCTATGTGACTGTCCCTAAGACATTTGTTTCTCCTCTCTTATTTATTGTTTCCCTTCCTCTAGTGTTTCCATCTAGCGGGCGGATGACGACAAACATTTATACTGATGCGAACCTAGTGTCCCTTTCAAGAGGAATAAAAAACTGGACTTAGTTCCTAATATGACGATGGGGTTGTATATTTTATCTAATGCTTGGCTAGTGGAAGCACTTGTGCTTTCCGTATAGTGAATTTTATGATGTTTCTATCGCATTTACAAACCTTAACAATACTACTGCTCTATGCACCTTTGATTGTCTTTGAATCTGGCCTCGGTGGTGCTCGATTCAGAGAGCTTCGTGATATAGCCCCACGGTTATCTTCAAACTCTGGATTTGTTGTATAACCTTGGCTCTTTGTGTGGTTAATCATATGCATTGATGTTGTTGTTTATCATGATGTTGTAGACACTAACATGTTTCTTGCAGGGATGTGTTTGGGGAATATTTAGCGATCATAAAGTACATGTCACCTCCGAGGAGCATGGGCTTTGCAAAAGTCGGTGTTCCCTTCTGTGTTTTATTCCTACCTTAACGTGCTTGATATCGATACCTAATATGAACCACCTTAAGGCGGGGGCATATATAAGGTAAGCTGTTTGTTGTAGATGTTAGCAATGTGCTTGTCCTCAGGTGTAGGCTAGTATGATGAGTACTTCCTGCATCCTATGTTTTTTTGCAATCAATCAATCAATCTATTGTATATACCTCCTTTTCACCATAAGGCATCTCTGTGATGCGGGTGGGGTTGTATACTTTTGAGCTCATACCTCCTTTTCACTATAAGGCATCTCCGTGATGTGGGTGGGGTGGTATGCCATGCTTCCTTTTCATTGTAAGGTGTCTCTATGACTCAGGTGGGGTTGCATTTTCAAAAGTCCTCTGCGGAGGCAGGGAGCGGTTCTATGACTAACTCAACCCTTAAGTGTGTCTTTGGTGATTGTTGTGGCGAAGCCCAATCGTTGGTGTGTGCTTGTAATGTGCCTGAGATGGTGTTGGACCTAGAAATAGGTACACTCCATAGCTTGTCTGCCATGTTTTCTCTATGTCTTCAAGTCTGTGTGTTTTGGCATGCTTGTTTTGTGTGGCGTGTTTGTTTCCCCATATACAAGGACTAGCCCTCGAGTAGTGCTTCCTACATTTTGGGAGGTTTTGTGTGTCTTGCGTGTGTGTTGCCCCATATATACTGAGACCTACGCGTTAGGGTAGTGCATCTTGTATTTTGGGAGGTTTGTTTACTTTCTAGTACTTGCATCTTCATTTCATATATATGAGAAAAAGAAAAGAAAATATATCATTTCTGTCTTCCATGCATTAATGTGTCTTCTATGCATTGACTGTCTTCTCCGTGTTCTGCGTGACTGTAACTGTCTTCTCCGTGTTTTGCGTGCATGTTATTGTCTTCTATGTGATTGGCGTGTCTTCTCCATGCTTGGTGTGTTTGCTGTGTTTGTGACCTTACTTTAATGCATGTATTGGCCTCACGTTTATACATACATTAAAGTGGGGGCTAAATGTAATGTCAGAAAATATCCCCTTGGGGGCTTTTCCCTCATAAGGTTTAGCTCCCAGGTCTTTAGTATGCATTTAGGACATCTTAGTTCATAATTCAGCATCCCAATGGAATGAGCCCTAGGTAACATGACAAATGGGACCTAGGAGGACCCCTTGAGTTGTACCCTACCCAAAATAGGGGGAGGACTTAGGCACCTATGCCCTAGTCCTGCCTTATTTTGGGGCAACCCTAATTTCTGGGTGTCAATTTATGACCATTAGTTGGTTCTTTTGTCGACACGGTAAAGTTTGATTTTTAAAATCTTGGCGAGGATGCTTGTAGTTGCATATATAAGCATGCTTAGGTATTTATTTGTAAACTAGATTTCAATTAGGTGATCATTGTAATGTTCAAGCGTTCTCAAGGTGATTCAAGGCTTTTTATTGTGTTGCAAGAGCAGACTTGTATGTTTTGTGTGTTGATATTTGTAGATTTGAGCATCAATTTCCTCATGGCATGAAGAGCATCTCCTCCATGAGAGCTTCACTATAAGGTGACATAATATTGTGTTTTTATCATTGATTCCTTTGGTTTTTGGCCTCTGCCTCACAAGGTCACGCCCTCTTTATCTAACAACGGTGTTCGGAGACTTAAGTGTCCTTCAGGGCTTGACTGAGGCAAGTTTCTAAACACGACAACCCCCAAATCACATCTTGTGATTGCAGGTTATAGGTGTCGCATCAAAAAAAAATGGAGTTGCAGGAAGGCTTGGCAGGCATCAAGGATTCAGGATCTGAAGAAAAGCAAGACACAAGAGCACTTCCAGGGCTTGGGCACTCGCATCAGTGTCCTTCGCAGATAGATCTCAGGAAACAAAAGTTACAAGGTTGATCAGTGTCGGAAGGAGGTCCAGATTCCCCAAAAAAGTAGGTACCTTGGACTTGGGCGCCCGCACCTTAGTCCCCGACTATTCCGCTTCGGAACCCCGAAAATAGGGATTCTGTGATTTGGTATTTTACTCCTGTCTGCAAGAGCTTTTTCCTTCTTTCATCAATTTGTTGTCATATTTGCATAATTAGGGTTTTAATGGTTAATTGGACATAAGAGAAGGAAAATTAATAATTAAATTCCCTAATCCAAGTTTCCCTACATCTGCAAGTGACCTAGGGTATGATAGTCTTCGCCACTCGACCCTAGATCCTTCAATGTTTAGTGGAGAGGTGGATTTTAACATCTAAACAACAAAAGATTAACAAAATCCAATTTTACCCTAAACAACTACTATTCATATATGGATACTCTCTGTCTCTCTCTAAACTACACACTCGTGAGTTTACAATATGTACATTGATTAAGTTTGAAGTTAATCTTTCTTTCAAATATTTTTATTTCCTTGCAACATTATCATACAAAAGGGAGCTTCTTTACAAAGATATAGAATGTTAAATGTATAGATGCACATGTATCTTTTTGTAACATTCCACACAAGAAGGCTATCTTCATCTAAATAAATACATATATACACACTATGGATACAAGAAGATATGCCCACTAAAGCAAACTTTTCAAGGCTTACAAGTATAAAACATGTATTAAATAAAATTTCAACTCCACTTCCTCAACAATGAGGAATTTACAACTTGAATGAATCAAAGATAGACAACAAGACGAGCCACTCCATTAAAATATGCATCTTTCTTTTGTTTTTCAACAAAACCTACAATGTCATTTGTACTAGACAAGGTCAATGAAGGTTTCTCACCTCCCAACCATTGGGCTTGCTCACAAGCCCACCCTTGAGAGAGGAGGCCCTCTAAGGAAATTGGGTGCACAACACAAGGGAGAAACACATACACTTTCCACAACAAAATACACTTACAAGAAAATTACCATGAATCCCAAGGCTTACAGACAATGAATCCATGTAAGCATTCATAATGGTAGGGAGAGAAGAGTGGACTCTTTCCAATGGAGAAAATGAACAAAATGAATCTCTACTCTTCCATCTACACATATATCCATCCTTCACAAATATGTCAAACTCTTCCAACAACCTCATTCCCAACTATATCATATTTAATTCTCCTCAAATCAATCATTACTCAATGGAACTCATGCCAAACATGAAAGCATAAGGCACTCATGCAAATAATTCCCTCTCAAGGGAGTAAGATTTTCCCCAAGAAGGTTCACACCTCCCTCAACCCCTCACATGGGTTGCTCTCATATAAGTGGGAGAGCCTAACCCAATACTAACACCCTTCCCCCAACAACACAAACACAATCCAACAACAATAACACATACAAACACATAGATTAATTTCATAACATATAATCACCATACAAGCATTAAATATATCTAATAAGAAAGAATGAGGAACCTACCTGAATAAACTATCCAAGATGGTTGAGTTGAAAACTTGATGAAGCTCCCTCCAAGAACTCCACTCCAACTCTTCCTCTCTCAACTCCAAAACTCTCCAAGATTCCTCTCTCACACACCTAAGAATAAAAATGAAGCCAAAATTTATTTCTAAACTTACAAGAGGGGTATATGTAATAGTTGAAATGTCACTCTGCCTCTCTCAATGAGGAGGTGACACATGGCCTCCACCTCACCACTCCTCATCCCTTCACCTAAATCCCAAGGAGTGTTTTGACTCCTCAAGTTCTCACGCATGTGTTAAACCTAGGGGAGAGGAGTGTACTTGTATACTCTTCTCAAAAAATCTTCCTAGGTTATGCTCCCACATGTGTGAAGCATTGGTATTGGGGGTGTACTTGAGCCAACCCTCATCCATGAACCTAGGAAAGGAGGATTAGATAGTGACAAGTCCACCATGCCTCTCCTCAAAGTCCATCCACGCCACTTTCTTCCCAAGGAACTTGGGGGTGCTCAAATCTACCTCAAAAACCAAAATTCATAGCGCAAAAGGTATCCAACCTTTAGGTACTTATCCTAGGGACCTAAATTCATCAAAATATTCAAGAAAATTACATTTCAAGACCCTTTAAAAGGACCCCTAAATGTAAATCCGAAATTTTCCACATAAGATGATAGCTCACCCTGATGACTCACTCAAATAACCTTAGCACAAAAATAAAACTCAATATAACCTCACAAGTTTATCATATTATAAAATATTTTACAAATAAAGGACTTAGTCCCTTCCTGGACTAAGGTCTAGGTGTCATCGAAGATAACACTATTGGATTTTCTAGAGGACCTCTGATATTTTCCATTGGCCATGGAAATTACCTCCACACTTGACAACAAACATTAATACATCCAATAAAATAGACAAGAAAATTAAAATTATAATTCCACAATCATCATTTATTATATGAAATCCATAATTCACATCATCCTAATTAATTACTCATCATAGTTGCATTTCCTAAGTATATCATTTTCACATCCATTTCATACACATCTCATGTCAATTCATGCATAGGTTGTCAATTCAATTCGGGACTAGGTAAATTTGACAGTTACAAAGCATAATTGAAACAATACTCCAAAATCTAATTGTAATCATAATGAGAATGTACAACATATAGTCATCTCAATAACATGCAATATGAAAGGAAGAAAGTTATGAGGAAACACTTCCTACACTGATCTACTGAGGAAAGATTTATGCAAATTTTTACTTTTACAATTACAGATTAAGATGGACATTAATAGAAAGATAATAACAACTTCCAAATGCAAACACAAAACTCACAACATAAGATATATGTGGGGAAAACGCTTTTAGGTAAAAAAACCCCACACTCCAAAGCTGCCTAATATATTATTTAGGAGTCAAAGAGATTACAATATACTTGTAGAGGAAGCTTTTACAAGAGTATATCCAACCAGAGATCCAAGAGGTAACATGATATCTATAAGATTCTTACACACAACCTCCATTTCCAGCTCCTGATATATAGGAGATACAATATAGTAAACCGTTACTGGTAATTACAAAACCATGAACCAAAACCACCCAAAAGTGGTGCACAAATCAAAGATGCCTTGTGATGTGCCAAAACACACATGAACACATGTAACTCTCCCCTTTACAACTCTTTTATGTGTCCAACACGTTTTTACCTTTCCCAAAAATAGGAGGTCCAACTTCCGGAGGTCATAACTTTTGATCCGGGTATCCGATTGATGAACCGTTTGATGCATCTAAAAGCTTGTGAAGAGATCTATCACCTTGTAATAGAATTTTTTGGTTACAACAATTTTTGAAGTGTTTAGGGAACTCTAAGTGCCTCAAAATTGAGTTCAAAACTTTTTTGGCAGTTTTCAAAAAATAGAAACTTTAATATCTTGCGATCTAGCTATGATCTTGAGTCAAAATTCACCTGAGATGTTTACTTAGTTGTTCTGCACCTTCTAGGAAAATTTAAGGTCAATCTGAGGTCAAATGTAAACTTACTAAAAATAGTAATTCCTACCATTTTTAGCCTTTTGGAAACTTTGAAAGTTTTAGATCATTCTTAAAGATAAAGGGTATTCGAAAAGACCAAAACTGGGAAGAATAGTAACCTTTCAAAGTTGCAAGGTTGAGACACTTTTCTTAACATTCTCCCACTTGTCAAACCCTTGCAAGAGCAAAGGGAGTATCAACACCATGATTTAATTGCTAGGGGCCGAGAGGCCCATAGACTCTGAACACCATCTGAACTTCTCTGTGCTCACAAGTTTTGTCAAGGAATCTGCAACATTCGTCAAAGTATCAACTTTCTCCAAGTTTACCTTCCCATCCTCTACCATGTCACAAACAAAATGGTACTGGACATCAATATGTTTAGTCCTCCTGTGGAAAGTAGGATTCTTCACCAAACATATGACACTCTGACTGTCACAATAAATAGTAATCTTCCCTGCATCAAACCCAACATTAGAACAAAATCTCTTAAGCCAAATGGTTCTTTATAAGCATGAGTTTCTGCCATGTACTTAGCTTCAATAGTGGACAAAGTGACCACAGGTTGCCGCTTACTCATCCAACTAATAGCACCACCAAACATAGTGAACACATAAGCACTGGTGGATCTCCTACTATCAATGTCACCTAGCTAATTTAAATCCATAAATCCATGAATACAAAGTGAATTTTGAGGTCCTGTAAGATAACCATGATAACATAAGGAATACTTAGAAGTACCCCGTAAATATCTAAACACTCTCGTCACTACATCCCAATGTACCCGTCTAGGATTAGCCATAAATCAACTAAGGACTCCCACTACTTGGGCAATGTCTGGTCTTGTACAGACCATTGCATACATCAAACTACCAACCTCACTAGCATAAGGAACTCTGCTCATATCCTCTGGCTCAGAAGGAGACTTTGGACAATCTGCAATAGATAACTTTGTCCCCATTATAACAAGAATAGTCAAAGGTCTGCAATCCACCATGCTGAATCTCTCCAACATAATGTTAACATACTTACTCTGGCCTAACCAAAGTTTTCTGTTTGCTCTATCTCTTTTGATCTCCATCCCCAAAATGTACTGAGTTGCCCCTAGATTTTCATCTCAAACTATGGTGACAACTGAGATTTCAAATCAGAAATCAAACTTTTACCATTCCCAATGAGTAACATATCATCGACATATAATGCAATAATGAGAATGTGATCATTGTCAAACTTGCAATAAACACAATGATCTAATTTCAATCTCTGAAATCCAATACTCAACACAAAGGCATCAAACTTTTGGTACCACATCCTAGGAGATTGTTTCAAACCATACAAAGACTTTTTCAACTTGCAAACCAGATTTTCTTTACCTTTCACCACATAGTACTCTAGTTGTGACATATAGATTTCCTCCTCCAAGTCACCATGAAGGAATGATGTCTTTGTTAGAGCCAGGATCAACTACAAGAATTCATCTATGGGAGAGTTATGAAAAAAGCCAAGAGAATATTGATGCAAAATATTGGAGAAATGCATTGAATAACCCATGAAAAATACATGCAAAGGAGTGAGTATTTATAGGCAAGGTGAGTGGGGTAAGGTGTCAATATTGACCAATAGGAAATGTAACTCCAGCATCTTCAAAAAATGGGGGGAGGTGGAGTAATTTCCATGAATGGATTGACATAACACACACATGCACCCACTAACATAAAAGGCCTATTAAATAGATCACATTATTAAACTACCTAAGCAAGCTTTAAAAAGATGTGTAGGAAAAACTTTATAATAAGGAATAAAAAACCTACACTAACAGTATTCACATTCATCTGTTCTACTTCTAGATCATATGCTATCGCAAGAGATAACAGGAACCAAATAGATGTCAGCTTTGCAACAGGAGAGAAAATCTCACCATAGTCAATTTCTTCCACCTAAGAATACCCCTTTGCAACTAATCTAGCCTTATATTTTTCAACACTGCCATCTACACCAAATTTCTTTTTGAACACCCATTTGCATCCAACAGGTTTTCATTCTTCAGGCAAAGGCACCAAGTCCCAAGTATTATTCTTTTCCAAAGAAGCATCTCCTCTTCCATGGCCTCCTTCTAGGAACCTGCATCTTTCATACCCATAGCCTCTTTCACAGTTCTAGGCTCATCAGTGTTAGAAATCAAAGAAAAAATACAACTGGAATCATGCAATGAATAACCAAACCTATCAGGTTGCTGCCTTATCCACATGGACCTCCTCAAAGATTGAGGTTGAGGTTCTTCATCTTCTTCTAAACTTTTAGAGCTACTAGAGCTCTCCTCATTATCAAGTCCAATAGATGTTTTTGGTTCAACTTTCTCAGGGGTGGAAGGAAGCTGAACCACATCATCTTTCTTCTCTTCTTTCTCTGGCTGCAAGACAATAGAAGAAGGATCGAGCTCTCTGAAGATCACTTCTGCTAAATAGAACTCTCTCAACCACTGGTTCCCAAAGCTTGTACCCTTTCACAGCGATGCCATAACTGATGAAGATACACTTCATAGCCTTGTTCTCCAACTTAGACCTCTTCTCCTTAGGCACATGTGCATATGCCTCATAACCAAATACTCAAATATGTCTTAATGAAGGCTTTTTACTAGACCATATCTCCATAGGTGTCTTATCAACGAGCATTGATGTAGGAGACCTGTTAACCAGGTAACAAGTGGTAGCAACAATTTCAGCCCAAAACTTTTGTTCAAGACCAGCTCCACTTAGCATACTCCTTGTCCTCTCCATCAATGTTCTATTCATCCTCACTACAACTCCATTATGCTGAGGGGTATACGTAGTTGTCTTGTGCCTCTCAATCCCATGTTCCTTATAGAACTTATCAAAATCTGTTGAACAAAACTCACCACCATTGTCAATTCTCAAACATTTAATCTTTCTATCCTTCTGATTCTCTACAAGAGCTTTGAACTCTTTGAATCTATTAAAGTCTTTAGATTTACTTCTAAGGAAATACACCCATGTCCTACTGTAGTCATCGATGAATGAAACAAAGTAAATAGATTTTGTAATCGAAGGAACATTAACAGGACCAAACACATCAAAATGAATCAAGTCCAACACCTCAGAAGATTTGTGAGAACTGGAATAAAACTGAACACGGTTTTGTTTTCCATAAATTCAATGTTCACAAAAGTCAAACTCAAGATTACAGTCATTCATACCCTCAACAAGTTTTTTATTTTTTAGGGTCCTCAAACCCTTTTCACCAATGTGACCAAGCCTTTGGTGCCATAACATTGTCTTCTCAGCTTGAAGTTTCATCTCGATAGAATGAGCACCCTTAGGTCCCCAAAAAGCACAACCATAAGAAGTAGATGCAACAATCCTCTTTGCTGTTGGTTCCAATGGTGAGGATGAAGACTCTGAAGCTCTTTTCTTCAAAATAGAGGCACTATTTCACTGAACTGTGCATGTATCAAGTTGAAATAGAGTGCCAATCCAAACTCCCTTAGCCAACACCATAGATCCTCTAGTCATCTTGCATCCTCCATTTGAGAAAACAACCTACACACCCACATGATTCAACTTACTTACAGAAAGAAGGTTCTGTTTCAAAGTAGGGATATACAGATGTGCTCACCATCTCTTACGTGCAACAAAGATTTCAAAATCCTTAGCACAAGCTCCCACTCAAACGAAGATCAGCTCAAAAAACCCTCTACCCAACAACTAGAACCAAAATGTGATCAGACTCTGATACCAACTGAAAGGAAGCAAGGTATGTGAAAACACTTCCTACACTGATCTACTGAGGAAAGATTTATACAAATTTTTACTTTTACAGTTATAGATTAAGATGCACATTAACAAAAAGATAATAACAACTTCCAAATGCAAACACAAAACTCACAACACAAGATATATGTGGGAAAAACCCTTTCAGGTAAAAAAACCCACACTCCAAAGCCATCCAATATATTATTCAGGAATCAAGAAGATTACAATATACTTGCAGAGCAAGCTTTTACAGGAGTATATCCAACTAGAGAATCAGGAGGTAACTTGATATCTATAAGATTCTTACACACAACCTCCATCTCCATCTCCTAATATATAGGAGATACAATACAGTAAACTGTTACCGGTAATTAAAAAACCATGAGCCAAAACCACCCAAAAGTGGTGCCCAAATTATCTCCAATCAAATATGCCTTGTGATGTACCAAAACACACACCAACATCTGTAAATCTCCCCTTTACAACTCTTTTATGTGTCCAACATGTTTTTACATTTCCCAAAAACAGGAGGTCCAACTTCCGAAGGTCATAACTTTTGATCCGGGTGTCCAACTGACAAACTGTTTGATGCGTCAAAAATATAGTGAAGAGATCTATCACCTTGTAACTGACTTTGTCCATTACAATAATTTTTGGAGCATTTAAGGACCTCTAAGTGCCTCAAAATTAAGTTTGAAACATTTTTAGCAGTTTTCAAAAAACAAAAACTTTAATATATCACGATCCAGCTATGATCTTGAGTCAAAACTCACTTGAGATGTTTACTTAGTTGTTCCACACCTTTTGGGAAAATTTTAGGTCATCCAAGGTCAAATGTAAACTTACTAAAAATAGTAAGTTTCACCATTTTTAGCCCTTTTGGAAACTTAAAAGTTCTAGATCATTCTTCAAGATAAAGGGTATTCGAAAAGACCAAAACTGGGAAGAATAGTAACCTTTCAAAGTTGCAAGGTTGAGACACTTTTCTTAACACAATATAACATAATCATCCACAATCAAATCATCACCATGTGCTCATGAATAATTAAGCTAATATAACCAAAATATCAATGTCCATAGTAACTTAACATCACGATCCTGAGTCCATAATAAAATATGCAAATCAAATAGTGTCAATATCAATAATAAGTCTAAAATCTATCCATCAGGTGCAAGTGAGCTTGCAAGAGAAATGGTGGCCTTACACCTTGCACCTACCAATGCTTAAGAAATATGCACATGATCATTAAACTTACAAGTGAGTAGTGTCAAATGGCATTCCTGGGGTATATCACTAGTATAAGGATGAAGAAGGTCTTCTTTGTTCAAGTTGGTGATAGTGTGATGTTATAAAGGGAATTTTGGGCAAGGATTATGTGGAAAAAATTAAGTGTCATTGAGTTAATTTAGAATTCACCTCCACTTTTCTCTCAAATATCATGATGATTATTGGAGACAAAGAAATGGTGAAGGCTCTTGGTAGGCATTATATCTAAGAGAAACATTGGGAAAACATTGATGCTACGATCAATAATGTTATTTAGGTCCCCTATGCCTCTACCTATAATAGATCAAGAGTTTTGTGGCCTTGTCTCAATGGGAGTAGTATAGGAGATGAAGAATTCTTTGGTGGCTTTGGTGAAAGTGGTTGTGGTGATACATGTATTCCTCATGGGAAGGGTCAACTTCTACAAGCCAACTATGGATGCCATTGCCTTGCTCATGCTATTTAAAAGGGATGCAAAATAAGAAAGGTTCAACATCACCAAGGCTAAAAAGGAATTTAAATTTCTTCCCTATCATGCTAGATTGGTCAAGGGCTTGGACAAGACCTATGAAAAAAGCTTCATCAAGATAGAGAATGAAGATGGTGACATGTCATAATAGTCTCTGTAATAACTTAATATAGATATAAATATTGTTAATATAGTTTCTAGTCTATATTTGTAGTGGTAGCCTATAGCTTTGACTAATTTTGTAATCTAACCTCCATGCTCAGATAACTCCCCTATTTACAAAGGTTGAACTTTCTTGTAAAATCTACTTTTTTGGATATATATGAATAGGGAGAGGGCCCTAACCCTCATTTGACTAATAAAAAAAAAAATAATAAAAATTTTAACTAATAACTTTATAAAAAAAAATAATCCTTTGATGCCTAATACACTATCAAAGTTACAAGTATTGAACTTGCTCACTTATTAGATACCTTCCCTAGTGGTGAGATACAAAAAATTAAGAGTATGACCCTAAGCTTATTAAATAAATTTTAAGACTCTTTGATACTTGAACGTGAATGTGGTTTACATGGCAATGTTCTCTATTATTTGGATGGGGGTGATTAGACATTAATACACTAATTTTTTAATTAAAAAAAGACTTTCAAAACTAATATTTAAATAAAAAATATTTTAAAAAAAGTTACATAAAATAATAAACATAATGACACATAGATATACTAGAAAAACATACTTTATTATTTGAGCTAACAAAGTATTTGAGCCAACTTTGTTATATGTAAAATATTCTCTTATAAATACTTAAAAAAAAACTCTTCCATATAATAAATGGATTTGAATTGGAGGAATTTGAATAGAGGATATATTTTATATTGTAAATTTAGAGGATATTTGAAAAAGGGGATGATAAAATAGTAGGACATTAAAGTTAGATATAAAATGTGAGATTAATTTTTTTATTACAAAATAGTATAAATTATATTATACTTTTAAAAAGTTAGAAATAAAATCATTAAAAATAAATTCAAATGTTAAAAATATATAGTCTAAAATATTAGCACTAGAACTAATGTAGTAGGTATATAGACCCATTCCACTCTTTTTAAGATTCATTTTTTTAGAAAAGTTGTGTAAATTCAAAGAATCAATTCCCAATAAATAGATGAAAGTTATAAAACCTGATATTCTAGGAAACTAAAGAGATGCGAGCTTCTAAATTTACATATTTTACATTCTATTTTAGAAAAACTTCCAATATTATAATTAACAAGTTTGAGTTTTTATGGAGGAAAGGTTGAGAAAGAGAACAAAAATAAAGAAGCTATATTAGTGTTCTCAAAATGGACGAGATTAGGGCTCATTAGATCAATGTGAGTTAAAATTATAATTTAATGAGCATAGAAAATCTAGTAGTAAGAGTGCCTAAATAAGATCTAAAGATATTAGTAGGCATTAATAAGAATACATATACAAATATAAATTATATGTCCATTTGGAGGTGCAAGACACATCCATTAGAAGTAGGGGCAAACTTGTGTCTTTAGTAGATTATGAGAGAAATCAAACTCACATGTATGAAGAATCCCTAAACCACATATCAATGAAGATAAAAGCAATTTTACATTGTATGGTTTAAAAAAAGAATATCTTGGCATATATACATTTTAAGGGTAGAAAATACCACTTAAGCAAGATGATGGTAACACAACACTCAACATAAATTACTAGCACATTGACCACAAGACGTTAGCTATTTACAATGAGTGCCACCCCTAATATAAAGAGTCAATATATTGATCACGTGTCAACTCTTTAAGCTCTTCCACATGATCCCATGGAAGGGGCTTCCCTATTCTTTCTCTAAAAGAGTTGTTGAGTAAACTTAAGGTCTTTTTGTAGTCAAAGGCCCATTCATATCATACTTCACCTCTCCTACATCTAATTACTTGTATTATATGTTTTTCTTAATTCTTTCCCAAAACAATTTTTTGTCTTGTTGCATGTATCTATAGAATTCTTAATCCCACATTGCAAAATTTTAGCAAACTTCTCTATTAGAGTATAGAATATCAAATTCATTTTGGCAACACATGTTTGAGTATTAGCTACTATATTGACTTTTTTCTCACACAAAACTTCTTAAGTGTTGTTGAAGACAAGAAAAGATTGAAGGCAAATAATATAGAAGATAATGCAATATATGTACAATACCTTCACCTAAAACCCTTCTTTCTCCTCTGATAGAGAGGAATGGAGTGCACCTAAGCTCCAATGGCTATGCTCTTGATAATGATATTATATTGATTGCTCACTAAACTAGTAGCATAACTTTACATTCAAATTGTGGATGGATAATGGCTTGATTGAGGTTTGATTTATAGATACTTGGATAATAGGATGGAAGGCTAGGATTAAGAGGTGCAATGGATGGTTGAGATTAAGAGGTCCAATGGATGATTAGGGTTAAGAGATGCAAGATGAAATAGATGGATAAGATTTGATGAGAGGAATTATGGCTCATCCTTATGTGAACATGTGAGATTAAGAGGTGTAGTTTGAAATGAATGGTTGAGATGCAAAGCTAGTTTGAATTTTGTGCAAGTGTCTAGGTTCAATGAATCTGGCTAACTAACTTTGGCTATACACGTGACTTTCAATAATTAATCAAATAATATAATTGTTTAATTAATTAATGGAGAAGGGTGATGATGTGGGATATTTGAATTAATTAAATAAATAAGATTTATTTAATTAATTTGGCTAAAGGGGAAAATGGATTAATTAATTAATTAAATATAATTTATTTAATTAATCAGGTGACGGAGAAAATAGGTTTAGATTAATTAAATAAATATAATTTATTTAATTAATTTAGGAAATAGGATAAATGTGTCACAAGGTGACATAAAATGGTGTTAAGAGGGTGAATGACTAAGTGATGTGTCGAAAGGTGACACAAGGTCAATTTAAGGTGTCTACAGTTGCTACATAGCTATAACACCCTTTAGCTAGTTCATGACTACTCAAACTCTTGGAACAAAGGTATGATTAACTTGAGTTTGATAATTTTGAGGACAAACCAATTAGAGCATGAGGGATTAAACCTGGATAGCACCATAAGGTAGGTTCCTTAGTATAATTATTTTTCACAATAATGAGCTATTTATTGGGATTGAAGGGGACTTATTATAGTGGTTTCTCCATAGAGACTAATTGGTTATGAGGTTAGCTAGGTGCTCTATTTACTTGAAAAGTAGGCCTTTGGTAGTATCCTTGACTATGTTGATAAGGTCTATAACCTTAACTTGCTTGGGCACTATACTACAACATTGGAGGCTATTGATTATTTAAAAATTAGGGTGTTTGGTAGTTTTACTGTCTTCTAAGAGTAGTGACTTCATTGGAAATATTTCTAAGTAGGTTCCTCATTTCATCAAGCTCACTAAGGGATGATGGTTCAACAAAATGATATTCAAGGGCTAGTTTGGCAGCTGGAGTTGGGATGGGATTAATAGATGGTTGATGGTTCTCTACTTGAGCGCTAGGATATGATTGGTAAGGAGGTTGTATATTTGGGAATAAGGGCATTAGGGGTCTAGGGGCCAACCTATCAATTTTGATTAGATCATTTTTAGTAGCTATAGCTATATCATAAGCATTTGGAAGAGTGTTTACCCCTTTAGATTTCACCATCATAGCAATCTCAGGATTCATTACTTTTAAATAATAATTATAAGCCATACCTAATGGGGGTGCATTTCAAGTGGGATTCTTTACCATGTTCTCTAAAAATATTATTGAAATCATCCATCATTTCCATGGGGCCCCTCTTGATGGTTGTTAGTTCTAATAATGAAGCAACATCTCCCTTTTCTTTGAACTTGTTGATTGTAGACACCCAAAATTATCCACCTCCTCATGCCTCCTAAAATCATTTTCATCCCTCTTCTAATATTCAAGTTAATTACACAAATTCAATATTTATTTAATTAATTTCACCTAGCATACATCCTATTCATTCCAAAAAATTAAATAAATAATTTTTATTTATTTAATTTCCCCAAAAAGTTGTTTTAAACCCCCTCTTAGCCCTTCTTCATCACTTCTTCCTACTATGGAGGAGCTTCCTCCACCAACAACTCTTACTACTCACACTCCTACTAACGAAAGTGAGCAGTTGCTCCTTGTTCAATATTCAAATAGTGATTCACATGAAACCTCTCTTGAGGAGTGCATGTTTGAATCCTTCATTGATATACCATCACTGTCTCCAATCTTCACAAGATCATTAACCATAGTTCTTGTAGGTGCCCAAAAGGATGCTACTCCCACAATTGATCTGTCTCATCCCATTACAAGCAATTCTTCCAGTACCACTCTTAATGTGGTCCCTTTATTAGTTTATCCTCCCCCCCTACAATCAATATTGGGACTCAGATGACCTGATGGAGCCTTACCCTTGAGAGTAGTACCTTTATTCCATGTGTATATATGTGTTTGCTTGCATGTCTTGTTTTCCTTGTATTGTTGTTTGTATGTATATGTTAGTTCCTCCTAGAGGACCCATGTTACCCTATGAGGTACATGGATGCAAGGGGAACATAAATATGTATCTATCTTCTTCTATATGTTGTACACTTTTCCTTTACAACATTCTGGGGATGATGCAAAGCATTGAAAGATTTTTTCCTTCCTTCCATGTTGACCCAAAATTTACTTTTTCTTTGATTTCATGTGACATTCTTCCTTTGTGTTTATAGTTCTACATGCTTGGGAGATGATGATGATTCCATCCTTGTCCCTTAATGATTTTCAACTCCTATATATTGATATTGACACCAAGTATGTAGATCCCTTTGCATTTCTAGTGATGTTGCTTGATTTTTAAATGACACGCTTTTGCTATGCTAGTTGTCATTTCATGTATACACAAATTTTTGTGTATCATGCCTGCAACATCATATTTTGTGCCTCTCCTTGTGGGAACCTCTTCTCAAAGGTGACTTTTAGAACATATCTCCTCATATATGTTTCCTAAAGTTCTTTCACCTTCTTCCCCTTATTCTGCCTTAAAATCAATTGCATACTCTTGGTTTATGAAAATATTTTAAGGGGGACATACCTTTGTGCTTTCACATTTGTACACACCACATTGACAGTTCGCTCCCTACAACCTTAGTAGCTTGTGGTCCCAAACACATGCCATTGGACTGACCACCCTTATCCACCCTTATTAGGATTACCTAGCCATGCTAGTCCATGTAATCTATGATATTGTATTGGCATGTGAGCTCCTAGTGACACAATGCTAGATTGTGTGCCCCATTTTTGTCTACCTTTTTATATACTTGTTGTTAGCACCTACTAATGCAATTTTCTAGTGCTTGTGATTTATAATTTAAGTATTGTATGGTTCCTATCCCTCACAGTGTGCTAACCCTAGAACCATATTTTGCATCCTTCTAGTAGCACAATGTTGTAAATGCCTTCTTCGTCTTCTCTTTTATTTGTGTTTTGTATTTAGTGTTTATTAGAATATATGATTTGCTAACATGTTTGTTTGTAAATTATATTTCATCTAATCCTCTTCTCATGCAAGTTTTATATATGTTGTTCTAACGTTCCCTTTTGTGTAGGTTTTGTTATTTAATACTATGATTTTATAGATTCTCAGCCTAGAAGCATGATTCCTTCACTCAAAGAACTCTGCATCCTCTATAGTATTATTTTTGGGTAATTTTTGTGATGTTATTTATTTTATGCACTTTAACATAACATATTGCTTAGGGTCATAAGCCTGCTAAAGTGGGGGCAAAGTGTAACGTCAAAAATTGCATACCCTTGCAATTTTATGCTATGTTTTCACTCACTTTGGTGTCCATTCCCTTAGCATGTTTCAGGCTCATTTTTAGCCCTTGTCCTAGCCTTTTCCCACTCACAATGCCAAGTTTATGTTTATATTTTGTCCTTTGTTTTCAATTTTATGTAATTTTGTTTAATTGTTTATAGGGTTTTTAAAGATTTAGGAATTGAAGTCACTTAGACATGAGTATGCCACACAAATGACCATGCAATGTGCTAGCATCCCATGACCATTTCTAAGTATTTTCTGCAACCTTCTTTTGCATGCAAGATTTTTGATAATGCTTCTATTGCATCTAAATTTAGCTCATTTTGACCTGTCTTTCCTATTCTTCCTTCAACTTGGCATTTTGAAGTGAACCTTGCAAATCTTGTGAAGTTTTGGCAACTCTATTGCATTCTCTCATACTCTTAGCATTCTACAAAACTCTTTGTGATTTTCCTTTGCATTCTTCAATGAATAGTGACATTGTTATATTTCTCCAAGCTCCATGTGAATTATTTTCAAGGACAACTTTGTGGGGTTTTAGATCCGATATCTTTGGTTGGGCATTTTCTTGGGCCTTGTATTTGGATTTGTAGCATTCATCTCTCTTCTTGGAGGTGATTGAGTTTCTTTCCCTCTCCCTTTTTGTTATTCTCTTAGTGTAAAACCCCTCTTTGCATAGAAGGCACTCTATGTGTTTCTCATTTCCTTCATTTATATCATACACACTAGTTTTCTTGGCCTTGTAGATCATAGCTTAAGAATTTATAACATTTCCATTGTGATTGTTGTTCTTTTTCTTAGGCACACATAAGATTGAGAGCTCACACTAGTTTTTCTCCATTTTTATCGTGGAGGCCAAAAGACCAACATAGTGGTTTGACCTAAAGGCAAGCTCCCAAATAACCCCAACCATTTTCTATTTCTTGCAACTCATAGGTTTTTCATGGAGAGAACATCCAACCACACAAGGGTTTTGTTGATTTATTCTGTATTTTGTTATTCCATTATTTCTTTTGGATAAATAGATAAACTCTCTTCATTTTTTGTTTATGTTATTACTTGGATATCTTCTCGGTGCTCTATTATTTATTCTCATGTAGGTTAGGTATAATCCTCGAATAGAAAGACTGGAATCCTCCTTTTTTGTGTCATAAAGATTATAGCATGATGCATAGATGTCTGCATGATGCACTGGAATCCCAGACAGTCAGCCTCAAACTTCAATGAAAAGTTCCTCTTAACCATGTATTTACAATTCTGCTTCTATTTTGTTAAATTTGTAGCTAGAAATTTTGTAAGTTTAGTATCTTTCAGTTTGCATAGTGTTTTGGCTTGTTAGAAAACTTAGTTTTCTCAAGAGTGGAACACATTAGGTTCAGCTAGTTAAATATGCTCTTCTATTAAGATAGTAGTAGATTAGATTCATCCTAAATAAGCTAGTTGTTCCTAGTGTAGTGTTATTAAGATCATTTGGTGAGGAGAAGCACATTTTTCTTTATCGAATAGAATTTCATACACTAGACAAATGATGATCTAGGTATTCATAATGAGAAAAAAAGGAAAAGAACACATAATTAATGAATACACCTTAGGGGAATTCTCTTACACATTTGAGGACTTTTTTATGGACCTCCATTGTATAAAGTAGAATAAATAACATGGTGGGATGGAAGAAAAGAACTTTAGTTTGAAGATGATGCATCACTAGAGGCTTATGTTATGATTAAGGCATGTACAAAAGATTAACTACCAAACCCAGATGTTTTCATGTAGGACCTCAAGAGCGGGTCATCCATTAAAGATAGGTGAATTTTGTCTCATGTTTTGACTTGTCATCATCTTCAAAATTTATAAAGAACATCAACAAAGAACTAGTGGTTAAGCATTCATTGCTTGTCAATAGGCTAGATATAAAGATGAACATTTCAAATTTTTGGTTGAAATAGAAGAGATCTAATTTACTCAAACCCCACTAACCTATGGAGATAATCCAATGTCAAAAGATGAGATGAATATATGAGATGACTAGATGTTCCTACTTTGACCTAGAGAGGGTAGATGGTGAAGTATAGAGATTGTACATGATGCATCTTTTCAATGTGTACTTTTCAATAATACCTTATTATTGAAAGATTTACATAGATATGTATTGATGAGTGTGTATGCATATACATTAGAACATATTCCAATTCAACTGCTGTATATACAATATAAAATCTTTCTAGGTTTTTAATAGGGGGAATCCATATGCCCTTCTCCCCATACCTTTCTACATGCTTTATTTAAACACCTAGGGATTATGATTATATATATATATATATATATATATATATATATAATTTCAATTGAATCGTACAAGTTACTTATGTGGAGCATTTGGACTATTTTTTCTTAATATTTTAAGATGTTGGACATTAATATCTAGGATAAATTTATTGACCAAAATTAAAAGCCTTCGACATAAAGACAATTTATGGGATAAGTCAAATAATGTCTCATTCGGTGGTTGGTGGATGCTTAAGAAATTACTTTGGAGACAATAAGTGCGACCTTTGTGCACCATCCATTCTATTGCGGATATCTTTCCCTAGATATGTCAAATTTGGAAAGGGAAGTAAGAACCAATTAAGTAAAAAGTTTGAAATGCCATCTTATTCCTTTGCTAACTAGCAGCCAAGAAAAAGGAAACTTCCTATGAAACTTCGTAACCAATTGTTTTTATTTTTATGTGTGTATGGTATAAGTCAAATGTGTGTAGTCCAACTATATATATTATTTCTATATAATAGATTATAATGTTACGAGAGAGTATTATTTAAATTAAAAGTCATTTTTAATTAAAGTATTACAAATATAGAAATTTTATCTATTAAAATTATTTAAGTTTTAAATTTCACCTCATCAAAATTATTATGTAGAAATTTTATAAATATTACATCTTTTTATTAATTTATTTGATTGGTAAGTGTGAGGATATTTAGGTTGGCCCACTCTAACGGAGGTCACAAGGGGACCTCCTCCCCATCCACATATTCAACTTAGAGTTTAGAAGCTACTTATTCAATTCAATTCACTTAAGAGCCACAATGGAAGTCCTAAAGAGCCACAACTTGGAGTTCCAACTATAGATGTTACTCAAGGGATTCGAACTTGGATCTCCATCTTGAAAACTCTATGGTCTTGCTATTTAAGCACAACCCCTTTCACTATAATTTTATTCTTTGAAACATATATATTTGCAATATTCTTTTATATATATATCTTTTTATTAATTTCAATTTTTTAAAATTTTTTATTTATTTATTTTTTTGATTGGTAAGTGTGAGGATATTAGCCGATGATGGCATGGTTCGGTGGTTAAGTCGCTCGGGATGCAGTGGCAGCCACCAGAGTTCAAACCCCCGCTGGGCCAACGAGCTTGCAAGGGTTTACGCCTTCGCTGGGCCAATGAGCTCGCAGGTTTGAAGTGTTCTTCCTAGGGGATGAGGTCCCCCAGTTGTGGCCTCACCGGTTCATTGCTCCGGGCAAAAGCATTCGTGTGGAGCCGGAGGGCGTGTCGCACCAGCGTCGCCGGTCACGTTAAAAAGTTTACCAGGCGCATTATCTTTAAAAAAAAAAAAAAAGTGTGAGGATATTTAGGTTGGCCCACTCTAGCGGAGGTCACAAGGGGACCTCCTCCCCGTCCACATATTCAACTTAGAGTTTAGAAGTCACTTATTCAACTCAATTCACTTAAGAGCCACAACTTCGAGTTCCAACTATGGATGTTACTCAAGGGATTTGAACTTGGATCTCCATCTTGAAAACCCTATGGCCTTGCCATTTAAGCACAATCCCTTTCACTATAATTTTATTCTTTGTAACATACATATTTGCAATATTCTTTAAAAGATATATATATATATATATATATATATATATATATATATATATATATATATATATATATATATATATATATATATATATATATATATATATATATATATTTATTAATTTCAATTTTTTTTTAAATTTTATTTATTTATTTATTTGATTGTAAGTGTGAGGATATTTAGGTTGGCCCACTCTAGTGGATGTCACAAGGGGACCTCCTCCCCATCCACACACACACACAGATATATATATATATATATATATATATATATATTTATTTATTTATTAATTTCAATTTAAAAAAAAAATTATTTATTTATTTTTTTGATTGGTAAGTGTGAGGATATTTAGGTTGGCCACTCTAGCAGAGGTCACAAGGGGACCTCCTCCCCATCCACATATTCAACTTAGAGTTTATAAGCCACTTATTCAACTGAATTCACTTAAGAGCCACAATGGAAGTCCTAAAGAGCCACAACTTGGAGTTCCAACTATAGATGTTACTCAAGGGATTTGAACTTGGATCTCCATCTTGAAAACCCTATGGCCTTGCCATTTAAGCACAACCCCTTTCACTATAATTTTATTCTTTGTAACATATATATTTGCAATATATATATATAAACAAAATACAAATAAATTTATTTTTTATAATTAAAATATTTTAATATTGAAAAAGATCTTAATTTTTAAATTGATACTATAATTTATAGTACATATTATTTTAGATTTATTAATATCAATTCTCCTATTTTTAATTTGAGAACTTTTTGAAGAAAATTATAATATAAGTCTTTGTAAAGTTTAATGTTGAATTAAAATTATGATTATGGTTTAGAGTTGTATAAATATATTGAAAACCACTTTATTATCGTAAGTACATTTAATAAAACAATAGGCTTATTAAGATAGTGAATTGGAAGGAGTATAGAGGAATTTGATATTCCTATCAAATCACTGAAATGGATTGAAACGAATGAATTTTTTATACAATAATATTCCTATTAGATAGTGAATTTGATGAGTGTGAAGTATAATTGGCATACCATTTATGTAAAATCTAACTTTATTTATCTAGTTTTTATCTGCAAACAATTTTATGGTTATTATTTATCTAGTTTTTATTATTTTATTTTATTTTTATGTGTATATGTTTTTATATATTTGGTTTATTTGTTTGATTATCATGTTTATCTATACATAATTTTTAGATAGCCACTGTTTATTATGATCTCATTTGCATTTTAATCTTAGTTTAGGTCTACAATCACAAGGTTGTCCTTGTAAGCATAAACTTGATCCACCCTAAATCAAATTCAAAAATTCAAATTTGGCTAACCCCCTTTACTTTCTTGCCCAAAACTGACTACAAACACGTTTTTGCAATTTGATGTCATGTGTTACTATTTAATAGCATTAATCACATTCATTCTAATCTTCAAATAAGGATCTCACAATCTCATGCCTTCTCTCATCCTTGAACATTGAAAGAGAAATCAATAGCAAAATAGTTGAATTTGGTGCACTAAAATGAGTAATAAATTTACATTCAAGGTGTTTGATTTATGTCTTCGATCTTGTTTTCTAACAAGAGGTTGATGGAGGTGTAGTGCCCTTGTGGCTTTATTCTTACAACAACCTAGTAAAGGTATTTCTCAATGTTGCATGTCTTTTGGGTGATAGACTAAATATAGACATGTTTAGAGAGTGGGCTCAGTGGAAATAGAATCCTAGAGGGAATTTGGAGATCTCTACAATGAGAAAATACTTCTTTTTTATTTCTTTTTTGAACCATGATGACTGCATATGAATCCTTTCGAATGGTTCTTGGTTTCTTAGCAAGGCAAGCTTATTCCTCAAGAAATGGGCACCAAGTTTTGATCTTGAGACAGAAAGTGTCAACAAGATTCATGTTTGGGTTAGGCTTCCTATCCTACCACTCGAATACTAGGAGGAGAAGGTCCTATCAGACATTGCTAATTCTTTTGGCCAACTATTATTGTGATGTGGTCACCAAATTTAGGAAATAGTTGTTTTTTGCTAGACTATGTGTCATTGTGGAGGTGGACAAGGTTCTTCCCTCTAAGATCCTGCTATCCTCCAAATTGGGTGTTTAGGTGCAACAAATTGTATTTGAGGATTCACTTGCATAGTCTATAACAATTGCCTCAAAGCAGGTCATGTCATGGCAAGGTGCCTAAGCAATAGGTGCTCGCATCTTATATGGAGAAAAAAGATCATATAATTCCTTCTCAACCTCTTGTTAAAGAGGCTAGTAGGACCATCTCAAAAGAGTTACCGCCAGAGGTTTGTTAGGAGAGATAAATAGATGTTTGTAGGGCTGTCGAGGAGATCTAGGTTTCTCCCAACCCTTTGAGTATTATGTAGGGTTCACCCAGTTCAAGTAAATAAAAAAGTTTGATGGAGCCAAGAGAGAAGCTTGGCCCTTTACTCCTTTGAGCATCAAGGGAGGCCATTAAATCAAGAAGATTAGCCAAGAAATAAATTTGTTTTAAGGATCCATTGGAAGGGGATGTTTAGTGCTCCATGGAACATTTTAGTTTCAAACTATCTTGATACAACTAGTATGTTGTTGTCCATTAGTTGTATGCCCTGTGCTTCTTGTGTTCAACCCCTTGGGTAGTGGTGTCAGTGGCTTGCTAACACATTTTGTAGTCTTTTTATTGCTTACCCCTTGTTGTTGCTCCTTATTGCTAGTTGAACTTTATTGAACTATCTTTCTTGCTTTGTACAAAAGGTTTACGACTCTTTCAAAAACCCTACCTATTACCCTTAATAAAACACTATTGCATGTCCCACAAACTAACAAAAAAGTAGACTAGATAGTCATTGTCAAAGCAAGCAAAAGAGCATAAGTTCAAGCTCTAGCTAGGTCAAGTTTGCAGGTGAAGAACTAGCTTACAATCGTGGATCTCTACCATACTCACAATATCATCCTCTGATAGAACAGAGATTAGAAACAAAACAAAAGGTATTTACCAAACAAATTGGTTGCACTATATGAAACAAAACATCAACATCTTCATGATCTTCATCAATAATCTTTATTCCTTGATCATAAAACTAAATATTATTTCTACAATCAAAACCGGTATACCTATCAAATCCATATGTGACTCCAACTATAATTATATGTTACTAATCTAAGTCAATGCTTACGTGTGTATTTCATTGGATCAGCCTAGACAAACCCTAGGGATTTGTTCATTTCCCTTCACAATATAATAAAAAAAAACATATCGAATGAAACTCCGTAACATAAACACAAAGACAACCAGAAAGAAGATAGAAGCAAGGATGAATAGTAAAAGAGTCTCAATGAGTTGGGGGACCGTTTTGGCCATGATGTTGGTGATTTGTACATGTGTTGGGGCAGATTCAGACACATCTGATCAGCCTATTACAGAAGTTCTGGCCAAATATGGGTTACCCATTGGCCTTTTACCCGACTCTGTCAGATCGTATTCCCTGGCAGATGATGGGGGCTTTATGGTTGAGCTTAAGAAGCCTTGTTATGTTCAGTTCGATTCCCTTGTGTACTATGACAAGACAATCACAGGAAAACTCACCTATGGGAAAATTAGTGATTTGGATGGTATCAAGGTAAAAGAGTTCCTTATATGGGTTAACATTAAAGGGATTGAGGTGGATGTTCCATCTTCAGACTATATATACTTCAAGGTGGGATTCATTTCTAAGAAGATTGAGATTTCCTGGTTTGAATATGTTCCTACCTGCAAAAATTCCCATGGGAATGGGGTCTGCAATGACATCCAGACAGCAGTAACAAAGGAGGTATGCTTTTAGTACTTTCCAGGATTGTTTTAGGGTTTTTTATTTATTTATTTTTTCTTCCTTTTGCTTTATAGTTTTTGATTTGGGAATTATTCACAGAGTTGGATTGAATATTGAAAACCCTCCTTGAGCAGACTGGCAATGGAGTTTTACACTTGTGGTATGCTTATTTTTTTTCCATCTGAATTATGAATAATAAACATCTGTTTTGAATTAGTCATGAAAAATTCATATAAATTTTATGGGTTTTCTGGAAGGAAACTTCTGAGGCTTCTACCAGCAGATGTTTAGGTGGGGTTTATTTATAAACGGTGCCTTTAAAATTTATAACCTTATTGAAGGGGTTGAGCTTAATTGATGATGAGGATGATACTTTATAATTCAATCCTTAAGTGACTTTAACTTTGACGAATTAGATCTCCTCCTTATAACCAAAAGGAATTTCTAAAATAGATATAAACTTTATACTGTAACCACTTTGAATCCATAAAAAACTTATAACACTGTCTAAATGCATGCTATTACATGTAAAAATGAATATAAAAAGAGAATCATCTTATTTAAGTTTGTTTACCCTGGTGGATACCCATTTCAAGATTAGTCACACAATGAGAAGTTTCATAATATGATAATTTAAAAATGCAGATTTTTCCATCTAAAACGCTTAAATGAAGATAAGAAAAAGTTGAGTCGGTGGCCACAAAAGGAGCTCCATACATTCAATTGATAATCTGTAAACAATATTTTGTCTTCTATAAACTATATCCAGATTGACTTATGTTTTGCCATCAAGATGTAAGTTTGAGAGTTGAACTTTTATAGCCAATAGAAGGAATCAACAAACAAGACAAGACTATTACGATATTTTAATTCATCATTCAAACGAATAAAGATGCTAAACCCAAACTTCCAAACTCTGATTTAAAAGAAGCAAAGAGTGTGTGACCATAACCATTTTTGGTTTAGTGAGTAGAATTTAAGAATCATCTAGAAATGAGTAAAAATACCCAAAATCAGGGCAATGTGATTTGTTGAATATTCATTAAAGGGGAAGATTAAAAAATAAACGTGAACATTTATACATCGACACTTAAACAACCAATACTAAATGGTTTATTCTTACATGGCATTTTTATTTGTTAGAATGTAGGATTGAATGTCCATTTTCACTAATCTAAGAATATGAGATTAACCCTTTTTTTATTAGATTAGTGAGATATAACTGTTATTCATTTTGATACATTTGAAAATTAGATAAGATGAAAATGTTATTGAAAAGATTAAATAAATATACCTTCAAATGTAAGAGAGTTTGAAGGAGACCTCAACTAAGTATAAAGCAAGATATGAACAATTAGATAGTTAAGCATAAGTTCTAGGTTGAGGATGAGGTGTGACTTAAGAAATTAAAATATTTAAGGTAAACATAAGAAGCAAAACTCATGGTATATTTAAAATTATTGAATGAATAGGAAAAATAGATTTATATTAGACTTCAATCTATATATGACATTATATTAAAATGAGAATATGGAAAATTTACATCTCTTTGGCCCTTCTATGCTAAGTGAAGAAAGAGATGACCTTTTGTTTCTTTCCATTAAAGACTATATGTCTAATTAATGTAATCGATGGTAGAGAGTCAAATGAATGGTGACCTTTCCCTTGCAACAAGAATACACAACACACTCTAATAGGTTCAATAAGGTTTCCTAAAACATTAAACAAATTGAAATTGAAGACTTTATAAAGAGATCCAACTCTATATAGAAACGACACTCACTTAGTCATTGAATATGACCATGTAATCCATGTTTTTGTACTGATTTTGGAAATTATTTAGACACTCTTGTTTATTGAGTTTTGACAAACCACAAACTCTATTTAGAAAACTCCAATTATTGATTTCAAACAAGGAATAAGATGCTTGCAACAACTCTCAAACTTCTTGATTTTAGAAGACAATTTGTGAACACAAATCATAGAAAAAAGTATTAATTTTCATTACCAATTGATCACAAGATTACATCATTATGTATGGGGAAATTTGGATAGTATTCCCCCCTTAAAAAATGATCTCTAATAGATTACAACAATGCCAAGAACACCAAGACTAAAATATAAAGTTCTAGATGAGAACCCATAAACCCTATCCTACAAACTTTTACAATCTTCAACCTGTAAGTCCAAAACTCCACCCTTGAGCTCCCAACCTACAAAAAAAATCTTCAAAGGCCTTCTCCTACCTTCAACCCATAGGAAAAACATATGGGAAGCTAAATAAAATTAGCTTCTTTCTCCTCTTTTTATAACTCCTCCAAATATGACACTTAGCTTGAAGATTTTAGTCAACCAATCAAGAATGTAACTCCCAAATGCATCTCTCTCTAAATGTGGTTCCACTCTTCCAAAGGGGTCAACATTTGAGGTAAAGGAGTCAACTTTACAACTCCTTCCAAATGTGGTGTCATTCATCAATGATTAATGTATAATTAAGAAACCAAGTCCATTTGCCATCTAGTCAACGCAATTAAGACAAGGTATGCAAGATTATCTTCAATTTGGAACTCTTCCACATATGAGGGCCCTTTTCAAGGTCATTGGCATGAAAATGAAGGTCAACATGTAATTTAAATAAGTAACATACAAGTGGTCCACCACCCCACGTGCCCTTATGAGATATTGTGACTCTTCAACTTGCATGGGGTGTCATGAGTAAGTGAACATATGTCAAGTGGGACCTCCAAAGATTCCAACCAAAGGTGAGCATCCAAATGGGAGGGAAAATTTTTGAGTTTAAATATCCAACGTGTAGATATTGCCTTCTACAACTAGAAACATAGGGTTAGACTAGAAAAATTCAAAATTGTAATTTAGAAAAATGTTGTTCATGGTTAGATCCCTAAAATGCTCCTATATTAGACACCCTAGGTAAGAGTTTGTGAGCATAGTTTTCAAAAATTAGGACAAGGTGGTAGAACCACCATTTCCATCTACAAATAAACATTAGTGTGCTCCTTCACTAGAGAAAGGCACCTCAAAAGAAATATGCTTATCTTCCTTCACCTCTTCCAACTTCAATTTGGCCCATGTCTTGCCCTCCTCTACCAAGTTTTCCTCTCCCCTCTCTTTATCCTCTTGTGGGTTTTGGCCCAACATTATTGTCAAGATTAAGGTGCCATCAACCTTGTAAATCCTATGTAATTTATTATTCCTATTATTGTTTGTAAATCACTCATAAGAGATGAAAGGTTTCACCAACAACGATCTTGTTTCAGCGGGATGTTTATATCCGGTATCCATGGCTAATTTGTCCGCGATGGGGGGTTGCAGGGGGATTTCCCCCTTGCAAGGGGTTCAGGGGGATCATCCCCTTGGCGGGGGTTTACGGGGCAGCGCCCCTGAAACCACATTTTATTTATATTTTATCATTGTAAATTTGGACCATTCATCATTAGGTCACAGATCTGAGGGTCGATATTATGTCAATTTTCTTGCCCTGGAAGGCAACCCCCTTTTATAAGGATATTTGTACTACATTTTTAGCAGAGTTGAGAGTAACAAGTGCTACTGGATTGAAAACTGAAGAAAAAGAGGAAGTGCATGTATTGTAATCTCATATTTGAAGATAATACAACTTGGAGCCTTTTTTCTTGGTGGAGTTTTTTACCCGAAAGGGTTTTCTCCATGTTACATATTGTGTTATTTGTTCAGTTCTTAATGTATGTCATTTATGTGTAGTGGGTTTTATTTTTGTTGCAATCTCCATTGATTCTACATTGTTTAGAGGACATAAATAAGGTTTGAATCAGATTTCCATTGTGTGGTTGGCACCTTCATTTCTAACATTTGGTATTAGAGCCTAACTAGTTTTGATTCTTGGGTGGTAGTGTGAAGGTTTTTTAGCTGTAGTGGGAGATTTGGTTATTTTTTGTTTGCAGATCTCGTGTAGATATCATGGTTGCATCCACTATTGCATCTACCTCTCGGTTGGACATTGAAAAGTTCAATGGCACGGGGTACAAATTGTGAAAGCTGAAGATGGAGGATTTGCTTGAGAAAAGAAATCAGTGGTTGGCTGTTATGAAAGAGAAGAACCCTGACGATGTTGCTCAAGATGAGTGGGATAGATTGGATAAAAAGGCATGAGATACAATCCAACTTTGTCTTGTAGATTCCGTTCTACTGAATGTTGCGAGTGAGAAGTTTGCACATAGCTTGTGGAAGCGTCTGGGTGAGATCTACCAAGCCAAGAGTATGGTAAACAAGCTTTATTTAAAGTGTAAATTATTTTCCATGAAAAAAAAAGAGGGTGAATCAGTTGCAGAGCATTTGAATTCGTTTAATTTGTTATTGACATAACTAACATCTGTAAATGTTAATGTGAATGAGGAAGATAAATTTATATTGCTTCTCTGTTCTTTACCTGAGTCATGGGAGAATGTTATTTTGGCTATCACTGCTAACCTCTCAGATCCGAAGTTGGATGCTCTTGTTTTAGTTTTTGTTGTCACATGAATTGAGGAAGAAAAGTTTGGATAGCTCAGGGGATGCTCTCAGTGTTAGGGGAAGGTCTATGGAAAGAGGACCAAAAGGAGATCAGAAGGGGTCTAAAGACAAGTCTAAGGGCTATTCTAAGACTCCTGTAAAGAAGAACAAAGTCAAGTGTTGGAACTATGGAAAGAGAGGACATGTGAAAAAGGAATGTAGAAACCCAAAGAAACAATGGAATTCCGCTACTGATAAGTCTTCGAATGCAGGTGATGAGGTTTTACTTTCTGCATGTAATGTTGTTTCTCATGATCATTGGTTGGTTGACTCAGCATGCTCATACCACATGACCCCACATAAAGAATGGTTTTCCACATACGAAGAGTATGATGGAGGAAATATGTACCTCAGGGACAACTCTACATATCCTATTGTTGGACAAGGGAAGGTAATGTGTTTTAGTGATGGGATAATTAAAACCCTCCCTGGTGTTTTACATGTTCCTGGATTGGCTAGAAATTTGATTTCTGTTTCAAAGTTGAATGATTTGGGATTGCATGCGACATTTGATAAGAATGGATGCAGATTGGTGAGAGGAAACATTGTGGTAGCGAAGGGGAAAAGATTGAGAACTTTGGTTAAGCTAGAAGCCACTACTATTTGTAATGCCTCTTATGCATATGAGGCTAATATTAAAAATACATGTATGTTGTGGAACTGTAGATTGGGCCACATAAGTCAGTCTAGTTTAAAGACTATCTTAAATAAAAAATTGTTAGACGGTTTATCCTATTTTGATGAGAGTTTCAAATTCTGTGAATATTGTGTGTTTGGAAAATAGAATAGATCTCCATTTCCTTTAGGCAATAATAAATCTAATGATAAATTGGAACTTATTCATTCGAATGTTTTTGGTCTAGTGGATGTTGAATCAATTGGAAAATCTAGATATTTTGTTTCCTCATTGATGATGCCTCAAGGTTTACATGGATTTATTTTATTCGTCACAATCTGAAGTTTTCACTAAATTTAATAAATTTAAAGCTTTAGTTGAAAAGCAATTAGATTATAAGATAAAGATTTTGAGATCTGACAATGGAGGGGAATACTGTTATAAGGAATTTGATGAATTCTGTAAGCATGTTGGTATTGTTAGATAGAATACAACTCCATATACACCACAATAGAATGGAGTGGCAGAAAGGATGAATCGGACAATAATGGAAAGAGCCAGAAGTATGTTAAGTGATCACAGTTGAACAAATGCTTTTGGGCAGAAGCTGTGTGTACTGCGAACTACTTGGTTAATAGACCTCCGTGTAAGGCTCTTGTTTTAACTCCTTATGAAATGTGGATAGGTAATAAACCTTCTGTTTCACATTTAAGGGTATTTGGCTGTGAGGCTTAAGTTCATGTGCCTAAAGAAAAATGAACTAAGTTGGATCCAAAAGCTGAAAAGTGTACTTTCATTGGATATGGTGATAATGTAAAAGGTTATAAGCTTTGGAATCCACTAACCTGAAAGATTATCTATTCTAGAGATGTTATTTTCAGGGAAATTAGTGTTATTTCAGAACCTTAACGACCAAAGGAAAAAGAAGAAAAAGTGAAGAGAGTGCATTTTGAATTAGAGCATGAAGGTGCACCTCAGAAAGAACATAATGATGGATTGGGGGGTGAAGAAGCAGAGGAAGACTTGAGTGAAAGTTCTGATGAGGAAGAATCTATTGTGACATAACAAGTTGGTATAGATGAGCATGCAAAAGAACCTGAAGAGTCTCTTACTCCACCTCTAAGAAGATCCACAAGACAATGTAACCCAGTTGACAGGTATAGCCCACCATATTTCTGTTGTGTATGTGCTTTATTGAGTATTGACGATGAGCCTAGATCCTACAGGGAAGCTATTCATGTAGATGATAGTGAGTCTTGGCATTTAACCATGCAGGAGGAGATGATGGCTTTAGACTCTTGCAACACCTAGGATCTTGTTCGTTTGCCCAAAGGAAGAAAGGGCATAAGTTGCAAGTGGGTCTTTAAGAAGAAATTTGGAGTAGATGGTTCATTGCAGAAGTACAAGGCTAGACTGGTAGCCAATGGCTACTCCCAGAGAGAGGGAGTTGATTTCGGTGAAATATTCTCTCCTGTTGCTAAATTAACTTCTATAAGATTTCTTTTATCCATTGCTATAGCCTTTGATTGGGAAATAAAGTAAATGGATGTTAAGACTACGTTCTTGCATGGAGATCTTGAGTAAGAAATTTACATACAACAACCTACAGGGTGTTGGATCCGGTCTGTTGGGCTCATCCGGCTCTGGGTGTGAGTCTGATGAGGTTTACGCTACTGTTGAGGGAAAGAACAGTGTGGAAAAAGTGACATGCGGCACTGGTGTTGAGGATGATGGTAATGGTGTTCTTGTTATGGGGCTTCGGGCTCCTGGGGGCCCAAAGAAATCCTTCTCTGCTTTTGTAACTAGCTTTGGGGCTCGGTCTTGCTCACCCCAACTTGGTTCTCGGCCTATCCCTTGTGCCTGAGAGTCTCTTGTTGTGGTGTGTGGTCCGGAGGTCACAGAGAATGAGGATTACTACCGCAAGAAAGGAGTGATATGCAGATTTAATGGACTTTGGCCCTCTCTGCCCAACCTCCACAACTGGGTCATGGAGTCTTGGAAGCCGCTTGTTGAAGGTAAGATTGAGCTATTTCCATGTGCAAGAGGGTTCTTTATAGTGACTTTTGTTTCCTCAGAGCAGCGAGACTTAGTGCTCGATGGCAGGGTTTGGTTGTGGGGTGAGCACTCCCTTTCCATCAAACCCTAGACTCTATCTTTTAACCTCCTTACAGAGCCGTTTACCATCAGACCCATTTGGGTCCGTCTCCCAAATCTCCCTCTCTAGTTTTGGGAGGATTCCTGCTACGAGGCCATTGGCAATGCTATCGGTTGTTTCCTTAAGGTAGATTCTACTACTTCGTTCATGTGTCATTCCACGGTAGCATGTATCCTAGTGGACATTGACATCTCCAAACCTCTTCATGGAGATGTGGTTTTGATGGTAGGGGAAAGGCCTTGGAAACAACTATTAGATTATGAGGGTATCCCATTTAGATGTAGAAGATGTTTTGCTACAGGTCATTTGGCCTCTGGTTGTCCTCTCATGCACCTTAAAGGTGCTGCAACTTGGTGGAAGGATGCTCTCCTGGAGCACTTGACTGTTAGTGCTTCCCTGGAGAATTGTTCCTCTCAGGAGGATGTGTCCTCTGAGGAGAATGAGCTCCCTGTTGGGGCTGTTCTTGAGGGGGTGGTTACTACTTCAGTTCCCTCGCATTCTCTAGACTCTTCTGATCACTTCTCTGCTCACTTGTTGGCTCCTCCAACTTCGGGCAAGATTGCTTCTTGTTCTGTTCTGACTTCTTCCTCTTCGGTTTTGCCTTCTTCAGATTCAGTTTCTGCTGTCGGGACGTCCACTACTGCTACTAGGGTACCTTCTTCTGTTGGGGCTGGTGCGGTGGGGATAGGTTCTTCCTCTCCCCTTGCTCCAACCCCTTTGAAGGCTTTTGTGAAAGTTTCTCCGCCTTCTTCTCCTACTTCTGCCGTTGGAGAGGACGATGTCTTTTGGACTGTTGTTCAAAGAAGGAAGCGTGGCCTTCCTAAGCATGTTTCTCTAACCCATTCTCGGGCCAAGAGTGTTCAACCTGCTAGGTCAAGTTCTGCTTTTGTTTAGTTTTCCTCACCACCTTGCTGTAACTGTTTTGTCTGTGTGCTATCAATGTGTTGTTTCTAGCTCGTTTTAGCCTTGTTTTGCCCTGGGGGTTTCTTTGTATAGGGTTCTGGACCCTTTTTTTCCAACTGATCTAATAAAAAACAACCTACAGGTTTTAAGGTAAAAGGAAAATAATATTTGGTTTGCAGATTGAAGAGGTCTCTTTTGTTGAATGCAAAGAATAATGAGGGAGGGGGGTGAATCAATATTCTTAAAACCTTTTCATTTGCACATTCATTAATTCACTTACCAAATTTAATAACATGAAAGCAAAGTAAACATGAGAAAAGCAGCCACAAATTCATAACACATAGACACCAGGATTTTACGTGGAAACCCCAAAAAGAGAAAAACCACGGTGAGTGTTAGCTCACAATATATTATGATAGCAATACCAAATTACATGAAGGCTCACTGCCCAAGGACACTGCCCAAGAAGTGCTCATTGTAAAAAGGCTCATTGCTAGAAATATAGAAGAGAAGATAGAAGAAAGATTGGCTCACTGCCAAAGGAAGACTGCTATAGGTGCATCTACAAAATGCTGAAATGCAGTACCAATATGTTCAGTATACAGATTCAAAGAACTTCATACTATCTGCCCTACTTTACTGCTCTGCTTTACATATACTTCTATTTTCTGCCCTTAGTATCCTTTTCTGCTCTGCAAACTACCTTAGATTATGCATATATCAAATTCGCACATTCTCCACACACATGCATGCATCCAACACCGAAATCCATCGAATCTATATAGCTGCAATAAGATTAATCTCACAATTAGGTCAGCAACCCAGACATGAAACATGTATACAAGTGTTGTACCTTGTTGGCTTGATCTTGCTCAAACAGGAATGCGGATCCAAAAATACATACAATAGTCTTCATATAGGTTGGCACCAAACATTCAACCACTTAGATTGATTGTTCAAACAATATATCTTCTCCGCAAATAGATCTAACATGCATGTTGGCTTGTCCCTTAAGAACGCACTTGACTAATTCAATTGTCACATCATAACTTTCACTGCAGACCATAAGAGACTCTAAGATTCATAAATAACATTCATCATTGTCCTCTTGACATACCTTCAGATCCGTAGGACATAATAGTCCTTTATAGCAAAATACGGATCTTGGAACTGTTGCTCTGTCACAATGAAATATTGTCAAACTGGAAGCCGATACTAGAGAACTTGTAGAATATGATTTGTTGAACTTCAGAAGCTATAACTCTGGATTTAGGTAGTCATGGTATGTATATTTGCTGCCTCAGAACCGCAAGACAAAATATGCCACAGTGGAGGAATGCGGACCCTTTTTCTCTGGTACTGTGCACTGTTCCTGACTTAACTCTGTTCACCCGGACTTAGCTATTTCACCATATGACTTTCAGAGGAAGTTAGGGCTTGAACACTAGAACGAGTGATCACTAGGTAGCTATGAACTACATACAAATGTCATTAACTGCGGAGGCATACCATCTCAAAGACTGTCACTTACTTGGTATATTGCACACTACCCATACTTAGTCTTTTATTCTTCTAGAGTAAGGTCTCTTTGCTATGCCGGTAGATACCCTTTGACTTGTTGCCATCAATGACAACATTTAACATTCATCAGAGCAGTGTCTCTTGCCAACAATCTCCCCCTTTGGCATTGATGGCAACACTTAGTGAAAAATGCTCATTTGCTCCCCCTTATTGTATGAACTTTGCTTTTTCTTCTCCCTCTCAGGTGTTTACCTATTTTTCACTAGTTTTCTTCTCCCCATTTGACATCAATGGCAAAGGTGTATGTGTAGGAGTCAAAATTGTGTCAAAAATGTAAAAGCTGCAAAAACTGTCATACTATGCCGCATATGTACATGTACAATCTTCAACTTAATTTGTTGTGGATTGTAGGATGTCATTGAAAATGTTCTTGATTTGAACTAATTCTCTATCCCAACTCTTCTTAGCATTGTCCAAAATTTGAATATGGCCACTTATTAAGAAGACTAATTTCTCTATTTTTTGTATATCAGAAGGTGTGTCAATTAGTGCAATTACTTGCAGTCCTTCTACTGTAAGATTTGACATTGAATCTAGCTTGCGACTTATTAGTCCTCTCAATTGACACATTCTATTTTTCATTTGATTTTTCTTATTCACTAGATTACTTAACTCATTATGGATATTGATCACTTGTATCTCTTTGCTGCTAACTGACTCAATTGACAGATCAAATGACTTAGAAATATTTGTCAGCTGCAGTTTCAGAGCGTTAATCTTCACCTCTAACTCCTTTGTGGCTTCTGGCCATGATAAACAAAATTTGTACAAATCACAGGCTTCTTTTATGGTACTTTGTATACCTCTTATTCCATTGTCTAAAGAAGTTTTATCATTAATCAACATGGTCTTTAACTTAGTTAATCTTATCTCATCAAACTCTTTTCTGACTTTTGTTTCTGCAGATTTTTCAAAAGATTCAAAATGATTGCTAATTGATTTTATCATACCTTTAAATTGATCAGTTGATGATAATGATGTATCTTTCTGATATTTAGTCATCAACTTCTCCAGTACATCAGATACTGCACCAATGAGCTCATTGTCTTGTATGTGTGTTTTCATCATCTCTTTGTGTGCCTTTGCTTGAACAATTGATACCAATTTAAATTTCTGCACAGGGGACATTGAATTCAAATTTATTGGTCCCTGCAAAAATTCAGGCTCATCCAAGACTTGTTTTTCTCTTTCCAAGAATTCCTTGACAGATTCTATAGTGTCTCTTGCTATACCAGAGGCTTCTTCTTCTTGGTTTTGTTCCGAAGGAGCTAAATCCATGACATCATTTGCATCATTCTTTTGTTCCGGTGTAGAGTTTTCTTCAACTTGTTCCTCTTCTTGATCATCATCTTTGTTTTGTTCCTCAATCTTTTCCTTGTCTGTTTGATCATTAGTTTGTTGTTCCAGAGGAATACTTGTTTTGGATTGATCCTTAACAACAGTATCCGAACCACTAGCAGGGACTGGATCATCTTTCTCCTTCGGCTCTCAATCGCTTCTGTCCAATCCTTGATCCATGTTCTCCTCAGGAATAAATGTATCAACTTCAACATTTGTTTCTGCTCTATCATATATAGTTGGAAGATGATGTTCCCTTAACACTCTCAAAGTGATTTCCTCAGTATCCTTCACTACTTTCTCAATGTCATTTGACATGAGAGTGTTCATCCTCTTCTTTGTTTTGAATTCTTTATGCAACACTTTAGAGACTTTTGCTTTTTCTTCTGGTGTGATCTCTGGACATAACTTTATCAGTGTATACTCTCTGAGTTCAACATCCTTAGCCATAGCAGCTTCCTTTCTTGCAGACATTACACTACCCAAGCTGTCTGGGAGATCAATAATGATATCAATAAGGGCTTTGTTGTCGATGTCCAAGTATCTGACAACAACAGTCTCAATGATCCTCTTGTCTGTCCATCATCATACTCACCATACAATTGAGCTATGGGTTTCAAATTTCCATCAACTGTTATGGCTTTTAGGACGTCTTCAAGACTTATAGTGGCTTCTCCTGTCTGAGACTTATCTTGCCTTGGCCTTTTCTCATTTCTACCCTTATCAGAGGGTTTCTTCTTGCTACTCCTGGAGGATTTGGTGGCCTCAGTTTTCATTTTCTTCACTTCTTCATCTGACTATGTCTTCCTCATCTGCTCCTATACTGACATACATTTTATAACCTTTGGTTTTCTATCTTTTGAAGCTTCTGTTAGTGGGCTTCTTGGTGGGTACTTCTACACTAACAGATGAGGTCAGACCGGAGGTTTTTGATGCAGTTACTGTAGAGACTGAACCTCTTGTCCTTTTCCTTGTTACAAAAAATTCCTCTGCCTTTGCTTCAGATTCTTTCAGAGCCTTGAATGATTCATCTGCAACCCTTTCTGTTTGAGGCTCTTATTGTACATTATGAGCTTTCGGAGCTTTATTAACTTCCTTCAAATTTTCAGCTGTTCGTGCCCTTGTTTTGGCAACTTCTTCTTTTGTAATCCCTATGCTCTAAGCATATTCCTCCACCAATTTCCTCATCTTTTTCTGGGTTTTAGGTTTCCTTAATTCAACATGGGTTTTTACAGTTAATTCTTTATAAGTGCCAAATCTTGGCTCAGAAGTATCCCTAGGTTTTCTTAACATGTGCTTGGCATAACTCTCTAATACATCTGCATCCACTTCATACCCCATTGGCATAATCCAAACTGTTCTAGGCTCAACAACCTCCATCATACATTGACCTTTGTTGACAATGAAGCATATGTCATTTTTATATCTCTCAACAATAGATTCAGGTATCCTTTGTCTAGAATGCATAGCTCTTTGAAATTTTTTAAAATAGCCCCACGAAGCTGTATTCTGTTCATCTTTGTTTCCTATGCTCCTCAGGTGATTTCTAATTTAAATTACAATTTATTGACTACTAGGCCAGATCAACTTCATTCTTGGTAATTCTTGTATAAAATAGAAAAATAAGCACATTATCAACATACCAAATTTGAAGGGATACTTGCTTTGTTTTGTCTTCTTTAGATTCTCCATTAGTTGTTGCCGGAGCAATTCACAAAGATCAGAGTCTTTATTTTCCTTAATCATCTCATAGGCTGTGTATATAGCAGTACCTGAGACAGAGTTCTTCCGATTTGAAAAGTAGATTTTGTATCCAATTACCATAGATGCAAACCTTACTGCATGGTCTTCAATGTCATTGATTGTTAAAGCTCTTTTGTCAAATTTGGCTCCAGTGGCCATCATCACTGTGTCATTTTCCACAGCTTTTAGCACAGGTACTGTTTCGGTAGAATTCAATCCGGTTATGACCCTTATCGTATCCTTTGTGATTAGAAATGGTTTTTCCAGCCACATGAATTCATCATGTATCCTTCTGAAGACATACTGGACCCATTCATCTTCCGCAAATGTTGGAAATTCTATGTACTGAATGAATTTCTTCTCACTTAGTGCCTTATATTCTTCCTTCAGATCAAAATTGCCATGACTTAGATGTTTCATATAGAGATTGTCAAACCTACTGTCACCAAATTCTTCAAGAGCAACATGAATGTATGCCCTAACATCTTCTGCATTCATTACACCAAACAAAATTTTTGAAAATGCACCATTAGGATCGACCTCTGTTGATTTGTATGGATGTTTCTTGAATTTTGGCCATGGTCTCTCAGTGATGTCGACTACGTGAGGAGATGCCATCTTTGCAAAGGTTCAGATAAATTCACAGTAGGGTTTTGAATATGAAAAATACCTTTTTAGGGTTTTGCTTGATCTTGTCTTGAGTTGCTTTTGAAATCACTGTAGTTGCTTGGAATTTCACTTTAGTTCGCCTTAGACACTTGAGAGCTTGAATGCAAAATAAATTGTCTATTGAATGAACTCCTTTTTAATCCTTTGTTTTGTCTTGACCTAATCGTCATAAATGCTATCTTTCAAAAAGCTGTCAAAACTCTTCACTGTCAAGCACAGTTGATTAGATTTTCTCCGCAATGCTCCGCACTAGAACCTTTTCTTCCAGAATTTCTTTCAAAAGATCTGTCATATGAAGCTTCACATTACATCTTCATGCTAGATCCCAACACTGACTATCTAGCCAGGGGATTAGGATTTTCAGTACTGCTCCCCCTGGGCCAGAGCTCCCAATTTACTTCCCGGAGGAAGCATTTGCACCATAAACTGGTACGGATTCATTTCTGACCTCATTTACATCCTTCTTAATCCAAACCTTGCTCATTTCCTTCTTGATTTCCACTGGATCAATCTTGTTCTTGCCTTTATCTTTTCTCTGCTCTATTTTCCTCTTCTCTGTAGGACAGTCTCTTTTCTCATTCTTGCTTCTGCAGAATCTTGTAACATGTCCAAACTTATTGCAATTGTAGCATACCACATTCCTTTGTCCTTGATTCCTTCTATTGATTGGATTTGTTCTAGATTTGCATTGATTAGCCATATGTCCAAATCTATTGCATGCAAAACACTTCCCATTGAAGAGTTGAGTATTCCTTGCATTGTAAAAATCATTCCTTATCATACTTCTACATTCATTTGCTTTATGACCAATTTTCTTGCAATTAAAACACTGACCAGAGAATGATGGAACATTTTGATTCATTCTACTCCTACACTGAGTAGCCTTATGACCAAACTTATTACAATTAAAGTAATGACAATTGAAAGATGGGTACCTTTGTGAATTTGGTTGCCTGACCGAAGGTCTTCTAGGTCTTCTTTTCTGATTCCGAAATTGGTTGCCTTTGTTTTGCTTAAACTCAATGTTTGCTCGGCCTGATTTTGAACTTTTTCCTTTTTCAAATCCCAAGTCTTGCTTGTCATCTGGACTCTTCTAACTTTAAATCAATTCCTTAAGCTTTGTAGAGCTTATTTTGAACTTTTCTTCATAGCTCTTAGCCTTCTCTAAATTTGATTTCAAGCTCGCAACTTCTTTTTCAAGTTTAGCACATTCTTCTAGCTTACTTTTTCCCAACAGATTTAGATCTTCTTCTGCTTTAGCTCTTTCTACAACTTCCACTTTCATATCATCCAAGGTTTCATTGGTTGATATCAATTGTTCACTAACCTCCTTGTATTTTTCTTTGAACTTTTTGACTTGTTCTTTTAGCTTTAGAATGCATTCATTAGCTTCTTGTATGTTATCCTTCAGATCCCTGACTTGAGCTTCAGATTTTTCAAGATCTTCAAGAGCAGCTTGTAATTCATCATTGCTTTCATATGAGGCTTTAGTGAAATATTTTCTAGCTGCCATGTGTACACCTTCCCAGATCTTCCTCAAGATGTTAAGCTTCTTCCAAGGAACCTTGCTCTGATACCAATTGTTGAATGCAAAGAATACTAAGAGGGGGGTGAATCAGTATTCTTAAAACCTTTTCATTCACACATTCATTAATCCACTTACCAAATTTAATAACATGAAAGCAAAGTAAACATGAGAAAAGTAGCCACAAATTCATAACACATAGACACTAGGATTTTACGTGGAAAACCCAAAAAGGGAAAAACCATGGTGAGTGTTAGCTCACAATATATTATGATAGCAATACCGAATTACATGAAGGCTCACTACCTAAGAAGTGCTCACTGCAAAAAGGCTCATTGCTAGAAAGATAGAAGAGAAGATAGAAGAAGGATTGGATCACTGCCAAAGGAAGACTGCTACAGGTGCATCTGCAAAATGCTGAAATGCAGTACCAATATGCTTAGTATACAGATTCAAAGGACTTCATACTATTTGCCCTGCTTTACTGCTCTGCTTTACATATACTCCTATTTTCTGCCCTTATTATCCTTTTCTGCTCTGCAAACTACCTTAGATTATGCATATATCGAATTTGCACATTCTCCACACACATGCATGCATCCAACACCAAAATCCATCGAATATATATATTTGCAATAAGATTCATCTCACAATCAGGTCGGCAACCCAGACATGAAACATGTATACAAGTGTTGTACCTTGTCGGCTTGATCTTGTGCTCAAACAGGAATGCGGATCCAAAAATACATACAATAGTCTTCATATAGGTCAGCACAAACTTCAACCACTTAGATTGATTGTTCAAACAATATATCTTCTTTGCAAATAGATCTAACATGCCTGTCGGCTTGTCCCTTAAGAACACACTTGACTAATTCAACTGTCACATCATAACTTTTACTGCGGACCATAGGAGACTCTAAGATTCATAAATAACATTCATCATTGTCCTCTTGACATACCTTCAGATCCGTAGGACATAATAGTCCTTTATAGAAAAATGTGGATCTTGGAACTGTTGCTCTGTCACAACGAAATATTGTCAAACTGGAAGCCGATACTGGAGAACTTGTAGAATATGATTTGTTGAACTTCAGAAGCTATAACTCTAGATTTAGGTAGTCATGGTATGTATATTTTCTGCCTCAGAACCGTAAGACAAAATATGCCACAGCGGAGGAATGCATACCCTTTTTCTTTGGTACTGTGCACTGTTCCTGACTTAACTCTGTTCACTTGGACTTAGCTATTTCACCATATGACTTCCGGAGGAAGTCAGGGCTTGAACACTGGAACAAGTGATCACTAGGTAGCTATGAACAACACACTTGAATTGCATACAAATGTCTTTAACTACGAAGGCATACCATCTCAAACACTGTCACTTATTTGGTATATTGCACACTACCCATACTTAGTCTTTTATTCTTCTAGAGTAAGGTCTCTTTGCTATGCTGGTAGATACCCTTTGCCTTGTTGCCATCAATAACAACATTTAACATTCATTAGAGCAGTGTCTCTTGCCAACATCTTTATGGTTTGAAACAGTCCCCCAGAATGTGGTATCATAAATTTGATTCATTTGTGTTGAAATTGGGTTTTGTTAGAAGTGAGGAGGATCACTATGTATACATTCATTGTATTGATGATTCTATTATGATCATTGCATTGTATGTTGATGACATGTTATTTTTCAGCAATACTAAGTGTATGATTAGTGAATTGAAAGCCCAACTTTCAGGTGCATTCAATATGAAGGATTTTGGAGCAGCCAGGTATATTCTAGGTATGGAGATTAGGAGGGACAGAGGTAACAAAAAGCGTTGGTTTTCTTAGAGTATGTGAATACCATTTTGCAGAGATTTAGTATGCAGGACTATAACCTAGTTAGAGATCCTTTACCCATTGGTACTAAGATTTCATCAGATATGTGTCCAAAGAATGAGGATGATTTAGAGGATATGTCTAATGTGCCATATGCTAGTGTTGTAGAGAGTTTGATGTATGCAATGGTTTACACTAGACCAGATATTGCCCAAGCAATGGAAGTTTTGAGCATATTTATGTCTAACCCTGGTAGACAACATTGGAATTATGCAAAGAGGGTGTTTAGATATCTAGCAGGTACTCTTGATTAATATTTAGTTTATTCTGGTACTAACTGTGCTGATAAAACTTTGGACATACAGGGATTTCTTGATGTAGATTGGGTGGGTGACTTGGATAGTCGAAGGTCCACCAGTGGGTATGTGTTTACTTTGTTTGAAGGAGCAGTAAGTTAGATGAGCAAAAGGCAGCCCACAGTTGCTTTGTCCATCACTGAATCAGAGTATATGGTTGCTACCCATGTCTCTAAGGAGGTAGTTTGGTTGAGGAGATTGTGTGCAGGTATTGGTTTTGATTGCAGGATCATTTAGATTGGTTTTGATAGCTAGAGTGCTATTTGTTTGGCCAATAATCCTATGTATCATGCTCAGACTAAGCATGTTGATGTATAATATTACTTTGTTCGAGAAATGGTTGCAAATGGATAGATTGAGCTGGAGAAGATAAACACTAGGAGAATGTTGTAGATGCTTTGACCAAGCCTGTAAGCACAAAGAAATTTGTTTGGTGTAGAGAGGCCATGGGCCTTGTTTCTAGTGCCTGATTATTTTATTGTTTTCCTATGGGTATTTACAATGTATGATGTCAAGTGGGAGAATGTTAGGATTAAGGTGCCATCAACCTTGTAAATCATATGTAATTTATTATTCCTATTATTGTTTGTAAATCACCCATAAGGGATGAAAGGTTTCACCAGCATTGATCTTGTTTCAGCCACATGTTTATATCCGATACTCGACGCTAATTCGTCTGCGACTCCCCTCTGCGGGGGGTTCGGGGGGATCATCCCCCCGATGAGGGATCTGAGGGCCGTGTGCCCCAACGGGGGTTCAAGGGAGGCGCCCCTGAAACCACATTTTATTTATATTTTATCATTGTAAATTTGGACCGTTTGTCATTAGGTCACAGATTTGACAGTCGATATTATGTCAATTTTCTTGCCCTAGAAGGCAACCCCCTTTTATAAGGATATTTGTGTTACATTTTCAGCAGAGTTGAGAGTAACAGACACTGTTGGATTGAAGAACAAAAAAAAAAGGAAGTGCATGTATTATAATCTCATATTTGAAGATAATACAACTTGGAGCCTCTTTTCTTGGTGGAGTTTTTTACTCGAAAGGGTTTTCTCCACGTTACATATTGTGTTATGTGTTTAGTTCTTAAAGCATGTCATTTCTGTGTAGTGGGTTTTATTTCTGTTGCAATCTTCATTGATTCTACATTTTAGAGGATATAAATAAGGTTTGAATCAGATTTCCATTGTGTGGTTTGCACCTTCACTTCTAACAATTATCTATGCTCCTCCTCTAGGTCTTTCTCCTCTACTTCCCTCTACTATACAAACTAAAGCCATTTACCTTTGTTTATGGCTTCTCCTTTTCCTAAAATTTGTATATCCCATGTATTTAAGATACCTCTATGTCCACCACCCATGCCGACTCTAAATCCACCCTCTAAAACATGATTTTACTTAACCATTCCTCTTCTTCTATTTTGTATTCCTCTCTCCAACTAGAAACCTCCTTTGCAACAAGCCCACTACCTTCGAAACTTGGTACTATCTCAAGGCACTCCTCATCATGTGTCTTCCAATGCTCTGAGCTATCACTTCCTCATTAGCATCAACATGTCCCAACTCTACCTCCATGTCCTCAAAACAACATACATTCGTTACCTCACTTTTAGGAATAACCACTAGTGCCTCCATATCCCCCATGAAGATGATCTTTTCTTGTACAAGTTGTACATCTCCTCCCTTCTTTTTAGGTCCATTTAACAAAGTATCCACCACACTCATTTATTCTAGAGGTAAGATAAGATATTTTTCTTCTTTTGCTTGGTCTTCCACCATCACTATGATTTGACTTCTAAGGCTTTCATGTGACAATTTCTACATAATAAGTTCTAACCTCTCATCCCTCCTCTTTTTGATGCCAACCTTTCACCCCTCAAGATCATCCAACCTTGTTCTCAATCTATTTATTGTATCAAGAACTCTTTCCTCACAAGCTCTCTCCATCCTCTCCATAAATGCAAATCTCACAAGCCTCCTCAAGACCACCCTAGTTCTCCTTAAATAGGAAACATATTGACATGGCTACTCACACCAACAATCCTAATGCCTATATAATTTGAGACAATGTCACATTCACACACTTGACCTACAAATTGGTTTCCTCTCAAACAAATTGAGCATACCCTCTATTCACACTTTCGCTAGAAGATGTAGACTCTCTAACACCATCTACCCACTATCAACTTAGTGGAGGATATTCCTATACCTTGTACCCAATATTATTTTGTTGGAGGACATTCACACATACTCACATATAGGATGAACCATCTCTAATGCCATTTGATGCAGTCAAGAGTAGGTATCCAAATCAAAATTGTATTTAACTAGTCATTGAACAAGACCACATAAACCATATTTTAATACTAATTTTGGAAATTTATTTTAGATTTTTTTTACAAACATTTTATATACCATGAAAAATCTTCGAACACTTTAATTTATTGATTTAAAACAAAAAACAAGATGCTTGCAACAACTTTTGAACTTGTTGATTTAGATAATTTGTGAACACAAATCATGGAAAAAAGTTTTGATTTTCATTACTAATGGATCATAAGCTTACCTCATTGTTAATGGAGAAATATGAACAAAATTTCCCCTTAAAAATTTGATATTTAATAAATTACAACCACCCCAAGAACATAATGAATAAAATATAAGAAACTATGCTTGTTCTAGATGAGAAACTAGAAACCCTATCTACCACAAGTCAACTCTTATTACCCAAAATTAATCAACTTAATTACCATTAAGTACAAGGTCATGATTAACATAATCACAATTAGACATAGTAATAATCATTATCATAAGCCAAAAATCAATATGCATATCTTTTTGGATAATTTCAAAACTGAAATTTACAACATATTCCAAAGATAACATACTAGCGAATCCTTTCACTATACATTTACAATGTTTTGCTCATAGCATCAATGATAAGTGTACACACAATGTTTGACTATCAAGTCATATGAAAGAATGTATTGCATCTGGAGTTTTTGACATCTATCTTCATAAGTCTCAGCTTGTCTTCTGCTTGGGAAGGAGAGCATCACCTAAGTGCTTTTCCTCCAACCATAGATCGACGATCCCCTGCACAACTTCCTTTCTGGAAGTGGCCCTACCCTTCATGAAGGGAATAGATATAAGGAACCATTAGGTTTGCCATTTGAGTATCTAGTGTTGTGTCCTTCATAATACTTCGCAGTCATACAACTATAGATCCAGTCTAACTATGTATGGCACTACTGGAAACATTATGCCATATGGAGCACAGTGAACTGACTAATGCATGCAGAGACGGATGCATTACTTTGGCCAAAGATTTATATACATAAACGTTTCGCAATGAACTTAGTCATATGTTCACCCATCTCGACTCGACTTAAAAACTGTCTCATCCTACAATGTTTATAATTTGACCCTTTTAGGTCACAGTAAAGATTGGTGCTATACATCCTTTGCCCACTTGTCTTGGATTTCTAACTCCATTTCCAGGAGTGTGTTCTCAAAAATTATTTTGTTGCTTAAGCAACCAGGAACTTGTGACCTCCTCGTCACTCTATTCCCGTTCTTTCTTAAAAGGATTTATTTAAAAGTTCGTGGTTTCATATTTTAAGACCTTTTTCCAGTCTAAAGCTCTATGACCATCTTATACCAAAGATTCTTGACATATCGACATTTGAATATAACATCTTTCTAATATATTTGACAATATTATTATTGCACTATATAAAATAGACTTAGAGTCTAAATGTTCAGGTAGGGTTATTTCACCCAATATTTCTTTTCCAAAACATTACTACTGTATTAAAAGAAATATTCAAATAGTATATAATTAGTTAACATATCAACTCTTTAACCATTCATGGGTTTAATGACCATTTAAGCTTTACCTTCCTGCTGTTCAAAGCTTATTATGCATTTCGTGCAATAAAATAACAAAGGTTACTGTTTTCCTATCTTTTCTTTCACAGTCATTTCAGGGAGTATCTCATAGAGATTAGCTTCCTCTAAAACCATATTTTATTATAGGTCCACTATACGGGACTCAAACATTATTATCTTGTCATCACAGGATTGCAAACCTAAGATAAATACACAAAAATTCATGGGTTGAACACAAGTAATAATCATTTCAATATCATGCTACAACACAATCATAATCAGTCTGTAATAATATATTGTATACGTTTGTGATACTAAGCTTGTCATTATCATGACTACTTCTTTTCTCTACTAGCAATCACAGTTATCTACTTACAACATTTCAAGTGTAATAAGGAGTTAAACCTCAAGCACATTGGCTGACATTATGGCCGCTAAGGATAACTACATAGCATACAATAAATACCTCATTGGCTGACATCATGGCCTCTAAGGATATCTACACAACATTCAATAAACACCCTCGGCCTTATGGCTCGATAGGTTGTTTTTATTATACTGCTACAATAATGTTGTTATGCTTTTGGCCTTACGACCCAACAGAGGTTAATCATTAAGCTCGACAATGACTTAAGAAAACTTTCATAGTAATAGATGCTTCAAGGTATCGTGCCATATCGGCAAGAGTTTATATAACTACTCTTTCACTACTAAATGCCAACGATAATAGTATAGTGGAGATACCTGTTTGAGCTTCGAATTTGACATAGAACTCTATCTATGCCGTCGTCTGTCTTTCCTTAGACTTCACTGTGAGCGCTATGCTAAGATTACCGACCTCCGTTCTTGTTTTTTCTCCCTTCCATGCCAAAAATGAGACTTTTCCCGTATGTCATAATACGATATTACTCCCTCTTCTCTGAGGTTGAGAAAATAGTTAGACTTCTTTATCTGCTAACGTGGATAACAATCTACTCATCTAAAACTGCCTTCGCGGGCTTCTTGCAAGGCATAAAACATACTGTGTTATCATTATGGAGATGCCCACTCATTCCACTCTTCGTGGAATATGGGCACATTCCCCATGAATGAGAAGCACTTACCAACTAATAGTGTTGGATTCCAGTATAAGTGGATATTTGTTTGTAACTTAAAAGATATTGTAGATATCTATATGATATTAGAAGAGTATTAAAATATTCAGGATATCATCAAGATGACATTACCAATCATATTGGTGATGATATCAATATGCGACTTGGGGTTGAGACTCACTCCCCCACGTCACTATTTTAGACTTAAAGGAAAATAAATAATGTTATTTTACAAAACTTAATGTAACATTAAGTAATAACATAGGAAATCTCCAGCACCGACAACGTTTCCACAAGGTTATACTAATGTTCTAAGAACATCATTAAGTCAATTGACTTAAGTGGTGTCGAGAAATTGTAAAACGACATGACTACTATAGTCAAATCAAGTTCAACTTAATCAAGGAAATAAGATCAATACTTACCCTGATTGGCATCGGTTCAAGAAGAATAATTTTGATACTCAAATGGCAACCTGACCTTTTCCACAACATCTATTTCCTTCTCCCAAGTGATACTCTCCTTCCACTCTTGAAGGAAGATTCTTTTCTTGGTTACACTCACAACCATATAACCATGATCAGTGTATCATCATTAAATCATAAAACATTATAATAAGATAATCTTAACAACATGCAATCTCATGTCTAATCTAAGCATTAATCATAATCCATATAATCAATGATTCAACTTGATATTTTCCACAAACATCAAATCATTATTTTAAGATTATTTATCCTTTTTACCACATGAAAGTAAGATTAAGATTAATCAAAAGTTGGGGATGTAACATATCTCCCCCCATAAGAATCATCGTCCCCGATGATTTAGTGTCTCCAAAGATCAAACCAACATAAAGGAAAAGTGTTTACTCATCACAAAAAAAAGTTTTAAAAGAGATGGGGAAATATTTGATAAAGGTCCTCATAATTCTCCCACATGGCATTCTCTTCTGCATACTGGTCCCACTGGACCTTGCATTGAGTTATCTCTTTATTACGTAAGTGTAGCTTACATGTTTCGAGCACTTTGATGGGCTCGATCACTACCACCTCTGGGTGCTTCACCTATATGGCATTCCAATCAAGAATAGGAACATGATTATATCCTGATATAAACTTTTTCAAATAGGAAACATGGAAAACATTATACATCATGGCAAGAGTTGGCGATAGAACAATCTTGTATGCAACGGGGTTGACCTCTTTGAGAACTTCAAAGGGACCCACATACCTAGGAGCTAGTTTGGATGTCTTTCCAAACTTAATGGAGCTCGTTTGGGGTTTGACTCTTAGAAGGACTTTTTCTCCCACTGAGAAATGCCTTGCGATGCATTTAGTATTTGCATAACTTTTTTGCCTATCATTGGCTTCTGCTAGCCTTTTCTTAATTAGATGGACTTGTTCTTCCATTTTTGACAACATTTCTGGACCAAGGCTAATCCTATCTTCTAGCTTATCCTAGCTTATAGGAGTTCGGCACTTTCTTCCATATAATGCTTCAAAATGGAGCCATCTTAATAGTAGAATGATAGGAATTGTTATAGGCAAATTCCACAAGAGGAAGATAATCTTCCCATTTGTATTGCTAATCCATGCAATACATTCTCAACAAATCTTCCAACACTTGGTTTACCCTTTCAGTTTGGCCATCCGTCTCGGGATGATAAGTAGAGCTTATATTCAACTGAGTTTCAAGTGAGGAAAATAAGGTTTGCCAAAACCTTGATGCCATACGAACATCCCTATCTGAGATAATCTTCTCAGGAATACCATGCAATCTAAAAACATCTTGCACAAATTTGCTTGCTATGACTAGTGCCCCATCTGTCAAATTCCTAGGTATAAAATGTGCCACCTTGGTGAGTCTATCCACCACAACTAGAATAGCATTGTGCTTATTCCTTAACATAGGAAGCCCTTGCACAAAATCCATGCTAATGATTTGCCATTTCCATTCCGAAATTTCATGAGGGTATAAAAGTCATGTTGGGTGATGGTGTTCTGCCTTCACCCTCTGGCATTCTAGACATCCAACTACAAACCTTGCAGCATCCCTCTTCATTCCCTTCCAGAAATAAAGGTTTCACATCAGCCAATAACTTTGTTATTCCAGGATGTCCTGAATAAGGTGCGAAATGAATCTCTTTCCACACGATATTCCTTCACTCCTCAGAATTCGAAACATATATCCTTCCTTTGTACCTCAATAACCCATCTGGTTCAAGATAAAATCCATCAAATTTCGGGTCCTGGGGATTCTCCAAAAGAGCTTGTTTTACTTTCTCGTAATACTCATCTCCCTTAGACTTTTGTAATACCCGATTTTTAAAATCAGAATGCATGGAGATCATTGAGGAGATATGTCTTCTCCTGCTTAAGGCATCCGCCACACAGGTTTTCTTGCCTTGAATGTACTTAATCTCAAAATCATAATCTGAGATTAACTCTAACCACCTTCTTTGGCGAGCATTTAGGTGTGGTTGAGTGAACAAATATTTGAGTCCTTGATGGTCTGTTTTTAGTTCAAAGGGTTTTCCAAGAAAGTAGTGTCTCCACATTTGCAGTGCATGAATTACTGCTGCCAATTCCAAATCATGAGGGGCATAGTTTTGTTCATAAGTTTTTAGTTTCCTAGACTCATATGTAATAACCTATCCATCCTAGACAAGTACACCACTTAAGCCCTCCCTTGAGGCATCAGTAATGACTACAAAATGACCTTCCAGGTCAGGTACCTTCAAGATAGGTGTCGTAGTCAACCTTTCCTTCAGTTGGTCAAATACCTCCTAACACTTGTCTGACCAATCAAATCTTTTGCCTTTTCTTTGCAAAGTAATAGGGTGAGCAATTTTTGAAAAGTTTGCCACAAATTTTCTATAATAACCTACTAGATTTATAAAACTTCAAAACACATGTACATTTCTTGGTGCTGACCATTCCAATATGGCTTTAATCTTGGCCGGGTCCACAGCTATTCCCTTAGCTGAAATTATATGACCCAAATACTGCACTTTCTTTTGAAAGAATGTACACTTAGAGAGTTGTTAGGGTTAGCCGGCAGAAGATATCAATTAAATGCAAATAAAGAGTAAACAGAGAAATGGAAATACACAGAAATAATAATAGCGAGAGACAAGTTTTAACGTGGTTCACCCAAACTCGGGCTACATCCACCAAACAGAGAGTCCAATATTATTATCCAGTAAATCAAACCGATTACAATCAGCAATCCCTGCAACTCAATACCGCTGCAAAATGCTACAATACAATAATCAAAACCCTAACCCTTAGCCGCTTTTTATCAAGCTTTTTGTTGGTTACAAAATAGGGTTTTCTTATGTCGGTCAATGAAAAATTAACTCCCAGTGCATTATAAAATAATAAAAAACCGTATTGATTAATGTGCTGCCCCTGGAACCCACAAGGGGCGTTGCCCCTTGACCTCGTCTTGGGGGCGCTGCCCCCAAACCCCCGCAAGGGGCGCTGCCCCTTGACCCCGTAGGAATTTGGGGGGAAACCGCGCCGATAAAAGTGGGGTAAATATAACCTCCGAGTCTGATTAGGCTCCATATAACAACAAGAGCTTGCCATACAATTTATGTTCTCTTAACCTGTAAAAATAATCCTTAAATGCTAAAGGTGTTCTTCCTCACTCTTAGAATAGATAAGAATATCATCAAGAAAAACAAGGACAAACTTGTCCAAGCAATCTCTGAACACACTATTCATGAAATTCATAAACATTGTAGGTGCATTTGTTAATCCAAAGGGTAGGAAAATGAATTTGTAATGCCCATACCTTGTTCTAAAGGTTGTTTTGTGAATATCCTCATCTTTAAGTCGTAATTGATGATACCTGGATCGAATATCAATCTTAGAAAACATAGTTGCCCCTCGCATTTGATCAAAGAAATCATCAATGCGGGGCAATGGATACTTGTTCTTTATTGTTTCTTTATTTAGCATGCGGTAATCTATAGATAAACGCAATGTACCATCTTTCTTTTTCACAAAAAATTATTGGTGCTCCCCAGGGTGATACACTGGGTGTTATCAATCCTTTATCAAGCAATTCCTGCAATTGAGCCTTTAGCTCCATTAACTCAGTTGTGGTCATTCTGTATGGCGCTTTAGATATAGGTTTTGAACCTGGAATTATATCTATAGAGAAATCATAAGCTCTTTTAGGAGGTAATCCTAGTAACGTATCCAAAAATATATCCTCAAAATCTCTAAGAAAAGAGTATCTATCCATATCTGATCTCTCCCAATCTATGGATTCCCTCTTCTCAACTCCTTTGAGATTTTGAGATTCATAAAACATCAAATCATCTTGGAAATTAGTTTCCTTAAGACTATCTATTTCCTACATTTTAACAGTGAAGAGCTAACATCCTTTTTCTTTGAGCTCTTTTCATTTGTAAGGCAGATATTTGTCTTAGTTTAACCTCACTAGGGTTACCTTGTAGAAAGACTTTATTCCCAAGGTCATCTAAACATTCTATTATTTTGGTATAATAATCCACCTTAGCCCGATGTCTCCATAACCAATTTATCCCAAGGATGACATCATATGAGCCTAATGGGGCTACATAAAGGTTCACTTTAATGGAGAAACTCGGAAGTTCAACCTTAGCCTCAAACAAGCATTGCTCTACTTGAGCTCTAGTCTGATTTGCATATTCAATTGACCATGTATTTGCCATGTAACTGGCTCTTCTAGAAATTTTAATTAAAACTTTAGGGGAAATAAAACATTCTATTGCACTAGTATCTATCAAAACTAAAATTGGAAAACCAGATAAAATACCTATGGCTTCAATAGAAGTGGTTTGATATTTAGCTTGCCTATTATCCAAGGTTGCACGTATGCGTTGCTAAAAAGCTGCCTGTTGGGAGGGTAAAGGATTTCCTCGTGGCTGAGTTCCCTGTGTCTTATTAGGACACTGGTTGGCATAATGATCACTGTCACATGAATAACACCCTCCCATGGGTCCTTGCTTTTCATAAGGCTTCCCAAAATTATCTCCATTTTTCTTGGAGTTATTATTGCCCTTCTTTTCACCCTTGGATTCATTTTTTTTGTTTTTGGACCCTTTATCACTTTTTTCAATAAAGTCCTATTTTTTACCCTTTTTCTTAAAAGATTGGGACCAATTATACTTTTTACGGTTTCTTTCCTTGTATGCAGACATAGATTTCAATTTTTGTTCTTATTTAATAGCTTTCTCATAAACTTGGTCCATTGAAGTGGGACCATGTACATCAATTTCACCCCCAATCTGGGTATTCAAGCCCATAATAAACTTTCAGATGTGAAACCTTTCATCCTATTGTATTGCAGAACATACTTTAGGAGGTGAGTGAACTTTTCCCACTACTCATTCATCGTTGAGTCACCTTGTCTCAAATTTTGGAAATCTATAAGCTTTTGGTCATAATACAACTGAGGCAACCATCTTTGCCTAAAGAGTTCCACAAACCTTTCCCAGGTTAGACTCATGGAGCTCAATTTCAACTCCATTTTGTTTTTTGTCCACCAGGTGGATGCTTCACCTGTCAATTCGTATGCTCCTCATACCGCTTTGGTGATTTCAAAATAGTTTCTTATTTCAAAGTATTTCTCCATTTCTGTAAGACATGCCTCCACGACATTTCCGCTTACAGTCCCATCAACCTTGGCAGGTGTAACCTTTTTCATATCTCTAGATAATTCCAGAGCCAAGTGGCTTCTTCTATCCTCTTCATGTCTTGCTTCAGAGTTATTATCTCTGTGTTCACTTTGGGTGGTGTCCTAATGACATTCCTCATCATCACCCTTGTGATAGGCTTCCCGCCTGGGTCCATGCTAACCCCTGACCTCTTGCTCAAGAGTTCCAATTCTTGCTCTCATCTCATGGAGCATAGCAAGGATCTAGTCAAGTTTAGAATCAAAGTGGCCTGAAAGTTGCCCTTCTTCCTGGCTATCTCCCATATTGGTTCCTGTCTGAATCGTATTGCAATCTACTTCTCCCAAAGTTTGTAGATTAATCATTCAATTAGTTTTTCATACTATTGAATCCATTCATAAATGTAATTCCATTGTCATTCATGCAATCTTAAGAAGAAAGGAAAGATTTACCAGAATTTCAAAATGCATTATAGTTTCCATGGATTACATATAATACATCCATTGTTACAATTGTTTTTTACATCTTGCTACTGCAAGTCACTTCCAGATTGGGATATCTTCCCAAGTTTACCCTCATCCTTGAGGTTCACCAAACTGGACTTAGGAGGTGGACATACTCGCAGGTACTCATCCACAACCTCCCGAGTAACAACAGGATCCTTAAGATCACTTTCCAAGATTGGTTCCTTAGGTGCAGAGGGTTTCACTGATTCATTTTCGAAGATAGGAGCAGTAGTCCTAACCACTTTTTCCTTCTCCTGCTTGATTCATTTAATAGCATCAACACAAGTTTAATCATCAGTCAACCAAGCGCCTCTCAAGGAGCCAGTTTGACCAAGGCTTTTCATTCTTGAGGCTCGCACTCTCATAGCCTTAAGGTAATGACCATTTCCTGTTACCTTCTTTCTGGGTGTCATTTTTATTCTTACCATTCTGGCATAAGAACATCCAAACATTAGCAACTGTTAATGTCGGAGGAAAATTTCATGTAGTGAGCTCATAGGTCCATGTATTGAACCCAGTAGCTCTGATACCATACTTGTAACAAGTCAACTCTTATTACCCAAAATTAATCAACTTAATTACCATTAAGTACAAGGTCATGATTAACATAATCACAATTAGGCATAGTAATAATAATTATCATAAGCCAAATATGGATATGCATATCTTTTTGGATAATTTCAAAACTTAAATTTACAACATATTCCAAAGATAACATACTAGTGAATCCTTTCACTATACATTTACAATGTTTTGCTCATAGCATCAATGATAATTTTACACACAATGTTTGTGTTACAACTTAATATTTTTAAAATTTGAAATTATGATATGTGTTGTAAGAATTGTTTTTTTTAAATTTTTATCTTATTTTTGAATTTTAAATTTTGAGACCCTTTTACTTGTGCTTTAACTTAACCCTGGGAGTCCTAACTAAGTTTAAATTGACCATGGGTTATACGCCATGAGTCTAGGGTCACATTTGACTTGGGTAACCCTTGGATAACCTCCATATGGTCACTTTAACTTCATAGTGAAGTTAAGTGACGAATTTGAGAGCATGGGGATAATGGGATGAGTGGAATCCACACTCAGGCCCACTTCCAAGTCATGGAATGACTCCATGATCCACCAATAATGGAGTGCTTTGTCTCTTTGTGCCTCTCTTTTGGTGGGAGTTCCCCATAAAAAGGGTGGTGTGTCATCCACTTCCTTTTTATTTCTATTTTTCTTATTTTATTTTATTCCTCTATGTGTTGGAAAAGGACTATGGTGGAGGACCTCATAGTGGGGATATTTTTTTAATCCCACTTGGGATAATGGAAAAAGGAGTGGGGTTATTTTTAATTCAACTTGTCATAATCCACTCTTCCCAAAAATGAATCTTTAATTCATTTTTGTCCTCACATGTGAATTTAAAATTCACAAATAATATGAGCCCTTGATCTCAACTCTTGATCCTCACCTTCTATTCCCTGTTCAGAAAATCTATAAATAAGACCCTCCTCTAAGCAATTAAAGAAGACTGGATTTTTGCAGGGAAACTTGATTCTTGCAGGGGAACTTCATTCTTGCAGGGGGACTTCATTCTTGCATTCTTATCATGCCTAATTTCCTCTAGGAAATCTTCTCTGGCATCCTCATAATGCTCAATTCCTTCTCTATTCTCCTCTTCATAGCCTCATAATGTCGAAATTATTCTAGCCATCCTATATCCTCCATTCATTATCCCTTGCTTGTGATCATAGAGATTGTTTTGTTTTTGAGAAGAGAGATTTGGAGAGGAGGCTGGAGAGGAATTCTACATCAACTTCATCCATTAAAGGGCTTTTTAAGGTTGGATTTCATGGCTTTTCCTTTGTATTTCTATTTGTTGCATGAAGGATGTGCGAAAATTATTTATTTTGCTTGTGTTGTAAATTTTGTTATTGTGGGGAAATTTTATTGGGATGTTGATAGAGCTTCTTCCACTTGGGAGAAATGCTCATCAAGTGTGGGGTAGGGGAGGAGTGATCCTTCTCGAGTGCATGCCTTGTTTCTTTTGGGATGTTGAAAGCCTTGAGGGCATTTGTGTGACTTTGAGAAATTGTGTTATTTGGCTTGAGAATCAAAATATGAACTCCTTGGAATCTTTGTTGGCAAATTGACTTGAGGCCATGAGAAGGAAACTGTGTTGAAATTTAATTGAAGGGTGACACTCTAGAGTTGAGTGTGTCCACTCTCCCACCCCTCTTTAAACTCACAGTGGATGAGTTTTGTGTTGTGTAAATATCTATGGGTGTATTTGTGTTTTGGTGTGTTGTGTTTTTCTTGTTGTGAAGTGGTGTTGAATCCTCTACGTGTGTGAATGATCTCCCTAGCTCGGGGGTGACCCTCTTGCGGGTCTACGGTAGGGAGGAGAGCAGCTTGTGTGGTGTTTTCTTCCCTTATGTGTCATGCAGATTTTCATGGAGCTTAAAGTGGAGTTGAAGAGTTTTTTTTTCCTGTTTTGGGAATTATTTTATTTTCCTTTACTCTTAAGGAGCTTGGTCTTTTAATAACTTCATCCTTGTTGATTTTACAAGAGGAGAACATTCTCTCTCTTTCGTTGTATAATTTGGTATTTTAGAGTTGTGAGAAAATCCTCCCTTAATGTGTTGTTAGTTGTGATTTTACAGTTAATTAAGTTTTACCATTTAGAAATGAGAAGAGGAAAAGAAAATTTATTTTTAATAGGATATTAAAATTGTCTAGTTCCTTCTTCTCCTACTTGCAAAGTTGAGAGTTAGTTGATGTCTTAATTAAATTTGTAAAAGTATTATTTCTGTGCAAGCTTAGTAGAAATATTAGTTTTAAATTTTGTTATAAGTCAAGTTGTAATTTTGTTACCATGAAAGAAATGAAATTTGGGTTGCAGTATTGCTTTTGAAATTACCACCACCTTGAGGGTCTCTTCCTAGGATGGGGACCATTTCACTATTCACTATTCACTTTTCATTATTTACTATTCACTTTCCACTAATCACTATTCATTTTTACTATTCACTATTCACTTTTCACTATTCATTTGAAGGCAAACTATATGTAGTTTAAAACATTTGACTTGAAATAGAAATTTTAATCGAGGAAAGTGGGATTTATTTATGCATAATGTATAATACGAATTGCATAGATGTTTAAACTCAGAATTGCAATTCAGAAATACATTGTTTATACAATTACAATTTAAAAAGAGCATAAGTAAATATATTTTAATTTTAAGGAAGAGTTTCTCGGAAGTTTTAACAATTATCCCAAATTAAGTGACAAGAAAATGAAGAGGAAAGTATGACCCCTTCATTTACAAATGACACTGAAAATAAATGCAAACAAGTCATCACAGGCATTCCATGAGTGGCCATTTTAAACTCAACTGTTATTGTGCAAGTTTTTCCTTTGTCATTAGATAGTTAAACCTTATAAATAAACGTCCAACTCAAACATTTGCAGTGTTCGGTATTTACGGTACCTTTGTGTCATGTTTACGGGTAATGCCGTTGCGTTGAACCAAGTACCTTGCGCCTAACATAGTTGCAACAACGACGTCTGGGCACCGTCCCTCTAAATCATCGGGGAGTAATAAGGAACATCTCTAAGTTAAATCCGCAGGAAGGGAAAATCTACTCGGATACCTGACTAAAAAGATTAAGAAAAAGAAAAAGGTGAGACTATTAAAAAAATGTTGTAGGACGATCAACAGGAAGACCTCATCGGGGAAATATGCGTGATAGGTAAATTATTCACACTTGAAAACTTAAACGCCAAACACTCCCTGGAGGTGTGTTTGCAATACTAGTTTCTTAAAAATTTCATCCCTGTTTCACCGAGTGGGTGGCAGCCGACGAAGAACTGTCTAGGACAGGGAATAACCCTAGAAAGGGCTGGGTACCTGCTCATAGTTACATCAAACATAGTGCAAAATAGAACTACATGTTCGCATTCCCCGTGTTAGTCACATCCGAAGGAGGGGGCCTTGATCCCATGGATACAGGGTATGTAGGCAGTCTGGACAGCGAAGGATGCCCCCAGTACTCAGGTCCCCTAGATGTAGGGTGTTCTCCAATTAGCATCATGATCTAAATTCTCTGAGTAGTGATTACTGAGTTGTGTTAACATGATATTGTTAAGTTAATTTTGTGCAGATGATAAGGATACAGTTACTAGAGGAGAAGCAAGCTATCGAAAATGATTGCAGGATGTAATGCATGACTTAAGGTATGAATTGATCTGTTATTCTTCTAGGTTATCTTCCATAATGTACCTTCTCTCGTAATGTACTCTCTCTTCACTAGATTTAAAATTAGTGATCTTTAAGAACCTAATGATTCTAGGAAACTAAATTTCAAGTTTCATCACATTGCTATAGCATACATTAAGCACTTCTGGAAGAATTTCACATTTCCTACATCTGTTAGATCAAAATTTTTATTCATTGGTATTTTTAAAATCAGAGTTTAATGATAATCGGTTTAGGATAAGTATGGTCCTTACAGTTTGACTATCAAGTGATATGAAAGAATGTACTACATCTGGAGTTTTTGACATCTATCCTCATAAGTCTCGACTTATTTTCTGCTTGGGAAGGAGAGCATCACCTGAGTACTTTTCCTCCAACCACAGACCGATGGTCCCCTGCATAACTTTCTTCCTGGAAGTGGCCCCGCCCTTCACGAAGGGATTAGATATAAGGAACAATTAGGTTTGCCATGAGTATCTAGTGTTGTGTCCTTCATAATACTTTGCGGTCATACAACTATAGATCCACTCTAATTATATATGACACTACTTGAAGCATTATGCCACCTAGAGCACAGTGAACCGACTAATGCATGCAGAGACGGATGCATTACTTTGGCCAAAGATTTATATACATAAATGTTTCGCAATGAACTTAGTCATATGCTCACCCACCTCGAATCGACTTAGAAGTTGTCTCATCCTACAATGTTTATAATTTGACCCCTTTAGGTCACAGTAAAGATTGGTGCTATACACCCTTTGTCCACTTGTCTTGGATTTCTAACTCTGTTTCTAGGAGTGTGTTCTAAAAAATTATTTTGTCGCTTAAGCAACTAGGAACCTATGAACTCCTCGTCACTCTGTTCCCATTCTTTCTTAAAAGGATTTATTTAAAAGTTCGTGGTTTCATAATTTAAGATCTTTTTCCGGTCTAAATCTCTATGACCATCTTATACCAAAGATTCTTGACATATCGACATTTGAATATAACATCTTTCCAATATATTCTACAATATTATTATTGCACTATATAAAATAGACTTAGAGTCTAAATGTTTAGGTAGGGTTATTTCACCCTATATTTCTTTTCCAAAACATTACTACTGTAATAAAAGAAATATTCAAATAGTATACAATTAGTTGACATATCAACTCTTTAACCATTCATAGGTTTAATGACCATTCAGGCTTTACCTTCCTACTGTTCAAAGCTTATTATGCATTTCATTCAATAAAATAACAAAGGTTACTATTTTCCTAGCTTTTCTTTCATAGTCATTTCAGGAAGTATCTCATAGAGATTAGCTTCCTCTAAAACCATATTTTATTATAGGTCCACTATATGGGACTCAAACATTATTATCTTGTCATCACATGATTGCAGACTTGAGATAAATACACAAAGATTTATGGGTTGAACATAGGTAATAATCATTTCAATATCGTGCTACAACACAATCATAATTAGTCTGTAATAATATATTGTATACATTTATGATGCTAAGCTTGTCATTATCATGACTACTTCTTTTCTTTACTAGCAATCACAGTTATCTATTGACAACATTTCAAGTGTAATAAGCAGTTTAACCTTAAGCACATTGGCTAACATCGTGGCCTCTAAGGATATCTACACAACATACAATAAATACCTCATTCACTGACATCATGGCCTCTAAGGATATCTACATAGCATTCAATAAACACCCTCAACCTTATGGCTTGATGGGTTGTTTTTATTATACTGCTACAACAGTGTTGTTATGCTTTCAGCCTTATGACCCAATAGAGTTTAATCATTAAGATCGACAGTGTCTTAAGAAAACTTTTATAGTAATAGATACTTCAAGGTATCGTGCCATATCAACAAGAGTTTATATAACTGCTCTTTCACTACTAAATGTCAATGACAATAGTATAGCAAAGATACCTATTTGAGCTTCGAGTTCAACGTAGAACTCTATCTATGCCGTCATCTGTCTTTCCTCATACTTTACTGTGAGCGCTATGCTAAGATTATTGACCTTGGTTCTTGCTTTTTCTCCCTTCCCTGCCAAAACAAGACTTTTATTGTATGTGATAATATGATATTACTCCCTCTTCTCCGAGGTTGATAAAACAGTTAGACTTCCTTATTTGCCAATGTGGATAACATTCCACTCATCTAAAACTACCTTCGTGGGCTTCTTGCAAGGCATAAAACATACTATGTTATCATTGTGGAGCCGCCCACTCATTCCACTCTTCGTAGAATATGGGCACGTTCCCTACGAATGAGAAACACTTACCAACTAATAGTGTTTGATTCCACTATAAGTGGATATTTGTTTGTAACTTAAAAGATATCGTAGATATCTATATGATATTACAAGAGTATTAAAATATTCAAGATATCATCAAGATGACATTACCAATCATATTGGTGATGATATCAATATGCGACTTGGGCTTGAGACTCACTCACCCATGTCGCTATTTTAGACTTAAAGGAAAATAAATAACGTTAATTACAAAATGTAATATTAAGTGATAACATAGGAAATCTCTGACACCGACAATGTTTCCATAAGGTTATATTAATGTTCTAAGAACACCATTAAGTCAATCAACTTAAGTGGTGTTGAGAAATTATAAAATGACATGACTACTATAGTCAAATCGAGTTTGATTTAATCAAGGAAATAAGATCAATACTTACCTTGATTGGCATCAGTTCACAAAGAATAATTTCTATACTCAAACGACAACTTGACCTTTTCCACAACATCTATTTCCTTCTCCCAGGTGATACTCTCCTTCCACTCTTGAAGGAAGATTCTTTTCCTGTTACACTCACAACCATATAACCATAATCAATGTATCATCATTAAATCATAAAACATTATAATAAGATAATCTTAACAACATGTAATCTCATGTCTAATCTAAGTATTAATCGTAATCGATATAATCAATTATTTAACTTGATATTTTCCACAAACATCAAATCATTAATCTAAGATTATTTATCCTTTTTACCACATGAAAGTAAGATTAAGCTTAATCAAAAGTTGGGGATGCAACACTATCCCACAAATGTTCACAATCTTCAACACATACAAAACTCCACCCTTGAGCTCCCAAACTACAAACAAAATATTCAAAGGACTTATTCCACATTCATTATAGAAAAAAACATATGGGAAGCTAAATAAAATCAACTCCTTTCTCCTCTTTTTATAAGTCCTCCAAGTATAGCACCTAGCTTGAATATTCGAGTAAACTTATCAAGAATTTAGTTCTTCCATATCAATCTCTCTCCAAATGTGGTTCCATTCTTCCAAGGGGTCAAGGTTTTAAGTCAATAATTCAACTTTGTAACTCCTTCCAATATAACATCCTCCAAATGCAACTCCGTTCATCAAGGATTAATGCAAAGTCAAGAAATCATGTATATCCTCCAGCTAGTCAACACAAGACAAGACATGCAAGATTCTCTTCAATTTATAAAACTTCCACACATGAGCTCCCTTTTCAAGGTCATTGGCATGAAAATTAAGGTCAAACATGCAATTAAAATAAGCAGCATGCAAATGGCCCACCACCCCAAGCATCCTTATGAGACATTGTGGCTGAGTCAACTTCTAGAGGGTGTCATGCACAAGTGAACATGTGTCAAATGGACTCTTGAAAGATTCCAACCAAAGGTGAACATCCAAATAAGAGGTAAAAAAGTTAATTTGAATATTTGAAGTGTAGAGATTGCCTCTTTCACCTAGAAACATAGAGTTAGACCACAAAATCTTGAATTTGCAACAAAAAAAAAAATTTGGTTAATGTTGATGTAACGAGCTTTCCCTAATTCACTAACAATAGTGAGTTATACTATTAAAAGGAAAGAACTTGGTTTGAAAGAATCTAACTTTTTCCATCACTTAGGCTTAATAAATTTTTTAAATTATAATAAGAGTATTTAATCTTTAAGATTCATAACATGAGCATACATGCTAAATCTTTTAAATCCATAAGTTTCATTACATAAATAGGAGAAAGTTATTTGTTTATTATCTCATGTGGTACAACATTCTACACATTTGAAGTTGATACAATGCAATACAAACCATGATTAGGACTGTTGTCCTTCAAATCAATCTACAAAAGGTAATTAGATATATAGAGTTTTTAACTTTAGATCATTATAAGATAGTTGACCAATAGTCATAATCATTTCATCTGAGTGTAAAAAATATTGTTTCTAACAAGCTGTATGAAGGGAGAGCATCATCCAAGCGCTTTACCTCCAACCATAGACTAGGTGGTCCCCAACTCATCTTCCTACTAGAAGTGGCCCAACCCTTCAATGAGGGTGGTCGATAATGACATCTGCAATAAAACCATAACCAAATCCAAGAACCAAGTGTAAATATGTACACATCCATCATATGCAGTTAGTCATGTAGTCCCTAGAGACTCTCTAGTTAACATGACTTCTGACTAATATGAAATCTATGAGTATGGTGAATTGACAATGCATAAAACTATAACACCACTTTGCCCAAAGTGTTTAATCAAAATTACATAGAGATGCATGCCATTTGTTCACACATTGCTATCTTTTTCTTGACTCATCCAAAAAGACCACAAAATAATAGTGGAAACACAAAGTATAAATCAACACACAAGTTTTTTAGACTATAATATCATTACCAAACTCCTAGCATTCCTTGCCCCTGAGTTGGTCTTAATATATATCAATAATTAAATACTATCTATCTATTGTACTAGACAAATAAATTCATACAACAAATCTATATAATGTATATACAATTTTATATAAGACTATACTCATTTTTCTCATGTATGACTAAGTACAAGTACAATCTAATACAAGAATATTGCAACTTAGTTGACAAATATAAAATGCATGATAGTTTTATAAGTTGTTGTTCCAAGAGTTTTTCTAAGGTAAACTAGGTACCACAACCATGATAAATAGTGTTTAAAATTAAATTCTTCAACCATTCAATATGTATGAATGAAAACAATCCTGGTTATGACAGAACTCCAAAATTTCCAACAATATATACAACTTTAAAAAATACTCTATTTGCATATATCTTCTCCCTACCACAGTCACATTTATTTGACTTGAATTTATAAAATGTAAAACAATATGCATTTTCTTAATTTGGTGTGTGTGTGTAACATTTAACTATATGCTTACCCTCTTTAAAATTAGCTCGACACTACAAGGTCCCTAAAGGAAATACACTCAATCCTCTTTGAAAAAAACTCATAGGTATGAAGTTGAAGGTACACATTTATTCCACTAATTTGCATTTATATCCTATCTTAAAATTTACGAAAACCATATTTATTTCACTGAATAACACTATAGGGTAAAATTTACATTACAATAAACATTTCTCAAACATACTCCTTACGTTCTCATTATTTCTTGTATACAAAATAAGGTCATTCCAAGGTAACAATGATTATATCAGCTGCCACAAAAGACTTCACATCTTATTTTATTTTAACCTATTATCACGCTTAGCAAGAATAAGGACATAGAATATATATATATATACACACACGTAAGTACATGTGTATACACACACACACATATATTCTTTGATGGGTAAGTGCTACCAAGGGAGTAGCTCCCATATAGATTAAAACATCAAAAAATAAAGAGTGCATCAACTCTAGATTAGAGCATGTATACATTAGACCAATCATTTGGCATCCTAAGATGCATCAAAAAATGCAGTCCCTCCAAGACCTTAATGGCCCGCTCTATCTGTGGTGGAAATAGTAATTCAACATAGTGTCTGATGTAAAAGTTGAATGTCTCCATATTGTTGAGGTTCAAGCCATCCCTGAACAACTTGACTACTTCGGTGGTGATTTTATTTTGGTTAGCAGCATTGGTGTCAAAAACTCCTCCTAGATAGCCTTCGTTCGACCGCTTGTTAAAAGTAAATATTGCTTGGTAAGCTTTCTCCTACATTGTCAGCTCGAGAAAAGCATGAGAAAGAAGCCTACCCTAGTGCTTCTTCCTTGGGATCAGGGCCGTGTTTGTCAAAAACTCCTCAATTAGTCTCTCATCATGGACATGTTCTCCATTGAACACGTTTGAACCAATTGTTTGCTAAATGACCTTGATGACTCCCTCCTTCTCAGCTATGAACAACTTGTGTATTTGTGTCATTGAATCCTCCACTTCGCACTTGCATTCGAGTTCAAAGTTTACTTGCCACACCATTGCATGAGCTGTATAGCCACTACCTCATATTTTATGTCTAGTTTACTCCTCTAGTACACAACCCATGAAGGATGAGGAAAATAATGAGGAGTCTAACCCTGTCAACATCCAAGAATGAAATTGTAGATCCCCGATTCCATAATCATCCTATCTGCCAAGGGAGGAACGTCCGCCTCCAAAATGAGTCTGATATCTAACCAGTTCATATCGTAATTGGACATTCTAAGCATCTTAGGCTAATTAATGCCTTGATTTTCTAGATAATTTGTAGCCATATTAGCTTCTCTATAGATGTGTGTTATGGTGTACTCCTCCAAACTCGCAAGGATTCTCCAAATCAAATCAATCCATCTTTGAAGCCTCTAATTCTTGATATTTTTCTTTTTGATTCCGTTAATGTATATCATTGAGTTGTCTTCAATGTCCACCACCTTGATGTTCTTTTGTTCGCATAGTTTCAAGCCCTCATGATGAGCCTCCATTTCTACTTCATTATTAGTGCCATAGTGGAGCTTCTTAGATATAGCCCACACGAGGATTCTCGCCTCATTCTAGATGATACAACCTACACCTGAGGCCCCAGGATTGCCTCTCGAGGCCCCATCAAAATTAAGTTTTAGTCTTTCACTAGGAGGGGCCAACCATTTTGCCAGTCTCCTCTTCTTTATGATATTAGCTCCTTTCCCATTGTTGACTTGAGTAGGGATAATGAGAGTAGGCCAATTTTTCATGATTCTATCATCCCAATTGGTGAAGGATGATCCCACTACCTCCTTGACTTTGGTATTGAGCAATTCAAAAATGTCATTTTCCACCTTATGTAGAACCTGCTCCAAACTACTTTTTGAATCATTAAAGATGTAGACACCTAAAATTGACCATGTTTGCATAACCCTTTGACATCCCCTAGACATTCATCTTGCAAACACATTATCCCTTAATCCATTTCCCAAATCAATTAAATAAATTATATTTATTTAATTAATCAATCCATTCCCTCTATCACCTAAATTAAATAAATAAATTGTATTTATTTAATTAATCCATATCCCTTTTAGCCAAAATTAATTGAATAAATCTTATTTATTTAATTAATTTATCCTCTCATTATCCCCTCTCCAATAATTAATTAAATAATCTTATTATTTAAATTAATTATTGAGAGTCACATGACTTGCCACAAATAATAAATGAGATTTTCATCTCCACCACTCATTTCATACTACATCTCTTAATCTCCACCATTCACATAACGATGCACTAAAATCTTTGTCCTTATCTTATAATCCTGATCTCATCAAATCTTAGCCATCTATTTCCATCTCTTAATTTTAGCCATCCATTAAACCTCTTAATCCTATCCCTCCATCCTATTATCCAAGCATCTATAAATCAAGCCTCAACCAAGCCATTGATATATCCACATTTTGAAAGTAACTTCATGCTGTCAAAATCATCATATATCCATCATCTTTATCTAATGTTATGCTGCTAGTTTGAGCAACCAACAATTCTAAATCATTATCAAATATCAAGGGCAACAAGGACTCATTTGGTGATGTTGTTTCATTTCCATTTTATAGTTACTTGCTCTTGATGTGTCTTAAGTATGGAATAGTAGACAAAACTGAGTGTAAAATTTTAAAATAAATGTTTTGCTTGTATTGCTTCCTTATTTCATTACATATTTGTACATACACAAAAGATTCTCCTGTTTTGCTCCTTCCAAATATGCGAAATAAGCATAGATGGACTAACAATCCATAGGCTAGCCCAAAATGCATTTCTACGTATACGCGGTCACCCAAGGAAAACCTTACACAAATCTAACAGACGAGTATTACACCAATCTAGTTTGTCACACAACATATTCTATCAATCGTTGGTGAAGGAGAAATTTAGTAACAAATGATTTGTCATTTCGTCATCTTCCTTGCACAGAAGGCACCTCAAGGGGCCCACAATACCAATGGAGTGAAGACACTCACCAATGAGGATTTTCTTTTGTATTGTTGTCCACACAAAAGCTCCCACATTATGAAGGATCATATTATGCCAACATAAATATTTAGGCCACTCTGTGGAAAGATTCAACAAAGTTTGAATTTGATATCTGAGCTTTACAGAATAGGAACCAGATTTGGAACCACACTAGATGATCTTGTCCATCATCGAGTTTAGGTAAGATTTTCCACTTTTTTAACTCTTCACAAATTTTCTTCTTGACCCTATTGCTCAGGGGAGCATTTTTGAAATCTTTCCAGTCCCAACACCTACCATTATCATCTTCTTTTTTCTCCACATAGTCAACAACCCTGTTTCCCCAAAAGTCTTCCATAATTTATCTACAATCTCTTAGTTCTTCAATTTCCATCAAGGGAGTCAGGTTGTTCTAGGAGTCCGACCATAATTTGTCCTCCATCATGAATCTCCAAATATGGGAGCCACTCAGAGTATTGGCTGTAGTAAGAATCCAACTGGGATCATTATTGTCCAAGTATTTGTTTTGGTGGATTCTACACCACAACTCATTTGGAGAGATAAACATTCTCCACACCAACTTTGCACCCAACGCAGAGTTGTGTAGGGACAAATTCTTTATTTTGACACCACCTTCAAATTTGTGCTTTCTAACTTGATCCCAATTCACTAAAGGAATCCATTTGGTATCATTAGATCCTTCCCATAATTTTTTTTGAGAATATTGTCCAAGATGGAAGTCAAATTTTTGGTTAGCTGGAGGCATGACATAAGGTATATCACAATCACCAATAGAATTGCCTTTATCATCACAATTTAGCCAGCGAGAGAGAGCAATGGACCCTTCCACACATCTTCCTTAAGCTTACAAATGTCAATTGTGTCTTTCCAGAGACTTGATTTGATAGCTCCTTTGAACAATGGGACCCCCAAATATTTGCTCAGGATGGAGTCAATGCTAAAGCCCAGAAACTTAGAAATCCTTCTTTGCATAGCTTTTTTAGTGTGGTAAAAGAAGATTTTGGATTTGTCAAGATTGATCAGCTGACTGGAGGCCTCTATATATTTGTTTAGCACATCTTTGATTTCTCTAGCCACGTCCATATTCACAACCCCATACAATATGGTGTCATCTACAAACTACTGGTGAAAAATGGGGTCTACATTTTGTGCAATTTGAACGCCCTTCCAATGGCCAAGTGAGAAACTATGCTTTACCACCCTACCCAATGCCTCTGCCCTAATGATGAACAAGATGGGGGACAAGGGGTCCCCTTGTCTTAGGCCATTAGAACTTTCAAACAAATAGCATGGTGAACCATTGATCAAGATGGAGAATCTAGCTAAACAGATGCAATTGAATATCCAATTAATCCAAGTCAAATCAAAACTAAATTTCTAGAGGATTAACATCAGAAAGTGCTAGCAAACCTTGTCATAGGATTTGCTAAAGTTCAAATTGATCATCATGCTTTTCTGATTGGTGCATGCAATGGAATGAATAGTCTCATTCAAAATAATAAGACCATCGGTGATATCTCTTCCAAGTGTAAAACCACTCTGTTCCTCTAAGATGATTCCTAGAAGGATATTCTTGATCCTATTTGTGATGGCCTTAGAAATGGTTTTGTAGATAGTGTTGCACAAAGAGATAGGTTTGTAATTAGAGAAGGAAAGGCAGTGCAACTTAGGAATAAGCACAATCAGAGTGTTGTTCAGGTCCTTCAAGAGTTTCTTGGATTTCTAGAATCCTCAACCACCTCTCAAACTTGCTTTCCAATAAAGTGCCAACACTTGCGATGGAAGAGAGCTGGAAACCCATCGGGACCAAGGGCCTTATTAGGGTGTAATTGGAATACCACCATCTTCACCTCTTCTTCTATGAATGGAGCCATGAGCATTTTATTGTCAGCCTCAGTTCTGATAGATGAGTTATTGTTAAGAAGATGATCTAGACCAACAATATCATGCGCACTTGATGGGGTGAGGAGACCCCAGAAAAACCCAATCGCTTCCTTTTGAATGTCATCACCAACACACAACCTTTGGCCATCCGAGGAAAGGATGGAATCATTTTTGTTTTGAAATCTTTTGATCTTAGATGTGTTATGAAAAAACTTAGTTTTCAAATCACCATCTAAAAGCCAACTTCTCTCGATTTGGATTTCCAATATATCTACTCTCTGGAGAGGACTTCAACATGGGCAACCAAGAGCTCCTTCTCCTTCAAATAATTAGCTTGAAACATACCTTGAGAAATGACCTTGTTGTTTAGATCCTCTAGCTCATGTCTAATTCACTCCTTTTCTACAAAAATGTTCTTAAAAGAGTTGTTCCATTCCTTCATCTTACTTTTGATGAAACATAGTTTTTTCATGAATATTTACATCTTTGTGCCCTTGAAGTGTAACGCTAAATCCCACCAAATCTTCATTTGGTCCACTACGTCCTCCCTCCTTAGCAATATCCTTTCAAATTTGAAATAGCCTCTTTTTGGTGGTTGATCCTCCCATATTAGCAACTCAACCAGGTAGTGATCTAAATAAAAAATTGGCCGAATAGCAGATTCCAGTAGATTTGTTGAGTGCAACCATTGTGATGAATATAGAAACCGATCCAATCTTTCCAAAATGTTTGAAAAGCCATCCCTTCTATTGGTCCAAGTGTAAAGACCATTTTTAGGGATCACATCCACCAAATTAGAATCATTCGCAAATTTGATGAAGTCTTTTTGCACTTGGGATTCTATGAAAATTCCACCACTCTGTTCTTTCAAACTCAAAATCGCATTAAAATATCCCCCCAGAATATTTTTTTCATTTCTGTGAGTCAATATGATGGATTGAATTTTGCACCATAGCTTTGTCATATCCTTAGTCTTTATTGGACCATATACATTAAACAACAAAAAAGAAAGTTCAGAGATAGAGCTTCAAACCTTACAAAACATCCAATTTGGGGTGGAAAGAAGAAGTGTAAATGAGAAATTTGGATAAATTATGAAGATAAAACAATAAATGCAATTACCTTTTTACCCAAACCTTTCAAATACCTCGAATGATGAATGCATGATTGATTGCTTGATTCGATTGGATGTTGATTTCTCACATTCACAGCGTAATGATAATAGGATAGAGATTTGATGAAAGAAGATAGATGAAAATGGATGAAAATAGATAGATGATGGATGAAGAAGAAGAATTTCAGAAGCATAAGGATATTAAACTAAAATACATACAAAATGGCTTGTAAGAGGCCATATTTATAGACTTTTTGATGTGGAGGGAAGAAGATTAGCTAAGATTTGATAAGGATTGGATTTGATTTGATTTTTGCTTTATTAGACAAAAGAGGAAATAAAATAAGATGAGATAAGATTTAGAAAGATAGAAAGCGATTTGATTTTCTGCTTTAAAGGAAATACATCCTAAAAAGATGAGAGGAATAAATCAATAAATTATCTTATTAAATAAATTAATTAGATATTCATGAGTTGTATTTTTAGAAAGAAAACAAGATGATTTTATTAATTAAATAAATATTTAATTTAATTAATTAATTTGGATTTGTGATGGTAGATGATGTGGATAATTAAATAAATAAAATTTATTTAAAGGAGAAATAGATAAGTGACTAATTAAACAATTAAAAATAATTATTTAACTATAGAGGATTAATGGTCATGAATAATTAAATAAATAATTAAAATTTATTTAATTATAGAAGATAGGATAAATGGATAAAAAAGGGAAAAAATAAAAATTAGTTAAATAAATAAGATTTATTTAACTAATTAGGTGAATGATATAGGTACCTAGGGCAAAACATACTAATGACAAGGTGTTGGACATTTTTAGGTGTCTACATTTTGCCCCTCTTTGAGATGATGAGATTTGTGTCGAGTAACATCATTTCAAAGAAGCTAAGGTATGGATAGAAGAAAAAGATGGTAATGGAAAGATAGGATGAGGATGCCCCCTCGAGAGGATAGGCAGGTTGGACAAACACGGGTAGGCTGTCGACATGAAAGTGGTTGGTCAAGGAAGAAAGATAAGGAAATGGATAGAAGAAAGGATGATGCGTTATGCTGCAAAGAAAGTGAGCAATCATGATATTTGATATAGCACTAGACGTTATGCACCAGGGTATGAGGACCAAGGTGACGATGTGTCTCGTGCCCCAGTGTAATACAACCTTGTCTAGACATATGAGGAAGAAAACTTAGAGCATTAAAGTCCTAATGCACAAAAGGTATGATGTGACCTTAGATGCAAAGGATAATGCAAAAAGCCATTCCAACATACACAAGATATGAATATTACCTGGAATGATACAGATGTGATACAAATGCAAGATAGAAAGATAACACACACAAGCAAGCAAGCAAGCATGCACAAATGATACAAAAAACAAAGTATTTCCCCTGTCAAGCTGTAAACTGATGATTAATTGTTGATTGATTGATTGATGATAGTGTTGTCATTGCGGGGAACAATATATCCCTAGATCAATACAAGGATGCGGGAACAATATATCCCATTGATGATGATGATTGATTGATTGATTTGGTTTACGGCAAGATTAGGATCAAGATCAATAATGTGATTGGATAATTTGACAAGATTGATTAACTTGATTGGTATGGATAAAGGATGGACTTGCATTTGGATCTATTGCTAGGATTGAGATTGATGAAAGATTAATGAATTGATGAAGATAGATGATAGAAGAAGATGATGAAAGAGAAGAGAGAGAAATATCGCCTATGCCTGAATCTAGGCACATCCTTTGCACTCCAAACTGCCTACATACTCGTGTCCATGGGATCAAGGCACTTAATGATAGAGATGAGATGTAGTTCTGATTTGTGATGATGATGGTGGTGATGATGAAGGTTTAGATTGATGGGATTGATGCTATTGATGGGATAGGTTTGATTGGATTTGTTTTGATGGGTGTGATGTGATTTGTTTTGATGATGATTGATTTTATTGCTTGGATTTTTTTTTTTGTATTTTGGGGAATATTTTGATTTTTTTTGTAGTTTTTTCAAGACATTTTATGATTTTTTTTTTGGATTTTTTGGATGTTTTGGGATGTCAATGGATTTACAATTTGTGCAACCTTTTGTGCTAGATACCAATGACAAGGGAGGACCAAGTCTAGTTGCAAGAATGTAGGATAGATAGGATTGGATGGATGAAAGGATGGGTGATAAAGGATGGAAGGATGCACATGTAAGAGAGCAAAGATGTGATCTCCAAAGACTATATCGCATAGGAATAACATACCCCATTCTAGAGAATATGCTTAGGATTTTTATGGAAATGCTTATGATAATAGGATGGTGATAGAATTAGGCCTGGGAAGGATGGAGTACATCAAGAGATAACCAAAGCATGTTTCAACATTTTGTCCTCAATCTTTGTCAAGATCAAGATGACGAAGGGAAGATGAATGGGCTCAATATGATAGGTATATGTAATGGATAAGGATGGTAGGAAATGGTATGACAAGATAGGATATGAAAATGATATGGTGGATGAGACAATGTGTCCCCAAGTGTAGGTTCCATAGAAGATCAACTTACACATGATCCCTGTTTGCCAGGTTTTCATCATGGTACTTATCCAAGGCGCCTGTTTACCAGGTTTTCACCATTGGACGAAGGGATTTATCTTTACTTTTTTCATTTTTTTTTGACTTTTTTGGTTGGGATAGGGTGGATATGAGGGACTCAAGTGTCTAGTTCCATGAAAGGTGATAGTCTCGCTAGATGGGTGCCATCGCATGGACCATGTCAAGTGCTCATAGATGTTGGTAGGGGATTGCATGAAATATGGATTAGGTAGATAGCGGATTATGATATGGATGGAAGGACAGTGGATTATGTAAGGAAGATGATGGATTATGAAAGACTTATGCATGAAAGATGGATGGAAGGCTTATGCAAAAGCATGGACCATAGGGATAGGATGAGGAAGATATGTAGGATAGTGAAAAAAGTATGGGGAGATGGAGGTATGTGGAAGTGTTGTAGAATGGAAAGGAATCATGACCAATGGCTGCACGCACCGTGGTAAACGTTGAAGCTATTGAGTGGATGGTGGTGTAGGGAGCAATGGTGATGTTTGCTTAGGAGATGGATGATTTAGGACTTTTGGAACCCACATGGACTTAGTGTTTTTATGATTTTTGATTTTCATGTGGGATGGAGGAATTTAAGGCTTTTGGAGGGAATGGATGGAAGAGGATGGTTGGGTTTTTTGAGAGGTGGATGCCTTATTTGACTGGATGGCTTTTTGCTTGGGAACCCATACCATTTTAGTTTTTGACTTTGTTTGTGGATGTATGGGTTTGGATATATGCAGCTTTTGAGATGGATATTTCTTTGATTCTTGGATTTTGTGTCCTAAGGCATGAGGACCCTTAGGATTTTTGAATTTATAGGTAGAGGCATCCAAATTTTTATTTTGGAATCCCATGGGATGGGTGGAATGAGTAGAAGCCTTATGTTTACATGATGTGTGCATTTGTTGGCCATGATTGGGATTTTTAGAGGATTTATGGATGGAAGGATAAGGTGTTGGAAGTAGTGGAGGTAGATTCGATGGAAGGATATTAGGAGTTGGAAGAAGTGGAGGAAAAGTTGATGGTGGAAGGTGTATGGTCACATGCTTTTGTGATTTGTAGGATGATGGAGGTGGAATGGCAACATATGTTATCAGAGTATGATGGGATTTGTGGTGGAAAGAGGTGGATTTTGGATGAATGGAAGAAGTACCAACATCGTTAGATGGTCGACCTTGGGGTGTGTATCCAAGGCCAAATGAGTGAGGAGGGACCTTGACATGGATTGGCTCCAAAATGCCTTGTCAATATAGGCCTAAACCTTTGTCTTGGTAGTGCATGTTTTGGAGCATGCGATTGACTATAGGACTAGGTGTAGTTTGGACACTAGACTTGAGTTGATTATTGGATGGAGAAGGTAAAGTGGATAATGGTTGTTGGTGTTCTAAGGAGGAACACTCATGAATGAATGTGGATAGACTAGTAGGATATAGTGGATTTGAAATGGGATCAATGGTGGATGTGGAAGGATCATTAGGATCTTTCTTATGTGCATTGGGATCCAAATTATTTGTTCGATCTTCTATGTTTGCTTTGGAGGCACATATCTCATCATGACAAGTGGAAGGTGTAGGATCATGGATTGGGCTAGATGGAGGATGACTATGAGCAATTTGGATGTTTTGCTCATGGATTATAGGATTATGGATAGAATCAAGGTGCTCATGGATAGCTTCTTCATAGGTATCATCTTGATCATAAAGAAGGTAAATGTTATTGATAGATTGAATGGGGATGATTTGATCTTGATTGGATTTAGGGGCTATTGTTCCTTCATGCTTAGGATCATGCTCTTAACATAACTCTTGGTTTTCTTGAATGAAAATGGATAACTCTTGGATAGGCTTGACATGTTCTTGAGGGTTATTGAGATGAAGGTACAATAGCTCTTGACTTGGGTTCGTGCTAGGTTTGATTGTTTGTGGATCACATGATGGTGTTAGGATAGGACTAGGCATGGTGTAGGACTCTTTTATAAGCTCAAGAATAGGTGTTTGATGACATGGTAATGTTTTATTCCTTGCTAGTAGCTAATGGATCACATCCTTTGCAAGGGTATGGGTAAATGGACAATATAGGGGGTGGATGATAAGGGTGGATAGGGTTGGAGGCTTAGGATCATGATTAGATTAAGGGCTAGTTGGATGGATAATAGGATTAGATGGATTGGGACTTGGGCTTTATGGAAAGATAATGGAATTAGAGGGATTGGTTTTATCCATGACAATCTTACCACAATCTTCTAGGTTCTTGACCAATCTTTGAAATCGGACACAAGTGGATATGGTATGGCCCCTATACCTATGGTATGCACAATATTCATCATCTTTATACCAACTAGGTTTAAACATAGATGGAGAATATGCTCTGAATGGGTATAGCTCAATCAAATTTGCTTGGACCAATTTCTCTAAAAGTATCTCCATGGAATCTTTTAATGAAGGATTAGGGGAACATGGGGATGAAGGTGATGAAGGTGATGAAGGGCTTGATAAAGGTGTTGGGATAGGACTAGTTGGATTATGTGTTGGCATATGATTGGATGGTGAAGGTGACTCAAAGGAAGCACTTGCTAGGTTGGTTTCTCCCTTGTCAAAGGATTGTAGGTCTTGCATAAGATCACTTAAGTCTATCAATGATGTTTGTTGCAAAAGTGAACTTGGGCTTGCTTGGTTCATGTACATAGGGGAATTTGGACTCGCATGTTGTTCTTGTAAGGACATTTGATTGTCATGTGGATAGGTTTGGTGATGAGGTGGCATGATAGAATTTGTAGGTGAAAGGTTTTGTGAGGTGGATTGTTGTGGACATTGGTTGATGTTGAAAGAAGTAGGGTATGGTGATGTGGCATGAATGTGATAACTAGGTGGATTAGACTGGTATGAAGTAAGATAAGTTGATGTGGAATTGATTTGATGTGTGGATGAATTGGGTTTTGGACTTGTCTCATCCTCATAAGTAAAGAGATAGCCTCCTCAAAGTATAAACTTGGTCTTAAGAGGATAGGCTCCTTTGATTGTGATCTTTGGTCTTGGATTGTCTTCATGACTTGGATTAGGAGGATATCCACCTTTAATTGTGACCTTGGGTCTTGCATTGTCTTCATGATTTCGATTAGGAAGAGGGGCTCCTCTAATTATGATCTTGGGCTTTGGTTTTATTTCATTGTTTGAATTAGAGGGGTAGCTTCCTTGAATTGTGATTATAGGCTTAGGTCTTGTCTCATGATTATAGGGATAACCCCCTTGAATTGTCACCTTGGGCTTGGGATTTGTCTCATGACTAGAGGGATAGCCCCCTTGAATGATTACGACCAGCTTGACAAGTGTTGACTAGGACTAGGTTGATGATGATGTGGAGATGATTTGGAATGAGTATGGATGTGACTAGGATATGTTTAGAATAAAATTGATTTGGGTATGATTAGGATATGATGTCGAATGACAAAATTGGGTGATGTGGATGAAATGTAGGAAGAATTGTTTATGTGTTTGGTGTTTAGAGCTTGGTTTGACAATGTTCAAACAAATGATTACGCATATACACACATGAATCACTCACGCAAGACACATAAGCAATTTTTGACTTTGAAAATGAAATGTGATGATTATTAAGTAAACACTTGAAAACACATCAACAAGCCTAATGTCTAGTCAAGTGGGTATGGCCAATTAGGTTTTGGGCTATGTTTACACGAGGTTGACTAGGAATTTGAAAGCGAAACTGCCACACATCTGGGAGAAAGGGGTAACCCACCCTCCACCTTCACTTCCCAAAGGTATAAAGTTCTTTGGGGCTTAGCCAAGAGTGACAAGATTCCAACTCCAAATGAGGGTGTCTTTCGATTAAGCCTTGATTGAGGTCGTCCCTTGGAGTGGTGTGTCTCCAAGTAGGCCTCCTAAAAGGGTAAACAAAAGCGAACCAAGTGAGGTGTTTTTGATCTCCAAGATCACCTTGTAGTGCGAGGAGAGAGCATACACATGCACACTTGATTCACACTCATACTTGTAAATTAACCCTTAGAAAATGAAATGTGTGAAAGACAATTCAAGCACTTATTCTTTTTAGATCCAAATCCAAATGTGATTTAAGACACTTGTTGATTTTATGCCCAATTTTGATGTGTGATTGCAACCAAGTTGTTCATTTTTAAGTCCAAAGTCCAAATGTGTGATCAAACAATGATTAAGAGATAAGAGATGAAATGAGTGCACCTGATTAATTCACTATCCAAGCTATTGTGTATGCTAATCCAAATGTTGTCCCAACCTTGTATGATCACCTGAAAGCCACCAAAGCAAGAAAGAAGCAAGTAAACTAGCCAAGAGGACCGTTATGCAAAAATAAGAAATCTAATAAAAATATGATGAATATGAATAGATATAGTGAAATAAATTGCATGAACAGATTCTAGACAAAATTCTATGCAATTTTTTAAAAAAATTCATGACAATTTGATCAAAATTGCAAAAGTTATGTGCGTTTGAAGTTTGAAATCAACTTTGACTTTAACTACAAAAAAATAGTCAAAATAGTATAGTCACTTGAAATTATCACCACCAGTGCGTAGTTCACCCTCTCATCTTTCTAACGAGTCCAATTTTGTGCGATTACGAGTTCATATGCTCTTGTTATGGTAAAAAGAAAAAGAACCCCCTTATGGCATGTAGAAGAAAGTAGGATGGAGGATTGCTGGATAAAATGATGAACCCCATGGATGCACCCTTCAGAATGTTGGATAAAAGGATGCGGAAGCATCCTTCAGACCACTGGATAAAACGATACACCCTGCAGGAGCACCTTGCGAATACGCTCTTCAAACCGCTGGATAAAAGGACATGGAAGCACCCTTCAAATTGCTGGATAAAATGATGCACCCTATGAAAGCACTCTTCGGACATCTAGATAAAAGGATGCACCGTACGAAAACACTATTAATACCGCTGGATAAAAGAACACGGAAGCACCCTTTGGATCACTGGATAAAACGATGCACCCTGCGGGAGCACCCTTCGGACCGCTGGATAAAAGGATGCACCCTACAAAAATGCTCTTCAGACCACTGGATAAAAGGATACGGAAGCAGCCTTTGGATCGTTGGATAAAATGATGTACCCTATGGAAACACCCTTCGGACTGCTAGATAAAAGGATGCACCCTCAAAAAATCCTAGAGATTTTTTTAGTCTCTAATTTTTGTGAATTAACAGGTGATTCTAAGGTTTTTGACCCTTCTAAGCATGTTGGTGATGTCAATTTCAGCCCAGGAGGTCACCTTTTGATAGATCCTTGTAAAAATCGACAACGGGGGTTAGAGAAACATAAATTTTTACTACAAAAATTTGCAAAAACATAAAATTTGATCAGGAGAAGTAGGTCCCACCGGGCGTGCCAGAATGTAAATGAGAAATTTGGATAAAATATGAAGATAAAACAATAAATGCAATTACCTTTTTACCCAAACCTTTCGAATACCTCGAATGATGAATGCATGATTGATTGCTTGATTTGATTGGATGTTGAATGCTCACATTCGTAGCGTAATAATAATGGGATAGAGATTTGATGAAAGAAGATAGATGAAAATGGATGAAAATAGATAGATGATGGATGAAGAAGAAGAATTTTAGTAGCATAAGGATATTAAACTAAAATGCATACACAATGGCTTGTGAGAGGCCATATTTATAGACTTTTTGATGTGGAGGGAAGAAGATTTGATAAGATTTGATAAGGATTGGATTTGATTTGATTTTTGCTTTATTAGACAAAAGAGGAAATAAAACAAGATGAGATAAGATTTAGAAAGATAGAAAGTGATTTGATTTTCTGCTTTAAAGGAAATACATCCTAAAAAGATGAGAGGAATAAATCAATAAATTATCTAATTAAATAAATTAATTAGATATGCATGAGTTGTATTTTTAGAAAAAAGCAAGATGATTTTATTAATTAAATAAATATTTAATTTATTTAATTAATTTGGATTTGTGGTGGTAGATGATGTGGATAATTAAATAAATACAATTTATTTAAAGGAGAAGTAGATAAGTGACTAATTAAATAAATAAAAATAATTATTTAACTAGAGAGGATTAACGGTCATGAATAATTAAATAAATAATTAAAATTTATTTAATTATAGAAGATAGGATAAATGTATAAAAAAAGAAAAACTAAAAATTTGTTAAATAAATAAGATTTATTTAACTAATTAGGTGAATGATACAGGTACCTAGGGCAAAACATACTAATGACAAGGTGTTGGACATTTTTAGGTGTCTACAAGAAGATCAACTAAAGCAAGATAAGAGGATTCCACAGTATTCTAAGACCACCATCCAAACCAATAGCCTCAAGACTGAGACTAGACTAGCTGTGACAGTGCTTGAAGAAGGTAGAAGCATCTTGAGTGTTGAATTTTGTCTCTTGCAACATTATGATATCAACCAACATTAATTCCATTTGGTGCTTGGTCATGCACCGCTTGTTAGGAGCATTTACACCCCTAACATTCCATGAAACAATCTTCATGGCTCTCTAAGGGAGGGTTTTCCTCCCTTAGATCTCAGTAAGTATTCCTTGATGTTTGACATGTAGTTTTCCTAAGCCATTTCCTCCCTCTGCTTGTTTATTTTTTTGCCTCTTTTCTTTTCAAGGCGAATGTTTATGTTCAAAAGTTTGGAGGCCAATTGGCTAATGCACAGTGTGTCAAGGATCACAGTCCCATCCTATTCAACCTCATCATGATCATTTCCTTGCTCTAAATCCATCTCCCCATCTTCTTCTAATTGGGATAGCACACATTCGGGTTCCTTAAATGGAACAATTGCCAAATTGTTGGGGGTTCCAAAATCGAGCACGAGAGTCTTGTTACATTGAGGAGTTGAGTGCAATTCGGGGAAGTCCGCCTTTTTCTTTTCAACCCAATGCTTAACATATTTTGGAGGTTCCTTGATTGAGTAATTAATTTCCAAGTGATTATGACTCTTGTAGGATAAACAAAAGAATTTTGAGTCTCCACCTCCATAGCCTAGCACCAACTCTAGCCAGTGTCTTTAAAAATATCTCCTTTGGGATTACATGGGTGTGAGAAAGATGAGTTTTGGCATAAAGAAAGGAGTTTCCTTCCATGATTTCTTCATCAATTGCAAGGATAAGACCCAATCCATCCCCAATTTTCTTGAGCCTCTCCAAGGTCCAATATTCTAGTGGTAGATTGTATAATCTAATCTAGAGGGTTGAAATTAGGGATTCATTTGTGCAAATATAGAATCAAAATTTGTATTTTTTAGGGTCCACGCAGAAGGACATCATTTTGCTTTTCTTCTCTTACAAAGGAGGCACAAAAGAATCCTTTAGGAAGGTAAGTAGGTAGCAAGCAGTTGGGCCAAGTGTGAGAAATCCATTGATCAATTTGACTCTTTGAGAACCATTTGATGAGCCTAATTATTAGCCTATTTTCTTCTAGTTTTATGCAAAGTTGAAAGATATTCCCAGACACTATTTTAAGCATATTTCTATGTTATGTTATCCTTTATGATCATTATGCAGACTTGAACTTGGTTAATTAAGTATATGGAGATATGATTATGATATGATGAAACTATATGTTATATGTGGGAATTTATGGATTATTGAGAATGTTTGTGTTGATTATGGTTGTTAGTATTTTGTACATATTTATGGACTAACCTTGCAGGTAAAAAAAGGAAGGTCTATCACCCATAGCAACTATAGGGTGCAGCCCGCAACCACAACATTTCTAGGCGCAGAGTAGGGGAGATTCCAGTCTTGACTAAGTGCAGTAACCACGACCCGAGGACACTTGATGGAGAGAATTATGCATCGTGATAGGTGATCAATAAAGATGATTGGAAGGTTGGAGGACTCTGTTACAACTAGAAGACTAATGGGACCGATTCAATTGATCCATGTTCCCCTGTTTCAACAAAGAGTTCTAATTTTTTTAAGACACTTCCTTCCTTCTTTTCCTATCATTGTTGTTAGCATTAATTACACTCTAGTTCATGCAGAGTGGTGTTTTATGTTTACAGTTAAGAGACCTATTTCAATAACTCCCCCGTGCCTATATTATGGTTCAGTGGTTGAGGTAGAAGTTAGTTAGTTAAGTTCAGTTTTGAATGGTTTTTGCTCTACGATAGATCTAGCTATCTGAATCTTTTCTGGATTATGCAGAAAATGTTATTTGATTATGTGTTATGAATATTATAGTTCAGCTAGATTTTATGTGATTTGAAAAGATTGTGCAATGTATGTTAGAATCAATATGATTGTGTTTATCTAAAAAGAGTTAGATTTGAGTTTAAGTAGTGAGGTAGTTACCTGAGCAAGGGCCACTTAGGATAACTGACCTTCACTTTATTTCTGGTATATTTTAATTGTTGTAGCAGTTAATTTATGAATACAAGATCAATTAGATTCTTAGGGTTGCTTAGTTCAATTAAATTGTGATACTTCAGAGGATAGGAAAAATAAATAAGAAATTCATTTCTTAATCCATTTGTTACAGTCTTACATTGCAAAGTATCCATAGTAGTTGTAGCAGCATTACTTTCCATTGTTAATAAGTAGCTTGATGTAGTAGATAAGTTAGATAGTTTGATCCCTGAAAGCACATACAGTGCAAGTGCCAGCACAAGTCTACAAGTCCTAGTTGACAATTTGATGAGGTCTTTTCAAGAAGTTATAGTGGACTGTTCAATAGGAGATTCCTTTGAATTGAGAGATTACCACCAAGTTTACCTAGCATTGTAAAGACACTACATTTTTTGGCGCCGTTGTCGGGGATGGTGCTACTTTTAGAGATTAATTCCTGTTAGTTTTTAGCTTTCTTACTTACATTCTGCTTTCAAAGGATAGGGTACTTAGGTTCTACCTCACCAACTACCAGAAAGGTTACTAACATTGTGTAGGATCCATACAAAGTTATATACATTATATGCGGAGGTAGAGAGACACTTTGGGAAGGTTCCTTCCATCAACCCAACAAGCTACAATATATATTGGTGACTTTAGTGATCAGAACGAGGGTATTACTGAAGAAGAATCTTCCCTCTCATCAACATCTACTGATAATACAGAAAGAAATTTCCTAACCATGGATGATGCAGTGGATGATCCACCAGGATAGGTGACATTTGAATTTCCTATCACCAATTAGGAAAGGGCTGCTGCTCTAAAGAATATACCTGCTTCAGCATTACTAGTCTTCTATGGTATGGTGACTAAAGATCTAGACACATTCCTATTTGAGTTTGATGTCCTGTGTAGGAGTTATGACTACATCACTGATCCTCATAGGCTCAAGCTATTCCTTGCCACGTTGAAGGACACTACTTTAGGATGGTTCATGGGATTTGGAAAGGATGCTATTCCAGATTGGGATACAATGAAGACAAATTTCTTGGAGAAATACCAAGACTATTGCAGAGGGGTTGCCAGAAGAAGAGATGATATCTTTAGAATGACCTAGAAAGAAGATGAGCCATTGGAAGACTATGTAGAGAGATTCTAGTTCTGTCTCAAGAAAAATCCATAGAATAGACTCTCAGATGAATCTTTGAAGCTTGTATTCTTGAGAGGAGTTAATGATGACTGCATGGATGCCCTCAATCTTATGGGAGTAGGAGATATATCTCAATTACCCTTTGAGGATGTCTGCAAGGTTTATAGAAATTACTCAAGGACTTTCACCAAAAGGACAAGGGGATAGAGAGCATCTACCATTGGCAAGGTATCTAATTCAGTTTCAAGGGTGGAATTGAGCAACCTGTTGACCAACATGAAAGAATATATCATCAGTCATGTAGCCACTCAACTGGATACTCTACACTTGAAGAAGAAGTAGGAGGAGGTTGATTCAATACTCACTGAATACTATCCAAATTGTTGATAAAGAAAAGCTAATTGCAAATGCAAAAGAGTGGCCAGTATTGTAGAAGATAAGTCAGAGAAACCTCACTCTTAACTTGTTGAAGGTGAAGATGGCCAGCTATACTATGTTGCACAAAGGAAACCATGGTAGCAAAGGCAAGGTATGCCACAAGATCCTTTAACTTTTAATACTTCATTTATAGTAGGTCATCAAAATTTCACTAGTTGGAACCCTTAGCCTTGTCCAACTAAACAAAACCAATGACAAAACCCTCAACAATGGCAAAATCCTCATCCAAACTGGAATCAACAGCAACCCATTGTATGGCCCCAACAAAACTTCCAAGGATCTAACTACAACCCTCTATGGCCAATGAAACAAAACCAATGGAAACCATAATGGAAAAAAGGACAACGATGGCAAAACCAAAACATGAATTATTCACAACCCTTACTACCTCCTCAGCCTCAACAACAAGCCATTATGCCAAATTCATCTAGTCCTACAACTCAACCACCAAGAGCACCACCAATACCTGCCCAACCTGCACCTAACCCCAATAAGAAGCTTGTTCAACATGCATACACTAATGAGGCTATTCAATACCCCACTTATGGGGTAGAGGTGAGTGATGTCCACCTTAGGTTAGGGAAAACATTAGCTAGGCCTTCATCCCCCCAAATCACTGAGATGGTGGATGAACAACCCATAGAGGAGGCATTAGATAATTCACCTCTGGAACATGAATCAAATCAGGTAAATTAGACTATCTCAATTCTAGAGCCTCCTTTCCCTGAATCACTAGCCATTTCAAAACATCAAACCCAATCCAATACAAATTTATTGGGTCAACTTAAGAATGCCAGTATTAAGATACCCCTCATCCAAGCTATCAACGACATCCCAATCTACACCAAGACTATGAGAGACCTTTGTCTTAAGAAACCAGGGAGAAAGAAGAAGGATCCTCAGATAGTCCAGGTCCTAGGAAACCTTACTGATATCATGCTAGGGAACATAACTGTCCATAAATACATAGACCCTGGCAGTCCAGTAGTGGATGTTAAGATTAATGGAACTCTCATCAAAAACACCTTGATTGACTTGGGGGCAACCATCAATGTCATGACTAAAGAAACAATGCAACTACTTCAACTGCCAAACCTGAGGCCTACACCAACTATTTTACAATTGGCAGATAGGTCAACAAAGAAACTTGAGGGGATCATTGAAGACATAGTCATAGCATTAGACTCATGGGAGTACCCTGCAGACTTCATAGTTTTGCAGCCAAAAGTCAATCTTGCAGGTTATCCACTTATCTTAGGCAGACCATGGTTAGCAACATCAGATGCATTTATAGGTTGTAGGTCTAGGAACATTATAATCTCAAATGGGACTATCACAAAGAAATTGGTCCTTTATCCCCCAGCTCAACCTCATGACAATCTGGAGCAAACCATATGGCCTACCTTAGAAGAAGAAGAAGAAGAAGACCACTATTCCCTACAAACTCTCATGATGATAGAATGCAACCCTTTGTTAGCAGCCCAAGATCAGGGTGACTTAATTGACCACATTATACAGAACCATTGCTGTAGGGACCTACAACAATAGGACTGTCTGTCATGTCTACAAGATCCATTATAGAATATCATACCTACACATTCCTCAGAGGAATTATCCCAACTTTTCTACTCTCTACTACCTCAGGAATGTGTTCCCAACATAAGTGGATGTGACCTTTCATCTATCCATCTAACTTCTAAAACATTGGAAATCATGCCAGGCAAAATGCTGAATATTAACAATGCCCTAACTGAAGAACAACAGACTTCCTTGCACACTATATTGCAGACACATGCATCAGCTTTTGCATGGGATTATAATGACATGAAAGGAATAGATCCAGATTTGTGCATGCATAGGATCTACATAAATGATGGTTTTAAGCCCATAAGACAACCACAAAGAAGAATGAATCCTACCTTAAGGGACAGTTAAAACCGAGCTCCAGAAAATCCTTGACGCTAGTTTTATTTACCCTATTTCTGATAGTGAATGGGTGTCACCTTTAGTTATTGTCCCTAAGAAAGGAAGCAAGTGGAGGGTGTGTATAGATTACAGGGAACTTAACACAGCCACTAGAAAAGACCATTTTCCACTACCCTTCATTGATCAAGTACTTGATTCCCTAGCAGGTAAAAAGTACTTCTCCTTCTTAGATGGTTTTAGTGGCTATAATCAGATAAAAATAGCTCCAGAGGACCAGGATAAGACCACATTTACATGTCCTTGGCGTACATATGCTTATTTTGTCCTTCCTTTTGGGTTATGCAATGCCCAACCACTTTCCAAAGGGCAGTACTAAGTATCTTTTCAGACTATGCTCATGATTCTATGGAGATCTATATGGATGATTTCACTACTTATGGAGACACATTTGAGACAACACTCAGTAATCTAGAGAAGGTCCTAAAAAGATGTCAAGAGCATAATTTGTCATTGAGTCATGAAAAATGCTTTATGATGATGACTCAAGGAGTTGTTCTAGGACACTTTATATCCACTGATGGTATTCGGGTGGATCCTAATAAAATTGAGATAATTTCTACACTTCTTGTACCACAGAAACTAAAAGATGTCATAAGCTTTCTTAGCCATGCAGGCTATTATAGGAGGTTTATACAGGACTTCAGCAAACTAGCAGCACCTTTATTTTCTCTGCTCACAAAGGACATGGAATTTGACTGGACCACTGAATGTCAGCACTCTTTTGACACACTTAAGGCAACTTTGACAAAAGCACCTGTCTTGAGAGGACCAAATTAGACATTGCCCTTCCACATACACATTGATGCTTCTGATTTTGCTATAGGAGCTGTATTGAGACATAAAGAAGGTATTAAAGAGTATACTATTTATTACATCAGTAAAAACTTATGAGTAGAACTCAATTACACTGTCACAGAAAAAGAGATGTTGGCTGTTGTCTATGCTATCAACAAGTTCATACATTATATAATTGGTTACTAGGTGTTTATCCATATAGATCATACTGCAATCAGATATTTAATGAATAATCCTATGGTTGGGGGTAGACTAGTCAGATAGTTGCTTTTGCTACATGAGTTTGACATAACAATAGTGGATAAACTAGGAAAAGCTAATGTGTTGGCAAGTTTTCAGTCTAGATTGCCTACACAAATGGAAGAAGATGTTGTGGTTGACTCTTTCCCAGATGAGCATTTGTTTGATCTTACTTTACATACACCATGGTTTGCTGATATTGCTAACTATTTGGTAGCAGAGCAAATACCATCACACTTCTCCCCAAGAGAAAGAAGACAATTAGTGCATAAAAGCTTTCCATATTCTTGGATTGCTAGTTATTTGTTCTACACTGGTCTAGACCATATTATGAGGAGGTGCATAAGAGAAGATGAGGTCTTCGACATCCTAAAATCTTGTCATGATGAGCCCTGTGGGGTTCACTTTGCAGCCAAGAGGACAACATTCAAGATATTAACCACAGACTATTATTGGCCAACTCTTCATAAGGATGCAATCAAGTATACAAGTGTCAAGGAGTTGTGACTGATGTCAGAGAATGGGTAGACTAACAAGATCAGATGAGATGCCTTTGCAACCCCAGATAGCACTAGCACCATTTGACAAGTGCGGGCTAGATTTCATTGGGCCAATCTCACCAGTTTCTAATAATAAGGAGTACATTTTAGTTTGCACTGATTATCTAACAAAGTGGGTTGAAGTGAAAGCCTTCCAATTTGCCAAAGATGGGAATGTAGCCAAATTCTTGTATGAAGAAATTTTCACTAGGTATGAAGCACCAAGAGAAATTGTCACTGACCAAGGTCCCCAGTTCACTTCTGAACTCATTTCAACACTGGTCAAAGAATATGAATTTAGGCATAGAAAGTCCATGCCCTATCACCCTCAGGCTAATGGGCAAGTGGAAGTTACAAATAGATAAATTGAGAATATTCTGACCAAGACAATGAATATTCACAGGAAGGATTGGGCAGCTAGACTAGCAGAGGCAGTATGGGCATATAGAACTACATGGAAAACAACAACTGGTTTCACACCTTATGAGTTAGTGTATGGTAAAATAGTAGTTCTACCCATAGAATTTGAATATAAGACACTGAGGACTGCACTAGAACTTGACATGGATCTGGCAACAACACAACAAGAAAGACTCCATATTCTCAATGGATTAGATGAGATCAGAATGGTAGCTATGCACCACACAGAGATTCTTCAAAAGCAGAGAGCCAAATGGCATGATCAGTATATTAAAAGAAAATAATTTCTTGTGGGTGACTGGGCTTTGTTATATGATTCAAAGTACAAAGAGGATAAAGGCAAGTTGCAATCCAGATGGTTAGGACCTTATGAAGTTAACCAAGTGTTTTCCAATGGAGCTGTCAAACTGCAGACAATAGATGAGGTTAGATTTTCACTATTGGTTAATGGTCATTGATTAAATCTCTACACCAGGCCAACAAATAGAGATGATTTTCTCAATAAATGCTCTATTCCTAACCATGAGTCAGATACTGCTATATCATCACCTAGCAGTAACATAGAAGAAGACCCTGCCGGTTATCATAGTGACTCAATAGGGGAGCTATATATCTCACCTCCTGAGGTCACTCAGGTATAATTTCTTCCATTTCCTCACATGCACACATAGCACCGATGCTGCAATATTCATGAAGACCAAGTCAATAAGCCGCAGGGACCTGTTCAAGGCAACAACTCCACATTGCCATCATATTACATTGGGACATGTTGGAGGCGAACATGCAACAACTATCCATCAACTCACATGCAACAACTATCAGTCAGTTAGTTCAAATTTTGTACCATGCACTCCACTTTTTGAGAGCATGCAACCGCCGTTCATCATCACACCGCATACAAATTACATCAGCTTGTTCACACGTACCAGAGTGTCATTCCACCATTTTTCATAACAATAAGTTCTATTCGATCAAACTTATTTTGCAGACACATTTTCCAATGCCTCTCTCGTGTGAAGTCCAATTCATCTCATTCCAACAGGTACAAATATTAACTTGCCATTATTTGACACAGATATTTCAATATTTCCTTATACGCTCACATTTAATAATCCAAAATTATCATTTGTAATCTTATATCCATATACTTTCATCCTTCTCCTTATAGTACATAGACTTGAATTGAGGCCACTTCAAGAATTTAGTTGGGGGGAGGGATAGTGTTTTTGTTCACAATAATGATTGTTCGCCATTGTCAGTTATACAACACAATATATAACCTCTTTTTCATTTTTTTATGACTGCTCTACTAATTTGTCTTCTAAATTGTCTGCTATGCTTCCTATGCTAAAATTGCCAATTTCCCATAGTTCTGAGTCGATTTAAGCTAGTTTAATAGTTCAAGTTGGTATCATACAACAAGGGAATATACATGGGGTTATTGGAAGTGTGGGTTATTGTAACTAAAGAGTAAGAAGATATATAGAGGGATTGTAGAAAGGGGTTGTGGTGAATTTGAATTCAGAATTGGCAATATGGGAGGAGACATCATCAGATGAGAACCTACAGTGCATGATATAGTACTGGAAGATCAATTAACTTTGCGAATCTTAACGCAGGTAGGATGGATTGACTATTTCCTGAAACTCACAGAATTTGATGAAGGTATAACGAGGCAGTTTGTAGCCTCACTTTACCATGATGAAGCCACTATAAAAGGAATGATAGTGGATTCTTCGGAAGTAGCAGTTGCTGAGGTATTAGTTTTACCTAGAAATGGTGAAGAGTTCCCCATCAAAGCAGATGCAATAGATGCACGAGATGAATTTAGTGAGGAAGGGGACTAGCTGGAATCTACATCACAAGGAACTAAAAGGCTATCACTTCCAGAATTGTGGGCTGCTTGCGCCGTGCATATTATCAAATACCTCACTTGTGGTGGTAGGCAATCTATTTTATACACTGTCCATTTCAAATTGTTAAGCCATCTTTGTCATAATCGGGTAGTTAATGTGCCTAATTTCCTATACAATTTCTTAAAAAGAATGGGCTATGAATATCAAAGGAAATAAAAAAGATCATCATTATCCCATGATTGCCTGGTCACTCTGTTAGTTAAGAGAAGTCTTATGATGCAGTATCCAAATGTGCCCTGGAAATGATTCTTGAAATGCAGAAATATCAATCATATCCTTAATGAGCCAGCATCACGAGAAAATTCACCTGCTGCATCCTTAAGACAAAACTCGGTTTCACCTGCTGCTTCACCTACCCACAACATAGAGGAGATAGGAGAACAAGATGTGCCAATTGTACCAAATGTAGTATTTGATCAACCTATACTGGGAGACGAGAATTAAACCCCAGAAGAAGAGGCCAATCAGGCCCCATCCTCTAGTAAGACACCTAGCACCGGAACACCAAGAACTAGGAAAAATAAGAGGGGTTCCTCTTCTAAGCCTGCAAAGAGGTCAAAAGAGAAATCCATACCTGTAAGGCGTTCACATCGCCTTAGAGAGAAAGGTGTTATGGGGAGTGCTATTGAGAAGCCTGGAAAAGAGGAGGATGTGGTAGCAGTAGAGAGTGACCATGAGCTAGAGGATAATGTCACCAAAAATATACAAACCCCCATCAAAAGGAAATGGTATGTGTCTAGTACCTCTAAATTTGAATCAGAGGACATTTTTATTGCTAAGAAAACTAGGATGAAAACCCCAAACAACCCTGATAGTGAGGAATGTGAGTGTACAGGAGGTGGTGATGAACAACCTTCAAAGGATTATGAATTGTTGCTTGAAGATAGGAATATAAGAAGAGAACTACAAGAACCTATTGATAGAATAAAACAACTGGAAGAATTGATTAAAGCCTATGAGCAGAAGGACAAAGAGAGGGAGGGAAGGATACACGAGTTGGAAGAAAGGGTTAACACCTATGGTCAGGGATCAAAACTGGATGCCCTCGTAGAGCTAGCCATAGTAGCTATAGGGAATAAGGAATTAGTAACCAAAGAAAAGAGAATCCCTGTTGTCAAAATTCCAACTTGCTATACAGTTGTATCCTTAGGATATCAATTATGGAAGGTTACACAAGAATTCTCTGAACATAAGGAAGAATGGAAAAGAGAAAAGGAAACCATGATTGCATACCACATTAAGGCACTAGAGAGGAAGGATATAGAGTTGCGGAAGCTAGCAGTTAGAATGGAGGAAGTAGTAGATAAGGCTGCTCAGATTGTCAAATGTAGACCACCAGCTAGGACCTATGCCTTGTTTCTTCAAGAATTTTTTTTGAGTTTCTAGTTTAGCAGATTGATCAACAATAAACCAGATGACATGAGTGAGAAAATGGCTTTCCTCAATTTTTTTGCTACTTCCACACTTGATGAGCAAGATCAGCTATGTGAATTTTATTTACATAATTATACCGTGTCTAGACATACTGAATGGAATCCATTATCTATGTAGGGGATTTGTAGGTAAGAGCACTAGCCTCTTACTTAGGAAATGAGAAATTGAGAGGGGACATTATGCAAGCTTACATAGAAAGAGAGAAGTCCATTGCCCTTCCAATCAGAAAGGAATCTGAAATCCTTGAATTTATCATTGCAGAATGGAAGCAACTTTTAGAGCACAAGGGTGTGGGGAAGAAAATTATGAATTTGAGGCTACAGGACTATGACAGGATTCAACACTTGATAGTAGGGCTCATCCATCATTCTCACCAACATGTACAAGACAGGTGGAATAGTTTGACTCTAGAGTTACAAAACAAGGAACCCCATTCTATCCACAACTTCATGGTCATATTTGAAAGGGTTAGAAAATATATGGACATTGCCAAGGGACAAGCATTGAAGTGGATACCACTTACTTTTCAACCCCTTATGCTTCTACATCCAGTTCCACATTGGACTGGGAGGAGGAGTGCAAAGTGTGAGAAAGTAGAAGTCTCCAGGATGAACATGTTGGCACATAGTAATGGATTTTATCTGGATCAGACTCAAGGAGTAGGTACTACAATAGATTTTAGGGAGATCACCTTGTATTATAACCTACAACCTTAGTTATTTGCTTGAGGTCAAGAAAAAAAATAGTTGGGGGGTGTGATGAGCCTAATTATTAGCCTGTTTTCTTCTAGTTTTATGCAAAGTTGAAAGACATTCCCAGACACTGTTTTAAGCATATTTCTATGTTATGTTATCCTTTATGATCATTATGCAGACTTGAACTTGGTTAATTAAGTATATGGAGATATGATTATCATATGATGAAATTGTATGTTATATGTGGGAATTTATGGATTATTGAGAATGTTTGTGTTGATTATGGTTGTTAGTATTTTGAACATGTTCATGGACTAACCTTGCAGCTAAAAAAAGGAAGGTCTGTCACCCGTAGCAACTATAGGGTGCAACCCACAGCCACAACATTTCCAAGTGTAGAGCAGGGGAGATTCCAGTCTTGACTAAGTGTAGCAACCATGACCCGAGGACACTTGATGGAGAGAATCACGCATCGTGATAGGTGATCAATAAAGATGATTGGAAGCTTGGAGGACTCTGTTACAACTAGAAGACTAATGGGACTGATTCAATTGATCCATGTTCCCCTGTTTCAACAGAGAGTTCTAATTTTGTTAGGACACTTCCTTCTTTTCCTATCATTGTTGTTAGCATTCATTACACTCTAGTTCATGCAGAGTGGTGTTTTATGTTTACAGTTAAGAGACCTATTTCAATAACTCCCCCGTGCCTATATTATCGTTTGGTAGTTGAGGTAGAAGTTAGTTCTTTAAGTTCAGTTTTGAATGGTTTCTCTACCACAGATCTAGCTATTTGAATCTTTTCTAGATTATGCAGACAATGTTATTTGATTATGTGTTATGAATATTACAGTTCAGCCAGATTTTATGTGATTTGAAAAGATTGTGCAATGTATGTTAGAATCAATATGATTATGTTTATCTAAAAAGAGTTAGATTTGAGTTTAAGCAGTGAGGTAGTCACTTGAGCAAGGGCACTCAGGATAACTGACCTTCACTTTATTTCTGGTATATTTTAATTACTGTAGTAGTTAATTTATGAATACAAGATCAATTAGATTCTTAAAGTTGCTTATTTCAATTAAATTGTGATACTCCAGAGGATAGGAACATCAAATAAGAAATTCATTTCTTAATCCGGTGTTACAGTCTTACATTGCAAAGTATCTGTAGCAGTTGTAGTAGAATTACTTTCCATTGTTAATAAGTAGCTTGATGTAGTAGATAAGTTAGATAGTTTGATCCCTGAAAGCACATACAATGCAAGTGCCATCACAAGTCTACAAGCCCTAGTTGAGAATTTGATGAGGTCTTTTCAAGAAGTTATAGTGGACTGTTCAGTAGGAGATTCCTTTGAATTGAGTGATTACCACCAAGTTTACCTAGCATTGTAAAGACACTACACCATTCACCACATAAGCTCGCTAAGATCACACACTCCAATAAGGTGGAATTTCTATCTGTGAGCTCTATTCTTATTGTTTGACTACTTCTTTCTACATCTCGAGCACTAGAATGCCTTTCCTAGATGTGAGCTCTTTTAAATTGTGAGCCATTTATTTATATATATACATATATGTATACATATACACATATACATATATTATGTATATGTGTATGCGTATACATACATATATATACACACACATACATATATATGTATATATACATATATGTATATGTATAAATGGAATTTAAGTCATGATATAATGGACATGGAGGCCGAATGCAGGGTATTGTATAATAGTCCCAATAATTATTACTATGCTAGCCATAACACCAATTCCAAATAACCTATAATATTGAGTCAAACAACTATATCTAATAGTGTAAAAATATGTATATGTATTTGTATGTGTATATGTGATGTAGAGGCAAATTGGATAGGAGAAGATAGACAAGAAAGACAAGGTTCTACTACACCCAAAAGCCCAAAATCAACGGTCTTTACACAAAAGTGGGAACAATAGTTAGGGGATTTGATTTCTTCATGGAAAAGGTGTTTTTAGATGTTGTGGGACCCATTCCAACCAATGGATAAGATAGACCAAACTTCTGGGTAGCACTTCCTTCACAAACCTAAGAAATGGCTTGTAGCCCTCCAAAATGACAACAATCCTAATAACTTTTGCTACAGGTCTTCAAATACAGATCTTAGACAATCAGTAGATACCCATTATGGGCCCCTATCACATATCCCAAATTGGGTATGGCTTGTTTTGGATGGAATACCTCAACCAATAACCCCTCTCAATGACCTAGGCCCCAATTAGGCCAAAATTACAAAGAGACTACTATAGAATGCAAGCCCAGAACTCAACCAAGGGTTTGAACATTTAGAATACATGCCAAAACAAAGGATTTTGTGGGTTTTAGACTTCTACTCTCTGCTGTTCCCAAAAATGCATCTATGGTTCCTTCAATGTGCCTTTAAACTTCACCTAACACATGGTTTTGTTAGGTTTTCCAATGAAAACTCCTCCTTTGCAAGTTCTTTGCCAAAAAATCACCATAACATGCTAATGTAGTCCTACCACTATCCATCCCATTGATCACAAGTAGATCAAATCATTGGAATGGCAAAAGAATACATGTCTTCCTTTCAAAACCCTAGAGGAGGGTTTTACCAACCAAGTTTAAAGAAAACCTTATAACTCCCTTCACTACAAATTTCAAGACACCAAATCACTTTCAAATAATTGGTAACTCTCTATACTAACTGATCAAAACATGAAGGGATAAAGACAGTTCTGTACCTTCACATGGTACGGCCTGAGGCAGCGGACTTCTTTAAGAAAACAAAGATTTCAGCAAATAGTTCCAAGGAAAATGCTTACAACTTGCCTCCTCCTCTATGTCATAGGCTCAAACCATGTTTGAATGAAATCTAATTCACCATGTTTCACTTCCTAAAAACTTAGGATCCTTGACAATTCCGTACAGCAGATTGGTACAGTTGGTTTCTACAGAAAATTCAGAAAAAGACAGAAAACAACAGAGTAATGGTGTTTATTTGCTTGAATCTTCTTCACACACATACAATGGTCATGATCATGGTGTTTTAAATTGGTTCACACCCTAACTAACTCCTTCAAGGTAGTTTGGTTCGATGGGAAGGTTTACAACCACTTCTTCCCATCGAACTTCCTTGACAGTTTTGAAAACTACAACTACTTCATTTTTGTCTTTACATGTTGATGACTGTTTAGGCTTAACAAGTGTCTTCAAATAGTTCACAATGCAATTAGGCCTTGAACAAGGCATAGAACTCCATGACAACCTCCTACTTGCCTTGGAAGGCTTACAAATGAGAGGAAAACATAGGACTGCCCCTATGACTTCATGACTGTTTCCTATACAAGACAACAATAGATATTTGGACATAGTCCTTATTACATGAATGATAATGGTCTTAAAGACCTTATGAAATAAACAAACAAGTGAATCATCAAAACAAGACATAAGTCTTTTGATCTCCTTGGTGCTCCTGCACCATACTCCCCGGGTGGAAAGAGAAGTCAAGTCTCTTGAGGAAGTAGATTAGAAATTGTGACACCATGCTTCAAGATGTCTTCTTCACTCATCCAAGTGGCATCTTCAATGGGTAAGCCACTCCATTTGACAAGGAACTATTTGTATATCTTTTTTCTTTTCTTCCTCAAGACCTTGGTGTCAAGAATGCATTCCAACTTCAGTGGTTGATTGGGTGGAAGACCCTTGACCCAATCTTCATCTCCTGTTGCTGTCATAGCTGCCTCTGAATCTGCATTAGAATCGCCTTTGAAAGGGAACAAATCTGAAACATTGAAGATAAGAGATATGGCCAAGCCTTGAGGAAGTTCAATCTCATAGGCATTGGGCCTAAACTTGTGCACAATCCGGCATGTTCCTATCTTATTCATGAGGATTTTGGTTGGCTGCCCCTTAGGAAGTCTTTCCTTCTTCAAACGTGCCATGACCAAATCCGCAACCTTGTATTGTACATCTCTCCTTCTCTCATTGGCTTTCTCCTTGTATTCTTCATTGTTCTTTTGAAGAGTTTCTTTGACATTATCATGGATGTCCTTCATGGCCAATGCAAAGTCTTCACCTTGAGCACTTTTCCTTTCCAATCCATGGAGATCTCTCAACTCAAGAATACCTCTTGGATGAATGCCATAAACAATCTCAAATGGACTCCTTCCTATGGTCCTATTGGTGGAATCATTATAGGCAAACTATGCTTGAGGGATGATCATATCCCATGCCTCTCCATGTTGTTTGGTAAGACACCTGAGAAGGTTTCCCAAGGACCTATTCACCACCTTAGTTTGGCCATCAGTCTGAGGGTGATAGGATGAAGTAAAGGACAATTGAGTGCCCAACTTCTTCCACAAAGTGCGCCAAAATGGCCCACAAACTTTGGATCCTTGTCAGTCACAATGTTAAGAGGCAAACCATGGATTCTAACAATTTCTTTGAAGAACAAACCAACAATGTGAGAAGCATAATTAGTGCATTTACATGGCAAGATATGAGTCATCTTACTGAATCTATCCACCACAACAAATATACTATCAAAGCCTCTTTGAGTCCTAGGAAGACCCAATACAAAATCCATGCTAATACTTTCCCATGGCCTATTAGGAATAGGAAGTAGCTGATATAGACTAGTATTAGATGAAGTACCCTTTGCCCTTTGACAAATACTGCAACATTCAACAAATTTTCTGATATCTGATTGCATTTTAGGCCAAAAAAAAAACCTCTTCAGCTAATTCAATGTTTTATCCAATCCAAAATGACCTCCAAGTCCACCACAATGTTTTTCCTTTATGATGTTCTCCCTCATGGAACACCTAGGAACACATAGTTGGCTACCTTTGAACAACAACCCCTGCTGCAAGAAAAAATTAGAAAAATTAGAATGATAAGAGTCTGAAAATTGTGAACAAACTTCATATACCTCCTTGAAATCTTCATCATCCTGATACATATGCTTGAGAGCATCAACCTCTACCCTTTGCAACTGAATTTTTTGAACCATACACACCCTTCTACTCAATGCATTTGCCACTTTGTTAGCCTGCCCCTTCTTGTGTTTGATTGAAAAAGTATAGGCTTGGAGTTGCTCAACCCATTTCATATGCCTATGATTAAGTTCTCCTGTGAATTTAGAAAACTAAGTGCATGGTTGTCAGTATAAACAATAATTTTTTTTGGCAAAAGATAGTGCCTCCATTTTTTCAAAGCTTGTACCATTGCATACAATTCCAAGTCATAAGTAGAGTACTTTCTCTTAGCATCATTCAATTTTTCACTAAAGAAAGCAATAGGCCTGCCTTCTTAACTTAGGACAGCCCCTATAGCAAGGTTACTAGCATCACATTCCACTACAAACAACTTGTTAAAGTAGGGCAAAACAAGTATGGACTGTTGTACTACCTTTTGTTTCAGAATTTCAAAAGAATCATTGGCTGCCTTTGTCCATAAAAACTTACATTTCTGCCCCCCTTTGATGGTATCCAAAATTGGTGCACAAATATGACTAAAACCCCTTATGAATTTCCTATAAAATGTTCCCAAACCATGAAAAATTTTCACATCACCTGCTATTTTTGGAGTTGGCCATGACAAAATGGCTTCTACCTTTATTGGATCCATCTTCAAACTACCTTGTGAAATCACAAAACCAAGATAGGTGAGTTTTTCTTTCTTGAAGACACTCTTTTCCATGTTGATCATTAATTGTTCATCATGTAGCTTCCTCAAAACCTGATCCAAATGTTACAAATGCTCTTCCTTAGTCCTGCTGGAAACAAGAATGTCATCCAAATATACCACAACAAATTTGCCAATGAAAACCTTCAACACTTCATTCATGAGACGCATAAAAGTACTTGGAGCATTAGATAGACCAAATGGCATCACCAACCACTCATAAAGACCCTCATTTGTTTTGAATGCTGTCTTCCATTCATCCCCTTGTTTGATTCTAATTTGATGATACCCACTCTTAAGATCAATCTTAGAAAAGTATCTAGCCCCTCCCAAACAGTCCATTAGGTCCTCAATTCTTGGCATAGGGAACCTATATCTTATGGTTATCTTGTTAATGGCTCTAGAATCCATGCACAACCTCCATTTACGATCCTTTTTAGGGGCTAGGACTATTGGGACAGCACATGGGCTAAGGCTTTTTCTCACCAATCCCTTATCCAACAATTCTTGCACTTGCTTAGCAATCTCTTCATTTTGTGAAGGTGTCATCTTTTAGGCTGCTTTGTTTGGCAAAGTAGATCCCAGTATGAAGTCAATTTGATGGCTTATGTCCCTAATAGGTGGCAACTCATTAGGCATTTCTTCTACCATAATCCCCTTATACTTCTCTAGCAATTGTTGCACCTCATTAGGAACTTTTTCCTTACTAGGATCATGCAAACTAGGACTGTTTTTAGGCTTCAAAATTAGAGCACACCCTTGGGTTCCTTCCTGCTTAAGGGCATCTAGAAACTCTTTACCATTCACAATCATGATACTTGACCCAACATTCTTCTCTACATTATCATCAGGCAATGGATCCATTCTATACTTTCTACCATTCTTAGTTATGATGAAAGAATTAGTTTTACCATCATGTTGTGATTGAACATCATATTGCCATGGACGTCCTAACAACAAATGACAAGCATCCATAGGAATTATATCACACAAAATTTTGTCCTTATATTCTCCTATCTCAAATTCAACCCATGATTGTTCATCTACCAAAACTTGTCGCCCTTTATTCAACCATGATACTTTATAAGGACTAACATGAGGAAGTCTTTTCAATTTCAATTTGTCTACCATTTCAATGGAAACCAAATTTTTAGTTGAGCCTGAATCAACAATTATCTTGCAAATCTTACCATAGGCCTTGCATGTTGTCCTAAACAATGTCTTCCTTTGAGGGGGTTCTTGGGTTTGAGGCACCTTCAACATGGTTCTTCTCATCATCAAACTTTCTCCTTCATGGACCGGGGCTGCACTTCCAATTGGAGAGTTGACACTTTGGCAATCTTCCTCTTGGATCAATTGGTTCCTTCTCTCTCCTCCATGAGAGCTTGAGGCTTGCTTTTCAGGACACTTGAAGGCTGGATGTCCCACTTGGTTGCAATTGTAGCACCTTCCTATGAAGACATTAGGACCTCTCCCTGGTCCACCAAATCTACCTCTTCCATTAGGCCTTCTTCCTCTAAAGCCTCCTCTAGAACTAGATTCTCCACTTTGCTCTTAGGAACTAGATTCCCCTTGGCTTCTTTGGGACTGATTTCTACCCCTAAAACTACCCCTACCTTTGAAATTTCTGCCACCTCTTCCTCTATTTTGCTGCTCACCTTTCCTCTTCAACTTCTCTTCAGCCCTTAATGCCACTTGAAAGCATTTTTCCATGGTTTCAGGGGTTAATAAACTTATCTTATCTTGAATATTAAACCTCAAACCATTTAGATACCTTGCCACTTTAGCTTTTTCATCCTCCATGTACCCACAACGAAGAGTGTATTTGTGAAACTCCTCGGTGTAAGTAGCCACATCCAAATCTCTTTGTTTGAGATTTTGTATCCTCTTGTAGATCTGCACCTCATAGTTTGATGGAAGGAATTGGGACTTGACCCTCCCCAACATTCTACTCCATGAAGAGATCTTCCCATTCTTTACCCTCTCACCTTGGGTGTAATTCCACCATGTAAGGGCAGCACCTTTGAGTTTAGTTTTTGCAAACTTAACCCTCTTATTTTTAGGAACTTCTTTGTATTCAAAGTAGTTGTTTAGAGCCTCAATCCACTCCATGACTTCATCAACATTCATCTTCCCACTAAACATGGGAATCTCCATCCGAGCCTTTGAAGAATCCTTGCCAATTGCCTTGATGGCTTCAAGGAAATGCTTTTGATCAGCTGATACGTCTACCTCTTCTTCTTGTTCTTCTTCCTCTTTCTCTTCCTCTTCATCTAAACCTTCATCTATCCTCTTCCCTATCCTCAATTCCTTCAACTCTGCTTGGAGTGCTTCCTTGACTCCACTTTTGATCTTCTCTTCCATCTCCTTGAACTTCTTGCCACTTCGGTGGTCATCCCCTTTGGAGGCATATTGCTAGCCTCTCCTTCAGTCTCCTCTGCTAACATATACCAAGCCTTATCCCACCAACAACAAAACCTTTTATGGCTTTGATACCACTATGATGTAGAGGCAAATTGGATAGGAGAAGATAGACAAGAAAGACAAGGTTCTACTACACCCAAAGCCCAAAATCAAAGGTCTTTACACAAAAGTGGGAACAACAGTTAGGGGCTTTGATTTCTTTGTGGAAAAGGTGTTTTTAGATGTTGTGGGACCCATTCCAACCAATGGTTAAGATAGACCAAACTTTTGGGTAGCACTTCCTTCACAAACCTAAGAAATGGCTTGTAGCCCTCCAAAATGACAACAATCCTAATAACTTTTTCTACAAGTCTTCAAATACAGATCTTAGACAATCCATAGATACCCATTATGGCCCCCTATCACATATCTTAAATTGGGTATGGCTTGTTTTGGATGGAATACCTCAACCAATAACCCCTCTCAATGACCTAGAGCCCTAATTAGGCCAAAATTACAAAGAGACTACTATAGAATGCAAGCCCAGAACTCAACCAAGGGTTTGAACATTTAGAATGCATGCCAAAACAAAGGATTTTGTGGGTTTTAGACTTCTACTCTTTGCTATTCCCAAAAATGCATCTATGGTTCCTTCAATGTGCCTTTAAACTTCACCTAACACATGGTTTTGTTAGGTCTTTCAATGAAAACTCCTCGTCTGCAAGTTCTCTGCCAAAAAGCCACCATAACATGCTAATGCAGTCCTACCACTATCCATCCCACTGATCACAAGTAGATCAAATCATTGGAATGGCAAAAGAATACATGTCTTCCTATCAAAACCCTAGAGGAGGGTTTTACCAACCAAGTTTAAAGAAAACCTTATAACTCCCTTCAATACAAATTTCAAGACACCAAATCACTTTCAAATAATAGGTAACTCTCTATACTAACTAATCAAAACATGAAGGGATAAAGACAGTCCTGTACCTTCACATGGTACGACTTGAGGCAGCGGACTTCTTCAAGAAAATAAAGATTTCAGCAAACAGTTCCAAGGAAAATGCTTACAACTTGCTTCCTCCTCTATGTCAGAGGCTCAAACCATGTTTGAATGAAAGCTAATTCACCATGCTTCACTTTGTAACAACTTAGGATCCTTGACAATTTCATACAGCAGAATGGTACGGTTGGTTTCTACAGAAAATTTAGAAAAAGACAGAAAACAACAGAGCAATGGTGTTTATTTGCTTGAATCTTCTTCACACACATACAATGGTCATGATCATGGTGTTTTAAACTGGTTTGCACCTTGACTAACTCCTTCAAGGTAGTTTGGTTCGATGGGAAGGTTTACAACCACTTCTTCCCATCAAACTTCCTTGACAGTTTTGAAAACTACAACTACTTCATTTTTGTCTTTACATGTTGATGACTGTTTAGGCTTAACAAGTGCCTTCAAACAGTTCACAACCTCCTACTTGCCTTGGAAGGCTTACAAATGAGAGGAAAACATAGGACTGCCCCTATGACTTCATGACTGTTTCCTATATAAGACAACAATAGATATTTGGACATAGTCCTTATTACATGAATGAGAATGGTCTTCAAGACCTTATGAAATCAACAAACAAGTGAATCATCAAAACAAGACAGAAGTCTTTTGATCTCCTTGGTGCTCCTGCACTAATATGCGTGCACGCATGCACACACACACATATTGACATATATATATGCATATTCAATACTCAAACAACACATATAGCTATGGCTTTTAAACCAGGAAATATACAAAAACAAAACCCATATACTCAATGCTCACATGCCAAATATTGTATGAAAGTGTAAAATAAATAACAACATTTTAATGTAAAACTCTCTGGATTTTGCACACAGAAGACAACTCAAGCATAATAGGAAGGATTTGACCACATACTAGTCACAATGTACATAGAAAAACCCTTGCCTCTATTGTTCCAGAGATACGTCAACCTCCTAGCTCATAGCCTCTCACAAAATCCAAAGTAATGCCCTCCAAAAACACAAAGACATAACCCAACAATCCTCAATGCCCACAATCTTTCCCCCCTAAATGATTTACAATAGAAAACAACCACATTTCCCACAATTTTCCATGGCCTTATGAGCTCATTGGAAGGAAAAACTCCCTAAAATCTCCAACTATACTCCCATTTGACTCTCCACCACTTTGGAGAACACCAAAATGTGTCCAAGAGTCTAAAAAACTAGTCCATGGGTTGGCCTCAATAGCCCCATGATCCCATGAATTTCTCATGCCCCCATTCAAATTCTTCAAGGCTCAATCAAGGCAAAAACCCTAGACTTTTGAAAAATAAAGTCTTAACTAATGCTAATAATAAAATATTCCAACCACGAAACAAATTCAAATTTAAACTAAACTTTTTAACTCTCCCCTATCCTTACAAAGTCTAATATGTGAAATGTGGAAACAACTCAAGCATCTCAAAAAACAACTTAATAGTAGAGTAAAATAAACTATGGACCATAATTTGACTCGGAAACAAATAACAAATAAAAATATCGCATAAGTAACATTTGACTAAAAAATGACAATTCACATGAATTAGGAATCTGGCATCCAAATGAAAACAAAGGAAGATTTCACACACAACTTGTGATATCATACATGCAAATATTGGCACGCTTATAATGCATCGACAAATAACCTAATTGTGACTTCTCCACTTGTGTCAGTTCTCTAATAGCATGGTTCGACTACCTTGTTGTCATGATCTACCTCTCTCTTCCAGATGATACTTTCCCTCAGTAGGAATGGGGAAGACTAACTTGCATCCACCTCATTATAGTAGATAGCAGTAAGTTCGAGTCAAAACAAAAGATCATAATCACAAGTAATATAAACAATTAAATATATATCAGCTACAAATGATGCTTGAAATAGCCATTTTTATTAATTTATTCATCATTCACTCATAGCAATAATTGTTGAACACAATGAAGTGCTGAGAAGGGGGGGTGAATCAACACACTAAAACTTAAACAGATATTTGCAAATAAAAATTGAATAACTTAGACAATAGAAAGTAAATAATACAACACAAGAATAAACACAAGAACACTAGGATTTTTACATGGAAAACCCAAAACAAGGAAAAACCACGGTGAGTGTTAGCTCACAATATATTATGCTCACTGTAATAAGTATTACAACTTTGTTTTAGGGCTACAACCCAAGGAAGCTACTACTACATGAATATAATTTTTTGGGTCTCTCCCAAGGAATCTACAACTCCCTGCAGACTCACAGTCTTGATATAAGAATTATAGAGATAATGAATGCATGAAATGTTGTATAGAAAACATTTGACTTATTCTGATATTGCAGTCCTCATTTTCTGCTCAAATTTTGCTCTCAAACTGACTTTGCACACTTCATACTTCGTATCCCAATCTGTCACACTCTTACTTGTCACAAATGACTTTGATCTACTATAAATACCCTCCGCAACACATCACAACATTGATTAGGTCGGCACCATGAAAACTGTTAGATGAAACATGCAATTCTTCAAAGGTTAGCTTCAATACATACAATATGTCAAGGAAATGTGTTGCAGAACTCAGGACTTCATGAAGGGATTCAAGGAACATCACTTCACATCTTCTAAAATCAAAACACTTGATTAGGATCCTCTGCATATAACAAAAACTAGTCTGTCAGCCCAAACTGGACAAACACTGCTAATTGTTTATCTTCATATCACAGGAGAAAAACATTATACGGACCAAGAATTCAACATTGTATCACCTTAACATCATTCAACCACCTTCCTACCTGTTGTCCTCAAAATCAGCTATGCTCATTTTGTAGGACGACCTCTACAAAACTTGTCCGTTTCGTAGCCTACACTCTAAGTACGCATTTTGAGACAAGTCTCTTTGACCTCATGCATAGTCCTCTGACACCTAAGAATGTCTTGTAACATTCCCCTAGGTTAGTTCCTTGAAGTTCGTGAAATTTGACTAGGTTACAAGCTTGTCAAAATCTCAATTTTGACCTTTTAGAGTGTTAGAAATTTTTTAATAGTTAGCATGCAAGGGTGGCTAAAAACCCTGCCCCTGCATGAAACTTATTTCTCCCATATGCTTGGGTGGTCATTTTGACCACCTGGACATGTTTAAATTTCTTTGCATGTAGGAGCGATCATTTTGACCGCTCATGCATTTTTTTTTCCGTTCTAGCATGTAAGGGCGGCGAAAATCGCTGTCCATACACGTTGTTCATGGGTCATGTGAAAGCGGTGAAAAGTGCCACCTTTGTACTTTTGGCAACTTCAAGTCTAACTTGTGTGCAATTAATGCACGATGGATTCAACTTTTAAAACCTTTTTATGTTTTAAATCTTTTTAAAAACTTCATTTGTAATTGTTTCAAGTCATTCCATTTTTCTTCCAAACCCTTATTTACTTGCGGGTTTTCCCTCGAAGAGTGGTTTTGCTTAGTCGAAGGATTGAATCTCGCCTAGGGTTTTCGTCATCGTCACCATCATTCTCCAGGTAACGGTTTTCATTAATGTATATTTCTTTATTTACTTTTTATTATGTGTGCTAGGGTTTTAAAACATTTTCAATCCTAGTTTATTTTTTGATTTTAAGGAATCTTAGATTTGTTTTCTTTACAGGGAATTCTCGTGTTTTGAAATCTACGGTTTTTCTATTATTGAGTCATTCTTTCATTTTTATTGAGTAATAGTTTGTTATTATTTTTGGTTGATCGTAGTCGGCAATTTTCACCATCCCTGTGATAGATTTTAAAACTCCGTTTTATTCTCAACATTTTTTTTCGTGTTTTTCCTTCATGTAGGAGTGACATTTAAGTCAGCCCATACATGTTTTCTTAAAATTGTCGTAATGTGCAGGGGTGGTGAATTTCACTGCCCATGCCTTTTTGTTTTTTATACCCTAAGTGTAAGGGCAGTCTTTTTCGTCGTTCCTACATGGAGTTGATGTAATGTGCCCTTGCACTGGAGACAATTTTTGCCGCTCAAACATTTAAGTCTACTCTTCCTTCCAAATGCAAAAGCGGCCTTTTCCACCGCTTTTACACGTAATGCAGTTTTTCCCTCCTAGAGAAAAAGCTATCATTTTGACCACCTTTTCATCCTTTGCAAAACTCTACCTACCCACATGTAGGAGTGGTCAAAATGACCGCCCGTGCATGTATTCCTCTAAAATTTCCTAACACTGGGAAATTCTTGAAAATGATGCCTTTGGCCCGCTTTCACTTGATTTCTTGACTTGCACGCGCTCTAGCCCTTTTAAACTCATCCCTATGAACATGATCAACATTATGCAGTTTTCCCAAAATGCCAATTTTTCCCCTTACTGCGAGATCATGACTTTTTTGTAGTTTCTACAAGAAACAACTGTTGTCAACACCAGTTTCAGTGATTCCTTCAAAAGCTGATATCCGAGCCATCTCTATCCAAAGCTAAGACAATGATGTGTCACTTTTGCACAGGCTTGAAGAGTTCACATGTACCCTCACAGTTGAAAATCACAAGTTTCTTCCTGCAGAAGAGATGGTTGATGCCTTTGAAAAGATGATCTAGAAGAACTTTGAAGATGAATCATTTTCAATTGCTTAAATGGATAAACTCCAAGAGTATCAATCAACCCTTGATAATTTGAAATACAATCTTGGGAAGCATGAAAAAGCGATAAAGGTGGTGAAAGATACAATCATCAAAGTTCATGCTATTTCAGACAATACAGTTTGACTAGACATTTATGAGATGGAACTAGTAAAGGCCATGTCTCACAATTTTCTAAAGAAGAATGATAGTGGCAACTGATATTCTTTCTTCAGTGCCTTAGTTTAATTTTCCTAATTTTTGTATATGTAATTTGTAATCAGTTTTGGACATATCCATATGTATTTTTCCAAAATGTAATTACATGTAGAACAAAGGAAGTCCTAAGTCAAAAAGGACTCTTTTGTGGAATAAGTCAAAATAGTTGTAGATTTCCTATTTTTGTTCTAGGCCTCTCCCTATAAATAAAGAAGGCCTCTATTGTAATTTTTATCTTTAATCTTACGCAACTAAGTGCTGCCCAAATTGAGACTTAACTTTGAGACTTTGTGTTCAAATTGCATGATCAATTCCAATCAATAAAGAAGGCTAATTTTGATATAAAACTTTGTGTTGAATCAAATTTGTATGAGTGGAGATGTACATATGGCATTTTTGCTGATTTCTCTTTTTGATTGATTGGATAAAGTGGTGTTTGGTTATCACAATTGGAGGAAGTTCAAGACAAGTTATATAAACTTTGTGTTATATTATTTCCTTGAATCTATGTGCATTGAAAGCATTTCTCAGTGGAGGATTATAAAGACTTTGAGCTTGTAGTTGTTCACTTTGTATATGAATCGTGTTGAGAACTTGCAAACTTTGTGTTATAATTTTCAATTACATTCATGTGAATCAGTGGTATTATTAGTTGACAGACTTTGTACTCCAACTGGTGATACAGTTACTTTTAAAATCTTTCTGGGGATAATTTGAAGACTTTGTGCTTGAGATTATTCACTTGGTTCATGAATCTTTTTGTGAAGTGAGTTGAAAAACTTTGTGCTTCAACTTACGTCATTAGTTACTATAAAATTCTCATTGAAGGTAGCGAAAAGACTTTGTGCTTTTGCGTGTCAAGAATATTGGTGATTATTGTTTAGGTTAATATTAGAAGTGTAGAAGCATTATTGAATATTACCATGAAACATTGTAAACATCTTTTCTGAAAGAAGAGAAAAGGATGATTGTAACACACCCCCTACATGGTCAGATCTAGTGTAAATACTTTTAGCTTAAAGTAATTTAGTTTTGTTTCAATAAATAGTAAGAAGGGAGCCTCCCATTACTGAGAGGAGAGAATTTGTCTCATCATAGCTATGGCTAATATGACCATTTTGACATTAGTGAGTTAACGACAAAATATTCACCCAACACTACCAAAGTATTAGATCAATCTACACATTAGATCAATCTACACATTTGCAAGACAAGAGATTTGTTAAACTATTGGAAACAAGGTATTCTAGACTAACTGTGATACTCCACTATCCAGGATATGGCATTGCGGTACATCAAAAACCCTGAAACCTTTAGAGATGAACTTAAACATCATTATATGCATACTCCTAGATCTACAACTTCTCATTTATCATTTCCAGAGTAAAGCAAGAACTAGTCTAAGGTATACTGAAGTCTAGAGAACAAGGACATACAATTCTTCATTAATAGACTTTCATATCTTGTGTGATACTAGAAATAGGAGATATTTGCATACAGTACAAACCTAAGGTATATTGGAGCATGTAGAACCTCCACACATTCTTTTATGACTGATCTGTATGTATTTCATCTTCCAGAAATACTCAAACATGTGTTCTGAGACTTCCAAAACAGTTTGTATAACTTTTGTTACTTGAATGCTAACCTTGCAGACCACCAGATTAGTTGAAGCTTCAATATAGCATACCTTATACATCCCTAATCTTGTCCTAAAAACTGTATAATCAAACAATTTCTTCCAGAGGAATGTGGAGCATTCCAATAGGTCTTCATCATTGGTTTACCCTGTCTAAGTAGTAACCGATACTCTATCACTTGTAACTTTTTCTATTGAAGGTGTGGTGACTTGAAATCTTGATTATATCATGTTGATATTAGGATAAACTTATCTTGTAAACCACAAGACTAAAGCTTGCTCTGTGGAGAAATGCGGACCAAAACAATGTGACTCTGCCTTAGGATATTCACTGTGAGTGCCTTAGTTAATTTTTTCTACTTATCTTTGGGTGCGGTACTTCAAATTGATGAACTATAGATGTAGGGATGCAGAAAACATGTTAGGACATAAGTGTTTACCTCCACACCATTCTTAGACACAAGACTGATCACTGCATCATACTTTGATAATTTTCTCTTCTTTCAAACTGGCTTGCCTTAGACATGCTGACCCCTTGACTTCAATTAAGTCAAACCATCTCTCTCAAATCTTCCTTTGTCCATCAAATTCTCCTTCTTCTATACACAACCTCTTTACAAGTTTGTCCTTATATTGCCATATACTATGTTGACATCAATGACAAACATATATTGCCAACAATCTCCCCCTTTGTCATTGATGGCAACATATACTCCCCCTTAGATATATATTTCTATCTCTCCCCCTTTGATATCAAGGACAAAGGGCCTGATATCCCTTGCTTATATCAATTCAAAAACTATATAGACTCCCCCTTACAAAATGATTTCAACAAATTGTACTCCCCCTGAGATGGTGATAGCTCAAAAATAGATGCTGTGTATATAATATGACACTACTGTCCTCCGTAAGACTATATACATCAAAATTTGTCTTATTTACATTACTCTTACAACTCATTTAGAAAATATAATAGTTTTGTAGATTACCTTGAGTTGTGTAGGAGTGGATGTCCAGTTGGTACATATGATTTTGACATTCACATTGCATGCATAGTACTTCAACTTCTTCTATGCTTCTCAGAGTTCTCATCTTTTGATCAACCTTTTCTGCTTCCCCTAGCAAACCAGAAAATGAAGCACGTTTCAAATTTACTGCCTCCCTCAATTGACCAAATTGTTTCTTCATGTTTTCTCTTTGGTCCTGAAGTTGAGACAATTGTGCATGAAGATTTTCAACTCGTGCCCTGATTACTCCATTCTTGCCCTTTGACAAGTCATATGTTTTAGCCAGTTTGGAGATTTGTAACTCAATGGAGTCAATTTGAGCTTTCATATTCTTTGTGGAACTTGGCCATTTTAGGTAGAATAGATATAATGTTGTGGCCTCATCAATGCAATTCTTAAGTTTCTTCAAGTTCTCTTTCAATTTATTATGTGCCTTAGCACATTTATCAGTCTTCTCAGCCATCCTCTTATCATTTATTCTTTTTGCTGCCTCTTGTTTTGCTTTCTGATCAATGTAGGAAGAATGGTCTTATAAGGAATCCATTAATAACTTAAGATTTTTCTCTGGAGGCAGAGAGGAGTCAATGATTACCTCTGGTAATCCTTCTTGAATTACCTTCACAACATCCTCAACCACACTAGATTTCTTCAAGTTTTCTTGTAAAAACTCTTTCCTTGCTGAGGCATGTAATATGTCACCAAGCTGCAGTTTGTGAAGGGGAGAAATGTTTGCCAAATCAATTTGTCCTTCATGAGTGGGAATTTGCAGCAGTTGAGGGGTAATTATTGGTTGAAATTGTATTTGCAAGTCCAGTAGGTCTTTGAATGAATATGTCTCTGAAGCATTTTGACCTTTGTCTTCTATTCCTTCTGATTGCTCTCCCTCTATTTCTTCCTTATCTTCTTGATCTTTTTGTTCCTCATCACTTTTTTCCTTTTCTTCCTGATTCTCCTTAGGATTATCTTCTTTCTTTTCCTCATTATTCCTTTTATTCTCTGGAGGAGAATCATCATGCTCTACATTGGAATCAGTGTTCCTTATAGGAGAAGTACTGCCTTTATCCTGACCCTTTGTGTTTTGTGCCTCAGTATTATCTAGAGGGGGAGAATCATGTCTTATATCAGTTTTGTTTGTAGAAGACACATTTTAATCTGTAGAGGTATCTGGAGGAGGTTGATTTATTCTATTTTGACCCTCTATGTTTAGTGCTCCAATATACTTAGGAGGAGCAATCTCCTTATTCTTCTCAACCTTGTCACTACTTTCCTCATTGCCTTCAGAGGTAGACTGATCAAATATATCTTCAATGATCCCCCCATCAATTTTCATCTCCTTAAGAATTTCAGCAGTTTTCTTCAGTGTTTCCTTTTCCAATATCTTTTTTTCTTCCTCATCATTTGACATTAGAATGTTCAATATCCTTTTAGTCCTGAACTCTTTTTCTATAGTTTTAGATATTTTTCCTTTTTCTTCCTTAGAGATGGAAGGACATACCTTTTCAACTCCCCAATTATTCATCTCAACATATTTACCGATAGCTTCATTTCTCCTTTTAGTAAGAACTTCACCAATGCTTTCAGGCAGTTGATCTATAATCTCAATTAAAGACACATTGTAGGCTCCCATATACTTGATTATTGCTTCCTCAATAGTAGATTTGTCATTGGAAGGCCTTTCATCATAAAGTTATGCAACTTCTTTTAGGGCACCATACTCTGTAATTGCATTTTAAGTTGCCTCAAGTTGCAAGGGAACATAGTCAAGTTTCTTGACTTTCTTTGCTTTTACTTTTCCTTTTTTGAAGACTCTCCTTTTTCAACTTCTTCATTTTTTTCTTTTCTTCCTCTTCAGTGCTCCATTTTCTTCTTCTTTCTCTTCTTCAATTTCAACATCTTCAATGTTTATAGGATTAATCTTCCCTCTTCTTTCCTGACTTTTATGTCTTGGATGCTTCCTTTTTGTGGTTTGAGTTTGCACTGGGATCTTAGTAGCACTTCTTTTGACAGGTAATGATGATCCAAGGGGAACGAAAGAGGTAGCAGTAGTAGTTATTGATTTGCTTGTTCTTCTAGGCATTTGTGTAGAGGGAAGAGTTTGTGCTTCTCCTAAAGAGCCTTCAGGAGACTTGAGTATGTATTCTAGGTCAGATTCCATTTTTTCTACCTTAGCCTTCACCTTTTCTACATTCTCATCTACCTCCCTTCTAATAGATTTATTAATAATTTCCTCATAGGTACCAAACCTTATAGTAGAGGGATCCTTCGGCTTGCTGAGTAACATGTCAATATATCCCACCAAATCAAACTCAGAGACCTCATATGGAAAAGTTGTAATCTAGAAGGTCCTTGGCTCAATAGCCTCCATATAATAGTTATCTTTATCAACCAAGAATGTTATATCATTTTTATATTTGTTGAGAACTTTTGATGGGATTCTCTCCCTCATCTGCATATTATTTTGAAAGGTCTTGAAAAATCCCTAGAACATTGTGTCATAGTTCTCATGATCAAGAAAGCTAAGCATATAATTTTTAACTTGATGGACAACTAGAGTAATTGTTTTCTAGGCCACACCCTTCATTTTAGACAATTCTTTCAAAAAGTAAAACATAAGGCATATGATCAAAGAACCATACCAGAATTTGTATTTTGATTCTTTAGTTCTCTTCAGGTTATCCAATAACTATTGCCACAGGAGCTCACATAGGTCATAATCTTTTCCTTCTTTGACCATTTGATAAGCTGTATGTATTGTTGTTGCGGAGGCAAAGTTTTCCCTATTAGTGTAGTAAATCTTGTATGCAATGTTCATGGTTGCATACCTGACCCCCATATCCTCAATATCATCTATTGTCAATGTCCTCTTGTCAAACTTTGCTCTGGTAAGCCTTATCACTTCCTCATTCTTAACTGATTTCAAAACTAGCATTGGTCCAGAGGAGAAAAGTCTAGTTACAACCTTGATGGCATCCTTGGTAATAAGATGTGGCCAATGTAGGCAGAAAAAGTCTCCATTTATCCGACTTAGGGCAATTTTAACCCATGCTTCCTCATACCAGAAGTTTGGAAAACCCTTCTAGATATCAAGTCCTTTTGTAACAATGTTGGCAAATTCTAGTTTTAGCTGAAAGTCATCACCCAGAAGGTTGTCATTCCTGAATTGTTCTAGTTTTCGATGATCATATTCATCCATTGGTGAATGAATATATATTCGGACATCCTTAGTGTGTAATACATTTGTGGGAACATGTGAAAATGCACCATCTTTATCTATTTTGGTGGATTTGAATGGGTGTTTCTTGAATTTCAGCCTTGGCTTCTCAACAATATCTATAACAATTGGTGTCACCATGATAAAACTTCAGAAATTAGGGTTTTACTAGCAAAAATGAGAAATACTTGAAGATACGGTGAATAGGTTTTGCTCAAGTGCTCTGTTGAGAAACTTCTAAACTTCTGCTCTTCCACACACTTAGCTTCAATCAAATGAGATAAAAATGTTCAAACATTGCCTATATAGTCTTCTCACCAACCAAATTTGCTCTGCATTAATTGTGTTCTCAGTTTTAATGTAGTTTGCTCTTTCCTTATGAATAACCATCAACAATCCTCTACAAATTGACCAATTGCTCTAGAAATTTGATCAAAATTCTTCATATCATCATCTTAACATGTTCATATCATTTTTAGCCAGAATGTTGAGGATTTCAACATCTTATTTTTTAGGGGTTTTGAAGAAACTTGCAGTTGTAACTCCCCCTGAATCAGTACCTTAAACTTTTAGTTACCAGAGGATCCATCTGCACTAGGTAGAGGTTTGGAAACTTCACATTCTTCCTTATTCTTCCATACTTTGCTCATTTCCTTCTTTTGTTGAGTAATATCAATCTTCCTCTGAGTAGCAGAGGACCTTGCACTCTTTTTCCTATAGAACCTTGCAATGTGTCCTATTTTATTGCAATTATAGTAGGTGGTATTGGACTTCGGAGCATAATCTCCTCTTCTAACATTAGATCTATAGTCAGTAGCCTTATAACCATACTTGTTACATGTGTAACAATAGCCATAGAAGAATTGAGGAGTCCCAACATTGTTCTTGCCCATGAATCCATTCCTCATTACTTTGCTTCTGTATCCATTAGTCTTATGATTAACTTTGTTGCAAGCATGACATTGACCATGAAAACTTATAGCATTATACCTAGGAGGCGTAAGTGCATTATGATTCATGTTGCTTCTACATTCAACAACTTTATGACCAATCTTATTGCAAGTATAACACCTTACAACATTTTGATTTATCTTACTTCTACAATCAACAACTTTGTGGCGAAATTTATTGCAAGTATAACAATTACCATTGAAACCTTGAGGATACCTAATAGGGGTAGTTTGTTTAGGTGCAAGCTTCCTGAAATTCTTCTTCTTCTTCTTTCTTTGTCTCTAGACAGAAGTGAATTCATCTTATTTTGTGTCTCCAGAGGCATTCTTCTTAGGATCTTTAGTGCAGGCCTCTTCCTTCTTTGTTTTAGACTTTCCTTCTAATTAGAAGTTATCATATAAATTTACAAAAGCATTGATCATAGGACTTTTCCCTTTTTAAAAACCAAGGCCTGATTTTTCTTTTGCTGGCTTTTGAGAGTTAATTATCTCATAAATAATTTCAGATCCTCCTTTCATTTTTAGCCCTTTGTCAATTAGTTCTTTACCTTTTCTAGTTCTTTCCTTAGAGTGACAACTTCCTCCTCAAGTTTTGAACATTCAACTATTTTCTCATTGAGTTTGATATTTAAGCAATCTTCAATCCTCTTGCCTTCATCAACCATGACCTTCAAATTGGAGATCATTTCTTTTGCCGCCTTGAGCTTTATGTCACCTCCTTTATCTCCTTCTATTAGAGTTTTCAGTTTGCCAATTTCTTCTTTTGATTCTTTGGCCTTTGTCTTCAACTTGTCAATTGTGTCCTTTTCTTTTTCAAGCATGTCTTCATATTCTATGTTTAGTTCTCTTGCTTCATCCAATTCATCAAGGGCTGACTTGAGTTCTCCTTCAAGGTCTACTTCACACTCATTTGAATCAAAGTCCCAACCTTCAAGTTCCATTGCTTCTAGATATGGTTCCAGGACAAATACTATCCATAGCTTCAAATTCCATGTGTTCAAGTGCAGGATCTACCTCAACTGTTAGGCTTCTCAAAGGTACTTGGATCTGATACCAATTGTTGAACACAATGAAGTGCTGAGGGGCGGGGGGGGTGAATCAGCACACACTAAAACTTAAACATATATTTGTAGATAAAAACTAAAAAACTTAGAGAACATAAATTAAATCATGCAACACAAGATTCAACACAAGAACACCTAGATTTTTACATGGAAAACCCAAAACAGGGAAAAACCACGATGAGTGTTAGCTCACAATATATTATGCTCATTGCAATAAGTATTACAACTTTTTTTTAGGGCTACAACCTAAGGAAGCTACTACTACATGATTACAATTTTTAGGGTCACTCCCAAGGAAGCTAGAACTCCCTGCAAACTCACAGTCTTGATATAAGAATTATAGAGATAATGAATGCATGAACTGCTGTATAGAAAACATTTGACTTATTCTGATATTGCAATCCTCATTTTCTACTCAAATTTTGCTCTCAAACTGACTTTGCACACTTCATACTTTGCATCCCAATCTGTCACAGTCTTACTTGTCACAAATGACTTTGATCTCCTATAAATACCCCCCGCAACACATCACAACATTGATTAGGCCAGCACCATGAAAACTGTTAGATGAAACATGTAATTCTTCAAAGGTTAGCTTCAATACATACAATATGTCAAGGAAATGTGTTGCAAAACTCAGGACTTCATGAAGGGATTCAAGGAACATCACTTCACATCTTCTAAAATCAAAACACTTGATCAGGATCCTTTGCATATAACATAAACTAGTTTGTCGGCCCAAATTGTACAAACACTGCTAACTGTTTATCTTCATATCACCAGGGAGAAGGAAAAAGCATTATGCGGACAAGGAATTCAAGATTGTATCACCTTAATATCATTCAACCACCTTCCTACTGAAGTGTCAGATCAATCTATACATCTACAAGACAAGAGATATGTTAAACTGTTGGAAACAAGGTATTCCAGACTAACTGTGATACTCAACTATCTAGGATATGGCATTGTGGTACATCAAAAGACCTAAAACCTTTAGATATGAACTTAAACATCATTATATGCATACTCCTAGATCCACACCTTCTCATTTATCATTTTTGGAGTAAAGCAAGAACTAGACTAAGGTATATTGAAGTACGGAGAACAAGGACATACAATTCTTCATTAACAAACTTTCATATCTTGTGTGATACCAAAAATAGGAGATATTTGCATGTAGTTCAAACCTGAGGTATATTGGAGCATGTAGAACCTTTGCACATTATTTTATGGCTGATCTGTATGTATTTCATCTTTCACAAATACTCAAGCATGTGTTCTGAGACTTTTGGAATAGTTTGTATAACTTCTGTTACTTGAATGCTAACCTTGCCCACCACCAGATCACTTGAAGCTTCAATATAGCATACCTTATACATCCTTGATCTTGTCCTCAAAACTACATAATCAAACAATTTCTTCCAGAGGAATGCAAAGCATTCCAATAGGTATTCATCATTGCTTTACCCTGTCTAAGTAGTGACAAGTACTCTGTCACTTGTAACTTTTTTTTCTGAAGGTGTGGTGACTTGAAATCTTGAATATATCATGCTGATATTAGGATAAACTTATCTTTTGAACCGTAAGACTAAAGCTTGCTCTATGAAGAAATACAGACCAAAACAATGTGAATCTGCCTTAATATATGCGTTGTGAGTGCCTTAGTCAATTTTCTGCTACTTATCTCTGGGTGTGGTACTTCAAACTGATGAACTATAGATGTATGGATGCAGAAAACATGTTAGGACATAAGTGTTTACCTCCGCACCATTCTTAGACACTAGACTAATCACTGCATCATACTTAGATAATTTTCTCTTTTTCCAAATTGGCTTGCCTTAGACATGTTGACCCCTTGACTTTAATTAAGTCAAACCATCTCTCTCAAATCTTCCTCTATCCATCAAATTCTCCTTCTATAGACAACCTCTTTATAAGTTTCTCCTCATATTTCCATATACTATGTTGACATGAATGCCAGACATATATTGCCAACAATAATCAACTGTGAACATCATGAACAACCAGTTATCAATTCAAATCAAGGACATCCCATAGAAGAAACTAGATAACAAGATTTCATAATAGCATAAGAATAATACAGTTACTACTTCTAAAACATCATATCCATCATTAACTAAGGACACAAAAAATAGTCATTTAATACATTAAAAAAATATCCATAATAAACTAGTGGAAATGAGATGTGATAGCTGATGGTTGGACCCCTAATATGTTTCTACATCATTAATTCCCATTAAAATTTGGACAAGGATGTTAGTTTTGTAGAATAATATAAGAACATCAAGGAGTGGAGATATAAAAATTTGCATGTGGGGTTTAAAATACAATTATCAAGAAAAGACAAGTGATATTTTGAGTAAGTGGAAGATGTATTTCTCATCTCTTGAATATTTAAGATATTAGGGACCAAATTCCTCCTAAATTGTCTTCAAGATATGGAATTTCAAACATTTCATCTTTCTTGGATCTCATGGAGTTTAATGTTGTGTCTTTTCCTAGATAAGTTCATCTCTTCCAAATATGCAAAAATATATTCTTTTCTATAAAGACAATTTGACAATATACAAGCCTCCAAAATCCTCCTTAATATATGAGAGTGTTAGAGAAAGCTATTTAAGATTTATTCTAATATGTTGTTGGTGTTCTTGGAATCCTTGAGAGAAAAATTATGTTATAAACTTTCAAGAGATGGTTGCAAGAGAAGGCAGACACACACACACATGCACACGCACATGCACACGCACACGCATAGACACACACACACGCACATGCACACACACATGCACACACACACACACATCTGCATGCACACACACACACACGCACACACACATGCATAGGCACACACACATGTAGAGGCACATGCACAGGCACATGCGCACACACATGCACACGCACATGCACACAGACATGCACACGCACATGCACATGTGCATGCACACGCACATGCACATGTACACGCACATGCACATGCACATGTAGATGCACATGCGCACACACACACATACACACATTCACACACACTCAGACGCACACGCACACACACGCACATGGACATTCACACACACACTCACACACGCATGCACGTACGCACACATATGCACACACACACAACCTCTTAGGCCTATATAATTCTTGTTGTTTGAGTGCTTTGAGAGTTGTAGCATTTAAATACATAGTATATGAGAGTGTTAGAGCAAGGTAATGGCTAATGTTGAAACACACAACACGCACATGCACACGTACACGCACACGCACATGCACACACGCACACGCACATACACATGTACACTCACACACAGACACACACAGACGCACACGCACACGCACACGCGCACATGCACACGCGCACACACACATGCACACACACATGCACACTCACACACACGCACACACACCCACATGCACACACAGACGCACATGCATATGGACACACACACACACATGTAGAGGCACATGGACAGGCACACATGCACACACACGCACACATACACACACACGCACACACACATGCACATGCACAGGCACAGGCACAGGCACACACACACGCATAGACACACACACAGGCACACACACAAACACACACGCACATGCACACGCTCACGCTCACGCACACGCACATGCACATTCACACACACTCGCACACACGCACGCACACACGCACACATATGCACACAAACAAACTGTTAGGCCTATATAATTCTTGTTGTTTAAGTGCTTTGAGAGTTGTAGCGTTTAAATACACAGTATATGAGAGTGTTAGAGCAAGCTATTAAGATTAATGCTAATATGTTGTTGGTGTTCTTGGAATCCTTGAGAGTAAAATTATGTTATAAACTTTCAAGAGATGGTTGCAAGAGAAGGCATAGTTTTTACTATTTTGGATTATTCTCACACTAGGGCTCTCCATGATATATTTCTCATGTATGATCTCTATTTTTTATGTTCAATTTTTTACTTATTTTTTAGTCATGTAATTATCTAAAATTATTCACAACACTTAAACAACTAATTTCCAAACACAATTGATTTTTTTGAAGAAAATAGTGAAATGAGAATAAACATAATCAACTAAGTTGTTTTTTCATTATAAAATATTAATAATTGTGTTACAACTATAACGTATCTATGAGAATTATGTATAAATAACTGTGAGTTTGCTACTTATTAAAAAGCTATCTCCTACCATCCCTACTTGTTGAACTCTTATCCTAATCCCTGTATTACCCTCACTTATCTTTTCTATGATATTATTTTTCTATTTTTAAATTCTCATTTGTATAAAATTGCTAGAAATCTAATTTATTTTTGCACTCTCTCTAAAGGAATATAAGAGATCTCCAAAGATGGCCTCAAACACATGACTATTTATAGTAAAGCGAGGATACTCCTCCCTCACACAAGTAACAAATCCACAATCGTGGCCAACAAACCTTTATTGGAATGACTCCTATTTTCCTAAAGAAGGAGCATTTCATGGCTAGAACTCCACAATAGGATATTATCTATCAACAAATTAGATAAGCTGGGCATCTCCTCATCCTTCCCTTATGTTTTGTGTGGGGTAGAAATGGAAGACACATGTCACTTATTGCTCAATTACAATTATGTAGAGAAATGTTGGAATTGGCTATGAAACAAACTTAATTGGTTAGGAGCCTACACAAACTCTCTTCAACAACATCTTGAAAGTTAGCCTTTACTATTCAAAGATTCAACATATGCAAGAATTTGACAGATGTGCCCTTCCATTCTAATATGGCACCTTTGGCTAGAAAGGAATCAGAGGATCTTTAAAAAATCTCCCTCCAAAATAGAATCAATAATCTTTAAAATAGAAAGATCAATCTCAAAAACTATAATGACTTATATCATGAAATATCCCACCTCAGGGAAGAACTTCTCTAGCTAGGATAAAGAGATTCTAAAGAAATGGCTAATGTTGAAACTTCCCCCAAAAAATGGCTCAATGAAAGGAGACACAAATAAAAAAGAGCTTTGGCAAAGTGGACAACTCCTGATCTAGGTTTCATCAAAATAAACTTTGATGGAGCTTCTCATGGAAATCTAAGGAAAACTAGAGCAGGAGTGATCATAAGAGATCATAAAGGAAATCTATCGAAAGCAACAAAAAGGAAACTTCCAATAGGGATGAACAATGAGGCAAAGGCAAGTGCTTTATTACTAGGACTAGAACTGGCTAGAGAGGAAAATTACAACAAATTTATGATTGAAGGAGACTCGATTCTAATAATCAATTTAGTCAAATAAAGATCTATTCAGAACTAGAGGTTAGAATAAATTCTAAACCCAACATGGGAAATAGTAGATTCCTTTGAGTTAGTCATTAGCTCCCATTGCTATAGAGAAGAAAACAAAGATGTAGATTGGATGGTGAACCTAGCAATAGACTCATCCGAGGAATATCAAGTTTTTGAACCATAGAATCTATGCATCCATGAGACATTATCTTCAATCTTGAAGAATGATGTAATAAATGAAATAAAATAGGTTTAAATATATACAACCCAAATTGATACCTTCATAGCTAGCACTGCATGTCTACCCTTGTGTATCTCCATGCAACTTCAGAAAAAAGTGTGCAGGGGAGAGGAGCCAGAACGTGCGCACCCAATTTTCGAGGGTCCACGTGGACTAGTAAATTTTTTTTGCAACTTATTTTGATAAACAAATTAATAATAAACCATAAAAAATATTTATTTTAATTTTTTTAATATTGACACGTGGGAGGACGGGATTGGTCCGTCAGGTTAAAAAAATGGAATTTTGGTCATGCGACCGAAACGTAGGCAGTTGGAGTGTCAGTTGGTGCGTGGCATGGCATCCAAAGTGGAAAGCCCTACCATGTCACCACATACCACTCCACCACCTTAAATCTCCACTATGTAACATTAATTCCTTGGCTCCCCTTCCATTGCAGTCCTTCACTCCACATTTACTTCACATCCCCTCTTCGTGCTTCCACGACATCCTACGTAATTTTTGATAGGACGTCCATTCAATGCTCTTAGTGCCTTGCACAACTAACCAGGTTTAGAGCCTTTCAGTCTACCAACTTCTCAAAATTTCCTAACTTGTCCACCAGAAGGTGCTCGGTTCAGCTCTCTGCAACTTTCATCCTGCCACCACAACATGCTACACTTAGACTCCTTTACTTGCGATGAAAAGTGCTAGTTGTCAAACGGGAAATGTAGCTTTAGCTCCACCATGCCTCCTTCCGAGTTCGCTAGCGCCATGCAGGTGAAGGACTGTTGCATATGTTTACTTCCTTTTCGTTAACTACCTTTCTGGTCTATGCTAACCCTTTTAAACGTAGGTGATGAAGCGTGAAGGCCATGGCATGCTTGTCAACGTTTAGGGGGGAAATCCTTTTGACCTAGGTGAGGATGCTCATTAAGGCCTTGCCATTATTCAATTTTCACTTGTTTACTCTGTCTATTAGTTTTTTTTTTAAACTTTTATCTATTGTAGATTTCCTTGTTATGAAGATTTCATATTTTTGAACACTATGGATTCTGTGTTCATCAACACACTAATTATATGGAAATTATTCTTCTGTTCAAGCATCAGTGTCTTTAAATTTAAGGTTGTTTTTTATTACATCACAGAGAAAAAAATATTGTTGGTTGTTTCAGTGCTATAGATAAATCTGTGGTTGTTTTTATTTTCATTACAGTAACAAATAATATTGTTGGTTGTTTCTGTGTCATAGAAAAATCTATTGTTGTTTTTATTTTCGTTGCAGTAACAAATAATATGTTGCTTGTTTCGGTGCCATAGATAAATCTGGGGTTGTTTTTATTTTCATTACACTAACAATTAATATTGTTGGTTGTTTCTGTGTCAGAAAAATCCAGGGTTGTTTTTATTTTCATTGTAGTAATGTAAATATTATTGTTGCTTGTTTCGGTGCCATAGGTAAATCTAGGGTTGTTTTTATTTTCATTACAGTAACAATTAATATTGTTGGTTGTTTCTGTGTCATAGAAAAATCTAGGGTTGTTTTTATTTTCATTGCAGTGACAAATAATATTGTTGCTTGTTTCGGTGCCATAGATAAATTTGGGGTTGTTTTTATTTTCATTACAGTAACAATTAATATTGTTTCCTGTTTCGGTGTCATAGATAAATATAGGGTTGTTTTAATTTTCATTACAGTAAGAAATACATTTGTTGCTTGTTTCGGTGGCATAGATAAATCTTGGGTTGTTTATTATTCGGTTAGGTTTTCTCTTTTAATTAGGTTTTTCTTTTATATTTTTCAAAGGTTATTTCATAGGTTATCAATGTTTATTTGTCATAAATCTTTTTCTTTGTCTATATCTCATAAAAAATATATTGCAAATATTACAACCATAGGTTAGCATTTGTGTTTCCCTAGGATTTATATTGCAAATATTACAGTCATAGTTTAGCATTTCTATTTTCCTCGGGTTTATATTGCAAATATTACAGTCATAGTTTAGCATTTGTGTTTCCCTAGGATTTATATTGGAAATATTATAGTCATAGTTTATCATTTCTATTTTCCTAGGGTTTATATTGCCAATATTACAGTCATAGTTTAGCATTTGTGTTTCCCTAGGATTTATATTGGAAATATTACAGTCACAGTCTAGCATTTATGTTTTCCTAGGGTTTATATTGCAAATATTACAGTCATAGTTTAGCATTTGTGTTTCCCTAGGGTTTATATTGCAAATATTACATTCATATTTTAGCATTTGTGTTTCATAGGTTCTGCATTATCATTCAAACATAGATAAATCTAGGGTTGTTTTAATTTTCATTACAGTAACAAATAATATTGTTTCTTGTTTCGATGCCATAGATAAATCGTGGGTTGTTTAATACAGTCATAGGTTAGCATTTGTGTTTCCCTAGGGTTTATATTACAAATAGTATAGTCATATTTTAGCATTTGTATTTCATAGGTTTGACATTATCATTCACTCTGATTATCTTATTCTCATAGGTTTTGCATTATCATTCACTGTCATTTTCTTTGATGCCAGTCATAAATTTGGAGGTTTTTCTTTTTAAGTTTTTATTAGGTTTTTGTTTTATCTATTTAACAGGTTATTTCATAGGTTATCACTGTTTATTTGTCATAAATGTGGTTCCCTATGGTTTATATTGCAAATATTACAGTTTGTTACCACAAAAAATTTGAACCCAAAATTTTTCAAATTTTAGTGCATAGGGATTGATGCAATCATCGCTTTGCCCCGGTTCGGTCATTTTACATCCCAAAATTTTTTAAGTCTTGAAAGCATTTGTATGAGTCTTTGTCGTCAGGCATTCTTCAAGTTCTTGAATCCTTTGTTTCCTCGACTTATGTTCTTAAGTTGAAGAAATGGCCAACTTCTCAACTTCTCCTTTTTGTCAGGAAAGTTTAGAGTTTTTGAATGTCACTCTAAAAGCTCAAAGGATCGTAAGAGCTCCGATGCCCTGACCTCACTCATGGTCAGGAATTTTCAAAATTTGAGAACTCCGCCTTAAGGTTCAAGGTTTAGAATTTGCTCCAACTCCCAACTAATTAGCATCTTCACAGTCCCCGGTGGCATTTCCTAGTTTTCAAGATATCACCAGCTCATCTAATTACTCGTGTGGTATGTAATGAGAATGTCTTTTCAGGAGTTATAAAATGCAAGCTAATCAAAGATGCATTAATTACCTCTTAAATGACAAGTGTAACGGAGCTTGCTAAGGTGGTAGCACAACATTAACAAGTTTAAAAAACATCATTACTTACTGGTGTAATTAAAGGTGACGGTGCTCTCTAAGTTCAGTCATCTTTTAGAAAGGGACTTCTTGCGAATAATGAAATTTGGGATGATGAGCCCATGCCTATTCTACAACCTAATTTGCATTGGCCCCAGGAGGAACAAATTGATATCATCTCTCAGTTGCGCATAGTTGCTTGGAAGGAGAAAACCAATTATGCTGAATACCACAGAGCAATTTTCGTCCTGGAGGAAGAAGAAGAATGTGCCGAGTTGCGGCAACTTTTTATGGAAATACGCCTATAATTGGGGGCAATTTAATGCCACTTGTCTTGCATGTATGAAATTCTTTTGTAATTAGTGATGATGATTACATTTTTGATATAATGTAACTATAACCGTTTAAGGTCACTTTCTTGAAAATGGTTACTTGAAAAAGACCGTTTCAAGCAGTTATGATTTTTGGGGGAGGTTATGAAAAACTATAAAGGGGGAAGGACTTTCAAAGGGAAGGCATCTTTTTCCAGCTATTTGTGAATAGGGGAAGGAGATCAAGTTTATTCTGTTTTACTTTCTAGTTATATTTTTCTTAGCTCAGCTTATGTATAGAGGCATTGCGGAAACTTTGAGTTTTGTTAAATATTGAAGAAATGAAGAATTACCTATAGAACATTGTGTCTCCAAGTATCTTCTGTGATTGCAATTGTTTTTGTGTCAATCTGTAATATGTCTTCAATATTGGTTCTTTTATGTTGGTATGTGTTAAGGAGGAATATAGTTGTATCTTTAAATCAATTTATCATAGTTTGTGAATATTGGATAGGTGGGCTGTGTATCATTTATCTGCATTCATTTCTTTTTGTAATTAGTCATGCACATCTATTTCATGGTGATGGGTAGATGTTAAAGCACCTTTTCTAATTTCTGGTTAAAAGCACACCCCATATTTTTATTCATTGCATATCTTAGGAGGGAGCTGTACCTCTAAAATTCATATGAAGGTTGTCCATCCAATGACAACTTCTCCAACTGTTAGTATTGTTTGTTCTTCTTCCTGGTCATCTTGAGTCATTCTCTGCATTTATTTTCGAAGGACAAATCCGTTCACTAATAGATTTTTGGTGACTCTGCTGGGGATTCAAAACTGAAAGACTAGTGTTCTCAGAAAAATTGAAGGTGCCTCCCCGAGGACGGAGGTTGGCAACTCTATTTGATGAAATGTACTCATAAATATTCTGTTCCAGCAAAGACCTGTTGCTAATTTATTCTTTAGAATTGCATGATGGCATTGGTTTCTCCTCATCCATGGGGAAATTGTTTTGGACCTCTCTTTTTGTCTCAGTTTTCACCATTGCCTGAAGGATCAAGAAAGCATTTTCTGAAGTTCAGTGGAGAAGACTCTCAAGATGCTAAAAATCATATTCTTGCATTCATTGTTGCATGCGAAGTTTTGGGGGTAAGTAAAGAAGATATTTTAATTCGACTATTTATCGAATCTCTTATTGGGCCTATAGTAGAATGGTTTCATCATTTAGAAGAAAAATGTATTACTGATTGGGATTCATTGAAGAATAAATTCTGGGAAAGATTTAAAGGCCCTGTTGATGAAGCTCCTTTATTGAATCAATTCTTCCACATCCACAAGCAAGAAGAAGAATCCATCAGAGACTTCATGGACAGATTCAACCAGCTGCTCAAAATGATTCCTACTTCTATTCAACTAGGTAAACAACTCTAGCTATGTACTTTTATTTCTACATTGCATCCAGAGGTTTAGTTTGAGTTGAAAAGGAGTAAAGTAAATGACATAAAAGTTGCTCAACAAGAGGCTGTGGAAATTGAAGATGACTTGATATTGAGTGGTCTATGGAATCTAATTAGCAAACCTATGAACAAGCCTATTATGCACAGACATAATTTTCAGCCTACATATTTCCATAATGCTCAACCCCCTTCTATTGAATGCTTCAATCTCTCTGTTTTTGATTCCAAACATTTTGGTAGAAGTGAAGTAAGTGCTGCAGAAATTAAAACTCGTATGGATAGAAGAGTTGAAGCTTATTATTTGTATTATGAGGAAGACAATAATAAATCTGTAGTTTTCCCATGTAATGTAGAAGACATGAACAATCCTCTCGTGGTGTAAATCGTAGAGAAGGTTATGCAAATTGCACTATTTTGGCTCCCTTGTCTACTGCAGAGATAAAATTAGCTACTTTTTCAAGCAATGAAGAACAACATGAGAGTACACAGCATGAAGAAAAGGTGCTGAATACTTTTCCTCCTGTATGCATGCAAGTTGAAAGCTTCACATCTCCTAAGTCAAATAATACAGAAGTACGGATGTAAATAGAGGTCATAAATGCTGAAATTTTCAAGCAAGATTTGAAAGCTGAGGTTAAAAATGGTCATGATAGCTTTAAATGTAGCGAGTCTCATAAGTACTTTAACACATGTAATGATGACTTTTTATGTGGAAATCTGGACAAAGATGGTCACATAACTGAAGTTGAAATGACTGCAACCACTTGTGTCCCCAATGATATGAAAGAAGACAAAGAAGGGCCTAGTGAAGAATCTACTTATCCTATCAGTAACGATGAAGACTTCACCTCTTGCGCATCTACATCTCAAAATGATCAGGTACTTGATGATCCTGCACAAGTGATATTTTTAAAGAATTTCTATGGTAATATGCAATTTCAATCTGATAAAGTACACCAAGCCTTGCTTAGAACTTTGCAAGAAATTGAACAAAGGGAGGGGAAGGATACACATTTCTTTTCTTGCAGCCATGAAGATAGCTCTATTTGTGAAGGAGTTACACTAGATGGAGAATCTCATGCTACCACACATCATTTGCAAGGAGAGGACAATAGCTCTAAAGCAAAAAAATTTCTTGCAGAGGCATCTTCTTATGGAGTAGTTGATGGATATGAGAGTAAATCAGAGTTTTTAAGTGAGGAGCACATTTCATCAAAGTTTGAGGGTGAAGGTCTTGGTTTGGTTTCTCCTCCACAAGATTCTTTTTCTTCTAGGTGTTATCCTTTAAACAATAATCCTCTCTGTATGGACTCATTTGAGCATGCACAAAGTTGTGTCAAAGAAGAAGCTCTTGTTGTGTCTGCTTGTGATGGTACATATAAGATGCAGGATCAAAAAGAAGAATTCAAAGAGACAGATCACTTCGAGTGTGATAATGAGGTTGATGCAGTTGATGAAAAGGAACACGATGAAGTATATATTACAAATTAGAATCAATGTGTGGGTTGCCCAATTCGGGGGCTAGTTTCTTCGTGCTTGCAAAATCATATGCATTTTGACATTATATATGAGGTCATTCAGACAGACGTTGGTAATTATATGTTGGATGATACTGATATCAGTCATCCATTTGGAGAAGCATACAATGAAAAATGGATTTTTGGGCATCAAGACACATCCAAAGAGTTTTTACGTGAAGTCATTTTTATCAGTTTGATCATGGTGGTTGCCAGTTGGCAAGTGGTTGTTTGTGGGTTACTCATTTATCTGGCATTATTTCGCACAAGTAGCTATTTCTCCCAGCTAGTTAATGGATTTGCATGACCATTTTGGAGTCATCTGGAGGTAGGATCTTCCTTCCATGTATATATTAGGAGTTTTTGTTGTGCTGGTAGTCTAGTTTCCTTTCCTGTTTGCCCTGTTTTTGGCTTGTTATGGCTCTTTTGTCCCCTGTACTGTCTGACTCTGTTGCCCAATGGATAAGGCACTAGTCTGTGCTTATGATTCTGGGTTCCTTGCTTCTTCCTTTGTAGTCCTCTTCCCCAATTAGAGCCTGTTGTTACCCCAAAAAATTTGAACCCAAAAATTTTCAAATTTTAGTGCATAGGGATCGATGCAATCATCGCTTTGCCTCGGTTAGGTCATTTTCTGTCCCAAAATTTTTTAAGTCTTGAAAGCATTTGTATGAGTCTTTATCATTGGGCATTCTTCAAATTCTTGAATCCTTTATTTGCCCGACTTATGTTCTTAAGTTGAAGAAATGGCCAACTTCCTGACTTCTCCTTTGTGTCAGGGAAGTTCAGAGTTTTTGAACGTCACTCTAATAGCTCGAAGGATCGTAAGAGCTCTGACGTCCCAACCTCACTCATGGGCGGGAATTTTCAAATTTTGAGAACTCTGCCTTAAGGTTCAAGATTTGGAATCTGCTCCAACTCCTGACTAATCAGCATCTTCGCAGTCCCCGGTGGTGTTTCCCAGTTTTCAAGATATCACCAGCTCATCTGATTACTCATGTGGTATGTAATGAGAATGTCTTTTCAGGAGTTATGAAAAGCGAGCTAATCAATGATGCATTAATTACCTCTTAAATGACAAGTGTGAAAGATCTTGCTAAGGTGGTAGCATGACATTAACAAGTTTAAAAAACATCATTACTTACTAGCGTAATTAAAGGTGACAGTGCTCTCTAAGTTCAGTCATCTTTTAGAATGGGACTTCCTGCGAATAATGAAATTTGGGATGATGAGCCTATGCCTATTCTACAACTTGATTTGCATTGGCTTGAGGAGGAATAGATTGATATCATCTCTCAGTTGTGCACAGTTGCTTGGAAGGAGAAAACCAGTTATGCTGAAAAAGAACAAGACACACAAAGATTAGGGAATCCTGGAAAGAAATAAAAGAAGAAAAAGAACAAGACACAAAAAGATAAATCACAATCAGATTTCAAAACCTCTCCCTCAAAAGGTGAATCATCTAAGAAGGAGAAGACCAAATGTGCATATTGCAAGAAATTAGGGCATGACAAACATCAATGTTAGTCAAAACAAATTGATGAGTTGAAGCATCTTCTAAAGAAGAATCAAATCAATTTTCCTTCAACTATGTCGGCAGGTTCATCTTCTTCTTCTCATTCAAAATTAGAGAGATAGAAGGGGCAAGCACTTGTTTCAATTGGAGATTTTGAGTGTAGGAGATGGTTCCTTGATTCTAGAGAATCACATCATATGGCTTCATTATAGAATATGTTCTTTTCATTTGAGATTTGTTCATCACCACACATCTTGATGACCAACACCACATATATGTGTGTTTTTGGGAAAGGATATATTGACATGGATGAAGGATCATTTAGTTATGTCCTTTGTGTGCCTTCATTGTCAACTAATCACATTTCTATCTATCACATTAAACATGATGGGGCACAGAAGAGTGTTGATTTCACACTATATTTTATGGTTATTCAGGATTTACATATCACAGATATTGTTGCAGTTGGGGAGGTAGATCATCAATCTCAAGTGCACACCTTCTCTCATTTTGCTCCTATTGTTCCTTTGACTAACGTACACACTCAGGCATCTACTATGGAAACTTTTGAGGAGATTTAGTATGGTCATTTGAATCTTGGTGTTCTTTCAACAATTGAGGTTCTAAAGACGTGCTAACATTCCATGTCCTCCATAATCTCATATTGCATCTATAGAGTTCAGTGTTGCTACATCCATGGTTTCTAGTAATTCAATACAACAAGATATACAACATCTTCTAGATATAGCTACTTGGGATGAGTACTTGACAAATATTTCAAGTTTGTTTTGTGAGTCCTATCTTACAGATTTAGAGGACACTATCAAGGACATTCATCTCCTCTTTTGTGTTAAATCTTATAAAGCTACATCATCTTCTTTAGATGTGATGAGGGCACATTCAAACCCTATTTTTCTTTATCCACATGATCATTTGTCATAGTTTTCAATTGGGTTGGAGATCCTTGAGAAGCATTTGAATGACTCATCTTCATCTTTGGATCATGTTCTACATCTATTTCCACTAGGTTCTAGATTGCCACACTCTTCAGTTAAGCTTGGGACTCCTAATTTGATTGTGGCACCTTTCAACATCAACATGACAACACTTGATTATAGTTCAGAGACATCATATATCTTGAGTTTTCTTCATTTATATTACTTTTATTAATGGGAAGACATCTTGCATTTGTCCTTGGCTTTATTTCTTCCTAAGGGGAGGAACATTGTTCAACATTCTTAGATCATCTTCAACATCCATTGTCAAGCATCTACCATCAGTGTAGGAGATTCTGCATTATGGGGGGCTACATGGTCTCTCTTCTTCTCTCTTATGAGGGGAAATTTTCCTCACATGGGGTTTTCTCCTTATCATACTATGGAGAGCATCTTTCTTATCTTTTCTCTCTTTTAGAGAGGTGTTTTTTCCTATGGGTTTTTCTCCTTTTCTCCATTTGTGAGAGATTTTTTGTACATGGGTACCTAACATGGCCTTGTAGCTGGGACCCATCTTTGCATCTTTGCATTACATATTCTCCTTAAGTTGCACTTAAGGAGGGGTGTTGGTGTGAATGGGGTATATTACCTAACTGGTTCCATATTAGGTTCGATTCATAGTTATCTAGTTAAGTTCACTTATGGCATACTTAGGGTACACTAAGGATAGTTATCTCTTTGTGTCTCAAGTCATAAGATAAAGACACTTGTCATAATATTATGTTTTCCTATGTTTCACCTTGGCCTATATAACCAAGGGCTTCTCATTGTAATATCTACATAATGATGTACATATTGTGTATTTGCATCCTTTGATAGAATAGAATAATTCTTTCATGTTGGGCCTCTTTTGTGCTTTCATTGAAGCTCCTAGATCTTGGGTGACTACCTCTATAGCCAAATATTGTATGGTATAGAGCATTATATACCAAATATTACATAAACAAACACTACAATGATAAAAAGAGAGAGGGAGAGAGAGAAAGAGTGAGCGAGTGAGAGTACACTATGCATTGATAAATAAATTCCTATAACCTATACATACATGCTACCATTTGAACATAATTGTGATTCATGTGAAATGATATTTATTGACTAAATTAGAACATGTCCAAATTGTAGACACCTAAATTGACCATGTCTGGTGACATCACCTTGCGACACCTTTCAACACATTTTCTTCTAGGCCCCTTTCATGACCCCTTCCATCATCCAATTAGTTAAATAAATTATATTTATTTAACTAATCCCTTTTATCCATTTATCCCCTTTTAGACCAAATTAAATAAATTTTATTTATTTAATTTTATCCTATATTCCTCCAATTAACATAAATAAATTAACTATTTATTTAAATTAGCTCTCACATGCCACATGTCTCTCATAATTTAAATAATTTTATTATTTAAATTAATTATCCCACTCACATCCTTATTTTAACCTCATTAATTGTGCATCATAAGCACTTCCTCTCTAGAAATTAATTAAATAATCCCATTTCCCCACTCACATCCTTATTTCAACCACTTGTCATCCTCATTTAATGTGTGTCATGAGCACTAAAATTAACTCTTCATCCTAGCCATCCACCTCATACTGTACCATTCTAATCTTAGCCATCCATTTTATTCCTTGTTCATCTATAAATTGAACCTCTCATTTCAATGAGTCCCCAATAATTTTTCATGCATGTATATCTATAATTTTCCATTTATCTCTATTATGGCTATTTCATGTCCAAGTTATGTTGGTTTTTATGAGAAGTCCACTATGCATGATCCATATAACAAAGTTAGTGGAGCTTGGGTGTACTCTACCCCGTTCTATCAAAAGTTTGAATTTGTGAAAGGTTTTAAGGGTATTACTTGTATTGTTTTATCTCTCATGTTGTTATCTCGCATCATCTTCACATCTTCATTTTTGGTATGCCGGTTTCAACCCTATTTTTGCAAGATTTTAAATCTTTTGTTGTAGGTTGAAGTATATTTTCATCAAGATCTGGGGTTCACCTATTGTAGAAGGCATCCTATGCTGAAACTGATCTTGTTGTTGAGTCTAGAGGGGCTCACAGGTGAATTTTCTTATAAAACACTATTTTCATCACTAGAAAAATTTTGGATTTTTTTGGATTTTTTTACTTTCATATTCATATTGTATGGATCCATATGGTACAGAACTCTTGGTAGACTATGCGTAGGCAGAGATTCCTTCTTGTTCGAATCAAGTTTTTAATTTTTTTTTAGGGACTTTGGTTTTATAATTTTTAAAAAAGAATCTTTTGCAATACTTGTGGGTTTGTAAATCTTCTCATGGTTTGTAAATGTGTTATCCTCTAGACTTTCACCATCACCTGCTAGATAGATTACTGCTCTTATTTTTCTAATGTTTTATTGAATGTTTCCTTTGTATTAGGATTTGTATGAGGGACATAATATCTTACCATCATTGGTTAGCGGTGCCGCCTAGGTGTGTTGGCTGGCCACCCTGTAACCGCCAATGGTCATATCTTCCATTTGTTTACCTATCAGTTTGATTGGCAAATCACCCACCTTGTAACCGCTAACAATCATGGGTGCATAACCCTCACACCTTATATTAAGGCTAGCATAACCGCCAATGGAATAATGGTTTCGCACGTTATCCATCATATGCTTTTGGTTGAAGTTTTTAATATTTTGCATTACATCATCTTAGCTTTATGCTGCTGAAGGTAATAGTTAACATTGGATACATATATGTTATAGACTATCACAGATATATATTATAGACTATCACAGATATATATTATAGAATTGTCATGGTACATGGATACCTCCGTATTATTGTCAACTAAATCTTTCTTCCACACACAAACTTTCCTATGATAGACAACTTGACCGACTCGAGTAGCATTTGGTTCAACATTCAAGATTTTACACTTTTAGGGACCGCAATCATATGAATGACTGCTAGTTAGTAGGTACCTTGGTAGTGAACCTAACTGCTAGGAGAAGATTGTCTACAGGTGACCAAAGTTGCTCTAACCATTAGTGGTTTCTATTATTGTCAGATTAAACTTAGCCACTTGTGTGCAAATAGTGCATGTGACTAGAGATCTACAAACCACTAGCGGTCAACAGTAACCACTAGGTAGCCCCCCATCCTCCAAACATGCTAAAATAGGCAATTTTTTTCAAACTTACATAACATTTTGTAGGTATATCAGATTTTCATGAAAATAGAAGCATTAGAAATTTAGTTCACCCATATTCACAACAGTATAGGCCTCATTAGAAGATTCAGCCTAGAATATCAGGTATAATTAGTCAAAGTCAACCTTAGCTTGCAAACTTCATTTGCTCATGACTTTTGCAAATCTTAATGAAATTGATGAATTTGTTTTGAAATTGCTTAGAATTTTATAAGGAATTTGATAAAATTATCCAATCTTCAGTAGCTTCTCATAATTTTCAAAATTTACCATATTTATGTTTTTAATCCTAACACTTGTTTTTTAGCTTTCGTTTGCCAAAGATCAAAATCATTGAAACTACTAACAAGTTGTTGTAGATTCACCAGTCAAAGAAATCTTTTCATCACTAATCTCAGCACTTAGTCTAATCTAGGGGACAATAATTGAACATTGCTTGCTTTGTTTTTAGATTTTGAAAAGGGTGTATGCTCTTTCTTCACACCTTTTGGTGATCTTGGAGACCAAAAGCCCCTTCATTATCCTTATGTTTATTTGTTCAATCCTAGGAATATTATATCACGTATGCTCTCCCCTTGCACATCGTGTGAGCCTGGGGATCAAAAGTGAATAGTGTTCCTTCCCTTTAGGAGGCTTGCTAATGGATTTCATCACCCCTAGGGATGACCTCAACTGCATGTTCTGGTGGGATATATCAAAGGGGGGAGAGTCAAAGCTATACCTCAATCTAGTCACGTAGTCATTGGGACAGCATTAGGGCCCCGGGTGATTCCAGACACAAGGTGAAGTGGTTTTTTCTTAATCTCTTATGCCACATCCATTCAACGGGCTAGTGTTCATAGACTTGGGCCTCATCATACCTTGTGTATTTGGAGGACTCCCCTAGAATCTTGTAAATCCTAGCTAAGACCATCAATCATTTTCTAGTGTGGTGCAAGGGACACGGACCCTCCCTTGAAGTTACTCACCATGTGCCTCCTTGAAGTGGAGATAGAAGTCTTCTTTGGGTTAGTCATAAAATCCTCCAAGGAAAAGGGTATTGGGTGCAACGCCCTTAATCCTAGCTATTAGCTCAGGGTGAAGTGTTCTTAGTTAGGTAAGAACATGGATAGGTATTCTATTGTATGGGCCCACACTATGAAATCACTCCTACTTGAATAATCTAGGGATGTTGTTGTGTTTTGCATGTGTCATCATTTGCATTGGCCAAATCCTTATCATTTGAAAAACTTATGCATGTGTGTATAAACATTGTGTTTTTCAATTTGTCAATTTACCAATTTTTCGTAAAGTCAAGATTTCAACCAATCCACTCCTCATCATTCTAATCATAATCCCATTCTTGAGCCTAATCTAATCCATCATTTGTCAAAATGGTTTTGATCATTAACAAGTCTAGGTCAAATCCAAAACCTAAAGTAACAATCCTAAGAGGTCCACAATTTCCTCCCAATGATGATGAGAACCTTATATATCATGGAGAATAAGTCAAACTACAAAGACTTAAACATATGTAAATCCATCTGAACACTAAAGAACAAGATCCAAGAGCAAGATCCTTATGGAACCCAAAGACTTTTTGATGAACTTAAAAGATTATATAAAAAGCACCAAGTCACTCCTACATCATCATCCCTACCTCCCATCAATAACCAAGCCAATGTATCCACCTTACTCCAAAGCTCACAAGTCCAATGTCCTAACCATGCTTCATCTTCACACATAACAAATCTCACTATCTCACAACTCCAACAAGCCACTTTCCAACAAAAAAACAACAAGCCCTTTTTCAACAACTCCTAGCCCAAAAAACACAACCACAACCTTTATCGTTTCAACAACCACAACTACAATCCCATATGTCATTCTCATCAACTTCATACCAACCTAGTCCAACCACATGTCAAGCTAATCCTACCTCAACCTATTCCACTTCTTCCAATATCAACCAATATCCACATCAATCCATACCTCAAGGTCATCCAACTATTTATTCCAACATTTCACCTCACTCCCAAATCTACCTACAAGGATATAAGATCCTTTACAATAAGAACATACAAGTCCTAGTTATCCTTTGAGCTAGAATCCAACATCCATGAGTCCTCCTCATTCTACCTTTGACAAGGGAAAAATCACTCCTGCTTATGCATCCTATGTGTATCCTCTATTATCATCCAATAAAATGCTTACCCAAGAGCCTCAAAGTCCAAGTACCTCTACCCATGAGTCCATTGATTATGAATATAGAATTCAAGACTTTATGGAAGACCCTAATAACCAAGCACTTATGGACTATATCATTGCCAAAAATCCCCAAGCTTATTTAGAAAGGCTACTCCACCTAGGAGGAGTCAAGATACCTCTAGATGTTGATCCCTCCACTTTGATTGAACAAGGTCATCCTTATCAAGTTGTTAATCCATTAGGAGGACCTTCCCAACCACATGTTGAAGAAATCATAAATCCCAACACATCAAATCTTCCATCTAATTCCAATCCTTTTATATCCAATCCTATTATCCCTTCACAAGACCCTCATCCCAATCCTAATCCATCTAATCCTATTATACCTTCACTCATTCCTCATCCCAATCCTAATCCATCCCCTCCTATTATCCCTTCAACCGATCCTCATCCCAATCCTAATCTATCCCCTCCTATTATCCATTCACTCAATCCAAATCCTAATCCCATAACATCCACCATTATTGTCCACCCATTATATTGTCCATCTACCCATATACTTATGAAGTATGTGATCCAATGGCTATTAGTAAGGAATCAACCGTCTCCATGTCATCAAATATCTATCCTTGAACCTATAAAAGAGCCTTAAAGAAATATGCCTATTCCTCCAAATCCATCATGTAGCCCACAACCCATCAAGCCTATTAAAGATCCCCTTACCATAAGCACAAGTCAATATCCATCATGTACCCATGTTGATGACCATCAAGAGCCTATTACTCCTATCCAAGAGTCTTCCACTTCCATTCAATCCCAAGAGCTATGCCAAGAGTCTAATCTAAAGCATGTGGAAACATTAACCCCTCATCCAAATCAAGATCAAAGCACTTCTATTCATCCTCTCCATAATACTCTTTATGATCAAGATATTATGTATGATCAAGTTTCCACCCATGAGTAAGCAATCCAAGTTTATCCTACCCAATCCCAATATCACATTGTGCATGTCAATACTCTCTATGATCAAGATGTTATTCATGATAAGGATCCAAATTCCCAAATCACGACCATCCATGAGAAAGATATCCAAACTACTCCTATCCATTCTACACCTAGTCCTATCCATGATTCTACAAAATCCACATACAATCATGAGACACTTGGCCCCCAAGTAAACATAGATGATAAAAAAATAGCTTGGATCTTAATGAGCATAATGATAATCAAGATCCTATTGATCCTTCATCATTTCCTATCGACCCTATTGCAAAGCCATCATCCTATCCCCTTGGTCTTACTACCTTCATCCATGAATGTTCTCTCCTAGGAAAGGAACAACCTCTATCTACCACCCCATCTTCTCACTCTAATAATGGACTCGCATCTTGTGTCCTAAATAATAAGCATCCCATTGCACATCGTATACTCCAAAACATGAACTATCAAGACAAAGGCTTAGGCCTTCATGAACAAGGTATTTTGGAGCCCATCTATGTCAAAGTTCCTCCACAATTGCATGGCCTTGGTTATATATCCCAAAGAAATCAATCCAAAGATGTTGGTACCACATCCATAACCTCTAAATCCACTTATTTCCATCATAAACTACATCACACATCCAAAACATATGTCACTATCCATCCTCCATCATCATACAAATCCCAAAAGCATGTGGCCATACACCTTCCTCCATCTAATCTACCTCCACTTCTTCCAAATCCTAATATCCCCATCCTTAAATCCCCTTGTCTATTTATCCACAAGTCCACTAATCCCTCCATCCATACATCCTGTTCCCTTAAATCCACTAAACTTCTTACTCATGATCAATGAATGCACACATTGGCCAAACATGAAGGTATCACAACCCCCATGGGATTCAAAAATAGAAATTTGGATGCCTCCTTACATAAGGAAAAAAATCCTAAAGATCCTAATGCCATAGGTTACCAATGCAAATAATCAAAGCAAAATTCATCCAAAAAGCTACCCAAGCCCACGCCTCCAAAAGAAAAGTCCAAAACTAAAATGGTTTGGGTCCCCAAACAAAAAACACTTAATCTAAATGAAGCATCCACAATTCAAAAATCCCAAAAATCCCACTCCCCATCACAAAATCCTACAATTCCTAAGACCATTTGGGTCCCAAAATTACTCAATCGACAATCTCATAAGAAACTATCTCCATTACTCCCAACTCCCCCTTCCAATCAAAAGCTTCAAAATCTAATTTAGTGTGTGAGAACATTGGTCTTGATTCCCACGACATTCCCACATACCTTCATCTCCTCATATTCTATCTACTATCCCACATATTTCCCCCATCATATCCCTATGGTCTATGCTTTTGAATAATCCACATCATAATCCACTATCCTTCCATCCATAATCCACACTAGAATCCACTATTCTCCCGTACAGAATCCACTATCTACCTACTCCATCTCCCTCTCATGCAATCCCCTACCAACATCCATGAGCATAATGACACTTGACATGGTCCATGTGTGACTTCCATTCATCATGAGACACTATTACCTTGCTATTGACACAAACACTTGGGTCCCCCCTTTTGTTCTCCATATCCACCCATCCCATCCAAATATTCCAAAAAAAAAATAAAAGAAAAATCAAAATAGTAAAGAGAAAAATTTCACCCAATGGTGAAAACCATTTTAATGGCACCTTGGATAAGTACCATGATGAAATCCTGGAAAATAGGCATCATGTGTAGATTCCTTATCTATGTGTCTTACACTTGGGGTACATTATCTCATCCATCTCATCCTACCATTTTTCCCTCCTATCCTATCATCCTTATCCATTATTCCCACATACCTATCTCATTGAATCCATTCCTCCTTTTTATTTTGATAAATACATCGGGGAAATGTTGAAAAATGCTTTGGACATCTCTTGATATATCCAATCTTTTCCCAACCAATCCTATCATCCTATCATCATAAGATTTATCATGTAAAATCCTAAGCATTACACCTAGAATGGGGCATGTTATTCCTATGCGACATAGTCCTTGGATATCACATCCTAAACCCCCTTCCTCCATCCATTATGTATCCTCCATACTTCCTATCTTCCATCCATAATCCTCTTATCCATCTATCCAATCCTTCGTTCAACCTTGACTTGGTTTTCCCTTGTCATTGGTATCTAGCATCTAGGTTATCCAAACTGCAATCCAATGTCATCCCATAACATTTTCCAAAAATCCAAAAAAATCAAAACATACCAAAAATCCAAAAAAATTATAACATTTTCCAAAAGTCCAAAAAAATCAAAACATTCTCAAAATCTAAAAAAAATAAAAAATATTCTAAAAATCCAAGCAATAAATCCAAGGAGTCTATCCTTCATTCATACCAATCTAGTTAAAGCATTCTAATCACATCCATGGTCTTGATCCTAATCTTGCTATCAACCCAATCAATTGATCAATCAAGATTAATCAATCATCATCATCATCATGGGGATATATCGCTTCGGCATTCTTGTGCTGATCTAGAGATATATTGTTCCCAAAAATGTTAATACTATCTTTATCCATCAAATCCTGGTGTTGATTTGCATGGCCAACAACACTAGAATCATAAATCAATTCAATTAATCCAATCAATCAATCAATCAATCGATCATCGGTTTATAGCTTGATGGGGGAATTACCTTTCTTATTTTTGAATCATTTGTGCATGCTTGCATGGTTGCTTGTGTGTGTTATTATTTTATTCTGCATTTGTGTCAAATCCTTATTACTCCAGCTAATATTCATATCTTGTGTCTAGACAAGGTTGTATTACGTTGGGCAAGTCCATGCAAAGGATACAAAGTCACCCTGGTTCCTTATACCTTGGTGCATAATATCCTCTTGCTATATCAAATTAGGATTGCTCTACATACTATACCAGCATAACCGTACCCTCTCTATCCACTATATCCATTATGACTATAACTTATCCATTTCCACATCCTATTCTAGAGCATTCTTCACCTCTCAACCTATCTTTATCCACTATCTATTTCACCTATCTCTTTCAACTTAACAATCTATCCTAACTATCCATTCCTAACCTTTAACCTTATTCATCCTTTCTCTTGTATGCATTTCCATATCCACCCCCTTTCATCCATTTTGAGAGAATACTCATGTTCTTCTAACCTGCCTATCCTCTCGAGGGGGCATCCCATCCTTACATCATTCCTCCTTGTCACTCCTTCAAGTGGTTGGGGCATCCTTTTCCCTCCATCCATACCTTATCTTCTTTGAAATGATGTTACTTCTCTTAGTCGCAACATCATCTCAAAGAGGGGCAAAATGTAGACACCTAAAATTGACCATGTCTTACGACATCACCTTTCGACACATTTTCTTCTAGGCCCCTTTCATGACCCCTTCCATCATCCATTTAGTTAAATAAATTATATTTATTTAACTAATCCCTTTTATCCATTCATCCCCTTTTAGACCAAATTAAATAAATTTTATTTATTTAATTTTATCCCATATTCCTCCAATTAATTTAAATATATTAAATATTTATTTAAATTAGCTCTCACATGCCACATGTATCTCATAATTTAAATAATTTTATTATTTAAATTATTTATCCCACTCACATCCTTATTTTAACCACCTGTCATTCTCATTTAATGTGCATCATAAGCACTAAAATTTACTCTTCATCCTAGCCATCCATTTTATTCCTTCTTCATCTATAAATTGAACCTCTCATTTCAATATCAGCCCCCAACAATTTTTCATATGTACATATATCTATCATTTTCCATTTCTTTCTATTATGGCTATTTCATATCCAGGTTATGCTGGTTTTTATGAGCAGTCCACAATGCATGATCCATGGAACAATGCTGGTGAAGCTTGGGTTCACTCTACCCCATTCTATCAGAAGTCTAAATTTGTGCAAGGTTTTAGGGTATTACTTTTATTGCTTTATCTCTCATGTTGTTATCTTGCATCATTTTCACATCTTCACAAATAATTCATTCTATATATACTTCAAAGCATAATATGAGGAGAGAGAGGATAAAAAGGACATTCTTCCTTTATGAAGTCAACATGATAACTATAATAATAAAAAATCACACTCTATCATTCCATTATTATAGTTTTGTGCTCATTTTAGTCCGTTTGTTGTCTTATGCATTGTCACCTTGTTTTGACCTCCTTTTCCTTCTCCTTGGTCATTCCTATCCTTCTCTTGACCCTCTCCCCTCTTGAACCCCTTTATTTATTTATTTTCCCTTTTCATTTACTTTCTTTCCCTCTCATTTAATTTCTTCCCCTTTCCCATGTTTCTTTACCCCTTGTTTTAATTTTATTTTTTCCCCTTTTTCCATTTTAATTAAACCTTTAAATTTTTCCTTTATCCCTAACCTATGTCAAAATCCCCTCTTGTCTTCTTAAATATTGTGCCTCAAAGCTAATCTTTACTCAAACCTCCAACTACTAGATGCCCCCTCCAAGATTTATCTTTCCCAAAAATTGAGCCTCCTAGGACACTAGGGACCTCACCACCTTGAATACCCCCAAGGTGGTGCCCAAATATTTTCATCCTGCCACCACAAAAACTAAATAAAAAGTTCATTAATTTTAGGTGGTTCCAACCTACTACATTTTCTCTTTGAAATCTCTTTGATATTTTAAATAACAAACCCATCTTCACTTCATTTTAACACATGAAAAGAAAAAAATCATGTGTTCATGCTATTTGAATTTAAAATTTTAAGGGTGTATTATCTTCCTCTCCAAGATCTGCAACAATTTTTATAAGTCCCCTAGACATCTTTGCAAGCATATATTGATCACTAGGTGGCTAATTTCAATGATTTTGCATTGGATGAACTTGTTCCTTTGGTATTTTTTATTGTTTTTTTAATGTAATTTATAATTAATTTGTAGGTCATCTATCCTACACTATCCCTCTATCTATCCCAATCCTTCTCACCCATTTCCATAGCTATTTGGTCCCTTGTTTTCATCTCCCACCCTCATCTTCTCTCTTCCAAACCCCAGTTTCACCATAGCTTTCATTGCTTCTCCATTTTCATTTAAAACTATCATGACTTTCTTGTTATTTTTCTTATTTATGTACCTTATTGAAATATCCTTCATCCTAACATAACTTTTCATTTCCCATCTTTCTGTTTTGTTTACCTTTTTCCTCTCCCACCTCGTCTCTTTCTCTTTAAACACTAATTTTTGCCTTCTTTAGGTTTGATTCCCATTTATAATCCAACCCACTCTATTTTTTTCCCAGACTTGTGTTTTTCTATCCTTTCTTAGTCTTCTTTAGATCCATATCAACTCTCTTTTCCCATTTTTTCCATATTGTCTTCTCAATCTTTCTCCCCATCCCTCTTTGTTTGTATTCTCCTCTTTACCAATCTCCATAACTCAATAAGGTTTTTAGATTTATGATTTTAATTTGTGTGATTTGTTATAATATTTGTTTTTTCATATTATTATCCATCATATATGTCAATTTTGATTTTTCTTGAGAGCCCACAAGGGGACCATCTAAGGTAGTTTACTCTTTAACTATTGGCTTTTGGAGGGATTCCATAGATTTTACATTGCAAGTTAAATATAGAAAACTTAGGATAGAATCAAGAAAATATCAATGAAAGTGGTGTTAAAATCACCTAAAAAACCTCTCTAAATTTTTTTAGGAGATCATGTGTCGATGGATGCAGTCACCTAATAGGTCATCTAGATTGGACCAAGTCATCTAGTAGGCTGCTACTTCTTGATTTATAGCTCTTTTTTGTAGTTTATGAGCTTCATTTTTCTTTGATATTTCCCTCTGAGTGTCAAGGCACTATATCCACTTAGAAACTAGAAAAATGTTAGGTGAAATGTGCCCATTTCTTCTATTTTTCCCTCTTTCCCATAGCCAAAGAATAGAAATTTTTTTCTATTAGTTTTGACATCATTCTTACAAGTCACTAGGACTATAATTTAGGGACACCTATTTTTACTATTACCAATATTCCCACAAAATTTTTGTACCATACCTGTCCCTTTCTAGGTGAAATTATCCTTGGCTCTTATTCTTCTTTTTCTTGCTTCAATATACCCACATAAGGTTTTCCATTAGTTTTACATCTTCTGCTAATATTTGATAGATACTCATTTTTGAGTCTATAAACTTCTTAAGAGATCCCTAGAAATTTTCATGTCTCCACCATCTCCCAAGACCAAGGAGTTCACACAAGATCAAGGAGTTAGTGCAAGAGTAAGGTTGAAGTGACCATGCAATTAGGTAGGGCATCCCTCCTTGGGTGGCTAGGTCCTTTTGATTATAAACCTTTAGAATTTACCTTGTAGTATCTCTAAAATAGTCTAAGAATTTTATTTCTATTCAACCTCTTTTCACAAGCGCATCTAGATCCTCTTTTACACTATTATTTGTCACTTTGATGTTGGTTTACTAGATTCATGCTACCATTGCTACCTTTTTTGTCTAGTCTCTTGTCAGTTGTTAGTCTTAGCTCCCATTATTATTTTATTAGTATAAAAATTGAATAATTTTCACTTCTTTCATAGTTTACATTACGTTACTTAACAACATTCAAAAAAACCTTAATTCAAATCAATTTTTAGTCTCTTTCAATTGGTGAACTTGACTATTGCTTACTAGTACAATCTTCCTGATTTTCATAAAATGGAGTATTTGTTGCATTCACTTCATTATTTTTGCAAATGTATTAATAGCTTCTATTTCTTTCTATTCAGTAGTAGTACTAGTTCTTGCTCCTATTCATTCTTCTCAAAGAGTGAGGCCCTACCTTACTAGGATTGTTCCCTATCATATTACCTATTTAAACTCATCCAAATCTAGTTAAACTTCCTAATTTACTTATATTGAAGACACTATCCTATTCTTTCCTACCATAGAAAACGTTTACCAAGAATCCTAGCTTGATCTTCAAAACTTAATGAAAGTATCCTCCCAATTATAATAGGTTAAAAATGTAGCTAACCTAGATGTGCCTTGGTCAAGCATATAATTTAATTGATTCCTTAGGTAACATTATCCTAACTAATCTCGTAGGGCTGGAGATGTTTCAAAACATTAGGCATATTTTCCATGCACATGTCCCTTCATTCAACATTTTTAGACCCCCTAAAACTATGGCACTTGACGTTAGTCTTGTTGTTATTACATCATCTTTTGGTCACATCACATCTAGTACCCCTATTATCACCCTCCAACCTATCCTCTAGCCTAATATCCCAACATTTATTTTCCCTTCATTTTTTCTCAATGCCACTTACTAATCCCTCTATTGTCCCTTCACCAATTTCTTTCCCTACCCACATTTCTTCATATATCATTGTGCTCATAACTACCACTACATGTCCACCTGCTACCTCTATTATGTATTATTCTCCCCTATCATGTACTTACACACCACTATACATATCTCTTCATCCCTATGTTCCCCCTCCTAATCTAATGTCCACCACACCTACTTCATTTTACCCTACCTTCTCCACTCCAACTCATCAAATCCCATCCTACTCCTCACTTTAAAAAATTCCCTCTAATATCCCACTTCACCAAGCCTCCTCATATACTCTTCCACCACCTCCCCATTTATCCTCTCCCTTTAACCTTGCCATTTCCCACGTACTACATCAACTCTAGAAAGTGCAACAAAAACTAGGTGAGTTACTTACCAATTCCAAAGAAATAATGATGGACTTCTATCACAATCCTTTGTCTTACAATATTCTTGCTTATCCATTTCAACCCACATTCAAGACACCTTTCCTTCCTCTCTATGATGGAAAGAGAGATCAAAAAACACATGTAAGAACATTCTAATTATTGTTTCTATACTTTGTATATGATGATCACATCCTATGTAAATTATTCCCATGAACACTCAAAGAAAATTCTCTTGAGTGGTTTTACTCATTTCCTCATGTATCATATGCACATTTGACATGATTAAAAAATCCTTTATAAACCATTTACAAATTCATATCTCGCTTAAGGTAATTTTGATTGACCTTATACATTGTAAGAAAGGTCCACAAGAAAAGATTAGTATTTTATCATATGATTCTAATATATATTAGAAAAAATGTATTATTACGTCCCGAATATATAAATTTAAAAAGTATTTATGGACAATTAATTTATTGCTAAGTATTTATTAGATAGAAATTCAAAAAGTATTTAGTGAGCTAGTGTCAGATAAATATATAGTGTAAGGAGTTGGGTGAAATCAATTCATTTATTGCTATATGTATTTCCTTGGGTTCAATCAGAGGTTGCATTAAATGTAGAAATAGGTTTAATTTTGAAATTTGAATCTATTATGTGTTCTCATTTTCTATTGCATACATTATTTATAATAGTAACAAACCTATTATGAAAGTTAGAGATTGATTCACCATCCTGCCTCCTGAGGTTTTCTAAATCTTGGGCTAATGAGGTAGGAGATAGACATGTGCATTTGGCTCATTAAAATCAGCAATAAAATCATCATGCTCATCACCAAACATTATTGTTGTGACTTGTTGGGCACTTTCATATGAAAACTATTTGTGGGACTAATCAGTATCTAATTCCATCATGTTCATGTGGCTTACTAATTTAGCAATCTCTTATTTATATGGGTCTGAGGAATGCACAAAAGCTTGACATTTTGGAATTCAAATGCATAATTACTTGTGCATTTAGAGTATGTGTCACTATAATAATCAAGATCATATTCTTTAGCATAGCATATTGTGTCATTGATCTAGTATGAATTATATGAATGCTTACACTTTGACTCTTCTCTAAACCAATTATCCATGATTATAATGCATATGTCATGCTGAAATAGGACTGCATTCTTGTTCCAAAGATACTTCTTTACATAACAAATCTTGCATCAAGAGGGGAAAATAAGAAACACTTTAAGTACCTTAACTTGCTACTATACTAGTGTGGACTAAAGTTTATTGCACCACCAACAGGCACCTAGAGTAGCAAAATATTTGAAATAATGTTGCAAAGTCACCAACTCATGAAAAGAGAAAATCCTTGGAGCAGATATAATCACCAAGATTAAAATTCACTTTTGGGTCTTCACACTAGTAGAGTCTTCAATTTTCTTGTAACCCAAGATAAGACTAGTTGGAGTGGTCCCCAATAGAGTCGCCATTTGTTGGGTCCCAAAATAGTAGGCCTTCTCCTCTAGCACCATGACAAAGATTGAGACAAGGGGAACAAGGTATCTCAAACAAGGAGAGTGATACATCAACAAAGAGAGGGTGGCTCTAGTCCAACATCTAGGATTAGGGACAAATCCTCTTCTTCTTCAGGCTCTGTAAAACCTAGGGGATATTCCATTAAGGTCTAAATATATGGAAATAATTGAATCAAGGCTTTGATTATCAAGCCCTAATGGAAATTAGGAACAAGCCTACTAGACCTCATAACAATAGATTACAAACAAGCATATAAGTGCACCTAATTAGAATCAATTTCAATCACCAAAGATGAATCCCATTAACATTACATACACACTTATATCTTGCATCCACATCATTACAATTCTCTGAATATTTCTCTAATGCTAGCTCACTAAAGATATACACTCACAAAACATTGAACTATAATTATGGGCCAAACTCATACACGCACAAGCCTCTAAACATATATCTAATACCAGCTCACTAAAGATATACAAAAGTAATAATTATGGTTTGTGTATGTAGGCAAAATAAGAACCTAAACTAAACCTAAACTACTAAATAAAGATGCTTTCATTTTAAGGAGCATGATTGATCATGAACTTCCAAGACTAGTGCCTATCTAGTGGGTAACAGATTCACAGATTGCCAACAAAACAACAAATTGAAATTAAAAGGAATATGAGCTATGCATGAACATACATCATAGATATGGTACCAAATAATAGATCATACTTAATAATCCATTCCCATACTATAGAAATTCATATGAAATACAAAAATTACCATTACAAAATCTTTGCAATGAATTAAAATGCTACAACATTTATCAAATCCAATATTACATTCATACCAGCAAATGTGGCAAGAAAAAACATGCAACTATGATTGAGGGTTTCCCTAAAAATATAAAAATAGAAATGGAAACATTTGGCTACAAACACCATATATAATACAAATCTCCTCATGATTTACAAACATGTTGTTCCAACTAGACTAGACTGATGTGATTTAAAACCCTAGATTATTCTCAACACTTGTAGGTGCATGCAAATTGGTTCAACAAACAACCTTGCCTTATAGAATTTGAAATTTTGTGCTCTAAGTCACTCATGAGAATATAAAGTGCCTTAGTAGGTGAAAACATTAAGTGCAATTCATGTTTGAGATGTTTCCCACCTAGAATGGATAAATTGGAATTCAAGTAGATGGAACTGGTAGCTAGAAATTACCTACCTCATTCATGGTGACCATCATCCACCACTGAGGATTACATTTGGAAATGCACACTTGAGATTGAACAGTGTTTTTTGGGTGGGAAAATTCCTACGAGAAGTTGAAAGGGTCAAATCCGACCATTAATGATGACTTGAGAGGTAGCTAGGGTGACTTGAAATGTTTCTAAGGAGTTTTGAAGAATTTTGGGATAACACATGAGAAGTGGATGGAAAGAAATAATTCTAAGGAAAGATTTGACCAAGGGAGAACCCACTCAATATTTCTTTGATCAGTTATAAATGGTGGATTAAAATAGGATAAGTGCACAAAATGGGCAAGGAATTAGATAATTTACATAATTTGAATTGGGTCCCACCAAGTCCCCAACATAGTCTAACTCTATCTCTCTCTAAGATACTTGTGACATCCATAACCTATCATAGATACCCCTCTCCTACTCGATCAAATGATAAACACAAGAGGAGATCTACCTCATAAACTCAACTTCTTCCTTCTTCCTCCTTTCTTCACCCTACACTTTTAATTGCTCCACTTAACCCTCCTTAAAACCATCATCCCAGATCCCCACTCATGATCCCCTCATGCCTCCTACCATTTCTCCATTAATCTACTCTCATTATAGAAAACAACATAATAAACAACCTAAGAATTTGAAGGTTATGTGGCAAAGGCTTTCTCCTCCCTTTTGTTCTACCTCTTCACCTCTTCCATCTCTTCTTCATTATCACCCCATTCTATTTCATCTACACTTCACACTTCTCTTCATAATTATCCATCTTCTATAATTTGTGGTGAGCTTCATTTTCCACCTTCTTATTCTCTTCCTCAAGCCATGTATATAGATAATGTTTTACTTCCTCATATTCAATCTCTCAACATTCAAACTCCTTCTACCTCATCCTCTCTCCCTATTCTTATACCCTATTAATTCCTCTATTTTCATTCTCATTAAATTCTATCCCGCCCCCACCTAATACCATATTTGACTAAATATCTAACATTCCACCACTTAGCTCCACATTTACTCTACTAGTTGTAACAAGTAAATTGATGCAAAGCAGGGATAGACAACTCAAACTATCTTTAAACAAGCAAACTTTCAATCTCTAAACATTCAAATGGTGGGTTTTCTTTCATTAGCCCTCATTCTTCTCGTAGCCTTTCCAAACTAGTTTTTCCTTCATAACTTTTAGAGGGAGCATGACATTCAAAATGTAAAGGTACTTTTAGATACCATTTTCACCATTTACAAACATATTCTAAAATTAGATAGGGTTCCTTTGTACGGAATGGTTAAAAACTTACTGTCCTCTTTCTTGACTAGGCTTAAAGTGGGACAACAACTCAACCTTTTCCACCATAATGTTTGAAGCATACATAGGATTAAAAATCTAAAAGAATATTTAGATACCCATTGGGCTCTTCTACAACATATCCAAAAATTGGCTAGGGTTGTTTTGGAACAAAGGCGTCAAAATCTAATTGTCCTATTTCTTGAGCTTAAAGCATGGTAGCAACAAATTGGGTTTTTTGGTCATAATTTTCGTTACAGACATCATATAAAAAAAGTAAACATAGTTATAGATACCCATTTGGGCTTTATACAACATATATCAAAATCAGGGGTGGTCACTTTGTACGGAGCTCTTCAAAAATTGGTTTGTTTGCTCACTATTACCCTAACTAGGGTTTCAGACCTATTTGCAGTAAAATGGACATAACTCCCTCAAAACACAATGAAATTGAATGTAACAAAAATAAGTAGAAATTAGATTAAATTATATTTCATTTCCAATTGGTCTCATGCCATGAAAAGACTGTACAAGTCCGTACCATTCACTAGAACAGAGAAAAATGTTTCAAAATGTAGAAAAATAGAGATGTTTTATTACTCCAACTTCAAGATTTTCAACAATCACCATCTCCAACCACCTCTCTCCCTTGTGTTCAACCTTACAAAGCCTTTTTAAGGAATTTCCAACTATTCCCAAATGGTTACAACCAACTTTTCAAGTTATGATTGTTCATCTTCCTACATTGTGCAACATTAGGACTTTTCATATTCCTCTAGACTCTAAATTACACCTAATGAGTCAAATTAGACTCCAATACATATGAATGGTCTTATAAGACCTTATTACATGAAAAACACCAAAATAAAGCAAAAATGTTAAATTTTGAACCCTTGAAGGCATGAAAACTTAGGTGTCCCTGCACCATAAATTCATGGATATTTCAGTCTCTAAGATTGATCTCATGATAGGTTATCCTTTGATGTCTTGTGTGTCTTTTCTCTATAACCCTATTTTGTATCTATATTCTTCTTCTTTCTATGATTATTGTCCCCTATCCATGTGATGAGTTATTATGTCATGCACTATTGGGGGTAGCATGTGGTGTGTTGTGTTTATTTTATCCTATCCATGTGGTGGGCTATTATGCCGCACGTTATTAGGGAGATAATATTTGGTGTAGTGTTGTGATTTGACTCATTCCTTATCTCCATTTCTCCTTCATGTATGTTTTCCTCTTTATATTATCTTATCTTATCTTTGTGTCCTTCTTATGTGTTAGCAACCTAGGGACGATGCAAAGTACTAGTAACTCACCATCCCTTCTCATTATGACCCAAGTTGTTTTCTTTCATACTCATTCATGTTGTGATCTATTAGTATACTTATATCCTCTCTTATCTTACCCTTTTGTGTACTCCTATCTCCATCTTTTATTTTTTCATATCTTTTCCTTCTTTTCAATTTTCTTTCCTTGCTCATTTTTCTTTTCCTCCTTGTGTCTTCTTTGTCTTTTCTCTCTAGCACATCTAGGGTTATGACTTAGAGAAATTAATTTTTATTGTGGTATCCTTTGTTTATACATCAAGGATAATTATGATTTTTTGAAAAACACTTCTTCCACATATACTTTCTTTGTCTCATATTCACCTTCCATTAAACATATGCTACAAACCAATTCTATCCACTTGCATATTCTACACATTGTCACTTGCCATGAAGAGCTCTAACTATAATAATGTAGATTTAGGATATTTGATCATTTTCCACATGCACTCCATTGACTACTTGGTCTTACCCTTTTTATCAAATGCTAAATATAATGTCCACAATCATGTCCATGTGTATTCTTATCCCTTCTACTTTTCCTAATATTTGAAACTCAACAGCAACTCTTAGAACCTCAAGAGTGGATCATTTCCACCCTTCTTTCCTCATTTAATTATTGAGTGAGACTAATCATACAAATTTCTATAAAAGATAAATTTCTATGACTTCCTAATCTAATCTTCAGTGATGAGCCCTTATATCTTACCAGTTGTATGGTGTTTGATCATGGGGATGAATGATAGACAAGAAAAGAAAATAAAAGAAAAAATAAAAATAAAAATAAAAGAAAGCAAAAGGTGAATCAAAGAGAATGCAATCCTAAGAGACATACTCCAAATCTATATCAAAGAAATTCAAAGGCCACATAAATTGAATGCAAAATCACTCTATCAGACATGGGATGTCCCACTTCTCTTCTTCCCCTTTCTTCAATCCACTATGAGTCATTATAGAATTAGCTCTTGATCTAGAATGCCTTCTTACCCTTTCTTATAGTATACATGTCATGAGCATGTATGTCTACTTTAGCATATTTTCCTCCATCTCCTAATCCCAATACAATTGACAGTTCCCTTTATCCATCATAATACTTGGTTTATAATGATAAAATATTTAAGCAAATCATGGAAAGACATTACCACTCTCCACTCTATCTTATTTTTTACACTTGTAATACTTTTATCTACTACTAATTTCATCCTTTCTTGCTTCGAATAGATATTGTGAGATATACAACAAATACGGACTTAAGAAAATTTGTTTTTATCTTGGCACATCAAATTAGGAGTGCACTTTGAAACCCGTTGATTTAAGTTGTCAATGTTGAATGAATTCAAGAGTCCTTTCCACTTATTTCACTTTACCTTTTCCTTATTTTTATTTTTGTGTTTCTCATGAGTGATTATTTTTGTTCTTTCCTTGATTTGATCTCTTTTTATTCCTCTTCTCTCCTTTCATTTCCCATTTTCCATAACTCAGCTTTCACATTTATTTCAATTATTATTTTCTCTTCTTGACTATCTTTACCAATTCCATTTTTATTTGGCTCTTATTTTTTTTATTGGTTATACTTCATCTCACTATGATCAACTACAAAATGATAATCCATACTTAATCATTATTATACACTACTACTAGTACTAACTCTAGTCCCATAATGATATATAGTTACAAGTATTATGCTTTCTAGTTCTTGTCTCCTATTAAATTTTCTCTATATATTATTCTTTTGTGCTCTTCCTTGTTATTTTAGGGCATTCTCTTCTTCCTAGGGACACTTTACCTACACATTATTCTCTAATTTTTACATATTTTGCTTCTTTCTTCTAGGGGCACCACATTTTATTGTTTTATGATGGCTTCATCCTATCCTCTGGTGTCATTCTATTTTCACCTCCTATTCTTTCTATAGTATTGTTCATCTCCCTTTCTCCTTTTTATACTTCACATATACCTATCATGTACTACAATAAATCCGTGTGATTAGCTCCCTTTGTTGCTCCCTTTTTTGCTTCCACCCACTGTTTTGATGTATTTTTCTCCAATTTTTTAAAAAAGTCGGCACCATTTATCAGGATGGCACTATTTTTGGCATTTTTTGTGTTGATCAGAACAAGTAGGTGCTAAATTAGGCGCCAATTAGTGCCTACTTTAGTGCCACATTTAGCGCCTGATTTAGTGCCACATTTAGTGCCTAATTTAGCGCCTAATTTAGTGCCTGATTTGGCACCTAATTTAATGCTTGATTTAGCACCTGATTTAGTGCCTGATTTAGTGCCTAATTTAGCACCTAATTTATGGTTACTTTGGTTTAGGAGTATTATTTAGGGTTTAGGGTTTATGGTTTTGGGATTAGGGGTTAAGGTTTAGAGGTTTAGGATTTAGGGTTAAGAAGGAGAGAGAGGACCAATAGGGAGATATAGAGGAGACTGAGGGGAGAGACAGGGAGATAGAGAGTGAGGGACATGGATAGAGACATAGGGAGAGAGATTGAGAGGTAGAGGGACACAGGCGACAGGGAGAGAGGGGAGAGATAGGGAGATAGAGGTTTAGGGTTACTTGGGTTTGGGGTTTAGGGTTTAGGGGCATTATTTAGGGTTTAGGGTTTATTGTTTAGGGGTTAGGGGTTCAAGTTTAGAGGTTTAGTGTTTAGGGTTTATAGAGAGAGAGGAATGATAGGAAGATATAGAGGAGATTGTGGAGAGAGATAGGGAGATAGAGAGTGAGGTACATGGCCAGGGACATAGGGAGAGAGATTGAGAGGTAGAGGGATGATAGAGATAGGGAGATAGGGGAGAGATAGGGCGATAGAGGTTTAGAGTTGCTTGGATTTAGGGTTTGGGGGTTTGAGGTTTAGGGTTGCTCAGGTTTGGAGATAGCTATAGAGAGAGAGGAGACAAATAGGGAGATATATAGGAGACAGAGGGGAGAGATAGGGAGATAGAGAGTGAGTGTGATATCTAGAGAGATAGGGAGAAGGATTGAGAGGTAGAGGGATGATAGAGATAGGGAGATAAGGGTTTAGGGTTTATCGGGTTTAGGGTATAGGGGTTAGGGGTTAAGGTTTAGGAGAATTATTTAGGGTTTAGTGTTTAGAGAGAGAGGAGCAATAGGAAGATATGGAGAGTAAGGTACATGGCCAGAGACATAGCCAGAAGTGATAGGGATATGGAGAATGAGGGACATGGCCAGAGACATAGGGAGAGAGATTGAGGTAAAGGAATGATAGAGATAGCTAGGAGATAGGGAGATAGAGGTTTAGGGTTGCTTGGGTTTAGTGTTTAGGGTTTAGGGGTTTGGTTTTTAGGATTTAAGGGTTTAGGGTTTCTCAGGTTTAGGGTTTATGGGTTACGGGTTAGGGCTTAAGGGCATTATTTAGGGTTTATATATGTTTTAGGGGTTAGGTTTTAGGGTTTAGGGGCATTATTTAAGGTTTAGAGGTTTAGGGTTTCTGGGGTTTAGGGTTTAGGGGCATTATTCAGGGTTTACAATTGCATGTTAAAAGAAATCTCTCTCTCTCTAAATCCCTCAACCCTAAATAATTCCCCTAATCCCTAACCCCTAACCCCTAACCCCTAAACCTAATCAACCCTAGACCTCTATCTCCCTATCTCTCCCTTATCTCCCTCTCTCTATGATTCCTCTACCTCTCAATCTCTCTCCCTATCTCTCTAGACATCTCACTCACTCTCTATCTCCCTATCTCTCACTTTGTCTCCTCTATCTCTCCCAATCTATCTCCTCTCTCTCTACCTATCTATCTCTCCCTATCTCTTGCCTCTCTCCCCCTATCATTCCTCTCTCTCCCTATCTCTCTAGACATCTCTCTAGTCACTATAGTCTATCTCCCTATCTGTCTCCTCTCTATCTCTCTCTACCTAGATATCTCTCTCTATCTCTCTATCTCTTGCCTCTCTCCCCCTATCAGTCCTATATCTTCCTATCTCTCCCTTCTATTAATTCTCCCTCTCCCTTATTGATGAAGGAAATGAACAAGAAAACTAGGACTCTCTCTCTCTCTTTCTCTTTCTCTTTGTCTCTATCCGTCTCCCTTATCAACAAAGCAAATGGAAACATGAAAACTAGGACATGAAAAGAGGGATGAGGATATAAATTGGCAGGATGAAATGGAAACAAGATAAAACTAAAGTTCATTGGATGGGAAGAATGATGAGAGGAGAGGTGGAAAATAGTAAAATAGGGAAAAATTGGTGGGATCGAGAGAGGGGAGTGTGCATGATTGCTACTCTTCTTTATCTCAGGCCATTGAGAAATTGAAGATAAACTTTTCTGTTTTGGATTTGTTGTATAAAAAATGGCAACCCTATCATCACATTTTGGTTACGATGTGCTTAGTAGTTCAAAGGAATCCTGATGCCCCTACAACTTTGAAGCCCACTGAGAAAATGGTCAAAATCATCATTGATGAATACCAGTATGTGAATGGGGAAAGCCAAAAGATGCAAGCATAAAGGTTGAATATTTTACTATGTTCAAGCATAAATTTATTCCTTTCATACTGATAGAAGAAGAGAAAATCAAAAGTCTTGACACATGGAAGATGGAATTCAGCCAAACAATATTCCAAGTTATGGATTTTTTGAAGAAGGATGCAGATGTTAGCATTCTCAGTTTCAACATGATATTGGACCGAGTAATTTCCTTGGATGCTGGGTATGGAAAATTTGTGATGGATGTTAGAGCTTTGCTTGATAAAAGATGGAAAGATCACCAGGAGAACTTGCTTCAGATTCAGGCTTACCAATGGCCTAGTGATTTTACAGTATATAAATGGGAGGATAAATATATTAGAGATGAATCATCAGTAGCACATGTTCAGGTGTAGAGGAGCAATGAGCCATATGATGGTGTTAAATAGAACCACCACATCTTTAATTCTCTCCTTTTGTATCTTTATATTTTCTTCATGTTTTCAAAATGTATTCAAATATATTTGAAAATCTAAATTGGACTTATAAAAGGCAAATATTGTAATATCAAGGGTTAGGAATACAAAGAGCCATTTTGAATGTGAAAGGTCTGAAGCTTGTTGCTTCCTTTATTAAAGGAAACCAAGACCTTATGGCTTGGGATCTATCTAGGATTTTGATTTTTTGAAAGAGACATTGTACTGCTGTACTTTGAAGCAAATCAATACAAAAGCTGCTATTCTCTAATGCTCAACTTTTGGTTCTCATTTGTTTGTTGAATTGGATTGCTAATAATTTATTTGGTTGTCTCCAATTTACTTTTTCTTTGTTATTAAAATCAACCTATCAAGTATATTGTTGATTTGTCAGAATACATTTGATGTTTCTTGTGTGGTTTGTTTATTGGGCTCCTTCAAGCAAGGATTAAAATCATATAGGTGAATCACAATAACTTTGGAAAGTTAAATTAGATTGTTAAAGAAGAACCTGATAACTTACATATTTCCATGTCTATGCAAGTCATAGACCTAGAATTGCCAAGAAAATTGAGTTGTGGCTAAAAGGGAAGCACATATTCTTCTTAGAGTGAAAACTTCGTAACCCAAAGGTAGGCACTGGTCATTCTCTTTTGAAAATCATTCCCTTGTATATATTTTCAAAATCCAATTTTGTTTTTCTATTTTAGGAGTATGGTTTAAAGATTTATAGAAAACATTAATCCAAATCATATGCCAGATTGGGTTAAGTGAAGTGGATGATTTAATTGACAAAATTACATAAGCTCCTTAATCTATTCTAAAGTCACCAGCAAACTTGAAAGTAAGTTGTCATTGGTGAAACAAGGTATCACCAACCTAGGCTTGAACAAAGCCCAAAGTGCAGAGAATTTTGATTAATTTGATCAATTCTATTAGTTGGCCAAATTCACATATAAAACCTAATCATAATATTTAGCATATCTTTAGGGTTTTGTAATTTTCAAATTTGAGCACCAACAAAACCAATATTGACATTAAAGTGATGTACAAAAGCATTGGCCAAATCATTGAAGGAATGAATAGAACTATGAGGAAGATAATAAAGCCATTCAATTGCATAATCCTTTTAGTTTCTAGGGAAGAGCTTAGTAAAAAGTTTATCATCATAAACATAATCAAAACAAACTCCCAATTGTGTTTAAGGTCCCCTTTACCACTATACATTACAAAACTAGGGGCCACCAAACAAACTAGAAATGGATAAGAAATAACTCAAATGAAAGTGGATTATGCTTGATTTCTCCTATCATATCCTTTGATTACTAGGGGTAATGCATCAACTTTACTTTAAATCTCATAAATTCCTTTAAGGATGACATCTATGTTAGAAGGATGAACATTATGAGTTATGATTAAAATGGGAGTGGAAGTGGCAACATGAAATAATATGTGGAGTGTAGGTTGATTTGGGGATAAAGAATGAAGTTGGAATGACAACACTAGAAATGAGAACATGAGTAGTGGGTGAGAAGTAAACACAATCAGGGGATGAGTGGAAGGTACAATATGAGAAGTAGGTACAATGAGAGGATCAATGATAGAAGCTATGAAAAATTGATAAGCAATACAGAGGAGAAGAAATATTTGGCTTGGCTAATGCAGGAGAAGATGTGGAAGGAGGCACACTAGATGAAGAGGCTTCTAAAGGAAGGGGAGGAGACACACTATTTTAAGGAACTTGATGAGCTTATACTTTGACCATATCACTTAATACTTCCATCACATAAGGATTATCCATTAACAAGTTATGAAGAACATCAATCAAATTTGAATAATTAACATTATTGCTCAAATTTGTAAAGGTCTGATATAAGTATTTGTGTAGTAAGATTCATGTCTTGCCTATCCATATGTGCAACATGTGCATCATGATGAAAAACATCTTCCCCATTAAAATATGTAGTAGTCATCAAATCCTCAATCATAACTTCCTTGCAATGAATCGAGGCCATTGTAGAGTTAAGCCTTAGGTTTTTTCTTAGTGCAAAATGAGGATTAGGTTGAGACCTTGACATTCAAGAAAAATATAAAGCAATTAAAAGGAAATTGCATCCAAGTAATCATATTTTTTTCTGCCAACAATTCATACCAAAGATTGAACAATTTAAGGATATTGCAATAGGTAATTTGTATCGACACAAATAATTTTAATGAAGCATTTCAAAGTTTAGGCCATAAGAATCATCCCTTTTTAAACATGGATTGCAAATAATTCTGAAAATTTAGAAGTCTTGTTCATTAACATTATTGTTTGCTACAATGTTATCCAATGTATCATTGTCAATGCTCATATGTTCTTTCAAGTATTTAATATTATCATCATCCTCATCTTGACCTGCATCATCTTCATCATCATTGAAATTTAACTGTAGACCATCTATATTGTTACCATATGTATTTGGATCATCATTTTCTATACCATCCATATTGTTGTCTTCCATAACATCATCTAACTCTAGATTGTTGTCTTCTTGTGCCTGAACATGTAACCATCTTCAACATCATCATGGATGTCAATTTATTTGATGTTCTCTAATCCCTCTCTCTCATTTTGTTAGCCATCATTATTTTGCTCAGTATCCACTAATGCATCATCAAATACATGCCTTAATCTTGGATAATAATGTATGACAAATATCCATTTTGGGTCCAAAATATCTTCATAGAAAAATACCTGCACATGAACGACATACCTATATTAGATGTATGGTATAACAATATTATTGATTAATAAACACATGTATATATTTGCAATAAACTATGAATTAATAGATTAATGATCACTACCGCTTAAAGAAATACCTGCTCATAATGAATTGGTAGAACATAAGGCTCCTTATCCTTCGGTAGGAAACATGATAAATCTATAGAAAACAATCCATTATGGGTATCATGTCTTTGTGTCCTCTCAAATGATTTATACCATCTACACTTAAAAATACAACATTTAAAAGAACAGTAATCCAACTCAATAATTTCTTGTATTTTCCCAACATATTGTAGATTCCTTTCAATCATATTCTTATCTTTTGAGCTTGATCGACTGGATTGCTTGAAGTCAACCATGATGCCACAATCGAAGGATCATCTCTTTATATCTACACTTTCTACACGATAATGTCGACCATATGCCCATATTGCTGGATATTTCCTCGCATGTGAAAGACCATTTATTTCAGTGAAAACAAATATAATGACGAATATTAAAATAGTTAATAGTGTCAAAACTGTAAGGAAACAACATTTTGTAAAATTCCAACTGTACCTTTCTTTCACATCCTCTAGACATGTCGATTTCATCTTCTGTTATGTTTGAATCTATACTTGCATCTTCTATTTGATTTTGAATTTGTTCAATAACCCATTCTAGTGTGCAATCTTTGCCCCATTCCCCAAGAAGATCAGTGGGAAGTGGAGTATTCCTTGGGTTCGATCTCTTAAACTGTCTCCTTGCTTCTAATACTTCTCTCTTTTTATCATACAGATCAATCCATTTGTTCATAAAGTCCATGTGGTACAGAATAAACTTGTCAAGTATAACACTTTTGTCTACACCTATTACATGTCAACATGTTTATTTCAAACTCCAAATGTCACGCTGTTAATTTGACAACTAAATTATAGAGTAATTAATGATTGCAAGAAAAACAACCACACTGATCATGAATTAACATACTAATTTCTACTTGAACACCATTAGATTGTGGTTTTTCTCCATCAATAATATCTGATGCTCGTTCTTCATCCTAGAAGCATGGCCCATCTTCAAAATCCTTACCAACGAATTCACATAGGAAGAAAAATGCTTCATTCAATACATACCCTTCATCCATGCAACCCTCTGGATGTGCCTTTTATTAAACATATCTTTTTAGAGTTTTCATATACCTCTCAAAGAAAAACATCCACCTCATTGATACAACACCTACCAATTCAATGACATTGACTAGGTGTATAAGTAAATGGACTTGTAGGTCCATGAAATTTGTAGGGAGCTCCTTCTCAAATACACATACAATTTCTGCAATTTCCTTCTTCCATTTTGGCACTTCACATTTGTGGATCTCCTTGGAGGTCACCCACCTAATATAAGAATAGTAAATTAGTATGAACCTTTAGTCAAAAATTAAAATGCAATATGATATATCTGTGTCTCTCACACATGAACATTTCATATAACCACATACCTTGTAAATACTGACAATCAACTTATGGCATTCCTTAAGTCAACTGTAAGATAGGAATCCCCCCTAATTGCCAATGGCATGATATGCTATCAAACACATTTATGAAAAGTTCATTAGTAATTTTTTCTCACACAACAAAATATTAAAATATATTTAGTACTTAATCAATGTTACCAGTAAATGTTAAAGGATGATATATAATACCTTCATAAAATTATAAAAATCATGTGTTTAAATCCCGTGATATGTCCATCAACTGTAAAAGCTTTAGCCAATGATGACCCATAGCCACAAGGTGTCCTTATTGAACGGATGGCATTTTTTAGTTGGTCTAGCTCTTTTTTTTGCAAAATCCATGGAGCTTCTGCATATGTTTCATTTTCCCTGTTTGGCCACAAATGTTTTCTATCAATTTTGGTACGCGAAAGAGCAATATCTCTCCTCAAAGACAAGGTGTCCTTCTCTTTGCTTGATATATGTAGAAATATAGAATTTGGGACATTTTTGAATATGTGCATAGGATCTAATAGGTGAGATATTAATAGATCCTTCCAGTAAGCGAGATCATAAAATATGGATTTCCTTTTCATTCCTTCTGGCATATTAACTACAACTTGTTCTGGTTCTTCAATTGAATCACTCCAATCAAAAAATCCTCCCAACCTTTCAATTCAACATCTTCATACTTCTTAACCCAATCACCCAGACCCATAATCATGGGAGGGCCTCTATTTTCAACTTTTTGATCAAATTGATTCTTCAGGCGATTTCTAAACTTATGATCTAGTAGTAGAAAAACCCTCTTGTTTGCGTAAATAAATTTATGTAGATCTTTAAAATACCGCCCTTGAAATTGTTCTATACATCTTGGACATGTAAATACCCCCTTTGTTTGAAGCCCTGCAATTCAATAACTAATGTTAATAACATCAAAAAATAAGTATAAAACTAAGTATGAAAGTTGGGATGAAAATAAATTATGACTGTAAATACATAAATATTTTATCTTACCAGAACAAACACTAAGTCTTGGGATATCATGAATAGTCCAAAGTAGCACACCATACAACATGAAAGATCTATTTGATGGGGGACGTGATATGTCATACATTCTTATGCCTTTCCATAGCAGTTGCATCTCATCAATAAAAGGTGCAAGATAAACATCCATGTTTTTAACGTGATGTTTTCCTAGAACAATGAGAGTCAGCATAAGGTGCTCCTTTCTAACACTCATCTATGGGGGAATATTGTATACTATCAATCCGACTGGCCAAACACTATAATTTGAGCTCAGGAAAGAGAATGGGCACACTCTATCAATTGCAAGACCAAACCTGATACTACGGGGTTCATCTTTGAATTTTCTTGGCCATTTTTACTCTATGTGTTTCATTGCTTTGGAGTCAGCTGAAATTCATATGAATCCATCTTTACTCCTGTTCTTTGCATGCCAGTCCATCAATTGTGCAAGTGACCAGTAACAAAACATTTGTTGAAGTCTAGGTATAATTGGCATGTGATTTTAAACCTTCTTTGGAACTATAGGATCTTGTACATTTGTATGATATCTCTTCTCTTTGCATACAGGGCATTCTACCTTCTTTTGATAATCATCTCTGTATAAAATGCAATCATTTTTTCATGAATGAATTTGCTTATATTCAATCCCCAACTCAACCAACAACAGACGCGCCTCTCTACATGTTGATGGTAACACATTCTCTTCAGGGAATATTTTAGTTTTTAGTGCCTTGTAAGATTACCAGAGATTAAACCAATTAAATATTTGACTTATGATGAACATGTTTGATATGTCAATCTATACTAGGACTCTTTATATACAATATTGTTGCAAGTATGAGGTGAGCCATTGTTGTCATTGATGTCAACATACTCATACTGCATTGACAAGAAGGATTTGATGAGCTTTGTGCTGAGGATATTGAGAAAATTAGCCTCAGTCAGGAACAGTGAAGAACAGTGATGAGAAGAAGGTAAATATACTGTATAGGATGAGAACCGGAGGATGCGGATTAAAGGGTTAGTAGATATGAGTCTTGAGATGCTACAGTTAAGATTTCAGAGGTCCGCATGAAGATCTGAAGGAGTTATGGCTGCCGGTATAGAACCGGGTCCGGCAAGTATCCGGAGGTGACAGAGGATCACAAAAAGGTCCGGTGAGGTCCGGAATTGTATTATCATAATCTGCGGATTGGAAGGAGTGTTTTAGATGTCCTTGTGATGTGTCATCCTGATTTGTGTGTGATTTGGAGGTCCGGAAGTACCTCCTGCATTATGACAGTGGCGACAGACTGTGTTCTTGAAGTTCCGGATGAGGAAGACAAGAGATTCCAGTAAGCAGAGGAAGTGCGGATGTATCCGGACATTCAGACAGACTTGTGAAGGCTCTTGAATCATGTTTAGGTTGTGTTGTTGGTCCGCATTGATGGTAGAGCCCGGAATTGAAGTTATTCTTCCGGATGAAGTTATTGCTCTGTTTAGCCGACCGGATGTGTTATTCATCTTGCGGATACTCCTATGGTTGTTTGCCGACTTAGATGCTTGTTCCTAAGTCGATGTCTTGTATAAATAATGATTTGTGAATTCATTTCAGTGATGTAGTGCGTGGATGAGAATGGTGTAGCGAAGAAAGGTGCGAAAGGCAGAGCAGAGATTATTGGGCTTAATTGGAACTGATCCGGACATGGTAGAGATGTCATTCTCCAGTTCAAGACTGTGATTTTTATCACTCTGTAGACAGTGTGTCTCCTTGTAGGCAGTGGGCCTCTTTGTGAGCAGTGTGCTCGGGCAGTGAGCCCTTATTGGCATGTGCCATTCATTTTTTCTTATTCTTCTAACAGAGAATAATTCTTGGGTTAATCACCCCGTGGTTTTTCCCTTAACCGGGTTTTCCACGTCAAAATCTTGGTGTTCAATGTGTTGATGCTTATCTACTCTTGTGTTTATGTATTGTGCTTCCATGAATGATTATTTGATATGCTGCTAACTAACAACAGAGAATAAAGTGTTTGAAACAGAACAAGTTCTATACAACTGATTCACCCCCCCCCCTCTCAGTTGTATGCCCTAGATCCAACAATTGGTATCAGAGCCGAGTTCCTCTGATAGGAGCTTAACCGCTTGAGGTGATCCAGGATGTCGTCATACAAGAAGGATAGTCCGAAGTTCGATGGAACCAACTTCACTCTCTGGAAAGGTCGCATGAAGTGTCATCTGGAATGTATGGGAAAAGCATACTTGGCTATGATTTCAAAACCATATATACCCCCACAAGGTGGTCCGACAACTCCTGATGAAACCACAGAAGCTGAAAATAATCTGCGGACCAAGGAAGCTCTTCTAAGCGCATTGAATGACTCAGATCTCTCGAATGTCATTGACCTACCAACTGCATATGAGATCCTAACTAAAATGGAACTTCTGTATGAAGGAGATGAGTTTGTCAAAAGTGCAAGGTTGCAAAGTCTGAAAGGGAAATTTGAAAGATTGAAAATGAGAGATGATGAAAACATTACTACCTTTATGCCAAGAGTAAATGAGCTGGTATGTGGAATCAGAAATGCTGGTGGAACTCTAGATGAAAATGAGATTGTCTGCAAAATCCTAAGATCCCTTCCTGCTGCCTACAAAATCAAAGTTGCTGCCATTGATGAATTCAGAGCTCACACAACAGTCACAAGAGAACAACTAGCTGGCAAACTAGCTGCATTTGAAATGACCGAGTTTGGAGATGATCCTCCCAAGACTGAATCTGCTTTCAAAGCCAGTGCCTATGTGAAAGGCAAACAGAGATTTGATCCGGGTGAAAACTCATCAAGGAAAATGTCATGGTATGATCAAGCAAGAAGAGACATGGAAGAAGAAGAAGCAGAAACAGCTCAACTTGAAGCCCTCATTGCAAAGAGACTGCCAAGAGGATCCGGTAAGTATGAAGGAAAACTACCCTTTAAGTGTTTTAACTGCAATAAGATTGGTCATTTTGCCTCAAGATGTCCGGAGAGATCTGCAAGATCTAATACTCACAGACAAAGGTTTCAAAAGAATTGCTATTATGTTCATGAAGAAGATGACAATGAAGGAGTAACAGATGATGAATCAGATCCAGGAAGCAAATCCGGAAATGAGTGGGTGTTTATAGCCATCAAGGAAGAAGATTCCTTGCTCTCTGAATCTGTCAATCACAAAGTTGTTGAAAAAGCCTTGGCTGCTCAAGTGGAAGAAAAGGATGATTGGGTTATTGACAGTGGATGCTCTCACCATATGACTGGTGACAAGAATAAGTTCTTAGACTTGGAAAGATATGAAGGAGGAATGGTAAAGTTTGGTGACAATTCTGCTGGCAGAATCAGAGGTAGGGGAACTATTTCCTTTGATGGTAAGAGCAAAACAGGTAATGTACTATATGTTGAAGGATTGAAGCACAATCTTCTCAGTGTTGGTCAGTTAGTGGACAAAGGCTATGATCTCCGGTTCAAGAATGGAAAATGCAGAATCTTTACAAGCTCCGGAACTGAAATTGCATCCGGTACTCAGACAAGAGGTAACATCTTTCATCTGGTTGGTTCAAATAAAAGTTGTTTGTTTGTTCAAATTGATCAGAGTTGGTTATGGCATAGAAGAATGTGTCATGTAAATTTTGATAACATCATCAAAATAAGCAATACTCAGGCTGTGAGAGATCTTCCAAAGTTAATAAAACCTACAAACAGTGTGTGTAAAGAATGTCAGTTAGGCAAACAAAGCAGAGTCTCTTTTAAAAGCAAAGATCAGTCTTCTACCGGATTGTTGGAATTAGTACATACTGATCTATGTGGTCCGACAAGAATCAAGAGTCTGCAAGGTGATAGATATTTCATGTTGTTAATTGATGATCATTCCCGGATGATGTGGGTTACCTTTCTAAAAGAAAAATCAGAAGCTTTTGAGAAGTTCAAAATCTTCAAAGCTATGGTGGAGAATCAAACCGGATTGAAACTAAAGTGTCTAAGGTCTGATAGAGGTGGTGAATTTACATCTGGTGAATTCATTGACTTTTGTGAGAAACAGGGTATAAGGAGACAGTTGTCTGCTCCTAAGACTCCACAGCAGAATGGAGTAGTTGAGAGAAAGAACCGGACCATCCAGGAAGCTGCTAGGACAATGATGTTGGAAGCAAATGTTCCTCAAATGTTTTGGAAAGAAGCTATCAGCACTGCAGTCTACACTCTCAATCGAGTTCAAATCAGAAACAACACCGGTAAGACCCCCTATGAACTTTGGTTTGGCATCACTCCTACTGTGAAATATTTCAGGGTATTTGGTAGCAAGTGTTATATTAAAAGAGATGAAGATCTAGGAAAGTTTGATGCTAGAAGTGATGAAGGAATTTTCTTGGGCTACTCCACTCAAAGCAAAGCATATCGGTGTTACAATAAGAGATTGAGGAAGATGATAGAAAGTACCAATGTAAAGGTTGATGAAGGAATTGAGAAACCTTCAAGATTTTATGAATTTGATGAAGATGACCAAGATAGTGTTCAAGGAACTCAATCCTCTCCGGTGAAACAGAGTCAGCCTGATCCGGTAAATCAGGAAGAAGAGTTAGGTTTAAATGAGCCTGATCAAGAAACAGTAGTACTGGATACTCCCAAAATTCCAAGGTATGTAAAACTAAATCACTCTGAAGATCAGATCATAGGTGACAGAAGCAAAGGTGTACAAACTAGAAGGAATATTGCTCAAGATCAGAATGAATGTTGTCTGATTTCAAGGATTGAACCTAAAACAATAAATGAAGCCTGCAATGATGAAAATTGGACCAAAGCAATGGAAGATGAACTGATGCAAATTGAGAAAAATCATACTTGGGATCTTGTTCCCAGACCTAGAGACAGGAATGTAATTGGAACCAAGTGGGTCTTCCGGAACAAACTAAATGAAGCTGGTGAAGTAATCAGAAACAAAGCTAGATTGGTCTGCAAAGGCTACTCTCAAATAGAAGGAATTGACTTTGAAGAGACTTTTGCTCCGGTAGCAAGAATTGAAGCAGTCAGATTACTTCTTGCATTTGCTGCCTTCAAAGATTTCAAGGTATATCAGATGGATGTCAAGTCTGCCTTCCTAAATGGTGATCTGGAAGAAGAAGTTTACATTGAACAACCGGATGGATTTCAATTGTCTGATAATAATGATATGGTCTGCAAGTTGAAGAAAGCTTTGTATGGATTGAAGCAAGCCCCAAGAGCATGGTATGAAAGGTTGGATAAGCATCTTGTGCAGATTGGATTCAACAAAGGTACTGCTGACAGCAACTTATATTTCAAAATTGATCATGAAAACATTCTGATTGTTGAAGTGTTTGTGGATGATATCATTTTTGGAGGAAGAGATAGTATGTGTAAAACTTTTGCAAATCAGATGAAAAGTGAGTTTGAAATGTCTATGCTTGGTGAAATGAATTTCTTCTTGGGTCTGCAAATTACTCAAACAAAAGAAGGGATCTTCATTTCTCAGACCAAATATGTGAAAGAATTGTTAAAGAAATTTGGTATGGAAGACTCAAAGCCTATGAACACTCCTATGGCAACCGGATGTAAGTTAAGCAAAGATGATGATTCTCCAAAGGCAGATCAGACAAAGTATAGATCAATGATTGGTGGATTGTTGTATCTCACTCAAACTAGACCAGATATAATGCAAGCTGTTGGTCTTGTGGCAAGATTCCAGGCTGATCCTAGAGAATCTCATGTTATGGCAATCAAAAGAATTTTTAGATACTTGAAAGGGACAGTTGAGTATGGTCTATGGTATCCTAGAGATCCGGATTTTTCTCTTCATGCTTACACAGATGCAGATTGGGCAGGAGATGTGGATGACCGGAAGAGCACTAGTGGTGGAGCATTCTTTTTGGGGAAGAGATTGGTTTCTTGGCTAAGCAAGAAACAAGATGCAATATCTCTGTCTACAACTGAAGCAGAATACATTGCAGCAGCAGGTAGTTGCACTCAAATCTTGTGGATGAAGCAGATGCTAAGAGACATCAAAATTGAATATGAGGAGCCTATTACAATTTTCTGTGATAATTCAAGTGCAATTAATATTTCCAAGAATCCGGTATTGCATTCTAAGACTAAGCACATATCTATCAAATTTCACTTTTTGAGAGAACAAGTAAACAAGGAAGAAGTCAGATTGGAGTATGTTCCCTCCAAGGATCAGATTGCAGATATCTTTACAAAACCTCTTCCAAAGGACTCTTTTGAATATCTCCGGGAGAAGTTAGGGGTCATGGCCCCTCCGGTGATGAACTAAGATGCACTGATGTGCATCAGTCCGGTGGCTATCACAGTCATATCTTGTGATCCGGACTAATGGGGAGCTGCAACTAAGGGGGAGCAGCTGGTATTATTCTGATGCATGAGAGTTGCAAGTATGAGCCCTTTGCCATTGATGTCAAAGGGGGAGAGAAGACATGTGAAAAACAAGTGGTTGTTGATAGGGGGAGCTGTGACAGAAAAGAGAAGTTCTTGTCTTGATGGTTTTTCACATCATATGTTGCCATCAATGACAAAGGGGGAGATTGTTGCAAGTATGAGGTGAGCCATTGTTGTCATTGATGTCAACATACTCATACTGCATTGACAAGAAGGATTTGATGAGCTTTGTGCTGAGGATATTGAGAAAATTAGCCTCAGTCAGGAACAGTGAAGAACAGTGATGAGAAGAAGGTAAATATACTGTATAGGATGAGAACCGGAGGATGCGGATTAAAGGGTTAGTAGATATGAGTCTTGAGATGCTACAGTTAAGATTTCAGAGGTCCGCATGAAGATCTGAAGGAGTTATGGCTGCCGGTATAGAACCGGGTCCGGCAAGTATCCGGAGGTGACAGAGGATCACAAAAAGGTCCGGTGAGGTCCGGAATTGTATTATCATAATCTGCGGATTGGAAGGAGTGTTTTAGATGTCCTTGTGATGTGTCATCCTGATTTGTGTGTGATTTGGAGGTCCGGAAGTACCTCCTGCATTATGACAGTGGCGACAGACTGTGTTCTTGAAGTTTCGGATGAGGAAGACAAGAGATTCCAGTAAGCAGAGGAAGTGCGGATGTATCCGGACATTCAGACAGACTTGTGAAGGCTCTTGAATCATGTTTAGGTTGTGTTGTTGGTCCGCATTGATGGTAGAGCCCGGAATTGAAGTTATTCTTCCGGATGAAGTTATTGCTCTGTTTAGCCGACCGGATGTGTTATTCATCTTGCGGATACTCCTATGGTTGTTTGCCGACTTAGATGCTTGTTCCTAAGTCGATGTCTTGTATAAATAATGATTTGTGAATTCATTTCAGTGATGTAGTGCGTGGATGAGAATGGTGTAGCGAAGAAAGGTGCGAAAGGCAGAGCAGAGATTATTGGGCTTAATTGGAACTGATCCGGACATGGTAGAGATGTCATTCTCCAGTTCAAGACTGTGATTTTTATCACTCTGTAGACAGTGTGTCTCCTTGTAGGCAGTGGGCCTCTTTGTGAGCAGTGTGCTCGGGCAGTGAGCCCTTATTGGCATGTGCCATTCATTTTTTCTTATTCTTCTAACAGAGAATAATTCTTGGGTTAATCACCCCGTGGTTTTTCCCTTAACCGGGTTTTCCACGTCAAAATCTTGGTGTTCAATGTGTTGATGCTTATCTACTCTTGTGTTTATGTATTGTGCTTCCATGAATGATTATTTGATATGCTGCTAACTAACAACAGAGAATAAAGTGTTTGAAACAGAACAAGTTCTATACAACTGATTCACCCCCCCCCCTCTCAGTTGTATGCCCTAGATCCAACAAATATATGGTTTTAAAATTCCCTTAAAGAAATATAAACGAAGTTGATGAATGTTTACAAATTATGTACACCAATTGACAATGCAAAGTAAGAAATAGATTTAAACTCACTTTAGTAGGGTAGTGAATCCTTTGTCTGACCAACCAAATAGTGACTTGATTTCTAATAATATTAATGTGCATGACAATTTTGAGGTTCTACTTGCACTCGATTTGAACACGGGTGTCTTTGCTGCTTGCTTGATGGAGTCTTTCAGGTTGTTATCATCAACATTATGTTGGTGGTAATTACCCCTGCTATCATCATTACTGTCAACCATATGATCATTATTGTCATCATTGTTTCCATCCCCAAAGAAATCTGTAAGCATTTCATTCAATCCTTCTTCATGCACTGCATTTTCACTACCATGATCATCATCATTAAGACTAGGTGGCATGTCATTAGTGTATACAGATCTCATCAGCTCTTCAAATTTCTCAGTTGGTAGTATTCTCTTCAATGTTGCTCTTTTCACCCTAGTATGGTTTAAAGGATGGTTTGGATCATCCTGTCCAAATCTTAATAACCCAGATGGATCTTGGGTATTAGTATGTGTTTCATCAACATCTTCTACCTATCAACAAACACAAGCATTATTTAATGTTTGGTAACAATTGGATAAATCATAAATGTATCAATTTCAAAGAAATATAATCAAATATGGCTTAAAAAATAAAAATATAAATTGTATGAACATATATACATCAATTGAATAATGGAACACTATTTCATAGACTACCTTTTTTATACAATAATTTAAATAAAACACAATTTTGACAACATAGTTTATAAAACATCGGTCCACACTCATTTATTATTCTTTGGTTTTCTGCCCTTAAGAACATCCTTAGGGAGACCTTGTTCTTCCCTCTTCTTTCGTGCAGGAGTGCATTTTAAGAAGGGGTAATCAATCAATAAATCATCCCCAATGGTAAGGTCCATAATAGCCTCAACCATTATCAATCTATCAACCTCTCTTTCCATATCTCCATCTTTATCATTTATAACCTCAACAAATTGGCAATTTAGTCTTACAGTAGGGTCCTTTCCCTTACTACTATTTATAAATCCTGCAATATTTTTGTGTGTGTATGCATGTCCATTTATATACATAAGATGACCTCTATTCATTTCTTTTCCACTTTCCAATTGGAGATGATGTTTATACATATTCAAATTTATACCATATGCTGACATGCTAGGCTTATATTCTGCTAGGCTTATATTCTGCTAGCCTTCTCCATTCACCATTGTAATATGATTGACCATAATATGGCATTAATCTCCTAGTGGTTTGTTCTAAATTGTTTCTATGTTTAGATCCCACATGTACATTTTGGACAATAAATAGGCCTAGATTCACTCCATGAATATTGGAGGGTCGTATCATGTAGCTGTATCCCCAAAATTGAAACACCTCATACACTCTAGGTAGTTGTTGATCACTAAAACAACCGCAATATAGTCAACGATCAAATGTCTCTTTGTAAATTGACCTCAAACTTAGGGGCAAGTCATCATCTCCATCACATTCATTCTCATAGGGTATTTAGTCCACCTTCCCCTTGTCTTTAAACAAATTATGCATCTTTAAACCGGTTCTTGTTTTGTTGCTTGTTTTCATCAATTCCTCATCTTCTGATCTGGTATATTGGCACATATTTTTGTTAGATGTATCATCTGATAAATGATCATTGCCCTCTAGGTTGGAAGTCGGTGATCCAGGAAACTTTAAACTAAGAACTTTATCCTGCAAGTATCCATTCAGAAAAACGTTAGTTATTTAAATAATATAAAACAATGTTTACATGAAGTATACATGTTATTTATATCAAATTAGAGAATTCCTTACCACAATTCCTATTGGATTTGAATCGGTTGTAGGAGGCATACTACCAACTAGAAGCTCATCATATATGTAATGTCTTTGTACAATCGCTCGTTTGAATTGTTTCTTTCCATGACATATAGAACATCCACAAACAACAATTTTCTCAAAGTATTCATCCCATGTACTATAGTCCTGACCAACCTCTTATTCAGTGCAATCATTTGTTGTGTTTGCAAGATCCATTGTCATATCCTCTTCCACCCACTATCCTCTACATGATTTAACAGTTTTAGGTCCACGTCCACGTACATATCTTTTTCTTTTTCTAGTTGAATGCTTAGGCTCTACATTTGCACCAATCTCCATAAAAAATAATCAACAACATGCATTAATTTATGTCAAGATTGATTATACATTATAAATTTCAATAGTACTATGAAAAAAGATGGACGTATCACAAAATGCCATCAGATGATTTTTTCCTAAGTTAAGTCAAAATTTGAGTACCTGATGTCCCGCTTCAGCCATTGTGTCCTCATTTGATATGACATGATGTATTGCCATGGCCTCATCTGGCCCCTATAACACACAACATAACTTAAATAATGTTTAGTACACCAATTATATCATTTCAACGAATATGCTATCCAACACAAAGCCTCACTTTAGTCATATATTTGACATATTGATATCATGTTTTGGCCATCCTATTTTTCAAACTTTTCCCTTGATCATAGAATCACATTTAATCACCATTCCTGTGCATTTTCAGCCAATAAGTTTGACCTCAGAGGCCTCATGGACAGAAAAATGACTTTATCTCCTCTATGTTGTAGCATTTGTGAATTCATAAACACCTTCCTCCTTTGGTTGAGGTTGCTTTCTCTTCTTACCTCTATTGTATCTACAAATTCTGTTGTCATATCTATTTCCACCCACTTTCCTCTCTGCGATTTATTAGTTCTATTCCATCCACGTCCTCTCTCCATGGCCTCCTCTGGATCTTGTAATACACAACAATGACAATAGTCACATAATAGCTGTGCTCCAATATTCACCATCATATGAATATCATAATTAACATTGTAGAGATTGTCATACCATGAGGCATAGGTAACAACCATAGGACGTTTTAAAAGCAACACTAGCAACATTAAATTATTGTCATAGTACACTCAGGTATGCATCCATAGAGTTATTACTATAAAATTGTCTCATTAATCTTGTGACCAGGTTATGTCACTATCATAGTAACAATGTAGTTAGTCATCAATCAACATGTTGTCTTTGCATTTTAATGAGATCAATTCTTGAAAAATGACAATCCAGAGGTTAAAGAGACAAGTTGATACCTTACCCAAGTTGTCATGTTCTTGAAACCTTGTCACTATAAAGAGGAGATAGCTAGAGAGTAATGTCACAAGGACATAACCAAGGCATGCACTATCATGAGCCATAGGGACAACTTACTACACCATCCAAAACTCCATTTGAACTAGCTACTATCAATAATTCACATTATTGGGGACTGTCATGAAGAAAACACCATGCATAAGACTGTCATAGTCAAAGTGGAGAGGATTGTCTAGTCATTTTATGACTGTCATAATAGCTAGTGGGTTAGTTACCATGCTTCAACCTAAAATAGGTTAATGAGAACATACAAATGAAAATCACAATACCATAAGTTCCCAATAAAGTCCCAATATCATGTCATGATAGTAAGAAGAGTTGTCTGGTTTTTCTAAAGCCATATCACTTGCATAAGGATTGTCGCCAATCATCTATGTAAGGTCGTGAAAGAGTGAGTCATTATTGAGCTAATCATAAGAGAAGCATGAAGTCAAAATGTTATCATGGAAACAAGATATAGTTACTTATTATAAGGACAATCCAAATTTGGTGAGGTTGCTACACACAACCAAATTTTGCATTCCATTAGATAGTGATATCAATTTCCAAGCAAAATACATCATTTTGCACTGATAGGCACTAAATTAGGTGCACTTTGTGCCACCTTTTGCACCCCAAAAAGATTACATTTAGGCCTAAAAGTCAACGCTAAAGTCGTCGCTAACTGCTCCAACTAATGGATCAAAAAAATTTAAAAAATTCCCGCCTGCACATACTCCAAAACAAAAAAACACAAAACAAAAATTTATTGATTTTTAGTGTTCATTTTGTGTTTGGAGATCGAGTGTTTGACATGCAGAGATCGAGCATTTGGGTTTTTTGTGTTCTCCCTCATTTTGGACAGATCCTTGGCAATGGCGGGACCTATATTCCAACTCCAATTTCCTTTCCATTCCTAAAGTGCATACTCACTTTCTTAAATCTCAAAAGTCCTGGGTTCGAGCCACGATAGCCTTTGTTTCCAGATATCTCAGCCTTTCAATTTGTGCTTCTCTTCTTCTATTCATGCCAGGTAAGGGCATCGCCTCTCTTTCATCTACTCTTTTTTTCCCATTAGATGTTGGATTCATTTGGACAAATGCGGGTCTTGTAATATTCATATGGCATCTATTGAAGATAATTCTGAGCAAGGCTTTTCATAATAGATGACAAATTTCCACATTCCATAATATTATAAATGTGTGCTTCAGGATTAAATTGTGTGAATCAGATATCTCAGCCTTTGCTTAAAGGAAATTGTTGTCTATCTTGATATGGATGAAATCACATTTTGCCACTAGTTGATAAAATTTCTCTCTAGATTTATTTCAATTAATGTATAAACTTACTTTCTTGCAGCAAACTTACAGAGGAAAATAGCTTCATGATTTTCTCTACAAAGTAAAGGTCAAAAACCTTAATAAATATAGAAAAACTGGATGAAAACTTTCATACCTAGTAGTGTGTACTTCGTTTTCCTCCACAGACTAGATGGAAATAATTTTCCCTAGGTCTCCTCAAAATGTCAAGCAATAGAGGGAAGAGAGCAAATGGAGCATACTCTAGCCACAATGAGGTAATTCATTGTCAATTTATAGATTTGTAAATGTTTCCATTGTTTCTTTGATTTTTAGTTTTTTATTTCTAAATTTAAAAGAAGAAATTATATATATATATATATATATATATAGGGACATGAGACTGACAAAGATAAAGAGGCATTGGCTTCCATATTGGGGGTAGAGGCAGTGAACAAATTGGATAGTGTGGACTTGACAATGCTTGCCAGATACATAGAAAAATGATATAGTAAATCCCTTGAAACATTGCAACTAAATCAACGATGTCAAAGGGAATCAATTGATTCCCCAACCAGTCTTGGATTGGGAAAAAGATCCAGGAGGAAATCAATAATAGTAACCTCTAAGAATGTAGAATAGGGAGCAGAGGCTTCCAATGTCCCAGCCATTCCTGGGACACAGACTTCTTTACCACCACGCCATGTTTTGCATCTTGCATTGGTACCTACGATACCAAGATAGATTATGATGTGGTTTCAGGGGAAGTCCGACTGACATATGCTAGAAAAATGTTTGTGAATAGGTTAAAGGAATCATGCCTTGAATGGTTCAAAGACCATCTACATTTTCCATTATCAAAGAAACCCATGCACTTGCAAAAAGCAGTTATCCATGACATGGAGACTGAATTTGGCACATGTTGGTCTGTAAAGAAGATAAAGCTACGAATGTCTCAAAACTACAAGATATTTTGATGCAACCAAACAAAGAAGATAAAAAAACTCCCTCTCGAGCTAAGGCTCAAAAAAAAGCCAATTGATGTAAGTTTAAAAACTTATGGAAAGAGCTTGTAAAAGCATATGAGAAGTCTGATGCACGGAGGAAGTCTGGTGAGGAGAGTACGCAGGCATTTGAATTTTCTCATAAGATTATATCAAATTTATTAAAAAAATTTTAAATTTTATTTGTGCATAGTTAAATTGAATTAGTATATGTTTCAGGACAAGGCCTCCAAGGCTAGGCTTGACAAACTTCATGCCACACATCACAGTGGCCAGAAAGGTTTACAGGGCTTGATCTGTACATTTGTAAGTATATTTAATAAGTTAAATGATTTTCTTTATTTCCTAGGAAAAAGTAAATGATTGCATATTAATTAGTTTAACTAGTCCATGTGCCATGTTTTAATAGGAGGAGAATTATGGCCGGCATCCAAGACAAATTGAAAAGTAATGTTACAAAGCAAAAAGTGGACTGATTTTGTAATCTGTATGGAGAACGAGGTATCAATAGTTGACTTTCAATAACTTAGTTGGATATTGTTGTGTTAATATGTCAATTTGCATTTCTTGTGTTGAGTTGTTTATTGATGTGTAGGATGAGTTCTAAAGTGCTTCTCTGTTGGCCCTAGATCCCACTCAATTGTCCCATTATTTGCAGTCCTGGACATGTACACATGTCCTCCTAGTTACCTTATTGCAGTGTTGAGATTTGAACTTCAGTCACTCTCATTATGAATGCACCTTTTTACCTTTATAGAACAATCCTTGGACATTTTTCACAATAATTTTAATCCACAAAGCTTGACAACTAAAGGGCAATCACTTATATACAAACGTGAGTTATATATACTAGTCTTGTGCTTTCTTACAAAAAGTGGTTGCAATTAACCTAATCTTGTGGTCATTATCCACAACATTTTGTGTGTGCCATGTTATCTCATATGCTTAAGTTTGACAGGCTAATAATGAACAACAAACCCTTTTTTGCCTTCCTCCTTCTTATGACTAATCCCATTTTGGATTCCTTATGAAGTCAGGGTGATTTGAAGGAAGATCAAAGTTGCACTCCAAGTAGATGTGTGGATAAAGAATGGCTTAGCGGAATATGGAAACATTTAGATTTTGTGATTTTTATTTTTCCATTTCAAAACTATTTGTTTTCTTTATTTTCTAATGAACATTTATTCATAAGCCCTTTCCTACACCCAAATATTCAGTTTTAAACTCACTTGCATGGAAGATGCATTAAAGGTATCAATTATATATGTTCCATGATTTAAATCTATTATTTTGTGGTTCTCAGTATGACAGAAAGAAGGATGTTGTTGCTTCTTAGACTTGTTGCACACCTTGCACTAGGTCCACAGGCTGGTGGAATGGTATTCGAGGACACAATGGCTCTCATATAAGATTTTTTTGCAAGGAATCAATTTAAAATGGTCTGAGGCCTAGATTTCATTCCAACCTAGGATTCCATCACAATAATGTTATATTACAGTCTTCAGATATGTGTATAGTTTATGTGCATGGTAGCAACCATTTAGTAATAATTCCTCACACACCACACTGTAATTGAGATGTGTGAATGCCCTAAAACTATACAGGTTTAGTCCAAACACTATCATAAGATCATGCTTGATAAGATCATGGATACATCATAGTTTAGGTGTGGGTAGGACTTCCTTAGGGTAGGTAGGACTTCCTTAGTGTATCCCTAACTATGCATTGTAGTAGAATCATTATATTGACCACTCCAAGTTTGGACTAGCAGGGAAAATGGAGTTTCAAGACCCTTGCTAGCCAAGGGAAGGTTGATATAAGAATTTTGAGGGACCTAGGGTAGTGACAGTCATATAGGATTGGGTTTGTGTTATGTTTGGAACCCATAAAGTCTTGAGGTCTTCTTAGATGAGTGATATGTGACTAGGGTATGAAGGCTAGGGCTTTGTATGTAATCTTAAGTCCTCCTTTTGGATTTGTTGGAAGCCTTCTTTACTGATACATAAGGACTATCAAGACTCCTATGATAGTGCATTAGAGAGGCATTGAAATCACAAAGGAGATAAATGTTTTTAGGCCATCACCTATTGGAGAAGGGATTGTCATTTAAAGAGCATGACAGTGTTACCTTGTCATAGTCACAAAGGGGATAGTCTTTGTGGTGGTAATTATAGTCACTAAGTTTACATCCACCTTCCTAGGGTCTACAGAAATGCCTGAAGTTGAATATGCCTATTTTAAAGAGCTTACCATGAGTATTTTCCATGCTTTTACCCCCCTAATGATCCGAAGATTGAATATAAAGCTGTGGAAATTATTGACTAACCTTACTACTGTCACAGTCAATTTGCTAGCATGCAAGACAATCATGAGGTTTTTCTTGTCTTAGTCAAGATTTATATAATCTTCCTTATTGATAAGATGGGGGTCTTCTATTCCCAAATTGTCTACGAAAAAATATCAATGGAGACCTCCCCAATCCTCATCTCAAGTTTCAAATGCACAATGAAATGATGGAGGACAATCATAACTGTCATAATAGTACATTAGCATTTTTTTCTCAAGTTGGCCCTTGAGACTACCAAGGGGATGGATATAGAGTTGCGATTATGGTTTTTGTTTAAAAGTCTTGTGTCATTGAGATAATATTTATTTGTGGCAAGGATCCCAATAGTCTAAAGATTACAAATTGTTGTCAAGAAAGGACTATCATAGTTAAGTGTGGTACAGTGATACAATTTCATCTTGGTTGAGTATTGTATAAATCTCAAGCTATTTAGAATGCATGGGGGTATTAGGGTGTGGTATCACTATATAGGTAACCATCAAGTGATTTATTCAACCCAATCTTGGCCTATATAGTACCCAGTGTGAAGAGCAAGATAGTGTTGTCCAAGAACCTTGTTACAGTCACAAATGAGGGCAATCTTAGCTATTGTAACGATAGTTGGAATCCCTTGTTGTTACCATAACATATGTGACCTAAAACCATGACTCTATGAGTATGAGTTGTTTGAAACTCCTCTGAGAAGATCCCACTATGGGAATGAATCATAATTTAGCGTTAAATAGGATTATTGTCATTACAAAAAATCTAGGGCAGTCATTGTATCCTCTCATTGCCATCATATAATTAATGCAACTATAGTTTTCAATACCAAAGAGATGGAATTGATGGTAATCATAAGGTCTGTGTTGACTAGTCTCAATCATCCATCCCTCGATGGTAAAAAATAATGTCCCAAAGGAGACAGTAATGATGATACAAAATGCAGACACAAAATAAGACCACTTTATATTATTCTATTTTAGAGGACTATCTCTACATTGCTGGTCCAGATGAAGGAAGACATGATTTAAGAGTTCATTGGATTTGATGGCTACAAGCCATTCATCAAATCCACACAAGGTGGCATGGTCAAGTTTCTGACTGCTTAAGTCCTTCGTTGTCAGATGTTGTAGTTGCAACTACCCTATTAGACATGTATTCAAAATGTGGAAGCATAGACAAGGCACGTGAACTGTTTGACATAATGCCTCAAAGAAATGTGGTCTCATGGACTGGAATGACTATAGGATATGCACAAAATGGATTTGTTGAAAAGGATTTAGAAATTTTCAAGCAAATGCAATTGGCTGGTGTAAAGCCAAATTCCACAACCTTTGCCAGCATCCTCCCTACCTGTGTCAAAATGGGAGCTTTGGAATAGGGTATGGACATCCATCAATACATAAAGGATAGAGGAATTTTGTTAGATATTGTAGTTGCACCTACCCTATTGGTACAGGAGCACCAAGGGCTTGGATCCCATGTATATATGTTTACATTTTGGTGTGATGTTTGGAAATTTTCAAATATAGGGAAGGAGCGAGACCCTTGAATAAACGGGATCGATGTATGAGCATTAGTGTTAAACCGTTGAGTGAAGACATTGTGGGCCCCACCAATAACATGTCCATGTCAAACAATGTACGCATATTCAAAGTGGAGATCCATCGGCATGAGGTTAGATATCGACAGAGCATGAGAGAGTTAGACCGACAGGAGTTGTGTTGCCGATTAGAGTAACAATGGACATCGAGAGGAGATATGAAAGTTAGGCCGATGGTGGGAGGTCTAGCAGATGGGTCAGTATTCATCGGCATAAAGGGAGTCATCGGCAGATGAGGCTGAAGTCTTAGCAATGGAGAGGGTCTAGCCGACGGAAGAGAATCAAAGGTCATCGGGGAGAGATGACATATCGGTGGGAGAGATTCTAGACAGACCGATAGATGTTATCTCATCGATAGGTGAAGACCAAAACTGCAGACTGTTATTTCGGGGTGATATGCATTATCAAAGAATAAGGGAAAAGCTATGCCGACAGTGGAAGTCTGGGCGATGAAAAAGGCATCGGTGTGAGGTTCCATATCGGTGGAAGACTGTTTGGAGTGGCCGATAGAGATTATCTTGCCGATAGGAAAGTAAAACATAGTTCGATCAGTGAAACGATAGAGATCATCTTGCCGATAAGAAAGTGGAAACATATTTTGACATTGTATGCTACGAATGAATGTATCAACAGAAGCACGTTGACTGGGGAAAGATGATCGGTGAGATGAAGAATCTATTTCACCAATGAGAACCAAATAGACAGGAAACCCTAACCGTCTGATAACAGACATGACGAATGGTATAAGAACTATTCTTGGCTCTGTAAATGGGTTGGAATGTTGGACAAAGATTGAAGAACATTCATTGAATGTAATAGAGAAACTTCTGATAATAGAAACATTGACAGTTTGAATCCATTTGTATATTGTCTGTAGAGTACTTGTATAATCTGGTTTGCAGTAGAGTAGATAGTTTAATTTCTGTTCTTTTGTTTCTATTTGTATATAATGGCTCCGGTTTGATGTCCTCACATATCCTCTGTACAGTCATGGGGGGTGCATCAAGCAGAGTCTTTTTTTTTGTTTTTCTTTCTGTTGTAGTGAATGGGCTTTCAGAGAGAGGCCATGTGAACTTGTACTAGGTGAGCTGTGCTATAGCCCGGCTAGGTATGCAAGTTACAGTCTAAGAAGACAGGGGTGAAAAATAGAGTAGAAAGAGTTGAGCACCAAGCAAACAGAACCCTGGACCCAAAGAAGAGGGCTGATAACGGGCTCAAGAAGGCCAGAAGCCTTGGAGATTGGGAATCTTGGAAGCAGTGAGGATAAGGAAGAGTACCTCACACCAAGAAAGCAGAGTCTATATTGGAAACAACAGACAAATAGGTCTTTCACCTCTGTAATAGACTGTGTAGGTTGGATTAGGCATTTTGGGTAGAAAATGTCTTTAAGCACTTGAATTGGTAGGGAGACTTGGGTATGATATAGGTCTTGAAGTGTTGGTTCAAGATAGGTTTTCTAAGCCCATAGGCCTCCCCATCACCTATTAGATATGTATGCAAAATGTGGAAGCATAGACAAGGCACATGAACTGTTTGATAGAATGCCTCAAAGAAATGTGGTCTCATGGACTGCAATGATTGTAGGATATGCACAAAATATGGAATCGTAGACAAAAATGTGAACTGTTTGATATAATTCCTCAAAGATATGTCATCTCATGGAATGCAATGATTGCAAGATATGCACAAAATGGATTTTGCAAGGACACTCTCAAAATATTTGAATTAATTAAGCACTCTGGAACATATCCTAACATTGTAAGCTTTGCTTGTATTCTAGGTGCATGCATCCATGCAGGTTTAGTGGATGACAGCTGTACATACTTTAATCACATTTGTAACCCTTATTGCATTACACCTACAGTTGATCATTATGTGTGCATGGTTGACCTCCTTGCCCGTGCTGGCTATCTTGAAGACACCCTAAACTTTATCTTTCTTTATAAATCCCCAAATTTGCCCTATTCCCACTCACATTGAAGCCTTGCCCATGCTGGCTATCTTGAAGACATCCTAAACTTTATCTTTCTTTCTAAATCCCCAAATTTGCCCTGTTCCCTCTCACATTGAAGACCTGTGAGTAGGAATAGGGCTAACATTTTTTCTTTCTAAAATCAGTCAGATAACATATTGCTAACTTCATTTTTTTTCAAACAAAATAGACCTTTATCTTAAGGTTATTCATGAACCTTAAGATAAATAATTGTTGAAAAAAAACTGTGCGTTCATTAATGACATGTAAGAGAATTTAATCAACTGCTACTTAAAAACTCTTTAATGTTTCTATCTAATGCAGGTTATTAGATTAATAATGAAAAAGAACATACATGGACCAAGCAATTTGTGGCACTTAAGGTTATGTAATAGAATTTATAGTTGATAGTTAAATTGTATAACAAATTTTTTTATGATCTTTACTAACGTTTATTAGAATTGTTGCATGTTTTACATCATTGGAATGACATATTAGCTGTAACTTTTTTAAACTTTTATTATGGTATGTGCACTTTGATATGATGTAATATGATTATGGTTTTGTTTCATATGTTGTAATATTAGATATACAACAGAAAAATAAATTATTGCATGAAATAAATAATAACTTTTCATTTTAAATAATTTTTTTTTGGTAGAACATGAGTCTTCCAGAAGATCAAGATGATCCTCATGATATATATCTAGATTATGTTGGTTCTGGTACAGATCACATGGCAGAGGATGATGATGATGCAGCTACAGAAGACATCGAGGCCGATGACGATGGTGATGACGATGATGATGATCATGATGATGATGATCACGATGATGATGATCATGATGAGGCAATTGCTAGTAGTAGCCAGTGACATTCATGATCATATAGACTACATCATGGATCATTGTTGATATATCATTATGATGCCTCTTTTCATGGTTGCTATCATATGTATCATTTTCACGGCCTGCAGTACTGGATATTAATGAGTTGTATCATAAATTTATGTATCATTTTGACTTATATTATTTGGACATGTATCATCTTGACTTGTATCATTTTGAGTTACATAATTTATCATTTTTACTTATATCATTTGTACATGTATCATTTTGACTTATGTCGACTATTGGACATATATCATTTTGACATATTATTGATCTACTGGCATATTTGACTTTCACTTGTTTTAGTTATATATAATGATGATCTTATCAGTATTGACTTGTCAATTTATATATATTGAAAGTTGTCGATGATTTTTGGATGGATATTTATTACGTATGATGATTTTAATTTACTACTCAGGATGGATGTTGTCAAATTCAATTAAATTATAGATATTTGATTCACTTGTTTTAATTATAGATGATGATCATGTTATAATAATTATCTTGTTATTTAATCATATGAGTTAAATAATTAAATTACTTACTCTATAATCATATGAGTTATTTAAGAGGCATGATATATTTAACTAATTAAATTGAAATAAAACATATTAAATTAATAAATGTAAGAAAAACAAGAAGCATTTTTAGAAGAAAAAAGGAAGTAACAATGGAAGCCAAACTAGAAGCAAACCAGAAGTAATCTTGGAAGCAAAACTTGGCATTATCTAGGAAGCAAAAACAGAAGCAATTTAGGTAGCAAACAAAGAAGTAATAAGAGAAGCAATTTTAGAAGCAACAAAAGATGCAATAATAGAAGCCATATTAGAAGCAACAAAAGATGCAAAAATGGAAGCAAAATTGGAAGCAACAAGCGACGTTATATCAGAAGCAAAATTGGAAGCAAAACTGGAAGCAAAATTGGAAGCAAAATTGGAAGCAAAAGTGGAAGCAAAATTGGAAGCAAAACCAGAAGCAAACCTAGAAGCAAAACCAGAAGCAAAATTGGAAGCAAAATTGGATGTAAAACCGGAAGCAAAACCAGAAGCAAAATTGGAAGCAAAACTGGAAGCAAAACTAGAAGAAAAATTGGAAGCAAAACCAGAAGCAAACCTGGAAGCAAAACTGAAAGAAAATTTGGAAGCAAAAGTGGAAGAAAAAGTGGAAGCAAAATTAGAAGCAAAATTGGAAGCAAAAGTGGAAGGAAAAGTCGAAGCAAAACTGGAAGCAAACCTGGAAGCAAAACAGAAGCAAAATTGGAAGCAAAACTGGAAGTAAAACCGGAAGCAAAATTGGAAGAAAAACTAGAAGCAAAATTGGAAGCAAAACTGGAAGCAAACCTAGAAGCAAAACTAGAAGCAAACTTGGAAGCAAACCTGGAAGCAACACAAGAAGCAAAACCAGAAGCAAAATTGGAAGCCAAACTGGAAGCAACAAAATCTGGCGCTAAACCTGGCACTAAACTTGATGTAAACCCAGTGCTAAATCCAGCACTAAACTTGACGCTAAACCCGACGCTAAACCCAGTGCTAAATCTGATGCCAAAGTGAACACGCATTTTGGCACCGAGTTTTGCACTGGCCAAAGTGCCCAATTCATGAACTCAAATGTACTAAATTCTGGCGCTATTTTAGGCACTAATTGTCTATTTTGTTGTAGTGATGGAGCATTGGTTTCCATTTCTTATTCTTGGGGGCATGTCTTTAGTGTCTCCTTCTTGTCTTATCATTGATCTATTCTTGACATTCCTCTCTTGATCTCTAGTCCTCTATGTTTCCTATTCCTTGTGGTCTTATGTTTTTATCATCATTTCCTTTAACTACTTGTGGGGCCTTGATGCTCCCCCTTCTTTCTCCATCCTTATTGCATTTCTTCTTAGTCACTTGGGGGTATACGATTCTTCTTTCCCTTGTGATTCATCATCTCTTCTCATATCTTGGTAGAATGACCTAAATGTTCCTCTTGTTGGAAATTTGTCATTGAAGTTTGTGTGTTGGCAACATGAACTGAATGAAGAGACTGATGGATATTGAAGAGCATGATAGTGTATGGTGTTTTCATTGATGGCAACCCATTATAGAGATGCAGTATTGTTGGTCTAGAGAAGACCAAAGTACCAATTGTTCTATAGATTTGTCTAAGTCTCGGAGTATAGTCTTCAGTGTTCAGTGAACTAGTTTTTGGGTCGGTATTGCTCCACTATATGAAGAATTTTCTCATGTGGTTCTAAGGTAATTTTGGTACATATTGAAGGAGTCTAAATCTAAAGTTTCAAGTTTTGAAGTCCTCTACAGCTGAAGATAGAATTGACAGAGTATTGGACTTTGTAATGGTAGTATTAGTGGTATGTTGGAATGCTCCACATTCCACTGCAAATGAATATTTTGCTATGTAGTTTTGAGGATAAGTTCACAGATGTCAGAAATATGTGATCTCCAAGTGGCAAGCATTTTGGTGGTCCACGTGTTGAGTTGTGAGTAAACAGTTGGTTCATTCTATTGTTACCTCACCAGTGTTGCCAACCCAAAGATTTTGAGGTTGTGCAGAGTTGAGTTATGTATGGAGTAGAATTATGGGAGTAATTAAAGGTTATGCCAACCTATCTTAATGTGTTACATGTTTTGATTCTCTCTACAAAGCATATAGGGTTGAGCTTTGAGCTGATAGGTCAAGAGGTCACATGGTACATCTATTATGCTGACCTATTTGATGTTTTGCTTGATCACAATATATATACAATATTGATTTCTTGTGTGGAGTGCGCGTGAGTATGAAACAACTAAATAGATGTGAGTGCAAAGATATATAGAGTAGAATGCAAGATATGAAGTGTGCAGAATCAGTTTGAAGGCATGTTTTGAATAGAAATAGAAAACTACACTATTATCATGAGTTAGATGTTTACTCTACAACAGTCCATGTAGTTACTATCTTCATAAATCCTATTGCAGTGAGAAGAGTACTTAGGGAGTAGTAGCTTCCTTGGGTTGTAGCCCTAAACAAAAGTTGTAATTATTGTAAGCACGAATATAAAGAGTGGTAGCTTCCTTGGGTTGTAGCCCTAAAACAATGTTGTAATACTTTTTGCAGTGAGCATAATATATTGTGAGCTAATCCTCACCATGGATTTTCCCTATTTTAGGGTTTTCCACATAAAAATACTGGTGTTATGTGTGTTACATAATTTCCTTCTTGTTCTCTATTTTATTTAGTTTTATATGTAAACATCTGGTTAAGTTTTAGTGTATGTTGATTCACCCCCCCTCTCAGCACCTCATTGTGTTCAACCCCCCTTGTTCCTTTCCTCTCATCAAAATCCTTTTCATTCCTTCTTCTTCCTCCTTTTCTCCTTAACCATTATCCTTAAATTGACTATCTCTCTTCATTCTTCTTTCACCAATCAACTTAAGGGGGTGTATGTATCCTACATCACTTTCTCTAACTCATTCTTATCTTTGATCTTTTACCATGATGACAACTAGCCTTTCCTATCACTTTAGACCTAGCCTAGTCTCTTTACCCAATCAAATAGTTACCTTACAGATATTAATGACATCATTATTTTCTAGTTCATTTAGTTCATGTAGAAATAATTAATACCCAAGGTGGATATTACCAAATAGCTAAGGGTGGAAATCTCAAATCCATTTATCTAGTTTCCAGTTTCCTATTTAGGTGGTTCCCACAACGGTTCCCTCTAGGAGGCTACAAGCCCATGGTTGTGGACCCTCCCACAAGGAGGTACGACCCTATCATTTTATATATATTTTTGTTACAGAATTTAAAACAATAAAAAAAAGAAACCTTCGTTGTTGTCAATAGTTGCATGTTGTATGTTATCTTCTAAGGCAACAGTATCATATACATACATTCATATATATATATATATTGTAAGAATATATTACCCCCTAGTTGATCCTGTAGGTTTCTTCTGAGCTTCTTCACTTGCACGATAAATAGAAAACCCAATTTCTCCATTGAAGGAAAAAGGATAAATGCTATAGATGAAAATAATAAATGTTTGGTTGTTAAATGGGTTTGAATTGGAATGATTTTAGAATGCAAAAATCATGCAATGTAATTAATAGAAAAATGACAAAAGAAATCAGTTTGAGTAGGAATCTTCTAATTTGGGAAATGAAATTTGCCAGAGTTGCAGATATATTCTTTATTATGGATATTTAGTTAAGCTAATAATGTTTCCATATCATTTCCTTTCGAAACTCAATTCATTGTCACAGGCAGGAATTGGGACATCAGTTGGCAGACAAGGCTTCAGAAGTGTTTAATGCTTTGCTGTTTCTATTGAACTATGTGCCTCCTCCTCCGCCCCCTCCTCCTTAGCTTGCAGAGGATGATGATCATGTCGAGGATCATGATTTGCAGGTTATAGAGATAGTAGATTAATGGGGATCTCCTTCATGCTTTTTGCCTCCAGCGGTTACTTTTTTGTTTGGTTTTTGTATATGCCAGATGCTCTGTAATTCCTTTTTAAAAATTGTATACTCTCTGGCATGATTTTAGTCATATTTCTTGTTTGGACCGACTCATGTTTTTGAGTTGATTATGTATAATCTTGTTAAACTCAAGCTATAACCAGAGGTTTTCTTTGCCGATTCTTTCTTGCTGGTATGCCTTTTCTGAATCTGGCATTTTGTAACTTCTTTTTATTAATAAATTTTAGTGGTTCTGCCACTTTTTTGTTGAAAAAAAAAAATGTTTCCATATCTAATTCATTTTTTTTTATCAAATTAAACATGTTCTCATGAAATTATGGTAGGAAAATTATATATATATATATATATATATATATATATATTTGTTTCTTTTGCATTAGTTTATTTGTATCTTAATTAATAATTCCTTATTTTAATTTATTTATTTGATAAGTTAAGTTAATTTTGTAATGTTGACATCTTTGGATTTAATTCATCGAGTTGTTTTTTTATCATGTAGCCCTATAGATTTAGTTACTTGATTTAATTAAATATTGTCTAGACCCTAACTTGACACTATGTTTATTAGGAAAGTTGCAGACAAGAGAGATATCATCAACAATCTTTTCAATGCTAGTGTCACTTAAGTGAGCCTTAGGTAAAACTGTAAATTAGTTTCAACTTTAATGAAATTTTCTTTTGGTGAAAAAAAAATATTTTCCACCATTTGTTCAAAATTATATGGCTAGCATACAAGTGGGCTTGTCACCGGCATGATAGTGGTGGTCATTAATAGACAACGTGGAAATTGCCAAATAGCCAAGGATGGAAACCTCAAAGTCATGTCTAGTTTATAGTTTCCAAATGGGTGACAACCTAATAGCCAAGGTGGCAACTACCAAATTGCTGAGGGTGGTAACCTCAATGTTGTTTATCCACTTTATTTTTTCATTTTCCTCTTGTTGATTGTCTTCATCAATACCTTTCACCATTGGCCTAGCCTAGCCTCATCTGTGAGTGGCTACCTTTAGCCCTTCTCATCATTTCCAATTCCCAAATTCTAGTTTCTAATTTACATTTATTGTTTCTAGTTTCTAGTTTCCCCAAAGTTGCTCTTTTCCAAGGCATTCTTCCTCTATCCAATATGGGTCACTACTGTACTCTTTCTCCTAATTTTCTTCTATGGAGTGGATCTTCATATATGCCTCCCAAAAAACTAACAATTAAATATTAAGGATTCCTTTTGACAATTACCATTAAAATTTTTATGATGAAAAATAATGTGTTTCCAATCTTCTCATATTTCATGCTTTTTCATTGTGTATATTTCTTAGACCTGGTTGTTTTTTCTATGTGTGTTAGCCTAGTTTGTTTCTATTAGAATACCATGACTATTGTCTTTAGATTCTTAGCAATAATAATTAGAAGTGCATGAATATAGATCCAAAACCAATTCAAAGACTAGTATCTCTCTTATGATGAAAATAGTCTTTGTGTTTCATGATTGTCTAGATATTCAATGTACTCGTATTTTAGTATCCTTTCTTCATTAGGTCATCATAATCTTGCTAAAGTGGGGGCAAATGTGATCATGGAAATTACATACTTTGCATTTATATTATGATGGTTTTGTGCTCATTTTATTCTATTTCATGTCTTGTGCCTTTTAACCTTTTCTTGACCTCCTTTGAAGTCCTCCCCAATCATTCTTATCCTTACCTTAACCCTCTCCCCTCTTGACCCCCTTTGTTTATTTGTTTTCCTTTATATTTTTTATTTTTGTCTCATTTAATTTCTTGCCTTTTCCGATGTTCCTTTACCCCATATTTTAATGTTTTTCCCCTTTTTCCATTTTAGTCAAACCTTTGAAAGTTTCCTTTATCCCTAACCTATGTCAAAATCTTATCTTGTTCTTCTTAAACATTTTCCCTAAAGATAATCTTGATTGAATCAACCAACCACTAGATGGCCCCCTATGATCTTTATCTTTCCTTAAAATTGAGCCTCCGAAGACCTCAAGGACCTCGCCACCTTAAATAACCCCAAGGTGGTGTCCAAGTATTTTCATCCTCTTGTAACAAAAATTAAATTAAAAATTCATTAATTAGAGGTGGTTCTAACTTACTGTGTTTTCTTTTTGAAATTTCATTGACAAATTATAAAACATATCCCATCTTTACTTCATTTTAACATATGAAAAGAAAAAATTTCACTTGTTTGTGCTATTTGAGTTATTTCTACTATTAGGTGAGGCTTCTACACTAATTTAAAAATTTCAAGGATGTGTTATATTCTTCTCCAATCTCTACAACAATTTTTATTAGGGCCTTGGACATCTCTACAAGCATATCTTCATTACTAGGTGGTTGATTTCCATGCTTTTACATCACGTGATCTTGTTCCTTTGGTATTTTTCATTGATATTTTCATGTAATTTTTTTATTATTTTGTAGGTCCTCTACCCTACACCATCCCTTGATCCATCCTAATCCTTTTCACTTATTTGCATATCCATTTGATCCCCTATTTTAATCTCCCATCCTCATCTTCTCTCTTCCAAACCCTAGATTCACCATAGCTTTCATTGCTTCTCCATTTCCCTTCAAAACATTCATTACCCTATTAATAATTTTTAATTTATAAATCTTATTATATTCCCTTTCATTCCCACATAACTTTTCATTTCCCATCTTTCCATTTTGTTTATCTTTTTCCTCTCCCAGCTTGCCTCTTTCCCTTTAAACCATAGTTTTTTCCTTCTTTAGGTTTGATTCCCAATTTCTATTCCAACCCACACTATTTTTCTCTAAAAATATGTTTTCGTCTCCTTATTTTAGTCTACTTAAAATCCTTATCAAACCTCTTTTCTCATTTTTTATATTATCTTGGCAATCTTTCTCTACATCCTATTTGTTAACATTGTCCTCTTTACAATCTCCATAACTCAATAAGGTTTTATATTTTTACTTTGAATTTGTTTGATTTATTATCATAGGTGTGTTTTTCATATTGTTATCCATAATATATGTCAATGTAGATTTTTCTTCAAAGCCCATAAGGGGGTTGACTAAGATAATTTCCACTTTAACCATTGGTTTTTGCAAGGTTTCCATATATCTTTTCATTGCAAGTTGATTATGGAAAATCTGGGATAGAGTCAAGTAAATATTAAGAAGGAAATTGGCCTTAAAATAACATAAATGAATTCTCTACAAAATTTTAGGAGATTTTGTGATGGTGGAGTAATCTACCTTGTAGGCCATCCAAATTAGACCAGATCATCTAGTAGGTTGCCACTTCATGATTTCATTTTCATTTTGGACTTTTGAGATTTGATTGCTATGAATAGTCCCTCTCTATTTCAAGGCCCAATATCCACTCAAAAAATAGAAAAAATTAGGTGAAAATTTCCCATTTCTTCTATTTTTCTCTCTTTCCTATAGTCCAAGAATAAAAGGTTTGATGTTGGTTTCTCCATCATTCTTACAAGTCATTAGAAGTGTATTTTTGGGACACATTTATATTTTTATTATCAACTCTCCTACAAATTTTAAACACCATACCCTAACATTTCCAAGTGAAACTATTCTCAATTCACGTTCTTCTTTACCTTGTTTCAATATACCTACATAAGGTTTTCCATTGGTTTCACATATTTTTCCAGTCTTTAATAGGTTCCCACTTTTGAGAAGTCTTTGTATACTATCTAAGATCTCCCTACAAATTTTCAAGTCTTTGTCATCTCCTAAGCCCAGACACTTCACCTAGGACTAGGAAGTCAATGGAAGAGTAAAGTCAAGACTAAGCGTTTAGGTAGGGCATCCCCCTTGGCTAGCCAAGTCTCTCTACCAAAAACCTCTAGAATTTAATTTACAACATCTATACAACATTCTGAGCATTTTCGTATTAGTCAAGCTATTTTCACAAGTGCATCCAAGTGCTCTTTTACACTATTCTTTGTTACTTTTGTGTAGGTTTACTAGGTTCTTGTTATAATTGCCACCCCATTTTGTCTAGTCTCTTATTGGTTGTCAATATAAACTCATATTATTAGGTTATTAGTGTAAAAAGGACTTAGTTTACACTTTTTTTCTAGTTTACATTACATTAATTAACAACATTCAAAAGAACCTCAACACAAATTATTTTTTAGGCTCTTTTAGTAACAAAAACAATACAACATCAAGCATTGAGATAAAACATACTCTTAAAAGTTTCTCTTAAGATATGTCTTATGCATTTATTTTATTTCCTTCCCATTCAATTTATACATAAAGTGAAGAGAGACAATAGAGAAAGGATACATAACCATTTGAGGATGTATAAGATTATAACATAATGATCACATACTTTCATGAACAATATCAAATTCCAAACATTTATGCATCTAATAATCTAGCAAGATCATTCACATATTTGAGAACATTAGACATTTCATTGAACAACTTTAAATAAGGATGAGAATACCAAAGATGAGAAATCCCTAAATCATCATCATAATAACATACAATTGAAACCCTAAACTACAATGTTCAATACCTCTTGGAGTTACATTTCATCCCATTTGTAGAACTCTACACAATATCTTACAACTAGGAGATAGTAACAACTATTCTCAAGCTATTCACAAAATGTATTATATTCACAATTGTGTGTATATGATACATGCAAGGATTTAATTACATATAATCTCATTAAATTACCTATAAATCTAAGTCTTAAAGAACTACAATAAGATCCAAAAATACAAACGAATGATAGGGTAATGGGAGGTGGCTACCTCTTAATTATATCACATCATTAAATGCATAGGGTTATCCACACATCCTAGTCAACCTCTTAGCTAAGAGGATTGTCATAGGATCTAATATACATAGAACACCTCCATCTATTGAGCATGTCATAGTACACAACACAGACCAAATAATTTGCATTCACATATGAAGGTGGGAAGAATGATATTAGCCCAACAATATCTTAGGTAACATAAGTAATCCATGAAAGATCCATGTGTTTCACATAAACATGATCCAATCAACTAAGGATGCACATTAAGATAAACCACACATAATCATATAGAAACAAAACTTAAGGGGGAAAGAGGTTAAGGGAGAAAAGTCTCCCAAACATGCAACCCAATTTCATATCAAGTACTTCCTCTCACATAATCAAGGAGGTAAACCCAAGTACAAGTTTCTTCCAATTTTCAAAGATTTAAAGGGAAAATACAAGCATGAACTTGACATATGTAAATGAACATCCATACATAACATGCTCAAGAATAAAGCTAATCTAAGGGAAAAGGGTATTATTAACTATATTTTCCACTATAGTTTTGTATGGAAACCCATGTATTATTTAACTTTACAAAAGGTTACAAGGGTATTAAGAGATAAAATTTCCAAACTAAGATTTCCTTCATAATTCAATAGTTGGAATTTCTATCCATCCCATTTCAACCACAAAATAAACCATCTAAAGCACACAACATAAAGTGAAGGCACAACAATTTTGACCCACATTGGTTGTTGTTGTCTTCCCAACATAGTTATAATCATGTGATCTAAATTAGATTTATTTTAATTTTCCTTAATATTCTTTTTTTTTTCTTTTTTATAGCTAGGTTTGCCAACAACAATCAAGCACATAGGAAGGGTAATTTTTTATTTCAATTATTTCTTTGTATGCTGAAAATATGAATTAGAGTCTAAAAATAAATAATGATTAAGTTGAAACCTTCATACCAAATGTGAGAAGTCCATTAAATGGTGAAGAGATAATCCTTGCTATTGGACAAGATCCAAGCACATGCCAAAACCTCAAACAACCTCCTTCATTTTATCCCAAAAGAGAGGACATACTTTAGCATATAAAAGGTCTAGATATTTTTCAAGATTAAGGAACCCCAAATTGAAGTCTATTTTTGTAACCATGGCAACCCAAAGAAGGTTCATTTTTGAGAACTTAGTGCCCAAAAGGAATGATTGTTTCAATAGTTTAATGGCACCATGAAAGGAATAAAAGCACCAAACAATGGCAGCTAATGAGAGGAAAAAATAGCAGCAACAATGAAGCCTCTATTGGATGGTTATCAATAGATAACAATACCCTAAAGAGGTGAAATATAATAGCTATGGCATCCCAACAAGTAAAGAAAAATGCCATTTTCTAAAATCCAAAGAAAAAGAAAAAGATCCCTCAAGAATGACACCCTTAAAGCCTCCAAAACTAACAAATCTTCCATAATGAAATCTATGGAAACCAACATTTTTTCCTCCCCCCAAAGAACCCAAAAAAGAGCCCTAATCCCCACCCTCCCAACAAAAAAAGAAAATAAAATTTAAAATAATAAATTTTAATCTCTTTTATAAGCCACAAAGACAAATATGAGTTACACAATAAAACCAAATAAAATTTTATTTTAAAACATTTTTCAAGCCTCCATTTAAAAAAAAAAAAAGACAAAAGAACACAAGAAACAAACACTAAGGATCACAAAATAGCTAACAAGAGATCTTGGTCATTTTTTACCAAGATGATTTGGCATAACAAGCTAGCACAATGAATCTCATTGCTCCACAATGTAGAGTGAGATGGATGAAATGATCTTGAAAATCATCCACCTCCTTGCTAACCTTACCTATAAAATCTTACACACTGAATGTGTATATTAAATCTCATCATGAAAGACTATAGCTGAAGCATTACAATATATGATTACATTGTCCATCTATTAGCACCTATAATCAATTCATTCATGTAAAATTCACTATTCATCAAGGATAATTACATTTTCATTTATACAATTAAAATGCATCATCAAACATTACAAAATCTTTCAATTTAAAATACACATTTAAGCCTCTATAACTTCACTACTCATGATTCAACACACATATTCATTAATATAAATAACCAAATTGAAATATTATGCCAACTTCTAATTACTATTTTATAAGAACCATCAAATTTCCACAGTCCATAATGTTAGTTGAGTGTTTCAGGAATAAACTGTGTGCAAGTTTTTATCTCAACGTTTCGGATCACACTCCATGATCCATCATTAGGAGAAAGTAAGAGAAGAGAGTAATGTTTATCAACCTTATATTTAAGAATTATAATTCAATATAATGTTTAATGCACATAACTAGTGAGATCTTAAAATTAGGTTAGTGATATTGCTTAATCAACACTATTCAATATCAACCAAGTACCTATATATTTCATATAACTATTCATAGTAAAGTGTAATAATAACATAATGAAAATTAATATTCCTCTTGACAAATGAAAAATTAGTTGGATCAGGCATGACCAAATTTGACACATACCTTAATACACTCATGCTTATAAAAACAAGAACATAATCATCATTACTACCACCGAATTAGGTTGTTATTAACCAACACAAAAGGTTCCCAAGTAGACAAAGCATAACTTAGGTTGAAACACAATTGGGCCTTATAGGGCACTTTCCCCTCCCCACTCTTTTCTTATGTTATCATTCTCTATCCCTTTTACATTGGGGCATCATGCCTTCCACTACCATGACCTTGAGATTATATTCCTAAATCTATATTACCACTAGCGAATTATTTCCTTACCTTGACCATTTTGTGCACATGCTCTTATATGTAAAATTGGGGCTATTTTCCCATTCGAGTGCCTTATGTACCTACACAAGTGTTTTTGGTAATTGAGGGCAACATCAGCATTTCATTTCACTCATGTTTGGGGCAACCTTATACTTTAAGATTCATCTTCAACCCATAAAATTTCCACACCTTACCTTTTTAGATGTTTTACTTGCTTATTACATGATGCATTTATTATAGTTACTACTTTACATGAGTTACATGCTTGCATGCATAGGTTACATTTAAATTTCATGTATTAATTTTCCTCTCCTCCAATTCCCTACATTCTATATATGACACTAATTCTAGGGGCATATCCTATTATTAACACTCCTGTGTTGAGACCATAGACAACTATAAGTACCTACACAAAAATTCATCACTTTAACAAAATGAAACATTATCACATAGCATGGAATTGTCTAATATGCCATATTGTAGCATGTCATATAATTTTCTCTATAGGTAAAAGTTGCCAACTCTCTCTCTCTCTCTCATGATAATTGACAATAAAATTTAATTTACATTTAGTTCTCTATTTTGTAAGTTCCCATGGAGTGCACAAGCCAATGGACAAATGCACACGATGACATCCAATGGGGTCCATTATTTATATAGACCCAAATATCCTTTTCTATTTGAGTATTTACTTTACATGTATATTTGTGAGTGCTTACATTCTTTAAGATACATGATCATTAGTATTCATCTGCTACTCAAAGTGGGGGGAAATTTATTATTCAATTTTGAATATTTTTAAAGGATGCCTTATTGAAATTGCACATTGACAAATGACACATTATTTTGTGAAGATGGGCTCATTCCCTTATCCTTCCTTTGTTCCCATTTACACATATTTCTATATATTTGATGCAGGAGCATCCCTGGTTCAAGAACAATCTTGCATCAACCAAAAAAACATTTGCATTTCAGTTTGTTTCTTTTCATTTTTCAATTTAGTATTTTTGGCCCAGTTGCATTTCAGACCTTACAGAGCTAGACTTAGCATCTACATCATATCTAAAATTTAGAGATCCACACATTTTACCGGAAAGATATCGCTATCAGAAGATTGACTATTTCTCATAACAGAGCATCCTGATAATCACAGACAACCAGCTGAAGGAGAAACCTGCAGACGCATTTCCTGATCTGTGAAGCCTAATGACAGATCATTCAATGATATTTGGTTCATGGTTGTCCTTCCCTAAAGATCCACACATCATTTCATTCATTTTCCAGAGGAGATCTATGCAATTAGGTCTGACCTATCCACATACACATGTTACAGCTCTTCTTTGGAATTTGTGATCTTCCTTGGCCGACGCGGAGGAATTTATTGATTTGGATATGATATATATTGATGTAATAGATCTTTAGGAAAGTAGTTATCAAGTAGTGATTCACATAGAAGTATCTGATAATTTAGATGTTTTCCAGGAGCTTCAAATCTTTATCTTGCGCATGTATGTAATCAGGCTTGTGAGCCCTAATTGTAAACCCGCATGTTGCCACCTGATCTCTATTCAAATTCTATGATATATTGAATGACTGAATCTGCATTTGTTCCATTTCTCTAAGTCATTTCAGTTGTGTTTACTCTTGTTGCACGGTCCAGATAGTTCATTCTGTGAACCCTCCCACCATGACTGCACCAAGTGGTATCAGAGTAAAAGTTGAAATCTTTGGGAGCGGATTGAGTGAAATTGGTGAAGGAACTCCATAAGATCTTGTGGTGGACATATTTCTGAATTAAGGCAGGCTACTTGTGTCACAATTGATCGCCGATTGAGAGGCAGTTGTCACCTTGTAACTCAATCGCCGAACCTGAGGTAGTTTGCACTTGATACTAGGAAGAATGCCGTGGAGAGTTGCTATTGTTGGAAGAATGGATGGAAGAATAGATGAGATGATGGAGATGATGAAAACAATGCAAATTTGATTGGATGCTATTAAAGAAGATGGGCGAAGAGGATTGACATCGAGACCTAATGTTGAAAGTGAGGATGAAGAAGAATCTCAACTTATTGAACAAATGGCGAAAACCTAGGACGTGATGAAGAAGAAGAATCAGATCAAGTAAAGATTGTCGATAACTGAGAGGGGGGGTGAATCAATTATCTTAATTATTTTAGCTTTCTAAATTTCTTTATCAATTAGTACAGTATCAAATCAAATAAGAAAACATAGCCTTGAAAAGGAAATAACATCAATACACATGACACAATGATTTTGACGTGGAAAACCCTATTAGGGGAAAAACCACAGGGTGATTAACCCAAGAATGTATTCTCTGTTAGAAGAATAAGTTAGTACAAAATGGCACTTGCCAATTAGGGCTCACTGCTTGAGCACACTGCTCACAAGAGGCTCACTACCTACAATAGTTTATACAAGAAAGCTAGTTACTTGAACTGATGAGAAGCATCCACATATGCTAAGGTTCAGTTCTGGTTAACCTCAATATACTGATCTACTGCACTTCATTCTTACTCTCTTAGGTGTTATTGCCCTGTTACATTTCGGACCTATCTTGTTGTCTTCGCACTGCTCTTCTGCTTTTCTTTGCACTATACAATTACTCAACACACTACTTCACATCCAAATCTATCTTGGTATATATATCCACTTAAAGGATTTACTCCTCTTTCTAGTCAGCATCTGGAATAGTCAATATTTTCCCAAACTCTAGTCTGTCGGCTGAATCCTTGCTTTCCAAGTGATGCAAATCAAGGAGATACTTATAGTCATCTAACATGTTTGCCAATCACGGATGATATCTTAAGAACCTTGATCACCATCAATATTTCATCCAAAATAATTCTGATGCTCTATCGGTCAATTCTTCCTTTGTCTATTCTGCCAAATCGGACCTCAATACTTAGATGCTCATATCTCTTTACTCTTTCATCACTAGAGGCTCAATCCCTAGAATCTATTAGTCACGGTATTCCTCTTGACTTCCCCAAGTCTGCACTTTACAGAGATACTTCCTATAGGAGATCCAGACTTGACTGTCAGACCTTGCTATATGCTCTGTTCTTGCTTACCTGACCAAAGTATTCTTCAATCTGACTTCTGGTATAGGCACCCCATGTTCTACGGATTGTGTGATGAACTTTGTTGCCATCAATGACAACACTCATGAAGCCATATAGTGTCTCTTGCCAACAATCTCCCCCTTTGGCATTGATGGAAACACTTAGTGAAAAATGACTGTCACACTATACTCCCCCTTGGCTGATGCTCTGTTCTTATGTATATTTTCCAGAGCTCCCCCTTAGTTGGATTCCTCATTTTTCACTACTTCTCACTCCCCCTTTGACATCAATGGCAAAGGGTGGGGTCCGCACACCAAAATTTCTAAAAATAATCTATACTTAGCCGCATAAAACATATATACATGTTTTACCTACATATACTGAAATATATCTGAAAAAGTGGTCTTTAGCTATACCACTTCTGTCGCCCAACTCTTCTTCATCCTATCCAAAATTGAGATGTGACCACTCAACAAGAATGCAAAATCTTTTGCCTTCTTTAGATCTATCGGATCACTAGTCCGAGCTATAGTCTGAGCATCACTTAGGGCCTCATGCATGACCTCTAACTTAGGAATAATGATCCCTCTAAGTTCACTCAACCTACTTATTCTATTTTTCTTCTCCTTCTCAAGTTTCTTAATTTCATTTAAGACTGCAATAGTCTGACATTCTTAATTGATTACAGGAGATGAGAGAGGATCAAAACTTTGAGACAAACTTAGTAGTTTATCTTCTTGCTCTTTTACTTTCTTATCAACATCTTTGGTCACTTTGGGCCAGGATAAACAAAATTTATAAATATTTTCACCATCTTTGAGAGCATTTCCTAAACTCTTTATCCCAATATCCATAACTCTCCTGTCATTTGAGATTAGACTCTATACTTCAGAGAATCTCTTATCCAAAAATTCTTTCTTGACTTTCTCTTCTACCACTTTCTCTAAAGAATCAAAATGTGTATTAACAAAATTTACAAGAGACTTTAGATTACCAAATGTGGAGGCTGTAGGATCCTTTTGGAAGGATGGCATGATCTTTTCCAATACACTAGATGTAGTTTCTATGAGCTCACAGTCTTCCATGTGAGACTTCAGCATTTTTTCTTTTGCCTTTGCTTGAGTGAAGGAAGCTAGTTTCATGGTTTGGATCGGAGAGAGGGAATCAAAATTGAATGGACCTTGAACCAATTCTAGTTCATCAAATTCCATCATCTCTTTGGTCAAGAATTCTTTGACTGGTTTTGCTGTGTCTCTTGCCAGAGACAAAATTTTCTCCCCTTCTGCAGCCTTACCACTATCATCTGTGGCCTTCTCTGTTGGAGTTTTCTCTCCTTCTGCAGCCTTGCTACTGTCATCTTCTTTTTCTTTTGCTTCTTGACTGATCTTCTCTTATACTCTTTCTTTTTCTTTGAATCTGGAGTCTGTAGGGGAAACCAGAGGAGAGATGTTTGCTTGATCATGGATCTCCTCTTCCGGAGCAGAGGAATCTAAGTCCTTACCCTTTTGTTCACCTGTCTCCTTTACCTCTTCTACCACTGTCTCAGTAGATTTTTCTTCAACATCTGTGGCTGAGGGATTATCACCTAAGTCCTCTATAATAGGAATGTTGAATCTTTTGTATGTATTCTAGAGAATCTCTTTTGTCTCTTTTGCTATTTTGTCAGTTTTGCCAAGCATAAGCTGATTCATTCTAGCTTTGCTCCAGAACTCATCCTTGCAATCTTTGAAGATCATATTCATTTGCTTTTGAGTGATTGAAGGAAAGAGCTGAATGGCTATCTATTCCTGGATCTCAAGATCCTTTGCCCTAGCATTATTCTTTCTCATCTCTAATTCCTTCTCTAGGCTTTTGGGAATGAGAGATATGATTTCAATAAAAGCCTTATTGTATATGTTCAAATACTTAACTGTGGCTTCCTCCAAGATCTTTCTATCTACATCATTATATGCATCATAAAATTCTGTTATTGGTTGCAGGTTCCCATCCATAGTAACTGCTTTAACTACATCATCTAAGGACAGAGTTGGCCTTTCAACAAATTCTTCTGTTACTTCTTCAGTAGAGGGTTCACCAGATGTCTTCCTTTTCTTTTTCATTTTCTTTACTTCCTCATCTGATTCTATCTATTCATCATCCTTCTAACTGATGTAAGACCTTGTGGCCTTGGTTTTGGTTCTTTTCTTTGCTTTACCGGATGATTTTACTTCCGTTTTAGATGATATTGAGCTTTTAGCAGTTGCAGGTGCAGAGCTCTTAGAAGATCCAGTCTGGGAGGGGGCTTTTGTTGGAGCACTTTCTTTTTCTGCTCTTTCCATCTTTTCTCTATGGGCATCAAGTGCCTCCTTTGAGATTCCATGCCTCTTGGCAACTTCTTCAACTTCCCTTCTCACTTTCCATTTGATTTCAGGCTGTCTAAGTTCCACATGAACTTTTACACTAAGCTCTTGGAAGGTTCCAAATCTTTCTGCCTTAGGGTCTTTGGGCTGGCTCAGCAGATGTTGGATATGTAGCTCTATAATTTTCTCATCAACTTCATACCCCATTGGCATGATCCAGACTGTCCTTGGCTCCACTGCCTCCATTAGGCATTGATCAGTGTCAACCATGAAACATACTGTATCTTTGTACTTCTCAACCAATGATTGGGGAATTCTTTCTTTGGTTTGCATCATATTTTGTAAGTTCTTGAAGTAACCCCACATCTGTATTTTTGGCCTTAGCATCCCCAAGCCCATGCAAGTAATCTTTGACTTGAATTGCAACAGGTCTGTCATTCTACCATACCCAACCACTGGATCTGGGCAGCTCATTCATAAAGTAGAAAAACAAACACAATATCAGTCCACCATATTTAAAAGAGTTCTTTTTGTCCTTCTTTGTCTTTTGTAAGTTTTCCATTAGTTGGCTCAGAAGGAGTTCATAGAGATCATAATATGCATTCTTTCTCAACATCTCATAAGTAGTATAAATAGCAGTTCTAGATACTGAATTCTCCCTGTTGGAGTGATATATCTTATAGCCAATTATCATAGATGCAAACTTGATATCCAGATCAATGATATCTTCTATGGTCATTGCTCTCTTATCAAATTTTGATCCGGTGGCCTCAGTCATAGTTTGGTTTTTGACAGATTTGAGAACAGGTATGTTGGCAAGAGACACTATATGGATTCATGGTTGTTGTCATTGATGGCAACAAAGGTCATCCCACATATCCGCAAGACATGATGTGTCTCTACCGGAAGTCAGAATAAAGAATGTTGTGGTCCGGTGAAGAAGAACAGAGCATGTGGCAAGGTCCGACAGATTGATCCGGACCTCTCAGAGTAAGTGTCTTGGTGCAGTGCGGATTTGGGGAAGTCAAGAGGACTACCTTGAGTGGTATATTCCAAGGATCTAGCCTCCGGTGATGGACAAGGAAAAAGATATGAATGGTTGAGTACCGGATTCCTGAGAGACAGTGAAAACAGAGGAAGAACTGACTGGCAGAGTATCAGACTGCTTTCCGGATGGGTTACTATTGATGACAGAGGTTGTGAAGGCATGAATCATGTTTGGCCGACATGATTAATGATATCTACAAGTATATGCTTGATCCGCATTGCTTGGTGAGGAAGGATTCAGCCGACAGAATGAAAGTTTATAAGAAACTAGACTGTTCCGGATGCCGACTAGAAAGGTGATGAAATTACTTGTGCGGATATATATAGAGGATGGATTTAGTTGTGAAGTGTTGTGTTGTTGTAGAGATATATGCGAATAAGTCCAGATAAGAGCAGAGGTAGCAAAAAGGATCCGGTATGTGAAAGATAGCAGAATAAAGAACAGAGGAAAGATGAAGTGCAGCAGATCAGTGTACTGAGCCTAACCGGAACTGAACTCCAGCATATGCAGATGCTTCCAATCAGTTCAAGACTGTGATTCTCATCACTTTGTAGACAGTGTGTCTTCTTGTAGGCAGTGGGCCTCTTGTGAGCAGTGTGCTCGGGCAGTGAGCCCTAATTGGCAAGTGCCATTTTTGTAATTTCCTATTCTTCTAACAGAGAATAATTTTGGGTTAATCACCCCGTGGTTTTCTCCCTTAACAGGGTTTCCACGTCAAAAATACTGTGTCATGTGTTTCTTATTTCATGGTTAATGTTTTGTGTTTGATTTTATGCTGCATCAATTAAAAGGAAAGTTCAATAAAGGAAATAATTAGGATAACTGATTCACCCCCCCCTCTCAGTTATCAACAATTGGTATCAGAGCTAAGTTCCTCCTAATAGAGCCTAACAGCTTGAGGAAGATCTGGGATTTCAAATGGATGCATATGGTTTAAGGGAGCAACTCAAGACTGCTCTTGAGGATCTTGAACAGTCGAATTCTGAAGTTAGTGAATTAAAGGAAAGACTCAAACAGGCTGATGAATTCATGAGAGAATTAAAAGACAAATTAAGTCTCTCCATGAAAAAGAGAAAGGAGCTGCTTCAACAGTTGGCAAGACAAAGTGAAGAAAGCAATACAAATGAAGAATTGACTGAGCAAACCAAGTTATGTGAAAAGTTATCAAAAGAAGTCATTATGTTAAGACATGAAATGGAATCAGGAACTATAAAGTTTACTCAAGAGATTGAAGAAAAAAAGAAAGGCTGAAGACAATCTAAGACAATCTCTTAAAGAAAAATCAGAAGAATGCCACCAGATGGACAGGATTATCAGACATCTTGAATCTGATCTTGAAGATGCCAAAGATAATGAAGGAAAACTTGAGGATCAAATTGTCTCTCTCAAAAGAGACCTTCAAACAGCAAATGAATATAAAGAGAAATTCAAGATAAGTTCTGCTCAACTTGAAGTTCTTCTTGGAAGTCAAAAGAGGACAGATGACAAGTATGGTTTGGGATATGAGAAAGGAGAAAGCTCCGGATCCGGTCAGAAGAATCTTGGATCAGAAAATCCAAGGAGCAGGCCTAGAAGACCTCCGGTAAGACAGCCAAATGCTCAAAGATATCCATCCTTCAATGGATACTGCCACAGCTGCAACCACTTTGGTCACAAAGCTAATCAGTGCAGAATGAGAATGAATCAGATTAATTCATCCTTCTCCGGACAGTGCTTCAACTGCAAAAGGTATGGACACAAATCCCATGAATGCAGAAGTATGCAAGTAAACAAATCATTCAAAGGTAGATGCTTCACATGCAATAGAGTAGGTCATATGGCTAATCAATGCAGATCAAGAGGATATCAGTCAAACATGCAAAGAAATGTTATTTGCCAAATCTGCAATAGGTCCGGTCATAATGCTAAAGTTTGCAGAAACAAGAATCAGGACAAAAGAGGTCCGGTGTATAATCAGAATCAAGACAAGGGTAAACAAAAGATGAATGCGGATGAGGTTAGGAATCAGATGAGCAAGATTTGGGTGAAGAAAAGTTCAGAGAATGTAGAGGTTGGATCCGCACCAGACTCTGGTGCTGATATTTCTTCCGGAAATTAAAAAGTGAGCTCAGGCTCAGGGGGAGACTCAAAGAAAATCTTGTTCCCCCAGCCAAACAAGTGGTGCCGGATGTGGCACAAGATGCGGATCAAAGGGTTTGTAGATATGAGTCTTGAGATACTTCAGTCAAGTTTTCAGAGGTCCGCATGGAGTTATGAAGAAGCTGTGATCGATCAAATAAGACCTGTTCAGGGAGATGCTCCGGTATGATAAAGGATTACAAAAAGATCCGGAAAAATCCGGAAATGCACTATCTTGTTCTGCGGATTGGACAGAGTGTTTGGGATGTTCTTGCAATATGTTACCTCGATTCATTCATGATTGAAAGATCCGGATGATATCCACAGATCAGGACTAATCCGGGATACTCCAAACTATCCAGACAAGGCAAACTGGAATGATGTAGGTGAAGCATTTATTGCAGACAGATATTAGGGTTCGCGGAGCAATTTAAGAGATTTCTCAAAGGTCATTTGCTCATTCTGCACTCGAGAAGAAGCGAAAAGTGGAGCTCTGCAACAAGGTTCATCAAGCACACCAAGGATCTCCTGCCGAAGCTATTGCATAAAGAAATCAATCCAACCACTCCGTGCAAACCGAAGGCGCATAAGGTATTCTCCGTTTTTCATTACCTCACTGCAAATCTTTGAAGAATGGCTACTCCAATCATAGTTAAGATCTCTGATAGACCTCGCCCCTCATTCAAGAAACATCCCTACAAATCATTGGAGGTAGATCCACTAGGAGCCTTCTCTAGTGTTCCCCACGGAGTTTTACATACCGAAGACATTAGGGTTTACATACATGCAAGCATTGAAGAATTTGGGGAATTCAAATTAAGAGACCTCTATCACAAGCAACTGATAGACAATGCTTTTGAGCTTAAACCAGAGTATAAGGATATCCAGAAGAAACAATTTGAGCAATTTATTCATTTCCCCTGCTTTGAAGAAGATGAATGGGTCCGGTATGTACTGAGCAGGATGCATGACAACTTTCTATGGCTAGATAGACCCTGCAAGATCACAAAAGAGGCAATTAGAGCAGTAACTGGTCTATACTCTTCCGGAGGGGTACCTATCCTCAAATCTGTCAAGAACAACGTTGTAACTGAGGCCACCGGATCAAAATTTGACAAGAGGGCAATGACCATTGAAGATATTTCGGATCCGGATATCAAATATGCATCAATGATAATAGGATACAAGATCTATCACTCCAGCAGGGAGAATTCTGTATCCGGAACTGCAATATACACTGCTTATGAAATGCTAAGAAAGAATGCAGAATATGATCTCTGCGAACTACTGCTAAGCCAATTAATGGAAAACATACAGAAAATCAAGAAGGATAAGAAGAATTCCTTTAAGTATGGTACTCTTATTGTATGTCTATTCTTCTATTTCATGAATGAGCTACCCGGAACAAGTGGATGGGTATGGCAGAATGACAAACCTGTTGCAGTCCAGATAAGAGACTATTTGCATGGACTTGGGGATGCAAAAGCGAGAAATACAGCTCTATGGGGATACTTCAAAAACTTTCAGAGCATGATGCAAGCAAGAGAGAGAATTCCCCAGTCCCTCATTGAGAAATACAAGGACTCAGTGTGCTTTATGGTTGACACTGATCAGTGCCTAATGGAGGCAGTGGAGCCAAGGACTGTCTGGATCATGCCCATGGGGTATGAAGTTGATGAACAGATAGTGGAGCTGCATGTTCAACACATGCTAAGTCAGCCCAAAGATCCTAAGGCAGAAAGGTTTGGAACCTTTGAGGAGCTGAGTGTAAAAATACATGTAGAACTCAGGGAACCTGAGATTAAAAGAAAGGTAAGAAAAGAAGTAGAGCACATTGCTCAAGGCCTAGGTATCTCAAAGGAGGCACTTGATGCCAGCCGGGAAAAGAGGAGGAAGGCCGAGGAAGAAGAGAAAAGCAAAGAAAGTGCTCCGGTTGAAACTCCCACCCGGACCAGATCATCAAAGAGACCTGCACCTTCCACAACCAAAAGGTCAAAACCGGAAGTTCAGGCATCCGGTAAGAGATCCAAGACAAAAGCCACAAGGGCTTATGGAAGCCAAAAGGATGAAGAGGAAACAGAATCAGATGAGGGAGTAAGAGAAGTAAAGAAACAGAAGAAGAAAGGATCCGGTAAGCCCTCCACAGGCCAAGACAAGGATGAAATGGCAGAGGTAACTGTTGAAAAGCCCACTCTGTCACTAGAGAGCATAATCAAGTCGGTCACGGTGGATGGAAACCTTCAACCAATGACTGAATCATATGATGACTTCAGTGAGGCCGACCAAAAGACTCTGCAGGAGGCCACAGTAAAATATCTTAACATATATAATAAGGCTTTCATTGAAATAATATCTCTTATTCCTAAAAGCCTAGAAAAGGAAATGGAAGTAAGAAAGAATAATGCTCATGCTAAAGATCTTGAGATCCGGGAGCAGATAGCTATTCAGCTATATCCTCAAATTGATCCCAAGACAATGAACATTATCTTCAAGGACTGCAAAGATGAGTTCAGAAGCAAAGCCAGGATGAATCAACTCATGCTTGGCGAGACTGACAAAGTGGCCCAAGAAACAGAAGAGATCCTCCGGAAGGCCTTCAAAAGGTTCAATCTTCCGGTTGTAGAGGATTTAGGTACAGAAACAGCTGAGGACTTGGGACCCTCTGCTCCAGAAGAAGTGGCTCATGAACAAACTAGCATCTCTCCTCCGGTTTCCCCTACAGTCTCCGGATCCAAAGAAGAAGAGCAATTACAGGAGAAGGAAGCAGTGGTGAAAGACAAAGAGGTTGACAGTTCTAAGACTGCAGAAGAAAAGAAACATCTGTCTCCGGCAAGAGACACTGCACAAACTGTTCAACAATTTTTGAGCAAAGAAACTCTAGAGATTGATGAACTGGAGCTTCTAAAAGGCCCATTTGATTTTGACTCTCTCTCTCCGGTACAAACAATGAAGATAGCTTCATTTGCAAATGCCAAGGCAAATGAAAAGCTCCTGAAGTCTCATATGGAAGACTGTGAGTTGATAGAGGCTGCTTCCGGAGTACTTGTAAAGATCATGCCATCAATCCAGATAGATCCGACAGCCTCCGCTTCCGGTAATCTAAAAACCTTAGTCAGCAGTGTTGATACACATTTTGATTCTCTAGAAAAATCAGCTGAAGAAAAGGTCCGGAAGGAATTTTTGGACAAAAGATTTTCAGAAATATTAGAATTAATCTCTAAGGATAGGAAGATTGTAAGCATTGGAATAAGGAGCTTAGAGAATGCTCTTAAGGATGGCGGTGACATCTACAAATTTTGCATATCCTGGTCAAAGGCAACAGCAGCATTTGACAAGAAAATAAAAGAGGAACAGGATAAGCTACAAAGCTTATCTCAAAGTTTTGATCCTCTCTCTTCCTCTATAATAAATCAAGAATGTCAGACCATTGCAGTCTTGAATGAAATAAAAAATCTTGAGAAGGAAAGGAAGAACATCACTAACCGGATGGGAGAACTTAGAAGGATTATAATCCCTAAGTTGGAAACTATGCATGAGGCCATCAGTGATGCTCAGACCACCGCCCAAACAAAAGATCCGACAGATCTCAAGCGGGCAGAAGCTTTTGCATTTTTGCTAAGTGGTCACATTTCAATTTTGGATAGAATGAAGCAAAGTTGGGCCACAGAAATGATCCAATTGCAGACATCCTTTGCAGACATTCTTCAATATATGTGAGTATGTAAATATGCGGCTAAGTATAAGAAATTTTTGAAAATTTTGATATGCGGACCCTACCCTTTGCCATTGATGTCAAAGGGGGAGTGAGGAGCAGTGAAAAATGAGGAATCCAACTAAGGGGGAGTTCCAGAAATTGTATATAAAGATAGAGCATCAGCAAAGGGGGAGCATAGTGAAAACACTTAGTCATTTTTCACTAAGTGTTGCCATCAATGCCAAAGGGGGAGATTGTTGGCAAGAGACACTATATGGATTCATGGTTGTTGTCATTGATGGCAACAAAGGTCATCCCACATATCCGCAAGACATGATGTGTCTCTACCGGAAGTCAGAATAAAGAATGTTGTGGTCCGGTGAAGAAGAACAGAGCATGTGGCAAGGTCCGACAGATTGATCCGGACCTCTCAGAGTAAGTGTCTTGGTGCAGTGCGGATTTGGGGAAGTCAAGAGGACTACCTTGAGTGGTATATTCCAAGGATCTAGCCTCCGGTGATGGACAAGGAAAAAGATATGAATGGTTGAGTACTGGATTCCTGAGAGACAGTGAAAACAGAGGAAGAACTGACTGGCAGAGTATCAGACTGCTTTCCGGATGGGTTACTATTGATGACAGAGGTTGTGAAGGCATGAATCATGTTTGGCTGACATGATTAATGATATCTACAAGTATATGCTTGATCCGCATTGCTTGGTGAGGAAGGATTCAGCCGACAGAATGAAAGTTTATAAGAAACTAGACTGTTCCGGATGCCGACTAGAAAGGTGATGAAATTACTTGTGCGGATATATATAGAGGATGGATTTAGTTGTGAAGTGTTGTGTTGTTGTAGAGATATATGCGAATAAGTCCAGATAAGAGCAGAGGTAGCAAAAAGGATCCGGTATGTGAAAGATAGCAGAATAAAGAACAGAGGAAAGATGAAGTGCAGCAGATCAGTGTACTGAGCCTAACCGGAACTGAACTCCAGCATATGCAGATGCTTCCAATCAGTTTAAGACTGTGATTCTCATCACTTTGTAGACAGTGTGTCTTCTTGTAGGCAGTGGGCCTCTTGTGAGCAGTGTGCTCGGGCAGTGAGCCCTAATTGGCAAGTGCCATTTTTGTAATTTCCTATTCTTCTAACAGAGAATAATTTTGGGTTAATCACCCCGTGGTTTTCTCCCTTAACAGGGTTTCCACGTCAAAAATACTGTGTCATGTGTTTCTTATTTCATGGTTAATGTTTTGTGTTTGATTTTATGCTGCATCAATTAAAAGGAAAGTTCAATAAAGGAAATAATTAGGATAACTGATTCACCCCCCCCCCCTCTCAGTTATCAACAAGGTAACCCTCCGGAAGAGTGTAAATTGGTTACCGCCTTAAGTGCATCCTTGGTGATCTTGAATAGTCTATTCAACCATAAGAAGTTATCATGCACTCTGCTCAACACATACTGGACCCACTCATCTTCTTCAAAACAGGGGAAATGGATGTACTGACTGAAATGTTTTTCCCAGATTGTCTTATACTAAGGTTTTAGTTCAAATGAATCATCTATCAGTTCCTTGTGGTAGATGTCCATCAACTTGGATTCACCAAAGTCTTCAATGTTTGGATGAATGTAAACCCTAACGTCTTCTACATGCAAAACCCCATGCAAAATGCTGGAAAATGCCCCTAAGGGATCCACTTCTAGAGATTTGTAGGGATGTTTCTTAAATTTGGGCGAGGTCTATCAGAGATCTTTACAACATTTAGAGTAGTCATCTTAAAGATTCAGAGAAAGTTTGATCAAGAGTGAAAAGTACCTTTTTACGCTTCTAGGTTTCACGGGATGAGCTGGATCAGATTGCTGGAAGACTTGTCTTTTGTGATTGAACTTTGAGAGACTTGAGACAATTTGTTTGCAGAGCTCTTTTTCTCTTCTTCTCGAGTGTGAATGTGTAAATGACGATCAAATGAACCCTTTTATCTCTGAGCAAACCCTAATTCCACATTGCAATAAATGCGCAACTTAAGTTATTCCGGTTGCTCTGTTCTCCTTGTCCTGAGAGATTTTTCTGGATCACTAAGATGCACTTAGAGTTACTCTTGGTGGATAATAACAAATTATCTTACTTTCCCCAAACACTTGATCTATCCACAGAACAAAATGCCTCAAATTTGAATCATACCGGATTTAACTGTGATAATCTTGTTTTACCGGATGATTGTTAAACTGGATCAATCTTGGAAGATTAGACTCTTCAAATCTTCCTGTAGATCTTCCATATCTTTACCAAGCTTTCTTTAGATGTTTCTCTGAGAAACCTTTTATTCTGTAACTTCCCATGTGCCAATTTCAGGCACCAATTAACTGGCTGGGGGAAAATGTTTTTCCTTGTGTCTCCCCTTGAGCCAGAGCTCACTTTTTAATTTCTGGAAGGAATATCAGCACTAGATTCTGGTGCGGATCCATCCCCTACATTCTCTGTACTTCTCTTCACCCAAATCTTGTTCATCTCACTTTTAACTTCATCCGCATTCACTATTCCTTTTCCTTTGTCTTGATTCTGATTATAATGCACTGGACCCCTTTTGTCCTAATTCTTCCTTCTACAGAATTTGGCAATATGACCGGATCTATTGCAATTGTGGCAAATGACATTTCTTTGCATATTTGAATGATATCCTCTTGATCTGCATTGATTAGCCATATGTCCCATTCTATTGCATGCAAAGCATCTACCATTGAATGAATTGTTCATTTGCATATTTCTGCATTCATGATATTTGTGACCATACCTTTTGCAGTTGAAACATTGTCCAGAGAAGGAAGTATTTGTCTGGTTTATTCTCTTTTTGTACTAATTAGCTTTATGACCAAAGTTATTGCAGTTGTGGCAGTATCCATTGAAGGATGGATATCTTTGAGCATTAGGTTGCCTTACCAGAGGTCTTCTAGGCCTGTCCCTTGGATTTCTTGATCCAAAATTCTTCTGACCGGATCTGGAGCTTTCACCTTTCTCATATCCCAAGCCATGCTTGTCATCTACCCTCTTTTGGCTTTCAAGAAGAACTTCAAGTTGAGCAGAACTTATCTTGAATTTCTCTTTGTATTCATTTGTTGTTTGAAGATCCTTTTTAAGAGTGTCAATTTGATCCTCAAGTTTTTCTTCATTATCTCTAGCATTTTCAAGATCAGATTCTAGATGCTTGATTATTCTATCCATTTTGTGGTAGTCTTTTGACTTCTCCTTGAGAGATTGTCTTAGATCATATTCAGTTTTTCTTTTCTCTTCAATTTCTTGGGTGAATTTCATAACTCTTGATTCCATTTCATGTCTTACCATAATGACCTCTTTTGATAACTTTTCACATAACTTGGTTTTCTCCTTTAGATCTTCATTTGTACCATTGTCTTCACTTTGACTTGCCAATTTTTGAAGTAGATCTTTTCTCTTTTTCATAGAGATACTCAGTTTCCCTTTTGGTTCATTTGTGAAATCATCAGCCTGTTTGAGTCTTTCCTTCAATTCATTGACTTTAGAGTTTGATTGGTCAAGATCATCTAGGGCAGATTGAAGTTGTTGCCTTATACCATACACATCTATTTGAGTTCCTAGATCTTCCTCAAGCTGTTAGGCTCTGTTTGGAGGAACTCGGCTCTGATACCAATTGTTGATAACTGAGAGGGGGGTGAATCAATTATCTTAATTATTTCAGCTTTCTGAATTTCTTTATCAATTAGTACAGTATCAAATCAAATAAGTAAACATAACCTTGAAAAGGAAATAACATCAATACACATGACATAATGATTTTGACTTGGAAAACCCTGTTAGGGGAAAAACCACAGGGTGATTAACCCAAGAATGTATTCTCTGTTAGAAGAATAAGTTAGTACAAAATGGCACTTGCCAATTAGGGCTCACTGCCTGAGCACACTGCTCACAAGAGGCTCACTGCCTACAATAGTTTATACAAGAAAGCTAGTTACTTGAACTAATGAGAAGCATCCACATATGCTAAGGTTCAGTTCTGGTTAAGCTCAATATACTGATCTGCTGCACTTCATTCTTACTCTCTTAGGTGCTGCAGTCCTGTTACATTCCGGACCTGTCTTGTTGTCTTCGCACTACTCTTCTTCTTTTCTTCACACTATACAATTACTCAACACACTACTTCACATCCGAATCTATCTTGGTATATATATCCACTCAAAGGATTTACTCCTCTTTCTAGTCGGCATCTGGAATAGTGAATATTTTCCCAAACTCTAGTCTATCGGCTGAATCCTTGCTTTCCAAGTGATGCGAATCAAGGAGATACTTATAGAAGTCATCTAACATGTCATCCAATCACGAATGATATCTTAAGAACCTTGATCACCATCAATATTTCATCCGGAATAATTCTGATGCTTTGTCGGTCAGTTCTTCCTCTGTTTATTCTGCCAAATCGGACCTCAATACTTAGATGCTCATATCTCTTTTCTCTTTCATCACTGGAGGCTCAATCCCTGGAATCTATTAGTCATGGTATTCCTCTTAACTTCCCCAAGTCTGCACTTTACAAAGATACTTCCTATAGGAGATCCGGACCTGACTGTCGGACCTTGCTGTATGCTCTGTTCTTGCTTACCGGACTAAAGTATTCTTCAATTTGACTTCCGATATAGGCACCCCATGTTCTATGAATGGGTGGGATGAACTTTGTTGCCATTAATAACAACACTCATGAAGCCATATAGTGTCTTTTGCCAACAAAGATGTTGCGAGCTATTTCAAAGATTGTAAAGACACCTAGAGTTGATGTGCCAAACTATACTGGTAACTTAAACCCTGAAGAATTGATTGATTGGATAAATGACATGGAAGAATACTTTGAATATGAGGAAATTGAAGATTTGGAGAAGGTGAAATTTGCAAAGACAAAGTTGAAAGGACATGCTGCTATATGGTGGAAAGAAGTTCAGTTGCAAAGAAACAGAAGAGGGAAAGAAAAGATTACAAAATGGGATAGGATGGTGATAAAGTTGAAGAATCAATTCATACCTACTGACTATGAGTTGGAATTGTTGAAATGATTGCAAAACCTAAGACAAAAGGAGAAATCTATGGAGTATAGTAAAGAATTTCACAAAATGATTATAAGAATAGGACATAGCGAAGCAAGCAAGGAGAAAGTGGCTAGATATATCAATGGACTGAGATTGAACATTCAAGAAGAACTAAGCTTAGTAAGGATGACATCTTTGGAAGAAGCATATCAGTTCACCCTGAAAGTTGAAGAGAAGATGAATAAAAGACATGATCAGAGACAGAGAGGAAGAGGAGGTAAATTTCAAAGAGGTAGGACTTATTCCGAAGGAGACAAATCACATCAGAAACAGAACAAGTTTGACAGCCCATTTAAGAAGGATGACAGAGATACTAATGCATACCAGAAAGATGATAGAAATTATTACCAGAGAGGAAACCCTAGTGCATATTGGAATGAAGGACACAAAAGATAATGAAGAGGATTAGATAAGAGAACATTTAGAGGTACTTGTTTCAAGTGTGGAGGTGAAGGACATAGAGCATTTGAATGCAATCAGGGTAGCACAAACAAGAGGACAAAGAATAGTGGAAGAGCAACTTATGTTGAAGAGGAACCCATTGGATCACTGAGTTCTATTGGTAAACCAGAGAAAGGAGAGTCACTTATGATGAGGAGAGCACTATTTCAAGAAGAAACAAATGAGGAACCACTGTAGAGGAAGAGTTTGTTCAGGACAAGATGCAAATCAGGAGGTAAGTGTTGTAAAGTTGTAATTGATAGTGGTAGTTTTGATAACTTAGTTTCAGAAGAGATGGTGACTGAGATGAAGTTGGAAAGATTGAAACACCCTAAACCCTATCAGATAGCATGGATTCAGGATGATCATAAGGTACTGGTGAGTGAATAATGTTTGGTGAAACTTCATACTGGATCTTATCATGATGAAGTCTTGTGTGATATTATGCCTATGGATGTATATCATATCTTGTTGGGTAGACCTTGGCAGTATGATAGAAAAGATATACATGATGGGAGAAAGAATAGATACACTATAACAACAAATGGAAAGAGAATTACTTTGATTCCTTTGGAGGATGACCCTAAGAGTGAAGTATGTGGGACTGCTACAATTTGTTTGGTAGATGGAAGGAAATTTCTGAATGGTTTGAGACATGAGAATATGTGTTATGCTTGAAACATTGAAGAAAGAAACTAAAGAAGAACAACCATAGGAGATAAGAGAGTTGCTGACAGAATATGAAGACATCATATCAGATAATGTACCTAAAGGATTGCCACCTATAAGGAGTATCAGTCATCACATGGATCTTATACCAAGAGCAAGTTTGCCTAACAACGCAGCACATAGAATGACATCAACAGAGAATGAAGAAATAAATAGACAAATACAAGAGTTGTTGAGGAAAGGTTTGATCAAAGAAAGCTTGAGCCCTTGTGTAGTACCTACAGTGTTAGCAGCAAAGAAGGATGGAGAATGGAGAATGTGTACTGACTCTAGAGCAATAAACAAGATCACAGTTAAGTATAGATTTCCTTTACCTAGGATGGATGATATCATGGATTGTTTGAGTGGAGCATGATATTTCACAAAGATAGACTTGAAGAGTAGATACCATCAGATCAGAGAAGGAGATGAATAGAAGACTTCTTTTAAGACAAATGAAGGATTGTATGAGTGGTTAGTGATGCCCTTTGGATTGACAAATGCACTGAGTACTTTCATGAGGTTGATGAATGGAGTCTTGAAGAGATTCTTGGGTAAGTTTGTTATTGTATACTTGGATGATATTTTGATTTTTAGTAAGACAAAAGAGGAACATTTGTGGCATATTAGACAAGTTTTGCAGAGACTGAGAGAAGAGAAATTACTAATAAACATCAAGAAGTGTAGTTTCATGAAGGAAGAACTAGTATATTTGGGATTTGTAATTTCTGTAGAAGGATTGAAGATGGACCTTGAGAAAGTAAGAGCAATTATTGAATGGCCTACACCGGAGAGCATTGGAGAAGTTAGATCATTTCACGGATTGGCTAGTTTCTACCGGAAGTTCATCAGAAATTTTAGTTCAGTTTGTAACCCTATGACAGAGACAATGAGAGGTGACAGAAAGGTTTTTAAGTGGACATCTAGAGTAGATAAAAGTTTTGAGTTGTTGAAGCAGAAAGTGATAGAGCAACCTGTTTTGGCATTACCAAATTTCAATAAGGTATTTCAAGTTGATTGTGATGCAAGTGGAAATGTGATTGGAGCAGTGTTAAGTCAAGAAGGTAGACCTATAGCATATTTCAATGAGAAGTTGAATGATGCAAAGAGAAGATATTTAGTTTATGATCAGGAATTCTATGCCATAATTCAAGCCTTGAAGAAATGGACACATTACTTGGTACCTAAAGATTTTGTTTTGTATACATATCATCAAGCTTTGTAATATTTGAACAGTCAAGGTAAGTTGAATCAGAGACATATAAGATGGGTAGAGTTCATGCAGAATTATACTTTTGTGTTGAAGCATAGGAGTGGAAAATCAAACAAAGTTGTTGATGCATTGAGTAGAAGAAGAAACTTGTTGATAGAGATGAGAGTTGAAGTGTTGGGTTTTGATGAATTGAAGAACATGTATGAGGGAGACACTGATTTTGCAGAACCTTGGAAAGCATGTAAGGAACCTATTGTGACAAATAGGAACAAGTGGTTGGACTATTTCATTCAAGAAAATATGTTTTTCAGAGGAAATTAGTTGTGCATACCTAAGAGTTCAATGAGAGATAATTTAATCAAGAAGAAACATAGTGGTGGATTGGCAGGACACTTTGGTATTGATAAGATAGTGGCTTTGGTGAGTGAAAACTACTTTTGTCCTCAGAGACATAAGGATGTTCAGAGATTTGTGCAGAGTTTTAGAGTTTGCCAAGTTGTAAAGGGAATAGTCAGAACACTAGATTGTATAAACCTTTGACAGTATCAGAGAGACCTTGGGAAGACATAAGCATGGATTTTGTGATGGAGGACATGATTCAATATTTGTAGTAGTTGACAACTTTTCAAAGATGGCTCATTTCATACCTTGTAAGAAGACAACTGATGCAGTGCCTGTAGTAGACCTATTTTTCAAGGAAATTGTGAGATTGCATGGATTACCTAAGAGTATAGTTTCAGACAGAGATACAAAGTTTGTTGGATACTTTTGGAGGACACTATGGAAGAAAATGAAGACAGATTTGAAATTTAGTTCAGTTTTTCATCCACAGACTGATGGACAGACAGAGGTAGTGAATAGGAGTTTAGGAAATTTGTTGAGATGTTTGGTTGGAGAGAAAGATGGAAGTTGGAATTTGATTCTTTCACAAGTAGAGTTTGCCTACAATAATTCAGTGAATAGGAGTACCAGAAGAACACCTTTTGAGATTGTGACCAGAGTAAACCCTAAAGGAGTTGCAGGATTGAGAGATGTCAGTATGGAAGTGAAGAGAAGTATAGAAGCATAATAATATGCAGAACATATGAAGACAGTACATGATTAGGTTAAGAAGCATTTGGAGAATATGAACAATAAGTACAAAGAAAGGCTGATGAGAAGAGAAGACATAAGGAATTTGAAGTTGGAGATGAAGTGATGGTATATCCGAGAAAAGAAAGATTTCTAGTTGGGACATATAACAAGTTGAAGATGAAGATGTTTGGATCTTGTAAGATACTCAGGAAATTTGATTCAGGAAATGCATATGAGGTGGAATGACCGGAGACATTGGGCATATCACCTATTTTCAACATTGCAGACCTATATTAGTATCATGAAGCAGAGTTTAGTGACAACATGGAAGAAGGCTTGAAGAAGTAGTTACCACAACAAGCACCAGAGCAAATTGAAGACATTTTGGATAGTAGAGTTGGGCACAACACCAAAGGAAGACAATACAAAGAATACCTTGTGAAGTGGAAAGGTAGACTGGAAGAAGATTCGTCATGGATTTCTCAGGCTGAGGTGGACCATCTTGGTTTCCCTCTAGCCCTAGCAAAGTGAGGGACTCACTTTTTCAATAACCCCAGATGTCTGATGTAGGAGCATTCCTAGTTCAAGAGCAATCTTGCATCAACCAAAAAAACATTTGCATTTCAGTTTGTTTGTAGTTCAATTTGTTTCTTTTCATTTTCCAGTTTAGTGTAGGCAGTTCAGTTAGAAGCCATTTCTGTATTTTTGGTCCAGTTGCATTTCAGACCTTGTAGAGCTTGACTTAGAATCTACATCATATCTAGAATTTAGAGATCCCCACATCATTATTGGAAAGATATCACTATTAGAAGATTGACTATTTTTCAGAACAGAGCATCTTGATAATCACTGACAACCAGCTGAAGGAGAAACCCGCGGAAGCATTTCCCGATCGATGAAGCCTAATGACACATCATTCAATGATCTTTGGTTCGTGGCCAAACGTCCCCGAAGATCCACACATCATTTCATTCATTTTTCAGAGGAGATCTATGTAATTAGGTCTGACCTATCCATGTACACACGTTACAGCTCTTCTTTGGAATTTGTGATCTTCCTTGGCCAATGAGGAGGAATTTATTGATCCAGATATGATATATATTGATGTAATAGATCCTTAAGAAAGTAGTTATCAAGTAGTGATTCACATAGAAGTATATGATAGTTTAGATCTCTGCAAGGAGCTTCAAATCTTTATCTTGCACATGTATGTAATCAGGCCTATGAGCCCTAATTATAAGTCCGTATGTTGCCGGTCGATCTCTATTCAAATTCTATGATACACTGAATAATTGAATCTTCATTTGTTTTATTTCTTTGAGTCATTTCCATTGTGTTTACTCTTGTTACACAATCTGGATAGTTCATTATGTGAACCCTCCCACCATGACTGCACCAATATCGAACCACACTTTATCCATTTTTGTACACTTTCCCATACAAACCATACTTATTGCACCCTCCATTATTAGACATTCATTCTATGCATATACATTTCCATTATCTTATCTTGGGTAGATCTCATGGGTTCAAGATTGATCCTACATCCATGGATCTAGCCCTTGAATTTCCAAAATTCAAATTCAAATTTTACTAACTCGCCCATTTTGTAGCCATTGTGAGCTGACTAAACATGTTTTTTGTACAATTATTGTTGTCCTTGTATTTAAAGGAATTCACTAGCATTCATTTATCACCCACACATTCTATTGATTATTATTCACACTAAATGAAAAATCATATTGGAACACTTCAATTAGTGTAGTAAAAGGAATTAGAATTTGCATATTCATGTTTTAGATACTTACATGCCTAAATATTATTGTCCTTGATTATTTCCAAAATTGTAAAGCTATTCCTATTAAGGGGCTTGAACTAGGAGAACATGATCATTACAATCCAGTGATCTCCCCTAGGTGTTTATAAACACCACCAACCCTTGAAATTTAATGAAGTGCAACTAACCAAGCAAATCCAAAAGAAAGACTGCACATTCAACATGATCAAATATGCACCTTGCAAGATAAATATGCAGCTATTGAAATGACCTAAAATTGTGTATTTAATCAAGAAAAATCTACTAATATATGTATAACTTGATATAGAGAACACACATAAATTGTCTATTTTCCTATACCAAATCATCAAAGTCACTACCATATCAAGTGCATTCCATCACATCAATTACAATATTTTTCAAAAGCATCCCAAGGTGTAAGAGTAATCTTGTAGATCAACCAAAAATATTTATTCATAGTGTTTACTTTTCTAAAGGTTTCTATTCATTAATTAGTCACCAAAGATCCTACTTCATCTCATTTTAGTTGCATATCTCACCTTGTGGTAGGAAATATATGTTCTACAATGATCCTTCAATGTCATATTCATTTTTTAGAATTTTCTAAGCATCACACGAGTATAACTTGGTTCCTAAACCTTTCCAGGCTTAATAGGCTCACACCTAGTTTTATTGTTCATGGCTTGTAGTAACTTTCTAAAGTTTTTGGTAGAAAAGGATCAGATATGAAGGAACATTAGAGTCAGGAGTGCTTATGGTGCAAACTATATGAAGACTCATTAACCCATAATCACCACATTCAAATTTGGGAGATTCCATTACACGTTGGTCGACTACATGTTTCATGAGGCATCAAGGTTTGCACTACCTTATGACTGACTGAGATCATTCACAAGGATTTAAGATGCTATATAATTAATATTTACCATCATTTGAAGGTTGTTAAGAGATTTAGTTCATAGACCTTGTTAGAGATAAGGGTTGGGAGTTAAAGTTTGAGGATTATATTGTAATATCATTTAATTTCTATAATTTGCATATTTATAGTAAAATGACTAAGGCCTAGCATGTTAGAAACCCATTGAGGTAAATTTTAATTCATTCATGACTGAGAACCAATAAAGTTCATACTATTGTTTTACTATTTTCATTGAATTTCCATTATTGATCGTGTGTTGTTTCATTTCACTGCATGGTTGAATAATATTTTATTGAATCCTTTGTACATGATTGCATCAAGTGGTAATAGAGCATAATTTTACAATCTTGAGGTGAGGGAGAGTGATTTTGTATCCTAAAGTTTTTCTTTTGAAAAGATTGATAAATTGAGGTAGCCTACAAGAATCTTGACAATAAATCATCAATTGAGAGACAATTGCAAGGAGTGATAGTAGACTAATTGCTGACTTATGGTAGTTTGCACTAAATCCCAAGGAGAGATGCCATTGTAAAAAGTTCAAGGTGTTACTAACATTTTTGGAAGAATGCATAAATATTTGAAATGATGAGGGAGATGAAAGTCTAATTGAATGTTGTAGAAGAGGATAAGAGAAGAGGTCTTAACCCTAGAAATGATGTTGAGAGTGATAAAGAAGAGAATGGAAGAGAAGATGTGAAAGCTACTGATAAAGATCTAGAAAACCTAGAATAAGAAGAAACAAATTAGATAAAAGTGTCGAAGGTTATTTCCAAAATTGGTAAAATCCCTAGAATTCAAATTTCTAATTATTCTAGTGATTTGAATCGTAAAGAATTGATTGATTGGGTAAATGATTTAGATGAATATTTTGAGTATGAGGAAATTATAGATCCTGAAAGGATTAGATTTGTAAAAACTACATTGAAAGGACATGCTACTATTTGGCAGAAATAATTACAGTTAGAAAGAAACATGTGAGGGAAGAAAAATATAACAAAGTGGGATAGGATGGTTGTAAGGTTGAAGAAATAGTTTATACTTGTCAACTATGATTTGGAATTTTTGAAGAGACTAAAAAATATGAGAGAAAATATAGGACTGTAAAGGAATATACTAAGGAATTCTACAAGATGATCATTAGGACTAGACATAGTGAAGAAAGCAAGAAAAAGGTTGGTGCAGTGCACCTAGAGTAATCATTAAGTCTAATTTTTGAAAATTTGTTTGTTAAGGGTAAAATGGAATTTTTAAAAATGTAATAAAGGATTCAAAAGGCATAATTCAAGTAGTGGAGATTGAAAATAGTCTTTCTCTTTAGTGGTCTGTTGTTTACTAAGTTATGACAGTCTAAACTTAGAAAAAAATAGTCTTTTCTGAAAAAGCAGTCAGTGTGAGGCTATTTTTAGCCTTTTCCCATGTTTGGGAAGGAAAGAAAAGAAGGAATTCATGGTGAGGATATAGGATAGACCTCTCTCATGATAATACATGGTAATTTGGATGAAGTTCAAGAGAAGGAAATGAAGAAAATATAGGTTGTTGTCCCTTATATCTGTTTTTCTTTTTTCTTGCAATTTTGTTGTTGTAGATCGTACCACGAACTTGTACAGAATATTTATGCCATGAAATAAATTGGATGTGATAGAGGGGTGAGATAAATATCCAATTCCATTGGTTTGAGGTCATTTCATTTATTTTTGTGAAAGTTATCACGTTTTTGCTTAAAGCTATCCAAAACCCTATCTTTTTTACTGAAACAGTCATGTTCCCGGCCATTGCACGCCTCTGTATGGACATATATAGGGTCAATCCATATATTTATGGAAAGAGGGTTGAGATAAATTTCCAATGGATCTAGTCTGAGGTCTTGATTCAATTTCTAGAAGGAGATATTGCCTTTTTTTTAAGACTGCTTGTGTCATTCCAGCAAACACTTGATTTGGGGGTTTTAGAGAGGTTTTTGGTTTTCCCAACTTAAATTGCTGTGTTATAACTCCAAAATGGGTGGAATGAGTGTATAATGGTGATTGTTCTAATGGGTCTTGCATGCAGGAGCAGGGGATGAGCACAAGTTGAAGTTTGGATCCTTTGAGGCCTTATTGCACCTTGTTTTGGCTAACTAGCTTTGGTGGAGTGAAGATTTGGCCATTGAATGAATTCAAAAGGCCATAGACCCATGAAACATTTAAAATCAGTCCATTTCCATCATAGTGGATCCTTTGGACTAGGAGTGAGGTGTTTGGGATTGAGTTGGTGAGTACTTCCTTTGCAAAATCACCCTAATTAGGCCTCTTGTGAAATCGGTATAGTCAAGTTTGAAGTGTTGTGCTCCAAAACATCCCATAGTGCATGTTTGGTATGTTGAAGAACAAAATAATGGGTATCCAAAAAAACCATTAACAACCTGATTTGGAGGTCTGCACCTAAAGTTATTGCATGACAGTCCTTTTCTAAGGGCTACAAGGAAGTTGGTTAGAGTGTGAAGGATAGGGTACTAGAAGGCACCTCCAGAGCTTTTTGTTGGTTTTGTGAGCTTGGGACAGTCAAACCTAGAAGGTCTAGGGTCCCTAGAAAGTTTGGAAAGTTTCCCATCTATATGAACCTAAAAATGGGGTTGTTGTGTAGTGTTGAAGCCATGGACAGTGAGAGGATAGTCATGTCCTATTTGATGTCAAGTGTTGTAGCTTGGTCCACTAGGGCCTAGAAGAGTTGTTTGCCCTACCATCCCCTATATCCTCTTCCTCCTGTGAAGTTGTTTGTGACCCTCAGTGGTGTTTGTACTATTGCCTCTGCATCAAATTGGTATCAGAGCACAGTTAGTAGGACTATGAAGTGTTGAGTTGAAGAGGTACTTTGTCAAGATGCCTCCAAGAGTGAGAAACATGGCTCAAGAGATGAATGAACTAAAGGATAATCATGCCAGAGAGTTGAGGGAGTTGAAGGAAAGAATGGCTACCCTAGAACAAAATCAGAGAAGAGGAGTGGCTCTAGGTGAAGAGATTGAGTTTGAGGAAGAAGAAGAAGTTGAGTATGAAGATGTGGAAGAAGAGTTAGACCCTGAGGATCAGAGGATGGTAAAGTTGCTGAGGGTAGTAAAAGAAGACAAGCACAAGATGAAGATAGATGTTCCAAAGTATGGAGGAAGCCTAGATTATGAAGAGTTGTTAGATTGGGTTGCAGCATTAGACAACCACTTTGAGAGTGAAGAAGTTCCTAAGGATCAGAAAGTGAAGATTGCAAAGACAAGGCTGACTAGTCATGCTTTGTTATGGTGGGATTATCAGCAGACAGAGAGAAGAAAGCAAGGAAAGTCAAAGATTGTCTCATGGGACAAGATGGTGGCTAAGATCAAAGGTAAGTTCCTGCCTAAATATTATGAAGTTCAAATGTTTAAGAAGCTTCAAGGTTTAAGGCAAAAAGAAACGGATGTTAAGTCATATACTGAAGAGTTTTATAAGCTGAATATAAGGTCTGGTCAAAATGAAACTGAAGTACAAAAGGTTGCTAGGTATATTGGTGGTTTGAGATTTAACATGCAGGATGAACTAGTGTTGGCAAATCCAAGGAGTGTTGAAGATTGTTATCAGATGGTAGTTAGAGTGGAAGAGAAGCTAAAAAGGAGACAAGATAAGGCAAGTTATAGTTAGCTCACCCCTCTATCACATCCAATTGATTTCATGGCATAAATATTCCGTACAAGTTCGTGGTACGGTCTGCAACAACAAAATTGCAAGAAAAAAGAAAAACAGAGATAAGGGACATCAAACTATATTTTCTTCATTTCCTTCTCTTGAACTTCATCCAAATTACCATGTATTATCATGAGAGAGGTCTATCCTATATGCTCACCACAAATTCCTTCTTTTCTTTCCTTCCCAAACATGGGAAAAGGCTAAAAATAGCCTCACACTGACTGCTTTTTCAGAAAAGACTATTTTTTTCTAATTTTAGACTATCATAACTTAGTAAACAGCAGACCACTAAAGAGAAAAACTATTTTCAATCTCCACTACTTGAATTATGCCTTTTGAAGGCTTTATTACATTTTAAAAAAATTCCATTTTACCCTTAACAAACAAATTTTCAAAAATTAGACTTAATGATTACTCTAGGTGCACTGCACCAAAGGTTGCAAGATATATCAATGGATTGAGAGGGAGTATTTCGCAAGAATTAAGTTTGATAAGGTTGACAATTGTAGAGGAAGCATATCAATTTGTAATCAAGGTAGAAGAGAAGATAAATAAAATATTTGAAATTAGATAGAACCGATAAAGAGGAAGGGGAGGAAGATTCTAGAGAGAAATATCATAATGCGATGATAGAAAATCATATGTAGAAGCAAGGAGGACAAATAATACATACCATAATGATAGTACTACTTACTGCAATGAAGGAGGAATCAGTAATACCTAGGTAATAGAGATAGGGATGATGGTATTTCTTATCGCAATGACAAAGTAGACAATAATTTTTAACGTAATGATAAAGTGGATGGATATCAAAGAGGCAAGAAAAGATATGGTAGAAATTATTGAAGATCTTTTAGAGGTACATGTTTCAAGTGTGGAGGAGAACATCGAGAATTTAAATTTTATCAAAGTCAAGGAAACACTAATAAGAGAACAAAGGGTAATGCAAGAAATGCATATGTATATGAAGAACCCAAGAGATCACCTAGCTAAGAGGATGAATAAAAATGGAGAATCACTTGTCATGAGGAGAGCTCTGTTAAGATGCAATGATGAAGAAGAACCAATATAGAGGAAGAACTTGTTCAAGACTAGATGTAAAGTAGGAGGTAAGTGTTGTAAAGTTGTTATTGATAGTGGTAATACAAATAACCTAGTATTTGAAGATATGGTCAAATGATAAATTGAAGTTGTATAGGTTAGAACATTCAAATCCATATATGATTTCTTGGTTATAAAAGGATCATAAGATGTTGGTAAATGAATAAAGTTTGGTGAGATTCAAGATACAAACATATCATGATGAAGTTTTGTGTGATATCATGCCAATGGATCTTTGTCATTTGTTGTTGGTGAGACCATGTAAATTTTATACGAGTGATATAGATCATGGGAGAGAAAGTACTTACATTATAGAAAAGGATGGTAGAAGGCATCAGTTAGTGCCGTTGAAAGACAAATAAGCTCAAGTTTGCAGTAGAGCTAGATTTTGTTTGGTAGATGGGAGAAGATTCTGGTTATGGTCAGAGACATGAGAATGTATGTTTTGCATTTATTCCTAAGATATATGACACAATAAGTGCAAATAACACCACCGTATATGTTGAGAAGATACCAAAAGAAGAAATACCAAAATTGCTGACAAAATATAAGAACATCGTATCAAAAAATATGCCAGATGGATTACCACCAATAAGAAGTATCAATCATCATATGGATTTAATTTCAAGAGTAATATTACCAAATAAAGAACCACATAGGATGATGGCAAATAAAAATTAGGAATTAAACTGACAAGTGCAGGAGTTGTTGAGAAAGGGGTTGATAAAAAAAAGTTTGAGGCCATGTGTAGTACCTAAAATACTAGCACCCAAGAAAGGTGGTAAGTGAATAATGTGTATTGATTCTAAGGAAATCAATAAGATCACTATAAGATATGGATTTCCATTACCAAAGATGGATGACATAATGAACTATTTGAGTGGAACAAAGTAATTTACAAAGATTGATTTGAAGAGTGGTTATTATCAAATCAAAATTAGAGAAGGAGTTGAATAGAAAAAAAACATTTAAGACTAATGAGGGATTATATGAGTAGTTTCTTATGTCTTTTCGGTTGACTAATGCACTAAGTACATTTATGAAGTTGATGAATGATATATTGAAGAAATGTTTAGGTAAGTTTATGATTGTTTACTTGGATGATGTCTTTATTTTTAGTAAGACTAAGCAAGAATATCTAGAGCATATCGGATTATTGTTGCAAAGATTAAGAGAGGAGAATTTGTTGATAAATTTAAGGACTTAGTATACTTGAGATTTGTAATTTCAACTGAAGGTTTGAAAATAGATCCAAAGAAGGTTAGAGGAATTATTGAGTAACCCACATTGGCAAATATTAGAGAGATAAGACCTTTTCATGGATTGGTAAGTTTCTATAGGAAGTTCATTAGAAATTTATTGCTATTTATGCACTAGAAACTAAAACAATGATTGAATATAGGGAGGAATTCAAGTGGACTACAAGAGAAAATAGAAGTATTGAGTTGCTAAAGAAGAAAGTAACAGAATAGCTAGTGCTAGCTTTTCCAAATTTCAATAAGCTATTTTAGGTTGATTGTGATGTAAGTGGGAGTGAAACTGGAGTAGTATTGAGCCAATAATAAAGACCAATAGCATACTTTAGTGAGAAATTGAATGATGGAAGCAGAAGATATTCAATCTATGACTAGAAATTTTATGCCATAATTCAAACATTGAAGAAGTGGAGACATTACTTGTTGCCAAAGGATTTCATGTTATAAACCAATCATCAAGCATTATAATATTTGAATAGTGAAGGTAAGTTGAAATAGAGACACACGAGATGGGTGGATTTTATGCAAATTTATACTTTTATGTTGAAACATGAGTGTGTTGTATATGTTATCATTGATGTCAAAAGAGTTGTTGTGATGGAGAAAGCATACTGGTGTGTATGATGTCAAAAGAGTTGTGTTGTGGAAGGTTGCATGTGATGTCAAAAGTGTAAAAGTTCAGAGGAGCAGACAAAGGAGTAGTTTAGAGAAGTAGATAAAGGAGTGATGATTAGAGATGTTGTGAAGTGAAGAAGATGGTGTTGAAAGTCATGTGCATACTACTGGATCAGTATCATCTGTACATAGTTGTACCTTATCTTTTGATGTTTATGGATAGGTGAAATTTGTTAGGTTAAGGATGTGCTAACATGATGATTCTTGGTTTTGATGAAAAGAGTTGTGATCATTATCTATGGTGTTGTGAATGTTGCATTCATTATTTCTTGATGAAAATCATTGTAAAAGATATGAAGGAAAGTGTGTAAGGTTTCAAACTAGCAAAGACACAAGAAGTTGCACTGAAGAAGGTCAAGAGAATGCTCTGCATTCCTCCACATTTGAAGGTATGGCCTTCTGGATTGGAAGTTAGACAGAAGTAGGTGTGAAGTATGTATGTTCTTAATTTTAGAGCATAGAAGCTACCACAGAAGATTCTGATACTAGCAGAGTGAAGACAGTGGTACAATGGTATTGCAGTCAGAAAGAGTTAGAGGAATGCTCCCCATTTCTTTATAGTTTAGGATGTGATCTTGCAGCTTGAAGGATAGATGGATAAAGATGAGAAGTATGTTATATTCAAGTTTCAAATGATAAGATGTACTGCAGAGGTTCTCCATAGTCAGTAGAGTAAGGACAAATCATGTTGTTGATTAGGGTTGTCAGAGGGAGAATGTAAAAGCCACCACATTTCACTGCAATAGAATATTTGGCTTTGTTGTTTGGAAGATATGTTTATAATGTTTGTATAGTTTTATGATTTCAAGTTTTAGATGTTGAGGAGTACAACAAGTCTATTTTTTAATGTTCTATCTCATGTCTGTGTATTTAGAGTTTGCAAGAGATGTTGGGTTTAGTGTTTGTTTGTTTGCGTAAAAAAAAATGCATAATTCAGAAAAAGGAATGTATGGTAATGTTCTTGCAAGTCATATAATGTTTGTGAAGTGATCCACATAATGCTATTTGGTTTCTCCAGTACCACTTTAGGTTTGGAGCTAATGCATGGAAGGATAAGTGTTTGCTAGGTTGACTTTGTGTGCTTAGGTGATAGCGCTGTATTTTTGGAAGTGTGTGCTAGCATGGAGATGTGTGCTTAGTGAAATAGGTTTGGATTATTTCTTGGTTTGAATTGCATTGGATTTTGGTAGTTGACTTGTTATGGCCATTGTACGTTTCATGCTACACATTTCATCTTGGCTGACAAAGGAGAAATATTTTGAAGCTTGTGGAGGATATAAATGAAAGATCAAGTTTATTGCAAAATGTGTGAGTGTGTGAGAGGGTGTGAGGATGTCTGTGCAAGTGTGGATGTGAGTATATGTGTGTGTAGAAGTGTGTTGAAGATAGCAGAGTTCGTTGAACAGAGTTGTTGAAGATATATGTCAGTGTGAAGGGTGTTGATCCTACGGAGGTGATTGATCAACATAATTTGTTCAAGTGTTTTGTTTAGAGGTTGTAGCCTCTTCTCGTAAGTGTTGTAGAACTTTAGGGAGTTTTAGCTTCCTTTGGGTTGGTGCCCATAAAACAATGTATTATGGAGTTGTAGCTTCCTTTGGGTTGGTGCCCATAAAACAATGTATTAGGGAGTTGTAGCTTCCTTTGGGTTGTAGCCCATAAAAGCTATTGTAATCTTGTTTTTATTTGTGAAGCTAGATTTGGACAGTAGATCCAAGAATCTTGCTCGCCATGGTTTTTCCCTTCTAGGGTTTTCCACATAAATAAATGGTGTTATGGTTGTTGGCAAGAGACATTGTTCTGATGATTGAATGTTGTCATTGATGGGAACAAAGGAAAGAGACTCCACCGGCATGACAAAGAGACTTTACTTCGGAAGCAGAAATGACTAAGTATGAACAGTATACATTATACAGAGTAAGTGACAGTATTTGGGATGATATGCCTCCGCAGTAAAAGATTAATATATGTGGATCCAGTATGTTATTCATAGATACTTAGTGATGATATGTTCCAGTGCTCAAGACCTGACTTCCTCTGAAAGTCATACTATGAAATGTCTAAGTTCAGGTGAACAAAGCTAAGACAGGAACAATGCACAGTGCTAGAAAAAAGGATCCGCATTCCTCCATAGTTGTATATTTTGTCCTATAGTTTTGTAGGTATGCTAATAGATCTAGAATGATTGTTGGTTATGCATCTTAGAGTCTCATATGGTCCGCAGTGGGAATTATGATGTGACAGATGAGTTGATCAAGTATATACTTAAGGAACAAGCTAACATGCATGTTAGATTCTTATACGGAGAAGATATATTGTCTGAATAGTCAATCTAAGTGATGGTATGATTGAAGCTAACCTATATGAAGACTTTTGTATATTTGTTTAAGTCCACATTGCAGATTGTACACAAGCTCAAGCCAACAAGATGTAATATTTGTGTACATAGTTTATGTTTTGCTTGCCAACCTGATTATGAGATAAATCTTGTAGCGAATATATATACTCAATGGAATTTGATGTTGGAGTGTGTGTAGTGCATATGGTGTAGTGTGTGAATTCAAAGTGTGTAGGATTATGAGCAGAGTGTAGAGCAGAAAAAGATGAACAAGGACAAAAAATAGAGTATATGTAGTTTAGTTGAGAAGCAGGGAAGAATAAATCAAGACCTTTGAATTTGTATATTGAACCTTCAATGGAACTGTGATCCAGCATGTGGTAGATGTATTTGTAGCAGTTCATCTTCTAGCAGTGAGCCAATCCTTCTTCTTTCTCATTTTCTCTTGGGAGTGAGCCTTTGTGCAATGAGCACTTCTTCATAGGACAGTGAGCCCTAAGGTAGTGAGCCTTCTTGTAATTCGGTATTGAGCTATCATAATATATTGTGAGCTAACACTCACTATGGTTTTTCCCTCTTTGGTTTTTCCATGTAAAAATCTTGGTGTCTATGTGTTATGTCTTTATGGTTGTTTTTCTTATGCTTGTTATGCTTTCATGTTATTGATTTTGGAAATTGGTTTAATAAACAAGTTAACAAGTGGTTTTACGGAATACTGATTCACCCCCCCTCTTAGTATTCCTTACTTTCAACAATTGGTATCAGAGCAAGGTTCCTTGGAAGAAGCCTAATAGCTTGAGGAAGATCTGGGATAGTTTACTCATGGCAGCCAGAAGATTTGGAAATCTCTCAAACAATGTTGAACTAGAAGCAACTCTTATTGATCTTGAAAAATCTGAAGCAGAAATCAGGGATCTGAAAGATAATATTCAAGAATCTAATGAATGCATTCTAAAGCTGAAAGAACAAGTCAAGAAACTCAAAGAAAAATATAGAGATGTTAGTGAATAATTAATATCAGCAAATGAGACCCTGGATGATTTGAAAGTGGAAGTTATAGAAAGAGCTAAAGCAGAAGAAGATCTAAATCTGATTGTAAAAAGCAAGACAAAAGATTGTGTCAAACTGGAAAAAGAAGTTGTGAGCCCGAAAATAGACTTGAAAAAAGCCAAGAGCTATGAAGAAAAGTTTAAGATAAGTTCTGCAAAACTTGATGAGATGATTGTTAGTCAAAAGAGTTTCGATGACAAGCAAGTCTTGGGATTTGAAAAAGGAGAAAGTTCAAAATCAAGTCAAGCAAACACTAAGTTAAAGAAAAACAAAGGCAACTAGTTCAGGAATCAAAGAAGAAGACCTAGAAGACCTCTGGTCAGACAACCAAATGCTCAAAGGTACCCATGTTTCAATGGCCATTGTTTAATTGCAATAAGTTTGGTCATAAAGCTACTCAGTGTAGGAGTAGAATAAATCAAAATGTTCCATCATTCTCTAGTCAATGTTTCAATTGCAAGAAAATTGGTCATAGATCAAATGAATGTAGAAGCCTAGTAAGAAATGGGTCATACAATGTAAGAAATACTCAAGCATTCAATGGAAAGTGTTTTGCTTTCAATAGATATGGACACATGGCTAATCAATGCAGATCAAGGATGAATTCATTTGAAGGAAGGAATCAAGGACAAGGAAGTATTGTGTGCTACAATTGCAACAAACTTGGTCATATAGAAAAAATTTATAGAAGCAAAAATGTGAAAAGAAACTACTATGTTGAAGAAAGGAATACAGAGCAGAGGAATGATAAGGGAAAGGAAACAGTTGATCTGGTTGAAACTAAGAAGGAAATGAGCAAGATCTAGATCAAGAAAGATGTGATTGAAGTCAAGGATGAATCCGCACCAACATCTGGTGCAGATACTTCCTCCAAGAAGTGAATTTTTGAGCTCTGGCTCAGGGGGAGCTGCAATGAAAATCTTAATCCCTTAGCCAGATAGTCAGTACTGGAATCCAACATGAGGATATAATAAAAAGATGAATATGATAGATCTTTTGAAAGAAATTCTAGAAGAAAAGGTTCAAGTGCAAAACATTGCAGAGCAATCCTAATAGACTACATTCTGCACAAATGTGTTTGACAACTTTTTAATAGGACCATTTATGGCAATGAAGTCAAAAATTAAAAGGGGGCTCATTCAACGGAAAATTCATTCTGCATTCAAAGTGTCAAAGTGTCTAAGGCAAATTGAAGTGAAATTCCAAGCGACTCAATGATTTCCAAAGAAAATTAAGATAAGACCAAAGAAAACCCTAATTTAGCAAAAAGAGGTATTTTTCAGACTAGAAACCCTACTGTGAATTTATTTTAAAATGGCAACACCACATGTGATTGATATAACCGAAAGAGTAAGGCCAAGATTCAAAAAGCATCCATACAAATCAATAGAGGTCGATCTAAATGGTGCATTTTCAGAGATTTTGTTTGGTGTGATGCATGCTGAAGATGTTAGGGCTTACATCCATGTTGCCTTAGAAGAGCATGGTGAAATTAGATTTTCAGACCTGTATCAGAATAATCTAAGTGGTGATCAATTTGAGCTGAAAGAAGAATACAAAGCTCTGGAGGGGAAGAAATTGATTCAATATAAATACTTTCCTACATTTGCAGAAGATGAGTGGGTCTGGTATGTCTTGAGAAGAATCCACGATGAATTCATGTGGTTGGAACAACCCTTCAAGATCACCAAGAATACAATTAGGGTCATGACTGGATTAAATTCCACTGGTACAGTTCCTGTATTGAAGGCAGTAAAGAATGATACTATAATGAAAGCCACTAGAGCTAAGTTTGATAAAAGGGCACTAACAATTAATGACATTGAAGACCATGTGGTAAGATTTGCATCCATGATTATTGGGTACAAAGTCTACTTCTCAAACCAGTAAAATTTAGTCTCTAGTACTACAATCTACACAGCATTTGAGATGGTTAAAGAAGATGTGGAGTATGATCTTTGTGAATTGTTCCATCAACAGCTGATGGAAAATTTAAGGAAGACCAAAGAGCAAAAATATTCATTCAAGTATGGTACACTGATTATCTGTTTATTTTTCTACTTCATGCATGAATTTCCAAAGATGAAGAACTTGTTCTAGTTAAATAGTCAGCCAGTTGCTGTACAAATTAAAGATCATTTAAGTAGTATTGGAAGCTATGATGAACAAAATACAGCCCTATGAGGCTATTTCAAGAACTTCCAGAGAATGATGCAATCAAGAGAAAGAATTCCAAAAGCAATTGTGGAAAAATACAAGAATAACATATGATTCATTGTAACCAAAGACCAATGCATGATGGAGGTTGTTGAGCCTAGAACTGTTTGGGTTATGCCAATGGGCTATGAAGTAGATGGATCAATATTGGATAACTACGTACAACACATGCTAAGAAATCCACGAGACCCCAAAGAGGAAAGATTTGGAACTTATGAGGAACTGTCTGTAAAAGTACATGTTGAGGTAAGAAAACTTGAAATTTCAAGAAAGGCCTAGAAGATGGCAGAAGATTATGCTCTAAAAAGAAGTTTCATGAAAACACAAATCAAAGAGACAAGAGAAAAGACATAAGTAGAGAGAGAAGAAAAAGAAAGGAAGGAAAGTGAATTGGTTAAGGCTCCGAAAGAGCCTAAGAGGCAACTAGAAAACCCAACAACAATGAAAAGAAGAACTAGAGGTTCTACTTCCATAGGAACTACATCTATGTCCTCCAGCCCCACACCCTCTGCAAGTATGGAAACCCGTGCAACTAGCCACAAGAGACAGAAAACCAATGGTCGTATAATGTATGTCAGTATAGGAGTAGATGAGGAAGTGATTGAGTCAGATGAAGAAGTGAAGAAAATGAAAACTGAAGTCACCAAAGCCTCCAGAAGTAGCGAGAAAGAAATCTTCTGGTAAAAGAAAAGTTGAGAAAAGGCCAGGGCAAGATGAGTTTGAGATAGGTGAACCCACTATAAATCTTGAGGATGTCCTAAAAGCTATAACTGTATGATGAGTATAATGATCTGGATAAAAGAATTATTGAGACTGTTGTTGTCAGATATCTAGACATCTACAACAAAGCCCTTATTGAGATCATTATTGATCTTCCAAACACCTTGGGCAGTATTATGTCTGCAAGAAAAGAAGCAGCTATGGTAAAAGACATTGAACTCTGTGAACACACTTTGATAAAGTTATGTCTAGAGATCTCTCCTAAAGACAAAATAGAAATATCCAAAGCACTCAACAAGGAGTTCAGAACAAAGAAAATGATGAATACTCTCATGTCATATGACATTGAGAAAGTAGTAAAGGAGACTGAGGAAATCACTTTAAGAGTGCTAAAGAAATTTCATCTCTCAACAATTGGAAATGATATATTTGTTCCAGAAGTGAATTTGAACCAAGGGTTAGATGACAAAGTAGTCAAAGAGAAGAAAACATCTACTACAGTTATTGAGACTAGTTTCCCTCTATAACATCAAATAGGGACAAGACAGGAATGGAGAAGACTGAGAAGATAGATAAGGCTGATGATCAAGAAGAGAAACAGGATAAGGAATTCCATGCACTGGAACAAAAGGATGGTGCAAATGAAGCTCTGGATTTAGATCCTTCAGAACTAAACCAAGAAGAAGAAGTCTTTGGTATAGCAAGAGACATTGTAGAGTCAGTCAAAGAATTTTTGGAAAAAGAGAAACAGGTCTTTGATGAGCCAGAATTTTTGCAAGGACCAATAAATGTGGACTCAATGTCCCCTGTACAGAAATTCAAACTGGTATCAATTGTGCAGGCAAGGGCACAGGAAGAAATTTTGAAGTCTCACATATAGGATAGTGAACTGATTGGTGAGGCATCCAACATTTTGGAGAAGCTAATGTCATCATATCAGAAGGACACCTCTTTGTCTTCTATACGTCAATTAAAAGGACTCATAAATTCTGTAAGTGAGCATTTTGAATCTTTTGAAAAATCTACTAAGACAAAAGTGGGACAAGAATTTGATGAGAAAAGATTAAATGAGTTGAAGACTATGATAGTAAATGACAAAGCTCTACTAGACAATAAAATGAAAGGCATACAGAGTGGTATCAAAGAAGCAAGTGACCTATACAAATTTTGTCTATCTTGGCTGGTAGCCACAAAAGAGCTAGAAGAAAAAGTAAAGGATCTAAAACAACAACTAATAAATATTTCTAAATTATTTGATCCAATAGCTGCATCCATGAGCAGCAAAGAAATACAAGTAAGTAATATTCATAATGAGTTAAGTGACCTTATAAATAAGAAGGATTAGATGAAAAACAAAATGTGTCAGTTGAGAGGACTAATTAGTCCTAAGTTAGATTTAATGATCAGTATTGCAGGAGAAGCATAGGTAGCTACACAAATTGACACACAATCTGATGTGCAAAAGGTAGAAGAATTAGTCTTTTTGATAAATGGTTACATCCAAATTTTGGAAAGAGCTAAGAAACGATGGGATGAAGAGATTACACAATTAAAGGTTGTGTAAAGGATATCCTCTTACCTACAACTAATTGAGTTCAAGATTGTATGTGTACATATATGGCAGGGTATGACAGATTTTGCAGTTTTGACACAATTTTGACTTTTTATACATACACCTTTGCCATTGATGTCAAAGGGGGAGAAGAAGACTAGTGAAAAAGGGAAAACATCTAAGGGAGAGAAGGAATACAAAGTAAGGGGAAGCAGACACAAGCATTTTTCACTAAGTGTTGCCATCAATGCCAAAGGGGGAGATTGTTGGCAAGAGACATTGTTCTAATGATTGAATGTTGTCATTGATGGCAACAAAGGAAAGAGACTCCATTGGCATGACAAAGAGACTTTACTCTGGAAGCAAAAATGACTAAGTATGAACAATATACATTATACATAGTAAGTGACAATGTTTGGGATGATATGCCTCCGCAGTAAAAGTTCAGTATATGCAGACCAGATATGTTGTTCATAGATACTTAGTGATGATATGTTCCAATTCTCAAGACCTGAATTCCTTCGGAAGTCATACTATGAAATGTCTAAGTCCAGGTGAATAGAGCTCAGATAGGAATAGTGTACAGTGCTAGAAAAAGGATTCGCATTCCTCTGCAATTGTATATTTTGTCCTGCGGTTCTGTAGGTATGCTAAGAGATCCATAATGATTGTTGGTTATGCATCTTAGAGTCTCATATGGTCCATAGTGGGAATTATGATGTGATAGATGAGTTGATCAAGTATATTCTTAAGGAACAAGCTGATAGGCATGTTAGATTCTTATGCGGACAAGATATATTATCTGAATAGTCAATCTAAGTGATGGTATGATTGAAGCCAACCTATATGAAGACTTTTGTATGTTTGTTTAAGTATGCATTGCAGATTGTACACAAGCTCAAGCCGACAAGATGTAATATTTGTGTACACGGTTTATGTTTTGCTTGCTAACCTAATTATGAGATAAATCTTGTAGTGAATATATATAGTCGATGGAATTCGATGTTGAAGTGTGTATGTAGCGCATATGGTGTAGTGTACAAATTTGATGTGTGAAGGATTATGAGTAGAGTGTAGAGCAGAAAAAGTTGAACAAGTACACAAAATAGAGTATATGTAGTTAAGTTGAGAAGCAATGAAGAATAAATGAAGACCTTTGAATCTATATATTAAACCTTCAATGGAACTATGATCTAGCATGTGGTAGATACATTTACAATAGTTCATCTTCTGGTAGTGACCCAATCATTCTTCTTTCTCATTTTCTCTTGGCAGTGATCCTTTATGCAGTGAGCACTTCTTCATAGGGCATTGACCCTTCTTGTAATTCGGTACTGAGCTATCATAATATATTGTGAGCTAACACTCACCGTGGTTTTTCCCTCTTTGGGTTTTCCACGTAAAAATCTTGGTGTCTATGTGTTATGTCTTTATGGTTGTTGTTCTTATGCTTGTTTTGCTTTCATGTTATTGATTTTGGAAATTGGATTAATAAACAAGTTAACAAGTGGTTTTGTGGAATACTAATTCACCCCCCTCTCAGTATTCCTTACTTTCAACAATTGGTATTAGAGCAAGGTTCCTTGGAAGAAGCCTAACACCTTGAGGAAGATCTGGGATAGTTTACTCATGGCAGCCAGAAGATTTGGAAATCTCTCAAACAATGTTGAACTAGAAGCAGCTCTTATTGATCTTGAAAATTTTGAACCAGAAATCAGGGATCTGAAAGATAATATTCAAGAAGCTAATGAATGCATTCTAAAGCTGAAAGAACAAGTCAAGAAACTCAAAGAAAAATATAGAGATGTTAGTGAACAATTGATATCAGCAAATGAGACCCTGGATGATTTGAAAGTGGAAGTTACAGAAAGAGCTAAAGCAGAACAAGATCTAAATCTAATTGTAAAAAGCAAGATAGAAGAGTGTGTCAAACTGGAAAAAGAAGTTGTGAGCCTGAAAATAGACTTGGAAAAAGCCAAGAGCTATGAAGAAAAGTTCAAGATAAGTTCTGCAAAACTTGATGAGATGATTGTTAGTCAAAAGAGTTTCGATGACAAGCAAGACTTGGGATTTGAAAAAGGAGAAAGTTCAAAATCAGGTCAAGCAAACACTAAGTTAGAGGAAAACAAAGGCAACCAGTTCAGGAATCAAAGAAGAAGACCTAGAAGACCTCTGGTCAGACAGCCAAATGCTCAAAGGTACCCATATTGATATGGCCATTGTTAATGGATGAGCATCCCTAGTTCAAGAGCAATCTTGCATCATCCAAAAACATTTGTATTTCAGTTTGTTTGTATTTTAGTTCTTTCATTTCCCAGTTCAATTCAGGCAGTTCAGTTAGAAACAGTTTCAGCTTGTGGTCCAGTATTGGTATTTCACATCTTATGGATCTAGACTTAGCACCTACATTCATTCATCTACATCATAGCAAGAATTTAGAGCATTTGGATCAGTTACCAGAAAGATATCACTATCAGAAGATCATCTATTTTCTTAGAGCAGAGCATCCTGACAGTCTTAGACAATCAACTAAAGGAGAATGCTTGCAGATCATTCCTTGACTTGCAGATCTCAATGAAACATCATTCAATGTCCTTTGGTTCATGGATGACCTTCCCCAAGGTTCTGCACATTGTTCCATTCATTTTAAGAAGTGTTCTATGCATTTAGGTCTGACCTATCTGTGTACACGTTACAACTCTTCATTGGAGTTTGTGACCTTCCTTGGCTGACTCAGAGGAATCTATTCGTCCAAAAATGATATATATAGATGTAATAGATCCTTAGGAAAGTAGTTAGCAATTGATTCATAATCCATTGTTTATATTTTGTGCAAAAGAGCTTCAAATATTTATCTTGCGCATGTATGTAATCAGGCCTTTGAGCCCATATTGTAAGCCCACATGTTGCTAGCCAGATTGTATTTGAATTCTATGATATATTGAATGAATGAATCTGTATTTGCTTCATTTATTTGAATTGTTTCCGTTGTGTTTACTCTTGCTGCACGGTCTAGATAGTTCATTCTGTGAACCCTCCTACCGTTACTACACTAAGTGGTATCAGAGCAAAAGTTTGATTCTTTGGAGTGAAGTTGGTGAGGGAATTATGTAAGATCTTGTTGTAAGCAGATAGCCAATCTGAGGTAGGTTATTGGGCACAACCGATCGCTGATTGAGAGGAAGTTGTCTCTTGTAGCCTGATTACTGAATTGGAGATAGTTTGCACTTGATCCTAGGAAGATGCCATCGCAAAGAGTTCCTCCTGTTGGTACAATGGCTAATAGAATGGATGAGATGATGGAATTGATGAGAATAATGCAAATTCATTTGGATGTTCTTGAGAAAGATAGGCAAAGAGGATTGACACGTAGACCTAATGTTGAAAGCGATGAGGAAGAAGAATTTCAATCCGCTGAACAAGCTGGCGAAACCCTAGAAGGTGATGAAGAAGAAGAATCAGATCAAGTGAAGATGTTGCAAGCTATTTCAAAGATTGGAAAAAGACCTAGAGTGGATGTGCCAAATTATACTAGTAATTTGAACCCTAAAGAATTGATTGACTGGATAAATGACATGGAAGAATACTTTGAATATGAGGAAATTGAAGATCCAGAGAAGGTAAAATTTGCAAAGACAAAGTTGAAAGGACATGCTGCTATATGGTGGAAAGAAGTTCAATTGGAAAGAAATAGAAGAGGAAAGGAAAAGATTACAAAGTGGGACCGGATGGTGACAAAGTTAAAGAATCAATTTATACCTACTGACTATGAATTGGAACTATTGAGGAGATTGTAGAACCTGAGACAAAAGGAGAAATTTGTGAAGTACACTGAAGAATTTCATAAAATGATCATAAGGACAGGACATAGTGAAGCAAACAAGGAGAAAGTGGCTAGATATATAAATGGACTAAGATTGAACATTCAAGAGGAACTAAGTTTGGTAAGGATGACATCTCTAGAAGAAGCATACCAGTTTACCCTGAAAGTAGAAGAGAAGATGAATAGGAGGCATGATTAGAGATAGAGAGGCAGAGGAAGTAAATTTCAGAGAGGTAGAACATTTAACAGAGAGATGACAAAAATTTTTACTGGATAGGAAACCCTAGTGTATACTGGAATGAATAATACAAAAGAGAAGGAAGAAGATTTGATAAGAGACATTTAGAGGTACTTGTTTCAAGTGTGGAGGTGAAGGACATAGAGCATTTGAGTGTAATCAGGGTAGTACAAGTAAAATGACAGAGAACAGTGGAAGAGCAGCCTATGTTGAAGAAGAGCCTGTTGGATCACCTAGTTCAGTTGGCAAACCTGAGAAAGGAGAATTATTGGTGATGAGGAGAGCACTATTTCAAGTAGAGACGATGAGGAACCATCGTAGAGGAAGAGTCTCTTTAGAACTAGATGCAAATTAGGAGGTAAGTGTTGTAAAGCTGTGATTGATAGTGGTAGTTCAAATAACCTAGTTTCAGAGGAGATGGTGACTAAGCTGAAGTTGGAAAGATTGAAACACCCAAAGCCCTGTCAAATAGCATGGATTCAGGATGATCATAAGGTATTGGTGATTGAATAATGTTTGGTGAAATTTCATATTGGATCTTATCATGATGAAGTCTTGTGTGATATTATGCCTATGGATGTTTGTCATATCTTGTTGGGTAGACCTTGGAAGTATGATAGAAAAGCTATACATGATGGGAGAAAGAATACATATACTATAACAATGAATGGAAAGAGAATTACTTTGATTCCTTTGGAAGATGATTCTAAGGGTGAAGTGTGTGGGAATGCTAGAATCTGTTTGGTAGATGGAAGAAAATTTTTGGATGGTTTGAGATATGAGAATGTGTTATGCCTTGATTCCTAAGAAACCTAAAACATTGAATAAAGAGACTGAAGAATCACAACCAATAGAGATAAGAGAGTTGCTGACAGAATATGAAGACATCATATCAGGTAATTTGCCTGAAGGATTACCACCTATAAGGAGTATCAGTCATCACATGGATCTTATGCTGGGAGCAAGTTTGCCTAACAAAGCAGCACATAGAATGACACCAGCAGAGAGTGAATAATTGAATAGACAGATACAAGAGTTCTTGAGAGAAGGATTGATTAGAGAAAGTTTGAGTCCTTGTGCAGTACCTACAGTGCTTGCACCTAAGAAAGATGGAGAATGGAGAATGTGTACCGACTCTAGAGAAATAAACAAGATCACAGTTAAGTATAGATTTCCTTTACCTAGGATGGATGATATCATGGATTGTTTGAGTGGAGCAAAATATTTCACAAAGATAGACTTGAAGAGTGGATACCATCAGATCAAAATTAGAGAAGGAGATGAATGGAAGACTGCTTTTAAGACAAATGAAGGATTGTATGAGTGGTTAGTGATGCCTTTTGGATTGACAAATGCACCGAGTACTTTCATGAGGTTGATGAATGAAGTCCTGAAGAAATTCTTGGGTAACTTTGTTATTGTGTACTTGGATGATATTCTAAATTTTCAGTAAAACAAAAGAAGAACATTTGTGGCATATTAGACAAATTTTGCAGAGACTAAGAGAAGAGAAATTGTTGATAAACATCAAGAAGTGTAGTTTCATGAAAGAAGAGCTAGTATATTTGGGATTTGTGATTTTTGTGGAAGAATTAAAGATGGACCCTGAGAAGGTGAAAGCAATTGTTGAATGGCCTACACTGGAGAGCATTGGAGAGGTTAGATCATTTCATGGATTGGCTAGTTTCTATTGGAAGTTCATCAAAAAATTTAGTTCAGTTTGTAACCCTATGATAGAGACAATGAGAGGTGACAGAAAAGACTTTAAGTGGACATCAGGAGTAGATAAAAGTTTCAATTTGTTGAAGCAGAAAGTGATAGAGAAACCTATTTTGGCATTACTAGATTTCAATAAAGTATTTCAAGTTGATTGTGATGCAAGTGGAAGTGCAATAGGAGTAGTGTTAAGTCAAGAAGGTAGACCAGTAGCATATTTCAGTGAAAAGTTTAATGATGCAAGGAGAAGATATTTAGTTTATGATCAAGAGTTCTATGCCATAATTCAAGCCTTGAAGAAGTGGAGACATTACTTGTTGCCTAAGGAGTTTGTGGTGTATACAGATCATCAAGCTTTGTAATATTTGAAATGTCAAGGTAAGTTGAATCAGAGACATATGAGATGGGTAGAGTTCATGTAGAATTATACTTTTGTGTTGAAGCACAGGAGTGGAAAATCAAACAAAGTTGCTGATGCATTGAGTAGAAGAAGAAACTTGTTGACAGAGATGAGAGTTGAAGTGTTGGGTTTTGATGAATTGAAGAACATGTATGAGGGAGACACTGATTTTACAGAACCTTAGAAAGCATGTAAGGAACCTATTGTGATAGATAGGAGCAAGTGGTTGGACTATTTCATTCAAGAAAAAATGTTGTTTAGAGGAAATCAGTTGTGCATACCTAAGAGTTCAATGAGAGATAATTTAATCAAGAAGAAACATAATGGTGGATTGGCAGGACACTTTGTCATTAATAAGACAGTGTCTTTGGTGAGTGAAAACTACTTTTGGCCTCACATAAATAAGGATGTTTGGAGATTTGTGTAGAGTTGTAGAGTTTGTCAAGTTGCAAAAGGGAGTAGTCAGAACACTGGATTGTATAAACCTTTGATAGTACCGGAGAGACCTTGGGAAGACATAAGCATGGATTTTGTAATGGGATTTCCTAAGACACAGAGGGGACATGATTCAATATTTGTAGTGGTTGATAGATTTTCAAAGATGGCTCATTTCATACCTTATAAGAAGACAACTAATGCAGTGCATGTAGCTGACCTATTTTTTAAGGAGATTGTGAGACTGCATGGAGTACCTAAGAGTATAGTTTCAGACAGAGATAGAAAGTTTGTTTGATACTTTTGGAAGACACTTTGGAAGAAGATGAAGATAGATTTGAAATTCAGTTCAACTTTTCATCCACATACAGATGGACAGACATAGGTAGTGAATAGGAATTTGGGAAACTTGTTGAGATGTTTGGTTGGAGAGAAGACAGGAAGTTGGGACTTGATTCTTTCACAAGCAAAGTTTGCATACAATAATTCAATAAACAAGAGTACCAGAGAACACCTTTTGAGATTGTTACTGGAGTAAATCCTAGAGGAGTTGCAGAATTGAGGAACATTGGTATAGAGGAAAAGAGAAGTACAGAAGTAGAAGAATTTGTAGATCATATGAAGATAGTGCATAATTAGGTGAAGAAGCATTTGGAGGATATGAACTGTAAATATAAGGAAAAGACAGATGAGAAGAGAAGACACAAAGAATTTGGAGTTGGAGATGAAGTGATGGTGTAATTGGGAAAAGAAAGATTTCCAATTGGGACATATAACAAGTTGAAGATGAAGAAGTTTGGATCTTGTAAGATACTCAGGAAATTTGATTCAGGAAATGCATATGAAGTGGATTTACTGGAGACATTGGGTATATCACCTATTTTCAACATTGCAGACTTATATCAGTATCATGAAGTAGAGTTTGGTGACAACATGGAAGAAGACTTGAAGAAGCAGTTACCGCAACAACCACCAGAATAGATTGAAGACATTTTGGACAATAGAGTTGGATGCAACACTAGAGGAAGATAGTACAGAGAATATCTTGTGAAGTTGAAAGGCAGACCAGAAGAAGATTCATCATGGATTTCTCAGGATGAGGTGGACCTTCTTGGTTCTCCCCTAGCCCCAACAAAGTAAGGGACTCACTTTTTTCAATAACCCCAGATGTCTGATGCAGGAGCATCCTGAGTTCAAGAGCAATCTTGTATCAACCAAAAACATTTGTATTTCAATTCTTTCATTTCCCAGTTCAGTTCAGGTAGTTCAGTCAAAAGCAGTTTCAGCTTGTGGTCTAGTATTGGCATTTCACATCTTATAGATCTAGACTTAGCACCTACATTCATTCATCTGCATCATATCAAGAATTTAGAGCATTTGGATTAGTTACTGGAAATATATCGCTATCAGAAGATCAACAGTTTTCTCAGAGAAGAGCATCCTGACAGTCTCAGACCATCATCTAAAGGAGAAGGCTTGCAGATCATTCCTTAACTTGCAGATCTCAATGACACATCATTCAATGTCCTTTGGTTAGTGGCCGACCTTCCCCAAGGGTCCTCACGTTGTTCCATTCATTTGAGGAAGTGTTCATGCATTTAGGTCTGACCTATCTGTGTACACGTTACAACTCTTCATTGGAGTTTGTGACCTTCCTTGGCCGACGTGGAGGAATCTATTGGTCTGGAAATGATATCTATATAGATGTAATAGATCCTCAGGAAAGCAGTTAGCAATTGATTCATAATCCATAGTTTAGATTTTTGAAAGAGCTTCAAAGCTTTATCTTGTGCATGTATGTAATCAGGCCTTTGATCCCATATTGTAAGCCCGTAGGTTGTCGGCCAGATTGTATATGAATTCTATGATATATTGAATGACTAAATCTACATTTGCTTCATTTCTTTGAATTGTTTCCGTTGTGTTTACTCTTGCTGCACAATCCAGACAGTTCATTGTATGAACCCTCCTACTGTGACTGCACCAATTGTTTTAATTACAATAAGTTTGGTCATAAAGGTACTCGATGTAGGAATAGAATAAATCAAAATGTTCCATCATTCTCTGGTCAATGTTTCAATTGCAAGAAAATTGGTCATAGATCAAATGAATGCAAAATCCTGGTAAGAAATGGGTCTTACAATGTAAGAAATACTCAAGCATTCAATGGAAAGTGTTTTTCTTGCAATAGATATGGACGCATGGCTATTCAATGTAGATCAAGGATGAATTCATTCAAAGGAAGGAATCAAGGACATGGATGTATTGTGTGCTACAACTGCAACAAACTTGGTCATATGGCAAAATTTTACAAAAGCAAGAATGTGAAAAGAAACTACCATGCTGAAGAAAGGAATACAGAGCAGAGGAATGATAAGGGAAAGGAAAAAGTTGATCCAGTTGAAACTAAGAAGAAATAATTGATTCAGTAATTGTGAAGAAAGTCTTGAGAAATTTCCCTCACGGGTTTGAATCAAAAGTTTCTGCTATTGAAGAAGCCAAAGATCTAAAGAAACTTACCATGGAAGAGTTGTTTGAGTCTTCATTGCCTATGAGATGAGAAATGAAGTCCAAGGTACATACAAAAGAGAAGTTGCTTTCAAAGTTGTGAAGAAAGAAGGAACATCTGGTTCATACAGTGAATCTAAGGAAGGAGAACAAAACTTTGTGAGAAAGTTAAAGAAGGGATCAAGCAAGTATAAAGGTAAGTTACCTTTCAAATGTTTTAATTGTGGAAGAGTTGGTCATTATGCTTCTAAATGTCCTTTTGGAGAAAATGAAAATAGAAGAAAGGGTTTCAAAAGGAACAACTTCAAGAGGAACCTCCTTTCCAAAGAAGACTATAGCTCCTCAGAAGAATTAGATCACTACTCATCAGATGATGAAAGAGGAGAATCCCTATTCATGGCCATAGTGATCTTTGATGGTTCAGAAAAGACTGTAGATGAAGAAGAATGTGAAGTGGATTTTGAAGGTGAACTTATTTCTGCTCTTGAAGACTTGGAATGTTCAAGGAAGGAGAATAAAGAACAAAAAACCCTAATTGAAGCTAAGATAAATGAATGCATAAAAATTGAGAAAGAAATCTTGTCACTCAAAAGGGAATTGGAGAAAACAAAGTTTAGAAATCTGGATAATCCTAAAGAAGCAGATCCCATCATGCCTCAATGAAGACTTTTTCATGCAAGACAATTCTCCATAAATATGTTCAATCATACATTTTTTGGTTATTGTTTTATTTGCAATAAACATGGTCATAAGGCTATGGAGTGCAATTCTAGAATGAATAGAAACAAATTTGTAAGTAGGAATCCTCTTTCTTCACTAGTGGATGTCAAAGTGGTATGTCATATTTGCAATAGTTTTGGACATATAGCAAGATATTGTAGGAGTAAATTAGCAAAATTAGAATCTTAGGTGACAGATGTTGCTAAGCAAGACAAGGAGGGCGACTCTTCCAAAAGACGTGAGACAAATAATGAAGTTGAAAAATTCAATGATTGTCCAAACAACATTTGATGCTCAAGGGCAAACAAATCTCTGGGTAATAGACAATGGATGCACAAGCCACATGATAGGTGATAAGAGAAAATTCATTGATCTTGATAAGTGGAATGGTGGGTCAATCAGGTTTGGAGACAATTCATCAGCAAATATTTGTGGGAAAGGCACCATAAGTATTGATGGAAAATCTAGGATAGAACATGTTATTTATGTAGAAGGTCTCGAGCATAATCTTCTCAGTGTAAGTTAGATGTGCAAAAAAGGATACAATCTCATATTTCATGATCAAGGGTGTGAAATCAGAAGAGGAAAGTCAGGCAAATTAGTGGCAAAAGGTGCTAGGACAGAGAACAACTTGTATAACCTAAAGGGTGTTAAGGAAAGAAGTTGTCTTCTAGGATAGACAAATAAATGCTAGCAATGGCACAAGAGGATGGGACACATTAACTTTGAAAATCTTGTGAAGATTAGCTCCATACAAGCAGTAAGAGACATGCCAAAGATTATCAAGCTTGCAAGTACCTTGTGCAAAGAATGTCAGCTCGGGAAGTAGACCAGGATAAGATTCAAGACCACAAAGTATTCTTCTACAAGGCCATTGGAACTGATCCATACTAATTTTTGCAGATCTACCAGGACAAAGAGTCTACAAGGTTAGAGGTATTTCATGTTTCTCATTGATGATTTCTCTAGGATGACATGGGTTACATTCTTGAAATAAAAATTAGAAGCTTTCAGTAGGTTTAAAATTTTCAAATCCATGGTTGAAAATGAAATGAATGATAGAATCAAGTGCTTAAGGTCTGATAGAGGTGGTGAGTTCACCTCAAATGAGTTTGAGGAATATTGTGAAGAACATGTAATAAAGAGGCACTTATCTACTGCAAGAACTCCTTAGCAAAATGGAGTTGTGGAAAGGAAGAATAGAACCATCTAGGAGATGGCTAGAACCATGTTGAATGAAGCCAAGTTGCGTGATGCATATTGGAAAGAGGCAGTTCACACTGCTATCTATATTCTTAACAGAGGATGACTAAGCGTGAGCAACATCAAGACTCCTTATGAGCTATATGGTATGGAAGACCAACATCTGTCAAGTACTTCAGAGTTTTTGGAAGCAAATGCTACATCAAAAGAGATGAAGAAGGTTTGGGAAAATTTGATTCAAGATCTAATGAAGGAATCTTTCTTGGATACTCAACTAGGAGTAAAGTTTACACGTGCTACAATAAAAGATTGAGGAAGATAGTTGAGAGTGCGAATGTTAAGGTTGATGAAGAGTCACATCAAATCATATATGAACAAGAAGACTAATGGTTAGATGAACTTGCCTGCATAGAAGAAGAAGAAGAAGAAGAAGAAGAAGAAGAAAAGGAAGAAACACAAGAGAAGGTCACTAAGACATTTGCCAAATATGTTCAGAAGAATCACTCAAAAGATCAGATAATTGGAGATAAGAATGAAGGAGTGTAGATTAGAAGAAGATTTGCAAGGTCAAATGAATAGGTAAACTCCTCTTTGTTGTCTAAGATAGAACCTAAAACTTTTGCTGATGCTAGAAAGGATGAAGGATGCATACAAGCAATAGAAGAATAACTAAATCATATAGAGAAAAATCAGACTTGGGAATTGGTGCCAAGGCCTGCAGACAAGAATGTGATCAGTATAAAATGGGTGTTTAGAAATAAATTGAATAAAGATGGAGAAATGGTAAGAAACAAAGCAAGGCTGTTTTGCAAAGGTTATTCACAAGTGGAAGGAATTGACTTTGAGGAGACATTTGATCTGGTGGATAGAATGTAAGCAATCAGGGTGTTTCTTGCATTTGTAGTTCACAAGGGCTTCAAGGTATATCAAATGAATGTCAAATCTGTTTTCTTGAATGGTGACTTAGAAGAAGTCTACATAGAGAAGCCTGATGAATTCCAGTTATTAGAAGACTTGAACAAAGTATGCAGACTTAAGAAGGCTTTGTATGGTCTCAAACAATCCCCTAGGGCTTGGTATGCAAGGTTGGACAAGTACTTACTCTAGCAGGGCTTCAAGAAAGGTACCGCTGTTAGTAATCTTTATATCAAATTGAGGATGAACAAATTCTAATAGTTGTTGTGTATGTTGATGATATAATCTTTGGTGGCAATGATGAAATGTGTAAGAAGTTTTCTAAAGAGATGCAAAAGGAATTTGAAATGTCTATGATAGGTGAGCTATCATTCTTTCTTGGACTCCAAATTGCTCAATCAAATGAAAGTATTTTTATCTCTCAAGCAAAGTATGTCAAGGAGATGTTGATGAAGTTTGGTATGGAAGATTACAAACCAGAGAGTACTCCTATGGTAATAGGTAGTCATTTGAGCAAAGATGATGAGTCACCTCAGGTTGATCAGACTCTATATAGATCTATGATTGGGGGCCTACTATACTTAACAACATCAAGGCCTGAAATTATGCAAGTTATTTGCATGGTTACAAGATTTCAAGATGAACCAAAAGAAATGCATGTGAAGGCAGTCAAAAGGATCTTCAGATATTTGAAGAGCACTCTAGAATATGAATTGTGGTATAAAAAAGATGATGAATTTTCCCTGAGTGCCTATACTGATGCGGATTGGGCTGGCAGTGTTGATGATAGAAGAAGTACTAGTGGTGGAGCTTTCTTTTTGGGAGATAGATTGGTCTCATGGTTTAGTAAGAAATAGGATTCAGTGTCCTTATCAACAACAAAAGCAGAGTATATAGTTGCAGGATCTTACAGTTGCATTCAAGTGTTATGGATGAAGCAAACATTCAAGGATATCAAGGTAGTGTATGATGAGCCCTTCCTATTCTTTGTGACAATACAAGTGCCATAAATATTTCAAAGAATCTAGTGATGCATTCTAGAACTAAGCATATATCTATCAAATATCACGTTTTGAGAGAGAAGGTTGCAAATCAAGAGGTAAAATTGGAATATGTACCTACAAAGGACCAAGTTGCAGACATCTTTACAAAGGAACTTTCTAAGGACACATTTGAATATCTCAGATAGAAGTTAGGGGTTGTTGCCCCTCCTTCTAACTAGATGCATAGATGGTGCATCTATCCATGGGGGTCTCATAGTATAATTCTTTATCCTTGGATTGATGGAGGCTACCTCTCAGGGGGAGCAGGAAGAAAGAGACTAAGGAGGATGATAAGGTTAGTGCAGATAGGGGGAGCTTGTATGTTTTTAGATATAGAGGAAGACCACTAGCCCTTTTCCCTTGATGTCAAAGGGGGTGAAATTTGCATATTAGGTCAAGTGTTGCCATCAATGCCAAAGGGGCAGATTATTGCATATGTTGTCATTGATGTCAACAGATTTTTTATTGAGAAGGCATACCAATGTGTATGATGTCAATAGAGTTGTGTTATGGAAGGTTGCATGTGATGTCAACAGTGTAAGAGTTCAAAGGAGCAGACAAAGGAGCAGTTCAGAGAAGTAGGCAAATGAGTGATGATCAAAGGTGTTGTGAAGTGAAGAAGATGGTGATGAAAGTCATGTGCATACTGTTGGATCAGTATCATCTATACATAATTGTACCCTATCTTCTGATGTTCATGGACAGGTGAAATTTGTTAGTTAAGGATGTGATAACATGAAGATTCAAGTTTTTGATGAAAAGCACTATGATCATTGTCTATGGTGTTGTGAATATTACATTCATTGTTTCTTGATGAAAATCATTGCAAAAGATATGAAGGAAAGTGTGTAAGGTTTCAAACTGGCAAAGGCACATGAAGTTGCATTGAAGAAGCTTGGGAGAATGCTCCACATTCCTCTGCATTTGAAGGTATGGCCTTATAGTTTGGAAGTTAGACAAAAGAAGGTGTGAAGTATGTATGACGTTCCTGATTTCAAAGCATAGAAGCTACCGCAGAAGATTCCAGAGCTAGCAGAGTGAAGATAGTGGTACAGTGGTGTTGCAGTCAGAAAGAGTAAGGGGAATGCTTCGCATTTCTCCGTAGTTGAAGATGTGATCTTGTAGCTTGGAGGATAGTTGGATAAAGATGAGAAGTATTTTATATTCAAGTTTCAAATGATAAGATGTACTACAGAGGTTCTTTAGAGTCAGCAGAGTAAGGACAAATCATGTTGTTGATTAGGGTTGTCAGAGGGAGAATGTGAAAGCCACTACATTTCACCACAATACAATATTTGGGTTTGCTATTTGGAAGATATGTTTAGAAGGTCTATATGGTTTTCTCATTTTAAGTTTCAGATGTTGAGGATTATAGCAAATCTATTTTTCAATGTTCTATTTCATGACTGTGTATTTAGAGTTTGCAAGAGATGTTGGGTTCAGTGTTTGTTTGTTTGCACCAGAAAGAAATTGCATAATTTAGAGAAAGGAATGTATGGGAATGTTCTTGCAAGTCATATATTTTTTATGAAGTGATCTGCATAATGTTATTTGGTTTCTCTGGTACCTCTTTAGGTCTGGAGCTAATGCATGGAAGGATAAGTGTTTGTTGGGCTGACTTTGTGTGCTTAGGTCATTGCATCATATGTTTGGAAGTAGGTGCTAGAATGGAGATGTGTGTTAAGATGAAATAGGTCTTGAATATTACTTGGTTTGAACTGCATTGAATTTTGGGAGCTGACTTGTTATGGGTGTTGCACATTTCATGCTACACGTTTCATCTTGGATGACAAAGGAGAAAGATTTTGAATCTTGCGGAGGATAAAAATGAAAGATCAAGTTTATTGCAAAATGTGTGAGTGTGTGATAGGGTGTGAGTATGTATGTGTGAGTGTGGATGTGAGTATATTGTGTGTGGAAGTGTGTTGAAGATAGTAGAGTTTGTTGAGCAGAGGTGTTGAAGATATATGTCAATGTGAAGGGTGTTGATGCTGCGGAGGTGATTGATTAGGAGAATTTGTTCAAGTGTTTTGTTTAGAGATTGTAGCCTCTTCTTGTAAGTTTTGTAGCACTTTAGGGAGTTGTAGCTTCCTTTGGGTTGGTGCCCATAAAAAAATGTATTATGGAGTTGTAGCTTCCTTTGGGTTGGTGCCAATAAAACAATGTATTAGGGAGTTGTAGCTTCCTTTGGGTTGTAGCCCATAAAACCTATTGTAATCCTATTTTTATGTGTGAGGCTGGATTTGGATAGTAGATCCAAGCAACTTGCTCACCATGGTTTTTCCTTTCTAGTGTTTTCCAAGTAAATTTGGTGTTATGGTTGTGTGATTATGTGTTGAATTGCTTCACTATCTATTTATTTCTTTAAGGTAGTAGAAAGTTTTTGAAGATAGAGTTGAATTGGATTAATTTGTGGTATATATTGATTCACCCCCCTCTCAGTATATCAGAGTGTTCTAATAGAGTGGAAAATCAAACAAGGTTGTTGATGCATTGAGTAGGAGACAAACTTTGCTGACAAAAATGAGAGTAGAGGTAGTTGGATTTGAGGAGTTAAATTATTTATATAAAACTAACCCTAATTTTGTAGAGGCGTGGAAATCATGTAATGAACTAGTAAGCATGGATAGAAGTAAATGGTTATATTACTTGATTCAAAATGTGATGTTGTTTAAGGGTAGTCAATTATGAATTTCTAGGAGTTCAATGAGAGAAATTTTGATTAAGAAAAAGCATAGAAAAAGTGTATTAAGACATTTTGGGGTAGACAAGACAGTTGCATTGGTGAGTGAAAACTATTTTGGCCACAAATATAAAGGATGTTGGGAAATTTGTTCAAGATTGTAGGACTTGTCAGGTTGCAAAAGGGAGCAGTTAAAATTTTGGTTTGTATCAACTATTACCAATTCCAAAGAGACCTTGGGAAGACATAAGTATGGATTTTGTATTAATATTTCCAAGAACATAGAGAGGACCTATGACTCAATACTTGTAGTTGTGGATAGATTTTCTAAGATGACACATTTCAATCCATGTAATAAGAATAGTGATGTGGTACATATAACAGATTTATTTTCAAAGAAGTTGTGAGGTTGCATGGTTTGCCAAAGAGTATAGTTTTAGACAAGGATAGGGTAAACTTTAAAAATAGCTCTTGGAAAATTCTATAGAAATCCTAGCAAATCCCCTATGTAGTGATATAATCGTCTTGGTGATTTTTTCCAAAAATTGAACTAAAGTCATAGAGAGGGTGGCTATTTTATATTAAAATATAATCTTAAAAATAAATTATGGGTGATTTGAAAGACAAAATTTATTCTTGTTTTTGATCAAATTGGCAAATCAAGACCTACATTTCCCGTAAAATATTAATTGAATTGGCGAAATAAGGCTAAATTTTGGCTAATTTCTTAATTGAGGTGGAAAGTATAGGCTAGATTTATAATAATTTTTTTCATTGAGGTGGCAAATTAAACCTAAATTTCCCACAAATTTTTAATTGAGGTAGCGAATTAAAACTTAATGTAATATAGATTTTTATTTGTAGTGGTAAATTAAAACCTAATGTAATATAAACTTTTAATTTTGGGTTTTATACATTTTGGTTTCTAATTAATACATAATTGCAAGTTGTGTGTTAAATTAATGTAAATGAAAATATTTGTGCATAGATCTTGCATCACATTCATGTGATACTTTTTATGAAAAGACAACATAGCACATCATCAAGATTTCTATTTAATTTAGGGAAACTTTAAAGAAAAGCTATACCATCCATGTGATTGTCATCAATAACATTTGCATTTAATTTTGCATACGAGAACTATCTGTTTGAATTGTTTTTGAGATATGCAAAAGCATTATTTGGACATTTGTAATATTATGTCGAAGCCTAAAGGCCATATTTTCACTCAAAGCATCACACAAATGTCATTTAAAATTGGTATGTGTAAAAATATTATATGTGCATGTGTAATCTAATTATTATATTCTTATTCATTTTTTCAATTTAAAGAAAACATTCATTTAATTTAGCTTTAAATTACATAAATGAAGAGGTAGCTAATCATACACTTGACCAACCATTATAATCTTGCTCTTCTCTCTTCATTTTGTGGAAATCTTATTGAGCTCTTCAAATCTTGGCCTACGAGATCATGGAGCCTCTCTTCTTCTTGCATTCTAATAATAGATGGATGGATTTATGTGAACCATTCCCTCAAAGAAAATTAAACATTATCTTCAATTTACCCATGGATGGGGTAAAGATGGCCATTAAGGAAGTCATTGGCATCAACTACCTAAAACTTGATATCAGGAGTTGTGTCAATTCTGAGGTAGCATCTTATTTCTTTTCCAATTTTCTATGGGTTACAAATTCCATGGCATCAATGGTACTGGTGGTGGTAATATTTATCCAACCACAGTTCAAAATTGGGTGACTACAGTAGCATAAATATAGTGACACTTCCATTAAGAGACTTTACTAGTTGTTGGAGATGAGTTCAGAGGCATCACTTCAATGGGAGCACTTCGGGAGCTAACGTAGAGAGTGATGAGCTTCACCCAGAATCTTTAAACACTCTAGGAAGTCATCCTTGCTAGTATTTTGGAAATTGTGGTTGTGGGTGTTATGGCTATTTTGGATGAAATGTGAACTCCTTCCATTAGTTTTTATCCCTTTGCAGATAGAGTTCAATTCAAGCGTGTTCATTGGGCAACACTATTTATTCTAGGTTTATTTTAAAATGCCAACCACAATAGAGCCTAGAGGAAGGTTACTAACATGGTTTTTAGTAAAGAGTGCATAATTTTATAAATAGTATAGTAAATACTATAGTTTTTTGTAAATAGTTTAGTAGTTTTAAGATCTTTCCTTCAGAAAAAAGGGAACTTCAAGTTCAAGTCTTCAACTCATGTAATTTTTTTGAAGCTCAAATATAATACAAGTTATTTGAATACATTTAGATAGAATATTTAGATTTTATCTTCAGTTGATTTTATCATATGTATTAAAAGTATGTAAGAGATTACTTTATATTCTAGAAACATTAAATAATCATCACTTGATTTTATCTAGAGAGATAATAAAATGTAGGAAGAATTATTCTAAATTAATCTCATTTTAAATTCATGCAGGGTAAACAATAATTTTTTTAATTATTTATATTAAAATTAAACTACTACATGTCCCACCAACTAACATGTCACCTTCTCTAGACAATGGAATTACCTCCATCTTTGGCAATCTTTATTTTCTCCTTAGACATTTGTGAGCCTTTGATGCATTTGGCCCAACTATGCCAACTTAGCATTTGATTTACTTTAAATAAACATACGGTAGAAGGGGAATTTATTATAATAAGGTAGTTAAAACTTAAATTATAATTTTCCTATCAATTTCCATTCCTAAAAATGTGAGGGATGATGTGCCAACTGTATAACCCATGATCAAGGATTGTTGTGTCCATATGTAAGTGTTATCTGCTAGTAGAGGAAATGGTGCAATAAATGCCCATGTCTAGACTATGTAGCTACCTTTCACAATCATCATATGGTACACATCACACACATAAATTCGTAGTGACACATCAATTTATTGATCAATGGGCCAATGGTGTTGTAGCCTGCCTTGACCAATGTATGTTTTTACTTTGAGGCTCATATGCCATTGATGTGGTTAAATAATTTGATTTGATGAAGAGGGATTAATAAAAGATACATGAATGAGATGACATGTAAGATCTTCTTGGAATAATTACCAAAAAATAATGTAATCATCTAAATAAATTCATACACACTTACAAAATTAGCAAATGGCATTGTTGCCTACCCTAAGCAACATACATTTTTACATCTAGCAATGCTTGCCATTGATAAGGTTAAATAATTTGATTTAACAGAGTGGAATTAATAAAAAATGGGAATTAAATGACATGTAAAATCTTCATACAACAATTTAGGATTTTCTCAAAACAATTACCCAAAACGAATGTAATTTTCCACATAATTGCATATGATTGGATAAAATAATGGTGAGGGTAGAGGCCCCACCAACAGAGCATGTTGAACACATAGAAGTACTGAGAGGGGGGGTGAATCAATACTTCATCAAATTCTTTAATTCCAACCAATATTTAAACAAATGTAAGCATTTAAACCATGAAGAATAGAAGAACACATAAGCATACAAACATAGTTCACCAGATTTACATGGAAAACCCTAGAAGGGAAAAACCATGGTGAGAAAGCTTCTTTGACCTACTATCTAAATACAGCCTCACAAATAGAAACAAGATTACATTATCATTTATGGGCTACAACCCAAAGGAAGATGCAACTCCCTAAACTACTACAATAGTTACAACTTTTACACAAAGAAGCTTCAACCTCTGCAACAAAATACTTATGTAAAAAACACTGATTGCTCCAACCTCTACACAACTACTTCATCTCTCCATAATCAAAATACTAGGTTTTGCAACATCAAAATACCTTCAGTAACACTTCTCTACTATCATATCACCTAAACTTACCTCCACAACAAAAACACATTGCATAAGCTGATCCTTTCCACATTTCATCATCAAAACTGCTTTTGTGGTTATCTTATTCAAACATTATTAATGCTATCACCCAATTTACACAACTCATACACCGTTTAACAACTTTTAGCTTACATTTATATCCTCTACAATCTTAAAAAATTTTCTCCTTGGTCGGCCAAGATGAAACATGTAACATGAAACATGCAATGGCCACAACAGTCGGCTCCCAAACATATGCGATAAGTAGAAACCCAATGCAATTCAAAAACAGGATATCATCAGGTCCTATTTTACCTTAGCACACTCTTCCAAGCTAGCGCACACTCCTAACACATGGAAAAATCTTCACCATGCACAAAGTTGGCTCTACAAACACTTATCCTTCCTTGCATTTGGCTCCAGACCTAAAGCGGTACCGGAGGATACAAAATCACATCATGTGTACCACATAATGAACAATATATGACTTGTAAAACATTCTTGTACACTTCTTTTATTATTTCAGGATATTTCATCCTGACAAACACTTGATCTTTGATGTCGATGTCCTTAACAAACTCTGCTTAGATAGACTTGAAGTAAAACAATGAAAGTCATACTTGTGGTAAACAGAAGCATTTGAAACAGGAATAGAGAAATTCAACTAATCCAGTGTGCTTGTCTTTCCATCAGCAAAGCCAAATATCAATATGTAGTGAATTGCGGTAACATTAAGTATCTCCTTCTATTCACACTAATCAATACCAAGGCGTGTCTTCATAGATATGACTCCGGAGAAGCATCTATGGTACATATTAGCACTTGAAACTTGAAACACCCATACCTTTGACTCGTATCTATGTGTCCTTCAATCCGCAACATCATATCTTCATCTATGGAGAAGTGCAAAGCATTCTCTTATCTCTCTGTGACTATACTTGCCCTGTTTCACTACTGCCTTCACTCTTCTGACTCTTAAACACTTTGCGATAGGCTTTGTGAACTCAAATTTGAATCATAGATACCTAAGAGCATTGTCTATCTTCCTTTCAATCCACATACCCATATTTGCATCAATGGTAGAATATAGTACACTTTCCTGCACATGTGACACCTTTCCTGACTTGAACTATACTTAACCAAATTTCTTCAAACTTTTTGTAACACTCTTTATCCAGTGCTAAGTCACATGTCTTCATATAATCCAAATACATCATAATTCACCCAGCATAGCATCTATGACATTCATTATCAACATAACATACCAAAGATATTGAAAGCGTGGACTTACACATGAACTTCAGAAGATAAGGTATGACTGTACAGATGATACTAGTCCATCTCCTTCACTTCATAACACTTCTGATCAACACTCCTATACATCTTCCCTTTTGCACATCACCTTGCTTTCTCCCTTAGTTATCTCTATCCTTTGGCATCTCTATTGACATTATTGATCATCATTGATCAGCAATCCATACAACTGTTGACATCAATGACAACTTATGCAATAATCTCCCTCTTTTTCATTGATGGCAACACACTGACCCAATATGCTTACATTTCTCCCTCTTTGACATCAATAGAAAAGGGCTAGTGATCTTCCTCTATTCCTGCAAAACATATAGACTCCCATTTTCTAAACAATCCTTATCATCCTCTATCAATCCATCCCACTGAGAAGTAGCCTTTGTCTTTTCAAAACTAATGTAGAAAAATATGGATCTTCATTTTCCTTATGATATTCATGGATAATACATATAGATTGCCTTGTTCATATCAAAATAGCATTGACTAATCTTATCTTATTCTCCGCATATCTATACAATCATCAAAATTTGTCTTACCTTCAACATAGCATCAATTTACTTAGAAGGTAGAACATTCTTGTAAATTACCTTTAACTGGACAAGAGTTGTGTCCCAGTTCTTCTTTGTAGAAGATAAAATGTGTAATTGGCTTTCAAACTGAATGTACAAATCTTCTGCTTCTTCCAAAGTGGCTGGAATTTTTACATTTTGAGCCACATTCTTTGCTTCAATTAGGATACTAGTCAAGATTGCTAACCTCATATTCACCACTTCCCTTGGCTAACTTATTTCTCCTTTGATTTGCTCTCTTTAGTCTAGGGGCTGCTTCAAATGAGTATGGAGATTTTCAATTTGGACCCTAATAGCTCCATCTATGTCCTTCAAAGGATCATATACTTTGGCCACCTGAGTTAATTGTGACTCAATAGAGTTAGCTTGATCCTTTATGCTCTTTGTAGTTGCTGGCCAATTCAAACAAAATTGGTAAAAAACTTTGGCATCCTCTATACATTTCTGAATATTATTTATATTTTCTAGTAAATTATTATGTGCCTTAGTACATCTCCCAGAGGCATCTGCCAATCTTTTAGCATTCACCTACTCTGTTATCTTCTTCTCAGCTTGCTTCTCAAGATAAGATGAATGATCCTTGAAAGACTCTAGCATAAGTTTCATCTACTGAGTAGGAGGTAGAGTTGGATCTCTCTTTGCCTTAGGAAATTCCTCCTGAATTATCTTAATTGCCTCTTCCAAAACTTCAACTCCTTGCACTTGTTGCTGTAGAATCTCTTGTCTTGCAATGGATTGGAGTATATCCCCCAATTGTAGCTTTTAGAGGGGAGATATGCTAGATAAGTTAACTTGTCTATCTAACATATGCAACTGTAGTAGTTGTGAAGTCACTACCGGTTGTATTTGCATTTGTTGGGCCAAAAATTCCTTGATTGTATCAATTGGAGAGGAGGAAGAAGATGTGTCTTGTTCTTTTCCCAAGCTCCCCCTATATCATATTAACTTGCTCCTCTTGTTGATCAAGGTTATCCTATTGCCATGTATTCTCTAGACTCCCAAAGGCGGATTATCATGGACAACATTATGATCAAGTGAAGCATTCCCTTCACCATGTGAAACTTGTTCGCCATCTTGTGTTGTTTGCTCTTCTTTCTCCTCTTGAGGATTTTTTTGATGTGTGTCATGTGGAGGAGATACTGCAATGTGAGGTGGAGAAACAATGGTGTGTGGTGGAGACACTTGTGGTTGCTCCACATTTTTAGTTAACCTCACTCATTCAAGAATTTTCTTTGTTACATCTTTAGTCTCCTTTTGAATTCTATCTTTATCTTCTTTTCCCATGCTCATAAGGGTGTCTACCCTCTGCTTTGTCCTTAACTCTTGAGCTTGTATTTGAATCATTTTATCCTTTTATTCTTGAGAAATAGAAGCTCCAACCTTATCAAGAGCTTTCTGTCGTAACTCCACATCCAATTATATGGCACTTTCTCTTCTCTATCTCAGACCTTGAGCTAGGCTCTCCAGAACATTTTAAAGAATGTCACTCAAGGGTACATTAAGTTTGAGGATGTACATTACTATAGAATTTTCTATGGTGCTCTAATCTTCAGGTGGTACATCTGGATATAACTCTATTGTATCCTTTAGAATTCCATAGTGCACAATTGCATTGAAAATTGTATCTAATTGTAAAGGTTGATGTTCAGGCATTACCGGAGGAGTTTTCTTAGAATTCTTCTCTTTCTTCTTTGGTTGAGAAGTGCCTTCCTCACCTTCTTCTTCTTCCTCCTCAATCTTGACCTTCTTTCTTTTGGCAGGTCGCTTTGGTCTGGCATGCTTCTTCTCTGCAGTCTTCATCTGTGCTAGTGTTTCTAAAGCAGCTCTTCTTCCTGTGGACACTGTTTGTGTTGATCTTGAGGGCTACAAAGCATTTATAGTAGCAAATGTGGATCTTCTAGTTCTTCTTAACCCTTATGTAGTTGGTACAATAGCATGAGCATGTTGTGTTTCCTCTGCAAGGGCTTCTGATGTGGATTCTGGAGAGATACCCATATTTTAAAGAAATTCTTCTTTGTGTTTCTCAAAATGCTCCTCTACACTTATTTTAATCTTCTTATCCATTATTTCATCATAGGTAGTAAATCTCTCAGCAATTGTGTCTTTAGGTTTGTTGAGAAAAATATTGACATAGGTCTTTATTTATTCTGTTGAGACTTTATATGGTAATTTTGGAATCCATGCAGTTCTAGGCTCAACTGCCTCCATATAGGTATAATCCTTGTCAACTAAAAATGTGATTTCCTCCTTATATTGTTGTACTGAATTGACAGGGACTCTATCCATGGCTTGTATGTTGGTTTGCAAGTATTTGAAGAAACCCCAGTACATTGTACTATAGTGATTTGGATCACTGAAGCCTCTTATATGACTCTTAATTTGAGTGGCAACAAGAATATCTTGTTGCCAGACCTTTCCTCTAAAACCAGGCAATTCATTCAAAAAATAAAAAAGAAAGGTAGATGATCAAGGTACCATACTTGAAAATGTTACCAGTTTCCTTTGTCCTTCTTACATTCTCCAAGAGTTGTTCTCTCATGACCTCACAGAGGTCAAGGTCTTTACCTTCCTTAACCATGTGGTAATCAGTGTGAATTGTTGTACTAGTGGCAGATCCCTCTCTATTTGTGTAATACACCTTGTAAGCTATACCCATGGCAACATACCTGCAGACACCTGGATCAATTATGTCATTTACCGTCAAAGTCCTCTTGTCAAATTTAGCACCAATCAATTCATTGACCTCATTTTTAATGGATTTCATCACCGGTACAGGTCCAGTGGAACTCAGCCCAGTAACTTCCCTGATTGCATCCTTAGTAATTCTATGGGGCTTATCTAGATACATAAATTCATCATGAATCCTGTTGAAAATGTATCTCACCCCTTCAAGCTTATCATAGAAGTCAAGGAAATCCTTCCATATATCCAATCACTTAGCCCCCACATTTGCATATTCTAGTTAGTAGCTAACATCATCATCAAGGAGTTGATCTCTAAGCTCCTCAAACTTTACATGATTGATTTCATCTAGCTTAGAGTGAATATAGAACCTAACATCTTCTGTATATACAACATATACTGGAATGTGTGAAAATTCCCCTTCTTTATCTACCTCCAAGGCTTTGTAAGGAAATTTCTTAAACTTCAGTTGTGGTTTTTCAGTAACATCAACTAGTTGTGGAGTTGCCATCTTAAACTTCTTTGAATTTAGAAACTAGGGTTTTAATAAATAGTAGTTCTGATAAATACCTTTGTTTTTCAATTGCTAGTGTTCCAAATTCGCCAAGTGCTCTGAATTCCTTCTTCTCTTCTCAGCTCTGGATGCAAGTGCTTTGATTTCAAATGAGCTTGAATTGTGCAAATGAAACATAAATAGCTTTTTATTTCCCTAACTTTCCACAATAAATGCACCTTTATCTAGTTAGGTAAACTACTGCTGGAATACTCTGTAAATCCACAGAGACTCCAAACCATTCTACAATCCTCCACATCTTATGTTTTTGTTCCAAAAATTTGGGGAAAGAAACTATCTTTCCTTAACAACAACCTTATCTATCAGTTTCATGTCAACTCATCTGGCTTCCATAGTAGTTCAGCCATAAACATTCAGGGGGAAGAATAGATGTGCATTGGTTAGCTCCCCCTAACTCTATCCCTTCTCTTAGTCAACAGTGAAGTCTTCTGCACTAGGTAGAAGCATAAATTCTTCCTTCTTCTCATTATCTTGTTCTATCTTCTTTCTCCACATCTTTGCTATTTCCTTCTTTTACTGAACCAAAGTTTCCTCTATCTTCCTCTGCTGGATTGGTGGTTTCACAGAACCACTTTTGCAAAATCTTGCTTTATGCCCAAAGTTGTTACACTTGTAGCAAACAACATTATGTTTCGGAGTCATACCAATTCTCCTTACTTTAGTCCTACACTTAACAACCCTATGAACAAACTTATCGCATGCATAACAATAGCCATAGAAGGAATGAGAGATCATAGCATCATATCTTGTATGCACAAATGTTCATTCTTCCTCATGTAATAATTTCTTCTTGCCTTAGTTCTACAATCAATAGCCTTGTGACCAAATTTATTGCAAGAATAACAGTAACCATAAAAGGATTGAGAGAACCTGGGATTAGCAGCCTGTCTAGGAGATCTCCTGAAATCTTTCTTTTGATTACTGACACTTATGAAGTTATCATACATCTCCTGCTCCTCATATTCAGTCTTTTCAGTGTAGGACTTCTCCTTTTCAAACAAGATCTCTTCAGTGTAGGGATCATCCTTTTTCATTTCAAACATGCCTTCAAGTATATCTATTTTTGAGCTCTAACCTTTCTCAAATCCAATGTCACCCTTGTTCTTAAGTGGTCTTTGATTACTGATTATCTCATCAAGGATGTTGGTTCTTTTCTGAAGTTTTAGACCCTTGTCTATCTGATTCTTTGCTTTCTCTAGTTCTTTCCTCAGAGTGACAATTTTTTTCTTCAAGTTTAGAGCATTCAACTAATTTGGCATTGAGATGAGATTTCATTTTGACAAATGCTTCTTTTAATTATTTAAGCTTGACCTTATACTCTTCATTTTATTTCCTTGCAACATCCAGATCTTCTAGGGCAGAAATGAGTTCTCCTTCAAAGTTGGTGTAGGGCACCTAGGAGCACCTTGGTTCCTAAAGGCATTTTGATGCATTTTGAGAAGTTATGTTTTTTTTGTTCAATGTGTTTTATAATAAGGCTTTTAGCCATTGTTGTTTGGTCCATTTTGTATGGTCAAGAGGTTTGGGGTGACTATATAAACCTCAAATCCTTCTTAGTCCATTTGGACCCTTGTTGTGCCAATTAGGCCTAGAAGGTCTAAGGATTGGTATTGAGTTTTTTTTTGGTTGTTTAGTGTTTTAGTATGTTGGAAGGAGTGTGTTGATCATTTGGACTCCATTGGACAAGCCAAACAAATCAACCTCCTTGTGTTAATGCAAAACACCATAGTTGTCAAAGGTGTTATGTGTTGGTCGGTTCAAAAAAACCACTTTGGGCAGTTGAATGCTATTGTAGAAGTTGGAAATTGACTTGGGTGGGTTAATATGGTGGATATCTGACTCCAGTACGGAGAAGAGATTTTGTATGCAATTTTGGGGACAAGAATGAAGAATTTGACTATTTTTCTGAAGAAAACATGTTGCTATACAGACTGAACTCTTGGTCTAATGTACTTTTTCTGAAAGCTCTTGGAGTCAGGGTTCTAATGCAACTAGTTTGAGGTCCTGAAGTGGTCGGGATCAAAAGTTATAGATTTTTCTTTCAAAACAGGTTTAGAAACCCTATTTTCTAGGGCAGCCATAGAAATCCGGCCCTAGAATGTATTCCCACTGGTGAAAATTCACAAAAACTAGTGAAATGTAGGCTAGGGATATGTACTATAAGATTCCAAAATATTTTTGTCAGGAAATGCAGTCTTCTATTTTTAACTTGATGCCCTAGGTCAAGTATTACCATGTATTTGGCCTGTTTTATGCTATTTGCTATTGTAGGTGACAGAATCCAAGCAAGGTGAATGAAATAATGGTGGTTTTATGTTGTAGGGACCTGATAGAGACATTCCAAATTCCTACCCCTGACCTATGAACCCAATTTGAACCCTTTGCTTTGTAACCCAGGCCTAAAGTGATCAATTGGGCCTAGAGACCTAGTGGGGGTTTTGAACTGCTGGAGTAGAGTTGGGATTGGAGATTTGGAGGTTTGTTAGAGTCCCATAGAGAGTATCCAAAATCACCATTTGTTTGCCTAGTCCTTTGGGGTTTTGTCATTTGTTGTGAAGAAAACTAGTTTAGAAGGGCTAGTAGCCTCACTAGGCCTAGTCAAGGTTAGAGAGTTGAATGAAGTTGGTGATCAAACCAAGTGTTGGTAAGGTGTTTTCAGACCTGCCATAAGGTGTAAACACAGTCTTAGGGGTTAGACAATAGCCTAGGCCACAAATTCATAATTTGCATTTGGTGAGTGGCTTTGCTTGGTTGAAGGCTAGGTGAGTGGGTGAGTGGGTAGTAAACCATTGTGTTGTTGCTTCCCTTGTGCCACTCTGCATTAAAAGTCAACTTCACAATATTTTGGATTAAAAGATGCCATGTCTTTATCATCTTCTAGAAGATTCTTGTTGTTAAGCAGTACTTCAGTTCTCTTGTGTTCAACTCCAAGATCTACCTCAGTTGTTAGACTGCATTCAAGGAACTTAACTCTGATACCAATTGTTGAACACACAGAAGTACTGATAGGGGGGTGAATTGGTACTTTATCAAATTCTTTACTTCCAACAACATTCAAACAAATGTAAGTATTTAAACCATGAAGAATAAAAGATCACAAAAGCATACAACCATAACACTAGATTTACGTGTAAAACCCTAGAAGAGAAAAACCATAGTGAGCAAGCTTCTTGGATCTACTATCCAAATCCAGCCTCACAAATAGAAACAAGATTACATTATCATTTATGGGATACAACCCAAAGGAAGCTAGAACTCCCTCAACTGCTACAACAGTTACAACTTTTACACAAAGAGGCTTCAACCTCTATAACAAAATACTTCTCTAAAACACACTGACTACTCCAACCTTCTATTGAACTTTCCAACCTCTGTACAACTACTTCATCTCTCCATAATCATAATATTAGGTTCTGCAACATCAAAATACCTTTAGTAACACTTTTTTGTTATCATATCACCTAACCGCAACAAAAACACATTGCATAAATTGATCATTTCCACATTTAATCATCAAAACTGCTTCTATAGTTATCATATCTGAATATTATTAATTCTATCACCCAATACATAACTCATACACCCTTCAAAAAATTTTATCTTACATTTATATCCTCTACAAGCTTCAAAATCTTTCTCCTTGGTCGTCCAAGATGAAACATGTAACATGAAACGTACAATGGCCACAACAGTCAACTCCCAAACATATGTGGTAAGTAGAAATCCAATGCAGTTCAAAAATAGGATATCATCAAGTCCTATTTTACCTTAGCACACTCTTCCAAGCTGGCACACACTTCAAAAACATGGCAAAATCTTCACCATGCACCAAGTTGGCTTTGCAAACACTTATCCTTCCTTACATTTGGCTCCAGACCTAAAGTAGTACTAGAGGAGATAAAATTACATCATACGGACCACATAATGAACAATATATGACTTGCAAAACATTCATGTACACTTCTTTTATCATTTCAAGATATTTCATCCTGACACAAACACTTGAACTCTGATGTGGGTGTCCTTAACAAAATCTACTTACACAGACTTAGAGTAAAACAATGAAAATCATGTACTTGTGGTAAACATAACCATTTGAAACTTGAACAAAGCAATCCAACTGATCTAGTGTGCTTGTCTTTCCATCAGAAAAGCCAAATATCAATGTGCGGTGAACTGGGGCAACATTAACTATCTCCTTCTATTCACACTAATCAGTAGCAAGTCATGTCTTCATATATCTGACTCCGGAGAAGCATCTACGGTACATATTATTACTTGAAACTTGAAAACCCCATACTTTTGACTCGTATCTACCTGTCTTCCAATCTGCAACATCATATCTTCATCTGCGGAGAAGTGCAGAGCATTCTCTTATCTCTCTGTGACTGAACTTATCCTGTTTCACTATTGGCTTCACTCTTTTGACTCTAAAACACTTTGTGATAGACTTTGTGAACTCAAATTTGAATCATAGATACCCAAGAGCAATGTCTAGCTTCCTTTCAATCCACAGGCCCATATCTACATTAGCAATAGAATGTGCCCATATCTACATTAGTAGTAGAATGTGGTACACTTTCCTACACCTGGTGTGACAACTTTCCTAACTTGAACTATACTTAACCAAATTTCTTCAAACTTTTTGCAACACTATTTATCCAGTGCCAGGTCACATGTCTTCATATCATCCAAATACAACATAATTCACCCAGCATAGCATCCATGACATTCATTATCAACATAACATACCAAATATATTGAAAGCATGGAGTTACACATGAACTTCAGAAGATAAGGTATGACTATGTACAGATGATATTAATCCATCTCCTTCACTTTACAACTCTTCTAATCAACACTCCTATGTCTGCTCTTTTACACATCACCTTGCTTTCTCCCTTAGTTATCTCTATCCATTGGCATCTCTGTTGACATTATTTATCATCATTGATTAACACTCCATACCATTGTTGACATCAATGACAACTCTTATGCAACAGAGCACTGACACATCTGTTATTTCACTAATTGGCCAATCATGTTGTTTCCTACCCTCACCAATGTACATTTTACTTCTAGCAATGCCTATCATTGATGAGGTTCAATAGTTGGATTTGACAGAGTGTGATCAATCAAATATGGGAATTAAATGAAATGTACGATCTTCTCACAACAATCTAAGATTTTCTTGAAATAATTACTCAAAAAGAATGTACAATTCTCTAGAAAATGATAGCATGGCTAGAGGCCCCTCCAACTAAGCATAGATGAGGTTAAATAGTGAAGAATATATCATCGAAAGGTTAAATAGTGAAGAATTCATGAGGAGATAATGTTCTTGAATATGATGTAGGCTACCAAGGAGTATAGTGAAGAATTTGTTAGACATGACATAATTTACAAATGAGAAAGATTTTCCAGGATAAGGGCAAGGATGGACTATTCTTGAAACATGTTCAGAAAATGTTGCATGTTTTCAAAATTTTCCTATAACTTGTTTCTATTATTTTTCCTATATCATGTTTACAAGGACAAGGATAAACTATTCTAGGTTTCAAAGCTGCATGTAGCATTGTAGCTTGCTTTGAATTTTTCTAACAAATTTAAATAATTATTAATGAGTAGAGGGTATGACTTGTTTCTAATATTTTACAACAAATGTAAATAACAAGTTGAGGGTTTGATAGAATTTCTACTATACCTTCTTTTTATAGTTAATAATATGTACGTATTTTATTGTTATCCTTGAAAGCAATATGGTTTAGTTTTTATACTATTTGTGGCTTCAAAATTTTCAACAATTTTAAGATAAATATAAATGCCTATCTGGTGTTCTTTTATTATTTTATTTAAAACCACAAATATATTTCAAGATTTATAATGCTAACTCTATTCCAAGATTATCTTAAATATATGTCCAATATTTGTCATTAAGGGCATGGTTTGGTGGTCAAGTCGTATAGTTGTTGTGGCGACCACCAAGGTTTAAACCCTCACTGGGCCAATGAGCTCATGGGCTTTGAATCCTGCTGAGCCAACGAGATCGTGGGCCTTGCATCCTCTCAATGCCCCTACTGGGCCAATGAGATCGCAGGTTAAAGCCCCCACTGGGCCAATGAGCTCATGGGTTTGAACCTTCAGCGTTAATGCAAGCGTTCATGCCAAGGTGGTCATACTAGGGCATTCATGCTAGGGGATGAGGTCCCCATGTTGTGGCCCCACCAGTTTATATATCTGGTCAAAAGTGTTCACCAGTCAATATATATATATATGTGTGTGTGTGTGTGTGTGTCCAATATATATTTTTGATAAGTAGAGACTACAATCCAAAAATAACTGGTACAAATTTAACTTTAGTCTTTGTAACCTTCTCAAAATAGGCTATGAATGCAACAAAAACTCTACTTCAAAACTTGGGCTAGATGATAAATTCAATTAATTGGTGATATAATGGATAAGACTTTCCTTGAGTCTAGTGATAACCCCTATATTCTATGTATCCTGACATGTTATGGATAATATTCACTATATATAAATCTAATTGGGTTTCTTGTCAACCTAGCACAAGTGTCAAAATGATTGAAGAGTAACAATTCATGACAATCCACCATATAACCTTCTCCATCATACCCCTTATATATTGTCTTTCCCTTGTAATAGATAGAAAAAAAATTGGATAACCTAAGGGCTCTTTTCTTTTTAATATGGGTGTGAGCTCCTCCCATTGATCCTTACAATGGTCTCTACTATTTGCAGTATGTTGTAACACTCAACCACTTTATCCTTGGTGACCTACATCATCTCCATGGTTTCTATATTAGTCATAAATCTATATAGATTATGCAACACTTCCCTCATCATAATATGTTCGCTTCTTATCATAATTTTTGCATCTCTCTCCATGTTGTAATACCTCTTCTATTAGGAAAGGTGTCTCAACTTTACAACTACAAAAGGTTACTACTCTTCCCAGTTTTGGTCTTTTTCAATACACTTTATCTTGAAGAATGGCTTAGAACTTTCAAAGTTTTCAAAAGGGCTAAAAATGGCAAGGCTTACTATTTTTAGTAACTCTACATTTGAGCTCCGATGGACCCAAAATTTTCCCAAAAGGTGCAGAACTACCAAGTAAACATCTTGGGTGAGATTCGACTCAAGGTCATATCTGGATTGTAAGATATTAAAGTTTCCATTTTTTGAAACTCCCTGAAAAAGTTTTGAACTCAAATTTGAGGCATTTAGAGGTTGTTAAACACCCCAAAAGTTGTCGTAACTAGCTAAGCAGGTTATAGCTTGATATATCTCTGCACGAGCTTTTCAATGCACTAAATAGTTCATCAATCAGACACTCAGATCAAAAGTTATGGCCTCTGAAAGTTGGACCTCTTGTTTTGGAAAATGTGAAAACATGTTGGACACTTAAAAGAGTTGTAAAGGGGAGAGTTACATGTGTTGGTGTGTGATTTGGAACATCACAAGGTATATTTGATTGGAGATAGTTTGGGTGCCACTTTTGGGTGGTTTTGGCTCATGGTTTTGTAATTACCATTGACGGTTTACTGTATTATATCTCCTATATATCAAGAGCTTGAGATGGAGGTTATGTGTGAGAGTCTTATAGATGTTGAGTTGCCTCTGGGTCTCTAGCTGGTTGTACTCCTATGAAAACTTGCTCTGCAAGTATATTGTAATCTTTTTGATTCCCAAAAAATATATTGGGTGGCTTTGGAGTGTGGGGTTTTTCTCCCGAAAGGGTTTCCCCATGTAAATATTGTGTCATGGTATGATTTCTATTTGTGTAACTGTTGTAAAGATCTAAAAATTAATGCATATCTCTCCCCTCAAGATTAGTGTAGGAAGTTGTTCCACTACCTTAGCTTCCTTACAAGTGGTATCAGAGCTTGATCACCTTTGGTTTCAATTGTGGGTTGTTGGGTTTTTGGAACTAATCCAATTTTGAGTGGGAGTTTTTGCAAAAGATATTTTGTGATCTTGTTGCAGGAATTTTTAGATGATGAGCTCATTAGGGAGAATAGAGGTAGAAAAAAAATTTAGTAACAATTTTGAGATGTGGAAGTTGAAGATGGAGGATCTGTTAATTGATCGAGATCTATGGGATGCTATTGATGAGAAAGTTTCAAGGCCCATAGATGCTACTTTAGCTGCTGAATATGATGTTATGGACCATAAAACCAAGGGTCTAATTAGATTGTGCCTGACAGACTCTATTTTAATCAATGTCCATGAAGATCCCTCTGCAAAGAAACTATGGAAGAAACTCGGTGAAATATATCAAGCCAAATCTTTAGTGAACAAGATTTTCTCAAGGAAGAAATTGTATTCCTTGAGAATGGAAGAGGGTGGATGAATTTCATACCACCTAGAAGCATTCAATATGGTGGTGGCTCAATTGGCATTAGTTGGTGTAAAAATGGATGAGGAGGAGAGATGTCAGATCCTTCTTTATTCTTTGCCTGATTCATGGGATTCTCTTGTTATGGCGATTGGGAGTACTTATGTTATCTTGAAATTTGAAGATGTTGTGGGTTCTTTGCTTTTTGAAGAAATGAGGAGGAAGGTATCCATTAGTGCCAAAGAAGCCCTAAGTGTTCATGGAAGATCTAAAGAAAAATACAAGAAGAGTAAGAAGCATGACAAATCCAAGTCCAAGGGGAGATCCAAATCTCCTAGAAAGTCCAAAGTTATTTGCTAGAATTGTGGTAAGCCTGGACACTTTTGTAAGGACTATAAAGAAGAAAAGAAAAATAAAAAGAAGAAATTTGATTATGATTCTGTGTCTGAGAAGGAAGATGGTGATGTGTTCATTGCAACTTTGGCCACTCATGCAGGTAATGATGCATGATTAATTGACTCAGGTGCATCTTTCCATATGACCTCTAATAGAGATTGGTTTTCTAAATATGAAGAATTCGATGGAGGTAAGGTGTACTTGGGTGATGATTCGCATTTAAATATTGTTGGTCATGCTAAAATTAAAATTATTCCTGATGGTAGAACAAAAAGGATTAATGGTGTGTTGCATATCCCTGGATTAGCATGAAATTTATTATCTGTGAACAAACTAATAGATGCAGGTGTGTAGGTAGTCTTTTCTAATATAGGATGCAAGATGGTTAGATGTGCTATAGTGATCACTATAGGTGTCAGATTTGGCACATTGTATAACTTGATGCATGCATTGTTGAGTGCAATAGTACTTCTGTGAAAAGTAAATCTGTGACTACTTAATTGGAAAAGGAGAGGGTTTCATTTTCAGTGGATGGCCATGGATTTTGGGTACCTATGGGTGCTCTCTCTTATGAATAAAAATTGCTTGTAGAGAAGACTATGTTAGGGCAGCAAAGATTACGCCACATAGGAGAAAAGGGTCTAAGGACCTTAAAAAATAAAAACCTTGTTGAAGGTTTAATTGATTGTAATCTTGATTTTGATTTATGTGAGCATTGTATTTATGGTAAACAAAACCACGTTCAATTTTACTCGAGTTCTCATAAATCTTGTGGTGTATTAGATCTTATTCATTCTGATGTGTTTGGTCATGTAGATGTTCCTTCCAATGGAAATTCCACATATTATGTTTCATTTATTGATGATTACAACAGAAGGACATGGGTATACTTTCTAAAGAGTAAATTTGAAGTTTTCAATCAATTTAAAGAATTTAAAGCAATGGTTGAGTTGTAGACTGAAAAGAAAATAAAATGTGTGAGGACTGACAATGATGGTGAATTTTGCTCTAATGATTTTGATAGTGTTTGTAAAGATTGTGGCATTTAGAGACAAAAGACAACTCTATTTCTCCACAGCAAAATGGAGTTACAGAAAGAATAAACATGACACTACTAGAGAAGCTACGAGTATGCTTAGTGGTGCTAGTCTAGAACAAAGGTTTTGAGCTGAAGTTGTTGCTACTTGATTAACAGTTCTCCTACATCAGCCCTTGTTGATAAAATGCCTATGAAGGCGTGGTTGGGGCACAAGCCTTCATTGAGACATCTTAGATTTTTTGGTTGCGAGGCATATGCATGTGTGCCAAAGGAGAATAGAACAAAGTTGGAGAACAAGACTGTGAAATGTATCTTCATCGAGTACAATTATGGTGTGAAAGGATACTAGATTTGGGACCTTGTTGTATAGAAGGTAATATATAGTAGAAGTGTTATTTTTAAAGAAACTAAGTCTTCTTCTATTACATTGTAGCTAGAACAAAGTGAGAAGAATGATGTGATTGAACTCCCTTATATGACTGAGAAAGTTGAATCGAGGCCCTTAGATAGAGAAGAAGTTAAGGAGAGCTCATCTAGCTCTGAATCTTCATAAGAGGAGGAAGAACCTCGAACTCAGCTTGTTTGAAGGTCTACAAGGCATAGACAACCACCTGAAAGGTATTCACCTGATGACTGGAGATGTATTTTTCCTTTGAATACTAACATCGATGAACCTAGATCTGTAGAAGAGGCATTAGGTATGAATGATGCAGAGTCCTAGAAGATTATTATGGATGAAGAAATGGAAGCTTTGAAAAATAATGATACATGGGACCTGGTAGCATTCCCTAAAGGATGAAAACTTGTTGTTTGCAAATGGATGTTCGAGAAAAAGATTGGTTCAGATGGAGGTATTGAGAAGTACAAAGCACAGTTGGTTGCAAAAGGTTACTCTTAGGTTGAGAGTGTTGATTATAGTGATATTTTTTCTCCTGTTGCAAAAATGAAATCCATTAGATTCTTGTTTTCTATTACTATTTCTTATGATCTAGAGGTTGAGAAAATGGATGTGAAAATGACTTTCCTTCATGGTGATTTAGAGGAGGATATTTATATGACACAACCAGAACACTACATGGTGAAAGGTAAAAGTAATTTGGTTTGTAAATTGAAAAATATTTGTATGGCCTCAAACAAAGTCCTAGGATGTGGTACCAAAAATTTGATACATATGTGTTGAGTTTGGGATTTGAGAAATCATTGAGGAAAAGTATATAGGAAAATGTACAGGAAAAAGTATACAGGAATCAGAGAGCACAAAGGAGTGAGGATTAGGGTCATTGGCTGGGCACTGAGCATTTGGAGAAGGGGCATATAGAGTGTTTCCAACTTAGGGTACATCGTACACCTGGGAGTGTCCTAGCCAGGGTTGTGTTTGTTTGTGCTGTGAGGCACAATTGGTTCTATGTAAGAATCGATTCCTCTGGGGGTGCTCTTTGTCAGGAATAGTTGAGACCTGTGATTACTCCTCTGAGTGTCATATAACATCATCTTAGTGCTTCATAGATAAGTGATTTATATATTTATTTGTAGTAAATATTACCAATGGTGCATTGATTAAATTATTGTTGCAAATTGATGTTATTAAAGTTTATTGATGAAATATTTGGATGTACAATGTCATTTTCTATGTTTTATCGTTTATTCAGTGTATGAAAAATAGATTTATTTATTTCTATTTCAAATAATTTACCTTCTTTATAGTTGTTAAGAAAATAATAACTCTCTGGTAAATAAATGTTACTTGGGTGACAAGTGTCACATGAGGGTTAAATGAGAGGAATTAAGACAAGGATAAGGATTAAGAATCTTCTAGAGGCTTCCTTGTAATAAGGATTTATCATAACCCCTGTTCTCAATAATTAAATTTTCAATTTAATATTACTATTTTAATGATCATTGACTAATTTTGACTCATGTGCATAACATGAATACACTCTCGACAGAGAGAGAATATCATTGAGGGGGTGTCTAGCTGACTGATGGCGACTGTGGTGAAAGGAATATGCACACACAGGCACATAGTCGCATTATAGTTGCATTGTCATTGCATAAATTAATTATGTTGATAAATTGCTTTCTTATTTTGGTAGAAAAGAAAAATCATATTATGCTTTATAGTTACCATTTAATTAATTGTTAGTTAAATCTTAAAGTGCTCTTAGTGAAATAAAAGTAGTTTTAAATTAATTATATATTTGTTTTATTTGAAGTTATATGTGAATGAAGAATTATATTTATTATTTTAGAGATAAAGGTGTGGAAAATTAATTAATAAAATTGTTTTTAGTTATTAAATTTATACAATTTTTGAAAATAGAATATGTATTTTTATTTGGTAACAATAGAGATAATTCATAAGAAAAAGAAAACAAAACATATAAATAAAACCAAAAAAGAGGGAAATAAAACAAAACATAGAAATAAAGAAAACATAGAAAAGGACACAAAATTAGAAGAAAGCAAAAATAAAAAGCTGGGAAAAAGATAGAAAGAAAGAAGGTGAGAAGAAAATAAATATTAAAAAGAGAAAAACCCTTCTCATTCTCAACCACCATATTCATTCTCATTCATTCTCAAAAACAAGAACAGAGGAAAAGAAAATTTTAGACTTAACAAAGGAAGCAAAGAGGAATGGGCAGAAGGAGAGGAAAACCAAAAATGATTCAAGTCACCAGGAAGTGTATTATACAGGTTTTTATTCGTAATGTCATATTTTGGAAGTAGGGAATAGTTTTATTATTCGTAATTGTGTGACTTGATTGATTTCATTGTATTCGAATTGTGATTATTTTCCTATTGTATGTATTAATTATTAGTTGATGATTTATTGTTACTATTTTATTTTTGTTGTTATTATTATTTTATTTATATTCATATTATCACTGTAATATTATATTGATTTCCATTATGGTTGTGATCATTTTGATGCTATTATAGATACATGTATTGTTGTTTGTATATATATTGCATATACTGGCAACTGTAAATCATGTATTAGCCTATTTCTAATATATATTGTTTGTACGGTAAACTGAATTATAAGAGATTGTATAAATATACTGTTATATTTTGGGTTGTATACATATCATAATATATATACTGTTAGTATTCTCTATTTTTAAATACCAGATATATACATATCATAATATACTATGTATTAATAATGTTGTGCACATCGTATAATATACATTGATGTCATTTTATGTATTAAAAATTGTAGATAAATAAAAATTTTCCTGCAGTATGAATGACCAACTCACGGCCTTTTTACGGGGATCGTGGGGGAGTTATGACTTCCCCAAAGGCCTTATGGCCTGTGGGATGGCCATAACAGCCCCCACGCGGCCTCCTTAAGGAGGCCACAACCTCTTAAGAGGCTATGATCCTCCTTAAGTGATGTCTGTTGCCCCTTTTTACTGCTTTATAAATTCTTTTAAACTTTAGTTTAATTCTTTTAAAACTATGAAATTTCTTATATTACATTTTGTTGTATACTTTGTTAAGTATGTAAAATAAAATACTTCCTATTTTATTTCTATTCAATGCTATATTTATGGTAGTTCTACTCACTATAAATTATGATCATTTCATATGCTTGTTATTGTAATTTATGTGCTATATTATATATATATACACTGTTGTAATTAGTAGTTAAGCTCACTGTATAATTTTAATGTCTGAATTCTCTTTTTATATCAATTTCATTAAACCAGTCCAATTAAGGAAAAGCCATATATTATTGTGATTTCATTTTGACAAAACAATGCGATCATCTGTAGAATACCCCGCAAACATGGAATGAAAATAAACTAGTAATGATTGAATACAATTGTTTAGTAAACTGATAACTGTTTATAATTAAATATTTCCATTGACTTGGAAAGAATGATTTCATCAGTTTGAAGTAATAGGAAAACTAGTAGATTGACTTTTATTTTAACAATTATTTTACATCACAAAACTAGAAAACAACTTTTCATTTGATAGATTATTACATATCACTGAAATTGTAAACTTAGTTTTTGGCATAACATGCAAACACAAATAATGTAACTTTTGAGTAAACTCTATTTTTCCAAAAAGGATACATTATTTTTTTTTAAAAGAAAAATTGGCAAAGCCACTAAACTATTTTATTAATATATAAGAAAGATTACAAAATCCTGGTTCGAGAAGAGCATACCGGTAGGAAAGAACTAGGAAGAAAACCTCTAGTTATAGCTCCAAAAAAAAACCTAACTACATTACATAAACATTCATAAGTAATTACAGTTGGAGATGGGGCCAAAGGCATGCAAAATTGTGCCATAACAGCCACCAAAAGTCTAATAGAATATTGAATGAAAATATATTAATTGCAGATAGGAAGCGACAAAAATTTGAGGTCTTCACAAGGAGACCCCTACCTTCACAACGGAGTTTATTTTTCAAAGCTACTAGGGCACGAAGACGCTCATTCTCCCCAGCGTATGAATGACTAGGGTTTCGAAAGGTTTTTCATAATTTCCACCAGAACTCCTTTAAGGCCCGCCATGACCCTCCTTGATTCAACAATTCTGGTTCCTTTAATAGTAGTTATGGATGTAATCTTCTTAATGTACCTGGAAAGGTAGATTCAGGAAATGGAGTTTGCCAGGTATGGAAGGAAAAGGCAAAAACTCCTCAGGTTATTGCTCATGGTGAGGAGAGCCATATTTGTAGGGATAGCGTTTCTTCAAAAGTTGTTAATATCCAAATTTCGGAGGATATGGTCAACACATCTATTCAGGATCTTACTACACGGGCCCTAATTGGTAAGGTCTGGAACCCTAATTTTAATTTTGATAGTTTTCTTCACTGGGTTAGGGTTACATGGAAAGGGGTTTTAGATGTTTTCTTTTTACACAAAGAATTATGTGTTTTTATGGTGGTTTTTGAAAATGGATGCTTTCGAAATGAAACCCTGGATCAAAAGTTGTGGTTCTATCATGGCAAAGGGATTTGTTTGTAGAAATGGGAACTAAATTTTGACCCAGTTAAAGCTAATATGAATTTTGTTCCATTTTGGATTTCTTTTCCCAATCTCCCGTTGGAATATAGGGATCTTGCTATTATTGAATTCTGTGCAAAAAAAATGGGCTTCTTTATTAAACACGATTTGTCAAATTTTCAGCACCCAGATCTGCCCGTCAAATTTTCTATAATTTTAAATACTTCGTTTCCCTTTCCCAAATTCATGGAGTTCCACTCCAAATTTGGGAAGTGGAAACAAGTAGTTGTTTTTGAAAATCCAATGCTTATGAACAATACAGACATGTTGGGTAAAAATGAAATTGATGAGGCCTTGGATGAAGTAAATGTTGCTAAGGAAAATTTAGATTCTGTTAACCTAGGGGAAGCTTCATTGAATCATTTTGTCACTTCCCCTGTTTCTAAAGAAGAACACCAGTCTGCTAAGGGAATTGAGGACGAATGTCCCTTTGAGTTTGCTTTTGGCAATTTTGAGGAGCTTGATAATCCTATCTCTTCAAGTGATAAAATTAAGAAAAATTTACTTAACTCTTTTAACAATGAGGAAAATAGTAAAAAGGAAATTGCTAATAATTTGGATGAGACAGATTTGGTTGGGTTTCCTTTTTCTGAGCAAGAAGCTAATGAATTTGTTGAAAGAACCTTTTGTAAGGTTGCCTCTGACCTGATAGAAGAACTGGCAGATGAGGTAGTCACCGAGAAGGCAAATTCTCTTGTCAATAATCCTACTCTTTTAAATAACTCTGTCCCCAGTGCAGATGCTGAGAATTGCTTAAACTAGGGGAAGATAGATTAATCTGCACTTTTAGGAGAAAATAGTGAGGTTTTTGATTTTTCTACTAAATTGTCCATTTCTCAATCATTGAGTCAGGATTCACCTACCAAACAGAGTTCTATCTCTCCCTCTAAGAGAGGACGTAAACCAAAATCCTTTAAAATGCAAGAAGAAATTAAAGCAAGTTTACAGGCCACCCTGGATACTTGTCTGAGATCGGGGAGAGGAAACTCTCCCCGCGAGCAATGAAGCTCCTTTCTTGGAATGTTAGGGGCATCAATGCCCCTAATAAAAGATGCTTGATAAAGCATCAGTTAGATTCCTCTGGAATGGATATTGTCTTACTTCAAGAGTCTAAGTTATCATCTTCCCAAGCTGATCTTATTTTTCCAAGTTGGCTGAAATGGATGTATCTTCACTCTTCCTCCCAAGGGGCCTCAGGAGGACTGGCTATTCTTTGGGACAGTAAAGTGTGTGCAGTAGAATCAATTTGCTCTGTTCCTACTTTTATTCTGGTTAGTATTACTTCTTCTTCTTTAAACTTTTGGTTATTTAATATCTATGGCCCTACTGCAACCAGGGAAAAAAAACATTGTTGGGACACTTTAGCAGCACTTCTAACGCAATTATCTGGAAAGAAAGTTATTTTAGGAGGGGATTTTAATGCTATTACTTGTCTAACAGAAAAGTCGGGTGGAATCTCCCCTCCTTAGAGGGTAATAGAGGACTTTAAAGGGTTCATAGCAGATAACGCTTTGATTGGTAGCCCGCTACTTAATGGGACCTTTACCTGGTCAAACCGGAGGAAAGACTTTTTAAACATAGCAGAAAGATTGGATAGGTTTCTTTTTTGTCTGAATGGTATCTTGAGGCAAATATTGCTGGTACATCTATTATCCCTTTTACAGCTTCAGATCATTTTCCTATTTCTATTCAACTTGGTGCCTCTTTGGGGAAAAAAACCATTAGGACCTCATTTAAATTCCAAGCTATGTGGTTCAGAGATAAAAATTTCTTATCCCTATTGGAATCCTGGTGGAAGAATGCTCCTTTTTTAAAAGGTTCTCATATGTTTTGGGTTAATGAAAGATTAAAATATATAAAGAAACAAATTCTGGAATGGAATAAATCCTCTTTTGGTAACATTTTTTCACAAAAAGCTGCCCTCCAACTTCAATTACAACAGTTAAATGAAGCCATTATTTCTAATGGCATGGATAATGTATCTTTTGAACTTGTAAAATCACTTCAATCTCAATTAGAGGAAATTTTGTCTTGGGAAGAGATCTTTTGGAAACAGAAATCAAGGGAAGTATGGATAAAGGAAGGGGATCGTAATACAAAGTTTTTTCATGTCTCGACCATGTTAAGAAGACACAGAAATTCTATTTTCTCCATAAAAGATTCTATGGGAAATACTCTACAAGATGACTCTCTCATTCAAAAAGAAGGTATTAATTTTTTTCAGAAATTACTCTCTAAAGATTCAATTCAGATTCCTAGCACAACTATTTCTGAAGTTCTGAATCATATTCCTAATCTGATTTCCTATGAAGATAACCTGGAATTGATGAAAAAGTTTACCATAGAAGAAATTAAGCAGTAGTCTTCTCTTTAGAGCCAGATAAATCTCCTGGCCCAGATGGTTTTACTCCTATTTTCTTTCAAAAATGTTGGGAGTTTGTGGGTAAGGATATTTGGCTGGCTGTAGAAGAAGCTCGGAGAAATAGAACTGTTTTGAAAGAGATTAATTCAACATTTATTGCTCTAATTCCTAAAGTCACTTCTCCTTCCTCATTTGCTGATTTCAGACCCATTTCTTTATGCAATATTTTTTATAAGATCATTTCCAAAGCAATAACATTAAGATTAGCTACATTAATCCCCAAAATTGTTTCTAATGAACAAGGAGGTTTTGTCCCAAGCAAGGAAACCTCAGAAGGTGCTTTGATTGCTCATGAGGTAATTCATTCAATCCACCAACACAAACTCCCTGCAATGTTGATTAAATTGGATATGCTAAAAGCATATGATAGAGTGTCTTGGGATTTTTTGTTCCACGTTCTTCTTAAGTTTGGTTTCTCTCCAAAATGGTGTAAATGGATCCGGTCTTGTATTACTGGTGTAAGTTTTTCAGTATTGATTAATGGCACTCAATCTAAATTTTTTAAGTCTTCTGAAGGCATAAGACAGGGAGACCCTCTCTCCCCTTTTCTGTTTATTTTAATGGCTGAAGGGCTGAGTAGGCTAATTCTGAGTCAGAATTATTTGGGTTATTGGAGAGGGATTAATATTCCTAGAATTCCTTTTTCTATTACGCATGCTTTGTTTGCAGATGATACTTTGTTGTTTGGGCAACCTGTGATGAAGGAAGCTAGAGTTTTGAAGGAAGTCATTTCTAAATATTGTTTAGTATCTGGTCAAAAAGTGAATCATAGCAAGTCTAAATTTTTTTTTTCTTTTCTTCTGTACTGGTGCAAAATAGGATAGCCAAGTATCTTGGTTTTCAAATTGTCACTCTGCCCTCAAGGTATCTGGGAATCCCTCTTTTCTCGGGTTCAATTAAAAACATGTTCTGGGATAAGCTTATCACAAGCATCAAATCTAAAATATCTTCCTAGAAAGGCAAATGGCTTACTTTGGTCGGTAAACTTTTGATGATTAAAACAGTCTTATCAGCAATTCCAGTTTATTTGCTATCGGTTTTAAAGGTCCTGAAAACTATTATTAACTATATTGTGAACATGTTACAAAAATTTCTTTGGAATGGCACTAATTTGCATGGGCGAAAGATTCCCCTCCTTTCTTGGGATAATATCTGTATTCCTAAACAATTAGGCGGAGCTGGAATTCATAATATTGCAGCTCAAAATAAAGCTCTAGGAGCTAAACTTGTCTGGAACTTATATGAAAAAGCAAATTCTAAATGGGGAAAAATAATGTATGCCAAGTATCTAGATTCTTTTAATCCTGAAAGATTATTTACTACCCTAAATCCAAAGGAAGGTTCTCACATGTGGAATTTTTTGATCCACTGTCGAGAAGTTATTTCTTCTTATTTATCTTGGGTCATTCATGATGGAAGTTCTGCCCTTTTCTAGGATGACTCTTGGAACAATCATCCCCCTCTAGCTAAAACTGAAGGTCTTCACGAGATAAAGTCTTTGCTATGTCAGGTTTGGGGAACAAGAGTTAAAGATTATTATGAAATTAATCCTAATTCAGAAATTAATTCAGTTAAATGGAAAAATTTTGATGATTTCTTGGTCCCTCAAGAGCAAAAGACCCTTCTTAAGAAAATTTTGAAGGATCGTAGACTATTTATCTCAGGAGAAAAAGATAAATTAGTTTGGGCTCCTTCAAAATCAAGTCATTACACAGTTAAACAAGGTTACCTAAGTATCACTAGTAAGGATTCCAATTCAAATCTTTCTTGGCCTTATAAGTTATGTTGGAGTGATTCATGCCTGCCCAAAGCAGGAGCTTTTACATGGTTAGCTTTGCATTCCCGAATCCTTACTAGTGATAGACTAGTTAAATTTGGGGTTGCAAATTCCTTTTTATGCCCCTTCTGTCAGGAGGTGGAGTCAGTGGATCATCTTCTGTTGAATTGTGATTTCTCTTCGCAAGTTTGGTTTTGGCTTCTTTCTAGACTGAACTAGTCGGGTCCTCTTTCTTGTTCCTTGCTTCAAGTCTTTCAAAGCTGGCCTATACTATTATCCAAGTCTACTTTTTCTGCTATGTGGATTGTTTCACCAAGCATTGTCATCTGGTCTCTTTGGCTAGAAAGAAATAGTAGAATATTTAAAAAAGTAAGCAATCCTCTTCATATTGTGCTGAGCAAAGTTGAAACAACTATTTTAGAAGTGGTTTTAGCATCTTTGTTATCTAAGAAGGCAGGTTCTCTAATTTTTACAAGTTGGGATGATATGATTTTAAAGACTTGGAAGTAGTTAAGGGTGCCTGATAATAGTTGCTTTAAGTCTGAAATTATAATTGATCGATCCTCCATTAAATGGATCCCTCCGCCTGAATCCTTTGTCAAGCTTAATTTTGATGGTGTAAGCAGAGGTAATCCAAGAATCTCCAGTGCAGGTTGTGTTATTAGAAATCATCATGGAACTATTCTAAGAGCTTTGTCAATTAATCTCGGTACAATAACAAATAACGAGGCCGAGGCTTTGGCTTTAATAGCAAGTTTGAATCTAGCATTAAAATATGGTTTTACTAATCTCATTGTGGAAGGGATTTCACTAAATATTGTTAGAGCCTTCTCCAATAACTCCTCTCCGAGTTGGAAAATAGAGTATATTCTAAAATCTGGCAGGGATCTTTTAAAACATTTTCATTCTTTTCAGATAAGGCATACCTATCGTGAAGGTAACCTCTTAGCCAATTTTTTGGTTAATTTTGCTTTTAGCTCTAATGAGGTTGCTATAGAATGGAACTCCGAATCTTTCCTTTAGATTCCTGACATTAGTTATATTTTGGCTAAGGACTCCAATGCGTAAGTTATGATAATTTGGTACTTCTATTTAGATTTTAATCTATATTTTTGTATTATTTTCTGATGTTAAGCTGATGTTGTTTAAAGTGTTGTGTACTTTGTTTCGGTGGGTGGATTGTACCTTGATGCTTACTCCTCACGACGACTGGCAGAACTCGCACAAGGGAATTGGCATTTCACTAATTTTTATCATTTATGAGTTATACAAAGCATCCTTTCCATTCATTTAACTTGGTATTTTGCTTGTTATCTACTATAGCAGCTGTTACTGTATCTCGTTTCCTATTTAACTTGGTAATATGCTTTGATCCCTGTTTTAGCAGCTATTAGTGTTTCCTATTTTCTGTTTCACGACAGAGTTTAGCAGTTAGTATGGGTTCTATTCATTGGAATACTAGAATTTCCTGGCCTATCTGGAATTGGGAACGTGCCTTTCTTGGCTGTTTAAATCTTAACTCATTACAGGAAGTTTTTAAAGTCTATGAAGCGTCCGTGGGCACAACTATTATCTAGGTCTGTAACTTACCAGCTCTTCACTCTCCAGTTGCTATTTATCCTTCTCAGGTTGCTTCACATTTTCTATACAATGCAATGGATCTTTTGCAAACTGGAGACAGTGTAAGGGAGTTAGGGTTAACTTTTATTCAGAATGATCATTTTTCTGTCAACTTGTTTAATTCTGCTTTAAATGATTATGATTTGCACGAAGGTATTGCTCCTGTGGGAGGGTTATTTGACTGCAGGGGTTTATTTCGTACGCCTGGTCTACATTGCCTTTTTAATGCATTCTCTCATGGCCTCCGCAACAATTGTGTCATTTCTTTTCGAAACTCAATTCATTGTCACAGGCTTGAATTGGGCAATCAATTGGTAGATAAGGCTTCGGAAGTGTTTCATGCTTTGCTATTTCTGTTGAATTATGTGCCTCCTCCACCGCCCCCTCCTCCTCAACTTGCAGAAGATGATGATCATGCCAAGGAACATGCCCTGCAGGTTATAGAAATAGCAGATTAATGGGGAACTCCTTCATGTTTTTGCCTCCAGCGGTTAATTTTTTGTTTTCATATATGCCAGTTGCTCTGTAATTTCATTTTAAAAATACTGTAAACTATCTGGCAAGATTTTAGTCATATTTTTTGTCTGGACCGACTCATGTTTTGAGTTGATTATGTATAATCTTGTTAAATTCAGGCTATAACCGAAGGTTTTCTTTGCTAATTCTTTCCTGCCGGTATGCCTTTCCTGAATCTGGCATTTTGTAACTTCCTTTTTATTAATCAATTTTAGTGGTTATGCCACTTTTTGTTTAAAAAAAAAAAAAGTCTAATAGAATTTCAATTAAATCAACGATGGCCAAGAACAACATTAACAACCCAAAAGAAGCAAAATATTACAAGGGGAAGGCTTTAAACAAACTACCTCTGTCAAGAACTATTATCAAAAACCTTGAACAAAAAATGGTGAATTCCAAAAAACACCTTTTTCTACTTAGAGCAAACTAATGATCTTCCAGCATAACAACATTTGCATCGCCCAAATCTGCAGTAGGCAGAGGGGGAGAAGGTGGTAATTGAAAATGAAGTAGATGAAATAAAGCATGAAACACCTCCCTAGTCGCATCAACCATTTCTTTGCCAACATCTCTGCTATGACAATGAAGCCCATTAAGAATAGACATCCTACAATCACACTGCAACCCATGGAGAAAGGAAGTGAAAAAGCAATGCACTGTGAGCCTGTGAATAATATCTTGTAGAGTAAAAAGACCCCTGATGGGAGCAGCCCCCAAATGAATATCATATTCAACCATTGCTGAGTTAAAACTATCAGGAGAAAACAAAAAATCCTGCACAAACAAATGCCTGAGCCTTCTCACCAATTCAATATCCTGAATGAGGTCCATGGAATTAGAAAGAAAGTGTGATACCACCTGGGATGGGTATAACGCCATAGGAAGATGAAGCAAGTCACATCAACAAACAGAAACAATTGCACTCTCAATTCCCTCATTGTAAAGTTTGAAAATTTCACCCAAAGAGGAAGCAAAAGAAACCCCAAAAGAAGGTTGCTCCCATTTTTGAATAGGTAAGAGAATCTGAGAATTTCTTTGAAATGAACCCATGTCTTCACCACAAGAACCCTCAAAGCACCAAATAACAGAGCAATAAATAATAAATGATGAAAGAAATCATCCAAATAAGGAGAATATAAAAAGGGCCTTAGCAAGAAATATGGAAGCACCATAGATGACGGCTGAGCTAACATCATATCAACTCAATTCAAGCTGAATGGAATTAATGAAACAGTACTCCAAAATTGCCATTTGTTACTCCACATAGATTAGCATGTGAATGAAGATTATGACCAAAGGAAAGAAGCTTAAATGAAAGCTACCACTAGAAAGTTGATGTCACCACAAATGATGGTTATAAAAGGACTCGTGCCAATACATTTTCATAGGAATGAATTAGATCCTTCATACAAATTAATCATCGATGGCACATGTGACACGGCGGCTAAACTGGAGGACAATTATGCCAAGAAAAGCATAGTTAAAACACTTTAATAGGACTTGCAAAGACAACTCAAAGTTAGCTGAAAAACTATTTCTCCAAATTTAGTTATATCTCCTTCCCAAACAACAACAAGTCCTTTAGAATTTAAAAAACTTGCTCCAATTTGAATATGAAAATCAACCAAAAGCCAAACCAACAAATTAAAATTGACCCTACTCTATGTTGGCAAACTGCTCAACACTCTTCCTATCTTCAACAAAAATTGTAGCAAAACCATCTAGAGAACACAAAGAATCTCCATCCCATTCAACCATTTCAATTTCCTCGTCGCATGCATAGTTTGCTAACAAATCTGCCATTTTATTACCTTCTCTATAGGAATGAAAATTTTGAAAAGAAGAAAAAGACCCTAGCGTGTTCCTGGCATCTTGAAGAATATAATCAATTTTCCAATTCAAAACTGAACTTTTCTGAATAGCATTCACAATGTTCAAAGAATCCCCCTCAATAATAATGTTACTAATTTCATATTTAATAGCAAGCTTAAGTCCTGTAACAAGAGCTAGAGCTTCAACCTCATTGTTTGAGCAACACCCTAGTTTAAAAGATAAAGCCTTAACTATATCACCCTTCTAGTCTCTAAGAACACACCCCACACCAGATAAACGTAGATTGCCCCTACAAGCCCCATAGAAATTCAACTTGATGAAATTCTCAGGGGGATATTTCCATCGAATAAAATTTCTATCCACTTTCTTACTTTGATCAAAACAATTTGAAGCGGGGAGTCTCAAGAATTTCCAAGATTTTGACATGTTGGCATCCCAAGAAGAGAAAGCTAAAGACCCAACACCCCTCAAAATAAGATGTGAAGAGACCACCTCATAAATTACTTTTTCAACTTTACAAATGACTTGAACGAGAGAGCACTCTTCTTTTCTAAAAATCCTATTATTTCTTTCCAGCCAGAGATTCCAAACCACAAGACTAGGAGATATAATCCATAGGGCAGAGAAAGTTGAATTTTGATAAACAACAGGCCAAGATTGGAACAAATTCAAAATTGTGTCTAGAAGAGGCCCCAACTATCCCAATTTAGACATAAGCCAGTACCAAACTTGAGAAGAAAAAAAATGATTTAACAAAAGATGATTACTGTCTTCCTCCTTCTCTAAACAAAGTGGGCACAAAAAAGGTTGAGCAATTTCAAGCTTAGCAAGTTTGTCACTTGTAAGAATTGTGCCCTTCAAAGCTAACTAGGCAAAGGCTCCAGCCTTTGGAAGACATAAATGGCTCCAACATAATTTAAAAGGCCAACTCCAATGATTTGCAATATTCCTTCTTATGATGCTTTGATAACCTTGCTTAACTGTGTATTTACCTAACTTGGAGGGAGACCAAATACATTCATCACTTGCTCCTGAGATAAAAATCCTTCTATTTTTAAGAATTGCATTCAATTGATCTTTTTGGGAAGGGGATAAAGGAACATCAGAAAGATCCTTCCACTTATCACCCAAAGAGCTCAAATTTGACTCTATAACCAAATAATCTCTAACCTTAACACCCCAAAGATGACTTAACACTTCTTTGGCCTCATTGATACCTGCCATTTCTGAGAGAGGGGGGTAGCTATTCCATGAATCATCCCAGAATAAGGCTAAGCATCCATCATGAATAATCCATGAAAGATAAGGGGAAATTACTTCTCTAAAATCAACCAAAAAATTCCAAATTTTTGAGCTCGATTCTAGATTTTGAATAGTAAAAATTCTCACTGGATCAGCTGAATCTAAGTATTTAGCTTGCATAATCTTACACCATTTGGCATCTGTCTTCTCATACATCTGCCATACTAATTTTTCTCCAAGAGCACAATTTTGGGCCTCAATATTACGAATATCTGCCCCTCCATATTGCTTTGGAGTACAAATCTTATACCATGAAATCAAAAAAAAATTTCTACCCTCCTCTTTAGTTCGATTCCAAAGCAACTTCCTAAAGATGCTGCATAAGTCAAGTTAAACAAAAAAACTATTATGAAATCTTAAACAAACTATTCTTTGAAATGATGAGAAATAACATCTCTAAGAAGAACCAGTGGAGGTATTTGTCAATATATTCAAAAGAGGATGATATCCCTAAGTTTGTTTATAAACTATAATCTAAGAGATATATTTATCTTAAAACGGTCATACGATTAAGAAGATTGTTGTTTTGATACACAACCTTGGATGAGGTAAAATGCATAAGAATCAGTTATTTCCTAAAAGTTTGGTATTGAATCATAATGATGGTATGCTAAAGACATAGACTCTCAGACTATGGTTTTCAATCATTTGCACATGCTTGAGTCATGCTTGTAAGTCCATCGTGGTATTAGAGGTGTGTTATGTCTTAAGAAATGATTTCCTATTATTTGGGGTTATGTATGAACTCATTTTTAAGCATTATGGGGAAGGAGACCTAATTTGACTTTGATAGATAAATGAATTCAACTTCTATGCATTAATTATGTCCATGGTATATGATCATGATATGAAGAACGAATGACTATTCTTTGAGAAGGATAACATTTCATTGCATATGTATTTTACCTTATTTGAAAAGTGTGTATGAGTTGTAGATGCATTTTTCCATCCTTGCATTTATGTATAATGAGTTAAGTAGAGCATCAGATTCTTTCGCCTAAGCCGGCTTTAGTTTGCTAGATCCCTCGGGATGGGTGGGGCTTCCCAGTAGGGAAGCACAAGGAAGCTTTATGCTTCGTGGTAGGGTGTATATCACCATGATGATACTATCTCTCTCAGGATCCACGGTGTTCATGCGGAAGATATTAGTTATTTCTATTATGTTATTCATGTATAAGCCTACATGGCTAAATCTTGTAAAGGCATGACCTTGTTTTGGATGTAATTCTATTTGAATGTAATGATGAAAGTTATTTAATTATGTCTCTTTTTCCTCTCCATTTCAAAAATAATTTACTCTATTTAATATTTTGGGATTGAAATGCTTTTTCGAAGGTTATTTTTAGTAAGTGATTTAATTGGACCTTACATTTGGTATAAAAAGTATTCGGGTTCAACTCTTGGACCCTAGGACTCATTGCGAGGTTTATATGGGATATGCTAATAATAATATGTTATTTCTTAACTAGAATGGAGGGAAAATCAAGAACACGAGGCTGAGTCAATAAAACCAAACATAATGAGATGCCTAGGCCTTTGGTAAAAAAAGAACAACCCAAGGAACCCAAGGAAAAGGGGGTGAAGGAAGATAAAAATGAGGACTCAAAAATATTGGCAGATGCACTTAAGTGTATTCTCCTAGGGAAGAAGAAAAAGAACAAGGAGGCAAAAATAAACAAGGGGGGCAAAGTAAACCCTCGGTCCATCAGGATTTACCTAATGGATGTGGTTGAAATGCAACCATTTTGAAGGAAGAGGAGATTAAGGAGATTTTAGAGGAAGAAGAGGAACTAGAAGAGTTTCCCTTATCTAAGAATGAGATGTAAACTTTTATGTTATGCTCAAAAAAACATAAACTTCTATATACAATAAGGATGTAAAGATCCACAAATAAATAAAATGAGACCTTGGTTTTAGAACACGTGAATGTTTTGGAAATTCAATGGTATTGTGTTGATTGAATATATATGATTCAATGTATGAAGTACAATGCAAATAGTTGTTGGAAATAATATTTCTGTATGAATGTAATTAGTCTTAGAAACTTGGTTGTCAAAGTGACCATGCGTATTCTCCTACTCACCTCTGATCAAGATGAAGTGTAGCATTGTGCTCCCTTCGTATAATGTGAAACTGTGGATTTTAATACTTTATTTTATTTTATTGGGTGAAAATTTCAAGATGTTATGGGCCAGCATGAAAATTTTCTATTTTTTTATGCCTAACTATAGCCATCAAGAGTTTTACCTTGCAATTCTTATGACTATGTTTGATTGTTGAGCTCATTTTATGTTTTGGTGATTTTCTTTCCGCTTGATATCTTTTCATTTCTTTATTGTCGATGGCTATGCTTGAATGTTTGACTACTAGTCCAGTATTATGTTATGTTATGATCTCCATCATGCCATGAAGGCTTTGATGGAATGTATAAGGGAGTAGAATGCGGAGAATAGACTAGGTCCGAGATGTGTAATTGTGTATTAGAAACGGGGTAGAATGAACTTTTTCGGTTGATGCTAGGTACACGAGATGGTAGATTTGTAATTGATGCAAACACGTAGTGTCTGTAAATATGGTAATGTAGTATTTCCAACCTTGAATTTGGGATTGCTTCAGAGTTTTCTTAGGAGTTGGAGGATTCTAACTTGAGGAGGATAGGTGAGCTTATGATGATTGACTCATGTTATTGGTGTGTTTCAATTTAATCAAAGGGTAGACGCATTATGTAGAAGATACATGCTTTATATTGGCCATTAGGCCTTGTTTATACTTTATATTGATTAATATATTTATTGGAACTCCAAAATGTGGTGCAGGAAAGCCGCTCAAATTCAAAATATTAGTAAGGTATTTAATTACCTAGAGCATGCATAATACAAGGTCGAGTAGGACCAACACACAACTTAAATAGATAAATATTTACCTCATTAGGAAATTAGCAGGAAACATTTATACTACTGTGCGTGATGCATATTCGTATCATTGTTGTCCTTGTGAGAATGATGCACTAGAGTAAGTCATTGATTCCTTTGTGTGAATAAAGCCTCGAGTAATGATTACATTCCTAATTTGTGTGTGAGATACACTTTTTATACTCATTGTGTTTATTGGATCGAGTAATGATCACTATAATTATACTACTGTGATTTATGCATATTTTCCATTTTGTGCGAGCGATGAACTTGTGCGAGAGAGGCACTTACCATATTTATTGTAAGCAAACTTGAACAAATAATGCTCATTGTATGCAATGCATATTCCATATTTTGTGCGAGTGAGGCACTACAAGTAAATTATGTATTCATACCCTGTGTGAGTTATGCACTAAGGGTTCATGTATTCTTATTTGTTAATTATTCATTCTATGTGCACTTGTGCGTGTTATGCTCTATCATATTATCTAGTCTTTATTTTATGTAATTTGAGATAGATTATTCTTATTGAATGTGTTGTGTGTGGTAAGCTTTAAGATTACCTTCTGGGACAGGATGCTGAATGTGGGCTAACAGAGAAGGTGATCTTCTTTTTCAAGATCAACCAATTTTTGTATTTATGCTTTTGCTAAAACTATATTGTACCATTGAAATAGATGGATAATGAATGCCTAGTTTCTATATTATATGTTTCTCTGTCACATCCTGTATGAAAGAAATATGTTCATTCTAGTATAGAGTTCATATAAGGCATTAGGCATGCATCGAGAGTTTCCCTCCTGCCCAGTTGTTATAGGTTTTTAGGTTCCTCATGCAGGACCGGGTATTCTTCAAGTTAGGAAGAATCCCAGGGAAGTGTTGTGTTCATGGTAGGATGGAAAAAGAACCTTAACCATGCTCTTGATCTTCATCTTGCGGAAGACTGGTGGGTTATGGCAGCTGAGAATAGATTGAACATTTGAATCTCTTTATGTAATTCAGAAAATGGATATAGTATGTATTGAACCTTTGTATGACAAGGAATGAAATTGTACTTCTTTCTCTATAAACTATGGTTACATTTAAAAAATTGTAAAAATTGTACATTTTTTTGTATCTCCATCAATAGAAGGTTTATTTTTCCAATTATAGATCAAGATTTACTTTTGTTGATAATTTAGTAAATGGTTGTATCATTATTGAAAACTTGTGTTCTACTTATCTTTTATATTGATCAATATGAAGACCTTGTTCTAAATTGTTGATATTTTCCATATGTTGAGACTCTCTCTTTTGTTAGTGTTTGATTTGCCAATGATGATAACAAGTAGTATGGGATGCTTGTTTTTCATCATAAAGGCAATTGTTCTAACGTCTCATGCGAGTAGGCATGTTGAAAAAATGAACATAATTATTTTAATTTTATGTAAATGTCTGGAATATGGATAAGATTTTATGAAGGAGATGAATTAGCTTGCATGCTTTTATTTGTCACAAAGTATAGAAATAAGTTGATTTGATGAACAATAACATGCTAATGATGTGTGCAAGTGAATGAATGTTAGATAGAGGAAATTTTGTAGTTATGAACAAACAGGTGCGTGGACCAATGACACATTGTCAAGTGGGCCGATTTTGACATTGAGGTAAAAAAAATTAAAGATGTATGAAACCTTAATTTCAGTTAAGTTGATTTGATCATTGGGATGATGATTCTTTTAAGGGGGGAAGGATGTCATAACCCCTATTCTGAATAATTAAAATTTCAATTTAATAAATTACTATTTTAATGATCGTTGACTAATTTTGACTCATGTGCGTAATAGGAATACACTCTCGATAGAGAAAGAGTATCATTGAGGAGGGTGTGTCTAGCCGACTGATGGCAACTGTGGTGAAAGGAATCTACACACACATGCACCTAGTCACCTTATAGTTACATTGTCATTGCATAAATTAATTATGTTGATAAATTACTTTCTTATTTTGGTAGAAAAGAAAAATCATCTTATGCTTTATAGTTACCATGTAATTAATTGTTAGTTAAATCTTAAAGTTCTCTTAGTGAAATAAAAGTAGTTTTAAATTAATTATATATTGGTTTTATTTGAAATTATATGTGAAGGAAGAATTATATTTATTATTATTTATTATTTTAGAGATAAAGGTGTGGCAAATTAATTAATAAAATTGTTTTTAGTTATTAAATTTATACAATTTTCAAAAATAGAATATGTATTTTTATTTGGTAACAATAGAGATAATTCATAAGAAAAAGAAACCAAAACATAGAAATAAAACTAAAAAGAGGTAAATAAAACAAAAGATAGAAATAAAGAAAACTTAGAAAAAGACACAAAATTAGAAGAAAGCAAAAATAAAAAGTTGGGAAAAAGATAGAAAGAAAGAAGGTGAGAAGAAAAGAAATATTAAAAAGAGAAAAATCCTTCTCATTCTCAACCACCATATTCATTCTCATTCATTCTAAAAAATAAGAACAAAGGCAAAGAAAATTTCAGACTTAGCAAAGGAAGCAAAGAGGAACGGGCAGAAGGAGAGGAAAACCAAAAAAGATTCAAGTCACCAGGAAGCATATTATACATGTTTTTATTCATAATGTCATATTTTGGAAGTAGGGAATAGTTTTATTATCCGTAATTGTGTGACTGGATTGATTTCATTGTATTCGAATTGTGATTATTTTCCTACTGTATGTATTCATTATTAGTTGATGATTTATTGTTACTATTTTATTTTTGTTGTTATTATTATTTTATTTATATTCATATTATCACTGTAATATTATACTGAATTCCATTATGGTTGTGATCATTTTGATGCTCTTATAGATACATGTATTGTTGTTTGTACATATATTGCATATACTGGCAACTGTAAATCCTGTATTAGCCTATTTATGATATATATATATATAGTTTATATGGTAAACTGAATTATAAGATATTGTATATATATATACTGTTAGTATTCTCTATTTTTAAATACTGGATATATACATATCATAATATACTGTGTATTAGTATTGTTGTGCACATCGCATAATATACATTGATGTCGTTTTATGTATTTAAAACTGTAGATAAATAAAAAAATTCTTGCGGTATGAATGGCTAACCCACAACCTTTTTATGGGGATTGTGGGGGAGTTATGACTTCCCCACAGGCCTTACAGGGACATAATAGCCTCCACACGGCCTCCTTAAGGAGGCCACAGCCTCTTAAGAGGCTACGGTCCTCCTTATGGGAGATTTGTTGCCCCTTTTTACTGCTTTATAAATTCTTTTAAACTTTAATTTAATTCTTTGAAACTATGAAATTTCTTATATTACATTTTGTTGTATACTTTGTGAAGTATATAAAATAAAATACTTCCTATTTTATTCATGTTCAACGCCATATTTATGGCAGTTTGATTGCTGTAAATTATGATCATTTCATATGCTTGTTACTTTAATTTATGTGCTATATATATTATATATATGATATATAAATATATATGTTGCCTATAATATCATGTAATATTGTTGTAATCAGCAGTTAAGCTCACTGTATAATTTTAATGTCTGAATTCTCTTTTTATATCGGTTTCATTAAAAGTTAGTCCAATTAGGAAAAAGGCATATATTATTGTGATTTCATTTTGACAAAATAATGTGATCATATGTAGAATACCCTACAAACATGGAATGAAAATAAACTAGTAATGATTGAATACAATTGTTTAGTAAACTGATAACTGTTTATAATTAAATGTTTCCATTGACTTGGAAATAATGATTTCATTAGCTCGAAGTAATAGGAAAACTAGTAGATTGACTTTGATTTTAAACAATTATTTTACATCACAAAATTAGAAAACAACTTTTCGTTTGATAGATTATTACATATCACTGAAATTGTAAACTTAGTTTTTGGCATAACATGAAAACACGACTAATGTAACTTTTGAGTAAACTCTATTTTTCTAAAAAGGATACATTATTAGTAACTATTATGAAATCTTAAAAACAAACTATTCTTTGAAATTATGAGAAATAGCATCTTTGAGAAAAACCAGTGGAGGTATTTGTCAATATATTCAAAAGAGGATGATCTCCCTAAGTCTGTTTATAAACTATAATCTAGGAGATAGATTTATCTTAAAATGGTCATACGATTAAGAAGATTGTTGTTTTGATACACATAACCTTGGATGAGGTAAAATGCATAAGTATCAGTTATTTCCTAATAGTTTGGTATTGAATCATAATGATGGTATGCTAAAGACATAGACTCTCAGACTATGGTTTTCAATCATTTGCACGTGCTTGAGTCATGCTTGTAAGTCCATCGTGGTATTAGAGGTGTGTTATGTCTTAAGAAATGATTTCCTATTATTTGGGGTTATGTATGCACTCATTTTTAAGCATTATGGGGAAAGAGACCTAATTTGACTTTGATAGATAAATGAATTCAACTTCTATTCATTAATTATGTCCATTGTATATGATCATGATATCAAGAACGAATGACTGTTCTTTGAGAAGGATAATGTTTCATTGCATATGTATTTTACCTTATTTGAAAAGTGTGTATGAGTTGCGGATGCATTTTTCCATTCTTGCATTTATGTATAATGAGTTAAGTAGAGCATCAGATTCTTTCACCTAAGATGGCTTCAGTTTGCTAGACTCCTCATGATGTGTCAGGCTTCCCAGTAGGGAAGCATGAGGAAGCTTTATGTTTCATGGCAGGGTGGATATCACCACAATGATACTCTCTCTCGGGTACATGGTGCTCATGCGGAAGATATTAATTATTGCTATTATGTTATTCATGTATAAGCCTACATGGCTAAATCTTGTAAAGGCACGACCTTGTTTTGTATGTAATCCTATATGAATGTAATGAGGAAAGTTATTTAATTAAGTCTCTTTTTCTGCCCCATTTCATAAATAATTTACTCTATTTAATATTTTGGGATCGAAATGCTTTTTTGAAGGTTATTTTTAGTAAGTGATTTAATCAGACCTTACAGGTTTCTAGAAGCTTCTGGTCATGTGAGGATAAAGACAAATGGGGAATTAAATAATAAAATTATTTAATTTTTAGAGAGGGATGATGTGGAAAACATTAATTAAATAAATCTTTAATTTATTTAATTAATTTGGATGGAAGGGATTTAAAATGTGAAATAATTTAAATAATAAAATTACTTAAATTATGTGGTGAGGGCTAATTTAAATAAATATTTTATTTATTTAAATTAGAGGATGGAGAAATAAGTGGGAATTAATTAAATAAATTTATAATTTATTTAATTAATTGACTAATGGGAGGATAAATGGGATTGAAATGGGATTAAAAGGAAATAGTTAAATAAATATGATTTATTTAACTAATTAGGTGGTGAAAGGGGTTATGAAAGGATACTAGGACAAAATGTCTCGTAAGGTGTCTCAGAAGGTGTCAAAGGGTGATGTCACAAGACATGTCAATTTTAGGTGTCTACATTTTGCCCCTCTTTGAGATTATGTTGCGACTAAGAGAAGTAGCATCATTTCAAAGAAGATAAGGTATGGATGAAAGAAAAAGGAATCCCCACCCACTTGAAAGAGTGACAAGGAGGAATGTATGAAGGGATGGGATGATGTAAGGATAGGATGATGCCCCCTTGAGAGGATAGGCAGGTTGGAATAACATGGGTATGCTCTTGAAATGAATGAAAACCAATGGGTTGCGAAAAGGAAGAAAGATAAGGGATGGATGAAAGAGATGAATAATATGTTATTCTGTAATGAGGTGAACAACCATATAGTTTGATATAGCACTAGACATTATGCACCAAAGTATAAAAACCAAGGTGATAATGTGTCATGTGCACCCAACGTAATACAACCTTGTCTAGTCGTACGAGGGAGGAAACTTAGAGCAATAAAGTCCAAATGCACAAAAGGTATAAAATGACCTTAGATGCAAAGATAATTGGTATACAAAAAGCTATTCCAACATACACAAGATATGAATATTAGCCAGAGTAATAAGGATTCAATACAAATGCAAGATAAAATGATAACACACATAAACAAGAAAGCAAGAAAGCATGCACAAATGAGTAAAAAACAAACAAGGTATTGTCCATGTCAAGCTATAAACCAATGATTAATTGATTATTGATTAAGATAGTGTTGTCATTGGGGGGAATGATATATCCCTAGATCAACACAAGGATGTGGGAATGATATATCCTATTGATGATTGATTGATGATGATTGATTTGATTGATTGGTTTACGACAAGATTAGGATCAAGACCATGGATGTGATTGGATAATTTGGCTAGATTGATTAGCTATATTGGTATGAATTAAGGATAATTTGCATTTGGATTATTGCTTGGAGTTTTGTTGGATTTTTTATTTTTTTGGATTTTAGATATATTTTGATTTTTTTTGGATTTTTGAATGTTTTGATTTTTTTAGTTTTTGGATATGGTTTGAGATAGTAGTAGGTGATGGATTTATTATGGGATGGAGGATAAAGTGTGGGAATTCTATGGAAAATGCTTAATGCCATGGGTGTAAGATAAAATAAGTGATATCAACATATGTGAATGGTCATTTAAAATGCAAGTGTATGAGGCCCAAAGAGGAGGAACCTAGCCATACCAAGGACAATCAAGAGTTCACAAGGAAACCTATGTCTAAAATAAAACACAATCCGTTGCCCCCAGTGTAAATGGGGTGAGAGGATACAATAGATGAAATATGTATGATAGGTAGGAAGGGAGGACTCCGACAAATAAGGATGGTATATAGGATATGAGATGGGAGACAAATATATGAGATGAAATGGAATGATGGGGAAGCATGGATAAGTGACCTAGAGGATAATGGAAGTTGACAACTACACATGGCACCTGCGAGTAGGTTTTCACCATGGTACTTATCCAAGGTGCCACAAAAGTGGTTTTCACCATAGGATGGATTATTTCTCTTTATTATTTTTTGTCTTTTTTTTTTTTGCTTTTCTTGTATTGGGATATCACGACAAGCTAAGGATAGAAAGGTAGGATATCAAGTGGAAGTGTGGACTTTGGAACAAGTGGACAATGATCATGATGATAGTTGACATGTGGAAGTTGCTTTGCAAGGAAAATATCACTAGGATGGGCACTAAGGCTACCATCATGCACCTCTATAAATGCAAGATTAGTCTCTTGTTTAAAGGCAACGTAAATGGGAACCATCGTAGCCCCGTTGATTATGAATGGAGCGAGGTGTATGTAATATGGGATTATGGAAGGTAGTGGAAGTAGTATGGAGAAAAAGTGATGGGGGACAAACAATATCACTTTTAGAAAGCTTCTTTGAATTTTTCTTTGATACTCAAATGGATTTGCTTTTCTTCAAGTAAATGTTTTTGATCCTAGGGGTATAATGGATTTTTCTTTGATTTTGAAAATCCAAGGATTTCTTTCTTTGAAGTCCAATGATTTAGGATTTTTAAGATTCTTTGATTTGATAGGTATAGGACTAAGGATTTTATTATGTTCTCCATTATTGTGACAAGGAGTGTGAGAAATTGGATTTTGTTGGTCCAATGAAGTGGAAGCAGGATATGGCAATGAAGGCTCAATGGTAACGATGACAATGTCATGGAATAAGGATGAAATGTCAAGATCTTTGGTAGAGGCATTGATGGTTCCATCAATGGTACTTTCAACGACAATAGACCTAGTTCATCAAGACTTATAGAGGGAACATGAGGATTCTTAGTTTCCAAAGTAGAAGGCATATATCCTAGACCATAAGAGGTATCATGGAGAGGTTCAATATGGAAAGAATTGTGTAACTCATTCTCCACGGCCTTTGTCTATAACCTAGACTTTGGTAACTTGAGGATCTTTAGATGACAAAGTGGAAGCAAGGTCATCAGGATGAACATAAGATGTGGAAGATGGTGAAATATCATTGTGAGGACAAAGATTATCTTTAGGATGAGCAACTCTCAAGGATCTACAATATGCAAAAGGTCTAGGGTCCGCTTGGATAGTAATTGCAACACCATTATGTGAACATTTTACACATTGGTGGTAAGTAGAAGGTACAACTTGCATAGCACTGATCCAAGGATGACCAAGTAAAATGTTATATGGGAGCTTAAGGTCAAGATATGACATGTAGTATGGAAAAGGACAAGTCCAACTTGTATAGGAAGGCATATGGTTCCTTTGTATTCTCCCTCAATATTATCATAGCCTTTGATAGTATAGGGGTATCGTTCCAAGTCAGCTTGTGAATATCCCAATTGTTTTATTAGCTTCAAGGTACATTTGTTCAAGCCAGCTCCATTATCCAAAAGGACGCATTTGACTTTGGTTTTGGAGATCAAGACCTTTATATGAAGGGCATTATTATGAAATGGATCAATAATTGGCATGTCTTGTTGGGTAAAGGTGAGGTGATAAGTGGAAGAAAGGTGACTCACAAGGGCTTGGAATTGATTAGGGTCAATATTGTGTGGGAGTTGAGAGTCTTGGAGTACACGGTCTAATATGGATTTGTGGATGGGGGATACCTTAAATAGATCTAAGATGATATTTATGTAGGAGTCTTCCCAAGGTGATCAAGGATATTATAATGGGATGGATGAGTGGATGAGGAAGATGAAGGTGCAGATGAGAAAGATGAAGGTGCAGATGAGGAAGATGAAGGTTGGGGGATGGTAATGGTTCTGTGACGAGTGGTGACATCATTTAGATAGGAGATGGAGCTCAAGTGTTGATGGTGGAAACTTGCAAAGGTTCATAATCAACTCTTCCTATGACATTGTCATAATCAAGAGGGGTTTTGTTATAGCGAACATTGTTGGTATGATTATCTTTGGATTGATTGGAATTGGTAGCAACAGACTTGGTTTGATGTTTTGGAAAAGGATCATTATAAACACTCAATTGCGCATTGGAAGATTTAGGCATAGTAGGACCTCCAACGTTCCTTGATCAATAAGGTCTTGGATATAATGTTTGAGACTCATACAATCACATGTGGGGTCACACCATGGACACGATGATAATCATAATATTCATGTTCATTATACCATGCGGGTTCAGACTCATTCTCAGCATATGGTCTTGTATAAGGGTATGTGACCATGTTGGCTTACACAGGATTTTGAAAGAATGACTCAATAGGCTTTCCTAAATCCATAAAATGTCTTCATGAATTTGGAGGTGTTCTAAATTGTTGCTTAGGGAGGGTAATGGTACTAGTCGAGAGGACTTTCGGTGCATGATATTTGCGATTTTGAGTGGTTTGGACATTTTTAACATTGGTAACTCCATCACTAACCACATGTTTGTTCTTGGCCCAAGATTTGAATTTATCATTTAGAGGACTATTGTTTTTCATTTGAGTTTTGATTAGACCTTTAGATATAAGGGCTTGTTCAATGGTGATCCTTTTGGCAACAATCTCTTCAAATGTGGAAAGACAATGAATTTGGAGATGAAAGGCCATTTCTTGATTAAGGTTTTGGATAAAGATACCAATCAATTGTTTTTTAGGGATGTCCCATGGGATTCAACTAGCAAGCCCTCTCCACCTTTTTAGGTAAGAAGCAAAACTTTCTCCATTATGTTGTTTGGCATTACAAAGTTCTAACATTGTGAGTTCATGTTCAAAATTGTAGGTGAAGTGAGCAACAAACTTTTCAGATAAATCGATGAAAGTTGTGATGGTATCGGGGGTAAGATGATGAAAACAATCTAAATATTGTCTCGTTGAACTTAATGGAAAAAGTTTCAATAGATAAACGTCATAATGGGAATCCTCTTGACAAGCCATGAAGAATTGTTTTACATGATCCATAGGGTCTCCTTTTCCTTTATATTTGTCAAATTTGGGAAACTCAAAATTAGGAGGAAAAGGAGTTGTCATGATGGACCGATCCAATGGATAAGGATGAAAGTCTTCAAATTTGAAATTTTTACATTGTGATCCAATTTGAAGTTTTTGAAGGGTATTTTCTACCATCTCTTGCACTTTATGATCCAAAGGATGTGGGTTTGGTGATAATGAGGAAGAATTGATAGATACATGTGACAAGAGTTGTGTAGTGACATGTGACATCAAAGCATTGGATGTGGTGTGATGAGAAGTGTCTTGTGGATATGAGACCATAGGTTGAGGGTTGGAAGGGTTACGTTGGTTGTAGGTATGGGATGTGTTAAGTGAAGATGTATTGGGTTGGGATGGAGCATGTGAATATACATGTGAATAAGTAGTTTGTTGACAACTTAGTGGTATGTGGTAAGAGGGTGGGTTAGATGGGCTTGCTAATGTTTGTTGAGGAATAGAAATGGGTGGAAATGAAGTTGGTATTGTTCTAGGTGCCTTGTAAATTTGTGGGATGAGTGATGTGGGTGGACCTAGTTAAAAGGAGTAAGTGGAATTAGGATCATTAATAGATGGAGGCAAGACCACACTACCTATGGGATTGCTTTGAGGATGTTCCATGATGGGTTGTGATGAAGGACCAGGAGTAATGGGATCTTTAAGCTTTGATGTCTTGGATGGTGAAGGAACCTATACCCCTTGGTCTACAAGGAGTTTAATGACTAAGTCTTTACATGGGAGGTTGCTCATAAAATCAACAAATCTAGGTGAAATCTCATCTTGGTCAACATTTTGTTCATGCTCATGTTTGTGTTCACATATGTCATTGGGATTATGATGTGGAAAAGGTTCCATATGATGAGATGTCATGAAAGCAAGTTAGGATTTAACTTGATCATCATACACACTTGTGGGTGGAGGTGAAGATGGTTGGTCATCAATGTGGAAATCCATGTTTTTCTTGGCTTGTAATCTAGTTATGGGGGTATAATTTGAAAGATCTTAATGATGTGACAAAAGGTTGATGTGTTAGAGATCTTGGATTGAAAATGAATGATTGGATAAGAACAAGACTATAGATTATATGGATGAATAGATGATTGGACTAGTAGGATAGTGATGACTTGGACCAAAAGGATAATGATGACTATAATTAAGATTAAGATCAAAGAACAAGACTAAATTGGATTTGATTTAACTAAAGATGAGGATAGATTCCAAATACATAAGATAGGCTTATTATCTTAAGCAAAGATGATCTATGATTGACTAGGATTGATTAAATCATTAAAATGATGATGGTCTTGATCAAGGCCTAAAATCTTAATTTAAAGTCGAAGACAAGTTTGATGTGGATGGAAGATAAGGTAGATGACAAGGACGAAAGCAATATACTTATGGATATGGATCTCAACAAGGTCAACCTTAAGCTAAAGTATGACAAGGATTCTCTCAAGGAGTGTATTTGTTGATAGCTTGACTTTGGGAAATGCAAACAAAAGATTTGACATGTACATGCATAGATTTGCAAAACACACATGCAAGACACAATGGCAAGTTTGACTTTTTAAAATTAATTGTTGGAAATTTTTATGAAGACACATCAACAAACCTAATATTACTCAATCGGGTGTGGCCAAGAGGTCTTAATCTAGGATGCACAAAGTTGTTAAGGATGTCCCATATATACACAAGGTATGGGGGGGCCCAAATCCGTGAAATAATGCCACACAGTCCAAACAAAGGGGTAACCCACCCTTCACCTTCACTTCCCCAAGGTATAAAGTTCTTGGGGGCTTAGCCCGACTAACAAGATTCCAACTTCCAAGACGTGTGTCTTTTGATTCACTCAATTTTTATACTCTGTCAGAACACTAGAGTTGAGGTCATCCCTTGGAATGGTGTGTCTCTAAGAAGGCCTCCTAGAAGGGTGAAAAAAGCAAATCAAGTGGTGTTTTTGATCTCCAAGATCACCTTGCAGTGCAAGGAGAAAGCATACCCACACACTTGACTCACACTCGAAATGTTAATTTACCCTTAGAAATTGAAATGTGTGTGTGAAGATGAATGGATTAAAGGATGTTTTTAATTCCCCAGACCACGTGCAGTGTAAGGGAATAGCATACACACCCTAAATCACAGTCAAATACACCAATCAAAGAAAGTAGAAGTTCATTTTATGTCCAAGTCAAAATGTGATGATGCAAACACATGTTCATTTTAAGCCCAAATTGAAATGTGATGTTACAAACAAGCATTCTTTTTAAGCCTAAATTAAAGTGTGATATTGCAAACAAGTTATTTGATCAATTGAAAATGCAAAAGTTGGATTGTGTATACCTAGAAAGTGTGTCTTTAGATCTGATGTTGATGAAGCTCCTCAAGTCTTCCCTTATTCCACCAAACAACAAAAAAAGAACAAATAACTTGTTAGAGTGAAAAAGAGAAATCTAGAAATTTTTATAATGATGAACATGTACAATAGATTGAATATGATAATCAAACTCTATGTAAAATTCTATGCCATTTCAAAAAACAATTTGTCAAAATTCGTTAAGATTTGCAAAAGTTATGTTCAAAAGAAGTTTGCAATGAAAGAGTGTGATGCCATAAACTAGGGTTTGAAAACAAAAATCCATTTCTACCACAAATTTGAAAAAATAATGATATAGAAAAATGGATTTAAATATTTCTATCCACCTACAAAAAATAGAATGTGATTTGGTTACTTAGACTGCAAGATATAAATTTTTTTCTCAAAAGTCACGCATAAAAAATTTCTAAAAAATCAGAATTGCAGGGTCAACTTCAAATCATCATAACTCCTTCAATACTGATCCAAATATTTAATGTAACCACTTTTAGAAAAGGTCTTGAAGTCCTCTTTCCAACGAATCCAAGATCTAACAGAAAACCCTCTACAACAAATTTGACCCTGAACAAAGAAAATTGGCAATATAAAGATCTTCAACCTACAAAACAAAGGTTAGACAAGGGATGTGGGGTCCCACCGGGCGTGCCAAAAATGTGTATGTAGAAATATGGAAACCAAATAAGGAGACAATACAATGAAAGTACCAATTCCATACTTGAAAAACACCTCATCTAGGGATCAAAGGACTAAGCAAGATAGTGAAAATGATAAACAATCCTATGATAATAGATCATGATTTTGATATGTCCATTTCCCAAATTTTGTAGCATAGCATTAGATAATGATAATGGATGATGTTTGATAATGGAAGAGCTAGAATGATTTTGATAGTGTGATGATGCTTGAAGATGTGATGTCTAAATGGCTTGGTTGAGGCTTGATTTATAGGAGATGAGAGATAGGAATGGATGTCTAGGATTAGATTAGTGATGGATGGCTAGGATTATATGAGACATGGATCAAGGCTTAGAGTTGTAGTCATGTGATAAGTGTCACATGAGGGTTGAATGAGAAGAATTAAGTCAAGGATAAAGATTAAAAATCTTCTAGAGGCTTCCTTGTAATAAGGATTTCTAAAAGCTTCTAGTCATGTGAGGATAAAGACAAATGGGGAATTAAATAATAAAATTATTTAATTTTTGGAGAGGGATAATGTGGAAAACATTAATTAAATAAATCTTTATTTTATTTAACTAATTTGGATGGAAGGGATTAAAAATGTGAAATAATATAAATAATAAAATTATTTAAATTATGTGGTGAGGGCTAATTTAAATAAATATTTTATTTATTTAAATTTGAGGATGGAGAAATAAGTGGGAATTAATTAAATAAATATAATTTATTTAATTAATTGACTCATGGGAGCATAAATGGGATTGAAATGGGATTAAAAGGGATTAGTTAAATAAATATGATTTATTTAACTAATTAGGTGATGAAAGAGGTTATGAAGGGGTCCTAGAACAAAATGTTTCATAAGGTGTCTCAAGAGGTGTCAAAGAGTGATGTCACAAGATGTGTCAATTTTAGGTGTCTACACACGTGATATGTATTGCAGGTCATTGGAGCTTGTTTTTAACTAGTTTAAAACACGCTCACATTTTTTCAAGAATTTTTATCTCTCTTCCTCTCTATCTCTCTACCTCTCTATCTCTCTCCCTATCTCTCTCCCATCCCTCTACCTCTCAATCTCTCTCCCTCTGTCTCCTTATCTGTCTCCCTCCCTATCTCTAGCATTTTTATCTCTCTCCCTCTCTATCTCCCTCCCCATCCCTCTACTTTTAAATCTCTCTTCCTATCTCTTGAGACATCTCTTCATCTCTTTCCCTCACTTTATCTATCCGTTCATCCCTATCTCTTAATCTATCCCTCTCTACCTCTCTCTATCTCTATATCTTTCCCTCTCTATCTCTATCCCTCCCTCACTCTCTATCTCTATCTCTATCTCTCCCTCACTCTCTATCTCCCTATCTCTTCTCTCTCTATCTCTATCTCTATTTCTCTCTCCCTCACTCTCTATCTCGCTCTCTCCACTCTCTCTATCTCTCCCTCACTTTCTATCTCTCTATTGATGTATAAATTTGTGGGTCTAATCCAACAATCAACATGGGAAGTTTCTGAGATGTGGGATTGACCCCAGAAACAACCTCCAAATTTTAGGGAAGCTGGCTCTTCTATTTTTCAATGGGGGTTTTGAGAAAAGTGAAGAAGAAGAAATAAGATTACAGATACAATGAAGTAAATCTAACCCTAAGGTGATGCACTGGATTAAAATAATTACCTAGTTGCATAATGTCAAACCTTATATGATTAATTGGAAATCAAAGAGCAAAAATGCATCATTAACACCGGGCAAGTGCAAAAAGTTAGGGGGCCAAAAAGTGGCCAATTTTTTTTCAAAAAAAATTAATACATAACGCGAGTGCGTTATAACACACTCGCATTATGGTTTGGTAATGACAAGCCTAAGGCTCAGCAAAACCAAACCATAACGCGCTCACGTTATAACGTGAGCATGTTATGACTAATTATATATATAAAAAGAGCATTTCTTCTCATTTCATTTCTTTATTTTCCTCTACACCCACGGCCTGCAAACCCTAAGAAGTGCGCTCGCATTTTTGAAGACTCGATTCAACACCAAAATCTTACCGATTCATCATTGAAATGCCGCCACGACGTCGAGTAGGCCAAAGGAGTGAGTTTTATTTATTTATTTGTTTGAATTTGTTTCTAAATAGGTAGGTTTGAGTTGATTTTTTATGTAAATTTCCTTAATTGTCAGGAAATGTTAATGCACCTCCTCCTCCTCCTCAAAATCCATAAAATCCTGAAGAGGAAATACCTGCCAAAGAATAACTTGAACAACAAACTCCTCCATCCATTCCTCGACATGCCCCTAGAACACAAGAAAATCTAATGGGGAAAATTAAAAATAATAAAAAAGAAATTGAAGACATAATTGCAAGGTTGAAAGATCATTCCACTTCAACCTTGCATAGGTCCACATTTGCTCAATCTCTTGAATCTATGTTATCAAATGTAGATTCAATTAGCAAGCAAATATCTAGTTGGTTGGATAAGAGGAGAGAGTTTAGAGAGTATTATGCAGACAAGCTATCATATGAAGATGTGAAAAAGTTACAAATTACAAAATTAGACTTGTGTTCCATTTTCACAAACCCACAAACAAATCAACCTCCACCCATTACATGCAAAAGGTTCCCTATCCATTGGTGCAACAACCAAGCGATAAGGAACAATTTTGGGTAGAGGTGGTGGATGGTTTTTGACCATCCTCCATGCAATAATAATGAGGTCTCGCAATATTTTTTAAGGAAACTCTACTGCGAGTTTGTCCTAAATAAAGTGCCAAACTATTTTGATATGCGGGACTTCCAGGGTAGAAGTGGGGGGTCAGCACAAGATAGACCAGGGGCACATGTTGACCCACAGTGGCCAGTGAGACGAGTAATCAGTAGACCAGCCCATGAGCATGTTTCTATCCCTTCCATTGTGAATGAGAGTGTTGAGGTCGATACACTTCAATCCATTAGTGCCTTGACCCAGAGCATCATAGAGCATGCCAGTCCTGTAGCACAAGATGGGTTGGGAGATAGTGTAAGGAGTAGGGTCCCACCCCATGCTTGTCAGACTTGTGGGTCAACCTGTGGTTATGACCCCATGGATAGTCAAGATGCAGGTGCATAGGCTACATCTGCAGTTCAGCAGATGGTGATGATAGATACCCTCTTGAGTGAGACTTTCAGCCTTGATACTCAGGTAAATATTAGCAAGTTCATTGAATTTAATTTATTAAATTTTATTTTTGAAATGCAAGATTAACTAATTTAGTTTGATGATTTTAATGAAATTTAAGGGTCATAGCGTTGATGCAGTTTTCAATGGTTCTCCACCTGCATATTACACTACATCATCTACTGTCGGGGTATGTAACTAATAAACAATTATAAATATTACATGTGAATAGCATCGTTATATGAATGGTATTCTAATATCTAATTTTGGATGTTGAATAGGTTAATATTGGAGATTTCACGGCAACACCTACCAACGGTGGTGGACTTCAAAGCTTCATGGAGGTAATAAAATAAATAGTTTAATGAATGAATTGTACTTACTAGATTTTTGTATGTGACTTGTGTGCTTTATTGTGTGTACTTCCATGTTTAGGTGAACGTGTGTGTATGTTAGGAGCCATGATTTGCATCACTATTATAGTTTTCGTAATTGAATAATATTGTTTTATTTCTAGATGATGCAGGCTGTGGAGATACCTCTCGATGTTCATAGGGAAATGGAGCATGGTGTGACCTCTGCGATTCATAGCTCCATGCCATTGACAGGGGTATGAGGTAGATTAGTAAATTTCAATTTACATTCATTGTTATAGTTGTTTATTTTTGAAAAATCAAAAGATTATTGATTTGAAGTTTAATTTCTATCTGGATGGTTTCTATAGGACATGACATCACCGCCGCCTATTCCTGCTACTAAGGCAAGTGAGGAGATAGATTATATGGTAGCGGTAAGTGATTATTTTGTTAAATGTTTCATTTTTTATAACATGTAATTTCTATATATTAATGTCTATACTTTTTATTGTAACAGCTAAAGATGCAAGAAGAACTAAATAGGAGGAGTAGCCCTCGGGTTCATAGTAGACCACCCACATACGCGTATCCATCCCCTAGAAGATCAAAGGCTGCCTATGATCTATTCTCTTCACCAGCCAGAGGGGAATGACTTTTTATTGTGTTCCTTTGTTGTATGCCTATATGGCATTTGTGGACATATATTTCGTATTGCATATAGTTGACATTGTATGCCTATATGGCATTCTTGTAAGCCTATATGACTATTTTGTATATATGTTATACTTATATCGACAGATATTGATGTATGCCTATATGGATATTTGGTTAATACAAAAAAAATTTATTGATGGCGTCCATACTTGCATTATAAATCCACGTTTGAATAGATATTTGTAGATGGCTACTTCAAATATTTAAAGTCCAATTGTATTACATAGGATGTTTGTTGATCCAATAAGCCAGCTATTGTTATTCAAGCATCACCGAAACCTCATTTTGAAACTAAAAGATAAAAGTTGTATTTAAAATAAAAATGAATCATCATGTCGAACAGAAAATATTCATATTCTTTATGAGTTGTTCAATTGAAAATATTCAAATGAGTATGCTGATCCATATTCTTTATGAGTTGGTCAATTGAAAATATTTCTTAATTTCTTGTTGTTATACCATATTGGGATGCAAAGAGTTTGTTTGTTGTTTTGAATAAGATAGTCAAAATCATATGCTTATGAGCACTAATGACCATTGTGGTTATTAAATGTCATTCCTCTTGCATATAAGGCAAGGTTATGAGATTACATTGAGTCTTACCTAATTTTAGTATGCAACATAACATTGGGGCTATAGGCTTCCATAAGTCATCAACAATCAAGGTTCAAAGATGTCATTGAAGTTAAAGGGTTAAGGTTGTTTTTCATTGATGTCAAGGTTGATACCATGATGTTGATAAGGTGATACAGTGATTCAAGATAGGTGATGGTCATGAGGTGCATGATGTGAATATGGTTTTCATGATAAAGTCTCTCAATTCATGTTGATGTTGCACAAGACAAACATGGTTCATATGATGCAAGGTTCATGTTCATGGTGGATGTGGTTTTGTTCATGCAAGGTTTTGTTGTGAATATGGTTTTCATGATAAGGTCTATCTTGAAAGGATGATATGATGCAAGGTTCATATTCATGGTGGATGTGGTTTTGTTCTTACAATAAGAAGTTAGAGAAGACACAAGCTTTCATAATCATAATCTTATTGATAGTTAGGGTTTGCATATTGGGCATTAAACCCTAAAAAGAATCTACTTTTCTTAAGACTTTAAAACCCTCAATTGCTTGTCGTGTGTAAAGTGCACTTTTGTTTTAATTTAATATTTACTTATAATCAAAAGTTATTATCACTTAAATCAACCTACTAAAGGGTCTTCAAGTCATTAGTTCACTGGCCCTTCAACCTAAATCAACAGGCGTCTCTGGTAAACTCTCATAAGCTTGAGCACCATATCATAATCGAAGGTCATATTTAATTGATATGAGGGCGGGAAAAAGGATTGGAAGGTCAGTATTTAAAAGAAATTTGGAATACAAATAATCATCTCTATATGGTTGAATTTGATGGGCATGCCTTTATAAAAGGCTAAAAGATAACTTTATGTAGGATATCATCGTACTTGTAGTGTTTGAAGATTGAAGACTAGTTAGTGTTTGTAGCTCGGACTGTTTCGGCATGTTTGGGTGTGAAACAGGACCATACCTAGCCTAAACGTACCCATCTAGATGTGTTGGAATTGTTGGTTTGGCCACACAAGGAGAAGAACAAAAGTTACACCCCTTTGCAACTTTACACTGCCTCCTTTTGATGATTTTTGGGGCAGCAGAAAAACTTTCACCACGGGTAAACACCTCAGAGATATAAAAAATTGAGAGAGGTTATTGTAGAGGGACCTACATGATCGCGTTACCTCAGACATAATGTATCTAAGTGACACGGTTTCTAAGTAACAACTCGTCAAAGATTGCTACCTTTTTGCACTTTAGACTCTTCAAGGATATCGTCGATACAATGTAGCTCAGACTATTTCAGCATGTTTGGGTGCAAAACAAGGCCATGCCTAGCCTAAATGTACCCATCTAGATGCGTTAGAACTGTCAGTTTGGCCACACGGGGAGAACAAAAGTTACACCCCTTTACAACTTTACACTACCTCTTTCTGACGATTTTTGGGGCAGCAGAAAACTTTTCACTATGGGCAAACACCTTAGAGATATAAAAAATTGAGAGAGGTTATTGTAGAGGGACCCTACATGATCACTTTGCCTCAGACGAAATGTATCTAAGTGACACAGTTTCTAAATAAAAGCTCATCAAAGATTGCTGCCTTTTTGCACTTTGGACTCTTCAGGGATATCGTCGGTACAATGTTGCTCGGACTGTTTCGGCATGTTTGGGTGCAAAATAGGACCATGCCTAGCCTAAATGTGCCCATCTAGATGCGTTCGAACTATCAGTTTGGCCACACAAGGAGAAGAACAAAAGTCATACCCCTTTGCAACTTTACACTGCCTCCTTCTGATGATTTTTGGGGCAGCAGAGAGCCTTTCACCATGGGCAAACACCTTAGAGATATAAAAAACTGAGAGAGGTTATTGTAGAGGAACCCTACATGATCACTTTAACTTAGACGAAATGTATCTAAGTGACATGGTTTCTAAATGACAACTCGTCAAAGATTGCTTCCTTTTTGCACTTTGGACTCTTCAGGGATATCGCTGGTACAATGTAGCTCGGACTGTTTTGACATGTTTGGGTACAAAAAGGGACCATGCCTAGCCTAAATGTACCCATCTAGATGTCTTAGAACTATCAGTTTGGCCACATGAGGAGAAGAACAAAAGTTACACCCCTTTGCAACTTTACACTGCCTCCTTCTGACAATTTTTAGGGCAGCAAAAAACCTTTCACCATGGGCAAACGCCTCAGAGATATAAAAATTGAGAGAGGTTATTATAGAGGGACTCTACATGATCGTGTTGCCTTAGATAGAATGTTTCTAAGTGACACAAATTTTGAGTAACATCTCGTCAAAGATTGCTACCTTTTTACACTTTGGACTCTTCAGGGATATCGTCGGTACAATGTAGCTCAGACTGTTTCGACATGTTTGAGTGAAAAAAATGACCATTCCTAGCATAAATTTACCCATCCAGACGTGGAATAGTCAGTTTAATCGCATCAAGAGCAGGATGAAAGTTACACCCCTTTGCAACTTTACATTACCTTCTTTTGACAATTTTTAGGGCAGCAAAAAACCTTTCACCACGGGCAAACGCCTCAAAGATATAAAAATTGAGAGAGGTTATTGTAGAGGGACTCTATGTGATCATGTTGCCTTAGATGGAATGTTTCTAAGTGACATGATTTTTGAGTAACATCTTGTCAAAGATTGCTACCTTTTTGCACTTTGGACTCTTCAGGGATATCACCGTTACAATGTAGCTCAGACTGTTTCGGCATGTTTGGGTGAAAAAGAGGACCATACCTAGCATAAATGTACCCATCCAAACACGTTGGAATAGTCAGTTTGGTCACATCAGGAGTAGGACAAAAGTTACACCCCTTTGCAACTTTACACTACCTCCTTTTGACGATTTTTGAGGCAGCAGAAAACCTTTCACCATGGGCAAATTCCTTAGAGATATAAAAACCTGAGAGAGGTTATTGTAGAGAAACTCTACATGATCATGTTTCCTTAGACAAAATATTTTTAAGTGACATAGTTTTTGAGTAACATCTCGTCAAAGATTGTTGTCTTTTTGCACTTTGGACTCTTCAAGGATATTGTCGATACAATGTAGCTCGAACTGTTTCGACATGTTTGGGTGAAAAATAGGACCATACCTAGCATAAATGTACCCATCCGGACATGTTGGAATAATCAGTTTGGTCGCATCAGGAGCAGGATGAAAGTTACGCCCCTTTGCAACTTTACACTGCCTCCTGATGATTTTTGGGGCAGCAGAAAACCTTTCACCACGGGCAAATACCTTAGAGATATAAAAAACTGAGAGAGGTTATTGTAGAGGTACTATACATGATCATGTTGCCTCAAATATAATGTTTCTAAGTGACACAATTTTTGAGTAACATCTTGTCAAAGATTGCTGCCTTTTTGCACTTTGGACTCTTCAAGGATATCATCGGTACAATGTAGCTCAGATTGTTTCGACATTTTTGGGTAAAAAATAGTATGATGCCTAGCATAAATGTACCCATCCATATGCGTTGGAATAGTCAATTTGGTCGCATCAAGAGAAAGACACCAATAATGCAAAAGTTGCTTTGTGTAACTTGACAATATTGACACTTTTTTGCAACAGGACTCAAAGACTCAAACTGACCCCAAATGACTCAAAGTGACTTAAAAACAAATGAAATGGTCTTAGAAGACCTTATTACATACAACTAACTCAATCAAAACAAAATTTTATTTTTTTACCCCTCTTGGAGGCATGACAACCTAGGTGCCCTTGCACCATTAGTGCAACTAAAGTCGAAAGTTTTCCTATTAAGAAAAAGAGCTTCCCTTAGCTTCAAGAAATATAAATATTCTATACTGACAAGGCCAACCACATGAAGGTGGAAGCTCATGTGGCCTCACCTAAGACCTAAAACACATGTAGTCTAGTAGATGCAGGACACCTAAGACACCTATTTTCTAGTCTCTATCTACTTAGTTGACATATCGTATATACATAAGACATAATTAGAGACACCTATTATCTAGTTAGAAACCAAGACACCTAGAGACACCTATATTTTATACATTACCTTAGATTTTATACATTATTCTCAAGATCAACTTCATCCATCACTTAGGTCTAACCCCATGAAGCATAACATGATGTAAAAATGTGTATATGTGTAAAAATGCAACAGGAAATAAAAAAAGGCAAACCTTACAAATTAATGTGCATACTTACAACTCAATGTAACATGACTTTACAAAATTAATGTGAATACTTACAAATTAATCCAATGGACCATCTAGGTCTGCTCTACTCTTTATTGTGTCAAGTATTGCTTCATGGTCAGACTCACACACCTTCCACAAGTTTTTGTTCAAAGGTCTACCCCGATACTGTATCAAATGAACATTGGATGCCATGACAAGGTTCAAGTAATGAATAATCTTCTGATGTGTGTCAAAGTCCTGAAATAGCCAAACATTAACACTCTTATGTGGGTACCTTCTAAGCCATGTTCCAATAATAACCACTGAACCTGTAGGGTATTCGATGTTTTCTCCATCTGTAATTGGGGCCTCCAATTTCTTTTTGGCCTCAACACAATGACATAAGTAATAATTTGTTCCCTCTTCATTATCTTCATCTACAATAACTGCATATACGTGCCCTACATTGATATGTGTAGCAAATTAGATGAAATTAGTCAACATTACAAAAACACTACAAAGTAAGATGACATTAGGAATTTCAAAAACTATGCAAATAGATATATTACCTGGTTGAACTAGAACTGATATGTGGTCAAAGTCAACTGATAATTCCATCTGTGTTAGTTCCAATGCCATCGGGGGTCGATACGTGTCAAGTGGGCTAAGATAACTTAACTGCCATTCGTCAACCCACTCCTTTGACTTGCACTCAGCCTAGTCTTGAATTGTATAGGAAGGACAAAAGCATGACATCTTTCACGTATGGATACTCCATGAACCTGCAATTGAGCTTCTAAAAGAGTGCATCTTACTTGATCCTATCAGTGAAGAACAGTCCTCATATGGTGCAATGTTAGTATCATCTATCAACCAAAAAAATTTAAGTACTGAAGACTTACCTTCTGTTGGTACTTATTTTTGACCTGGAGGTTGTTTCTGCATGTTGGAGGTTTTCTTCATTTAAACCCTAGGTCTTCTTGTCCATCGGCAAGAGCTTGATCTATCGGCCGGAGTCTTTTTGGTTCCACCGATGTGGTGGTGATGTGCCATCGGGATGACTTATGTCATCGGCATATCTTCTTTCTGGTTTCCCGATGGGCATGTGTCTAGCCGACAAGGGGGCAGAGTGAGGCTTTTTGTTCATCGCTGTGACTTTGTACTATTGGCGTGGGAGATTGTGGTTCCACTGATGGTATTGGTCATGCCAATGAGGGTATCTCAGGTGTTCGTCGGCGTGAGTGGTGTTATCGGCCGAAGAGTTTTTGGCTAGCCCAACGGAGTTACTCCTACCGACAGAAGGGGGAGGCCAAGGTCTATCAGCGTAATGATTGTCATCAGTGAGGGTTTTTTCTGGTTCCCCGACGGGATTGTTCTTACCAATGGTGCCATCGGTGTGTTTTATGCTATCGGCGAAGCAGTTTCTTGTTCAGCTGACTGTGGATGTTTGGCCGATGAGGAGTCATCGGTGTGTGCCTTGCCGATGGGGGTAAGTCAAGTGTTCATCGGTGAGCTTTGGCATATCGGCAGCAGTCTTTTGTGGTTTGCCGATGGAAGGAGGTCACCCCGATGGGGAATGCCATCGGAGTGAGGTTTTATATCGGGCTATCCGTTGGAGGGTCCGCCGATGGGGTAGTGTCAGGCCGATGAGGATATGGAGTGGTCATCAGAGTGAGATTGAGTATCGGCATAGGCATTTTGAGGTTAGCCGATGGCTTTGGTCATACCGACGGAGATGGGAGGCCGATGTCTATCGGCGTAACTAGTGAGATCAGCTAGCGAGATTTTGGTTGCTCCAACGGTGTAAGTCACACCGACGGAGGTGGTCTTCAGCGTGACTTGTGTTGTCGGCGAGGATGGATTGCGTTGGGCCGACAGTGGAGGGTCTGACCGATGAAGGGGGAGGCCGATATGTTATCAGCGGGAGTTGTTCTATCGACAGGAGGAATTTCATGTTGGCCGATGGTGTCAGTCACACCGACAGGGGAATGTGGTGTAGGCATTGGTGAGACAACGGAGGTCGGCAGGAGGTTTTTGGGGCGAGCCGATGGCTCAGGTCTGGGCGACGGGCTTTGGAGGAGGACCGTGGGTCGAGCGCGGCAAAAGTGCTCGACATTTGTTATACATGCGGCCATGTTTTTAAAGTGATAAAGTTGTCTCTGCGGCACCAATGTGGGATTAATCTCCCCACATTATTTTGAACCTGTGAAGAAGCGTTTTGGCGGGAAATTCCTTTCTGAAGTGCAGCGACAGTTTTCACGCAGCCGCGAGTGGTTGAGCCATCAATGGCGACTGTAGCAGGGGCATGGGCGAGTTGTTGAACAGTCATGTACCCAAATTTTTGGCGTGAGGACTTCCAGATGGTGGTACAGGGCTCGAGGCCACCATTGTCTACTTTCTGTCTCTGCAGCAATAAATTTTGAGTGTCCTTCCTTTGAAGGATTTGTATCTGGCAGTTTTTTGTAAAAGCCTTGTAATTAATTGTTGTGGTACACTTTCTGGCTGATATAAGCAGACTGTGTTACCATTGTTTAGGTTGTTGAAAGTTGAACATTTGGCTCTGTAATACAATACAGCTGATTTGGTTGCTCTGTACAGTAAAACCTGTGAGTTTATGTATCTCTTGTTGTACGTTTTTGCATGAATCCACTGATTTCATGGTTAATTCTATATGAGAAATGCTATGTTAGCATGTGTTTTGTTAATTCTGTCTCCAGTATTGCATGTATCTTTCTTCTGAGTCTGGATATTTAAGCAATGTTTGAGACTCTAGAACATAGAATTCCTGTGTTGAATGTCTGATCTCTTAACTTCTGCTCAAGGGGTAGATTAAACTATTTTCAGATTGAATATTGGGAAGGGTATACTGCAGTAGGGATGCCATAAGTATAGATAGCTTAACACTCTATATTGGGAGATATCTGTAAGGCAGGTATCATATGTGTCCCCCTGAAATCTAGTTTTAGTTGTTCATGCATATCATTCATAGGTGTACGTCTACTGACTCCAGGCCCTGGATAGGCACCAATCTTGCTTTGTGTTTGTGTTACAACCATGTCCAGCTTTGCATCCAAACTTAAAGTCAAAATCAAAATCTAAAACAATCTTTAGGACATTAGAATTAGTTTTAGGATCCTCAGTCCTCTGTCTACAACTGCAAATAGGCCCAAAGCTAGCCCCTTTGCTCTTATCTTTCAATTTTGGTCTACTTACAGGAGGACTTATCTGCTTTCTGTCAACATCCCAGCCTTTGTATTTATATCCTCATGGATGTTGAGTAGGGAATACCCCCTAGGTTTTGCAAAGCCTGAAGAAGAAGAGGAGATAAAATATAGAGTCTATCTCCTATACTGTTGGCCCCTGGCCCAGAGATCCTGTTGATCATTGATGGCTACCTTGTAGGGAAATCTAGGAATAAGCATCCAGTCTGGAAAAAAACCAACAGAAATTGGTGACTCCACTGGGGAGATTTGTGAAAGAACCCTGATTTTCAAAAGAAAATAGTTCCTAGTAATAGGTGGCGACTCCGAAGTAATCTCCCAACCGGTCAAAGTAAAATTTATATGCAGGGGAGAAGATCCCAACAAAATCCTTTATTTGAAGAGTTACCAGTAACAAGAAGAATGATGTACAGAAGAAAGGGAGCTGTCTCAGTCAGTCATGAGGGTTCCCCCAGAAAAAATGATGATATGCAAGATAACCCTAGGCCATCAGGACAGCATGTGCCTTACTTTTCAAATGCAAAAGCTGATATTCAGGGTGCATATGAGAGGCAACAGGGTGGTAGCATGAGAATGAGGTCAGAGGTGTTCCAAGAACACCAATTTCTAGACCCTAGTGAAAGATTTGAAGAGGCAGAGTCTCTGAGGGATGATGAAGATGAAGATCAGAATATGGTAAAACCATCCTCCTCTAGGCCTAGTGAGGAAGAACTAGCTGATGAAATTAGGAGCTTAAGGGCCGAGTTCAAATATCAGCAGGCAATAACAATTAGAGATGACCTGAGGAAGAAAGTGCAAGCTTTAAGGGCTGCCCAAAATAATTCAATTCCTACCCTTGAGAATGCAAATGTGCAAAGACATCAATAGTGAAATGAAGTGCAACATCAGCATAATGATGAGAGACAAAATGTGAATGATGCTAGGATACCACTGAACAATGTAAGAAACCAGAATGCAAACAGAAATATTAATATTAATCAGTTTGACAGACAACCCATGCAGTTATATAGATTCAGACAGCTGGTATTTGATGGTATTCCTGGGTATCCTAACCCCATTGACAAGCATCTAAGGCTGTAGGTGCCTAAATTTTTAGGAAACAACACTGTGTCAGGAGAAGATCATCTAAAAGCTTTTCAAAATGTCATGGATAACTTTGAGGTTGAACATGAGGATGTTTTCATGAAGTCATTCATGCAATCTTTAGTAGATGAGGCAAGAGAATGGTACAAGAATCTGCCTGACCATAGTATTTCATCATGGGATGATTTTAAAAGGATGTTCAAGGAGCAATATGGTGACAAAACTGACCCTAGCTTTTTTGTAAATGAGTTTACCAATATCACTAAAGGGTCAAATGAGCAGGTTGTAGATTTTAATGCAAGATTTACTAAAGTGTTAAACAAATTGCCACATCACATGAGGCCAAATGAACCTATGTGCATAATATTGTATATCAATGCCTTTGATGCAAAAACTGCATATGGATTAAGAGATAAAAGTCCTGCTACTATCAGGGATGCTTTCAGAATTGCAGTAAATATTGAGAACAACAGGAAAGCATCAGGCAAGACAAACAGAAGGGATGATGTGAAAATTCTGCAGAATCCAAACAAGCCTCAGAACACTCAAGGTAATACATCTGCCCCTGAAGATAAGATAGACAAATTGGCAAATGTTGTTAAGGACCTAAGCTACAAACTAGCTAGAAGTGAAAAAGGGATAGGTCCTGATAGGCAAGTCTATCAAAGGCAGGAAAAGAGGCCATCATTGCATGATATGCCTTATAATACCAATTGGCATAATGGTAAACCTATATTCCCACATAACAGCTCAAATCAGAGAGCTCAATATGTCAAAGAAACTCCTGATCCTCTAAAGAAAGCTGTAAATATTGTTGATGACACTCCATGGTGTATAATTTGTCAGATGCCACATTCACAGTCACAGTGTATGATTGCTCAGTCCTTGTGTGATAATACTACATCTTGTAATGAATGCAATGAGCCACATTATGTGCAAGATGATGATGTTAATATGATGTCCACAAATAATGGATACCCTCTTTATGATGCTGATGAGAGTACAGATGATGGAATTTAGGCTTGTCAACAGGAATTTTATGATGAAGGTAATGAAGAGAGCTATGTGTATGCTCAAAGCTCGCATAATTTTCTGAGTAACTTACAACGACCTTCTGATGAGGAAATTAGGGCCTTCACAGCTGCAGCAGTTGCTCAAGTTAAGAGCAACTACAATCTCAGAGGTAAAAATCAAGTAAGTAGCCCACATCAGCCAGAAGGTATTTCTGCAGGTCAGCCAGTGCATGGTCATAAGGGGATTGAATCACAAAAAAGGCAGTGGGGTAATAATAAACAGAATTTTAGACATAGAATAGGTCATGAATCTCAAGGACCAGAAAACAGAACCCCTCAGGCTGAAGATCAAAGTAAAGGTTCCCAAGACAAGAATGATGATCAGGGAACTATGAAAGTAAAAGCTAAATCAGTTCAGGATAAAAACAAGATTGTGGAGCAAGCTACAACTGTTATACAAAATTATGCTCCATTTGATATAGCTCAAATCCTCTCCCAAGTAAAAGTCTCTGTTCCACTTATGGAACTGATGAAGGTTGAAGAGATCAAGAATAGGACAGTATCCCTAATTTCAGGGGTGCCTTTTCAAGCTAAACAAAATGTTCAGACCCAGGGTGAGAAACATGTCATGTATAATGAAGAAGATGAGGCTCCTGAAGTCTATTTAGGAGTGACTATGACAAAGTGTCCTTCACAAGTGGAACCATTTTATGTATCCCTGGTCATAAATGGAAAAATAATCAGAAATTGCATGCTTGACTCTAGAGCATCTACAAATGTCATGCCTTTGGCCATCATGCAACGAGCTAGATTGAAAAGCGACAAGGCATGTGGAAAATGTTATGCTATGGATGCCAGAGATGTACCAGTTATTGGAATCACGAAGGATGTAGATTTCAAATTGGCAGCATTTCCTGAAAAGAGATATAAAATGAATATAACAGTGGTTGACATCAAGCCACAGTATGGCATGTTGCTGTCAAGAAGATGGGCTGCACTAATTGGTGGAAGTATGTAGCTGGACTTGTCATATGCCATGATTCCAATGAATGGCAGGGATGTTAAGCTAATCAGAGAACAAAGATCATCAGAGACAGTGGAAGACCAAGAAGCAGAGGAACATATATGCTTTGTAAACACTGACTGTGATAACTTCAAGGTTGTCTCAGATGATAGAGAAGATAAAGAGAAAAATGTCTGCAGTGAAGAGTTGGACCAGCAGGGTCTGTGGACCATGTATTTTGATGGAGCTTGTGCAAAAGAAGGCTCTGGAGCTGGAATTGTTTTCCTGTCTCCAACTAGTAAGCTCCTCAAATTTTCTTTCTTGCTGAGGTTTGTTTGCACAAACAACATTGCAGAATATGAGGCTTTAATCTTAGGCCCAAAGATAGCTCTCAAACATGGAATCAAAATGCTAAGAGTATTTGGGGATTCTGAGCTGATTATATCCCAAATTAGAGATAGGTATGCTTCAAAAAACAAAAGATTGAAACAATACAAGCATGCTGTTTGGGATACCATTGAACTATCTAATGCATTTTCAATAGGCTGGGTAGAGAGATCAAAGAATGTTATGGCTGATTTTTTAGCTAATGTTGCAATAAGGCCAGATGACATCACTCTGTCAGATGTTACAAATGTAGAAGTTAAAATCAGGCCTGCAGTACCAGAAAATATATGTAGTTGGCAAGTGTTTAATGATGATAGGGATTTGTTAAAATTTTTGCACTGCATAGATGAATATGAGAATCAAGAAATTGATTTCCAAGCTTTTGTACAAACTATAGATGGAAAAGAAACTCTTGTGGGAAAAGAGATAATTCAATTGAAGACTAATAAAATCCCTAGAGGGTTAGTAGCTTTGGAAAGAGCTTTTGACAGTAGAGACAAATTGGTCACAAGGACATCTCCCACAAATAAGGAAGATTTAGAAGAGATAAATTTGGGGACATCTCAGGCCCCCAAGAAGGTATACATTGGTAAACAACTCAAACCACACATCAGGAGTATGCTGATTGCATTACTGGAAAGGTATAAACATGTTTTTGCTTGGTCATATGAGGACCTAAAAGCCTATAGGGAAGATCTATTCCAGCATGAGATCCCATTGAAGCCTGGAGCTAAGCCATTCAGACAGAGGCAAAGACCTATTAATCCTACCTTAGCTCCAAAGATGCAAGAAGAACTTAAAAAGCTTAGGGAAGCTGGAATAATTGTGCCAATCAGACATTCAACTTGGGTGTCTAACCCTGTCCCAGTCAGAAAAAAGAATGGTGATATTAGGCTTTGTGTTGATTTCAGGAACTTGAATGTATCCTCTTTAAAGGATAACTATCCACTGCCTAATATGGAAGCTATGTTGCAAAGAGTGACTGGTTGTGAACTCTTATCCATGATGGATGGATTTTCAGGTTATAATCAGGTGAAGGTAAAGGAATCAGAACAGTATAAGACTGCCTTCACCACTCCATGGGGAACTTATGTATATGTTAGAATGCCATTCGGATTAACAAATGCAGGTGCTACATTTCAAAGAGCAATGGATGTTGCTTTTGCAGGGTTGATTGATTCAATCCTGGCTGTATATCAGGATGACTTGACTGCATATTCAAAGAAGGAAGAGCAGCATTGTTTGCACCTAGAGCAGATTTTCATAAGAGCACTAGAGTATGGCATTTCTTTAAATCCAAAGAAGTGTGCTTTTGGGGTGGTTGAAGGAAAACTCCTAGGGCACATTGTTTCCAAGGATGGAGTCAGGATAGATCCAGAAAGAGTGGCTGCTATTGACAGAATTCAAATGCCAAAAACTGTAAAAGGAGTTCAGTCCTTCTTTGGACAGATAAATTTTGTTAGGAGATTTGTTCCCAACTTTGCAGAAACTACAAGGAACATTTCTAAGATGATGAAGAAAGATGCAACTGTCAACTGGGAAAGTGAAGCAATAGAATCATTTCAGAGTATCAAAGAGGCAATCAAGATGGCCCCTGTTCTTAAATCTCCTAATTTTTCTAGGCCATCCCAAGTATTTTCATTTGCTTCCTTTCACACTGTTGCTGCATGTTTGCTACAGAAAAATGAAGATGGTTTTGAACAGCCCATAGCTTTCTTCAGTATGTCCTTACAGGCTTCTAAGTTGAAGTATGATATTATGGAAAAATAGGCATATGCACTAGTCAGAGCCATCAAAAGTTTCAGACCATACCTGGTAGGATCACATGTAATTGCATATGTACCCCATGCAGCAGTCAAAGACATATTCACTCAGCAAGAGGTGACCGGAAGAAGGTGCAGATGGATAAACAAACTACAAGAGTTCAACATAGACATACAAGTTACCAAGTTGGTAAGAGGACAAGGATTAGCCAAGATGATGGCACAGTCAAACTTGGAAGCATGCCAAGTTAATGCAGTCCAAAATGAGAGTGTAAATGTATCAAGATCTGAATGGTACAAGGATATTATCTACTACTTGCAAAATCTGAATTGTCCTTCCCATTTCAGTGACAGTCAAAAGAGGACTTTAAAGTTACATGCAATCAGGTATGTTATTGTTCAAGGTGAGCTATACTGGAAAAACCCTGATGGTGTGCTGCTGAGATGTGTGGATGAGGATATGGCTAATAATGTTTTGATTGACATGCATAAGGGATTGTGTGGTGGACATTATACTACCCATACAACAGCTCATAAGATTCTCAGGGCAGGATATTGGTGACCCACTTTCTTTTCAGATGCACAAAGGTTAGTAAGGAAGTGTGACCCTTGCCAAAGATTTTCAGGAAAGCTGAGCTATGATGGTGCTTTACCCCTCAGAACTGTAACTGTGGATGCTCCATTTCAGCAATGGGGAATTGACTTCATAGGGGAAATTGCAGACAAATCAAGTGGGGGACACAGTTGGATTTTGGTGGCAACTGATTACTTTACCGAATGGATTGAGGCCATTCCAGCTAAGAGAGCTACAAGTAAGGTGGTGATGGATTTCGTATTGGAAAATGTTATCATCAAGTTTGGAGTACCATTCAAGATAGTCACTGATAATGCTATGTGCTTCAGATCAGGTGAATTTGTTGATTTTTGCAATAGGTATGGGATAAATCTATCATATGCATCACCATACCACCCACAAGGAAATGGTCAAGCAGAATCAGGCAATAAAAGCATCATGAAAATTATCAAGAGGATACTAGACAAGAACAAGAGAGCTTGGGACTCAAAATTAAAATTGGCAATATGGGCTGACAGAGTGACAGTAAAAAAGGCTATTGGAATGTCACCCTTTGAGCTAGTATATGGTGCATTAGCTAGATTGTCCATAAACAATCTCCTACCAGTTTATAGATTCATCCAGGAAAATGATGAGGAGATTGAAGACTCCATGACAGAAAGAGTGAACCAGCTGGTTGCACTGGATGAAAACAGAAGGAAAGCACACCAGATTAACCTCAAGAGACAACAAGATATGAAATATCAGTTTGATAGGAGAGCTACAAAAAGGAAGTTTCAAGTCAATGATCTGGTGCTCATCTGGAATGCAAAAAATCAGGATAAGGGTAAACATGGTAAGTTTGAACCCTTATGGATGGGCCCATATCAGATTTGCAGTATTCATGGGGAGGATTCTTATTTCCTCCAGGCCCTAGATGGTGAATTTCTGGAATTGCCTGTGCATGGCCAATTCCTTAAGTTCTACTTTGCATAGATGACTTGTCACTGTGCACATTTGTAAAAATATGTATATAGTGTAGATGTCTTGTACATGTTCGTGCCTTTTTGGTTTTTGCCTGGTCTGCCCGGAGATCTGGTTCTCGCTGCAGGTTTTTCACCTGCACGTCCCCATTCGGAGCCAGTGTTGGTACTTATTTTTGACCTGGAGGTTGTTTCTGCATGTTGGAGGTTTTCTTCATTTAAACCCTAGGTCTTCTTGTCCATCGGCAAGAGCTTGATCTATCGGCCGGAGTATTTTTGGTTCCACCGATGTGGTGGTGATGTGCCATCGGGATGACTTCTGTCATCGGCGTATCTTCTTTCTGGTTTCCTGATGGGCATGTGTCTAGCCGACAAGGGGGCAGGGTGAGGCTTTTTGTTCATCGCTGTGACTTTGTACTATCAGCGTGGGAGATTGTGGTTCCACCGATGGTATTGGTCATGCTGATGAGGGTATCTCAGGTGTTCGTCGGCATGAGTGGTGTTATCGGCTGAAGAGTTTTTGGCTAGCCCGACGGAGTTACTCCTACCGACAGAAGGGGGAGGCCAAGGTCTATCGGCGTAATGATTGTCATCGGCGAGGGTTTTTTCTGGTTCCCCGATGGGATTGTTCTTACCGATGGTGCCATCAGTGTGTTTTATGCTATCGGCGAAGCAGTTTCTTGTTTGGCCGACTGTGGATGTTTGGCCGATGAGGAGTCATCGGCGTGTGTCTTGCCGATGGGGGTAAGTCAAGTGTTCATCGGTGAGCTTTGGCATATCGGCAGCAGTCTTTTGTGGTTTGCCGATGGAAGGAGGTCACCCCGATGGGGAATGCCATCAGAGTGAGGTTTTATATCGGGCTAGCTGTTGGAGGGTCCGCCGATGGGGTAGTGTCAGGCCGATGAGGATTTGGAGTGGTCATCGGAGTGAGATTGAGTATCGGCATAGGCATTTTGAGGTTAGCCGATGGCTTTGGTCATACCGACGGAGATGGGAGGCCGATGTCTATCGGCGTAACTAGTGAGATCGGCTAGCGAGATTTTGGTTGCTTCAATGGTGTAAGTCACACCGACGGAGGTGGTCTTCGACGTGACTTGTGTTGTCGGCGAGGATGGATTGCATTGGGCCGACAGTGGAGGGTCTGACCGATGAAGGGGGAGGCCGATATGTTATCGGCAGGAGTTGTTCTATCGGCAGGAGGAATTTCATGTTGGCCGATGGTGTCAGTCACACCGACAGGGGAATGTGGTGTAGGTGTCAGCGAGACAACGGAGGTCGACAGGAGATTTTTGGGGCGAGCCGATGGCTCAGGTCTGGGCGACGGGCTTTGGAGGAGGACCGTGGGTCAAGCGCGGCAAAAGCGCTTGACATTTGTTATACATGCGGCCATGTTTTTAAAGTGATAAAGTTGTCTCCGTGGCACCAATGTGGGATTAATCTCCCCACATTATTTTGAACCTGCGAAGAAGCATTTTGGTGGGAAATTCCTTTCTGAAGTGCAGCGACAGTTTTCACGCGGCCGCGGGTGGTTGAGCCATCAATGGTGACTGTAGCAGGGGCATGGGCGAGTTGTTGAACAGTCATGTACCTAATTTTTTGGCGTGAGGACTTCCAGATGGTGGCATAGGTCTCAAGGCCACCATTTTCTACTTTTTGTCTCTGCAGCAATAAATTTTGAGTGCCATTCCTTTGAAGGATCTGTATCTAGTGGTTTATTGTAAAAGCCTTGTAATTAATTGCTGTGGTACACTTTCTAGCTGATATAAGCAAACTGTGTTACCATTGTTTAGGTTGTTGAAAGTTGAACATTTGGCTCTGTAATACAATACAGCTGATTTGGTTGCTCTATACAACAAATCCTGTGAGTTTATGTATCTCTTGTTGTACATTTTTACATGAATCCACTAATTTCATGGTTAATTCTATATGAGAAATGCTATGTTAGCATGTGTTTTGTTAATTATGTCTCCAGTATTGCATGTATCTTTCTTCTAAGTCTGGATATTTAAGCAATGTTTGAGACTCTAGAACATAGAAGTCCTGTGTTGAATGTCTGATCTCTTAACTTCTACTCAAGGGGTAGATTAAACTGTTTTCAGATTGAATATTGGGAAGGGTATAGTGCAGTAGGGATGCCATAAGTATAGATAGCTTAACACTCTATATTGGGAGATATCTGTAAGGCAGGTATCATGTGTCCCCCTGAAATCCAGTTTTAGTTGTTCATGCATATCATTCACAGGTGTATGTCTACTGACTCCAGGCCCTGGATAGGCACCAATCTTGCTTTGTGTTTGTGTTACAACCATGTCTAGCTTTGCATCCAAACTTAAAGTCAAAATCAAAATCTAAAACAATCTTTAGGACATTAGAATTAGTTTTAGGTCCTTAATCCTCTGTCTACAACTGCAAATAGGCCCAAAGCTAGCCCCTTTGCTCTTATCTTTCAGTTTTGGTCTACTTACAAGAGGACTTATCTTCTTTCTGTCAGCATCCCAGCCTTTGTATGTATATCCTCATGGATGTTGAGTAGGGAATACCCCCCTAGGTTTTGCAGAGCCTGAAGAAGAAGAGGAGATAAAATATAGAGTCTATCTCCTATACTATTGGCCCCTGGCCCAGAGATCCTGTTGATCATTGATGGCTACCTTGTAGGGAAATCTAGGAATAAGCATCCAGTCTAGGAAAAAACCAACACCTTCATTAACTGGACCCACTCGACAATCAATTTTGCATCTGTCAACTTTGCATTGTCTTTATACTTTAACTCTTCTCATGCTATGGCTCTTTTGATACATGCTCCTGCACTATCATGCTCCCCCTTTCCATGCCCGGCTTCACAAAAATTCCACATATACTGAATACTTGTAAAATTATGCCTCCTACTCAGGTAATAGAAATTCTGTGAGTTCTTGAATTGTGATGCATAGTTATTCGACCATATGATATGTTGACTGAACAATATGCCCCTTCTTGCCAAATCATTGTAGAACACCTAAAAGAAACCTTGCATGAATCCGTAGAATTCGTGCGATCATCACTAATATAGAAATTATACTCCCTTATGATCTTTTTGTCATCCTCTGTACTATCATTCGCATGAATGAATGCGATGTGCACAAATATAGAAACCTATGTGGAGTTGTAATATTGTGATTACACCTCACGCTGTGGCTATAGACTGTAGTTCTTTGCAAAGTCGATGACTAAAACAATGCTACCAACCAGAAATGTGTCCTTGCATAACTTGAATTGCAAGTCCAACTATCGAGCTCTATGGGCATGTCTTACATACTCATACACTATGTTGCAATGAAATATCGGCATAAACTGGAATCTTTTCAATAACCAATTCACACCTCTTTGCTTCTTTACCATCTTTTGTATTGTATGCCACTATTTTATACTTGCCAAACTCTACTAGTTCATTTCCAACCACATGTGTTCTTTCTATATGTTCACATATTGGCAAACATTGCAAGCCACCGCAATGATGACATGTGCCATCCAAGCATAATTTCTTGTAGAATATTTGACCTTCCTCTCTTTCACATAAAATTCTTGATATGAAGTCTCTTAAAGATGTTAGTGGGGCATGTATGGTAAAACCCTGCAAAACATTGTTAGTATGCATATCTAAACATATAGACCTATAAACATCAAAATGGTTAGAAAATTCAATATGTAATCTACAATAAGTAGTGCATGTGTGATTTTGCTTGACATAGAAAGGTTTTAGAATTTCAAAATATCTTTGACAAATTTTAATTTGAGGATACTTCTCTAGAAATTTACCATAAAACTATGTTTGAGTCTCATCCAAAAAATTCTTTGGATGTGGCTCACGGTTCTGACTACCGATTCTCCTTCTTACCACATCCCTTTGATTCAGAGATACCCTTGTGTAATTCTTCCAAAAGTCTTCAATTAGTGATCTCAATGCTTCAACAAATAGTTTATCTTTTCGTGGTAGTCTCCCCAAGAATGGCCATAATTCATTGGCATCAGTGTCCTCAATTCTTTGGTGTCTTCCAATGGCTCTTGATAAAGTTTTCCTATTAATTCTCAATTCTTGACTCGTCTTTCTAATGAGACGAGCTTTCCTCGTTTGACTACTTACTATAGTTGATGTCATTACACGCCGTGTTGTATTACTATCTTTTGTGCATGAGGTGATACCCACACTCTCATACGCACTCATTAGATTCTTAACAATAGATTTTTCACTTGAAGCCTCTGATGTTCTCAACCCAAGAATCTTCATGATGGACCTACACTTTATACTTCGCATCATTTCAATGAATAGTTGACATCTTGCAGTCTCATTTAACTTTTCAAAGAACAATCTCCAAATCTTATTAGCATATCTTCTACAAGTGTGTTTTGGAATCTTACCTTCCATTGGCTACAAAATATTCTCATCAATATCAATCAAATACTTTGGCTTTCTATGCAAAATTCTAGGTGGTGTTAAGTTAGGTAAATTCATCTCAACATTAGGAATTTCATCAATATTTAAATGAGATCGGCTAGATGGCATACCTTCGATTGAAGATGGAATAGATGAAATACCTTAAGGTTGAGGTGGGAATGATGGCGTACCTCCTTCATCACATGTGAGTGATGATGTACTCTCAACTTGAGATGTGGTAGATGGTGTCCCTACATGTTGACTTGCAGTAGAGGATGTGTCTCCAACTATGGTATTCAAATCTCTTATAGGACGAAGTTTTTGCATTCGTTCTCTTTGTACCACCAATACCATATCTCTTTGTGATGGTTGTGGTTCCTCTTCAATTGGCATGTCTTCATTTATCATGTCTAATTTCCTCTTCTCACAAAATTCCCTCATAGCCATTGTTTTCTTTGCATTCTTAGCTTCTATCTCTTCTTGTGTTGGTTTAATTCTTGATCATTTCCTCGGCATGACGGAGAATTTTTCTGTAGCATGATAAAGAGACCAATATTAGTTCCTAAGAAATGGATCCATACAAATAACTAAAATATATGTCATTCAACCCTTCATAGTAAATGTACATATAATCATCATGTAAAAGAGTAAATGTCACTCAAGCAAAATAGGTACAAAGCATACAAAGCAAATTATTGCAGTCATGAAAAGAGTACATGGGACTTTATGCTTGAAAAGGTTGAGGCAGACCCAATTTGACATGTTTGTTGTTACTAGGGCTACTAGGATTTGGAATTGAGAAGGTGTTTTGTAGGTACTAGGGATACTAGGATTTGGGTGGCTTGTGAAGGAATAGACAACAATTGTTGTGTCATGTGCATGTACAAATCATCATGAATAGGTGCATAAGGAATGTCCTAGCCCAAGATATGTGCATACAAATCATCATGTCATGTGCATACTTGTATGATCTTGGCACCTATTCATTTGTATTTTAACTTGTTAATATGACAAGATAATAGTGGGATTGTATTTTTATTATGTTGTAAGGATTTATTCTTGTGTAGTTTGACATCATGGTATGTTAAGGTCTGTTTATTACACATAATTATTAAAGAGCCCAAGTGTAGAAAATATACATGGCATCATGTGGGATTGTAGGCTTCTTGCTTGATTGGGAATGTGTCTATTTTAAACATGTATGATAAAGCATGATAAAGTAATTCAAATAGAATTAAGGAAAATGTAAAGAACATGCATGTAAAGACTTAACATACCTAAAAAATGAAGATTCGAATGGAGAGAGTACCCAATTATGTAGTGTTTTTTTCTTCTCGCGTCAAACTCCTCAACAATTTGAGTTTTTCACCACTTCTTCCTTTTCAATGTTAAATTGAATAACACTCAAATATAATTACTAACAACAATACTATCAACCAATTTATAATGTTAAATTCCTAAAATTGAATCACAATTAACATTGCAACACAACAAAAATTGAAACTTGAATAGATATATATCAAACTTGGTGTGAAAACTATGTTATTTCCTCCTTCTCAAGTTGGCAAAGCAGAAAAGGTGGTGGAAAGATCATGCAAAGGTGGTAGAATGTGTAAAATGTGCATGTGAACTTCCCAACAGTATGAAAGCACTTCTTTTTTGTCAGAACACAAGCATAATTAGCATGAAAACAGAGCATGTGGGCCTGGATCATGGGGGTCAACACTTTTTTACTGTTTCTATAGCAGGACAAAATGTGAGTGCGTTATAACGCGCTCGTATTTTGTCCTGCTATAGATTGATCCATAAATATTTGTGCCTATCTCACCTTAGATAGAACCTTTACAATATCTCACCTCTAGTTCCATTAGCTCATGTTCTATATCTCACTTATCTCTCCCCCTCACCTCTCTACCTCTCCCCTCTCTATGTCTTTCAGTCACTCCTTGTCTACCTCAACCCTAAACCCTAAACCTTATCCCTAAACCCTAATCCCTCAACTCTCAACTCTAATCCCTCATCCCTAAACCCTAAATGTTATCCCTATTCCTAAACCCTCAACAGGCTTAATACTATACCTTAAACCCTAATCCCTTATCCCTAAACTCTCCAACCCTATCCTTAATCCTTATACCCTTGACACTCTACTTTAACCCTAATACCTCAACCCTCAACCCTATCCTGAAACCCTCAACCCTCAAACCTCAATGTACTTAACCCTTAATATAAAACCCTAATCCCTCAACCCTTAACTCTAATCTCTTGACCCTCAACCCTATCCCTAAACCCTCAACACTCAATGTCAAACCCTAATCCCTCAACCCTTAACTCTAATCCCTCAACCCTAAACCCTAAACACTATCTCTATTCCTAAACCCTCAATGGGCTTGATACTATACCTTAAACCCTAATCCCTTATCCCTAAACCCTCCAACCCTATCCCTAATCCTTATACCCTTGACACTCTACTTTAACCCTAATCCCTCAACCCTCAACCCTATCCCTAAACCCTTAACCCTTGAACCTCAACCCTCAACCCTTAACCTTCAACGTCAAACCCTAATCCCTCAACCCTTAACTCTAATCCCTCAACCCTCAATCCTAAACCCTAAACCCTAAACCCTAAAGCCTCAACCCTCAACCCTCAACGTTAAATCCTAATCCCTCAACCCTAAACCCTATCTCTAAACCCTCAACACTATACCTTAAACCCTAATCCCTCAACCCTCAACCCTAAACCTTATCCCTAAACCCTCAACCCTCAACCCTCAACCCTCATCCCTCATCCCTAAACCCTAAATGCTATCCCTATTCCTAAACCCTCAACGGGCTCGATACTATACCTTAAACCCTAATCCCTTATCCCTAAACCCTCCAACCCTATCCCTAATCCTTATACCCTCAACACTCTACTTTAACCCTAATCCCTCGACCCTCAACCCTATGCTGAAACCCTCAACCCTTGAACCTCAATGTACTCAACCCTCAACATCAAAGCCTAATCCCTCAACCCTTAACTCTGATCCCTCAACCCTCAACCCTATCCCTAAACCCTCAACCCTAAAACCTCAACCCTCAACACTCAATGTCAAACCCTAATCCCTCAATCCTTAATTTTAATTCCTCAACCCTAAACCCTATCCCTAAACCCTAAACACTATCCCTATTCCTAAACCCTCAATGGGCTTGATACTATACCTTAAACCCTAATCCCTTATCCCTAAACCCTCCAATCCTATCCTTAATCCTTATACCCTCAACACTCTACTTTAACCCTAATCCCTCAACCCTCAACCCTCAAACCTCAATGTACTCAACCCTCAATGTCAAACCCTAATCCGTCAACCGTTAACTCTAATCCCTCGACCCTCAACCCTATCCCTAAACCCTCAACCCTAAAACTTCAACCCTCAACACTCAACATCAAACCCTAATCCCTCAACCCTAAACCCTAAACACTATCCCTATTCCTAAACCCTCAATGGGCTTGATACTATACCTTAAACCATAATCCCTTATCCCTAAACCCTCCAACCCTATCCCTAATCCTTATACCCTCGACACTCTAATTTAACCCTAATCCCTTGACCCTCAACCCTATCCCTAAACCCTCAACCCTCGAACCTCAATGTACTCAACCCTCAATGTCAAACCCTAATCCCTCAACCCTTAACTCTGATCCCTCAACCCTATCCCCAAACACTCAACCCTCAACACTCAATGTCAAACCCTAATCCCTCAACCCTTAACTCTAATCCCTCAACCCTAAACCCTAAACACTATCCCTATTCCTAAACCCTCAATGGGCTCAATACTATACCTTAAAACTTAATCCCTTATCCCTAAACCCTCCAACACTATCCCTAATCCTTATACCCTCGACACTCTACTTTAACCCTAATCCCTTGACCCTCAACCCTATCCCTAATCCCTCGACCCTCAGCCCTCAACCCTCAATGTCAAACCCTAATCTCTCAACCCTTAACTCTAATCCTCGACCCTCAACCCTATCCCTAAACCCTAAACCCTAAAGCCTCAACCCTCAACCCTCAACGTCAAATCCTAATCCCTCAACCCTTCACTCTAATCCCTCAACCCTAAACCTTATCCCTAAACCCTCAACACTATACCTTAAACCCTAATCCCTCAACCCTCAACCCTAAACCTTATCCCTAAACCCTAATCCCTCAACCCTCAACCCTCAACTCTAATCCCTCGTCCCTAAACCCTAAACTTTATCCCTATTCCTAAACCCTCAATGGGCTTGATACTATACTTTAAACCCTAATCCCTTATCCCTAAACCCTCCAACCCTATCCCTAATCCTTATACCCTCGACACTCTACTTTAACCCTAATCCCTCGACCCTCAACCCTATCCCTAAACCCTCAACCTTCGAACCTCAATGTACTTAACCCTCAATGTCAAACCCTAATCCCTCAACTCTTAACTCTGATCCCTCGACCCTCAACCCTATCCCTAAACCCACAACCCTAAAACCTCAACCCTCAACACTCAACGTCAAACCCTAATCCCTCAACCCTTAACTCTAATCCCTCAACCCTAAACCCTATCCCTAAACCCTCAACACTATACCTTAGTCCCTAATCCCTCAACCCTAAACCCTATCCCTAAGCCCTAATCCATCAACCCTCAACCCTAATCCATCAAACCTCAACTCTAATCCCTCATCCCTAGACCCTAAACACTATCCCTATTCCTAAACCCTCAACGAGATCGATACTATCCCTCAACCCTTAACCCTTAAAACTAGAACCCTAAAACCTATCCCTACACCCTCGGCACTTGACACTATATCTTAAACCCTAATCCCTTCACCCTCATCCCTAAAGCCTCAACCCTAAATCCTTAAACCTTCAACCCTAAACCTTATCCCTAATCCATCTACCCTTGACACTCTACTTTAACCCTAATCCCTTAACCATCAACCCTATTCGTAAACCCTCAACCCTCAAGCCTCAACTCTCAACATTAAACCCTAATTCATCAACCCTAAACCCTAATCCCTCAAACCTAAACCCTATCCCTAAACCATCAACCCTCAACACTATACCTTAAACCCTAATCCCTATCCCTCAACCCTTAATCCTTAAAACTTAGACCCTATCCCTACACCCTCAACACTCAACACTATATCTTAAGCCTTAAACCCTCATCCCTAAAGCCTCAACCCTCAATCCTTAAACCTTCAACCCTAAACCCTATCCCTAATCCCTCTACCCTCAACACTCTAACCCTAACCTCGACATTAAACGCTAATCCATCAACCCTAAACCCTATCCCTAAACCCTCAACCCTCAACACTATACCTTAAACCCTAATCCATCAACCCTAAAACCTAATCTCTTAACCCTCAACCCTAAACACTATCAATAAACCCTCAACCCTCGACACTATACCTTAAACCCTAATCCCTCAACCCTCAACCCTAATCCCTCAACCCTCAACCCTAATCCCTCATCCCTAAAGCCTAAACACTATCCCTATTCCTAAACCCTCAACCCTTGACACTATACTTTAAACCCTAATCCCTTATCCCTAAACCCTAAACCCTATCCCTCAACCCTTAACCCTTAAAACTTAAACCCTAAAAGCTATCCATAAACCCTCGACGCTCAACACTATATCTTAAACCCTAATCCCTTAACCCTCAGCCCTAAATCCTCAACCCTCAATCATTAAACCTTCAACCCTAAACCCTATCCCTAATCCCTCTACCCTCAACACTCTACTTTAACCCTAATCCCTTGACCATCAACCCTATCCCTAAACCCTCAACCCTCAACTCTCAACATTAAACCCTAATTTATCAACCTTAAACCATAATTTGTCAACCCTAAACCCTAATCCTAAACCCTGAACCCTCAACAATATTCCTTAAACCCTAATCCATCAACCCTAAACCATAATCCCTCAGCCCTAAACCCTATCCCTAAACCATTAACCCTCAACACTATTCCTTAAACCCTAATCCCTCAACCCTAAGCAAGTTATACCTTAAACCTTAATCCCTCAACCCTCAACCCTAATCCCTCGTCCCTAAACCCTAAATGCTATCCCTATTCCTAAACCCTCAACCCAAGACACTATACCTTAAATTCTAATCCCTTACCCCTAAACCTTAAACCCTATCCCTCAACCCTTAACCCTTAAACCTTAAACCCTAAAACCTATCCCTAAACCCTCAACCCTATACCCTCAACAATATACTTAAGCCCTAATACCTCAATCATCAACCCTATACCTTAACCTTGAAGCCTACACCCTCAAACCCTCATCCCTAGACCATATAACCTCACCCTTATATCCTAAACCTCAAATATTGTGCCTCAACCCTATACTTAAATTAAACCTAAACTATACGTTCTCTCAACCCAAGTCACCCTATGCCTTATATACCCTCAATCCATATCGTAAACCCTAATCCCTAATCCCCGCGCCTTAACATTTAATCTTATACACTCAACAACCTGAATATTAACCCTCAACTGTAACCCTCAACCCTCTACCCTCTACCTATTACTTAAGCCCTAATCCCTCAACCCTCAACCCTCAAAACTATACAGGCTCAGGTCCTTATATACACTAAACCCAAAACACTTATATACATACATGCATACATACAAACATACATACATACAAAGATGCATACATACAAGCATGCATACATGTACATACATACCTACAAGAATAGATATAAACATCCATGAAATATACTTATGAAATTTGAACATATCTCATTCAAAGGAAGACATAATGCGAGCGCGTTATAATGCACTCACGTTATGTCAAACTGGGAAAACACTGACAAACATGCAAAAAAGCAAAATAACACAACATAACACGCTTATGTTAGAACACGCTCGCATTAGAATGCACTCACATTAGAACGCACTCGTGTTATGTTGTGCTTTGGGAATCCCAAGCCTTGGGCTTGGGATTTGCTTTGGATTTCTAACCCAAAGGCTTGGAGTGCCTTTTCAACATCCACAGACGTGTTTTTGCAGATTTTTTAAGATTTCAAATAATTTTGTTCGTGCTAACCCTCAGATTTGCACATGTTTCAAAGTCAAACAAATCAAACACCTGGGTAATGTTAGGCTTTCTCTTAGCTATTTAACGATGTAAGTTTTTTCACATTTTGACAATGTTAAGCCTTTCATCATTAATTTCTTTTGTTTGTGTGTCTGATTTTGGGAAAAAAGCACTATTTGGTCTTTTTTTCATTGTAAATTAACCATTCATTAAAATTTCAAAAAAAATACATATTTAGAAACTAGACTTCATTCTACACATATTAAAAAAAAAGAAAAAATGGTTTTCAATTAGTTTTCAAAATTTATAGGGGTAGCACGGCTAAAATTCTATTTTTTAGGATGTGTCCACTTTGAAAATTAGTAAATAATCAAATATTCATCAAAAAAATCGGTCATAAACTACATGCTATTAGCTAATTTCTCATCGAAGCGATTTTAAAAATACCAAAAAAAAGTTAACCTTTTGAGGGAGCCACAAAACATGCTATTTTATGTTTTTTTGACAGAAACAACACCAATTTCTATGGCTCCCTCTTTTGAAACCCTTAATCTATACCATTTTCAAAAACAATTAGTAGTTTAGAAAGTAGACTTGGAGCACTACGAACATTGTTTTGGTTGCATCTCCAAATTTTAAGTGTAACTATGCTTAATTTCTCATTCAAGGCTAGCATTTCCTAATTTCAGAAAAAAAAAAAAAAAAAAAAGTGGCCACTTAAGACCCCTTTTTGGCCCCCCATCTTCTTGCACTTACCTCACCCAGTTTGATAACATATTCGATAGAGGCAAAGAAACAAAGAATTAACGAAATGAGAAAATAGAGATATTCATATCTATACAGAACACTGACTCTTTATTTGAATGAATATGCACAAAATAAACTATTACAATCTCATGAAAAACATTCACTGCTAAGGCAAGAAATATCTCTGTCTACTGCTAGAAAACTCTCTGATCTAAAAAATATGTAGAACTCCTTTTGAAACTGACTCAGATCTCTATTTATAGCCTAGAAAATACAGAAAAAATATCTCCAAATGCCCCCAAAAATCTCCAATTGAAACCCATAAAACTCAGCACAAAATCCGACACTAATTCTTGATTCTCCAACTAAACTAGTAGTGAACTGTTTTAGCTTAACCTCCATTGCTGGAAAATATCTGTGGCATAAAGAAAATTAACTCCTGCTATCTCATCTCATGGCTACCATGAAAACAAAGTGGCTATCGTGAAAAGTATAAAGAGAGGTCGTGAGAAATTAAGGTTAGATATTTCTATGTGTCATAAAAATGGACCCTATCATTATTTAAATCTGCCTTTTTATAGCTCCCATGAGTCATAAGAATGAGACTCTTTTATTTAAAACTAGTTTCTTTAATAAAGGACCCCACCATCCTTATAAGAGACTCTTACTAAAATAAATGACTTAGTTTATTTGAAGCCCAAGTGACTCTTTAGATTTATTGAGTTTATAAAAATGAAATATATCTGATTTCCTTGCCTTCCGCCTGCCCCACATGACTCACTTGGGTGCTTCCTTTTGTTTCTAACTCCCATAGCTTCCACATGGATTTTCCCAGTGCCTTTTTGAGAAAATTATTTATCCTCTTCTCCCAACACATGTTTGCCTCCCGAAGCCTCCTTTGCTTCTTACTGGAACCGTTGATCTCCATTTGCATCCACGGTTACCGTTTGGCTACATTATGATTTGAAATTGTAGTGCCCCTTTCTTTTATGCTGGTAATGCCTTCACAAATGCTACACCATATTTCCTGGTAGTGTGCATCTTAATCATTATGCCCTTATATGTTGAGTCTTCAAGTTGCCTTAGGTTTAAAACAACCCACGCTAGCATTTTAATGACTTGAACCAGTATTAAAAAGGGGTTGAGCCTCATTTATTAACTACGCTTCTTGAGGATGTTCTTCTTATTCTTATAGCATCAAATCTTCATGGCCGATTCTATTGACGATGTCTTAATTGCTTACTGCATTCTACCTTATTGAAAGCGTCATTATGAATGATCGCCATTCCCTTTGCTATGCATGACTTTCTACTGCCAGAGTTTCCCATGGCTGGCTACTCCATATTAGAATTTCATTTCATATTTAAAAGCTTACTTAAGAATGGCAATAGCCTAGTGGCTGTGTTGTAGCCACTCCATATTAGACTCTTATGGTGTTCTCCATGTAGAAATCACTGCACCTTTATTGTTTCATTGTTGCGTGGAAAGCTTAAGAAAAAACTCTGCTTACTTTGATACAAACCAGCGCCATTTTGATTAGCCTTTATTCCTTCTGCATGAGGCCGAGCTATTTTGATTGAGGCCACGCCTTGTTCAATCAGAATCACAACTTATCTTTATTTAGAGGCCACCACTCTTATTCCTTATGCGCTTTGATTGTAAGTTGCAAACTTATTTAATGGTAGTGCTTTCATTTCATATGACAACATCTCTAATTTCATTGTGCTTTTCTATCTCCTCCTCACAAGCCGTTCTGATGTGGTTTGGTAAGGCCAACCTTCTTTATCAACACCTTTATTGTCCACTGTGACTTCAAACTTTAAACTCTATACCTCCCTTATTTGGTTGGCAATTCTTATGTCTTGGTGGTTGGGACTTTATGAACTGGCAGCGTTTCTTTCAACTGGTGACTTTGTATGTGACTCTATTGTATATTCGTGTTTGCTCCATCCTTCACTTGGCTTGAACGATGCCATATATCATCTGATATCCTCTTTGTATGGCTTTGAGCCATTGCGCAATACTAATTCCTTTACAATAGCAGTGCCTCCCTTTATATCTAACTACACCTTTGAATATGATGTGGCTTTAGATTCTTCTATGATTTGTGCCTTGTTGCATCACCATTAGAAATATTGTTCCTCATCTGAAATGGCTTCGCCTTGCAAAAGGTCGCTCCATTCCATCAGATGATATCTTCTTTGTTTGGCCGAGTCTTATGTTGTTTAATGTCATTTATTTGAAATGACAATGCTCCTTCTTATGCTTGAGCTAAACCACCTTGTATGGCTTGAACCTTTCATTGGACTTGAATTTGATATTGTGCCTCTCTGCACTCTAGAAATTTATGACCTTTGCCTTTATAACATAGAAGCTTCATTAAATGGTTTTGAAACTTGTGACTTGTGAACGGCACATTCTATGTATTACCAAAACCTTACTTATATTAGGCTGAGCCTTCATTTGAATAGGCTGCATTTTGAAATAATGGACTGAGACTTGAATTTTAAGTGCTTACAACTTCCATATGAAAATCACTATCAATTAATATGAAGCTCTTGCTTGGATGGTCCTTATCAATAAAGGTGTTGCTTCCAGGCCATGACTTGTGTCTCAATCTTAATGTGGCCACTAATCTACCACTATATGAGTGAAGAAAAGGAACTAGGAAAAGAACCAAGAATCAGGTTAATCTAACACACAATGAAAAGTTTCTGAATGGTGTGCAAAATTTGCATAATAGTTCTTGGCGACGGGCTAGGAGAGTGAGCTTGCTCACTTAGAACCCATAATTTCTGGCTTCGCATATTGGTGCCTTGATCATTGGGCATAGAGTCACATTACTTTGAAACTAAAACATTCATGAAACTAAAGACACATCTGAATCTAAAAATGCATGAAGCTGAAATTGAAACATAGCTGATTTGAACATACCCACAATTGAAACTGACTGATCGCTGACTACTAATTTTGAGATATGACTAAACCACAAAGATTTACCCACACTCTACTGCAGGTGAGATTTATTGAAAGAAAAACTAACTGAATTTGAAACTAATGGTACTGTAACAACTTATTACTGAAAACTGAAACTAATTACTAACAACTGAAACACACAGGGACATGCCCATTCACAAGAATGGAAAAATAACTGCCTTGTCTGATGATGCTTCTCCAATTGAATCACATTGCACTGATAACTGACCAGACAAAATACATGAAAAGTTATAACAAGATTTTGTACCTTTTTGCCTCTTTGTTTTCTAAAGGTTTGTCTTTGGTATGAAAACACTAGTCAGGTTGATCAACATGTTGTTCTTGCTTCAACGGATGGTGGGGAGGGAACATCAACTATTGGAGTTCATACCCTTGTTTACATTTGAAAGCTTCTGTCAACAAGACTCCATCATTGACTTCTTTTATAGATTCTTCAACAAGTTCATGACCCATGATAGTGTCAAAACAAGGTGTGCAGGTAATAGAGTTGTCCATCACAACCTTGAACCTGATTGGAATTCCTTCGTGAAAGAAGAAAGGAGTGTAATTTGATTATGTATGCAACTCTTTACTTTTACAAATGTCTCTTTGGACCTCATCATTATGAACCTTTCCTTGCATCTGTGAATCTTCATCAAGAAGAAAAGCATAACCATTTTCAATAATGGAAAATAAATCAGCCCTTAGATCTACCTCTGTTTCAAAAATTTCCTCATAATCTGCTACAAGAGACTTGTAAATGAACCTTGCACTTTCTCAATTGTAGGATCTTCTCATCTAGAAGCTGGTAGCCTTGTTACAAGATCAAGAATAAATCCACATATTCATGATTTAAATGTTACCTATGCATCTCTGTGCTAGCTTCTTCCATATGTGAAAACTCATGACTGAAATAAAGACAATCACCCATTATAGATTTTGGTATAATATCATTTGCAGCCTCCTCCTCAAAATGATATACAGACTATGGATGATTATTGACCCAGTACTTTTCAGCTTCAAATCCCCTCTTGTAGTACTTTTTAGCTTCTAGAAGTGTCACTCCATAATCAACTTCTGAATCTGATTTAAGATTTGACAGTAACTCTAACTCACACCTTGCCACATATGCCTGATGTTGGTAACCAAAAGGACACACAGGAGCCACTTTCTTGCTTGCATCTTGATCATTGAGACTCAGATCTTCTTTAATGTCAAAATGACAAAGAACATGATTTGTTACCTTTATGGGCTGATTTGCAGCTACAGAGGCTTATAGTGCATGATTATGAAGATTATTGGGTTTCTTCTATGCCCGAGGGAGGGTTTCTTCTACAAACTATCCATATTGGTATTGTTGATCATATAGACTTGGAGGCATGAAATTTGGATCAACAATATACAGGGCTTGACATTTTAACTCATTCAGCTCATGGGTGAAGGATTTTATGAGTTCTTTTATCTCCAACATCTCCTTATGATTTGACAAATCAGCAGGGAGGGTGGGTGGATCAGAATAGGTATACATTTGGCTATAAGAAAGAACTTGATATAGGCTATTTGCATGAGGCATCAGTTGTTTTAAGGCTAGAGGAGATAGTTTACCAACTACTATGAGGTTACTTTTAGCCCTAATAGCAAGATCATATGACTGAGGGAGAGTTTCACCTCCTAAGGCTTGAATCATGACATCTATCTCAGGGGTTAAAGCCTTTAAATAATACAGAAATGCAAAAATTGGGGATGGCCTGATATCAACAAAGAATTTCTTCCATACTTTATCAAATCTTGAATTGAAGTCATGTATGGGCTCCATAGGATGCCTTTTGATGGTGATGAGATTCTGGGTGAGGGTGCTGACATCTTTTCTATCTCTGAACTGATTGTAGATGAACCCTCCTAGCTGATCCCATCTGGTGATTGAACCGGGTTGTAAACTTCTGTACCATTCTTTTGGTTTTCCTTTGAGGGAGGATGCTAGAAACAGAAGGGCATGATTCTCAGTTGTGACATTGTGAATGGAGCATAGACTTGCAACATCTTGAATGTGATCTATAGGGGAAACTGAGCCATCTCCAAGAAAGTGAAGTAAGGCCTTCCAAGCTGTGTCAGGAACTTGACCCTGTTGCTGAAGAACAAGAGGACTTGAATCCCAAGTCACAAAAGGTGGGTCTCTTTGAATATTCAGATGCACATGGATACTAGGGGCTGCCTGTTGATAACTGAGAGGGGGGGGTGAATCAGTTATCCTAATTATTTCCCTTATTAAACTTTCCTTTTAATTGAAGCAGCATAAAATCAAACACAAAACATTAACCATGAAATAAGAAACACATGACACAGTATTTTTGACGTGGAAACCCTGTTAAGGGAGAAAACCACGGGGTGATTAACCCAAGAATTATTCTCTGTTAGAAGAATAGGAAATTACAAAAATGGCACTTGCCAATTAGGGCTCACTGCCCGAGCACACTGCTCACAAGAGGCCCACTACCTACAAGAAGACACACTGTCTACAAAGTGATGAGAATCACAGTCTTGAACTGATTGGAAGCATCTGCATATGCTGGAGTTCAGTTCCGGTTAGGTTCAATACACTGATCTGCTGCACTTCATCTTTCCTCTGTTCTTTATTCTGCTATCTTTCACATACCGGATCCTTTTTGCTACCTCTGCTCTTTCTCTGGACTTATTCGCATTTTTCTCCACACTAACACACATTTCACAACTAAATCCATCCTCTATATATATCCGCACAAGTAATTTCATCACCTTTCTAGTCGGCATCCGGAACAGTCTAGTTTCTTACAAACTCTCATTCTGTCGGCTGAATCCTTCCTCACCAAGCAATGCGGATCAAGCATATACTTGTAGATATCATTAATCATGTCGGCCAAACATGATTCATGCCTTCACAACCTCTGTCATCAACAGTAACCCATCCGGAAAGTAGTCTGATACTCTGCCAGTCAGTTCTTCCTCTGTTTTCACTGTCTCTCAGGAATCCGGTACTCAACCATTCATATCTTTTTCCTTGTCCATCACCGGAGGCTAAATCCTTGGAATATACCACTCAAGGTAGTCCTCTTGACTTCCCCAAATCCGCACTGCACCAAGACACTTCCTCTGAGAGGTCCGGACCAATCTGTCGAACCTTGCCACATGCTCTGTTCTTCTTCACCGGACCACAACATTCTTTATTCTGACTTCCGGTAGAGACATATCATGTCTTGCGGATATGTGGGATGACCTTTGTTGCCATCAATGACAACAACCATGAATCCATATAGTGTCTCTTGCCAACACTGCCATGATCTGCAGAGTAAATATTCAAGAAGGATCCTCCAGTAGAGTCGCCAGATGGATGATTCATGCTCCTATGAGTAGATACTTTTGTGGTTTTCCATCAAAATCACAAAATGTGGGGCAAAGATTCAATGAAAACAAAGACCCAAGTCTTTGATTCCAGTCCCACTGAGCGTGCCAAAAACTGTTGTATAAATTTGTGGGTCTAATCCAACAATCAACATGGGAAGTTTCTGAGATGTGGGATTGACCCCAGAAACAACCTCCAGATTTTAGGGAAGCTGGCTCTTCCATTTTTCAATGGGGGATTTGAGAAAAGCGAAGAAGAAAAAACAAGATTACAGATACAATGAAGTAAATCTAACCCTAAGGCGATACCCCAAATTAAAATAATTACCCAGTTGGACAATGTCAAACCTTATATGATTAACTGGAAATCAAAGAGCAAAAATGCATGATTAACACCTAGTTTGATAACATATTCGATAGAGGAAAAGAAACAAAGAATTAAAGAAATGAGAAAATAGAGACATTCATATCTACATAGAACACTGACTCTTTATTTGAATGAATAACAAATTTACAGAGGCAAATATGCACAAAATAAACTGTTACAATCTCATGAAAAGCATTCAATGCTAAGGCAAGAAATATCTGTCTACTGCTAGAAAACTCTATGATCTGAAAAATATGTAGAACTCCTTTTGAAACTAACCTAAATCACTATTTATAGCCCAGAAAACATAGAAAAAATATCTCCAAATGGCTCCAAAAATCTCCAACTGAAACCCATAAAACTCAGCACAAAATCTGGCACTAATTCCTAATTCTCTAATTGAACTGGTAGTGAACTGTTGTAGCTTAACATCCATGGCTGGAAAATATCTGTGGCATAAAGAAAATTAACTCCTGTCGTCTCATCTCGTGGATACCATGAAAACAAAGTGGATGCCGTGAAAAATATAAAGAGAGGCCGTGAGAAATTAGGGTTACAAATTTCCATGTTTCATAAAAATGGACCCTAGCATTATTTAAATCTTCCTTTTTATAGCTCCCGTGAGTCATAAGAATAAGACTCTTTTATTTGAAACTAGTTTCTTTAATAAAGGGCCCCGCCATCCTTATAAGAGACTCTTACTAAAATAAATGACTTAGTTTATTTGAATCCCACGTGACCCTTTAGATTTATTGAGTTTATAAAAATGAAATATATCTCATTTTCCCACGTGACCCTTTAGATTTATTAAGTTTATAAAAATGAAATATATCTCATTTCCTTGCCTTCCACCTGCCCCACGTAGCTCACTCGGGTGCTTCCTTTTGTTTCTAACTCTTGCAGCTTCCACATGGCTTTTCCCGGTGCCTTTTTGAGAAACTTATTTCTCCTCTTCTCCCGACACATGTTTGCCTCCCAAAGGTTCCTTTGCTTCTTACTGGAACCGTTGATCTCCATTTGCATCCACGGTTACCGTTTGGCTACATTATGATTTGAAATTGTAGCGCCCCTTTCTTTTATGCTGGCAATGCCTTCACAAATGCTACACCATATTTCCTAGAAGCATGCATCTTAATCATTATGCCCTTATATGCTGAGTCTTCAAATTGCATTAGGTTTAAAACAATCCACGCTGTCATTTTAATGACTTGAACCAGTATTGTAAAGGGGTTGAGCTTTATTTATTAACTACGCTTCTTGAGGACGTTCTTGTTATTCTTATATCAGCAAATCTTCATGGCTGATTCTATTGACTATGTCTTGATTGCTTACTGCATTCTACCTTATTGAAAGTGTCATTATGAATGATCGCCATTCCCTTTACTGTGCATGACTTTCTATTGCCGGAGTTTCCCATGGTTGGCCGCTCCATATTAGACTTTCATTTCACATTTAAATGCTTGCTTAAGAATGGCAACAACATATTGGCTGTGTTGTAGCCGCTCCATATTAGACTCTTATGGCATTCTCCATGTAGAAATCGTTTCACCTTTATTGTTTCATTATTGCGTGGAAAGCTTAAAGAAGAATGTGCTTACTTTGATACAAACCAGCGCCATCTTGATTTGCCTTTTTTCCTTCTGCATGAGGCCAAGCTATTTTGATTAAGGCCACGCCTTGTTCAATGAGAATCACAACTTATCTTTGTGTAGAGGCTGCCACTCTTATTCCTTATGCACTTTGATTGTAAGCTGCAAACTTATTTAATGGTAGTGCTTTCATTTCATATGACAACGTCTCTAATTTCACCATGCTTTTACTCTTCTATTTCCTCCTCACAAGCCGTTCTGATGTGGTTTGGTAAGGCCAACCTTCTTTATCAGCACCTTTATTGTCCACTATGACTTCAAACTTTAAACTCTATACCTCCCTTATTTGGCTGGCGATTCTTATGTCTTGGTAGCTAGGACTTTATGAACTGGCAGCGCTTCTTTCAGCTGGTGACTTTGTATGTGAATCTGCTATATATGCATGTTGCTTCATCCTTCACTTGGCTTGAATGATTGCATATATCATCTGATATCCTCTTTGTATGGCTTTGATCCATTTCACAATACTAATTCCTTTACAATAATAGTGCCTCCCTTTATGGCTAACTGCACCTTTGAATATGATGTGGCTTCATATTCTTCTATGATTTGCACCTTGTTGCATCACCATTAGAAAGATCATTCCTCATCTGAAATGGATTCACCTTGCAAAAGGCCGCTCCATTCCATCGGATGATATCTTCTTTGTTTGGCCGAGTCTTACATTGTTTAATGTCATTTGTTTGAAATGAAAATGCTCCTTCTTATGCTTGAGTCACACCACCTTGTATGGCTTGAACCTTTCATTGGACTTGAATTTGATATTGTGCCTCTCTGCACTCTGAAAATTTATGACCTTTGCCTTTATAACATAGCATCTTCATTAAATGGTTTTGAAACTCGTGACTTGTGAACGACACATTCTATGTATTACCAAAACCTTATTTATATTCGGTCGAGCCTTCATATGAATAGGCTGCATTTTGGAATAATGAACCAAGACTTGAATTTTAAGTGCTTATAACTTCCATATGAAAGTCACTATCAATTAATATGAAGCTCTTTCTTGGATGGTCCTTATGAATAAAGGCGTTGCTTCTAGGCCATGACTTGTGTTGGTGCCTGCATGAGCAGTCAATTTTCAAGCATATAAACATGCAGGCACCTTCCCAAAAAATCCAAAAAAGGTTCTAAGTCCTTGGACCTCCTCAGCATTTTTCAGCTGCAGCATCATGTTTTCTTCGAGGAGGAGGTCATCATCATCATATTTCCAGACATCACCCTGAGGTTGCTTGCGAGGGTCATCATATTTTCTGTTTGCATGATCTTTCCCCGGAGTGATATTTTAACATCGGGTGATCTTGGTTAAGATCATCCTGATGATGTTGCTGCAAAGTCCTAAGCGTGACCCGATATTCATCAGGGTCATCACATTTGAACATCAGGTGATCTTAGTCAAGATCATCCTAATGTTGTTTTATCACTTCATCAGAATTTTTGGTCAGGGTGATATCCGCTTTTCTGCCTGTCTGCATCATGATATTTCCAAAGGGAGATATCTGCCTGTCGGCTTCATGCATTGTCCAATGGGGGTGATCATTTCAAATATCCATCATATTCATATATCATCCCAATCTTATAGCGGAGCTACAGTGCAACATGATATTTGTGCATTAGGATGATATTTCCAAATATTCGGTTATCTTCCGAATATCATCCTGATGCCGACATGATGGTGACGTCATCCGGATATGAGAGTTGCACGGTATGTAGACGGGTGATGGTGACATCATCAGGACATGATGGTGACATCATCAGGATATGATGATGACATCATCAGGATTTTTGAAGGCATCGGCAGGAAATTGCATATCAGCATAGGTTTGAGATGCTGGGCCGATGGTGGTCGTCTTGCCGAAGAGGGTGAGGTTGTTGAAGGACCATCGGGGTGACTTGTGTTGTCGGCGAAGGATCTTTTGTGCTTGCCGATGGCTTTGGTCATACCAATGGTGAGATGTGGAGTTCGCGGTCGGCGAGACCACTGAGGTCGGCGAGAGTTTTTTGGGGTAAGCCGATGGTAGAAGTTTGGCCGATGGGCTTTTGGAGAGAAAGGCGTGTGTCGAGCATGGCAAAAGCGCTCGACGCTTATTATGCATGTGACCATGTTTTTGAACTACTGAAGGAGTCTCCACACCGTGCATGTGGGCTTAATGTTCCTGCATAACTTGAACCTTCAGTAAAACGCGTTTTGGCGGGAATTTCCTTTTTGAGTGCTGCAATGGTTTCCAGGTAGGCCGCGGGTGGTTGAGCCATCAATGGCGGTTGTTGCAGAGGTATGGGTGATGGCGTGGACGGATCCAGTACCTGACTAAAGTTGTACATCCACGGCTGGCGGCTCATGCCTCGAGAACCTCTTCTGTCCCCTCTTCTACCTGCCGCATTCAATGCATTGAGCGCCATTTTTCTGATACTGTGTATCTGGCAGGATTTTTGGTCAACTATGTAATTAATGTTGGGAACCTTCCTTGCTGTATATAGCGAGTTGTGTTGCTCATTTGAAGGTTGTTGAAGGCCTGAGGCATTTTTGTGTAAATAATGAAGAACAAGGCATGATCTTGGCTGTTTATCCCATTTTGGAGTTTATGAGTTGTAACATGAATGTATTTTGCACATATTTTCAGTTTCAGTGTTAATGTTATATGAAAAATGCTTATTGCATGTGTCTATCTGCTTGTCTCCATTTGCTGCATGTTATTCTCTTTCTTTTGAATCTGGTTGCATGTCAGCAGGGATATCTGTAAGTAGAAGCAGTTAGCTACCCATTCTTGGGTGATGTTTGTAAGGCAAGCATCAGTCCAACCCCCTGAAACTTGACTGAAAGTTGCAAACCATCTGTTGTATATGTCTAGTTGACTCCTTGCCCAATGGATAGGCACCAGTCTGCTCCTGGATCAGTAGTTATGAGCCAAAACCCCTTGTCTTGCATCCCGGACATTATGTCTGCCCATTTCATCACTTCCACCTGTTAGTTGTAGGATTAAGAGTAGGAAAACCCCTGCATGCTCTCATACCCGACCAGACATATATGTCCAAGAACGTTGCCCACCTTGTGATCTATCATATAGATCTTGGTCCATACATGAGAGTATATTGCTTGTTGCTGTCAAGCTAAATCATTGTGTTGTTGAGCTAGTCAATGTTACATCTTAAGTTATAGGGATACCCCCCTTAGTGCGGCAGAACCAGAAGTGAAGGGGAGGAGCTCACGCAACCTCCTGTATTAGTTGGCTGAATTTGCATGTGCATAGGAACTGGCAAACCCTGATGCTGATTCAGAAGAAAAACCAACAAAATGGCGACTCTACTGGGGAGAAAATTGATGAAAAAGTGTTATATCTTGTGGCCCATCTGAGTCACCAACAAAATGATGCTCTGCTGGTGGAATGAACCTAGAAAAGTAGCTTTCAGCTATGAAAAATTTTGTCCTCTCTGGAGAGGTGGCGACTCTGCAAAAGATCTAAATGCACATGAAAGATGGATGTATGTGATGTGACAAAAATGTGTTGTTCATATTTCTGCATCTGTATGAGAAAGGGTACCTTGTTCCTTCCCCTTTATATATTTACTGTTTTGCTGCATAGGTTAGATGCCAGGGGAGGTTACAGGTCTTAGGCAGACAAAGGATGTCTAAGAGTAAGTTTTTTATGAATCCAAGTATGAATTATCCCATACTCAGTGGTGAAATGTTGGAGAAAAGAATAGAAGAGATAAAAAATAGGTTGATATTCTTAGAGGCTGAGCAGGCCCAGTTAGAAAGCAATAACCCTGTTATGTCTGCCAGTCAGAAGGCTAAACCTCTTCTCAGCCCTTTTGATCCTTTGTATGACCAACTGGATTTGTCATGGGTTGATTATAAAGTAGAAACTATGCCTGCTAGGATATACTGTCAGATGCCTAGATTTGGTGGTCACAGTGTATGTGATGGGAATGCACATATCCAAAAATTTTACAGTTTCATGGGAAAACATTCATTTAGAGATGAGGATATGTGGATGAGGTTTTTTGTTAGGTCCTTTGATGCAAAAGCAAAAGACTGGTATTTGAGCTTTCCAAAGAGATTTTTTGCCTGTTGGGATGAGCTTACTGACTGTTTTAAAGAGGAATTTGCAAGAGAACCTGCTGATCTTGTTGCAGAATTGATGAACATCAGAAAACAAGATAAAGAGCTATGTGTTGATTTCAGTCATAGGTTTGCAGTAGCCCTTTCACAGATCTCAGAAGTCTTTAGACCTGATATTTCAGCCTGTGTTGGCATATATTTTGAGGCTTTTGAGGAGGGCTCTAGTGCAATACTGAGGGATTTCAAGGTGACAAGTATGCAGATGGCATACAAGTTCGCTGAAAATATAGAAAAATTCAGAAATGGGCGCCTGTTGATATCCCTGTCCCCAGGCCTTGGTGTGAATAATAGTTGTGAAGCTACAAATGACCAAGTAATTAAGGCATTGTGTGAAGATGAAAAGATGAATATTGAAGGTGCCAGTGAAAGGACTAGTGAGGATTCCCATTGCAATGATGAGGCATCTGACCATGAAAACAATAACGAGGTTGTGGACAGCAATGAGCAACTTTTGGAATGGACCTGTGGAGATAATTGTGAGTATTGTGCTCAAGATAGAGAAGAAATAAGCATACAGGTTGATACTCCTCCACAGAGGGAATCCATTGGTGATGAAGATGCATGCTCTGCTGCCCATGAACAAATGGCATACTATGATGAAACTGATGCACCTGGGTCACCCATTTATGACACATATGGTGATGAGGATCTATCTGAGTATGGTGAGGATCTTGACACTGTTTTTGACTTGGATCTTGTTTCTCATCCTGATGAAAGAGAGACCAACATACATCAGGTAAGTGATTGTAAAAATGTGCCTGATTTGAAAGAAGTGCCAGAGCTTGATCTTTTCCAGCTTGGTGTACTAGATGGTTGTGTACATGATGTACACAATTGTGATTTTGAAAGCTTTTCTTTTGATGTGCCACCATATACAATGAGCTCTATTTTTCCTAGCTGTGTGGTGGACTTTGAGTGTTTTCAGTTTTCAGTCCAGCTAGGAAATCATTTTGCAATGCATAGTGATGATAACATGTGTTCTATGCCATATGGGTATGCATTGCCTGATACATTCTGCATCCACTTGTTGCCGGATGCCGAAGGTTGTATGCATAGGGGTGACAATGACAAGCCAAATTAGAGGGTTGAATATGCAGATGACAAGGTTTGTTTGTGGGTGGATCTTTACAGTATCTCCAAGCTTGACCCAGTGCATGCAGATGAAAACAAGATATTTGACAAAGGGAGATACATGTTTTTCCTTTTCTTGGTGGCCTTAGGCCATCAAGTGTGTTTGGTGATGCAGGTTAGTGCAGTATTTGACTCTGTGCCCAATGGATAAGGGACTGGTCTGCATCCCAGAGATCTGGGGTTCTCGCTGCAGTCTTGCACCTGCACGTCCCCAGACAGAGCCACTGTTGGTGCCTGCATGAGCAGTCAGTTTTCAAGCATATAAACATGCAGGCACCTTCCCAAAAAATCTAAAAAAGGTTCTAAGTCCTTGGACCTCCTCAGCATTTTTCAACTGCAGCATCATATTTTCTTCGAGGAGGAGGTCATCATCATCATATTTCTAGACATCACCCTGAGGTTGCTTGCGAGGGTCATCATATTTTCTATTTGCATGATCTTTCGCCGGAGTGATATTTTAACATTGGGTGATCTTGGTTAAGATCATCCTGATGATGTTGCTGCAAAGTCCTAAGCGTGACCCGATATTCATCAGGGTCATCACATTTGAACATCGGGTGATCTTAGTCAAGATCATCCTAATGTTGTTTTATCACTTCATCAGGATTTTTGGTCAGGGTGATATCCGCTTTTCTGCCTGTCTGCATCATGATATTTCCAAAGGGAGATATCCGCCTGTCGGCTTCATGCATTGTCCAATGGGGGTGATCATTTCAAATATCCGTCATATTCATATATCACCCCGATCTTATAGCGGAGCTACAGTACAACGTGATATTTGTGCATCAGGATGATATTTCCAAATATCCGGTTATCTTCCGAATATCATCCTGATGCCGACATGATGGTGATGTCATCCGGATATGAGAGTTGCGCGGTATGCAGACGGGTGATGGTGACATCATCAGGATATGATGATGATGCCATCAGAATTTTTGAAGGCATCGGCAGGAAATTGCATATCGGCATAGGTTTGAGATGCTGGGCTGATGGTGGTCGTCTTGCCGAAGAGGGTGAGGTTGTTGAAGGACCATTGGGGTGACTTGTGTTGTCGGCGAAGGATCTTTTGTGCTTGCCGATGGCTTTGGTCATACCAATGGTGAGATGTGGAGTTCGCGGTCGGCGAGACCACTGAGGTCGGCGAGAGTTTTTTGGGGTAAGCCGATGGTAGAAGTTTGGCCGATGGGCTTTTGGAGAGAAAGGCGTGTGTCGAGCGTGGCAAAAGCGCTCGACGCTTATTATGCATGTGGCCATGTTTTTGAACTACTAAAGGAGTCTCCACACCGTGCATGTGGGATTAATGTTCCTGCATAACTTGAACCTTCAGTAAAACGCGTTTTGGCAGGAATTTCCTTTTTGAGTGCTGCGATGGTTTCCAGGTAGGCTGCGGGTGGTTGAGCCATCAATGGCAGTTGTTGCAGAGGTATGGGTGATGGCGTGGACGGATCCAGTACCCAACTGAAGTTGTACATCCACGGCTGGCAGCTCATGGCTCGAGAACCTCTTCTGTCCCCTCTTCTACCTGCCGCATTCAATGCGTTGAGCGCCATTTTTCTGATACTATGTATCTAGCGGGATTTTTGGTCAACTATGTAATTAATGTTGGGAACCTTCCTTGCTGTATATAGCAAGTTGTGTTGCTCATTTGAAGGTTGTTGAAGGCCTGAGGCATTTTTGTGTAAATAATGAAGAACAGGGCATGATCTTGGTTGTTTTATCCCATTTTGGAGTTTATGAGTTGCAACATGAATGTATTTTGCACATATTTTTAGTTTTAGTGTTAATGTTATATGAAAAATGCTTATTGCATGTGTCTATCTGCTTGTCTCCATTTGCTGCATGTTATTCTCTTTCTTTTGAATCTGGTTGCATGTCAGCAGGGATATCTATAAGTAGAGGTAGTTAGGTACCCATTCTTGGGTGATGTTTGTAAGGCAAGCATCAGTCCAACCCCCTGAAACTTGAGTGAAAGTTGCAAACCATCTGTTGTATACGTCTAGTTGACTCCTTGCCCAATGGATAGGCACCAGTCTGCTCCTGGATCAGTAGTTATGAGCCAAAACCCCTTGTCTTGCATCCCAGACATTATGTCCGCCCATTTCATCACTTCCACCTGTTAGTTGTAGGATTAAGAGTAGGAAAACCCCTGCATGCTCTCATACCCGACCAGACATATATGTCCAAGAACGTTGCCCACCTTGTGATTTGTTACACAAATCTTGGTCCATACATGAGAGTTTCTGCCTGTTGTTGTCAAGTTAGATCTTTCTATCTTTGAGCTAGTCAAGGTTATATCTTGAGTTATAGGGACACCCCCCTTGGTGTGGCAGAACCAGAAGTGAAGGGGAGGAGCTCACGCAACCTCCTGTATTAGTTGGCTGAATCTGCATGTGCATAGGAACTGGCAAACCCTGATGCTGATTCAAAAGAAAAACCAACAAAATTAAATGGCGACTCTACTGGGGATGTGATTAATCAAAAGTAATATCTAGTCATCCTTAGTGATATATTTGTGACCCATCTGAGTCACCAACAAAATGGCGACTCCACTGGGGATGGACTGATAAAAGAAATGATATATTTGTGACCCATCTGAGTCACCAACAAAATGGTGACTCTACTGGGGAGAAAATTGATGAAAAAGTGTTATATCTTGTGGCCCATCTGAGTCACCAACAAAATGATGCTCTGCTGGTGGAATGAACCTGGAAAAGTAGCTTTCAGCTATTGAAAATTTTGTCTTCTCTGGAGAGGTGGCGACTCTGCAAAAGATCTAAATGCACATGAAAGATGGATGTATGTGATGTGACAAAAATGTGTTGTTCATATTTCTGCATCTGTATGAGAAAGGGTACCTTGTTCCTTCCCCTTTATATATTTACTGTTTTGCTGCATAGGTTAGATGCCAGGAGAGGTTACAGGTCTTAGGTAGACAAAGGATGTCTAAGAGTAAGTTTTTTATGAATCCAAGTATGAATTATCCCGTACTCAGTGGTGAAATGTTGGAGAAAAGAATAGAAGAGATAAAAAATAGGTTGATATTCTTAGAGGCTGAGCAGGCCCGGTTAAAAAGCAATAACCCTATTATGTCTGCCAGTCAGAAGGCTAAACCTCTTCTCAGCCCTTTTGATCCTTTGTATGACCAACTGGATTTGTCATGGGTTGATTATAAAGTAGAAACTATGCCTGCTAGGATATACTGTCAGATGCCTAGATTTGGTGGTCACAGTGTATGTGATGGGAATGCACATATCCAAAATTTTCACAGTTTCATGGGAAAACATTCATTTAGAGATGAGGATATGTGGATGAGGTTTTTTGTTAGGTCCTTTGATGCAAAAGCAAAAGAGTAGTATTTGAGCTTTCCAAAGAGATTTTTTGCCTGTTGGGATGAGCTTACTGACTATTTTAAAGAGGAATTTGCAAGAGAACCTACTGATCTTGTTGCAGAATTGATGAACATCAGAAAACAAGATAAAGAGCTATGTGTTGATTTCAGTCATAGGTTTGCAGTAGCCCTTTCACAGATCCCAGGAGTCTTTAGACCTGATATTTCAGCCTGTGTTGGCATATATTTTGAGGCTTTTGAGGAGGGCTCTAGTGCAATACTGAGGGATTTCAAGGTGACAAGTATGCAGATGGCATACAAGTTCGCCAAAAATATAGAAAAATTCAGAAATGGGTGCTTGTTGATATCCCTGTCCCTAGGCCTTGGTGTGAATAATAGTTGTGAAGCTGCAAATGACCAAGCAATTAAGGCATCGTGTGAAGATGAAAAGATGAATATTGAAGGTGCCAGTGAAAGGACTAGTGAGGATTCCCATTGCAATGATGAGGCATTTGACCATGAAAACAATAACGAGGTTGTGGACAGCAATGAGCAACTTTTGGAATGGACTTGTGGAGATAATTGTGAGTATTGTGCTCAAGATAGAGAAAAAATAAGCATACAGGCTGATACTCCTCCACAGAGAGAATCCATTGGTGATGAAGATGCATGCTCTGCTGCCCATGAACAAATGGCATACTATGATGAAACTGATGCACCTGGGTCACCCATTTATGACACATATGGTGATGAGGATCTGTTTGAGTATGGTGAGGATCTTGACACTGTTTTTGACTTGGATCCTGTTTCTCATCCTGATGAAAGAGAGACCAACATACATCAAGTAAGTGATTGTAAAAATGTGCCTGATTTGAAAGAAGTGCCGGAGCCTGATCTTTTCCAGCTTGGTGTACCAGATGGTTGTGTACATGATGTACACAATTGTGATTTTGAAAGCTTTTCTTTTGATGTGCCACCATATACAATGAGCTCTGTTTTTCCTAGCTGTGTGGTGGACTTTGAGTGTTTTCAGTTTTCAGTCCAGCTAGGAAATCATTTTGCAATGCATAGTGATGATAACATGTGTTCTATGCCATATGGGTATGCATTGCCTGATACATTCTGCATCCACTTGTTGCCGGATGCTGAAGGTTGTATGCATAGGGGTGACAATGACAAGCCAAATCAGAGGGTTGAATATGCAGATGACAAGGTTTGTTTGTGGGTGGATCTTTGCAGTATCTCCAAGCTTGACCCAGTGCATGCAGATGAAAACAAGATATTTGACAAAGGGAGATACATGTTTTTCCTTTTCTTGGTGGCCTTAGGCCATCAAGTGTGTTTGGTGATGCAGGTTAGTGCAGTATTTGACTTTGTGCCTAATGGATAAGGGACTGGTCTGCATCCCAGAGATCTGGGGTTCTCGCTGCAGTCTTGCACCTGCACGTCCCCAGACAGAGCCACTATTGGTGCCTGCATGAGCAGTCAGTTTTCAAGCATATAAACATGCAGGCACCTTCCCAAAAAATCCAAAAGAGGTTCTAAGTCCTTGGACCTCCTCAGCATTTTTCAACTGCAGCATCATATTTTCTTCGAGGAGGAGGTCATCATCATCATATTTCTAGACATCACCCTGAGGTTGCTTGCGAGGGTCAGCATATTTTCTGTTTGCATGATCTTTCACCGGAGTGATATTTTAACATCGGGTGATCTTGGTTAAGATCATCCTGATGATGTTGCTGCAAAGTCCTAAGCGTGACCCGATATTCATCGGGGTCATCACATTTGAACATCGAGTGATCCTAGTCAAGATCATCCTGATGTTGTTTTATCACTTCATCGAGATTTTTGGTCAGGGTGATATCCGCTTTTCTACCTGTCTGCATCATGATATTTCCAAAGGGAGATATCCGCCTGTCGGCTTCATGCATTGTCCAATGGGGGTGATCATTTCAAATATCCGTCATATTCATATATCACCCCAATCTTATAGCGGAGCTACAGTGCAACATGATATTTGTGCATCAGGATGATATTTCCAAATATCCGGTTATCTTCCGAATATCATCTTGATGCCGACATGATGGTGACATCATCCGGATATGAGAGTTGCGCGGTATGCAGACGGGTGATGGTGACATCATCAGGACATGATGGTGACATCATCAGGATATGATGATGACGTCATCAGGGTTTTTGAAGGCATCGGCAGGAAATTGCATATCGGCATAGGTTTGAGATGCTGGGCTGATGGTGGTCGTCTTGCCAAAGAGGGTGAGGTTGTTGAAGGACCATCGGGGTGACTTGTGTTGTCGGCGAAGGATCTTTTGTGCTTGCCGATGGCTTTGGTCATACCGATGGTGAGATGTGGAGTTCGCGGTCGGTGAGACCGCTGAGGTCGGCGAGAGTTTTTTGGGGTAAGCCGATGGTAGAAGTTTGGCCGATGGGCTTTTGGAGAGAAAGGCGTGTGTCGAGCGTGGCAAAAGCGCTCGATGCTTATTATGCATGTGGCCATATTTTTGAACTACTGAAGGGGTCTCCACACCGTGCATGTGGGATTAATGTTCCTGCATAACTTGAACCTTCAGTAAAACGCGTTTTGGTAGGAATTTCCTTTTTGAGTGCTGCGATGGTTTCCAGGTAGGCCGCGAGTGGTTGAGCCATCAATGGCAGTTGTTGCAGAGGTATGGGCGATGGCGTGGACGGATCCAGTACCCAACTAAAGTTGTACATCCACGGCTGGCGGCTCATGGCTCGAGAACCTCTTTGTCCCCTCTTCTACCTGCCGCATTCAATGCGTTGAGCGCCATTTTTCTGATACTGTGTATCTGGCGGGATTTTTGGTCAACTATGTAATTAATGTTGGGAACCTTCCTTGCTGTATATAGCGAGTTGTGTTGCTCATTTGAAGGTTGTTGAAGGCCTGAGGCATTTTTGTGTAAATAATGAAGAACAGGGCATGATTTTAGTTGTTTTATCCCATTTTGGAGTTTATGAGTTGCAACATGAATGTATTTTGCACATATTTTTAGTTTCAGTGTTAATGTTATATGAAAAATGCTTATTGCATGTGTCTATCTGCTTGTCTCCATTTGCTGCATGTTATTCTCTTTCTTTTGAATCTATTTGCATGTCAGCAGGGATATCTGTAAGTAGAGGCAGTTAGGTACCCATTCTTGGGTGATGTTTGTAAGGCAAGCATCAGTCCAACCCCTTGAAACTTGAGTGAAAGTTGCAAACCATCTGTTGTATACGTCTAGTTGACTCCTTGCCCAATGGATAGGCACCAGTCTACTCCTGGATCAGTAGTTATGAGCCAAAACCCCTTGTCTTGCATCCTGGACATTATGTCTGCCCATTTCATCACTTCCACCTGTTAATTGTAGGATTAGGAGTAGGAAAACCCTTGCATGCTCTCATACCCGACCAGACATATATGTCCAAGAACGTTGCCCACCTTGTGATTTGTTACACAAATCTTGGTCCATACATGAGAGTATTCTACCTGTTGTTGTCAAGTTAGATCTTTCTATCTTTGAGCTAGTCAAGGTTATATCTTGAGTTATAGGGACACCCCCCTTGGTGCGGCAGAACCAGAAGTGAAGGGGAGGAGCTCACGCAACCTCCTGTATTAGTTGGCTGAATCTGCATGTGCATAGGAACTGGCAAATCCTAATGCTGATTCAGAAGAAAAACCAACAACTTGTGTCTCAATCTTAATATGGCCAGTAATCTACCACTATCTGCCTCTATCTGAGTGAACAAAAGGAACTAGGAAAAGAACCAAGAATCAGGTTAATCTAACACACAATGAAAATTTCTGAATGGTGTGCAAAATTTTTATAATACTCCCTATCTCACCCCTCTCCCTATCTCTTAATCTATCCCTCTCTACCTCTCTCTATCTCTATATCTTTCCCTTTGTATCTCTATCTCTCCCTCACTCTCTATCTACATATCTCTCCCCTCCCTCTATCTCTATCTCTACCTCACTCTTTATCTCCCTATCTCTCCCCTCTCTCTATATATATCTATCTCTCCCTCGGTCTCTATATCCTTATCTCTCCCCTCTCTATCTCTATCTCTATCTCTATCTCTATCTCTCCCTCACTCTCTATCTCCCTATCTCTCCCCTATCTCTATCTCTATCTCTCCCTCACTCTCTATCTCCCTATCTCTCCCCTCTCTCTATCTCTATCTCTATCTCTATCTCTATCTCTATCTATCTTTCTCCATCTATCTATCCATTTGTCTATCTCAATACCCCTCCCTCTCCCTCTCCATGTCTCTATCTCCATCTCTTTCTATTTTCCCTCCCTCCCTTCCTCTCCCTCTCCATAATCTTAAGACTTGGGATAAACACCTACACCATATTTAGCAAGTACTTGATAACTTGTAGAAATACAAGTATGCAAACATTGAGAGAGAGAGAGAGACAAGGGGAGAGACATGGAAAGAGAGAGATGGGGGAGAGGGACAGATAGATAGGGGGAGAGAAATAACGAGAAAGAGATAGGGGGAGAGAGATAGGGAAAGAGAGAGATGGGGGAGAGGGGAGATAGATTGATAGGGATAAAAAGGAAGAGATGGAGAGAGGGGGAAGAGAGAGAGATGGGGGAGAGGGGAGATAGAGTGATAGGGATAAAGAGGAAGAGATAGAGAGAGGCAGAAGAGAGGGAAAGATGGGGGATAGGGGAGATAGAGAGATATAGATAGAGAGGGGGAGAGAAATAGCGAGAAAGAGATAGGGGGAGAGACAAGGAAAGAGAGAGATAGGGGAGAGGGAGAGATAGGGAGGGGGAGAGAAATAGCGAGAAAGAGACAAGGGGATAGATAGGGAAAGAAAGAGATTGGGGAGAAGGGAGATAGAGTGATAGGGATAAATGTGAGGACTACCCTTTTTACTTCTATTCTTGTGACTACTTACATTACTGTTTACTGATACTTTTATATTTGTGGGACAGTAGTTCCCAAATTTTTCAACTATTAAACTTTATTATGATAAAGGAAAAACTAATTGGGTGATGTTTGGATAACGTTTACATTTCAGAAAAGTTAATTAGGTGATGATGGAAAGAAAATTGTAAAATGATGTCATTTATGCTATTTAGAACTATGTCATGGTAATGCATGTTTTTTAGTTGCTTCGGCTATGTTGATTATATGTGAAACTGATCTTGTAATTGAGTGTGCAGGATTTACTAATCAAACCATAGATACTAGAGATCATTTCGCACCTTTTTGTTGTTATCCCTTGTTAAGCCGATCTGGTTCCACGAGGAACCAAGATCAGCTCTGTGTTTGATGTGGTGTTGTAATGTGGTCTTTCATAAGGTCGTATGGGTTAGGTCTACCCTCTTGTAACACTGAATTATGATTTGTGTTGTAAAAAAAAAATTGAATTTGAATTTCTTTTCTTTTATTTAAATTCTTGAAGCCTTTTCTTGTGTTTTAACTTAACCCTGGGTGTCCTAAATAGGTTAAAGTTGACCCTGGGTTATACCCCATGGGTCCAGGGTCCCATTTGGCATGGGTAACCCTTGGGTAACCTCCATATGGTCATCTTAACTTCACACTGAAGTTAAGTGACGAAATTTGGAGGTATGGGAGGGATAGGATGGGTTGTACCAACACCCAAACCCATCCCTTTTCAATCCCCAAGGTAAGAGATGACTACAAACCCATCAATTATGGAGGAATTGACTTGAAGTCACCCTCACCATTAGTGAGATTCCCCATGAGTTGTGTGGTCATCCATAATGAAGGAAGGAAGAAGAGGCATGGGTTATCTGTCTTTTCCTCTTTTAACTCCTTTTATTTCTCCCATGCGTAAGAGAAATGACATGAGGTAAGGGATAAGGAGGACTTTAGGGATGGGTGAGTGACATAAGCCAACACTCATCCCTTAAGACATAATAGTAGTTTGGGGAAGAGTGAGGAGGTGACAAGTGTCACCTCCCCATTCCTCTAAACTCATAGAATTTTGGGTTATTTGAATCCCATTTTTGGGATGGGGAGGGAGTTAGTTGAATTTTGGAGAGTTTTATTTTATTTTTAAAACAAAAAAATTGGCTTTTGAGAGGGAAAGAGGGAGGGAGTTTGGTGGCTTAGGTTGGAGGAGATCTCAGTGGAGCTATACATCAGCTTCATCCTTGAAGGGCTTTGTAAGGTTGGTTTTATAATCTTTCCTTTGTATTCCTAAGTGTTGCATATTTGCTTGTGATGTAAATGTTGTTATTGTGGGAAATGTTGTTGGGTTGTTGACAGAGCTTCTCCCACTTTGGAGAAATGCTCATCAAGTGTGGGTTAGGGGAGGAGTGATCCTCCTCGGGTACATACCTGGTTCTTTTGGGATGTTGAAAGCCTTGAGGGTATGTGAGTGTGACTTTGAAAAGAATTGTGTCATTTGGCTTGAGAGTCCAAATACGAACTCCTTGGAAAATTTGTTATCAAATTTGGCTTAAGGCCAAGAGAAATTGTGTTGGTTATATTATCTATAAGGGTGACACTCTAGAGTTGAGTGTGTCCACTCTCCCACCCCTTGTGAAACTCACTGTAGTTGAGTTTTTGTGATGTGTAATTTATCCACTGGAGTATGTGTGTTTTGGGTTTGTTGTTGTTCCCTGTCGTGAAGTGGATTGCTTGAGTTACCTAGGTGTGTGTATGATCTCCCTAGCTCAGGGTGACCCTCTTGCGGGTCTACGGTAGGGAGGAGAGCAGCTTGTGTGGTTTTGTTTTCTTCTCTTGTGTGATCTGCAGGTTTCTGGGAGATTGTTGAGAAGTTTGGAGAATATTACTGGATCTGAGAAATTATGTTATTTTTTCCTTTAATTTTAAGGAGAGCTGGGCCTTTAATAGCTCCTTCCTGGTTATTTTTCCATGAAGAGAGATTTAACTCTCTGTTGTTGTGAAACTTGTTACTGGGAGTGAAAAGAAAATCCTCCCTTAATGTGATGTTGGTTGTAATGTTCATCATGTTATTATGTTTTTACCATTTTGGGCATATGAGGAGAAAACAAAAATTTGGTTTTAAGAAGAAATTAGAATTGTCTATTTCTTTACAATCCTGTTTGTTGAGTTGAAAGTTAATTGATGTGAAACATATCAAGTTGTTAAAATTTATTTCATTGTAAATTTCTTGACAATATTAGTTCTTTTTTTTGTAAATTATATGAAGTTGCAACCTTGCTATTATAATGAAATGGAAATTGGGATAAAAATTATGCATTAGAAATTTAACTGAAGTTTATCTCATACTTATTGCTTTTGAATAAATTTATTGGCTTGAAGTTAAATTAGATCAGGAAGGAAAATAAATTTTAATTATCCTCATATGTAGATAATTAAAGATTGTTTAATTTTGGTGGTGCATTGCAAATACAATTGTATATAAATTCATTATAAAGTTTAATCGTTATTTAACCTACAAATTATTTGTCCGTTACCATCAAATAAGACTGTATTTCTTTTAACCCTATTAGTGAAACTGTGATTAAAAAATTTAGTTGAGTAAAGATGAAATATATATATATATATATATATATATATATATATATATATATATATATATATATATATTTGATTTAATCAATTTTAAATTGTTTATACAAAATTAAATTGAATTACATTGTTTATACAGAATTAAATTGTTTATACAAAATGAAATTTAATGGGAATAAATATACAAAAAAAATTGTATTCTCTATTTTTTTTGTTAAAACACAGAGAGGAAATAAAAAAATAATAAATAAAATTTTAATAAGGGTGGGGGTTCAAACCCCCACCGCATTGTTAATAATGGGTGTGGGTGGGGGCTTCGCCCCTCCCCACACCCCCGCCAACAAATAACTCCCCGCGAACAGTTAAGCCACGGACCCCGGTGCTTCCCCTTCGCAGCCACCACTGTGGCCGCTACGTCGCCATGACCTCGTCCCCCACCGCTGTCTCTACGACCACCCTCCACTGCCGTCCATCCGCCACTGCGGATTCTTCACTCCGCCGCCTAAATCTCCCCTCTACCCAACCTCCACCCTACACCCTCCAGTTCGCGCGGCCACTACATCAGGTCCGCCTCTCCATTGTTGCCGCCACCCAACTCTCATTAACCCCTGCAATGGCACAAGTAAAAAAAATAAAATAAAATATTAGGGTTTGCATATTATCATATGAAATAAGAACTTTAACAATACTCTTCGATATATATAGAGTAATTTGGAATATAATATAAGAAAATAGATTATTAATATATATATATATATATGTATATATATATTAATTTATCTATACATAAAACTTGTAATTTCATTTTATTAATAATATATATAGATATATATATAAATATTTTATATACATATATATATATATATATGTATTAATCATTGATAAATTTTGTAAAAACAAGAGTTTTGTAAAAGAGGGGCTATAATCATTTAAAATAAAGAAAGGAATTATAGAAGGAGATTTTTAACAACTTTACGGGAAAATATAATTATAATTAAAAAAAAAGAGGGGCGTATGTATATACGTATAATCTATTTAAGGAAGAGTTTCTCAGAAGTTTCAACCATCAATGCAAATTAATAATTAGGAAAATGAACAGGAAAATTATGTGTCTCCCTTTAAAAAGAACACTGGAAATAAACGTAAAGAAGCCATCACAGACATTCCATGTGTGGCCAGTTTAAACTCAACTGTAGTTAGTAAACGTCCAATTGAGAAAATAAAAGAGAGAGCAAGAAGAAGAAAAACTAACATTGGAAAACATAGAGGAGAAAATGCACGGCAATTCCAAACTAGGCTAAGAGAACTAAGTGGATTTACCCTTCCGATAATCCTGCCTAGGAACAAGATGATTTTACAATTAATACAAACGTAGAGGTGAATCCTAGAGCAGAGAAAACTAAGAGACTGAGTCCAGTGAAGTAGTAAACCAGTTTATGTGATTTGGTCCATCCGAGAATTAGGATTAATGTAATTTAAAAATACAGTGATAACTCTGATTGATGAAGAATATGAAGTAAAGACAGGATAATCATAAAGAAAACTTAGAAACCAAAAGAGGAAGAGACCGAAATATAAACAAAATAAACTTCAGAGAAATAGTTAAGGTGAACACGATAGAAATACAATCAAAATTGAGATCTAGAGAAACAAAAGAGAGGGCAAATGAATGACCTTGTTGAGAATACTAAGTCTGAAGGAGGAGTATATTTCAGGAAACAAGAAATGATACAGATAATTGTGCTTTGTAAAAAAAAATGACCAAATAGGAAGATCAAGTGTAAACTCATTATGAATAAGGCATCGTGGGAAGTTGTTAAACTATCAGGGAACCCCGTAATAAGTGTATTGTTTTAAGATTCCCACTCACACCGTGAGGCGTTATGCTGCCGAAATCTTCTGAGATTTAGGGTTAGGAAACTAGATATTACAACCTTGTAGCGATGTTAACGGCATCGTGGAGACCCCCTTGTTAGACCGCTTGCATCTGGGTGAACGCAATTATACTTAGTACCCCGCCGACAACTGTAGTGTTTTCGCCTTGAGCGTACACCACCGAGCATGCTTACACATGCGAGGGTGTTTCTAGGGAAGCGTGGGATAATTTTTGATATTTCATGTCATAACCACATGACAGATGTGGACATGACACGTGTGATGCGTGTTGTGACCGCATGGAAAATGTGGACATGACAATAAAGATGAAGAGATAGAGAGAGGGGGAAGAAAGAGATATGGGGGAGGGGGTAGATAGAGTGATAGGGATAGAAAGGAAGAGATAGAGAGATGGGGAAGAGAGGGAGAGATAGAGAGATGGGGAATTAGAGAGGGGAAAGAGACAAGGAGAGAGAGTCAGAGAGAGAGATGTCCAGGAGAGGGGAGATAGAGAGATAGGGATAGGAAGGGAGATTTAGAGAGAGAGGGAGAGGGAGAGATGGCAGAGAGGGAAGACATGAGAGAGAGTGAGAGATGGGGGAGAGAGAAGGTAGAGTGATAGGGATAAAGAGGAAGTGATAGAGATAGGGGGAAGAGAGGGAGAGATGGGGGAGAGGGGAGATAGAGAGGGAGAGAGGGGGAGAGGGGAAGAGAGGGAGAGATGGGGGATGGGGGAGGGGAGATAGAGAGGGGGAAAGAGATAGGGGGATGGAGAGGGAGGACTGATATATATATAGAGAGAGAGAGGGGGGGGGAGAGAGAGAGGGAGAGATGGAGGAGAGGGGAAATAGAGGGGAGAGAGAGAGAGTCACAAATGTAACTCTCTCTCTCTCTCGTCATAAATGGAACATACAAGAGTCACAACTAACTCCATTTGTTCTTGTCACTCGTAGTGGCCAACAAAAAAAACCATTACAAATGGCTTGGGTGCTAACAATCTATAAAGCGCATAAGGGAGCACTAGATGAAGTATATACATCGATGGTCCACATTAAAAGGACTACCATGAAATAGATCTTGGCCATTTATTTTTTTCAAATGATACCATAAATATTAGGAAACAAAAAAATGCTTATCCTACATGCTTATCTAATCGCTAAAATCCTATTAAATACAATCATTTTTGAAAAAAAAAAATTCAATACAATCTTATTTACCAATTTTTTTGTCAATACAATTTTTTTAATTCCAATATCAATACAATTTTATTTACAATCTTCTTTGTTCCATTGAGATATAGACTTAAATTCAAGTCTTGAAGGGATTGATCAATTCAGTAGACAATGAAGATTGTTGATCTGAGGTAGATAAACACACGAGAAGAAAAGATCATGGTTGTTCATCGAAAGGGTTCTAATGGCTAGGATCAGGGATGGATCTAATTGGTCAATGCAAAGAGAGAATGGACTTGATCAACAATGACATTGATAACCCAAAAAATAGCAGTGCTCATTAATTAACGATGTAAACAAAATTTTCCTAAAGCTATTACGAAATCAAAGCCATTGAATTAAGGAATTATAATGATCAAAGATTCAAAAAGGAGATCTACGTAAACAAAGGAGTAAACATTGGTTGGATGTGACACTTAATAAATTCCGTAAGAAATATCTCCCTACTAGCCAACCATTAAAATAATTTTCAGGCTGCTAGAAACTAGCGACACACTTTCTACCTCTCCACATTATTGAAGATGATCCATCAATAATATTTTGCACTCATTCTTCATTCACCGTTGAAAATACATTAGCCACTTATAATGAGACTTCAATGTAGATATTACAAAGATATTAGATATTAAGTGCCAAAACAGTAAACTTTAGCAAGATATTTTGTAGATAAAGGCTTACAATTAACTAATCAAAGTTGTCCATCACAAATGACATTTGGAAGAGATGACAATTGTCAATTTAGCTTCATTTCTCCATAGTGATCGTTTGATTTTTCAAAAGTATACAAGCTCGATTATAAGTATTTTTCAACCTCAAGCTCTTGCATGATCATGGTAGTTTATATGTTTCTTGTTTCTTCCATAACCACAGCTAGGGAATAAGGGCGATCAATAAATTTATCTTTGACTTTGTATCCTAGAGCTTCCTTTTCCAGTGCTTTCTATAATCTTACAATGAACAAATCACTAACTATACAAATTCTTCCACTCTATACTATCTTAACCAAGCACATGATGTCCAAGGGGTTGAGTTTAATTATTTGAAACATTGGGTTCTTGTTGAGGAGACCCAAGCTCCAATCCCCATAGGGACTTCTAATGTGGAATTCTAAGTTGTGACTCTTAGTCTTCCATAGTTAGTGGAATTCTAAGTTGTGACTCTTGGTCTTCCATAGTTGGCTTCTAATGTGGATGTGTTCAAATTACAAGTGTTCATGCTTGGGGATGATGACCCCCGTATTGTGGCCTCACCAATTTATAGCTCTGGTCAAAAGCATTCAATGATAAAAATAAAAATAAACTAAGCACATGATAAATAATGGGATGCTTATTCAATAATACTAGATACAACAACAAGGTTCTTTCTTAAACAACTCATCTTCCTCTAAAAATTCATTGGTACAAGCATGGTTCTTCATTGAACAAGTGAAAAACTTTCCTTATTTTGGGATCTCTAATATTATTTCTCCATATCTTCAAATATAGTTTAATGTTATATAAGTATATTTGTTTGCTTATGTTTATGTTTAAGGTATGCTTATAGAATTGTCAACCAATAGGTTGGAGGGTGGACAAAAGTATTTCAAAGTCTAATGTTTGTCATCATTAGAGGGGCAGGGCATGAAGTTCCTCTCTTCCAACCTCAAAGTGCCTTACAAGAGAATTTTCTTGCAAAAAGATGACCATATAAGTGGCAGATTCATTGTAGCCATTTATTTTTAGCTTCCACTTGATTAACTATGCATTCTTTTTATTTTTATTTTCTTTTGGTTCAAGAAAATGTTCAAATATTTTTTCCCTTGGAATATTACCAAGGAGAGGACCGAGTAGTTGGGGAGGGTTTTATTATTGTGAGTGTATTGGGAAAGAAGAAGTTAATACATGTTAAAGTGAAATATGATTATATTGATATTTTAATTAAAATATATATTTTTTTTAATTATGGATGTACTTAATTTAAGAAATATTATTGTATCAAGTTTAAAATAAGTAAAATTTGGTTAAATTTTAGATTTAAAAATAACATGTAGTACTCAATTATGATGTCTTATCAAGATTTAATTGTGTATCTAAATTGTAATTTTTATATAAATATTAAAGAGCATATCTTAAAGCTATTCATACAAACAAGGGCTTATATAACTTAGCATGGACTTCTTTAATATGTTCACCTAAATTTAGGCACTATTCAAGTATTAACTTTTCAAGAAAAATTTATCCACCTAGTCTAACTTTCTTGTTAGAACCCTCCTATGGTGATTGTAGTCACTCTAAGATTATTTTCGATCTACAAAGAGCATGGTAAGAAACAATTTTGGTATGGTCCACCATCACCTTGCTCAACTCACAATTTTAGCCTTCTCATTTGTTGGTGGGGTCACAAGGTCCATTCCCATCGGGGTCATTCATGCCATTCTTGCCCACTAAGCAACTTCAATTTGGACTATTGCCTCCTCCCTTACCCAATTATTTGTTCTCCTTATCACTAACTACTCACTTTCACTTTACTTAATTTTAGAAGCAACCCTCTTTGGAGGTGGTTTGCATTTTTTTCTTTCACTATGTTCTTTCATGTCATAAAAATTCAAAATATTCTCATTGTAAAGATCTAGTTTCTTCCATTTTCTTATGATAAATTGGGCGCACCAATTTAGTGATATAAATATGGTTTCATTGCAATTCAAAAAATTTAGCAATGGAATCTATTGCGCTCAAAGAAGCTATTTTCAACACGTCAATAGACCTTAAGTTCATTTTTCTACTCTAATATTTTGAAAACATTTTTTAATTTTTTAATTTAAGGACGAATTTGGAATTTACATGGTATGTTTGTTGACTAGCTTTAGTATCCTTCTTTGTGGATGGAATTTGAGCCATTTATTTCGTAGGGAAATTAGGTTAGTTTGTCACATCTGGTGGTTATCAAATGTATCAAAATGTAACACAATATATTAATTTGTTTTGATTTTATAATCAATTTAAGGAACAAAGTTTCTCTATTCTGACACTATGTAGCATATTTTCTTGTACCTCAAAAAACACACATACAAACAAAATTAAAATTATATTTATACATTATTTTTTTTAATATGACATATGTGGTTAGTAAAACAAGATGTTTAAGTTCCAATAATTAAATGAAATTCATATTTTATATTAAAATAATATTATTAAGTATTTAGTATTTTATAATTTATAATAGATATTAGTGTTTTTATAATTTTATTTTATTTTAATGTCTGTCATTTTATTTAATATATATTGTAGTTTTATTTAAGTATTTGTTTTAGTTTTTAATAAAATTTATTTATTTATATGCATGCATTTTGTTTTCTTAATAAAATATTAGTGATTTAAAAAATAATAATAATAATAATTTTTATAAATCACAATAAGTAAATAAATTATTAATAATAAATAAAAGATGTAAATATATTGTTAATTAGCCGATAGACTTTTATATGTGAGCATTATAGTGCTCGGAAAATTGTCTCAGGCCGCCGAAAAAATTTCTAAACTCGTCAGTTGTTCCTATCAGTTTATTCTTTGAACCTCCTATGGATGCAGAGTGCTAGTTGTTAGTGTTGAAGTAATTTGGAATGGGTATTCTTAATATGTATGAGTGCAAGTCTTTGGACTTTTATTAAAAAATTTGTGACCCTTTTGACCTTCTTGATTTTTGTTACTATTCTTCTTTGGATTGTGAGTTAACAAATTTTGTAGTTTGTACTTTTTAAAATAACAAACATTTTCTTTGTTCCACATGCAGAGATCCTTGCTTTAAAAAAATTATCATAACATGCCTTAACTTCGGTGAGCTTTTAAATGAGACAGATCGGCTCTTGGCGTAAGTAGGTGCCGAGTTCGAATCATCGAATGCTTCATTTCTTTTATTACAAGTATCTTTGATTCGAGTCATGGGCAGGAGTTGCAAGACGTGACACGTCGGTACTATGTATACACCCCAAGTCACGGGGTCCACAGCGACGGCCAATATGAGGAGAGAAATTATCCCTTGGGACGGTACTTTTGGCGACTTCTGGCGGCTTGTGGTAATTAGATGAAGTAAATGAATAAACCTAGTCATGGTTAAATTTGTGAAGTCTGTCTTTCTCTCATATACTCGCGTACCTGACGCGTGCTAGGGAAAAGTAATCCTTTTGGGGTAGCAGATTTAACAATGCCATATGTTGTTGTGCTTGTCATAAAACTAAAATAGCAACTCCCACCCATAGGAAGTTCAAGGAATACGCCGATAGGAATAATTGACAAGTTTAGAAAATTTTTTGTTGTGAATTTTTTTTTACGGCGTGAGATAATTCTGAGCACTATAATGCTCACATATACTAGCACTTGCAACTTCAGGGGTGCAAGGGATTCGCCGATAGGAAGTTCAAAAGAACGTTAAGAAGATTGGGACTAATTACTGGATCCTTCATGCTAATATTTAAAATGATAAGAGTAGAACATTGCTACTATGAAACCTCATGTGGTCAATGATTTAACATAACATGTAAATCAGTCAAAAGGGTAAAACTTTCGATAGGGAAGGTAAATCTAACCATTAACTTCTAAGTACCAAGATATGGCCTTTTGGCCCTTCAAAGTGTCCTACCACCACCTGAATCACCAAACGAGTTCAATCCCCCGATTTACATAACATAAAGCAAAAAGGATTTTCAAATTTTTAAAAATAACATCCTAAAATTATAATCTTGTTTGTTTTTAGTGTAGAAGGGAAGAGAGAAGTGGAAATTTGCCACACAATCAAATTACCATGACCTAAAAAATAGAGGAAAAGACCCAATACTAGAGATAGTTCCAATGACTGAGATAATATTTGTGTATTTAAGGCCCAGTATTTTTAAAAGCTTAGCACTAGTAGTTGTCACTTTAAGGTTGTTAGTGTTGACTATAAGTACTAATAATTGAATGAAATGTGCCATTTAGATCTAAAAAGAAACCAATCATGTGATGCCACATCAGCGCACCAACAAAACATGACTTAATGCACACCTATTGGTCCACCCTTTTTTTGGGAGAACTATTTGACACCTCAACAAAAAGCATGTTGATGTGGCCCTAAAACCTTAGTTATATTTTGGAGTGATTCGAAATTGCCACGTATGATTTTGAGAGGCGTGAAGTTAGAGTGCTCAACTATTGGGTCCTCTCCCCTATGCACTAAGCTAAAGAAGAACCAGTGAATACCAATAGATTGAGTTGTTCCCTAGTTGTTTAAGAAAAATAGTTCTAAACAATTTCCCTCAAATAAATTTAATTACAAAAACATGAAAAGAACAATTAGGTTAAGTTGAAAACATGGAAATAGAAAAGCATAAAATATCATACTACCTCATTAATAATAGCGCAATTACTGAGATTTTGTGAAGATTTGGAGTTGTAACGTATTTTAAATTTTTCTTTCACATGCAAAGACATATAGAACTGAATTTTAAAACGCTTGACTATATAGAATATCATTATATACTCATTTGCAGTTATTCTACAAAAGGAAATAAAATTGCATACTTTCTTACCTTCAATGAAATTTCAGTGTACCTGAAGTTATGAAGACCTGTGCAGTTGGAGGAAGTAGGAAAAAAATAGATAGAGAGTGAGTGAATTGGACAAGCTAACTAATAAGATTTCAAATTAATGGATATATACACCATGACCCATCAGGATGATAAGACACAAAAGTGCCAACCAGTTTGTAATTACTATAGAAATGGGTTAAGATAGAAAGGCATACTAGACATTAAAGATGGCGATAGACACTTGGAATTATGAAGTGGCATTTTGTAGGGATGTAAAAATAACTTTGGAGGTTGTGGAGGGGTCGATCTCGAAGAAGTCATAATGCGTGAACAGATGCGCCAACAGCAGCCATGATATCATCACCATGAAGTAGGCTCGGCCCTTGCGTTCCTAGGCTAGCATGCCTTGGATCTGCAAGATCTTTGTTCAACATTGACTTGCATAGAAAATTAAAACACATTTGCAAATTCTCACTATTAAATTCAGCGTTGTCGAACTTGACAAATTGTTTGTCAAGCTTAGCCAACTGCTCTCTTGTGGCCTGCTTGAATTCTGGAAACCATTTGGTTGCATTGGTCTTGAGTACATGGAAGCATAAGTTCTTGAGCTTGGTGTGATTTTTTTCAGAAAGGTCCAAATACGAGAGCACTCGGTAGCCTCCCGTAAAGTCTGTGTTGGGCATGTAAATGCTAGTGAAGACATTCTTCTTTTCCACTTTGCTCACATCGAAGAGTACAGGAAATCTTACATGATTTTTCTACACATGAAAATTTTAAGAAAGCTTAGCCAAAACCCCATCAGTTTGAAAATTTGACAGCAAGAATGAAAATTTAACTAAGATAAAAATAAAAGCAGGATGGATTACCGTAGCTTTCGTGTAGGATCCACGGGATTTTTCAAAGCCCTGATCTTTTATCAAATTTGGGTTGCATGACTCACTTTTTTGGGGCTCTGCATCATCAAGGCACAAGTTGAGAATATTTGTCACAGTTTCTGAACTATTGTTACTTTCCATCATCAGTTAAGCCAGCTGGGCTTTGCTCAGTCAGACTTTAACCCTAATAGACACATCTTCTCCTCTGATTGGCGATGAATTAACAAAAATTGCATGAGAAGTAAGGCCAAAAATATCTAAGCTAGACTATCGTGCCAAAAGCATGGCTTCCAACCGTGATTTGGCACTCATGTTGATCTTAGATCAAACCCTACTGGTGCACGAAAACCCTCAATTTTGGGCATCTCAAGTAGAAAATACAGTTGCATAGGCATAAGTTGTGTGGCTCCTTCCAACGGCTTGGCTCGTACGCCCACATGACGAATGGTGTTAGAATGTAATATGACATGATTTGGGTAACTATCTAATAATGAGATATTAGAATTATGACGCGAGGACGAGAAATAAAGGTGGCCCAGGCAGCATATTCATTCTGAATACGGTGCTCTTATATTTCTCAATGCAATTTTTGAAAAAAGCCTCTATCCCTTCCACCATGAAGTAGTCGAAGGGATCCTCAATGGCTCTGGTGATGGGCAAGCCACAGCTTTCAGGGACCTCTTGTACTCCTTTCGAATTCCAAAGAGTGCAGGCAAAAAAATGTTTTACAGAGTCAGTGCCCATGATAGAATTTATAGATTTTGATAAAAGATATTTTTCAGAATCAGATCAGATCAGATAGGGAGGATTTTTTATTTCAAATTAATCTCTATAGTTGTGACCCATTGCAATCAAATCACAAATAATTCTGGCAGTTAAAAAATCTGACAAAATTAAAAAATTCCGCATGTCTTGGCCCTTCATCTCTACTTGAGTTATTTGCTTTCAACCGTTTTTAGATTTTCCTGGCGTGAGACAATTTCCCGAGCATCACATGTTCACATATAAAAACCTATCGGAACAACCGATGACTTTAGAAAATTTTATGGCGTGAGACAATTCTGAGCACTATAATGCTCACATATAAAATCCTATTGGCTACTTAATGTCTTTGTCTTCGCACTAAAAACCCTCAATCATTAGGTACCTAGGTATGTCATTTAACTCCGGTAGCAATATTTTTCAATGAATTATTTAAAATTTTGAATATAATAATCATCATTTTTTGGGGGCAACTTGAATACATTGAAGATTTGACAACTAATAATTGAAATAAATTATTAATATTTAGGATTCATTTTAGATCTAAGAATGAAGAATGAAGAATGATATATAAATAAATATTTTTAAAATTGAATAAAGTATTTAGTTAGAAAATTGTTATAAATGTTGGATGATTGTTCATTAATAATGTCAAAATATTAGTGATATTTAGAGGAATGCTTTAAAATTTGTGAATATTTTTGTAGACACCTAAAATTGACTTGCTCCGCAAACCAATTTATCGTATCTCTACACCACCAATTATCCCTCCTATTAATTAAATAAATTTATTTTATTTAAATAATTTATCCCTAATCATCTACCCTTAGCCATTTATCCATCCTTTGTGACCAATTAATTCATTTAATTTATCACTATACCTTACAACACTATCCTCATTGATTAAATAAATATTCCCAATATTTATTTAGTCAATTTCTCCATCTCCCTAATCCTGATTAATTAGATAAATCATGCTTATCTAATTAATCCACCCTATTAATCAACCTAAACCTAGCCTAGTTGATTAAATAACCATTAGTTAATTAGCTACCCAAGCCTACCTATCTCTTAGACCTAGATTAATTAAGCTAAACACTTAATTAAACTTGCTTAGCCCATCCTCCCACACACCTTTGAATAAAAATTATTTTTTTATTCAAAGGGGTCAAATCTTCCTTACAACTCATTTATCACCCTCTTACACATGTAAATGTACATGTGTCCTTCAACCTTCACACCTCCACATAAAAGTGAATTTTTAATTCACACTCCCCCATGAGTTGAATTTTTAAATTCACTTGTCATATCCACTCTTCCCAAAAATAAATTTTTAATTCATTTATAATCCTCAACACTTTTCTCCGTTTGAATTTAAAATTCACAAAATAATGAGAGCCCTCCAATCCCATTGACCATATCTCAACCATTGATCTATCTCATCCACTCCTCTTGTGACACTTGTCACAAGGCTATGACTCCAATCCAAACCCTAAATCTCAATCATTCCTAGCCCTTGATCTCAACTTTTAATCCTCACCCTCCATCCCTTTTCTAAAAATCTATAAATGAAGCCCTCACCCAAGCCATTCATAATCACTTCTTCTTGCATCAAAACTACGTCAAAATTTCTCTCATAACATCTCATCCTACTCTTACCATGCCAAAATCACTCTAGCCTTATTTCTCATCTCTATCCAATCTATCAATCCATCATCCAAATCCCTCATCTATATTGTGTTGAATGCATTGAGCAACCCACATTTCTATAGTCATCTACTTGGGTAAATCTAAGGAATTTGGGTACAACTCCTTCCACCCTATCAAAGAGAGGGATCACATTTGAAGGTACAACTTTGTGTATTTATACATTTGGTTTGTATTTCTAACTTCATTTATTTTTCTTATACTCATTTGGCACGCCCGATGGGACCCACAAGGTCTCAATATGACATTTTGTGTGAATTTTTGTTGTGTTTAGACGTGTTTTTGTAGGTTTAGTGCTATCTCCCTGCGTAGTGGTGTCATTTTACTCACGTTTTAGCACTATTATCTATCTGTTGTGGCACTATTTTAACACAACAATCCCACTCATCTTTGGATTAAATCTAATCTTCTTTTTCTTGTTTTCTGGCATTTCTAGCATTTTAGCTCTTAGTTTTTGCAGGTTTTACACAGAAACAAGGGGAAACTATAGCAAAATTTTCCTAAAATCTGTCGATTGACCAAAACTGTGTCGTATTGGCGCTATCGACACCAAGAGCGATGCCTTCATCTCAGACAAATTGACCAAACCAAACTCCCGTGCAAAGTGGCGCTATCTTTCTGTATTGTAGCACTATTTTCTGTATCAGTGCTATCTTTTGTGTCAATGCTATCCTCTATATCGATGCCATATTATGTATCTTGCGCCATCGGTTTCCGTGGCATCTTTTCTTGTAGAGCTGGATCTTGCATTGTGGTGCCATCCTCTGTTGTAGCGCTATTTACTGTATTGGTGCCTTCTTTTATTGTAGCGCCATTTGTATCTGTTTTAGCACTATTTTTCTATACTAGCTTAGGGATCTGTGCAGGGTTGGGTCTCTTTTCTACAGGTCATCCAAAACCACCATCTCGAAACTACTAACATCTTTTGCAGGGATTTAGTAGATTAGACATATCTTCTTTTGGTACACTAAAATGAACATTGTGTGCTTAGCTTAGAAAACACTTAAATATGGTGCACTAAAATTAATCATTGCTTGCAACAAACAAATTTAGGAACATTTCAATTTTGGGCTTAAAAAGAACAAGGTGCATCATAACTCATTGGTTTAAAAGGAACCACAAATTGCATTTTCACTCATCTAAGCAAGAAAACAAATAAATTGTTTGTGAAGTGTTTTGTGATAGTGTTTGTGTGGTAAAAGTGTATGCTCTTCCCTCGCACCATTGGTAATCTTGGGAATCAAAAACTTCTCACAACACTTGCATAAATCACCCCCAACATAATCCAAGAAGCTAAAAAATAAACCTTGTTTAGTGTGATCCAAGCCTAAAAATACGTATGCTCTCCCCTCACATCTTCATATGAAGTTGGGGATCAAAAGTATTTTTGTGCTTGTGCTGCTTTTGTTAAACCATTAGAGGGCCTGTCACCTCGCTTCGAAAGGTGGGAACGACCCAAGCGACAACAAGCTAAAGCCAAGCTCTTTCAAGCAGCTATATAAAATAATGTGTTTGTGACGAAAGTCACAAGCAACAAGTGTTGTGTCATACCGACAACCAACCTCCCCCAAAACCCTTTAAGGCGCAACCCTCGAAGGCTGGGAGACTCCATAACAGAGAGTAGCGCTGCTGCACGTACGGCCACCTAAACGAATGCACTTACTACGAACCCTTGTTTTAGTAGCCCAAATCCCTCTACTTGTTCAACAAGTATTGTCCTTGCTTCGCCTTAGGTTGTGCATGCTTGACAAATCTTTCACATTTTTCACAACAAAACTTTTGGCCATTGTCCTTTCTTGTTTGATTTATCTCTTGCCAAACCATCAAAAAACCCAAATTCCCAACCAAATCCAACAACATTCAACTTCAAACCACCCATTCAGTACCATTTCCATCGGTTTTAGTACCTTCTTCATCCATGTCCAAAAATCAAATTTTCCCATCAAAAACATCAATTTTATAAGCCCATTTTTCAAAAAAATTATAGTCGAGGGTTTGGATTGGAGTCATAGCCTTGTGACAAGTGTCACAAGAGGAGTGGATGAGAGAGATCAATGGTTGAGATTTGTTCAATGGGATTGGAGGGCTCTCATTATTTTGTGGTGGAGGCACCCTCCCTCATGTCAAGCATGGTTTTCCTCCCAACACCACTAAACTACCCCCCCCCATTTATCAAACCCCATCAATTGAGCTTACCCAATCCCTTTATTTGAGCTTAATCAAATTCATCGTAAACCACTTCATCCCTAAGTCATAATCATCCTCATCATCTTTAATCCAATTCATTATCATTATCTTTCCTTCATCCATTTGATCAATTCCATTCAAATAAAATCCAACACCAATCATCCCTCATCCATTATCCACTCCAATCAAACATTCCAATTCCTAATCCTTAATTAACAAATCATCCTTGTCACATCAAACTTTGGTTAAGGACCTAGTCTCCTTCATCCTCCATCAATCCCCTCATTCAAAAGCCTAACCACAACTATCCCAATCCTTATCAAAATCCCCTAACATCATCCAAATAAAAAATCAAGACCTTAATTGATCATCCAATTAAATAAACCCAATCAACTCTATTGCTTAAGTGTTAGTAGTCTACCTTAAGCATAGAGAATAATCAATTATCCATCAAAACAAACCAAATCAAATCAAATCATCCTAAGGTCTTGAATTTGATCCCCAACACCACAAACATCTGTTATCCTCCATCATCCCATATCTCTCCAACAACATGGATCCTTATGTAGCAATGCAACAATTACAAAGACTTAGAAAAATCTATGAGAATATGGATCCTAATGCTAAGGAAAAATGCAAAAATGACATTAAAGATATCCCCTTAGAACACCTCATCATTGGAGAATCCCAAACCCCTACCCCATCTTCATCATATCAACTCTCATCACTCCAACCTTCACCCTATATATTCACCCCATTAACTACATATCAACCTTCAACATCTTACATGTCACCCCAACCAACCCCATACCAACCTTCATCATATCAACCTTTACCCTCATATCAATCTTCATCTCCTTATACATCCATATCATCATACCTATCCAACCAGTCAATACTTTCAACTTATCCATCCCCCAACTTTTGTCACGCTAACTTTGACCAAGGGAACACCAATCTAGCACACCTTATATCCGAAATCCAAAGCTTACATCAACAACCATTCCCTCATGCAAATCCCCCAATCCCTCCATCACCATATCTACCTTACAATCCATCAATCTCTATCCCCCCATCACAATATCCCTCCAATCCTATCAACCTTAATCCATCATCCTATGTGTCCCCCAATCCATCAATCCCTATCGTCCATACACCATCAAATCTTCCAAATCCTAAGCCCATGACATCCAAAGAATCCTTGTGGGATTTCCTCCAAAGAACATCAAAAAATGAAAGCAAAGCTATATAATCCCCTAAATCTCCCACCCTTCCAACACCACCATCTAATCCCACACCTATCCTTGAACCCATCTAAGAACCATCATTACCTAATCCCATCGCCCACCTATCAAATCCCAACCCTAATCCTACACCATCCACCATCATTATCCATCCATTATATTGTTCTTCAACCCATACACTCATGAAGGATGCCATCCATTGGCTTTTAGCAAGGAATCAAACACCCTCATGCAATCTAACACCCACCAAACCTCTTGAACAATCTCCTATCATAATTCAAGAACCATCATATACCAATGTTCAAGAACCCATAAGTCAAGCACCTATCACATCCATCCAATCACCCACCACATATATCCAAATCACTTCCACTCCTAGCCAAACACATGAGCTATGTCAAGAATCAAATCTAAAGCATGTTGAAGCATCAATCCCCTATCCTAATCAAGTTCTAAGCATCCCATCTAACCCCATGCCCGACCTCCGCCCATCTAGTGATCCACTTATTGATCCCACACCCCTACCAATCCCATCCCAAATCCATCCCCTTATCCTCTTGGAAAAAATATTTTCATCCGTGGTGTCTCCCTTGTGGGAGGTGAACAACTTCCATCCACCACCTATCCTTCTCCAACAAATAATGGACTCGCGTCTTTTTTCCAAAGCACTAAACATCCCATCGCATGTCACATGCTCCAACATATGAACTATCAAGGAAAAGGCTTAGGCATTCATGAACAAGGCATTTTAGAGCCCATCCACACCACATTCCATCCATCCTCACATGGCCTTGGCTATACACCCCAAGGAGAACAATCTAAACATGTTGGTACCATCCACCCACCTTTCAAAATCCATTCATTCAATCCCAAACACGGTGCACCTCATCGTACCTCCAAATCATATGTCACCATTCCCCCTCCATCATCATATCATTTGCAAAAGCATGTGACAATCCATCTTCCTCCATCAAATTTACCTCCACTTCTTCCAACTCCAAATATTCCTATTAAATCCACTTTACCTCCTATCCTACCAACACCAAACATCCCTATCCACAAATCCTCTTATCCTCCTATCCTCCCAACTCCTAGTATCCCTATCCTCAAATCCCCTCATCCATTTATCCATAAATCTACTTTTAACCCCTCCACCCATAAACCCCCTAAAATTCCCAATCAAGACCAACGAAAGCACACATCATTCAAACATGAAGCTTCCACCAAATCCATGGGATTCAAAAATAAAAATTTGAATGCCTCAACTCGTAAAGCACAAAGCCTAAAAATGTTATCCCTTCCAAGCAAAATAAAAAATCCAAACCCACACCGTCAAAAGAAAAAGAAAAAGCAAAACCAAAAATGGTGTGGGTCCCTAAAAAAAAAACACCAAACTCTAATGAGGCATCCACCTCCCAATCTCCCCCAAAATCCCAAACATCTCACTCCCCATCTAAAAATCCCATAATTCCTAAGTCTATTTGGGCCCCTAAAACCCCAAATCGACCATCCAAAAATCCCCTATCCCGATCCCCATTACTCCCAACTCCACATCTAAAATACAAGCTTCTAAATACATCACGGTGTGTGCAACCATTGGTCTTGGTTCCCCTCCACCACATGACATTCCTACATACCTCCATCTCTCCATCTTTCATCCACTATCCTACATATTTCTCCCATCACATCCCTATGGTCCATGCTTTTGCATAATCCACACCATCTTCTCCTATCTACCAACATCCATGCAATCGTCATCCATAATACTATCCAACATGGGACCATCTTCACCTTGCCATGGAAACAGATGCTAGAGTCCCCATTTCATCAAAAGAATCAAAAATAAAAAAATAAAAAAAATAGTAAAAAGAAAAAATCTGTCCAATGGTGAAAACCACTCCTTGTGGTGCCTTGGAAAAGTACCACGATGAAAACCCCTTGTGGTCGTCATGTGTAATCCCTTCTCCATCCATTTTGTATCCCTACACTTGGGGGCAAAATCATACCCTTCATCCACATCCATAATATCTTTTGCACATATTATCCATTATCTTATCCTTATCCTATCATATTCCTATCCACCATCCCTTAGTTATCCTATCATTTCCTATCCATCCCATCTACTATATCTACCTCCTTAGATCTTGATAAAGACAAGGGGCAAAATATCAACAGGATGCTTTGGACACCCCTCGGCATACTCCCTTTCCAAGCATATCCTCCATCTATCTACTACAAAACTCATCATTTCCAAGCATTTACCCATCATACAAAACCCTAATTATCATACCTACAATGGGGCATACGATTCCTTGCAACCTAGCACTTAGAGAACATCCACATCCCCATCTTCCATCTATCTAACATGCATCCCTATCACTTGTCCATTCATCTGTCATGAATCTCCTATCCATTATCCTTTCATTGCCAATATCCAACCCCATCACCTTCACCTCTAGACTTGGTGTTCCCTTGTCATTAGTATCTAGCGCAAAGGCTATCTAAATGAAATCCAATGCAACCATCTCATAATAAAACTATTCCCTATCAGAAAATCACAAAAAAATTAGAAAATCTAGAAAATCCAAAAAAATCAAAATATCCACAAAATCCCAAAAACATTTATCGTCACAATCGCCAACACATCATCTTCCAACATCATCACATCTATCCTCAACCATCCCACATCATCATCACAAATCAGAACTACATATCATCACCACCTGCATCTTAATTTGCCTTGATCCCGTGGGTATAGGGTATGTAGGTAGTCTGGAATATGAAGGAAGTTTTCAGTACTCAGGTACATAAGATGCACCCATCCAACCTGTTTGGATGGTCCATATCCCCTAAGATTACACTAGATCCCAAGAATCGCATTACCTATCAAAGCAATCATCCCTTAATCAAAATCATCAACTATCAAAGCAACATCAACCACAACTTGTCACCATCATATCATGAGCCAATCTTACAATATCAACTAGGCATGATCCAATCATCAATCGATTCCTACCTTAGGATATATCATTCCTACAATAGGCAGAATCTATCAAATCATCATCTATCTTGGTAAGAGATACAATGGCTATTTGTTTGGTTCGTTGGTCTTTTAATTTTTTTATTTTTTATCTTTTGTCCTATTCGAAGATCACACCAAAGCTACCTTGATCTCACTATATCATGGTATGTGGGGAAAACATCCAGAATGGGGCATAGTCTTGCTTTTGTATGTTGTGCTTGTGGGTTTGGTCTCGTTACTCCAAGCTAGTATTCATATCTTGTGGATCATAGGGTCAGTTCTAGCATATTGATCTCCTTTTGCGTCTAAGGTTCTTCATATCTTTTGTGTATTAAGGGCTTATGCTATAAGTCCCCCTCCCTCATCTAGACAAGGTTGTACTATCTTGGGCACGCATGGGATCATCCATTTGTCTGTGTGTCTAGTCCATGCAAATGTTGGATAAACATCATCACCTTGGTCTTCTATATTTTGGTGAAAATATCCATTTTGCTATATCAAACCTAGGATTGCTCTAAATCATTTTCAGCACAATAATCATCCATTTTCCTATCCATCTATCATCTAATCATCAATCCATCATCAATCTTTCATCTCACTCCTTATCCTCCAACCACTTCTACCAATCTATTCCTTCCATTTCAAGAGCACACCCGTGTTCTTGCAACTTGCCTATCCTCTCGAGGGGGCATCACCCTTACCAATCATCCTTAAACCTAACCCTATTCTTCTAAGCCAAAATCTTTTTCTATCCAATCTAACTCTATATTTTAACTTCTTTGAAATAGTGTTACTTAGCCGCAACATCATTTCAAAGAGGGGCAAATGTAGACACCTAAAATTGACTTGCTCCGCAAACTAATTTATCATATGTCTACACCACCAATTATCCCTCTTATTAATTAAATAAATTCATTTTATTTAATTAATTTATCTCTAATCATCTACCCTTAGCCATTTATCCATCCTTTGTGATCAATTAATTCATTTAATTTATCACTATACCTTACAACACTATCCTCATTGATTAAATAAATATTCCCAATATTTATTTAGTTAATTTCCCCATCTCCCTAATCCTGATTAATTAGATAAATCATGCTTATCTAATTAATCTACCCTACTAATCAACTTAAACCTAGCTTAGTTGATTAAATAGTCATTATTTAATTAGTTACCCAAGCCTACCTATCTCCTAGACCTAAATTAATTAAGCTAAACACTTAATTAACCTTGCTTAGCCCATCCTCCCACACACCTTTGAATAAAAATTAATTTTTTATTCAAAGGGGTCAAATCTTCCTTACAACTCATTTATCACCCTCTTACACATGTAAGTGTACATGTGTCCTTCAACCTTCACACCTCCACATAAAAGTGAATTTTTAATTCACACTCCCCCATGAGTTGAATTTTTAAATTCACTTGTCATATCCACTCTTCCCAAAAATAAATTTTTAATTCATTTATAATCCTCAACACCTTTCTCCATGTGAATCTAAAATTCACAAAATAATGAGAGCCCTCCAATTCCATTGACCAAATCTCAACCATTGATCTCTCTCATCCACTCCTCTTGTGACACTTATCACAAGGCTATGACTCCAATCCAAACCCTAAATCTCAATCATTCCTAGCCCTTGATCTCAACTTTTAATCCTCACCCTCCATCCCTTTTCTAAATGTATATAAATGAAACCCTCACCCAAGCCATTCATAATTACTTCTTCTTCCATCAAAACTACACCAAAATTTTTCTCATAACATCTCATCCTACCCTTACCATGCCAAAATCACTCTAGCCTTATTTCTCATCTCTATCCAATCTATTAATCCGTCATCTAAATCCCCCATCTATATTGTGTTGAATGTATTGAGCAACCCACATTTCTATAGTCATCTACTTGGGTAAATTTAAGGAGTTTGGGTGCAACTCCTTCCACCCTATCAAGGAGAGGGATCACATTTGAAGGTATAACTTTGTGTATTTATGCATTTGGTTTGTATTTCTAACTTCATTTGTTTTCCTTATCCTTAGTTTTGTTTATGGATTTTGATCATTTTTTTACTACAGATTTGATCCTACAAGTATGGATCTAATTCAACTCGTGGATCCCAAATTTACTAATTTTCATATCTATTTTCATAAGATTATGAAAGAATCAAACCAATCTAAAAGACCTCTCGACATAATAACTCTTCAATAAATAAAATAATGCTTTAAGTAAATAAAAATAGTTCTTCAAATAAACATGAAATAAACAATATAAATTAGCACTTGCATCTTTAAGAGGCGCAAGGGCTTGCCAATAGGAAAATAATGATATTAGTAACTTAGATTTGATTTGTGAGAAGATTTGAGTCATCACAAAGAATTTGATTTTTTATAGTAACTTAGATTTGATTTGTGGGAAGATTTGAGTCATGGCAAAGAATTTGATTCTTTATAGTGACTTAGATTTGATTTGTGGCAAGATTTTATTTTTCACTTTATTGATTTTTGTGAAGATTTAATTTGTTGGAAGATTTCTTTTTCCACATTATTGATTTTGGGTGCCATGAAAATGGTTTAATGGTGAGTTAGAAAGTTGTTTTGTGACATGAAACAAATTTCTAGCCAAAGGCTAACAATAATATAGCCTAAATAAAATAATTGTTCAATAGTCCTAAAGTAAAATAGAAGAATCCTTGAATAAATAATAAAAACTTAAGATTGTTTTTTTTATTTTATATATATAAGTTTATGATTAACATTGATTTGATTTTGTCCATCCCATTGATTCTCGTTGTTGTATTTATATAATATTATAATAAATATACATATAATTTAATTAATATATTACAATGACATATTACATTATATCAATGAAAAGTTGAAATTATCACAATTTTCATTTTGACAAACTCAACTTCAACTATGCTTCTAGAGATCTGGGTATCAAACTTAAAATCAACTGATCAATCAATTATTTATTTTAAGGATCAAACTCCACTTCAACTATGCTTGTCACAGTTCTGTCTAGGACCAAACAAAGTTGGAGTCGAGGTCAACCCTAACAATCATAATCTGTCAACCCTAACAACTATAATATTCACGGATCCAATAACATTATGATACATTCAACTTGTAAGAGTCTATTGATCTCAAATTGTTAGCTAACTTACTTCTCAATTATTATGTCATGTCAGTGAATCATTATATAATGACTTATCTATTGACTAGCCAAGAGATACTTTTATTGCAATACTCCATAGATAGGTACTTGACTAGACAACAAATACTTTTATTGCAATACTACAAACACAATACTTAACTCTTAACACTTGTTTGATTTGTCTAAAAAAAATGGAATAAACCCATTAAGTACATTACCATCTTGCCAACTTAAACTAAATTATTTCTTCGTACCGGATCTCACAATTAAACTCCTTGGAATTGAAATTCCGTAAACTCCTTGGAATTGAAATTCCGTAGAGAGACTCTTCATTGCAGAAAGAAATGTTCCGGCAGCACTTACTACGTATTATAAATTCGTAATTTGGCGTACAAGATTTTTGACAGAAAATTTGCGCAACTTCGGAGGATCCTAATTTATAATGACCGAATTTGTAACAACTCGGCTCCCTCTCTTTTATGACTCTTCATTGTAGAAACAAATGTTTCAACTACTCGCCAGTCCTGTTATGAATTTATAATGACCAAACTCCTAAAGTTAGGTAGTAAACGATTACAAATGAAGATTTTGTATTCATTACCTGTCAGTCTAGCGTGTATCCAAACTCCTAAATCTAGGTAGTAAACGATTACAAATGAAGATTTTGTATTCATTACCTGTCAGTCTAGCGTGTATCCAAACTCCTAAATCTAGGTAGTAAACGATTACAAATGAAGATTTTGTATTCATTACCTGTCAGTCTAGCGTGTATTTCTTGTTAGGCAGACTAACAAATTCAATTTCACTCCTGGTCCGCCTTTGATGAGCCGCGATTGTGTTCAGGTGAAAACTTAATACCAATGTGTATTTGGGCCGGCTCTTTCAACAAAGAATACGGAATCCATAAGTTTACTGCTATTCTCTGACATCGATGGTGGTCTGGTCTTTACTAGCCAAAAAAATAATAATTTTCTGGCACTGTCACAATTACTTCTTCTGAGAGGTTCGGAACTGCAACATAACACTTGTAAGATGCACTGTGGTTTTGAGGTTGGACAAACACTACAACTTGAATGTTATCCCAGCGCCCTGTAATGACAAGCAGAGAATACTTAGGTGGGGGTAAACCTTCTTACACTGGGTATTAGGGGAAAGGGGCCAGTTGCTGCCGATGCCCCAATAACCGTTATGTTATTGTGTACTTGACTTCCAATTAAATTTTTAAAAAGAACCAATACGTATAAAATACCAACCTAATAAATTAATACAAATGCACCAATACATGTTCACAACTCCATGTATGGGGTGACATGTTGAAATGACACTTTTTCGACCCATGTGCACATAACGCGTCCTAGAGTGAAATGTATAAGTGCCCCACATGCTGAAAGAATAGCTTTAAGCTCTTCGGTCGCATACGGAGAAACCCCAAAAAATTTGTCAGAATCTGATATGTCTAGCTATGAGCTTGACAAACATGAGCAGTTATTGGCACATCGTTGCGCATGTATGGGGTGACATGTTGAAATGACACCTTTTCAACCCATGTGCACATAATGCGTCCTAGAGTGAAATGTATAAGTGTCCACACTCTAAAAGAATAGCTTTAAGCTCTTTGATCGCATACGGAGAAACCCAAAAAAAATCGTCGAAATCCGATATGTCTAGCTATGAGCTTGATGTGCGCGAAGTTAGGGTGGGTGGCTACTGGCCCCTTTCCCCTAGGGGAGAGGGTCTAATAGTGGTGCACCGTAAATTTTATGGGTTGATATAGTAATGCACATGTAGCATTGTCATTAAAAAATTATATCCTCACAAGGATGTGGACAATTCAAATACGCTGAGGTTGGATAGATTGAAAGTATATTTATGGCCATGGAGTCCACGTCTTGCCTACCTTTAACAAAATTTTCTATATTTAGACAATAAACTAGAAGAATGTAAGCATAGGGAAAATTAATATGCTAACAAGTACATGGAGCATTGACATTAAAAAAATATTTGTGAGGTTGGATAGATTGAAAGTATATTTATGGCCATGGAGTCCACAGTATTGCCTACCTTTAACAATTTTTTTATATTTGGACAATAAACTAGACGAATGTAAGCATAGGGAAAATTAATATGCTAACAAGGACATGTAGCATTGACATTAAAAAATTATATCCCCACAGGGATGTGGACAATTCAAATACGTTGTGAGGTTGGATAGATTGAAAGTATATTTATGGCCGGAGTCCACAGTCTTGCCTACCTTTAACACATTTCTTTTATACATGGACAATAAACTAGACGAATGTAAGCATAGGGAAAATTAATACGCTCTCAATTATTTTTAAAAATGTTTAATTCAATGATTAAATATAAATATCAAATTAGATTTAAATTAATTAGAGTTAAGTTGATCAATATAAATGACAATGAGATAGAATAGAGATCTTAGCTACTTTAATGTGATTGACGATTTTCTCTTTGGTTGGTTGGCACATTGTAAATAAAATTCAACATAATCTAGATATGATAATGGAATGATAATTTAAAAGTGAAGAGAATGATATAATTTTTTTATGGAACCTTGAACGAATACATACATGTGGTCTTGAATCTTGAATGCATAATCACATCTTAATAGTGTAGATCTGTTGTATGTTAATGTTAACTTATGAGACTTGTTCACATGTGCATGTAACTGCATCTAAAAGCTTGGTCATGCTGAGAAGCATATTTAGGGGTTTGCTTCAAGGCAAAATGTTGAAGGTCTCAATTTATCTCAATGATGAGTCAAGCCCCTATGCAAATGTACAAGATCAAAGACATGCCATGTATGCAATGATGGTGATATATGCAGAAACACTAGTGATGGTGAGCTCACTAATGCTTTTGTTTAATGGTTACTTGATACAAGTACTTTTGTGATGCTAATTCTTAATCCTAACAATGAACTAGGATATTCCTATAAATGTAGGTCATTAGTTGCTTAATTCAAGGTAAATGGTGTGTGTGCTGATGGGTAATAGTCATAATCTGTAAAAGTCATCATAGAGATCAGGAATTCAAAATTTTAATTTGTGCCAATTAAACTAAGTCCCAAGAAGGGAAATGTTGCAAGTTGCAAATGCCAAGAATCAAGGAAATGTGACATGTGATGGTTGTCGAATGTGAATTGGGATGAGTAAGTTAGTGTGCCAAATAAATCAAATTTATTGTTGTAACTTTATATTTACAATATTTGAGAAAAGTAGCATAAAATTAAGATGTAATATAAGGCATGGTATATGCACTTTTATACCTTACATTTTGCCCCTACTTTGTTGTGCATGTGAAACTATATGAATCATTTATGCCAAAATAAGATATGCAATAAAGTGAAATATCAAATAGATCTAGGAAACAAGTTATGGATGATGCCTCATGATTTATCTTGTACTTGTAAAGAAACAACATCCACATCTGCACTCACAATATTGTTAGTGAAAGGAAATATGAAACAATTTCCTACATTAGTTCCCTATGAGAAGAAATGCTACAAGTTATTCAATCTATACAAATTTGAATAACATTTTGACATAATAACACATGACAAGAATGAAAGAAAGAACATAATAATTGTACGAGAGAGAGAGTAATATACCCTAGAAAAATCCTTTTAAAAAAACCTAGACTCCAAGGCACTAAAACTAATGTATCTATAGCAATAAAACAATTACAATACAATATTAGGCTCCAAGCCTTAACATGGAGATCAACACTCTCAATCAAAGAGGGAACAATGCAATATATGACCTTCTGCAACAATGAGCAATCATTCTTTCTTTTCACTTGAGATCAATCTAAGAACAAATGAGGGCTACACATCCCACTCCATGCTCCTCCTCAACAAGCAACTCAAGCCTCTAAATGCTTACACCAGAATGGATACTTGGGAAATGTTTGGTCTGATGCAAACCATAGCTAACTACTAACTGCATTCACAGAAAAGACATGACTCATGTCTCTGCCTTACCTAGTGTAAAAGAACACTACAAACTATATCCTTCTTACAACACCAATGATGTAATTTGGCTATGTAACATGGATCTCCTCCTCTGAATCTCCATGGAAAATGTTGTCTCTACATCTAAATATTCAACCTCCAAGGTCAAACACAACAACAATAGAATCAAATAATCTAAAAGATGTAAACTTATCAATAGGAGAGAAGATTTCACCAACATCCATTACCACACCTAGCGAATTAACCCTTAGCGAACCATGCCATATACTTCTCAAACTCGCCCTTAGAATTGACTCCATAGTCCTAGACCCATACATTAGAAGATAAATAAAAACTAGAGCGCATCAAAAAAATAAGTGGCTATACCTATCAAGTTACATTCTCCACCGAGTGGAACTCCTTGGTAGTAGGGTATGAGATTGTTCCTCTACCTGCATTTCTCTGAGTCACTTTGACTCTCTTTAAACAATCTCCTCATCAAGTCCATGCTAAACAAAAATCTAGCCCTTTGGTGTAGGCTCCTTGATCTTCCTACGAAAACTTGTCAAGTGACATCCCATTCCAACAATATATCAAACCAAGAGATCTCCAAGCTCACCTCAATCTATCTAAGAAACTACATATTCAATCATCTCAAGCTACCCAAACTAGAACCACAACACTACAATATCTAGCAACATCAATCTCCAATGAAAAATTATCAATGTACTTAACACTAGAAGATTAACTCCAAATCATATCCATTACTGCCACTACATGATCAACATAGACTCTAGAAATTCCCTTATGGCACCATGATTTTCATCTTCATAATAGATCATTTGTCTTTGGTCAATAGATCTACACTATTAAATCAACTATATCATGCCAAGACTCTCACAAACAGATTGAGAGTCCACCAAGGCACAATAATACACATCCTCAATATCAAAATACCATCTATCAAGAAATCACAAATCCCTATCACTACCAAAAAATCCCACTAAGAGTGATCTAGAGCTTCCCATGGCATCAAGATAAAATGTATCTCTCTAGCAAATTCACAAACACAACTATGTCACACCAAGAATCCAATTGTGTGCACAGGAGTTTCCCATGTTAGCATGGTCATCATCTTCAAAATGGAGGATAATTTATCTCAATATTCTATGCACCCACATAAAATATCTCATTGGACTGTGATCTAGAGCCTCTCGTGATAGAATAGTCCATGTCCTCAAAACCAAAAGACATCCCTTCATTGATCTTACCTAGCCTTCAAAATACCTTATTTGTTTGTCTCATTAACTCTCTACTACTAAGCATGTCGATTTCTAAATGATGCTCAAAGGCCAATAAATCAAAATCTACAACTCCATGGCATCTAAATATTCTACAACAAATAACCAAGATTCTTAAAAGGACTAGAAACCCACCACCACCATCATGGTGGATAACTTTGTTGCACACACATAACACCATCAGCACTCCACAAATCTTCTCTCAAGTTCTCCATGTAACATGTAGGTACACAAACATGACACCCACAACCTCATAGTGCACATGTGTGACCTACCAAAAAGGTGATAGAATCATGGCCGCAGGTCAAAAATTGAAACCAAAGTAAACAACAAAACTCACACATCTTGAAAGAGTGCAACTTGGATCCACCAAAATATACAGACCCAACAAACATGTATCTTAGATCAAACCTCTACTCACAATAATAGAAACATGGAATCATGCAAATTCTTCCTATGGCATTCATTAGATTGAAAACATCCTTAGATCAAAATGCCAAAAAATCCACAATTCTAGGACAACTACAAGTCAAGAACCAAATACTAATGAACAAGCCTCTAACCATGATTAAAAGCATGCATGCAAATTTGAAATTGTCTCTTTCCAGACAACCCTTGAGAATTATGATATGAAAAACAAGCTTCCACATATTTCTAAAAAACCACAAATTTTAAATGGAAAACCTACAAAACGAACCATACTAAAATCATGCAAGCAAGTAAAAAATTGTCTCCACCTAGGCAACCCTTCCAATGGAATTATGATTTGAAAACCAATCTTGCACAAATCTACACAAAACAATAAAGTTGAAATGGAAAACCTACATAGCCAACCATGCTAGAAGCATGCATGCAAGTCTAAGTTTTTTAACACATCCAAAACACCCATAAATCTTAGGATCAAGAGATTCACATTCTAAAATTTGACAAGATATCCAAAATTTGTAACATGCAAATCTAAAACACAATGAATCCCCAAGATGCAAGTTCATGTATCTAAAAGGACCAAGGGACTAATTAGGAGCTTCAAGTCACTCTATGACTAACTCCACAAACTCCACAAACTCCACCAAGTACATGCATCCAAGAGCTCTAGGTTAATGTCACCATATTATCAACTCCTCCATCAAATACTAATGAGTGCCAAGTAGCACCCATGAAATACATCTTTTTACCTCTCTTTTTCTCCTTCCTGAATCCATCTTTCCTAATGTCTGCGCCCGAATAGACTAGAAAGATCATTCTAGATAATGATTAATTGAGATAAATTACTTAAGATCATAATTTCTGATTGAGGGACTAATGTGCATGGAATTGATGGAAAAATGCAGAAAACTTCTCTCTTTTTGAATCAATAGGCATAGATGCTTGGAACGGCAATTTTGTGCATCTCTGGAGATAGTCTTCAATGATCTCCAGAGACAATACCAGAATAACACGACACCAAAAGTTTCGAAAGAAAGAGAAAAGCCTCTCTGAAGCTGGATGGGAGTCTGGAGCATCTCCGGAGCTGAACAAGAAGGACACAATGGTATCTCTAGAGCTACAGACATCTCTGGAGCTACAGACATATCTCCGGAGCTGCAGACAGAGACAGATATCTTCGGCGCCTCCTAAGAGCAGGGCATATTTCTAGCATAAGATGCCTATTAGGCACTCTCAGCAGTGATCATAATACCCCTCATTTCACTCAAATCATCACCTATGTGGTGAAGGGTCATTGGTGCAGGAGCACCTACCTGACAGCTGGCCTCCATGAGGCAATTAGTTAGTTTAAGTCTTGTTAATGTTTTCAAGAAGGTCTGATAAGACCAATGCATGTAATAAGGTCATGTTGACCATGCTTTTCTATTTTTAGATAGTTTGTTAGGACAGCTGTTATGTTGTAGGTCCGGTTGGATCTCCCAGCCGCCTGGAGAGATTTCCCAGCCGCTTGGAGTCGAGTGGTAGTACTCGCAGGAAATCCTATATATGCATGAGGATCGGTTGGTTTTAATTCAATCGAGCTAGGTTGCACAGAGTGAGACAGAGAGAGAGGCTGATCATTGTAATTGCATCTTTTGAAATCAATAAAGATCCTGTTTGTGTTCATCTTCTGTTTGATCTCCATTGTGAAATCGATTTGCTGTTTTGGGTGGTTTCATGGATTCGCTGATCCATTCCACCGGTTGATTCGTCAAATCGGTGGAATGGCCATGTACAGTAGGTTAGGATTTAGTCTGCATTTCGTGTTTGTTTGCATGCAGGTGTGCAGGATCGTCATCGAGAGGTGTTGAGAACCCTAGCATGGGTATGTGCTAGGTCGTGCTGGTTGTTAGAGTCTCAAAGATCACCCTGAAAGCAGATTGGGTCATCCCAGGAGGTTCAGCGGATCGAAATTCGCTAAGGTTCGAAAATCCGTCAAAACGGCATCATCAGGATATTTCTGCGTATATCCTGCAGGTACTTCGGGCGTCATCCGAGTAAGTGGAAATGAGCATGATGCAGTCGATTGCATGAAGTGAATGTGTTTTGGGGTGATCATCATCAGGTGTTGCCGAGGAGGAGCGTATCGGCATAAGGTAGAAGATCGGGTTGATCGCGGGCCGATAATGTTAAGTTTGGCCGACAGCAGGATATTGAAGGAACTGCATATGACGTCATCGTCATCAGGATATTCGTCATCAGGATATCGGGCAGCAGGATATTGAGGAGCTGCATGTGACGTCATCGTCATCAGGAGAATCGTCATCAGGATATTGGGGTGACGTAAACATCGAAGGAAAGGTGCGTGAAGTAGAGTATCATCATCAGGATATATGGGAGGAACCGGATGTTCTATATCCTGCTGATGAACATGATGTTGAACATCATGATGCTGAAGGTAGAGGTTGGCGGTAAGATGAATAGTGGACGTCAGGAGGATGTTCGCGCTTGCCAAATATGATGATGTTGCTAACAGACAAAGAGTTGAAGGTTTGTCTGCAGGAGGATATCGGTCGGCAGAGTAAATATGATGATGCTGACAGTGTAAAGGGAAATATGATGATGATGATGAAGGGTTGCGGACATCCATGCTGTATGTCAAGGTTATAGTGTGGATGCCTCTGCATCATAGTGGTATCAGAGCTCAGCAAAATGTCTGGGCTGTTGTGTGTTGATTCTGTCACCGAAAGGGCAGAAGTAGAGTTGGTTCTGTCACCAAAAGGGCAGAGGTAGAGGAGTGAGAGGTTGACAAAATGCCTCCGAAAGGTAGTGGTACTGCAAGGGAATTGCAGGAGATGAAGGAAAAACATGCCAGAGAGATGAGGAAGATGAAGGAGCTTGCTGAAGCACTTCAAGCCAGGCTTGTAGCCCTGGAAAAGAACAAAAAGAGGGAAGTGGCAGACAGTGAGTCTGAAGAAGATGAAGATGCTGTTGAAGAGTATGAAGAGGTAGCTGAAGATCTGGATGCTGAAGACCAGAGATTTGCAAAACTGTTAAAGGCAGTGCAGAGTGATAAACCTAAGGTAAAGGTTGATGTTTCCAAGTATAATGGAAGTTTGAATGAAGATGAGTTACTGGATTGGATTGCTGCACTTGATAATCACTTTGAATGTGAAGATGTTGTTGAGGATCAGAAGGTAAAGATTGCAAAGACCAAGTTAGGAGGTCATGCTTTGGTATGGTGGGATTATGTACAATCTGAGAGAAGGAAACAAGGGAAATCAAAGATCACTTCATGGGATAAGATGGTAGCAAGGATCAAAGGTAAATTCTTGCCTAAGGATTATGAAATTTAGATGTTTAAGAAGCTGCAATTTTTAAGGCAGAAGGAAATGGATGTGAAGGCATACACTGAGGAGTTTTATAAATTGAGTATGAGATCTGGTCATCATGAGAATGAGGTAGAAAAGGTGGCTAGGTACTTGGCTGGTTTAAGATTGAACATACAGGATGAGTTAGTTTTAGCTAACCCTAAGAATGTGGAGGATTGTTACCAAATGGCAATCAGGATTGAAGAAAAGATGAATAGAGGACAAGATAAGTCCATAAGAGGAAGAGGTAGCAATATGAGGGGAAGAGGATCAGCCCCTACACAAAGGCAAACCACTGAGGGTCCAGAAGACACTGGTAAAGGACAGGGACAGTCTGATTTCAGAGGTGGATGGAAAGGTAATAGAGGCAGATTTGGAAGTGGTAGAGGTTCTACTACATTTTCAGGAAAATGTTACACCTGTGGTGAGTTTGGTCATCCATTTTTCAAATGTCCAGAAAGCAAAGGTTCATCATCCAGAAATGATAGAACAAATGACAAGAGAGTACAACTTGTGCAAGAAGAGAAAGTAGAGCAAAGTGTGCAAAGTTCAAACACTTATCAAGGAGATAGAGTTCCTGATAATTATGCATATCCTGAGGAGGGAGAAGCATTGATGCTAAGGAGAATTAGTTTGCAGGCATCAAAGGATATGATGCAAAGAAGAGCTCTTTTCAAGACCACATGCAAGAGCAAAGGTAAAGTATGTAAGGTTGTCATTGATACTGGTTCAACAGACAACATGGTATCTCAGGAAATGGTGGATAAACTAAATTTGGAAAGGATTCCACATCATCACCCTTACAAGGCATCTTGGGTGAGTGATAGTAAATCACTTTTTGTCTATGAACAGGCATATGTGGATTTTCAGATTGGAGCATATCATGATAGGGTTTTGTGTGACATTTTGCCCATGGAATGTTGTCACCTACTGTTGGGTAGACCATGGCAATTTGATAGGAGGGTACTGTATGATGGGTATGCTAATACCTACACCATCAAGAAAGATGGGAAAACTATTAAGTTGATGCCATTGCAGGAAGATGCTGCAGCACAGGGGGCAGCCAAAATCATTTTAGTGGGAAAGAAGGAATTTGTGCAGATGCCTATAGGAGCAGGCATAAAGGCAGTTGAGGACACTGCAGGGAAAGAAGTTGTTAAGGACAACAGGTTGAAGAAAGTTTTAGTTTTGACTGACAGAGGTCAGCAGCAGGTGCAGAAACAGGTTTGCACACAGCAACCAGTTGAGAGGAATGACAAGGATGTTGTCATAGTTGGGACTATTGTTTGTCCTATAAAGGTTGAAAGAAAGACAGAGTTGAACATTGCAGAAGTTCAAGAGGCAGTTCAGACAGAGGTTCTGGTCAGACAATCTGACAAACACAGGGTATGTGAGAGAAGGGCCTACATTGACAGGCATGAGGGTTTACTTGCAAGAAAGCAAGTTACAGTTCAGAAGTCTTGGAGCAGCCAAGAGACAGCAGAGGACAAAGCTGGAACAGGTCAGAACACTGACATGACAAAGTGTAAAGGTGGAGGACTTCCACAATCCAAACTCATGGGACATGAGTTCTTTTCTGTTGGGGAGTATGGTGCAGGAGCACCTACCTGACAGCTGGCCTCCATGAGGCAGTTAGTTAGTTTAAGTCTTGTTAATGTTTTCAAGAAGGTTTGATAAGACCAATGCATGTAATAAGGTCATGTTGACCATGCTTTTCTATTTTTAGATAGTTTGTTAGGACAGCTGTTATGCTGTAGGTCCAGTTGGATCTCCCAGCCGCCTGGAGAGATTTCCCAGCCGCTTGGAGTCGAGTGGTAGTACTCGCAGGAAATCCTATATATGCATGAGGATCGGTTGGTTTTAATTCAATCGAGCTAGGTTGCACAGAGTGAGACAGAGAGAGAGGCTGATCATTGTAATTGCATCTTTTGAAATCAATAAAGATCCTGTTTGTGTTCATCTTCTGTTTGATCTCCATTGTGAAATCGATTTGCTGTTTTGGGTGGTTTCATGGATTCGCTGATCCATTCCACCGGTTGATTCGTCAAATCGGTGGAATGGCCATGTATAGTAGGTTAGGATTTAGTCTGCATTTCGTGTTTGTTTGCATGCAGGTGTGCAGGATCGTCATCGAGAGGTGTTGAGAACCCTAGCATGGGTATGTGCTAGGTCGTGCTGGTTGTTAGAGTCTGAAAGATCACCCTGAAAGCAGATCGGGTCATCCCAGGAGGTTCGGCGGATCGAAATTCGCTAAGGTTCGAAAATCCGTCAAAACGGCATCATCAGGATATTTCTGCGTATATCCTGCAGGTACTTCGGGCGTCATCCGAGTAAGTGGAAATGAGCATGATGCAGTCAATTGCATGAAGTGAATGTGTTTTGGGGTGATCATCATCAGGTGTTGCCGAGGAGGAGCGTATCAGCATAAGGTAGAAGATCGGGTTGATCGCGGGCCGATAATGTTAAGTTTGGCCGACAGCAGGATATTGAAGGAACTACATATGACGTCATCGTCATCAGGATATTCGTCATCAGGATATCAGGCAGCAGGATATTGAGGAGCTGCATGTGACATCATCGTCATCAGGAGAATCGTCATCAGGATATTGGGGTGACGTAAACATCGAAGGAAAGGTGCGTGAAGTAGAGTATCATCATTAGGATATATGGGAGGAACCGGATGTTCTATATCCTGCTGATGAACATGATGTTGAACATCATGATGCTGAAGGTAGAGGTTGGCGGTAAGATGAACAATGGACGTCAGGAGGATGTTCGCGCTTGCCGAATATGATGATGCTACTGACAGACGAAGAGTTGAAGGTTTGTCTGCAGGAGGATATCGGTCGGCAGAGTAAATATGATGATGCTGACAGTGTAAAGGGAAATATGATGATGATGATGAAGGGTTGCGGACATCCATGCTGTATGTCAAGGTTATAGTGTGGATGCCTCTGCATCAGTCATCTTTAGTTAACTGCTGGAGTTTTTATCTTTTTAATGTTTTTGCATGAGTTACTAATAAAACTAATTCAATATCCATATTTTCAGGGCTTCGCTGCCCAAATGTATTAAGACTCAAACTTAGAATTCTGAGTGGACTTCTGTTCCACTCAATCTACTTTATTGCATGATTATTTTGCCATAGTTAGACATCTAGTGTAATAAAGAGATGGATGTCATCTCATAGAAGAACTGGTAGATAAGATAAGTGATATGTCATCACTCATTTTATATATACTTATAGAAACAACAGAAGAGATATACAATGATTTGATTATTTTGATTCTCGATAATCTCAGTTCTGTGATATCAATATTTTTCATGAATGCAAAGCGAATGGAATTGGACTGACTTTAGTTGTGATCTTATTCTTTTGTGTTGATTCCCTACTGTAGCCTTCAGCCCCAAGGGTGTGGAGCAAGGGCCCACTCTCACCACCAAGTACCACTGTTTTGTTATTTCAGATTTTGCTGTGAAAAGTATTTACTAATTTTGATAGATAGATGCATGTTTTTGTTTTTAAATTGCTTTAAGTAACTCCTATTTAATTCTATTTTCAGCATTCCTTAAATTCATTCAATAAGTAGATAGATCAATCTCTTTCAAATTACTAGAAGTTGTTAAGATTAGCTAGGAAAACTGGTAACTGTAGAATCCCTAATTGCAGATAGTTGAGGACACAACCCCTAAATTTTGACATCTGAAAAATGATTAAATGATGAGGTACAATGACACCTTGTCAAATATATGCAACCAAAAGAACTAGTCATGTAAAGACTCTCACTATAGATCTTGTTAGTGTAGGTTTTTATTTTCCTAGTTGGGTTGTTTTATTTCCCTATTTCCTAGTTTTTTCTGACACTTTTATTAAGTTTGCTTAGGTTAAATAAAGTGAGTTTAATTAGGTGATTGGGCCATTTGAGGTGTCACCATCCTATGAGGGAGTTGCATTTATTATGTTTAGACCGTGTGGTGGTCTCTCCCTATTGGTTAGTTTTGCCACCTCCACCCCTCTCCCTGGTCTATATAAACTCACTAACTAGCTTGTATTTTGTGTATTTTGTTTTTGCACTCTCATAATTTGCTATTTTTCTTCTGGAGCATTTGCATTACTCTCATGGAGACTAACTCTATGTTGTTATTTTGATCTTGTATCATTTGCTTCGTAGTTTATTAATCTATTCATTGCACTAGTTTTTTGAGTTATTCATCTTAACAGATTCTAACATCATGGTATCAGAGCTATTCTAGTGCAGAATAGATTTTAGTTTCCTTTTTGAAAGATTTGGGGTGGGATAATAAGCTTTGCTTGCAGGTTTTCTGAAAACCTAGTATGCTCTTCTCTTGCATCTTGGGATGATGAAGAGAATTAGAAAAGTTTGACGAAAATATTTTAACCTTTGAGATTTTGTACTTGTATTTTCTAAAATTTGGATGTTTACAACATTTTGGTAATCCTAGAAACTTTTTAGGCATTTCCATAGCATCCAAAAGGCTCGAGAAAGTTAAATTTCGCTTTCATTTCACCAAAATTAGAGATCAGAAACTCAAGTTGCAAACAAGGGTTTTAAAGAGTGGTTCCAGCATACTACTCAAATTGGGCATTTTGAGGCTAAATGGACCATTCCATTGTGTCCAAAAGGCCCAAAAACACCCATTTTCATACAAATTTTGTCCAGAGACATCGAGAGCTTCAAAGGAATTTTTTCCCTTTTCTAGCAGTCATACGACCATGAACAGTGTCGTGAATAGTGTTTCAGGGTGTGAATAGTGTTTCAGGCTTGAATAGTGTTTTTGGGCCGCAAACAATGTTTTAGGTCATGAACAGTGTTTTCAAGTTGTGAACAGTGTTTTCAGGCTTTACCTCTCACCATTGGAGTTTTCAATTGTGCACCCAAACTTTACAACGCTCAGTCTAAGCCATACGAAGGCCTTTTTTAGCATAATTGTTTTTTGTTTTGGGGTAGAATTTTGTGCTCTACATCATGGTGAAATTAGTTTTTTGATTTGATGTTCCAATTTTTTAGAAATTGAAGATTCTTCCAGTTCTTGTTGTGCAGTTCTCGTTTTGAGACCTTCCAGGAGCCATAACTTGTGCAAACAAACTCCTTTTTAGGAGTCATTTTTTCTAAAGTACATTTTTTTGTGTACTTCACATTGGCTCTGTCACATTGATCTCATATTGTATTTGTGTTGTAGTTCTAGTGTTTCGCCATTTTGGGCCCTGTAAGAGTGAAAATATGATATTTACATTGTAATCACACTAATTATAAAGTGCCAACATTGTAATTTATGGGGGGTAATTTCAGATACTAGTGAAAAGGAGGGGTGTATTGGTGTACTTGTGTTCTCTTCTTTTCAGCATTACAATTCTGCATTCTCTGCATCATGGATCAAACAACAGTTCCCATCTTAACTCCTTATAACTATTTAGAGTGGAAATCACACATTATAATCTACTTAATAAAAACTAGTTTGCATAGGATAACAATGGGACTAGAAACTAAACCTACGCAAGATGCAGATAAGCCTAAATGGTTTGACAAATGTCATGAAGCCTAGGGAACATTGTGTTTATCTGTTTCTTCTGATTTACTCTTTCATATTGAACCTTTGAATTTACCAAATGAAATATATACAAAGCTAGAGACACTATTTGGCACACAAGATCAAGAACTATGAGGGGTCATATGTTGGAAAATGAACTTGTAAGTCTAAGTCCTGTAAACACTAAAATCACGCACAACCTCCACGAGTACCCCATGATGACTCATAATCCTTGTCACGTACATGTAAGAAAGAAATAATACCCTCTTAGTAGTGATTCTTTTGATAACATTTGGGTTTTTCCTCCTCTTGTTGTTTCCCCTTTGTCATAGTAACCTTTTCCTCACTTTCGACACTTTTTGACACTTGTCGATTCTTGTTTCATGTGCTTGCGACTTCGTCTCTAAGCTTTGTATTCATCTATTTGTTATGATTTGAACTTTCCTTAGTGATATTCATCTAATCCCACCCCTAGGAGCCCTCTAGAGGACCTCCCAAGCCATCTCCAACTTTCAATTTTTAGTTCTGGTTAACCAGTATAAATCTCCTGCTATTATTTCAGGATCTCCCCCGAGAGATTTAACTTTTGCAAGTGGAGATTTAGATTTTGACCACCCTTCGACCAGTTTCCAGAGGCAGTTCACCTCCTTTTCACCTCCCTGACAATCTCCAACCCTACTTTCCAACCTAGGACCTCCCCTCTAAGGGTCGCCCATGAGTCGGCCCTTGGCGACCTGGACTGGTAAAAGGGGCGACCCTTGGGTGACCCTATCATCTTTTCCAACTGTGGAAAAACTTGAGTTTTGGACCTGAAAAAAGCTCTATTTTGACTTATTTTTCTTCCCATTTGCATGAGTTTTTGGTCTAAACATAGAGTTAACTATTTCAAGCCTCCAATCATGCGTAATTAGCTCCTTTTTATCCCTACTTGTCAACTCATGCATTCATGTTAACTCTATTTTTGCTTCAGTGATAAGCTATATAGGTTTGTTCATTCTCTAATTAGCCCAGCTCACTCCTTGATCATCTGAGTTAACTCTCCAATCAAGGGAGTTAACTCTCCATTCTCTCCCACCTCTCATAGCCTCTTTCAACCTATAAATACCCCCCTCCCTTAAGCACAAAAGGAGGCAATTTCATATGTACATCCAGTCTTTACAGGTTTTTGCTCTCCACATAGCATCCATATGCTCATACAAGACATTTGAGCCTTTTATTTCATTGTTGTTTCATCCAAGCTTTCCTAAAAGCTTCATATCATGTCGATACGCTACCCAAGCCATAATGCTCATTATCTCAAATTGAGCTCACGTTTCAAGCTTTCTAAAGCTCTTTTGCATCCCTTCCTTGTTGCTGCCAAGAGGATATCCCCGCTGTTGTAAGAGGTTACTGACACAAGGATTCCTGAGGGTAGTGGAGGCTCACACGTCTCATATTCCAAGTTATTTAGTGCTTTTTTACATTTTGATAGTAATTAGCTCTAATCTAAGATTGCTCCTAGGAATAGTAAATTCATGTTACAATTTCCTTGATAGGTTAAATAGGATTTGCATTGTTAGATTAGTTTGCTTTCAAAGTTCTTTAGCTTAGTTTATTTCAAAGCAATTTCATTTCTTAGAGTAATTAATCCAAATATCAAGAAAACCAAACAAAAACATAGATCAGATTGCATTATTTAAACACATTCTAGATTGCATACATATTTCAATTCCTAGATTTAAAAAAGCACTTTCCTTTCATAAAGATCCAAAAAATCACAAAAATATTGTTTTGCATTCATATAGGCTTGCATGCATTCAAAAACCAAAAAAAGCACAAAAACATTAGCATCACAAGAAGATTACAAACCGTTGATTCCAACACAAGGTCAACACAAAGTTAAACCTTAGGTCATAAACCCTAAGTCAAATTGAGGTTAACTCCAACCAACTCTCTCCTAGTTTGGGCTCATGATTGTGCCTTGGGCTTAGAGGTGAGTGGGTGAGGGCAATCCTCAAAAAGATTGAGAAAATTCACCCTAGACCATAAAATGATCAACTAATGGTTTAGGAACAAAAACACAGGTTGAGGTTACTCCAAACACAAGTCATCATCCAACAATTTGAAGAACTCCAACTTACCAGAAGTATAAATGAAAGAAACCATCAACCCACGCAACATTGGAATCTTTGGAATTCAAATAGGGGAATAGTGACTAGTGACCCTTTGGGTCATGTAGTTATTTCAACCACAATGGTCACAGAGCACCAGATCAAAATCAATACACAAGAAAGGCCCCAGGACCGCTTGACCACTCTTTGTGAAGTCCAACTCTCAAGCGAGCAGGACTACCCCTATGTCTCGCCTCCTCTCGACTGGTTACTTCCATGATAGAGAGAGTGACATGGAGGTTCGCCCCATGGAAAGGAGAGGGGTCCATGTGCATGCCAAATCTGACTCAACCGTCCCAGGCTACTGAGTTGTGCTTTTGAGTGTACAAGACTAGACAATTTCAACACAATCCAAGATTTCTTCACAAAATTGAAGCCATTAAGGTTGCAATTCAAATAGTGTGGAATTGAAAAGAAATATGAACAAATGATTCTCAGTATTCTCTCTAATCTAAGTTCTAAATGTTTAATGTTTGTTTCTACCTTATATGCTACTAATGGTGCACTTGGGATAGTTCACTATGCCATCTTGGGATGATTTTACTATCTCTCTCTCACACGAGAGCAAGATAAGCTAACCCAGATGGTCACTCTAAAATCCTCTAAGTCACATGCCTTGGATGCAATCGAAGGTACAAAAGAATATAAAGGACAAAGTAGTAACAATAAGGATAAGAAACAAAAGAATAGCAAGGAGAAGAAGGATCAGAAACTAGTTGCCCCAAAAGCAACTAATGAGACGTCATCTTCTAATGGAGACGAGACCAAGAAAGAAAAGGTCAAATGTGCCTATTGTAAAAGACCTGGTCATGATGAACATAAATGTTTGAAGAAACAAATTGATCACTTGACACACATCTTGAGAAGAATAATACCAATGTTCCTGAACCGGTAAAATAATGTTCAAATGAGGGGTCTAACAAGGCAAAAGATAACAACAAGAGGAAATGGAAAAGCCCTTGTAGTAGTTGCTTCATAACAATCCACTTGGGTTCTTGATTTGGGTGCTTCACAACACATGGCTTCATCTCAGGATGAAATTGTATCTTTGGAGCCATGTACTATTCCTTCTATTTTGATGGGTGATGACACTCCTGTTAAGGTATGTGGGAGAGGGTCTGCTAATATAGGGGATGGCACATTCCATGATGTTCTTTGTGTGCCCTCATTATCAACTAATCTCCTATTAGTATATCAGATCACTCACATAGGTTTAGGCAAGCGGTTTGAGTTCACTCCAGATTCAATGGAGATTTACGAGTTGCACAATGGTTCTATAGTTGCAGTGGGGAGAGTAGATCATCATTCACGATTTTATCTATTTTCTCACTCTTTTCCTGATCCTCTTTTGTCTATTTTGCTCACTCATTTTGATGATGTGAGTAGATTATGGCATGAGCAGTTTGTCTATCTTAACTTTTGCTACTTGCAACATCTTAACCAGCAGAGCATGGTCACAAGGTTGCCTTCAGTTCAGTTTTAGGTGGTATTTTCCAAGGCTGCATTCTTGGTAAGCATCCTAAGGAAAATTTTGACAAAGGTAACATGGAGAGCTTCATAGATACTGGAGTTAGTTCACAATAATTTGGCCGGTCCATTTTCTCATCCATCCTTCAGCAAGGCTAGATTTGTTCAAACTTTCATTGACGACTTTTCTCGATATTCTTGGGTGTACTTTCTCAAACAAAAGTCTAAGGTATTTGATCATTTTTAGGACTTCAAAACTTTTGTAGAGAAGCAATCTTGGAAATCCATCAAAGTTTTGTGCATTGATATTGGTGGTGAGCATGTCAATCATCATTTTGAGCAGTTTTGCACTTCACAGGGGATTGATTTGTAGCATTTAGTTCCATACACTCCCCAACAGAATGGTGTAGCAGAACAGAAGAATAGGTCCTTGAAGGAAATGACAAACTGCATGATTCAGTCTAGATCTCTTGGACCACAATATTGGGTTAAGGCCATTAACTATTCTTATTATATCTAGAATTGTGTTCCTCACTAAGCCTTGAAGGGAGTCACTCCATTTAAAGCTTCGAGTAGTCAAAAACCATTAGTTAAGCACTTTCAAGTTTTTGGTTCTCTTGAATGGACCTACATTCCTACAAGGAAATGTAAGGCCTTAGATCCACAGAGAAGGCCTTGCATATTTGTCAAGTATCCTGATGGTGTGAAGGGTTATTGGTTGCTCCACCCTACTACACACAAGATGCTCATCGAGAGTAGTGTTTAGTTTGAGGAGGGCTCTTCGAGCTTAACTCTTATCACTTCTCCACCTCCTACTTTGACATTGGACTCAATTGGGATACATGACAGATCTTCTGATGAGTCAAATTCACCTAAGCAGGTTCCTTATGATGAGGAGTCATCTTCCTCTACCTTTGATATTGAGAGTGATTTTGATAATTCACCTCCTTCCTCTCTTAGTCATCATTCAGAGGGTGATGATTCTCCTCTAGATTCTCTAACTTCCAGTCTACTTTGGGCTAGATAGACATTACAGTCTATAGGTGATTGGGTTGGGGATCCATCAGACACCAGGCAAACTCGTTCATAGTTTCAGGATGCTCCACATATCTTCATTTCTACTGCCTCTAATCCATAGTCCTTTCGAGAGGCTTCTCTAGTATTCTTGAGTGGGATATAGCTATGCAAGAGGAGTATAGTTCCTTGATGAGAAACAACACATGGGATCTTGTCCCTCTTTCTAAGGGAAGAAAACTTGTTCAATGTAAGCAGATCTATCAAACAAAATTTGCTAAAGACGGGTCAATTGATAAGCATAAGGCTCGCTTGGTTGCCAAAGGATTCTCTGAGGTAACTAGGATTGACTACTCTGAGACTTTTGCGCCAGTTTCTAGAATGAACTCCATCCAATTTGTCCTTGCCATTGCTGTAGCCCATCGTTGGGAAGTTCATTAGATGGATGTGAAGAGTACCTTTGTTCATGGTGACCTTCAGGAGGAGATCTACATGGAGCAGCCACCAGGTTTCATTCAAGATTCTTCACTTGTTGCCATCTTCAGAAGTCTTTCTATGGCCTCAAATAGGCCCCTCGAGCCTGGTATGCCAAGATGGACTACTTCCATCTGACAGTTGGTTCACTCGGTGTCATTCTAATCCCATGTCTACATTTTGTAGTAGCATGATTCACTCCTATTTATAGTTCTGCATGTTGATGACTTCTTGATCACAGGGAATTCTTCATCCACCATAGGGGTAGTCAAAACTTCCCTTCATGATAGGTTTTTGATGACTGACTTGGGCTTGTTGCATTACTTTCTTAGGATTGTGATCTTTCAATCTACTTCTAGGATCACCATCACATAATCCAAGTATGCTCTAGATATGCTCTTGAGATTTCACATGGTTGACTGTAAGCCTGCTCTAACTCCCTTTCTTTCTGGAGTCAAACTTGATACTAAGTGTTCTTCACCTTTGGTTGATGGCACTTTGTACCAACAACTTGTTGAGAGTCTCATTTATTTGACTCATATGAGATATGGCATTTCATATGCTATAGGCATGAACTCTCGATTCATGCAGGAGCCCCATGAGTTGCACTAGAAAGTAGCCAAGTGGATACTTCACTATATTCAGGGTACTCATAATTTTGGGATTCACCATGAAGCGGGCATTAATCTTGACTTGGTGGGATACATAGATTCAGATTGGGCAAGTGATTCTTTGTTGGGATAAGTTGCCATTAACTTGCAATCCTAACCAATTCATGTGTCTCCAAAGTTCTTGGAATGTGTTCCCCAACACATAAGGACTTTGAAAGATTAATTATTGATTAATTATATCACTTTGACTATTGCAATCAATTCCTAATTGATAGGTTTAACTTGGGCATCCACTTTTGGGATGGGGGCCATGAAGACTTTGTTGACTTCTCCTAAGTCTATTTTGAGAGTTTGATAACTCCTAGTGAGTGGGAGTTAAACTTGGGTGTTCCCTTTTGATGGGGACTTATATTTAGACTTAGAGTTGTGCTTTTTTATGTACATGAGTGGATAATGTTGAGACACATTGCATGGATATAATGTTGGAGTTAACTAAAGTGTTAGAGATGCATAAATTGGATAATTCTTGCATGAGTTCATAAAAGCTTGCATGAACTTGCATATTTTTGCATATTACTTGCATGTACTTGCATGTTGTTGCATGTTGTTACATGTACTTGCGTGTTATTGCATGTACTTCCATGTTGTTGCATGTTACTTGCATGTGCTTGCATGTTGTTACATGTTGTTTCTATGGACTTGCATGTCCTTGCATGTTGTTTCATGTCACTTGCATGTGCTTGCATGGTGTTGCATGCCATTCCTATGGACTTGCATGTCCTTGCATATTGTTGCATGTCACTCCTATGGACTTGCATGTACTTGCATGTTGTTGCATGTTGTTGCATGTACTTGCATGTACTTACATGTTGCATGTTACTTGCATGTGCTTGCATGTTGTTACATGTTGTTTCTATGGACTTGCATGTGCTTGCATGTTGTTGCATGTCACTTGCATGTGCTTTCATGGTGTTGCATGCCACTCCTATGGACTTGCATGTGCTTGCATGTTGTTGCATGTCACTCCTATGGACTTGCATGTTCTTACATGTTGTTGCATGTTCTTGCATGTTATTGCATGTCACTTGCATGTTATTGCATGTCACTTGCATGTGATTACATGTTGTTGCATGTCAGTTTTGAGAGATTACTTGCAGAACACTCCAACTCCAAAAACTTGCATGATAGTACATCTTAGTGTTTTAGATAATGGGTATCAGTTGCATGTTGAATTAGGTGTTTGCATGTCACTTGCATGTACAGAACAAGGTAATTCAGAATAATTTTAGGACATCAATCTTGCATGTTGTTTGCATGAAATTGATCGTGTGTGTTGATCACTTCAGTTAATGTTCAAGAAGCGATTGAACAAACTTGAATGCCCAATTTGAGGACTTTCTGTTGTTGCTTTTATTTGGAAATGTATTTGATGTTGGGTAAGTTTACTTGAGCAAACTTGGGTGCCCACATCTAGGACAAATAGTTAACAAAAGGCTTGACTTTGTTTGACTTCAATCTTCTCTATTTGGAGTGTTTGGTTTTTGCATGAGGATTTATTCTCATGTTATCAATCATAGTTGATTGTAATTTGAATTTCAAGCTTTCCAATTAAGAAGCTTTTGTATTAATTAAAAAGCACCATACATTTTCTAGAGAGTTGAATTGTGAAAAAAACTTAGAAGAAAAAAGAAAGAAGTTTTTGAAAAAGACTTAGAATAAAAAAGAAAGAAGCTTTTTGAAGTGCATCAAGGACTTAGAGGAATTTCAGTATTGAATGTAATCTTTTCCAAAGATATTTAATACAAGCAGGAAACATTTTTGAGTGTGGAGTTTTTTCCCTTAGGGGTTTCTCCACGTAAATACTTGTCTTCTTCGTGCAAGATTCTCTCTTCTATTCTCTTCTCTTCTACATTGGATTGAAAGTGCAAAATCACTTGTTCATTAATTGTTATAGATTAATCTTATTTTCAACTTTGTATACACATAATTTTAAAGTTTATAGCAGCAGTTCTACCTTCATTTTCAACATTTGGTATCAGATCTAATGGTTCTATTGAGTGAGAGACGCCGTTCTCTTAAAGTATTGAAGGCTTTTTTGCTGTAGTGGGAGCTTTGTTTTGTGGGTTTTGCAGAGTTGTGAAGAAGATTGTATACAATGGGTTCTACCTCTCATATGGATATTGAGAAGTTCAATGGATCTAGCTATACTCAAATGTGGAAATAAAAAATGGAAGATCTCTTAGAAGAAAGAGAACAATGGTTGGTTGTTTCAAATGAGAAGAATCCATCTATAACTATGTTTGATGAAGAATGGTTAAAACTTGATAAAAATGCACAAGGAACCATAAGGTTGTGCCTTGCATATGTCATCCTTTTGAATGTTTCTATTGAAGCTACTGCATACAAGCTATGGAAGAGGAGATGCGATATTTATCAAACCAAAAGTTTAACAAACAAGTTATACCTCAAAAGACAGTTGTATTCTTTAAAGATGAAAAATGGAGATTTTGTTGCAAATCATTTGAATGCATTTAATTTGATTTTGAGTCAACTTGCATATGTAGATGTTAAACTAGAAGATGAGGATAAATGCATCTTATTATTATGTTCTTTACCAGAGTGTTGGGAAAATCTAATTGTTGCTATCAGTGGTAGTGGTGTAGATCCAAAGATGGACAATATCATTGCTACTCTTCTTTCAGAAGAAATGAGAAGAAAGTCAAAAAATGGCGGATCCCAAGATGATTTACATGTAAGGGATAGGACAAAGGAAAAGACACCCATTTGGGATAAGAAGAAGGGCAAGTCTATAGGTCGGTATCAAACCCATTGTAAGAGAAAAGTAAAATGTTGGAACTGTGGGAAATGGGGACATGTGAAGAAGGACTGTAAGAATAAGAAAAAGAGTTTTGATTCTTGCACTAAAAAATCCTCGAATGATGGTGACAATGATGCATTAATTATTTCAGCTAACACAATAAGTAATGATGTTTGGCTTATTGATTCAGGTTGCTCCTATCATATGACTCCCAACAAGGAGTGGTTCTCGAAATATTCAGCATATGATGGAGGGGAAGTTTTCCTTGGTGATAATAGTACAAAATAGATAATTGGCAAAGGAAAGGTAATGTTGTATTTTAGTGATGGAAGGATTAAAACCCTTCATGATGTTTTGCATATTCTAGGACTAACAAGAAACTTACTGTCTGTATCAAAGTTAAAAGATTTCAGAATGCATGTGACATTTGATAAGTTTGGTTGCAGGTTGGTAAGAGGGAATTGGGTGGTTGCTAAAGGATCTTGGATGGGAACCTTGTTTAGATTAAATGCATCTACTTTGAATAATTTAGCCAATGTAATAGACACTGAAAATGCATGTATGTTGTGGCACCAAAGATTGGGTCACATTAGTGAAAAAGGTCTTATGACCATTATTAATAAAAAATGGTTGACAGTATTTCAGATTATTTTGTTGGAAAAAAATAATTTCTGTGAGCATTGTGTGTTTGGAAAACAAACTAGATCTTCATTTCCTAGTGGAACAAATAATACAAAGAGTTTATTAGACATTATACATTCAGATGTTTTTGGACCGGTGGATATTGACTCTTTTGCAAAATCTTGATATTATGCCACATTTATTGATGATGCATCAAGATACACTTGGATTTATTTTATGAATGAAAAATTTGAAGTTTTCACTAAGTTTAAAGAATTTAAAGCCTTAGTTGAGAAGCAAACAGATTATAAAATAAAGGTGTTGAGATCAGATAATGGTGGTGAATATTGTTCTAAGGAATTTGATGAATTTTGTAAGCATACAGGTATTGTGAGATAGAAGACAACTCCTTATACTCCCCTAAAAAATGGGGTAGCAGAAAGAATGAACCGAACCTTAATGGAAAGAGCTAGGAGCATGTTGAGTAGTGCTAAGCTAGATGAAAGTTTTTGGGCTGAGGTTGTAAATACTTCTTGTTACTTAATTAATAGATCTCCTTGCTCTAGTCTTGCAGATAAAACTCCTTATGAAATGTGGTTAAAAAGAAAACCTTCTATTTCACATTTAAGGATATTTGGTTGTGAGGCTTTTGTTCATGTGCCTAAAGAAAAGCAAACTAAACTCGACCCAGAAGCTCAAAAATGCATCTTTGTAGGTTATGGTGAGAATGCAAAAGGTTACAAACTTTAGAACCCTCTAACCTGAAAAATGATTTTACCAAGAGATGTTATTTTTAGAGAGTTTAGAGCTTATGCAGGTGAAGAACAACCAAAGGAACAAGAAAAAGGTAAAACATTGCACTTTGAAACATATATAGAAAAGCAAGAAGATGCACATGTTGAAGAACAAGATGGATTTGAGAAAGGAGAAGAAGAAGAGAGTTTAGAGAGTTCAGATAATGATGTCTAGGATGAGCATACAGAAGAATAAGTAGAACTCCTTACTCCTACTTTGAGAAAATCCACAAGACAACGAAATCCAATTGACATGTATAGCCCTCCTGATTTTCGTTGTGTATTTGCTTTATTGAGTACCGATGATGAACCTAGATCTTTTAGGGAGGCTCTATCTTCAGAAGATTGCGAGTCTTGGTTGCAAGCTATGCATGAGGAAATGAATTCTTTGGATACTTGTGACACTTGGGATCTTGTAAATTTGCCCAATGGAAGAAAGCCCATTAGTTGTAAGTGGGTATATAAAAAGAAAATTGGTGCAGATGGTAATCTAGAATGGTACAAGGCTAGATTGGTAGCCAAGGGCTACTCCCAGAGAGAGGGTGTTGATTTTAATGAAAATTTCTCTTCAGTTGCTAAATTAATTTCTATTAGATTCTTTTTATCTATTATTACAAATTTTGATTTTGAGATAGAGAAAATGGATGTTAAAATTGATTTCTTGCATGGGGATCTTGAAGAGGAGATTTATATGAGGCAACCTGATGGTTTTGTTGTTAAAGGAAAAGAAGACTTGGTTTGCAAATTAAAAAGATCTTTGTGTGGTTTGAAACAGTCACCTAGAATGTGGTATCAGAAGTTTGATGCTTTTCCATTGAAAGTTGGTTTTGTTAGAAGCATAGATGATCATTGTGTTTATCTTAAGATTATTGATGATCAGATTCTAATTATTGTCTTGTATGTTGATGACATGTTTATTGGAAACAACAAGGTAATGATTAGAGAGCTTAAAACTCAACTTTCTAAATCTTTTGATATGAAGGACTTAGGGGTTGCAAAATACATTCTTGGAATGGAGATCAATAGAGATCATGTTCATAGAAAACTATGGTTAAGTCAGAGTAAGTATGTTGATACAATTTTGCAAAGATTTAATATGCATGAATGTAAACCAGTTAGCATTCCTTTTCTAGTTGGTACTAAGCTAAAATTAGATGTGTCCTACTTCTGATGATGATTTTGAATAGATGTCTAATGTTCCTTATGCTAGTGTTGTTGGTAGTTTAATGTATGCAATGGTTTGCACTAGACCAGATATTGCACAAGCAATGGGAGTTTTAAGCAGGTTTATGTCTAACCCTGGTAAAGAACATTGGGCTTATGTTAAGAGGGTGTTTAGATATTTGCGAAGAACTTATGATTATTGTTTGGTTTACATTGGTACTAATAATATGGATAAGTCATTCAACATATAGGGTTTTGTTGACTCAGATTGGGCAGGTGACTTGGATAGTTGAAGGTCCACAAGTGGCTATGTTTTTACTTTGTTTGGAGCTGCGGTAAGTTGGATGAGTAAGAGGCAACCCACGGTTTCTTTGTCCACTATAGAAGCATAGTATATGGCTGCTACACATGCCTCCAAAGAGGCAGGTTGGTTACAGAGTGATGTAGGAGCATCCCTGGTTCAAGAGCAATCTTGTATCAACCAAAAACATTTGCATTTCAGTTTGTTTCTTCTCATTTTCTAGTTTGGTCAGGCAGTTTAGTCAATAGAAGTTTCTATATTTTGGTCTGCATTCTACTGCAGATACACTTCAGACCTTATGAAGATGGATTTAATATCTAGACACATTCGTGCAAATCATATCCAATTTTTAGAGCATTTGGATCAGGTATCGGTAAGCTATCGCTATCAGAAGATCAACTATTTTCTTAGAACAGAGCATCCTGACAGTCTTGGATAACCAGCTAAAGGAAAAAGACTTGCGGAGCATTTCACAACTCGTAGAGCTAAATTACTCATCATTCAATGTTGTTTGGTTTGTGGCCAACCTTCCTCGAGATCGGCTCATCATTCCATTCATTTGCAAAGGACTTCTATTCAATTAGGTTTGACCTATTCATGTACACATGTTACAACTCTTCATTGGAGTTTGTGATCTTCCTTGGCCAACGCGGAGGAATCATATGTTCCGGAGATGATATAAAAAGATGTAATAGATGCCTAGGAAAGTAGTTAGTGATTGATTCATAGTTCATAGTTTGAATTCTTTGCGAAGGAGCTTCAAAGCTATATCTTGTGCATATTCTGTAATTCAACAATCAGGCCTGTGAGCCCTAATTGTAAGCCCGCATGTTGCTGACTAGTTTGTACTTGAATTCTAAGATATACTAAATGACTGAATCTGCATTTGCTTTATATATTTGAGTTGTTTCCATTGTGTTTACTCTAGCTACATGGCCTAGATAGTTCACTTTGTGGACCCTCCTAACCGTGATTGTACCAAGTAGTATCAAAGTGAAATTTTGAATCTTTGGAAGCAAATTGAGTGAAGTTGGTGAAGGAATTCTGTAAGATCTTGCTATGGATAGATTGTCGAACCTAAGGTAGGTTACTTGTGTTTCAACCAATCGTTGATTGTGAGGTAGTTGTCACCTTGTAGCCCAATCGTCCAACTTGAGGTAGTTACACTTGATCCTAGGAAGAGATGCCACTGAGGAGAATCCCTACTGTTGGAACAATGGCTGGAAGAATGGATGAGATGATGAAAATGCTGAAAATAATGCAAATTAGACTGGATGCTGTTGAAGAAGATAGAAGAAAAGGACTAAGCCCTAGAATTGATATTGAGAGCGATGATGAAGAATTTCAATCTGTGAATCATACTAAAGAAACCCTAGGAGGTGAAGAAGAAGAATCCGATCAAGTCAAGATGTTGCAAGCTATTTCAAAGATTGGAAAAAGACCTAGAGTGGATGTACCAAACTATACTGGCAATTTAAACCCCAAGGAGTTGATTGATTGGATAAATGACATGGAAGAATACTTTGAGTATGAAGAAGTTGAAGATCTGGAGAAGATGAAATTTACAAAGACAAAGCTGAAAGGACATGCTGGTATATGGTGGAAAGAAGCTCAGTTGGATAGAAGCAAAAGAGGAAAAGAAAAAATTTCTAAAGTGGGACAGGATGGTGACAAAATTGAAGAATCAGTTTATACCTGATGACTATGAGTTAGAACAGTTGAAGAGATTGTAAAACTTGACACAAAAGGAGAAATCTGTGAAGGAGTATACTGAAGAATTTCATAAGATGATCATAAGGATAGGACATAGTGAAGCAAGCAAAGAGAAAGTGGCTAGATAAATCAATGGACTGAGATTGAACATTCAAGAAGAACTGAGTTTGGTAAGGATGACAACACTGGAGGAAGTGTATCAGTTTGCCCTAAAAGTTGAGGAAAACTTGAATAAAAGGCATGATCAAAGACAAAGAGGTAGAGGAGGTAAATTTTAGAGAGGTAGAACATTTTTTGGGCATAAAGATCATATGCAAAGCAGAACAGACTAGAGAACACATTCAAGAAGGAGGATAGAGATAAACAAAGAGATGACAGAAATTTCTATTGGAGAGGAAACCCTAGTCCATACCGGAGTGAAGGATACAAAAGAGAAGGAAGAGGACTTGATAGGAGAACATTCAGAGGAAGTTGTTTTAAATGTGGAGGTGAAGGACATAGAGCATTTGAATGTAATCAAGGGAGTACAAGCAAGATGACAAAGAACAGTGGAAGAGTAGCCTATGTGAAAGAACCTATTGAATTAGTGTCTAGTTCAGTTGGAAAACCTGAGAAAGGAGAATCACTTGTGATGAGCAGAGCACTATTTCAAGCAGAGACAAATGAGGAACCACCACAGAAGAAAAGTTTGTTCAGAACCAAATGCAAATCAGGAGGTAAATGTTGTAAAGTTGTAATTGATAGTGGTAGTTTTGATAACCTAGTTTCAGAGGAGATGGTGACTAAGCTGAAGTTGGAAAGATTGAAACACCCTAAGCCCTATCAGATAACATGGATTCAGGATGATCATAAGGTACTGGTGAGTGAACAATGTTTGGTGAAATTTCATATTGGATCTTATCATGATGAAGTCTTGTGTGATATTATGCCTATGGATGTATGCCATATCTTGTTGGGTAGACCTTGACAGTATGATAGAAAGGCTATGCATGATGGGAGAAAGAATACATACACTATAACATCAAATGGAAAGAGAATTACTTTGATTCTTTTGGAAGATAAACCTTGTTGGAGTACATACAAGACTGAGAGGGGGGGTGAATCAGTGTTGTAGATAAAAACAATTCAATTGAATTCTTATCAAAAGCTTGAAAAATAGCTGATGAATGCAAGAAACTAAACACTGTGCAATAAAGGACAAGATATTCAAGTATGAAGAACAAATGTACCATGCATCAAATGAGACCATAACACAAAGCTTTCAGGAGTGGAAAACCCTCATGGGGTAGAAAAACTACTAAGTAAATGCCTCACTAGCTTATTAAAAAACACGCCTCACTGGCTACAAAAGAATGTCTCACTAACAAGTAGATTGCCTCACTGGCTCTTTTATACAATTTGCCTCACTGGCTTGCATCTACCTCACTGGCATAAACAACAAAGATTTTGAATGAATGGGTAAATACAAAGGGTTACTCTGTTTCTTTGAAGCACAACACTTCTTATGTCTTCCTTTGCATGACAAGATTACAAAAAGATAAACCCCTGATCACATCTATAGCACCAAATGAAATTTACACCATATATCACCCTGATCCATCAATGCAAATATAAAGACTAATAATGAAGACTTCATTCTGATCTATGAAGATGGTACAAACCTCTGCAACTAGATTTCTATCTGATCTATCATTGCTTTCTGCAATCAATATGATACTTTGAATCTGCAACACCCTGCTATCATCTCACTGTATCACCATTATGGATTTCACAAATTTCTACAAAGAAACACACTTATCAACTTCATTCAACAACACCCTGCTATCATATTACTCTATCACCATTATGGATTTCATAAATTTCTACAAAGAAACACACTTATCAACTTCATTTAGCAACAACCAATGTCTCTATATTTTCAACAATTTCTAAAACCCCTTCATACAAAAATCTGTATTTCTTGACATCTCTGTGATAAATTCTATAAACACCTTTCAAATTCATTGTATCCAAATTAACTTCAGATCCATTCTCACTTAGAAACCTTAGGTTTCGTGTGTCTAAATAAAAAACAATAAGAACACTTAAATGAATCTGTTACAAAACTGCTCGAAACTGAAACTCAACCGTTTAGCTGTCAAATTTCTTAGACATTTGGTATTCAAACAAAATTTGAATTATATCCCTTGATGCCCTTTCTCGCGCCCTTCAATCTTTAAACACAAGCTGTTAGATTTAAGCTTTGGCACTCAATGGAAGATGTGACCTATTGATATCGGTTCCTCTAGGAAGAAGGGTTGGTTTCACTATGTTTTAATGACCCTTTAGATGGTGCCCATTAGTGATATGTCTTGAGATTATAGGCCACCTTCTAAATAGAATAAAAGTAACTCTTTTAGGGTGACAAGTATATTAGGGTGTAGTGTAGGCTTTTAGGACTTCAACCTAGACATTAGGTTTTTCTTTCCTTGAAAAATAATACTATAAGTCTAACACTTAAACATCTCCGCACCATGAACAAGTGTACAACATATTCACTAAGCACACAAAAGAAACATTCTTCATCACCTTATAAAAAATGAAGACAACCTAATACATCATCACCATGAAGGAACAACATGATACAACAATGCTTTGATCATGCAACCTTATTGGATACCTAATGAACACATCAACAAGATGCATTACCACTGCATGAAGACATCAACAAGATGTGCTTGAAACAACCTGTGAAATACTTTAACCTTCATTTCATAAGATGATCATTCATAAAGCAATGTATGTTTATTCTATGTGAATTAACCCTTCTCTGCCACAAACTCAACCTTCTCTGTGAAATCCTTTATGCCATAATACAATCCTAAGATGAAATCTTGTAAGCTTAAGATGAGAGATGAACATTCTCTATGAAATCCTATAAGTAAATCACTTGAATGATCTAAATTCCTATGTATGACAACTGCACATCAAGACCAATATCCCATCAAATGAGCTTCATCAAATTATAACATAACCTGTGAATAAGCTTGTGGGCATTTGAGAATAGAATACCAAAAAAACCCCAATTTAACATGTCTTCAATCTAATTGGTTAAGAGAATGATATGAGAAAACCCTTGATTCACAATTCAAAATGTCATGATGACCACTCTGAAGATGACCTCCAATCACCTCAACAAATGAACAACTCTATAATGTCATCAAGACACACTTGAGACAAACACATCATATATCCTTAAAGCATCATCCCTCAAACATGTGAAGCAACACCTCCTACACAAAAACTTCATGTGAACAAACAAACAAACATGAGCATAACAATGTGAACTATGCTAATTCCTGATGAAGCTTGGCATTGTAGATCATGTGAATTATCAACATATCAACACATAAAACAACATCATGAGCATGAGCACTTTGAAATCAATGACAATTGCATCACAACATTCTCCCCCTTTGTCATTGATGGCAAAACCATAATTGCTCTCTCCCCCTTTGACATAAATGACAAAGGGTACTAGGAGCAGTACTCGCCCTGCAGATAAGTACCTTGCATCTGATTGCACTATGTTTCCTATTCAAATGTCATGAGATTAAATAGAAAAGGCCTGTTAGAGAGCAGAATCAATATGAATAAGCAACTAACTCCCCCTATCACTTAAACGCTGACAGATGCTATGCATTACAGAGTGCACATCTTTATAGAAGCACATTGTAGAGACTATTGACATGCATGAACCATCCAATTCTCAAGAGAAATTTCCAAAAAAATTCATTCACTATTCATTGGCATTATTGTCATTGAGTTCACACTTGATCTATCCCTATCCCTTGACAAAAATTCTATCCACCAATCCTACAACAGTGACAGATAAACTTCTTTGATTTGGAACTACAACTTTTAAGAAACTCCCACACAATTTCATAACTACACCCTTGATTGGTGTTCCACTTGAAAGATCCATGTTATTGTACAAAATCATATGATGAACTATGATCATCCTTACTATATAATGAGCCCTGCCCTTTTTTTTTAAACTGACTGACTCTTTAACATTCTTCTTAACAGAGGTGTCATTGAGATAAAAAACATCATTAACTTGCAAAAACCTGAGTATTAGACACCAAACCATTTAGGCACATCATAATGGAAGGCAAAGCACATCAGACCATATAATGAAGGTGATTTCTTGAACAACTTATTGCTCCTATCCTGAAGGCATCCTAAGATCATATCATGTGAAGCATGTTGCATTTAAACCAAACTCTCAAAGCATAAAAACATGTCAAGACATGATAGCATATGCATGATAAAGAGGGCTTGAAACATGAAGTTTGAGGGCATAAAACACATGCAACATGAGGTGAAAGACTTTGATCCTTGATATTACTACTTCTTAAACCATGATCAATGTTATCTCTGCCACATATGCCATGATAAGATAGTCACTCATGAAGCTAAAATGAGGTGTGCATTCATTGTACCCCTGATCAGATCAAAGGATCACTATGCAACAATCAAGAATCACTGTCACCAAAATCAAAATGTCAAAGCATGCATCACGGTACCACTGTAACAGTAAAAAATCAACTGAAAGCACTTGAATCACTGTACACCACTAAATGAGCAAACCAAAATCCAATCCACTGTATATCAATGACCAAGAATCAAGAATCAAGAAATGCAAGAAATGAGGGCATCAAGAAAACATCTGAATATACCACTGTACCACTACAAGAAATGAAGGCATCAAACTTAATCAACTGAAAGTATCACTATAATATATCACTAAGCACTGTATCACACCACTTGTTAAAGACACCAAGATCACTGCACCATCATGTCCTTGCAAGTCCTCTGCATCACATAAAGTATCCTGGTGAACATTAACATTACCTTTGTATACCAACACCATCACCTTTGTAGCAGACCCATATAATTCCTATTGGATGTCACTGACACAAGAACTCCTATCATGGCATGATGGCAATGATTGCACGGAGCATGGTAAAGAGTGGAATCAACTGATTAGAATCAAACTTGACACGATGAAACCTTTGAAGTAACTTGAGTACTGAAGAAATAAGACACCACCATTGTTTAACATAATGATATGACTCCTCAATAACATGCTGATCCATCTTATAATTATATTATGAGATAAACATGAAAGCAATACAAACCCCTCTTCAAAGATTCAACTCCATATCAAGGACTGTACTGAGATCAAGCAAATGCCACTGTCACCAGCATAATGCAAACAACCAAAGAAAATGTAAAACATTATATGTTTACTACTGACATACTACTATCCTCACTACTCAAGATACCATACCATAGCATCAGTGGATTGTGAGTAGAATACCAAACATAGTCACTACCATTCCAACTAGATATTGTATATTGTTCAACAAGAACATGCTGAAGTCATTGCTGCCAAAGGAAATCATACAACTATTGCAAGTGCTTTAAATACCATCAACCAACTCTAGATGAAAAACCAAACACCTTCACACCATCAAGACACTTTAAAAAACAACCTGCAACTGCTATACATCAATAACATGGGACATTGAATATCATCAACAAAGCAATGACCTATACAATCACCAAGTTGTTGGCAAGAGACACTGCTTTGGTATTGACTTGTATGTTGTTATTGATGGCAACAAGGCTCAGAGATCCTATCACCATAACAGGAAGAGATATCTCTAGAAGAACATATTAGATTCTAGGTCTGGTTGACAAAAAATGGCTAAGTATGGAAAGTATGCAGAGTAGAGGACAGTAAGTTGAACAATATGCCTCCGTAGATGATGATCAAGTAATGCAGTTCAGGTATGATGTTAGTTGGTGTTTGATAGTGTTATGCATTAGAGATTAAGTCTTGATCCTTTCTGGAAGTCATCTTGAAGAAATGTTTACGTCTGGACAAGCAAAGGTATAGTAGGAACATTGAACAGGGTCTAGTGCAGTGGTTTGCATTTCTCCGCAGACAAGTATTTCGTTATACGGTTTTGAGGTGTTGTAAATACTTCTATGAAGTGTCTTATTCTAGAGTTAGGAGATTTGAAGTTCACCGGAGGGATACCTACAAGATGTTAAGTATTGGCACAGTGTTTAATAGAGCTTGACAGAGATAGAGTTTGAGTTCTGATGGTCCGCATTTCTCTGCAAGATGATATGATGCCTTGTGGTTCTGAGGGTAAGATTGAGAATGTATAAAGAGTCCTTGATATGATTTTGGAAGTGTTTTGTGATCAACAGTAGAAGTTGTAAGTCAGCAGATGAACCTGTTAAGCATGCTCTTGAGGAATAGACTGACTGGTGAGATAAATCATGATGTGGAGAAAGGTTAGCATGTGAAAGATCTATGCAAGTAATTGAATGATTAGAACCAACATATATGAACATGTTTGGGAGAAGATTTGGGTCCGTGCGACACAAAACACATTGGATTGAGCGACAAGGTACATCTTTCTATGTACACGTTTCACTTCTTGGATGCTGACCTGATTATGGATTAAATCATGATGCAGATATATACGAGTGATGATCTTCAGTTGAGTGGTGTACGATCATAGAGGTGTGTGAGAAGTGAGCATGCAAAAAAGAGCAGAATTAGAAGAGTAGCAGCAATGTAGACTTGGGATTCAAAATTCAGTTGCTAAATGACTGCACCCTAGCATAGTGGCAGATGCTGAAGCAGTATTCAGTTATCATGTGTGATCTATTTGGAAGCAATTTTTTGTCATCAAGGCAGTAAGCCGGTAGTGAGCCTTCAGTAGGGTTCAATAGCCCTTAGGGTTTAACAACCCTCATTGTAATCTTGCTAGGTTTAGGGTCGAGGCAGTGAGCCTGCTAAATCTAGTTGTACTTCATGGCTGTAAGCCAGCATGTTTTAGGCCTGTGGAGTGACCAAGCCTAAACATCATTTTTGTAAAGATTGCAATATATTTATGAGAGCTAATCCTCTTTGTGGTTTTTCCCTCTTTGGGTTTTCCACGTAAAATCTTGGTGTTATGTGTCATGCTTTTGTGGATGCTGTTAAATTGTATATTTTGCTTCTATTGGATTATTATTTTGAAATGGTTAAAGGTAAAAGTACATGAAAAGATTTATAGAATGCTAATTCACCCCCCCCTCTCAGTGTTCCTAACATTCAACAATTGGTATCAGAGCCAAGTTCCTTGGAAAAAGTTTAACAGCTTAAGGAAGATCTAGGATAGTGTGATCATGGCAGCAAGAAGGTATGGAAATAATGAGAGATACAACCAACTAGAAGCAACTCTTATGGATCTTGAAAATTCTGAAGCAGAGGTCAGAGATCTGAAGGAGAATCTGAAGCAAGCTGATGAATGCATCTTAGAGCTGAAGGAGCAAGTCAAGAAATTTAAAGACAGATACAAAGAAGTCAGTGACCAATTGCTATCAGTAAATGAAGCCCTAAATGATTTGGAAGCAAAAGTTATAGAAAGAACAAAAACAGAAGATGATCTAAACTTGATTTTGAAAAACAAATCAGAAGATTCTGCAAAACTTGAAAAAGAAATTATAAGTTTGAAAACAGATTTGGAAAAGGCTAGAAGTTTTGAAGAAAAATTTAGGATAAGTACTACAAAGCTTGACGAAATGATTTCTTGACAGAGGAATGCTGAAGACAAACATGGTTTAGGATTTGAGAAAGGAGAAAGTTCAAACTCTAGACAAATGAAAATGGAGTCAAGGGAAAACAAAGGATATCAGCTCAGAAATCAAAGAAGAAGACCTAGAAGACCTCCGTTCAGACAACCAAATGCTCAAAGGTACCCATCTTTCAATGGTTATTGTAATTCATGCAATAAGTTTGATCATAGGGCTACTCAGTGTAGGAGCAGAACAAATCAAAAGATTCCATCATGTTGATATGTGTTTTAGCACACAACAACGCAGGTGTGATTGCTGGTTTCACACCTCTCTTGAAAAGTATCCTACCCTAGGTAAGACTACTCTAAGGTTTCTACAGTTAGGTCTTAGCTTTCTTAGAATCTCTCAGTTGGAATGTTCTAGTTGTGCCAACAAGGGGTCTTACATGTGATCTACAGATTTCAATGGTTGGAGCAGTAATTCATGCAAACCTTTGATGATTTCAGCTGATAAAACAATACGAAATGCTACTAAAATTCCTAAACTAACAACCATTTTCAAAGAAAATGCAAAAGGGGATAGGGTTTTAAGGAAATCTTAAGTGACATTCACAATATATGGACTACTGCAAGTAGACAAACACCCTAAAATTTAACCATTTTTTTGAGTTACCAAACTGAAAATGACTGTTACAGCACTGCAGAAAATGATACTATCTTCAATGGAAATAGTGAAATTTTCAAATTACAAGTCATTCATCAAATACCCAATAAATGGTGCAATTTAATTTGTGAAATGCAATCAAACTTAAGCACAACTGACCAGCCTAGACTAACTTTGCACAGTTATCTACCATCAACAAATAACTAAAAGCATGGACTAAGAGCATTCATCAAATACTTTCAGCAAACCATGAACACTGCAAAAGCACAACTAATTAACTATTGGAGATCAAGAAGCGAACCATGAAACCAAATAAGCCAATACAACACACAAATTCTCAAAATAACTGTAGAAACTTGCTTTGTATTACTTTAAATGGTAGAATGTCAACAATTTGGCATCAAACATTCTCTCCCAAACAATAGAAATGGCAACCCCTTTATATAGGAGAGGAGCCATACCAAGTTTTTGAATGGACGATGGAGATTAAATCAACACCAATGGTCTAGATTTACATCATTAAACACATTCATAACAACTCACAACAAATCCCAGATTATATTTTGTCCCTTATGAAAAAGATGAAAAATAGCCTCCAGATACATTGAATCTAGACAATTTAACTACCCAACTGAATATATATATATATAGAAAAGGTCAATTTCAAGGCATAATAAAGACAAAATAGTGTCACATGTCACTCTAAATATAGTTGTTTACATTAGTGATGGGATTTTATTTCAAAATGTTCAAGAAAAACATATTAAGACTCTCCATCCAAGTCTACTTTGTCTTCTTCTGCCAGCTTATTGCGGTAGCTGACCCAAGCTGAAAGTGTCAGATTGATATCTGTAGGGTCTAGGTTCTTAAGATGATTGACTCAATATCTGAACATTTCCAACTCTCAGCTGTACTAATTGTATATCCTTTCTATTTCTGCCTTTGCCTTATGAAATGCATTAAACTCAGCTCTGAGGTCACTAATTTTATCTAGCTTGGCTTCCACATCTAACTCAACATTCTCAAAAACTATTTTGTGTAGTTTATCTTTACAACCGTTCCCATCATACGGTGCCAAATCATTGTAGGCCATTACTAGACAATCTCTTAGAGTATCATTTATGTCATATATCAGAGCCAATATATTTTCATCTACGGGCTTGCAGGCTTCCCTGATGCTGTCAAAAATTTCTTTCCTCAATTTTATCTGCTGATACCATTCAGTTGCTTTATACAATTTGTCACCAGTCAAAATATTCTTAGCCAATAGTGTTTGGGCTAGTAAATCTCTGATACCTTTAACTCGAGGAAACATATGAGAGTAATATTCGTCAAAAGAATCACATTCTTCCCGCAAGTCTCTCCACTGCTCAAGAAGTTGGACCAAACTCTTTTGTGATTCAACTGCAGCATCAATTGTCTCACATCCCTTCTCAAATGCCTGGATCATCCATCTTTGGGTGCCTTTTGAGAAGGTTCAAACTTCACCCAGCTTGGACATCTCATCTCTTGACAGAAAGGTGGGCACTGTCCTTATCTCCATAAGGTTATTCCACCCCCAAAATTTCTCCTATTTCAAAAAATTAAATTAAGATTTTAAATAAATTAAAAATATATATATTTCATTAAAATATGCACATGTTTCTCTAAAAAATTAAAAAAGACAATAATTAAAAATACTCAAAAGCTAACCCAGGTTAATATATTTTTAAAGTTGAATTATATGAAATAAATGTTTCTATATATTCTTTTTGTTTTTTAAAGTTGATTTATAGAAATAGATGTTTCTAAAATTTATTGTTTATTTTGAATTAGATTTTTGAAGTTGAGTTATAGAAATAGATGTTTTTAAAATTTTATTTTTTATTTTGAATTAGATTTTTTGAAGTTGAGTTATATAAATAAATGTTTCTAATATTTTTTAAATTTTGAATTGAATTTTTTTGTGAACATTCCAATGAAGTGATTTTTTAATTTTTTAATTTTAAAATTTTGTATTATATATAATACAAAAGTTCACATATTTTAATTTTTAAATTAAGTATTATATATAATAAAAAAGTTGTCACATAAATAAATAAAAATTAACGTGGCTGCATATAAAAATAAATTAAAATATTTTTTTTTATTAGCTACTATTGTGATATGAATGCCACATATAAAATAAATTAAAATATTTTTTATGTTTTTTTATAAATGTTATTGCTACATATAAAAATAAATAAAAATTAAAAAGTTGCAATTACTCCTTCAATTTTTTTATATTAATATATATGCACACATACATTAATATATATTATTTATTCATTTATTTTATTTTATAATAAACATAAATAAAATAAAAAATTTGTAATTACTTCTTTAATTTTTTATATTGATATATACACACATACATTAATATATATTATTTATTTATTTGATTATTTTATAATAAACATAAATAAAAATTAAAAAGTTGCAATTATTATTTTTAATTTTTTAATATTAATATATATACACATACATACATTGATATATTAATATATATTATTTGTTTTATTTATAATAAACAAAACATGAACAATGAACTTTCTTTTATTATTTTAGACTTACTTTAGTTTTTTAGTTTTTAGTTTTTTTACTTTTTACTTTTTACTTTTTGTTTCTATTATAATTATTATAAATCAATCAATTAAAAAACAAACTGAAGTAAAGTTTAAGAAAATAAAAGAAAGTTCATTCTCCAATTCTAACTTGCTATAAAAATTTAAATGTTTTAATTATATTTAAATAAATATTTAACTCATATTTAATCCAACTTTTTACATAAACTTGCAAGGTTGTTAAAATGAATTATTTTTTAGAAAGTAAAAGAAAGCATCTTTTGACAAAAAGAAAGCATCTTTTGACAAAATAAAGAATCTTTTTTTTAAATGGATTAAATATTTAATCATTAGGAGAGCTCAATGAAGGAGATATAATCTTATGTCTCCTTCAGAATCTATTGGTTTGATCAGAAATTGAAGGCATGCTCGGAGCTCCTCATTTTGCTGCCTCAATTCTTTCTTTGAAAGTTCATCCTTATCTAGCTACTCTAGGATTGAAGTAACAAACCCTTTGAATTCATCAACCCTTTGTGCTCATGTGGTTGGTCCCAAATTTATAGTTGTCACGACATAATCCTCTGCTTTGACCTGTTCTCTATTTGTATTAGGCGGTGGGATAGCTACCTTAGCTATTCAAGCTCTAGTTTCATCCTTGTAAATCCTAGATTGCACCTTACTTTTTTCTATTTTTTTGGCCTTTGAGCCTGTGACAAAATTGTGCTTAAGTCTAATTTCATTATCTCCATCTGGGGCTCAAGATATGATATTCTACTTCGCAACCAATCAAGTGTAGAAGAAGGTTCTTTAGGCCCATCAAGGTCTTTATTTTCTGCATCAGATGGCCCTTCAAGCAGCCTTTGGTCCTGTTCTGACCCTTTATCTAAGTCTTATTCTTCATTTGCAAGGTTTCTCCAACTTACCAATACATTTTCCTGAGCTGCCTCAAGGCTTGCCTCTGTTTGGTCCTTCTTCGGAGGACTGTCTGATATTTCAGTTATCTCTGCATTGACTATCTTAGCCAATGGCTCATCAAGTACCTCATTATCTGCTTCGTCAAATGCATCTTTCTCCAGTTCCTGCTCTTGAAAACCTAGTTCGACACATACCTTCTCAATACATGGTAGCAATGGCACAGCCAAGGGAGTTGAATTTTGGTCCATGGGTATTTGAGAGATAGGAGTAGCAGAGGATATAGGCATTGCAACTGAAGATACGTTCATTCGTGTCAAATTGGTAAGCATGGCCGACCCCAAAGCTGATGGGATAGAAGAAGTTGGCAAGACAGAAGATGACTATGGGGGAAGAAATAGACAAAGAAGGTAATGGAAGAGAAGGTGAAAGAATTATAGAAATAGGAGGTAATGCAAAGGAAGTAGATAGTGGGGTTGAAGATATGGAAGGTAAAGGTGTAGTATTGATAGAAGAACAAGAGGCGACAATAATGGAGGAGATGGGACTACTAGGAGTGCTAGAAGATATTGCCAATGAACAAGAGATAGTTGAAATAGCAATGGAAGGTGAGGTGGCAGTAGGAACAATTTCCTGGACAATGGTTACCAAGGTCATAGGTGCAGCAGTGGAAACAGCAGAGGGAGATGCGGTAGAAGCAACTGTTGGAGAGAGTACAACAACATTCACATCCGAGGCAGAAGGAGATGGAGAAGTTGGCAGATTAGTATCATCATGAGTAGCAGCAGTCTCCATAGCTTGTTTAACACTCTTCACCTTAGTCTTCTTCATCTTAGATCCTTCTCTGGGACCACTAGGCATATTTCTCTTCTTTGAAGCTCTTGTCCTTGTAGGAGGCATTTCTTTCTTATTAGTCTTTATAGTGACCTTCTTGCTTTTCTGTGCTTTAGCCTTTTCTGCTAAGGTTATATGGTCTTCACTGTCTGATTTTTGTCCTTGGGCTGGTTCTGCCTCATTAGTGATTTCTATGGGCTTATCCTCTTCTCCTTTAGACTCCTTTTCTAATTCAAGTGCAGTGTATGTGAGCTGTATCCATTGTCCCTCCAAGGCAACAATCTGACCTCTTATCCATGCTTTGCTTAATCTAATTGGTTCTTTCATTATAACCTCAAGGGAGCTTTCTTCAACGTTTTCCCAATTAGGTAGGGGAATTGGCTGGTGATATTATGCCTCCCAGGCTCCTCTGTGCATTACATTGTCATCATCTTCTAATTGGTCAGGAACTGCAATAATATGGAATTTCCTTATAAATGCCAGCGATAATCTGGAATGGGCTTTCTTCATGACCTCATAGTCATCCCTACAATTTGCCCAAAAGTTTTCTATATACATTTTGTGGAATAACTTCTTACTTACATACCTCTCCATCACCTTATTAGGATCAAAATGATCTCTTCTATTGTAATAATGAAGATTGAGAAGTTGGAGTTCTTTGTCTGAATGCTCAGCTGACCCCAATGAAGGACATGCATAATTTCCTCTTCCTAACAGGATGGGAAATTGGACATTTGTTCTATGCAGGTGCTTAAGTTTTCAACACAAGTTATCAGTTGTCTGGATAATTCCAAGAGCAATACTTTAATAGGATATTGGGGAAGTCTGTAAGCCATTCCCATGAAACCTTGTATTCTCAGATATGTGAACTTTTCAAATTGATTATACCACCTCCCATACTTGGTGATTTCATTCATAGCTTCTATGGATATTCTTAGAGTTGTATTACCTTGCAATAACCTGGTTATGTACATGTACCCTCTTATAATACACGAGAGATTGTGTCAATGTGAGTTGTGTATAGCATTCATAGACCTTGATTTGGGTTTGTTAATCATTTCCTACTTCTCCCACCTTGGACAGACCAGCATAATGATTCCTCCTTGCCAAAGCATAAACAACATAAGATGTCCATCTAAAGAACCATTTCACTTTGAAGTTACTGAATGCTTCATGGATGTTGTCACTTAAGATTTGTGCCCAATGGAACTTAATTCCTTTTAATATTTCTTCAATTATAACAAACATCCATCCCTCGAAGGTTGATGCTACAGGCAATCCATATATTCTACTCAAAAAAGTTACTAAGTCCCATATTTCATCGTGAAAGTCACTTCTGTATAGTACTTGGGGAAACTTAACCAAGGCAGACCTTCTTCTCTTTGCCCATTGTTCATTCATATGCTTCCGACATCCACTTTCATCTTTCTTGTAGGTGGCCTCTGATCCTGCCTTATCTGGCATGGTCATTACTGTGTGCCATGGAATGTCAAAGGTTTCAGCCAAGGAAGGTGGACTTAAGGTAGTTAAAATATCTCCATTGGCAGTTTGTATTGTCCTGGTCATGACATCATACCTATCTGCACAGGCAACTATCAATTCAGCACATTGAACAGATGTAGGCAAAGAAACAACTTGTGCAATCCCACTGTCCTTCACTCTCTTGGCTCTCAGGGTTGGATTTGGACCAAATACTCTAATTCTGAAATCATCAAGGTCAATGTGACCTAAGTCTGTGTCTCCGATGTCCTTCCATCTAGTTGAAATCTTCATTTATGGAGGAATACCTTCAAACTCGTACCTCATGATTTGAGCTCGTGCAGTCATCTAACCTGTAGGACTAGACCTTATAAGTTTGAAGCCTTTGAGGTGTTTTCTCCAATTCCTAAGTTTAAAGTTTAAGATTACCAAGTTGACTTCTACATTATTAACACCATGTTATAGCAAATGAATTTGACACAAATCTACCAAGCTACCAATATATGCTTATGACAACAAAAGCCTGAAATTTTCTAATTGTTGCATTTACCACATGATCAACTAATAGAGCAATCTTACACTAATGCATGTAATAAATACTCTAATGCTGCAAAATCCTAATTAAAACATGTAAAACATCATAATTTGCCAAGTGCCATCATTATTTCTATCTGACAAACATTTCTCCCTTTGAAAATTTCTTCTAAAATAGTCATTTTACCTAGTTTGTGCTAAATTTGGGGTTAACCAACCTACAAGAGGAAGAGCGCTAATTTCAAGGTCAACTGACCTAGCAGAGAAATTGAGATGGTTCGACCACCTAGTCTGTCTATGGTCATGTCATCATACTACCTTGCATGAATTTTTTGGTCAACCGACCTGCATGGGTTTGAAATGAGACCGACTTATGTTTAATCGTTCAAGTCGGTCGGTTGCAGTTTCAACACACGACGATCAAACAAACTTTACCAATTTTGCGCTGGGTTGGATATCGTCAGACCTTGTGGGGTTTTCAAAGTCAACTGACTAAGTCAGTGATGGCACACTTTAGCGCAAGTTCAGATGGAGTAGATTTTGGCGCAAAGCTACTTTCTTGTTTCTTGGTAGAGGTTAAGGACATTACAGACTTGCGGGACATTTACGTGCATCTGACCTAGGTTGGAGTGGTGATCTTTTAGCGCACGGTTGAATCAATCAAAAACTAGCACAAAGCAAATCCGAGGGTCATGCGAGACTTCTAGGACACTCCGACTAATTTAGTTAAAGTGACAAACAGTGCGAAGTCAGAGGACTACATTTTTGGCGCAATAATGGTGTTGAGTCCCGACGGGGGTTTTCAAGTCCGTTGACTGACTAGATTGATCATGAAGTTAAAAAGGTCAGTCAGATGCGCTCTTGGTGCAAACTTTATTTTTCATTCATTTTGCTGATTGATCAAATGTGCTAAGGTAAGAATTCTTTGTCTCGTTAGGGTTTGGCGAATGTCAGTTTCATTTGTCTACGGGGATGGATTTCAAAGAATACACTTAAAGAACTACCCTCAAAGTTTGAAATTAGGGTTTATGAAGATGAATAGTGTAGAAACAGAAACCCTAGCCTATGCGCCTGAATTCATATCATTTATGCATGTGCCATACTTTGAAAATAAATGCATTTGAGAACTAAAAAACCCTAAGTGTGGAGATGAGCTCCTACCTAGTTCGCAAGGGTGAAGTGAGCTGAGACGTGTAGGCAGGGAGGAGGTCTTCGAGTCGAATCCTCTAGTGGCACAGGGTAATCAGTCAAACTATCTCCAAAGAACTCTCATAGTATTTGTAAAATGCAAAAAAGAGCTTTAAAACCACAAAAATCCCTTTTTATCCTTTCAAATCAATAGCCATTAATGCAGAGCGTATGGAGTATAAGTCATGAGATTCAGCAAAATATTAGGGTTTGCGCTATGTTTGGTTGCATCTGACTTGACAGGGATTTAGGGTGTCATTGACTCAGTCGGTGGATAACATCTTCAGTGCAAAGGTGATCGGTCCTATTGTGTGCATCTTGTGGGAGTTAAGGGTTCCTCAGGCTCGCATATAATTGACCACCGTTTGACTTGGTCAGCGAATATGCATCACAGCGCAAAGTCAGTGAAGACTAGTTCCAACGCTAAGGTCAGTCAATCAAGGAAATGATGCTGAGTGTGGAGCAAATGATTCTAGCGCAGAAGTTAGATAAAGGGCTTTTTAGTATAAAGGTCGGGTGGAAGCCATTTTAGAGCAAAAGACAATCAGACCTAGTTTTATGAAATGCAAACATTTGGACTTAGTAGATTTTGAACTGACCCATTAACATCAGATTTCTAACATGGTGAAAAGTGTGTTTTGACCACTTTGACAACTTAGGAGATAGAAAATCCACTTGACACTCTAAGCCAAAATTTGAAAGAGGGGGTCCCTATTTTTTGAAATGGGGCGTGTGTGCAAGGCACAACGAATGACGACTCTGCTGGGAAATGCTCCAGAGCATTTCAATGATAAAATTTTAGTTCAATCCCAGAATCTCTATGTTTCCCACACATTTAAATGAGAAAGAATGATATCATATGAAAGAATCAAAGACCACTAACCGGTGCAACCATCCATATCGTAAAAACCTGAGTGTGTGCAATTGCATTCATTCCCATCCCTTGGCAACTAAGTTCACCTAAGATCCTACATGTTAAGCTATAAAATTGAGATCATTTTACCACCAAGAGGATGCTCTAATATGGAGATATGATGAACCTTCAAGTAATAATCTCTCTGCTATGATTTCTTCCTTGATAGTACCTTTGATGCTCTTTGATGCTAATAATTTTCAGATAATGACCTTTATGTGAGAGTCTTCAAATGCTGATCTGTATATTGACACTTTGTAGTGGGTCTGGTGTTGAAAAATACCTTTTATTTTCACCCAATAGGCTAGCAGTACTCAGTACCACCTGCCACTCTCATCTGAATTTGCAGAATTGGTGTTGGTGGTAAAATTGGGGGATCCAAACTTCTTCACTTAACATGAAATCACCCAGGCTTACTTAGCTACTTAAGGATTACTTAAAGTGTGAAAGATATATGGTTAGAAAATACTTCAAGTGCACCAACTAATGACTGCTTTCCCATGAACAGACATCATACCTCTTGATATAACAACGGAGCCCACAGGAAGACCTAAGCAGAACCTTGGCTTCTCAAAGAAAGACCACAGATAATTTACCCAACAAGGAAGCATCTGTAGGTCTACATAACTGCCACCACATTCTAGAACCCCATGCAAAAGCAAGTGCAACATGCAAAAGCAAAGCCAAAAGACAACTAACTAAGTGAAAGAAAGAACACCTAAAAACTACATAAAGCAAAAGCAGGAAAGCAAACCTAGTCTAACAGGAACCTAACTATGTACACTAAGGGGAGGCATGACTGCCTCTCAAGCCTAGAAGTAGTGGTTTAGGAACTAGCCATTGATGGGCAATGGGAGCTCCTCACCAGTAAGGCTCTTGAGTTGATATGTGTTGTCACTAAGGATCTCATAGATTTGATACGGACCCAACCAAAGTTTATCAAACTTACCATGCTCACCTTTCTTCTCATGGGCTTTATCCCAATATAGGACTAAATCAGAAATGTGCAAGGCTTTTACCTTGGCTCTCTTATCGAACCATCACTTCAGTACACCCTAGTGCTTAGCAAAGTTTCATATAACAGCGTTGCATTTCTCTTCAAGGTGCAACAATTGGGCTACTCGGGAAGAGAGCTAATCATCAGTTCCAAGACAGTCTTGCATGAATTGTAGGACAGGGATCCTTAAGTGAATGGGAAATATTAGCTCAGTCCCATAGACTAAATGGTAGGGTGATGTTCCCAATGTGGCCTTGTGTCGAATTCTATTAGCCCATAAGGTAAATTTGAGTTGAGCGTGCCAGTCCCTAGGGTTTTTTTCTACCAGTTTCTTAATTACCTCAAGCAAATTTTTGTTTGTTGATTTAGCTACCCTATTCCCTCGTGGATAGCAATTAGATGAGAATTTTAGGATGATCCCATAATCAAATGCCCAGTTAGAAAAATGCAGTGATGAAAAAGCAGGACTATTATCACAAACTAAAGAAAATAGGCATCCAAACTTGGCGATAATATGCTTTTCAACAAATTCAATGACTACCTCTGTGGTGCATTGTTTACATGCTATTGCCTCAGACCAACGGGTGCAATAATCAGTAGTAGTCAAAATATACCTATGGTTTGCAGAGGAGGGAGGATTGATCATACTGATAAAGTTGAGACCCCACTGAGTGAATGGTCGTACCTCCACAACTGGTTGCAATGGCATAGTGGCATGTCGCTCTCTGTGTGCAGTAGTTTGACAGGTGTGGCAGGTTCTTACATGTGAGTAAGCATCTTTGAATAATGTAACCCAGTAATACCCAGCCCAAAGAATTTGATTGGCTGTTGGATGGCCTGATCCGTGGCCTATCCTGAACCTCATGAAAATTGGTCAATACTTGATTTACTTCTATCTTGTCTATACATCTCAAATAGATCCCCTCACTATTCTTCTTGTAAAGGACTGATCCCTTTATCATATAGATGTTACTTTTCAGTCTAAATGCTCTTCTTTGAACTGAATTTAACTGTGGTGGGTAGGACTGATTAAGTAGGTAAAATATGATGTCCCCATACCACTCATCTTTCGAGATATCTTCTAACATGTACTGCTGGGATACTAAACTTGGCTCTACCTCTGCCATAGATTTGGTCAATGCTTGCCCTCTAACCAACTTCATGGGCTGCATATCTATATCAAATTCCTGTAGGATAGTAACCCACTTGCCTCTTCTTTCTCCAAGTTCACTTTGCATCAATAGTGCTTTAATAACAGCTGCATCTGGGACTATAGCAATCACTTGACTCCTTAGGATGTAGTGACAAAATTTCGTGACTGCCTTGACCAGAGCGTATGCTTGCTTTTCCTCATTGGGATACCTTAACTTTGCATCTTTTAATGGAGTACTCATGAAAGTGATGGGCCTTTCATCATCGACTGCTTTCTTTTGGGTTAACATTGCTGCACAAGTGTGTTCGGATGCAAATGAGTAAATATGGAATGGTAATGCGTAATCTAGAGTTACCAATACTAGAACATTAGCTATGGCCTACTTAATTTCTGCAAAGGCAGTCTTGGCTTTGGGAGTCCAATCCATTTTAGCATCCTTTTTCAACATTGCATTGAGTGGTGGGACGATTTCAGCAAAACCAGTGATGAACTTGCCAACAAAGTTGATTTTCCCAAAATATGACTTAAGCTCCTTCTTGCTGGCTAGGGGTGGTATCTTGAGGATTGCCTATATTTGGTCAGGATCAATGGATATGCCTCACTTGAAGATTACATGTCCCAATAACTTTCCTTCGATCACTCCAAAGATGCACTTCTTGGGGTTGAGTGAAATTCCATAATCCTTACATTGTTGTAATACTTTCCTTAAGTCAACCACATGATCTTCTCACCTTTTTGAAAACACTGTAAGATCATCCATATAGATTATGATGTATTTTCCAACTAATCCCTTAAAGGCAACGTCCATCGCTCATTGGAAGGTGACACCAGCATTTATTAACCCAAATAGCATTCGGTGATATGCATAGATGCCCCATTTACATGTAAAAGATGTTTTCAATCTGTCCTCGTAGTCAACCATTACCTGGTTGTAACCTAAATACCCATCCAGAAAAGACATCATCTGTGATCCATTAAGAATCTGCAATACTTCATCTAATGATGGCAATGGGTAATTATCTTTTTCAGATGCTTGATTCAAGTTCCGAAAGTTGACACAAAGTCTAATTTCACCATTTTTCTTTCGAACCGGAACCAGATTTGCTACCCAAGCGGAATGCCTAACAGGGAATATTATTCTTATTGACAGCAATTTCTGTACCTCTTTGAAGATCAGAGGTTCCAACAAGGCATTCATCGGTCACTGCCTTTGTCTGAATCGCTTTGCTCTAGGCTTCAGCAGAATGGTGTGAGTAATGATCGATGTGTCATACATCTTGGGGTCTTCATAGCTCCATGCTATAACTTCAAGATAGTCTTTTAATGCATGAATGATGCCGACCTTCTCTTCTTCAGTAACAACCTTTCCAATAAACACATTCTTAATCTCTTCATCTGTCCCCAAATTAAAATGATCACACTGTCCTTTGGTAGATTCTCCTTCTTTCTGCTGGGTTCCTAGGTTGTCTGAATCGAACAGTCTTTCCAACTCTACCATTCCCTGTGGAATTGTGTTTATTTTCAGATTAAGAACTCCTCCTAAATCCATGTCAGTAGGTTCCATTTCCTCTTCATCTATTATTTGAGTGGTGAAGACATCTAATGAAGTGAGGAAGTCAATTATATGTTTGTCGTCCTCAAAGATTTGGAAATTCATGACATTATCTAGTATAGATAGAGTTGCGACAAATTTGATAGTAAACTTCTTTAATCCTGCCATGGCTGTTGGTTCTAACGTGCTTGCTGTTTGAGCTAAAGCATCTATAACATGATTTCGTCTTCTAGGAATCAGCTGGATATTGAAACCATCAAAGCATTCAATTAAATCCCACACTCAGTTTCTATACCTGTTTAGCCTCTTATCATTACATGAGTACTACTTTCTCACTTGTTTCACAACTAATTCTGAATCTCTAAACACCTGAAGAACTCTGACTTTCTTCTAAAGTGCCATCAACAATCCTTGCACTAAAGCTTCATACTCAGTTACGTTATTCGTGCATGGAAATTGTAGTCTGTGCGATGCTAGATATGAGCTTCTAGTGAGACTAATCAACTCAACGCTTGCCTTGGACCCTTGTCTGCATCTTGATCCATCGAACCTCAAAGTCCAGAGGTAGAAATCTTTACTACTGTCATCCCATTTTGCTGATCTTTCCTCATTAATCGGAGGCTTTGGTTCTTCTTTCTTCGTGGTAGCTAAATTTTTCTTCAGAATAATAGGGACTTTCAGTTGTCTATGCACTTGCTCCACTGCCTCCTGACAGAGTAGACATCTAAACTTAGAATGCGATGCATCGTGTATACAACACCAATTTGGCAGAAATAACTCCTCCATCTGAACTTGCTTCCCTACAATTGCTTGATCACTTACAAATTTGGCTACAAAATCTCGAAATCCTTCGAATATCCCCAGTTCTTCTTCTTCTGAGGAATTTCCTGAATCTGAATGTACATATGCTTTTGTGCTTTCTGGTTTTTCTACAAGTGGAGGATCAGGAAATCTATTGCAGCTTAGCATAAGAATCTCCTCTGTTTGATCAACATGGGGAAGGTAGACCCCCAAATCAACTTCTAAAAACAAGATTTCATTTGTTTGGTTATACTCTGTAATCATATGTTTCATTTTCAGTTCTCTTTCAATGTGTATCTGGTTTGCCAATCCCTTCCATGGTAGCCACATATGAGAAAAGTTAGTGGCCATGTAGCCATTCAATGTTATGGACCAATCCTGACTTAAGAGCATGTCGTATTGATCTGGAATATCTAGCACTTGTATGTCCATGTATTGCTGCACCCTTAGGTTAGAAGCCAACTACATGTGTATCCTATTCAATTCACCCATGACATTCACCTCAGTCTTATCTAACTATGTAACTTTCTTGGAAGATTTGGCTAGAGTGAGACCCAGTGCCTTACAAACTGACAAAGGCATCACGTTCATGGAAGCACCATAATCCACCAAACAATTGTGAAGGTTCTTCCCAAATATCCTAAGTGTTAAGAGAAAAGGAGGACTTTCTCTCCTATCTTTGTAAAGTGTCATCTTCTGCTCTGTGTCAGTGACATGGACCCTTTCCTTTCCTTTGTCAGTATTATCTTTCACAGGTACCTCCTTTTGAGAAAAATCTATTTTAATACTTGCACCCATATCTTGGAAGAAGGCTATCCTAACCTTAGGTATTTTTAACAACTCATAAACAGATAGACTAACCTTCATCTTCTTAAGTTCTTTTGTGACATACTACCCCATTTTTGCTACATCAGACCATTGAGAACTCTCAACAATAGCTCCCTGGTGCATTGATTGAGGTGTGGCTCTTGGGGGTTTAGGATTATTAGAAGCTTTATGATATGGGGGAATTTGGTAGTTGTTTGGGGGAATAGAAGTGGTGAAAGGGCCTTTGGGTTTATTACTTCTTAGGTTGTATGGAATTTTATTATATTGCTGATAAGCATTGACCTCATCTGACTCCTCTTCCTTAGGCTGATTATCATCTTGAAATGGAAATGTATAACTATCAAGTACTAGGGTAGTATCATACCTTTGTGACGGGACAAGTTCATACCCTGTCGGTGGATTCTCCTGAGTTTCAACATTTTAAATTTCCATTTGGAAGATACTGGATGCTATCTAAAATTCTGGATAGTCTAGCTTAGAATGAGCATTTGTATTGTGTAGCCTGCACCAGGTAGACAAAGCTACCTCAGCTAACATCATGTGGCCAAGAGGTCAGGTATCGTTGTTCTAATTTTCCAATGGTGATGGCACTCCTCCATTATTAGGCCTTATGTTCCAAGACCGATTTGATCGCTACTAAAAATTCTAATTATGATACTAATTCTAGTTTTGATGCTGAAATTGGTTCTAATTTTGGAATTGATGTTGATTTTGATTCCTCTACTGTAGATAAGCATTTTGATTCCTTAGGTGAGTGACTTCTACTATGAGTTTCTTTATCTATTCAGCTAACTCCCTAATGTCATCTCTATCATCCTTTGCCCTCGCTACTTCTGAAGATTGAAGAAAAGGCATTTGGGCAGGAGGCATTTCAGCTACCAAGTTTCCTGGGTGAACTACCAAAGCCTGTGTTGCAGTTGAGTTAGAGTCAGGTTCATTATAGGGGTATGATTGGCCAAGGCTTGGTTAATCATGGGTATCTGATTTAGCATGGCTACAGGGACCATGTGGTTGAATGGACCGGTGGCTGTTTGTCCTAACTAAGTATTCACAGTGATAGCCTCAGTGTAGGCTTGGGCAAGAGTATTTCGAGGTGGATTGGCTCTTCTTACAAACATAGAAGTAAGTCTATCCAATGCTACATAATAAATTGGCAGCGCTGCATCCTGACCTATGGCATAAGGAGCCTACAGACATCTATGGGCCTTTTGAAACCTATTGTTAAAGGAACTTATCAGCTCACCTTCTCCTCAGTGAATTTCCACAAAAGACCTGTATAGATCTATTGGGGTAGTTGGCATCCAGAAATGATCCAAGAACACCATCTTCAAAGCTCGCCATGAATGTATGGAAGCTGATGGGAGATTTGCAAACTAGTAGTAAGCCTCATCCTGCAAAAAGTAAGGGAACAATCAGCAGACCACATCTTCATGCTACACCTGTAGCATAAACATGTTGCTTTCAAAAATCTTGATGTGTTCATCTGTAGTCCTATCTGGATCATTTACCCTAAACTTGGAGCAAAACTTGTCAGGGTTCCTGGGCATATCATGGTAAGCATTAAACTGGAATGGAGACTGATTATTTCCCAAGAAGAAAGCCATGGTTGGAGGATTGAGAGGGGCTACAACTATGTTCCTTGCGACTGACTGAGCTCTTGGTGCCCTAGGTACTCCTTGATCTCTCCTTGTTCTTCTAAATTCGGTCAAGGTCAGTAGCTCTTCTCCAGCTGAGCTGGATCTGGTATGTCTTTGTCTAGTCCCCAGACATGCTAATTTTTGTGGAGGGGAGTAATTCCTTGTTCTTCCCTCCTTCTAGCGCCAATTTTGTTGATGTGTGTTTTAGCACACAACAACGCAGGTGTGATTGTTGGATTCACACCTCTCTTGAAAAGTATCCTACCCTAGGTAAGACTACTCCAAGGTTTCTACAGCTAGGTCTTAGCTTCCTTAGAATCTCTCAATTGGAATGTTCTAGCTATGTCGATAAGGGGTCTTACATGTGATCTATAGATTTCAATGGTTGGAGTAGTAATTCATGCAAACCCTTGATGATTTCAGCTGATAAAACAATACAAAATGCTGCTGAAATTCCTAAACTAACAACTATTTTCAAAGAAAATGCAAAAGGGGATAGGGTTTTAAGGAAATCTTAAGTGACATTCACAATATATGGACTGCTGCAAGTAGACAAACACCCTAAAATTTAAATAGTTTTCTGAGTTACCAAACTGAAAATGATTGTTACAGCACTGCAGAAAATGATGCTATCTTCAATGGAAATCGAGAAAATTTCAAATTACAAGTCATTCATCAAATACCAAATAAATGGCACAATTTAATTTGTGAAATGCAATCGAACTTAAGCACAACTGATCAGCCTAGACTAACTTTGCACATTTATCTACCATCAGCAAATAACTAAAAGTATGGACTAACAGCATTCATCAAATACTTTCAGCAAACCATGAACACTGCGAAAGCACAACTAATTAACTATTGGAGATCAAGAAGCAAACCATGAAATGAAATAAGCCAATACAACACACAAATTCTCAAAATAATTGCAGAAACTTACTTTGTATTACTTCAAATGTCAGAATGTCAACAATTCGACATCAATAATTCTCTCCCAAACAATGGAAATGGCAACCCTTTATATAGGAGAGGAGCCATACCGAGTTTTTGAATGGACGGTGGAGATTAACTCAACACCAATGATCCAGATTTACATCATTAAATGCATTCATAATAGCTCATAGCAAATCTTAGATTACATTTTGTCCCTTATGAAAAAGATGAAAAATAGCCCCCAGATACATTGAATCTAGACAATTTAACTACCCAACTGAATATATATAGAAAAGATCAATTTCGAGGCATAATAAAGACAAAATAGTGTCACCTGTCACTCTAAATGTAGTTGTTTACAATAGTGATGGGATTATATTTTAAAATTTTTAAGAAAAGCATCTTAAGACTCTCCATCCAAGTCTACTTTGTCATCTTCTGCCAGCTTTTTGCAGTCGCTGACCCAAGATGAAAGTGCCGGATTGATATTTGTAGGGTCTAGGTTCTTAAGATGATTGACCTTATATCTAAATATTTCTAACTCTCAGCTATATTGATTGTATATCCTTTCTATTTCTACCTTTGCCTTATGAAATGCATTAAACTCAGCTCTGAGGTCACTGATTTTATCCATCCTAGCTTCCACATCTAACTCAGCATTCTCAAAAACTATTTTGTGCAGTTTATCTTTACAACCGTTCACATCATATGGTGCTAAATCATTGCAGGCCATTACTAGACAATCTCTTAGAGTATCATTTATGTCATATATCAGAGCCAATATATTTTCATCTGTTGGCTTGCAGGCTTCCTTGATGCTATCAAAAATTTCTTTCCTTAATTTTATCTGTTGATACCATTCAGTTGCTTTATACAATTTGTCACTAGTCATAATATTCGCAGCCAATAGTGTTTGGGTTGGTAAATCTCTGATACCTTTAACCCATATGAGAGTAATATTCGTCAAAAGAATCACATTCTTCCCGCAAGTCTCTCCACTGCTCAAGAAGTTGGACCAAACTCTTTTGTGATTCAGCTGCAGCGTCAATTGTTTCACATCCCTTCTCACATGACTAGATCATCCATCTTTGGGTGCCTTTTAAGAAGGTTCAAACTTCACCCAGCTTGGACATTTCATCTCTTGACAGAAAGGTGGGCACTGTCCTTATCTCTCCTTCAGAATCTTTTGGTTTGATCAGAAATTGAAGGCATGCTCGGAGCTCCTCATTTTGTTACTTCAATTCTTTCTTTGAAAGTTCATCCTTATCCAGCTGCTCTAGGATTGAAGTAACAGATCCTTTGAATTCATCAACCTTTTGTACTCATGTGGTTGGTCCCAAATTTATAGTTGTCACGACATAATTCTCTTCTCTAACCTGTTCTCTATTTGTACTAGGTGGCAGGACACTTACCTTAGCTATTCGAGCTCCAGTTTCATCCTTGTAAATCCTAGATTGCACCTTTGCTTTCTTCTATTTCTTTGGATTTTGAGCCTGTGACAAAATTGTGCTTAAGTCTAATTTCATTATCTCCACTTAGGGCTCAAGATATGATATTCTGCTTCGCAACCAATCAGGTGTAGAAGAAGAAGGTTCTTTAGGCCCATCAAGGTCTTTATTTTCAGCATCAGATGGCCCTTCAAGCAACCTTTGCTCCTATTCTGACCCTTTATCCAAGTCTTATTCTTCATTTTCAAGGTTTCTCCAACTTACCAATACATTTTCCTGAGCTGCCTCGAGGTTTGCCTCTTTTTGGTCATTCTCCAGAGGACTATCTGATATTTCAATTATCTTTGCACTGACTGTCTTAGCCAATGGCTCATTAAGTACCTCATTATCTACTTCGTCAAATGCATCTTTCTCCGATTCCTACTCTTGAAGACCTAGTTCGACACATACCTTCTCAATACCCGGTAGAAATGGCAGAGCCAAGGGAGTTGAATTTTGGTCCATGTGTATTTGAGAGATAGGAGTAGCAGAGGATATAGGCATTGCAACTGAAGATAAGTTCATTTGTGTCAAATTGGTAAGCATGGCTGACCCCAAAGATAATGGGATAGAAGAAGTTGGCAAGACGGAAGAAATGACTATAGGGGAAGAAATGGACAAGGAAGGCAAGGGAAGAGAAGGTGAAAGAATTGTAGAAATAGGAGGTAATGCAAGGGAAGTAGATAGTGGGGTGGAAGATATGGAAGGTAAAGGTGTAGTAGTGATAGAAGAACATGAGGTGACAACAATGGAGGAGATGGGACTACTAGGAGTGCTAGAAGATATTGCCAATGAACAAGAGATAGTTGAAATAGCAGTGGAAGGTGAGGTGGCAGCAGGAACAACTTCCTGGACAATGGTTACTGAGGCCATAGGTGCAACAGTGGAAACAATAGATGGAGATGCGGCAGAGGCAACTATTGGAGAGAGTACAACATTCACATCTGGGGCAGTAGGAGATAGAGAAGTTGGCAGATTAGTATCATCATGATTAGCAGCAGTCTCTGTAGTTTGTTTAACAGTCTTCACCTTAGTCTTCTTCGTCTTAGATCCTTCTCTAGGACCACTAGGCATATTTTTCTTCTTTGAAGCTCTTGTCCTAGTAGAAGGAGGCATTTCTTTCTTATTAGTCTTTATAGTGACCTTCTTGCTTTTATGTGCTTTAGCCTTTTCTACCAAGGTTATATGGTCTTCATTGTCTGATTTTTGTCCTGGGCTGGTTTTGCCTAATCAGTGATTTCTATGGGCTTATCCTCTTCTCCTTCAGAATCCTTTTATAATTCAAGTGCAGTGTATGTGAGTTGTATCCCTTGTCCCTCCAAGGCAGCAATCTGACCTCTTATCCATGCTTTGCTTAATCTAATTGGTTCTTTCGCTATAACCTCAAGGGAGCTTTCTTCAGTGTTTGCCCAATTAGGTAGAGGAATTAGCTAGTGATATTATGCCTCCCAGGCTCCTCTGTCCATTACATTGTCATCATCTTCTAATTGGTTAGGAACTGCAATAATATGGAATTTCCTTATAAATGCCATAGATAATCTAGAATGGGCTTTCTTCTTGACCTCATAGTCATGCATACAATTTGCCCAAAAGTCTTCTATATGCATTTTGTGGAATAACTTCTTACTTACATACCTCTCCATCACCTTATTAGGATCAAAATGATCTCTTCTATTGTAATCATGAAGATTGAGAAGTTGGAGTTCTTTGTCAGAATGCTCAGCTGACCCCCCAATGAAGGACATGCATAATTTCCTCTTCTTAACAGGATGGGAAATTGGACATTTGTTCTATGTAGGTGCTTAAGTTTTTTAGCACAAGTTATCAGTTGTCTAGATAATTCCAAGAGCAATACTTTATCTGTAGGATGTTGGGGAAGTTTGTAAGCCATTCCCATGAAGCCCTGTATTCTTAGATATGTGAACTTTTCAAATTGAAAATAGCACCTCCCATACTTGGTGATTTCATTCATAGCTTCTGTGGATATTCTTAGAGCTGTATTACCTTGCAATAACCTAGTTATGTACATGGTAAAGGCATCATTTACCCTCTTATAATACATGAGAGATTGTGTCAATGTGAGTTGTGTATAGCATTCATAGACCTTGATCTGGCATTGTTCATCATTTCCTACTTCTCCCACCTTGGATAGACTAGCATAATGATTCCTCCTTGCCAAAGCATAAACAACATAAGATGTCCATCTAAAGAACCATTTCTCTTTGAAGTTACTAAATGCTTCATGGATGTTGTCACTTAAGATTTGTGCCCAATGGAACTTAGTACCTTTTAATATTTCTTCAATTATAACAAACATCCATCTCTCGAAGGTTGATGCTGCAGGCAATCCATATATTCTACTAAAAAAAGTTAGGCTAAGTCCCCTATTTCATCATGAAAGTAACTTTTGTATAGTACTTGGGGAAACTTAACCAAGGCAGACCTTCTACTCTTTTCCCATTGTTCATTCATATGCTTCCTACATCCTATTTCATCTTTCTTGTAGGTGGCCTTTGATCCTGCCTTATCTGGCATGGTCATTATTGTGTGCCATGGAATGTCAAAGGTTTCAGCCAAGGAGGGTGGACTTAAGGCAGCTAAAATATCTCCACTAGCAGTTTGTATTGTCCTGGTCATGACATCATACCTATCTGCATAGGCAACTATCAATTCAGTACATTGAATAGATGTAGGGAAAGCAACAACTTGTGCAATCCCACTGTCATTCACTCTCTTGGCTCACAGGATTGGATTTGGACCAATACTCTAATTCTGAAATCATCAAGGTCAATGTGACCTAAGTCTGTGTCTCCAATGTCCTTCCATCTAGTTGAAATCTTCGTTTCTAGAGGAATACCTTCGAACTTGTACCTCATGATTTGAGCTCGTGTGGTCATCTAACCTGCAGGACTGGACCTTATAAGTTTGAAGCCTTTGAGGTGTTTTGTCCAATTCCTAAGTTTAAAGTCTAAGATTATCAAGTTGACTTCTACATTATTGACACCATGTTATAACAAATGAATCTGACACAAATCTACCAAGCTACCAATATATGCTTATGAGAACAAAAGTCTAAATTTTTCTAACTGTTGTATTTACCACATGATCAACTAATGGAGCAATCTTACACTAATGCATGTAATAAATACTCTAATGCTGCAAAATCCTAATTAAAACATGTAAAACATCATAATTTGCCAAGTTCCATCATTATTTCTATCTGACAAACATTTATCCCTTTGAAAATTTCTTCTAAAACAGTCATTTTACCTAGTTTGTGCTAAATTTGGGGTCAACTGACCTATAAGAGGAAAAGTACTGATTTCAAGGTTAGCCGATCTGGCAGAGAAATCTAGATGGTCCAACCACCTAGTCTGTCTATGTTCATGTCATCATATTGCCTTGCATGGATTTTGTGGTCAACTAACCTTTGCAGGTTTGAAATGAGATTGACTTATGTTTAATTATTCGGGTCGGTCGGTTGCAGTTTCAGCACACGACGATCAAACAAACTTTACCACTTTTGTGTGGTTGGATATCTTCAGACCTTGTAGGGTTTCCAAAGTCAACCAACTAAGTCGGTGATGGCACACTTTAGCGTAAGTTCAGATGGAGTTGATTTTGGTGCAAAGCTGCTTCTTGTTTCTTGGTGGAGGTTAAGGACATTATGGACATGCGGGACATTTACATGCATCTGACCTAGGTCGGAGTGGTGATCTTTTAGCATAGGGTCGAATCAATCAAAACTAGTGCAAAAGAAATCCTAGGGTCATGCAGGACTTCTGAGACCCTCCGAATAAGTTAGTTAATACGATGAACAGTACGAAGTTAGAGGACTACTTTTTTGGCACAATAATGATGTTGAGTCCTAGCGGGGGTTTTCAAGTCCGCCGACTGACTGGATTGATCGTAAAGTTAAAAAGGTTAGTCGGATGCACTCTTAGCACAAACTTTATTTTTCGTTCATTTTGCTGATCGATCAAATGTGCTAAGGTAAGAATTCTTTGTCTCATTAGGGTTTTGCAAATGTCAGTTTCATTTGTCTACGGGGATGGATTTTGAAGAATACACTTAAAGAACTACCCCCAAAGTTTGAAATTAGGGTTTATGAAGATGAATAATTCAGAAATAGAAACCCTAGCTTACGCGCCCAAATTTATATCATTTATGCGTGTGCCGTACTTTGAAAACAAATGCATTTGAGAACTGAAAAACCCTAAGTGTGGAGACGAGCTCCTACCTAGTTCGCAAGGGTGAAGTGTGTAGACAGGGAGGAGGTCTTCGGGTCGAATCCTCTAGTGGCACAGGGTAATTGGTCAAACCATCTCCAAAGAGCTCTCAGAGTATTTGTAAAATGCAAAAATGAGCTTTAAAACCATAAAATCCCTTTTTATCCTTCCTACTCAATCACCATTAATGCAGAGTGTACAGAGTATCAGTCGCAAGATTCAACAGAATATTAGGGTTTGCACTATGTTTGGTTGCATCCAACTTGGCGGGGATTTAGGGTGTCATTGACTTAGTCGCTGGATAACATCTTCAGTGCAAAGGTGATCGGTCCTATTGTGTGCATCTTGCGGGAGTTAAGGGTTCCTCAGACTGGTGGAGAATTTACCACCCTCTGACTTGGTTAGCGAATACACATCACAGCGCAAAGTCAGTGACAACTAGTTCTAGTGCTGAGGTCGATCAATCAAGGAAACGACGCTGAGTCTGGGGCAAAGGATTCTAGTGCAGAAGTCAGACAAAGGGATTTTTAGCACAAAGGTCAGATGGAAGCCATTTTAGCACAAAAGACAATCAGACCTAGTTTTATGAAATGCAAACATTTAGACTTAGCATATTTTGAACTGACCCATTAACATCAGATTTCTAACATGGTGAAAAGTACATTTTGACCACTTTGACAACTTAGGAGATAGAAAATCCACTTGACACTCTAAGCCAAAATTTGAAAGAGGGGGTCCCTATTTTTTGAAATGGGGCGTGTGTGCAAGACACAACACATCATTCTTTGGTCAATGCTTCAATTGAAAGAAAGTTGGTCATTGTGAAAATGAATGTAGAAATCAGATCAGAAAAGGTTTCAACAATGGAAGGAATGAACAATCGTTCAAAGGAAAAGGCTTCACTTGCAATAGGATTGGTCATAAAGCTATTGTATGAAAAATTAAATCAAGTCAGAATTCTATTAGGTGCAATGCATGCTATAAAATGGGACATAGATCAAATGAATGTAGAAGTTTGGTAAGAACTAATTTTCAAAATATTAGGAACAACCAATCATTCAATGGAAAGTGTTTTACATGCAACAGATTTGGACACATGGCTAATCAATGCAGATCAAAAGAATGTGGTATGTTTCAATTGCAACAATTTCGGACATGTAAGGTTTTGCAGAAGCAAGAATGTGAAGAGAGATTGTTATTCTGAAGAAAGGAAAACAGAGCAGAAAAGTGAGAAGGGAAAAGAAAAGGTTAATCTAATTGAAACAAAGAAAGAAATGAACAAGGTATGGATCAAGAAAGAAGTAATTGAAGTCAAGGATCAAACCACACCAGTATCAGGTGCAGATACTTCTTCCGGGAAGTAAATTGAGAGCTCTGGCTGAGGACGAGTAGTGAAGAAAATCCAAATCCCCCAGCTAGAAAGTGAGTGCCAGAATCTGACATGAAGGCGTATGATGAAATCTGATATGAGACAACTTTTGGATGAAAAATCAAAACAAAAAGAGTCAATGCGGCATATTGCGGAGCAATCCTAATCGACTGTGTTCTACAGTGAAAGGTTTTGGCAGCATTTTGGAAATGAGCATTTATGACAACTAGGTCAAGCTATGTGGAGGATAAAAAGGAACTTGTTTAATCCCAAAATTACTTTACACTCGAAGCTATCAAGTATTTAGAAAGATCAGAATGAGCTTTGAGTAACAAACAACCAAAAATTGAAGGGCCTGGAGAATTTTGGATCAAGGAAACCCTATTCCAGTGAAAGAGGTATTTACAACTTGAAACCCTACTATGAAAATTAAATTGCTCTAAAAATGTTCACTCCTCATGTAACTGAGATGGGAAAAATGTCTCGCCCCAAGTTTAATAAACAATTCTTCAAATTATCGAAAAATGATCTGCTAGGGGCATTCTCAATTACTCCACATGGGGTATTGCATATGGAAGATATCAGGGCATACATTCATACCAGATTATAAGAATATGACCATATGAAGTTAGGCAAACTATATTTGGACGAACTGACTACTGTGGACATTGTGCTGAAAGATGATTACAAAGTTCTAGGAGAAAAGAAATTTGACACCTGGTTGGACTTTCTCGCAATTCTGATTGATGCATGGGTGAAGCTTGTTCTAAGTAAAATTCATGATGAATCTTTATGGCTTGATGAACCCTATTTGATAACTAAAGAAGCCATTAAAGAAGTAACTAGTATGAGCTCCTCTGGAAGGGTTCTAGGCATAAACAAAATGAAGAACAATGTGGTAATGTAGCTAACAAGAGACAAATTTGAGAAGAATAGCCTTATAGTGAATGATATCAGGGATCTGACTATCAAATTTGCATCAATGATTATAGGATACAAAATATACTTCTCTAACAAGGAAAATTCTGTGTCTGCATTAGCTATATACACACTGTATAACATGATAAAAAATAATACTGATTATGATGTTTGTGAATTGCTTCGAAATGAACTTATGGAGAACTTGAAAAGGGCAAAAGAAACTAATCATCCTTTCAAATATGGAACACTGATTACATGTTTACTCTTTTACTTCCTAAAAGAGCTACCTGGTCTAGGAAATGTTATATGGCTCGAGCACATTCCTGTAGCTTCTCAAATAAGAAATCATTTACAGAGTTTGGGTAATGCAGATATGCAAAATGAAATCATGTGGAAATATTTTAGAGATTTTTAATAGAAAATGGTAAGAAGGTTCCAGATACCTAAAAAAGTGGTGATAAAATATGAAAAGGACATTTTATTCATGGTGGATAAAGATAAATGCTTTATGGAAGCTGTGGAACCAAGAACTGTATGGGTCCCTGCACTAGGTTATGAAGTTGCCGAAGATGTCTTGACTGAATTAGCTGATACACTACTAAGTAAACCTACTGATCCTAAAGAAGACAGATTCAGGACTTTCTCAGAATTAACTTCCAGAGTGTTGATGGAACCTGAGCAGTCAGAAAGAACATAAGATGAACAATTACGTAAGGTAGAAACCAAATCAGGAGGATCCAAGTTCACAAGCACTCCAGTAGAATGGGCATCAAACACTCTAGAAAGGAAAGACGAGATCTAAAGAGGGGAGACCAACATCTAGTCCCAGAAAAAGAATAAGGATCTCATCCATTTCAGAAGCCACAATTGAGGGAGAAAAGAAAAATAAAGTCTCACTTTGTGAACATAAGGTGACAAGAGACACTGCTGCTTTAGCAAAAGAAGTGCTTGAAAGGAGAAACAAGATTGGGATGAACCAAAATTACTACAGGACCAAATAAATCTGGACACAGAAATTTAAGTGGGCTTCTATTGTTCAAGAAAAGGCTCAAGAAGAGTTGTTAAAATCACTTACTAAGGATAGTAACCTGATTGATGAAGCATCTAGGATTCTGGAGAAGCTGCTACCTACCCACAAGAGGGATTCATCCATGCCCCTAGCAAGTCATTTGAAGGGATTAATAAATTTAGTAAGTAATCAGTTTGAATCTTTTGAGAAATTTGTAGAAACAAAAGTAAGGCCAGAATTTGAAGGAAAAAGATTAGAAGAATTAAAGACAATGATAGCCAAGGATAAGATTTCGTTAGATAATTCAATATCCAACATTCAAAGAGCTGTGAAAGAAGCTGGAGATGTCTACAAATTTTGCCTATCTTGGCTGAAAGCTACTCAGGAGATTGAAGAAAAGATCAAAGAGCTGGAATAGAGAATGACAGAGATCTCTAACAAACTTGATCCGACAACAGAATCAGTTAGAAATAAGGAAGCATAAGTCATTCACATCCACAATGATCTAATTGAGTTATTAAATCAAAAATATCAAATTAAAAGTAGAATGGGACAACTAAGGAGACTAGTCTACCCTAAACTGGACTCAATGACAAATCTTACTGCAAAGGCTAGGGTAGCTGCACAAACAAGCACACCTTCTGATCTCAATAAGGTAGAAGATTTAGCCTTTCTCTATAGTGGACACATTCAAATTTTGGATAATGCTTAGAAAGGTTGGGAAAATGAGTGGGCACAGATCAAGAACTTATTCAATGACATTCTCAAATACATGTAATACAAAGAGGTAGATTGCACTTGTAAATATGTGGCCGAATACATCAATTTTTGGGATTTTGACAAATTTTGGTTCCAGATCAAAACCCTTTGCCATTGATGTCAAAGGGGGAGAAGAATTTTAGTGAAAAATGGATAATCATCTCAGGGGGAGCAAGAAAAAAAAGTGTATACAGTAAGGGGGAGCAGTCAAACATTTTTCACTAAGTGTTGCCATCAATGCCAAAGAGGAAGATTGTTGGCAAGAGACACTGCTATGGTATTGACTTGTATGTTTTCATTGATGGAAACAAGGCTCAGAGATCCTATCACCATGACATGAAGAGATATCTCTGGAAGAACATATTAGATTCTAGGTTTGGTTGACAGAATATGGCTAAGTATTGAAAGTATGCAGAGTAGAGGACAGTAAGTTGAACAGTATGCCTCCGTAGATAATGATCCGATAATGCAGTCTAGGTATGATGTCAGTTGGTGTTTGATAGTGTTATGCATTAGAGATTAAGTCCTAATCCTTTTCAGAAGTCATCTTGAAGAAATGTTTAAGTCCAGACAAGCAAAGGTATAGCAGGAACAGTGAATAAGGTCTAGTGCAGTGGTCCGCATTTCTCTGCATACAAGTATTTCATTATACGGTTTTGATGTGTTGTAAACACTTCTATGAAGTGTCTTATTCTAGAGTTAGGAGATCTGAAGTTCACCAGAGGGATAGATACAAGCTATTAAGTATCGACACAGTGTTTGACAGAGCTTGACAGAGACAAAGTCTGAGTTTTGATGGTCCGCATTTCTCTGCAAGATGATATGATGCCTTGTGGTTCTGAGGGTAAGATTGGGAATGTATAAAAAGTCCTTGATATGATTTTGGAAGTGTTTTATGATCAGAAGTAGAAGTTGTAAGTCAGCAGATGAACCTGTTAAGCATGCTCTTGAGGAACAGGCCGACTGGTGAGATAAATCATGAAGTGGAGAAAGGTTAGCGTGTGAAATATCTATGCAAGTAATTAAATGATTAGAGCTGACATATATGAACACATTTGGGAGAAGATTTGGGTCCATGAAACACATAGCGCATTCGATTGAGCGACAAGGTACATCTTTCTATGTACATGTTTCAATTCTTGGATGCCGACTTGATTATGGATTAAATCACGATGCAGATATATAAGAGAGTTGATCTTCAGTTGAGTGGTGTGTGAGGATAGAGGTGTGTGAGAAGCGAGCATGCAAATAAAAGAGAAAAATTAGAAGAGAAGCAATGATGAAGACTTGGGATTCAAAATTTAGTTGCTAAATGACTGCACCCTGGCATAGTGGTAGATGCTGAAGCAGTATTCAATTATCATGTGTGATCTGTTTGGAAGTAAGTTTTTGTCATCAAGGCAATAAGTCAGCAGTGAGCCTTTGGTAGGGTTTAACAACCCTCATTGTAATCTTGGTAGGTTTAGGGTTGAGGCAGTGGGCCTGCTAAATCTAGTTGTACTTCATGACTGTAAGCCAGCATGTTCTAGGCCTGTGGAGTAACCAAGCCTGAACATCATTTCTATAAAGATTGCAATATATTTATGAGAGCTAATCCTCTCCATGGCTTTTCCCTCTTTGGGTTTTCCATGTAAAATCTTGGTGTTATGTGTCATGCTTTTGTGGATGTTGTTCAGTTGTATATTTTGCTTCTATTAGATTATTCTTTTGAAATGATTAAAGGTAAAAGTACATGAAAAGATTTATAGAACACTAATTCACCCCCCATCTCAGTGTTCCTGACATTCAACACAAGTCTACTACAAGAGTTTACTGCTATTGTCAACAAGATCTTCTATTCAGTCTTCTCAAAATCTCACTTCTCAACTCAACACAACTTAAGAGTGACAACATAAGGATATTAACACTCCAAAACCATATATGCACTGTCAGTCAAAACTCTTGAAGAATACTGTACCATTATCACAATGATAGACATAACATAGATCCACTGACCCAAGATAAATAGATCAAATCAATTCAAACACAGTATGATCAATCAAACTGTTAATACACCTACTAAACTTCCTTTGGGTTTTAGAGATGAAACATTTGACAACTCCCCCTATCTTCAAGCTCCTCTTTATGCACTAATAGAGATCACTTGTGCATTATGCACAAGCTTTGATTCATCCTTCTCTTGGTTTTTCTTTCTTTTCCAAACCGCTATGATCCTTGTTTTCTTATGATGGTTTCACCATATTAGTCTTACAAAATATTTCTTTATGTCCAAACTTATGACACCTATAGTATTTGAGTTTAGGACCAATAGAAGGAACAAAAGCATATTCTCTTAACAAACAACAATGCCTTTCTATGTGACCAGCTTGATTGCATTTGTAACACACAATTTTGTAAGTCTAATTTGAAGACTTACTATGACCTTTAGTCTTATTCCACTCTAAACAATAATTTTCTTGAGTTTTACAATTTCTATCTCTATGGCCATAAACATGACAACAATAACAATAACCATTTAATTAAGAATAATTGTACCTCATTAAATGCTTGGTAGATAGAGATCTTGTAGGCTTGATTGTCCTTCCTCCTTGATCTTTTGGAGCAGCAACACGATAATTCAAGTCTATCTTCTTTTTAGGTGCATTTCTTGCTTTGGAACACTCTCCTTCTTCATAAACTAGACCATTTGTTCCTTGTAATGCTTTTGTTTGCTCAACATGTCATTCAACTTGTTTGTGCTTTCTTCAAACTCCTAATATTTCTTGGACAAAACCTTGAGACCTTCATAATCCTTTCTCAAACTGACTATTTATGTCTCTAACTTCAGACATTCTATTCTTTTTACTTCAAGATTAGATTTAGTCACATCTATTATTCTTTTGGCTTCCTCAAACTTGGTTTTTAGACTTATAATCAATTTGTCAGATTCTTCAACATGACTCTTTAAGTCTGCAATCTGATTTTTAGCCTCTTCAAATTCTAAAGAAACTTTTGCAAAATCTGCACATACCTTATCTTTGGAATCTTCTTCTTGTTGAATCTAGTCTTTTAATCTCTGATTCTCCTTTCTAAGTTGCTTGATCTGATCTAAGGCACACAAGAGCTCTCCTTCAACATCAACTTCACAATCATATTCATCAATCTTCTGTCCATCTTCATCCACATAGAGGACTCCTTCTTTATCATCAATCTCAACAGCAAAGTCATTTTTTTATCACTTTTTGTCAATTTTCAGGGATGGCTCATGTAACAATTCATCACATGACATGACTGGGGTTTGTTGTTTAGCCTTTTGCTTGGCATATTTCTTTTCTCTATTTCTTTTACTCTTTCCCATGGTACTCCACTATCAAGACCTACCCAAGCTGATTAGACTTCTATAGGGAACCTATGCTCTGATACCAATTGTTGGAGTATAGACAACACTGAGAGGGGGGGTGAATCAGTGTTGTAGATAAAAATAATTCAATTGACTTATTATCAAAAGCTTGAAAAATAGCTGATGAATGCAAGAAACCAAACAATGTGCAATAAAGGACAAGATATTCAAGTATGAAGAACAAATGTACCATGCATCAAATGAGACCATAACACAAATATTTTAGGAGTGGAAAACCTTCATGGGGTAGAAAAACCACTCAGTAATGCCTTATTCAAAAACACACCTCACTGGCCATAAAAGAATGTCTCACTGACAAGTAGATTGCCTCACTGGCTCTTTTATACAATCTACCTCACTTGCATAAACAATAAAGATTTTGAATGAATGGGTAGAGGGTTACTTTGTTTCTTTGAAGCACAACACTTCTTATGTCTTTGCATGACAAGATTACAAAAAGATAAACCCCTGATCACGTCTATAGTACCAAATGAAATAAATACCATATATCACCTTGATCCATCAATGCAAATATAAAGACTAATAATGAAGACTTCATTCTGATATATGAAGATGGTACAAACCTTTGCAACTACATTTCTATCTGATCTGCCATTGCTTTCTACAATCAATATGATACTTTGAATCTGCAACACCCTGCTATCATCTCACTCTATCACCATTATGGATTTCACAAATTTTTGCAAAGAAACACACTTATCAACTTCATTCAACAACACCTTGTTATTATCTTACTATGTCACCATTATGGATTTCACAAATTTCTGCAAAGAAACACACTTATCAACTTCATTCAACAACAACCAATGTCTCTATATTTTCAACAGTTTCTAAAACCCCTTCATACAAAAATCTGTATTCCTTGACATCTTTGTGATAAAGTCTATAAACACCTTTCAAATCCATTGTCTCCACATTAACTTCAGATCCATTCTCACTTAGCAACCTTAGGTTTCATGTGTCTAAACACATAACAATAAGAACAGTTAAATGAATCTATTACAAAACCACTTGAAACTGAAACTCAACCATTTGGCTATCAAATTTCTTAGATGTTTGGTATTCAAACAAAATTTGAATTATATCCCTCAATGCCCTTTCTCACACCCTTCAATCTTTAAACACGAGCTGTTAGATTTAAGCTTTGGCACTCAATGGAAGATGTGACCTATTGATACTGGTTCCTCTAAGAAGAAGGGTTGTTTTCACTATGTTTTAATGACCCTTTATATGGTGCCCATTAGTGTTATGACCTGAGATTCTAGGTCACCTTCTAAATAGAATAAAAGTAACTCTTTTAGGGTGATAGGTATATTAGGGTTTAGTGTAGGCTTTTAGGACTTCAACCTAGACTTTAGGTTTTTCTTTTCTTAAAAAATAAGACTATAAGTCTAACACTTAAACACCTCTACACCATGAACAAGTGTACAACATAATCACTGAGCACACAAAAGAAACATTCTTCATCACCTTATCAAACACGAATACAACCTAATACATCATCACCATGAAGGAACAACATGATACACCAATGCTTTGACCATGCAACCTTATTGGATACCTAATGAACACATCAACAAGATGCATTGCCACTACATGAAGACATCAACAAGATGTGCTTGAAACAACCTATGAAATACTTTAACCTTCATTTCATAAGATGATCATTCATAAAGGAATGTATGTTTATTCTATGTGAATTAACCCTTCTCTGCCACAAACTCAACCTTCTCCATGAAATCCTTTACACCATAATACAATATTAAGATGAAATCTTGTAAGCTTAAGATGAGAGATGAACATTCTCTGTAAAGTCCTATAAGTAAATCACTTGAATGATCTAAAGTCCTATGTATGACAACTGCATCAAGACCAATATCCCATCAAATGAGCTTCATCAAATTATAACATAACCTATGAATAAGCATGTGAGCATTTGAGAATATAATACCATAAAAACCCTAATGTAACATGTCTTCAATCCAACCGGTCAAAAGAATGATATGAGCAAACCCTTGATTGACAATTCAAAATGTCATGATGACCACAAATGAACAACTCTATCATGTCATCAAGACACACTTGAGACAAACACATTGTATATCCTTAAAGCATCATCCTTCAAACATGTGAAACGACACCTCCTATACAAAAAATCCATGTGAACAAACAAACAAACATGAGCATAACAATGTGAACTATCCTGATTCTTGATGAATCTTGGCATTGTAGATCATGTGAACTATCAACATATCAACACATCAAACAACATCATGAGCATGAGCACTTTGACATGAATGACAACTGCATCACAACAAACCTAAGAATGAGACATGTGGAAATGCCTAGAATCTATTTGGTAGATGGAAGCAAATTTTTGGAGGGTTTGAGACATGAGAATATGTGTTATGCTTTGAATCCTAAGAAACCTGAAACATTGAAGAAGGAGATTGAAGAATCACAACTGGAGGAGATAACTAAGTTGCTGACAGAGTATGAAGACATCATATCAGGTAAGGTACTTGAAGGATTGCCACCAATTAGGAGTATCAGTCATCACATGGACCTTATACCTGGAGCTAGTTTGCCTAACAAAGCATCACACAGAATGACACCGACAGAGAATGAAGAATTCAATAGATAGATACAAGAGTTGTTGAGGAAAGGTTTGATAAGAGAAAGTTTGAGTCGTTGTGCAGTACTTGTAGTGTTAGCACCAAAGAAGGATGGAGAATGGAGAATGTGTATAGACTCTAGAGCAATAAACAAGAGATCACAGTTAAGTATAGATTTCCTTTACCTAGGATGGATGATATCATGGATTGTTTGAATGGAGAAAAATATTTCACAAAGATAGACTTGCAAAGTGTATACCATCAGATCTGAATCAAAGAAGGAGATGAATGGAAGATTGCTTTCAAGACAAATGAGGGATTGTATGAGTGGTTAGTGATGCCTTTTGGATTGATAAATGCACCAAGTACTTTCATGAGATTGATGAATGAAGTTTTGAAGAAATTTTTGGGTAAGTTTGTTATTATATATTTGGATGACATTCTGATTTTTAGTAAGACAAAAGAAGAACATTTGTGGCACCTGAGACAAGTATTGCAGAGACCGAGAGAAGAGAAATTGCTGATAAACATCAAGAAATGTAGTTTCGTGAAGGAAGAATTGGTATACTTGGGATTTGTGATTTATATGGAAGGATTGAAGATGGACCCTGAGAAAGTGAGAGTAATTGTTGAATGGCCTACACCAGAGAACATTGGAGAAGTTAGATCATTTCATGGATTGGCTAGTTTCTATTAGAAGTTCATTACAAATTTTAGTTCAGTTTGTAATCCTATGATAGAGACAGTGAGAGGTGACATAAAAGATTTCAAGTGGACATCAAGAGCAGATAAAAGTTTTGAATTGTTGAAGTAGAAAGTGACAGAGCAACCTATTTTGGCATTACTAGATTTCAATAAGGTATTTCAAGTGGATTGTGATGCAAGTGGGAATGCAATAGGAGAGTATTAAGTCAAGAAGGTAGACCTGTAGCATAATTCAATGATAAGTTGAATGATGCAAGGAGAAGATATTCAGTTTATGATCAGGAGTTCTATGCCATAATTCAAGCCTTAAAGAAGTGGAGACATTACTTGTTGCCTAAGGAGTTTGTGTTGTATATAGATCATCAAGCTTTGCAATATCTGAACAGTCAAGGAAAGTTAAATCGGAGACATATGAGTTGGGTAGAGTTCATGTAGAGTTACACATTTGTATTGAAGCATAGGAGTGGGAAATCAAACAAAGTTGCAGATTCCCTGAGTAGGAGAAGGAACTTGTTGACAGAGATGAGAGTTGAAGTGATAGGATTTGATGAATTGAAGAACATGTATGAAGAAGATCTTGATTTTGTAGAACCTTGGAAAACATGTAAGGAACCTATTGTGACAGACAGGAGTAAGTGGTTGGACTATTTCATTTAGGAAGATATGTTGTTTAGAGGAAATCAGTTGTGCATACCTAGAAGTTCCATTAGAGATAATTTGATGAAAGATAAGCACAATGGTGGATTAGTAGGACATTTTTGCATTGATAAGACAGTAGCTTTACTAAGTGAAAACTACTTTTGGCCTCAGATACATAAAGATGTTAGGAAATTTGTGCAGAGTTATAGAGTTTGCCAATTTGCAAAAGGGAGTAGTCAGAATACTAGATTGTATAAACCTTTGATAGTACTAGAGAGACCTTGGGAAGACATAAGCATGGATTTTGTAATGGGACTGCCTAAGACACAAAGAGGACATGATTCAATATTTGTAGTGGTGGACATAATTTCAAAGATGGCACATTTCATACCTTGTAAGAAGAGAATTGATGCAGTGCATGAGGCTGACCTATTTTTCAAGGAGATTGTGAGATTGCATGGATTACCTAAGAGCATAATTTTAGACAGATATACAAGATTTCTTGGATACTTTTGGAAGACACTTTGGTAGAAGATGAAGATAGATTTGAAGTTCAGTTCAGCATTTCATCCGCAGACTGATGGACAGACAGAGGTAGTAAATAGGAGTTTGGGAAACTTGTTGAGATGTTTGGTTGGAGAGAAGGTAGGAAGTTGGGATTTGATTCTTTCACAAGTAGAGTTTGTACACAATAATTCAGTGAATAGGAGTACTGGAAGAACACTTTTTGAGATTGTTATTGGAGTAAACCCTAGAGGAGTATAATAGAGTTGACAGACATCAGTATGGAAGATAAGAGAAGTACAAAAGCAAAAGAATTTGTAGGACATATGGAGACAGTGCATAATCAGGTGAAGAAGCATTTGGAGGAGATGAACATTAAGTATAAAGAACAAGCAGATGAGCAGAGAAGACACAAATAATTTGTAGTTGGAGATGAAGTGATGGTGTACTTAAGAAAAGAAAGATTTCTAGTTGGAACATATAACAAGTTGAAGATGAAGAAGTTTGGACCATGTAAGATACTCAAAAAGTTTGATTCAGGAAATGCATATGAAGTGGAGTTACCAGAGATATTGGGTATATCACCTATTTTCAACATTGCAGACCTATATTAGTATCATGAAATAGAGTTCAATGACAACATTGAAGAAGACTTGAAGAAGTAGTACTCACCACAACAAGCACTAGAGAAGATTGAGGACATTTTAGATAGTAGAGTTGGACATAGCACCAGAGGAAGACAATACAAAGAATACCTTGTGAAGTGGAAAGGCAGACCTAAAGAAGATTCATCATGGATTTATCAAGCTGAGGTGGACCGTCTTGGTTTTCCTCTAGCCCCAGCAAAGTGAGGGACTCACTTTTTCAATAACCCCAGATGTCTAATGCAGGACCATCCCTATTTCAAGAGTAATCTTGCATCAACCAAAAACATTTACATTTCAGTTTGTTTGCATTTCAGTTTGTTTCTTCTCATTTTCTAGTTCGGTCAGGCAGTTGAGTCAGTAGCAGTTTCTGTATTTTGGTCTGCATTCTACCGTAGATACACTTCAGACCTTACGGAGATGGATTTAGCATCTAGACACATTCATGCAAATCATAGCTAATTTTTAGAGCATTTGGATTAGGTATCAGTAAGATATCGCTATCAGAAGATCAACTGTTTTCTTAGAACAAAGCATCTTGACAATCTCAGATAACCAGCTAAAAGAGAAAGACTTGTGGAGCATTTCACAACTCACAGAGCTAAATTACTCATCATTCAATGTTGTTTGGTTCATGGATGACCTTCCTCAAGATCCGCTCATCATTCCATTCATTTGCAGAGGAGTTCTATTTAATTAGGTCTGACATATTCATGTACACATGTTACAGCTCTTCATTGGAGTTTGTGATCTTCCTTGGCCGACGCAGAGGAATCATATGTTTTGGAGATGATATAAAAATATATAATAGATGCCTAGGAAAGTAGTAGTTATTGATTCATAGTTCATAGTTTGAATTCTTTGTGAAGGAGCTTCAAAGTTATATCTTGTGCATATTCTATAATTCAACAATCAGGCATGTGAGCCCTAAATGTAAGCCCACATGTTTCCAGCCAGTTTGTACTTGAATTCTAAGATATATTGAATGACTAAATCTCTATTTACTTTATATCTTTGAGCTGTTTCTATTGTGTTTTCTCTAGCTACATGGCCTGGATAGTTCACTTTGTGGACCCTCCTAACCGTGACTGCACCACAGAGACTTGGGAAAGGTATTAGTTTTGATTGCAGGATAGTAAGACTTGAATGTGATAGTCAGAGTGCTAGTTGTTTAGCCAAAAATACTATGTATCATGCTCATACTAAGCATGTTGATGTTTAGTATCACTTTGTGTGAGAAATGGAGGAGAATGGTAAGGTTTTGATTCAAAAAGTTGACACTTTGGTTAATGCTGCAGATTATCTTACGAAGCCAGTTACTACAGATAAATTCTCTTGGTGTAGGATGACCATTGGCCTTGATTACTATACTTGATTTAAAGTTTGATTATATCATTTAGAGTTATTGCAATGTATAATGTCAAGTGAGAGAATGTTAGGATAAGTTATCATTAACTTGCAATCCTAACCAATTCATGTGTCTCCAAAGTTCTTGGAATGTGTTCCCCAACATATAAGGACTTTGAGAGATTAATTATTGATTAATTATATCACTTTGACTATTGCAATCAATTCCTAATTGATAGGGTCTAACTTAGGTGTCCACTTTTGGGGTGGCAGCCATGAAGACTTTGTTGACTTCTCCCAAGTCTATTTTGAGAGTTTGATAACTCCTGGTGAGTGGGAGTTAAACTTGGGCATCCCCCTTTGATGGGGACTTATAATTAGACTTGGAGTTGTGCTTTTTTATGTACATGAGTGGATAATGTTGAGACACCTTGCATGGATATAATGTTTGAGTTAACTAAAGTGTTAGAGATGCATGAATTGGATATTGCTTGCATGAGTTCATAAAAGCTTGCATGAACTTGCATATTTTTGCATGTTACTTGCATGTTGTTGCATGTTACTTGCATGTTGCTTCTATGGACTTGCATGTTGTTATATGTTGCTTCTATGTGCTTGCATGTTGTTGCATGTCATTTTCATGTGCTTGCATGTTATTGCATGTCACTCCTATGGACTTACATGTGCTTGCATGTTGTTGCATGTCACTCCTATGGACTTGCATGTTCTTGCATGTTGTTGCATGTCACTTCCATGTGCTTGCATCTTGTTGCATGTCACTCCTATGGACTTGCATGTTGGTACATGTCAATTATATGATCTTGCTTGTTGTTGCATGTCAGTTTTAAGAGATTACTTGCAGAACACTCTAACTCTAGAAACTTGCAGGATGGTATATCTCAATGTTTTAGATAATGGGTATCAGTTGCATGTTGAGTCAGGTGTTTGCATGTCACTTGCATGTACAGAACAAGGTAATTTAGAATAACTTTGGGGACATCAATCTTGCATGTTGTTTGCATGAGATTGGTGTGTGTTGATCACTTCAGTTAACAAAAAGAGATTGGACAAACTCGGATGCCCAATTTGAGGACTTTCTATTGTTTCTTTTATTTGGAAATGTATTTGATGTTGTCTACATTTACTTGAGAAAATTTGGGTGCCCACATCCAGGACAAGCAGTATACAGAAGGCTTGACTTTGTTTGACTTCAGTCTTCTCTATTTAGAGCACTTGGTTTTTTCATGAGGATTTGTTCTCATGTTATCAATTACAATTGATTGTAATTTGAGTTTCAAGCTTTCCAATTAAGAAGCTTTTGTATTAATTAAAAAGCTCCATACATTTTTCAGAGAGTTGAATTATGAAAAAGATTTAGAAGAAAAAAGCAAGAAGCTTTTTGAAGTGCATGAAGGACTTAGAGGAATTTCAGTATTGGATGTAATTCCTTTTCAAAGAGATTTAATACAAGCAGGAAACATCTTTGAGTGTGGAGTTTTTTCCCTCAGGGGTTTCTCCACATAAATACTTGTCTTCTTTGTGCAAGCTTCTCTCTTCTATTCTCTTATCCTCTACATTGGATCAAAAGTGCAAAATCACTTGTTCATTAATTGTTACAGATTAATCTTATTTTCATCTTTGCATACACATAATTGTAATGTTTATAGCAGCAGTTCTACCTTCATTTTCAACATTCTCAAGATCGCAAGTCTACTTTAGGTTACAACTTCTCACTTGGTTAAGGTCCTATTTGTTGGTCGAGCAAGAAGTAGTTTGCTATTGCTCTATCTTCTACTAAGGTTGAGTACTAAGGGGATGTGAACACCTCCACTGAGGCCATTTGGCTTCAGAATCTTCTCACTGAGTTTGGTATCCAGATCAAATGACCATCTGTCATATTTTGTGATAACCAGAGTACTATTTAGATCTCACAGAATTTGGTCCATCATCAGTAAACCAAACACATCGAGGTCCATATGTACTACTGTTATGTTAGAAATTGTACTCTTGCATGGATTAGCATAATTTTGCATAGTTTAGCTCCTCTCCTTTGGTGTCCTCTTACCCATTTTGTTTTTGGACCTACCTAAACCCTGATTGACATGTACCCTATCGAGTAAATGTTGCATTTCGAAGCAATAACCAATAAAACCTAGAAATAGATCTTGGATTCTGGATGTTCTGGACCCTCTTAAGCTAGACCTTAAGTGAAATTTGGGTCATAGAATTGGGCCCCGTGCCCTAGTCTAGACCTAAATTTTTAGGTCCTGATTTATGGTGGGGTGTTGGCTTGTTTCGTGCACCTCGAGATTCTGAATTCAAATTTTGGTTTTCACGTGATGTCGGTGTATTATTTTAATTATTTGCATTTCAAGGGTTAGGTATTTAAAGAGAATTGAAAATCATTTTATCACACATAATTCATATGCAAACTTATTATGGCAAAATTCTGCCACTGCTGCTATTGAAGATCTGCACTTTGTTGAAGCTCTTTGAAGATATTGATATTTTCTATCATGGAGATATTTGAAGGAGATTAGGAATCAAGATCTTGAGTCTATCTTGCTCTTACTAGGGTTTTATCAAGCCCTTTGTATGATCAGAAGAAGGGTTGAAGCCGCTAACTTGAGTTTTGGAATCCTCTGTGGATATGGCTACCTCGCCTTCTTGTTCTACAAGTCTTCATCAATATCATCTCCTTGAGGTGAAGTTGTTGTTGTTTCCTTGAGTGAAACATGGTGTGGATCTATCATTGATACTTGAGTCATTTAGGATCTTGCATTTATGCTTACACACTTAATTTCTGAGCACACACATCTGCATATTTTATCATTGGCTATTATTGAGGTAGAAATACCAAAGGCGGGGTTTGACCAAGGCAAACTCCTATATAGCCACAACCATCCTTCTCCTCCTTTTGTATGTGTAGGTTACATTTGGAAACATCCAACAAAAAGGAGTAGAGGAAGAATAGGTATTGCAAGTACAGTCGTCATAGAACTTTAAGTTTCATCATCAGAGAATTTTTGGACTACAGGGTGGGCATCCTAGTCTAACAGGGCTTCAAATCTAGGATCTGGAACCCTTTTTCAAGACTTTGATACCAGGTGCATAAAGTTTTGTCATCAAAAAACTTTCAGGACTTCGATGCTGGCACCCTAGTGTAACATGCCTCCAATTTCTGGGTACACAGTCACTAACATCCCTAATATGCATTTCTATAGTTTGTTTGACAGTATCTATGTCAGAAATCAATCTATTTCAATATCCTTTACAATTAGGGTTTCATGTGATAAGGTTGCCTAGAGCTTGTGAAAACCTAATAGGAGCATCCATTCATCTACAACAACATAAAAAGGAATAGAAATATGTAGCTTGGTCCTTCATAGTGAACAAGCTTGGTTCCTATCTCCTTAATGTTGAGTGTATGTGAAAAGAGAGGCTTGATTTGGTTTATACATTCTATCATTCCTTCTACTTTTCCACACCTAAGATTTTGGTGAACCCGTGTTTAAAGAATTAACGTCCTTTATTCTCAGATCTAAGATAATTTGATGTTCCAAATCAGATTTAGATTACATTTTCATTACAGTCATAGTGTATGCATCATATTGTGAATGTTACATTTATCTTTACATTGAAAAAATCATTAAAGTTAGCCTTGCATAGTGATTTCATTTTCATTTTTACAAAGTACACTTTTCTTATTGGAAATAGTGTTGGAAATATACACCCATAGAGACAAATTCCTCATAACCCAATAACAAATTCAAGGTGCAATAAACCAAATATCCACATGCAAGAGAAATAGACAATCATACCATCAATGGTGACACAAGATATACCCTGGGAAAACCCTCATAGAAGAAAAAACCCAGCCTCCAAAAGCATGCATCTCTCATGTATTACTCAGAAATAATCAGCAAATACATATGTAGAGATAACCTCTAAAACATCAAGCTCTCTCTATCTGCAATCCATGTGAACAAGCATGTAACCATACATCCCATGCCATGCTTCAAACCTTCACACAACAAACTTGCAAGAGAAGCTAGAACCCAGCCAAAGGCAATAAGCCTCCACTCTTATTACAACTACCCTTGTGTTTACTTTTATAGACATAAGCTCACACAAATACAACATGTCATATTGTAATACCATTTTCCCCAATACCATGTGTTTACAAAACCATTGACCCCACATTTGATTATTGGTACTAAGTTTTCCCAATTAATCAAATAATTACAAATAAAGTAATTAACCTAATGTTACATACATCGATTACAAGTGGTGTCTAAATAAATATCCAATGTGGCTAAACACATCACATGATGCACCAGAATTTTAAATATTTATTTTACATAATAAAATAATGCTAATGTTATGCAAGGTGTACAACACACTTCCAACATTCTCCCACTTGTTGTATACATTACATAAGGGATCAACATGTAAACTCAAAACATCAAGGGAAACCATCATGTGTGCCCAATATGTACCATATAACCATCTATGTGCTCCATGTGCTCCATGTGCTCCAAGATACCTGCAACAATAATCAAGGTGTCTACCATCTCAAACAAGAATCTCCTCATCCTCCATCTAGCCTCATGAAGAATAAGATCCTCCAAAGAGATGCCACACTAAAATGTCACATAGAAGCAAGAAACCTGCATCAACTGATATCCAATCATAAACACCAAATCTAATGGTAACAAATAGGCTCGAGTAGCTAACAAGAATCAATCATAGCTGAAATAGCAACCAGAGCTAGGTTCTAATGCATAAACTAACCATACCTTCAAACCAAGGTATACAAATGATAACCCATAGGCCTTATGCCAACAACATATCCAACTCAAATGACAATGATAACAAGTCCCTATAGATAGTCAATCCTGCATAAAGAAGTCCTCCAGGATAACGACACAAAGCATGTGATAACAAACCTCAAGACCTTCCATACCATAGCATAATAAGAACATCCAACAAAGGAATCATATACATCTTGGAACTCCCACTGAATGAGTAAATGTCAAATCTGAAAATAGATCAAGGCATCCAAAGATCCACTAATAGCATGCACATAGAAGATGTGACTAAATCCTCTATCACATAGTGTCAAAGAACACACACATAGATATGCAATAAATCTGAAAACTAAATAGCTACAACATAGCTCTCCCCAAGTCCATATATCTTCCAAAACCTCCACATCATAAGAGAAAGAAGTCAAAGAAATTTAAAAGCTCCATACACATCTCAACTCCAGTAACATGTGAACACAAATATCTAGGAAGAAGAATAAGACCAATCAAGAGACAACCTGCAAATCATAACCATGTCCTTTCTATCCACACTAATGTGTTATAGCTATGAAAAGTATGATCTCCTTTACAACCCAAAAACAAGAAGCCTCCACAACATCCAACAACAAGATGCAAGTCTCTCAAACCAAAAGGTAGATCAAATTCATAACCATCCCAAAATAGGAATAAGCTCAAAGCCATTGACCATCTCCATTATATACAATGATCTCATAATAACTCAGGATCAAACATAATGAGATAACTAATCATATCCATGCATCTACTCGTCAAAAAAGTCCTTACAACCATAATCCATAGCTCAAGACTCAAGCATGAGAAGATAAGACACAAATGAAAAATGCATTTGAAAATTAGGTGGGCATACCTATCAAACCATTCACCTCCAAGTGAACCAAGAGTAGGGATGAGATTGCTCCTCCAAGATGCACCAAGCCTCGAAAGATCTCTCCAAGAACAATCTCCTCAACATGTCCATGTTGGAATCACGTCCAACCAAGGTGTAGGCTCCTCGATGTTGTTGCTGAAGTCCTCATAAAAGAGTAACCATCTCAACACATGTCTCTAAACCCAAGAGAACTCAAGCCTCATCTAAGTCTCCAAGTATCCATGAGTACCTCGATCAATCCATGCTAAACTCCAAATGCAAAACAACATCATCATGAAGCTCCCAAACACATGACCAATGTACTCAATACCAAGAGAACCATCAAGATCATAGTCAAATCTCCCACTGCACGTCTGCATAACCTAGGAACATATCATGACATCATGATCTAATCATCTCCTCAAAGGAAGATCACATGCACTAATGCACACATCATGTCTCAAGGGAACTTGTATCATGCCAACACTGTAATCCAGAATCAAGAGTAAACCAAGACATAATACCAACCATCCTGTAAGAAAGGATCACCTGTCAAAACTGACAAACCATAAACAACACCTCAACCAAAGACTCCAAGTGTCCTCCATGGTACCAAGATGTCAATATCTCTAAATCACATGAAGATAACTATATCCTACCAAAGATCCCAGTGAAGTGTGATACTGAGCTATTCATGGCAACATCATAAACATCAAACCATCAAACTCATCATTGTCAAAAGCTCCCACTAAAACCTGTAACCAAGCTATCCGTGACATCGTGATAACCATCTCCTACATGAAGATCATCCATGCCCCCAACACAATCAAAGAATCCACTGTAATGACACAGCTCCCAAAAGGTAGAGTAAACCAATCTCCAAAACCAAGAAGATGAACAAAACCTATAAACCAAACATCAATCCAACATCACCAAAACTGCACCTGTAAAACAATCATGTCATGCCAAAGTCCCAACCAAACAAGGAACATCCATGACACCATGATCAACACCTAATGTACCTACACCAAACTCCCATCAAGTCTCATACAACTGTACCATATAGTCAACAAACATAGGTACCATATCGTTACTATATCAGGTAATACCATCTCTCTCTCTATATGTTAAATGACAAGCAAACCAATGCAACATGTGACTAACCCAAGCCACAAATCAGAATCTGCATCAACACTAAAACATCTATGGCAATAGACAACCCACATCCAAGTCATATATGCAACATGTAAGCATAGACAACCTACAATACTATTCCAGGGTGATCCCACAATAGTGGGTTACACTTTTTAGCTAAACTTGACATTGAAATGAACATTTAAAAAAAATCTTCACTTTCAGACAACTATAGCTGCTAAACCGTGAGGAATTTGAAGATGATGCAAACTAGTGATTTGTGACATTTTGTTTTTAGATTCTAAATATATATATTTTAAATTTTTTGGAATCAAATTGCATTTCTTTTTCCATCTCCTTCGATACCTAGTTTCTAACAGTAAACATCATTTTTAAAGAATGATGTGTACTATAAAGCACATAACTTTTTTCTATGAGGGATAAAATTCTAATTTTTTTGAATTTAGATTTGTAACTATGATATCTAGAGGATGCATTTGGTTTCATAATGTTTTATTGAATATTTTTTTAATTATGTTTTGAACTCAAACCAATTACAATTTAGACATACATGTACTATAAAGCGCATGACTTTTTTTGTATGTATCAGAATTCAATTATTATTTTTTGTTGAATCAAGGACATGAATACCAAGAGGATAGATATTTTTCAAGATTTTTTTTGTAATATACTATTTTTCCACATGTACAGAATAGAGAGCTTGATTTTTGATGAAAAACCTGTTTAATTAAACTAAAAAAATGTATAATAAAATCAAAATATATTAAAATTATACTTGATAGAGAGCTCGTTTCGAGGACTATAATCCTGCAGTTGGGTTTGTCATGTTGATTCCAATTTGATCCTCAACCTGAGCCTCGAAACCTAGAAATCTACATAAAATTGCAGTTACAGAGGGGCAAGGGCAAAATAAGGGGGTTTAAATGAACCCCCCTTCATTATAACCCTATAAAAACAACATTAAAAAAATGAAATAACATTAAGGGTGTTCGCTTGAACCCATTATTTTATTAAAAAAATTGGCCGACGGCAAGTGGGTTCACTCGAACAGGGGGGTTCAAACAAACCCATTTTTGGGTTCTCATGAACACCCCCATTTGAGCGAACCCCTCCAAATTTTTTTTTCCATGCATGGACAATTTTTCATCCTCAATGAAATTGTAACCCACTATTGTGGGATCACCCTGCACAACCTGTAGATCTCACAATGCAACATGCAAACTCAACAATACATGTATAACATTGTTAACCAAGGATAATCAGAGATAAACATGTAAGTTTGCAATGACTCAAACACCAAATCATCTCAGATTCGATTTTCCATCAACTCACAAAATCACCAAAAGTCAAAGGAACCAAAAGTAGCTCAAACTGATATAATCTAAACAAACCTTAGAATATCATCTCCAAACCTACTCCACTACGTAGTTCTCAGAAATACCTTTCCAACTCCTATAAGAAGTCTGACATCTAACTACGTAGGCATCTGTTATGCCCAATCAAAGCTCAAAATGAACATCTAGCTTCCAACTGGTAAAAATAGTCAAAATGAAAAAATTAGGAAAACTCTCTATCACCACTACATAATACACAAAAGGAGCTTTCTGTCGACTATAAGAAGTTGAAAATCTGACATCGTGGGAAAAAATTATGCTCCTGCAAAAAAATTGCCCTCCTAAGCTTATCAACTAGGCCCTGGCGACCCTCCGGTGGTAGGAGGGTGGTAGAATGAAAAATAATTTGCAATAGGTTTTATTTTTTTTAAAGGTTTGAAAATTTTTAATAAAATATTGAAAAGGAAGGGGGCGCTGCTGGGCCCCACCCTCGCCTATCCTTCGACACTGTTGGGCCCCACCCTCACCTGTCCTCCGGCATTGCTGGGCTAGCCGGGACTCCCTGGACCGGTGAACTGGGCCAAGTTCCATGCCTGTTGGCCTTGCCAGCTGGGGTGATCAGACCCCGACAGTGAAAAAGACCCTGTTGGCCGACCTATCTCTATCAGCCACAGGGACCCCTTAGGATAGGGGTCTACAGACCCATACCAGGGGTCGACCCCTTGTATTTTATTTTTATTTTTATGATAAAACATAATTTTTCTATAGTTTTAAAAAGAAAATTTACAATTTTTTAGAACTATAGAAAATCGACCTCCATAGGAAAAAGAAATAATTTTTTTTCGTCATACCTGCAAACTAACTACGGTCATTTTGTTGACCTAGGGAGCTATTTTTTTTTGCATTTTTACCTGTGGCCAAAATATGACAAATTATATGTTTTTCTTCACCTACAAAACCTCCTGAATCCAACGACGAGGTCCGTTTTTGCGCAGGAGATCATCTATGAAAAATCCCTCCTCAAAACCCTCATTGAACTAATCCAAGAAACCCTTTCCTGCACCAATTTTTAACACACAAATTTGTAATTTTCTCTAAAAATCTGTAACACCCAAAACCCTAGATCTACAAACAAAAAACCTGCACAAACCCTCATATCTTGTAATGTCTTCATTCTTTTCTGCAAAGCCATGAATTCCACTATGCATAAAAAATTCACTCATAGCTAGGGTTATCAAACAAGGATTTCCTCCCAAATCATGGCAACCAATCTATGATACCAAATGTTGGAAATATACAGCCATAGAGACAAATTCCTCATAACCCAATAAGAGATTCAATGTGCAATAAACCAGAAATCCACATGCAAAAGAAATAGAGAATCATACCATCAATGGTGACAAAAGATATACCCTGGGAAAACCATCATAGAGGGAAAACCCAGCCTCCAAAAGCATGCATCTCTCATGTTTTTCTCAACAATAATTAGTAAATACATATGTAGAGATAACCTCTGAAACATCAAACTCTCTCTACCTACAATCCATGTGATTAAGCATGTAACGATGCATCCCATGCCATGCTTCAAACCCTCACACAACCAACCTGCAAGAGAAGCTACAAACCAACCAAAGGCAATAAGCCTTCACTCTTATTACAACAACTACCCGTGTGTTTGCTTTTATAGACATAAGCTCACACAAATACAACATGTGATATTGTAATAGCATTTTCCCCGATACCATGTGTCTAGAAAACCATTGACCCCACATTTGATTATTGGTACTAAGTTTTCCCAATTAATCAAATAATTATGAATAAAGTAATTAATCCAATGTTACATACAACAATTACAAGTGGTGTCCAAACAAATATCCAATGTGGCTAAACACATCACATGATACACCACAATTAAATGTTTATTTTACATAATATAATAATGCCAATGTTATGCAAGGTGTAGAACACACCTACTCCAAAAAATAGAACATGTTATAATGTCAGATTTCTTTTTACAAGACTTTAATGTGTATGATGAGCCATTTAGTTGTGATGACTTCAATGTGTTAGATGAATCCCTTAAGGACTTCATCTCGATTGAATATTCCACTATGACTCCTAAACTGTCGTTATTTCAAAGAGTAGTAAATGCAATCTATGTTCCTAAACCTCAAGAAGAACATGTGAATCTGAACGTAATGGTAAACCTATGTTCAGATGTGGTTCAGACACAATCTAAACTGGTGCTCACTGTTAGAGGTCTTCTTCCTTCTTCTTCTTGACCTCTTGACTACATCTATAACTATGCTAAACAAATAACACATCGAAGTCAACAAGATGGATTACAACAACCTAGTCATACTATGGTTGCTCACACATATAATACATGAAATAACAAACAAAGTAAGCAACAATCAAACATTCCTATATCTTTATGAACTTCTCAACCCATGCTTCCTCAACTACCTCATCTTACTCATAAAGTTGATCAAGATTATGATCTTGTTGAGCAACTTCATGCTACTCCTACCAAGATATCTCTTTGGGAATTCATACAAACATCACATACATACCATGGAATGCTCCAGGAAGCTTTACAAAAGGTGATTGTACTACCCACTGTCAGGTCGAATGATGTAGCATCTTTGTTAGATTGTATGCATGCGACAAAGGTAGACATTTTTTTTCAATAGCATGAGTTACCCTCTATTGAAGTTCAAAATCAATATGATCCTCTAATCATCTTTGTTACAATAAATTAGAACTTGATCAAGCAAGTTATGATTGACAATGGACCAGCTCTTAATGTTTGTGGTATCAACTTGTTACATAAGATCAAGATTGACACATCTTTAATTAAACTAGATAGACTCAACATTCGTGGCTTTGATAATGTTGGAAGAAAATCTATAGGAACTATAACCTTACCTATACATGTTGGACTTGTGACATTGTCTACCCTCATTCATGTCATGCTTGATGCATTATCATACAATATGATTCTTGGTAGACCATGGATTCATGCCTTGGGGGTAGTTCCATCTACTCTTCATCAATCAATCAAGTTTATTTATGCAAATAAACTTCACACTATTGAAGTTGATCATGAACAAGATAATTGTTTACAAATTGAAATGCAAAAGCAAGTTGTTAATCATAAGAATTTAAACAACTTGAAATTTGATTCATCAATTCCTCTTGCCACATAAAATGTTGTGCAAGATTCTAAACAATCGAACATATTCCTTGGGGATGATTGGGGTTCGCTAGATTTTAATTCTAACTCCATGGGAGAACATAAAATTAACAACTCTAATCCTGAAACATCAAATGTTGCATTGATTTTATCAAAGAAATCTGTGAAGATACCTAAAGAACCTAAAATTTCTTTAGTGACAAACATAGACAACACTCTTACTTACAATACAGACTACGAGACCTATGAATCTCCACCTTCATCTAGGGAAATGGCTTCTCTTTATGGTAGAGGATTTTAGATCTTTTATAAGGATTGTGACTATGTAGGCAATGGTTGTGGTATAAATCAACAAGGAATTCAAGTACCTATAGAGGCTGCTTCACATAACTACTTGAATGGCATTAGATATAATCCCTTTAAGACAACCAAAGCCTATAGACATCCTAATCTTAATTTTAACACAATATCAACACTTAATTTGATATATCCTGAGATGATAGACACAAATTGTCCTCCAAGAGATATCCCTTTGGATGCCTTTTCAATAGATGAAGCAATAACTAAGTTCATGGGCGCTTATGACAATGTTCCCTATTATCATCATAAATGTGGATTACCTTATTGTTTAAATTCTGATGCATATTTTGGAAAATCTACTTTTTTGGTAAATGCTACCTTAACTCCTAATGAAGAGTCTACAGAATCATCACAAACACCTAGCCTCCCAGACCACAACACTTTGCTTAATGGAAAGACTATTGATGTCCTCATGGAGAAAGATAATCATGAAAAGATTTGTTCCTATAGGCGATTGTTTAAGTACAGAAGAAAAAAAAGATATGACCAAACTGTTACATGAGTTTTCATAATTATTTGCTTGGAATTATTGGGATATGCCTTGCATTGATCCTAAGATTGTAACACATAATATTGTCTTACAACCTGACACTAAGTCATTCAAGCAAAAGATTTGTAAAATGAATCCTAAGGCTGCATTATTAGTTAAGGCTGAGATAGAAAAACTCCTACAAGCCCATTTTATCTGCCCTATTGATTATTCACATTGGATCTCAAATATTGTAGCTGTTGCTAACCTGATAATCGTATTAGGATGTGCACTAATTTTAGGGATTTAAATCTTGCTTCTTTGAAAGATGATTTTCCTCTTCCAAATATTGATATGATTGTTGATTCAATTGTTGGCCATGAATTACTTTCCTTCATGAATGGTTTTTTGGGTCATAATCAAATCTTTATCAATCCTTAAGATTAGTATAAGACAACTTTCATCACCCCGTGGGGAACATTTTGTTGGGTAGTCATGCCGTTTGGATTAAAGAATGTTGGAGCTACTTACCAACATGCTATGACTCTTATATTTCATGATTACATGCATAACATCTTAGAGGATTATGTCGATGACATTCTTGCGAAGTCTATTCATCGCCAGGATCACGTCACAATTGTCCATGAAATCTTTGAGTGAATACAAAAATATAACATGTGCTTAAATCCCTCTAAATGCATCTTTGGTGTAGATAGTGGTAAACTATTGGGATTTATAGTTTCACATAGTGGCATTGAAGTAGACACAAAGAAAATTGACGGGATTGTTAACATGCCACCACCTAAAAACATATCTCAAATTTATAGTTTACAAGGGAAGATATAGGCCATTCACTGATTTGTATCACAACTCATGGATAGGACTCACCCTTTCATTCAACTACTGAAGAAATAATCAAATTCCAATGGAATGTTGATTGTCAAAAATCCTTTGAAGATTTAAAAAATTATTTAGCTAAACCTCCTATTTTACAACTTGCCACCGTAAATAAACCTTTTCTTCTTTACACATCAACATCTATTAGTGCTCTCGTAACTTTATTAGCACAACATGATGATGAAGGCAAAGAACAGGTTGTATACTATATAAGCTAAACTTTGCTTGATTATGAAGTGCAATACACTGTTATCAAGTAGTGCTTAGCTCTTGTATTTGCAACACAAAAGCTTAGGCATTATCTCTTAAATGTTGAAGTTCATGTCATGGTAAAATTTGATCCTTTGAAACATCTCTAAATGCTAAAATAGGTCTTTCTGGTCACTAGCAAAATGGGTTATGTTGTTAATAGAATTTGATCTCAAGTTTACCTCTCAAAAAGCAATAAAAGGACAAGCTTTAACTGACCATTTAGCTGAAGCACCTTCACCTTTTTTCATCCAAAGTATGGAAACCTTTCTTGATGATCATATTTTAGCTATAATTGCAGATGATAAATGGGAATTATATTTTTATGGTTCACGATGTAGAACTGGCTCCAGTGCTGGTATAATAATAGTACCTCCCTCTGGTAAGTCGATTCCTCTTTCTTACCGTCTAAACTTCTCATGTACAAACAACATTACTGAGTATGAATCTCTCATTACAGGACTTCATTTCACTTTGGCTCTTAACATTAAACATATCGCCATCTACGATGACTCACAATTAATTATAAGACAAATCACGGGATCCTATCAAGCTAAACAAGATAAATTATCTCAATGATGTAATCTTGCCTTACCTTTACTAAAACAATTCTCATCTTACATGATTGACACAATTCTGAGAAAATATAATCGACATACGGATACAATGACAAGCACAATTTCTCTTATATCCCATGACGATTCCTCTGAAGATTATAAGTTCATCATTCAGAATCTAAAATCACCAGTAATAGATGAGGTCACACCTTTGGATACAGACCTCTGTTGCAACACAAAATATGATGAATGTTACTCCCATATATTTCATTATTTGTGTGATGGTACTATTCCTAATTCAACATCTAAAAACACCCGAGTTCGCCTATGCAAACTTACGACATGTTAAATCATCCTATCCAATGTTTTGTACAGATGAAGCTATAATGATGTTCTTCTCTGATGTCTTAACAATTTAGAGATCCTGATTGCTTTAGAAGAAGCTCACTCTGGTGCTTGTGGGGTACATTTCAAAGGAAAATATTTAGTACAAAAGTTATTACATATGGGGTTCTATTGGCAACACATGGAACAAGATTCCTTCACTTATGTCAAGAAATGCCCACAATGTCAACAACACAAGAATTTAATCCAAGCACTTGCGTAGGAACTTCGAGCCCAAGTCTCACCTTATACATTTTCTGTATGGGGCTTAAATTTGATTGGTAAAATTTCTCCACCTTCCTCTCAAGGACATCCTTTCATCATCACCGCTACTAATTATTTTACAAAGTGGGTCAAAGTTGTTCCATTACGATCCATGATGGCTGAGGCTATCTACCATTTCATATAAGATAACATAATATCTCAATTTGGTATACCTTCCTCCTTGGTCTTTGACAATGGCACACCATTTAAGAACAAGGATGTGAAGAAATTCCTTGAAAAGTATCATATTCAACATTGCTTCTCTATGCCATATTATCCTCAATCAAATGGCCAAGCAGAAGCTCCAAACAAAATCATCAGATAGGTTCTATGAAAAACCGTTAATAAACATCAGAAAGATTGGCATACTTAACTCTCCTATGCATTATGGGCCTATAGAACAAGTGTCTATACAGCTACAAGAACTACACTGTATAACCTTGTCTATGGTGCCAATACGATAATGCCTTTAAAGGTTAAATTTCCTTCATTGCGAATTTCCCTAAAGGACATTCTTGATGATGACATGGAATGAGAGAAGAGATTACAAGAACTTGAGATGCTTAATGAACAACATATCAATGCTCTCAAACACCTTAAGGTACATCAGAAAAGCATCCAACGATCATACAATGAATGCATCATACATTGTTTATTTGACGTTGGAGACTTGGTACTATATGAAAATCAATGTAATGTGAATGCACTCCCTGGTGAAAAAGGAAAATTCAGCCCTAATTGGCTCGAACCATATGTTATTACTAAAGCCTATGGATTAGGAGTGTATAAATTAGCTAATGAACAAGGTACACCACTTCAGGAACCTATTAATGCTATGCATTTAAGAAAATTCTATGCTTAGGGTCTATGTTAGAGGTTACTTCATAAAGCAGATTTGTTAGTTTAACTTCAATTTTGAGAAGATAGAATATTTTGTCTTAATTCCTTTAACATATAGTTCTTTTTTTCAATTAATCATTGTTGCATCTAGTTAAAACATGTTTTATTAAGATCACATTTGCATTAATTAAAAGTAGCATATTATTTTCCCTCATGTGTAAAATTCTTTAATCATTGTTGTATTTACTAAACATTTTGCAAAGATTGATTAGACTAAATCACAATGGCATTAAATACATTTTCTAGATGATCATCAAAACTATCACTTGTTGCATTTCATAAATCACATGTGATACATCAATAACATCATAGCATTCATAGAAAAGTAATATATGTATATACAAAAGTTTGAACATACACATAAAAATTGACTATCTCGTACATCAAAATAGGATGTCGTAATTTAATACATAAGATATCTATAACATAATTAAACCTTGGTCAATAGACCCCTCAAGACTTGATGGTGTGTGTGTTACATAGGGCTACCCATGAGCGGTCATAGACCGCAAATGACTCCTAGAGACACTCCACAACTGTAGACCCCTGAGCTCACCTCTAAGCCCCATCACTTTGCCCTATGACTCCATGTACAGTTGGTGGAACTGGTCTCTCTCTGAATGCAATCTCTCTCTATTTGACAGTGCTCTGTCTCTATCATCTCTCTCCCTATCCAACTTGGTATGCAAGATTTGAGTCATGATAGGACCCATCTCAGATGAGGGTAGTGTTGCATCCTGGTCTCGCTGTGCCCGAAGCTCAGCCTCTACGTGCTCAGCTCTTTGGATCACCTGATCCCTCTCCTCTATAGAACAATCTAAAGTGGCCTCAATAGCCACTCTCTATGTCATAAAAGGCATGAACATCTCCACATGCTGACCCGCTAATTGCTATGGCGAGTACCCTCCCCACACTCGCTGCTTTATTGCATCAGTTGGAACCATGATGGCTATGACATGACTCACAAAGTCATGCCATCCCTGGGTACCAACTATCAAAAACAATGCAAGAGTCATGTCAGTAACTCATCATATATATAATATCATCATAAAGAAATAGTCATTACAACAAATATAATAGCATCTCACCTAGATCGCCATCCTACCAAGCAGGATCTTGAACCGCTATTGGTGTAACAAACTCTATAGTCATCTCTGCAACTTGGGGCACGAATCCATTCCCCTCCTCTCGCTCAAGATAACTTGATCACCTCACACTAGTAGGGGATGGACCACGAGCTCTCGACTTGGGCCTCTCATTGGTCTCCTCGTTGCTGTCCACCTCCTGTTGATCTCACCATTGTCTCTCTCTACTGCGATAGGATATCCTCCTCCTCATCATCATCAAGATCATAATACCTAGTGAAATCACTAACATCATCCTCTACTCCTGTGTTAGCCCCACAACCCGCCCATGGTCACGGATCACCTGAAGGATGACCGGCAAGGAAGATCAGACTAGGCTATGCTATCTCCCACTAGATCATATATGCTCATGTAGTACTGACTATTGTTATATGGAGCCTAATCAGACTTAGAGGTTATATTTACCCCTCTTTTATCGGCGCGGTTTCCCCCCCAAATCCCTACGGAGTCAAGGGGTAGTGCCTCTTGCGGGGGTTTGGGGGCAGCACCGGGAGTTATTTTTCATTGACCGACATAAGAAAAGCACCGGGAGTTATTTTTCATTGACCGACAAGAAAACCCTATTTTTGTAACCGAAAAAAAGCTTAATAAAAAGTGGCCAAGGGTTAGGGTTTGGGTATTATTATTGTATTGTAGCATTTTGCAGCGGTATTGAGTTGCAAGGATTGCTGATTATAATCAGTTTGATTTACTGGATAATAATATTGGACTCTCTGTTTGGTGGATGTAGCCCGAGTTTGGGTGAACCATGTTAAAACTTGTCTCTTGCTGTTATTATTTCTATGTATTTCATTCCTTTGTTTAATTTTTTATTTGCATTTAATTGATATCTTTTGCCGGCTAACCCTAACACTGACATGATCTGAATCTGACACTTTTTAGAAATGAAGGTGCAAACTACACAATGGAAATCTAATTCAAACCTTATTTATATCCTCTAAATAATGTAGAATCAATGGAGATTGCAACAAAAATAAAACCCACTACACAGAAATAACATGTATTAAGAACTAAACACATAACACAATATGTAATGTAAAGAAAACCATTTCAGGTAAAAAACTCCAAGAAAAGAGGCTCGAAGTTGTATTATCTTCAAATATGAGATTACAATACATGCACTTCCTCTATTTCTTTAGTCTTCAATGCAACGACAACTGTTACTCTCAACTTTGATAAAAATGTAGTACAAAAGGGCAAGAAAATTGACATAATATCAACCGTCAGATATGCGACATAATGACAAATGATCCACAATGATAAAATATAAACATGTAGCTGAAACAAGACTGTTGTTGGTGAAACCTTTCATCCCTTATGGGTGATTTACAAACATTATTAGGAGTAATTAATTACATAGGATTTACAAGGTTGATGGCACCTTAATCCTAACATTCTCCCACTTGACATCATACATTGTAAATACCCATAGGAAAACCATAAAATAATTAGGCACTAGAAGCAAGGCCCATGGTTTCTCTGTACCAAACAAATTTATTTGTGCTCATAGGCTTGGTCAAAGCATCTGCAACATTCTCTTGAGTGTCTACCTTCTTCAGCTCAATCAGTCCATTTTCAACCATTTCTCAAACAAAGTAATATTATACATCAACATGTGTAGTTCGAGAATGATACATAGGATTCTTGGCCAAACATATAGCACTCTAGCTATCACAACCAATCTAAATGATCCTATAATCAAAACCAATACCTGGATACAATCTCCTCAACCAAACTGCCTCCTTCGAGACGGGTAGCAACCAAATGCTCTGCTTCGGTGGTGGACAAAGCAACCGTGGGATACCTTTTGCTCATCCAACTCGCTGCTCCACCAAAGAAAGTAAACACATAGACACTAGTGGACCTTTGATTATCCAAGTTAGCTGCCTAATCTGCATCAACAAATCCTTGTATGTCTAAAGTTTTATCAGCACTGTCAGTAATAGAATAAACCAAATAGTAATTAGGAGTGCCTACTAGATATATAAACACCCTCTTTGCATAATTCCAATGTTGTCTATTAGGGTTAGACATAAATCTACTCAAAATTCCCACTGGACCAACCATTGCATACATCAAACTCCCTACAACACTAGCATATGGCACATTAGACATATCCTCTAAATCATCCTCATTCTTTGGACACATATCTAATGAAATCTTAGCACCAATGGACAAAGGAACTCTAATTGGGTTACAGTCCTGAATACTAAAACTCTGCAAAATGGTATTCACATACTTACTCTGAGACAACCAAAGCTTTTTGTTACCTCTGTCCCTCTTGATCTCCATACCTAGAATAGACCTAGCTGCTCCAAGATTCTTCATATCAAATGCACCTGAAAGTTGTTCTTTCAATTCACTGGTCATACCCTTAGTATTGTTGTTCAAAAAATAACATGTCATCAGTATACAATGCAATGATCAGAATAGAATCATCAATATAATGAATTTAAACATGATGATCCTCCTCACTTCTAACAAAACCCAATTTCAACACAAATGACTCAAATTTCTAGTACCACATTCTAGGGGATTGTTTCAGACCATAAAGAGACCTCTTCAATCTACAAACCCAATGTTCTTTCCCTTTTACCTCAAAACCTATAGGCTATTGCATGTAAATTTCTTCCTCAAGATCTCTGTGCAAGATTGCATTCTTAACATCCATTTTCTCTATTTCCCAATCAAGAGCTACAACAATGGATAAGAGAAATCTAATAGAAGTTAATTTAGCAACAGGAGAGAAAATTTCACCAAAATCAACTCCCTCTCTCTGGAAGCAGCCCTTGGCTACCAGTCTAGCCTTATACTTCTCCAATGAACTATTTGCTCCAAACTTCTTCTTGAAGACCCACTTGCAACCTATGGCTAACTACTAAGACTCACTATCATCTGCATGAATATCTTCCCTGTAGGATCTAAGCTCATCATCAGTATTCTATAAAGAAAATACACAATGGAAATTTGGTGGGCTATACCTACCAATTAGGTTCGGTTGTCTTGTGGATCTTCTCAGAGGTGGAGTAATAGACTCTTCAGGTTCTTCTGCATGCTTATTTGTACCAACTTCTTCTGTCATAATAGATTCTTCCTCATTAGAACTTTCACTTGAGTCTTCTTCTACTTCTTCACCCCCCAATCCATCATTATGTTCTTCCTGAGGTACATCTTCATGCTCTAATTCAAAATGCACTCTCTTCACCTTTTCTTCTTTTTCGTTTGGCTATTCAGGTTTTGAAAAAACACTAAGTTCCCTGAAAATGACATCTTTAGAATAGATAATCTTTTCGTTTAGAGGGTTCTAAAGCTTATAACCTTTTACATTATCACCATATCCAATGAAAGTACGCTTTTCAACTTTTGGATCCAACTTAGTTCATTTTTCTTTAGGCACATGAACATAATCATCGCAACCAAATACCCTTAAATGTGAAACAAAAGGTTTTTTACCTATCCACATTTCATAAGGAGTTGAAACAAGAGCCTTACATGGAGATTTGTTAATCAAGTAGTTTGCAGTGCACACAACTTCTACTCAAAATAATTATTCAATTGCAATTCACTCAACATACTTCTGGCTCTTTCCATTATTGTCTGTTTCATCCTTTTCGCCACTCGATTCTATTGTGGAGTATACAGAGTAGTTTTCTATCTAACAATATCCGCATGCTTACAGAATTCATCAAATTCATTAGAATAGTATTCCCCTCCATTGTCAGATCTTAAAACATTTATCTAATAATCTGATTGCTTTTCAACTAAGGATTTAAATTCCTTCAACTTAGTGAAAACTTTAGATTTGTGACGCATAAAATAAATCCATGTAAACCTTGACACATCATCAATGAAGGAAACCAAATATCTAGATTTTCCAAATGATTCAACATCCACTAGACCAAAAACATCTGAATGAATAAGTTCCAATTTATCACTAGATTTATTACTACCTGAAGGAAATGGAGATCTATTCCATTTTCCAAACACACAATGTTCACAAAATTTGAAACTCTCATCAGAATAAGATAAATTGTCTAACAATTTTTTATTTAAAATAGTCTTTAAACCATACCAACTTATGTGGCCCAATCTACGATGCCACAACCTACACGTATTTTTAGTATTAGCCTCAGATACATAAGAGACATTACAAATAGTAGTGGCTTCTAGCTTAAATAGAGTTCCTAATCTTTTTCCCTTTGCTACCACCAAGTTTCCTCTCACCAATATGTAGCCATGCTTATCAAATGTCACATGCATTCCCAAATCATTCAACTTTGAAATAGAAATCAAATTTCTAGCCAATCCAGGAACATGCAAAACACCAGGGAGGGTTTTAATTCTCCCATCACTAAAACACATTACCTTCCCTTGTCCAACAATAGGATATGTAGAGTTGTCCCTAAGGTACACATTTCTTCAATCATACTCTTCGTATGTGGAAAATCATTCTTTATGCGGGGTCATGTGGTATGAGCATCATATGTCAACCAACCAATGATCATGAGAAACAACATTACATGCAGAAAGTAAAACTTCATCACCTGCATTTGAAGACTTGTTAGTAGCAGAATCCCATTGTTTCTTCGGGTTTCTACATTCCTTTTTCACATGTTCTCTCTTCTTGAAGTTCCAAAACTTGACTTTGTTCTTCTTTCCAGGAGTCTTAGAATGACCCTTAGACTTGTCTTTAGACCCCTTCTGATCTCCTTTAGGTCCTCTTTCCATAGACCTTCCTCTGACACTAAGAACATCCCCTAAACTATCCAAACTTTTCTTCCTTAATTCATGTGACAAGAGAACTGAAATAAGAGCATCCAACTTTGGATCTGTGAGGTTAATAGTGATATCCAAAACAACATTCTCCCATGACACAAGCAAAGAATAGAGAAGAAATATACATTTATCTTCCTCATTCACGTCAACATCTACAGATGCTAGTTGACTCAATAACAAATTAAACGAATTCAAATGCTCTGCAACTGATTCACCCTCTTTCATTTTCATGGAAACTAACTTACACTTTAAATAAAGCTTATTTACCATACTCTTAGCTTGGTAGAGCTCACCCAAATGCTTCCACAAGCTATGTACGGACTTCTCACTTGTAACATTCAGTAGAACAGAATTTGCAAGACATAGCCAGATTGTACCTCGTTCCTTTTTATCCAGTCTTTCCCACTCATCAAGAGAAACATCATCGGGTTTCTTCTCTTTTGTAATAACCAACCACTGGTTTCTTTCTTCTAGCAAATCCTCCATTTTTAGCTTCCAGAATTCGTACTCCATGCCATTGAATTTTTCAATGTCCAACCAAGAGGTAGAAGCAACAATAGATGAAGCCATGATATCTACATAAGATCTACAAACAAACAACAACCAAATCTCCCACTGTAGCTAAAAAATCTTCACACTACCACCCAAGAATCAAAACTGGCTAGGCTCTGATACCAAATGTTAGAAATGAAGATGTAAACCACACAATGGAAATATTCAATTCAAACCTTATTTATGTCCTCTAAACAATGTAGAATCAATGGAGATTTCAATAGAAATAAAACCCACTACACATAAATAACATGCATTAAGAACTAAACGCATAACATAGTATGTCACGTGGAGAAAATCCTTTCAAGTAAAAAAATTAACCAAGAAAAGAGGCTATAAGTTGTATTATCTTCAAATATGAGATTACAATACATGCACTTCCTTTGTTTCTTCAGTCTTCAATCCAGTAATGCCTATTACTCTCAACTCTGATAAAAATGTAGTACAAATATCCTTATAAAAGGGGGTTTCCTTCTAGGGCAAGAAAACCAACATAATAACAACCATCAGATCTGTGACCTAATGAAGAACGATCTAGATATACAATGATAAAATATAAACATGTAGTTGAAACAAGACCATTGCTGGTGAAACCATTCATCCTTTATGGGTGATTTACAAACAATATTAGGAGTAATTAATTACATAGGATTTACAAGGTTGATAGCACCTTAATCCTAACAACACCGGCTCTGCATCCGCTACTCTATCATCATCACTCTCACCAACCTTAGATATCATTAGCCATGGGGTGTCATTCACCTTGACTACACTACGTACTGAGTATGCATAGCTTAGATGCATCCTAGGGACATCCTGTTTGCATCCAAACTCGTGTGATTCTATCAATGTTAAACTAGATAATGATGTGATCTAGATGAATGGCTAATAGCCAATCTCACTACATCCTCGGTAACTGAGTGTGTTTCTCCATCCATGGCCTCTGGCTGCGATATGGTCTCCAAATGATATCGCCATGCCAAAGTCTATCAAACACCACTCTTCAATACAGTAAATCACCATGTCTCTAGCACCTAATGAGTGGATATGCATGTGCATAAGGATGTGTCCACATCAGTTCCCTAGGGAATCCTATAGGCTGTGTGCACCTGGTGTGCTCGAACATGCATACCTATAATAAAGTACACACCATTAGGCTCTATGCCTCATAATGATCATATCACCCTAAGTCTCAGTAGAGGTGTGCATAGATATTGCACCTCCACACGTAGACCATCCTCTACTCTTCCATCGCCCTGTTTGTATGTATGAGGACCCCATGAAGGTGTGTGCCCTGTCCATCCTATGCAACTTCTAAGGTGATGGTCACAATCAAGATGTGACACACTAAGGGTATATCTACGCAGCCCTACTCCAACCATCGAAGCGTAATATGTCCCCACCTAGCTGGAGTGACAACATGACCTAGGAAGTAAAGGTGACTCTCTCGAGTGTACTCTGTCAAACGCTGCTCTTCAATCTACAATGTCTATCCTTAGACTGGCAGTTGTAATATCTGGTACACATCCTTTAGTGCCACCGTCATCTCACCTATGGGCAGATGGAATGTAGAAGTATCCACATTCCACCTCTCCATCAACATCATCAACATACTATAGTGAAATCTCATAATGGGCATGATAAACACCCACTACAAGCCATCGCCTGCAAGAAGCCTCGATCCTCGTTGGAGATAGTACCCACGTGGCTCTGTAACATCGTCATGAGTCAGACACCTATGTGCTCCCATGTCTCAGGGACATCTTGTATGTCAAATAAACAAATTCTCATTAGTTTCCATCATCAAATCATCAATAAGCATCTAAGTCATTCATTTGTGCCCTGTCTCTAGGGCACATGTCCTCTCTGGACTTGGGCAACCCACGAAGACCTGGGCACCCTAGGAGGACCTGGGTGCCTGGATGGGACTTAGGCACCCTAGCTGGACTTGGGTGCCCCAGTTGGGACCCCTTGTCTAGGTCATTCCACATGGCATGAAAAATGATAAAAAACACTAAAACATGAAAGAATTGTGACATAAGTGAAGTTTAGAGCGCTACCTCTGGCTTGATCCACCTGTCTGTAACCCAGGAATGGAGCACATCTATCCTTAGAAGCTGGTATGAGCATTGAGTCAGCATGGTCAATCTCTTTCTCCTTCTCCTCTTCTCCTCTACAAAAAGAAAGAAAACTGAATAGTGAGAAAGTGAAAGTTACCTTTAGTTATAGTAAAAAGGTACAAATTCTTATCACTATCTAAGTGTAAAAATTTGTAGGTGTAAAAATCTAAATTCAAATTTTAGTTTACGTGCGATGTTGATGTATTATTTCAAATATTTAAATTTCTAAGGTTAGGTATTTAAAGATAATTGAGAAATGATTTTATCACGCACAATTCATATGCAAACTTATTATGTCAAAATTCTACCATTGCTGCTATTGAAGCTTTGTACTTTGTTGAAGCTCTTTGAAGATATTGATATTTGCTATCATGGAGATATTTGAAGGAGATTAGGAATCAAGATCTTGAGTCTATCTTGCTCTTCCTAGGGTTTTATCAAGCCCTTTGTATGATCAGGAGAAGGGTTGAAGCCTCCAACTCGAGTTTTGGAATCCTCCATGGATATGGCTACGTCACCTTCTTGTTCTACAAGTCTTCATCAATATCATTTCCTTGAGGTGAAGTTGTTATTTCCTTGAGTGAAACATGGTGTGGATCTATCCTTTATGCTTGAGTCATTTAGGATCTTGCATTTATACTTACACACTTGATTTTTGAGCACACACATCTACATAATTTATCATTGGCTATTGTTGAGATAGAAATAACAAAGGCGGGGTTTGACTGAGGCAAACTCCTATATGGCCACAACCGTCCTTCTCCTCCTTTGTATGTGTAGGTTACATTCAGAAAGATCTGACATAAAGGAGTGGAGGATGAATAGGTATTGTAGGTACAGTCATCGTAGAACTTTAAGTTTCATCATCAGAGAATTTTTGGACTACGAGGTGGGCACCCTAGTCTAACAGGGCTTCAAATCCAAGAACTGGAACCCTTTTTGGAGACTTCGATACTAGGTGTAGAAAGTTTCATCATCAAAAAACTGTCGGGACTTTAAGGCTAGTGCCCTAGTCTAATAGGCCTCCAATTTTTGGGTACACAGTCATTGACATCCCTGATCCGCATTTCTGTAGTTATTTTGATAGTATCTTTGTCAAAAATTAGTCTATTTCAACATCCTTTATAATTAGGGTTTCATGTGATAAGGTTTCCTAGAGCTTGTGAAAACCTAATTGGAGCATCCATTCATCTACAAAAACATAAAATGGAATAGAAACCTGTAGCTCGGTCCTTCATAGTGAACAAGCTCGGTTCCTATCTCCTTAATATTGAGTGTATGTGAAAAGAAAGGCTTGATTTGGTTTATACATGCTATCATTCCTTCTACTTTTTCACATCTAACAACTATATCCTAGAGCTCATTCATGGTCACGTCATCGACCTTCACTACTATCTGACTTCTGAGCAGGTTGTCGATATCTTCACCAGACCCTTCACAGAAAGAAAGTATCTTCATTTGAAAGATTTGTTGGGGTGCATGAGGCTTCATCTTTAGGGTGAATTCTTAGTCCTCTCACTCGGAGTCCTAACTCTCTCTACTCTGGGGGGTCTCTTCTCTCTCCATTTGGGGGGGCGTATTATATCTTTTTTGGGGGGATTCTTTTCTTTGGGAGGGATTTTTATGTACACGGGCACCTGATCAGAATTCATTTGTTGGGACATCTTTTCACCCACCTAAGTTGTGCTTAAGGGGGGTGTTAGTGTAGGTTTTTATTTTCCTAGTTGGTTTATTTTATTTACCTATTCCTAGGTTTTTCCTACACTTTTATTAAGCTTTCTTAGGTTAAATTAAAGTGAGTTTAATTATGTGAGTGGGTCATTTGAGGTGTCACCATCCTATGAGGGAGTTATATTTACTATGTTTAGACCATTTGGTGGTCTCTCCCTATTGGTCGGTATTGCCACCTCGATCCTGCTCCCTAGTCTATATAAACTCACTACCTAGCTTGTATTTTGCATATTTTTCTTTTGCACTCTCATAATGCTATTTTTCTTGTGGAGCATTTGCATTACTCTTGTGGAGACTAACTCTATGTTGTTATTTTAATCTTGTATCATTTGCTTCATAATTTATTAATCTATCATTGCACTAGTTTTATGGGTTATTCATGTTTTTAGATTTCAATAGATCTAGAGAGTCCAAGGCAAACTAATACACATCCTCAATGCTAAAAGACATTCTGTCAAGAGATGATAGATCCTTATCATTGCCAAAAACTCCCACTGAGAATGATTTGGAGCTTCCCATGGCATCATGATAAACATCTCTTTAGAATAATAAAAAATAAAACTATGTCATGCCATGACTCCAATTGTGCACACAAGTGTTTCTCGTAGCATCATGATCATCTTCAAGCTATAAGATAATCTGTCACAACCAACTATGTACCTAAATAAATGATCGCACTAAATTGTGATCTAAAGCCTCTCATGACAAGATAGTCCATGTCCTTGGAAAAAAAAAAATCTTATCAAATTAATCTTATGTGGCCTTAAAAATACCTTTCTTAACCATTTATATTGTCGCTTCACTACTACTCAACACATTAATGTTCAATGATGGCTAAAGGAAAACAAACCAGAATCTATAACTTCATGGCATCTAAATAGTATATAGAAAACAACTAAGATGCCTAAAAGAACCAACATCCCACCACCATTATGGTGTATCTCTCTGCTAAACACACATGACACCATTAGCATTCCACATATCCTCTCCCAAGTTCTCCATGTAATGATTTTACATGGCACCCACAACCTTCTAGCACACACATGCACCCTACAACAAAGGTGTAGAAACATGGTCAGAGACCAAAAATTGAAACCAAAGTAACTAGTGGGTGATCCCACTATTAAGCACACCAGATACTGAGAGGGGGGGTTAATCAGTACCTAAACAGCTTCAACTTATCTAGAGTAGATTAAAACTTAAGCATCACAGTATTAACATAAGCATGAAAGATTAACACAATGCACATCAACACATAACTCCATATATACGTGGAAAACCCAAGAAGGGAAAAACCATGGTCATGATTAACTCACAATATATGAAGCTCAAATAACAACTCTGTTTTAGGGCTACAACCTAAGGAAGCTACTACTCCCTGCAGACTTTGTTTTAGGGCTACAACCCAAGGAAACAATTAGTCCTTGAAAACTTTCCTTTAGGGACACTCCCAAGGAAGCTACTACTCCATGAATACTTTGTTTTAGGGTAACTCCCAAGGATGCTACAACTCCCTTAATTGAGAACACTTTTTAGAACAAATTACAGTATGACAATCTTTCTACCGTATGAGAACTGACATTGAAATTCAAACCTTTGATGATTGCAATACTACCTCTTCACACTTCCTTCTAATGATCAGATCAGTTAGGCACACTCTACACTTGTTCACTATCACATATAAATCTTCAAGATGAATCAGGACAACATCTACAACTTCTGCTCTTTCTCCTTTAGTCACACATCATAATACAATCATTTTTCTCTTTTTCTTTCTTGTGAACCTTATCAATCATTTTGCAATCACACCTTGCCTCACTCAATTTGGTTTACAATTTATATAATATATTACATTGATTACATTGCTTGTCAGTTAGATACAACATGAAAAATACATTTACAAGTTAGCTAGACACACACAACATGAAACATGTATAGGACAAGCCTTAAACAAGACTACATACTACACTAGTAGAAGACCCATTCCTTGCAGACAAAAACACTTGATTAATTATGTCCAAAACATCCTTCACAACATCAAGCAATAAGGAAATCATATCTGTACACTCCGCTCATTTGAAAATAGGATAGTCTTAAGCAAAGACATTTGAAACTTAAAGCATAACGACCACAACAACTTGAAAACCTTCTGCAGTACTGGAAACAAGAATGATCTTCATGAACCTTTTCTAGATGAGTCTATAAGACTCATACAACATCTCCAAACACTCCTTTACCTCTACACATCAAAGTTCTTATGCCGCATATCTTCAATCATGAACTCTAAGAATAGCCTGTCATCTAAAACACACTACGACATGCTGTCATTGAGAAACCACCAAGAACCTTGAAACTACAAGGAACCATGTAATGCACATCCATAATCATGTCTACAAAACCACAAAGGCAACCATTCACTTTCAGAGGAATGTGGAGCATTCCAATAGGTCTTCAACATCAGCTCACTCTGCCAGAACACATGCCAATACTTTATCATGCATAACTTTCACAGCGGAAGGAAAAAATGATCTGAAACTTTGGAATTATCACCTTTACTGCACGTTGACCATAGTTCCATAACCACATAGACATAGTTACTAGTACGGAGGAATGTAGAGCATTCCAATGCCCTACTAAGAACACCTTCACAAAATTAACACTGTCTTTAGACTTGTCAACAGTAAAACATTCTTCCAGTAATCCAATCATAATGAAACTTGGATGAGGCCATCAATAACATATTCTCAACATTAGAAACACATATGATCATCTTAGTGCTTCTAATTCCCATATTAATATATCTTCATTCTTAACTCTGCACTAATCAAGGCATGACATCCAACCATGAACTTCAATAATCTCATTATATTCAACATGAGATCCAACCATGAACTGTATCTTCTCTAGTGGATAGGACATGGCATCTAGCCATGTACACTATCACACATCCAAGATTGTGTTGACATCAATGACAACCTTGTGACAATGTTGACATGAATGACAACCCTAGGAACCATATGTGTAACAATCTCCCCCTTTGGCATTGATGGCAACACATACCTGCACATTTCTCCCCCTTTGACATCAAGGGCAAAGAGCAACCACGACCTACTCATCAACGACCACATACCTACACATTCTTTCTTAGAGAATGACTTCTTCTTGCAACAAATAGATTCCCCCTATCATTAGCAACCACTACCTACTCCCCTGAGAGGTAGCCACCAATAGTCTAGGAACAAGATATAACATGAACTCCCACTGGACAGATGCAACACTATGCATCTAGAAAGGAGGGGCAATTACCCCTAACCTCTACTAGAGATCCTCAAAAGTATCCTTTGCAAGAGCCTTTGTGAAAATATCTGCCATCGGATCCTTTGTTAGAACATATTCCAACTTCACTTCATTATCTACAACCTTCTCTCTCAAAAAGTGATACCTAATTGCTATATGCTTGGTTCTAGAATGCATCACTAGATTCTTTGAAATATTGATAGCACTTGTATTGTCACACAAAATTAGAATAGGGTCATCATACAATACCTTGATATCCTTTAGGGTTTTCTTCATCCACAACACTTATGTACAGTAGGATGTTGCTGCAATGTACTCTGCCTCTACAGTTGATAAGGACACTGAATCTTGCTTCTTGCTTTGCCATGAAACCAATCTGCTTCCTAAAAAGAAAGCACCACCACTCAAGTACTTCTTCTATCATCAACACAACCAGCTCAATTAGCATCAATGTAGGCATTCAAATCAAAGTCATTACCTCTTGGATACCATAAGCCATAATCTCAAGTTCCTTTTCAGTATCTAAATATCCTTTTCACTGCCTTCTAATGTGTTTTCTTGGGATCGACTTGATAAATGGCAACCACACATACTGCATGCATAATATCAGGTCTAGAAGCAATCAAGTACAACAGTCCTCCAATCATAGATCTATAGACAACCTGATCCACCTCTAAAGACACATCATCCTTGCTCAAGTGACATCCAGTGACCATAGCAGTACTCACTGGTTTTGAATCCTCCATACCAAACTTCTTCAACAACTCTTTGACATACTTAGCTTGAGAAATAAAGATACCACCATCTAGCTGAGTAATTTGAAGTCCAAGGAAGAATGACATCTCACCAATCATAGACTATATGTACACCTAAAAATGGCTCGAGTCAAACTAAATAAATATTTTAATATTTATTTTATTCTTATTCCTCTATCAATAAATAAATTTCCTAATTTATTTATCTGATTCACATTCATATTAATCTTCTAAAAATTAAATAAAAATCAATTTATTTAACTAAAATCATCCAAATTCCTCTAAATCATTCTTAATTGAATAATTCCAAATTATTTAATTAATCATCTATCCTAAAGTCTTAATTCTATAAATCCACATCATGTCCACCTCACTTTACACCTCATCATGTTGCACACATAATTGAATATTTTAAATATTTAATTATATAATTATCCTCACCCACATGTCCTATTTATCCTCTAACCGTCCCTATTCTTAAGAGCTTGGTCTTTCCATGTCATCATAGTTAAAGGACACTTAGAGACACATCTCATAGTTCCTAGATTCTTTCCAACAACCCTACAAAGAAGGATTCCTTCTTTGACCCTTGTATTTTGGTCTTTGAGAGCAATGTGACAAGTGGCCTCATGCTCACACCTTTCTCTCCACCTTATCATCGTAGGAGGAACATCTCCCCCTTTTATCTCTCTCATTCCAACTAATCAAATCTCTACTGTACACATCACAAGACTCATTCCTCAACCATGGATCTTTGGACACTTGGATTGGAGCCTTCTTTGCCTATAAAAGCAAGTTCTTCACCTCCATTTTGCAATCACATGAGCTATAGTACTTACATACTGCAGAAATTCCATCAAGCAATCAAGCATGCCTTTGGCCCCCCATTTGCATTAGTATCATAATCTCCATAGTTGCATATTATCATCTAGTTTCATATCAATCTCATCATAGCATTATCAATGGATTCATATAAATCATATCATCATTATCTTAGCTTTGCATTGTAGGCTTGTCACATTATATTTTCATCCACAAAATCCATTCCTCTCTTTGCCATCTTGGAAAGTAAGGAAGTACACTTCTGAGAGCAACATCATCATCTGCAAGATCATTGAGAGGATATGAAACAATGGAACACATGGGTTAAATTAGTTTGCAAAGGTATAATCTATGTTTATTGCATTTTTCTTAGTTTCATTGATGTATTAAATTTGAGTAGGAATTCTAGAGTATTTGTGGCATCTTACTAGGTTCCTGCATTAGTTTCAAATTATCAATCACATTTTTACACCCACTGTGGGGCCTTGCCCCATTTTTAACTTCTGAATTTGAGTTTTTGGTGTACTTACAGTCATAACAGGCCGTTCCCGTGCATTTGATTTCTAGTTTTGCGCATCTATGAAGAAAGTAACAGTCATGTGCATATAAATTTTTTTTTTGCACATCTGATACTTCTTTCTACACATTTTTCTTTCTGCACATCTGATATCTATTTCGACGCATATGAATTTTTTTAGTTTTTAGCATGTCTTTTTAATAATTTTTGATGCTAACACTTGTTGCAAGTATCATCAATTGTCAAAGAAATATATTCAAACTACTAAAAATGGGTTTTTGTAGGTTTTAGGGCTTGGTTTAGGCATCATCATACAACTTGCATACAATTTGCACTTAGTTTCTAATTAGGAGGAGTAACTCTATCTTGCATACAATCTTCACTTAGTTTTTAATTAGGAGGAGTAACTCTATCTTGCATACAATCTTCACTTAGTTTTAATTAGGAGTAACACAATCTTGCATACAATCTTCACTTAGTTTTAATTAGGAGGGGTAACTCATCTCTTGCATACAATCTTCACATAGTCTAAACTAGGAGGATAAATGTACAATCTTGCATTACAATCTTGCATACAAATCATTCACTTAGTCTAACAAGGAGGTTTAAATTGGACAAATCTTGCATAACAAACTGGCATACAATCCAAATTTAGAATAAATAGGGGGAAGTAATTTAATTATGTTTCCTTTGTTGTTATCATACAAATATGGCAATTTGTGTTGTTAGATTAGTCACACGTAGCTTAATCTAGATGGTCAATAAACAAGTGTTTGTTGTGCTTGCAAAAGTGATAGGCATATATGATCTCCCCTTGCAACATCTTGGGTGATCAAAAAGCTAGACTTTCTTCCCCTTCTCTTGTTTACCCTTAGCAAGGCTTGTTCTTGGATTGCGATTCATCCAAGAGGGATGACCTTAAGTGGAGATTTCCTTTGACCCACTCTATAAATAGAATAAGGTGAAAGACAAGTACTAACCAATGTCAGCCTTGCCTTTCGGTGCCAAACTGAAAAGAGGTGTACTAGCACTTTGTGGAAATGATTTTCACATTGTGAAGTATTTGAAACTCTTAATAGGATTGGTCAAAGCTTTTAGTAGCTTTCCACATGCTCACAAGGCATTGGTCCCTCAAAGTTATTAAAAACCATTATTTTAGAGACCAAAATCTTTTTACTTATTGGCACAGGAGGTCAAAATATAGACCTCTGAAGCCACCCAACATTTTCACTAATCATGTGTAGAGATAGAAAATTCAACTCTTTATGGGGAATGAAACTTGGTATGCCTGAGAAATGTGTGACGTGTAAGGGGGAGCCAGTGCTACCAAGTTTCTATCTGTCCACCTTGATTTAAGTGGCTGGAGAAATCCAAGTTGGGATTCAACAAGTAGCATCTTTTCTCGCCTAGGATTGTACTTGTCTTCAAATTTGTTTTAAACACCAAATGTCACAAACAAATGTCAAAATGTACTGCTTACTGTGTTTTCTTGCCTAAAAATAGACAAATCATCATAAAAAAAATTTAGGTTGCATAGAAAAACATGCCCAAAACTAACAAAATTGATCAAACATTGCAAAAACACAGAACTGTGCATTTAAAACTTATTGCTACGCATTTGACACTTCTTTCAGTGCATCCAATTTCTACTACCCATACAATCCACATAACTGCGCATTTGAAACTTATTGTTGTGCATTTAACATTTCTTTTTGCGCATGTAAATCCTGCTGCATATACACAAAATCCTGCTGCACATCTGATAAATCTTGTTGTGAATACACCTTGCTGCGCATATAAATAACAGAGCTGCGCATCCAGAATCTTGCATACAATAAATAGAGCTGTGCATATAAAACCTATTTCTACGCATATAAACTTGTGCATTCATAATAGAGAGTTGTTCCCAACATTTTGAGAAAAAAAAATCATTTTTAGTTACCCATTTTTGCCTAGAATACACTTGAGAAGTCATTGAAACCATTCAAGTAACTGAATCATTGATCATTGCTATCTTGGTTTCATTGATCATTGCTATATGGCTATCTCTTTCAGTTAAGAATATTGATATCTGGAAAAGGAAAGAATCATTTCTATCTCCTAATCACTTCAAAGTTAACAACTGTGTGTGTGCCCAAGTAGAATAACGCATATAGTTTTTCTCATTTTAAATAGGATTGGATAAACCACTGTTTACTGTGTCTTTAAAATGATAATAGGCTTATGCTCTCCCCTTTATTGGGTGACCAAAATTCCAGACTTGTCATTTTGCATGTATAACCTTTAGAGGGGCCTGCCCTTGGATGCCCACCTATCCAAGTGGGAACAACCCTAAGTGGTAACAGGCTAGATGCCAAGCCCTTCCGATCCACTATAAATAAATTATGTTTAGAGTGAAAGCTTCAAACAACAAGTACAGTTGTGTTATACTGACAGCCAACCTCCCCCAAAACCCTCCAAGGCGCAACCCTTGCAAGCTGGGAGACTCCATAACGGAGAGTAGTGCTGCTGCATGTATAACCACTCGAACGGTTGCCTTTATTACTCACCTTTGTCTAGTGGCCAAAAAGCCCCGTAATCCATTTGAAGCCTAGGATTGTACTTGTTTTTCCTTTTAGTCCAAAAAGTGTCAAAAAAAATCACAAAAAAATTAAAAACCATGAAAAACATTCTGTGTTTGCTATGTCTTCTTGCCATAATTGAGAAAAATTAGATCAAAAGACTGACTTGCAACCAAGAAACCAAAAAGCACTGAAAAACGTGTCAAAAACTTTGCAAAATCATTCGAAGAAACTAGAGTTGCACATTTATCCTCTGCCAGAATTGTGCATTTACCTCGACTTGCTGTGCATTTACCTTCTGAAATTGTGCCTCTGAAGCTGTCTCCAAAACAGTAAGCTTTTTTAGCCTTCTGCCAGTTTCTATCAAGATGACAAACCAATTAGAAGCACTTGCTTAGAAACTCCAATACCTGCAATTGCAAATAACCTTAGGTCCATCGCCCCAAGATTATATAGCAATTTCTCAACAAATCCAAGTCTTACAACAAGAAGTGGCAATCTTGCAAGCTGAACATGCCAGTACTAGCTACGCCTCACCCCAAACTCATACATTTGTTTCTTGTCTTAATGATGCTCATTACAAGGCAAGCACCATCTTAAGTTGGAAATCCTATACCACTCTGTCTACTAGTCCTCCTTTAAGACACATATCCGAAAGCATACCAGTCTTACATGAACACCACCATCGAGTTCCCCAAGCTCTAAATGGGCAACCAAAAAAGCCTCAGATGATTTTTGGGAAAGATGTTTTCCAGATTTACATAGTAAAAGAAAAGCTAGAGAGAACTCTCAATTCACTCCTCCATAACCTCATTCATCTACCCATACACCTACGCAGGATGTGATCCAAGGGCTACTAGCAGAGAGTCAACCAAGTCCCCAAATTATGGTCCTTGACCTTATAAAAGAGTCTCCAAACATGTCAAATCCTACAACCCCTTCATGTAACCTGCAACCTCTTGAACATATTGAAGAACCTCCTACCATGCACCAAAGTCAAGGTCTGTCGCACCTTCATGTTGTTGACCAAGAGCTTATCCAAGAGTCTTCTACCTCAACTTCAATTCAAACAACCCAAGAGTTATGTCAAGAGCACACTTTAGAGCATGTGGAAACATCAACCCCTTGTCTAACCCAAGATAAAAGCACTCCCATCCAATCCCTGCATAACCTTTATCTTTTTAATGATCCTATACCTATACATGAGCAAGAGATCCAATTTCCAACCATGCATAATCTATATCTTTTCCATGATCAAGATACTACCTTTGATGAAGAAGCTATCCATGAGCAACTTGATCCTATGCATGAGCTAGAGATCCAATTTTAGCCCCTCCATAACTTGTGTCTTTTCTATGATCAAGATATTATCACTGTTGAAGAACCTATACAAGAGAACATTAATCCCATCACGCTAAATCCTATCTATGATCAAGATCCCATCTATGATGAAGAGCCTATCTATGATTAAGCAGACCATGATGATCCTCTTAGCCCAAATTATGCATTCCATGGTCCTGAGCCTATAACCCCATCTAGTCCTACCTAAGATCCAACAACTTCCACTTCCCTTGATGAGACACTTGCCTCCCAAGCAAGCGTAGAAGATCAAACCAGTAATACTCCTCTGCCATCCATTATCGACCATGCTCCAAATCCCCCACCATATATTCTCGGTCTTACCGCCTTCATTCATGAGTGTTCCTCCTTAGAACACCAACAACCATTATAATCTATCTCATCTTCTCCATCCAATAAGGAACTTGTGTCTAATGTTCCACCTACACATAATCCCGTTGTCCACCGCATACTCCAACATATGAACAATCAAGGTAAAGGCTTAGGCCTTCACGAACAAGGTATTTTGGAGCCTGTCCATGTCAATGTTCCTCCTCCTTTATATGGCCTTGGATACATACCCCAAGGTGAACAATCTCCAGATGTTGGTACTTCCTCCACTCCTTCAAAATCCCCCACTTTCCATCGCAAACCCTATCATATCCCCAAAACATATGTCACCATTCCACCTCCATCAACCTACAATCGTCAAAAGCATGTGACCATACACCTTCCACCATCCAATCTACCTCCGCTACTTCCAACTCCTAATATCCCTCCATAAATTTTACCACCACTTCTTCCAACACCTTATTCATCCATCTTTGAATCTTCTAACAATCCCAATCATAGCCAACAAATGCACATGTTGTCTAAACAAAGAACATCCTCCAACTCCACTTCCACCATCCCACAGGAATTCAACAATAAAAATCTGGATGCCTCTACCTATAATGTCAAAAATCCTAAGAGTCCTCATGACCTAGGATACAAAAGCCAAGAATCAAAGAAACATCTTTCTTCAGAGCTGCATGCATCCACACACTTATATGCCAAACTAAAATAGGTGTGGGTCTGCATCCAAAAAATAATTACCTCTGAAGCTACACAAAAGCTGTCTACACCCAAGCCCATACCTCCACAGGTCCTATCTAAAAGCAAAATGGTTTGGGTACCTAAGAAAAAATCCCTCAAGATACATGAGGCATCCACCTCTCAAGAATCTCAACCATCTACTTTGTCCCATTCCATCCATAAGTCTCAAATTCTTGCATCCCACATGATGAACAAAAATCAAGACAATACTCAGTCTATGTGGATCCCTACATGCCTAAGTCATTCATCTACAAGCAAAAGTCTCTGTTGCTTCCTACGCTACTTTCCAATCGCCAGCTTCAATGTTTATCATGGTATGTGCAACCGTTGGTCATGATTCCCTTCCATTCCACAACATTTTCATATACCTCCACCTCCCCTTCCTTCCACTATTATCCTACATATCTTCCTCATCATATTCCTATGGTCCATGCTTTTGCATAAGCCTTCCCTCCATATGCTGCATCATAATCCACTATCTACCTATGCCATATCACTTTCATGCGATCCCCTACCAACATCTGTGAGAACACTTGACATTGTCCATGCGACAACATCCATCTAGTGGGACTGTCACCTTTCATGAAACTAAATCACTGAGTCTCTCCCTTCCATATCCGCGTTCTCCTACCCAAATGTTTCAACAAAAAAAAAAGGAAAAAAAAGAAAAAGTATAAAGAAAAATCCCTTCATCCAATGGTGAAAACCTGGCAAACAGGTGCCTTGGATAAGTACCATGATGAAAACCTGGCAAACATGCGTCATGTGTAAGTTGATCTTCTATGTCACCTACACTTGGGGGCACCTTGTCTCATCGGCATATTACTTTTCTCCTACCATTTTCCTTTCATACCATTTCCTATCCTATCCTCTATCCATTACATACCTATACTGTCCCATCCATCCATCCAATCTTTCTTTCCTCTACTTTCTTTGGTCTTGATAAAGATTGGGGGCACAACGTTGACAAATGTTTTAGATGTCTCTTGACATACCTTATCCCTCCAAACCATGCAAATCCTTCATTACCCTCTCATCCTCCTATCGTCGTAAGCATTGCCATGAAAAATCCTAAGTATTCTACCTACAATGGGGCATGTTATTCTTATGCAACATAGTCCTTGGAGATCACATCCTTGTTTCCTTCTATCCACTATTGCCCATCCTCATACCTACCCGTTCCATTCTTTCTCACCCGTACATCTACCTATCCATGGTGTTTCCTTGTCATCGGTATCATCTGTTCCATATCGTGTCTTGCCTAATCCGTATCTGTTCCATATCACGTCTTAACTAATCCATATCTTTTCCATGTCTAATCCATATCTGTTCCATATCATGTCTTATCTGATCCATATCTATTTCATATCGCGTCTTATCCAATCCATATTTGTTACATGTCTGATCCATATCTATTCCATATCATGTCTCATCCGATCCATATCTTAGGTCCATCAAAGTCCAAGTCATTGAACTACGTTGCCTCTACATCGTCACGTAGGCAAGGCCATATTTCCATGCGCCCTCGAGTCACTAGGTCACTCCCTTAGGGTCTGTCTCACCAATAAAGATTGTGGAAGTCTTCTCTCACCAAGCAAGCAAGCACAAGCGAAACCCACTCTTTTCAAGCAAAAATCCTGACGCAGAACATTAACCTATCCAAGGCAAAGCAGAAAAACACCTAAGGCCTTCCTAATGATTTTACTCAAATTATGGCAAGAAACAAACACATCTAAATGCAAGAATGTTTCGTGTTGGTTAGGTTAACTTACAAGGTCTTGATTTATGCTATCATGCCTTTCTATGCTACTCAAGGATGCCAAAAGCTAGAGATGCTATGATGGGGGCATGATTATTTTCTTTGTTTGTTGTTTGTGGATTAAACTTTAGTAATGTGAAGCCTTGTCTAAAGACATGATCGGCAAAAGATCATCGAGGACATCAAAGGTCTAACATGAACGGGGGCAATCCTTGTTTGTTGATACGCAAGGAATACTCAGGTCATTTTGGTTCAATTATACCTAGATGCTTGTATTAACTTGCTAAATCAAAATCCATGTAAGTGATACTCAGGTCATCTCAATTCAATTATGCCTAGATGCTTGTATTAACTTACAACATTTCAGAAAAAGTACCAAAAAAAATCACCCAATGATGAAATAAGCACTTCAAAATACTTGCACCATCAAGATGTTAAGAGCAAAGCATCCATTATAAATCCATTTGCATTCCATACCCATACCATATCCAATTGTATTTCATATCCGTATCCATATCCCATGCAATAATGATTCTATGCAGAGTATCAATGTTTACAAACAAAGCTTGTGAGTCATTCTTCTATCAATCACCCTTCTTTCTATCATCATATCTCTCATCCATAGTTCCAACTATCAGTCTGAGCAGTGATCTAGATGCGAGGTCCATCCTTAATCCATACCAATCAAATCAAAGTCAATCTTGTCAAATTATCCAAGCACCCTTAGTGGTCTTGATCCTTGTTTGGTTGCAAACTAACTCAATCAGTTAATCAATCAAATTGTCTTATATAGGATGTAACATTGTCAAAATTAGACCAATACACGTGTCTTACATGACATGTTTCATTTCCTAAAACTAGACATTATCCTTCATGTTGCTCTAGGGATATATCGTTCCCCGCCATGACAACACTGTCGTATATCGTTATCAATTAATCAGTTGGTTTATAGCTTGACAGGGGTAGTACCTTATTTGTTCTTATATCATTTGTGCATACTTGCTCGCTTGCTTTTGTGTGTTATCATTTTCTCTTGCATCACGTATCATTCAGCTCTTTCTTCACCCATTTTCTTCAAACCTAACCTTCTTCATCATGAGATTGTCCGTCTCACGCCTTCTACCTTCTCCCCGTCCAATCTCCCGAGGGGGCATCCTATCGTCAAACTTCTACCAGGGGAAAATTGGGGCATGTATCATTATCAGACTATTTATTCTTTGAAGCAACGCCGTAAACTACATTGCATCAAAGAGGGGCAAAATGTATACGCCTAAAAATGACATGATTCATTCTAAATAAATATTCTTAATATTTATTCCCTTCTTATTTCTTCTATCAATTAAATAATTATTCTAAGTTTATTTGATTGGTTCATTATCCCATAATTAAATAAAATCAATTTATTTAATTAAATTCCCTAAATTCTTCTAATGTCTCACATAATTAAATAATCCTACATTATTTAATTAATCATAAATTCCTCTATCCTAAGTCCTAATTCCATAAATCCACCTCACCAATCCACCTCATCTTTCCACCTCACCTTTGCCACCTCACCATGTTGCACATGTAATTAAATATTTTAAATATTTAATTAGCTAATATTCCCTCACCCACATGTCCTATTTATCCTCCAGTCAAAATTAGTTAACTCATCAATCAAATCTGTTAACTAATTAGTCAATTGAGTTCACTGATCAATCAATTCTGTTAGCTCCTCAATCTACCCATTTAACTGATCAATCAATTCAGTTAACTGCCTAATCAATTCACTTAACTGATTGGTCTATTCTGTTAACTCTTCTATCAATTTTGTTAACTACCATGTTACATGATGGAAGTAGGACACTTGTCCTCTTTTTATTTGTTGCACATTCCTCAACCGTTCTCAACCATTGATCTTCATATATCGTCTCAACCGTTGATCTTCATCCTCCCAAGTCTATAAATGAAACCTCATTCTTCCATTCTAATCATCCAGGCTATTCGTATTGTTACTCTGCAGAAATTCACCAGCGTGCCTTTGGCACCCCAATACAATTTGCTTGAGATCACACGTTTGCTTTGAAGCCCATCTTCATTACAAGTTTATCACCACAACCATTCATTATCAACATTCTTGAAAACAGCAAAGGAGTGCACTCTCTGAGGGCCTACTTCATACAAACAAGGATAGTTTTAATAGGCAAACAATAGAAGTTTCGATCTAAGGAAGGTTTGCATTGTTTTATTCATTGCTTCATTTCATTTAATCTTCTTAGTTTCACTATTCTATTGAGTTATGGGTATTTGATGTTGTTTATTGCATATTCATTGTTTAACCAAATTTCCCCTAACAATCAGTATAATGTCCTAGACCAACTCCAAAAGACACCCACGCATATATCTATATTGGAGCTTTTGCGTCTCTCACCATCCCATAAGGCTATCCCAGAAAAAGCTCTATTGGAAACCACTGTGCCAACTAATCTAGCCCAAGAACAATTCAAGACATGGTAGGACATCTTACTACCCCTCATTTCCTAGCATTTACCAAAAAAGATGACATATCCATTACTCAACCTCACAATGCATCCCTTCACATCAAAGCCATCATTCATAAACATAGAATAAAATGGGTCCTTATAGATGGAGGGGCAGGTTTAAATATATGCACACTTAAACTAATCCTTACATTGGGGTTCTCTAAGAATGCTGTTGACCCAAAGAAGAAGATCACAATCAAGGCCTATGATGAAGAAGAAAGGACATCTAAAGGTACTATTGTTTTGCCCATACGAGTTGGACCAGTAGAGAAAGATGTGGTTTACCAAGTGCTTGATATGGAACTTGCCTACAATATCCTCCTCAGCCAACCTTGGATACATGCGATGAAGGCCGTACCATCCACCTGTCATCAATGTATTAAGTTCCCTTACAATGGCTAAGAGATCACTATCCAAGGTGATCTCAACCCAATTCAATACTGCAACACCATCAAACCAAAGCTAGAAGTTGTCATACCTACCAACTATGCAAGATGATCCTCTACACCCATTGTTGACCTAAGTTCCATACCTTCTACATCCAAAACCATTGAACAAAAGGTCAAGCTCAAAGATAAAGGGGTAGGAGAATATTCCATTGAGCAAACATTTTGTCTTGGAAAACTACCCCTATCACCCAAGTCTTATGGCAAACCCTCTATGGACAAAACATAGTCATTAAAAACTTCTAATGGTCCTTTTATCAAATGGGGTACACTATCGGATGGAAGTGATGAGAAAGATGTCCTTCAATGGCTATATAAAGAAGAGGATATGGAATCTAAGCTACAAGATCAACAACCCCAACTACAAACTAATCAATATGGCCCAGGTTTTTCTATCTTACAGAGAATGGGATATGATGGTCATAGTCCCATAGGATTGAGAAAAGAAGGTATCATAGAACCTATACAACCTTCTTCCTTATCAGCCCGAGGCACTACAGGGCTAGGGTATAAAGGAAAAGATAAGAAAAAGGTTACCACCAACCTAGTTGAGCAAATTAACAAATTGTTAGAAGAGAGTGAAACAAACTCTAACCAATGGGAATGGGATAGTCTTTTTGAACTATCTTGTGAAGACAAGGGTATCAATGTGATTCAAACATATATCTCAACAAATGCATACCGTGAGGGTCAAAGATCAGGGTCTAGACCATTAGAGTTTAATTTACAAAATGCTGAGAGTGAGTCTCAAGAGGAAGGTCAGATGCCACACTTGATAGACAATACTGAGGAGAGTATTGTTTTAGACCTTGTAAATACCCCCACAAACCTAGACAACTCCTCTCTCCTAACCATCATTTCCCTTGAGTCAAACCAACCCAATGATCCTCTACCTTTAGTACATCCCAAACTTATATATTGGGAGCTACAAGAGGCCTTCGAACTAGATACCTTTCAAAATGACGATGCTATCATTGACTATCTAGAACTAAGGGATCACTTACCATTAGGAGATCGTAAAGCTAGCTTTGCTATAGAACTCAATGACAAGGCTTATTTTGGAGAGAGTGACAAGACTTTTAGTCATAAAAATGTAAAATTAAAAGATAGATCTAATGGTGAAAACCGCTCTGCGGTAGTGTCAGATCGTGAAAAAAGTAAAAAAAAAAGATGAATCCAATGGTGAAAACCTCTCTAAGATGCCAAAGGATGAAAGGATTGACACTCTCCCCAATATTACATATCATAAGAGCTCATCAATTTGATAGAACCAGCAGAACCTATCAGCATTGGCACAAAAGGCAATCCAAGGATAATCCATATGGCATAATCCTTATTTGATCAAGAGAAGCCAAAATTCATCAAATTCTTCAAACAAAGACAAATTAATTTGGCATGGTCCTATATGAATATGCCTAGACTTCATCTAGATCTCATAATGTATAATTTACCACTAGCTCCAAGAGCTAAACCAATAAAACAAAAACTAAGGAAGATGCATTCACATATCACACTATTGGTGAAAGAAGAAGCTGTTAGATGTTGGGTTTATCAGACCAATTGACTATCTACAATGGATTTCCAATATAGTTCCTGTCTCAAAACTAGATGGAAGGATCATACTTTGTAATGATTTCAGGGATTTGAATAAGGCTTGCCCCAAGGATGACTTTCCTTTGCCTAACATTGACATCATTGTGGACCTTACAACGGGGCATACTATGCTATCTCTCATGGATGGGTTTTCTAGCTATAATCAGATCAAGATAATGCTAGAAGACCAGCACGAGACTACTTTTACATGTCCATGGGGTACATATTACTGGTGTGTGATGCCATTTGGACTAAAAATTGCAGGAACAACATACCAAAGAGAAATGATAACAATTTTCCATGATATGATGCACACCATCATGGAAGATTATGTAGATGATATTCTAGCCAAATCACCCACAAGAGAAGGACACTTGCAGGTATTAGATAAAATATTTCAGAGACTAGAGCAGTTCAACGTCTACCTAAATCCAAAGAAGTGTGTGTTCAGAGTCACATCTAGCAAACTCCTAGGATATATAGTTTCAGCCAAAGGAATTGAGGTGGATCCAGCCAAAGTGAAAGCAATAATGGACATGCCGCCACCTAGAAATATCAGTCAACTGAGGTCATTACAAGGCAAGCTACAATTTATCCATCGGTTTATATCACAATTAGCCGACAAATGTCATCCATTTACCCACCTCCTTCACAAGAGCATTCTTTTCAGATGGGATGAGGGGTGTGAACAAGATTTTAACCTCTTGAAAGGGTACCTAATGAATCCTCCGCTCTTGATTCCTCCAATACAAGGCAAACCACTTTTGCTTTATATTTCAGCTACACCAATTTCTCTAGGGGCTTTATTGGCACAATAGGACTATGAAGGAAAGGAACGGGTCATTTAGAACATTAGTTGAACATTAGTAGGCTACAAGTTACAATACATGCCTATTGAACGAGCATGCCTTGCCATAATTTTTGCTTCCAAAAAACTAAGACATTAGATGCTCACACATTCAATCAAGTTGGTAGCAAAGATAGATCCATTGAAGTATTTGCTCAACAAAGCTACTCTAATAGGAAGGCTATCAAATTGGGTAATCATTCTCAGTGAGTTCGGCATTGAATATATGGACAAAAGAGCTATAAAGGCCAAGTGATTGTGGATCAGTTAGTGGATGCACCATTGCATGATGACAATCCATTAAGCTTTGAATTTCTAGATGAAGCCATTTTCAGCATAACAACCCAAGCATGGAAACTCTATTTTGATGAATCCTATACTCTCAGCATGGGTCAGGAGTAGGCATTTTGTTGGTCACACCTCAAGGGGATACAATCCCTAAATCATATAGACTACTTTTCCCTTGTACCAACAATGTGATAGAATATGAGGCATTAGTCATTGGTCTTAAAATGGTTGTATAATGGAAAGTCTGAGAGCTTCATGTGTACAGAGACTCACAACTAGTTATCAATTAGACAAATGATGACTATCAAACCAAGGATGAAAAGTTAATACCCTACAAGCATATGGTAGATTAGTTTAAAGAATAATTTGTTGTGATTTCCTTTGAACAAATACCAAGACTAGACAACAAAGCTATCGATGCCATGGAAACCATTGTATCACTACTAGATATACTTGAAAATTAGTCATGTTATGAGTTCTTGGTAGAGCTAGTGTCTGATCTAGCTTACAATATCCCTAAAACTAGAATCATATGGCACATCGTAGGATCCAAAAAAACACAACATTCCAAAAACACAAAAAAAATCAAAACATGTCAAAATCCAAAAAAATCACATTCCCAAAATCCAAAAAAAAATCAAAACATGTCAAAAATCCAAAAAAAATCAAAACATTTCCAAAAATCCCAAAAGATTCAAAATCTTCCAAAAAACAAAAAAACATCCAAATATCTTCAAAAAACACAAAAAAATCAAATAACCAACCAAAAATCCAAGCAATAAAATCAATCAACTCATCATATCAATCTACCAAATCATTCAATCCATTCTTTCAAACCAATTCATCATTCCAACCAAATCAATTCTTCAATCCATTCTTCAAATCATTCAATTCCTTAACCAAATCACTCAATCAAATCTCTCGCTCAATCCACTCAAACATCCTAATCAAATCACATCATCATATCATTCAAATCAGTTCTTCAAATCATCCACAGTCCTTGGTCGAACTATGTCACCTCTGAGATTTCACATAGGCAAGGCCATCTTCGATGCGCCCCCAAAGCATTAGGTCAGTCCCTTAGGGCTCGTCCTATCAACTACCATAATAAGTTGTCCTTTAACAAGATGGACACTTTGAGCAGAAAAAACAATCAAATCTTTCACACACAAAAAAAAAACAATCCCAAACAACAACAAGACAAGCTATCCAATCAGTCAAACCAATCAATCGCTTCATGATAATCATATGTCATTTTCAACTATCCTTATCAACCATCACATATCTCATACGGAATGGGGCATCGTTGAAACTAGGACTCTGCGCCTTATACGACATGTGTCATTTCTAGAATCAATCATCAATCAAACCCTGGTGTGTCTTGCATGGCCAACAACACTAGTGTCAATCAATCAATCACTTGCCTTAGACAGGTAGGGGCATTGTCGAAACTAGACCAGGCGTCTTATATGACATGGTTCTATCCTAAAACTAGGCCTTCTTCATCTAATCATAATCAATCATACAAACACATATCACTTGGCAAACAATCTAATGGATGTTGACTTTGTTGGTCTAGTCTGTCCTATCTTTCATTTGGATTATTGTTCAATCTCGTTCTTATGCTTCTCAAGGCAGTCCCTAAGTGATGAAGAGAAGCGAGGATAGAGTGAGACCTTTTTCTTTGATTATTGCTTGTGGATTGTCTTGGAAAAATGACTGGGGCAACTTGGTGTCTTGAGTGTGATCAGAATTCCATTGGGTGTGAATCAAAGACATCCTATGCATGTGAAAGAACAAATGCTTCCTTGCATAAGGACTTGCACATCTCACAGTTATCTCATCACATGTTCCGACAAGGTACCATAGTTACTAGTCTGAGTTAGGCATTCCTTGTCTGTCATGTGCCTGTTTCGCAAGGGATCATATTTTCACACTTTGGCCTTTGTCATGCCATTGTGTTTGTCGTCCCTTGACATAATAAGTTCTATGATGATAAGCAAAAAAATTGCAAGTGAGAAGAGCTCAAAAATCTATCGAAGCAAGATCTCATTCCTATTCTTCTATCTAATCTTTCATGCCTCCACCATCTCTCCCTTGCATCTTCATTCCTCCACCTTCATTGCAACTTAACATATCATTCATTTCCTCTAACCATTCCCCTATCTTTCTTCCTTAACCAATCTATTTTCATTTCGAGAGCCTACCAGTGTTTGTCCAACCTGCCTATCCTCTCAAGGGGACATCATCATCCTTTGCCTCTATCCATTTCCTTAGCTTCTTTAAAATTATGTTACTCAACATAAATCTCATCATCTTGAACATCATCTCAAAGAGGGGCAAAATGTAGACACCTAAAAGTGTCCTTAGTTTGCAAAACGCTAATTTCTGCTACATTCTCCTATTTTTTCCCTAATTTCCTTCTATGATTAAATAATTAATTTTAATTGATTAATTATTTAATTATTCATTATCCCCTTTCCCTCTTTAATTTAAATAAATAAACATTTATTTAAATTATAAGGCCTTATCCTAATTAAATAGGTCTCACCTATTTAATTTAATCATCTTACATTATTCCCCTCTTCAAATGAATTACATAAATTAATCAAGTTTATTTAATTTAAAATTCCATTCCACCTCATAATTTCTTCCAATTTAAAATTCATTTTTGTCCTCTAGTGGCTGGAAACCCTAACCGATCTCAACCCTCCATTTGGCTCAAAAGTCAACTCTAATCCTGGCCATCCATTCAAATCTTCTCTTCTATAAAAAACCTCATTCAGCTTCATTTTGAACCCTTAAGTCTCCTAGACATTTCTCTCAGCCTACAATCTCCAAAATCTTGCTTAACTCACACACAAGCTTCTCAAGACGGTTGCATGAATCTACATGTCTAAGAACAATAATGCAAGGTGGAGGAGGACAATAGAGAGAAGTCAACATTAGCTTAGATTCTTACTGGTTTTCATGTTTATTTGATTGTTATCTAGGTTAGATCGCACTCCATTGGGAGATAGGATTAGCTGTTATTTTGTTTTTTGCATAATATAGATAGCTTTTTCCTTGTCTTCATAGACATCTCAAACTCTTTTTTCATCTCTCCTACAAACCTCTTACACATCATCATCTCCACCAAAGATGATTTCATCAACATATATTGCAACTATAAATATCATGTCTCCTTCTTCCTTGATGTAAAGGTTGCTATCTGTAGTACCTTTCTTGAAGCCCTACTGAAGTATGTACTTATCCAACCTAGCATACCAAGCTCTAGGTGCTTGCTTGAGACCATACAAAGCCTTCTTAAGTCTGTACACCATATCTGGATCTTCTAATAACTGGAAACCATCTAGTTTCTCAATGTAGACTTCTTCCTCTAGATCACCATTCATAAATGCTTACTTAACATCCATTTGATATACCTTGAAGTTCTTATGAGTAGCAAGAGCAAGGAACATTCTGATTGCCTCCATCCTGGCTACTGGAGCAAAAGTCTCCTCAAATTCAATGCCTTCAACTTGTGTGTATTCTTTGCATACCAATCTTGCTTTGTTCCTTACAACTTCACTTTCTTCATTCAGTTTGTTTTGGAACACCCACTTTGTTCCTATAACATTCTTATTTGCTAGTTTGGGAACCAATTCCCATGTCTGATTCTTCTCAATCTGATCCAATTCTTCTTCCATTTCCTGTATCCATCCATCACCTTTTCTAGCATCAACAAAGGTGTTGGGTTCTACTTTTGATAACAAACACAAGTTTACTTGCTCATGTGTCTTAGCAAGCCTTCTCCTTGCCTGCACACCTTCATCCTTATCTCCAATGATCTGATTTGATGAGTGGTTCTTCTGAACATACTTTGATGGAGCCTTAGGCATATGCTTTGGTTCTTGTTCCTTTTCTTCTTTTACTTCTTCTTCATCTTCAATGCATGGAAAGATATCATATTCGAAGTCCTCCGATTCTTGTGAGATCTGATACAGGTCTTCATCTACCTTAACATTTGTGCTTTCAATCAGTTTTCCCAATCTCATGTTGTAGCATCTATATGCCTTGCTTCTAGTTGAGTAACCAAGAAAGATTCCTTCATCACTTCTTGAATCACACTTTCCTAGGTCTTCTTCATCTCCTCATGTAGCATTTTCTATTGAAGATCCTGAAGTATTTGACAGTGGGAGGTCTTCCATACCATAGCTCATAAGGGGTCTTAGTGTTATTGACCCTCAGTTGCACTCTATTAATTAGATTGACATCAGTGTGAACTGTTTCCTTCTAGTACATATCAGGCATATCTACATCTTTCAACATTGCCCTAGCCATCTCTTGCACGGTTCTAGATATTCTTCCTATCTATTACCCCATTTTGTTGAGGGCTCCTAGGAGCTGACATATGTCTCCTAATACCGTGATCTTCACAAAAGTTCAAAACATTTCAAATTCATTTGAAGTGAACTCACCTCCTCTATCAGACCTTAAGCACTTGATCTTAGCACCTACTTCATTTTCAACCATAGCTTTGAACACCTTAAATTTATCAAGGGCTTCTAATTTTTCTCTTAAGAAAGTAACCCATGTCATTCTAGAATAATCATCAATAAGCAACATAAAATACCCCTCACCTTGTTGACTCTTTACTCTTATAGGACCACATAGATCAGTGTGAATCAACTCCAATGGATTTGAAGAAGAAGAATCCTTGCTTTTGAAACTTATTTTTGTATGATTTCTCATTTGACATTGCTTGCATACTATGTTTGCAGGCTTGATTATCTTGGGCATGTCTCTCGCTGCATGAGTAGAACTGACCTTTACCACATTATCAAAATTATTGAGTCCCATTCTTTTGTTCCACAACCAAAACTCACTAGATTGAGCCAACAAACATGTTCTTCCATTTACCTCCTTCAGATGATAGATATCACCATATGTGTTGATACCTTCTGCAACTAGTTTGCTGAACCCTGCCTTCCTAATTTCACAACCCTTGGCATGAAAGGTGAGATTATACCCTTTGCTACACATCTAACTGACACTGAGAAGATTGTGTTTTAGCCCTTTGACATAGAGGACATCCTTAGTCCTATTCTTCCCATCAATAGTTATAGCACCTTTTCCATAGATTTGTGTTGACTCATCACCACCAAACTTGACAGCACCACCATCCCACTTCTCAAGGCTGATAAACTTCTCCTTGTCACCAATCATATGATTTGAACAATCGCTATCAATCACCCAAGCCTTAGCTTCTTCTCTTGCATGAAAAGTAGTCCATACAACCATTGATCTATCATTATTTTGATTTGTTTGCAAGGCATCAGTCTTCTCACATTTTCCAACATCATCCTTTTTGTCACCAACATTCAAGGCCATGAAAAGTGTTTCATCATTTGAATAATCATGATCCTCATCTTCTAAAGAGTAACTGCTCTATATGGAATACATATTTCTTTTGAAATTATCTCTCTTGTTACTACCCCTTGATTCCTTAAAAGGACATTTAGAGGTGAAGTGACCAACCTTTCCATAATTGAAACATTTAAAGGGTAACTTAACTTTGTATTTCCCAGTGCCTTTCTTTAGTCTTCTCACAAAATTTTCTTCAACTTCATAAGATCTCTCATCTTCATTAGCAAATTCTTCCTTTGCCTTCATACTGACTTTGAAAGCAACTTCTTTCTTTGGAGCATCACTACCAAACTCTCTCATTTCAAAGATAGTAAGGGAAACAAATAGTTTTTTTACAGTGTATGTATCCAAATCTGCATTCTCCTCAATAGAATATAGCTTATGACCGTAAGATTTAGGAAGAGATCTCAGAACCTTCTTCACAATTTCATCCTCTTCCACTTTGCCACCAAGACCTGTGAAGCCATTGACCACTTCATTCACCCAGAGCATATATCCAACAATATCTTCATCCTCTATCATTTTAGTGTCTCACATTAGCTTTTGAAGATTTGCATCTTTGCTTGCTTTACTTTCTTATCTCCTTCATAAATGGTTTCAAGTTTAACCCAAACATCTTTCGTTGAACTACAACTCATTACCTTTGAAAGTTCTGATTCAACTAACCCACTCATGATAGAAAACTTTGTCTTGGCATTGTTATCATATTCCTTAACTTCATCTAGATATGTAGGAATAGTAGCAAGAACTTTGTAACCAATCTTGACAGATTGCCAAACACATCATTGATGCAATCAAGATAGGAGGGTCCAATGAGGGACTGTCCAACCTTACAACTTTAAAATACTAACAACATGATCAATCAGAGATGCAATGGAACTATATAGCTAACAACAGAAAGAAAGAGACATTCATAAGCACATGACATAAGATGTATCCTGGGAAAACCCTAAAAGGGAAAAACCCAGCCTTCAAAGCTCATTCCTCATTATATTAGGATCTCAAATCACATTACATATGCCTCTAGGGCTTTACAGATGCTAGGATGTAGCTCAGGGTTACAAAAGATCCATAAAATAATACTCTTCAATGATTTCTTTCTTCTACTTCTCAATTCTCTGCTCTGCAACTTATTCTATTCTTTGCTTCAATTCTACTTCTTCAAATCAAAACAACCCATTTCCTTGCTTCATATCCTCGCAACCTTGGTCACTCTTTAGTGCTGCTTTGAAACAACCTTTATCTTTCATTTATATCCTCCGCAAGCCTTCATAACATTATCGAGTTGGCCTAATTGCAATGACTAGTATGAAATGTGTAGACATAGATAGGCCGGACCTAAACATAAGGTATTGCTCTTCTTGTGAATGGAACTTCGTGCGGATCTCCATGAAGGTCAACCAAGTCCTCAACTTCCTTGAATGATGTTCTTTTAGGCTTTGCAAGTCAAAGAATTGCTCCACAAACCAATTAGACTCCTTTGAACACTATCTTCTCTACTCTGTGAAAACAAGTAATCTTCTTATAGCGATATCTTTCCGAAAATGAACCTAAATGATTTGAATTTTGGATATGATGTAGATGGCATGTTATAGAAACTAAATCCAGTTCCACAAGCTCTAATGTGATAATGTGGTAATCTCTGATGTCTCTCTCCCTAGCACTCTACAACTTAATATTAACTATCACAATTCATTTGAATGCTTCTGGATGCTCTTGCATCACACATCCTAGAGAATTGATATAGCCTTCCATCCTTAGCTTCCAAAAAGCATAATTTATTCCATCGATCTTAGGTATCTTGTTGGATCCATTATGTGCCATCTTGGACCTTCCTCAAGCAATTAAGCTTCCTTCATAGGAACTTGGCTCTAATACCAATTGTTGAACACACCAGGATACTAAGAGGGGGGGTGAATCAGTATCTAAACAACTTCAACTTATTTAAAGCAGATTAAAACTTAAGCATCATAATATTAACATAAGCATGAAAGATTAACACAATGTAGATCAACACATAACACCAGATATATGTGGAAAACCTAAGAAGGGAAAAACCATGGTGATAATTAACTCATAATATATGAAACTCAAATAACAACTTTGTTTTAGGGCTACAACCCAAGGAAGCTACTACTCCCTATAGACTTTGTTTTAGGGCTACAAACCAAGGAAGCAGCTAGTCCCTGAAAAATTTGCTTTAGGGACACTCCCAAGGAAGCTACTACTCCCTGAATACTTTTTTTTAGGGTCACTTCTGTGGAAGCACTACTCCCTGAATTGAGAACACTTTTTAGAACACATTACAATATGACAGTCTTTCTACTATCTGAGAACTGACATTGAAATTCACACCTTTGATGATTGTAATACTACCTCTTCACACTTCCTTCTAATGATCAGATCAGTTAGGCACACTTTGCACTTGTTCATTGTCACATATAAGTCTTCAAGATGAATCATGATAGCATCTACAACTTTTGCTCTTTCTCCTTTTTATCGTACATCATAATGTAGTCATTCTGCTCTTTTTCTTGCTTGCAAACCTTATCAATCACTTTGCAATCACACCTCACGTCCCTCAATTTTATTTACAATTTATACAAGATATTACATTGATTACATTGCTTGTTAGCCAGATACAACATGAGAAATACATTTACAAGTTAGCCAAACACACACAACATGAAACGTGTAGAGGAAAAGTCTTAAACAAGACTACACACTACACTAGTAGAAGACCCATGCCTTGTGGAAAATAACACTTGCTTAATTAGGTCTGAAACATCTTTTATAGTATCAAGTAACATGGGATTACATCTTCACAATCCACTAATTTTAAAATAGGACAACCTTAAGCAAAGACATATGAAACTTGAAGCATAACGAACACAATAACTTGAAAACCTTGTGCGATACTGGAAACAAGAAAGATCTTCATGAACCTTTTCTAGATGAGTCTACAGGACTCATACAACATCTCCAAACACTCCTTTACCTCCACACATCTTCAATCATGAACTCTAAGAACAATCTGTCATCCATAACACATTGCAACATGCTGTCATTGAGAAACTGAGCTTGCAGATCACCAAGAACCTTGAAACTGCAATGAAGCATGTAATGCATAACCATAATCATGTCCAAAAAATTGCAAAGGCAACCATTCACTTCTAGAGGAATGCAAAACATTTCAACATGCCTTCAACATTAGCTCACTCTGCTAGAACACATGTCGGTAATTTATCATGCATAACTTTCACAACGGAAGGACAGATGATTTGAAACTTTGGAATTATCACCTTTACTAGACCTTGAACATAGTTCAAAAACTACATAGCCATAGATAATAGTGAGGAATTCAGAGAATTCCAATTCCCTACTACAAAAACCTTCACAGAAACAACACTGTATTTAGACTTGTCAACAGTAAAACATTCTTCCAGTAATCCAAGCATCATGAAAATTGGATCAGGCCATGAATAACATCTTCTCAACATTAGAAACACATCTGATCATCTTAGTGCTTCTAATTCCCATATTAATATATCTTCATACTTAACTCTGCACTGATCAAGGCATGACATCCAACCATGAACTTCAATAATCTCATTATATTCAACATGACATCCAACCATGAACTGTATCTTCTCTATTAAATAGGACATGACATCCAACCATGAACACCATCACACATCCAAGATAATGTTGACATTAATGACAACCTTGTGATAGTTTTGACATCAATGATAAGCCTAGTAACCATATGTGTAACACCCACAATAGTGTGCCCCAGTTGTTTCCCAAAATGGGACATTGAAATCAACATTTTAACCAATTTTTTGGTTCTGACACCTGTATGAACTAAACCATTAAGAAGTTGAAGATGACGTGGACTAGGGATTTTGAGATTTCATGTGAAGATTTAAAATATAATTTTTAAAAGATTTCAAAAAATAATTTGTGAAAATTTTTATGTAACTTTTAATAACTTGTTTTGTATAGCTAACATTACTTTTTAAAAGTGACGTTTATACCATATAGCATATTTTTTTTACACAAAGGATAAAATTATAATTTTTCAAACATAGATTCATAACACCAACATCTAGTGTGTAGATATTTTTTGGTAATTTTTTGTTGCATATTTTTTAATTAATTTTTGAAGTGAGATTAACTATAATTTAGACAGGTTTATACCATATAGCATGACTTTTTGTGTATATATATGAATTAACATTTTTTGTTGTTGAAACAAGGACATCAATACCTAGTGTGCAAATATTTTTTATACTATTTTCCCACATGTGTCGAATAGAGACCTTCATGTTTTGTGAAAAACCTATGTTCACTAGAAAATAGAAAATGAATAAATAATCAAATTAAATATATTCAAAATTATACTTGTTGGAAAGCTTATTTCAAGGGCTATAATCTTGCAAATTTTATCTTGTCATGTTGATTCAATTTGCTAGTCCAACCCAAGGTTCAAAGAATATTTTTTGAGGGAAATCTGAGGACCAAAGGAGAAAGGTCCATCCAAGGGTCTTTGTTCAAAGGTAGGTCTTCGAATGAAGAAATGCAGGAACATTCATTCAAAGATCTTTTCATATGTCACGTCTCTAATTTTGATTATGTTTTACTTTTTGTTTTTATGCAATTAGTGGATAATTTCACTTGGATTAATGATTTGACGTATAGTGAAAATGTTAGGATAAATCTATGATTTCATAAGTTTATGATTAAATGCATAGAATCTAGACATGTGATTATATGTTATTGTGATTATTTATTCATGATGTATATTGATTAACTAATGATACACTAATCCTAGTTTGGTGATTATGAGTTGTAACCAGGAAACAAATTTCCACCCTCCGAGAAAGAAAGGGAGAGCATCATTAGAGAGAAGTGAATAGATGTTTGGAAAGGACAAGTTGTTGCCATCTAAGTCTTGTGATTTTAATGTTTAGTGTACCTCACCGTTAGTGGTAAGTTGTGTTCAACTTATTTGGTCAGAGTTTTGGTTTTAATTCAGCAATTGTCGATTTAATGTCAAGAACCACTAGCATAGGTTTTATCGAAAACCGAGTCAGGAAAAAGGTACCATCGACAAATTTTGGTCGATAGTCATTATTTTCCTTGCACATTATGATTATAGTTTTATGATGATCTACTTTGAGGGTTAAGCTATATTATTTTCTTATCAGTGATTTCCCATAAGTGATCCACTAAGTTAACTTACCATTTCTTTGGTGTTTTTGCGAGATAGAGGGGGGGAGAAATCTCGACCCCATTCCCATAGCATTACGGATGTTAGCAACAATGTAAGTAAGAAATGGGTGCTTTTTACTTACTTTACTTTGTGGTTATATTAAATATATATATATATATATATAATATGATGCAAGGAGCTAGACCTTATAAGTGGTCAATAAACTTCCTTATAAATATGGCTAAGATTCCATAATATTGTTAATAGCTTTATTGAATAGATGACTCCACTCCCTTACTCCTTAACTGACTTAGAGAGTAAGGAGGAGCTCATCACCCAACATGAAGAGTGGTCTTAAATGACAATCACTTCCATTAACCACATGCCTATGAGGAATCATAGTATGCTATGAATAAGGGAAGTGGAAAGCAGTTTTGATTGGAGGCTATTGATTAATGTAGGAGTGTTTTCAGAGAAAAGGAGAGAGAAATATGAAGTTAGGAGAAGAGAGCATTAGAAAAGGATATCGTGAGTAGTGCAAGAGGAGCGAGCTCATCATAGGTGAACAAAGACTGTCAAAGGATCTTCTTTCAATCTCTATTCAGGTTCTTTCCTTATTATGAAAGTTTGTAATTAGTATAAGAAATGCAAGTTTGTATTCAAACCTTTGAATAATTATCTGAGATCGATACTCTATTTATTATGAAAGACGGCCGACGTACTTAGAATATTATTATGTAATATGGCTGGTAGAATATAAGTTTTCCCTGTGTTCTTTATAACTGTAAATACTTGTCAATCTTTGGTAGAGATTTGATCAAAAGATTTCAATACCTCTAAATATCTTTTGGTCGATAGACTAGCAGCTTATTCAGAAAGAAAAAGGTCATTAGGCATAGATTGTTCTTAGCTTTTTGACCAACATTTGCAAACTAAGTAAACTACTATGAGATTATATAAGCAATAAGCTTAGTTGAATGTTCACTCTTGATGTCAATTTCTTACTATACTACTGAGAAACTTCATGGCCAATAAATTATTTAAAGCTGTGTAATGCTTATAGCTGAATAAGTTGTGTTTTCGGTGTTTTGTGTTTAACTTTAGCTATACTTTACATTCTGTTAGAACATTGAGATAAGTTTATCTTTGTATTCAGTTAAGAATGTAACCTTTCAACTTATCTCATAAATGGAACACTTAATGACTTTTACTGCTTCAGTATTGTGAAGCAGTTCGAAAAGTTGCCTATTTGTAGTAGGCCGAAATAGTTGATAATGTAGTTAGTAATTACCTACTACATATTTGTCTTAGATCCAAAAATGTAGTGAAAGTTTTGATATTTATTCTAAAAATCTCTATTGTGTTGTAATGGTTATTAGTCATCTTTGAATTTTATCATGAAGAACAAATGTTGTTATATTATTATATTGTGAAGCTTCTATCTTTTTATAGTCAATCGAACCTCTAGAGAATTTATATTAGACATAAGATTCTAGAGTAGTAAGTGAAGATTGAATGGTATACTTCATAAATTCAATTTTTATAGTCTCTATACTAAAACTTATTGTTAGATCTCTTTTTACTCTAAGTAAATAAGAATGATATTAGATATCATTAGAACACCAATGAGTGATTATAGTATCATATATGTTCTTAAATTAAGTATATTTCATTCTATGCAAGGATAATATGAACAGGTTCATAACCTTTCAATGTCCAGAGCTAGTGGATGAAAGGGGACCATTAAGTTGAGATTTAATATATATTATTCTTTTAAAATTTTATTCTATTTTGCAGAACAAACATTTTTAATAGTATCTATGCTATGTCAATATTTACTAAATTTTATAGAAACGTGTTGTGCCTTGCACACACGCCCCATTCCAAAATGGGGACCCCCTCTTTCAATTTGGCTTAGGATGTCAAATAGATTTTTTCACCTCCTAAGTGGTCAAGTGGTCAAATTGCATTTTGATTATGATTGAATAATGATGTTAAAAAATCACTTCAAGAATCTGCTAAGTTGGGTCTTCATATCCCTTTTGATGGCCTTGAATAGCCCTTTTGCACTGAATTGCTCTCTAACTGACTTTTGCACTGATTTACCTCCCAACCGACCTGGTGTTAAAATCCTTTATCATTGACTTCGGTGTTAGTTTTCTTCCCAACAGACTTTTGCGCTAAAATCAACTATCTCCGACTTGCACTATATTGTTCGATCACCGACTAAGTCGGATGAGGCCAAAATTCCTGCAAGTCCAAAGGACCATAAAATCCCACAGACCACATTACATAGAGCATATGTTCGCAGTGCTAAAAAGATCTCTCACCGACCAGGTCAGTCGCATCCAATTTCCCCACCAAGTTCGAGCAAGTGAGAAGCCGCGGTAAAACCCTAATCTGTCAACTGTACGTCGAGCATTAATGGTGATTTGGTCAGGATAATAAAAGGGATAACCTCCCCTGTTTAAACTATTTTTTGCATTTGATCAAGATTTCGGAGCTCCCTTTGTGATCTTTGCTACCCGTTGAGCACTTTTACTACCGTTTTCCTGAGTTTGATCCCATGGCCACTTCCTACTTGTACAATCTGAACACATTTTCTACAACTTACCAGGTAGGGTTTCCAAATCTCCTCTTTTGAGCTTTCACTGTATATGGTTAGGGTTTGATTGAGCATTTTCTTTCAAGGCAACATCTTTAGGGTTCTAGCTAGGGTTTTGTGCATGAACTCTTTGCCTTTCCTTTGAAACCTAGTTAGGATTCCCTTTTGAAAACACAAATGGATTGTCATGAGCGAAGAAGAATGATAACTTAAATAGACATTGCTGAAGTTAAACTAGAAAGACATTCAATTTTAGCGCTAAAATGGAGTCCGACTGACCTGCAAACACTCCAACTCGTCTAGTCAGTCAGTGACCGTTAAAACCCGCACCATGCTTTGAAACTCACTTCGGTTCTAAAAGATTGACCTCTAACCTACGTAGCCGTGTCATGATTAACTAATTAGGTGGGTTAACCTCAAAACCATGTAAGCTTTAAAAAGCTATTTTTGCGCTAAAACCTCTTGTGTTGACCTTGCACTAAATGACCTCATCTCTGACTTGGTCAAACACCTTGAATATCTCTGCAAAATCAGTGACATCCCAAAGTTCTACTAATAATAAGAAAATAGCTCTACACTAAAAGTGATCCTATCCGACCTTGCGCTTAAACACTCTTTCACCAACTTGATCGGTTAACCTCAAAACTTGCGCAAGTTAGACAAAGCTAAATCCCGTGTAAATGTAATGAAGATAATGTCAAAGAGACTTGCGCTAAAACATGACCGACTAATTGAACAACCAATGAAAGATCGGTGACTTTCAAAAGCCACGCAAGTAGGTAACTACCAAAACCCGCTCAAAAGATAGAAAAGAATGAATAGTGATAAAACATTGAGTCATACAAGCCCCTCTTCCCCGCTGAAGTCGGCAAATCTCAATTTTAGCACTTTTTTACCTGCAAGTTAGATAACCCTAAAACTGGTGCAAACATTGTAAAATGACTGTGTTTTAAAGAATTTTCAAAGGGAAAGTGTCAGGAATGATAGAGTTAATATTGTAATGCATAGATAATGATGATTTTCATGCTTTCAATAAGATTTCTTGCAACATTAAATGTTTTTTGCATGCATTAATGATGAATTATTAGAGGTGTAATGGTGATAACTGTTAGATTTGAGATTCTTTAAAAGGGTATATCAGTAGTGTTAGCAAATTCATTAAGGACCCCCTCAAACTTAGGAATGTGAAAGAATGCTCAAGGTATCAAACTTATAAGGTCCGGTCCTGCAGATTAAATGACTACCCGAGCTCAAGCCATGAAGTACGAGTTCAAAGGAATCCCTCTAGAGACCAAAATTCACTTCGAGTGGAGTGATCTAGGAGATACAAACCTAGGTCACATAGACCTAGATGACTTCAGATTGAGGATCTTCGGTCCAAACCCAACTCCTAGGGCCAAAGTACTCAGAGACAGTGGTATATCACAAGTTTTTGCCTTCCCCACCTCAGTACAATGTGCAGAATTGATGGCAACCTGTGCAGATAGATATGATGTCATGACAAGGACAATTCAAACAACCAATGGGGATATCCTAGCTGATTTAAGTCCACCCTCTCTAGCTGAGACCTTTGATATTCCATGGTACAAAGTCTTGACTATGCCAGACAAACAAGGATCAGAGGGGACTTATAACAAAGATGTGGAGGGATGCAGGAAACATATGAATGACAATTGGGCCAAAAACAGAAGGTCTACCCTCAGTAAATTCCCCCAAGTGCTATATAGAAGTGATTTCCATGATGAAATTAGAGATTTGATAACTTTCCTAAGCAGAATCTATGGATTACCCACAGATTCCACTTTTGAGGGGTGGATGTTTGTTATCATCATTGAGATATTGAAAGGGACTAAGATCCATTGGGCCCAAATCCTTAGTGGTAACATTCATGAGGCCTTCAACAACTTCAAAGAGAAGAGATACTTCAGATGGACATCTTATGCCATCTATGCATTAGGAAGGAGAAATCACTATGTTGGGTTGTCCAAGATTGGAGAAGTTGGAAATGATGAACAAACCCAAGTGAAAGTATACGAGTGTTACCCACAACTAACCTCATCTCAATCTTTGATACACTTTAAAAGGGTAAATGATGCTTTCACAATGTATATAGCTAGATTGCTGCAAGGTAACACACCCTTGAGGATTTCCACTAAAGCAATGAATGAAATAACTAAATATGGCAGGTGGTATATCTAATTTGAGAAATTCAAATATTTAAGAATACAAGGCTTCACTGGGATGGCTTACAGACTTCCCAGGTATCCTGATGACAAGACAGTGCTTCTAGAGTTGTCTAGATAGTTGATACCCTGTGCTGAGAAACTCAAACACTTGCATAGAACCAACGTCTAGTTTCCTATCAGGTTTGGCAAGGGGAACTATGCATGCCCTTCTTTAGCATTGGCTGAGCATTCTGACAAAGAGCTCCAATTCCTCAACTTACACTATTACACTACAAGGGATCATTTCGATCCAAATAAGGTGATGGAAAGATTTGTGAGTAAGAAGTTGTTCCATAAGATACATATTGAAGACTTTTGGGCCAATTGCCTGGATGATTATGAAATTATGAAGAAAGCACACTTAAGGCTGCCTCTAGCCTTCATCAAGAAGTTCCACATTATGGCAGTACCAGATCAATTAGAGGATGATGAAAATGTTATGGTCAGAGGACCTTGGGAAGCTCAGTACCATTAACCTATTCCATTACCAAATTGGGCAAATGTAGAAGAAAGCTCCTTGGATACTATCATGAGAGAACCCATCAGATTAAGCAAGGCCTGGGTAAGGGGTCAGGTGGCTGCTTTGGAAGGACAAAGAGTACAACTCACTTATACAACATTAGAATCAGATAAGGACTCTGGAGGAGAAGAAGATGAACCAATCAATGTCACAGATGAGGCAGAGCCAGCTGAAAAACATAAATCAAACAGTGAAGAACGTACATCTCTGGCAGAACATGCAAAGAAGATTAAGAAGCTATTTGCAAGGCCTCCTCCAAAGAAAGATCAACCTCCCTCTACCAGAACAAGGGCCTCCAAGAAAAGAAACATGCCAAGTGGCCTTGGAGAAGGTTCTAAAGAGAAGAAAGCAAAGGTAAAAAAGGTAAGTAAGGAGGATGATGCAACAAAGAAAGATTCTAGTCCTCCAACCTCCCTGTCTCCTATGGCTGTAAAAACTCTTGTAGGTTCTACTGCCACTTCTTCCTCTATCACTTCTATTGCTGCATTCACTTCACCTTCAACCTTAGCTTCCATTACTCAAGAAACATCCCTTGCCACCTCTCTTACCTCTGCCATTGCAGCTACTTCCTGCTCATTGGCAATTGCTTCCAATGCCCCTAATAGCCTTATTTCCTCCACTGTCACCACTTCATGCCCTTTTACTATTTCTACACTTACACCTTCTACTTCTTCCACTCAATTGCATACTCCCGCAACATTACCTCCTACTTCCACCATCCTTTCACCTCCTCTTCCTCTACCTCCACTACCTTTTCCTTCACCTCTTGTCATCTCTTCTTCCTTATCGGTAGTATTAGCTAATCTAACGTAGGTCAATGTGCCCTCACTATCCATATCTTCTGCTGTTCCTATTTCACAAATGCTTGTAGATTCTTTGGCCATACCAATGCTACCTGGGATTGAGAAAGTATGTGCAAAGTTGGGTTTGCATGAGCTTGAAGCAACATTTGAGGAGGGGGAAGATGTGTTAACATAAGTAAGCAATGAAGACTCCAATGAACCTCTGACTAATGTTGAAGTCATTGATGTATCTGACAATCCTCCAGATGAAGGTCAAATGAAGGAAGTTTTCAAGCTGGCTCAAGAAAGTATAGTAGTAAATTTGGAAAACTTGGCCCAATAAGAAGAGAAAGAAGAGGAGATAAATATAGAAAAAGATGGAGAGCCAGAGCAAGAACAGAAACCACTTGAAGAACTGGCTATAATTAATAATGACAGAGCCACTGAATTGAATAAATATTCAGTACCTAAATGGCTATAAAGTAGAGTGGCATATCCTGAGCCACAAGTGGAAATAATGCAGCTTAATTTGAGTACAATTTTGTCACAAGCTCAGAGGCCCAAGAAACAAAAGAAGGTGAACATACAATCTAGGATCTATAAAGATGAATCAGGTTCCAAAATTGTGGAAATAGCAGTCCCACCAACTGATGCAACAAAGGAACAAGTCACAGCAGAAGATTATGTGATCTCTACAGTTGATTTGGGACCCACCACTCATGCTCAAAGAGTGGATGAATTTAAAGAATCAGTTACATCAATTTTGGAACAATTAGACAAGGACGAGGTGTCCAAGAAGGATTTGAAATAGCAAAATGAAGAGCTCTGCACTTGCCTTCAGTTTTTGGTTAAGCCAGTAGATGCAGGAGGAGATATAAGGATAGTGCCCACTTTCCTGTCTATTGATGAAATGGCCAGACTGGGTGAGGTAAGATCCAAATCCTGAGGTACAGAAAAATGGTTATCTAAATTTTTTGAGATGGGATGTGAAACTATCAATGCCTCTGTTCAAGTGCACAAAAGACTAGTAGAATTGCATAAGAAATGGAAAGATCTATGTGAGGAATGTGACTCCTTTGATGAGTATTACTCACATATGTATCCTTGGATAAAGAGCATCCAGGATTTGCCTACCCAGACTCTGGTTGTAGTGAATATTCTAACTGGGAACCAGCTACCCAAGGCCATTGAATGGTACCAACAGCTACTTTTGAGAAAAGAAACTTTTGAAAATATAAAAGAAGCATATAAGCTAGTCGATGAGGAGCTACGATCGATCATATATGATATCAATGATTCTTTGAAGGATTGCCTAGAGGCATCCTATGATGACTATGCCCCATATGATATCAAAAAGTGTAAAGACAAATTGTATAAGGTAATTTTTGAAGATACCGAGCTTAGCATGGAAGACAGGTTAGACAAGGTAAGTGACCTTAGAGCTGAGTTCAAAGCATTCCACAAGGCTGGTGCAGAGATAGAGAAGATATACAATAGATTTAGTCAGGAATTGGAGATGTTTGACTATTGGATCAATCATTTGAAGGATCCAGATCCATCAGAGATTAATCCCACACTTGATGCATGGTTGACTTACTGCAACAAGCTGGCTAGCGAAGACAAAATTGATTTAGATGAGGAATCCTGATATTATTTTAAATATTTTAAGGATGTAATCCCATCATAATTGTAAATTGCTATATTTTGGGCAGCATGTGACTCTATTTTGTCTCTTCTATGCTTTTAAAATGTTCTTTTCTATTAATATATTGAGTTGGCTAGTCAAATTGACTAGATTCAATGTATTCGGAGGCTGTTTTTCATCTTTTTCATAGAAGACAAAATGTAATCTGAGAATTGATGAGAGCTGTTGTAATTGCATTTATTGATGTAATCTAGACTATTGGTGTCGAGTTAATCTCCACCGTTCATTTGAAAACTCGGTATGCTACTTTTCTATATAAAGGGCTGCTATTTCTACTGTTTGCAAGAGAGAATTTGATGCCGAATTGTTGACATTCTACCATTTGAAGTAATGTAAAGCAAGTTTCTGTAGGTTTTCTGAGAATTTATGTACTATGTTCCTTTTTGGTTTTCATGGTTTGCTTCTTGCTCTCCCATAGTTAGTTGTGCTTTTATAATGTTCATGGTTTGCTAAAAGTATTTGATGAATACTCTAAGTCCATACTTTTAGTTGTTTGCTGATGGTAGATAGCTGTGTAAAATTAGTCTAGGATGATCACTTGTGCTAAAGTTCAATTACATTTCACAAGTTAAGTTGCACCATTTATTGGGTATTTAACAAATGAATGTAGTCTGAAAATATATTGACTTCCATTAAAGATAGCACCATTTTCTGAAGTACTGTAACACCCATTTCAGTTTGGTAACTCAGAAAAATGGTTAAGTTCTAGAGTATTTGTCTACTGAAAGTAACTTGTACATTGTGAATGTCACTTAGGATCTCTCTAAAACCCTAACCCTTTTGCATTTTATTAAAAACCTTCGTTAGATTAGGAATTCTAGCAGCGTTTTACATTATTTTATCAGCTGAAAACCATAAAGGGTTTATGTGTGTTTGCTGCCCCAAACTTGAAGATCTACAGATTGCATGTAAGACCCCTTGTAGGCACAGCTAGAACATACCAACTAAGAGATTCCAAGCAAGCTAAGACCTAGCTGTATTATCCTTGGAGTAGTCTTACCTAGGGTAGGATACTTTTCAAGAGAGGTGGGAAACCAACAATCACACCTGTGTTGTTGTGTGCTAAAACCACCATCAACAAAATGTGTACTCTATATTTTAAGACAAATGTAAAGATGATTAGAGCTTTAGTAGTCTAGAGAAGACTAGAGGTTAATATAATCATGTAATATGAATTTATATTCTTTCTTTGGACAACAAGAGCTTTTGATAATATTTTAAATGGTAGAGTTGAGAATTGAGTTGATATGTAGAATGACAGGAAGTCATAGACTTTGATGTTTACAAGAATTCAAGGAATGACTTTTTGAAAGATTATGTCTTTCTAAACCTAATTAGTGTGTTATATCCTAGAATCCAGGAATAAATTCTATGTCAGATGGACTAGGAGATAAACTTAGAGAAGATGATTCATGACTAATGTCTTAGTTAAACAAATCAAATGTAGGATGAGATAGTCCTCAAGTTGAGTTAGAGGTGTGTGAACACATAACTACGTTTATTGCAAATGTCTATTGATATAGAAACTTTGGCCAAAGTGATGCATTTGTCTCTGCATGTATTAGTCAGTTCACAATGTCTAGAAGAATATCTAGAGTCATATGGTTGATTGTGTTACATAGGACACATCACTAGGACTCAGATGAAAAAACTTGTTCGTTCTTTATTTCTATACCCTTTGTGAAGGGTAGGGCCACTTCTAGGAAGTAATGTATGTAGGGGACCACCAATTTGTGGTTGGAGGTAAAACACTTGGATGATGCTCTCCCTTTGTAGCAGAAGACTTGCCAAGATTTGAGCGAGAGATGTCAAGATTCTAGATGCAATATTCTTTATGTATTGATGTAAAATTATCATCATTTCCAAGTGCAAATCATGTAATGTAATTGCAAAGTGAAATATTTCCCTCTAAGATTATCTTTGAATATATTGATCTTCTAGGATGAAGAATATTCAAAAAGGATATGTAATTATTTCTTTGTATTTATGCAAAATTTTTTAAAAAAAATCTCAGGTTTACCATGTTTATTTACTTTCTTGTAAATTCTTGAGTTTATTCAAGTAATATGAGAAGGCATGTTACGTATGATATCAGATCTAACCGGGTTCAACACATGGACCTCGGTGCTCTCTACGAGAAAAAATTGTCAACATTAAGCAAATAGCTAAAGTTTGAAATTGGTTTTATGTTAAAATGACATCAAGAATTTTGAGACTTTGGCTAATGCTCTTAAGCATATATGGATAGAAAGGAAACAATGTATCAAACTAACAAAGAAACCTATTGTACCTACTTTTGTACTTAAACCAAGTAAACCTTCTGCTAAATGTAACATGCCATTTGGGTGTGGTTGTGATGCCCCTGTTATAGGAAAAGAGGTGTTGGAGGAGTACCTATGTGTACATCCACCCTCTAAATTTATTTTACTGGATTTCGATGGTGAAGAGGAACCCAAGGAATATCCTTTAATTGAGAGTGGCATATAGGCTTGTCGAGTTAATTATCTAAATAAGGATGTATTTATACCCATAATAAACTATAATAAAGATGAGATTGTTTGCCATTTGAGTTTTGTGAATGGATTTTATTGATAAATTTTGAGTTAATGAGATGCATTATTATGATTTCAAACATATAATTTGATACAAATATCAGGTGTGATATAGAGTATCATCATGGTTCAAACTCAAGCAACTGTTGAAGATAGTCAAGGAGAGGCTTGGAAACTTGGAACATGAGGTTAGGGGTCAAGGCAGATCTAAGGGAGGGAATGAGGACTTACATCAAGGAGATGATGAGTATGTCAATGAATCTAGTATCCATAGTGATCAAAGTGATAATGTTGATAAAGCTAAGTCCCAAGAGGAGAAAATAAGTAAACTTGCCTCTAAATTATCAAGAGATATGAAGAAAGTTACGCCACCCAAGTTTGATGGAACCAAAAGTGGTGGTGCTACAGAAGCTTGGTTGACAAGGATGGAAAAGTATTTCGAGATTCAAAATTACTCAAAGATAACTAAGGTAGTATGGGGTGCCTTTCAACTGGCAGGAGAAGCATCCATGTGGTGGATGAACAAGAAAATGGAATTGGGGTTAAGTTCTTTGATCTTAACCTGGGACCCATTTGTGGTCTTATTTCACCAAAGGTATTTACCGCATCTTTTCTTCAATCAAAAGCTAACAGATTTTCAAAATTTGCATCAAGGGGATATGTCAATGGTGGAATATTGGTAGAAATTCACCCGTCACCTGAAGTATGTCCCACAATATCAGAAATATGAAAGATTTAGAATCGGGAAATTTATCATGGGTTTGAATGCCTAGATAGGTGGAGAAGTGGATGTGCATGGTCCTACCACTGTGGATCAAGTTTTAAAGAAAGCAATCTAGCAAGAGAAAAACTTGAAGTCAATTTCTAGATACCATGAGAAGAATCGTAAAAGGTTGAATAAGACACCAACTTCTTAGCCTTTCATGAAAAGAAATGGCAAGCAGGATGTGGCTAAGAAGAGTGGCAAGGACTCTAGAAATAACAAGAATAGACTTGGAGATGAAAAGAAGAACAATGATAATGTTCGAAGGAATGATAATAATTCTAGTAAACTTGCTAAGAAGCGAGGACCTCTTGGAGTATGTTTCACCTATGGCGGTGATCATTATGCAAATTAATGCCCAATTAACAATCAGCGAGTTCAATAGTGTGGTAATGCTTTACCTACCTAGCAAGCAACATTTCAACAAAGGATACATGTGGCATTGGATAATCACCAGGCGGAGTACTAGATTACTCCCATTGAGACAACATGTATTTTGTTTGGTGTTCCTATTTATATTTTGATTCATATTGGTGTAATGAAAATTTTTATTTCACCAAGAGTATTAAGTAAATTTCTTAGAAGTGCTGGTTATATGGCTAAACCCTGGTCAGTTGAATATGCTAACCAAATGAAATCTCAGGTAGAGCAGTGTCTGTTTGAAGCCAAGATTGAACTTCCTAGTTTTTTGACTGAGGTGGACTTGTTTGTAGCCCCCTAGGTTCCTATGATGTTATCTTAGGAATAAATTGGTTGTGGAGGCATAGAGCCAATGTCAATTGTTATGTAAAAATAGTGGAGTGTCTAGATGATGTAGGAAATAAAGTCTTTTTGCAAGGCACTCAGAGAGGTTAAAATTAGACCAATTTTTGCAATGCAACTAAAGAGGGCTAGGTGAAAAGGATGTCAACTTTTTGTAGTGAAAATGGAGCAAGTAGAAGAAGATCCTAGTAATCATATTGCATCTTTGGAGAATTATCCTTTTCTTCCAGATTTTTAGGATGTTTTCCCAGAAGAACTTCTAGGATTACCTCCGAAGAGAGCTTTTAATTTCTCAATTGATATAATACTAGGCTCGGAGTTGATTTATAAGGCACCATACCATATGACTACTATAGAGTTGATGGAATTAAAAGCCCGACTTCATGAGCTATTAGCTAAGGGGTTGATTAGACCCAGTGTTTCTCCTTGGGGAGCCCCAGTGATCTTTGTTAGAAAGAAGGATGGAACATTGCATCTATGTATAGACTTTCGTATGCTTAACAAAGCAATGATAAAGAATAAGTATTCTTTACCATGTATTGATGATCTTTTTCATCAGATGCATGGCGCAACAATGTTTTCTAAGATCAATTTGTTATCTGGATACCATTAGCTGAGAATAAAATATGAGGACATTCATAAGATAGCTTTCAAAACTAGATATGGGCATTATGAGTTCACAGGTTTTCCTTTTGGACTTATGAATGCTCCTACTGCATTCATGAATTTCATGAACAATATTTTTTGAGATTGCCTAGATAAAATGGTTCTAGTGTTTCTAGATGACATTCTTATTTACTCTAAGAATGACGAAGAGCATTTGCAACATCTATAGATAGTTTTGCGGTGGCTAAGAGAACATAAATGGTTTGGGAAGCTTTTTAAGTGTACTTTATTTCAGAAAGAGATATAGTACTTGGGGCATATTATATCAGCTGAAGGAATTTTAGAAGACCTTGCAAAGATTAAAGCTATAATTGAGTGTCTTGTGCCAAAGAATGTGCATGAAGTGCATAGTTTCATGGGGTTAATAGGATATTATAGAAACTTTATTTTGAACTTTTCTAAGATTGCAAGCCTAATCACTTTGCTTCAGGGAAAAGGAAAGCAATTCAATTGGATAGAAGAAGGTCAAGAGGCATTTGACTGGTTGAAAAAGACTTTGACAGTTGCACCAATGTTGAAAGTTCCTGATCCATAAAGTCAATTTGTTGTCATCACTGATGCCTCAGGAGAAGGTTTGGGAGGAGTGCTTATGCAAAATGGGCAAGTGGTAGCCTATGAATTGAGAAAGTTGAGGGTATATGAAAAAAATTATGGTCCTCGTGACTTAGAGCTAGCAGAAGTTGTGCCTACTTTGTAAGTGTGGCGACACTACTTGCTAGGAAAGCCCTTTGAATTGAAGTCGAACCATCATAGTCTTAAGTACATATTTACCCAACCTAACCTGAATGCTTGACAAAGAAGAAGGTTGGAATTGATATCTGACTATGATTTTGAGATAAATTATATAAAAGGCATAGAGAATCAAGTAACGGATGCTCTAAATCAATGGAGACATATTTCGTTAATTGTCTCTATACATTCAAAATTCAAGGATTTAGTATTGCAAAATTCTTTAGGTGATGAGTTCTACGAGCAAGTTAAGTAGGCCCTCTAAATGAATCCTCAAGATTCAAGGAATGATGGGTTCTATTTTGAACCAAGTGGGCTTCTGAGATACAAAGGATGTATGTTCCAAAATCCAGAGAATTAAGAAACCTTATGTGGAAGGAAATTCATTCCACACCATATTCAGGTCATCTAAGTTTAACCAATGATGGCATGTTTGTCATTGATGTTAAAAGGGATTGTTAGTGATCATGTTGATATTGTGTATGTAGGGATAGTGTCTTCTTGTTTAGATCAGTATCAGGATGTTGTTCAATGTTGTTCAAGAAGTTAGATTTGTGGAGTCAGTTTGAAGATATATGATCATATGGATTATCTCATGTTGATGGTCATATATTCTTCATGCTTCTTGTATGGACTTTATGGTGACATGGCTTGAAGGAGTTTATGTCTTCAACATGGAGGTATTTATGTCCTCATCATGTTAGTTGCTCATATTGGTTTATAGTGAACTCAATTGGTTGAAATGGCTCATAATGTGATCAGTGAAACCAGTAATATTCATTGTTGAAAGATTCTTCAAGTGTCCCTTTCTTAGTGTAAAGTTGTTTTTCATGGATCATTGCATATGACAATGTCATTAAGGTTTTCTCATGGTGAAGTTAAGGTTTGTATTGTAGTCATCATTTGAGATTTATATTGCAATCATCATCTAATTCAGCTTGATGAGAACTACATGTGTATGATTGTTTTAGCTTGTTCAAAATAATAAAACTCTAAATTATAGCTCTCATTGTCTACACAAGGAGTCTTCAATCATATTAATGGGGCATTTAAATCATATGGGGACCAACCCCTTTCACCTCCCTCTACCACCTAAATCGGTCTTTTTAAATGCAATGGGCATTAAAAATTTATATATATGCATTGAATATTTGAAGGGGAGCATCAAATGTTTGAAGGGAGTATATTTTTGGAAGCATATTTTATTTTGCCATCAAATGATTTAAGGAAATAAAAAGCATTGAATATGCTTTATTAAATGGAAAGTTTGATGCATTTTTAAGGGCACAAATATGAGTGGGCTCACCAATTTATATGGAGAGCTTTATTCATAAAAAAAAAAAAAACATAAGAATCACTTGAGTGGAGCCTGATTAATGTGAGAGGCCAAGTAAGCCATAATTGGCTTTATTTCTTTTTTAGAAATTTTTACATTCCTAAGATATCGATCAAAAGAAGGTGATATGCCTTTTATTTTGAAAGGAGATAAAAGTCATTTATGAAATTTCAATAGGCCTTCCCCTCTTGTGCAAAAGTTGGAAATATTAGAATGAAATATATTTTATTAAAGAAGGGCTAATTTTAGTTTCCAAAAAGGCTGCTTTTTAAGGGATTTGAAAGCCATGTTTTTAGGGGAGTTATTTCTAATTTAAACTTCCCACTTGAGCATTGAAGAAAAAGAAAGTTTTTTATTAGAAATGTAACATATTAAATTCTTTTTGAATGGAGATATTTGTATGAAAGATTTTTTTTTCACAGAAGAAATTGAAAGATTTTTTTGAGAAGGAGAAGAAATTAAATTTCTTTTGCAGAGAGAAAGGAAAAATGGATTTTTGAAAATGAAGATGATTTTCTTGAAGAAGAATATGAAAGGATTTTTGTAGATGAATAGAGACATTATTTGTGCAAAAATAAAATGTCATTTTTTGGTATATGGTGACTTCATTCATGATTTGCAGGGAAGATGAAAGAATGAAGATTTTTGAAGGATATTTTTTGGAAAGATTTTTTTTGTAAATGAGATTATTTGTTTTTGGTGCTTCATGAATTGAATTTTTTTATGCAAGGTAAAATTGATTAAAGATTTTTTTTTAAGATGATTTTTTTTAAGAGAGAAGATGAAAAGATTGAAAGGGGTTTTTAAAGTACACATAGATATATGAAAAGTTATATAGAGAAAATATAAATGGAATATGGAAAGAAATTATTTTTATTTTCTCTTGCAGGGATGCAAAGAAGAAATACATATGTGACTTTATTTTGAGATGTTAATCAGATTAAAGAATTAAATATGCAGAGAAGAGAGGGATTTGAAAGGTCAAGTTATTTTGTGTTGCATGTGAAAGGTCATATGATATTTAATGACATTATAGGTGATTGGATAGTGTGGTTGTTGTATAGATTAATGAGGAAGATAATTTGATGATATAGTTGTAATAGATGTGAGCCAATATGAAGACAACCTGTATGACACAGATTGAATAAAATCAAATATGAAGACAATATGCAATTGAATGTGCAGAGATAATCTAAATTAGGTGAATTGATTGAGCATTAGATGCAGGTTGAAGACATACACATGGAGAAATTACAAATGGAGTTTGTATTATGTAGAGATAGGATAATGAATTGAATGGAAATAGAGTAACCCTCTGATTTTGTTTATCTTTTCTAATGGTAATTGTGTTTGCTAGTTAGACATAGTATGCCAGTGAGGCTTATAGGTTAGTGAGACCTTTCATTTGTCAGTGAGACACATATTGTAGCTAGTGAGGCTTGCCTGGTCAGTAAGACCTATATATAGCTACTGAGGAATGTTTTTTAGTTAAGCCAGTGAGGCAGTTTTAGAGTGGGTTTTCTACCCCGGGAGGGTTTTCCGCTCATTAATTCTTCTTGTGTTGATGTCTTGTATAATTTCTTGTGTTGATGATTTGCATAATTTCATGTGTCCTATATAATTGAAGATTTGGTGAATGTGTTTTTGATAATTGATTCAATTCAGACAAATCTTATTGACAATTTTAGAGAGGAAATAAAAATTGGTTATTGTGTATCAACACTAATTCACCCCCCCTCTTAGTGTTGATTGTACTCCTACAATTGGTATCAGAGCATAGGTTCCCTTTTGAAGCTTAATCATCTTGGGTAGGTCTTGTGTGTGGGGTACCATGGGTAAATGCAAAAGAAATAAGAGCAAGAAAATTGTCGAGTCTCAGACTAGTCAAAACTCTTCGTCTTTATCAAATTCAAAGGTTGATATGGAACCTGTTGATATAAATGTTCCCCAAGTTGAATCTAATATTCTATTAGAAGAAAAAGTTTCAGGAGTTCCTCAGTTTGATGGTTCAGATTTTTTAGTTTGGTATGTTAGAATGCAAGTGTATTTATCCTCTTTAGGATATGATGTTTTAATGTCAGTTGAGAATGGGTATTGTATTACTGCAAATAACAAAGAAGCTATTGAGTGTAATCATATTGCAAAGAAGGCCATATTGTTTGCTCTATCTAATGATGTTTCTTGTCAAGTTATACATTGTGAAACAACTCAAGATGTCTAGAAAGAATTGATAAGAATTTATCACGGTAATGATAAAGAAGAGGACAATTTGGTGTCTAAAGAAAGTGACCATGAAAGAAGACAATCACATGAAGAAGTTGAAACCCAATCAAATTCAGAAGAAGCTATCATAAGTGATGATGATCAGGAATATGATGAACAAGATTGTGAGATTGATATGGAAGGAGAGTTCATATATGCTTTGAGTGAACTCAAGAATTATAAGGAGAACTAGAAATTAATGTTGTAGCTACAACAAGAAAGAGACTTCAAAGACAAAGCACTCTCTGATCTTGAAGAAGCAAGTATTCAAATTGCAAATTTAAGGACACAAATTGATAACTCAGACAATTTGATTATCAATTTGAAGATAGAGGTTGAGGAAGCTAAGAGGATAGCAGATGTTTCAAAATCTGACCTTGAAGTTAGAAGGATTGAGAATCTAAAATTAGAGGGTGATATTTCAATCTAAGAAAAGAGTATGATGGTCTTAAGGCTTTATCTAAGAAGTATAAGGAATTTGATAAGAGTAAAAGCAAGTTACAAGAGATGATTAGTAAACAAAAACAACATAGAGACACTACTAGACTTGGTTATGAAAAAGAAGAGTGTTCAAAAAATAGAGAAACTCCTAGAATGAAAATTGATCTTCATGTTGTTGCTCCTAAAGGCAAAAAGAAGTCAGAAGCTGAAATGAATACCAAAGATGAGTTTGTAATGCATAATCAAAGAAGAAATTTCAAGAGATCTGCTCCTATAAGACAAGCATACATGTACATGTATAATTATTCATTTAATGGTTATTGTTATACCTATAATCATTTTGGACATAAAGTAGTTGATTGTAAAAGGAATACTAACCTTGTATGTTACAAGTGCAATAATGTTGGTCACATTCAAAGAAACTGCAAAATGAATAGAAGGTATGATCCTGCTTGGAAGCATAACATAAATACTCAAGGGATGTTAAGAAGGTATTATCAATCATTTGATTATGATTACAGTATAATTTGTTATAATTGCAACTCTCTTGGTCATAAAGCACATAGTTGCTGAAATACATCACCAAATTTGAAAAGGTTGAAAAGGACAGAAGCTGAAAAAGTTTGGAGGAAGAAAGAACCTGTTAAAGTTTGGAGATTGAAACAAAGGCAAAAGAGTACAGATTCTAAACTTGTGCATCTTGCACAAGTTACATCATTAGTTGGATAATTGAGAGCATGATGTGAGGGGGAGTTGTTCATGTCCTGGTATCAATTATCCCCAAAAAGGTTTCAGGAAGGAGATTGTTTAAGTTTTGTCAATATGTGTATTGTTGTTGTAGGTAGAGCTTAATGGTGAAGGTTGTGCAATCTTGATGGACTGATTTGTTTGATAAATTCAAGAGGCAACAAGTCTTGTTGATTGAAGTATGTTTCAGATGTAGTTTTGTATATATATCAGATTTGACTTTATGTTGCAAAAAGGTGTCTTGTGCAGGAACATGAGGATGATCTTCATTCTTTATCATGTCTAGATGTGTGTACAGAAGTAAATTGGTTGCAAGATGAATGTTCATTTGGAAGTGATCTTGGTGTAATAATTTGACATGTTCTTTGTTGGTCTTCCTCATTAATATGGTTTAGGAAGGTATGTGCAAATTGTGTGCTAGTTTTGAAGTGGTATCAGGTGTGTGCTTCAAGCTATGACAATCTAGAGATGTTTATGACATTGATGGTGAGTCTTGTATTTCATCAAATCAAAGGCAATTAAAGGTCTTGAATCAGTTATGGTAGATGATAATGGTAATGTTCAAGTACTAGTTGGTGTTGTATGTACTATATTTCTTTTCTGGAGGATTGAGTTGTCACTATCATGGAAGATTTGAAAAGGTCTTATCAAAAGTGGTCATCATGTCATCTTGTGTTGGGAATTGTGTGATGAGGAGTCTTCATGATTTTTGCCTGCAATATTGTTCATCAAGAGTATTGATGTGTTTATGATTTCTTTATAAAGTGTTCAAGAAGTTGGTATTTGGTTGCAGAGATATGTCATCTTCATCCTCATATTGGTATTGTGTCAAGAAGTGATATTATGTTGAGGTTGACATAGATGTTTCATTATGTCAGGATAGTGGTTAGTGTTGGTTATTCTTGTCAGTGATTGCCAGTGATATTTATGAGTAGTGATTTGTTTGTGTACTTCAACACAGGAGGAGCAAAAAGAGTTGTCTTTGTCATCAGATGTCAAAAAGAGGGAGAAAGAGAAATTGCATCATGAAGTTTTGCCATCAATGACAAAGGGGGAGATTGATGGCATGTTTGTCATTGATGTCAAAAGGGATTGTCAGTGATCATGTTGATATTGTGTATGCAGGAATAGTATCTTCTTGTTTAGATCAGTATCAGGATGTTGTTCAAGAAGTCAAATTTTTGGAGTCAGTTTGAAGATACATGATCATATGGACTGTCTCATGTTGATGGTCATATATTCTCCATGCTTCTTGTATGGAGTTTATAGTGACATGGCTTGAAGGAGTTTATGTCTTCAACATGGACGTATTTATGTCCTCATCATGTTAGTTGCTCATATTGGTTTATATGAACTCAATTGGTTGAATTGGCTCATAATGTGATCAGTGAAATCAGTAATATTCATTGTTGAAAGATTCTTCAAGTGCCCCTTTCTCAGTGCAAAGTTATTTTTTATGGATCATTGCATATGATAGTGTCATTAAGGTTTGCTCATGGTGAAGTTAAGGTTTGTATTGCAGTCATCATTTGAGATTTATATTGCAGTCATCATTTGATTCAGCTTGATGAGAACTACATGTGTATGATTGTTTTAGAGTGTTCAAAACAATAAAACTCTAAATTATAGCTCTCATTGTCTACACAAGGAGTCTTCAATCATATTAATGGGGCATTTAAATCATATGGGGACTGGCCCCTTTCACCTCCTTCTACCACCTAAACCAGTCTTTTTAAATGCAATGGGCATTAAAAATTTATATATATGCATTGAATATTTGAAGGGGAGCATCAAATGTTTGAAGGGAGTATAGTTTTGGAAGCATATTTTATTTTGCCATCAAATGATTTAAGGAAATAAAAAGCATTGAATATGCTTTATTAAATGGAAAGCTTGATGCATTTTTAAGGGCGCAAATATGAGTGGGCTCACCGATTTATATGGAGAGCTTTATTCATTAAAAAAAAAAAAAAACATAAGAATCACTTGAGTGGAGCCCGATTAATGTTAGAGGCCAAGTAAGCCATAATTGTCTTTATTTCTTTTTTAGAAATTTTTACATTCCTAAGATATCGATCAAAAGAAGGTGATATGCCTTTTATTTTGAAAGGAGATAAAAGTCATTTATGAAATTTCAAATAGGCCTTCCCCTCTTGTGCAAAAGTTGGAAATATTAGAATGAAATATATTTTATTAAAGAAGGGCTAATTTTAGTTTCCAAAAAGGCCGATTTTTAAGGGATTTGAAAGCCATGTTTTTAGGGGAGTTATTTTTCATTTAAACTTCCCACTTGAGCATTGAAGAAAAAGAAAGTTTTTTATTGGAAATGTAACATATTAAATTATTTTTGAATGGAGATATTTGTATGAAAGAATTTTTTTTCACAGAAGAAGTTGAAAGATTTTTTTTGAGAAGGAGAAGAAGTTAAATTTCTTTTTGAAAATGAAGATGATTTTCTTGAAGAAGAATATGAAAGGATTTTTGCAGATGAATAGAGACATTATTTGTGCAAAAATAAAATGTCATTTTTTGGTATATGGGGGACTTCATTCATGATTTGCAGGGAAGATGAAAAAATGAAGATTTTTGAAGGATATTTTTTGGAAAGATTTTTTTTGTAAATGAGATTATTTGTTTTTGGTGCTTCATGAATTAAATTTTTTTATGCAAGGCAAAATTGATTAAAGATTTTTTTTTAAGATGAATTTTTTTAAGAGATAAGATGAAAAGATTGAAAGGGGTTTTTAAAGTACACAAAGAGATATGAAAAGTTATACAGAGAAAATATAAATGGAATATGGAAAGAAATTATTTTTATTTTCTTTTGTAGGGATGCAAAGAAGAAGTACATATATGACTTTATTTTGAGATGTTAATCAGATTGAAGAATTAAATATGTAGAGAAGAGAGGGATCTGAAAGGTCAAGTTATTTTGTGTTGCATGTGAAAGCTCATATGATATTTAATGACATTACAGGTGCTTGGATAGTGTGGTTGTTGTGCAGATTAATGAGGAAGATAATTTGATGATACAGTTGTAATAGATGTGAGCCAATATGAAGACAACCTATATGACACAGATTGAATAAAATCAAGTATGAAGACAATATACAATTGAATGTGTAGAGATAATCTAAATGAGGTGAATTGATTGAGCATCGGATGCAGGTTGAAGACATAGACATGGAGAAATTACAAATGGAATTTGTATTATGCAGAGATGGGATAATGAATTGAATGGAAACAGAGTAACCCTCTAATTTTGTTTATCTTTTCTAATGGTAATTGTGTTTTCCAGTGAGGCACAGTATGCCAGTGAGGCTTATAGGTCAATGAGACCTTACATTTGTTAGTGAGACACATATTTTAGCCAGTGAGGCTTACCTGGTTAGTGAGACCTATATGTAGCCAGTGAGGCATGTTTTTCAGTTAAGCTAGTGAGGCAATTTTGGAGTGTTTTTTCTACCCCAGGAGGGTTTTCCACTCGTTAATTCTTCTTGTGTTGATGATTTGCATAATTTCACATGTCCTATATAATTGAAGATTTGGTGAATGTGCTTTTGATAATTGATTCAATTCAGACAAATCTTATTGACAATTTTAGAGAGGAAATAAAAATTGGTTATTATGTATCAACATTGATTCACACCCCCCTCTCAGTGTTGATTGTACTCCTATAACCAAACTCCTAGCTAACTTGAAACCTCTTTATTTCTAGAAAGGAATGAAGAATGACACTGCACAATTTGTAGCAAGTTGCCTAGAATGCCAGAGTCAAGGATGAGCATCAACATCCAACAAGACTTCTATATCCACACAATAATCTAGAGTGGAAGTGGCAGGTTATTAGCATGGATTTTGTTCAAGGTCTTCTAATGTCAAGAAATAGAAATGATGCTATTTTATTGGTGGTGGATAAACTCACCAAGGTAGCTCACTTTATACTTGGAAATTTAACCAATGGGGCACCTATTATAGCTCGCATGTTTGTGTAGGAAGTGTTTAGATTGCATGGAGTTCCTGAGAAGATTATCTTAGATAGAGATGTGCGTATGACGTCAAGGTTTTGACAGACTTTGTTTTCAGTGCTAGGAACTCAACTCAATATACGCTCACATGTCACCCTAAGAAAGATGGTTAGATTGAAAGGGTAAATCAGATTCTTGAAGTTTTGTTGAGGATGTATTGCATGGATCAGCAATACAAGTTGGAAGAGTATCTACTGCTTGTAGAGTTTTCTTATAACAACTCCTACAATTCTGCTATCAAAATTTCTCCATTTGAAGCATTGTATGGAAGAAGATGCCGAACTCCTATAATCTAGGATAATATAGAAGATAGGATTAGCATTGGTCTAGAAATGTTGGTAGAAATGGAAGAATAGGTTAAACTAATGAGAAATAGATTGGTGGAAATGAATGATAGACAAAAAAGTTACGCTGACACCAAGTGTACCACTAGGCAATTCTTAGTTGGAGAGAGTTATTTTTAGGGTCAAACCTTAGAAAAGTTCTATAAAAATTAGAAAGTCCTCCAAATTAGTTCCTAGATATGTAGGACCCTTCAAAGTTCTCAAAGTGATCAATCAAGTTGCCTAAAAAATTGCTCTACCACCAGTTATTGCTAGGATGCATAATGTTTTTCATGTTTCATATTTGAAAAAGTATATAACATGTGATAATCATATTCTTGATTGGAATTCTTTATAGGTACAGGACCTAGGAGTGGTCATGATTAAGCCTCTCAAAGTGCTCAAAGTTTTCCATCTCTTCTTGCGTAACAGAGAGGTTACTTAGTGTAAGGTCTGGTGGGACTAGTATGTAGAAGATAATGCTACATGGGAGGATTATCCTAAGTTTCATAAGAGATTTTCTCAGTTGTTTTATGTTTTACAGAGTTGAACAATTTTATTTTATTTTATTATGACTAGATACATTGGATCATTGAGGACGATGAATCTTATGGGGGGATAGATATGTCACATCCCTAATTTTGATTATGTTTTAGTTTTCACTTTTATGCAATTAGTGGATAATTTCACTTGGATTAATGATTCAAATGATGTTTAGTGAAAATGTTAGGATAAATGTATGATTTCATAAGTTTATGATTAAATGCATAGAATTTAGACATGTGATTATATGTTATTGTGATTATTTATTCATGATGTTTATGGATTAACTAATGATACACTAATCCCAGTTTGGTGATTATGAGTTAACTAGGAAATAGATTTCCACCCTCTAAGAAAGAGAGGGAGAACATCATCAGAGAGAAGTGAATAGATGTTTGGAAAGGACAGTTGTTGCCATCTAAGTTTTGTGCTTTTAATGTTTAGTGAACCTTGTCATTAGCAATAAGTTATGTTCGACTCATTTGGTCAGAGTTTTGGTTTTAATTCGGCAATTGTTGATTTAACATCAAGAACCATTAACATAGGTTTTGTCAAAAATCGGGTTAGGAAAAAGGTGTTGATAACTGAGAGGGGGGGTGAATCAGTTATCTTAATTATTTCAGCATTCTAAATTTCTTTATCAATTAGTGCAGTATCAAATCAAATAAGCAAACATAACCTTGAAAAGGAAATAACATCAATACACATGACACAATGATTTTGACGTGGAAAACCCTGTTAGGGGAAAAACCACGGGGTGATTAACCCAAGAATGTATTCTCTGTTAGAAGAATAAGATAGTACAAAATGGCACTTGCCAATTAGGGCTCATTGCCCGAGCACACTGCTCACAAGAGGCTCACTGCCTACAATAGTTTATACAAGAAAACTAGTTACTTGAACTGATGAGAAGCATCCACATATGCTAAGGTTCAGTTTCAGTTAAGCTCAATATACTGATCTACTGCACTTCATTCTTACTCTCTTAGGTGCTGCTGTCCTGTTACATTCCAGACCTATCTTACTGTCTTCACACTGCTCTTCTTCTTTTCTTCACACCACGCAATACACACACACACGTTCACATCCAAATCTATCTAGTATATATATATATATCTGCTCAAAGAATTTCATCCTCTTTCTAGTTGGCATCCAGAATAGTCAATATTTTCCTAAACTCTAGTCTGTCGGCTGAATCCTTGCTTACCAAGTGATGTGAATCAAGGAGATACTTATAGAAGTCATCTAACATGTCGACCAATCATGGATGATACCTTAAGAACCTTGATCACCATCAATATCTCATCCGGAATAATTCTGATGCTCTGTCAGTCAGTTCTTCCTTTGTCTATTTTGCCAAACCGGACCTTAATACTTAGATGCTTATATCTCTTCACTCTTTCATCAACGGAGGCTCAATCCCTGGAATCTATTAGTCACGGTATTCCTCTTGACTTCCCCAAGTCCGTGCTTTACAAAGATACTTCCTATAGGAGATTCAGACTTGACTGTCAGAACCTTGTTGTATGCTCTGTTCTTGCTTACCAGACCAAAGTATTCTTCAATTTGACTTCCGGTATAGGCACACCATGTTTTGTAGATGGGTGGGATGAACTTTGTTGCCATCAATGACAACACTCATGAATCCATATAGTGTCTCTTGCCAACAATCTCCCCCTTTGTCATTGATGGTAAAACTTAGTGAAAAATGACTAAGTGTCACACTATACTCCCCCTTGGCTGATGCTCTGTTCTTATATACATTTTCCAGAGCTCCCCCTTAGCTAGATTCCTCATTTTTCACTACTCCTCACTCCCCCTTTGACATCAATGGCAAAGGGTGGGGTCCATACACCAAAATTTCCAAAAACAATCTATACTTAGCTGCATAAAACATATATACATGTTTTACCTACATATACTGAAATATATCTGAAAAAGTGGTCATTAGCTGTACCACTTCTATCACCCAACTCTATTTCATCCTATCCAAAATTAAGATGTGACCACTCAATAAGAATACAAAAGCTTCTGCCCTTTTTAGATCTGTCGGATCACTGGTCCAGGCTGTAGTCTGAGCATCACTTAGGGCCTCATGCATGGCCTCTAACTTAGGGATAATGATCCCTCTAAGTTCACTCAACCTACTTATTCTATTTTTCTTCTCCTTCTCAAGTTTCTTAAATTCATTCAAGACTGCAATAGTCTGACATTCTTGATTGATTATGGGAGATGAGAGAGGATCAAAACTTTGAGACAAACTTAGTCGTTTATCTTCTTGCTCTTTTACTTTCTTATCAACATCTTTGGTCACTTTGGGCTAGGATAAACAAAATTTATAAATATTTCTGCCATCTTTGAGAGCATTTTGTAAACTCTTTATCCCAATATCCATAACTCTCATGTCATTTGAGATTAGACCCTATACTTCAGAGAATCTCTTATCCAAAAATTATTTCCTAACTTTCTCTTCTATTGCTTTCTCTAAAGAATTAAAATGTGTATTAATAGAATTTACAAGAGACTTTAGATTACTGGATGTGGATGCTGTAGGATCCTTTTGGAAGGATGGCATGATCTTTTCCAGTACACTAGATGCAGTTTCTAAGAGCTCATAGTCTTCCATGTGAGACTTTAGCATTTTTTCTTTTGCCTTTGCTTGAGTGAAGGAAGCTAGTTTCATGGTTTGGACCGGAGAGAGGGAATCAAAATTGAATGGACCTTGAAGCAATTCTGGTTCATCAAATTCCATCATTTTTTGGACAAGAACTCTTTGACTGCTTCTGCTGTGTCTCTTGCCCGAGATAGAATTTTCTCCCCTTCTGCAGCCTTACCACTATCATCTGTGGCCTTCTCTGTTGGAGTTTTCTCTCCTTCTGCAGCCTTGCTATTGTCATCTTCTTTCTCTTTTGCTTCTTGATTGATCTTCTCTTGTACTCTTTCTTTTTCTTTGAATTTGAAGTCTGTAGGGGAAACCGGAGGAGAGATGTTTGCTTGATCATGGACCTCTTCTTCCGGAGCAGAGGAATCTAAGTCCTTACCTTTTTGTTCAGCTGTCTCCTTTACCTCTTCTACGACTGTCTCAGTAGATTCTTCTTTATTATCCATTCCCGAGGTATCATCACTTAAATCCTCTACAACAGGAATATTGAATCTTTTATAGGCTTTCTGGAGGATTTCTTCTGTTTCTTTTGCCACTTTATCAGTTTCTCCAAGCATGAGCTGATTCATTCTAGCCTTACTCCGGAACTCATCCTTGCAATCTTTGAAGATCATATTCATTTTCTTCTGAGTGATTGAAGGAAAGAGTTGAATGGTTATCTGTTCTTAGATCTCAAGATCCTTTGCCCTAGCATTAAATCCTTTCTTATCTCTAATTCCTTCTCTAGGCTTTTGGGAATGAGAGATATGATTTCAATAAAAGCCTTATTGTATATGTTCAAGTACTTAACTGTGGCTTCCTACAAGATCTTTCTATCTACATCATTGTATGCATCATAGAATTCTGTTATTGGTTACAGGTTCCCATCCATAGTAACTGATTTAACTACATCATCTAGGGACAGAGTGGGCCTTTCAACAAATTCTTCTATTACTTCTTTAGTAGGGGGTTCACTGGATGTTTTCCTTTTCTTCTTTAGTTTCTTTACTTCCTCATTTGATTATGTCTCTTCTTCATCCTTTTGGCTTGTGTAAGACCTTGTTGCCTTTTTCTTGGTTCTCTTCTCTCCTTTTCTGGATGATTTTGCTTCTGATTTTGATGCCTTTGAGCTCTTTGTAGTGGTAGGTGTAGAGGTCTTAGAGGATCTGGTCTGGGAGGGGACTTCCACTAGAGCACCTTCTTTCTCTACTTTTTATTTTTCTTTCTCTACCCTTTCTGTCTTCTCTCTATTTGCATCAAGTGCCTCTTTTGAAATTCCATGCCTCTTGGCAAACTCTTCTACTTCCCTCCTCACTTTTCTTTTTATTTCCGATTGTCTTAGTTCCACATGGATTTTCACACTTAATTCTTCAAAGGTTCCAAACCTTTCTGCTTTAGGATCCTTGGATTGACTAAGCATGTGTTGAACATGTAGCTCAACAATTTTCTCATTTACTTCATACCCCATTGGCATGATCCAGACTATTCTTGGCTCTACTGCCTCCATTCGACATTGATTAGTTTCTACCATAAAGCATACTGTATCTTTATACTTTTCAACTAAAGATTGGGGGATTCTCTCTCTTGCTTGCATCATGCTCTAAAAATTCTTGAAATAGCCCCAGAGTGCTGTATTCTGTGCCTTGGCATCACCAAGCCCATGTATATAATCTTTGATTTGGATGGCTACTGGTCTATCATTCTGCCATACCCAACCACTGGATCTGGGAAGCTCATTCATGAAGTAGAAGAACAAGCATAGTATCAGCCCACCATACTTGAAGGAGTTCTTGTTCTTCTTGATCTTTTGTAGGTTTTCCATTAGTTGGCTCAGAAGGAGTTCACAAAGATTATAATCTGCATTTTTCCTCAACATTTCATAAGCAGTGTAAATTGTAGTTTCAGGTACTAAATTTTCCCTGCTAGAGTGATATATCTTATAACCGATGATCATGGAGGCAAACTTGACATTCGAATCAGTGATGTCTTCTATTGTCATTACTCTTTTGTCAAATTTTGATCCAGTAGCCTCACTCACAGTTTGATTCTTGACAGATTTGAGAACAGGAATCCCACCAGATGAGTCCAACCCAGTTACTACCCTAATGGCATCCTTGGTTATCTTAAATGGCCTCATCAACCGTATAAAGTTATCATGCATTCTGCTTAGAACATACCAGATCCATTCATCTTCTGTAAAACAGGGGAAATGAATGCATTGTGCAAAATGCTTGTCCCGGATGGCTTTATACTGAGTTTTGAGTTCAAATGAGTCATCTATCAAATGCTTGTGATAGATATCAACTAGCTTAGATTCCCCAAATTCTTCAATATTCGCATGAATATATGCCCTAACATCTTCTACATGCAGAACCCCATGCAGAATGCTTAAAAAGGCACCTAGAGGATCAACTTCTAGGGATTTATATGGATGTTTCTTGAATTTTGGATGCGGCCTATCAGTGATCTTTACAACATTCGGTGCAGTCATCTTCAAAAAGATTTTACAGAGAAATATTCAATAACAAAAGATACCTTTTGCGCTTCTAGGGTTCGCTGAAAGAGCTAGACTAATTTGCTTGATGAATCGACTTCAACGGTTGATCTTTTGAGAGTTTGAGATAATTTGTTGCAGAGCTCCTTTTCTCTTTTTCTTGAATGCAAATGTGCAAATGACGAGTGAATGAACCCTTTTATTTTTGGGAAAACCCTAATTTCATATTGTAATAAATGCGCAACTTAAGTCATTCCGGTTGTCTGGTTCTTCTTATTTTGAGAAAGATCTTTTTTCGGATCACTGAGATATACTTAGAGTTATCCTTGGTGATTAATAACAAATTATCTTACTTTCCCCAAACACTTGATCTATCCACAAAACAAAAATGCCTCAAATTTGAATCATACTGGATTTAACTATGATAATCCTATTTTACCAGATGACTGTTAAACCAGATCAATCTTGGAAGATTAGACTCTTCAAATCTTCCTACAGATCTTCCATATCTTTACCAAGCTTTCTTTTCTCTAAGAAACCTTTTATTCCACAACTTCCCATGTGCCAATTTCAGGCACTAATTAACTGGCTGGGGGAAAATGTTTTTCCTTGTGTCTCCCCTTGAGCCCAGCTCACTTTTTAATTTCTGGAAGGAATATCAGCACCAGATTTTGGTGCTGATCCATCCCCTACATTCTCTGTACTTCTCTTCACCCAAATCATGTTCATCTCACTTTTAACTTCATCCACATTCACTATTCCTTTTCCTTTGTCTTGATTCTGATTATAATGCACCGGACCCCTTTTGTCCTAATTCTTACTTCTACAGAATTTGGCAATATGACCGGATCTATTGCAATTGTGGCAAACAACATTTCTTTGCATATTTGAATGATATCCTCTTGATCTGCATTGATTAGCCATATGTCCCATTCTATTGCATGCAAAGCATCTACCATTGAATGAATTGTTCATTTGCATATTTCTGCATTCATGAGATTTGTGACCATACTTTTTGTAGTTGAAACACTGTCCAGAGAAGGATGTATTTGTCTGGTTTATTCTCTTTCTGCACTAATTAGCTTTATGACCAAAGTTACTACAGTTGTGGCAGTATCCATTGAAGGATGGATATCTTTGAGCATTAGGTTGCCTTACCGGAGGTCTTTTAGGCATGTTCCTTGGATTTCCTGATCCAAAATTATTCTGACTGGATCCAAAGCTTTCACCTTTCTCATATCCCAAGCCACGCTTGTCATCTACCCTCTTTTGGCTTTCAAGAAGAACTTCAAGTTGAGCAAAACTTATCTTGAATTTCTCTTAGTATTCATTTGTTGTTTGAAGATCCTTTTTAAGAGTGTCAGTTTGATCCTCATGTTTTTCTTCACTATCTCTAGCATCTTCAAGATTAGATTCTAAATGCCTGGTTATTCTATCCATTTTGTGGCAGTCTTCTGACTTCTCCTTGTGAGATTGTCTTAGATCATCTTCAGTTTTTCTTTTCTCTTCAATTTCTTGGGTGAATTTCATAACTCCTGATTCCATTTCATGTCTTACCATAATGACCTCTTTTGATAACTTTTCACATAAATTGGTTTTCTCCTTCAGGTCTTCATTTGTACCATTGTCTTCACTTTGACTTGCCAATTGCTGAAGTAGATCTTTTCTCTTTTTCATAGAGATACTCAGTTTCCCTTTTAGTTCATTTATGAAATCATCAGCCTGTTTGAGTCTTTCCTTCAATTCATTGACTTCAGAGTTTGATTGCTCAAGATCATCTAGGGTAGACTAAAGTTGTTCCTCATACCATACACATCCATTTGAGTTCCTAGATCTTCCTCAAGCTATTAGGCTCTGTTTGGAGGAACTTTGCTTTAATACCAATTGTTGATAACTGAGAGGGGGGGTGAATTAGTTATCTTAATTATTTCAGCTTTCTGAATTTCTTTATCAATTAGTGCAGTATCAAATCAAATAAGCAAACACAACCTTGAAAAGGAAATAACATCAATACACATGACACAATGATTTTAACATGGAAAACACTATTAGGGGAAAAACCACAGGGTGATTAACCCAAGAATGTATTCTCTGTTAGAAGAATAAGATAGTACAAAATGGCACTTGCCAATTGGGGCTCACTGCCCAAGCACACTGCTCACAAGAGGCTCACTGCCTACAATAGTTTATACAAGGAAACTAGTTACTTGAACTGATGAGAAGCATCCACATATGCTAAGGTTCAGTTCTGGTTAAGCTCAATATACTGATCTGTTGCACTTCATTCTTACTCTCTTAAGTGCTACTGTCCTGTTACATTTCAGACCTGTCTTACTATCTTCACACTGCTCTTCTACTTTTCTTTGCACCATGCAATACACACACACATGTTCACATCCAAATCTATCTGGTATATATATATCCACTCAAAGAATTTCATCCTCTTTCTAGTCAGAATCTGGAATAGTCAATATTTTCCCAAACTCTAGTCTGTCAACTGAATCCTTGCTTACCAAGTGATACGAATCAAGGAGATACTTATAGAAGTCATCTAACATGTCAGCCAATCATGGATGATACATTAAGAACCTTGATCACAATCAATATCTCATCCAGAATAATTCTGATGCTCTATCGGTTATTTCTTCCTTTGTCTATTCTGCCAAACTGGACCTTAATACTTAGATGCTCATATCTCTTCACTCTTTCATCATTGGAGGCTCAATCCCTGAAATCTATTAGTCACAGTATTCCTCTTGACTTCCCCAAGTCCACGCTTTACAAAGATACTTCCTATAGGAGATCTGGACCTAACTGTCGGACCTTGTTGTATGCTCTGTTCTTGCTTACCAGACCAAAGTATTCTTCAATTTGACTTCTGGTATAGGCACACCATGTTCTACGGATGGGTGGGATGAACTTTGTTGCCATCAATGACAACACTCATGAAGCCATATAGTGTCTCTTGCCAACAAAAGGTACCATCAATAAATTTTGGTCGATAGTCGTTATTTTCCTTTTGCATTATGATTATAGTTTTATGACAATCTACTTTGAGGATTAAGCTATATTATTTTATTATCAATGATTTTCGATAAGTGTTCCACTAAATTAACATACCATTTCTCTGGTGTTTTTGTGAGATAGAGAGGGGGTGAAATATCGATCACATTCTCGTATCCTTACGGATGTTAGCAACAACATAAGTAAGAAATGGGTGATTTTTACTTACTTTACTTTATGGTTATATATATATATATATATAATATGATGCAAGGAGCTAGACCTTATAAGTGGTCAATAAACTTCCTTATAAATATGGCTAAGACTCCATAACATTGTTAATAGCTTTATTGAATAGATGACTCCACTCTTTTACTCCCTAACTGACTTAGAGAGTAAGTGTTGATGGTGTTTTTAGCACGTAGCAATGCAGATGAAATACCAAGGTATCTCACGTCTCTTGAAAGATATCTTATCCTAGATAAGACTTCCCCAACATTTATACAACTAGGTCTTAGCTTACAAGAATAACTTTAGTGGAATGTTTCAGTCATGCAATGAATAGGGTTTGATGAAACCATGATAGCAAAAGGTACAAAATCCTATGGAATTCTCAGCAGATTTGCAAATGTGATTGCTGCTTATAACCTAAATCTAACAATTGTTTATAAAGAAAATGCAAAAGGATAAAGGGTTGAGAGAAGGGGTAGAGATCCTATAGATAATTAAAGAAACGATCAATAAACTGATAGATAGATTCCTAACAATAAATGAATCCTTGTTTAATCAGGCAGACCACAATGCCATAGAGACTGTACAATCTTCTAAGGAAATGTAAAGATATTCAAATCGTGGTGGGTTCATCAAACACCCAACTCTTTGTGTAACTCAATGAAATCACACAATCGAACTCAGTTCATATGAAATATGCCCAGACTAACCATGCAAAATGGCACACAATCAACAAGCTATCAATGGTATGTATGGAAAATCCATCAAATATATGAATAATTAATCACAAATGGAACTGAATGTAAACTAATTTTAGATTGATATGAACCATGAAATCCAAAATAAGACAACACAGAAACACAAATTTCTAGCAACCTGGAAAACTTGCTTTGTATTGACTGAATTTTGGCAGTCTCAGCTATTCAACCTCAAGAGTCCGTTACAATGAGAGAATGGGTAGGCTCTTTTATAGAAAAGAAACCATACCAAGTTTTTGAATGGATGGTGGAGATGAACTCAACACCAATGGCCCAGATTTATATTGCATTAAATGAAATACAACAGTTTGTTGCATTCTCGGATTTGATTTTCTCTTGATAGAAAAAGATAAAATACAACCTCTAAATACATTGAATCTAGAAAAAATGAGTACCCATTTAGTTATACATGAAAAAGAGCCAATTTTCAAGGCAAATTAAAGCCAAAATAAAGTCACATGACCCTTGAAAATATGAGCTGATGTAGACTGATGGGATTTAATGTTCTGACTGGATCATCATGTTGCTTGTCACTTTTGAGTTTTCTAGTAGGACAAATGACTTCTCCAATGTTTTGAATAGTCAAGAGGGGTTTGTGGCATGTTTTTGATGTAGGAATGTCCAACTGGATGCTTGTTGGACTGATTCTTGATGACTGGACTACTGGAACAAATATGAACATGTCCTAGACATTTGACTAGATCTGTAGGAATCGTCATGAAATAGGCATGATCTTCAAAATATTCTAGCTCCTATGACTCATCTCCATCATCGTGGACATCATCTAGACTTCCTCTTGTAGGTACAAGAGCAATTTGGTTGATAAAATGAAGATTCTGCATTTCTGGGTCAGCATTGCATCTCTAGGTGTTCATCCTTCCAAGATAGCTCCAACAAGATCCTTTGTGCTCTTAGACTTGTAATTCACAACACCAAGCATTAATTTCATCTTAAAAAATCATTTCCCATAAATTTGAAACAAAATATATCTATTTGCATTCTTAGATCAGTTGGGAACAACTCATTGTCAATGTTGCTTCTTTATGAACAACTTCACAAATCCAGTAATTTTTACTTGATCTTCTAAGTTTTTCATCATTTTCAAGTACCCATTTGGCCTATATAGTGTTCTAGGAAGTTTTTGTGCCCAGTTGGATCCATTTGGAGGCTTTTATTTTACGTTTTTATAGCCTTTTTTGTAAAAAATGAGATTTTTGGGGGTCACTGGATATTCAGGTGCAGTGGCATTAATTAATGCAAAACGTGCCCAAAATCCATACAAACCTACGAAAAATGTTCATCATGTTGTAGTAGAAGGATATACATATCAAATTCATCAATAAAATCCAAGTTTCATGCCAAAAAAATGAGTTTCTCAAGCCAAATTAGCAAAAAGTGGGGATTTTATGGGTTACTGCATAAGCGGGGAAAATGGTGCCTACTAGATATATCCTATTGTAGTGCCTTGTAGCGCTAACTTCCTTCAATACCTTTGGCAGGGATTTTGCCTTCAACCAGATAGCAAGATTTTAGTGATCAACCAGATATGTGCACTGCAGACACCTTTTAGTGCTAAGTCTATGAATGCTTTCAACGATGATTTTAAGTGTAACCAGATAGGGGGCATTTTTGTCCCTACAGGATATATCCCGTAGGAAGACAATTTAGTGCCTTCTCAAAAAAGTTTAGCAGGAGATTTGTTGGTGAGTGGATCGATGGAGTTTTTGAAGGAAACCAGACAAGTCCGGTAGGACAAGATTTTAGTGTTGATCCTGTTGAAGGCTATTTTCCCGCAATGTCCAGCATAGGGCAATTTTTCTGCAAACTGCAGTAGGGTCAATTTTTCCTGCCAGATTTTGAAGTACCGCAGCTAATAGTATATTTAAGTATAATATTGTAAGTATTTTGAAATATAGTGTTAGGATGTTTGAGATAGGTCTGGGATCCATGGGATTTAACATGCAGATTCTAGATTTTTGAGGATCCACCAGATTTCAAACTTAGTTTTTTAGGGTTTCAGGACATTAGACTTAGCCAAATTAGATTTTTAGGGCTATGTGTTAGGATGAAGGTGTATGGACCCCTTAGTGAAATCTTGTGAAATTTGTCATGATTTTGCAACTTTGAGGCATGAAAATTAAGAATTTCACTATGACACAACTTGTAGCAGTAGTTTTAAGGACTATATCTAGTGACATAGGATTTTAACACAAAATGTAGTAACACCCAATTTTAGTGCAAAACGCAACAAATGTCTATTTCTTAAGCACAAACCTAATCACGACTCCTCCAAATCAATCATGAAAGACATCAAATGACCTCAAACATACCAAATACTCAAATCTAGAACAAATCATGCATTGTAAGTGCTATTTCACTCTCTTATCACCATAAGGAGGAAAGGTTGAGACTCCAAGCCAAAGCAAAAAGAGGGGGTCTCCATTTGGCAAAATGGGGCGTGTTTGCAAGGCACAACAAATAACGACTCTACTAGAAAAATGCTCTAGAGTATTTCTAAGATAAACGACAGTTTTGAACCCAGAATCTTTGTGTTTCCCACTCATTAAACTGGACAACATGATACAATATCACAGAAGCAAAGATCACTAACTTAGTACAACTATCCATATCCTAAAAGTTTAAGTGTGTGTAGTTGCATTCATTCCCATCCTTCTACAACCAAGATCATTAAGGTTCTCTTGCATTAAGCTACGTAAAGATACACACCTTTTGAACTACCTTGGACATTGCCCCATAGCTAGCAGGCATCTATAGCCCCAACAGAGTTGTCCCTATGATTTCCTCAAGCATTGCTCTACTACCCATTAGGCATCTATAGCCCCTGATAGAGTTACTTGACTCCTCCGGCTGATTGAACGTTTTGATAAGAAAATTAGGAAGTATTGATTTAGCAGAATATTTATTTGATAATTCATTTGAGCTTAGCTCTTGATATGAGTACTAGAAAGCACCACATACCCTTGCAGCACATGATAAATATCACATGGGCTACAAATTGGTTCAACTTCATTGGGCTAGGAATCATAGTGGAGGCAAAGGTGAGCCTATAGATTTTTCACTTAACTCAAGATCACCAAGATTCCTTCAAAAGCTTCAGGATTATTTAAAGATGTGAAAGATATATGACTAGAAAATACTTCAAGTGAACCAAACTACTCATTTCCCATGAACAAGCATCATACCATCTAAGAGTAACAATAGAACCCACATGAAGACCTAAGTGGAAAACCAAAGTTTCTTAAACAAATCCTCAGATTACTTACCCAAAGTGAAGCTTTTGCTGGTCTGCATAGCTAGCCACTACATTTGAAAAATGGAGAACCCCAGCAAAGCAAGCACAGGAAGCAAAAGAAAAGCAAGCAAAATGACTACCCTAAGCAAAGCAAACTATTCGCAACAACTAATCAGCTAACAACTAACCAAATGTGAAAAAAAAAGTAGAAACTAAACTAAAACAACAGACAACTAACTAAAACCTAACTAGAAACAAGAAGAACTATGTACACTGGCTTTTGACAACAAGTATTTACACTTCCCCATGACTTATTTCTTAAGACTTTCAAACCATTACTTTGCATGACTGTTTGATTTTTATTCTCAGATTGCAGACTTATGCTCTCATCTGTCATTACTGGGTCAACATCAACCATGTGGAGATCTTCTTTTATGCAAGTATGAATAGGATCATCATGATGAATATATGATATACTTGAATCTACTTTATCAAAATCATTAATATATTCTGAAAAAACTTCCTCTGCATTGATTCACAACCTTTGTGTTTCGATCAAGGGTTGGCATTGGGTTGGCAATTTATTATCTGCAGCAAGGACATAGCCTCTTTCTTCCTCTATGACTAGATTCTTAATGTCAATGTTTGCTTGGAATGATGTATCACCTTGATTTTGTTCATCTAACTTAGCTAAAAACTCTATTGGAGCAACTATATCATCTTGATATGGCTGATCATAATGATATAGTGGGTTGATACAGTCCTGATCACTTTTCTCTAGATAATTTGATTGTGGCTCAAATACATCAACTGGAACCAGTTCCTGCATCTTTGTCAATGATTTTTCTTCATCAGGAGGATTGATCTCTTCTTGTTCTTTCTGGTGTTCACACTTGATTTTAGACTTAGAATTTTTAGCACACTGAATTAAACTGCTATTATCCACTTCTGTAACAACAAATTTTAGTTTAAAACTTGATATTTGTAAAGCATCTTCTCGATTGTTGATCTTCATCCTCAACATGACTATTCATTAGGTCTAATTCATTATCTATCTTATCAACATCCTTAGTACCAAAACTGTGACCCTGTATACTGTTCCTTCCATTGTCTTGTGATTGAAAATAGGTTTTAACCTAGCTTGGATAGCATATTGGTTAGCTAAGTGAACTTGTTGATTTTGGCTAGAGAAAAACAATTAAGGAGGCATACTTTCCTTACTATCTACATTAGATGATTCAACAAGTGGGCCTCCAATGTCCTCCATCCAATGCTTCTTTTTAGATTTGTATACTTCTGAGTAAGGAAATTCCCCATGCAAAGCCATATCCACCCTCTGGATGAAAGTGTGATAATCAATCTCAGCATGTTGATATGTGGCATGGATCTTGCACTCCTTGGATGAAGCTATATCACATAGTGTTAGCGGAGACCACTGCTTTTCTATGTTTCTATTTCCTCCTTCCAAAATGATAAGTATTCATGACTAGAAAGTTCAGACAACTTAAAGAGAGACTTCTGAGGTAGGTATGATAGACTACCCATCCTTTTGACATTCAAACCCTTGAAAGCTTACATTGAATAGTTTTGCCCTCCTTCTAGCACCAATTCTGTTAATGGGCGTTAGGAGAAGGGCGAGAACTCAATGGAGCAATGTCTTGATTCATCAATGTCTTTGTTCATCAATATCTTTGGTCGGCCCTCCTTCTAGCACCAATTCTGTTGATGGTGTTTTTAGCATGCAACAACGTAGATGAAATACCAAGGTATCTTGAACCTCTCTTGAAAGGTATCCTATCCTAGATAAGACTTCCCCAAGGTTTATACATCTAGGTCTTAGCTTACATGAATAACTTTAGTGGAATGTTTCAGTTGTACCAACTAAGGGGTCTTACATGCAATGAATAGGTTTTGATAAAACTATGATAGCAAAAGGTACAAAACCCTATGGAATTCTCAGTAGATTTTCAAATGTGATTGTTGCTTATAACCTAAATCTAACAACTATTTATAAAGAAATTGAAAAAGGGTAAAGGGTTGAGAGAAGGGGTAGAGATCCTATAGACAATTGTAGAAATGATCAATAAACTGATAGACATATTCCCAACAATAAATGAATCCCTATTTAATTAGGCATCCCACAATGCCATAGAGACTGTGCAATCTTCTAAGGAAATGTAAAGATATTCAAATCGTGGAGGGTTCATCAAACACCAAACTCTTGGCACAACTCAATGAAATCACACAATCGAACTCAGCTCGTATGAAATATGCCCAGACTAACCATGCAAAATTACATACAATCAGCAAGCCATCAATTGTATGGATAGGAAATCCATCAAATATCTGAATAATTAATCACAAATGCAACTGAATGTAAACTAATTTCAGATTGACATGAACCATGAAATCCAAAATAAGACAAGACAAAAACACAAATTTCTAGCAACCTACAAAACTTGCTTTGTATTGATTGAATTTTGCTAGAGTCTCAGCAATTCAACATCAAGAGTTTGTTACAATGAGAGAATGGGTAGGCCCTTTTATAGAAAAGGCACCATATCAAATTTTTGAATGGATGGTGGAGATTAACTCAACACCAATGGCCCAAATTTACATTGCATTAAATGAAATACAACAGTTTGTTGCATTCTCATATTTGATTTTGTCTTGACAAAAAAGACAAAATATAGCCTCTAAATACATTGAATCTAGACAAAATGAGTACCCATTTGGTTATACATGACAAAGAGTGAATTTTCAAGGCAAAATAAAGCCAAAATAAAGTCACGTCACCCTTGAAAATATGAGCTTATGCAGACTGATAGGATTCAATATTCTGACTGGATCATCTTGTTGCTTGTCACTTTTGAGTTGTCTAGTAGGACAAATGACTTCTCCAATGTGTTGACTAGTCAAGAGGGGTATGTGGTATGTTTTTGATGTAGGAATGTTGAACTGGATGCTTGTTGGACTGATTCTTGATGACTAGACTACTGGAACAAATATGAACATTCCTAGACATTTGACTAGATTTGTAGGAATTGCCATGAAATAGGCATGATATTCAACATCTTCTAGCTCCTGGGACTCATATCCATCATCTTGGACATCATCTAGACTTCTTCTTGCAGGTGCAACAACAATTTGATTGATAAATTGAAGATTATGTATTTCTGGGTCAGCATTGCATCTCTAGGTGTTCATCCTTCCAAGACAGCTCCAACAAGCTCCTTTGTGCTCTCAGACCTACAATTCACAACACTGATGATCAATTTCATCTTAAAAAATCATTTCCCATCAATTTGAATTGAAATATGTCCATTTGTAGCCTTGGATCAGTTGGGAACAACTCATTGTCAATGTTGCTTCTTTATGAACAACTTCACAAATCTAATAATTTTCACATGATCTTATGAGTTTTTCATCATTTTCAAGTACCCATTTGGCCTATATAGTGATCTAGGAAGTTTTTGTGGCTAGTCAGATCCATTTGGAGGCTTTTATTTCACATTTTTATAGCTTTTTAGCAAAAAGCGAGATTTTTGGGGGTCACTGGATATTCAGGTGCAGTGGCATTAATTGATACAAAACACATCCAAAATCCATACAAACTTGCTAAAAATGTTCATCATGATGTAGTAGAAGGATATACATATCAAATTCATCAATAAAATCCAAGTTTCATGCCAAAAAAATGAGTTTTTCAAGCCAAATTAGCAAAAAGTGGGGAAAATGGTGCCTACTGGATATATCCTGTTGCAGTGCCTTTTAGTGCTAACTTCCTTCAATACCTTTGGCAGGGATTTTTCCTTCAATCAGATAGCAGGATTTTAGTGATCAACTAGATGTGTGCAGTGTAGACACCTTTTAGCACTAAGTCTACGAATGCTTTCGACAGCGATTTTAAGTGTAATCGAATAGCGGGCATTTTTACCCCTATCGGATATATCCCGTAGGAAGACAATTTAGTACAAAACCTTCTCAAAAATGATTAGCGGGAGATTTGTTGGTGAGTAGATCAACAGAGTTTTTGAAGGCAATTGGACATGTCTAGTAGGACAAGATTTTAGCATAGATCCTGTTGAAGGCTAGTTTCCCACAATGTCTGGTAGAGGGCAATTTTCCCGCAAACTGCAGTAGGGTCAATTTTTCCCGCTAAATTTTGATGTACCCCAGTTGACAATATTTTTAAATATACCATGAGGATGTTTGAGATAGGTCCTGGATCCATGGGATTTAACATGTAGATTCTAGATTTTTGAGGATCCACTAGATTTCAGACTTAGTTTTTTAGGGTTTCAGGACATTAGACTTAGCCAAATCAGGTTTTCAGGGCTATGTGTCAGGATGAAGGTATATGGATCCCTTAGTGAAATCTTGTGAAATTTGTCATGATTTTGCAACTTTGAGGCATGAAAACTAAGAATTACGCTATGACACAACCTACAACAATAATTTTAAGGACTATATCTAGTGACATGATTTTAGCACAAAATGCATTAACACCCAATTTTAGCGCAAAAGGTAACAAATGTCTATTTCTTAAGCATAAAACTAATCAAGACTCCTCCAAATCAATCATAAAAGACATCAAATGACCTCAAACATACCAAATACTCAAATCTGGAACAAATCATGCATTCTAAGCACTATTTCACTCTCTCATTATCATAAGGAGGAAAGGTTGAGACTCCAAGCCAAAGCAAAAAGATGGGGTCTCCATTTGTCAAAATGGGGCGTGTGTGCAAGGCACAATAGTAAGGAGGAGCTCATCACCCAACATGAATCTTGAGTGGTGTTAAATCACCATCACTTCCATTAACAACATGCCTATGAGGAATAATAGTAGGCTATGAATAAGGGAAGTGGAATGTGGTTTTGAGTGGTGGCTATTTATTAATGTAGGAGTGTTTTAAGAGAAAAGGAGAGAGAAATATGAAGTTAGGAGAAGAGAGCATTGGAGAAGGATATCATGAGCAGTACGAGAGGAGCGAGCTCATTATAGGTGAACAAAGATTATCGAAGGATCTTCTTTCGATCTATATTCAGGTTCTTTCCTTATTATGAAAGTTTGTAATTAGTATAAGAAATGCAAATTTGTATTCATACCTCTGAATAATTATCTGAGATCGATACTCTGTTTATTATGAAAGAAGGATGACATTTAGTATGTTTCAATGGCTGATGCTCTTATGAAGGAAGGTCGACATACTTAGTATATTATTATGTAATATGGATGGTAGAATATAAGTTTTTCCTGTGTTCTTTATAACTATAAATCCTTGTTAATCTTTGGTAGAGATTTGATCGAAAGATTTCAATACCTCTGAATATCTTTTGGTCGATAAACTAGCATCTTATTCTAAAAGAAAAAGGCCTTTAGGCATAGATTGTTTTGAGATTTTTGACCAACGAACTAAGTAAACTACTATGAGATTGTATAAGCAATAAGCTTAGTTGAATGTTCACTCTTGAGGTCAATTTCTTACTATATTGTTGAGTGAGTTCATGGCCAATAAATTGTATAAACTTGTGTAATGCTTATAGATGAATAAATTGTGTTTTCGGTGTTTTGTGTTTTACTTTAGCTAATGAGGTAAGATTATCTCTATATTCTATCAAGAATGTAACCTTTCACCTTATCTCATAAAGGGAAAACTCAGTGACTTTTAGTGCTTTGGTATTGTGAAGTAGGCCAAAATAGTTGATATTGTAGTTAGTAATTACCTATTGTGTATCTATCTTAGATCCAGAAATGTAGTGAAAGCTTTAATTATTGTAAAAATCTCTAGTGTGTTGTAATGGTTATTACTCATCTTTGCATTTTATCATGAAGAACAAATGCTTTTATATTATTATACTTTGAAGGTTATATTTGTTTATATTCAACCGAACCTCTAGAGAATTTATATTAGACAAAGGATTCTAGAGTAGTAAGTAAAGATTGAATGGTATACTTCATAGATTCAAGTTTTATAGTCTCTATCCTAAAACTTATTGTTAGATCTCTTTTTATTAATAAGAATGATATTAGATATCATTAGAACACCAATGAGTGATTACATCATCATGTGTATGTTCTTAAATTAAGTATATTTCATTTTGTGCAAGGATAATGTACATAGGTTCATAACCTTTCTATGTCCAAAGCTAGTGGATGAAAGGGGACCATTTAGTTGAGATTTAATATATATTATTCTCTTAGCTTTTATTCTATTTTGTAGAACAAACTTTGTTAATAGTATCTATGCTATGTAAAACATTTACTAAATTTTATAAAAATGCGTATTGTATATTTTATGAGAAATATAAAGATTATTAGAGCTTTAGTAGTCTAGAGAAGACTAGAGGTTAATATAATCATGTAATATGAATTTAATATATTCTTTCTTTGGACAACAAGAGCTTTTGATAATTTTTTAAATAGTAGAGTCAAGAATTGAGTCGATGGGTAGAATGATAGGAAGTCATAGACTCTGATCTTTATGAGAATGTAACGAATGACTTTTCAAAAGATTAAGTCTTTCTAAGCCTAATTATTGTGTTATATCCTAGAATCTAGGAATAAATTCTAAGTTAGATGGACTAGGAGATAAACTTAGATAAGATGATTCATGACTAGTGTCTTAGTCAAACAAATCAATTGTAGGATGAGATAGTCCTCAAGTCGAATTAGAGGTGTGTGAACACATGACTACATATATTGCAAATGTCTATTGATATAGAAACTTTGGCCAAAGTGATGCATTTGTCTCTGCATGGATTAGTCGGTTCATAGTGTCTAGATGATGTAACCTGTCCGTGGGATCATACATAGGTAGGAGAATGCCTAGAGTCATATGGTCAATTGTGTTACATAGGACACAACACTAAGACTCAGATGGAAAAACTTGTTGGTTTGTGGTTGGAGGTAAAGCACTCAGATGCTGCTCTCCCTCTGTAGCAGAAGACTCACCAAGGTTCGAGCAATAGATGTCAAGATTCTAGATGCAATATTCTTTATGTATTGATGTAAAATTATCATCATTACCAAGTGCAAATCATGTAATGTAATTGTGAAGTGAAATATTTCTCAGTAAGATTATCTTTGAATATATTGATCTTCTAGGATGAAGAATATTCAGAAAGGATATGTAATTATTTCTTTATATTTATGTAAATTTAAAAATAAAAAATATCTCATGTTTAAAATGTTTATTTATTTTCATGTAAATTCTTGAGTTTATGCGAGTAATAAGAAAATGTATGTTACATATGATAGAAAGGAAACAACATATCAAACTGGCCAAGAAACCTATTGTACCTACTTGTGTAGTTAAACCAAGTAAACATTCTGCTAAATGCAATATGCCATTTGGGTGTGGTCATGATGCCCTTGTTATAGGAAAAGAGGTGTTGGAGGAGTACCTGTGTGTACATCCACCCTCTAAACTTATTTTACTGGATTTCGATGGTGAAGAGGAACCTGAGGAATATTCTTTAACCGATAGTGACATATAGACTTGTTGAGTTAATTATCTAAATAAGGATGTATTTATACCCAAGATAAACTATAATAAAGATGAGATTGTTTGCCATTTGAGTTTTGAGAATAGATTTTATTAATAAGTTTTAAATTTTGAATTAATGAGATGCATTATTCTGAATTCTAATTTATAATTTGATACAAAATATAGGTGTGATATATAGTATCATCATGGTTTGAACTTGAACAACTCTTGAAGATAGTCAAGGAGAGTTGAATCCTTTTGAGAATCTAATGGCTAACCTAGATCAGATATTGACTATCCTAAATGAAACCAAGGAAAGGCTTGGAAATATGGAACATGAGGTTAGGGGTCAAGTTAGATCCGAGGGAGGAAATGAGGATTTACATCAAGGAGATATATGTCCATGAATTTAGTATCCATAGTGATAAAAGGGAGAATGTTGATAAAACTAAGTCCCAAGAGGTGAAGAGAAGTAAACTCACCTTTGAATTATCAAGAGATATTAAGAAAGTCATGCCACCCAAGTTTGATGGAGCCAAAAGTGGTGATGTTGCGGAAGCTTGGTTGACAGAGATGGAAAAGTATTTCAAGATTCAAAATTACTAAGAAATAACTAAGGCAGTATGGGGTGCCTTTCAAATGGTAGGAGAAGCATCCATGTGGTGGATGAACAAGAAAATGGAACTGGGATTAAGTTCTTTAATATTAACTTGGGACCAATTTGTGGTCTTATTTCACCAAAGGTGGTTATCGTATCTTTTCTTTGATCAAAATCTAATAGATTTTTAGAATTTGTGTCAAGGGGATATGTCAGTGGTGGAATATTGGGAGAAATTCACCCATCTCCTGAAGTATGTCCCACAATATCAGAAAGATAAAAGATTCAGAATTAGGAAATTTATCATGAGTCTAAATGCCTAAATAATTGGAGAAGTGGATGTGCATGGTCCTACCACTATGGATCAAGTTTTATAGAAAGAAATCAAGCAAGAACAAAAATTGAAGTAAATTTTTGCATACCATGAGAAGAATTGTAAAAGGTTTAATAAGACACCAACTTCTTAGCCTTTCAAGAAAAGAAATGGAAAGCAAGATGTGGCTAAGAAGAGTGGCAAGGAATCCTAAAATAATAGGAATAGACCTAGAGATGAAAAGAAGAACAATGATAATGTTCAAAGGAATGATAATAATTCTGGTAAACCTACTAAGAAGCGAGGACCTCCTGGAGGATGTTTCACCTGTGGTGGTGATCATTATGCAAATCAATGCCTATTTAAGAATCAAGGAGTTCAACAACATGGTAATGATTTACCTACACATCAAGTAGATTTTCAACAAAGGATACATGTGGTGTTGGATAATCACCAAGTGGAGTACCAGATTACTCCCATTGAGACAACATGTATTTTGTTTAGAGTTCCTATTTCTATTTTGATTGATATTGTTGCAATGGAAAGTTTTATTTCACCAAGAGTATTAACTAAATTTCCTAGAAGAGATGGTTATATGGCTAAAACCTGGTTAGTTGAATATGCTAACTAGACGCAAGCTCAAGTAGAGTAGTTTCTATTTTAAGCCAATATTGAACTTCCTAGTTTTTTGACTAAGGTGAACTTGTTTGTAGCCCCCCTAGGTTCCTATGATGTTATCTTAGGATCAAATTGGCTATGGAGGCATAGAGCCAATGTCGACTATTATGCAAAAACATTGGAGAGTCTAGATGATGTAGGAAACAAAAATTTTTTGTAAGGAACTCAGAGAGGTAAAAATTAGATCAATTTTTGCAATGCAATTGAAGAGGGCTAAGCGAAAAAGATGTCAACTTTTTATAGTAAAATGGAGCAAGTTCTAGAAGAAGATCCTAGTAATCATAGTGCATCTTTTGAGAATTATCCTTTTCTTCAAGATTTTAGGGATGTTTCCCTAGAAGAACTTCTAGGATTACCTCCAAAAAGAGATTTTGATTTCTCAATTGATATAATACCAGGATCGGAGCTGATTTCTAAGGCACCATACCATATGACTACCATGGATTTGATGGAATTAAAAGCCTAGCTTCAAGAGTTGTTGGCTAAGGGGTAGATTAGACCCAATGTTTCTCCTTGGGTAGCCCTAGTGATCTTTTTTTAAATAAGGATGGAACTTTGAGTCTATGTATAGACTATCATATGCTTAACAAAGAAACAATAAAGAGTAAGTATCCTTTACTGTGTATTGATGATCTTTTTGATTAGATGTGTGGCACAATAGTTTTTTCTAAGATCAATTTGTGATCTGGATACCATCAGCTGAGAATAAAAGATGAGAACATTCATAAGATAACTTTCAGAACTAGATATGGCCATTATGAGTTCACTATTTTACCTTTTGGACTTAAGAATGCTCATGCTGCATTCATGAATTTGATGAATAGTATTTTATGAGATTGCTTGGATAAATTTGTTTTAGTATTTCTAAATGACATTCTTATTTACTCTAAGAATGGCGAAAAGAATTTGCAACATCTGTGGATAGTTTTGTAGCGGCTGAGAGAACATAAATTGTTTGGAAAGATTTCTAAGTGTACTTTCTTTTAGAAAGAGATACAATACTTAGGGCATATTATATGAGCTGATGGAATTTTAGTAGACCTTGTAAAGATTAAAGATATACTTGAGTGGCATATGCTAAATAATGTGCATGAAGTGCACAATTTCATGGGGGTAGCAGGTTATTATAGAAAGTTCATTTTGAACTTTTATAATATTGCAAGCCCAATCACTTCACTTCAAAGAAAAGGAAAGCAATTCGATTGGACAACAGAATGTTAGGAGGCATTTGACCAGTTGAAAAATAGGTTGACAATTGCACTAATATTGAAAGTTCTTGATCTAGGAAGTCAATTTGTTGTCATCACTGATGCCTCAAGAGAAGGTTTGGGATGAGTGCTTCTGAAAATTTGCAAGTGGTAGCCTATGAATCTAGGAAGCTTAGGGCATATGATCAAAATTATGCTCATCATGATTAGAGCTACTAGCAGTTGTGCATGCTTTGCAAGTGTGGTGACACTACTTGCTAGGAAAGCCCTTTGAATTGAAGTCAGACCATCATAGTTTTAAGTACATATTTACCCAACCTAATTTGAATGCTCGACAAAGAAGATGGTTAGAATTGATATCTGACTATGATTTTGAGATAAATTATATAAAAGGTAAAGAGAATCAAGTAGCGAATGCTCTAAGTCAAAGGAGACATATTTCGTCAATTGTCTCTATTCATTCAAACTTCAAGGATTTAGTATTGCAAAAATCTTCAGGTGATGAGTTCTACGAGCAAGTTAAGCAGGCCCTCTCAAGATTCAAGGTATGATGGGTTCTATTTTGAACCAAGTGGGATTCAAAGAAATAAAGGAAGAATGTACATGTTTGAAAATTCACAGAATTAATAAACCTTATGTGGAAGGAAATTCATTCCACACCATATTCAGGTCATTTGGGAGTAACCAAACTCCTATCTGATGTGAAACCTCTTTATTTCTAGAAAGGAATGAAGAATGATGCTGCAAGATTTGTATCAAGTTGCCTAGAATGCTAGAGAGTCAAGGCTAAGCATTAACATCCAGTGAGACTTCTATATCCACACGATATTCCAAAGTGCAAGTGGCAGGTTATTAGCATGGATTTTGTTTAAGGTCTTCCAATGTCAAGAAATAGACATGACGCTATTTTAGTGGTGGTGGATAAACTAACCAAGGTAGCTCACTTTATACTTGGAAATTTAACCAATGGAGCACCTGTTATAGCTTGCATGTTTGTGCAGGAAGTGTTTAGATTACACGGAGTCCTTGAGAAGATTATCTTAGATAGAGATGCGTGCATGACGTCAAGGTTTTGACAGACTCTATTTTCAGCGCTAGGAACTCAACTCAACATAAGCTCGACGTATCACCTTGAGATAGATGATGTAATGCCTACCCATGAAAAATATCAATAAATAACAATAAATAATTAAATTAGTAAGAAATAATGAAATAAACACGATGATAGGAGGAATTCTAACTTAATAAACTTCCTATTAAGCATAAGTTTTATTTTATTCATTGTAAATAAAAAATTTAGGATATAACTTTTCTTATACAATTATACAAATTTACAATAAATATCATATGATCATCCTTTCACAAGGTAGGAAATACTTTCTTAGCTCCAGTATCTTGCACAATTATCAAACCAAAATCTCCACACTAAATGAAAACATTAGTTTCACAAAGTCATTAAATATACAAAAGAGATATCAATTTGTACAAGATAATGAGACTAAAGCCCTAAGGGGCCAACCTAATGTCTCGAGGGCTCATGATGGCCTTGCCTATGTACGCATAGTATAGAGACTTCGTAGTTCAAAGACTTGAGCTTGCAACCATAAGATGGTATCATACAATTCAATACTAGGGTAAACATATGAAATAGTAGCTTTATATTCCTTAATACTTATAAGGGAGACTATATCTTCATTTCATCATTTAACACTACTAAACATTATTACCAGAAAATCAATTACTAATCTTGTTGCAAGTATGGGCCTAACCGGTGTTGTTATTGATGTCAACATACTCTTGTTGCATTAATGATAAGGTTTGGATGAGTCATGAGCTGAGGATATTGAGAAAATTAGTCTCAATCAGGAACAGTGAAGAACAGTGATGACTGTAAGGCAAAAGTCCAAGATAGGATGATGATTAGAGGATGCAGATTAAAGGGTTTGTAGATATGTGTCTCTAGATTATGCAGTAGAGATTTCAGAGGTCCACATGAAGATTTGAAGAAGTTATGGCCACTCAAGTAGAACCGGCTCTGGTAGGTGTTCAGAGGTGACAGAGTGACACAGATAGGTCCGGTGAGATCCAGAAATGCATTATCCCATTCTGTGGATTTGAGGAAGTGTTGAGGATGTCCTTGTGAAGTTTCAAGTAGATTGGTTCCTGGTTTGAAGGTCCAGAAAAATCTATTCCTTTGTGACAGTGATGACAGACTATGTTCTTGAGGTTCCGGATGAAGGAGAGAAGGATTCTATTAAGCAGATGAAGTACAGATGTTCTTGGTGATTCAGGAAAGCTTGTGGTGATCTATGGATAGTGTCCAGTTCATGTTGGTGGTCCGCATTGAAGTTAGAGTGCGCATTTGAAGAATAACCACTGGATGATGGTGTTCTTCATCAGACTGGCTGACTAGATGTATTACACGTCTTGCGGATGTTTTTGTAGGTGTTTGCCGACTTAGATGATTGTTCCTAAGTCAATATCGTGTATAAATAAGGGATTGTGAAGTCATTTCAAAGTATGTCTTGCGGTGATGAGTGTGTGCTAGCGAGGAGAAGTGCGAAAGGCAGAGCAGAAGTATTAGGCTTAAATGGAACTGATTCAAGCATGGTGAAGATGCTATTCTCCAGTTCATGAAGGTGATTCTTATTTCTTTGTAGAAAGTATGTCTCTTGTAGGTAGTGAGCCTCTTGTGAGTAGTGTGCTTGGGCAGTGAGCCCTAATTGGCATGTGCCATTTTGTTCTTGCTATTCTTCTAACAGAGAATACATTCTTGGTTTATTCACCCCGTGGTTTTTCCCTTAACCAGGTTTTCCACGTCAAAATCTTGGTATCTTATGTGTTGATGAGTTTTTGCTTTTGATTTGAATGCTTTATGTTTCATGTTTAATATTCTACTAATCACTAAGAGAATTTAAGTGTATGAATTGGAGAAAGTTTTGCACAACTGATTCATCCCCCCCTCTCAGTTGTGTGCCCTAAGTCTAACAAATCTAACATATGATATTAACTGAAATATAAAAGTATTCAAATAATCACACAACAAACCAAAAATAATTGGGTCTAATCGCACTACTTTGTTTCTTACAAGGAGGATGAAAGAATCTATAGCTTCCCATACTTAAGTTTTTAAAGGATCTCCAAAGATAACAAGTTAATACTTTGACCATATCTCAAGCCTACCATGCATTACCAAAATGAAGATACAAATGTGATACTATTTACATCTACAACTATACAACAATATAAGATATTTCAATGACACAAAACTATTAATATGAATAACTGCTAACTACTAACTAGGAGAAAATAGTCAACTAACAAGGATTACACTTATCTAAGAATGATTTATTTCAAAAGGTGAACTAATTCAATATGGTATCCTTGAACTATGACAATAATGAAATGAGAGGATTACTAGTATCTACCTCATACTTATCTAAGGAAGATTAATTTATCCTTCAAAGATTTAAAACTAACTTATGAATGATATCATAGCATCATATTATTTAGAATATTAATAACTTTGCCAATGTCTTTCATGACTTAATTAAAGAAAAAGAAGTTCTTTATTGAGATAAGAAAGGAGTTGTGAAAATTTCTATAATTCAAGGTTGTGAATATTTTGACTATGAATACTTATGTAATTTCTAACCAAGTAAGCTTTGTTTGTTTCAAGATAGACAATTGAGAGGGGGGGTGAATTAGTTGTTCCAAAACTTTCCTTTTATTAACCACTTAAATTCTTCTTGTAAATCAGTAGAATAATAATAAATCAATCATGGAAACACAATGTAATAATTCAAGAGTAGAAACACATTTACACAAATGACACCAAGATTTTAACTTGGAAAACCTGTTTAAGGGAAAAACCACGGGGTGACTAACCCAAGATTGTATTCTCTGTTAAAAGAATAAGAAGAACAAAATGGAAGCATTGACAATCTTGTTTCAGAGGAGATGGTTAACAAGTTGAAGTTGACAAGAAGAAAGCATCCACATCCATATCGGATTGCATGGTTGCAGAAGGACCATAGAGCTTTAGCCAATAAACAGTGTTTAGTCAAGTTCAAGATTGGGAATTACCATGATGAGGTGCTGTGTGACATCATACTGATGGATGCATGTCATATGCTATTGGGAAGGTCGTGGCAGTATGATAGGTGTGTTGTCCATGATGGCCATGCAAATACCTATTCTTTGACAAAGGATGGAGTTCGTCATAAGTTGAAGCCCTTGAAGGAGGTAGAAGAAAAGGTATGTAGTACTGCCAGAATTTGCTTGGTAGATGGTAGGAAATTTTTGGAGGGTATGAAGCATAAACATCATTGCTTTGCATTGATTCTTAAGATCATTCAAGAGAAATGTGAAGATGTACTAGCAGAAGTCTTAGATTTGTTAGAAGAATTTTAGGACATTGTCTCTGATAATGTACCAGAAGGCTTACCACCGATGAGGAAGATAAGTCATCAAATGGATTTGAGACCAGGATCTAGTTTGCTGAATAAGGCAACCTATAGAATGACTCCTACATAGGATGAAGAATTGAACAAACAAGTTCACAAGTTGTTAAAGGACTGATAAGGGAGAGCCTTAGAAATCCATGTACGATACCTACAGTACTAGCACCAAAGAAAGATGGAGAGTGAAGAATGTGTATAGATTCCTGAGCCATCAATAAAATCACGATCAAGTACAGGTTTCCATTGCCTAGAACTAATGACATAATGGATTGTTTGAGTGGAGCCAAGTACTTCATGAAGATTGATCTGAAGAGTGGGTATCACTAGACCTGAATCAGAGAAGGAGATGAATGGAAGATAGCCTTCAAGACAAAGGAAGGTTTGTATGAGTGGTTAGTCATTCCATTTGGGCTAACCAATGCATCGAGCACATTCATGCAACTCATGAATGAGGTATTGAAAGAATTTTTGGGAAGTTTTATTATTGTTTATTTAGATGACATTTTTATTTTTAGTAAGACTTGGAATGAGCATTTGATGCATATCAGAAGAGTTTTAGAGAAGCTGAGGGAGAAGTTATTGATTAATCTAAAGAAATGTAGTTTTGCAAAGGAGTTGGTATACTTGAAATTTTTTATCTCAAGGGAAGGTCTTAAGATGGGCCCAGAGAAGGTGAGGGCTATCATTGAATGGCCTACAACAAGGAGTGCTACAGAGGTACAATCTTTTCATTCTTTGGCATGTTTTTATAGAAAATTTATCAGGAATTTTAGTAGCATTTGTGCACCCCTAATTGAGATAATGAGAGGGGAAAGAAAAAAGTTTAAATGGACTACATGAGCAGCCAAAAGCTTTGATACATTGAAGCATAAAGTCAAAGAACAACTTGTTTTGGCACTTCCAAATTTCAAGTAGGTATTTTAGGTAGATTGTGATGCTAGTGGCAGTGTTATAGGAGCCATTTTGAGCCAAGAAGGTAAGCCCATTGCCTATTTAAGTGAAAAGCTTAATGATGCCAAGAAAAAGTATTTTATTTATGATCAGAAGTTTTATGCAATAGTTTAGGCTCTTAAGAAATGGAGACATTATTTGTTTCCAAAAGAGTTTGTTTTATATACTGATCATTAGGCTTTGTAGTATCTTAATAGTCAAGGAAAGTTAAATCAAAGGCACTTAAAATGGGTTGAGTTTTTGCAGAGTTATACTTTTGTTTTGAAACACAGGAGTGGGAAGTCCAGGAAAGTTGCAGATGCCTTAAGAAGGTAAAATTTGTTGACATAAATGAAGATAGAGATTGTTGGGTTCGATGAGCTCAAAAGTTTGTATCCTGAAGATCCAAATTTTGCAGGGGCTTGGAAAGCTTTTTGGGAACCTGTTACTTTGGACAGGACAAAATGGTTGGATTTCATAATCCAAGATGGCATGCTGTTTAGAGGAAGCCAGTTGTGCATTCCAAGGAGTTCCATGAGAGAGAACCTGATTAAAGAGAAGCACAGTGGGGGATTAGATAGACACTTTGGTTGAGATAAGACCATTGCTATTGTTGGTGAGCATTATTAGTGGCCACAGTTGCAACAAAATGTGAGGAAATTTGTGCAAAGACTTTGCAGAGTGTGTCAGATGGCAAAAGAAACAAGTCAGAATACAGGGCTATATCAACCAATACCTGTACTAGAGAAGCCATGGGATGATATTAGTATGGATTTTGTTCTTGGTTTTGTTGGGATAGGAAATATTCAAAATTTTCCTATACTTCTACCCACCCCATGTCCAACTAAATCAGAAAATCATAAGCCCAAAATCATAATAGTAGCTGATAAATTGCATAAATATCACATGATTTCCACCACAAATAATTGTCTCACCCCTCAAACCATAGTATAATAAGGGGCCTCAGTTCCTTAATTTTGGCGAGACCTCGATGTTTTCATTATACCGATCCATGTTCTATTTGAAACAAGCTAGATGTGTATCGGCATGAGGATTATGGTCAGGATGAACGTTTCAGAACTCTCTGATGAAATGAGTAACACCGATGACCCTTCATTAGAGCGAGAATTCTAAGTCACGTCTAGTTAATCAAAGGTGAGGACCATCGGGATGAGAAAATCTTATCAGAGAATACTCTGGACGCTCCCCCATCACTATAGAATCACATCGATGAGAGAATTCGGTAAGACTCTTGCTAAACAACCCATGGAATGGGTGGAACTAGTGACTCATCAGGAAGAAATACACATTGGGGCTAGAGATAAAAGTGTCTCTGACCTTATGATGTCTCAATGACCAAAAGGCATTTTTGGCCTAAGTCACACTAATGTATATGGAGGATATAACTCATTGGAAAAAAGAAACAGATCAGAATAAAGTTTACAAGTCCTGTTGAATCTATAGTCACAATGACGAAGGATTTCGGTGACATGTTATGACAATCATTCTGATGAAGGATAGAAGAAAGGCATCAGGGAAACAACTAGGATTAGATAGTTTGAATGAAGTCATCCCGATATCATATGTTGTTCCGATGATGGTGGTGGCCACAATCATCGATAAGACTCTTTCCGATAGATTATAAAGACAAGCGATATCGATATTAATTACCTGGGTCTTGCCAATTCCACTAAACTACCCTATAAAGAGAAGCTGATAAGCTTGTCGACAAGACTCATGACAATATTCATATCAGAGATTTTTGAAATATCAGAGTACGATGATGTTCTCACAACGATAATGTAAGTCAAGCCGACAATAGTTACTGTGCTCATTTCTATATCGGATAGACCTTGAAATGTCTCACCGATACAGACATATATATGTTTTCATAAAAGGTGACATCGAGGAGACAAAATGAAGAGTCACAGTGATTGAGCCATCTGCAAATGTTCGTGCCATAAGAAGTTATTAGATTGCCCTCACATTACAAAAGGCCCATCGAGGAAGGAGGTTATGATGATGTGACATCTCACAATGATTATGAAATTAATGCACTGGAACTATTAATTATAGACCGAGAAGAAATCCCCTGAAGAGTCATTTGAAATAATTGCAATTTGGTCTAGAAGAATTATTTGAGAGGAGCACACAAGCAAGAACTTGGAGGAGAGAACAATGGAGTTCGATCATCGTCGCATACAGCAGGTACATATACAAAAACCTCTATGTGGTTGATTACAATTTGAATTTGTTATCTAGAATTATAATGGAGACTCCAGTAAAGGGCAAAAGTAGAAAACAGAAGGGTGAAGCTACTAATCTAAGAAACAGAAAATTGGCAAAAGTTCTGATGAAGAAATGAAAGAAAGAAAACTAAATTAGGATTTAATTGACCAATTGCTTGGGTCTACCCCTAAAGCCCAAAGGTTTGTAAAAATTAGGGTAGAGGTAGAGAAATTAGAAGACAAATGCAAATACTTGGGAAATGTATGGACACCAATCAGAGCCTATGAGTTGTTCAAATTTCATTATGATAGAAGATTCAGGAATGTCCCGGTCTCTAATCCCTGGCACCTAAATTTAGGCAAATTGGTCATTCCTGATGTATTTGTGAATGTGAAACTCCTGAAACTCTTGGCTAAACATTACAATCCTAGCCTCAAAGCCATATGCAATCCACAAGGAGAGCCTATTATACACCTGTCCAAAAATGCCATTTGTGAAGTATTTGATTTGGATGATTTGTGTACTCTTCCTATAGTATATGAAGAGTTGGACAAAGAATACTGGAGGATGGACACCACGTACAATGGATGGAGATTGCTTCTCCATAGGCCTAGGGAAGAGGGAAAAATAGTGCCTTTTGATGATAATGATGGACCTCCATTCCATGTATCTTTGTTTGAACCATATATGCAATACACGTATTATTCCATTGGCCAAGTCCTAGGGTCAGAGGTTCCTAATTTTATGTCAATTCCATTAATGGTGATAGCAACAGATATTCAGTGTCACAATGCTAGGTAGTTTGACTATGCTGCTTATGTCTTTAGAAAGATTGATTCTAGTTTAATTGCAATTAAGAACAATGCCCCAACAGTCTCTTTTGAGCATTATTCACTCCTCATGCATATGGTCTTATATTATGGCCAGGAAATTGGAATATGGCCAAGTGAACTTAGAACTGCTCAACTAGACAAAAGCGGACAAAAGTTGCCTATGCAAATGTGGACAAGGATATGGGACAGTAGGTTTGCCCATTCCAGTTACATTCATTTTAAAGAATATTGTGTAAAAGTGTTGTATAGATATTTCAATCATCCTTGTGAATATTCACTATCAGATGAAATAAAGAGGTTTCTCAGACCAAAAGATTTTGGTGGTCCCCCAACTATCACCCACGACTGGGGAGATTGGTATTGTTTTGAGGATTCAACCATGGTCAGAATTTATGGTTTTGAAGATACCCCATTTAAATTGCCCAAGATAGTTCCTGATAGGATTACCTACTTAGAGATAGTCAGGCAAATGAATTGCTCTAATGTGATGAACTTGAGTGCCTATGACAAGTAATCCTTCATGCCTAGTACTATATGCTTTAGGGATTTTATTGTGGTGTCTAAAGAAGGTTATGGTCTCATCAGGGATAAATTAATGCATTACAACATGAGGTGTGCAGAAGCAAGAAAAGGATTTGATCCCGAGGGTTTTATTGACTTTGCCAGAAGAAAATAAAACCTCAGTGGATATACACATATTCCATATCCACATGATGATATTATTAGGAACATGGAAGAAGCTGAAGTTGAACTGGTAATTGAGAAGTATAATAGAGAACTAGATGAGAAGAGAAAATAGCTTGCAAAGATAGAATTGTTGTCTTCTGGTGATAAGGAATCTGCAGGAGAAGAAGAACTACATGAACAAGTGACTAGAATATCCAAACGAAAAATGGAATGTTATCAATCTCGTAATAGAGAGCATGATGAAGAGGGGCCTAGTGATGAGGATCCTAGATAGTTAGCATATGATTCTTTCATTGCAGATGATCAATTTATTCATTCTCAAGAATTTAAATCATTTTTGTATAAATGCAAGGGAAAAGAACTCAGGGAATCAGTTGAAGATGTCACGGCTGACAATGAAAAACAATTGATTGATATGTTAAAAACAATAGTGGACAATGAATTGAAAGTTGTGACTCCTAACAGAGGTAGGCGGTTGCTCAGAGAAGCAGGTGTCATGATATTTCCTGGACTTGATATAAATTTTGCCTTGGTGTTTGATAGTTTTTTGCACAATACTGATGACAAGTATAAGCTCACTCCTGAGGGTGTCACAGACGTATACATGGGTACCAAATATAACAATAATGAAAACTCACTCATGATATGGGCCTTATACCCTCCTCATAAGAAAACGACCATTATAGATACTAAAAAAACTTTTGGGCGTGTTATGACTTTGAAAGTAGGGGAAACTGATCCTTTGATTACTATAGACATTGGCATAAATGTTGCAAAATTAAATAAAGCATAGGCTCAGATGTTGATCAAGGAACGAGATGCATATAAACTAAGTTGTGAAAGATTAACAAAAGAAAATGATTTCTTCAAAGATACTGTCAAGAATTCCTCTAGAGGATCAGTTAAAAGGTTAACCCAAGGAGAGAGTTCACAAAGTGCCCATTCACTATCTGTTGATCAGATAGCTCAAGTTTAGATTGACACACTTGCAGTAGTACTATAGAATAGGCATATTAATATGATGCATTGGATGAACAAATTTTGGGATGTCTATTCTGAAAACCATAAGGTGATCCAAGACCACGAATGGTTAAACAATAGGCTTCAAGAGAAACTCCATGAGATACATAGTAGGGATGCTCCTGGCACTACAGGTACCTCTAGTACAAAAGATTTGATTTAACAACATCAAAAATATCATGACCAACTTAAAAATGATGCTAGGGAATGCATTGAGGCTTCAAAGGCAGGTATACCTATGTTGTTCAGAAATGACAAGGAGCTGAAGAGCAAGGATGGATGGAGTAAAGAATGCCAGGTGATATTACACAAAGCTTTAGAGGCTCTCAAGGATAAAGACTCTGCATCTAGGGAAGCCTGCAAGCATCTGGAGAAGATGGTGACAATGGATGTGATCACAAGAATTGCTATTGAGTTTACTAATACACATTGTAGCCAAGAATACCTGGATCATGTTTCTGAGATATACCTATGGCTTAGCAGGGCTTAGGGTCATTATCTTTGTTTGTTGTTGTGTTAATCATTTTAATTCCCAAAATACATTTTGAAGAGTTATGTCTCTTCATAAATATTTCTATATAAGTTGAACATATGGTGATCAATTATCATCAGCAGTAGGAGATAATATGAGAAGTTCATAATATTTTAAAAGACCATGTTGCAAGTATTATATTAAAGAAGTTAATAGAAGATCTCTGATTCTGTGGTTTTATATTGGTATTCAATTGTTTGTTGAAACTATTCAGTTATTTGGTTGTCTCCAGTTCTGTATTTCCTTATTATTCAAATTGATATATCAAGTATATATTTAATTTGTCAATGCACATTTGCTGTATTTGTGTGATTTAATTAATTGGTTTCCTTAAAAGGAATTAAAATCCTTCTAGCCAGTCATAGTAATCTGGAAGTGTTGATTTGGATCATTAAGAAGAACCATATTAGGATTGTCATTCTGTCTTCAAGTTGATATTATCTGTTGTTCTTGTATATTTCATTCAATTGGATCCTTCAAGAAAGGATTAAATTTCCTTCTGGTGAATAACAAGAAACCTGATGGTGTCAGTTGGATATTAAGAAAAGTTTTTGAATCATTTCCTTGCATGTTTATACAAGTTGTAAACTGAAGTATTGTGCCAAATAGTTAGAGTTATCACCCAATATAAGCCACTGGTCTTAGATTTTCATTTGACTCTATTTACCCAACAAGGCATTGGTGTTATCTTGATTCATCATTTAGTTTTATCCAAAACCTATTCATTAGTTGAGCATAGTTATAAAAATTACCTTGATATTGCTTATACAATTTATACCAATCATCTTTCAGATATTAGATATAGAACTAGTTAGCAAGCTTTCATCTATTCCACACCATTTTCCACTGTGGCTAGATCCATTAACCTAGCCAAAACACTTACACTCATCTAATCTGCTTCAACTTTAAAGGTCCACTCACCTAGGTATAGCAGTGCCTAAAGTGCAGGGAGTCATCGATCCTATAGGTTAACTCCATCGCGTTAGTTCAAAAATGTTGCCAATCTGATCATAGAGTCTGGCATCCTCTTAGGATTTGCAACCTGCATTTTTGAGACCTAACAAATTGGTGACTTTATTAGGGAACCAAATAAAGGACCTTAGTAAGAGACCATTCTTTTATAGAGTCAGACATTTCAAATACAAATTGGTAACTCTACTGGCAAGAAGAATCCAGAAAGATAAATTATAACCTTTTTCCTAGTTATAAAAATAGGTGGCGATGCTAGAACCTGTTATAAGAAAAAGTTAGTACCAAATGGATGACAGAAGATCTAAGATGGAAGGGAAGAAGTTACAATCATCCCCACCAATTAGAGCTATTCCTAGGAAAAATGAAGTATCAAATTATTTTCATCAGAATAATAATCAGGAGGCTCAAGAAGATAATATAGAACAAACTATCATAACTCACAATAGTTTTACCCCTTTGCATGAATCAAATGAGAATTTGTCTCAAATCAATGGAGTAACTGATGATATATTGGCAAAATGCAAACATGATCCTCAAGAGCAGCTTGAGTGTGAAGCACGGGCCATGAAGGAAATTGATCAGAGGCAAGCTGAATATGATTATAAAATGTCATTACAATAGGAAGAGGGGGTAAAATATGGATTCACGAATCAAGAGTTGAATAAAAGTCAAAAGAGTACAAGGAATATAAATGAAGTACAACAGAATGTGCTTAAGCTTCAGGAAGAACTTGAAATAATCAAGATAGAGGAAACTGAGATGCTGTTAAAGCAGGAAATTCAACAGATAAGGAATAGGACTAAAATAGCTACCCCAAAATATATACCTCTACATAGAGGAAATATTCTAAGGAACCCATAGCAAAACTTGCACCAAAATACAAGTGGTGTTTCCAATCCACAAGTATCTAGAAGTCATGTTCATCAAAATACCCTCCCAAATAATCCTAGACCACCTCTCATACATAACACCTCTCAACATATGGCTAATCCATACCCACCCCCTGGCCAACAGTATTGTAGACCACAAAACCCTCATATGAACCCCCACATAAATCCACTAGCAATATGCTTATCATCAGCCTCCAGGTGGATATAATTACTACCCTAACCCACCACCCATGAATGTTCCACCCAAAACCTCACAAACATATGCAGACAATTTGATCTGACTGGATATCAATTGTATCCATACCCTATTGATAGTAGTTGGAGAAATATAGTTCCCAAGTTCACTTGAAACAGTGCAGTATCAGCTGAGGATCATATCAGAAGATTCAATGCTTTTGTACAAGATATTAGTATGGATTATGAAGATGTTAAAATGAGGTTATTCATGATGTCCTTGATTGAAGATGCAAGAGACTAGTTCAATAGCTTACCAGATGCCTCAATCAGTTCCCTAACAGATTTCCATAGTTAATTTAAGGAACAGTATGGCAATCAGTATGCCCCTGAGTTTACATTGTACAAATTGATAAGCATCCAAAAATACCAAAATGAGTTAGTATATGATTTCAATATGAGATCTTCTGAGTTACACAACAAAATACCACATGGATCTAAATTGACTGATTCAGTAGTATTGAGTATTGATCTGAAAGCATTTGATCCTAAGACAGGGTATGAACTTAGAAATCGGTGCCCTATGACCCTAGCTGAAGCACAAAAAGTGGCGTTAACTATTGAGAACAATAGAAAAGTTTCAAGTATGGTTAGCAAAAGAGATAATCCTAGAGCTCCTCAAAGCCCAAACATTCAACAGAATAAATAAGAAGGTCAACATAGACATGAAAGACCTAGTTTGCATGATATGCCATATAATACAAATTGGAAGGATGTGAGACCCATTGAAAGTAGCAGAAAGCAACATTATGGAAAAGATACCCCTGACCCTCTAAAGAGAAATGGGGCACATATGGTAGAAGACAAACCTTGGTGTTTGGTATGCAATTTACCACACTCACTTGAATATTGTGTTGTGGCTAAAATAGTACAACAAGAAGAAGCATTATACAACTATAACAGAGATAATCACACAATAAACATGATGCAAGATACACAATATTTGCTGAATGAAGACTATTCTTCTATAGAGGAAGAGGGATATGAATATGATGTGGGGAATTAGAAACACCATATCAACATGGGAAAACAAGAAGTATTCTCAGATTAGGAGGATAGCTACGAGGGACCTACTTATTATCATAATAATTCACCATATGATCATTGGAGAAATCCCACTGAAAAGGAAAAGGAATTTCTTACAATAGCTACAGTTGCCCAAGCTAAAAATGCCTATAATCTAAGAAACAAGATAGTAAATGCAGAATAGGGAACACCTGGGAGTGTCTTTATAAAACATTAAAATTACAAAAAGAATAATGTGAAATCCTCATTTAGATAACCAGAAAAATTTGATAAAAATAAAATGAAAGATAAATCACCAAATCAAGAAAAAGAACATATAAAGACAGAAAGGAATGATCAAACTATGGCCCATTCATTTGATATTGCTCATGCAATATCTCAGGTGAAGATATCAGTATCACTTTTGGAAATGATGAAGATAGATAAATACAGAAATACAATGGTTAAACTGATTTTAGATATACCAAATAAAAAATATAAAGAATCAGAGAACAGAACAAACAATGTTCACCAAGAAACATTCCAAATTCTTGAAGCATATCTAGGTGATACCCTAACAAAGAACCCCTCACAAGTGGACCCTTTCTACAACACCTTATTAATCAGAAACAGGCTAGTAAGGAACTGCATGATTGATTTAGGTGCGGCCATGAATATAATGCCAATAACAATCATGAAAGAACTGGGAATGTGGGTTGACACTACATTTGGTAAGTGTTATGCGATGGACAATAGGTCTATCCTAGTTGTGGGCATTATGAGGGATGTGGAAATAAAACTAGCTTCATACCCTGAAGCAACCTATAATATTGATATCACTGTGGTTGATATTCCACCATATTATGGAATGCTCTTATCAAGACAATGGGCTGCAATGGCAAGAGGGAATGTCCAATTAGATTTATCATATGCCACAATACTAGTAGGAGGCAAAGAGATCACGCTGTGTAGGGAGCCAAGATGTGAGAACATCATAGAACGCTTAGATCAAAATCAAATAAACCTATTCTATTATACAAATTTGGGAACCTTCAAGGTTGAAACAAGTTAGCCAAAATTACAGAATACTGATCCAATACATATAGAATCTAAGAAACGGGAGAATGATGTGTGGAAAATGTATTTTGATAGTGCATGTAGTAAAATGGGAAATGGGGCAAGAGTATTATTTATTTCACCAATAGGTAAAACTTTCAAATACTCATTCTTATTGACATTTGAATACACAAACAATGTAGCGGAATATGAGGCTTTGCTCATTGGTTTGAATATTGCCATCAAGCATAAGATAAGAAAGCTGGCTGTATACGGGGATTCAAAATTAGTTGCTTCCCAAGTAAGAGGGAAATACTTATCCAAAAACAAGAGGTTGAAGCAATATAGAAATGTTGTCTGGCATGATGTTGAGTTGTTTGATGCCTTCTCAATCAACTGGGTTGATAGATAAAAAAATATTATGGTAGATTTTCTAGTGAATATTGCATTAAAAAGAGATGATATCACATTGGGGGGTATTACAGAAATTGAATTCAAAACTAGATCCACTATCCTAGATAATGTCCATAACTAGCAAGTGTTCAATAATGACGCTGACATAATCAAATTATTACAATGTGACGATCACTATGAGAACCAAGAGATTGATTTTAATGTGTTCGTGGAAGAACATGATGTAAAAGAAACCCTCTTTGGTCAAGAGATAGTTCAACTAAAAACAAACAAAATACCTAAGGGATTCATAGCGTTGGAAAAAGCATTTGACTGATGTGACAGATTTAAAATAAAAGACACACCCGTAGTATAGAATGATCTTGAAGAGATTAATTTGGGGATGCAGCCAGCCCCAAAGAATGTATACATTGTAAAAAAGCTCAGTCCCAAAATCAGGAGCATGCTCATCAATTTACTCAGAAAGTATAGACATGTACTTGCATGGTCATATGATGACTTGAAAGCATCTAGGGAGGATCTTTTTTAGCATGAAATACCATTAAAACTGGATGCCAAACCATTCAGGCAAAAGTAGAGACCTATTAATCCTACATTGGTCCCTAAAATGCTTGAAGAACTCACAAAATTAAGAGATGGAGCCATTATCAAACCCATTAGACATTCTTCTTGGGTTTCTAATTTGGTGCCTGTCAGAAAGAAAAATGGTGATATTAGATTATGTGTGGACTTCAGGAATCTAAATAAATCTTCTCTTAAGGACAACTATCCCCTTCCTAATATGGAAGTAGTACTGTTAAAAGTTACAGGGTGTGAACTATTGTCAATGATGGATGGTTTCTTAGGGTATAATCAGGTGAAAGTCAAAGAATCAGAACAATATAAGATTGCATTCACCACACCATGGGGAACGTATGTGTATTTAAGAATGCCATTTGGACTCACAAATGCTGGAGCAACATTCCAAAGGGTGATGGATGTGCCCTTTGCAGAACTGATTAATAAAATTATGGTAGTATATTAGGATGACATGACAGCATATTCCAAAAAGGCTGAAGATCATTGTACACATTTAGAGCAAATTTCTATTAAAGCCTTAGAATATGGAATTTCTTTGAATCCTAAGAAATGCCATTTTGCAGTAACAGAGGGCAAGTTGTTTGGTCACATAGTCTCAAAAGACGGAGTAAGAATAGAGCCTGTAAGGGTAAGAGCCATTGACCAAGTTCCCATTCCTAAGGATGTAAAAGCTATATAGCCATTCTTTGGCCAAATCAACTTTGTTAGGAGATTCATATCAAATTTTGCAGAAATTGTTAGTCCCATATCAAGAATGTTAAAAAAGAATTCAAAAGTGAACTGGATAGTAGAAACATTAGAGGCATTTGCCACCATTAAGAAAGCAATCAAGGAAGCCCCAGTTCTGGTATCTCTTGATTTCAGTAAGCCATTCTAGCTGTTCTCATTTGCCTCATATCATATAGTTGCAATGGTAATGTTGCAAAAAAATGATGAGGGACATGAACAACCCATTTCATTTTTTAGCAACTCTCTTCAAAATGCAGAATTAAAATATGACATAGTTGAGAAACATGCTTATGCATTGGTGAAAGCAGTCAAAGCTTTTAGACCATACTTGGTGGGAGATGAAACAATAACATATGTGCATAATGCTGTAGTAAAAGATGTATTAGTCCAAACCGAGGTTACGGGCAGAAGGTGCAGGTGGATTAATAAAATTTAGGAGTTTAATATTGAAATCCAAATCACCAAACTAGTGAGAGGATAGGATCTTGCTAGACTAATGGCTGAAAATAATCTTGAGGTTTCTTAGATATGTAATACTGATGATTTTAATAACATGAGTTCTAGCATTAAGCATACTCCATGGTATACTGACATCATATATTATCTGAAACATATGAAATGTCCTGAAGGTTATGATGATAACAAGAAAAGTTTAAGTTGTAGGCTTCAAAGTATGTATTCATCGATGGAGATCTTTATTAGAAGAATAGGGATGGTATTATGCTACTATGCTTAGATGAACATCAATTAAAACATGTCATGAAAGAATTGCATGAAGGAGTATGTGGAGGGTACTTCTCAGCAAAAACTACAGCCCACAAAATCCTGAGGGCTAGATACTATTGGCCTAGAATTTTCAATGATTCATATTGCTATACGAGAAAATGTGAGGCATGCCAAATGTTTTTCGGAAAATTAAAATATTAGGGAGCACTACCCTTGAAACATATGCAAGTGGAAGCTCCATTCTATCAATGGGGTATTGACTTCATAGGAGAAATTGCAGAGAAATCAAGCGGAGGACACAAATGGATTTTAGTGGCAACAGATTACTTCACAAAATGGGTGGAAGCAATCCCAACTAAACAAGCAACAAGCAAGGTGGTGATCAACTTTTTAATGGAAAACATTATATTTAGATTTGGCACTCCAATGAGGTTGATTACAGACAACAAAATGTGCTTTAGGTCTGATGAGTTCAAATTTTTTTGCAATATATATGGCATCATTGTGTCTTATGCTGCCCCTTATCACCCACAAGCAAATGGGTAGGTAGAATCTAGTAACAAAAATCTTCTAAAAATTATAAAAAGAATGTTGGAGGGAAACAAAAAGGCATGGGATTCAAAGTTGAGAATGGTTGTGTGGCTGATAGGATTACTGTGAAGAGAGAAATTGGAAGATCTCCTTTCGAATTGGTGTATGGAACACAAGCAAGGATGCCATTAAAAAATCTTCTACCAGTTTACAAATTTGTTCTTCAAGAGGATTTAAATATTCCTGAACCAATGGAGGAAAGATTAGAACATCTTGCAGAACTTGATGAGACAAGGAGATTGGCTCAAAAGCATAACATCAAATTGCAATCACAAGTAAAATGCCTTTTTGAAAAAAAGGACAAGGACAGAAAATTTGAGATGAATGACTTGGTATTGATGTGGAATGCTAGATGCCAAGAGAAAGGAAAACATGGAAAGTTTGAAGCCTTGTGGTTAGGTCCTTTTGTTGTCACTGGCAAAGGAGGAGATGATTCTTACTATCTACAAAATATGTCTAGAGAAGAGCAGGAACTACCAGTGCATGGGTAGTTTCTGAAACTTTTCTTTTCATGAAAATATCAAAATCATGCACAACAAGAAATAAGTGTTGCCAGTGCATGGACAACTCTTAAATAATTCTCAAAATATTTTTATTCCATGCACAGTAATTTAGGGTAATCAAGAGAGATTAGGATCTACCAGTACATGGACAGTCCTATGAATCTCTCAACAATAACAAAAAACTTTTCCATGTACAGTAGTATAGGATCATCCCCATTCTACATCATTATCACTTCCAGCTCCCATTCTCATTTCATGTATATATATATATATAAATATATATATATATATTCCTAAAATTCTGTAAAGCTGTCATCCCCAATAAATAAAATACATGGTCTACTCCCCCAAGAGATCTAAATTCTTGTTATACCCGCAAGGGGTATACATCCCAGATAGAGCCACTGTTGGGACAGGAAAATTTCAAAATTTTCCTATACTCCTACCCACCCCATGTCCAACCACTTCAGAAAATCATACGCCCAAAATCATAATAGCAGCTGATAAATTCCATAAATATCACATGATTTTCACCACAAATAATTGTCTCACTCCTCAAAACATAGTATAATAAGGGGCCTCAGTTACTTAATTTTGGAAAGACCTTGGTGTTTTTTTTATACCGATCCATGTTCTATTTGAAACGAGATAGATGTGTATCGGCATGAGGATTATGGTTGGGGTGAAATTTTTAGAAATCTCTGATGAAAGGAGTTACACCGATGACCCTTTATCAGAGAGAGAATTCCCAGTCATGCTAAGTTAATCAAAGGTGAGGACCATCAGGACGAGAAAACATTATTAGAGAATACTCTGAACTCTCCCCCAATAGTATAGATAACACCGACGAGAAAATTCAGTAGGACTCTTGCCGAACAACCCATGGAACGGGTGGAACTAGTGACTCATTGGGAAGAAATGTACGTCAGGGCTAGAGATAAAAGTGTCTTTGACCTTATGATGTCTCAGCGACCAAAAGGCATTTTTGGCCTAAGTCACATCGATGTATATGGAGGATATAACTCATTGGCAAAAAGGAACAGATCGAAATAAAGTTTACAAGTCCTACCGAATCTACAGTCACAATGACGAAGGATTTTGGTGACATGTTATGATGATTATTCCGATGAAGGATAGAGAGAAAGGCATCAGGGAAACAACCAGGATCGGATAGTTTGAATGAAGTCATCCCGATATCATATGTTGTTCCGATGATGGTGGTGGCCACACTCATCGATAAGACTCTTTCTGACAGATTATAAAGACAAGCAATATCAGTATTAATTACCTGGGTCTTGCCGATTCCACTAACCTGCCCTATAAAGAGAAGCCGATAAGCATGTTGACAAGACTCATGCCGATATTCATATTAGAGATTTTTGAAATATTAGAGTATGATGATGTTCTCACAATGATAATGTAAGTCAGGCCGACAATAGCTACTGTGCTCATTTCTATATCGGATAGACCTTAAAATGTCTTGTTGATACAAACATATATATTTTCATAAAAGGTGACATCAAGGAGACAAAACAAAGAGTCACAGCGATTGAGCCATCTGCAAATGTTCACGCCATAAGAAGTTATTAGATCACCCTAACATTACAAAAGTCCCACTGAGGAAGGAGGTTATGACGATGTGACATCTCACAACGATTATGAAATTAATGCACTGGAACTATTAATTACAACCAAGAAGAAATCCCCTAAAGAGTCATTTGAAATCATTGCAATTTGGTCCAAAAGAATTATCTGAGAGGAGCACGCAAGAAAGAACTTGGAGGATAGAACAAAGGAGTTCGGTGGTACATACACAAAAACCTCTGTGTGGTGGATTACAATTTGAATTTGTTATCCAGAATTATAATGGAGACTCCAGTAAAGGGAAAAAGTAGAAAACAATAGGGTGACGCTAGTAAATCTAAGAAACAAAAAATTGAGAAAAATTCTGATGAAAAAATAAAGAAAGAAAACTAAATCAGGATTTAATTGACCAATTGCCTAGGTCTACTCCTAAAGCCTGAAGGTCTGCACAACTCAGGGTAGTGAAAGGAAGCTAGGTGTGCGGAAAACGCTTCCTACACTAATCTATTGAGGAGAAGGATATGCAAATTCAACTTTATCCTAACTATTACAGCAATGTTAAACCATTAACATGAGATATTGTAGAAAACACAAGAACCAGAAAGTAGACAGAAGAAGAGAGACAAAGATTTACAGTGGGGAAAACCCTTATCAGGTGAAAAACCCCACACTCATAAACCTGCACAATGTATTAACAAATCTGAAAGAATATTTACAATACACTTGCAATGCAAGCTTCAATGGTCTTCAACACTCATGTCTAGAGTCAATCCGGTAGCATAACAGTACCTATAAACCTGTGATACAAACTCCATCTCCAAGCACATGTATATAAAGAAAATACAAGGCAATATTGGACCTATCTTGGAATGGACATCCAATATGGCATCTTGGACCAAAACCCATGCCTAGGGACACTTGCTCAACATTGTAGAATGTGTCTAACACTTGTCCACAGCTCCTATCGCAAAGAGGTTGCCTATTTCCAAAATGGGCTATGACAGATGCTCTTACGACACTTATGACTGTCATAAAATCTGTCATAGCGGTTACAACTTACAGCTATAAGAGAATCTATCATACACATGCTGTAAATAGCATATTCTCTTAGAACACATCATATTCCACCTTGGGGCACCCAAATATGCCTCATTCAAAGATGCTACATGGCACATGTCATTACCTGTCTTACAACCTTCTATTCTCGACTCTTACATGTCATAGATTCATCATAGGAATCCATCATAACCTTTTCGGTCAAACATTCCTTACACAGCATAGAAGATGTTGACACATGGTAGAATATTCTTACCACTAAGTGGGATGCCTATCTCCTCATGTGAGGACAAAATAGCAAGTTGTCATAATCCATGTAGGATTGACACATCACCGTGCCACATCCCACAATATGACAAAGTGGAATTTCCAATTATTTACAACATAGGCAATTGAATAATAAATACAAACATTACAAATGCAGAGAATTACCAAGGTTAAGACACCTTAATTCCCAACATTCTCCCACATGTCGAACACCTTGTAAGAGCCAATGGAAAAATAGGATTTAACTGCTATAGGCCGAGAGGCCCATAGACTCGGAACACCATCTGAACTTCTCTGTGCCCACTGGTTTCATCAATGCATCTGTAACATTCTTCAAAGTATCTACCTACCCAATCTGAATCCACAAATCCACGAATATCAACAGAATGTGGAGGTCCTGAAACATTACCATGATAGCAAATGGAATACTCAGAAGTACCCCTCAAATATATAAACACTCACTTAACTGCATCCCGATGAACCCATCTAGGATTAGCCATAAATCGACTAAGGACTCCCACTACTTGGGTAATGTCTGGTCTTGTGTAGACCATAGCATACATCAAACTGCCAACAACACTAGCATAAGGTACTCTGCTCATGTCCTCTAGCTCACTAGGAGAGTTTGGACAATCCTCAACAGACAACATTGTCCCCAAAGAAATGGGAACACATAATGGTCTACAATCTACCATATTGAATCTATCCAACATGGACTTCACATACTTACTCTGGCTTAACCAAAGTTTTCTGTTGGTTCTGTCTCTTCTGATTTCCATTCCTAGAATGTACCTGGCTGCCCCTAAATCTTTCATTTCAAACTGAGCTGACAACTGAGATTTAAAATCAGAAATCATATTCTTACCCTTCCCAATGAGCAACATATCATCATAATATAGTGCAACAATGAGAATACGATTGCCATCAAATTTATAATACACACACTGATCCGATTTCAATCTCACAAATCCAATTGACAACACAAAGGCATCAAACTTCAAGTACCATATCCTAGGGGATTGCTTCAAACCATACAAAGACTTCTAAGGTTCGCAAACCAAATTTTCTTTACCTTTCACCATGTAATGCTTTGGCTGTGACACGTAGATCTCTTCCTCCAAGTCACCATGAAGAAAAGTTGTCTTCACATCCATCTATTCTACCTCCAAGTCATAAGCTGCTGCAAGTGACAACAGGAATCGAATGGATGTTAGCTTTGCAATGGGAGAGAAGATCTCACCATAATTTATACCGTCCACTTGTGAATACCCCTTCACAACCAATCTGGCCTTATACTTCTCAATACTTCCATCTACGCCAATCTTCTTCTTGAACACCCATTTGCATCCAATAGCTTTCCGTCCAAGAGGCAAAGGCATCAAGTCCGAAGTTTGATTCTTTTCCAAAGAAGCCATTTCTTCCTCCATGGCCTCCTTCCAGGAACCTGCATCCTTCATTTCCAAAGCCTTTGATACAGTTCTAGGTTCATCACTGTTAGTGATTAAAGCATAAGCACAACTAGAATCAAGTAATGTAAAACCAAACTTTTCAGGTTGCTTTCTTATCTGTGTAGACCTCCTCAAGAGCTGAGGTTGAGATTTAGCTTCTTCCTCTAAGCTTTCAGAGCTGCTACAACTCTTCTCATCATCAGGTCCAACATTGTCTTTCTGTTTAGCCTTCTCAGGGGTGAGAGGAAACTGAACAACATCCTCTTTCTTTTCTTTTTCTTCTGGCTGCAAAACAGTGGAAGGTGTAAGCTCTCTGAAGATGACACTTCTGCTATACAACACTTTTTCAGCCATGGGGTCCCAAAGCTTGTATCCTTTCACAGCAACACCATAGCCGATGGAGATACACTTAACAGCTTTGTTCTCCAACTTTGACCGCTTCTCCCTAGGCACATGTGCATATGCCTCACAACCAAAAACATAAAGATGCCTTACTGAAGGCTTTCTACTAGACCACACCTCCATGGGTGTCTTTCCAACAAGAGTTGATGTAGGAGATCTGTTTAATAGATAGCAAGTAGTGGCAACAGCTTCAGCCCAAAACATTTGTTCTAGACTAGCTTCACTAAGCATACTCCTAGCCTTCTCCATTAGTGTCCTGTTCATCCTCTCTACAACTCCATTTTGCCGCGGTGTGTATGGAGTTGTCTTATGTATTTCAATCCCAAGTTCCTTGCAATACTCATCAAATTTTGTAGAACAGAACTCACCACCGCTGTCAGTTCTCAAACATTTAATCTTTTTACCAGTCTAATTTTCAGCAAAAGCTTTAAACTCCTTAGACTTTCTATAGACTTCAGATTTGCTTCTGAGAAAATAAATCCATGTCCTTCTACTGTAATCATCTATAAAAGATACAAAGTATACAAATTTTGATAATGAAGGAACATTAACAGGACCAAACACATCAGAATGAATAAGGTCCAACACACCAGAAGACTTATGAGAACTCAAGTAAAACTGAACACGGTTTTGTTTTTCATAAATGCAATGTTCACAAAAGTTGAACTCAATATTACAATCATCTAACCCCTCAATGAGGTTCTTATTTTTCAGGGTACGCAGACCCTTCTCACCAATGTGGCCAAATCTCTTATGCCATAACATTGTCTTTTCTACAGGAAGTTTAACTTCCAATGCACGATTACAACCATCAAGACTAGAAACAATAGATTTCTTCACTGCTCATTCAGATGGTGGGGATGAAGTGACTGCTACCCTCTTCCTTGAGTCAGAAGAACTATTGAATTGTGCAATGCATGCTTCCAGCTGAAGCAGAGTACCTCTTCGAGTACCCTTAGCAAGCACCATAGATCCTCTAGTCATCTTGCATTCTTCTTTTGAAAAGATAACCTGCACACCTGCATCATTCAAACTACTTACAGAAAGTAGGTTCCGTGCTAAGCCTGGGATGTGCATAACCCCAGAGATCCCCTTCACTCGACCATCAGGGAATTGGATAGAGACTCTTCCATGACCAACAATCTTCAGATGAGAGTCGTCACCTAGATACACCTTTCCACCATTGAACTCCTCATACTTAGTGAGCCAGTCTCAATGTGAGGTCATGTGGAATGATGCACCAGAGTTGATTAGCCACACATCATCAGATGCATGGGTTGCCAGGGCTATGATGAAAGCATCACCGTCATCTTGTGATTTGTTAGAATTTGAATCAGGAGCTTTCTTCTTTTTCTTCTTCTCCTCTTTGCATTCCTTTCAGAAATGCCTGGTTTTGCCATAGTTCCAATAAAGAGCCTTGGACTTTCTGAGAGATTTGGATCTCCCACAGGATTTGGATCTATCCTTCTCAGCTTTCTTGTCCTTCTTCTTCCCTTTCTCCTTGGGTCTTCCACAAATTGCAAGGGCTTCTTTGGCTGCCTCAGAAGACTTTCTCCGCATCTCTTTAGACAATAGTGAAGAAACCACTTCTTCCATTTTGAATGTGGATGTGGTGCTTCCAATTACCATGACAAGATGATCCCATGAGTTCAGTAGAGAACAAAGCAGGGTCACACACCGATCCTCCTCCATTTTTACACCAATAGATGTTAATTATACAACCAACATATTAAAGGCATTCATATGCTCAGCCATGGATCCTCCATCCTCCATTCTAAGAGAATACAACTTCTTTCTCAGGAAAAGTTTATTGACTAGGGATTTGGCTTGATACACATCCCCCAACTTCTTCCAAAGGAGTTTTGTAGTAGTATTCTCATGGACATTTAACAACACAGAATCAAAAAGACTTAGTCTTATGAGACCCTTAGCCTTCCAATCCTTGAGATCCCACTCATCTTGAGTCATTGTAGTTGGTTTAGTTCCGTTCACACTTTCCCAAAGGTCTCAGTCAACTAACATGTCTTCCATTTTGAGCTTCCACAGCTCGAGATTACTACCATTGAACTTCTCTACTTCAAACCTTCCTGATGTGCCTGCCATCTCCTTGCTGCACTAAGATATAGAATTCTCTGCACAAACTCCCACTCAACCTAAGATTAGCTCAAAAAACCCCTACCCTACAACTAATACCAAAGGTGATCAAGCTCTGATACCAACTGAAAGGAAGCTAGGTGTGCGGAAAACACTTCCTACACTAATCTATTGAGGAGAGGGCTATGAAAATTCAACTTTATCCTAACTATTACAGCAATGTTAAACTATTAAAATGAGATATTGCAGAAAAACACAAGAACCAGAAAGTAGATAGAAGAAGAGAGACAAAGATTTACGGTGGGGAAAACCCTTATTGGGTGAAAAACCCCACACTTAGAAACCTGCAAAATGTATTAACAAATATGAAAGAATGTTTACAATACACTTGCAATGCAAGCTTCAATGGTCTTTGACACTTGTGTCTAGAGTCAATCCGGTAGCATAACAGTACCTGTAAACCTATGATACAAACTCCATCTCCAAGCACCTATATATAAAGAAAATACAAGGCAATATTGGACCTATCTTGGAATGGGTGTCCAATATGGCATCTTGGACCAAAACCCACACCTATGGACACTTGGTCAACATTGTAGAATGTGTCTAACACTTGTCCACAACTCCCATCCTAAAGAGGTCACCTATTTCTAAAATGGGCTATGACAGATGCTCTTACGACACTTACGACCGTGATAGAATCTGTCATAGCAGTTACAACTTACAGCTGTAAGAGAATCTATCATACACATGCTATAAATAGCATATTCTCTTACAACACATCATATTCCACCTTGGGGCACCCAAATATGCCTCATTCAAAGGTGCTACATGACACATGTCATTACCTGTCTTACAACCTTCTATTCTCGACTCTTACATGTCATAGATTCATCATAGGAATCCATCATAACTATTTCGGTCAAACATTCCTTACACAACATAGAAGATGCTAACACATGGCAGAATATTCCTACCACTAAGTGGGATGCCTGTTTCCTCATGTGAGGACAAAATAACAAGTCATAATTAATGTAGGATTGACACATCACAGTGCCACATCCCACAATATGACAAAGTGGAATTTCCAATTATTTACAACATAGGCAATTGAATAATAAATACAAACATTACAAATGCAGAGAATTACCAAGGTTGAGACACCTTAATTCAAAATAGGTAGAGTTAGAGAAATTAGAAGACAAATGCAAATACCTGGGAAATGTATGGACACCAATCAGAGGCTATGAGTTGTTCAAATTTCATTATGATAGAAGATTCAGGAATGTCCCAGTGTCTAATCCCTAGCAACTGAATTTAGGCAAACTGGTCATCACTGATGTATTTGTGAATGTGGAACTCCTGAAACTCTTGGCTAAACATTACAATCCTAGCCTCAAAGCCATATGCAATCCACAAGGAGAGCCTGTCATACACCTATCCAAAAGTGCCATTTCTGAAGTATTTGATTTGGATGATTTGTGTACTCTTCCTATAGTATATGAAGATTTGGATAAAGAATACTGGAGGATGGACACCACGTACAATGGATGGAGATTGCTTCTCCACAGGCCTAGGGAAGAGGGAAAAACAATGCCTTTTGATGATAATGATGGACCTCCATTCCATGTGTCTTTGTTTGAACCATATATGCAATACATGTATTATTCCATTGGCCAAGTCCTAGGGTCAGAGGTTCCTAATTTTATGTCAATTCCATTAATGGTGATAGAAACAGATATTCAGTGTCACAATGCTAGGCAATTTGACTAAGCTGCTTATGTCTTCAGAAAGATTGATTCCAGTTTAATTGCAATTAAGAACAATGCCCCAACAATCTCTTTTGAGCATTATTCGCTCCTCATGCATATGGTGTTATATTATGGCCAGGATATTGGAATATGGCCACGTGAACTTAGAATTGCTCAACTAGAGAAAAGGGGACAAAAGTTGCCTATCCAAATGTGGATAAGGATATGGGACAGTAGGTTTGCCCATTCCAGTTACATTCATTTTGAAGAATACTGTGTAAAAGTGTTGTATAGATATTTCAATCGTCCTTGTGAATATTCACTGTCAGATGAAATAAAGAGGTTTCTCAGACCAAAAGATTTTGGTGGTCCCCCAATTGTCACCCACAACTAGGGAGATTGGTATTGTTTTGAGGATTCAACCATGGTCAGAATTTATGGTTTTGAAGATACCCCATTTATATTGCCCAAGACAGTTCCTAATAGGATTGCCTACTTAGAGATAGTCTAGCAAATGAACTGCTCTAATGTGATGAACTTGAGTGCCTATGACAAGCAATCCTTCATGCCTAGTACTCTGTGCTTCAGGGATTTTACTGTGGTGTCTAAGGAAGGTTTTGGTCTCATCAGGGATAAATTAATGTATTACAACATGAGGTGAGCAGAAGCAAGAAAAGGATTTGATCCTAAGGGTTTTATTGACTTTTCCAGAAGAAAATAAAACCTCAGTGGATATACACATATTCCATATCCACATGATGATATTATTAGGAACATGGAAGAAGCTAAAGTTGAATTGGTAATTAAGAAGTATAATAGAGAACTAGATGAGAAGAGAAAACAACTTGCAGAGATAGAGTTGTTGTCTTCTAGTGATGAGGAATCTACAGGAGAAGAAGAGCTACATGAATAGGCGACTAGACTATCCAAATGAAAAATGGAATGTTATCAATCTCCTAATAAAGAGCATGATGAAGAGGTGCCTGGTGAAGAGGATCCTAGATAGTTAGCATATGATTCTTTCATTACAGATGATCAATTTATTCATTCTCAAGAATTTAAATAATTTTTTTATAAATTGAAGGGAAAAGAACTCAGGGAATCAGTTGAAGATGTCACGGCTAACAATGAAAAACAATTGATTGATATGTTAAAAACAATAGTGGACAATGAATTGAAAGCTATGACTCCTAACTGAGGTAGGCAGTTGCTCAGAGAAGTAGGTGTCATGAAATTTCCTGGACTTGATATAAATTCTACCTTGGTGTTTGATAGTTTTTTGCACAATACTGATGACAAGTATAAGCTCACTCCTGAGGGTGTCACAGAGGTATACATGGGTACCAAATATAACAATGATGAAAACTCACTCATGATATGGGCCTTATACCCTCCTCATAAGAAAACGACCATTATAGATACTGAAAAAACTTTTGAGCATGTTATGACTTTGAAAGCAGGGGAAACTGATCCTTTGATTACAGCAGACATTTGCATAAATGTTGCAAAATTAAATAAAGCATAGCCTCAGATGCTGATCAAGGAACGAGATGCATATAAACTGAGTTGTGAAAGATTAACAAAAGAAAATGATTTCTTGAAAGACACTGTCAACAATGCCTTCAGAGGATCAATTAAAAGGTTAACCCAAGGAGAGAGTTCACAAAGCATCCAGTCACCATCTGTTGATCAGATAGCCCAGGTTTAGACTGACACACTTGCGGCAGTACTACAGAATAGGTATATTAATATGATGCATTGGATGAACAAATTTTGGGATGTCTATTCTGAAAACCATAAGGTGATCCAAGAGCACGAAAGGTTAAACAATAGGCTTCAATAGAAACTCCATGAGATACATAGTAGGGATGCTTCTAACACTATAGGTACCTCTAGTGCAAAAGACTTGATCGAACAACATCAAAAATATCATGACCAGCTTAAAAATGATGCCAGGGAATGCGTTGAGGCTTCAAAGGCAGGTATACCTGTGTTGTTCAGAAATGATAAGGAGCTGAAGAGCAAGAATGAATGGAGTAAAGAATGCCAGGTGATATTACTTGAATCTTTAGAGACTCTCAAGGATAAAGACTTTGCATCTAGGGAAGCCTGCAAGCATCTGGAGAAGATGGTGAGAATGGACGTGATCACAAGAAATGTTATTGAGTTTACTGATACACATTGTAGCCAAGAATACCTGGATCATGTTGCTCAGATATACCTGTGTCTTAGCAGGGCTTAGGGTCATTATCTTTGTTTGTTGTTGTGTTAATCATTTTAATTCCCAAAATACATTTTGAAGAGTTATGTCTCTTCATAAATATTTCTATATAAGTTGAACATATGGTGATCAATTATCATCAGCAGTAGGAGATAATATGAGAAGTTCATTATATTTTATAAGACCATGTTGCAAGTATTATATTAAAGAAGTTAATAGAAGATCTCTGATTCTGTTGTTTTATACTAGCATTCAATTGTTTGTTGAAACTATTCAGTTATTTGGTTGTCTCCAGTTCTATATTTCCTTATTATTCAAATTGATATATCAAGTATATATTTAATTTGTCAATGCACATTTGTTGTATTTGTGTGATTTGATTAATTGGTTTCCTTAAAAGGAATGAAAATCCTTCTGGTTAGTCACAGTAATCTAGAAGTGTTGATTTGGATCATTAAGAAGAACCATATTAGGATTGTCATTCTATCTCCAAGTTGATATTATCTGTTGTTCTTGTATATTTCATTCAATTGGTTCCTTCAAGAAAGGATTAAATTTCCTTCTGGTGAATAACAAGAAACCTGATTGTGTCAGTTGGATATTAGGAAGAGTTTGTCAATCATTTCCCTACACGTTTATACAAGTTGTAAACCAAAGTATTGTGCCAAACAGTTAGAGTTATCACCCAATATAAGCCACTGGTTTCAAATTTTCATTTGACTCTATTTACCCAACAAGGCACTGGTCTTATCTTGATTCATCATTTAGTTTTACCCAAAACCCATTCATTAGTTGAGCATAGTTATTAAAATTACCTTGATATTGCTTATACAATTTATACCAATCATCTTTCAGATATTAGATATAGAGCTAGTTATTAAGCTTTCATCTATTCTACACCATTTGTCACTATGGGTAGATCCATTAACCTAGCCAAAGAATTACACTCATCTAATCTGCTTCAACTTTAAAGGTCCACCCGCCTAGGTATAGCAGTGCCTAAAGTGCAGGGAGTCATCAACCCTATAGGTTAACTCTGTCGCGTTAGTTCAAAAATGTTGCCAATCTTATCATAGAGTCTGGCATCCTCTTAGGATTTGCATCTTGCATTTTTTAGACGTAACAGGTTTATCAAGGACATAGAGACGACATGATTCTATTTTTGTGGTGGTGGATAGATTCTCAAAGATGGCACATTTTATTCCTTGTAAGAAGACTAATGATGTTCATATTGTTGAGTTAATTTTTAGAGAGGTGGTAAGACTACATGGTCTACCTAAGAGCATAGTGTCAGATTGAGATACCAAGTTTGTTGGTTATTTGTGGAGGACATTGTGGAAGAAGTTGAAGACAAATTTGAAGTTTAGTTCTACATATCATCCATAGACTGATGGACAGACCGAAGTGGTGAATAGGAGTATGGATAACCTGCTACAATGCTTAGTAGGAGATAAGCCCAAGGGATGGGATTTGATTTTACCATAGGTAGAATTTGCTTACAATAATTATGTCAATAGGAGTACTAGTAAATCACCATTTCAAATTATATATGGGAGTAGCCCAAGAAATGCTTCAGAGTTAAGGAAGCTGGACAAGGGAGAAAAGACAAATGCCGAAGCTGAAGACATTGTAGAACACCTGAAGAATTTGCATGAAGAGGTGAGAAAGCACATTAATAAGATGAATATTCAGTACAAGGCTAAGGCAGATCAGAAGAGGAGATATAAGGAATTTTAGGTAGGAGATGAGATCATGGTTCACTTGATAAAAGAGAGGTTTCTAGTTGGAACATATAATAAGTAGAAAATGAAGAAATTTGGACCATGCAGGATTCTGAAAAAGCATGGTTCAGGAAATGCATATGAGGTAGAGCTGCCAAATGGGATCAACAATTCCCATGTGTTCAACATTGTTGATTTAACAGAATATCATGAAGGTGGAATAGAGGATGGACCAACAGAAGAACAATGGGGTATTCCGACATCTACTTCAAAGGAGGAGATACAAGAGATCTTGGATAGCCGTGTGGGAAGGAGTACTCGGAATAGGCAATATGAAGAATATTTGGTCAAGTGGAAAGGAAGGCCTATTGAAGATTCTTCCTAGTTATCAAAGGCAAAAGTTGACCATTTGGGGTTTTCCTCAAACACCTGAGATGTGACAAGGTCACTTGTCAAAATTACTTTGGGTGCCTGATGCAAGAGCATCCAATGGTGTAAGGGCAATCTTGCATCACCCCAAAAAAGATGTTGATTCAAAATCATTGATGTTGTTTTCATTTCTTTTCAAAATTAGTGTTTCTGGTTCCATAATCACTTGAATAATGATGTAGAACTTTCAGTTTTTCTAAACTGCTAAAAATAGCAAATTGCTATTTTAGGAAAGTTTACATTGGGCATGGATGGAAGCAAAAATTTATAGGAAGCTTCATAAATGAAAAATAATACCTTTGACGAAGGAATTGGGCAAAGATCATTTGTGGGCGGAAAGATATTAAAGTTTCCATTCCTAAAAACCCCCTAAAAATTATTCAAAGTCAGGTTTGAGGCACTAAACGGCCCCGTACGACCTCGAAAATGGGCAAAACCAGCAAGGAAGGCTATTAGCTTGTAGAGCACTCCGTGAGATTTTTGTCAATCAGACACCTAGATCAAAAGTTATGGCTCCTGGAAGACCTATTTTTGGAGGGAGATGCAAATTTCAAAATTTGGCTGGTGGCCACCAAAAAGGGCTTTTATGACCATTTTTGGGAATGCTTTGAGTAGTAGAGATAAGGGGGAAGTTAGAACCAAGGAAAGGTAGGAAAACAAAAACCCTAATTGGTTTGGAGTTACAGAAGGTAGAAGGTTCTAGAGTCTAGTGATAGGTAGTTGTAATGTGTTGCAGCATGTGGGGGATTCCTCCTCTGATTGTATTTGAGCTTCTGTGATGTAATGAGTTGTCCAAATTAATAAAAGAATATTCTATTTTCTATGTGCAATTTCTGTCATTATGTGTTTTGTGATTTAGTCCCTTCATCAGAATACTGAAATAACAAGCAGCTTGAGCTTCGCAGCTTGATTTGGGAGTCCCAAGGAAGAAATTGAACCAATCAAATGAAGTAGAATTTCATGATTTTTAAAGAAGAGAACAAATTAGAAAAGAAGTATCACTATTCAATAGCCCAGATTGATTTGAGAAAATGTGTTACCTACAGGATCCAATCAGATCAGAGATACAAATTCCCATGGTTGCAAAAATTAAATGTAAAAGCAAATTTGTAACTGATTGTTAATTATGGTCATAGTCTGACATTACTCTATTTTCCTTTATAAGGGAACTGGTACCATTGTAAAAGGGGATTTTGGGCTTTAGATACAAGAGATCCACACTTTTGGGGAATAGTTTTTTGTTGCAGAGTAGGTTCATTTATCAGGCTTGCAAAGCAAAATTTTGCCTATAGGTGAATAAAATTTATGTGTGACATTTTCAGTTTAGATTGAATTATATGAATAACACTATATGTGTGTGTTTCTTGCAATTGTCTCCTTGAATGTATGCATTTCTTTTGTGAATGAAGGAATCAAAGATTTTAGAGTTCATCTATGCGTGCACTTGCTATATTGAATGTCTTATTTGTTTCTTTTGTTCAAGTAACAGACTAAATATGATTTGAGTAAGATATAGGGAGTGATGTATTACATTAGGGAATGTTGAAGAAGAGTTGCAGGAAATACTCTTTCTTGGGTGTGTCATTGTAAGGTAGTGATACAAGTATACCCTCTAAATGTGAAGTTTTGATGTCAAACAAGAAACATCTACATTGTAGCATTTGACTCTGTTACCCTTGATAAAGCACTGATCTGAGGAATTATTAGCCCAAAGGTCTTGAAAGAGCACTAAATTTAAAGTTAAAATAATTTGAACCATTTTATTTTGTTTTGCATTAGTTTAGGTAGGTTTGGTATATATTCTCAAAGCCAGCAATGTGAAAATCTCCAAGAATTTTGCCAATGTTAGGATAATTTTACAAGTCTTGGTAAAAATCAATGAGAACATTTCTGCCTGATATAGAGAAAGACAAATCTGTTGATATTATAATAAGGGATACCCCCTAGGTTTGGTAGAACTTGAAGTGTAGGGGAGATAGGTGCAAACAATCTCCCATTCGTTGGCCAAATTTCCCATCGAATTTGATCATACAAATTGGCAAATCTTTAGAGTTTGATATGTGTAGATTTGGGAACCAACATAAGGAATCATGCTTCCATGATGTACAAGAGGTAAGTTCATTGAATTATTTAGCAATTTCAATTAAAATGAAACAATTTTTTTCATTTGTGTTGATTATTTAAAAAAAAATAGAAAATCAAAACTCCTTAGTGCCTCTAAACCTTAATCCACTTGATGAAATGTGTGAGAAATCTCTAGCCAAAGAGTAGGTACAAAATAACCTCCCTCAAATTCTTCCATCCATTCTGAGGCATCATCGTGAGACCCAAGCAAATATATTAGGGAAAACTGAACAAAATAAAAGAGAGCTTCAAACTTTAGTGAAACATTGAAAAATTTAAATGCAATGAATAGATATCAAAAAGATCTTTAAACGTCCTTAGAATCTATAATATTTTGTATAGTTTTAATTAGTGGCTAAATAGATACATGAGCAAATAATAGAGAGAATGCTTGACAATATTAAATTCTTTAAAACTATCATATAATCTAGTAAAAGACAATAAAAAAATGAAAACCAATTAATGTGCATTATTTATTGGGCTTAGAACTAATGATCCCATGTACACAATTCACAAAAGACTCCCTATTCATTGTTGCCAACACTAAGGAATAAAGAATAATTTTCTAAGGATAGGTGGTGGATGAAATTTAACCATCCTCTTGCAACAACAATGAAATGCCTCAATATTATTTTAGGAAACTCTATTGCAAGTTCATCCTCAATGGAATTTCAAATTATTTTGATGTGTGATTTCTAAGGTATAGGTAATGGCTCTACATAGGATAGAGAGGGGGCACATCATGATTAGGATTAGCCATCCATACCCCTTGCCCACCCATCTATTCAACATATCACCGTCCCTTCCTTTGTGAAAGAGAGTGTTGAGGTAGAGACCTTATAGTCCATCAATTCCCTCACAAAGAACTTGTTATAGCATAGTGAGCCTCTTTTGTATGGAGATGAGGGTGAGCCTTTTACGCATCGAACCCTCACCACACATTTGTCATGCTTATGGATCTACATGTAATTATGGGTCTGAAGATTTTTTTGATGAGGTATACAACACAAGATATACATGGTCATGATGTTGGTACACATGTCAAAGAGGATGCTCCACACTTTGAGGAGTATGCTACATAGGGCCAAGAACATGATACATTCATATTAGATAATATGGCCATGATGGATGAGTTGCTAGATGTGACTTTTGGCATTGATTGACATGTAATTTTTAAAAGGGTTGTGCAATTCAATATATTTCCTATTAATTCTATAATTAACTATATTCAATCCTTTATGATTCAAAATTAATGTAAAAAATTATATGCATTATAGAATTTTAGGGTCAATGTATGCATCCTGCATCTATCGGCCCTTCATCACATGGTTATGTGGGCATGTCAAGTCCATAGGTATGTAATTTGTAGAAAAATAGTAAATATACTACACATAATTTTTTTGATCATATATTAGTGGTAATTTTAAAATGATAGTTGAATGTTGAATAGGTGGATGTTGGACCTCCAACCTTAGGACATGTTGCTTGTAGTAGTCAAATATCAACTTTCATGTTGAGGTAAGTTTTATTATTTTTAATCATTATGTAAATAATGCTATGTAAATTTTGGTCAAATAACATTCCTATTTTTAGTGGATGTCATCAGTACAGACTCCTCTTGATATACATAGAATAATGGAGATAGGAATTGTTGTAGTTGTTTTATCTTCAATGCCTTTGTCAAATGTATGAGCCAGTAATGTAAATGTCATTATGTATTTGTTATTTTATCTCACATCATTTTGTGTAAATAAATGATATTCACAGTTAGTCCAATTTTTTTCTTCATTCTTGTCATAGAAGGTCACAACTCCACTTCATGCAGCTGTCAATTATCATGTTCATGCAAAGATAACCATAATTGCAATGGATTGTACAATGAAGAGTTTAGTGGTTTAAGTTAAGGGGTACTCTTATTAAAGAACTTGGGGTATTAGGTGAGTTGTGTCTTTAGCCCAAGTACAATTGTATTATACTTAGTAGTGGGGTAAGTGCATGGAAATGAGAGACAAAATGATGCAGGAGCATCCAAGTTCACTGGCAATCCTATGTCACCAAAAAATATATTTTATTTTCTAAGTTGGTTTTTGGTTTATGTTTTCTTTACAGAGTTGGTTTTGTGTTTCTAGAGAAAATTTAGATTTATTTGGCCAAGTTAAAAGCATCATCATGTAGAAGAGCCAATTGGGTATCCCATGTTTTAATTTGGTGAAATTTGGCTTAAAATTGGCTAAGTTATAGCCAGTCCACAATTTCCCCAGTTTGCGAACTACTCAGATTGCTGATTTGATAGGTTGCCAATGGTTGATTTCTCTAACAAATCCTCCAAGGGAAGTTTGATTTTTCTAAGTCTTCTTCAGTTAGCCATTTGGAACTTTATTGAATTTGAATGAAGTTTCTTTATTGTCAGTGAAGTTACAAGATTGCAAACTTATTCAGGAAAATTACTAGTTCACGAGCCCATAGGTTCACCAATGACTCACTTTGCTGATAAATCCTAAGGGTTCAAGCTCAAAGTTGTCATTCCTTTAGTTAGAAAGTTTTGAACGAAGTCTTTTTTTATTGACAAAGTTGCAAGATTTCAAACTTAGTCGGCAAAACTATTAGTTTGTGAACCCTTAGGTTCACCGAGGGTTCATTTCATTGATAAGGATTTCAAGGTGAAGTCAAAGTTCCTTAGTTCATGGAGAGAAACAATCACTGATAAGAGGAAAATGTTAATTCTTCAGCCAGTTCGCGGTTTCTACAAGTTGCCTATTCGTCGACAAGGGTTTAACAAAACTTATGGTAAGTTTGTGTAGTTGGAGTATTGTCGATAAAAGAGCTTAAAGGCTTATGACTTTGTATCGACACACCTTTTGGTTTGCGAACCAACTATTTCACTGATAGCTTGTGTTAGCAAACTTTTAAGGTTCTGAAGTACAACTTTTTCTAATAACTCTTCCTAATGGTATGTCATGAACGTCTAAGTTTCCAAACCCTAAAGAATGTCGATGAAGACATTTTGACTTAGTTCAAGGGTAGTATGTTTATCTGATAAAGGGATCCTAATGAAATAAACATTTATTTTCATAACCAGGAGGGTTATTCTAGACTCGACACATGTCAAGTTCTATGGTGATTCCATTCTATAACTGGTCAACTATATGGTGACTGTTCAACTACATGGTGATAGTTCAACTACTTGGAAATTGTTATACAACTATTGACTTTTTAGTTCCTTGTATAAATGGAAACCATTACATATTCAGGGGGGGTTGGTGATCGGTTGTGTGTGATTGGAGTAGATTGATTTTCTCACAGAACAGAGGTGGAATTAACGTAGGTTGGGGGCGATCACTGTATCCATTAGAAAGTGATTTGTTGCTGAGAGTACATAGTCGATTGTATTGCAGTGTAATGGTGAAGCTTTGAAAGGCCAATAAATTTGTAAATGCTGATGTTTTTGAAGTTAATAAAATAGTTCCAGATTTGTGTTGAATTTATGCTTTTGTTGCATTGTATTGGCTACATGACTGGGTAGTTTGATAAAACCTCCTGGTCTCGACTACACCAAGTGGTATCAGAGCAAGGATTTCTTGTTGGGAGGAGATACATTGCAGAGAATCTAAAATATTGTGTCAGAGGGCTCAAGAGGGTATTTGTGGGTGTGCAGAGGAGTCTCATAATTACTAAGGGTTGAAGGAGATGTTGGAGTTGTGAGTAGAAGAAGATTTTGTTTCCACAGTGTGTGTGGAGAGAAAGCAATAGCGGTTGTAATTTAAGAAGATGCCCTTAAGAAGAAGAGTTCCTAGAATGGAGGAAATGTTAGAACAATTTTGTATTGAAATTAGGAACGAGTTGAGAAATTTAGTTGCTGGATTGGGAAGAAACCCAAATTGTGTTGAAGATCATGTCGATGATGAGGATGAAATTGTGGAGGAATAACAAGAAATAGAAAATGAGCAACCAATAGATGTTGGAGAAGAATGGTTTGTGAGAGAGCTTGCTAGAGTTGGAGGAGGTAACAAAATAGAAATTTCTAATTTTTATGGAACATTAAATCCTAATGAATTGATAGATTGGATAGGAGAATTACAAGAATATTTTGAATATAAAAATATTCATGACTCTTAGAGGTAAGATTGGCAAAAACAAAACTCAAAGGACATGCTACTTTATGGAGGGATTTGCAAAGAGAGAGAGAGTGGCTAATAGAGATATGAGAATAAATCAGTGGAATTAGATGGTTACTCATTTGAAAGCCAAATTTATTCCTGGATATTATGAGTTGGAGATGTTCAGAAAACTTCAGAATTTGAAGCAGAAAGATATGAGCGTAAAGGACTATACTGAAGAGTTTTATAAAATGGTAATTAGATATATCAATGGGTTGAGATTTAATATAAAAGATGAGATGAGTGTGTTGAAGATTTATACACTAGAAGAGGCATATCAATATGCTTTGAAAGCAGAAGAAAAGATAGAAAGAAGACATCAAAGTAATGCCAGGGGAAGAGAGAAATTCTTAGCTAGGAGAGGACAAGGAAGTAGTGGCAAACACAAACAAGTTCAAGAAGAAGAAATAAATTCAAAATGGAATAAGGAGTCAAGTCAAGGAGTGAGAGGAAGAGAATACTATACAGGAGGACGTGGTAGCAGCAGCAAAGGGTTCCTTGGAAAATGTTTTTCAATGTGGTGAGGCAAGACATAGAGCTTATGAATGTCCACAATTACATCAGGAGAAGAATAAGAAAAGTATGGGCACAAATAACATGGTACAAGAAGATGAAGAGAGTGTGGCATCACTGAAAGTAAAAGAGCCTGAAGGAGAGTCTCTTATGTTCAATAGAGTGGATAACACTAGAAATGAAGAAGGATGAAGCATCACAGAGAAGTCTTTTCATAATTGTATGCAAATTTAGAGGTAAGTTTTGCAAAGTAATTGTAGATAGTGGTAGTATTGATAACCTAGTTTCAAAGGAAATGGTAGAAAGGCTAGGTTTGAAAAAGATGAAACATCCTAGTCCTTATAAAGTTACCTAGTTGCAAAATGAACATGAATTAGTGGTGAAAGAGCAATACATGGTTAGTTTTCAGATTGGGTCATATAAGGATGAAGTCTTGTGTGATGTTATGTCAATGAGTGTCTGTTATGTGTTGTTGGGTAGACCATGGCAGTTTGATAGGGAAGCAATCTATGATGGTAAAAGGAATTTATATACTATTGTGAAATATGGGCAGAAGTATGTGCTAAGTTCAGTAAAAGAGAAGACATTGCAGGTGAAACAGAGCAGTTCAATAGTTTGTTGCAACTCTGACAAATAGCTACTACAGGTAACAAGAGAGATTGGGAATGACTCAATTAAGGTTCCCATGAAGGGGACTGTGGTTGAAGATCAAGGGAGTGGTACTAGTTTTTTATAACAACAACATAAAACAGTGGCCAATAGGGTATAGATTGTGAGTGTTGAACAAAGGAGTGGTGGTTTGGAGAAGAAACAACACAAATCATAGTTTGGACACTTGGAATTTTCTCAAGAGAAGTGTAGCCCATAAAGTGTAAGTGGAAGTGAAGTATTTCAGCAAGTGATGAAGAGGAGAGGTAAGGTAGACAAAGAGGAGGTTTGGATAAAAAACAAGCATGGGATCACCATCCCAAGCATTTTAAAATGTTCATGAGTTTTCCAACTCATGGAACATTTCACTTACCTGGCGTGTCTGATGCCAGAGCATCTGGGTTCACTTGCAATCCTATGTCACCAAAAAATATATTTTATTTTCTAAGTTGGTTTTTGGTTTATGTTTTCATTGTATAGTTGGTTTTGTGTTTCTGGAGCAAATTTAGATTAATTTGGCTAAGTTAAGAGCATCATCATGTAGAAGAGCCAATTGAGTATCCCCTATTTCAATTTGGTCAAAATTGGCTAAGTTATAGCTAGTTGGCGATTTCCCTGGTTCACGAACTGCTCAGTTCACTGATTTAATAGTTTGTCGATGGGCAATTTCTCTGACAAAGCCTCCAAGGGAAGTTTGATTTTTCTAAGTCTTCTTGAGTTAGTCATTTGGAACTTTAATGACTTTGAATGAAGTTTATTTATTGTCGACGAAGTTGCAAGATTTTAAACCTAGTCGGCAAAGTTATTAGTTTGCGAACCCTTAGGTTCACCGAGGGTTCATTTTGCCAATAAGGCTTTCAAGGTGAAGTGAAAGTTCCTTAGTTCGTGGAGAAAAGAAATCGCCAATAAGAGGAAAATGTTAAGTCTTTGGCAAGTTCACGTTTTCTACAAGTTGTCAATTCACTGACAAGGGTTTAACAAAGCTTTTGGTAAGTTTGTGCAGTTAGAGTTTTGCCAATAAAAGAGCTTAAAGGCTTATGACTTTGTATTGGCAAACCTTTTAGTTTGCGAACCAACTATTTCGCTGATAACTTGTGTTAGAGAACTTTTAAGTTTGTGAAGTTCAACTTTTACCGATAACTCTTCCTAATGGAATTTCATGAACATCTAAGTTTCCAAACCCTAAAGAATGTCGATGAAGACATTTTGACTTAGTTCGAGGGCAGTATGTTTTGACGATAAAAGGATCCTAATGAAATAAGCATCTATTTTCATAACCAGGAGGGTTATTCTAGACCCGACACATGTCAAGTTATGTGGTGTTTTCATTCTATAACTAATCAACAGTTTGGTTACTATTCAACTGCATGGCGACGGTTCAACTACTTGGCGACTATCATGCAACTGTCAAATTTTTAGTTCCTTGTGTAAATGGAAACCATTATATATTTAGAGGGGGGTTGGTGATCGGTTGTGGGTGATTGTAGTAGTTCAATTTCCTCGCATAATAGAGGTGGAATGAACGTAGATTGGGGGTGATCTTTGTATCCATTGGAAAGTGATTTGGTGCTGTAAGCACATAGTCAATTATATTGCAGTGTAATGCTAAAGTTTTGAAAGGCTAATAAATTTGTAAATGCTGATGTTTTTGAAGTTAATAAAATAATTCCAGATTTGTGTTGAGTTTATGCTTTTGTTGCGTTGTATTGGCTGCATGACTGGGTAGTTTGATAAAACCCCTACTCTTGACTACAACACAAAAAGGGGGTTAAAAGTGGCCACCTTTTTCTTGAAATTAGCTAAACCTGAACTTAAATTAGTAATTTGAGATGCATGCACTCAAAATTTGAAGATACGATGAGAGAAAGAATTGTAGTACTCCAAATCTAATTGTTAAACTATTTATTAAAAAAAAAGATAATATTAAGGGGTCAAATGTTGTACACACACACAAGTGTTCCTATTTTTCTTACTAAAATATAACATATTGTTCAGTGTGCACCCCCCTATTTGTTGTTGCACTAAATATTTTTTACAACTGCTTGATAGAATATAGTTAAGACTCAGTACTAGAAGTTGTGTATTTTTTAATATTATTATTTTTTTTTGTGATTTTTCAAAGGGGAAGCATCTTGAAAATTGCATCACTAAGTGTGTTCCTCACATAATTTGCACAAAAATAATAAAAAATGTAATTTTTTTTATGTATAAGGAATGAAGCATAAAATAATTTTATATAATTTTTTTGAATTTCGATAATTGGATCAAAAGTTATAAAGAAAAATTAATACATATGTATCTAAGGAATATAAAAGCATTAGAAAAAAGAAATAAAAAATAAATATGTTAATGTATTCCAAATAGAAATTAAAAATACGGTTGGAAAACTAAGAAAAAGTGATATTTTGGTGGTAATTTTGTTAAATATTGTTATAAAATGAGTAAATATGATGACGTTGAAGTTTAAAAATGCTATTGAATATAAAAAATAAGCTAGTAGGAGGCAATTTAATATACTAACCCTTTAGGCTCATTATCCAAGCATGTTCCAAGGCTAAAAGGGTTGAATAAGATTTGAAAAGAATAACACGAGCGCATTATAACATGCTCATGTTTTGAAGAATCTTAAAAAGTTATAGAAATGGGAAAAAAAAGAATGAAACTCATGATTTGGTCCCACAACAACTCTCTAGAATGCTTACTGCACATTTTATGACATTCTATGAGATATTTTTGTTTTATATAACTACAAATAATTGAATTGCATTGGAAATCAATAATGCTTTGATTATGACATACTTTTTATTTTCATAGGAGTTTTAGTTGTGAATTTTGTTCACTATTAACATAATTTTAACAATTTGTTAATTGTTGTGACTAATAATCATTTACTTGTATTTTAAGATTCTATTTGTGATCATTATGTTCCGTTTATGTGATCATTATATTCTCTTTATGTAATTAATTCTTTTGATTAAGATATATTGACAAGTTTATGTATTTAGAAAGAATTGAAAATTACCATAGGAAGGAATAAATAGTGAACACTTGAGCAAATCGGAGTAGAGAAAAAAATAAAAGGAGCATATGAAAAGGATTCATCAAATAAGAAAAAATGGAGGAGAAGATACACCATCAATTCCAATTGATATGAATCTAGAAACAAGTCCCAAACCACCTATTGAAATAAAAATAATGAAGAAAATTTACCTAATGCAAACCAAGAACATATACCAATAAAAACACCACCTTAGAAATTATTCACAAAAAATCAAAGTATCTAATTGAAATTGATGAAAATATATTAAAACCAATGCCCAATAAAACTCTCAAACGCACTTATAGAAATTAAAAATTGTAGACACCTAATATTGACTACACCATAATGCAACCTAATTCCTTCCACATTTCCATGTCTTAGGTCATCATCTAATTATCAAATCAATTGTCTTACTAGCATTAATTAAATAATTTATGATTAATTAATCAATTCATTATTCATTTTTATTCAAACACTAATTAAATAAATCCCTCACAATTTCTTTCCATTTCTAACGCATGTGCATCTAATTAATTAAAATAATCACATAAGTCTATTAATTATCCTCTCACATCCTATCTTATCCCTCTTGATTTCTTTCCATTTCTATCTCATGTACAACTAGTTAAATGGAAACTAATCAAGGATCTTATATTTATCCTCCCTTTTCACAAAATTAATCCATAAAAAAATATATATTAAACCTCTTGCAAGCTATAATCATCAAAATTTTGAATGCAAATTTATGCTATTGAGTTGAGCACCTTATATCCAATCATATTTTCAACCAATCTATCTTGGAGAACAACCACCATTGCTAGTGTAACAAAGAAGAGTTGGGTGAGATATATTGTTATCTAATTTATTTTTGTTTGTTTTTCCTTATGCTTTATGTAATGTTTAGAATTTATATTTACTCTTACATTTTGGCATGCCCAGTGGGACTCTTCTCCCTTATCTAATCCCTTCTTGCAACTTTTGTAGTTTGTTCCTACAAGTTTTAACTCTCTTTTTAGGGAAGATCTAAGGGTTCACTTTTACATAAAGCCTCCTAGGACAAAACAAACCTCATAGTTGCATGCAAAAGGCTCGAGAAATGAATATTGATAAATAATACTCTATATTTTTGGTCAATTTTGTTTTTTACATTTTCTTGGTGCCTTAGGGTTTTCTCCCCATACAAAATATGTACCATATGAATTTGCCATACAACCTACATAGTGTGGATTGTGTCATTGGTAAAAAATATTAGTAAAACAAAAATAGAGTTTAAATTACAAAATAGAAAGTTTTAAGTGCATGGCAATCCAAAAATTTCAACATTTACACTTGTTTAGTCTTAGATATTTTTGGACCTATTTAGTCTTAGATTTTTTGCATCTATTTAGTCTTCAGTTTTTTGTACCTATTTGGTGTTTAATTTTTCACCTATTTAGTCTAAAATAGACATTTTATTAAAAATGCTAAACTTTTGCATATCTTTTCAGATTTTTGAGTTTTTATAGGTGTTGGAAAGTTGAATTATATCACTATACTGTGGATCAAGTAAAAATGTTAAAATATGCATAAAAAATTAGGTATAATTATCTAAAGCACATCCTTTATGTTCAAACTTTAAATGCTCATATCTTTTGCAAATGAAAGCCTTTTTCTGCAAACTTTGTTTTAAAATTTATTAGAAAATTGTAAGGAACATCATGGAAACATCTATTTTACTATTTGAACACATCATTTCTTAATTTTTTGGGGGTTTATTATTATTTCTAACACCTTATTTACATCTACCCTCGCATGTCAAAGAAAAAGTTTCAAAGTACTAGCACATTGTGTGTGGCACCACTTGTTAAATATCATATTTTTATCACTAGATTAGTGGAACACTTATTTTGTTAAAAGAAATTAATTCTTTTTTCCATATTTGGGAGCTTCTAGAGTGTGTATTCTTTATCCTCACACTGAAAGGTGAGTGGTGGAGATAAAAAGCACTCTAAGTTGTATTTTTTATGTTTATCCTAAGAGTCTAAGTGTGTATGCTCTCTCCTCATATTTCAAAGATATCTTAGAGATCAAAAGTACTTACATTTTTTTCACTTTAGTGGGCCTACCTAGGGATTTCATCACCTTAGGAGAGGGTAAAAGTTTAGAACTGTGTCACACTTTATAAAGGAATTAGCCAACACAAATATATTTTTTCAACTTAAATGATGAAATAGTCTTATGTATGTTTTGAATTTTAAAATGACATAAACTAATGAAATATAGAAAATTTAATGTAGTTTATGATTTTAATTTTTAATTTTTTTTCAAAATTAGTTGGAAATTTGTTTTATGAGTTTAATAGATGAATTTTAATTGCTATTTTTTAAAAAGTGATGTTGATGGGACGTCAAGAAAAATATAGTAAAATTAAATTTTTTTCCTAATTAGATAACTCAAATATCTAGTGCATGAAAAAAAAATTTTGATGAATAATTATTTTTTAATAACTTTTTAAAGTCAAATTTAATCACAACATTATAGTTTTCAGGGGATGTCAACTTTTGTACAATTTTTTTTTAAATACCCACTTGGAGAAGGTTCTCTCCTCTAGTGTGCCATATATTTTTTAAAATTTCAATATATATTTTACCTATTTATTTTTAATTTCTAATCAGTTGTATATTTGATTATAATATCCTACTTGCAATAAACTTAAAAATAATGCTAATATAACTAATCAAAATATTAAAAAAATTATATTTCTAATTTCTGGACTCTGAGATCTACCAAAGGGTATTTTCATATTTTCATGAAAATACCTTTTGGTTAGAGAAATTTGGAGTTAAAGTTGAAGTTTTGGTCAATTTTTTGAAAATAGGGGGGTGGGCTACCACATGAGATGCCACATAGACACTTTCGAGCAAGATGGTATCGCTCAAAAAGGTTATAGGTGAAACTCTATTTCTTGAAACTTTCTATGCAAATAAATACTACTTTCAAAGTAAAAATCATATTGTATAGATTTAAAAATTTTGGGTGAAAAGGTTCTGGGTGAAACTCTTTACGCCATGCAATGCCACATAAGTACTATGTGGTTTCGGGTAGAATCTTTTCTCCTGAAATGGTTTAGGGAAAAATTGTTTCTAAAGAAACTATTTAGTTGGCTAAAAGTGTGACACAGGTTTGAAGTTTTACCCGAGATGACTTAAACCATCTATTCTAGCAGGGTATATAAAGGGGGACTAAAAAAGTTATACCTCAAAGGAGTCATAATCATGTCTAGCTTATCCTTGGGGCCTCTTTTGTGAGGATGCAAGGTGAAGTGGATTTTTCTTGTACTTATTGTTGCAAGTATGAGGTTAACTGGTGTTGTCATTAATGTCAACATACTCATATTGCATTGATGAGAACGATTGGATGAGCTGTGTGCTGAGGATATTGAGAAAATTAGCCTCAATCAGGAACAGTGAAGAACAGTGATGACATTAAGGTAAAAGGCCAAGATAAGATGAAGATCAGAGGATGCAGATCAAAGGGTTTATAGATATGAGTCTTTAGACGATCTAGTTAAGATTTCAGAGGTCCGCATGAAGATATAAAGAAGTTGTGATCGATTAAGTAGAACCGGTTCCAAGAGATGTTCTGGAGTGACAGAGTGTTACAAACAGGTCCAGTGAGATCCTGAAGTGCATTGTCCTATTCTGCGGATTGGTAGGAGTGTTTGGGATGTCCTTGTGATGTGTCATCTCAATTTGTTCATGGTTTGGAGGTCCGAAAGCACCTTTGTGATTGTGACAGTAGTTATAGACTATGTTCTTGAAGTTCTAGATGATGAAGAGAAGAATTCTAGTAAGTAGAAGAAGTGCGGATGTACTTGGTCATTCAGGCAAGCTTGTGAAGGTTCTGGGATCATGTTGAGGTTGTGTTGTTAGTCTGCATTAGTGTTAGAGCCTGAAATTGGAGATATACTTCCGGATGAAGATGTTCTTATTCAAGCTGGCCAACTGGATGAGTTATTCATCTTGCGAATGTTTTTGCGGATGATTGCCGACTTAGATGATTGTTCCTAAGTTGATGCCTTGTATAAATAAAGGTTTGTGAGTTTATTTCAAAGTGTGTCATGGAGTGGATGAGAGTGGTATAGCGAAAGAGTGAAAGGTAGAGCAGGTGTGTCTCGGGCTTAAATGGAACTGATCCAGACATGGTAAAGATGTCAATCTCTAGTTCAAGTTTGTAATACTTGTTATCTTGTAGACAGTGTGTCTCTTGTAGGCAGTGTGCCTCCTTGTGAGCAGTGTGCTCAGACAGTGAGCCCTAATTGGCATGTGCCATCCATTTTTTTTATTCTTCTAACAGAGAATAATCCTTGGGCTAATCACCCCATGGTTTTTCCCTTAACCAGGTTTTCCACGTCAAAATCTTGGTGTCTAATGTGTTGATGTTTATCTGCTCCGGTGTTCATGCTTTATGCTTTCATGAATGGTTAATTGATATGCTAATAAACAACAAAGAAGAATCAAGTGTTTGAAGTAACAGCAAGTTTTAGTACAACTGATTCACCCCCCTCTCAGCTGTGTGCCCTAGATCTAACAATTGGTATCAGAGCCAAGTTCCTCTAAAAGGAGCTTAACCACTTGAGGAGATCCAGGATGTTGTCATACAAGAAGGATAGTCCAAAGTTTGATGGAACCAACTTCTCTCTCTGGAAAGGTCACATGAAATGTCACTTGGAGTGTATGGGAAAAGCATACTTGACCATGGTCTCAAAAGCATATGTACCTCCACAGGGTGGTCTGACAACTCTGAATGAAATCATAGATGCTGAAAATAATCTACGGACAAAAGAAGCTCTTCTAAGTGCATTGATTGACTCAGAGCTCTCAAATGTTATTGACCTACCCACTGCCTATGAGATCTGGACTAAACTGGAACTTCTGCATGAAGGAGATGGGTTTGTTAAGAGTGCAAGGTTGCAAAGTCTCAAAGGGAAATTTGAAATATTGAAGATGAGAGATGATGAAAATATTACTACCTTTATGCCAAGGGTAAATGAGCTAGTGTGTGGAATTAGGAATGCTGGTGGAGTTCTGGATGAGAATGAGATTGTTTGCAAAATTCACAGATCCCTTCCTACTGCCTACAAAATCAAGGTTGCTGCCATTGATGAATTTAGATCCCATACAATTGTCACAAGAGAGCAATTGGCTGGCAAACTAGCTGCATTTGAAATGACCAAGTTTGGAGATGATCCCCCCAAGACTGAATCTGCATTCAAAGCTAGTGCCTATGTGAAAGGCAAACAAAGATTTGATCTGGGAGAAAACTCTTCAAGGAAACTGTCATGGTATGATCAAGCAAGAAGAGACATGGAAGAGGAAGAAGCAGAAACAGCTCAACTTGAAGCCCTCATTGCAAAGAGACTTCCAAGAGGATACGATAAGTATGAAGGAAAATTACCCTTTAAGTGCTTCAACTACAATAAGATTGGTCATTTTGCTTCAAGATGTCTGGAAAGATCTGCAAGGTCAAATTCTAATAGACAAAGGTTCCAAAAGAACTGTTATTATGTTCATGAAGAAGATGATAATGAAGGAGTAACAGATGATGAATTAGAAATAGGAAACAAATCTGGAAATGAATGGGTGTTTATTGCCATCAAGGAAGAAGATCCAATATCCTCTGAATCTGTCAATCATAAGGTTGTAGAAAGAGCTTTGGCTGCCCAAGTTGAAGAAAAGGATGATTGGGTTATTGGTAGTGGATGCTCTCACCATATGACAGGTGACAAAAACAAGTTTCTAGATTTGGAAAGGTATGAAGGAGGAATGGTAAAGTTTGGTGATAATTCTGCTGGTAGAATCAGAGGTAAGGGAACTATTTCTTTTGATGGAAAGAGAAAAACTGGCAATGTACTGTATGTAGAAGGATTGAAGCACAATCTTCTCAGTGTTGGACAGTTGGTAGATAAAGGTTATGATCTCTGGTTCAAAAATGGAAGATGCAGGATCTTTGAAAGCTCTGGAACTGAGATTGTATCTAGTACTCAAACAAAAGGTAATATCTTCCATCTAGTTGGTTCTAATAAAAGTTGTTTGTTTGTTCAAGTTGATCAGAGTTGGTTATGGCATAGAAGGATGTGTCATGTAAATTTTGATAACATCATCAAGATAAGCAATACTCAGGCTGTAAGAGATCTTCCAAAATTGGCAAAACCTACAAATAGTTTGTGCAAAGAATGTCAGCTAGGTAAACAGAGCAGAGTCTCTTTCAAAAGCAAGGATTAGTCCTCAACCGGATTATTAGAATTAGTTCATACTGATCTATGTGGTCTGACAAGAATCAAGAGTATGCAAGGTGATAGATATTTCATGTTACTGATTGATGACCATTCCTGGATGATGTGGGTTACCTTTCTAAAAGAGAAATCAGAAGCCTTTGAAAAGTTTAAAATCTTCAAAGCTATGGTAGAGAATCAAACCAGATTGAAACTAAAATGTCTGAGGTCTGATAGAGGTGGTGAATTCACATCTGGTGAGTTCATAGACTTTTGTGAGAAGCATGGTATAAAGAGATAGTTGTCTGCTCCTAGGACTCCACAGCAGAATGGAGTAGTTGAGAGAAAGAACCGAACCATCCAGGAAGCATCCAGGACAATGATGATGGAAGCAAATGTTCCCCAGATGTTTTGGAGAGAAGTTGTCAGCACTGCAGTCTATACTCTCAATCGAGTTCAAATCAGAAGCAATACCGGTAAGATTCCTTATGAACTTTGGTTTGGTATAACTCCTACTGTGAGATATTTTAGAGTATTTGGTAGCAAATGTTACATTAAAAGAGATGAAGATCTAGGAAAGTTTGATGCTAGAAGTGATGAAGGAATTTTCTTGGGTTACTCCACTCAAAGCAAAGCATACCGGTGTTACAATAAGAGACTGAGAAAGATGATAGAAAGTACAAATGTGAAGGTTGATGAAGGAATTGAGAAGCCCTCAAGGTTTTATGAATATGATGAAGATGATCTGAATGATTCTCTAGTTCAAGGAGCTCAAACCCCCTCTGAAAATCAGATTCAGACTGATCTGGTAAATCAGGAAGAAGAGGTTTGTCTGAATGAGCCTGATCAAGAAACAATAGTGCAAGAAACTCCCAAAGTTCCAAGGTATGTAACTCTAAACCACTCTGAAGATCAGATAATAGGTGACAAAAGCAAAGGGGTGCAAACTAGAAGGAAAATTGCTCAAAATTCAGATGAATGTTGTCTGATTTCAAAGATTGAATCTAAGACAATAAATGAAGCCTGCAGTGATGAAAATTGGACCAAAGCAATGGAAGAAGAGTTGATGCAAATTGAGAAAAATCACACTTGGGATCTTGTTCCCAGACCTGGAAAAAAGAATGTGACTGGAACCAAATGGGTCTTCTGGAACAAACTAAATGAAGTTGGTGAAGTAATCAGAAACAAAGCCAGATTGGTTTGCAAAGGCTACTCTCAAATAGAAGGAATTGATTTTGAAGAAACCTTTGCTCCAGTGGCAAGAATTGAAGTAGTCAGACTATTTCTTGCATTTTTTGCCTTCAAAGATTTCAAAGTGTATCAAATGGATATCAAATCCACCTTCCTGAATGGTGACTTAGAAGAAGAAGTGTACATTGAACAACTGGATGGATTTCAGTTATCTGAGCATGGTGATATGGTCTGCAAATTAAAGAAGGCACTGCATGGTCTAAAGCAAGCCCTAAGAGCATGGTATGAGAGGCTGGATAAACATCTTTTGAAGATTGGTTTCAACAAAGGTACTGCTGATAGTAATCTATACTTCCAAATAGATAACGAAAACATTTTGATTGTTGAAGTGTTTGTGGATGATATCATTTTTGGAGGAAGAGATAGTATGTGTAAAACTTTTGCAAATGAGATGAAAAGTGAATTTGAGATGTCTATGCTTGGTGAAATGAATTTCTTCTTGGGTCTGCAAATTACTCAAACAAAGAAAGGGATCTTCATTTCTCAGACCAAATATGTGAAAGAATTGTTGAAGAAATTTGGAATGGAAGATTCAAAGCCTATGAACACTCCCATGGCTACCGGATGCAAGTTGAGCAAAGATGATGACTCTCCTAAGGCAGACCAGACAAAGTTTAGATCAATGATTGGTGGACTGTTGTATCTCACTCAAACTAGACCGGATATTATGCAAGCTGTTGGTCTTGATGCTAGATTCCAGGCTGATCCTAGAGAATCTCATGTCATGGCAATCAAGAGAATTTTTAGATATCTAAAAGGGACAGTGGAGTATGGTTTGTGGTATCCTAGAGATCATGAGATTTCTCTCTTCATGCATACACAGATGCAGATTGGGCAGGAGATGTGGATGACTGGAAGAGTACCAGTGGTGGAGCATTCTTTTTAGGAAAGAGATTGGTTTCCTGGCTAAGCAAGAAACAAGATGTAATATCTCTGTCAACAACTGAAGCAGAATACATTGCAGCAGTAGGTAGTTGCACTCAAATCTTATGGATGAAGTAGATGCTAAGAGACATTAAAGTAGAATATGAGGAGCCTATCACAATTTTCTGTGATAATTCAAGTGCAATAAATATCTCTAAGAATCCGGTGTTGCATTCTAAGACCAAGCACATATCTATCAAGTTTCACTTTCTGAGAGAGCAAGTGAACAAGGATGAAGTCAGATTGGAGTATGTACCCTCTAAGGATTAGATTGCAGATATTTTTACTAAACCTCTTCCCAAGGACTCTTTTAAGTATCTCAGGGAGAAGTTAGGGGTCATGGCCCCTCCAGTGATGAACTAGGATGCACTGATGTGCATCAGTCCGGTGGATATCACAGTCATATCTTGTGATTCGGATTGATGATGGGGAGCTGCTACTAAGGGGGAGCAGCTGGTATGATTCTGATGTGTTAGAATTGCAAGTATGAGCCCTTTGCCATTAATGTCAAAGGGGGAGAGAAGACATGTGAAAAACAAGTGGTTGATGATCAAAGGGGGAGTAGTAAAGGAAGAGAAGACATGTGAAGAGTTGTTGCTGATAGGGGGAGCTGTGACAGAAAGGAGAAGTTCTTGTCTTGATGGTTTTTCACATCACATGTTGCCATCAATGACAAAGGGGGAGATTGTTGCAAGTATGAGGTTAACCAGTGTTGTCATTGATGTCAACATACTCATATTGCATTGATGAGAAGGATTGGATGAGCTATGTGCTGAGGATATTGAGAAAATTAGCCTCAATCAAGAACAGTGAAGAACAGTGATGACATTAAGGTAAAATGCCAAGATAAGATGAAGATCAGAGGATGCAGATCAAAGGGTTTGTATATATGAGTCTTTAGATGATCCAGTTAAGATTTTAGAGGTCCGCATGAAGATATAAAGAAGTTGTGATCGATCAAGTAGAACCAGTTCTAGGAGATGTTCTGGAGTGACAGAGTGTTACAAAAAGGTCCGGTGAGATCCGGAAGTGCATTGTCCTATTCTACGGATTGGCAGGAGTGTTTGGGATGTCCTTGTGATGTGTCATCTCGATTTGTTCATGGTTTGGAGGTTTGGAAGCACCTTTATGATTGTGACAGTAGCGACAGACTGTGTTCTTGAAGTTTCAGATGATGAAGAGAAGAATTCTAGTAAGTAGAAGAAGTGCGGATGTACCTGGTCATTCAAGCAAGCTTGTGAAGGTTCTTGGATCATGTTGAGGTTGTGTTATCAGTCTGCATTAGTGTTAGAGCCCAGAATTGGAGATATACTTCTGGATGAAGATGTTCTTATTCAGGCTGGCTGACCAGATGAGTTATTCATCTTGCGAATGTTCTTGCGGATGATTGCCGACTTAGATGATTGTTCCTAAGTTGATGCCTTGTATAAAGAAAGGTTTGTGAGTTCATTTCGAAGTGTGTCATGGAGTGGATGAGAGTGGTATAGTGAAAGAGTGAAATGCAGAGTAGGTGTGTCTCAGGCTTGAATGGAACTGATCCAGACATGGTAAAGATGTCAATCTCCAGTTCAAGTTTGTAATACTTGTTATCTTGTAGATAGTGTGTCTGTTGTAGGCAGTGTGCCTTCTTGTGAGCAATGTGCTTGGGCAGTGAGCCCTAATTGGCATGTGCCATCCATTTTTTTAATTCTTCTAACAGAGAATAATCCTTGGGTTAATCACCCCATGGTTTTTCCCTTAACCAGGTTTTCCACGTCAAAATCTTGGTGTCTAATGTGTTGATGTTTATCTGCTCCGGTGTTCATGCTTTATGCTTTCATGAATGGTTAATTGATATGCTAATAAACAATAAAGAAGAATCAAGTGTTTGAAGTAATAGTAAGTTTTAGTACAACTGATTCAGCCCCCCTCTCAGTTGTGTGCCCTAGATCTAACACTTATTCCATATTCTTGTAGATGGGCTCTAGTTCATGAATTTTGATCTCACATACCAAATGTATAACAAGAACATCCCTTAATTGCTTGTATAGCCTAGATAATACCTTTTGGCCTTTTTTTTATGGTACGCCAATGAGTAGTTAGGTCCAAGAAGTTACTCACACTGTATTTCAGAGTTTGTAGAGATAGAGCTCACTATGGGGAGGACCTTGGCCTCCATAGTAAGGGGTGTATAGGTGGTACATGATCTTGTATTCCCTAGCTATTCACAACTTAATAGATAGTAAATTGGTGATCCTATGGAGATTGATACTCCCATTTGAATAATCTAGGGTGTTCATGTTCTTGGTGTGTCTTCATTTGTTTGAAACCTATGCATTATCCTTTAAAATCCAAAACATCCAAAATCTTGTAAAATCCAAAATCCTCTCAAGTCAAAGCTAATATTCATCTAATCTATAACATCCAAATCCAAAAATTGTCCAATCAATTACCTAATCCAAATTCTTTCACCTTAATCTAATTTCCCAATGAAAATCCAACAAGATCGTGTGCCTTCATCCCAACTCCAATCATTCTTCATCTAATCTTCATCGAATCATCTAATAAGGCTTATCACCTCTAATCCATCCCGATCCTAATCAAATCCAATCCAAAATCCAATAATCTCCAAATCAAATCATCCATACCTAAAAATCAAAATTCAATCCATCATTTAAATTAAAATAAACCCAATCCTCATCACATTCCATTCTTATTACCTCATCCAAATCCAAACCCAATAAGTCCTAATCCACTTTAATTCCCATCAAACCATCCCTAATCAAATTAACACAACCAAATCAAATTTATCAAGCCTTCATAAACTTCATTTCCATGTTTTCCAATCCTCCCCAAGTTCATTTCCACCTATATCAAACTTCATTCAATCACCCTCATTGTCGTGCTATATATTCCATACCAATCGATCTCATATCAATCCACATCAAAGAATCCAACCATTTCACATCCAACACATAATCATACCAACTCAACCTATCAACATATGAACTTAATCCCACATCCATCTATCCAATGATCTCATATAAGGTTTAAACATGTTTTTCAATTTTAATTTAAAAAAATGCTAAGATGACTTCAAGTTTTCTATCAACTTTCTAACCATGTAACTTTTTTTTTAAATCTAAATACATTAGGGTTTCTATCTTAAATTTCTTTTGCTAGTGTCTTCTTTTTTCACCAAAAAATTATGTATACTATTTTTGGTGTCATTTTTTACTCGTTCATCCAAATTTTAAATAAATATTATTTTTAGATTCTAAATTCTATTCTATACATATTTTAAAAAACTATTTTTTGATTAGTTTTCAAAAAATAGGTGGGAGCACACTCAAATTCTTATTTTTCAGGATGTGTCCACTTTGAAAATTCATAAAAATCATATATTCATTAAAAAATTAGCAAACAAATCAAGCATAAACTATGTGATGTTAGATAATTTTCCACTGAAGCAATTTATGAAATGATTAAGAATAGTAAACATTTTAAGGGGAGCACACCAGATGCTATGTTATATTTTTTTGACAAAAATATGAGCACTTTGTATGTTCCCCCTATTTGAACCTCTTAATATCCAACATTTTAAAAGAAAAGTAGTAGTTTAGAAACTAGATTTGGAGCACTACGAAAATTGTTCTTGTCACATCTTCAAATTTTGAGTGTGGCTATATTAAATTTCTCATCCAAGATTAGTTTTTACTGATTTTAGAAAAAAATGGCCACTTTGACCCCCTTTTGGTCCCCCTTTTCCTTGCACATACCCCATGATAGTTCTAAAGAACCTAGTTGGCTTCCCTTAAGCAAATAAAGTAAAATCCATGTGTAGCTGAATAATTTTTCTTATCCACATGACTTCACTTGAAAAAAAAAGATGAAGTGGAGGAACTACATGTTGCAAAGCATGCTTGGGAAGTGGCTCTACAATTATATTGATGTCTTGTCCACTAGTACCCACTACTACATTGAATAGAATTAAGGGATCAAATCCCCATCTACTCCTTAATGCATTACTAAATACTTTATTTATCTTCTCTTTTTCCTCAAATTCTAACATATATTCCTTGTTGTAAATTAAAAATATTCACTAGTATAGCCACCCCTCCACAAGAAATCCATGAGTATATCCAAATAAAGAGGCCTTTAATTCTACACTGGAGTCCTCAAAAACACCAAATCCAACTCCCTCACTAAATTAAAACTAGACCATATGCATAGGCCTTCATGTGGTAAAGATACGAAATTTATGTAGCCCTTGATGCCAAAATTACATGGGCACCTCATATTAATGCAAGAACACAAGATGTCTCTATGGTAGAGTTGATGAGAGTTTTTACACACTCACAGCATAGTTAATATTCACAGAAAAACTTTAGCTATCTTGAAAGATATGCAGAATCAATTCATAATTCTCAATCTCAAGTTTCTAGATGGTTAGTTCTTAACCATGTGGGATAAATCAGCAGTTCATTGTGAAGTTGTAATATTCAAGGGACCTTACTTAATCTAAGGATGTGTTACTAGAAATTGTCATTCATTATGTGCAAATATCTCAAAATATCTGTCAATTTAATGATCTTTTGCAAACATTTATAACTTTCAAGTCAAACTTTATATGAACTTTATAGAAATAGACTTGATTTTTTAAACTCTATGAAAATCATCAAAATCTTTAGCATTTCCATGTATTTAACAGGATTTTCAACACTTTGTAACACTTACCCCTTTTCCCTTTACCACCAAGCAAGACCACACACACAAGCCAAAAGTAACAGCCACAACGGGGGTCCTCATTTTGCTAAAGGGTAAAATGGGGCGTGTTGTGAGCATCACAACAACTAGCAACCAAATAAAATAACTAAATTTAAACCATTAAAGAAAACAAAATGAAATAAATTCATAACTTCCAACTTCCTCATATGTAAACTATCATTCAACCTGGACTGAATGTATTCAATAAGGTGTATGAATCTTTCAGTAGAGTTTAGGCATGTACATGTGATTAATAATCTTCATCTTGAAGATGAGTTGAAAACACTAGTGACTGGTGTTAACCTACATAGTTGATTTCATCCCTCATAGCCAACTAGATAGAGCCTTGTTGCCAGCAGGCATTCATAGCCCCGACAAGGTTATCATTGCAATTCTCCTAAGTATAGCCCCACTACTAGCAGGCATCAATAGCCCCGGTAGAGTTACTTAGATGACTTAATTTGGATTTTCAGTATAATCCTTCTTTCTTTTGTATTTTTTTAATTTTAGTATATCATGTAAAGTCATGAGATGTTATCATTGTAAGTTCATAGTACAAGGTGTGGTCACTTAATAAAATTAAGCTGAGAATTGTAATGGTAGCAAGGGTGCCTTTCTAATTTTTCACTTAACACCTACACTGGTATGTTGAACAGACCCAAGGCTTTTAAGTGTGTCATTGTGAGAAACACTCCTTGAATTTTTCAATTCACATTATTAAATAAAATCCTTCATAGGATAAACAATACCTTACATTCATGAAATTCCTAACAAGTTATGCATAAACTTCAAATGATTTACCTAAATTCCTCAAATTTTTTGTTGTTTTTAGTGGTTACTAATCTGCTCCTACATACCTTAAATCAAAAGAAACATCCCTACCAAGGAAACACAACAAACCACCAAACAACAAAAAAAAAACACAACATAAACCAAAAAACCACTCACATATATAGTATTTACATTATGATACACAGTAAGGCTGACTTAGCTTCTAAATCTTAAAACAATGCTTAAGATGTTGACCATTAACAGGTAATGTCACATCTTCTCCAGTTAAGGTTTTGAGCCTAAAAGTATTGTCTCCTATTATTTCTGAAACCTGTAGTGGTCCTAACCACAATTTATCAAAATTTCCATGGCTCCATTTTTTTTCATGGGCTTTATCCCAACATAACACCAGATCTGATATTTTGAACGTTTTGACTCTTGCTCTCTTATCGAACCACCTTTTAACTATAGCTTGATGCTTTGCAAATTTATCTATAGCTTGGTATATTTTCTCATCCAATTGTAACATCTGGACCAACCTAGCTTCTCTATGATCATCAAAGACTAGATATTCATTAGCAAATTTCCAAGTAGGTATTCTTTTAAGTTCATTGGAAGTATGGGATTTGTCCCATATACTAAGTGATATGGTGCATTGCCTAAGGCTACTTTAACTTTCATCCTATCTACCCACAATGCATATTTCAGCAGTGTATTCCACTCTTTAAGATTTTTGACAATTAGTTTTTTGATGATATCTAACAAGATTTTGTTAGTAGATTCAGCTAACTCATTACCCTAAGGATAATGATTTGAAGAAAACTTAAGAACTATCCCATATTCAAATGCCCATTTAGAAAATTTCAAAGACAAGAAAGCTGAGCCATTGTCACATACTAGAGAATAGGGAGCCCCAAACCTGGTGATGATGTTCTCCTCAAGAAATTTGATTACTACCTCAGTGGTAGAAACCTTACAACACGTTACCTCTATCCACCTTGTACAATATTCTGTCACCATCAGTATGAACTTGTGCCCAATAGATGATGGAGGATTGATGACTCCAATAAAATCCAATCCCCACTATGCAAATGGCCTAGACTCTATAACTAGTTGTAGTGGATTAGCTTGATTTATCCCTTTGTTTGCTGTAGTTTGACATATGTGACAACTTCGGATATGGTTTTCTATGTCCTTGAATATTGTAGGCCAATAATAACCAGCTCTCTACATTTTATGAGTAGTTGCCAAATGGGAACCATGAGTTGTTCCATATTTATCATGCAATTCTAGCAACACTTTGTCTGCTTCATCTCTGTTCAAGCATCTCAAGTATATACCTTCATGATTCTTCTTGAACAATAGACCTCCTTGTACCATATATCCCTATGCTTTTATTTTTAGGGCTCTCCTCTGAGAAGACTTCATCTTATTTGGATACTTTCCAGATATGAGGAATGTATTTAGGTCATCATACCAACCTGGTTCATCTTTAGTGTTCAACACATACTGCTGTTTTACCAAATTGGGGTCAGTATTAGCTATTGTCTGCACCAAGGCTTGGCCTCTGACCAACTTCATAGGAATAATCTCCATGTCAAACTCCTGCAACACTATAATCCACTTTGAAATTTTCTCCCCAGGATAATTTTGCATCAATAACATTTTCACCGTTGCATTAGGTACTATGGATTTTACATAGCTTCTCAAGATGTAGTGCCTAAACTTTTTCACTACCCATACTAATGCAAAAGCCTACCTTTCTGTGTCTAAATACTTCAATGGTGCATCCTTCAAAGGAGCACTCATGAAAGTGATGGGTTTCTCTTCATTCTCTTCTCCCTTTTGTGTCAGAGCAGCTGCAACTGAATGCGCAGATGCAAACGAATAGATGTAGAACAGTTTAGTGTAATTTGGACTAGCTAACACTGGAGCATCAGAAATAGCCTCTTTAATATCTTCAAATGCAGCCTTAGCTACTGGCATCCACTCTATTTTCGTATCCTTCTTCAACAAAGCATTCAATGGATGCACTATTTCTACAAAACCAATAATAAACTTGCAAACAAAGTTAATTTTACCAAAGAAAGACTTCAATTCCTTTTTACTGTTAGGTAATTTCAACTTTTTAATTCCCTCTACTCTGTCTGGGTCAATGGATATCCCATTCTCATAAATAATATGCCCTAACAACTTTCCTTCTGTTACACCAAATGAACATTTCTTTGGGTTAAGAGAGATCCCATACCTTTCACACCTTTTTAGCACTCTCCTTAAATCTTCTGCATGAGTGGATGCATCCTGTAACAATACATTTACTTGACAATCCACGAAATGCAATTTCTATGGCCCACTAAGATGTGGCACCTGCATTAATTAAACCAAAAGGCATTCTCTTGTATGCATAGTTACCCCATTTGCAAGTGAATGTGGTTTTCAACCTATCTTCCTTGTCAACTAAAACCTGGTTATACCCTGAAAATCCATCTAAGAAGGACATCATCTTAGCTTTGTTTACTGCCTGTAGCACTTCATCTATTGGAGGTAAATGATATAGTTATCTTTTTTAGAAACTTTATTCAGGTTTCTAAAGTCAACACAAAATCTAATGTCTCCACTTTTCTTCCTTACGGACACTAAGTTTGCTACCTAGGTTGAATGTCTTACTGGGAAAATTATTCTAACAGACAACAACTTTTTGACTTCTTCAAAGATTAGAGGCTCTAAAATAGTGTTCACTGGCCTCTATTTTTATCTAAATGGTTTTACCCTTGGTCTCAATGGTATTACATGGGTTATAATAGAGGTATCATAAGTCTTCATATCTTTATAGGTCTAAGTTATCACATGTTTATACTCCTTTAGAACCTCTACAATTTATTTTCTTAATTCTTCAGAACAAGCCTTTCCAATCAACACATTCTATGGACTTTGTTATGTTCCCAAGTTAAAGGGATCACACTTACCCCTTTCAGTTTTACGCAGATCTTTCTGTCTAACTACCCCATCAAAATCAAAGATCTTCTCCAATTCTATTACCCCTTTGGGTAGGAAATTACTTTTCAGGTTTATTATGTCCTCCTTATCCCAAGATACATCAGGTCTTTCTTGTTCATCAATGATCTAAGTTTCAAATACCTCATTACAAGTGAGAAAGTCTACAATCTGTTGGTCTCCTTCAAATACTTGGAAATGAGTGACATTATCATGTATACTTGGTACATTTACCAGTTCAACAACAAATCATTTTAAACCTGATAATGTCAAGGGTTCTAAAGTACTAGCAACAACTGCTAACACATCTGGTCTCTGATTTAATTCTCTAGGGATATGCTCAATGTTAAAGGCATCAAAAGATTTGATCAAGTCCCATATCCTATGCCTATAACTAACCATTTTTCTATAATTACATGCATACAATTTCTTGACTTGTTTAACTACTAACTCAGAATCAAAAAATACCTTGATCACTCTTACCTTCTTCTTAATAGCCATAACAAGTCCCTAAATCAGTGCTTCATACTTTGCCACGTTGTTAGTGCAAGGAAATTGGAGCCTATATGCCGCCAAAAATGATTTACCACTTGGGTCAATAAGTTCGACCCCTGCTCCTGCCCCTTTCTTTGACTTAGATCCATCACATTTTAATGTCTAGATGTCATTCATGTTATTTTGACCTTGACATTTTACTGTAGCAGGGATCACTTTGTTTGTCGCCTATATTGCCACAACATACCTATTTTCGTGTGTTTCTGTCAAATTATGGGAACACCTGCATTTTTGATTTGTAAGTCAGAATAATTGACACTCTTTACTCCTACTTCTACCTTTGGAACCTATATTGACTCATCTGCATTTTCATGAAAACATAATTCAGGTTTATCAAGGATAAAGTTTCCTTTTTTCTATCCCATCCTTTTTATGCATTTTCCATACTGATATTCTATGATATCTCTACACATTCAACATTTTTCTTCAGGATGAGGAGTATAATGAACTCTACACAAACTTTTGTACAACTTACATTGAATTGGAGATTCCCGTTGAATGCACTTTTCCATCTCTTATCTGATGGTTTGACCAAAACTACTTACATCGTTATCTTCTTCATCAGAAGAGTTAAAATCAAATTCAATGAATACAGTTGTTTCATTATTAGTAGGCTTTGTTTTAAAAACTAGGACTAAGATCTCCTATATTCGAACTCCTCTGTTTAACACTCTATAGACACCTGGTTCAATAGAAGCATACAATATCTCATTCGTCCTATTATACTCTGTAATCATGTGTTTCATCCTAGGTTCAGCCTCTATTCTAATCTGGTTCAGGACACCTCTCCATGGTAACCACATGTGTGAAAAATCATTGGCCATGTATCCATTCAATGTTTTGGACCATTCTCTACTTAGTAGCATACCATAATTGACTGGTATATCTACGACCTGGATATTAATAAATTGGCTTACCCTGGAATCATATGCTAACTGCATTTGGATATGCATCAACTCACCTATCACATTAACTTCTATTTTGTCTAAATGAATAACAACCTTAGCAGATTTTGTGGGAGTGAGTCCCAAAGTTTTGTAGATTCCTAGCGGCATAACATTAGCTGAGGCTCCTAAATCCATCATACAATTGTGTATATTTTTTCCAAACATTCTTATGGTTAACAAAAAAGGAGGAGCTTCCTTCTTTTTTGCATACATGAGAACATTAGTGTTTGATGGTTGTTCAGTTCTCTTGCCTTTATCTTTGTACTATACATCCCTGCTATAAACATCTATGTCAACTGAGTTCTCCTTTGGTGCTAACTCATCTAAGGCCCTTATAAAGGTAGTCTATACCCCTGGACTTTTCAACAACTCATATAGAGGTACATTAACCTTGATCTTTCTTATTTCCTTAGACAAGTAATTCATTAATTTTGCTATTTCATTAGACTCTGTTTTCCCTACTTGAACTTTGGGTGCTACTGTCCCACTAGTCCCATGATGATTAGCTTTGAAGATCACTGGGTTATTACTAGCGGGGTATTGAAGTTATTAGGAGTGGAGGTAGTGAAAGGACCTCCAGGCTTACTGTTGCTTCTCAAATTATAAGTGTGGTTCTTATTGGATTGTTGAAAATCCTGTACCTCCTCTGGCTCACATAATACCTCATTTTCAGTCTCAAAGGGAAACTGAAAGGCTTCTAGTACTAAGGCTGATTCTAGATACAAGTTCTCACAATAGTATGGCTCATTCTCTGCTATCTGGTTTTCTTCTTCCTTACTTTTGAAGGTAAAACTTTCTAAGACCATAGCAGACTCAAATCCTAAAGGTACTATTTCATTTCCCTTAGGAATTAGGAATTCAGACGTAGGAGCTTGTACTTCCACATTAAAGATACTAGTAGTGAGATGAAATTGAGGACAATCAAGTTCAGCATGTGCATTCATGTTATGAATCCTGCACCAATTTTTTAATGCTACATTAGCCATTTAAACTCTAGCTGGTTACTTCAATTCTTGAATATCTGGACTCTTAAATGGAGAGGCCAGAGTACCATTGTTTGGTCCCATGTTGCATGTCCTAGATAGTTTAGGTTGATTATGATTTCTGTTGTTCTTACCCCAGACTTTATTATCTCCATTGTGTCCCCTATTTTGCATCCCTTGTCCCTGATTATGATTCTATCCTTGGCTATGATTTTGATTTTTATTTGAACCCTGACCTTGACTATAGTTCTGACTCTAGTTCTGACTCTGACCCTGAGTATTTCTGCCATAAAAGTTTTCATTTCTCAATTGAGTCATCTCAGTAGTCAATCTCCTTAGATGTGCAGTAATTTCCTTTATTTCCTCCATATTATCTTGCATTTTGGCTATAAATGCATCTTGAGGAGGCTAAAAGAAAGACTAAGCATTAGTTTGATTATTATTGGTATTGTTACTAGTATAAGGAACTATAGCCTGGATGCAGGCGAGGTTGTACACTGGTGCATAAGTAGGAACTGGATTCAATAATGGATTATGATGCATGGGAACACCATTCCATGGTTGTGTCTGGTTTGGAATTCTAAGATTTTCTACGTTCAAAAAAGAATTGTATGTTGTTTGTCTCATCTTCTGGTTCATTGCAATTGCTTCCTTATAAGCTTTTGACAAACTATCAACATTAGCTTGTCTCTTAACAAACATTGCAGTTAAAGGATCTAGAGCAGCATAATACATTGCCAATATTGCCTCAGGAGTTATAGTATAAGGAGCAACTAACTTAGAGAATGCTTTCTAGAACCTATCATTGAAATTGTCTATAAGTTCTCCCTCACCTATTTTAATTGCTACTAATTTTTGATACAAAGAGGAAGGCTCAACTGGTCCTCTAAACCTAGACAAGAATGCTTCTTCCATGAGCTCCCACCTAGTGATATAACCATTTGGTAAGTTGACATACCAATTTGAAGCTTTCTCATTGAATGTGTACAGGAACAACCTACACACTACATATTGATGTTCTAATCTTGCCCTGAGCAAGCTTCCTTAAAGATTCTGATATGATCTTCTGGATCCTAATGCAATTGGTACTTAGGGTAGATCTTCTTAGGATTTTTAGGCATTTCATGATAAGCAGTAAATGATATGGGGGAATTGACATTAAAATATGCCATGACTGGACCTCGGGGTGGACTAGGACTTCTTGGAGGACTTGGATTTACAAGCGGGCTAGGACTTCTAGGAGGACTTGGACCTCGAGGGGGTCCTTGACCAAGATTTAACAATCTAAATGCAGAACTGTCGGGGCTCACTATATTATGTATATTAAAAGGTGATCCAGGGGGAGTCCTTGATGAACTTCTTACGTGTGATATTCTAGGATTCTAGATTAAAGGACTCTTATTCTACCTTCTGTCAGGTAGTTTTATGAAAATATCACCTAAATTAGACCTAGACTTGGTCACTCGGCCACTATTATGAGCCAGCTTTACACAAATCTTACCTTAATTCCAATCAGGCCCTCCTTCTAGCACTAAATTACTGTTGATGAGAGTTTTTACACACTCACAGCGTAGTTAAAATTCACAGAAGAACTTTAGATGTCTTGAAAGAGAAACATAATCAATTAGTAATTCTCAATCTCAAGTTTATGGATTATTAGTTCTTAACTGTGTGGGATAAATCAGCAGTTCGTTGTGAAGCTGTAATATTCAAGGGTCCTTACTTAATCTAAGGATGTGTTACTAGCAATTGTCATTCATTATGTGCAAATATCTCAAAATATCTCTCAATTTAATGATCTTTTGCAAACATTTATAACTTTCAAGTCAAACTTTATATGAACTTTAAAGAAACAAACTTGATTTTTCAAACTTTATGAAAATCATCAAAAATCTTTAGCATTTCCATGCATTTACTAGGATTTTCAACAACTTCCTTTAGATAACTACATTTCAGTTAATTATTTATCACTTGTTGGAGAGAAGTTAGAAAGATTAGGGTTAGAAACATCATTTTTAGATTGGATCTAAATGCTCTGCTATCCACGTATTGAGAAATACAATAAACCTGAACAATTCAACACAATCAAATCTACATATGTAAAATCCTGAGTAGTTTCATGAATATACATAAGAGATTGTGATCTTTTAAAGAAAAATACATCAAGTAAATGCCTAAATCAGAAAACACTCTGTAATAGATGTAGAATTCCCAGTTTGCCTTTATTTGAAGTATAAAGTCATACAAAATTTACAATGTAACAATGACTCCTATTGCATTGATCAAAATCACCAAAAAAACTTACAAACACTTATGACAAATACATAAAGGAGACAAGACATTCCACGCACTCCTTGATGCAAACATAGGTGACCTCCTCTCTAAAATGACTAAATGCTCAAAGTATTCTAAAAGAAACACCTTCCTTTTGCAACAAAATTAACAACTACAGCCTTAAGCTAAAAGTTTAAAATCCCTGTGTATTAAAATACATGTAGCAGAGCTTCTTATATAGATTTTGAAGTCTCTCTCCTGCTATGGTTACAAAATCAATCCAATGGTCCACATTCAAATCCTATAGATCAACGGTAGGAATCATTCCCCAATTGTTCCCAAAATATCTTTATGGTATCTTTCCTCGGCACAAAGGATGCCATTAGAATCTTTTCAAAATAAAAGATACCCTTGTTGACCTTTTTCCTTTTGTTGACTTCTTGTTAGTGATAGTAACAAAATAATCTCATAGCATATGCATATGTCATTGTTTAAAGTATCCCCCTTTTGATACACTTTTATTCTTTCAAGTACTCTGCAAAATTGGCTATTATAGCTACAATAGAAGTGCGATCACTTTCTTGGCTCTTTGCCCATGTATACTACTGCACTTCGATTCCTTCCTTCAACCTCTTCTCTTGCTTTGCTAAACCTTTCACCCTCTTCTGATATTTCTTAATCTTAACATTTATCTCCATAAGTGAATCAATCATTTCTGTACTTAGATTTGTTGCAGGATTCTCTAAGCACGATGAATACATGGCTTTGAATTGTTTCATTGCCTTTGTTAAGCCATATATTGATACTTCCTGGCATTCATGCCCAATGAGTTTTTCTATTATCTTCATACGTATTATACTATCAACAACCCCTTCCAAATCTCTAGTATTCATAATACAACATTTGAGAATGTCCTCTTAAAACCTCAACTCTAACCTTTGCTGTGGTAGTTGGTTAGCCATTCGAGGAGTAATGATTCCTTCATTTATTAACTCTTCCACTCTCTCATTGTAGTGCCTCCCTAGGACCCTAGCCTAATCAAGGTGATATGGAGGTATGAAATTTAAGTTGTATATGATGTTGTGTTACTGATATTTTGTTATCTTAGATTTAGTATTGAGACTGGGTGTCCATGTAGAGAGGATGACACCCTGACATTGGCATACTATGCGAATGATCACAGATGTTGAAATCCTCCGATGTGGGCTACTCATGCTTCAACTATTATATGATATGTATTTGTAGGTGTTATAATGTGCTCTGAGTGGTGCATGTACCAGTCACCGACTCCACCTAGCTTTACAAGTCTGAGCGTGCCTAATGCCCCAATGGTGGCATGTTGGAGATGACACAATGGCCATACACCCTAGCTTAGCCATTGTCTCCGCTTGGGGATGAGTGATCTGATGTGGCGTTATTTCCCTCGGACACCTTCCGGTTATCATCCAATTACGCCATCCTTGGTGAGTCTGACCTGTGTGGTTATGGTATTGAGTTAGTCCTTGTGGGTTGCCGTCAAGTGTTTTGTTTATTTTGTAATTTTATTTCAGGGTGTTAAATATTTGACCTCGTGCCTTGTTTCAGTATGGTTTTCAAGAGAGGAAAATTTTATACCTACTTTAGATATAATTGAACAAATAAGAAAAGTAAAAATAAATAAATAAATAAATAATAATAATAATAAAAATAATAAAGATGATAGGACATTAAATATAGTGTTGTAAAGAAATTAAAACAAAAAGATAAAGATAAGAGTATATATGTAGAAGATAGCTATTATAGGAGCGGTAAAAAATATGTGAGAGAAAAATAATGAAGTGATATAATTGAGTGTAAGATATTATAAGGTGAGTAGTGTTATATAAATTGATTGTGTAATAAATTTTTAGCTATTAATAACTACAAAATTATATTATGTCAACTCTTATCCCTATTGTGTGCATTCGGTGAGTTGACACCTCTTTGAGGCTCTCTGCCAAACATGCCACGTGCCTCATCACTACTACCACAAAATTCATGCATGGACAGCCTTGGGGAAAAAAGGGAATTTTAGGGGATTGTTATTTTTTTTAAAATGGAGACTCCTGATTATACCAGTACCTTGGTTATAATGTCTGAGTTGAATATACTTGATGATATATATGCATATAGAAACAAAATTTAATAACTGGCTAGTAATTTGTACATCAAATATGTTCAGGTATTCAAAAACCATGGGGAAACAGTAGGAGCATTAATGAGGCAGTCTCATAGTTAGATCATTGCCCTTCCCATTGTCCCAAGCTATGTGGTTACCCGGCTCAACAATGCCAGGGATTTTTTTTGCCAGGACAATGAAGTGCAATCTTTCTTCATTTCCTTTCAGGACATGGATTGCTCCTAAGGAGCATGCTTCCCATTATGAGTAGATAGAAGATGAACAGGTAAGTTTTCTTGTGCTTTTGATAGGTTTTGTCAAATGAATTAATTCTAAGGTTCTAAACGAGTCATAATAGGCTATTTCCTGATTGGCTTTGGGTATTGTGTGTTAGAAAAATATGCAGTACAAAATTGAATTAAGCAGTAAAAGAGCAATAAGATATGCACTATTGATATATGAAAAAAAATGTCTGTAAATTGCATGTGTTTAAAATAGGCTCTTTCAACAAGATGTGCTTTTGATGTGGGAAATATTTCCTGTATTGTATGTTTCCTAAGTGGGGAATTTGAGTAACATGTGATCATACTGAGGAAAACTAAGCTATCCCCTATGAGCTGAAAATATCACTCAACATCTATTCTATTACTTTTGTGGGGGTGTACAGTTGGGACCAATTTTTCACTCTGTATTCTTAATTAGAGTTTATATGCAACCAAATCAACCTACAAAATACATTGCCAGTCTATCTAGCCGAGGGCTCTCTTATGGGCAGTTATGGAGGCTTTTAGAACAACTATCATCTATTACATCCCCTGTTCCAACATATCCTCATTCCTTAACATTATAAACTGATTTGTGGTTGTCCACACCTATACCGAGCCAAATTAACAAATCAATTTTGTGTATTTCCTGAATCAGTGCATTCCATGAGATAGCATTGCCTTTAGGCATTTTGTCAAACAGTTCGTGAGCCTTGTCTCCACTTACACATTTTGCATACATGTCTACCAATGCACTTGCTACTGTAACATCTGCAAAAATTCCCCTTCTGCTATGCTTGATGGATGTCCCTTCGTTAAAATTGGAGATATGACATTGGTGTTATTACTAACAGTTCTAAAAATTGATTTCAATTAGTTGTACCCTATAATAGTTACACCACAACCTCACCACATGCTTGATGGTGTTATGGGCTGCCTTACCATGATGTAGGTATTTAAAACTAGGTTGTGCTCTTAGGAGTGTTTTGTATTACCACTACATGACAACCCCTTGGACTTGGATCATTATTGATTAATGGATTGATATAAGATTATATGAGATAAGATGGCATTTGATGTTTTTTTTTCTAATGGAAAAATTCAAAATCGGTGTCTAGACTCTAATAGTTCTTCTACCAGTTTCAATGATTGTTGCTATTGGTTTGTTAGTGTCCAACTTTAAAATGGATTCTCTAAGTTTTGTTTGATTGTCTTGATTTGAGACTTTATGTACTAGGTTTTTAAATATGTGTGTAATCGTGCCTTGTATAATTATAGGTTGTGATAGTAAATATGGGTGGTTGTTTGCTGATATTGTTATATTCTGGGAAAATCAAAGGGAGAGTTTCATCCTTTAATTCATTTAGTTACATCTATTACAAAATAAAAAGATATTCTATTCTAAGTAATTAAATAAATATTTGCTCATGCACTAAGAAAAAAACTTCAGAACTCATACCTTGAATCATGTCGTTGTTGTTGTTGCTTTCCAACTAAAGCTTAATGATTTGTTTAGTATGATACTTGTCCTGAGTAATTAATAATAGTAAATACAACCATCATGAAATAAATCAAAATCTGTACTTAGAATTCTAAATTTTTAAATCAAAAATCTGATTAACGATCTTCGAAATGAAATCTGTAGTTAGAATTCTAAATTTTTAAATCAGAAATCTGAGTGATGATCTTCAAAATGAAATCTATAGTTAGAATTCTAAATTTTTAAATCAGAAATTTGATTAACGATCTTCAAAATGAAATCTGTAGTTAGAATTCTGAATTTGAAATCAGAAATCTAATTGACGATCTTCAAAATGAAATCTATTTTTAAATACTTTTGAGTATAGTTTCTAGAACGAATTTTGTATCATGGTGATTATAGTTAAGCAAATCTGATCAGCCATGTTCTCTACCTGTCCCATAATAGCAGATTCAGTAGTATTGTATAGAGCATTATTGGATTTCTCATAAAATTTGTGTGAGTGATTGATTCTTTTCGTTTACTTGCTCAATTTTCACATGATGTAATTTCTATCATAAATTTAGGCCCTTAAAAGAGCTTCACAATTTTATGTTAAAGTCTATTCTAAGCAATAAAGCATTTGGGCTAATTATATAAATCCTTAAGCTAGGCCCTCTTCGCAACACTATGTTAAAGTACGTTTTTTATCATTAAAACATTTAGGCTAATTACATGGGGAAGATGAAAATACTATTTCAGTGAATTGAACCTAATAAGGAGTTTTACTTATGATCAGTACATCTAGACCTTAGTTCTCTGCTTGGACATTTTGAATCTATTATTGGCCTTACTACAATATGTGAGAATTGATTGAGGATCTTGGCTCCCAATGTGGCATTGAGTATGAGTGCTCACTTGTTTGGCCCATTAGAGGTAACTCAAATCATGTGTTTGGGAAAGACGTGAATTTTGAGATGAGCAGGTTAGTTTATCTATTTCTTTTTTTCTACCCCTATCCTCTCACCCCTTCATTTTTGAGTGGTACATTTGTTGGCATGATTACCATGTGCTTATGAGTTGCTCCTTGTGAACTATATGATTTTGTGGTCTCCCTTGTGTAATTGGTGTTTGATGGTCTTGTGACAATGAGATTTGTGGTATCTCTTGTGTGGTTGATTATATATGCCTCCTTGTCCCTATTGTTGTTATGTTGTGTACAGCCATGTGATCATCTCTGAGCATGGTGGGTGGACCCTTGAGGTTTCACATGGTAGGGTGGTATTGCACCCACCATTGGGGATCCAGATATTGACATGGATTTTGGCAAGGACGTTGGCAAGGGTGGCTCTATTCTTCTCTCTGGTTTTCTAGATATATTTTCTTATGTATTTGTACAACTCAGTGAACTGAGCGATATGTATTGTAATTTTGTAATAATGTAATTTGTCCTTGAGACACTCCTAATTTAGAGGTCATTGTATTTAGAGCATATGATGTAACTCTTCTATAATAGATGTATGGTGATAATCTTCCTCTCTTGTGATCTATCTTGGTGACATGAAGATGTTGCAGTTCATGTTTTGAGTTAGTTTAGAGTATTGATATATCTTATGTTTATCTTTTGTAAAAAATAAAAAAAATTGTTGTGCCCTTTTTGGGCTCTTGTTTCTTGGGTGCCTGGGTGGGGCGTTCAATTTCATCCATGTCATTGAGCTATTTTAATTCCAATCTGCCCTCTTCTAATCTAGACTGACAGTGATTTAGTGAGAACATTACATTTGTTCTTTCCTGTAAGAGCAGTATCCCAACCTGCAATTGCCTACTTTATTACATCTTCTCCCTTTTGAATTAACTCCTTGATCCATTTCTCAAAAATATCTACCTTAGCTCTCTTATTTATTTGGTCCTTAGACAAAAGTTCCAGCTCTATAGGTAACTCTGGCATACTAAAACTAGAATCAAACATACTTTGGATAAATTGTTACAGCTGGACAATGTGTCCTTTCAAATAATCATACTTATCTTTGTCTTTCCTCATCATTTCAATGGTGACATTGTTCATATCCTGCCATTATGCGATGTGTTTCTCCCTAGTCACATATCCAAGAACCATGTGAAGTAATTTATAGTCATCCATGTTCATTTCTCCTTTAGCCTTCTCCTTTTTAGGTATAGCCAACTCTAGAGTTCTGGATCCATAAGGATTTCTCTTTATTGCTGACATAATCCTTGATTTCCTTTTCTCCTTTTGTGGATGACCTCCCAATAAACTTTTGATATCAATAGGTACTAATTGTATTTCTACCTTTTCTCTCTGAACTTCTGCACCTATCCAAGATGGTTCTTTCATACTTATCTCTGCTTTCTTTTCTACATTTATTACCTCTTCTTGAGGTTTCTCTGCTTCCATATACTCTTGTTGTGTGGTTGCCGATCCAAGACTGGTGGTATATTGTCTCCTTTATCTTCTTTTCCTCCTCCTCCTCCTCCTCCTCCTCCTTCTTCTTCTTCATTATTTGAGTTTTCTTCATCATCTGAGTCTTCTTCATCATCTTGTTCCATATTTTCTCCTTCTATATTTTCCCTTTGTTCCCTATGCTCAGCATCATCTTTAGAAATATTTTCTATATTTTCCTTAGGACCACCTAATATCCTTGCTACCTCCATCGTTGTTTTAGTTTGCCCTTGTACATTCTTAGGCATGCTTGCTCGATCTTTCTATGAGGGCTTATTTGTGAATTTGTCAAGCTCTTTTGTAGCCTTTTCTTCCTCCTATTTTTTCTCTATGTTCTCTTCTTCCTCTACATTTTCTTCTTGCTCACTTTGTTCATTATAAACATTAAGAACCTATAGAACATCAATATTAGAAACATTTACTAACAACGTTTCCTCTGTCATCTCCTTAGTTTGAATTGGTACCTCTATTGTCATGCTTATTTTCTTTTATTGTACTGATACCTCTGTTTCCTTTGTAACTTTTTCTCTTCCTTCTTTTTCTGATTCTTCTATTTGCTGTGCAACAACTTGCACCTCCTCTATAATCTCTGGTGATACCAGTGTACCAAAAGGATCTATTGCCCCTAGCTCCCCCAGTACATTTTCTCCTTTTGATCATAAGATTTGTGCCTTCCTCATATATACTTGGGCACTATGTTCCTCTATTATAGCAAAACCTTTATCTACTTCTTCCTTCTTTCTAGGTCCTACTCTAGTATTGGTTTCTCCTTCCATATCCTCTTCATCGTTGCCATCATCCTCCACATTCACCATCTCGCTTACTTCCTTGATTTCCCGGGCTTTTGACTCTTGCAGTTTCTCCTCGGTTAATTCTTGTTTAACCCTCATATAGCCCTGTCTTCTTTCTTCTGGTGTGAATTCAGTAGCCATGTCCTTCTACTTAGTTTCTACCTATGAAGCACTTATAACTTCAGCTTGTAATGGTGCTTTTCCTGTTGAAGATTCAATCACTATAGCCTTCATGATTTTTTGTCCTGCTGGCATCCCAACTGTTTGGGTCTATTATGCACTCATGCCATGACTTGATGACCTTGCCTCTACAAATGTTCCTGAGGCTATTTCTACTGTGATACCTAAGGCATAAGGATCCATTAAAGTTGCATTTTTATCTTTTCCAATGACTTTGGCTTCTACAATATTTCTTTTCTTTTCATAAAAACATTATAGCTCATCTAGATTTTCTTCCTCTTTTCTTGCCTTTTTTTTTTTCTGGAATGTAGGTTCAATACCCTTAGCCTTGATCTCCTCTATCCAATCCTTCAACCATGTTTTGGAGAATACATTAATTGGTTTTGACAAAACATCCAAAGATGTTGCCCATGGTTGTGACCTATCTAGTTCACTAATGCGAATCAGTCTCGTGCTCTCATAACTATGGTGCAGCACTTTACCATCATCTTCAATTTCTAAGGGGACATTAATTTCCCCCATTGTCTTCATCTGTTCCACGGTCAACCTCTGATGAGCTCTCTTTCTTACTTCCTTCTCATTCTCGCAATCAGACCAATAATCCTCAATATGCACTCGATGTTTGTATTTAGGGTCAATATGTTTTTGAATCCTATTGAAAGGATCAAAGCATCTAGCCAACTCAAATTCTTTGAAACCATAATACCTCAGCTCTTTTTCTGAATAACTAGTTACTTCCTCACTGTAACAAGAATACCTTCCAATAGCCCAGGGGAGTTTGATATTTCCTCTACCTCACTTCCTCTTATACATCTTGAATGCATTCAGATTCTTCCTAGAGAACTCTAATACAATTAATTTATCCGAAGGATATCGAGGCAACATGAAAGGATTTCCTTCAAAACCTTCAGTTCTGATATATGTGAAGTTAGAAAATTGTATGTACCACGCACTATATGGACTTATAGTACTTGTTGCTTCCTTAGACAACCTCCTATCCTTGTCTCCAGTCAAAACTCTCACCATATAAGTGTAAAATACATCATTTACCAGAGCAAGCTTCCTCAATGCATTATCCTCTTGTAAATCTGGATAGTGATCATAAACCAATTTCTGACCTGGACCATTTCCTAGGATCCCAATTCTATCAATCCCAGTTTTGTAAGGTTGAATCTTAGTTGCACATGAATACAAAACATAAGATGACAAATAGAAAGGCATCATTTTCTGATTCCTTAACATGGCCTACTTCCATATGGTAGTTCTAATAACCTCAAGGCCCAATGAATTTTTCCATCCTTCTCTTTTGCTTCTCTCATGAATTGAATAATGGTGAACATCCATGGTTCACACTTTGTTGTATCCCTCAATCCTACCAATCTACTCAGTATTGTAATCATCAAATGTATTTCCTCTTTGAAATCGATTCTATAGAGGTTCTTTGGTACCCTTGCTACAACCTTAGGTTTGCTTTCTGCAGTGTACCATTTGTAGAAGATTGTACTCTTGCATTCTCTATCATTGCTATTGAAATCCTCTGTATATTGATCTATATCTATATCCATCATTTATCCTAGATTTCTAAGCCAAATGTCCTGGCTATCCCCTCTATAGATAAATTAGCAATGACCTGTTCTTCATGCATTACCCTTCTAGTTCTTGAGTCATATCTTCTTATACATTCTAAAACCAGATCTTTAGCTTCCATTGCCAACGGGAACCCCACAACCTTGTATAACCCCTTTTCCCAGATGCACCTCCTATCAAGATTGGTGTTTGACGATGTGATTTTCTTTAAGACATCCTTTGCATCATAGTAGCCAACATTTGTATCTGTTGCAATTCCACATGTACTGATCAGAGATGGATATCCCCTCTGCGCTGGAAATTCCTCTTTGTCTGTTTCTTTTCTTGGCTTTCTTTCCTTTTTTACCTTTACTTTTTCTTCATCCATTATATCTGCCTTCTTTTGCTTCGAAGCCATCCTGTAAGAAAGATCGTACATTTAACCCCTTCATTTTATTCTCTCTTCCTAGAGTTTTACCATGAATTTTTTACATTTTCACATTTACCCTGACCATTCTGTCTTTTTCCTATTTTAGATTTCATGCTATTAAACATCAGTCAGTTAATTTCCCTAATTAGCTGCAATAATTTGCCATTCATCTGCTTCATTTTCAAATGAAATTACCTATAACTAATTTGCATTTTTTATTAACTACATTGTAATGGCATTTTAGGGCACATACCTGTATTCATGACCAGCTTAACTCTATAAGTGTTGACCTAATTTACCATTTCAGTTGCGCCGTTACCGTTCTAAAATTCTGTTTAACTGTTCAATCTTCACTCAATCTGTGTAATAGTCCCGTTCATCTACAATTTTAGCTCTCAAGATGTAATTATGAAAGTATAACAGACTTTAATTTAACCCTAACATGTTAAAATTCCACATCTTTCATTGTTAGTTCCACATTGAATGCGGTATTTAATGCATCTTTCAAGCCTGCCTCTTCATTTCAACTTTATGTTTTGAACACTGTATCTGTTAGTTCCTGCCCTTTGCATTTCGACTTTTGTATACCCCCTTTGTATATTACTTTGTATATCCCTTTAATATACAAACCCAAACATGTGATGGCCTATAAAACAATGTTGCACTTTACTTCGTGTCCAACTTTGTATTTTACTTTTGAATTTCACAATGTATATATAATAGATACAATCTAACATACAAGTATGGAACCAAAAAGATGCATTCATTCTGCTTTAATTTCCTTATCAATTTTGATATTGTATTTTCACCCCTTTTGTATATCGGGTTTATATGCATACAATCTTTCATACATACAAAAGTGTTGATATGAGTTATTTTAGACCACCTTTAAAATTATTGTTTGATTTTACATTTATCCCATTTGTACCCTTCTTTTGTATCTCTCTTTGTATATCATGATGTACCTGCAACATACATTTTAATATACAAGCTGCAGACTTAATGGATATTTGACTGTTTTTAACCTTTTTGTTACTTCCGGGTTTGTATCTTTGTATCTTCTGTTTTGTATATCTTTTCGTATGTGACATACATACAAAATGTAGAACCCCTTTTATGGCAATGACCTGTGGGTCCCACCAATGTTAAACTCCTTTTAACCTCAATTTAAAATCTGCCTTTTTGAATGTATATTTAAAATACAAACGTGGATACATGCAAAATGTGATGCAATGAAAAGTAAGCCTTAGGATTTTATAAACTGCGTTACATAATACTTTCGGGTTCAATCATGTATATTTTCCACTTTGTATATTAACTGCATTTGTATTGAACATACATACAAACTCACATGCAAGCGCGGACTTGCCATTTTATTCACTCAACTTTTGAACATCAATCAGGTCCGGTTTGTATACCTAGGGTTTGAACATTTGACATATGCATGCAACCAGCAAGATATGAAAGCCCAATTAAACATAACCTGATAATACAAATACCTCATATACAAATAAATTTGTATATGCCATACATACAAAAAATAGTGCATTTTACCAAAACCTTCATATTTCACAAAATATTAGGAATTTCAAGCTGGTTCAGAAAGCAACCCTTAATCATTTTTCACAAAGAATTCACTAATACCTTTAGTTTCTTTCCCTAGCACTGGGCATTTTGATTTTCAACACTTTGTAACACTTACCCCTTTTCCCTTTACCACCAAGCAAGACCACACACACAAGCCCAAAGCAACAGCCACAGCGGGGGTCCTCATTTTGCTAAAGGGTAAAATGGGGCATGTTGTGAGTATCACAACAGGTAGTTTCAACTTGAAGCAACTACTAAATTGAATGATGGGTCATGCCCACCCAAAACACCTAAATCAAGATAATTGATAATGGAAAATAACTAGACCAAATGTTCATGACAAAAGTAGAGATAGAACTCCAAGAATGCCATCAAGAAATATCATTTCAATCTATATATGTATATATAACAGGTTAATATCTAATGGTAGGTAGTAACTCTCTCTCTCTCTCTCTCTCTCTCTATCTATATATAATAGGTCAATATCTAATTCTAGGCAATCATGCTACAACTAAAATATCAAAATAGAACTCAAAATATTTTTTTTTAAATAATAAATGTCTATATCATTAATATTTATATAAAAATTATATTACACATATTCACAAAAAAATAGGTGGAATTAGTCACAGCTTGAAGTCCAAATAGGTCATAAGCCTAGAAACAAAAAACAACATAGCCATTAATCAACAATTTAGCTACTCCACTAGAAGGAGGAGGGTCCCAGTCATCTAGATTGCTCCATACATTAGTGGGGTCCTGAGTGTCCATAGAAGGATCCCAACCATCCTCATTTACATCTTCAGTCTAATTGTCATGAATAGGAGAAATGGCAAGAGCTAGCTAGGGGGAACTTGCTAGAATTTGGCCAAGTTGCAGACCCATGCTTGAGGGCATGGGGAGAAGCAGACCAGTGGTGGGAAGGCCGAGGCCACCCTTGCTGAGCACTATCTCTACTCATAGGAAATTGAGAGGCCTAGGAATAAGCATCCTAATTTCTGCGAGTAGAGTGACTGTGGCCCTATGATGCCCACCAGTCAAAGAGTGACCTCGACTAGAGGCAAATGTAGGAGGGACTCTATAAATTCTACAAGGAGCATTACCCCAATGGTCTAGAAGCACCTACAAATGTGCAATGTCAAGTTCAACTTTGTTAGCTTGCATTTGAATCTACATAAGAACATTGGAACAAATCACAACTTTAGTGTAAAGTGAAAAAATGGAATTAATTATACATCCTTAAAACAAAGCAACATTCTTGTCCTTCCATATGCTAAAAATAATTTCCATTCTAAAAGTTGTTGGAATTAGGGCAGACAATTGAGAGGGGGGTGAATTAGTTGTCTCAAAAACTTTTATCCTTTGCTGTAATTAAACTTCTTTACCACTTAATAACGGATGAATGATATAACCATGAAAGCACGAATCAACAACATGAGCAAAAACAAAATCAACACACATAACACTAGGATTTTTACATGGAAACCCGGTTAAGGAAAACACCACGGTGGGGGTTAACCTGCAAGATTTTTTGTTAAAACGATAGAAAATGGGGAAGGCACATGCCTTCAGGGCACACTGCCCAGAGCTCACTGCTCAAGGAGGCTCACTACCTACATAAATATTTATAAGTTTATCACAGAAAGATTGAACTGGAAAACAACATCTTCTTCATGCAAGGATCAGTTCCATTGATGCGCATAACACTTCTGCTCTTTCCCTCAAACACTTCTTCTCTATCATCCTTTATTGCTCTTCCTCTTCTACTTTTCCTCTTCTCTGCTTTGCCTTTCTTCCTTTCTTAGGATCTTATCATTTTCGCACAAGGATACATTTCCACAAGTCAACCATACATATTTATATGCTTCATCAACCTTGGAATAAACATCAAGGTCAGCACTACAAACATCAGACTCAATGCGAATCACTTTACTGTCGGCCAAACATAGTTGGGACCCAAATCTTCATCGAACAACATGCCATACTTCATAGAACCTTTCTTAGATCATCTGCAACATGCACAAAGAATCCGGTCAGCCAAGACTGGAAAGAATAGCAACATCAGAAGAGAAATCTTCAATCATGAGCTCAAACCTCAATATGGATCACCAACACAACATGAACATGATCCAGAGATCTCCACAAGCATAATGAAATCAACAAGAACAACCACATCACCTCAAATCACCAAAATCACTTGCATCTTCATACTGGAACATAAGAACATCAACTGCCATGACTGCCGCACTAGAAAGATTGCTTATGGACCTCCAAACCACAAACCACATGAGTTGAGGATACATACTGACATCCCAAACACACCTCTAGATCCGCAGATCATAATATTTCAAATCCGGACCAAATTCCTGTCACTCTGTCACCTCTGAACACTTGCAAAACTCAGTTCTACTCAGATGGCCATAACTTCCCAAATTCTTCATGCGGATCCCTCAAATCTTAACTGGAGCAACTTTAGACAATCCTTTACAACACCCTTTGGTCTGCAAACTCTAATCTTCATCTTACTGGGAATGCAGAGCAATCTACTTCACTGAACTGCACTATCTTCACTGTCTCTTACAGAGAGATGTAACTCACTCGTTTCTTCTAGAGGGGCTAATTTTCTCAATATCCTCAACATACAAGTCTTCTAGAATGGGATACATTTGACACTAATGACAGCAAGGATATGTTGACATCAATGACAACACCGATTAGACACATATTTGCAACAAAAGCATGCCAAATATGAGTGAATTTGGAACCGAGTCTAGGCCAATCCCCTAATAACACCATATATGAAGAGAAAGGTTCAGGTTGAAATGACCTAAAGAAATCATGGATCCAAGTCCAGGCTGCTTGTGCCCTAGGACACAATCATAAGAGATGCTTAAGAATTTCTTGGTGACCACATAAAGGGCATTTTGGGTCCTTAATGCCAAAATGAATAAGCCTGGTACCAATAGGTAGGCCTTGAAAAAGAATACACCAAGTGAAATGAGAAAGCTTGGGCTCAAGAATGGTTGACTAAATGGTATATATTCTACTCTCAAGAGAATTTAACTTCCATTTAAATGAATTCATAGATTAAACTATAACTAAGTAGGAACATACATGTGTTATCTCTCTACTGACACCTAACTAATTTGCATCTTTACTGCAACAATATCCTTGGAGTCTTGTAACAAATCACACAATAATGCCAATATATAGATTCTTTAAACACCCCAGATAATATTTGCAAGTGTGCAAGACCATACCATTGTGGGTAGCTTAAAGAACATGTATAATAGCCAAGTATGTAATATAAGTTGTAACATAATCTCAATAGCTCAAAAACAAGAATCTTCTCATTATGTGATGTTTTATCAAGATTCAACTACATAGTTTTTCAGCCAATTTCATTCATCCACATTTCATGAGTAGTGGTTCACAAGAACCAGTTTTTCAGCCAATTTCATTCATCCACATTTCATGAGTAGTGGTTCACAAGAACCCATCTCTCATGAGCTTTAATGACCCATTTAACACTCATTTCATCCAAGTAATGCTCATAGGGGTGAAGCATTGAGACTTCTTGGGAAGTAACCCATCATAATACTACTTTGACTCAAATGTGCTTAACTATGGAGATTCCTACATGAGATTAGGCCAACTTAGCAAGCACAACACTTGCTATAATGGTTTTATAAATGGAGTAGCAACCTAAGAGGGTTTGATCTTGGGGCAATTTGCATGGTTAAGCATGCTCAAGTCAGAGTAATATTGGGATTGGTGACTTTACAGAAAGTCCCAAGGCTTCACTCCTATGAGCATGACCTAGATGCAATGAGTGCTAAGTGGACCATTCATGCTTTAGGAGAGATGGGCTCTTGTGAACCACTACTCATGAAATATGGATCAATAAGATTAACTTATAACTATTCAGTTGAATCCTGATAAAACATCACATAACCTAACACACTTTAGAAAACACCATCTACTTGATAAATAATCTTCTCATTCAAATATTGAATTTAAAATATGAAAACAATTAGAACTATCAATTTCAATATTCAACAACATATATATATTTTCAGGTTTAATATTCTTCACTTTTAATCACACTTGATTGGTAAATGTGAAAATAAAAATATATTATTTTAGTACCACCAAAATTTTGTGGTATCAAAATTTTAAGAGTTAACCAAAAAAAAAATCATATAGTAATTCATCTGTAAAACCAATAAAAATTGTTTGTAGCGAAAGATAAGCTTAGAAAGGTAACGCCATTTCTTACATAACTGGGAGAAACCACCTTAATGTAATCTCTATTTGTTGGCTATTTAAGCAAAGGCATGATAAAATTGATGTACGTTGGCAAGAATTTTTTTGTGGGCATCTCTGAACTTTAATCTCTGTTACAGTTATTGTGCTCGTAATGGATATGTTACAAACATTTGTTTGTCCCAAACATTCTTCCTACACTTGTTCTGCTAACTATTTCCATGAAAAAGCGAAGCAGGGGACAACTTCAATCTGTATCAAGAATTCTGTGTGTCTATGCAGAAAACAATCAGTTTGTAAAAGATCAAGAATACATAATTCAGTATGCTACCAAAGAGCATCTCCAAGAAGGTTAGTCTGGGTCAGTGCAAAACATGAAACATTGGCTTCAACATTCATGAAGTCGAGCATTGAAAAAAAATCGAAGAATATTGCAATATCAGACGTCTCTCCCATTGCTCCTTGGAAAGGTCTAGGCATTGTAGATTTTTTAAAGGGTAAGAACTTCCTTATAACAGGAACCACAGGGTTTGTTGCGAAAGGTAAATGACAATCCATCATTATACTTAATACGATATAATCTACTAAATTTATTTATCTTCCATTAAAAGCACTTCTTTTCCTACTGCAGTACTGGTAGAATGCATATTGAGGGTGCAACCGGATGTGGGAAAGCTCTTTCTTCTAATCAGAGCTAAGGATTCTTCCTCTGCACTGAAAAGGTTGAAGATTGAAGTAAGTATGAGATCCAAGTACCGTTGAGATTTTTCTTGAACCATGGTTATCTTTAAGTAGTGCAACTATTTCTTATTATATAAAGCTTTTTGACATCAAAATTTCCAAGAACACTTGTGTTATGGAAGTGCCTCATACTCCTATGTTATTAGGTTATGAATATGGAGATATTCAAGGTTTTACAGAAAACACACGCTGATGGGTATGAGAAATTCATGCTAGAACACTTGGTTCCCATAAAAGGTGACATGACGCAGGATGATCTTGGAATACAAGCAGATGTGGCTGACATGCTCATAAAGGAAACAGACATTATTATCAGCTCCGCAGCTAATACAACATTTGATGAAAGGTTATGATCAAAATTAATCTGGTTTTCAGCCTTAAAATCTGACATTTGAAAGAGGAAAAAGATATAATGCAGACAAGTTCGTTTTACATTTTAAAAGAGTTGAGATGGATCTCAGTTTGCTTGTTTTCCAAGGAATCCTGCTATATGATGTTACAGTTCATAAAGTATGAGAAATAGAGGTGGTATGTTTAGATTTAATGCTGGTTAAAATATTGTGGGTTTTACTTAAGGAGTACTATATAATTTTATTTCTTGTGCGGATCACTGTTTTTTCATCCTTGCAACACTCCTGTAGATACTAGTATGAGGTGAAACAAAATCAAAATATTATTGAATTTAAATTGTATTACAGGTATGATTTTGCTCTTCAAATGAACACAAAAGGACTTTCTCGTCTCATGGAGTTTGGAAAACGTTGCAAAAGGGTTCAGCTTCTCATGCACATATCAACAGGTAGAAGATATGTCTTCTACTCTTTCCATGCACTCAGTTCATATTAGCACTTATAAGTGTCTGCTAAAGAACTCTTTTATCTGGCTGCAGCATATGCCAATGGGCAAATACAAGGCCGAGCTCTAGAAAAACTCTTACAGATGGAATACAGTGAATCCAAGCACACAGGGCAATCTTCCCCACTTTTAATGGACATTGAAGCGGAAATTAATTTAGCCAAAAAAGCAGTGGAAGATTTAGAGGCCGAAATTGCATCTCCTATAAATGTTTTACACTCTGAAAAAATCTTAGCCCAAAGGATGAGAGATTTAGGCATAGAAAGGTAAGCTAAATCTCTGTTCTGTAGGTAATCGTGAATGTAACTTGTCATTATGTTCTGTTTGTACGAGATAAAACTATCAAAATCATTACGTGAACGAATCCACCATTGAAGAATTTTTTAGAGCATTACAACTGTTAGCGTTGATAATTTGTATAGAAACAAACAGCCATAGAACTAGCCCTCTAAATAATTATGCATGCTTTGTTAAGTTATTTTACATATCATTTTGTTTTGTAGGGCTTCCATATAGGGGCTATCTCATCATCTCATCTGTATAAATGTCATGTATGGATTTGATGTGTATAGCAGTCAAGCTGTTAACAACAAAGATGAAAAAGCAAGAGGAAATCTTGCGTACATTCTGCTCTAACTTACTCTGTCTCATAGTCTTGACAAGGATTATACTGACCTGTAAAGTGTCATTTTTACTACAGATAACTCTTCATTACTTTTCTAGTTAGCATACACATTACTTTTCTAGTTAGGATACACCCTATTCTCTCTGGTTGTGTTTCCTTCACATTTTTACCATATGAAATTTTAATGTCTTCAGGGCAAGAAGAAATGGATGGCAAGACACATATTCTTTCACCAAAGCCATGGGAGAAGTGCTGCTGGTCAATGGCAGGGGAAATTTACCAGTTGTTATCCTTCGTCCCAGTATTATAGAGAGTACATACAGTAGCCCATTTCCTGGATGGATAGAAGGCCATAGGTATACAATATATCATTTCCTATTCTCAATATACCTGAACAAGAATTAAAATCAAATATAATAATAATTATAGAACTACTGGTCTGGATGTAGGATGCTGGATCCTATTATTTCACACTATGCAAAAGGTCAACTGGGTGGCTTGTGGGGTGATCCAAATACTATTATTGATCTGGTCAGTAAGTACTGTAAGCTGTTTAATTTAAACCCCATCCCACTCATTCAATTCTCTTCTGTTGGTGAGCAAAAACTTTCCATTCATTGAATTGTATGTAATAAAACTCATGGATTCCTTAAATTCTATTAAACATGTTACAGGTACCCGTAGACATGGTGGCCAATGCAACACTAGCAGCCATTGCAAAGCATGCAGGAAAGCCTGGCATTCAAGTCTATCATGTGTCTTCCTCTGTTGCAAATCCAATACGGTTCCAACAAGTTGTAGAGGCTATTTTTGACCATTTTAAAAGTAATCCTTACATTGATAACAAAGGAAAACCAGTGGAATTACAAAAGGAATTGGCCTTCTTTCCTACAATGGAGGGTTTTCGCAATCATGCTTGGAATAGTACTTTTAATGTTCCCTTAAGTGTAAGTCAATGGTCGTTTAAACTCCATATAAATCTTGAATTGTTTCTCACAATATTTTTGTCATTTCAAAATTTGTAAACTGGCCTTTCCCCACAATGTAGTATTTTTGCAATCATGCTTGGAATAGTTTTCTTCACAAAATAGTTCCCTCATATGCAATAGTTAAGGATTACATATTGCTGATTTATAACCACCATGCAGAAAGATGAATTTCCTGTATTTTCTCCAAATATGTCGGACAGGGAGAAATACATTTGTACCAAATCTATACAGCAAACTCAGTACATGTCCATGTTATATGAGCCATATACATTTTATAAAGGAAGGTAAAATGTCCTCAAAATTCTGGACTTCACCATACAATTGAATGTATATACACTTTTGAGCTAAGAATTGTTTACCATGCAATTGAATGCAGATTACACTCTTGAGTTAACAATTCTTTTTGAATGTAAGTTTGTGTGGATTTTGATTCTTTACAGGTTTGATAACTCAAATGTGGAGATATTATGGCAAGAACTATCAGAGGAAGAGCAAAGGACCTTTGGATTTGATATTAAGAAGATTAAATGGAAATACTACATTGCAGACATTCATATTCCAGGACTGCGCCAACATGTTATGAAAGGTCGGGGTGTAGGTCTGCATGGACTAGCCAAAATCAAGTACAACTAAATACGTCATATCCATAAATGTGGTCTGCTATTACATGCAGTTATTTAATCTGAAGGTACTGGTACACTTCTTTATTAAAGTGAATGTAAATAAATAGTGGTATAATCAATAGGCTGTTGTAAAGGTACATACAGCTCAGAGTAGATCAATTTATGGAGGAAAAATGGAAACTAATCAGGCAGCTAGTTAAGAGGAGTAAACCTCAATATTTATTATCACCTAGCATGACAAGCATCACAGAGGTTATCCAATTTTAGAATGCCTCCACATGTTCAGTATTGGGCTAAAGGCTTTGACTATGGGAAACTTGTGATGCTCTCCGTGTAATGACCATCGCTTATTGATATTATTTTCTGTATATTTCCAATTCATTGCTGCACGAAAAATGCATTTTAAAGGTTAGTTTTATATAAATATGTTTAGACTTTTTTCATACATTGAATTTAAGCTAAGCTAAAGCATCAGATATCACACATCTATGATTGGCAAAAGACTGCTACAACGACACACGAGCAAAAGAAGAGTCTTAATACATAACAGGCTGTAATTTGACGGCATGTAGAAGCCCCAAACCATAACCAAAACAGACTGTAATAACAGCTAGAACTAGATATCAAACTCTTTCACCACAGGCCACAATAGCTTGGATGTTGTCCAGGTAGCGTGTGTAAGTCCTATTTATCTGACCTTCAATATGGAGAGTGTTACTAATAGAGCTTAGTTTGTTGGATTCTTGTGCAATCTTGCTGATCTTGCTAGACATGTTTACATGTTTGCCTTCAAGAGCATGAAGCTGGGTTTGCAGCTCCTTGACTTCTTGTTCCAGTTCTTTGTTAACTTTCAATTGATATTGCATGACATTGGGTAAGTTTGACATCTGAATGGAATCGTTCGAGTAGAGTGATAGTATTTTAACAAAACCAATCTTGTAGAGTGATAGACATTACACGCACCAACCAATCATGTATAAAACAAATCACATTAACATGCATCTATCACGATACAACAAGCTATCCCCACACATGCAGGTTGTCACAACTTACATTGGATGCTAAATCCGATGATGGGATAGTATGAGGGTCCTAGAAGTAAGCTAGGAAGTGTCATATAGTAGCATGATAACCATGTAGAAAGTTGTGAGTAGATATTCTAACCCACATGAATCATTGAGGTTCCTCAATGATGAAAGTTCAGTCACAATTTTATAAAGGAAATGGTCACACAAATTCAGTTTATCAACTTAGATCTAAAAGTGATGTTTGTAAATTTTTATTTAAAAAAAAATTAATTAGATATAGTTTTTTTTTTTAATTTAAGAGAATAAATTTAATTGTTGAATTTTTTTAAAAAGTGAGATCAACGAGACATTGCAAAAATTAAAACAAGTTTTAAAAAAAAAAATAAATTTCATACTGACATAACTTTTAAAAATCTGGTGTATAATGAATATTTAATTTTTAATAACTAATTTACTCAAATTGTCAAAAAGACATCAACTTTTGTCAAAAAAAATTATTATTAAAAATAATTATATCCCCTTGCAGAGAATTCTATCCTCTAGTGCATTATATAATTTAAATTTTTTCAAAAAAATTTAATCAGCCTCATGTTTGATTATAATAACCTCTACTTGTAACAAATTTTTAAAAATTCATAATAAAACTACTCAAAATTTAATTAATTTAAAAAAAAAAATTCTAAACTACAAACACTACGAAAGGTATTTTTAAATTTTTATGAAAATACACTTTGGTTGGAGAAATTTGGAGTTGAATTTTATGTTTTGTTGAATTTGTTGGAAAGGGGGGAGACTAGGGGGGTTGGCTACCACATGGGATAGCACATAGATAGTTTCAAATATACTATTTTAGTAGAAAAAGTTTTAGGAAAAACTCTTCCGCCCAAAAATTTCTATGTAAATAAATATGTTTCTCAAATTTGAACTTGAATTATATTGATTCAAAAATTTTGGTTGACGCTCTTTATGTCACACAGGGCCACGCGATTTTAGGTGAAACTGTTTCATTTGAAACCATTTAGCTGGTCCAAAGACTAACACAAGTTTGTGCTTTCACTCCAATGATATTCAACTTCCAAGAGTTGTGAAATGTCCTTTATGTCCAAGTCCTCAAATCCTCATGAGGCATTCAAAACATGGCATAATTATATTGTTTAGTCACATGTTTTATTTACCCCTAATGTGTTTATGTTATTACTTGGTTAAACTCTCATCTAGCTCTATCCACAAATTCCTTTCAAATTTAGGAAAGTAGTGAGAGACTACTCCCTTCACACTCTATACCTCAATCCCAAGTGTCTAACATGTCAAATTACAATTTAGATGTGGCATATAAAATAATAATTTTTTTTATGGCACAATGCCCAATGATGTGGAGTTTGGAATATTAGGGAGACTAATCTTCGTACAATTTAAAACATTCATTTATGCTCTAAATTTTGATTCCCATCCACTTGAAAAAGCATAAAACTATAAAAATCGCTAAATCTACCATTAACGGATTTGGTTGAAACCTCAAAATTTGAACTTCTAAAATACAAAGAATTTTCAATTTCCAAACATATAAATTTAGAACCTTTTTAAATAAAAAAGGGATTCCAAGAATTTTTTTCCATAAACTTATCACTATTTTGCATTCATTTATATATAAATTTAAAACATGCAAAATAAATTAAGAAATTAAGCTAAATCACTCCTATAATAAGCAGGCCATATGCATCCACCTATAGTGGGCATAACAAATGAAGCAAATTTATTTTAAATGCAATTAAATAGAGAAAAATACATTCTCAATGCAAGTTTCAACAATGGAAGAAAATATCTTAATGAAGTGTGAATCACACAACAATCCTTTCCATACGCACAAGCAAATCCACACCAAACCAATTCCAATCCAAAGAAATCCCAGTCACTTCCTTTTTAATCTTCTAAAATTTCTTTTCCAATGGAGCAAAGAGAAGGTTCAAGCAAAAAGACAGTGTTTTGCCAAAAAAAACATATTCCTTCCTTTTGATAATTCCCTGAACCCCTATTATATTTTTCCCCATTTCCCACTTGCAAGATATTTCAAATAAAGGATTTCTTCATAAATAGATATTTTTGAAACTTAAAACATTTGTAATAATTCTTTTCTTTCAATCATTTAAATAAATGACCTTTGCACCAATATAACTAAAGCTAATACATTATAGTTAGATTACAATTAATATTTCCCATTCAATAATCACAAATAAGGAAATATCACAAATTATATATATATATATAGTAATTTCTATAGGTGTTTGTGCCTATCTTTTCGTCGCCTTTGGCGTATCGATATTTTGTTGTGATGTTTTGTATTGAAATTGGTGATCGCTAGTCAATACCAATGTTTGATCTGGATTGTCGTTATGTGTATATTTGGACTGATGTGACTCTTATAGATATATGTGTGTTTATATTTATTTGGAACTTCAACTTTGTTGTTTTCATTTAAATAATATGATGGGTGGGTGGAAATGATTCCTTCAGTATGTTTATGTTAGATGCTTAATTGTATCTTGATTGTATTCTTAGAATACTTGATTTAAATGGAATGTGCTTTTTAAATGATTACTATTTATTTACGTAATTTCTATCAATGCTTTGGCTATTGTTACATTTTGAGCAGATGCGTGAAATGTTTGCAATGAGTGTTCAAGAAATTATAGGTATTGACCAATGAGTGAAATGTGGAGTAGATGCCATGGGATGCTTGGCTATCTCACCCCACCATCCTTGTGTTATTAAAACTAGTGAAAAAACTCATCCAAATCGATTGCAATTATGGATTCCCCTTGTGAGAGACCTATAAATGTCTTCTTGGGAGTGTTTGTTTTATCTCTTGTGTAATTCTGTGTGTGGTTGGCATGTGAAATGATTTATGATGCCTTGAAAATCATCATTTTATGCTATCATTTCCTAGTTAGGAGAAAAGCATTTAAATGATTGTTTTATATGTTAGAAGATATTTAATTTGAAAAGACTTTTTAATTATTTGCTTGGTATTTGAAATAGATTTAATTCTATTTAGAAAAAAGAAATATTTAAAGTATTATATATGTTATGTTAGTAAAAATTAGCTTAAGGGAAATGAAAGGGTTAGTTAACCCTAATCCTAATTAGTGGTTATATACAGGAAAAAGGGTTTTATTTCATTTCATTATGCAAATTGATATTTTGGAGAGCAAATTGGAGCAAAAACACATTTCTCAAACCCTCTTGAAGAATTTTGGATTTTTGATTGCTTTGGAGTGCTTGGATTTGATTGCTATCGAAAGGTGAAGTGTGCAATTTGTGATTCTACATCTTTTGAGGTAATCCTTTGTAGGTTTATGTTTGAATTTGAATTTTTATTTGAAATTTCAAGTTGTAGGAATTTAGAAATTTTGGGAAACTAATTTTTCTACAAAGGTCATGGCAAAGTTTTCTTAAACTGCAATTTTAGTTCAAAAGTAGTCCTATTGGGTAGATTAGGCCCAAAATGCTATGTTTGCATTTTTAGTTTTTGGAATTCTTGGAAAATGTGAAAAGTGTGTGAATTTCCCTATTTTTACCTATCATAATTTGTTGAAAAAATTATGTGATTGGAAAATATTGATGTTGGGTTAATTTAGAGCAAGACGGTATCTTCAGAATTTTTAATTTCATTGTATTTTGGAAGTTGACTTTTTGGTGTGAGGAATTCGGGGAAGGATACTTCAAGATCTGTCAATCGCAGACCCTGGGCATTCTTGAAATTATTTTAGTTTATTTTTTGAATTTTTGGAAAATTTTGAATGTTTCATGTTATGTGGGTTGATAGATACTCCCATATATTCAATTTTATAGTTGCATTAGGAAGTGTGCCTTCAGGGGTAAGATGCTCTTTTTCTAGTTTCGGGTTTCTCGAAGGAGGATACCCTTGGTTGTGTGGGTTGGATAGTGCCCAACTCGTTGGACACGATTGGATGCAAGGACCTACACTAGAAAAGTGCCCCTTGAGCTTGTCAGTTGTGGGGAAGAGGGATGTCATCTCTCTCGAGGGCTCTGTGCGTCAAGAAATGATAGACTTTATCGTGTCTTAGTATACTCTTAGCTATGATCAATCAAGACCCTATTTTTCAAAAATGGATACACCTTTTGCATGTCTAAACCGTTATGTTATCTTATTGAATCAACAAATCGAACTCCTTATTTGTTATGGCAATAAATATTCTCCACTTCCTCTATGCATTAGTATCTAGAAAAATCCATTAGTAAAAAGTTTTGCCTTATCAATATTTTTATATAAGATGCTTAGGAACTTCCACCATGCTAAACTCTTTGAATTTGGTAGCAATGTCAATGGCCATCACTAATCAAGAAACTAGATCTATGACTAGCTAGCGAATAGTGGACCAAAACCAGAAAACCAACAAAACTTTGCATGCAGTGAAGATTTCACTTGTAGGTGAATAAAAGAGTGACACATCGCTTACTCTTTTAATTATAAAATGTCCTTTGAATAATACAATAACTACCAAATATACACATTAGGACAGCACAGATAATAAACAAATCAATACGATTGTACGGTTCCATATTGTATATCTAGGTACAGTTGTCGATATAGGTACATGCCATCAAAGAATATTATAGGTCAAGGAAGGTACGGATGTACGAGTTTATTAATTAAAAAATTGTTATAAAATGTGGGGGGCCACCAATTGGGCATGGACCACCCACATCCAAACCATGGTACATAGGTGGCAAGCGTGGTAAGTTCATGGATAGAGGAGTATAGTTGACAGGTGTATGTCAACAGGGATAGTCATAATTGGACTATTTTTTAGTTTCCTCCAGTCAGCAGGCCATGTGGCTAGCAAACCTTTGGCCCCCATTCATGATCACTAGCTGGGTTGACCTAAGCCTCAAGAACCCAACAGGCATTTGAATTTAAACTCAAAAACATTTAAACAGTTCGTATAAGGTTTGAGGTCTATCACTCAACCCCAACTAGCTCACCACCCTTGTGAATCGTTTTCGCTAGCTAGCCAATGACGGTAACACCCATTTGTAGCTCGCCAGCCACCGAAGAGCCACTAGTTTTTGGTCTGTAAGCCTAATAGGGTAGATTTTTTCTAGGAGGCATAACTTTCGCCGAATATGTCAGATTTTTAGCTTCTTGTAGTCAACAAAAAGATCTTTCGAGTACTATGTTATGGTTCTAGTGGTTTTTCCAAATTTTTCTATTAGAAAGTGCCACGGGGAAGTTGATTTTTATTTTCACACTTAGACAAGTCATATCTTGTGCGTACAATGTCCAATTTCTATGTTATGGTTCTAGTGGTTTTTCCAAATTTTTCTATTTTAGATAGAAAGTGCCACGGGGAAGTTGATTTTTATTTTCACACTTAGACAAGTCATATCTTGTGCGTACAATGTCCAATTTCTATGTTATGGTTCTAGTGGTTTTTCCAAATTTTTCTATTTTAGATAGAAAGTGTCACGGGGAAGTTGATTTTTATTTTCACACTTAGACAAGTCATATCTTGTGCGTACAATGTCCAATTTTAGACTTATTATAGGTGAAAAAGAGCATTTTCTGAGCACTACTCATTGGATTAGGTCTAGATATGTTGTTATGTGATTTGTTAACTTACATTGAACTATTTAAGCTATTTATTGGTTCCTTTAACTGTGGTACTTTATGAGTTTATAGAAAATCAATTCTCAAGGTGATTTGATGTTTGAGTCATGGAAAACATACATGTTTGTCTCTGATTATCTATGTTTGACATGATTACCAATGTATTGTTGAATTTGTATGTTGCATTATCAGATCTGCGAGTTGTGCACTATTGTAGGTTGTATATACTTACAAGTTGCATAAACAACTCGGATACATGGGTTGCCTATACCTATAGCTATTTTAGTGTTTATGTAGATTCTATTTGCTTGGCCTATATTTGTCACTTGTTTGATTGGTTTGGTTGTCATTTATGAGGTAGAGAGAGATCATGATACTTGATAAAGTTGTGTTATGGGACCTAGACTTGTTGGCTATATGGTATAGATGTGTGAGACTTAGTGGGAGTTTGATGCGGGTACATTAGGTGGTAATCATGTGGTGTCATGGAGGTTCCTTGTACCCTTGGGGACTTTAGAATGACATGGTTGTTATGCATATTCATTTTTGGTGGTGTTGGATTCATTCCTAGATTGTAGGTGGTGGTTTATATTCTTGGTTTGGAGATCATGGTTTTACTCTACCCTTTGAGTGTTACTAATGTTGCGGTTGAATTCTTTGATTGTGTTGAGGCCATGGATGATCATCAGTTAGGAGATGGTTATCATAACTCCATGTGTATCTCAGTATCATTGTTCAGTGGGAGCTTTGTAAACGATGTTAATTCATCACTTGGTGATGGATGATCTTCTATAGTGGTTGTTGGTGTCATGGTAGAGGTCTTGGATCCTATTTTTGTATGCAGTGAGAGTTATTTGACATATTGCTCTTTCTATTGACAAGGGATGGTTATCTTCATGTGATTTGGAGATTTTGACATCTTGGTACCATGGAGGACTCTTGGAGTCTTTTGTTGAGGTGTCGGTTATGATTTGCTAGTTTTGACAATTGATCCTTGTTTATAGGATGTATGTTATTGTACCATGGTGGACTCTTGAATATGTATTAGAAAATATGTTCATTTGAGACATAAGATCTTCCTTTGAAAAGATGTAGATCATGACATCATTTTGAGTTCCTAATTCTGCATTTGGATCTTTGACAATGATTTGTGATAATTTAATTGATGAGTGGTGTGATCTTTTTTATTGTGAGCTTGTAGTTATTATGGCAATGCATTAGATTTTGGTTGGCATGACATGATTGGTTGTATATCTATTTCAAATTTGGGTGAGGCTAGATATCTTGTGTTTCTTGGAGATTGAGTGTTGAGATTGTTACTCTTTGATGAGGTTTCAAGAAGAAGATTGAGGAGCCTACACCTAGGTTGAACGTGAGTTCAACATGGACCTATTGAAGAGATTGTTCTTGGAGAGAGTCATTGTGACTTCGTGTATCCTGGAGGAGCAATCTCATTCCCCACTCTTGGTCCTCTCTGTGATGAATGATTTCATTACTATTACCCACCTAATTTTCATATGCATTCTTTCTTTATGTCTTATCTTCTCATGTATTCTTGAGTATTGTGCTATGGATGTTAGTTCTAAAGACTTGTTTGAGGAGAAGATGCATGGTTATGATTTGTTATCTCCTTATGTTTGGATCTTGAGTTTTTTTAAGGTATTGAAATGTGTTTAAAGGAGATGCTTAATGGCTTTCGGAGTATTCCTTGTTAATGGGATGGAGGTTTTTTTTCATCTTCCTTTGGTTTGAGAGGCTTACATCTTGATTAGTTGGATGTTGAGGAGGCTTCTTGGTTTGGAGTTTTAGGAAGGAGATCTTACTTTTTCACAATTATGGCACATTGGTGTTGGTAAAAGGACATGATTTTGATTTGTAGATTATCTAGATTGTTGGTCTAATGTTTCTTGTTGGATGCTCATGTTAACATGATATTAGAGTTGGTTTGTCTATCTTCTATGATGTAAAGAACTTGGGAGGGATATGGAAATATGGTGAGAGTTATGTTGTAGTTAGTTTGCAAGTTTTTCACATTAGTGTGTGTGTTTTTTAACACTATGTGATAGATGATTTAGCCACATATTCTATGTGAGTTCTATTTTTGGATCTTTGGATGCCTTAATTGATTTTAGATTTGACATTACCCATGTAGTGGGAGTTTCAGGATGTATATGTTGCCTTTATTGGATGTTCTCATTATACTATGGTGTGGAGGGTCTTGAGGTATGTTATCACATGTTTATGTGTAGTTACCTTGGAGTAATTATTTATGCAATATAGAGTATATACAAGGACTTCTGATCATTATGGTTTGGGTTGGATATGTTGATGACATAGGGTCTACTTGTTATTGGTGCAGGAGCACCCCTTCAAAATAAAGAATAAAGTCTAATTATAGTATGTTTTACATTATGATGTAATAAGGTCCATGTGACCAATTCTTATGTTTAAGTCAATCTAGGTTTATGTGCAAGTCAGTTAGAAGTTTGTTATGCTAGCTATCCTCTCCCAGCCACTTGGAAGCTCCCAGCCGCTGGGAATTGAGTCTGTACTACTCGTGAGGAGTAGTTATATATGACCTAGCTTAGTTTGTTTTAGAGATACACTGGCATATGAAAAATAGAGACATTGTTTTTGGAGATCAGACTGAGCATTGTGATACAACGAGGCTGTGATATCTGATGCATTTTTGATATTGAAACAAAGAGATCCTATTGATTTCATTTTGTTGATATCTGATCTATCTGTGTATTGATTTTCTTGGTTGCAGGTGAAATGGATTCATCCACCCATTCCATTGGTTGATTCTCTGAATCAATGGAATGGACATGTACAGTAGTTTAGTTTGCATTTCCATGTTTCTGTTTATGTATTTCATGTTTAGGGGATCAATTTATAGCATGCTATGATTTATCCAAGCATCCTCATGTGCTAGGGTTTAAAGGTTAAATTCTAAGTTAAAGTTGCCCAGGAAATGGTTCGGCCTGATTGCAGTATTTTCTGTGTGAAATTTGTAAAGTTTTGAGGGTTTTGTCAAAATGTACATTTGACAGATATACAGTGTTTGTATGCAACATACAATCTGTGCGTATATCAATTTTGCATCCGAGGGTCATTTTGTGTGTATCCATCATTTGCATATCGGGTTTGTAAGTTGTGGATTTGGTAAGGTGTCGATATACAAAGTTTGTGTATATCGCAATTGTATATTGGGTCATACAAGTTCTGTGTATACACCCTTTGTATGCATTCTATGAGTATACTGCATTTGCATGTTTCTGTGTATATGCCAAATGCATTTTGGGGTTTGTATGTAGTGAATGTATATTTCAAATATACATTCGAGTGATACAAGGGAAGGTCAACGGTCAGCGGACTATAGAAGGAATATTCGATGAATGCATATTCAGTGTTGTATATTTGAATGTATGTCCGAACATACATTCTGAAGATACAAAGAAGTCAACACCGGGTCAAACATACATTGAGGGCATCTCCGGGGGAATATTCGAAGTTTGTATGTTTAGTGCTTGTATATTGGAAATATACATCGCGCTTATACAGTGTCGGGTGATACATCGGATGACCGGTAGCGGAGGTGACAGGGACCGGCGATCATAGGTTGAAGTTTGTATGTTTAAGTGTATATCAGGGAGACATTATGGTAGATCTTGCCGATTGAGTGAGAACAGTTAAACCCCGCCAAGTTTGAATGCTTGTGCTGGCCTACTCTGCATCAGTTATGATTAGTATACCTTGGATTAGACATATGGTTAGTTGGATGTGTTAGCAACTAGTTTTGGTTTCTATTCTAGCTATGGTAATTAATTCTTGTCAACTTCTTAGGCCTATATTTTACAATTGGATTTGGTGTTTGTGTTTGGATATCTATTTGTGTAGGTTTCATGCTTCTTTGTGATAGTTTAGTGTGGCATCTCTTTAGAGGATCTTATCATTTGTGCATTGTCATGATGGAGGATGAGAGGATTCATTTTTGATATGGTAGTCACCTTGATTATTGTTGCAAGTACCTTGATTGAGAACATGGAGAATATGGATGTTTACATGGTACATGTTGGGTACATGGATCATTTCCTTGATGTTTGAGTTTACTTTTTGACCTCTTATATAATGAATACAACAAGTGGGAGAATTTTGGGAAAGGTGTGTTGTACATCTTGCATAATATGTGTTATGTAAAATGTAATATTTAATTGTGGTGCATCTTAGAGGTGTGAACATCATAATGGGTTAGGCATTCTTGGGGCCACATCCAAGTTGTATGTAACATTGGGAAAAATATTTAATGTGGGTTGCACATTGGGAAAATATTTAATATTGTGAAAACTTAGTACCAAAAAGTAAATGAGGAGGACATGGTTTAGTGAGCTCATGATTTTGAGGGACATGGTTATATAATACCACTTAATGGTTTTGTGCAATTTTATTTTTATAAAAGCAAGCACATGAGTATTTTTTGGGGTTGGGGTTGTCATTTTGATTGATCCTCTATTGTAGGTTGCATATGTGAGGAAAAGAAGCATGAATTGGGATGTGTGGCTACATGAAATTCTCATTTTCTTGTTCACATGGAGTGCAATTAGAGAGCTCTTGATGATTCAAAAGTATTCATGGAGGCTATGCATTGTAATCTTTGGTCATGAGATAATACATTGGGTGTGGATGCTTTTAGATGTTAGATTTTTCCCTCATGAAGGTTTTACCAAGGCACATCTTGTGTCATCTTGATGGTATGTTTATCTATTATTTTTCTTGTGGATTCTAAATACTTTCTTGCATATTTATCCCAAATGGGATTATGTGGAAATAGTTCATTATGGCTACAAATTTCCTTTCAATATCATTGATCAATATTATTTGGGCCCACTTGATCCATTAGTGCACTCACCACTAGATCAATAGAGACATGAAACGTTCACTAAACATTCATCAAGGCCAATGCTTTCACCTTTGTTGCTAAGCCTTATGCATCTTATCATACATCCAAAAGTTTTCATTAAATGAGATTCAAGATATATGGCTAGAAAATAGCTTGCTAAATGAACTAGCCTAGCATTATTTTAGCTACATTCCTCATTTTACATGTAGCCAAATCAAAATTCACCATGTTAATTTCTCTTATATGTTGTTTATTTACAACCCCATGGGCCCACTTGATGCACATGTTCTTTACCATAGCCAACCACCCTATGACACCTTAGTGCAAAGTTATCATGAAACTCTCTACATAGCATCCGACATCACTATTGATTGTACCACCAATGCCCATACAAACCACATATACCAATAGCCCACATACTATAACCACCCAAGAAGACTACTACCAAACCAATAACATGTCAATATTGATATAATATAAATCACTTAGTTAGGTTAGAACCATTGACAATGGCAGTTTAACAATAAATTAAAAAAATTGTAAAGGCTGAGAACAAGAACTTGGGTACCAGTTCGAACAAATATAATAGGCCTCCATGAGAATGAGAATAAAGTTGGGCCAAGACACAAAGACATGAAATATTGCATATGACCATATACAAAAATATAAAGGCACAATCAAGGCTTGGTAAACATATTCAATGGGGAACATTGAATCTCTCTAATAAGTTACCATATTAGTGCAATATAGCTCTACAAAAGGCTAATATTAGAGTACTACAAGATTGAGAAATAGCATCATTCACACCAAGGCCTTATCCTTTTCCCTAGTTTGTCAACTGAGGACCTTCCATTAGCACCTCATGTTATCACTTTCTTACTCCCTCAAGAGATTTTGAAATCAATTTTCTTTTGTCTCTTTGGAATTTTGAATTCCAATGATTTATCCATAGGTTTATTACCTCTATGGTTGATATTATTTACCACACAAACTATGTAGCTATACAACACACTTAGTAAACATTGACCTTGTAGACACCTAAAAATGGTGACAACCACTTTCATCCCCTCTCTACATTCCAAACCCGACAATTCACATCATTCTATCCAATGCACACATTAATTAAATAATTTCTAATTATTCAATTAATATTTTCTCTGCCTTTCCCCTTCATAAAAAATCTAATTTCCTCTACTATAGTTCAAAAAACAAATATTTTGACAACTATAGTTCATATCCCATTCCCAAAAATTAAATAAATATCCATATTTATTTAATTCAGGCTATTTTATCCACTTTTGATTACTTTTGGTAATCATCATTATTTTCTTCTAAAACATGTGCACATGAATTAATTTTAATTAATTCACAATTACAACTCCCCATGTTTCTATAAGTCCACTTGTCATTTCATGTATATGCATGTACATAACAAGTGGTACTTTGGAAGCATGGACAAATCTTCCATAAAAGTGTACATTTGTCCTATTTCTTCTACCCCACTCCAAGTGTAACTATTCATGGAATTTTAAATTCCATGTGGCACTATTCATGCATTATTCTTCCACTATTCACTCAATTTTAAATTCTACTTGTCCTCTCCTCATAATTTTTAATTCCTCACAAAATCCAATCCATGCCTTTATATAAATGAGGCCTTATATGTCATACGCCTACCCAATCCTAGCCATCCATCCATTCAACCACTCAATCTCATCCATTGATCATCCATTGAATCTTGGAGCAATTCTCTCATCCAATACCCTCATGCCACTTGTCCAATTCTCCTTGCTTGAGGATCCTCAAGCAATCTTAGCCCTTGATCCTTCAATTCAATCCTAGCCCTCTATCCTCACCTCCAAAAATCTATAAATTGAGGTCTTCCCCTCCATTTCCCATAAACAATTTGTATGCAAGGAAATTCTATCACTTTGAGAACTCACAATCAAGAAAATTAGGCTAGTTTCATAATTTATCATATCATCTCTTAGGACATATCACTAATAGTGCATGTAGATGGGGTGTAAAGTAGTTAATTGTGCATTACTAGTTAGTCTAATCTTGAGGTCCCTTGGACTTGGGATGGAGGGTTAATTAGGATAGTTAGCTCATCCTTGATGGTTCCACTTCCATTGTAGACAATTTTGGCATGACCGTTCAGATCCCCATCTATTTTAATCATACTTTTGTGTGGCTCTTTGCATGTGTTTTGTGCTTGTAGGTTGGAGCAGTGCTGGGATTTAGCAAAGCAACCCTGAATACTTCTCTGTCAGCGCCCAATAGCCCTATTTCAGTGCCTAGATCTACAAACCACCAGAGCTCTCTTTAGTGCTAAATTTTGGCCTTTCAGTGCCCAACTCTGCTACTTCAACACCCTATTTCCTGTATCAATGCCTGACACTTGCAAAGGTATAACTTGTGGGGTTTTGTTTATTTTTCATCATTTTGCCAAACCTAGTGAATGAACATGTGTTTATTAAGCTTCCCAACAACTTATTGGTGCATTTAGCTCTCAGTTTTGTAGGAAAATACATAGGTATGGGTGGATACTCTATCCAAAATGTTTCAACACCTAGTTTGCAGGTTTCAATGCCCAATTTACATAGATTAGCGCTTGGTCTACTAAGGGTTAATTGACTCACATTTTTATCATTCTTGGGGGCTTACTAGTAGAATTTTGATTTTGATGTTTTACTAACCCCCTAACATTGCTTGTGGTTATTTTAGTGCTCTGTGTTTGCAGGAAAATATCAGGTTTCAAGCCATCACTTCCTTTCTGTTGGATCAGCCCCTAGAGATTGCATAGTCATGCCTAAACTTTTTGTGTCAGCGCTAGAGTCCTCAAGTATAAAACTTCATGTTTTAGTGCTTAGTTTCCTTATATTAGCACTTAGACCACTTTCTGTAGTGCTTAGAGTCTCTGTTTTAGTGCTAAGTCATATCAGCACCTGAACAGACTGTTTTAGCACCTAGTCACTATTGGGAACAAATTTTCATATTTTTGGCATTTTTCTTGGTCTAACCTTGGTTTTACAGCATCTTACATTAGTCCAAGAACCTAAAATCAAACTACTAACATATTTCGTGCAGCCCCACAGTCAAAGACATATTTTTCCACTAGTTTAGTTGCACACTAAAGTTAAAGTAGGGGGAAATCAACTTTGTTTACCATGTTTTCAGTTTGCCTTTGGATGTATGCTCTCCCCTCATACCTTAGGGTGATCTTGGGGACCAAAAGTCCACTTGCAAACTCTTTTGTTTTCTTTTTGTCCTGAAAGGGCTACTTTTTTGCATATGCTCTCCCCTTGTGCTTCGTGTGATCTTAGGTGATCAAAAGTGCGAAGTAGTTTCCTCTTAGGGGGTCTGCTAGTGGATTTCATCCCCCATAAGGATGACCACAACCACGTGTTTGGCGAGGGATATAAATATTGTGAGAATCAAAAGACTCACGTTAAAGGAAGGACCCCTTCTTTCCAAGTAAAAACCTTGAGATCCTTGGTTTGCCAAGACTTGATTTGGTTTGTGCAAGGTTAGAAGTTGGGACACCCCCATTCACAAACTCATCCCCCATACCTCGTGTGTATTGGGACATCTCCTATAAGCCTTGTGAAATCTAGTTAAGACCTTTGGTCATCATATCTTGTGGTGCACTGCTGCAGCAGGAGGAGAAGATGCTCACCATACTGCTATACTTGAGATAGGGTCTACTTTAGGAAAGACAAAAGTCTCCAAGGTAAGGGGGTAAGATGGTCCAAGACCTTATTTTCCCTATCTATTAAAGCTATGGAACTATGGTATTAATGGGGGTTGGAATCTCAATTCTAGATTGAGTTGAGATTGACACACAACCATTTTGTGAGATCCATAAGATATGTCACTCCCACTTGAATAATTTGTAGGTTGTATACAAGTGTTTGGAGTGTCTTCAATGTGCTATACCTATACAATCCATTTGTAATCTGTGAAGTCTAACTAACTCTTGCACCCAATTCCAAGTTAGTCCAACCAACCATTGTGTTTCATTCTTTTGAATCTTGCCAAAATTTTCAAACAAACATTTTCCAAAATCACACCAACATCATTCAACGCCCATTTTTCACAAATCAGTGCCTACTTGTCCTCTGTTAGCACCTACATAGTCTATCTTAGAACCTAGATCGACCCTGACTAATCATTCCACTTACATCAAATCAACACCCATTTTCCATATTAGTGCCTAGTCCATCCTTATCAGTGCCTATCCAACTTATATTAGTGCCTAGTCAGACTTTGGTCCTCAACTATCATCTATCTCCATTTAGTGCCCACTCAATCTTTTTCAGCGCCTAGTCAGCGTTTGTCAGTGCTCGGCCAATCCTTTTAGCACCTAGTCACCCAAATTAGCACCCATTTCCATATCTATTAGTGGCCAATCCCTTCCTATCGGTGCCTAAACCTATTGTTTTAGCACCCAGATTTAGAAACCTTCAAAAATCAAAGTATTTGTCATTTTGATTATCAAGATCACTTTGTTTACATTGTCCAACATCAGTTCATCCCCAAAACCATCCATCTTGTCATCATCCATGTCCTTTTGCCCATTAGCCTATGATCAAACATTATCCAAATCAAGTCAGTCATTATCCTCAAATCAAATCAAATCAACGATCATCCTCAAATCAAAATCCAATCAAACTTCATCCAATATCAATCAACTATCCATCCTAAACCAAATCCAAAATTTCTAAGGCTAAATTCTATATCAATCATCCTCTTATTTATATTAGGCTTAAGAATTTCTCTATCTTAAGTTTAGTGTAAAATTGAAATCATAAATCCCTTGGATAAATTAGCTTGGTAACTTAGACAACTCCTAAGTTAGTGGACTCCAAGAAATCTCATCTTGCTTGGTGTGTCCTGTCTACCCCAAGTAAGATAATCCCATTATCTCTTTGCTTATGCTCTTTGTACATAGGGATAATATTTGATCCTCAACTATATTGATCTAGATTTCGAAAGAGAACAATCCCTATCCATAACCATTGGGACCTCATCATCCAAATCCAATCAAAGTTCTCCTTTTATGCCTCCCATCACATGATCACAAGCTAAGAGAAAGACGGATGCCCGTTATCAACCCCTTTCTCCACATGACTCTACCATGAGTAATATGGAAGGGTATGCCAACTAACCTAAAATGGATGAAACATCCACACATCATAATGTCAACTCCCCCACCTTCATTGATTTCATCAATGAAAGAGGATTCCATCAAAAAATTAACCAATTCCTTGACAATCATAAGGATTTATTCCTTTAATGCCTCATCGAACATGGCATACGTCTCCCTTATTCATATGACTATGAGAAGCTCAAAGCCATTTTCCATGACAAACCACCATCACCCATTCGTGACCAACCATGGGGACGTGTCCCTAATCCAAACAAACTCGTCTACAACAATCCATGGGATAACTATGCCTCAAATACCAACATCGTCCACACCATAGATCAACATGTGAGGGATAGAAATATTCCACAAGTACAAGTGTCAAAGCCCCCTTTTGGGTTACCATATAGTATGCTACCCTCCGATGTGCCCGATTCTACGATACCATCCAACATAAGCATACCCACCATACCACCTTCGTCAAATGTCCCTCAAGATGCTTCTAACGTTAATCTCATTCCACAATCTCTCCCTCATTTGAATATTCCTCAAAAGTCGATAATCACCCAAACAACATTACACCCAACAATACCTTCACAAACACCCCTTCAAACAAATAATCCATTTACATCCCAACCACATAATCAACCACAAAATCCCTTAATGAGCTACCACTCATCCACACATCAACAACCTCCCCATGGATCTTCTATACAATATCAATACGCCACCCAACAACCACAACCACCTTTCCAAACACAACATGTGTGTCATACGTCCATGCAAACCATTCGACAACAAACATTTGGGTCTCATGTTTATACACAAACTATCGGCCTACCCCCATACATCCAACAACAATACATCACCCCTCAACAACAACAGTCATCATCACAACAACCTCCACTTCAATCCATGTCACACCCCCGTCTTGCTAATCCTTTCAATCAAGAATGGCAAGAGATGAAAAATGCACATAAGAACATCCAACTAGGGACTCAAAAGAAACATTATAAGTTCAAAGACTTATGTCCCTATCCATTCAATAGAAACAAGATAGCCATACCTTTTCCTTAACACTTTGAAGTGCCTAAATTCAACAATTATAAAGGAAAAGGAGATCCCTGTGACCACATCAAGGGATTCTTCATGGCATGCCAAGAAGTAGCCTATGATCATCAATTCCTCCTTTGTCTTTTCCCACGAAGCTTAGGAGGACAAGCCCTCAAATGGTTCATGCACATGCCTTATGGCTCCACCTCAACCTTCACCGATCTTTCAAAAAAAATTGTTGCCCACTTCTCATGCAATGTAGAATCTGAGATCACTATGCTCAACCTTTGCAACACCAAACAATGAAGTGGTGAAAGTTTTGCCGCATAACTACAAAGATGGAGAGCCCTTGCTAGTAGGCTACCTTGGACAACCCCCCCAAAACAACTTGTCTACATTTTCATCCAAAACTTGAACCAAGAAATGACCTTCCACTTGCAAGTACATTTTGCATCTACCTTCAATGAAATCATAGAAAAGGGTGTCACCATTCAGAAGGCTCTTATTACGAAAGGCTTGATCAAAATCTACAATAAAAGTTACAATGAAAAATCATCTAATAGCAAACCTAAGTTTTGGGCTAAGAATAAAAACACTATAGGAGATGGTGCTACTGATTCCAAGTATATCCAAATAGTCGCTCCTAAACCTAAAGAAACAAATTTGGTACAAAATGTTTCAAACAATATCTGAGTTCCATCCACTCCACCAAAACAAAATCCTCCCAATAATCCAAAACATAAGTACACTCCCTTGGGTGAGCCACGCGAGGTTGTATTCCAAAAACTAGTCCAAGCAAATATGGTTGAGTTTCCCATGACAAAAGTATTTGATGAGAACCAACCTAAACCCGCATGGTATAAAGAAAATGAATATTATGACTATCATCACATCAAAGGTCATGCTATGGGTAAATGTATGAAATTGAAAAACTACATCCAATACCTCGTCGATTGCGACGACATCCAAGTAGAAGGAAACAACAATACCTCACCTAACAATGGCCTAGGAGTCTACCAAGATCCTCTACTGAACAAGTAACAACCAATCCGCATCCAAACCATCATCCTCTAACACCAATCCCAAAAACCAAACCCACAACATCAACTATAAGAATGTTCCACCTTACAATAATGTAGTGGGTCGGATTGATTTCGACTCTACTCATGTCGCCACCATCAAAATCAAAAACACCACTACCAAATGTGCCTTTACTACCCAACATGGACATGTAACCATGAAGGGACCATCATCACCTACTCCACTACCACTTCTGAATATAACCTCCTTGACCATCTTGGGAAGATGCTCGCACAAATCTCCATCTTGGAACTCCTTAAGACATCCACCATCCACTATGAAATCCTTGAAAAGGCTCTCCAAGAGTCCCATGTCTCCACTAATATTCCTCCTGTATAATACCAAAATCTAGTGGCTCAATTGTCCTCATCCTACCATCTCACTTTCAGCCAATCCGACATGCCACCTATCGATCCCACTCATAATAAAGCACTCTATATCGGTGTCAAAACTGCCAATCACAAAATCAAGAGGGTCCTCTTGGATAATGGATCTAGTTTGAATATATGTACATTAAAGTTCATAAAATTCTTCAAGTTTTTAGTAGCTGACTTGGAGTCCGTAGTCATTTCCATCAAAGCATACGACAACATAGAGAGAGTCAGAAGGCACTATATGCCTCCATATCAAGATGGGCCCGCTCACACTACCCACCCTATGTCAAGTAGTTGATCTTGACCTACCATACAATCCCCTGCTAGGCTAACCATGGTTGCATGCCATGCAAGCCATTCTCTCCACCTACCATCAGTGTCTTAAGTTCCCTCATAATGGTGTGGAAGACACTATTCCATCCAATCAACAACCATTTGAATATTTTAAAGCCTTAGAGGTTGTTTATGATAGGTAATTTCATTGCCCAAGCACTTATGTGGAACATCTCAAAGACTGCTCATCCATACCATCCATATCGTCATACACTCTGCATATCTCCATTGACTCATCACATGCTTCCACATCATCCTCCACCCCGACACCTCAAGTATCCCAGGTCAAGATCATAGACAAAGGGTGTGGTGAATATGAGCTTCATAATGCCTTCCATGTGGAACAATTACCTTTGTCCCCTCATTCCCATGGCCACCATCTACAGAAGAAGGCCCAAGAACAACAATGTAGAAGTAATGACAAGATCCCCTTTGTCCCAACATAGATCTCTAGAGAAGAAGAAGCTAAAGAAACAACTTTGAGCGATCGGCTATACCATGATGAAACCCCTCTAGCACTAGCAGACATTAATACTTCAAAGAGAAATATCCTGCACCATTTCAAATATGCACCAAGATGCCCTATCATGGAAACAGGCTTGGCATTGATGAACAAGGCACTACAAAACCTATCCTGGGTGTTCCCACATCTCCAAAGAAATATGCCAAACACTTCGATTTAGGATATGCACCACATATTCGAATTTTTCATGGACCCGCTAAAACTTTGGTAGGGGTTGTAGACATCTGAAAATGGTTGCAACCACTTCCATCCACCTATACAATCCAACCCTAATTCACCTACATCATTCCATTTGACCCAATTATTAATTAAACAATTTTTAATTATTTAATTAATTTATCCTACACCTTTTCCCTTTCAGAAAAATCAAATTCCTCTACTATAGTTTAAAAATTAAATATTTTTGACTATAGTTAACAAATCATATTTCAAAAATTAAATAAATTATCATATTTATTTAATTCCCTATTTTGTTTACTTTTTTATTACTTTTTGTAATCATCATTATCTTCTTCTAATCCATGTGCACATGAATTAATTTTAATTAATTCATCATTACAAACCTCCCATGTTTCTAGAAGTCCACTTGTCATCCTATGTACACACATGTACATGACAAGTGGTACTTTGGAAGCATGGTCGAATCTTCCATAAAGTGTACATTTGTCCTATTTCTTCCACCCCACTCCATGTGTCACTATTCATGCTAATTTAAAATTACATGTGGCACTATTTGAACACTATTCTTCTAATTTAAATTTCCACTTGTCCTCTCCATGGAATTTAAAATTCCTCACAAAATCCAACCCTTACCTTTTCATAAATGAGTCCTTACATGTCATACACCTACCCAATCCTAGACATCCATCCATTCAAACTTGCAATCTCATAAATTGATCATCCCTTGAATCTTGGAGCAAACTTCTCATCCAATCCTAGTTTATCATTTATCCAATTCTCCTTGCTTGAGGATCCTCAAGCAATCTCAACCATTCATCTTCCAAATTGATCCTAGCCCTTCAATCCCATCCCCAAAAATCTATAAATTGAGGCCTCCACCTCCCATTTTTAACAAGCCATCATATGCAAAGAAACTATGTCCAATTGAGTGCTCAATATCAATAGAATTAGTGTAATTCTGGGTAGTATAGTATTGTATATTATAGTATATCATCTATTAGGGAATATCACTACTACTAGTCTTAGATAGGGTGCAATTTACATAGTTAGTGTATTAGTAGTTTAGCTCAATCTCGAGGTCCCTTGGACTTCGGATTAGGTGCAATTAGGACAATTAGCATCCAATTTAGGGTCCTATTTTCATAGGTAGACATTTTTGGCATGCTCGGTGGGACCCCCACCACCTTAGCACTAACAAAATTGCATGTTTTATGTGGTTTTCCTTATGACAGGTTAGATGGATGCCCAATTTCTGCAAAGTGACACCTATCTAGTGAATCAGCGCCCAGCTCGGTACATCAATGCCCAACCCAACATAAGGTAAAGCACTTAATTTTTATGGGTTTTTGGTCAATCTTAGTATTGTATGTTTGCATTAGGTCTTAGATGCCTTTTTACTGACTTTTTGGACTTGTTAACTCTCTATTTTGCAAGAAATAGCAATTTTACAAAAGGGAGGTGATACTTGTCTCGGATTAGCACCTGTCACAGCAGATCAACGCCTATCTAGCAAATTAGCACCCAACCTGGCATATTGGCTCCCATCCTCACTTAGCATAGAACTAACATTTTGTGCACCTTTTTGTTAACCTTGGCATCTAATAGGTGTTTTTAAGTGTCTAACCATCATTTTCTACAAGATTAACTCTCTATTTTGTAGAAAAAGTACATTTTACAAGGGGGAAACTCTACCAAACTTAGATCAGCACCTGCCAAAGTGAATCAACACTCAGTCCCAAAGATCAGTGCCCAGTCAGGTATATCAGTGCCTAATCTTAAACATAAGAAATCTTTCATATTAGCACATATCTTTTATAGGGGCACCTAGTTTATTTTATTAGTGCTTAGGTCTTTGTATTAACACCTAGCCTAAAGTTGATTTTCTTGGACTGACATTTCTCTTGCACCCTCATTCAATCATCCAAGACCAATCATTCAAACTACTAACATTTCTTGCAGGTTTTTTGAAACATTTATTTTGGTGCACTAAAATGAACCATGTGTGTGTAGCTTAGAAAACATTTACTTTGGTGCATTTAAAATAAACCTTGTTTGCAACAAATGCAGGAACACTTCAATTTGGGTACTTAAAAAAAATCGTAGAATTGTTTGAAGTGTTTTGTGCGCTTGCACATTGTGTTAGTAGAACCCAAGGGATATAATTAAAGTATCCTCTCCCCTCGCCTTCTTAAGGATCTTGGGTGAAGAGAAATGGTTCTATTCTCTTCTTTTTCATTTTCTTAGAGAGGCCTACCTTGGTGGGAAAAGAGGTACTCACCTCAAGGGAACGACCTCAAGTGGTACTTTTGTTCAGTCTTCTATATAAAAGAGGATAAGGCAAAAGCTAAGTCTAATCAATATTAGCACTTACCGTACAGTGCTAGTTTGAACATAGGTGTACCTTGTGTATATTAGACTCCTAGTAAGACTAGTTAAAGCCTTAAGGGGTTTGCTAGATGCTCGTAACATGTCGGTCCCCTAATATCCCCCACTAAACACCTTAAGGTAGAGACCTACCCCTTTTTGACCTTGTGGCAGTTTGTTCAAGGCAAGAGGACACATAATCCTCTAAAGATTCTCACCATGTGGCTCCCTTGAGATGAAATGGGAATCATCGACGTAGCATAAGCTATATGTAGCTTTTTGGGGAAAGGATGATTGCATCATCCTTCCAATGCAGGAGGCCCCTATCCATCCTCTCTTGAGAAGAAAATACAATGGACACACCGAATAATCAGTTAGTTTGCATTTGAGTCAAAGATTCCAAGTTGTGGGCTTGATAAATTGCCATATGCCTTGACCTTAGGTAGATTAAGCATTGTCTTCAAGTGTTGTCGATTGTGTTAAACCCATGGAAATTTGGGCCTTCAGGGGATTCTGAAACATACACATGACAATATACCAACCAAACCTTTGGCCATTGTGTCTTCTTTCTTGATGTGTTTGTCTAGTTGCCAAAAAATCCAACTCAACAACCTAAAAATCACATGGAACCACCATTGTCCTATATCATTGCCTAGTACTCTAAATCAGCACCCAATCCTCTAAATTGGCTCCCATTTTCAAACCCATTAAAAAGTCAAAATTTTGTCCTTTTGGTTGCCAAAAATCCCCTTTCCACATCATCGTTTAACATTGCATGCCACCTCACCCATATCCTTGTCCATTTATCCTTCTTATCTTGTGATCCATCCTAATCATCGATCATTATCCTTGTCATCATCCTCATTAGTTTATAGATTATCCATGTTATCCATAGTTAATTAACCCTAGCCCATTATTAAACCCATCATTAATCATAGCCTTATCTTTGTAGTAATCAATCATTATCCTTAAACCATCCTTAGTCAAATCTTCATTTGTCATCCATTTGTTGCAAGTATGAGGTGAACCAGTGTTGTCATTGATGTCAACTTACTCATATTGCATTGGTAAGAAGGTTTGGATGAGTTGTGTGCTGTTGTTATTGAGAAAATCAGTCTCCATTTGGAATAGTGAAGAACAGTGATGAGAAGAAGGTAAATGTACTGTATAGGTTGAGAACCAGAGGATGCGGATTAAAGCGTTTGTAGATATGAGTCTTGAGATGCTTCAGCTAAGATTTCAGAGGTCCGTATGAAGATCTGAAGAAGATGTGGATGTCTGTGTGGAACCAGTTCCGGCAAGTGTTCAGAGGTGACAAAAGATCACAGAAAGGTCCAGTGAGGTCCGGAATTGTATTATCCTAATCTGCGGATTGGAAGGAGTGTTTGGGATGTCCTTGCGATGTGTTATCCTGAGTTGTGTATGATTTTGAGGTCTGAAAGTACCTTTTGCATTGTGACAGTGGCGACAGACTGTGTTCTTGAAGTACCGGATGATGAAGAGAAGAATTTCGGTAAGCTGATGAAGTGCGGATGTTTTTGATGATTCAGGGAAGGTTATGATGATCATTGGATCATATCTAGTTTGTGTTGGCGGTCCGCATTGAAGTTAGAGTTGGACTTGATGTTATGGCTACCAGTTGTTGGTGTTCTTTCTGTAACAGGCCGACCGGATGTTCTACACGCCTTGCGGATGTTATTGTGATGTTTGCCGACTTAGATGATTATTCCTAAGTTGATGTCTTGTATAAATAAGTGTTTGAGAATTCATTTTGATGTGTGGATTGTGGGGATGAGTGTGGTATAGCGAAGAGAAGTGCAAAAGGCAGAGCAAGGGTTTTTGGGCTTAAATGGAACTGATCCGGACATGGTAGAGATGTCATTCTCTAGTTCAGGATTGTGATTCTTCACTTTGTAGATAGTGTGTCTCCTTATAGGCAGTGTGCCTCTTTGTGAGTAGTGTGCTCGGGCAGTGAGCCCTAATTAGCATGTGCCATTCATTTTTCTTATTCTTCTAACAGAGAATAATCCTTGGGTTAATCACCCCGTGGTTTTTCCCTTAACCGGGTTTTCCATGTCAAAATCTTGGTGTTCAATGTGCTGATGTTTATCTACTCTTGTGTTTATGCATTATGCTTTCATGGATGGTTAATTGATATGCTGTTAACTAACAAAGAAGAATCAAGTGTTTGAAGTAGAGCAAGTTTTTATACAACTGATTCACCCCCCCTCTTAGTTGTATGCCCTAGATCCAACAATTGGTATCAGAGCCAAGTTACTTTGAAAGGAGCTTAACTGCTTGAGGAGATCCAGGATGTTGTCATACAAGAAGGATAGTCTGAAGTTCGATGGAACCAACTTCACTCTCTGGAAAGGTCGCATGAAATGTCACTTGGAGTGTATGGGAAAAGCATACTTGGCCATGGTCTCAAAACCATATGTACCTCCACAGGGTGGTCCGACAACTCTGAATGAAATCACAGATGTTGAAAATAATCTGCGGACCAAGGAAGCTCTTCTAAGTGCATTGAATGACTCAAATCTCTCAAATGTTATCAACCTACCAACTGCATATGAGATCTTGACTAAATTGGAACTTCTGTATGAAGGAGATGAGTTTGTCAAAAGTGCAAGGTTGCAAAGTCTGAAAGGGAAATTTGAAAGATTGAAGATGAGAGAAGATGAAAACATCACTACCTTTATGCCAAGAGTGAATGAGCTGGTATGTGGAATTAGAAATGCTGGTGGAACTCTGGATGAAAATGAGATTGTTTGCAAAATTCTCATATCCCTTCCTGCTGCCTACAAAATCAAGGTTTCTGCCATTGATGAATTCAGAGCCCACACAATTGTCACAAGAGAACAATTGGCTGGAAAACTAGCTGCATTTGAAATGATCGAGTTTGGAGATGATCCACCCAAGACTGAATCTACTTTCAAAGCCAGTGCCTATGTGAAAGGCAAACAAAGATTTGATCCAGGAGAAAACTCTTCAAGGAAGATATCATGGTATGATCAAGCAAGAAGAGACATGGAAGAAGAGGAAGCAGAAACAGCTCAACTTGAAGCCCTCATTGCAAAGAGACTACCAAGAGGATCTGGTAAGTATGAAGGAAAACTACCCTTTAAGTGTTTCAACTGCAATAAGATTGGTCATTTTGCTTCAAGATGTCCAGAAAGATCTGCAAGGTCTAATACTGACAGACAAAGGTTTCAAAAGAACTGCTATTATGTTCATGAAGAAGATGACAATGAAGGAGTAACAGATGATGAATCAGAACTAGGAAGCAAATCCAGAAATGAATGGGTGTTTATTGCCATCAAGGAAGAAGATTCAATATCCTCTGAATCTGTCAATAACAAGGTTGTGGAAAGAGCTTTGGCTGCTCAAGTGGAAGAAAAGGATGATTGGGTTATTGACAGTGGATGCTCTCACCATATGACTGGTGACAAGAATAAGTTCTTAGATTTGGAAAGGTATGAAGGAGGAATGGTAAAGTTTGATGACAATTCTGCTGGCAGAATCAGAGGTAGGGGAACTATTTCCTTTGATGGAAAGAGCAAAACAGGTAATGTACTATATGTTGAAGGATTGAAGCACAATCTTCTCAGTGTTGGTCAGTTAGTGGACAAAGGCTATGATCTCCGGTTCAAGAATGGAAAATGCAGAATCTTTACAAGCTCTGAAACTGAAATTGCATCCGGTGCTCAAACAAAAGGTAATATCTTTCATCTGGTTGGTTCAAATAAAAGTTGTCTGTTTGTTCAAGTTGATCAGAGTTGGTTATGGCATAGAGGAATGTGTCATGTAAATTTTGATAACATCATCAAGATAAGCAATATTCAGGCTGTAAGAGATCTTCCAAAATTGGTGAAACCTACAAATAGTTTGTGCAAAGAATGTTAGCTAGGTAAACAGAGCAGAGTCTCTTACAAAAGCAAAGATCAGTCCTCTACCGGATTGTTGGAATTAGTACATACTGATCTCTGTGGTCCGACAAGAATCAAGAGTTTGCAAGGTGATAGACATTTCATGTTGCTAATTGATGACCATTCCCGGATGATGTGGGTTACCTTCCTAAAAGAGAAATCAGAAGCCCTTGAGAAGTTCAAAATCTTCAAAACTATGGTAGAGAATCAAACTGGATTAAAACTGAAGTGTCTAAGGTCTGATAGAGGTGGTGAATTTACATCTGGTGAGTTCATTGACTTTTGTGAGAAACAGGGTATAAGGAGACAGTTGTCTGCTCCTAGGACTCCATAGCAGAATGGAGTAGTTGAGAGAAAGAACCGGACCATCCAGGAAGCTGCCAGGACAATGATGTTGGAAGCAAATGTTCCTCAGATGTTTTGGAAAGAAGCTATCAGCACTGCAGTCTACACTCTCAACCGAATTCAAATCAGAAATAATACCGGTAAGACCCCCTATGAACTTTGGTTTGGCATCACTCCTACTATGAGATATTTTAGAGTATTTGGTAGCAAGTGTTATATTAAAAGAGATGAAGATCTAGGAAAGTTTGATGCTAGAAGTGATGAAGGAATTTTCTTGGGTTACTCCACTCAAAGCAAAGCATACCGGTGTTACAATAAGAGACTGAGGAAGATGATAGAAAGTACTAATGTAAAAGTTGATGAAGGAATTGAGAAGCCCTCAAGGTTCTATGAATGTGATGAAGATGATCAGAATGATCCTCTGGTGCAAGGAGCTCCTTCCTCCTCTGAAATTCAGATCCAGAATGATCCGGTAAATCAGGAAGAAGAAGTTTGTCTGAATGAGCCTGATCAAGAATTAGTAGTGCAAGAAACTCCCAAAGTTCCAAGGTATGTAACTCTAAATCACTCTGAAGATCAGATCATAGGTGACAAAAGTAAAGGGGTACAAACAAGAAGAAGAATTGCTCAATATTCAAATGAATACTATCTGATTTTAAAGATTGAACCTAAGACAGTAAATGAAGCTTGCAATGATGAAAACTGGACCAAAGCAATGGAGGAAGAATTGATGCAAATTGAGAAAAATCATACTTGGGATCTTGTTCCCAGACCTAGAGACAGGAATGTGATTGGAACCAAATGGGTCTTCTGGAACAAACTGAATGAAGCTAGTGAAGTAATCAGAAACAAAGCTAGATTGGTCTGCAAAGGCTACTCTCAAATAGAAGGAATTGATTTTAAAGAGACCTTTACTCCTGTGGCAAGAATTGAAGCAGTCAGATTATTTCTTGCATTTGCTGCCTTCAAAGACTTCAAGGTATATCAGATGGATGTCAAGTCTGCCTTCCTAAATGGTGATTTGGAAGAAGAAGTTTACATTGAACAACCAGATGGATTTCAATTGTCTGATAATGATGATATGGTCTACAAGTTGAAGAAAGCATTGTATGAATTGAAGCAAGCCCCAAGAGCATGGTATGAAAGGTTGGATAAGCATCTTGTGCAGATTGGATTCAACAAAGGTACTGCTGACAGTAACTTATATTTCAAAATTGATCATGAAAACATTTTGATTGTTGAAGTGTTTGTGGATGATATCATTTTTGGAGGAAGAGATAGTATGTGCAAAACTTTTGCAAATCAGATGAAAAGTGAGTTTGAAATGTCTATGCTTGGTGACATGAATTTCTTCTTGGGTCTGCAAATTACTCAAACAAAGAAAGGGATCTTCATTTCTCAGACCAAATATGTGAAAGAATTGTTGAGGAAATTCGGTATGGAAGATTCAAAGTCAATGAACACTCCTATGGCAACCGGATGTAAGTTGAGCAAAGATGATGACTCCCCAAAGGCAGATCAGACAAAGTATAGATCAATGATTGGTGGATTATTGTATCTCACTCAGACTAGACCAGATATAATGTAGGTTGTTGGTCTTGTGGCAAGATTCCAGGCTAATCCTAGAGAATCTCATGTTATGGCAATCAAAAGAATTTTTAGGTACTTGAAAGGAACAGTTGAGTATGGTCTATGGTATCCTAGAGATCTGGATTTCTCTCTTCATGCTTACACAGATGCAGATTGGGCAGGAGATGTGGATGACCGAAAGAGCACCAGTGGTGGAGCATTCTTTTTAGGTAAGAGATTGGTTTCTTGGCTAAGCAAGAAACAAGATGCAATATCTCTGTCTACAACTGAAGTAGAATACATTGCAGCAGCAGGTAGTTGCACTCAATTCTTATGGATGAAGCAGATGCTAAGAGACATTAAAGTTGAATATGAGGAGCCTATCACAATTTTCTGTGATAATTCAAGTGCAATTAATATTTCTAAGAATCCGGTATTGCATTCTAAGACTAAACACATATCTATCAAGTTTCACTTTTTGAGAGAACAAGTGAACAAGGAAGAAGTCAGATTGGAGTATGTTCCCTCCAAGGATCAGATTGCAGATATCTTTACTAAACCTCTTCCCAAGGACTCTTTTGAATATCTCCAGGAGAAGTTAGGGGTCATGGCCCCTCCGGTGATGAACTAGGATGCATTGATGTGCATCAGTCCGGTGGATATCACAGTCATATCTTGTGATCCGGATTGATGATGGGGAGCTGCTACTAAGGGGAGCAGCTGGTATGATTCTGATGTATTAGAATTGCAAGTATGAGCCCTCTGCCATTGATGTCAAAGGGGGAGAGAAGACATGTGAAAAACAAGTGGTTGATGATCAAAGGGGGAGCAGTAAAGGAAGAGAAGACATGTGAAAAGTTGTTGTTGATAGGGGGAGCTATGACAGAAAGGAGAAGTTCTTGTCTTGATGGTTTTTCACATCATATGTTGCCATCAATGACAAAGGGGGAGATTGTTGCAAGTATGAGGTGAACCAGTGTTGTCATTGATGTCAACTTACTCATATTGCATTGGTAAGAAGGTTTGGATGAGTTGTGTACTGTTGTTATTGAGGAAATCAGTCTCCATCTGGAACAGTGAAGAACAATGATGAGAAGAAGGCAAATGTACTGTATAGGTTGAGAACTAGAGGATGCAGATTAAAGGGTTTGTAGATATGAGTCTTGAGATGCTTCAGCTAAGATTTTAGAGGTCCGCATGAAGATCTGAAGAAGTTGTGGCTGTCTATGTGGAACCAGTTCTGGCAAGTGTTCAGAGGTGACAGATGATCACAGAAAGGTTTGGTGAGGTCCGGAATTATATTATCCTAATCTACGGATTGGAAGAAGTGTTTGGGATGTCCTTGTGATGTGTTATCCTGAGTTGTGTATGATTTTGAGGTCTAGAAGTACCTTTTGCATTGTGACAGTGGTGACAGACTGTGTTCTTGAAGTACCGGATGATGAAGAGAAGAATTCCAGTAAGCTGATGAAGTGCGGATGTTTTTGATGATTCAGGGAAGGTTATGATGATCATTGGATCATATCTAGTTCGTGTTGGCGGTCCGCATTGAAGTTAGAGTTGGACTTGATGTTATGGCTACCAGTTGTTGGTGTTCTTTCTGTAACAGGCCGACCAGATGTTCTACACACCTTGCGGATGTTATTGTGATGTTTGCTGACTTAGATGATTGTTCCTAAGTCGATGTCTTGTATAAATAAGTGTTTGAGAATTCATTTTGATGTGTGGATTGTGGGGATGAGTGTGGTATAGCGAAGAGAAGTGCGAAAGGTAGAGCAAGGGTTTTTGGGCTTAAATGGAACTAATCCAGACATGGTAGAGATGTCATTCTCTAGTTCAAGATTGTGATTCTTATCACTTTGTAGACAGTGTGTCTCCTTGTAGGCAGTGTGCCTCTTTGTGAGCAGTGTGCTTGGGCAGTGAGCCCTAATTGGCATGTGTCATTCATTTTTCTTATTCTTCTAACAGAGAATAATCCTTGGGTTAATCACCCCATGGTTTTTCCCTTAACCAGGTTTTCCACATCAAAATCTTGGTGTTCAATGTGTTGATGTTTATCTACTCTTGTGTTTATGCATTATGCTTTCATGGATGGTTAATTGATATGCTGTTAACTAACAAAGAAGAATCAAGTGTTTGAAGTAGAGCAAGTTTTTATACAACTGATTCACCCCCCTCTCAGTTGTATGCCCTAGATCCAACACCATTATCATCTCTAACTGATCTTATCATTCTTAATCAATCCCTACCAATCCATAATCGATCATTATCCTCAAATCAACCCTATTTTTATCAAATCACATCATCCCCATCCATAATCAATCCTTATCTAAATCCATAATTAATCCAAATCACATCCAAATCGTAAGGTTAGGATCTAGATCAAATTATCCTTTTGTTTATGGTAATCTTAAGACTTTCTTAAGTTTAGTATAAACTAAGCATATCAGTCCTCATCCCATTTTTCTTGGTGCGTCTTATCCACCCCAAGTAAAATAATCCTACTATCCTTTCTTTTAGGCTCTTTGTCCACCCTAAGTGTGTAGGATAATCTTTGGTCCTTAATCGTTTTGATCTAGATTATAAAATTAGAGTTGAATCCCCATCCATCATCATTGGTACCTCATCATCCAAATCTGATCCAAGCTCACCTTTTATGCCTCCCATCATGCGATCACAAGATAAGAAGAAAATGGATCCATGCTACCAACACCTCTCTCTTCATGACTCTACCATGAGTAATATAGAGGGATATGTCAACCAACCCAAATTGGGTGAAACATCCATTCATCATCATCACACTTATTCCCCCACCTTTGTAAATTTTCTCAATGAAAAGGGATTACACGACAAATTTGATCAATTCATTGACAACCATAAGGATGAATTTCTCGAATGTCTCATTGAACATGGCGCACGCCTTCCATACTCATTTGACCATGACAAACTTAAAACCATTTTCCATGACAAACCACCCTCACCCATCCAAGATCAACCATGGGGACATGTCCCTAATCCTAATCAACCCATCTAAGACAACCCATGGGCTAGTTATGCCTCCAATACCAACATCGTCCACACTTTAGAGGAAAACATGAGGACTTGAAATATTTCACAACAACAAGTATCCAACCCACCTTATAGACTACCTTATAACATGCTACCCTCTGATGTGCCCTTTTCTATGATTCCATCCAATGTCAACATATCTGCCATACCACCTCTGCCAAATAATCAATAAGAAACCTCCACAATCATGCCACAACCTCTCCCACTTTTGAACATTCGTCAAAGATCAATCATCACGCAAACTGTTGTACTACCCACAACTCAAACGCCCATCCAAACCTCTAATCCATTCAATCAAATACAAAATCCTTTGATGAGCTATACCAATCCCACACACATATCCATCGTCCATACATCAACAACCTCCCCATGGGTCATTGATGCAACCTCCTTACATCACCCAACAACAACCACCACTACAAAATCAACAAATCATCCCACAACAATAAACATATAGGTCTCACGTTTACACACAAACTATAAGCCTACCTCCACATGCACAACAAAAACAATACATCGATCCCCAACAAAAAATAGTACACTCATCTTCAACATCAACAATCATCGTCACAACCACCTCATGCTAACCCTTTCGACCAAGAATAACAAGAGATGAAAAATGCACTCAAAAACATCCAACTAAGGACTCAAAAGAAACATTATAAGTTCAAAGACTTATGTCCCTATCCATTTGATAGAAACATCACCATAAAACTTTTTCCTCAACATTTTGAAATGCCAAAATTTGATAAATACAAAGGAAAAGGAGACCCTCATGATCACATCAAGGAATTCTTCATGGCATGCCAAGAAGTAGCCTATGATAACCAATTCCTCCTTCGTCTTTTTCCATGAAGCCTAGGAGGACAAGCCCTTGAATGGTTTATGCACATACCTTATGGCTCCATCTCAAATTTCACCGACATTTTAGAGAAATTTGTTACATACTTCTCATACAATGTAGAGCATGAAATCACTATGCTCGACCTTTGCAACACCAAACAATTAAGTGGTGAAAGTTTCACCACTTACCTGCAAAGATGGAGGTCCCTTGCTAGTAGGCTAGCTTGGACAACCCTAGAAAAACAACTCGTCCACATTTTCATCCAAAATCTCAACTAAGAAATGGCCTTCCACTTGCAAGTACATTGTGCATCAACCTTTGACAAAATCATAGAAAATGGGGTCACCATTGAAAAAGGCCCTTATTACAAAAGGTTTAGTCAAAATCTACAACAAGAACGACAGCAACAAAACATCCAATGACAAACCTAAATTTTGGGCTAAAAATAATAACATAGGAGATGGTGCTACCAATTCCAAGTACATCCAAATCACCGCTCCTAAACCAAAAGAAACAAATGTAGTCTAAAATGTTTCAAACAATGTCTCCATCCCATCCACTCCTCCAAAGCAGAATCCCCCTAACAATCCAAAACACAAGTATACACCCTTGGGTGAACCACTTGAGGTTGTGTTCCAAAAACTTGTCCAAGAAAACATGGTTGAGTTCCCCACGATGAAACCATTTGACAAAAACCAACCTAAACTCGTATGGTACAAAGAAAATGAATATTGTGACTATCATTGCATAAAGGGCCATGCCACAAGCAAATGCATGAAATTAAAGAACTATATCCAAGACCTTGTCGATCGTGGTGACATCCAAATAGAAGGAAACAACAACACATCACCCAACGATGGCCTAGGTGTCTACCAAGACCCTCTTCCCCACTGCAAAAATAACCAAACCGCATCCAAACAATCATCCTCCAACACAAACCCTAACAACATTAATTACAACAATGTTCTACCTCCTTATGACAATGTAGTGGGTTGAATTGATTTTGATTCTACCTGCGTTGCCACCATCAAACTCAAAAATACCAATCCTGAATGTGCCATTACCACCCATTTGAAAGGAAGCTAGGTGTGCGGAAATTGCTTCCTACACTAATCTAATGAGGGGAGGAGAGTGAGAATTTAATTTTATCCTTACTATTACAGCAATGTTAAACCCATTAATAGAGATAATAGAGATATTACAGCAAACACATAAACAAGAAAGTGAGACAGAAGAAGAGAGACTCAATATATACATGGGGAAAACCCTTATCAGGTGAAAAACCCCACACTCCCAAACTTGCACAATGTATTAACAAAACTGAAATGGCTTACAATACACTTGAAATGCAAGCTCTCAGGAGTCTTTGACACTAGTATCTGGAGACAAACTAGCAACATAACAGTACCTGTCAAACTTGTAATACATCTCCTTCTCAAAGCACCTTTTTATATAGAAACTACAAGGTAAAATTACCTCTATCTTGGAATGGGCGTCCAACTTGGCCTCAAGGCCCAAAACCCACACCTATGGACACTTGGTCAACATTGTAAGATGCTTCTAACACTTGTCCACACACCCCATCCCAAAGAGGTTGCCTATTTCTAAAATGGGCTATGACAGATGCTCTTACGACTCTTATGACCATCATAGAATCTATCATAGCAGTTACAACTTACAGCTGTAAGAGAATCTGTCATACATAGGCTATAAATAGCATATTCTCTTACAACATGTCATAGTCCACCTTGGGGTGCCCAAAGATACCTTTTTCAAAGATGATCTTCAACACATGTCTTCACCTGTCATAGAATCTCCTATTTCTGACTCTTACATGTCATAACTTTGTCATAGGAATCAGTCATGACCGTTTCAGTCAATATTCCCTTACACATCATCCAAGATGCTAATATACGGGCAAAATATTCCTACCAAAAAGTGGCACGCCTATCTCTTCATGTGAGGACAAAAATACATGTGGCCATATGCCACGTAGGATGACACATCATTGTGCCAACACCCACAATATGACAACATAGGATTTGCATCCAATTAATACAATAGGCAAATAATAAATAAATACAATGTAAAAAATATAAGGAATTACCAAGGTTGAGACACCTTAATTCCCAACATTCTCCCACTTATCGAACACCTTGTAAGAGACAATATAATTAATACGATTTAATTGCTATAGGTCGAGAGGCCCATAGACTCCAAACACCATCTGAACTTCTCTGTCCCCACTGGCTTCATTAATGCATCTGGAATATTCTTCAAAGTATCTACCTTCTCCAAATTTACCTTCCCATCCTCTACCATGTCTCACACGAAGTGAAACTGTACATCAATATGCTTTGTTCTGGTATGGAAAGTTGGATTCTTTGCAAGGCAAATCACACTCTGACTGTCACAACAAATCACAATATGTCCCGCATCAACACCAATATCTGAACACAATCTCTTAAGCCAAATGGCTTCCTTACAAGCATGAGTTGCTTCCATGTACTCAGCTTCTATTGTGGACAAAGCAACCACATGTTTTTGCTTACTCATCCAACTAATTAAACCCCCAAACATTGTGAACACATATGCACTGGTGGATCTCCTGCTGTCAATGTCACCTGCCCAATCAGAATCCACAAATCCATGAATACAAACTGAATGTGGAGATCCTGTAGCATTGCCATGATAGCAAATGGATTACTCGAAAGTAGCCCTCAAATATCTAAACACTCACTTAACTGCATCCCAATGTACTAGTCTAGGATTAGCCATAAACCGACTAAGGACTCCCACTGCTTGGGCAATGTTTGGTCTTGTGCAGACCATAGCATACATCAAACTGCCAACACCACTAGCATAAGGTACTCTACTCATGTCCTCCACCTCAATAGGAGATTTTGGACAATCATTAATAGACAACTTTGTCCCTAAAGAAATAGGAACACACAATGGTCTACAATCTGACATGCTGAACCTATCCAACATGGTCTTGTCATACTTACTCTGGCTTAACCAAAGTTTTTTGTTAGTTCCGTCTCTTCTGATTTCCATCCCTAGAATGTACCTGGCTGCCCCTAAATCTTTCATTTCAAACTATGCTGCCAACTGAGACTTAAAATCAGAAATCATATTCTTACCCTTCCCAATCAGCAACATATCATCAACATATAATGCAATAATGAGAATACAATTGTCATCAAACTTATAATATACACAGTGATCCGATTTCAATCTCACAAATCCAATTGACAACACAAAGGCATAAAACTTCAAGTACCACATCCTAGGAGACTGTTTCAAACCATACAAAGACTTTTTCAATTTGCAAACCAAATTTTCTTTACCTTTCACTGTGTAATGATCTGGCTGTGACATGTAGATTTCTTCCTCCAATTCACCATGAAGGAAAGCTATCTTCCCATCCATCTGTTCTACCTCTAAGTCATAAGAAGCTGTAAGAAATAACAAAAATTGAATGGATGTCAGCTTTGTAACGGGAGAGGAAATTTCACCATAATCAATTCCCTCCACTTGTGAGTACCCCTTCGCAACCAATCTAGCCTTGTACTTTTCAACACTACCATCTGCACCGAATTTCTTCTTGAACACCCATTTGCATCCAATGGGTTTCCATCCATCAGGAAAAGGTACCAAGTCCAATGTTTTGTTCTTTTCCAAAGAATCCATCTCATCTTCCATGGCCTCCTTCCAGGAACCTGCATCTTTTATGCCCATAACCTCTTTCATAGTTCTAGGCTCATTAGTGTTAGTAAGTAAAGCAAAAGCACAACTATAATCAAGCAATGGATAACTAAACCTATCAGGTTGCTTTCTTGTTCATGTAGGCCTCCTCAATGGATGAGGCTGAGGTTTTACTTCTTCTTCTGAGTTTTTAGAGCTGCTAGAGCTCTCCTCATCATCAGGTCTCACAGGGTCTGTTTGTTCAGTCTTCTTAGGGGTAGACAGAAACTGAATCACATCCTCTTTCTTTTCTGTCTGTTCTAGCTGTAGAATAATGGAAGAAGGTGTTAGCTCTCTGAAGATAAAACTTCTTCTATACAACACTTTATCAGCCACCGGATCCCAAGCTTGTATCCTTTCACACCGACACCATAGCCAATGAATATACATTTAATAGCCTTGTTCTCCAATTTAGACCATTTCTACCTAGGCACATGTGCATATGCCTCACAACAAAAAACATGAAGATGTCTAATAGAAGGCTTCTTACTAGACCACACCTCCATAGGTGTCTTACCAACAAGAGCTAATGTAGGAGATCTGTTTACCAGATAGCAAGCAGTGGCAATAGCTTCAGCCCAAAACTTTTGTTCGAGACTTGCTCCACTAAGCATACTCCTAGCCTTCTCCATCAATGTCCTGTTCATCCTCTCTACAACACCATTTTGCTGCGGGGTATATGGAGTTGTCTTATGCCTTTCAATCCCTTGCTCTTTGCAAAACTTATCGAGCTCTACCAGACAAAACTCACCACCATTGTTAGTTCTCAAACACTTAATCTTTTTACTAGTCTGATTTTTAGCAAAGGCTTTAAACTCCTTAAACTGACTAAAGACTTCAGTCTTGCTTCTGATAAAATAAACCCATGTCCTTCTACTGTAATCATCTATGAAAGGTACAAAATATACAAATTTTGAAATCGAAGGAATATTAATAGGACCAAACACATCAAAATGAATAAGATCCAATACACCAGAAGACTCTTGAGAACTAGAGTAAAACTAAACACGATTTTGCTTTCCATAAATGCAATGTTTGCAAAAGTCAAACCCAAGATTATAATCATTTAACCCCTCAATGAGGTTTTTATTTTTCAGGGTACGCATACCCTTCTCACCAATGTGGCCATATCTCAAATGCCATAACATAGTCTTTTTAGCAGGAAGCTTAGCTTTCATAGCATGTGCACTACCATCAGAACTAGTTACAACAGATTTCTTCACTGCTCATTCAGATGGTGGGGATGAAGTGACTACAACTCATTTATTTGAGTCAGAAGTGTTGGTACCTGAATATGTATATGCAGGCACCTTCCAAAAAAATCCAAAAGTTCTAAGTCCATGGACCTCCTCAGCATTTTTTAACTTCAACATCATTTTTTCTTTCGAGGAGGTCATTATCATCATATTTCCAGACATCACCCTGATGTTGCTTGCGGGGGTCATCATATTTTCTGTCAGCATGATCTTTCGTCGGGGTGATATTTTAACATCGGGTGATCTTAGTTAAGATTATCCTAATGATGTTGCTGCAAGGTTCTAAGTGTGACCCGATGTTCATCGGAGTCATCATATTTGAACATTGGGTGATCTTGGTTAAGATCATCCTGATGTTACTTTATCACTTCATGTTTGCTTTATCACCCGATGCTGCTGATGTCATATTTTTAGGAGGGTGATATTTGCCTATCAGCATCATGATCTTTTCCATGGGGGGTGATATTCTTCGGTGATCTCCCGAATATCACCCCAGTGCCAATGTGATGGTGACGTCATCAAGGTCTGAGGGGATCATATTTCCAGCAGCGGTCATCTTACAAAGATCCCCCTGATATTGCAATATGACGGTGATGTCATCAAGATTTTTGTGGACATGCAAGATTTTCATCGGCCAGACATTTGGTATCGGCTAAGCAGGAGGATCTTCCTTCGATGCATCAGGTTGTACCGATGAAGGCGATTATCATGCGGGTGATATTGCAATATGATGCTAATGTCAGGGTGATATTTTCATTGGGTGATGAGGTCCGGATATGCTTTCCTGCAGGGTGATATTTTCTGCGGGGTGATGTGAAATATTAGCGTGATATTTTGCATATTGGAGGATGTGTACAAGGAGAGTCGTCAACATGACTTTGGTCATCGGCGTGTTAGGAATGTGTCACTCTAATATGTTGGGTCCTCCCGATGAAGGATGTTCATTGGCAAGATATGTGATGTCGGGAGGACAAATATGACGTTTGTCGATGAAGCGGTTTGGCCGATGGATGATGATGAGGTTTATATTGGTGTCGTCAGGAGCAAAAGCACCAACATCATATATGCTCATGGCCCAGTATATAAAGTATTGAGGGGGTCGCCGTGGGGTGCATGTGGGATAATTTGTTCCTACATGATTTGAAATATCAGGGTGATAAATCTTGGCGGGAAATAATTGCGATGCATAGTATGATGTTTTTCCGAAGGCCGTGAGTTGGTGCGCCATTAATGGCGGATCTTACAGGGTATGGACGATGGCGTGGATGGATCAACCACTTGTTTGAGGTTGTACATCCATGGGTGGCGGTGCAAGGCTTGAGACCTTTCCCTGTCTCCTCTTCCACCTGCTGCATTGAATCTTTGATTGCCATTTCCTCATAATGAACTGTATCTGGCAAACTTTTGACTTTTTCCATGTAATTAATGCTGACTACCTGCCTTGCTGTATATAGCAAGTAGTGTTTCTCATTTGTTAGTTGTTGAAGGCCTGGGGCATTTTTGTGTAAATAACAAAAGACAGGGCATGATCCTAGTTGTTTTATCTCATTTTGGAGTTTATGTGTTGCAGCATGAATGTATTTTGCACATATGTTCAGTTTCATGTTGATTTATATGAAAAATGCTTATTGCATGTGTTTATCTGTTTGTCTCCATTTGCTGCATGTCATCCTTCTTTTGAATCTAGTTGCTAAGGGTTTCATAGATTCTAGGGTATAGATATCTATACTGCATGCTTGATCTATAACTTCCGTTCAAGGAGTGGATTAAACTATTTTAGGTCAATGTATGGAGAAGGTTGCATGTCAGTAGGGATATCTGTAAGTAGAGGCAGCTAAATACCCATCCTTGGGTGATGTTTGTAAGGCAAGCATCAAATCCAACCCCTTGAAACTTGAATGCTAGTTGTAAACCATCTGCTATATACGTCTAGTTGACTCCTTGCTTTGAGATAGGCACCGGTCTGTTCCTGGGTCAGTAGTTATGAGACAAAACCCCATGTCTTGCATCCAAGACATCATGTCCAACCATTTCAACACTTCCACCCATTAGTTGTAGGAGTAGGATTAGGAACCCCCTGCATGCTCTCATACCCACCAGACAAATATGTCCAAGAATGTTGCCAACCTTGTGATCTACCATGCAAATCTTGGTCCAGACATGAGAGTATTCTGCCTATTGCTGTCAAGCTAAATCTATCAGTCATTGAGCAAGTCAAGGTCACATCTTTAGTTATAGGGACACCCCCCTTGGTGCAGCAGAACTAGAAGTGAAGGGGAGGAGCTCACGCAACCTCCTATATTAGTTCGCTGAATCAGCCCATGCATTGGAACTAGCAAACCCTGATGTTGATTCACAAGAAAAAACCAACAAGAAGAACTATTGTACTGTGAAGTGCATGCCTCTAGCTGAAATAGAGTACCTCTCCAAGTACCCTTCGTAAGCACCATAGATCCTCTAGTCATCTTGCATCCATCCTTCGAAAAGAAAACTTGCACACCTGCATCATTCAACATACTTATAGAAAGCAAGTTCTGTGCAAGACCTGGAATGTACATAACTCTAGTGATCCCCTTCACTCGTCTATCAGGGAATTAGATTGAGACTCTTCCATGACCAATAATATTCAGATGAGAGTCGTCACCCAAGTACACTCTTCCACCATTAAACTCTTCATATTTCGTGAACCAGTATTGATGTGAGGTCATGTGGAATGATGCACCAGAATCAATCAACCACACATCATTAGATGCATGGGTGGCTAGGGCTGCGATGAAGGCATCACCATCATCTTGTGACTTGTCAGAATATGAATTAGGAGCTTTCTTCTTCTTCTTTTTCTTCTCTTCTTTGCATTCCTTTCAAAAAAACCCAGTTTTATCACAGTTCCAACAAAGAGCCTTGGACTTTCTAGGAGACTTGTATCTCCCATAGGATTTGGATCTGCCCTTATGACCTTTCTTGTCCTTCTTCCCTTTCTCTTTGGGTCTTCCACAAACCGCAAGAGCCTCTTTGGCTACCTCAGAAGACTTCCTCCGCATTTCTTCAAATAATAGTGAGGACACAACATCTTCCATCTTGAAGGTGGTAGTGGTGCTTCTGATAGCCATGACAAGATGCTCCCACAAATCTGGCAAAGAACAAAGCAGGGTCATACATTGATCCTCCTCCTCCTTTTTCACACCCACAGATGTCAACTGTACAACAATCATGTTAAAAGCATTCATGTGATCCACAACAGATCCTCCGTCTTCCATCTTTAGAGAGAACAACTTCTTTTTCAGGAAACGTTTGTTCACCAAGGACTTGGCTTAATAAACATCACCCAACTTCTTCCAAAGATCCTTCGTTGTCTTCTTCTCATGGATGTTCAACAAAACAAAGTCAGCTAAACAAAGTCTTATGAGACCCTTAGCCTTCCGATCTTTGAGGTCCCAATCAGCTTGTGAGATTGTTGTAGGTTTCACACTGGATACCATTTCCCATAGGTCACGATCAACATGTAGGTCCTCCATCTTGAGTTTCCACAACTCTAAATTAGTGCCATTGAATTTCTCAACCTCTAACCTTCAGATGTGGTTGCCATCTCCTTGCTGCAACAAGATACATAATACTCTGCACAACACTCTCACTCAACCTAAGATCAGCTCAAAAAATCCCTACCCAACAACTAAGAACAAAACTGGCAAGGCTTTGATACCAACTGAAAGGAAGCTAGGTGTGCCGAAATCATTTCCTACACTAATCTAATGAGGGGAGGAGACTACAAATTTAATTTATCCTTACTATTACAACAATGTTAAACCCACTAATAAAGATAACAGAGATATTGTAGCAAACACATAAACAAGAAAGTGAGACAGAAAAAGAAAGACTCAAGATATACGTGGGGAAAACCCTTATCAGGTGAAAAACCCCACACTCCAAAACCTGCATAATGTATTAACAAAACTGAAATGGTTTACAATACACTTGCAATGCAAGCTCTCGGGAGTCTTCAACACTCATATCTGGAGACAAACCGATAACATAACAGTACCTATCAAACTTGTAATACATCTCCTCAAAGCACCTGTTTATATAGAAAATACAAAGCAAAATTGCCTCTATCTTAGAATGGGCGTCCAACTTGGCCTCATGGCCCAAAATCCATGCCTATGGACACTTGGTCAACATTGTAAGATGCTTCTGACACTTTTCCACACACCCTATCCCAAAGAGGTTCCCTATTTCCAAAATAGGCTATGACAGATGCTCTTATGACTCTTACAATCGTCATAGAATCTGTCATAGTAGTTACAACTTATAGCTGTAAGTGAATACGTCATACATAGGATATAAATAGCATATTCTCTTACAACATGTCATAGTCCACCTTGGGATGCCCAAAGATTCTCTTCAACACATGTCTTCACCTATCATAGAATCTCCTATTTCTGACTCTTACATGTGATAACTTCGTCATAGGAATCTGTCATGACCGTTTCAGTCAATATTCCCTTACACAACATCCAAGATGCCGACACATGGTAAAATATTCCTACCACAAAGTGGGATGCCTATCTCCTCATGTGAGGACAAAAATACATGTGGCCATATGCCATGTAGGATGACACATCACAGTGCCAACTCCAACAATACGACAACATAGGATTTGCATCCAATTAATACAATAGGCAAATAATAAATAAATACAATGTAAAAATACAAATAATTACCAAGGTTGAGACACCTTAATTCCCAACACCATTTTGGGCGCATAACCATAAAGGGACCATCCCCATCCTCCACTACTACCACTTCCGAATACAATCTCCTTGACCATCTTGGGAAAACCCCCTCTCAAATCTCCATCTTAGAACTCCTCAAGACATCCACCATCTACTGTGAAATTCTTGACAAGGCCCTCCAAGAATCTCATGTCCCCACCAACATACCTCCCACTCAATTCCAAAACCTCGTGGTTCAACTATCCTCATCCTACCATCTCACCATTAGTCATGCTGACATGCCACCCATTGATCCCACGCATAACAAAGCACTCCACATCGAAGTCCAAATTGCCAACCATAAGATCAAGAGGGTCCTCTTGGATAATGGATCTGGTTTGAACATATGTACATTAAAATTCATAAAACTCATGGGGTATTCAGTGGCTGACCTAGAATATTTGGTCATTTCCATCAAGGCATACGACAACATGAAGAGAGAATCCAAAGGTACTATATGCCTCCCTATCAAGGTGGGCCCACTCACCCTGCCCACTCTATGTACGTGATTGATCTTGACCTTCCATATAATCTCCTTCTAGGATGACCATGGTTGCATGCCATGCAATCCATTCCATCCACTTACCATCAATGCCTCAAGTTCCCTCATAACAATGTGGAAGTTGCTATTCCCACCGACCAACAACCTTTTGAATATTGTAAAGCTTTAGAGGTTGTTTATGATCGACAATTTCATTGCCCAAGTACCTATGGGGATCATGTCAAAGATCCCTCATCCACTCCATCCACATCATCATCCACTCCACAAGTCACCATCAAACCATCACAAGCTTCCACCTCATCTTCCACCCATACACCTCAAAAGGTCAAGATCATAGACAAAGGGTGTGGCGAATATGAGCTTCATAATGCCTTCCATGTGGTACAGTTACCATTGTCCCCCCACTCCCATGGTCGTCATCTTCAGAAGAAGGAACAAGAACAACAACACATGATCAATGACAAAATTCCCTTTCTACTAGCACAGGTCTCTAGAAAAGAGGAAGCTAAAGAACCAGCTTTGTGTGATTAGCTCTACCAAGATGAAACCACTCCAACACTTGTAAATATGGAATACTTCAAAGAAAAATATCTTGTACCATTTCAAATTTGTACGAAAATTCCTTACCATGGGATGGGACTTGGTGTCGATGAAGAAGGTGTTACAGAACCCCTTCTGGTTGATCCTACATCTCCCAAGAAATATGCTCAATACTTTGGTTTGGAATATGCTCCACCGACTATGACAATCCATAGACCTGTTAAAACTGTGGTACAGGTAATAGAAACCTCTTCTAGTATCGAAAACATCACTCCGAGTATCATCATTGCTTCATGTAAAGATCTTGATCTTTCATGCATCTTCCCTGATAATGCCATTTTCATTATTGACCTCCCCCTCGTTCATCCCAAACTCATTGCTTGGGAGTATCAAGGAGCCCCACCTCTTGACATATTTCCACATGATGAGGACCTCTCTGCATTCCTAGAACTCCGCAATACCTCTTAGTATGACATATGCTTACACGTTGATGCATATTTTGGGGAAGAGGAGATCCTTAGTCCAAAAAAGCAAAAATAAGAAAATAGAAAATCATCCCCTAGTGAAAACCTCTCTGAGGCACTTTCAGACACAAAAGAGAAAAATAAAGATGTATCTCCTAGTGAAAACCTCCTCGAGGTGCTAGAAGATGAGGATCTGCATCTTCCCCCCATACCATCCTACTGGCAAGAGCATTCCAACATGCTAATTGAAGGCACCCAAGAAATCAACCTTGGCACACAAGAAGTACCCATGCTTACACACCTAGCAAAAAGTCTCGGTATTGAAGAAAAATCTAATCTCTCCATTGTGCTTCATGAAGCACCTAATGTGTTCACTTGGTCCTACGATGACATGTCAGGATTGGATTTGTCCTTGGTTGTTCATCCATCTTGTGGTACATCCAAATGCAAGACCTGTTAAGAAGCAACTCTTCAAGATGCATCCTCAAGTCACCTTACTCATCAAAGAAGAGCTATGGAAGCTATTAGATGTTAGCTTTATCGGGCCTATTGACTATCTAGAGTGGGTCTCCAACATTGTTCTAGTTGCTAAGAAGCTTGGGGGCATTTGTTGTTGCATAGACTTTTGAGACCTTAACAAGGCATGTTCGAAAGATGATTTTCCACTTCCCAACATCGACATCATTGTAGATCATACAACAGGACATGAAATACTTTCCCTTATGGATGACTTCTCTGGATATAATCAAATCAAAATCACCTCTGAAGATCAACATAAAACAACTTTTACCTATCCTTGGGGCACATATTGCTAGCAAGTCATTCGCTTTGGCCTAAAGAATGCAGGGGCCACCTATCAACTTGCAATGACAACCATCATCGATGACATGATACACAAGATAATGGAAGACTATGGTGACAATCTCCTAGGGAAGTCTAGAACAAGGGAAGAACATCCTGAGGTCTTGCGACAAATCTTTACATGACTCAAGGAATACAAGCTCTGTCTCAACCCCAAGAAATGTGTCTTCAGCTTAATATCAGGAAAGCTCTTGGCATTCATTGTTTCTCATAGAGGCATTGAGGTGGATCCCGCTAAAGTTACTGCTATAACAGAAATACCTCCTTGCAAGACACTCAAACAACTCTGAAGTCTCCAAGGAAAATTATAGACTATTCCCAGGTTCATCGCTCAACTCGCAGATTAATGTCATCCCTTCGCCCACTTGCTTCACAAAGATGTACACTTTAAATGCAACCAAAGTTTTCAATAGGAATTTGATCACATCAAGGAATATCTAGCTTCACCACTGGTCCTAATGGGACCTATCCCTAGAAAACCCCTATTATTATATATATTAGCAACTTCAGTTGCACTGGCAGCACTTTTAGCACAACATGATGATACCGACTGTGAAAGGGCTATATACTACATTAACAGGACTTTAGTCGGCTATGAGCTTAACTACACCCCTATGGAACACACATGTCTAGCTATCATTTTCTACTCCCAAAAGTTATGACACTACATGCTAAGTCATTCTATCAAGCTTATCTCTAAAGTCAACCCTCTCAAGTACCTAATTTCTAGGACTTCACTCACAGGAAGAATGGCAAAATGGGTTATGTTATTGAGAAAATTTGAAATTGAGTATGTTGATAGAAAATCTATCAAAGGATAGGTTTTAGCGGATCAGCTGGCCGAAGCACCCCTCATAGATTATCAACTGCTATCCATTGATTTTCTAGAGGAGTCCATCTTAACCATGATGAAATCAACAAATTGGAAACTATACTTTGATGGATCCTTCACCAATCATGGTTTAGGGGAAGGAATACTATTGGTGACCGTATAAGGTGACTATATTCCCAAGGCCTATAGGCTTTCTTTCCCATGCACAAACAACATGGCCAAATATGAAGCCCTGATGATTGGTCTCAAAATAGCAGTACAATAGAATATCTTGTAGGTACAGGTCTATGGCGACTCCCAGTTGATCATCAACCAAGTAAATGACAAGTTCCCCACAAAGGATGACAAACTAGTGCCCTATAAGCAAATGGTTGACGAATACAACTTATTCTTGTTAGGAACCTGTGTTTAACCCTTCTCTTTACTTTATAGTATATTAATTTTGCACGCATATGCTTTGTAAGTCATCCCATGAGTATATTGTATTATCCCAATTCATGGGAAGTAATAGTTGTTTAGATTAGACTTAGTATATAAGTACGTGTTGAGGCCAATGAAGGCATCCACAAATTTATTGTATTGAGCTTGCTCAAAGGAGGTTGCCCCCTCGAAGTGGCCTATGATCAATAAATTATTTCTGTGTTTCTGCTATTTTTGTTATTTCATGCATTTTTCATTATATTGTTGTAGGAGGTTTCTCTCATATGGTATCAGAGCGCTTTCTTGGGCTTGCTGGGTGGAATTTCTGCCAATTTGTTTTTTCCACAGTGGCCTCCAGGCACTGTGATTATTGTAGTAGTTCTTTATTTTTCACATTTATATTGTTCATTTCAATTACAGGTTCAGATAAGAGAATATCCCTATCTGCTTAACTGTGGGAAGTGCTTGGGCATATAGCCCTAAAATTCATTGTGAGGAGTACCACAAGAACCCTGAAGTAGCTGGCCCATTGAGAGGACCTGCCAGTGAAAAGGGCAACAACCCCTACCTAATTAACTAGTTCCCATCTATAAGGTAAACCAAGAACCGTCATTTGTGGCAAAGTGGTTATCAGTTTTACCTGAGCTGTGGAGTGAGGGGTAATACCCCAATATGCAAGCTATTAGACAACATTGGTGGCTGAGTGACTCCCCTAAATTTTTAGGAAGCCAAACATACTTGGGGCCCATATCTGTTGACAGCTGGCAAATTACAGATTGAATCCGTCCATCCAGAGTAGTTGGTAAATCATTTAAAAAAAAAGGATTTTTTGCTATATCTTCCTTGCTTTAGCTCTGTTTCGTCTCAAAATTCATTGAAATCCTTGAAATTTCATTCTGTATATTTCCTTCCTTGAGGACCCTATCCCAAATTCCACTTATCGAAGCCAAAAATCCCACATTTGTCTATTTTTAGGGTTTTCCATAACTTCTTTGATTATCACCCAATAGCCTTCAAATTTTACCACAGTGTTCATTTCATATTTCTGCACCTTTGTCCGTCTTGGATAAATTTTCCCATTTTTTCACCCTGCTTCTAAAATCCCCATTTTCTGCTTCCCTTTCCCTTAGTGTACAAAACCTAGTCAAATCCCAATTACACATCATAGTTTTTCCCAAATCCAAATTTTTCTTTACTAAAAAAGTTTCCATTTTTGTTTTCTACCCATTCCCCCCACAAAAAAAAAACTACTGGTTATGGTTGTCACCTGCACAGGAGAAAAAAAATGGAGGATGAACTTGCAGCCCTCAAGACCAAACTCTAAGATTTGGATGAAAAAATTCTTGGCCTCAATCTTCAGCATTCAGCCATGAACAATAGACAGCAACCAGAGTCCTCTGTAGACACTAGGTTCTCTTCTTCTAGCAATTTTTGTGGGCCGAAGCTTAATTTTCCTCGCTTCAATGGTGATGATCTGACTGACTGGATATACTGGGTAGAACAATATTTTAGTCCACATAATACTTTTAATGTCAACAAAGTCCCACTTGCATCCTTTCATTTGGAACATGAAGCCCTTCAATGGTTCCATTGGTACATCAAGGCTCATGAAGAGCCAAAATGGATAGATTTTTGCAAACTCATTTTGCAATGATTTGGCCCTAGTACTTTTGATGACTTCACAAGAGCACTCACTAAACTTCACCAAACAGGCACTGTGAGAGAATATCATATAGAATTTGAAAAACTGGCCAATCACATAGATTGATTGTCTGATGAATTCTTTAGGAGTTGTTTTGTCAGCAGTCTGAAGGATGCAATTCAATATGAGGTTAAAATGTTTCATCCTAGCACAATGATGGAAGCCCTAGGGTTGGCTAAGTTGGTGGAGGACAAGATCATAGCTCAACAACAATCCAAATCCAATTTTGTTCCATTTAGAAATACGGTTTCCCAAAGACCTCAAATAACACCAGCTCCTAGAATAGCTCCTATCAAGCATTTGACTGAAGCAGAGATACGGGCACATAGGGAAAAAGGGGTTTGTTATAATTGTGATGAGAAATTCACTCAGGGACATAGATGTGTTGAGAAAAATATCTATCTCTTGGATGTGGATTCTCTGCCTAAAACTAAAGTTTATGCGGATGCTTAGGATACAGTAGATGATCAGGTCGAAACTCAACAACCGCTTGTTGACCCTGCTTCTCAAGAAGACCACCCAGAGATCTCTCTCCATGCTTTAGCAGGAGTCACCACCCCACAAACCATGTGGGTCAAGGGTTACTTCAAAAAGCTCCCTCTTATAATACTCATTGATTCTGGTAGCACTCATAACTTCATTGACCCTCGGATCGCCAAACAAGCTAATTATTTTGTCCATCCTTGCTCCAGCTTTGAAGTCATGATTGCCAATGGGGGCACATTACCTTGCAAAGGGAAGTGTCGTAATGTGCATATCTCAATTGGAGATTATAACCTGCGCTCTGACATGTTTATCTTGCCCTTAGGTGAATGTTATGTGGTTTTGGGTGCCCAATGATTATGCACACTTGGACCCATCTTATGGGATTTTGTTGAACTTTGGATGCATTTTTTTGACAATGGGGCAAAAACACACATTGAAGGGCTTACAACCGAGGTATCTTAGCATCATAAGTTCACATCGGATGGAAAAACTTCTTAAGAAGAATTCACAGGGTGTCATTACTCAACTCCATTCCATTCAGATGGAACCATCAGTAGTCTCCACTAATCCTTTTGATCTCCAACAAATTTTGGATAGGTATGCATGTGTCTTTACTAAACTAGTGGTATTGCTACCTTCACGACCAAAGGACCACCATATTCAGCTCCTTCCTAGAAGTGTTCCTCCCAACATCAGGCCCTACTGCTACCCATTTCACCAAAAGATAGAGATTGAGATGCTCGTTCGAGACTTACCGAAGCAGGGTATTATTCGCCCTAGTACTAGATCCTTTTATTCATCAGTTCTTCTTATCCAGGAAAAAAAATGGGTCATGGCACTTTTGCATTGACTTCCGAGCACTTAATCACATCACAATCAAGGATAAGTTTCTGATTCCTATTGTTGATGAGCTTCATGGTGCTCATTTTTTCTCCAAGTTGGATCTTCATTCTAGGTATCACCAAATTCGGGTTCATGAGGATGATCTCTCTAAAACAGCTTTCCGCACACATGATGGCCACTATGAGTTTTTGGTCATGCCCTTTGGCCTCACTAATGCTCCTTCAATGTTCCAGGCATTAATGAATAAAATATTCCAGCCCTACTTGTTGAAATTCATTATGGTCTTCTTCGATGATATCCTCATCTATAGTAAAACATGGGCTGAGCATCTCCAATATTTGGATCTCGTACTGCAACTTCTCTCTAATCATCATCTCTATGCAAAATAGTCTAAATGTGTTTTTGGCCAAGAGGAAGTGGAGTATCTCAGGCATATTGTTTCAGCCTGTAACATCAGAAAATGTCCCCTTGGCGGCTTTTCCCTCATAAGGTTTAGCTCCCAGGTCTTTAGTATGCATTTAAGACATTTTAGTTCATATTTTGGCATCCTGATGGAATGAGACCTAGGTTCCATGGCAAATTGGACCTAGGTGGACCCCTTGAGTTGTATCCTGCCCAAAATAGGGGGGGAGGACTTGGGCACTCGCGCCCTAGTCCTACCCTATTTTAGGGCAACCCTAATTTTTGGGTGTCAGTTTATGACCGTTATTAGGTCCTTTTGCTAACATGGTAAGTTTTGATTTTTAAAATCTTGGCGGGAGTGCTTGTAGTTGCATATATAAGCATGATTACGCATTCATTTGTAAACTAGATGATTACTAGCAAGCTATTATGTTCTGAAGGTGATTTAAGGCTTCTATTGTGTTGCAAGAGTAGACTTGTGTGTTTTGTGTGTTGATATTTGTAGATTTGAGCATCAATCTCCTCATGGCATGAAGAGAATCTTCCTCCATGAGAGCTTCACTATAAGGTGTCCTCTGGGGCTTGAGTGAGGCAAGCCACTAAACACCACAACCCCAAACCAAGTCTTGTGATTGTAGGTTACAGGTGTCACATTTGGGAAAAGTGGAGTTGCAGGAAGGATTGGTAGGCATCAAGGATTCAGGATCTAAAGAAAAGTCAAACATAGGAGCACTTCCAGGACTTGGGTGATCGCTCCAGTGTCCTCTGCAGACAGATCTCTAAAAATAGAAGTTATAGGGATGTTTAGTGTTGGAAGGAGGTCCAGAGTCTACAAAAAGGTAGGTACCTTAGACTTGGGCATTCTCTCTAGTGTCCCCAACTGTTCCGCTTCGTAACCCTGAAAACATGTATTCTGTGATTTGGTATTTTATTCCTGTCTGCAAGAGCTTTTTCGTCATTCATCAATTTGTTGCCGTATTTGCATAATTAGGTTTTTAATGGTTAATTGGACACAAGAGGAAGAAAATTAATAATTAAATTCCCTAATCCAAGTTTCCCTACATCTGCAAGTGACCTAGGGTATGATAGTGCTCGTCACTTGACCCTAGATCCTTGAATGTAAGGTGGAAAGGAGGATTTAAACATCTAAACAATAGAACATTAACAAATCCAATTTTCCCTTAAACATTTTGGTGAACCTGTGTTTTTGGACTTAAATTGCAACTTGCTGAGTGTTTGTCTTTATATTTGGATTTATTTCATTGATTCATTTGGTCATTCATTTCATTGCATTAAGAGAAATTCAAAAAAAATGAAAATTTTGAAAAATACAAAAAAATTGCATTGTTTGGCTTACTAAATAGTATCAATTCTTCCTAAATTTTCCTAATTCATGATTTTTGCATTAGATCTGATATAAAATATAGAAAAATCCAAAAATTCAAAATTTTTCCTTGCATTTCATAATTTAATTGCTAGGGTTTTGTAAAATTTTTGACAATTTTATATAATCTAGTAATTCCAAAATCTAGGGTTGGTAGGCAAAATATTTTATGAGATTTTTCTACTGATTTTAGAGGCTCATTCAAATTTTCATTTGGCTGTAGTCTTGAATTTTAGTGTGAATTTGCATTTAGATTTAAAATATTTTGCATTTTTACATAGAAAATTTCAACAAAAACTAGCAATTTTGATGAATTTTCATTAAATTTGCATGGGCATTTTGCATGTTAAGGCTTGAAAATCATTTTTAGATCTGAGAGTAATTCAATTCCATAATAAATTATACTTCAAATAATTCACATAGAATTTTATCCCAAAATCTCAAACCTAGGGGTTCAAAAACAACAATTTTCACTAAAATTGGCCTTATCGACTTCATAAAATTGCACCATAGGTGTGTTGTGAAAGGTATTTTGGAATTAATTTGTAGTTATCAAGGTAATAATTTTCTTTCCCTGATAATAATCTTCACAACACCCTTTTAATGGGCTCTTGTATTGAAAATTCGGTGAAAAAGTACACATTTTGACCATTTTTGCCCTAGGGTTTGACCTAGTTTGCACTCCAAGTGTGTTGTGACCAATTTTATCAATTGAGGTGACTGATATCATTAATTTTATTTTCTACACCTCCTAAAATTCATTATAGCACCTCTTTTTCTAGGTCTTGGAATTGAAAAGCTGTGAAAAATTGCATATTTTGCTATATTTTCACTAGGGTTTTACCTTAAGTGGCACTAAAAGTGTGTTGTGTTGGGTATTTTGGAACCAATTGGCTATTATTATTGATATTATTTGCTTTCCATCATCATTTTTCTCACAACACCCTTTGTTACGCTCTTTTGCATTGAGTTTTGGTGAAAAAAGTGCCTCTTTTGACATATTTTCACTACATTTTGCCTTGGCATTATCTTGGATTTGCATAAAGAGTGTGTTAAGAGTGATCATATTACTTTTTTGGACTGATATCAGACATATAATTTTCTTCCCTTGACCAAAATCCTTAAAACATTCTTTGTTTCATTCATTTACATTGGAAGAAGTACAAAAAATCAAGCATTTAGGTCATTTTTGCATATAACTTTGCACTTGTCTTTTGCATACTTTTGGAAAACCTTTAAATCTTATTTTACATTCATTTGGAGACATATATGATGGCTATTTCTTTGGAAGAATTTTTTGCATACATCATCGACGTGGATCATTTCTCTAAATTCACTGGTAAATATCCTCAAGTTCTAGAACAAATAACACACATTCATGATGTTGATCTCTCTATGAGCTCCACATACGAAATCCTTTGTCATGTATCTGATATTGATAGCTTCACAAAATTCATGGGAATATACCCTTCGATATTGGATGATCTCACTAAATTCATGATCAATAGTATATATACTAGTGATGACCTCAAAATATTAGATGAAGCCTTAGATGACTTTATGGAACATTCCACTACGGCACCTATTGCTAAAACGTGTGATGCTAACTTCGGTTTACATTATGATCCCTCTCCCAAGGTTGTTCCTCCTCATGAGGACACTTTGATGCAGGAGGATGATTTAATTTATACATCTCTTAACATCATAACCTTCATTCTAATGCTCACTCTGGCCAAGATGAAGCATTAGAAAATGAAGAGCCGTCACCACTTTGCCATTCTGATGCTCTCCTTGGCCAAGAGGAAGCATTAGTGAATGAAGAAATCCATTCAACAAAGAACATTCCATGGGTAGACAATGAGCTTTCATCTAACAACAATAAAAACTCTATCATAATGCACGAAACCTCTATGGATCATCCTAGCAACCTTGTTCCTTTAGTTGATTGTTCACACACCTTGGATATCACTAAGGAAGAGAAGACCTGTAATGTCCCTCCTTCAATTGAATATTCAAGTCATTTGGACATCACCAAGGATGTGGCACTGGTGAATGAGGAGAAGTTTCTCACATTAAATCCCTCAAGGATAGATGTTGAGATCACTCAAAATAATTTGCTTCTCCCACCACCTACGAGGATAGAGCATATGTGTACTAATGAACTTCAACAAGAACACATTCCACCTAACAATGAGACAAACCAAGAAGCATTTAAGAATGAACAAAAGAATAATGACAATGACTTGGCAATTATACCTTATGTTTGGGAAGACAACAATAATTTTCTTGATGACAAGACTTAGCGCAAAGACCCTATAGGTAAGTATTTCTAACCCTTTAACTCTCTTGTAATGTGCTTCCCTCGTGATGTGTTATATGTTGTTTAGGCCTCTTGGGATGACCCTTGATTCTCTTGTAAGGTTCAGGATACCAGGAGACCGCCTCTGTTGTGACTGTTCTTCTATTTGTATCTTCATTCTTCTAAATTGCTCTCTCTAATTTCATTGTTGTGTGTTGTGTCTTATGGACATAGTGTTGTGGTTGGTGACTTAGGGGCACCCTCCTACATGATTCTCCCTCAGACACTTGTTTCTCCTCTCTTATTTATTGTTTACCTTCCTCTAGTGTTTCCACCTAGCGGGCAGATCACAACAAACATTTACACTGATGTGAACCTAGTGTAGCTTTCGAGAGAAATCAACAAATGGACTTAGTTCCTAATATGACTATGGGGTTGTATATCTTATCTGATACTTGGCTAGTGGAAGCACTCGTGCTTTCTGCGTAGTGAATTTGATGATGTTTCTGTCACATTTACAAACCTTAACAATACTGCTACTCTATGCACCTTTGTTTGCCTTTGAATCTGGCATTGGTGGTACTCGATTCAGAGAGCTTCGTGATATAGCCCCACGGTTATCCTCAAACTCTAAATTCATTGTATAACCTTGGCTCTTTGTGTGGTTAATCATATGCATTGATGTTGTTGATTATCATGATGTTGTAGACACTAACAAGTTTCTTGCAGGGATGCGTTTGTGGGAACATTTGGTGATCGTAAAGTACATGTCACCTTCGGGAGGCATGGGCTTTGCGAAAGTTAGTGATCCCTTGTGTGTTTTCTTCCTACCTTAACGTGCTTGATATCGATAACTGATATCAACCACATTAAGGTGGGGGCATATATAAGGTAAGCTGTCTGTTATAAATGTTAGCAATGTGTTTAACCTCAGATGCAGAGACTTGCGCCCCAGAGTAGTGCATTGTGCATCCTGAGATTGTTTACAATCAATCAATCAATCATGTAAGCCCTTTGTGGAGGCAGGATATCATGCATATCCTTTTTCTTAAGCCCTCTATGGAGGCAGGGATGGTGTATTTCTTGGAGAAGATTGCATCATCCTGTCATTTTCAAAAGTCCTCTGCAGAGGTGGGGAACGGCTATGTGACTAACTCAACCATTAAGTGTGTTTTTGGTGATTGTTGTGGTGAAGCCCAATCATCGGTGTGTGCCTATAATGTGCCTGAGATGGTGTTGGAACTAGAAATAGGTACACTCCATCGCTTGTCTGCCATGTTTTCTCCGTGTCTTCAATTGTGTGTGTTTTGGCATGCTTGTTTTGTGTGGCATGTTTGTTGCCCCATATGCAGAGACCAGCACCCTTGAGTAGTACTTCCTACATTTTGGGAGGTTTTGCATGTCTTGCATGTGTGTTGCCCCATATATATAGAGACCAGTACCCTACGGTAGTGCATCCTATATTATGGGAGGTTTGTTTATTTTCCAGTACTTGCATTTGCTTTTCTTATATATGAGAAAAAGAAAGCAAAGATATCATTTCTGTCTTCCATGCATTAATGTGTCTTCTATGATTGACTGTATTCTCCGTGTTTTGCGTGACTGTAGTTGTCTTCTTCATGTTTTACATGCCTGTTACTGTCTTCTATGTGATTGGCGTGTCTTCTCCCTGCTTGATGTGTTTGTTGTGTTTGTGACCTTACTTTAATGCATGTATTGACCTTGTTTTCATACATACGTTAAAGTGGGGGCTAAATGTAATGTCTAAAAATGTCCCCTTGGGGGCTTTTCCCTCATAAGGTTTAGCTCCCAGGTCTTTAGTATGAATTTAGGACATTTTAGTTCATATTTTGGCATCCCAATGGAATGAGACCTAGGTTCCATGGCAAATTGGACCTAGGTGGACCCCTTGAGCTGTATCCTACCCAAAATAGGGGGGGAGGACTTGGGTGCCCACACCCTAGTCTTGCCCTATTTTGGGGCAGCCCTAATTTTTGAGTGTCAGTTTATGACCGTTATTAGGTCCTTTTGCCGGGTGTGCTTGTAGTTGCATATATAAGCATGATTAGACATTCATTTGTAAACTAAATGATTACTAGCAAACTATTGTGTTCTCAAGGTGATTCAAGGCTTCTATTGTGTTGCAAGAGCAAACTTGTGTGTTTTGTGTGTTGATATTTGCATATTTGAGCATCAATCTCCTCATGGCATGAAGAGCATCTTCCTCCATGAGAGCTTCACTACAAGGTGATATAATATTGTGTTTTCATCATTGATTTCTTTGGTTTTTGTCTCTACCTCACAAGGGCATGTACTCTTTTATCTGATAACGGTGTTCAGAGACTTAAGTCTCCTTTGGGGCTTGACTGAGGCAAGCCTCTAAACACCACAACCCCCAAACCAAGTCTTGTGATTGCAGGTTACAGGTGTCGCATTTGGGAAAAGTAGAGTTGCAGCAAGGATTGGCAAGCATCAAGGATTCAGGAGCTGAAGAAAAGTTAGACATAGGAGCACTTCCAAGACTTGGGCACTCGCTCCAGTGTCCTCCGTAGACAGATCTTTGAAAATAGAAGTTACAGGGCTAATCAGTGTCGGAAGGAGGTCCAAATTCTATGAAAAAGAAGGTACCTTGGACTTGGGTGCCCACTCTAGTGTCCCTGACTGTTCCTCTTTGGAACCCTGAAAACAAGTATTCTATGATTTGGTATTTTATTCATGTCTGCAAGAGATTTTTTCCATCATTCATCAATTTGTTTCTGTATTTGCATAATTAGGGTTTTAATGGTTAATTGGACACAAGAGAAGGAAAATTAATAATTAAATTCCCTAATCCAAGTTTCCCTACATCTGCAAGTGACCTAGGGTATGATAGTGCTTGTCACTCAACCCTAGATCCTTGAATGTAAGGTAGAAAGGAGGATTTAAACATATAAACAATAGAACATTAACAAATCTAATTTTCTCCTAAACACAACGCAAGGGGTTCGAGTGGATCCTGCAAAAATAGATGCCATGAAAAATTGGCTGCACTCTCAGACACTCAAGAGCCTCCGTGATTTTTTGGGGCTGATTGGCTACTATCGCAAGTTTGTCAAGGATTACGGGAAGATTGTAGCTCCATTAACAACTCTATTAAAAAAGGATGCTTTTACCTGGACACATGTTGCTCAGTGTGGATTTGAAAAATTGAAACAAGCTGTGTACTACACCTATTCTAGCTATGCCAGATTTTTCCAAGACCTTCACTATTGAGAGTGATGCTTGCGGCAATGGTCTTGGTGTTGTTCTCCTTCAAGATGAACATCCCATTGCATTCACCAACAAAGCCCTTTCTGGCAAGAATCTAGTACTCTCTACATATGAGAAGGAAATCATAGCTATTTTGCATGTAGTACAGAAGTGGTGGCCATACCTACTAGGGAATCATTTTTGCATCAAGACTGATCACTAGAGTCTAAAATATTTCCTAGAACAATGGGTCTCCTCCCCAGCACAATAAAAATGGGTCAACAAACTCATGGGTTATGACTATGAGATCACTTACAAGAAGGGTAAGGACAATATTGTGGTAGATGCTCTTTCTCACACATTTGATGACCAATCTTCTCTTTCATCTATTTCTATGCCTATTCCAAATTGGTTGGAATCTATCAAGTAGGGCTATGTTAATGACTCTTCATTATCTCAAATCATTCAATAGTTGGCCAATAACCCTTCTAGTGTACCACATTACTCTTGGGATGGTGCTTCTCTGTGATACAAGGGTCGTCTGGTGCTTCCCCAGAACACAGATCTTTAGCAGGCTATCTTCTATTAACTCCATGCTTCTCCATCAGGAGGGCACTCTAGGTTCCTCAAAACTTATGAACAGGCATGGCGTAACTTCTTTTGGAAGGGAATGAAAAGGGCAATTCAATAGATGGTGGCTGAATGTGATACCTACCAATGCAACAAGGGTGAAATGACACTCCTTCCTAGATTGCTTGAACCCTTGCCCATCTCTACATGGATTTGGATAGATATTTCTATGGATTTCATTGAGGGGCTCCCTAAATCTGGAGGGAAGACATTGATCTTGGTTGTGGTTGATCGCCTATCCAAATATAGTCATTTTTGTGCCCTCATCCATCCCTATACCACCTCCTCAGTCGCACAAATTTTCATGGACCAGATCTTCCATCTTCATGGCATCCCTTCTTCCATTGTCTGAGATCGTGTTGCAACTTTCACCAGTCATTTTTGGATAGAATTATTTCGACACACTAGCACCAAACTGAAGATGAGTTTTGGGTATCACTCACAAACAGATGGTCAGACTGAAATTATCAACAAATGTTTGGAAACTTATCTTCGTTGCTTCACCTCCAAAGAACAACATCAGTGGGCAAAGTGGCTCCCTCTCGTTGAGTGGTGGTACAATATCTCCTACCACACTGCATCTAAAATGACTCCATATGAAGTAGTCTATGGTCAGGCACCACCAGTGCTCCTTCCACACACCCCCAACAGTTCACTAGTTCAGGCAGTTGACATGGTTATCTGAACCTGGGATCAAATTCTTCGCATCTTGCAGGACAATCTTCACATGGCAAGAAATTGAATGAAACAACAAGCTAATCAACACCATTCTGAGCACACTTTTCAAGTAGGTGATACAGTTTTTCTTCATCTACATCCATACAAGCAATCATCCCTGAAACTCAAAGGGCATCATAAGTTGGCTCCAAAGTTCTATGGGCTATATAAGGTTCTTCAGAAGATTGGGCCAGTTTCTTGTAAATTAGAGATTTCTCCTTCTCGCATTCATCCAGTATTTCATGTCTCTTGTCTAAAGAAAGTTCTTGGCACCAACATCAGAGCACAAACTATTTTACCAGAACTGGATAATGAAGGATCCATCATTTTGGAGCTGGAGGCAATCCTTGAGAGGCGTATTCATCAGCTTTAGTCCCGATCCATCACAAAGGTATTAATTCAATGGCATAGAATGCAACTAGAGGATACTACATGGGAACCACTCTTTTAGATTCAGCAACAAGTTCCACATCTTAAGATTTGAGGACAAATCTTTTCTAAGAGGGAGGTGATGTTAGGAACCTGTGTTTAACCCTTTTCTTTACTTTGTTAGTATATTAATTTTGGACGCATATGCTTTGTAAGTCGTCCCATGAGTATAATGTATTATCCCACATTCATGGGAAGTAATAGCTGTTTAGATTAGACTTAGTATATAAGTACATGTTGAGGCCAATCAAGGCATCCATGAATTTATTGTATCGAGCTTTCTCAAAGGAGGTTGCCCCCTCAAAGTGGCCTATGATCAATATATTCTTTTTGTGTTTCTACTATTTCTATTATTTCATGCATTTTTTCATTATATTTTTGTAGGAGGTTTGTCTCAATTCTTCACATACATACAGTTTGAATAAGTAGCTCACATTCACAACAAAGCAACTAATGCCATGGCTACTACTTCTTCCCTCTTAGATATGCCTCATGATATTCATCAGTGTGAGTTTCTTGTGGAACAACTCCTAATGCCAGCATATCATGTCGCCGAGTTAGAATTCGTTTGTGAGATTGTTGGTCCAGAAAATTATTGGTATCATGACATCTACAACTACCTCCAACATCACACTTTCCCACCTAAGTCCACCCATAAATAACAAAGATCCCTCATTCGCTGAGTTGCTTACTACACTATCCTTGCTAGCACCCTCTATTGCCAGAGCTATGATGGCATTCTTCTTCGATATTTAAATACAGAAGAAGCTTCCCTTGCCTTACATGAAGTCCATGCAGGTATCTGCAGAGCACACACAAGTGGTATTGTTCTAGCCAAGAAGCTCTTGTGTACCCAATATTATTGGCCTACTATGGAACATGATGCATGTCAGTACCCAAAGACGTGTAAGCCCTATCAGCAGCATAGAGATCTCATTCACGCTCCCTATCAGGCATTGCAACCCATCACCACACCATGGCCTTTCTCTCAGTCGGGCCTAGATCTTGTTGGCAAAATCCATCCATCCTCATCTGACGGATGCAAATTAATCATCACCACCACTGAATTCTTCACTAAGTGGTTTGAAGCCATTTGTCTCACTTTCACCACAGGAAACCAAATCACCAAGTTCATCCTTTACCATATATCATTTGCCATTATGGTATTCCATTGCCATTGTCACCGATAATGGTAAACCTTTCAAAAACCATGATGTTATGGACCTTTGTGAACAATTCTAAATCCAACATCATTGGTCCACTCCATATTACCCATAGGGTAACGGACATGCTGAGGCAACAAACAAAACCTTACTCAAAATCCTCAAGAAAGTTGTCAACAAAATTGGTCATGATTGGCACCTCCATATTCATCCCACCCTTTAGGTCTACCGCACTAGTATTCACACACCTACAGGAGTTGCACCATATTCCCTAGTCTTCAGAGCTGAAGCTATCTTTCCAATAGAAATTGAATTGCCCTCATTGCACATCTCCTTGCATAATGTCATCACTGATGAAGAATACTGTGTTGCACGCCTCTAAGAGCTCAAGCTGTTGGATGAACAGTGCCTCAACACCCTCAATCACCTCCAAGCATACCAAAACTAGCTTAGTAGATCCTATAACAAGAAGATCCTATTGGGAATTAAGGTGTCTCAACCTTGGTAATTCTTTGCATTTGTAATGTTTGTATTTATTATTCATTGCCTATGTTGTAAATAATTGGAAATTCCACTTTGTCATATTGTGGGATGTGGCACGGTGATGTGTCAATCCTACATGGATTATGACAACTTGTTATTTTGTCCTCACATGAGGAGATAGGCATCCCACTTAGTGGTAGGAATATTCTGCCATGTGTTGACATCTTCTATGTTGTGTAAGGAATGTTAGATCGAAACGGTTATGACCGATTCCTATGACGAATCTATGACATGTAAGAGTCGAGAATAGAAGGTTGTAAGACAGGTAATGACATGTGTCATGAAGCATCTTTGAATGAGGTATATTTGGGCACCCCAAGGTGGAATATGATGTGTTGTAAGAGAATATGCTATTTATAGCATGTGTATGATAGATTCTCTTATAGCTGTAAGTTGTAACCGCTATGAAAGATTCTATGACAGTCGTAAGTGTCGTAAGAGTATCTGTCATAGCCCATTTTGGAAATAGGTGACCTCTTTGGGATGGGAGCTGTGGACAAGTGTCAGACACATTCTACAATGTTGACCAAGTGTTCCTAGGCATGGGTTTTGGTCCAAGATTCCATATTGGATGCCCATTCCAAGAAAGGTCCAAAATTGCCTTGTATGTTCTATTTAAACAGGTGCTTGGAGATGGAGTTTGTATCACAGGTTTATAGATACTATTATGCTGTCGTATTGACTCAAGACATGAGTGTCGAAGACCATTGAAGCTTGCATTGCAAGAGTATTGTAAACATTCTTTCAGATTTGTTAATACATTGTGTAGGTTTCTGAGTGTGGGGTTTTTCACTTGATAAGGGTTTTCCCCACCGTAAATCTCTGTCTCTCTTCTTCTATCTACATTCTGGTTCTTGTGTTTTTCTACAACATCTCATGTTAATGGTTTAACATTGTTGTAATTGTTAGGATAAATTTGAATTTGCATAGTCCTCTCCTCAATAGGTTAGTGCAGGAAGCGTTTCCGCACACCTAACTTCCTTTCAGTTGGTATTAGAGCTTGATCACCTTTGGTCCTAGTTGTTGGGTAGGGGTTTTTTGAGCTAATCTTAGGTTGAGTGGGAGTCTGTGCAAAGAATTCTTTATCTTATTGCAGTAAGGAGATGGCAAGCACATCAAGAAGGTTTGAAGTAGAGAAGTTCAACGGCAGTAATTTCGAGCCGTGGAAGCTCAAGATGGAAGACATGTTAGTTGATCGAGACCTTTTGGAAAGTGTGAATGGAACTAAACTAGCTACAATGACTCAAGTTGAGTGGGATCTCAAGGATCAGAAGGCTAAGGGTATCATAAGACTTAGTCTTGCCGATTCTGTGTTGTTAAATGTCCATGAGGAGGCTACTACAAAACTCCTTTGGAAGAAGTTGGGGGATGTGTATCAAGCCAAATCCTTTGTCAATAAACTTTTTTTGAGAAAGAAGTTGTATTCTCTTCGAATGGAGGATGGAGGATCCGTGGCTGAGCATATGAATGCCTTTAACATGCTGGTTGCACAATTGACATCTATTGGTGTAAAGATGGAGGAGGATCGGTGTATGACCCTGCTTTGTTCTCCGCCGGACTCATGGGATCATCTTGTCATGACAATCGGAAGCACCACATCCACATTCAAAATGGAAGAGGTGGTTTCTTCACTGTTATCTGAAGAGATGCGAAGAAAGTCTTCTGAGGCAGCCAAAGAAGCTCTTGCAGTTTGTGGAAGACCCAAGGAGAAAGGGAAGAAGAAGGACAAGAAAGCTGAGAAGGGTAGATCCCAATCTCCTAGAAAGTCCAAGGCTCTTTGTTGGAACTATGGCATGACTAGGCATTTCTGAAAGGAATGCAAAGAGGAGAAGAAGAAAAAGAAGAAAGCTCATGATTCAAATTCTGACAAATCACAAGATGACGGTGATGCTTTCATTGCAGCCCTGGCAACCCATGCATCTGATGATGTGTGGCTAATCAACTCTGGTGCATCATTCCACATGACCTCGCATCGAGACTGGTTCACTAAGTATGAGGAGTTTGATGGTGCAAAGGTGTATCTGGGTGACGACTCTCATCTGAAGATCGTTGGTCGTGGAAGAGTCTCTATCCGATTCCCTGATGGTCGAGTGAAGGGGATCTCTGGGGTTATGCACATCCCAGGCTTAGCACGAAACCTACTTTCTGTTAGTAGTTTGAATGATGTAGGTGTGTAGGTTGTCTTTTTGAAAGAAGGATGCAAGATGACTAGAGGATCTATGGTGCTAGCTAAGGGTACTCGGAGAGGTACTCTGTTTTAGTTGGAAGCATGCATTACACAATGCAATAGTTCTTCTAACTCAATGAAGAGGGCAGAAGTCACTTCATCCCCACCATCTGAACGAGTAGTGAAGAAATCTGTTGTTACTAGTCTTGATGGTTGTAATCATGTGTTGGAAGTTAAACTTCCTGCAGAAAAGATAATGTTATGGCATAAGAGATTTAGCCACATTGGTGAGAAGGGTCTGCATACCCTAAAAAATAAGAACCTTGTTGAGGGGTTAGATGATTGTAATCTTGAGTTTGACTTTTGTGAACATTGCATTTATGGAAAACAAAACTGTGTTCAGTTTTACTTGAGTTTTCATAAGTCTTCTGGTGTGTTGGACCTTATTCATTCTGATGTGTTTGGTCCTATTAATGTTCCTTCATTATCAAAATCTGTATACTTTGTATCTCTTATAGATGATTAAAGTAGAAGGACATGGATTTATTTTCTCAGAAGCAAATCTGAAGTCTATAGCAAGTTTAATGAGTTTAAAGCTTTTGCTGAAAATCAGACTGGTAAAAAGATTAAATGTTTGAGAACTGACAATAGTGGAGAGTTCTGTTCTATAGAATTTGATAAGTATTGCAAGGAACTTGGGATTGAAAGACATAAGACAACTCCATACACACTACAACAAAATGGAGTTGCAGAGAGGATGAACAGGACACTGATGGAGAAGGCTAGGAGTATGCTTAGTGGAGCTGGTCTAGAACAAAAGTTTTAGGTTGAAGCTGTTGCCACTGCTTGCTATTTGGTGAACAGATCTCCTACATCAGCTCTTGTTGGAAAGACACCTATGGAGGTGTGGTCTGGTAGAAAGCCTTCATTAAGGCATCTTCATGTTTTTGGTTGTGAGGCATATGCACATGTGCCTAGGGAGTAGTGGTCAAAGTTGGAGAACAAAGCTGTTAAGTGTATCTTCATCAGCTATTTTGTTGGTGTGAAAGGATACAAGCTTTGGGACCCCATGGCTGAAAAAGTGTTGTATAGCAGAAGTGTCATCTTCAGAGAGCTTACACCTTCTTCCACTATTTTGCAGCCAGAAGAGAAAGAAAAGAAAGAGGATGTTGTTCAGTTTCCTCTCAACCTTGAGAAGACTGGATAGAAAGACAATGTTTGACCTGATGATGAGGAGAGCTCTAGTAGCTCTGAAATCTCAGAGGAAGAAGTTGAACTTCAATCTCAACTCTTGAAGAGGTCTACACGGATAAGGAAGTAACCTAAAGCGTTTGGTTTTACATTGCTTGATTCTAGTTGTGCTTATGCTTTAATCACTAACAATGATGAACTTAGAACTGTATCAAAGGCTTTGGATATGAAGGATGCAGGTTCTTGGAAGGAGGCCATGGTGGAAGAAATGACTTCTTTGGAAAATAATCAAACTTGGGACTTGGTGCCTTTGCCTCTTGGACGGAAACCTGTTAGATGCAAATGGGTGTTCAAGAAGAAGATTGGTGCAGATAGCAGTATTGAGAAGTATAAGGCCAGATTGGTTGCGAAGGGGTATTCACAAGTGGAGGGTATAGATTATGGTGAGATCTTCTCTCCTGTTGAAAAGCTAGCATCCATTCGATTCCTGTTGTCACTCATAGTAGTTGATGACTTGGAGGTAGAACAGATGGATGTGAAGACAACTTTCCTTCATGGTGACTTGGAGGAGGAAATCTACATGTCACAGCCAAAGCATTACATGGTAAAAGGTAAATAAAATTTGGTTTGCAAACTTAAGAAGTCTTTGTATGGTTTGAAGCAATCCCCTAGGATATGGTACTTGAAGTTTGATGCATTTGTGTTGTCAACTCGATTTGTGAGATCGAAATCGGATCAGTGTGTGTATTATAAGTTTGATGGCAATCGTATTCTCATTGTTGCACTGTATGTTGATGATATGTTGCTCATTGGGAAGGGTAAGAATATGATTTCTGATTTTAAATCTCAGTTGTCAGCTTAGTTTGAAATGAAAGATTTAGGGGTAGCTAGGTACATTCTAGGAATGGAAATTAGAAGAGACAGAACCAACAGAAAACTTTGGTTAAGTCAGAGTAAGTATGTTGACCATGTTGGATAGATTCAGCATGGGAGATTGTAGACTATTGTGTGTTCCCATTTCTTTAGGGACAAAGTTTTCTATTGAGGATTGTCCAAAATCTCCTAGTGAGGTGGAGGACATGAGCAGAGTACCTTATGCTAGTGTTGTTGGCAGTTTGATGTATGCTATGGTCTACACAAGACTAGACAATGCCCAAACAGTGGGAGTCCTTAGTCAATTTATGGCTAATCCTGGATGGGTTCATTGGGATGGAGTTAAGCGAGTGTTCATATATTTGAGGGGTACTTTTGAGTATTCCATTTGCTATCATGGTAATGTTTCAGGACCTCCACATTATGCTGATATTCATGGATTTGTGGATTCAGATTGGGTAGGTGACATTGACAGCAATAGATCCACCAGTGCTTATGTTTTTACACTATTTGGTGGTGCTATTAGTTGGATGAGTAAGCGACAACTTGTTGTTACTTTGTCCATGACATAAGCTGAGTATATGGCAGCAACTCATGCTTGTAAGGAAGCCATTTGGCTTAAGAGATTGTGTTCTGATATTGGTGTTGATGCAGGTCAGATCACGATTATTTGTGACAGTCAGAGTGCAATTTGCCTTTCAAAGAATCCAACTTTCCATGCTAGAACCAAGCACATTGATGTTTAGTTTCACTTTGTGAGGGACAGGGTTGAGGATGGAAAGGTAAATTTGGAGAAGGTAGATACTTTGAAGAATGTTGTAGATGCATTGACGAAACTAGTGGGCACAGAGAAGTTTAGATGGTGTTAAGAGTTTATGGGCCTCTCGGCCTATAGCAGTTAAATTCTATTTTTCTATTGGCTCTTACAAGGTGTTTGACAAGTGGGAGAATGTTGGGAATTAAGGTGTCTCAACCTTGGTAATTCTTTGCATTTGTAATGTTTGTATTTATTATTCATTGCCTATGTTGTAAATAATTGGAAATTCCACTTTGTCATATTGTGGGATGTGGCAGGGTGATGTGTCAATCCTGCATGGATTATGACAACTTGTTATTTTGTCCTCACATGAGGAGATAGGTGTCCCACTTAGTGGTAGGAATATTCTTCCATGTGTTGACATCTTCTATGTTGTGTAAGGAATGTTTGACCGAAACAGTTATGACAGATTCCTATGACGAATCTATGACATGTAAGAGTCGAGAATAAAAGGTTGTAAGACAGGTAATGACATGTGTCATGAAGCATCTTTGAATGAGGCATATTTGGGTGCCCCAAGGTGAAATATGATGTGTTATAAGAGAATATGCTATTTATAGCATGTGTATGATAGATTTTCTTACAGCTGTAAGTTGTAACCACTATGACAGATTCTATGACGGTCGTAAGTGTCGTAAGAGCATCTATCATAGCCCATTTTGGAAATAGGTGACCTCTTTGGGATGGGAGCTGTGGACAAGTGTTAGACACATTCTACAATGTTGACCAAGTGTCCCTAGGTGTGGGTTTTGGTCCAAGATGCCATATTGGATGCCCATTCCAAGAAAGGTCCAAAATTGCCTTGTATGTTCTATTTAAACAGGTGCTTGGAGATGGAGTTTGTATCACAGGTTTACAGATACTGTTATGCTGCCGGATTGACTCCAAACATGAGTGTTGAAGACCATTGAAGCTTGCATCGCAACATTATTGTAAACATTCTTTCAGATTTGTTAATACATTGTGCAGGTTTCTGAGTGTGGGGTTTTTCACCCGATAAGGGTTTTCCCCAACGTAAATCTCTATCTCTCTTCTTTTGTCTACATTCTAGTTCTTGTGTTTTGTTGTAACATCTCATGTTAATGGTTTAACATTGCTATAATTGTTAGGATAAATTTGAATTTGCATAGTCCTCTCCACAATAGGTTAGTGTAGGAAGCGTTTCCGCACACCTAGCTTCCTTTCAGATCCATGCTAGGGAATTTGCAGTAGGAGACTTGGTCCTGAAAGAAAATCAAATACATTTATTAGATCGAGAAAAGAAAGGGAAATTTGAACCTAATTGGCTAGGCCCCTACATTGTCACAGCTAAGTATGGCTCTGGAGCATGCTGCCTCTCCACCCTTGAAAGAGAAGAGCTTAATGAGCCCATGAATATCATTCACTTGAAGTGGTTCCATAGTTAGTTTGTTGAATACCCTATGTCAAAATACAAAAAAAAATTTAAAAAAAAAAAAAAAAAATTTAAAAACATCAAAAAATAGTAAAGAGAAATAATCCATCCTATGGTGAAAACCACTTCTTGTGGTACCTTGGACAAGTACCATGATGAAAACCTTCTTTCAGGTGTCATGAGTAGGTTCAACCTAGATCTATTGTTCAAAACACCTTCTCATCCTTATCTGCACTATCCAGCGTATCCCATGATCTATTCATCTGAGCTTCAGAATGATCCCATCATCTGAGCTTCCATTGTCCATCATTCCAAAAATATCTCCGGTGACCCAAAACAACATTCCATGCCACTAACACACAACTGATTCTCCTCATCCATCCCTAACCTTGGTCCCTTTAGTGATTTTGCATAGACATCACATCTTTATGCTATCATTTCAGCTCACCAACACCATCCCCACCATGGTTTATCATACCATGATACAGTATGAAAATTGACATCCATACCTTCTAAACCAAACTTCATCATTCCACATGAACCAACCCCCATCCCTAAATCATCAAGTCTCCCAGAACTACATATCATCACCACTTGTATTGTAATGTGCCTTGATCTCGTGGATACAAGGTATGTAGGTAGTCTGGAATATGAAGGACGTATCATCACCACCCGCATTGTAACATGCACATATGATGCACCTATCCAACCTTCTTGGATGGTCCCACTTTCCTGAGCTTGTTGATCGCACCTGATCACAAATGATACACTTTTTAGGCATCCAATCAAAGTATAATGCTTTCACAAAAAATCTTTCACCAACAGATTACCTTTTCCATAACTAGCAGGCACCTGTGTACCCCCGCCTATCCTTAGTTTATCTTAATCCACCATCGATTATTGTCCTAAGATGCATCCTTCCTACAATGGACAAAATCATCAATCCTCCATCCGTCCTTTGGCAAGAGATACAATGGCTGTGTGTTTTGGGTCAGTCAGTCTTTTGGTCTTTGATTTTTATTTTGTGCACCATTATTGGATTATTTCAAAGCTGTCTTGATCTCATTATATCATGACATGTGGAGAAAAACCTAGAATGGGGCATAATATTTGCTTTTGTATGTCATGCTTGTGGGAATTTCTCATTACTCTATCTTAGTATTCATATCTTGTGGATCGTAGGGTCAGTTTTAGCATATTAATCCCCTTTTTCATCTAAGGTTCTTCATACCTTTTGTGTAATAAGGACTTATTCTATGAGTCCCCTTCCCTTGTCTAGACATGATTGTACTATTATGGGCATGTATGGGTTCATTCTATTTTTTGCAGTGTCAAGTCCTATGCATGGATGCCTTGTCACCTTGGTTCCACATACCTTGGTGCATAACATCCTATGCTATATCAATAACATCCAATTTTTTATTGGCAGAATATCTTAATATGATGTAATCTATTTATCCTATACATTTACATCTACCCTCATCACCCCATCACACTACTTTTGCTTCAAGATTCATCAACACCTACATTTCTATCACTCCCTACTTTCTACTAACCCATATCCCCCTACCATCTTGTGACCATTTTCAGGGACCTATTTGCGTATCATGATCACTCGCCTCATCGCCTTACTGACCCCTATGTATCCATCCTCATGCATCACCCTGCATCACAAACATGTTAGTCCAACTATAATCATTCAAGTATCATATACATCACATATCATTCATCCATAAATAACCATAGATCATCCTGCATCATAAGCACATTATCATCACACATCCATACATCCATCATAACACATCTTGCATCCAAACATAAGTCAAGTTATAACATCTCATATCAAAACCATAATAAGTGCATATATGTCACATAATGACATCCATAAACCACCAAAAGTATACACATAATCATATATCCATCACATATAAATCAATGCATCCATCATATATCCATCACATCATAAATCAATGCATCCATCATATATAACACATCATAAATCAATGCATCCATCACATCTAATACATCATAAATCAATGCATCCATCATATATAACACAACATAAATATATATATCCATCCATAACACATGGTACATTGATCGAACAATCCGTCTCATCTATATATATGTGATCATGATACAAAATGTGGTCCTCAGACCTGTCAAAAAATAGTACATGTATACATCATGCTCCTAGGCAGAGCTATCCCTGGCTGACTCAACTGGTCCTGAATCCCTCTGAGGAGGGGCCTCCATATGCTGCTGACTTGTCTATCCCAGTGCATGTGGAGGCAACATCTGTATTGCTGCTAATACATGTGATGGTGAGGGCTGCTAAACAATGCTCTTCGATCATCTTGACCTCCTGGATCCAGAAGCTGATTACGGGCTATGGTAACTGACTCTCTGCTCTACTGGTACTAACCTCTCCCATAAAATAATCACACCATAAAATAATCAAAGAATGGTGCCCTAACCCTCATTTTTTTTATCAAACCCTAATTTGACCTAACCTTCATCCTTTAGCACCATCTGTTCATCTTTCATCACCATTTCCCTCTATTTTAGCACTCTCTGCATTTATTTTAGTGCCATTTTCCCTCACATTGAGCTAGGTTTTTCCTCCCAACACCGCTACACCACCCTCTCTATTTTTCCTCCTATTCGAGAGATTGTCAAAAAAACTTATTTTTTTTGTCAATCTTTCAAGTGGGCATCACCTCGTTACTTATTCCCTCCTATTCATCCATCGATGCATATTTATCAAAAAATTCATATTCTTTGATATCCCATCAACCGCGATAGCTATGACGCCATATCAAAGAGGGGCAAAATATAGATGTCTAAAAATGGTCACAACCACTTCCATCCACCTACGTAATCCAAACCTAATTCTCCTACATCATTCCATTTGACCCAATTATTAATTATAAATTATAAATTATTTAATTAATTTATCCTACACCTTTTCCCTTTTACAAAAATCAAATTCCTCTACTATAGTTTAAAAATTCAATATTTTTGACTATAGTTCATAAATCACATTTCAAAAATTAAATAAATTATCATATTTATTTAATTCCCTATTTTGTTCACTTTTTGATTACTTTTTGTAATCATCATTATCTTCTTCTAATCCATGTACACATGAATTAATTTTAATTAATTCATCATTACAAACCCCCATGTTTCTAGAAGTCCACTTATCATCCTATGTACACACATGTACATGACAAGTGGTACTTTGGAAGCATGGTCAAATCTTCCATAAAGTGTACATTTGTCCTATTTCTTCCACCCCACTCCATGTGTCACTATTCATGATAATTTAAAATTACATGTGGCACTATTTGAACACCATTGTTCTAATTTTAAATTTAACTTGTCCTCTCTATGGAATTTAAAATTCCTCACAAAATCTAAGCCTTACCTTTTCATAAATGAGTCCTTACATGCCATACACCTACCCGATCCTAGCCATCCATCCATTCAAACTTGTAAACTCATCCATTGATCATCCCTTGAATCTTGGAGAAAACTTTTCATCCAATCCTAGCTTGCCATTTGTCCAATTCTCCTTGCTTGAGGATCATCAAGCAATCTTAACCATTGATCTTCCAAATTGTTCCTAGCCCTTCAATCCCATCCCCAAAAATCTATAAATTGAGGCCTCCACCTCCCATTTTCAACAAGCCATCATATGCAAAGAAAGCTTGTCCAATTGAGTGCTCAACATCAATAGAATTAGTGTAATTCTAGGTAGTATAGCATAGTATATCATAGTATATCATCTATTATGGAATATCAGTCCTAATGGGCTTAGATAGGGTGCAATTTACATAGTGTATTAGTAGTTTAGCTCAATATTGAGGTCCCTTGAACTTAGGATTGGGTGTAATTAGGACAATTAGCATCCAATTTAGGGTCCCATTTTCATAGGTAGACATGGGTGACCGAATCCTCTTCTATTGTTGAAAACATTACACTAAGTGTAATCATTGCTTCATGTGAAGATCTTGACCTTTCATGCATCTTCTTTGATAATGCCATATTTGTCATTGATCTTCCCCTCATTCACCCCAAGCTCATTACCTAGGATTATCAAGAATCACTACCTCTCGCCATATTCCCACCTGATGAGGCCCTCTCTAAATTCCTAGAACTCTGCAACACCTCATGGTATGACATATGCTTTCATGTAGATGCTTACTTTGGGGAAGAGAAGATCTTTAGTCCAAAGAAAAAATAAAAAAATAGAAAAAAATCCCCTAGTGAAAACCTCCCTAAGGCACTTTTAGACACAAAGGAGAAAAATAAAGACAGGTCTCTAGATGAAAAACTCTATAAGGTGTTAGGAGATGAGGATCTTCATCTTCCCCCTGTACCATTCTACTAGCAGGAATGCTCCAATATCCTGATTGTAGGCACCCAAGAAATCAACCTCATAACACAGGAACAACCCAAGCTCACACCTATCACCGAGAGTCTCACCAATCATGAAAAATGCAATCTTTCAATAGTCCTCCACAAATCTCCTAATGTCTTTATTTGGTCATATGTAGACATGTCAGGACTGGATCCCTCCTTAGTAGTTCATCATCTTGTGGTACATCCAGAAGCACTACTGGTCAAATAGAAACTCTGCAAGATGCATCCTCAAGTCACCCTTCTTGTCAAAGAATTACAAAAACTCTTAGAAGTCAGCTTCATCCACCCTATAGACTACTTGGAATGGGTCTCCAGCATCATTCTTGTTGCTGAGAAGCTTGGGGGCATCCGATTATGCACAAATTTCTATGACCTCAACAAAGCATGTCCAAAAGATGACTTTCCACTTCTAAACATTGATATCATTGTGGATCTCATAGCTGAACATGAGATGCTCTCCCTCATGGATGGTTTCTTTGGGTACAACAAAATCAGAATCTCCCCTGAAGATCAACATAAAACTACTTTCACTTGTCCTTGGGGTACCTCTTGTTGGCAAGTTATTCCCTTTGGTTTGAAAAATGTTGGAGTAAGCTATCAACAAGCCATGACTACTATTTTTCATGATATGCACATAAAATCATGGAGGACTACATAGATGATCTCCTTGGGAAATCTAAAACACGAAGAGAACACTTTGAGATTCTATAACAGATATTTGAATGCCTTAGGGAATACAAATTTTTTCTCAATCACAAGACATGTGTCTTTGGTGTCACATTAGGAAAGCTCTTAGGATTCATTATTTTCCATAGAGGTATTGAAGTGGACCCTGCTAAAGTCATTTCTATAATAGAAATACTACCACCTAAGACTCTCAAACAACTCCTTAGTCTTCAAGGCAAGCTTTAGTCTATCTACAGATTCATTTCCCAACTAGTAGATAAGTGTCAACCCTTCGCTCACTGTCTTTGAAAAGATATACACTTCAAATAGGACCAAATTTTCTAGCAAGCATTTGACCACACCAAGGAATATCTAGCTTCATCACCAATCCTAATGGCACCTATCCCTGGAAAACCCCTCCTATTGTACATATTAGTGACTTCAATAGCACTGGGGGAACTTCTAATACAACATGATGACACTAACCATGAGAGGGCTATATATTACATCAACAGGACCCTTGTCAGCTATAAGCTTAACTACACACCCATGGAATGAGTATGTCTCATTGTTGTTTTCTATTCCCAAAAGTTATGGCACTATATGCTAAGTCATTCTATCAAGCTCATCTCTAAAGTCAACCCTCTCAAGTACCTGCTTTCTAGGACCTCACTCACAAGAAGAATGGAAAAATGGGTAATGCTACTTAGCGAGTTTGACATTGAATATGTTGACTAAAGAATAATCAAAGGACAAGTTGTCATAGATCAATTGGCTGAAGCATCCCTGATAGATCATCAACCACTCTCCATTGATTTCCTGGATGAAGCCATCTTGACAATGACAAAATCAACAAACTGGAAACTATACTTTGATGGATCCTTAACTAATCATGGTTTAGGGGAAGGAATACTATTGGTGGCCTCGCAAGGTGACTACATTCCTAAAGCATACATGCTTTCCTTCCCATGCACAAACAATGTGGTCGAGTATGAAGCATTGATCTTTGGTCTCAAGACAATAGTTTAGTGGAACATCCAACATCTATAGGTCTATGGTGACTCCCAGTTGGTTATCAAATAGGTTAATAGTGAATACCTCACTAAAGATGACAAACTAGTACCCTACAAGAAAATGGTTGATGAATACATGATACTATTCACCTACACCTAGTTTGAACAGGTATCTCGTCTTCATAACAAAGAAACCAACACTATGGCCACTATTGGTTCCCTCTTGGATATGCCTCATAATAGTCACCAATGTGAATTTCTTGTGGAGCAACTCCTTATGCTAGCATATCATGTAACTGAGTTGGAATTCGTATGTGAGATTGTTGGTCCTAAAAATCCTTGGTATCATGACATCTACACCTACCTCCAACATCACACTTTCCCTTCTGATTCCACTAGTAAACAACAACGATTACTCATCTATTGATCCTCTTTCTATACCATTCTCACAGACATCCTCTATCGCCGAAGCTATGATGACACTTTCTTACGATGTTTAAATAGAAAAAAGCTTCCCTTGCACTACACAAAGTCCACATAGGTATTTATGGTGTTCACACTATCAGTATTATCCTAGCTAAGAAGCTCTTACGTACAAGATGTTATTGGCTTACCATGGAGTATGATGCATGTTAGTATGTGAAGAAATTATGTAAACCTTGTCAGCAACATGGAGACCTCATACACGCTCCTTCTCAAGCATTGCAACCAATCACAACACCATGGCCCTTTTCTCAGTGGGGCTTAGATCTCGTTGGCAAAATTCATCCACCCTTCTCTGATAGACATAAATTCATCATCACTGCCACATAATACTTCACTAAGTGGGTTGAAGCCATTCCTCTCACTTTCACCACTGGAAAGCAAATAGCCAAATTCATCATTTACCATATCATCTATCGTTATGGTATCCCATCCACCCTTGTCACAGATAATCCAAAAACCATGATATCCATACTTTTTTGTGAACAATTCCACATTAAACATCAATGGTCCACCCCATATTATCCCCAAGGTAATGGTCAAGATGAGGAAACCAATAAAACCTTGCTCAAAATCCTCAAGAAGCTTGTCAATGAAATTGGTCGTGATTGGCATCTCCACATCCATCTCACCCTCTGGGCTTACCATACTAGTATCTATACTCCTACAAGAGCCACTCTATACTCTCTTGTCTTTGGAACCAAAGCTATCTTACCAATTGAGATTTAATTGACCTCATTGTGCATATCCTTGTGTAATGTTATCACAGATGAAGAATACTGTGTTGCACGCCTCCAAGAATTGGAACTATTGGATGAACGACACCTCAACACTAATGCAGGAGCATCCAGAGGTGTTAGGATAATCTTGAATCACCCAAAAATAATGATGATTCAAAATCAATGACTTTGTTTTCATTTATTTTCAAAATTTATATTTCTGGTTCCATAATCACTTGAATAATGATGTAGAACATTTAGTTTTTCCAAACTGCTAAAAATAGTAATCTACTATTTTAGAAAAGTTTGCATTTGGGCATGTATGAAAATAAAAATTTAAAAGAAGCTTTAGAAATGAAAAATAAGACCTTTAGCAAATGAATCAGGAAAAGATCATTTGTGGGCTAAAAGATATTAAAGTTTCTATTTCCTAAAAAATCCTTGAAAATGTTTCATAGTCAGGTTTGAGGCACTTAGAGGGCCTGTACATCCCTGAAAAAGGGTAGAATTGACAAAGCCATTCTTAGCGCGTAGAGCACTCAGTGATCTTTCTAATTCTTCAAATGATTCATTAATCAGACACCTGGATCAAAAGTTAAGGCTCCTAGAAGTTGATTTGGATGAAGATGCAAGCTTCAAAATTTAGCTGGAGGCCTCCAAAAAGGGCTATTTATGACCATTTTTGGGAACCCCTGGCAGTAGTAGAGATAAGGGGGAAAGTGTAGAGTCAAGAATACGATGGAAAATAGAAACCCTAGCGGATTTGAGGCTACAGAAGGTAGAAGATTCTAGAATCTAGAGATAGGAAGTTGTAATGTGTTGTAGCCTATGGAGGATTAATCCTTTGATTGGATTTTATATTCTGTAATGTAATGTGTTGTCCAAATCAATAAAATAACATTCCTATTTTTTGTGTGCAATTTTTGTTGTTGTGTGTTTTGTGATTTACCCTCTCCATCAAGTGGTTTCAAAGCAAGGGTTCCTGAGTGTGTAGACATATCACTAATCATGAGGCAGTTTGCACCAAGACCTAAGTTTGTGGGTTTGTTGTAGAGATCAAAATGCCTCCACAAAGAAACCACTGTGGGATAAATACTTTGATGGAAGAGGGTTTTAAAGTCCTGAAAAAGAGAGCCTATGCATTGCAAGAGGAGTTGCGAAGAGGGTTTGAGTCAAGATAAAGATAAGAAAGTGAAGATGAAGCTGAAGAAGAGCTATCTAGGGAAGAACAAGAAGCTGCAAGAGATCCTACAGAAGTTAGGTTGTTGAGGTCCATTTCAAAGATTGGAAAGAGACCAAGGATTGAAGTCTCTACCTATTCTAGGAATCTAAACCCAGAAGAGATTATTGATTGGATCAATGATATGGAAGAATATTTCAAGTATGAAGATGTGGAACATCCAGAATAGGTCAAGTTTGAAAAAACAAAGTTGAAGATCCATGCCAGTATTTGGTAGATGGAGTTCTAGTTAGAGAGACATAGAAGAGGAAAATGAAAGATTACCATATGGGATCGGATGATGCACAAACTAAAGAAGCAGTTCATTCCTGTGGACTATGAGTTGGAGTTGTTAAAGAAGTTGCAAGGATTGAAGCAAGGTAACAAGTCTATTAAGGAGTATATAGAAGATTTTTATAGGATGGGCCATGAAGAGGCCAACAAGGATAAGGTAGCTCATTACATTAATGGGTTGAGGCCAAGTATTCACTAGTACAAAAAGAGAAATATATTACTAAAAAAACTACTAAAAACTACTTATAAATGACCAAACATGGTCATGTGACCATTAGTAGTTTATTGCGAGTCATTTATAACACGACCAAATTGATGACTAAACCATTTTTAGTCATTTATTGGTTGTTTTGATTGAACAATTTGGTAGTATATTTAGTTGTTGATTTAGTCATTGATTGTTGTAATCTGGTGACTTATTTAGTCATTTTTTTTCACTCATATATTTAGTCATTGATTGTTGTTAACTGGTCAATTATTTAGTCATTTTTATTCACTGATTTCTATCCATTGGTAGTGTATTTAGTCATTATTTTTAATCATCATTTTAATCAGTTTGGTAGTATATTTAGTCATTTTTATTCACTGATTTAACACTGCTCATATATTTAGTCATATTTATTCACTGTTCACTGATTTCTGTCAATTGGTAGTATATTTAGTCAATTTAATTATTAATTCATGTCAATTAGTAGTATATTTAGTCATTTTGAAGCTTGCAATTTATGTAGATTTCTATCTAGCATTAATTGTTCACTTTGCACATGTCTTTTTTATTTTATTCATTGAATTCTCTGTGAGAGGAGTGTTGCAAGCTAAGCAATATAATCCACATTTGGATCTCATCTACCTTGGTTTTATTCTCCCGCCAGCTTGAATGACTTCAATTCATTATGTTGGCTCGTGCAATCCTCTTTTTATGCAAGAGACGATGGTATCTGTGCCATTAATTATTTCATTCTTGCCTCTTCATTTTCTCTAGCTGTGTATCTACAATGTCTATCTATCCCTGCAATTGTCAACTTCATTTGCCTATTCAATCATGGGAACAACCAATGCACAGAAGCATCAACTCAGATTTTGAATGGATAGGGCCTTCAAACTACTTGATGAAGAGCTGGTGGAGGATGCTTTGATAGATGTATGAGATAGAGATTTTCTATTGCAATCCAGGGTATGTTATGCTTTGCATCTAGTATCTCATTTTCTCTCAAATGTGATAGACTTATTTCATCAAAGTTGATAAGGTTAAAAGGATAGCATCAATGTTTGTTCATGACTATCTAGCCCCAGATGTCAAGTTATTTGAAGCTTTTTCTTCTTATAATCTCCATGATGGCTCAGCCTTGGTAGGGGGACTCTTTCTCCATGAAGATATCATTAATTAACCCAGTTTTAACTATGTTTTTTCAAGTTTACAATCAGGTAATAGAGAGCTCTTTGATAATTCACTGTGGGTTCACAAATCTGCATTTGGAAGGTCCAAGAGGGAAAGGATAGAGCAAATATTCAATGCATGAAGTTTCTTGTCAAATTTCCAACCACCTGTAGTTCCCTTCACCACTGATGACATAGTCCTTTCTCAAAAGAATCCAACTGTGGGTTCATGGCTTTAGGGTTATAGATTTAAATATGGGTAGCATGTGAACCACTCTTTCTATTTTAAGTTTTTGTCTTTGCTGTATCTTTGGTTTCCTTTTTGGCCAGAAAGGGCCTTTTAGATCTGTAGCTCTATTCAAGGATCTTAGTTAAAATGCTCTGTTATGTTATCTTTTTGGCCAGGAAGGGTCTTTTTTGTAATATGTAAAAACATTTTTATTAATATTAATATATTATGATGCTCTAAGCATCCTTACCAATTCAAAAAAAATGTCAACCCTGGTTCATGTGTTGTCTTGTGGAGAATATTGGTGATGCTAAATGAAACAATATAAAAAATAGGATTGCACTATAATAATGTACACTACATCAGATATCCATTAATAAGGAAGGGACATCCATCAAAGAATAACAACAGGGATTTTTTTGTCATATGTTGTAGTTACAAGTGCCCTGCTAGACATACATGAAAATGTGGAAGCATAGACAAGGCAAGCGAACTATTTCAAAAAATTCCTCAAAGAAATGTGATATCATGGAATGCCATGATTAAAGGATATGTTTAAAATGGGTTTTTCTGAAAAGTCCTTAGAAATTTTTAAGAAAATACAACTAGTGGGTGTAAAGCCCAGCTCCTCAACCTTTGAAAGCGTCCTTCCTGCCTATGTGTGAATTGGAGCTTTGGATGAGGATATGAACATCCATCAAAAGCATATTTGAAAGTAGATTTTTATCAGATATTGTAGTTTCAAGTTCCACTTTGGATCACCAAAGCATTCACAAAAATTTCTACACAAAATTCAATAATGAAGAATTTATGCACAAATTCTCTTTTGAATGATGCACAAAGCCTCCACTGCAACACCCCACAGTTTGTTGTTGGGCCTTACGGTGATGCGGGAATCGCCTGCATCACCACAAAGGCCCATCAATAGTGCAGTGTTACGGTGGAGGCTTTGTGCATCATTCAAAAGAGAATTTGTGCATAAATTCTTCATTATTGAAATTTGTGCAGATGTTTTTTTGAAGGCTTTGGTGATCCGAAGTGGAACTTGCAACATTTCTACTTGAATAAATAGGAGGATAAGGTACAACCTCCATTCCACCAGCTCTACTACCTCCAACTGGACCTATGACAAGTGATTGAAGGAATAAATTACAAAAAATATCATCCTATCTATTTATGATGTTTTTCTAAGTATCAAAAAATTAAACAAACAAACTACAAAGTACACAAGTACATCTCTTAGTTTTATAGACCAGGATAGTTCAACCACCATTATACCACTCAACGAATACTAACTAGCTCCTAAGTCATGATCTAGACGACTCCTTTGGCGTCTTGTAGGTGGTCCTGCGTATGAAAGCTCTGGGTCCTAAAAAAAACCACAAAATCAAGGAGTACAAACCAAGAATAAATAATATAGGGAAAATAACCTACAATAAAGATACCTTCATACATTTGATAAATCCATAAAAACATGCAAATTTCCTTCCATACATCCATCTTAGGGATCCATATTTCTTTTAAAACTATTCCAGGAGTCATTCATAAGCACCCCATACCAAGTCCATGTGAACGATATTTACATTTTTGACCATTGATGTGTTTTTGTTTCTCACCGCAATCCCACAGGTGACTCAAAACATCTTGGTGGGTGTTTGGGAACCAAGGATAACAAGGGAGCAGTTATTGCTATCTTGTAACATGAAGAGATTGCACTTGCGGGATACAGAGATCGATTACCGTAGCCCCGCAGTGGTCTCAAAATGAAGTGGCAGGCTGGCTATATAAATTTAAGTGGCATATGATACTTCACCATAGTCCCGCTGTAGTCAAGAGATAATCGGCGGTAATGCAGTAAGAAGGATCAGAGGAAAATAGTACATCGCACCCCCGCGGTGGCCTCAAGTGAGGCTTGCGATATGGTGGTAGGAAGGAGTAGAGGAAAATAGTACACTGCAGCCCCACAGAGGCCTCAAGTGAGGCTTCCGGTATGGCGGTATAAGGAGTTTAAGTTATGTAAGTGTTGAATACTGCAGCCCCGCAACGATTTCAATGGAGTGTGGTAGTGCGGTGAAAGGATTCAAGTGATGTTTAGTATACCACAGTCCCATGATGGTCAAAGAAATAGTTTGTGGTACTGCAATAGGGAACAAGTCATGGTGATATAGTTAAATTTTTGAGACAATATTTCTGAAATGGAGGTAGAACAAACTATAAACTTTCTTAGACACAGCCAAGCCATGACTTACACCCTCTACATGTTCCATAGAGTTTTCTTTATGGTATAGATAAGTCAAGGGATAGTAGTTTGTAGTCATTACATTTCATGAAAGAGTGGGATTCTAAATAATTTTTGGTGTTGAGATACCCCTGCTACCTGAAAGGAATCTAGGTGTGCAAAAATCACTTCCTACACTAATCTAATGAGGAGAGAAGAGTGCAAACTATTTTCAACCTTTACAATTAAAGTGTTATTAACCCACTAACAGAGATATTGTAGAAAATACATACACAAGAATTTAATATAGAAGAAGAGAGAGACAAGATATAACGTGGGGAAAACCCTTACAGGTGAAAAACCCCACACTCCAAAACATAACTCAAATGTATTATCCAAACAATGAGGTGTACAATATAGTTATAAAGCCAATGCTCTTGTAGGATTCTTTGACACTCGTATCTAGAGATAATCCAACAGCATAATAGTACCTGTCAATCACATAATACATCTCCTCTCCAAAGCACCTATTTATATAGAAGATACAAGGCAAAAATGGCTCTATCTTGAGATGGGCATCCAACATGGCCTCATGGCCCAAAACCCATGCCTATGGACACTTCTCCAACACTGTAGAATTTTCATGACACTTGTCAAGTCACCCCATCCCAAAGAGTTCGCCTATTCCCAAGTTGGGTTATGACAGATACTCTTACAACTCTTACGACTATCATAGAATCTGTCAGAGCTATTATATATTATAGTTGTAAGAGAATCTATCATACACGGGCTAAAAATAGCATATTCTCTTACATGTCATAACCCTCCTTGGGGTGCCCAAAGATGCCTTCTTCCAAGATGCCCTATGACACATGTCTTCATCTGTCATAGAATCTTCCATTTACGACTCTTATGCATCATAGATTTGTCATAGGAATCTGTCATGACCATTTTGGTCAATATTCCCTTACACACTATCCAAGATACTGACACATGGCAAAATATTCCTACCACTAAGTGGGATGCCTGTCTCCTCAGGTGAGGACAAATTTGCATGTTGTCACCTTCCACGTAGGATGACACATCACCGTGCTAACTCCCACAAGATGACAAAATAGGATTTGCATCCTAATTACATAATAAGTAATAAAGAAATAAATACAATGAAATGATACAAGGAATTACCAAGGTTGAGACACCTTAATTCCCAACATTCTCCCACTTGTCGAACACCTTGTAAGAGCTAGTGGAAATAACAAGATTTAACTGCTATAGGCCGAGAGGCCCATAGACTCTGAACACCATTTGAACTTCTCTGTGCCCACTGATTTCATCAATGCATCCGCAACACTCTTCAAAGTGTCTACCTTCCCCAAATTCACCTTCCCATCCTCTACCATGTCTCACATGAAGTGAAACTGCACATCAATATGCTTTGTTCTAGCATGGAAAGTTGGATTCTTTGCTAGGCAAATTGTACATGGACAGTCACAACAAATCGTAATCTATCCTGCATCAACACCAATATTTGAACACAATCTCTTAAGCCAAATGGCTTCCTTACAAGCATGAGTTGCTACCATATGCTCAGCTTCTATCATGGACAAAGCAACCACAGGTTGTTGCTTACTCATCCAACTAATTGCACCACCGAACATAGTGAACACATAAGCACTGGTGGATCTCCTACTATCAATGTCACCCGCCCAATCAGAATCCACTAATCCATGAATACAAACAGAATGTGGATGTCTTGTAACATTACCATGATAGCATATGGGATACTCGGAAGCACCCCTCAAATATATGAACACTTGCTTAACTACATCCCAATGTACCCGTCTAGGATTAGCCATAAATCGACTAAGGACTCCCACTACTTGGGCAATGTCTAGTCTTGTGCAGACCATAGAATACATCAAACTACCAATAGCACTAGCATAAGGTACTCTTCTCATGTCCACCTCACTAGGAGATTTTGGATAATCATTAACAGATAACTTTGTCCCCAAAGAAACAGGAACACACAATGGTCTATAATCTGCCATGCTGAACCTATCCAACACAATCTTCACATACTTACTCTGGCTTAACCAAAGTTTTCTATTAGCTCTGTCTCTTTTGATTTACATTCCCAGAATGTACATGGCTACTCCTAGATTTTTCAACTCAAACTATGCTAACAACTGAGACATCAAATCATAAATCATATTCTTACCATTCCCAATTAACATCATATCATCAACATACAATGCAATAATGAGAATGCGATCATTGTCAAATTTATAATACACACAGTGATCTGATTTCGATCTCAGAAATCTAACTGATAACACAAAGGCATCAAATTTCATATACCACATCCTAGGAGACTGCTTCAAACCATACAAAGACTTCTTCAATTTACCAACCAAATTTTTTTACCTTTCTCTATGTAATGCTCTACCTGTGACATATAAATCTCTTCTGCCTAATCACCATAAAGGAATGTTGTCTTCACATCCATCTACTCCACCTCTAAGTCATAGGCTGCTGCAAGATATAATAGGAACCGAATAGATGTCATCTTTGCAATAGGAGAGAAAATTTCACCATAATCAATTCCCTCCACTTGTGAGTACCTCTTCGCACCAGTCTAGCCTTGTACTTTTCAACAGTACGATCTGCACTAAATTTCTTCTTGAACACCCATTTGCATCTAACAAGTTTCCTTCCTTCATGAAAAGGCACCAAGTCCCATGTTTTGCTCTTTTCCAAAGAAGCCATCTCATCTTCCATGGCCTCCTTCCAGGAACCTGCATCTTTCATGCCTATAGCTTCTTTCATAGTTCTAGGCTCATTAGTGTTAGTAAGCAAAGTAAAAACACAACTAGAATCAAGCAATGAATAACCAAACTTATCAGGTTGCTTCCTTGTTCATGTAGACCTCCTCAAAGGCTAAGGTTGAGGTTCTACTTCTTCTTTTAAGCTTTCAAAGCTGCTAGAACTCTCCTCCTCATCAGGTCTCATAGGGTCTGTCGGTTCAGTCTTCTCAGGGGTAGATGGAAACTGAACCACATCTTCTTTCTTTTTTGTTTGTTCTGGCTGTACAAAAACATAAGGTGTTAGCTCCTTGAAGATAACACTTCTTCTATACAATACTTTTTCAGCCACAGGATACCAAAGCTTGTATCCTTTCACACCGACACCATAGCCAATGAAAATACACTTAACAGCCTCGTTCTCCAATTTAGACTATTTCTCCCTAGGCACATGTTCATATGCCTCACAACCAAAAACATGAAGATGTCTAACTGAAGGCTTCTTACCATACTGCACCTCCATAGGTGTCTTACCAATAAGAGTTGATGTAGGAGACATGTTTACCAAGTAACAAGCGGTGGCTACAACTTCAGTCCAAAACTTTTGTTCGAGGCTTGCCCCACTAAGCATACTCCTAGCCCTCTCCATCAGTGTCCTGTTCATCCTCTCTGTAACTCGATTTTGTTGCGGGGTGTATGGAGTTGTTTTATGTCTTTCAATACATTGCTCTCTATAGAACTTATCAAACTCTGCCAAACAAAACTCACCACCGTTATCAGTTCTGAAACACATAATCTATTTACTAGTCTGATTCTCAACAAAAGCTTTAAACTCTTTGAACTGACTAAAGACTTTAGTCTTTCTTCTAAGAAAATAAATCCATGTCCTTCTACTGTAATCATTTATGAAAGATACAAAATATACAGATTTGGAGATCGAAGGAACACTAACAGGACCAAACACATTAGAATGAATAAGATCCAATACACCAAAAAACTTGTGAGAACTAGAGTAAAACTGAACACGATTTTGCTTTCTATATACACAATGTTCGCAAAAGTCAAACTTGAGATTACAATCATTTAACCCCTCAATGAGGTTGTTATTTTTCAAGGTTCTAAGACCCTTCTCACCAATGTGGCCATATCTCAAATGCCATAACATAGTCTTTTCAGCAAGAAGCTTAACTTCCAAAGCATGAGCACCGTTGGGTACACAAGATGCACTACCATCAAAATTTGTTACAATAGATTTCTTCACTGCTTGTTCAGATGGTGGGGATGAAGTGAATGCAACTCTTTTCTTTGAGTCAGAAGAACTATTGCACTGTGAAGTGCATGCCTCTAGCTGAAATAGAGTACCTCTTTGAGTACCCTTCGTAAGCACCATAGATCCTCTAGTCATCTTGAATCCATCCTTCGAAAAGAGAATCTACACACCTAAATCATTCAACATACTTACAAAAAGCAAGTTCCGTGCCAAACCTAGGATGTGCATAACCCTAGTGATCCCCTTCACTCATCCATCAGGGAATTAGATTAAGACTCTTCCATGACCAACAATCTTTAGATGAGAATCATCACCTAGGTACACTCTTCCACCATCAAACTCTTCATACTTCTGTTGGCAAGAGACACTATATGGATTCATGGTTGTTGTCATTGATGGCAACAAAGGTCATCCCACATATCCGCAAGACATGATATGTCTCTACCGGAAGTCAGAATAAAGAATGTTGTGGTCCGGTGAAGAAGAACAGAGCATGTGGCAAGGTCCGACAGATTGGTCCGGACCTCTCAGAGGAAGTGTCTTGGTGCAGTGCGGATTTGGGGAAGTCAAGAGGACTACCTTGAGTGGTATATTCCAAGGATTTAGCCTCCGGTGATGGACAAGGAAAAAGATATGAATGGTTGAGTACCGGATTCCTGAGAGACAGTGAAAACAGAGGAAGAACTGACTGGCAGAGTATCAGACTACTTTCCGGATGGGTTACTGTTGATGACAGAGGTTGTGAAGGCATGAATCATGTTTGGCCGACATGATTAATGATATCTACAAGTATATGCTTGATCCGCATTGCTTGGTGAGGAAGGATTCAGCCGACAGAATGAGAGTTTGTAAGAAACTAGACTGTTCCGGATGCCGACTAGAAAGGTGATGAAACTACTTGTGCGGATATATATAGAGGATGGATTTAGTTGTGAAGTGAGTGTGGATGTGGAGAGATATGCGAATAAGTCCAGAGAAAGAGCAGAGGTAGCAAAAAGGATCCGGTATGTGAAAGATAGCAGAACAAAGAACAGAGGAAAGATGAAGTGCAGCAGATCAGTGTACTGAGCCTAACCGGAACTGAACTCCAGCATATGCAGATGCTTCCAATCAGTTCAAGACTGTGATTATCATCACTTTGTAGACAGTGTGTCTTCTTGTAGGCAGTGGGCCTCTTGTGAGCAGTGTGCTCGGGCAGTGAGCCCTAATTGGCAAGTGCCATTTTTGTAATTTCCTATTCTTCTAACAGAGAATAATTCTTGGGTTAATCACCCCGTGGTTTTCTCCCTTAACAGGGTTTCCACGTCAAAAATACTGTGTCATGTGTTTCTTACTTCATGGTTAATGTTTTGTGTTTGATTTTATGCTGCTTCAATTAAGAGGAAAGTTCAATAAGGGAAATAATTAGGATAACTGATTCACCCCCCCCCTCTCAGTTATCAACAATTGGTATCAGAGCTAAGTTCCTCCTAATAGAGCCTAACAGCTTGAGGAAGATCTGGGATTTCAAATGGATGCATATGGTTTAAGGGAGCAACTCAAGACTGCCCTTGAGGATCTTGAACAGTCAAATTCTGAAGTCAGTGAATTAAAGGAAAGACTCAAACAGGCTGATGAATTCATGAGAGAACTAAAAGACAAATTAAGTCTCTCTATGAAAAAGAGAAAGGAGCTGCTTCAACAGTTGGCAAGACAAAGTGAAGAAAGCAATACAAATGAGGAATTGACTGAGCAAACCAAGTTATGTGAAAAGTTATGAAAAGAAGTCATTATGTTAAGACATGAAATGGAATCAGGAACTATAAAGTTTACTCAAGAGATTGAGGAAAAAAGAAAGGCTGAAGACAATCTAAGACAATCTCTTAAAGAAAAATCAGAAGAATGCCACCAGATGGACAGGATTATCAGACACCTTGAATCTGATCTTGAAGATGCCAAAGATAATGAAGGAAAACTTGAGGATCAAATTGCCTCTCTCAAAAGAGACCTTCAAACAACAAATGAATATAAAGAGAAATTCAAGATAAGTTCTGCTCAACTTGAAGTTCTTCTTGGAAGTCAAAAGAGGACAGATGACAAGTATGGCTTGGGATATGAGAAAGGAGAAAGCTCCGGATCCGGTCAGAAGAATCTTGGATCAGAAAATCCAAGGAGCAGGCCTAGAAGACCTCCGGTAAGACAGCCAAATGCTCAAAGATATCCATCCTTCAATGGATACTGCCACAACTGCAACCACTTTGGTCACAAAGCTAATCAGTGCAGAATGAGAATGAATCAGAATAATTCATCCTTCTCCGGACAGTGCTTCAACTGCAAAAGGTATGGACACAAATCCCATGAATGCAGAATTATGCAAGTAAACAAATCATTCAAAGGTAGATGCTTCACATGCAATAAAATAGGTCATATGGCAAATCAATGCAGATCAAGAGGATATCAGTCAAATATGCAAAGAAATGTCATTTGCCAAATCTGCAATAGGACCGGTCATAATGCTAAAATCTGCAGAAACAAGAATCAGGACAAAAGAGGTCCGGTGTATAATCAGAATCAAGACAAGGGTAAACAAAAGATGAATGCGGATGAGGTTAGGAATCAGATGAGCAAGATTTGGGTGAAGAAAAGTTCAGAGAATGTAGAGGTTGGATCCGCACCAGACTCTGGTGCTGATATTTCTTCCGGAAATTAAAAGTGAGCTCTGGCTCAGGGGGAGACTCAAAGAAAATCTTGTTCCCCCAGCCAAACAAGTGGTGCCGGATGTGGCACAAGATGCGGATCAAAGGGTTTGTAGATATGAATCTTGAGATACTTCAGTCAAGTTTTCAGAGGTCCGCATGAAGTTATGAAGAAGCTGTGATCGATCAAATAAGACCTGTTCAGGGAAATGCTCCGGTATGATAAAGGATTACAAAAGGTCCGGAAAGATCCGGAAATGCACTATCTTGTTCTGCGGATTGGACAGAGTGTTTGAGATGATCTTGTAATATGCCACCTCGATTTACTCATGATTGAAAGATCCGGATGATATCCACAGATCAGGACTAATCCGGATACTCCAAGCTATCCAGACAAGGCAAACCGGAATGATGTAGGTGAAGCATTTATTGCAGACAGGTATTAGGGTTCGCGGAGCAATTTAAGGGATTTCTCAAAGGTCATTTGCTCATTCTGCACTCGAGAAGAAGCGAAAAGTGGAGCTCTGCAACAAGGTTCTTCAAGCACACCAAGGATCTCCTGCCGAAGCTATTGGATAAAGAAATCAATCCAACCACTCCGTACAAACCGAAGGCGCATAAGGTATTCTCCGTTTTTCATTACCTCACTGCAAATCTTTGAAGAATGGCTACTCCAAACATAGTTAAGATCTCCGATAGACCTCGCCCCTCATTCAAGAAACATCCCTACAAATCATTGGAGGTTGACCCACTAGGAGCCTTCTCTAGTGTTCCTCACGGAGTTTTACACACCGAAGACATTAGGGTTTACATACATGCAAACATTGAGGAATTTGGGGATTTCAAATTAAGAGACCTCTATCACAAGCAGCTGATTGACAATGCCTTTGAGCTTAAACCAGAGTATAAGGATATTCAGAAGAAACAATTTGAGCAATTTATTCATTTCCCCTGTTTTGAAGAGGATGAATGGGTCCGGTATGTACTGAGCAGGATGCATGACAACTTTTTATGGCTAGATAGACCCTGCAAGATCACAAAAGAGGCAATTAGAGCAGTAACTGGCCTATACTCTTCCGGAGGAGTACCTATCCTCAAATCTGTCAAAAACAACATTGTAACTGAGGCCACCGGATCAAAATTTGACAAGAGGGCAATGACCATTGAAGATATTTCGGATCCGGATATCAAATATGCATCAATGATAATAGGATACAAGATCTATCACTCCAGCAGGGAGAATTCTGTATCCGGAACTGCAGTATACACTGCTTTTGAAATGCTAAGGAAAAATGCAGAATATGACCTCTGCGAACTACTGCTAAGCCAATTAATGGAAAATATACAGAAAATCAAGAAGGATAAGAAGAATTCCTTCAAGTATGGTACTCTTATTGTATGTCTATTCTTCTACTTCATGAATGAGCTACCCGGAACAAGTGAATGGGTATGGCAGAATGACAAACCTGTTGCAGTCCAGATAAGAGACTACTTGCATGGACTTGGGGATGCAAAAGCGAGAAATTCAGCTCTATGGGGATACTTCAAAAACTTTCAGAGCATGATGCAAGCAAGAGAGAGAATTCCCCAGTCTCTCATTGAGAAATACAAGGACTCAGTGTGCTTTATGGTTGACACTGATCAGTGCCTGATGGAGGCAGTGGAGCCAAGGACTGTCTGGATCATGCCCATGGGGTATGAAGTTGATGAACAGATAGTGGAGCTGCATGTTCAACACATGCTAAGTCAGCCCAAAGATCCTAAGGCAGAAAGGTTTGGAACCTTTGAGGAGCTGAGTATAAAATTACATGTAGAACTCAGGGAACCTGAGATCAAAAGAAAAGTGAGAAAAGAAGTAGAGCACATTGCTCAAGGTCTTGGCATCTCAAAGGAGGCACTTGATGCCAGCCGGGAAAAGAGGAGGAAGGCCGAGGAAGAAGAGAAAAGCAAAGAAAGTGCTCCGGTTGGAGCTCCCACCCGGACCAGATCAACAAAGAGATCTGCACCTCCCTCAACCAAAAGTTCAAAACTGGAAGTCCAGGCATCCGGTAAGAGATCAAAGGCAAAAGCCACAAGGGCTTATGGAAGCCAAAAGGATGAAGAGGAGACAGAATTAGATGAAGGAGTAAGAGAAGTAAAGAAACAGAAAAAGAAAGGATCCGGTAAGCCCTCCACAGGCCAAGACAAGGAGGAAATGGCAGAGGTAACTGTTGAAAAGCCCACTCTGTCATTAGAGAGCATAATCAAGTCGGTCACGGTGGATGGAAACCTTCAACCAATGACAGAATCATATGATGACTTCAGTGAGGCCGACCAAAAGACTCTGCAGGAGGCCACAGTGAAATATCTTAACATATATAATAAGGCTTTCATTGAAATAATATCTCTTATTCCTAAAAGCCTAGAAAAGGAAATGGAAGTGAGGAAAAATAATGCTCATGCTAAAGATCTTGAGATCCGGGAGCAGATAGCTATTCAGCTATATCCTCAAATTGATCCCAAGACAATGAACATTATCTTCAAGGACTGTAAAGATGAGTTCAGAAGCAAAGCCAGGATGAATCAACTCATGCTTGGTGAGACTGACAAAGTGGCCCAAGAAACAGAAGAGATCCTCCGGAAGGCCTTCAAAAGGTTCAATCTTCCTGTTGTAGAGGACATAGGTGCAGAAACAGCTGCTAATTTGGAATCTTCTGTTCCGGAAGAAGTGAGCCCTGAACAGACAAGTGAGGACTTGGGACCCTCTGCTCAAGAAGAAGTGGCCCATGAACAAGTTAGCATCTCTCCTCCGGTTTCCCCTACAGTCTCCGGATCCAAAGAAGAAGAGAAACTACAGGAGAAGGAAGCAGTGGTGAAAGACAAAGAGGTTGACAGTTCTAAGACTGCAGAAGAAAAGAAACATCTGTCTCCGGCAAGAGACACTGCACAAACTGTTCAACAATTTTTGAGTAAAGAAACTCTAGAGATTGATGAACCGGAGCTTCTCAAAGGTCCATTTGATTTTGACTCTCTCTCTCCGGTACAAACAATGAAGATAGCTTCATTTGCAAATGCCAAGGCAAATGAAAAGCTCCTGAAGTCTCATATGGAAGACTGTGAGTTGATAGAGGCTGCTTCCGGAATACTTGTAAAGATCATGCCATCAATCCAGATAGATCCGACAGCCTCCACTTCCGGTAATCTAAAAACCTTAGTCAGCAGTGTTGATACACATTTTGATTCTTTAGAAAAATCAGCTGAAGAAAAGGTCCGGAAGGAATTTTTGGATAAGAGATTTTCAGAGATATTAGAATTAATCTCTAAGGATAGGAAGATTGTAAGCATTGGAATAAGGAGCTTAGAGAATGCTCTTAAGGATGGCGGTGATATCTATGAATTTTGTATATCCTGGTCAAAGGCAACAGCAGCATTTGACAAGAAAATAAAAGAGGAACAGGATAAGCTACAAAGCTTATCTCAAAGTTTTGATCCTCTCTCTTCCTCTATAATAAATCAAGAATGTCAGACTATTGCAGTCTTGAACGAAATAAAGAATCTTGAGAAGGAAAGGAAGAACATCACCAACCGGATGGGAGAACTTAGAAGGATTATAATCCCTAAGTTGGAAACCATGCATGAGGCCATCAGTGATGCTAGGACCACCGCCCAAACAAAAGATCCGACAGATCTCAAGCGGGCAGAAGCGTTTGCATTTTTGTTAAGTGGTCACATTTCAATTTTGGACAGAATGAAGCAAAGTTGGGCTACCGAAATGATTCAATTACAGACATCCTTTGCAGACATTCTTCAATATATGTGAGTATGTAAATATGCGGCTAAGTATAAGAAATTTTTGAAAATTTTGATATGCGGACCCTACCCTTTGCCATTGATGTCAAAGGGGGAGTGAGGAGCAGTGAAAAATGAGGGATCCAACTAAGGGGGAGTTCCGGAAACTATATATAAAGACAGAGCATCAGCAAAGGGGGAGCATAGTGAAAACACTTAGTCATTTTTCACTAAGTGTTGCCATCAATGCCAAAGGGGGAGATTGTTGGCAAGAGACACTATATGGATTCATGGTTGTTGTCATTGATGGCAACAAAGGTCATCCCACATATCCGCAAGACATGATATGTCTCTACCGGAAGTCAGAATAAAGAATGTTGTGGTCCGGTGAAGAAGAACAGAGCATGTGGCAAGGTCCGACAGATTGGTCCGGACCTCTCAGAGGAAGTGTCTTGGTGCAGTGCGGATTTGGGGAAGTCAAGAGGACTACCTTGAGTGGTATATTCCAAGGATTTAGCCTCCGGTGATGGACAAGGAAAAAGATATGAATGGTTGAGTACCGGATTCCTGAGAGACAGTGAAAACAGAGGAAGAACTGACTGGCAGAGTATCAGACTACTTTCTGGATGGGTTACTGTTGATGACAGAGGTTGTGAAGGCATGAATCATGTTTGGCCGACATGATTAATGATATCTACAAGTATATGCTTGATCCGCATTGCTTGGTGAGGAAGGATTCAGCCGACAGAATGAGAGTTTGTAAGAAACTAGACTGTTCCGGATGCCGACTAGAAAGGTGATGAAACTACTTGTGCGGATATATATAGAGGATGGATTTAGTTGTGAAGTGAGTGTGGATGTGGAGAGATATGCGAATAAGTCCAGAGAAAGAGCAGAGGTAGCAAAAAGGATCCGGTATGTGAAAGATAGCAGAACAAAGAACAGAGGAAAGATGAAGTGCAGCAGATCAGTGTACTGAGCCTAACCGGAACTGAACTCCAGCATATGCAGATGCTTCCAATCAGTTCAAGACTGTGATTATCATCACTTTGTAGACAGTGTGTCTTCTTGTAGGCAGTGGGCCTCTTGTGAGCAGTGTGCTCGGGCAGTGAGCCCTAATTGGCAAGTGCCATTTTTGTAATTTCCTATTCTTCTAACAGAGAATAATTCTTGGGTTAATCACCCCGTGGTTTTCTCCCTTAACAGGGTTTCCACGTCAAAAATACTGTGTCATGTGTTTCTTACTTCATGGTTAATGTTTTGTGTTTGATTTTATGCTGCTTCAATTAAGAGGAAAGTTCAATAAGGGAAATAATTAGGATAACTGATTCACCCCCCCCCCTCTCAGTTATCAACAACTTCATGAACTAGCTTCGATGTGAGGTCATGTGGAATGAGGTACCATAATCAATCAACCACACATCATCATATGTATGGGTGGCCAGGGCTTTGATGAAGGCATCACCATCATTTTGTGACTTGTCAGAATCTAAATCTAGGGCATTCTTCTTCTTCTTTTTCTTTTCCTCTTTGGATTCCTTTCAGAAATGCCCAGATTTGCCACAGTTCCAACAAAGAGCCTTAGACTTTCCAAGAGATTTAGATCTCCTATGGGATTTGGATTTTCCCTTCTTAGCTTTCTTGTCCTTCTTTTTCCCTTTCTCCTTGGGTCTTCCAGGAACTACAAGAGCCTCTTTGGCTGCCTCGAAAGATTTTCTCCACATCTCTTCAGATAATAGTGAAGATACCACTTTATCCATTATGAAAGTGGATGTGGTCCTCCCAATAGCCATAACAAGATGATCCCACGAGTCTGGCAAAGAATAAAGTAAGGTCATACAATGATCCTCCTCCTACATCTTCACACCAATAGATGTCAATTGTGCAATTAACATGTTGAAGGCATTCAGATGATCTGAACAGGACAGAATCAGCTAGATTGAGTCTTATGAGACCCTTAGCCTTTCAATCTTTGAGATCCCAATCATCTTGTTCCATTGTAGATGGTTTTACACTGGATATGGTTTCCCATAGGTCACGATTAACAAGCATCTCTTCCATCTTAAGTTTCCATAACTCAAAATTAGTGCCATTGAATTTCTCCATCTCTAATCTTCTGGATGTGGCTGCCATCTCTTTACTGCAACAAGATTATAGAATACTCTACATAAAGCTCCCTCTCAACCTAAGATTAGCTCAAAAAATCCCTACCCAACAACTAGGACCAAAGGTGATCAAGCTCTGATACCAACTGAAAGGAAGCTAGGTGTACAAAAATCACTTCCTACACTAATCTAATGAGGAGAGAAGAGGGTAAATTATTTTCAACCTTTACAATTACAGTGTTATTAACCCTCTAATAGAGATGTTGTAGCAAACACATACACAAGAATGTAAGATAGAAGAAGAGAGAGACAAGATATAACGTAGGGAAAACCCTTACGGGTGAAAAACCCCATAGTCCAAAACATTGCTCAAATGTATTATCCAAACAATGAGGTTTACAATATAATTACAAAGCCAATGCTCTTGTAGGAGTCTTCGACACTCATATCTGGAGATAATCTGGCAGCATAATAGTACCTGTCAATCACATAAAACATCTCTCTGAAGCACCTATTTATATAGAAGATACAAGGTAAAAATGGCTAGATCTTGAGATGGGCATCTAACATGGCCTCATGGCCCAAAACCCATGCCTATAGACACTTGTCCAACATTGTATAATGTTCATGACACTTGTCAAGTCACCCCATCCCAAAGAGGTCACCTATTCCCAAGTTGGGTTATGACAGATACTCTTACGACTCTTACAACTATCATAGAATCTGTCATAGCTATCATATATTATAGTTGTAAGAGAATCTGTCATACACAGGCTAAAATTAGTATATTCTCTTACAACATGTCATAACCCTCCTTGGGGCACCCAAAGATGTCTTCTTCCAAGATGCGCTGTGACACATGTCTTCACATGTCATAGAATCTTCCATTTACAACTCTTACACATCATAGATTTGTCATAGGAATATGTCATGACCATTTCAGTCAATATTCCCTTACACACTATCCAAGATGCCGACACAGGGCAAAATATTCCTACCACTAAGTGGGATGCCTATCTCCTCATGTGAGGACAAATTTACATGTCACCTTCCACGTAGGATGACACATCACCGTGCCTGTTGGCACTAATTTTGGTCTAGATCTGAGCGTAGATGCTGGAGGGTTTTTTCTTTTTTGAGCCCTAAGTTTCCTTGTTCATCGCTGTGACTTTGTCTGTCGGTGAAGCTTCTTCTTGAGTGCTCAGATCTTGGTTGAACCATCGCTTTGAACCACCGCATTGAACCCTTTTGGTTCATGGTTCAATGGTTCAACAGTTCGCGGGCTTTGGTTCCATTTTTCACTAAGTGAATCCTTTGCTCGTCTTTTTGATCCAATCGGTATGGTTGAACCACCGCTTTGAACCTCCCATTTGAACCGGTTCAATGGTTCAAAGCTTCATGTTTTTGATATCGGAGTGGCTTGCATATTGGGTTCAAAGAAAAGATACATTGAGGGAATATTCTATAGAATATCCTGTGTTTGTATGTACAGGAATGAATCTATGTCAATATACATTGGGTCATGTACAAGCGAAGTATACAAAAAAGGTGCGCATATACAATTGCTACAGTGGTGAGCGGAAGATACATTCATCGAATATTCTGTTGAAGATGCCGCAGTTGTATATTGGAGGTTTGTATATTTGCAAATGCAAGGAAAACATACAAAGGTACAAATATACATTCGTTACAGTGCCACGGAGGAGATGCATGTGATGGGGCCCACCAATTGTATATGCATATACAGGGGATTTTTCTGTTGGGCTAACAGTTGGTTGTCTGGCCGATGAGGGATGTTTAAGGTGGTCGTCGGCAGGAATTGTGCTATCGGCCAAGGATTTTCTTGTTGCTCCAAGGGATGGGGTCTCGCTGAAGACCTAGGGTGTAGTATACCATCGGAGTGAGATTGAGTATCGGCATAGGCATTTTGAGATTGGCCGACGGTATTGGTCTGGCCGACAGGGGATCATGGTGGCTTCATCAGTGTAACTGATGAGATTGGCGAAGGTTTGGAAGGTCGGCCCGATGGTCTATCTCTGGCCGATGAAGGGGAGAGTAGTGTTGTATCAGCCAGACTATTGAGCTCGGTGAGAAATTTTTGGGGCGGGCCGATGGTATGTGTCATGGAGATGGGCTTTAGACGAAGGCATGTGTGTCGAGCGCGGCAAATGTACTCGACACTTAGTATGTTAGTGGCCATGTTTATAAACTACTGAAGGGGTCTCTGCACCTTGCATGTGGGACTATTCTTCCTGCACATTTGAAACTTCAGTAAAGTACATTTTGGCAGGAACTTCTTTTTGAACGCAGCGACAGTTTCCAGGTAAAACATAGGTGGTTGAGCCATCAATGGTGACTGTGCTGAGGTGTGGGCGAGTTGTTGAACAGTCATGTACCCAATTTTTGGCATGACGACTTCTAGATGGTGGCACAGGGCTCGAGGCCACCCTTGTCTACTTTCTGTCTGATGCAGCAATAACTTCTGAGCGCCATCCCTTCTAAGGACTATATCTAGCGGATTTTTGTCAAAGCCATGTAATTAATTGCTTGTGGTACACTTTCTGGCCGATATAGGCAGACTGTGTTACCATTTTTGTGGTTGTAAAAAATTGAACATTTGGCTCTGTAATACAATACAACTGATTTGGTTGCTCTGTATAGCAAAACTTGTGAGTTTATGTATCTCCTGTTGTATGTTTTTGCATGAATCCACTGATTTCATGGTCAATTTTATATGAATAATGCTATGTTTGCATGTGTTATGCTGATTCTGTCTCCAGTATTGCATATATCTTTCTTCTGAGTCTAGGTATTCAAGGAATGTCTAAGATTCTAGAACATAGAATTCATATGTTGAATGTTTAATCTTTTAACTTCTGCTCAAGGGGTAGATTAAACTATTTTCAGATTGAATATTGGGAAGGGTATACTGTAGTAGGGATGCCATAAGTATAGACAGCTTAACACTCTATATTGGGAGATATCTGTAAGGTAGTTATCATGTGTATCCCCCTCAAATCCAGTTTCAGTTGTTCATGCTGATCATTCATAGGTGTATGTCTACTGACTCCAGGCCCTGGATAGGCACCAATCTTGCTTTGTGTTTGTGTTATAACCATGTCCAGCTTTGCATCCAAACATAAAATCAAAATCAAAACTCTAAAACAACCATTAGGATAGTAGAATTAGTTTTAGGATCCTCAGTCCTCTGTCTACAACTACAAATAGGCCCAAAGCTAGCCCCTTTACTCTTATCTTTTAGTTTTGGTCTACTTACAGAAGGACTTATCTGCTTTCTATCAGCATCCCAGCCTTTGTATGCATATCCTCATGGATGTTGAGTAGGGAATCCCCCCCTAGGTTTTGCAGTGCCTGAAGAAGAAGAGGAGATAAAATATAGAGTCTATCTCCTACACTGTTGGCCCCTGGCCCAGAGATCCTGTTGATCATTGATGGCTACCTTGTAGGGAAATCTGGGAATAAGCATCCAGTCTGGTAAAAAACCAACAAAAATTGGCGACTCTACTAGGGAAGGACTGATAAAAAAATGATATATTTGTGACCCATCTGAGTTGCAATAGAAATTGGTGACTCTACTGGGGAAGGACTGATAAAAAATGATATATTTGTGACCCATCTGAGTTGCAACAGAAATTGGCAACTCTACTGGGGAAGTTTGTGAAAGAACCCTGGTTTACAAAAGAAAATAGTTCCTAGTAATAGGTGGCAACTCCAAAGTAATCTCCCAACCGGTCAAAGTAAAATTTATATGCAGGGGAGAAGATCCCAACAAAATCCTTTATTTGAAGAGTTACCCATAAAAATGATGTATAGAAAAAAGGGGACTGTTTGAGCCAATCAAGATGGTTCTCCTAGCCCCAAGAAAAATGATTTTATTCAGGATAATCCAAGGTCTTCAGACAAGACAGTACCTTATTTTTCAAACAATGAGGCTGAAATCCAAAGTGTGTATGAAAGACAGCAGGGTAATGGTTTGAGAATAAGGTCAGAGGTGTTCCAAGAACGCCCATTTCTAGACCCTAGTGAAAGGTTTGAAGAGGTAGAGTCTCTGAGGGATGATGAAAATGATGACCAGAATGGTATGAGACCATCTACCTCTATGCTTAAAGAAGAACAGTTAGCTGAAGAAATCAGAAATCTGAGAGCAGAACTAGAATATCTACAAGCCATAAAAATCAGAGATGATATGAGGCAGAAAGTGCAAGCTTTAAGGACTACCCAAAATGATTCAATTCCTACCCTTGAGAATGCAAATGTGCAGAGACATCAGCAAAGAAATGAAGTGCAACATCAACATAATGATCAAAGACAAAATGTGAATGATGTTAGGATACCATTGAACAATGTAAGAAACCAGAATGCAAATAGAAACATTTAATGCTAATCAATTTGACAGACAGCCCATGCAACTAGATAGATTCAGATAGCTGGTGTTTGATGGTATTCCTGGGTATCCTAACCCCATTGACAAGCATCTAAGGTTGCAAGTGCCTAAATTTTTAGGAAACAACACTGTGTCAGGAGAAGATCATCTAAAGGCTTTTCAAAATGTCATGGACAACTTTGAGGTTGAACATGAGGATGTTTTCATGAAGTCATTCATGCAATCTTTAGTTGATGAGGCAAGAGAATGGTACAAGAATCTGCCTGACAAGAGTATTTCATCATGGGATGATTTTAAAAGGATGTTCAAGGAGCAGTATGGTGACAAAACTAACCCTATCTTTTTTGTAAATGAGTTCACTAGTATCACCAAAGGATCAAACAAACAGGTTACAGATTTTAATGCAAGATTTACCAAAGTGTTAAACAAATTGCCACATCACATGAGGCCTAATGAACCAATGTGCATAATATTGTATATCAATGCCTTTGATGCAAAAACTGCATATGGATTGAGAGATAAAGGTCCTGCTACTATCAGGGATGCTTTTAGAATTGCAGTGAATATTGAGAACAACAGGAAAGCATCAAGTAAGACAAACAGAAGGGATGATATGAAAATTCTGCAGAATCCAAACAAGCCTCAAAACACTCAAGGTAATACATCTGCCCCTGAAGATAAGATAGATAAATTGGCAAATGTTGTTAAGGACCTAAGTTATAGACTAGCTAGAAGTGAAAAAGGGATAGGTCCTGATAGGCAAGTCTACCAAAGGTAGGAAAAGAGACCATCATTGCATGATATGCCTTATAATACCAATTGGCATAATGGTAAGCCTACATTCCCACATAACAACACAAATCAGAGAGCTCAATATGTCAAAGAAACTCTTGATCCTCTAAAGAAAGCTGTAAATATTGTCGATGATACTCCATGGTGTATAATTTGTCAGATGCCACATTCATAGTCACAGTGTATGATTGCTCACTCCTTGTATGATAATGCTACATCTTGTAATGAATGCAATGAGCCACATTATGTGCAAGATAATGATGTTAATATGATGTCCATAAGCAATGGATACCCTCTTTATGATGCTGATGAGAGTATAGATGATGGAATTTGGGCCTGTCAACATGATTCTTATGATGAAGATAATGGAGATAGCTATGTGTATGCTCAGAGCTCACACAATTTTTTGAGTAACTTACAACGACCTTCTGATGAGGAAATTAGGGCCTTCACAACTGCAGTAGTTGCTCAAGTCAAAAGCAAATACAATCTCAAAGGTAAAAATCAAGTAAGCAGCCCACATCAGCCAGAAGGTATTTCTGCAGGTCAGCCACTGCATGATCATAAGGGAATTGAATCACAAAAGAGGCAGTGGGTTAATAATAAACAAAATTTTAGACATAGAATAGGTCATGAATCTCAAGGACCAGAAAATAGAATCCCCCAGGCTGAAGATCAAAGTAAAGGTTCCCAAGACAAGAATGATGATCAGGGAACTATGAAAGTAAAAGCTAAATTAGTTCAAGATAAAAATAAGATTGTGGAGCAAGCTACAACTGTTATACAAAATTATGCTCCATTTGATATAGCTCAAGTCCTCTCCCAGGTAAAAGTCTCTGTTCCACTTATGGAACTGATGAGAGTGGAAGAAATCAAGAATAGGACAGTATCCCTAATTTCAGGGGTGCCTTTTCAAGCTAAACAAAATGTTCAGATCCAGGGTGACAAACATGTCATATGTAATGAAGAAGATGAGGCTCCTGAAGTCTATTTAGGAGTGACTATGACAAAGTGTCCTTCACAAGTGGAACCATTTTATGTATCCCTGGTTAAAAACAGAAAAATAATCAGAAATTGTATGCTTGATTCTGGAGCATCTACAAATGTCATGCCTTTGGCCATCATGCAACAAGATGGATTGAAAATTGACAAGGCATGTGGAAAATGTTATGCTATGGATGCCAGAGAGGTACCCGTTATTGGAATCATGAAGGATGTAGATTTCAAACTGGCAGTATTTCTTGAAAAAAGATATAAAATGAATATAACGGTGGTTGACATCAAGCCACAGTATGGTATGTTGCTGTCAAGAAGATGGGCAGCACTAATTGGTGGAAGTATACAGCTGGACCTGTCATATGCCATGATTCCAATGAATGGCAGGGATGTTAAACTAATCAGGGAACAAAGATCATCAGAGACAATGGAAGACCAAGAAGCAGAGGAATAGATATGCTTTGTAGACACTGACTGTGATAACTTCAAGGTTGTCTTAGATGATAGAGAAGATAAAGAGAAAAATGTTTGCATTAAAGAGCTAGACCAGCAAGGTTTATGGACCATGTATTTTGATGGAGCTTGTGCAAAAGAAGGCTCTGGAGCTGGAGTTGTTTTCCTGTCTCCATATGTTAAGCTCCTCAAATTCTCTTTCTTGCTTAGGTTTGTTTGCACAAACAACATTGCAGAATATGAGGCTTTACTCTTAGGCCTAAATATTGCTCTCAAACATGGAATTAAGATGCTAAGGGTATTTGGGGACTCTGAGCTGATTGTATCCCAAATTAGAGATAGGTATGCTTCAAAAAACAAAAGATTGAAACAATACAAGCATACTATTTGGGATACCATTGAACTTTTTGATGCATTTTCAATAGGCTGGGTAGAGAGATCAAAGAATGTTATGGCTGATTTCTTAGCTAATGTTGCAATAAGGCCAGATGACATCACTCTGTCAGATGTTACAAATGTAGAAGTTAAAATCAGGCCTGCAGTACCAGAGAATATATGCAGTTGGCAAGTGTTTAATGATGATAGGGACTTGTTAAAATTTTTGCACTGCATAGATGAATATGAGAATCAAGAAATTGATTTCCAAGCTTTTGTAGAAACCATAGATGGAAAAGAAACTCTTGTGGGGAAAGAGATAATTCAGTTGAAGACTAATAAAATCCCTAGAGGGTTAGTAGCTTTGGAAAGAGCTTTTGATAGTAGAGACCAATTGGTCACAAAGACATCTCCCACAAACAAGGAGGATTTAGAAGAGATAAATTTGGGAACATCTCAGGCCCCCAAGAAAGTATACATTGGTAAACAGCTCAAACCACACATCAGCAGTATGCTGATTGCATTACTGAAAAGGTACAAACATGTTTTTGCTTGGTCATATGAGGACCTAAAAGCCTATAGGGAAGATTTATTTCAGCATGAGATCCCATTGAAGCCTGAAGTTAAGCCATTTAGACAAAGGCAAAGACCTATTAATCCTACCTTAGCTCCAAAGATGCAAGAAGAACTCAAAAGGCTTAGGGAAGCTGGAATAATTGTGCCAATCAGACATTCAACTTGGGTGTCTAACCTTGTCCCAGTCAGAAAAAAGAATGGTGATATTAGGCTTTGTGTTGATTTCAGGAACTTGAATGTGTCCTCTCTAAAGGATAATTATCCACTGCCTAATATGGAAGCTATGTTGCAGAGAGTGACTGGTTGTGAACTCTTGTCCATGATGGATGGATTTTTAGGTTATAATCAGGTGAAGGTAAAGGAATCAGAACAGTATAAGACTACCTTCACCACTCCATGGGGAACTTATGTGTATGTGAGAATGCCATTTGGGCTAACAAATGCAGGTGCTACATTTCAAAGAGCAATGGATGTTGCTTTTGCAGGGTTGATTGATTCAATCCTGGCTGTATATCAGGATGATTTGACTGCATATTCAAAGAAGGAGGAGCAGTATTGTTTGCATCTAGAGTAGATTTTCATAAGAGCACTGGAGTATGGCATTTCTTTAAATCCAAAGAAGTGTGCTTTTGGGGTAGTTGAAGGAAAACTCCTAGGGCACATTGTTTCTGAGGATGGAGTTAGGATAGATCCTGAGAGAGTAGCTGCTATTGACAGAATTCAAATGCCAAAAACTGTAAAAGGAGTTCAGTCCTTCTTTGGACAGATAAATTTTGTTAGGAGATTTGTTCCCAACTTTGCAAAAGCTACAAGGAACATTTCCAAGATGATGAAGAAGGATGCAACTATCAACTGGGAAAATGAAGCAATTGAATCATTTCAGAGTATCAAAGAGGTAGTCAAGATGGCCCCTGTTCTTAAATCTCCTAATTTTTCTAGGCCATTCCAATTGTTTTCATTTGCTTCCTTTCACACTATTGCTGCATGTTTGCTACAGAAAAATGAGGATGGTTTTGAACAACCCATAGCTTTATTCAGTATGTCCTTGCAGGCTGCTGAGTTGAAATATGATATTATGGAAAAACAGGCATATGCACTAGTCAGAGCCATCAAAAGTTTCAGACCATACCTAGTAGGATCACATATAATTGCATATGTACCCCATGCAGCAGTCAAAGACATATTCACTCAACAGGAGGTGACTGGAAGAAGGTGTAGATGGATAAACCAACTGCAAGAGTTCAACATAGACATACAAATTACCAAGTTGGTAAGAGGACAAGGATTAGCCAAGATGATGGCACAGTCAAACTTGGAAGCATGCCAAGTTAATGCAGTCCAAAATGAGAATGTAAATGTATCAAGATCTGGATGGTACAAGGACATGAGAGCTTGGGACTCAAAATTAAAGTTAGCAATATGGGCTGACAAGGTGACAGTAAAAAAGGCTATTGGGATGTCACCCTTTGAAATAGTGTATGGTGCATCAGCCAGATTGCCCATAAACAATCTCCTGCCAGTTTACAAATTCATCCAGGAAAATGATGAGGAGATTGAAGACTCCATGACAGAAAGAGTGAACCAGCTGGTTGCACTAGATGAGAACAGAAGGAAAGCACACTAGATCAACCTCAAGAGACAACAAGATGTGAAATATTTGTTTGATAGGAGAGCTACTAAAAGGAAGTTTCAAATTAATGATCTGGTACTCATATGGGATGCAAAAAATCAGGACAAGGGTAAACATGGTAAGTTTGAACCCTTATGGATGGGCCCATATCAGATTTGTAGCACTCATGGGGAGGACTCTTATTTCCTCCAGGCCCTAGATGGTGAAGTTCTGGAATTGCCTGTGCATGGCCAATTCCTTAAGTTCTATTTTGCATAGATGACTTCTCTCTGTGCACATGTGTAAAAAATATGTATATATTGTAAATGCCTTGTACAATTCGTGCTTTTTGGTTTTTTGCCTGGTCTGCCTGGAGATCTGGTTCTCGCTGTAGGTTTTTCACCTGCACGTCCCCATTCGGAGCCAGTGTTGGCACTAATTTTGGTCTGGATCTAAGCGCAGATGCTGGAGGGTTTTTTCTTTTTTGAGCCCTAAGTTTCCTTGTTCATTGCTATGACTTTGTTTGTTGGTGAAGCTTCTTCTTGAGTGCTCAGATCTTGGTTGAACCATCGCTTTGGACCACCGCATTGAACCCTTTTGGTTTATGGTTCAATGGTTCAACAGTTCACGGGCTTTGGTTCCATTTTTCACTAAGTGAATCCTTTGCTCGTCTTTTTGATCCAATTGGTATGGTTGAACCACCGCTTTGAACCTCCCGGTTGAACCGGTTCAATGATTCAAAGCTTCATGTTTTTGATATTGGAGTGGCTTGCATATTGGGTTCAAAGAAAAGATACATTGAGGGAATATTCTGTAGAATATCCTATGTTTGTACGTGCAGGAATGAATGTATGTCAATATACATTGGGTCATGTACAAGCGAAGTATACAAAAAAGGTGTGCATATACAATTGCTACAGTGGTGAGCGGAAGATACATTCATTGAATATTCTGTTGAAGATGCCGCAGTTGTATATTGGAGGTTTGTATATTTGTGAATGCAAGGAAAACATACAAAGGTGCAAATATACATTCGCTACAGTGCCGAGGAGGAGATGCATGTGATGGGGCCCACTAGTTGTATATGCATATACAGGGGATTTTTCTGTTGGGCCGACAGTTAGTTGTCTAGCTGATGAGGGATGTTTAAGGTGGTCGTCGGTAGGACTTGTGCTATCGGCCAAGGATTTTCTTGTTTCTCCGAGGGATAGGGTCTCGCCGAAGACCTAGTGTAGTATGCCATCGGAGTGAGATTGAGTATCGGCATAGGCATTTTGAGATTGGCCGACGGTATTGGTCTGGCTGACAGGGGATCGCGGTGGCTTCATCGATGTAACTGATGAGATCAGCGAAGGTTTGGAAGGTCGGCCCGATGGTCTATCTCTAGCCGATGAAGGGGAGCGTAGTGTTGTATCGGCCAGACTATTAAGCTCAGTGAGAAATTTTTGGGGCAGGCCGATGGTATGTGTCATGGCGATGGGCTTTAGACGAAGGCATGTGTGTCGAGCACGGCAAATGCGCTCGACACTTAGTATGTTAGTGGCCATGTTTATAAACTACTGAAGGGGTCTCCGCACCTTGCATGTGGGACTATTCTTCCTACACATTTGAAACTTTAGTAAAGTACATTTTGGCAGGAACTTCTTTTTGAACACAGCGACGGTTTCCAGGTAAAACACGGGTGGTTGAGCCATCAATGGCGACTGTGCTGAGGTGTGGGCGAGTTGTTGAATAGTCATGTACCTGATTTTTGGCATGATGACTTCCAGATGGTGGCACAGGGCTCGAGGCCACCCTTGTCTACTTTCTGTCTGATGCAGCAATAACTTCTGAGCGCCATTCCTTCTGAGGACTGTATCTGGTAGATTTTTGTCAAAGCCATGTAATTAATTGCTTGTGGTACACTTTCTGGCCAATATAGGCAGACTATGTTACCATTTTTGTGGTTGTAAAAAGTTGAACATTTGGCTCTGTAATACAATACAGCTGATTTGGTTGCTCTGTACAGCAAAACTTGTGAGTTTATGTATCTCCTGTTGTATGTTTTTGAATGAATCCACTGATTTCATGGTCAATTTTATATGAATAATGTTATGTTTGCATGTGTTATGCTGATTCTGTCTCCAGTATTGCATATATCTTTCTTCTGAGTTTAGGTATTCAAGGAATGTCTAAGATTCTAGAACATAGAATTCCTGTGTTGAATGTTTAATCTTTTAACTTCTACTCAAGGGGTAGATTAAACTATTTTCAGATTGAATATTGGGAAGGGTATACTATAGTAGGGATGCCATAAGTATAGACAGCTTAACACTCTGCATTGGGAGATATCTGTAAGGCAGGTATCATGTGTATCCCCCTAAAATCTAGTTTCAGTTGTTCATGCTGATCATTCACAGGTGTATGTCTACTGACTACAGGCCTTAGATAGGCACCAATCTTGCTTTGTGTTTGTGTTATAACCATGTCCAGCTTTGCATCCAAACATAAAATCAAAATTGAAACTCTAAAACAACCATTAGGACAGTAGAATTAGTTTTAGGATCCTCAGTCCTCTGTCTACAACTGTAAATAGGCCCAAAGCTAGCCCCTTTGCTCTTATCTTTCAGTTTTGGTCTACTTACAGGAGGACTTATCTGCTTTCTATCAGCATCCCAGCCTTTGTATGCATATCCTCATGGATGTTGAGTAGGGAATCCCCCCCTAGGTTTTGCAGAGCCTGAAGAAGAAGAGGAGATAAAATATAGAGTCTATCTCCTACACTGTTGGCCCTTGGCCCAGAGATCCTGTTGATAATTGATGGCTACCTTGTAGGGAAATCTGGGAATAAGCATCTAGTCTGGGAAAAAACCAACAGTGCCAACTCTGACAAGATGATAAAACAAGATTTGCATCCTAATTACATAATAGGCTTGATAAATAAATAAATACAATGAAATGATACAAGGAATTACCAAGGTTGAGATAGCTTAATTCCCTAAACTACCAAGATAAGAATCATGTGAGGATCTACCTTAAGGCAATAAAGAGATACAGAGCTATGCCATGACTTACACCCCCTTGACAACCGAACAAATATAATTAGAAGCAACAAAATAAAAGATCATTAACCATGCTTAGACATTCACTTTAATTTTGCATCTATGGCCCATTTGCTCCAATAGTTGCCATCCTATCTTGTTTCTATTGTTGATTCTGTGTGTTCCTCAGAGTCATAAAAGTAGACACATCAAGTAACTCCATCACAGGCAATCAATAAAATCATGAGCCCCCAAAGCCAAAGCATTAGAAGGCCTCATTTGGTTCAAAATTGATAGTCATGACTTAGAAAATGATAGTCAATAGAATGGTAATAAAATCCTTGGTTGACACTTCACATTGGAAACTCATTTGTTAAAATAAGTCAAAACAACAGATAATCACTGCTAATCTCATTTTTTCAATGCCTATTGGTATGCTAGATGAGATCATCATTAATAGCATTTTGTGTATTGTGTCTAGATGTATGATTTGTTTTATCTTTTGGTATTATCCCATCTCCGCGGTCATATGCCTGTCTTAGTAAGATATATCATTTCTCTTTGTCAAGCTATCTTAGTGAAGCCTCAAATCAGTTTTTATTTTTTCCCATAATGCTCTTCATTTGTGTAATAATGTTGGCCAAGGTATTGGTAATGAAGTTGCCAAAGACATGGTGATATAGTTGAATTTTTGAGACAATATTTCTCATTGGCCCGATCGAATCAAAGAACACTTTTTCTACCTTTTCTCCACTATTCTTTTATGACTTGAGTAATTTCAAATTTGATTGTTGTCATTTGCAATGCATTTCTATTGCATTTCAATTTGAAACGTTTAATCCATTATTGAATTATTGTCACCTTTATGGACATAAAAATGTACTTGTTCTAATATTTTGAACTTATGACAAGTCAAAGTGGTTTGTGCTCGTTTAGTAGCTAGTTGAAATTTAATTTGAATGTACTACTTCTTGATGTCCCCCTTGACTCATTATCATTTTTTTTATCATCTTGCTTTTTGGATAGCAACAAACATGTGATGCATCTGTTGTGATGTCCTATGGATGGTGGCTTTTTCCAAATTATTTTCAAACTATTTTGAGTTCTAGGTGTACACCTTGTGGAGACTTATGGCATATTTCTATGCTTAATTTTTTTTCCAAGGTTATAGTGAGTTGATAAACCTAATTATTCCAAAGGTAGTGGAAATAATTTTGGAACAATTATCTAAGTTCTCTCTTAATGTTTAGATTTGTGTAATTTTTGATTTTGCAAATAATCCATACCCTTATTTGACGAGTCTTGGAAATTGGTTTCAATTTGCAGGGTAAAGCTTCCATCGGAAGCTAAGAAGATTGTGCCAAGTAGTTCCAGAGCCATGATTGGTCAAATTACTAGTGGTGGAAGGATAAAAAAGCTAATGCTCAAAGCTAGCAATGCATATCACAAATATAGGATCAAAAGAAACTGTTGGCCCAAGGTTCGTGGTGTGGCAATGAATCCTGTTGAGCATCCTCATGGTGGTGGTAATCATCAACACATTGGGCATGCTAGTACTATGCATCGTATAGAGAAGGCTTAGAATGTACACATACTTAATCATAATTAAACAATTGTAGAGCTTTGATTATTTTAAAATGTCATCTTTTATTTTCTTTTTTCTTTAGGTTGCTTTGTGTCAACAATTTATGAGGACCAGGTTGTAAACCATGTTTCCTATTATTGTTTCTTATCATTAGTGGTTTACTCTTGATTCAAAATTTTGAGAAAGACTTCAAACTAGGTTGTAATCCTTGTTTCCTTGTATTGTTAGACAAGGCAAATAATAAATTCAAAACTCAATAGAATTTATTGTTTTAACAATGCCTTGGAAGACTCTAACAATGACTCTAACAAGCATATATAAGGCAGTGAACTATTTGAAAAAATGCCTCAAAGAAATATGCTCTCATGGTGATGGAATGCTATGACAAGCACCTTAAGACCACATTTATTTGAGACATTTTTTTGAATAGTTCACTGCCTTGTCTCATGGTGATGGAATGCCATCACAATCCATGGCAATTTGCTTGTCATGGAATTTGCTTGTAATAGCCCTCATGAGCTTGGAGATGTATCCCCTCCCTATTATCTATGAACATAGATGCATATTAAACCCAACTTTACTGATCCACCTACACCCAAAGTAGCTTAAGTGTTGACTTAGTGGCAAAATTGCAATGTTCAAGATGTCAACTAACAAAATTACCATAGACAGGCATTTTATCAAAATATGTAAAGCTCATGTGAATTATGATATATAAAATATCAATAAACCATAGAAGAACTCTTTTTTCCTGATTGTTTTGGAGGTTCCATTTCTTTCAGCATCATGCATAAGAGACTTTTTAAGACAACTTTTAAAATAATATTTTTAAACCTTAACTAATACCATGATATGTGAATTTATCATTTTTGATCCCCCAAATAAATATTCTCATAAAATTAAGCTTATCACATGAACATCATGAAACAATAGAAAAATGAAAAATGAATATGACAGGCAAAGAGTGTTTAGGAGTTGAGTTACTTTACATTAGGAGGATCAAACTTGGCACCAAGGTTACTAAGTTTTGCATGAGCCTCTGCATAGTCCTTGAAAAATGCATCCTGATCATCTACATACTTCTCAGCATATACCTATAAAAAAATTTAAAATCTAATTAGCACTTTCCTTATTATTGAAAGGAAATCAACTATAGGCATCCTCTAAAACTTTATTTTAGATGCATATATCCTTCACTGAGTTGAATTATCTAGTAAAATGTTTCCCAATTTTTTCAAAAAGGAGAAAAAGATTTCCTACAAGACTTAAGATATTGGCTTAGCATTATTAGTATGTTATGTCAATGGAAAGATTGATTCTTTTGACATATTTCATCAATATTCTTCAGCTTCTTTGAACTTGCATAAGTTGACATCAAGCTTTGTTGGAGTTCAAGATGGATTTTAAAATGCCCAGTTTTGCAAAAATAAGGGCAGGTAAAAATGGAGTATTCTTTTTGAGCTTGAAGAACAAGAAAGAAAGAAGGTAATTATATTAACCACCACAAATGACCAGAGTAGGTCCATGGGGACTCTAAAGTACAACCAGTTAAAGAATCACCTTGAATCCAAGATCTTCAAAAAGAACAGTGTCAGTTGACAATACCAGAAGATCTAGGTCCCTCCTCTCTTTTATGTCCTTCACAAAATCAATAAAAAAAACTTTTTCTCATTCATGATCAAGGTAAATTCTAGTACATGAGGTTCAATTCAGCTCTACTCAATACCTTGATATAAGAATTATCAAATTTAAGCCACACTACTGTCCATGATTGACCTCCTGGTGCCCCAAGACCATCTTTCTGCACTAAAATTAATCACATGGTTATTCAAATTTACACTTTTCCAGACTACAACACTTCAGGAAGTTCCCACATTCCTTAATTGTCTTATTATGGAACCCTATAATTAAAAGTTAGGTGCCAATGTGTTAACATTCGCCATATATGTTGAAAGTTTATACCCAAATGTCAACCTTTTTTACAAGTGCAGAAGTAAGCAGACTACCACAATCAACCTGCACCCAAAGTACTATATTCATTTATATTTACCTACTAAGGGTTATATCAAAATTCCCTAGGAGCATACCATGTGGTATCAATCTATCAGAGCATCTACTAATTTCTTGGCCTGTATTTGCCTTTCAAGGCAATAATGTGTGGCCATAATTATTTGATTTCTTAGACCTGTGGCTATCCTATTATTGAATTGTATCAGTGACAGCCATTTCTATATTTTTTTGAGTTTGACATTATATATGGCCACTGGTTTTATCAGTAACACACAACAATTTAGTTATTTATCCAAATATTATAGCCAGTCATATGGAAATATGGCATATGGAGACAGGGGTATCATTTTAAAATAGGATACAAGAATATATGAGTAATGGTACATGTTATATCCCATTTAAATATAAGACTCCAGCGCTATAGGTAGAGGTACAGGGGCATAACTGAAGTTTCTTGGTGACTATGCTTTAGAAGATTTGTTGAAATAGATAATAACTACTCTAGAATATTTATCCAAGAATTTCATCATCAATTTCCAACACTAGGATTGCTTCTGAAAGAAAAAATGGTCTAGATTTATTAGGTTACCATGATAAAGATTAAAGCAGAGACTAAGATCTATTTAAAAGACATTGTCATGAAGATATTAAAGATGTTAAACGCAAAACCCTAGCAACTGGAGTAATGAATACAATACCAAAGAGGACAGTGAGCTGGGGCAGATTTAGGAGATCTCCACATTATCTAATCACAGGCAAATACTTCATTTATTTATTTTTTTAAATTAAAAGAAATCATTCTAAACCCTTATAGGATACATTGATACTTTAAAAGCATCTGAAGTAATTTGAAATTATGCAAATATATGTCAATTAAATACCTAGATTACAAACAGTAGTGCGAACAATCTAACCCTTGTCGAGCAGAGCAGAAATGAGATAGGCAACAATGAATCCTATGCCTCCTATCACACACATTTGCTTACCATTCTCTGTCATTCTTTACTGAAACACTTCTCCATTTTGGTGGGCTACACCTAAAAATAAGGTTTCGACCAAGGTTTTAGAGTATGTTTATTAAACTGAAAACTCCATTTTGGTAGGCTACACCTAAAAATAAGATTTGGACGAAAGTTTTAGAGTATTTTGGTGGGTTATTGATTCTTGATTCCTTAAATGATTTATTCAAATGGATTGTGACTAAATAAATGACTAACTATTTCATCATTTTTATTCGTGACAAAATAAGTTTTTAGTCAACAACCAAATTAGTCATTTATTTACTCATTTATAGTTGAGTTGCAAAAAATTAGTAGAATTTAGTCATTTTTAGTTGTTGTGACTAAAAGTTTTAGTCACTTAGTCATTTATTTTCCAAAATTCTACTAGTGATTCAAGAGGCGTTGAGCCTAGTAAGATTTGACCACCTTAGAAGATGCGTACTAGTTTTCCCTGAAGGTGGGAAATAACTTGAATAAAAGATTTGAAAGCAAGCAAAGGGGAAGATGTCAAGGTAGAAGGGTTGGTGGAGGCTAAAATGAAGATCTAAAGAAAAGTGAAGAAGCTAGCACCAGTTGAAATCGAAGAGGAGATAATGCCTACCACCATCGTGACCAAAATAATGGTGAGTAAAGAGGAAGAGGCTGACCTGGGCAAGGACCTGGAAGAGGAGGTTTTAGAGGAACTTGTTTCCAATGTGGATAAGAATGGCATCAAGCATACGAGTGTCCACAACATCAAGGAAGGACAAATAAGAAACCTAAAGGTAATGCACGAGTTGCACATGTAGATGAAGATACGCAGTTTGAGCATTCTAAAGATGCCAAAAAGGGAGAAACCCTAGTTGTTAGAAGAACCTTGTTGAATGAGGAGAAAGAAACAGATTAGAGGAAGAGCTTATTCTGCACAAGGTGCAAATGTGAAGGTAAGTGTTGTGATATTATTATTGATAGTGGAAGCACTGACAATCTTGTTTTAGAGGAGATGGTTAACAAGTTGAAGTTGACAAGAAGAAAGCGTCCACATCCATATCAGATTGCATGGTTGCAGAAGGACCATAGAGCTTTGGTCAATTAGTAGTGTTTAGTAAAGTTCAAGATTGGAGACTACCATGATGAGGTGTTGTGTGACATCATACTGATGGATGCATGTCATATGCTATTAGGGAGGCTGTGGTAGTATGATAGGTGCACTATTCATGATGGTTGTGCAAACACCTATTCCCTAACAAAGAATGGAGTTCATCGTAAGTTGAAGCCCTTGAAGGAGGTGGAAGAAAAGGTATGCAGTACTGCTATAATTTGCTTGGTAGATGGTAGGAAATTTTTGGAGGGTATGAAGCATGACCATCATTACTTTGCATTGATTCCTAAGATTAGCCAAAAGAAATGTGAAGATGTACCAACAGAAGTCTTAGACCTGTTGGTAGAATTTCATGACATTGTCTCTGATAATGTACAAGAAGGTTTACCACTAGTGAGGAAGATAATTCACCAAATGGATTTCATACCAGGAGCCAATTTACCAAATAAGGCAACCTATAGAATGAGTCCTGCAGAGATTGAAGAGTTGAATAGATAAGTTCACGATCTGTTAAGGAAAGGAGTGATAAGGGAGAGCCTAAGTCCATCTACAGTACTTGCAGTACTAGCACCAAAGAAAGATGGAGAGTGAAAAATGTGTATAGATTCTTGAGCTATCAATAATATCACGATCAAGTATAGATTTCCATTGCCAAGAATGGATGACATAATAGATTGTTTGAGTGGATCCAAGTACTTTACGAAGATTGACCTGAAGGGTGGGTATCACCAGATCCAAATCAGAGAAGGTGATGAATGGAAGACAAGATTCAAGACAAAGGAAGGCTTGTATGAGTGGTTAGTCATGCCATTTGAGCTAACCAATGCACTGAATAGATTCATGCAGCTCATGAATGAGGTATTAAAAGATTTTTTAGGAAGTTTTGTTATTGTTTATTTAGATGACAATTTGATTTTTAGTAAGACTTGGGATGAGCATCTGATGCATATCATAAGAGTTTTAGAGAAGCTGAGCTAGGAGAAGTTGTTGATTAATCTAAAGAAAAGTAGTTTTTCAAAGATGGAGTTGGTATACTTGGGATTTATTCTCTCAAAAGAAGGTTTTATGATGGACCTAGAAAAGGTAAGGGCTATTATTGAATGGCCTATGTCAAGAAGTGCTATAGAGGTACAATCTTTTCATGGTTTGGCAAATTTTATAGAAAATTTATTCAAAATTTTAGTAGCATTTATGCATCTCTAACTAAGACAATGAGAGGGGATAGAAAAGAGTCTAAATGGACTACAAGAGTAGCCAAGAGTTTTGATACACTGAAGCAGAAAGTCACAGAGCAACCTGTTTTGGTACTTCTAGATTTCAATAAGGTATTTCAGGTAGATTGTGATGCTAGTGGCAGTGCTATAGGAGCTGTTTTGAGTCAAGAAGGTAAGCCCATTGCCTATTTTAGTGAGAATCTTAATACTGCCAAGAAAAAATATTATGTTTATGATCAAGAGTTTTATGCAATAGTTCAAGCTTTGAAGAAATGTAGACATTATTTGTTTGCAAAAGAGTTTGTTTTATATACTAATCATCAGGCTTTACAATATCTTAATAGTCAAGGGAAGTTGAAACAGAAACACTTAAAATGGGTTGAGTATTTCCAGAGTTATACTTTTGTTTTGAAACATAGGAGTGGAAGATCAAACAGAGTTACAGATGCCTTAAGTAGAAGGAATTTTTTTTGACAAAAATGAAGATAGGGGTTGTTGTGTTTGATGAGCTCAAAAGTTTATATCCTGAGGATCCAGATTTTGCAGAGGCTTGGAAAGCTTGTTTGGAACCTATTACTTTGGACAAGAAAAAATGGTTGGATTTCATAATCCAAGATGGCATGTTGTTTAGAAGAAGCCAGTTGTGCATTCTAAGGAGTTCCATGAGAGAGAACCTGATTAAGGAGAAACATAGTGGGGGATTAGCTAGAAACTTTGGTTGAGATAAGACCATTGCTATTGTTGATGAGCATTATTACTAGCCACAATTGTAGTAAGATGTGAGGAAATTTGTGCAGAGTTGCAAAGTGTGTTAGATGGAAAAAGGAACAAGTCAGAATATAGGGCTATATCAGCCATTACATGTATCAGAGAGGCCATGGGATGATATTAGTATGGATTTTGTTGTTGGTTTACCAAGGACACAGAGAGGACATGATTCCATTTTTGTGGTGGTGGATAGATTCTCAAAGATAACACATTTTATTCCTTGTAAGAAGACTAATGATGTTCATATTGTAGAGTTATTTTTCAGAGAGGTGGTGAGACTACATGGTCTACCTAAGAGCATAGTTTCAGATTGAGATACCAAGTTTGTTGGTTATTTCTGGAAGACATTATGGAAGTTGAAGATAGATTTGAAGTTCAGTTCTGAACACCATCCACAGACTGATGGAAAGACGGAAGTGGTGAATAGGAGTTTGGGTAACCTGCTATGATGCTTAGTAGGAGATAATCCCAAGGGATGAGAATTGATTTTACCACAGGCAGAATTTACTTAAAACAATTTTGTCACTAGGAGTATAGGTAAATCACCATTCCAGATTGCATATGGGAGTAGTCCAAGAAATTCTTTAGAGTTAAGGAAGATGGACAAGGGAGAAAAGAAAAGTGCTGAAGATGAAGCCTTTGTAGAACACTTGAAGAATATGCATGAAGAGGTGAGAAAGAACATTAATAAGATGAATATCTAGTACAAGCCTAAGGTAGATTAGAAGATGAGATATAAGAAACTTTAGGTAGGAGATGAAGTCATGGGTCACTTGAGAAAAGAGAGGTTTCCAGTTGGAACATATAATAAGTTAAAAATGAAGAAATTTGGACCATGCAGGATTTTGAAGAAGCATGATTTAGGAAATGCATATGAGGTAGAGCTGCCAAATGGGATCAACGTTTCTCCTATGTTCAACATTTCTGATTTAACAAAATATCATGAACATGGAATAGAGGATGGACCAACAAAAGAATAATGGAGTATTCTGACATCTACTTCAAAGGAGAAGATAGAAGAGACCATGGATAGCCGTGTGGGAAGAAGTACTCAGAATAGGCAATATGAAGAATATATGGCGAAGTGGAAAGGAAGGCTTGTTGAAGATTCTTTTTAGTTGTCTAAGGCAGAGGTTGACCGTTTGGGGTATTCCTTAAACACCTGAGATGTGATAAGGTCACTTCTCAAATTACCCTAGGTGTCTAATGCGGGAGCATCCAAAGGTGTTAGGGCAATCTTGCATCACCCAAAAATAATGATGATTCAAAATTGATGACATTATTTTCATTTCTTTCCAAAATTTGTATTCCTAGTTGCATAATCACTTGAATAATGATGTAGAACCTTCAGTTTTTTCCAAATTGCTAAAAATAACAAACTACTATTTTAGAAAAGTTTGCATTTGGGTATGTATGGAAGTGAAAATTTATAGGAAGCTTCATAAATGAAAAATAAGACCTTTGGTGAAGGAATTAGACAAAGATCATTTGTGGGTTGAAAGATATTAAAGTTTCTGTTTCTCGAAAAACCCCTGAAAAGTTTCAAAGTTAGGTTTGAGGTACTTAGAGGCCTTGTACGACCCCAAAAATGGGTAGAATCCACAAATCTAATTCTTAGAGCATAGAACACTCTGTAATCTTTCTAACACTTCAAACAATTCGTCAATCGGATACCTAGATCAAAAGTTATGGATCCCAGAAGTTGACCTATTTTTGGAGGGAGATGCAAATTTTGAAATTTGGCTAGAGGCTGCCAAAAAGGGCTATTTATGACCATTTTTGAGAGCCCCTCACAGTAGTAGAGATAAGGGGGAAAGTGTAGAGTCAGAAAAAGGTAGGAAAATAGAAACCCTAGCGGATTTGAGGCTATAGAAGGCAAAAGGTTCTAGAATCTAGAGATAGGAAGTTGTAATGTGTTGCAGCCTGTGCAGGATTCATCCTCTGATTGGATTTTAGCTTCTATAATGTAATGTGTTGTCCAAATCAATAAAAGAACATTCCTATTTTCTATGTGTAATTTTTTTTGTGTGTTTTGTGATTTACCCCCTTCATCAAACACCTTGAATAATCTCCAAGCATATCAAAATCAGCTTTACAGATCCTACAACAAGAAAATCCATGCTAGAGAGTTTGTAGTAAGAGACTTGGTCCTAAAAGAAAATTAAATAAATCTATCAGAACGGGAAAAGAAAGGGAAGTTTGAGCCTAATTGGTTAGGCCCCTACGTCATCATAGCTAAGTATAGTTCAGGAGCATATCGCCTCTCCACCCTTGAAGGAGAAGAGATTGATGAACCTATGAACATCATCCACCTCGAGCAGTTTTATAGTTAGCCCACTGGATACCCCAAGTCAAAAATTCAAAAAAATAAAAAAAATAAAAAAAAGTAAAGATAAATAATCCATCCTATGGTTAAAATCACTTCCCATGGTGCCTTGGGCAAGTACCATGATGAAAACTTGTTTATAGGTATCATGTGTAAGTTCAAATCCAAATCCATTACCCAAATAATCCTTTCAATATCATTTCATCCATCCTATCCTCTTCATCCATTATCCAACAATCCCATTATCCGAGCTTTAGAATAATCCCATTACTTGAGCTTCCAATAATTACAGGAGTCCAATTATCTACCATTCCCAAAATATCCATCCCTTCCCTGGAAGTGTTGTGCAAAATACCAAGTAACAGAAAAGAAAAATTCCCACCTACCATAACACTCATCATACTTCCCTTCACTCACAAACTACCCTTGTCCATATCGTTTATTCCTCCCATCACCTGATTCCTTTCATGGTTTTGCATAGATATCACATCTTTACACCACCATGTCACCCAGTCAGCTACCTCATCAGTCTTATCCACCTAATCCTCCCTTGGTCCCTTCATCACGTGGTCCCTTCCGTGGGTTTTGCATAAAGATCATGTCTTACACTGCCATGTCATCCAACCAATTATCCTACGTCTCTTAACCACACGACACCCAAGTGACCATCCCATCATCCTCTAGATTGTGACTCTTATGACTTGAATATGGTCTGAGTACTCTACCCCCACCATAATGCTCCAACCCTTCATCCGACTGTCCTATCACCTAGCCACTCCTTCCACTTTTTTTATTATGTCCAAAAAAAGTGTGAGTAACCCTAGCCCACTCCCATGACCATGCACCTCGATTCATCTTCATCACTTCATCTAGCCAACTACCCTATCTATCCCATCCATCCCTACCATGGATTTAACACATGGTACAGTCTAGAAAGCAACCCTTGCACCCTTTTGACCACTATCACCCATCCATATCATGGTTTTTATACCATGATATGGTCTAAAAACTAACAATCCCATCCTCTAAAATTAACCCATCCATGATCTTATCCTTATCCCCATTTCATCAAGTTTCCCAAAGCTACATATCATCATCACATGTATCTTGATGTCCCTTGATTATGTGGATATAGGGTATGTAGATAGTCTGAAATATGAAGTATCTAGTATGTAGGTACATAAGATGCACCCATTCAACCCTGTTTGGATGGTCCCACTTTCCTGAGCTTGTTGATTACACTTGATCTACATACAATGTACTCACTAAGCATACTATCAAAGCACAACACTTTCACAAAAATCATCAGCTACTAGATCAGCTTTTCCATAATTTTTGGCCTATATCCTCTTGCCTATCCTTTAGTTATCCTAATTATCCATCAATTCCTTTCCTACGAATGCATCCTTCCTACAATGGGTAGAATCACGAATCCTCTATCCATTTTGGCAAGAGATATAATGGCTGTATGTTTTGGGTTAGTTGGTCTTTTTTTTTTAGTTTTTATCTTGTGTCCTATCCTCAAATTCTTTTAAAGCTACATTGATCTCATTATCTCATGGTATGTGGAGAACAATCTAGAATGGGGACTGGTCATTTCTTTTGTATGTTGTGCTTGTGGGAGGTTCTCATTACTTCATTGTAGTATTCATATCTTGTGAATAGTAAGGTTGGTTCTAGCATATAATCCCCCTTTTGCATCTAAGAATCCTTAGTACCTCTTGTGTACTAAGGGCTTATGCTTTGTATTTCCCTCATTCGTCTAGACAATGTTGTACTATCACGGGCATGGGTTCATCCTATTGTTTGCAAAGTCAAATCCTATGCATAGATGCCTTGTCACCTTGGTTATACATACCCTGGTGCATAAAATCTCATGGTATATCAACAGTAGTGCTCATTTTTGTCTACAAAATTTCCTAATACATGTTATCATCCCTTATCCTATATATACATCCATCTCACCATCATCCTATCCCATATGTATTGCTCCAAGTTTCATCGGACCACACATCCTTCCCATCTAGTTTCTTCCACCCACTATGACCACCTATTTATTATTGGCAATTAAGGTGTCTCAACCTTGGTAATTCCTTGCATTGTTTATGCTTGTATTTATTAATTCATTGCCTATGTTGTAAATTAATTGTAAATTCCATATTGTCATATTGTGGAATGTGGCACGGTGATGTGTCATCCTACATGGAAGATGACAACTTGTAATTTTATCCTCACATGAGGAGATAGGAGTCCCACTTTGTGGTAGGAGCATTTTGCCATGTGTCGGTATCTTTCATGTTGTGTAAGGGAATGTTTGACCAAAATGGTTATGATGGATTCCTATGACAAAGTTATAACATGTAAGAGTCATAAATAAAAGCTTGTAAGATAGGTGAAGACATGTGTCATGCAACATCTTTGAAAAAGGCTTATTTGGGTGCCCCAAGGTGGACTATGACATGTTGTAAGAGAATATATTATTTATAGCCTGTGTATGATAGATTCTCTTACAGCTGTAAGTTGTAACCGCTATGACAGATTCTATGACAGTCGTACGTGTCGTAAGAGCATCTGTCATAGCCCATTTTGGAAATAGGTGAACTCTTTGGGATGGGAGATGTGGACAAGTGTTAGGAACATTCTACAATGTTGACCAAGTGTCCTTAGGCATGGGCTTTGGGCCATGAGGCCAAGTTGGATACCCATTCCAAGATAAGACCAATATTGCCTTGTATATTCTATATAAACAGGTACTTGGAGGAAGAGATGTATTACATGTTTGACACGTACTGTTATGCTGCTAGTTTGTCTCTAGATATGAGTGTCAAAGACTCCTGAGAGCTTGCATTGTAGGTGTGTTGTAAGCAATCTTTGTTTTGATAATACATTGTGTAGGTTTTGGAGTGTGGGGTTTTTCACCCGATAAGGGTTTTCCCCACGTATATCTTGTGTCTCTCTTCTTCTGTCTCACCTTCTCTATTATGTGTTTTCTTCAATATCTCATGTTAATGGTTTAATGTTGCTATAATAGTTAGGATAAATTTGAATTTGTACTCTACTCCCCTCATTAGATTAGTGTAGGAAGCGATTTCTGCACACCTAGCTTCCTTTCAGTTGGTATCAGAGCCTGGCCAGTTTTTGGTTCTAGCTACTGGTTACAGGTTTTTTGACCTAATCTTAGGTTGAGTGGGAGTCTTGTGTAGAGTACTCTATATCTTATTGGAGAAAGGAGATGGCAACCACATCCAGAAGGTTAGAGGTTGAGAAATTCAATGGCACTAATTTTGAGTTGTGGAAATTGAAGATGGAGGACCTACTTGTTGATCGTGACCTATAGGAAATGGTATCTGGTGTAAAACCCGCAACAATGCAACAAGTTGATTGGGACCTCAAAGATCAAAAGGCTAAGGGTCTCATTAGACTTTGTTTAGCTGACTTTGTCCTGTTGAACATCCATGAGGAGAAGACAACAAAGGATCTTTGGAAGAAGTTGGGTGATGTTTATCAGGCCAAGTCCTGGGTGAACAAACTCTTCCTAAAAAAGAAGTTATTTTCTTTGAAGATGGAAGATAGAGGATCTGTTGCAGACCACATGAATGCTTTCAACATGATCATTGCACAGTTGACATCTGTGGGTGTGAAAATGGAGGAGGAGGATTGTTGCATGACCCTACTTTGTTCTTTGCCAGATTCATGGGATCATCTTGTAATGGCTATTGGAAGCACCACTTCCACCTTCAAGATGGAAGATGTGGTGTCCTCGCTGTTATCTAAAGAAATGCGGAGGAAGATATCTGAATTAGCCAAAGAGGCTCTTGCGGTTCATGGAAGACCCAAGGAGAAAGGGAAGAAGAAAGATAAGAAAAGTGATAAGGGTAGATCCAAATCCCATGGGAGATCTAAATCTCTTGGAAAGTCTAAGGCTCTTTGTTGGAACTGTGGTAAAATTAGGCATTTTTGAAAGGAATGCAAAGAGGAGAAGAAAAAGAAGAAGAAAGCTCCTGACTCAGATTCTGACAAGTCATAAGATGATGGTGATGCCTTCATCATAGCCCTGGACACCCATGCATCTAATGATGTGTGGTTGATTGATTTTAGTGCATCATTCCACATGACCTTGCATTGAGACTGGTTCACAAAATATGAAGAGTTCGATGGCAGAAGGGTGTACCTTGGTGATGGCTCTTATCTGAAGATTGTTGGTCATGGAAGAGTCTCAATCTGATTCCCTAATGAACGAGTGAAGGGGATCACTGGAGTTATGCACATTCCAAGCCTTGCACAGAACTTGCTTTCTGTAAGTATGTTGAATGATGCAGGTGTGCAAGTTGTCTTTTCGAAGGATGGATGCAAGATGACAAGAGTATCTATGGTGCTTGCGAAGGGTACTTGAAGGGGTACTCTGTTTCAGCTAGAGGCATGTACTTCACAGTGCAATAGTTCTTCTAACTCAAGGAAATGAGCTGCTATCACTTCATCCCCACCATCTCAACATGCAGCGAAGAAATCTACTGTAGCCAGTTCTGATGGTTGTGCACATGCTTTGGAAGCTAAGCTTCATGTTGAAAAGACTATGTTATGGCATTTGAGATATGGCCACATTGGTGAGAAGGGTCTGCATACCCTAAAAAATAAAAACCTCGTTGAGGGGTTAAATGATTGTAATCTCGAGTTCAGCTTTTGTGAACATTGCATTTATGGAAAGCAAAACCATGTTCAGTTTTACTCTAGTTCTCACAAGTCTTCTAGTGTATTGGATCTTATTCATTCTGATGTGTTTGGTCCTATTAATGTTCATTCATTATCAAAATATGTATATTTTGTATCTTTCATAGATGATTACAGTACAAGGACATGGGTTTATTTTATTAGAAAAAAGACTAAAGTCTTAAGTCAGTTTAAGGAGTTTAAAGCCTTTGTTGAAAATCAGACTTGTAAAAAGATTAAGTGTTTGAGAACTGACAATGGTGGTGAGTTTTGTTCGACAAAGTTTGATAAGTTCTATAAAGAGAAAGGGATTGAAAGGCATAAGACAACGCTAGGAGTATGCTTAGTGGAGCAAGCCTCGAACAAAATTTTTGGGTTAAAGCTGTTGCCACTACTTGCTAACTGGTAAACATATCTCCTACATCAACTCTTGTTGGAAAAAAACCTATGGAGGTGTGGTCTAGTAAGAAGCCTTCAGTAAGGCATCTTCTTGTTTTTGGTTGTGAGGCATATGCACATGTGCCTAGGGAGAAACAATCTAAGTTGGAGAACAAGGCTTTTAAATGTATCTTCATTGGCTATGGTGTTGGTGTGAAAGGATACAAGCTTTGGGATCCCATGACTGAGAAAGTGTTGTATAGAAGAAGTGTTATCTTCAGAGAGCTAACACCCTCTTTTGTTGTTGTATAGCTAGAATAGTTAGAAGTAAAGAAGATGCAGTTCAGTTTCCTTCTACCCTTGAGAAGACTGAACTGACAGACCCTGTGAGGCCTGATGATGAGGAGAGCTCTAGCAGCTCTGGAAGCGAAGAAGAAGAAGCATAACCTCAACTTCGGCCATTGAGGAGGTCTACACGAACAAGAAAGCAACCTGATAGGTTTGCTTATTCATTACTTGATTCTAGTTGTGCTTTTGATTTACTTTCTAACACTGATGAGCCTAGAACTGTGAAAGAGGCTATGGGCATGAAAGATGTAGGTTCCTAGAAGGAGGCCATGAAAGATGAGATGGCTTCTTTAGAAAAGAACAAAACATGGGACTTGGTGCCTTTGCTTGATGGACGGAAACCCATTGGTTGTAAATGTGTGTTTAAAAAGAAATTTAGTGCAGATGGCAGTGTTGTAAAGTACAAGGCTAGATTGGTTGTGAAGGGGTACTCATAAGTGGAGGGAATTGATTATGGTGAAATTTTCTCTCCCATTATAAAGTGACATCCATTAGATTTCTATTATCTCTTGCAACTACTTATGATTTAGAGATAGAACAGATGGATGTGAAGATAGCTTTCCTTCATGGTGATTTGGAGGAAGAAATCTACATGTCACAGCCAGAGCATTACAGAGAGAAAGGTAAAGAAAATTTGGTTTGTAAGCTTAAGAAGTCTTTGTATGGTTTGAAGTAGTATCCTAGGATGTGGTACTTGAAGTTTGATGCCTTTGTGTTGTCCATTGGTTATTTGAGATCGAAATCAGATCACTATGTACTATAAGTTTGATGGTGATCGTATTCTCATTGTTGCATTATATGTTGATGATATGTTGCACATTAGGAAGGATAAGAATATGATTTTTGATTTTAAGTCTCAGTTGGCAGCACAGTTTGAAATGAAAGATTTAGGGGCAACCATGTACATTCTTGGAATAGAAATCAGAAGAGATAGAACTAACAGAAAACTTTGGTTAAGCCAGAGTAAGTATGTGAAGGCCATGTTGGATAGGTTTAGCATGGTAGATTGTAGACCATTGAGTGTTCCTTTTTCATTGGGGACAAAGTTGTCTATTAATAATTGTCCAAAATCTCCTAGTGAGGTGGAGGACATGAGTAGAGTACCTTATGCTAGTGTTGTTGGTAGTTTGATGTATGCTATGGTCTGCACAAGACTAGACATTGCCCAAGCAGTGGGAGTCCTTAGTCAGTTTATGGCTAATCCTGGATGGGTACAATGGGATGTAGTTAAGCAAGTGTTTAGATATTTGAGGGGTACTTCAGAGTATTCCATTTTCTATCATGGAAAGGCTACAAGACCTTCGCGTTAAGTTTGTATTCATGGATTTGTAGATTCTGATTGGGTAGGTGACATTGACAGTAGGAGATCCACCAGTACTTATGTGTTTACACTGTTTAGTTGTGTGATTAGTTGGATGAGTAAGCGACAACCTATGGTTTCTTTGCCCACTACAGAAACTGAGTATATGGCTACAACTCATGCTTGTAAGAAAGCCATTTGGCTTAAGAGATTGTGTTCCAATATTGGTGTTGATGCAGGTTAAATTACGATCAATTGTGACAATCAGAGTGCAATTTGCCTTGCAAAGAATCCAACTTTCCATGCTAGAACAAAGCACATTGATGTTCAATTTCACTTCGTGTGAGACATGGTAGAGGATGGGAAGGTAAATTTGGAGAAGGTAGATACTTTGAAGAATGTTGTAGATGCATTGGCGAAGCCAGTGGGCATAGAGAAGTTCAAATGGTGTTCAGAGTCTATGGGCCTCTCAGTCTATGGGCCTCTCAGCCTATAGTAGTTAAATCTTGTTAGTCTATTGGCTCTTACAAGCTGTTCGACAAGTGGGAGAATGTTGGGAATTAAGGTGTCTCAACCTTGGTAATTCCTTGCATTGTTTATGTTTGTATTTATTAATTCATTGCCTATGTTGTAAATTAATTGTAAATTCCATAGTCATATTGTGGGATGTGGCATGGTGACGTGTCATCCTACATCCAAGATAACAACTTGTAATTTTGTCCTCACATGAGGAGATAGGCATCCCACTTTGTCGTAAGAACATTTTGCCATATGTCAGCATCTTTCATGTTCTGTAAGGGAATGTTTGACTGAAATGGTTATGATGGATTCCTATGACAAAGTTATAACATATAAGAGTCAGAAATAGAAGCTTGTAAGACAGGCGAAGACATGTGTCATGAAGCATCTTTGGAAAAGGCATATTTGGGTTCCCCAAGGTGCACTATGACATGTTGTAAGAGAATATGCTATTTATAGCCTATGTATGACAGATTCTCTTACAACTGTAAGTTGTAACTACTATGACAGATTCTATGACGGTCCTAAGTGTCGTAAGACCATCTGTCATAGCCCATTTTAAAAATAGGTGACCTCTTTGGGATGGGTGCTATGGACAAGTGTTAGGCACATTCTACAATATTGACCAAGTGTCCTTAGGTGTGGTTTTTGGGCTATGAGGCCAAGTTGGACGCCCATTCCAAGATAGGACCAATATTTCCTTGTGTATTCTATATAAACAGGTGCTTGGAGGAGGAGATGTATTATAGGTTTGACAGGTACTGTTATGTTGCCAGTTTGTCTCCAGATACATGTGTCGAAGACTCTTGAGAGCTTGCATTGCAAGTGTGTTGTAAACAATCTTTGTTTTGATAATACATTGTGCAGGTTTTGGAGTGTGGGGTTTTTCACCTGATAAGGGTTTTCCCCACATATATCTTGTGTCTCTCTTCTTCTATCTCACCTTCTCTGTTATGTGTTTGCTGCAATATCTCATGTTAATGGTTTAATGTTACTGTAATAGTTAGGATAAATTTGAATTTGCACTCTTCTTCCCTCATTAGATTAGTGTAGGAAGTGATTTCCACACACCTAGCTTCCTTTCATTTCTTTCCCCATCCTGTGACCATTTTCAATAATTTGGTATCATGACCAACAAAATCAGTCACAACACCTCATAACCATACTGTTGCATTAATCATTTATCATGTGTCATCTCATTAGTCCATTCATAATATATGTTTATTAATTTGAGCATATATTATCCATTTTCATTATCCACTCATTAATGTATGTTTATTAATCTAAGCATATATTATCCATTACATTATCTTTTTCCATCCATAATATATTTATTAATCTAAGCATATTTTTATTTATCCATTTACCATTACACATCATTGCATTAGCATGTTACCTATCATTACATTTTGCATACATCTCATATCAAACATGCATAACATCATACATCTATTATAGTTCATACATGATACATCCATCATAACATTAAAAACCTACTATATCCTGCATACCATGGTCATAATCGTCATCATAATACCCACAAGTATCTACATCACATAATACATACATCATAACATCAATAAACACAAATCACATATATCATATCTCCATGGAATCATCTTGCATCCCATATATGTTAGTCCATAACAACATAATCCTCCACATCATAATGCATAATCTCATCAATCCATAATCTTCATACATAAAAATCATAAAACATCATCATACATAGATCTCATAAGCTTTAACATAAAACCATCACATATCCATACACATCAATAAATGTAAACAGTCCATTGATCTAATGTCCAATCTCATATATACACAAAAAATGATCATGATACAATAAGGTCCTGAGGACTTGTCAAATAATAGTACATGTATAATCAAAATATCTATTGCCCCTAGGTAGAACTATCTCTCACCAATGCCCCTAACTGGGTTGGTCTTGGGCCTCTCTTAGGAGGTGGCCCCATCACCTGCTAACCTGCCTACTAACCTGGCTATGCCAGGACTGGCCCTTGTACTATTGTCGATGCTTGCATTGGAGGTGGTTATTGCACTGACCTCTCTGATCTCCTCATCCTCCTAGAGCTTAATGTCACTGATCAACTCTGATAGCTCTCCCACTATCCTATGGGCACCAAATTCTCATGCATCTTGTGATGTTGAGCCTCTCGAGTGGCCTCCATTAGCTATTGCTACATTGTGTGAAACATGTCCCCCATGCCTGGCCCTAGTGCCTATCTCACCTGATCGTGCTCCTGCTAGTAGAGTTGTGTTTTTGACTATGCATGGGCCAGCTACATCTGCAATTGGGCCACCTGTGCCTTAGACCCACTCCCTGTCCATCCTCACCCTATCCCTAGAGCTGGGATATCTACCCCTATAACTAGGCTATCTGGGCCTACAACTACTGCACCAAAGTCTATAATCTTGCTAACATTGCTCCCCCATCTCCATCTCCTCTCCCATCTCCCTTGTCAACCTCCATCTCCTCTACCTCCTCCTCCTCCTCCTCATCCTCCTCATCCTCTCCATCATCATCATCATCGCCCCCTGCTGCTTGTGTTGCTGTTTCCTGACATACAAGAATGGTTAGTCTAACTGGCCTCTGTTGTACCCACCACTGGTCATATTGTGGTGTTGTGCCTACATCTACCAATTGCCTCCTGGCAAACTAGGCTTGACCCTGTAATCCATAGAATTGCGTAATAACAACCTATGGATCTAGTGGCAGTCCCCACTATGGTGCCTCCATGTGTATCCAAGCAAAAACTGCCTCCTCCTGAGGGATATCCTACACCAGGCCAAACTACCTCTACACCCTATTTGGGATGTATCGATTAATGATGAATTATGTCTACCCCATCAGATATCAAGGCTGCATAACATAGCTTAGATGCACACAATGCTTTGACCATGTATCTACCTCCCTCCATGGCCTCCAGACAACCACCTAAATATCATCCATCACTCTCCTCTAGTATCTCAAATCACTTGATTGGTGGTGCACCATTTGTCCCCTGTAAGCATATACAAAAGGCCGATGGCTCGTCCTATCCCTCATATTCACAAGCCTAGTCACTGCTATGTGCTCCCAAGCCCAAATATGTAGTAGCGTAATGCTGCATCCTAGACTGGTTGATCTCCTATATATCGTGACATCCATATCATGGTAGAGGTGTGCTAGCACACACGGTCCCCACACATCAATCACCCCGTCTTGTATCATACACAACATCACCATCCCCTAGCCCACTAGGAATCCTCTCGATCTCTTGTCAAGAACCAAGGTCTCTTCTATCACTCTTGCTAAGAATAAGGGTAGTCGATACAATCTCCTATCCATTGCTTGCATATATCGCATCTCTGTTCGGTATACATCATAAGGAACTACGTATGGGGAAAATACCTGATTAACATACTAAGCACCATGGCTATGGTCGTAGACCACCCTCTCCCCATGAATCAAGATCCTCAAGATCCTACACATGTCCTCTAACGTGATAGTCATCTATCCTATGGGTAATAGGAAAAAACACCTCTTTGTCTGCCAGTGCTCTACTAACGCTGTCATCATGGCTCTGTCAGCTCTAATATTAGGCATCTTAGCAAGGAACCATAGCCCCACCATCTGCAAGAAGAATCTATCAGTCGCATCCAATTGATCCCACAACACGAAGGTAGGCGGTCAATGCTCCCGAGACTGTAAGACATCCTTATAGTCCTGCAAAATCACTAAAGTACCTTGTTAGCCTAAATTTTTGAATTGGGCACTAATCCTTGGCCCTTAGGTGCTAAACCCAATTTGGCACTAATCTCTTCATTTTAGGTGATAAACCTTTTGGCTAGGTGTTGATTCTTAGGTCTCGGCATTAATTGCTAGACCTGGTACTATTTCACTATCTAGGTGGTAAAATTTGCATTTTAGGCACTAACCTAGCCCATTTTGGGCACTAAACTATACCCCCTAGGCACTAATAGCCAGACTAAGCACTATAATTGGGCACTTAACCTTTCATTTTTGGTGCTAAAATTCCTTCCTAGGATCTAAAATTTTCATTTTAGGCACTAATCCTAACTTACACCATATCTTGCCTAGGCGTTGATCCATGCTGGCTAGGCACTGATTACCATCTGACCAGACACTAAACCCCATTCTAGATGCTAAATTCACCATCAAGGTGCTAAAATAAGCCCCTAGGTGCTAATCCCCCTTCTAGCGCCTACCTCCCACCACTTCTTGCCTAGCATTTAATGCATCTAACCTACCAGAACCCCAAATCATGAAGGTGGTTTAGAGACCTATCGGATCTCTAGTCACCGCTAGCTGTAGGTACTCCCAAACTTGCTCCATGTGGTGATCCTCCTATGGTATCCATGCCATCGCTCCTCTAATAGCTCTTCTCTCCTTTAATCAAAGTTTTCTAATCATAAGAAAATAAATGAGAAGAATGGGCCCCTCCCCCCTTGTATGTAGTCCCCCAAACTCTATTTTCTTCCCCCAAGCCCTGATTTCTTATTCTGGACCCCGTATTTCACCCCCTGTCCCCATTTTTCCTCCCCTACCCCATTCCAAGTTCCCCATGTACACCTTTTCTTCCTATCTAGTCTTCTTACCTCTTTCTAAACATCACCAAAAACCTTATTTTTTCTACTGATCTCTTGAGGGGACATCACCTCACTATCCATTCTTCTCCCATTAGCTAACTGGGGTATAATTATCATTAAAAAATTCTTTGATATCCCATCAAACTTGATAGTAATGATGCCATATCAAAGAGGGGAAAAATGTAGACACCTAAAAATGGTCACAACCATTTTCATCCCCTCTCCGCATTCCAAACCCAACAATTCACATCATTCTATCCAATGCAAACATTAATTAAATAATTTTTAATTATTTAATTAATATTTTCTTGGTCTTTCCCCTTTATCAAAATTCTAATTTCCTCTACTATAGTTCAAAAATTAAATATTTTGACAATTATAGTTCATATCTCATTCCCAAAAATTAAATAAATATCCATATTTATTTAATTCCCTATTTTATCCACTTTTGATTACTTTTGGTAATTATCATTATTTTCTTCTAAAACATGTGCACATGAATTAATTTTAATTAATTCACTTGTATTGCAACTCCCCATGTTTCTATAAGTTCACTTGTCATTCCATGTACATGCATTTACATGACAAGTGGTATTTGGAAGCATGGACAAATCTTCCATAAAAGTGTACATTTGTCCTATTTTTTCTACTCCACTCAAAGTGTCACTATTCATGAAATTTTAAATTCTATGTGGCACTACTCATGCACTATTCATCCATTATTCACTCAATTTTAAATTCCACCCATCCTTTCCTCATAATTTTTACTTCCTCACAAAATCCAAGCCATGCCTTTATATAAATGAGGCCTTACATGTCATACACTTGATGAGGTATAAACAACCTCATTCTTATAATGAGTTAAATACCCCTTATTGTTCTTGCCAACCAATTTAGCCATGCCAATTTGTTATTTTTTAGAAGCAATAATCGTCTACTTTTTATAAATGGTGTATAAATCTTTATTTCTCAAATTGATTAGGATTAGCTCACTAATGTTGATATAATAGTATAGACTTTGAGTAATTGTGCAAGGCTTATGCATGGCCTATGAAAGGAGTCGACTTCAAGCGGTGGAAGTTTGGGCACTAGAAATTTAGGCGTGCGTAGTGGAAGACTTCTTTTAAAGCATTATGTTATTTTCTGTTAAGACTATTTGAGACTTTACGTCTCTACTCAGAACCTTTATTATGTTTTATTTCATGAACACTAGTTAGTTGTAATTCTATTTAAGACTTTTTCAATGGGATATACCCGCCATCTGTAAATTAGGATTTTGTAGTAGTGCAGTATATATATGTAGTTTCTAAAAAAAGAGGGGAGGTTGTTATGATATATTTTGAATACTGTTTAGTTATATTCTTTATGCTATTACACTTTGATGATATGAATGAATGAATATTGCCAGTATTGTTCTGAGTAATGGGAGTACTATGAATGGATTTACTTTGAAGCCGCTAAAGTACCACATGTGATTTAAACTGATAGTAGGAACTCCCAAGAGCTGGCCACTCAAGGGATCATAGAGTAGATAAGTATTTTTATCGTTAATGTTGTTATTTTTGTTCTGTGCATGTTATATTTAGATAAATGGTATTTTGTGTTGAGCTCTATTGTTTGTCCCTATAGGTTATGTTTTCAAGTTACCGATCTCTGAATTTTACTTACTTGAAATTTCCAGAGCATCCACTCTATTCATAAAACTGTTGTTAGTCATTGATTAAAAGATGTTAGGTGTGCTTTCGGTTAGTAGTTAGTTGCCTTCATTTTAATTTCATAGTTAAACTGCAAGTGTTTATTCTTACATAGTTTACATGCTTTATAGAATAGGAATTTGAATGCTTTCTAGCTTAAACAATTTCATGCTTTCTAGTTTTAATTTATGTTTTCAACCATTTGAAAAATTTAGAAAATCTACACTAAGTGATCTATGTCTAAAATATCCCCTATTGCATATAGCCTTTGGACACTACCCGATTGACATAATTGATATATATTTTCAACTAAAGTGTTAGGACCTTACGACAACCTGTCACTTTTTGGCGCCATTCTCGAGGACATGATTATTTTCTAAGTGTTAATAGGAGACTGCTTGGATACCTCATTTAGAAAAAAATATAGTTGTCAGACTTCATTTTCTGCATGGTCAGGAAACGAGGTCTGCATGGAAGATTCATACCAAGAACCCCCCAATAGTAGTTCCAACCATAAGTCGGGAGGTAGAAGTCTCAGCTAAAGAACTTAGTTATGAATTGATCAAGCGGGATCAACCTAAGACCTCCCAAAATATCCTAGAAGTTCAACCATCAGACCTGGCCTCTGAAGAGGAGATCATTCAGCCAATAAACCCAATCTTTGAGGAGGAGAACATTCCTTTTAACATCATGGATGATAATAACAACAATGACCCTTTCAATGGATGGAGAGCAAACCAAGGAGATGGTGATAACCCAAGAAGAGTGGCACAGACATTTACTTATCCTATTTCTCTCAATGAAGATGATGATGCACCCATGAAAAACATTTCACCCTCCATTTTACCAACTTTCAAAGGATTATCCTCTGAGGACCCTGACCAATTCCTCTTTGAGTTTAAAGCCCTGTGTCAAACATATGACTACAAAAATGATAACCAAAAACTTAAACTTTTCCCCTCCACTCTGAGAGATGCTGCAATGCATTGGTCCATGGGATTAGTTTCAGGGTCAATAACCACGTGGGATGACATGGAAATCATCTTTTTAGACAAATACCAGAGTTACTGCAGAGTTAGTGACAGGAAAGAGGGATTCAAACTAAGACAAAAAGAACATGAAAGCTTGAAAGATTACCTTGATAGGTTCATCTTCCTAACCAAACGATGTGGTGAAGAAGCCATAAGCCCAGAAATTCTGAAGACCATATTTCTCAAAGGACTTGATGAGGATGCTAGGAGAAGTCTAGATTTAATGGAAAAGGGAAATGTGTCCCAGCTTGAACTCAGTGACATCGCTGAGTTATACGAGAATTTCTCCTGTACTCAAGGAGGTATCTATCAATCTAGTCTTTTGAGAGGTTCAAATGAAATAGGTAAATTGCGTGAGGAAATAGCAAATTGGAAAATTGATATTCTTGTTCAGTTAAACACCACTCTAGATGCAATATAGGCCAAAACATGTAATCCTAAGACCTTATCCATGTACTGCCCTAGGTGTTGAAATAAGCATCTGTTAAGAGAGTGCCCTTTGGATAAAGCTGACAATTGCCAAATTTGTGAAAAGAGCCATGCCACTGATTAATATGAGATCCTGAATGCAATAAAAAATTCTAAGAAAAGGACATCTCACACTGAGAAGGAAATCAATTTTTGTAAATCAAAGACCTGGAGGGAATTTCTCTTATGGCCAGAATTCAAATCCCTCATGGCAACCTCTAAATAATTGGAATAATAATCAATGGATGATACCTTGGCCTCAAGCACCACCTAATTAGAGACCTTACCCTTGGGGACCACCTGAGTGGGTGAACCAGTCATGGGGAAACCCTCAATGGCCAAACTAGACTCAACAATAATGGTATCCTCAAAATCTGATGCCTCAATGGAATCGGGCTCCAAATCAATTCTATCATGGACAAATGAGGGTGCCTAATCCATAGCAGAACATTTTACCAGCCCCCCAAAACCCTCAACAAAATGAGTCAGTCAACCAACCACAATTCCTAGCACAACCTATCTCTAATCCAAAGAATAACCATCAAACCACACCAGTGTATTCTACGGAATAGGAAAACACAGCTAGAGTTAATGTCATCTATTGTGGAAACCTGCATTTTAGGTCAGGAAAAACACTTCAGCAGCCTACCATAGTTGAGCTCCTTGACAAACCAAATGAAGAGTCTTTTGAAGGGACCGAGACACCTTCCATACCTTCAGATAAAAACCCATTGAGTAACCAAGAGAAGACTCTTCCATAATCCTCACCTAGAACTTCTGCGTTACCTCAAGAAGAAGTTGGCCAGCATTCAACAGATCTTTTAAAAGAGGATCCCACCGTGAGAAAGAGATCTCATGCACCTTTTCCTGAGAACCTCAAGACAACTCCTCTATGTAAACTTCCAGAAATGACCTTACCTACTAAAACTGTGTTAATCTAAGAAGTTAATTGACTCCATATTGAGATTCCCTTGTTATAGGCGATTAAAGAAATTCCTAAACTAAACCAGCTAGTTAAACAATTGTGAATAAAAACACCAGGAAGGAAACTGAAACAAATTAATACTATGCATATCAATGGATAATTAGCTAACCTTCTAGCTAGAGAAACCTCAAGCCCAAAATATGGCGACCCAAGCAGTCCACTCATAATAGTAATAATCAATGAAGTAGCAATACCTAATGCACTAGTGGACTTTGGAGCAACCATTAACATCATGACGGTGGATGTTATGGAAAAAATAGGACTCACTTGTTTGTGTCCCACAACTACCATATTGCAAATGGTAAATCAGTCTATAGCTATTCCCAAGGGTGTCCTAGAAAATGTGCCTGTCAAGGTTGACTATTGGGAATATCTAGTAGATTTCCAAATAATCTAGTCTCTCACACCCAAGGACAGTTACCTAATAATATTGGGTAGACTATGGATAGCTATAGTTGCAGCTAAGATTGATTGTAGAGTAGGAGGAATGACCATTTCACATGGTCCCAATAGCAAACACTTATTCCTATATCCCCCCGTTCAACCTACTGAGCATAACCAAGTTTGGGTTGATGAACCAGATGGTTCTAACAAACAAGAGAATCTAGTCTCACTTGTTATGGTAGTCATTGAACAACATGCTGAAGGGTTGGAAGATGAATTGGAAAACAACATGCAAGATCTTACCTAAGACTCAAGTGATGAAGAAATTTTAGAAGTAGAAGAGATTTTAGGACATCCGATCTACACTGATGACATCAAACATGATTACACCAACTTCACAGCATTATCTTGTCCCTTGGCTAATATCATTCCAAAAATAGATCACTTCTTCAAAGATATTGCTAAACTTCATAGAACTATACCGCACAATTGCCCTCTCAACACCTTAACGAGAGAAGTTCATATCATCACCTCCAACTACCCCGGAACCAAAAATATCATGTTACTATCGAGAAAAAAATTAAATATCAACAACTAGATGATAGAGTCAGATGAGCTAAAATTGTTTGATGGTTTGGTAAATAGATCCAAAGGTTTTTCTTGGGATTATATGGACATGAGAGGAATACACCTGAGTGTTTATACCCATCACATCTATACCAAAGATGTTAGACCTGTTCGTCAACCTCAACGAAGACTCAACCCTGCTCTCAAAGATATTGTTAAAACAAAGATTGAGAAACTCTTGCAAGTAGGATTAATCTATCCCATCTCTGACAAGAAATGGGTTTCACCTTTAGTAGTTGTTCCAAAGAAAAATGGGAAGTGGGGAGTGTGTGTTGATTATAGAGAGCTCAACAAAGCTACATATAGAGATTACTTCCCTTTACCTTTCATAGACCAAGTCTTGGATAATTTAGTTGGAAGGAAGTATTTCTCATTCCTGGATAGATTCAGTGGATATTTACCAAATATAAGTAGCAACAGAATACCAAGACAAAACAACTTTTACTTGCCCCTGGGGAACATTCGCATACCGCATCCTTCCCTTTGGGTTATGCAATGCTCCTACAATATTTCAGAGAGTTGTTTTGGCCATATTTGTTGAGCTAGTAAATGACTTTGTGGAAGTCTATATGGATGACTTCACAGTGTATGGTTCCACTTTTGATGAAGGTCTTAAAATTTGGACAAGGTATTGAAGCGATGTGACAACCATCAGCTATCCTTGAGTCACGAAAATGTCTAATAATGGTAGAACAAGGGATAGTGTTGGGACACTACATCTCATCTAAAGGGATAAAAGTGGATCCTAAGAAAATTGAGGTGATACAACAACTAGAGACTCCAAAGAACCAAACTAATGTCAGAAGTTTCTTAGGACATGCTGGATACTACTGAAGATTAATAGAAAACTTCAACAAGATTGCAGCCCCCATGTTCTCCCTTCTCCAAAAGGACATAGATTTTGTTTGGACAACAGAATGTCAAACATCATTTGAGATCATTAAGAAGAAACTCATTTCTGCTCCTATCCTACATGGACCTAACTAGAACCTTCTGTTCCATATTTATGCAAATACTTCCAATGATGCCATTGGAGTAGTTTTAAGTCAGGAAGATGAGAATGGAAGAAAATATGCCATCTATTTCATTAGTAAGAATTTGACTCCCACTAAATGAAACTATACCACTACAGAAATATAATTTTTAGTTGTGGTGCATGCAATCAATAAATTTTGACATTATATCACAGGGTAAAAAGTAATTGTGTTTACAGATCATTCAACTATCAAGTACCTAATGAACAAACCTGTAGTAAATGGAAGAATAATCAAGTGGTTATTACTTCTTCAAGAAGTCAATGTAACCATCATTGACAACCCTAGGATGTTCAACGTAGTCGCATATTTCTTATCCAAGATCAAACAAGACAATGGAGATTGTGCTCATGTACAAGATGAATTCCTAGATGAAAATTTATTTGCCATCTCCATTAAAACCCCCTAGTTTGCAGACATCACCAACTATCTGGCTAGTTTTGAGTTCCCACCAAGCTTTACATCAAAACAAAAGAAACGCCTCATTCGGGAAAGTACTCAATTCAAATGGATTAATGGAATGCTATTTTGATGTGGCCCTGATCTTGTTTTACGACGCTGTGTCAGACCAGATGAAACATACAACATCCTTAGAGCCTACCATGATGATCCCTCTGAAGGTCATTACTCCGCCAAGAGAACGTCCCATAAAATCTTAGGTACGGTATATTACTAGCCCTCGATACATAAAGACGTGAAAAACTATGTTTGCTGTTGTGATGAATACCAACGGATAGGAAGACCCACAACATCCAATGAAATGCCCCTACAACCGCAGGTAGTTTTTGAACCATTTGAAAAGTGGGGATTGGAATTTATCGGTCCCATAGACCCTCCTTCACAAGGCAAAGAATACATTTTGGTCTGTACTAACTATCTAACTAAGTGGATGGAAGTCCAAGCCCTGAGAGTTGCTAGGGAAGAACAAGTTGCTGACTTCCTATATACCAGGATTTTTCTCAGATTTGGACTGCCTTGATCAATTGTCATAGATCAAGGACCCCAGTTTATGTCAAAAGTTTTGTTAGCCTTTACTAATCATTTCTAGGTAAGCCATAAAAAGTTGTCACCTTATCTCCCTCAAGGAAATGGTCAAGTAGAAGTCACTAATGGGGAACTTGAAAATATGTTGACAAAAATAGTTTCATCGAGAAGAAGAGATTGGGCCAGAAAATTTCCTGAAGCCGTTTGGGCCTATAATACAACTTGGAAATCAACCACTAGTCTTACTCCTTACGAGTTAATCTTTGGGAAGAAACATCTTCTACCCATTTAATTTGAACTTCAAACTTTTAGAATGGCAATGGAGTTAGGTTTGGACCTTGACTGAGCTTAGGTAGAAAGAGTCTTACAGCTTAGTGAATTAGATGAACTCCTCTTAGAAGCTATCCACCAGATTGAGCTAGTGCAACAACAACGAAAGGCCTGAAATGATAAACACATAAAGGAAAGAGAGTTCCACAATGGAGATTGGGCACTATTATTTGATTCTCGATATAAAGATCGAAAAGGGAAACTAAAGACTCATTGGCTGGGTCCATATGAAATTTCTGAAGTATTTCCAAATGGAGCAGTGCAACTCAAATCCATTGATGGTGATACTTGAACTCTCTTAGTCAATAGTCATCGATTATGAATCTACACAAACCTGTCAACAAAAAAGAATTTATGAGAAGGTAGAAATGTAAGGAGAAACCCAATGCATTGACTCTGCTACAACAGACCTAGTATAATTTTTAGCTATGTTAAAAAAAATGTATGTGTATGTACTTATAATCACTTCGAAGCATTTTTATTGTATTTTCATTTGTTTGGACTTGTCTAAATTTTATCTCTGTTTTGCAGGACTTCATTTTTAATAGAATACAAATTTTGGTGCATCTTTCAACGATGTTCTAAAACTTGTTCATTTAATTGATTCCATTCCTTTGGTTGTTCCTGCATTCTGACGCATCTTTCAGCGATGTTCTGGAACTTTGTTCCTGCATTCCAGTTGCATCTTTCAGTGATGCTCTAGAACTTTGTTCCTGCATTATGGCTGCATCTTTTAGCGATGCTCTAGAACTTTGTTCCTACATTGGACAGTTGCATCTTTCAGTGATGCTCTGGAACTTTGCTCCTACATTCTGACTACATCTTTCAGTGATGCTCCAGAATTTTGTTCTTTTATCCTAGCTGCATCTTTCAACAATGCTCCAAAATTTTGTTCTTTTGTCCTGACCGCATCTTTTAGTGATGCTCTAGAATTTTGTGATTTCCCTTTCTTTGCAAATGCTTAGACAATCCCAACAACATATCCATGATCATCACTAATTCTTCTTTGCCACTTTTGAAATTCAAGCTCGATACTGCCATCTCGTACCATAATAGATAAAAATTATTGTGACCACTTTTTGTCATAATAATCAGAACCCTTATTAGCCATCCGATCTTTAATCATAATAAATTCATTACAACCTTTCGCCATCCCATTCGAATTTAATTACACGGCCAGCCATGATGCTATTACGTCAGCATAAGGAAATCGACTTTCAAATCAATGATGAGACATGAGGTATGTACATATTTTATTTTAAGTAGGTATATTATTGTGGATAAAAATAAATGAATTGGCACGTTCCACATTCCTTTCCAAATTTAGTAAATTCTGCAAACTGTACCTTCACTGGAGAGGTGGCGGCTCATTCACTCTATCCCATGCAAAATAACGACTAAAATGCAGTGAAGCCAAATGCTTGAATTAATTTGTGTTCCATTAGTATTGTCAAAGTATAGGTGGTCATAAGATTGCATTTCCTTTAGTCTACATAACAATCTTGTTGAAATAGTTTTTTACCATTAGAGTGCCACAACATTCAGTAGACACTTAGCAAAATTGCTAGCAAAAGATAGAATGGGAGGAGCTAAGCATAAATTAGAACCAACTTCCCTAGATAAATTATTGGCACTGGGTAATATTTCTAAGCTATTTCAGTAGGTAAGTTGGCTTGAGTTCATGAAGAAATTTGAGGGGCATAACATGCAGCTAGTCAAGGAATTTGCAGAAAACTTCTTGGATGGGAAAACGATAGTGCATGGCAAGAAGTTTAAGGTAAGCCCTCGAATCATTTCTAGCTTGTCTGGCATTAAAGATGAAGGTGTGAATTTAACTGAAACTACAAACATTTCTTATCAAAGAATGATAAAACTCTTCATAAGGGAGGGATAACCTCATCCTCTGTTAGTTGTGAATACACGTGGGCAAAATAAGGGGTTTTAGAGAATGTCTATCGTAGAGCCATTGAGAATGGCAGTTGCTTGGATCATCAAATACTTTACATGTGAGGGGCAATGTGCCACCATAGTTGGCCCCCCCTTTTGGTTACTCACTCATCTGCGCCATGCCGCTGAAAACCCTAAATTAAGGGTAAACCTTCCCTCTTTCCTCAGTGATTCCATTGTTAATGTGATAGAAAGATTCAAAATTAGTTCAGGGTTGTTAAAACATCATGGTCTTATTTATTTAATTTGCAAACATCATTTCCTGAAGAAAAGAAAAAAAGAGGAAAAATGGCAGAGATTTCTTCAGAAATTCAAAAATCCTGAACCCTCAAGACATTTTGAGGAAGGTGAGCCGTCCATATTAGCAGCACAAAATTTGAAAGAACCTTCCCCTGTGCCTCAAGATGCCCCTGTGCCCCAAGATGCCGGAAAATCTCTTGATGGCAAAGCGCTAGAAAATCCATCAAACCTTTCAGACCCTGAGGAAAGACCTAAACCATAGAATGTGCCAGAGACCCCAAAGAAGAAAGTGTTGTTATATGAAGCCTAATCAGACTCAGAGGTTAAATTTTCCCCACTTTTATCAGCATGGTTTGCCCCCAAATTCCTACAGGGTCAAGGGGCAGTGCCCTTTGCGGGGGTTTGGGGGCAGTGCCCCTTGTGGGGTCCAGGGGAAGCACCCCTGGTGCGCTCCCTGTCGCGATACAAGGTGGGGTCGAGGGGTAGCACTCCCATGGGGGCTCAGGGGAAACACCCCTGAAACCTCACATGTTTTTTATTATTTTATAAAGGTGTTGGGTGTTATTATTTCTATTGACCGACATAAAAAACCCTATTTTTGTAATCACCATAAGGCTTGATAAAAGTGGCTAAGGGTTAGGGTTTCCATTGATATTGTATTATAGCATTTTGTAGCGGTATTGAGTTACAGGGATTGTTGGTTGTAATCAGTTTGATTTACTGGATAATAATATTGGACTCTCTATTGGTGGATGTAGCCCAAGTTTGGGTGAACCATGTTAAAACTTGTCTCTCGCTAATTATTATTTCTATGTATTTTTCATTCCTCTGTTTAATCTTTATTTGCATTTAATTGATATCTTCTACTAGCTAACCCTAACATCAAGAAAATGTGGATTTAGTGAATTCTAAAGATGAGAATAGTCATCCCCATGAAAAGGAAAAGAGGCCTAAGATAAAATTGCAAAGACCTCCTCCTTTAAGGATAATCAAATGATTGGCTACTAAATTTAGTTGTGTTGTGGCTGTTGATTAGCCGCATGTTCCTAAAAAGAAAAGACAAGTTAGGCAATCTCATGAAACTATAGCCTAATCATATGAGAATGTGGCCCAACCATGTGAAAATATACCCTAGTTTTAGTGCAAATGTAGTACAACCTTGTGAAATGGAAGCCCAGCTGTGTGAAAATACAACCCAGCTAGGTGAAAAGCAAACTGTGGATAACAATACACACCCTAAATCTAAAAAGAAGAATTTCCCATCTGAGATAGGACAAGGAAAAATAGAACAATTGCCAAACTATATACTTGTTGAGGATGAGTCTGTAGAACCATTTTCCCCTTCACAACAGCCATTGGAAACATATGAAATTAACACAGTTCCTCTAAATGAACAATTGTCTTTCCTAGTTGCCAATGACATAGAATAGAGTCCACTGGAAGTAAATAATGAAAGACATGTGACTAGCAATGATGTAGAGATTTCTATTTTTCCCCTTTCCACTAATGCATAAATTGAAAGATATGATCACATAAAAACATAATTAGAGGAATTGAAGGCATAAATTGTTTAATTAAATGATAAACTACAACAAAATGAAGAGAAGATAAATAAGAAACACAGAAAATAAGCACACAAACTAAACTTTTGAAGTAGAAGGATCAAGAAATCATAGCTTTAGGGGCCCAATTGGAGTAGAAGGATAAAACCATTGAAGAGTCGCAGTCTCAAGTGCAACAAATTGATGGAAAGGATAAAGAGTATTTGGTTAGTTTATTTTAAAAAATAAATAAATTAAGAGTTTAACTAATAATCTAGTGCAATCTCTCAAAGCCTTTGCAGAAAAACAAGAAAAACAAACACTTGAACTCAATACGGCTTTGAGTAGAACTATTGACCTAGAGCAAGATTTTTAGGAAATCAATGTGAAACCAATGATGGACTCAAATGAAGTGCAGACTGAGTTGACTAAGATGAAATGGTTTCAAATTCACATTCCTCCAATGTTGGCCAAATGGATGGAGAGATACTATTTCTTGAGGCAAGCAGGGGCAGAAAATGCCAAATTTAAGCAAGAAATAGTATTATTGAAAGAATCTTATGATAAACTCTATCAGGTAAAACTGATGCATGCCAGATTGGAGAATTGTTACTAGCTTGTAGAAAGCTATCTCGATTATATTCCATGTTTAGATCAATGAACAATTATTAAGATGGAAACTTTTGATGATCTCCTACAATTTACCCATGACCCAAATGATAAACAATTCTTAGAAGCATTTAAAGAGGCAGCCCCTATTAAGCAAAATTTTCTATGTGAATTTTTCATACATAATGTATTTTTAGAAAAATATAGTGATTTCTTCATCAACCTTTTTGTTGGGGAAGTACAACTTAGAGCCTTCATGTCTAATATACAGAATCAAATCTATTGGTAGGATAGAACCAACGAGTTTTTACAAGTAGAGAGTACTGTAGGACTCCAAATGAGATATCCTAACCAAAAGCCCTTTTCCTTCAAGGCTCAATTTTGAAGGATTAAAATCTATGAGGCTAAGAAGAACAAATATAATGACAATATCTAGATTTGCTTTGAAAATTTCAAAGTTCATGGGCCACAGTTAATAGAAAGGGCATGGAGTGCCTATGAGGAGTGGTACACTCCCTTACCTATGTATCTCAAATAGAGGGAGATGATCTCCCCCACCAACCTAAGGTGGTCCTACAAAAGGGATGAAACATTAACATAAATATTACAGCAGCTCAAGACCAAGTGGATAGGAATGCGATAGAGACCTCCATTGCTCCTTCAACCACCCCCTACAGTTTTGGTCACTGCAAAGCAAAATCCTGGAGAATTACATACATGGAAGATAAGGGTTAAATTCAACAAAGGTTTTCTTAAACACCCTGATCATTTTGATGAGGAGGCAGAAGACATGTATAATCTCAGCTCCAAATATGATGAACTGAATAGGAAAAGGGATGTATAGAGGCAGAGGACTCATCAAAGAGTAGGGGTACTTGCTCAGGCTTAGGAAGGGGAGGATGATGAGGCATAAACAATCTCATTCTTATGATGAGCTAAATACCCCTTATTGTTCTTACCAACCACCTCAGCCATGCTAATTTGTTATTTTTTAGAAGCAATAATCGTCTACTTTTTATAAATGGTGTATAAATCTTTATTTCTCAAATTGATTGGAATTAGCTCACTAATATTGATATAATGGTATAGAATTTGAGTAATTGTGCAGGGCTTATGCATGGCCTATGAAAGGAGTGAACTTCAAGCGGTTGAAGTTAGAGTGCCAGAAGTTGGGATGCCAGAAATTTAGGTGTGCATAGTGGAAGACTTCATTTAAAGCATTCTGTTATTTTATGTTAAGACTATTTAAGAATTTATAGCTCCACTCAAAACCTTTATTATGTTTTATTTCATGAACACCAGTTAGTTGTAATTCTGTTTAAGACTTTTTCAATGGCATTTACCTGCCATCTACAAATTAGGATTTTGTAGTAGTGCATTATATATATGTAGTTTCTAAAAAAAGAGGGGAGGTTGTTATGATATATTTTGAATACTATTTAGTTATGTTCTTTGTGTTGTTACACTTTTATGATATGAATGAATGAATATCACCAGTATTGTTATGAGTAGTTTGTTCTAAGTAATGGGAGTACTGTGAATGGATTTACTTTGAAGCTGCTAAAGTACCACATGTGATTTGAACTGATAGTAGGAACTCCCAAGAGTTGGCCACTCGAGGAATCATAGAGTAGATAGGTATTTTTATCATTAATGTTGTTATTTCTGTTCTATGCATGTTATATTTAGAAAAATGGTATTTTGTGTTTAGCTCTGTTGTTTGTTCCTGTGGGTTGTGTTTTCAAGTTACTGATCTTTGAATTTTACTTACTTGTAATTTCCAGAGCATCCACTCAGTTCATAAAACTGTTGTTAGTCATTGATGAAAAGATGTTAGGTGTGCTTTTGGTTAGTAATTAGTTACCTTCATTTTAATTTCATAGTTAAACTACAAGTGTTGATTCTTAGATAGTTTACATGCTTTATAGAATAGGAATTTGAATGCTTTCTAGCTTAAACAATTTCATGCTTTCTAGTTTAATTTTTGTTTTCAACTGTTTTAAAAATTCAAAAAATCTGCACTAAGTGAGATGTCTAAAATATCCCCTATTGCATACAACCCTTGGACACTACCTGGTCAACATAATTGATATATTTTTCAACTAAAGTGTTAGGACCTTACAATAGCCTATCAACACCTAACCAATCCTAGCCATCCATCCATTCAACCACTCAATCTCATCCATTGATCATCCCTTAAATCTTGGAGCAATTCTCTCATCCAACCTACTCATGCCACTTGTCCAATTATCCTTTCTTGAGGATACTCAAGCAATCTCAACCCTTGATCCTTCAATTCAATCCTAGCCTTCCATCCTCACCTCCAAAAATCTATAAATTGAGGCCTTCCCCTCCATTTCCCATAAGAAATTTGTATGCAAGGAAATTCTGTCACTTTGAGCACTTAGAATCAAGCAAATTAGGCTAGTTTCATCTAGTTTATCATATCATCTCTTAGACCATATCACTAATAGTGCATGTAGATATGGTGTAAAGTAGTTAATTGTCCATTGCTAGTTAGTCCAATCTTGAGGTCCCTTTGACTTGGGATGGAGGGTTAATTAGGATAGTTAGCTCATCCTTGATGGTTCAACATCCATTGTAGACAAACCTATTTGAAGTAAACTAGATATGGCTTTCTCCCCTATTTCATTAAGCTAACTTGCCTTCTATTTTAGCAAGATTTACTCCTAAGGTTTCTTTTGAGGTCTCTAAGTGGCTAGTCCTAGAGCCCTGTATTTGGATCTTTCTTTGGATCTTCATCTAGGACTCTGTAGTTGTTTTAAAGCATGACCACTAGAAGTTACATAGTGTTAGAATTCACTAAAAGGATTCCAAGATTATACACAATGTCATCCCCCTCCAACTAGTTGTTATGCATTGAAATGATGTGCCTAAAATTTCCAATTATATTCTAGGGCATCGTATAAAATTGTAAACCTTAATTTCATTTTAACATCATCCAAAAGCTACAACTCTCAAACAAACTTGCATAATTATTCAAGGAAAACATCTAAGAATTCATTATTACACTAACATAGATACATACGATGCTAGATTTAGTTTGGCTAGTGGTTTGACTAAGGAGAACATGATCTTCATCTAACAATTTCTTCAAATGTGTTTATAAACACCAATAGTCTATTTATTACAAATTCAAATATCAAGAAGTGAGATGAATTAGTTATCAAATCATGGAACCTACCTAATTAATTTTAAACAATATAGATTGATTTCATACATATAGGTCTATTTTGTACCATATAATTGACCAAATTCTATTTCATGTTATGCTTGTGCCCCAAATATTAAAAAAAAAGTTCTATTTTATTTATTAATGTGTCAAATACAAAATAAGAATAATTTTGAAACAAAGAACAATGATTTACAATCTAACATCAAACTATACATAAATTTTAATTTTAATGAATCCTAATCCATTCATTATCATTTAAAAAATATGTACTTATTATCTTTTCCATTTATTATTTCAACTCAAATTCTAAAATAGATCAAGATAATGCTTAATTATTTATTTTCCATTTAAAAAATATTTATTTTCCTTTTCAACTTTAAAGTTCAAAAAAATTGCTTAATGCCCACATGTTAGTGAAAACCATTGACTTTGAGGGTGGGTTTTTTTAAGAAAATTACTTTTAAATATTTTTATCATTTATACAGCCATCTCTATATTTTTTTAGAATTATTTTTAATTGTTTAATGCCCACATGTTAGTGAAAACCATTGACTTTGAGGGTGGGTTTTTTTTGAAAATTACTTATAAATATTTATATCATTTATACAGCCATCTCTACAACTTTTTAGAATTATTTTTTGGAACAATGTTTGGAAGCAAATGTCTAAATTCTGCTTTATTTAAACATGAACAAAATTGAAATAATTAATTATTAATTTATACCACATCAATGTATAAAAACATGAACAAAATTGAAATAATTAATTATTAATTTATACAATATCAATATATAAAAACAGCAAATGATAAATTTATTTTGATTAAGAAAAAAATATCTTTAATAAATAGTCATCTAATAGTCCATATAAAAATAAACTTGTTTTTGTATAAAGTTTAAATTGTGCTACATAGCAAACAGTATAAACCATATGAAATTAAATTATCAAGAACCCAATTATTATGTAGCTGCAGCAAGTTACAAAAGCCATGTACTTATCTCAAACAATATAATTGCGGTGCTATCAGCACATAATGATCTATCGTCTTGAAGAAGGATAAATAGATAAATTTATAATAGAATTTGAATGAAAGAGACTGCAGTACAGTACATTTAATATCCCCACTCTGAGGTGAACAAACAAGCTATGATAAAAAATAACCCTTTGGTGGCTAACATAAAAAAATGGCTTCAAGTCTGTTCCTCCAATTTTGTTCCACGCCCTTTCATTACATGTTGTCGAAGGCCTGGAATGTGCGTTTTTGATATGTAATCCATCCAGTTTATTCTCCTCACATCAAAATCAAAGTTCTGCTTCTCTTCTTCAGAGAGTCTTTGGAATAATTCTTCAGTGTTGGAGATGTCGAATCTGAAAAGGAACACATTCACACTATAAGCTTACGAAGAAAGATTTCTGTTAAGTGTTTCTTGAGAAGGAGAGAGAGATAAACATCTTGAATATATTGCAGTTTTAATGAGGGGACACGTAGCCCACCTTCCTTGATAAAATGTGTATGGCTTGTAGATGTTGGCCAGATACTTAGCTTGCTCTATGGATTTGGCACATATTTTTTCATGTCTCTCTATCATCACTTTAGAACGTGAAGATCCATTGCTTCCCATCTGCAGAATGAGGACAAAATAGATGCAATCAAGAAAGTCTATTAATTATAATGTGTTTGCATGTGGAATTCTCAAAACAATAATTTATTATAATATGAGTTAAGGCAGTGAGATTTTAAAAGTTTTGTTGATTTGAAGGTGCTTACGTTGGGTAACAAATTTGATAAATGACTCCACATGTGAGTAGAAAAATCATCTACATCTCTGAACAACTGCAGTTTCTTGACAGTAACTGGCTCTCCTTTGCTGTCCACATATGGATTAGATTTGAAATGTTGAGTCACAAGTCCTGCAAGGTCTCCAAACATCAATGGATTTGCAACAGAAGAGCCCACATGATAAACTCCCAGACCTGACTTTCCTGCATGCTTTACCATGGCTGCTACTGTTGCATTGACAACCATGTCTGCTGGCACCTTCTCAATCCAGAAACAAACCCTATATCAGTCGTTTGTCTAATCTATCCAAAATCAACCCAGAACTACACCTTGATCGAATTTAGCAAGGAACAAGTATAAAGAGTTAAAATAACTTGTGAACATTGCATACCACATCTAGAACTCCATTGGGATCAGCCAAGAAACCACATAGCTGACCTTTACCATAGTAAAGTATGATTGGATCCATCATTCTGTATTCAGGCCACAAGTTATGCAGATTATTCTTACAGAGGAACGCGTTATATGGAACATAAATAATAGTAAATCTTATACAGCAGTGAGTTGTTTATTATGATCAAAGAGTTTAAAGTGCTAGCCTGTTATAGTCAATGTATTGGTTGTTTATGCTGGGAGTAGGTCCCACACATATACATAAATAACTGGTACTTTATAATCAATACACACTTTAAAGCGTATATTATTATAAAATTCTAAAACAACAAGCAATGTGTCAGCAGTTTACATGTTAAGAAAATAAAAATAAAAATTTCAGTATGCACACCTATTGCCTTCCATCCATCCAGGGAATGGATCTGAATAAGTGCTCTCAATAACACTTGGACGAACAATAACCACAGGCAAATCTCCCCGGCCACTGTCAATTATCATTTCTCCCATAGCCTTGGTGAATACATATGTATCTTGCCATCCATATTTCTGTGCCCTGAGTAAATTATCTTTTAGGGGAGTTAGGGAGGGAATATAACACCATATCTAGATTGTATGACTCGAGATTTTTTAGTAGAATAATTATAAAAAATAGTAATAGTAAATTAACTATAAATTTTTTTATCTGCCATAAAGCTTTCGCAATGAAATTTACCTTGAATGATGATTATTTTAGTTAAAGAAGAGTTGAAATAGTTGGCGAGCTCTAATTTCAACTTTAATTTGAGTCAAATCTACTAATAGATGTATATTTGTGAGTAAAATACTTGGTTATCCGACACTACTTTCTGACTTCACCTTCAATTTTTTTTTTTGGGGGTTGGGTCTAGAATAAAATCAATAAATTAAAAAAAAACTTTTGGTTAATACACTAATTTCTGACTTGACCTTTCACATGTACTTTTGGTCTAAAATACAATAAAAAAAATTCCAAAATTTTTTTAGTTTAGCTTTCATAGATATTACGGAGTTTAATTGTAAACTTTTGTAGTCAACATGGATCCAAACCAGCTATTCTTAAACATCATCCACTTCAATAGTTAAATGTCAATTTTGGCCAATAAAATAGGACAAAAATTTACCACTTTTTAGTATAGATGAAGTATAAAATTGCTATCGATTGTTTGACCATTGAAATGAATGATGTTTAAGTAGAGTAGTCCAAACCCACATAAACAACCGTTGTTTAAACCTTTCCCATTAAAAATGAGTCATGATCACTAAAACAATGTCAATAAACTTTTTGGTACCTTTCCAGGCCTAAGTTCTTCATCGTTTGAACCAGTTGCTTTTCCATATCTAGGGTACTGTGACCATTAGATCTTAGATCAATAGAATTCGCCTCTAGGGTCCTTTTTGCCAATTCAAATTCAGCTTGAACGTCCAACATTGGAGGAGATTGTACAAGTTCCGGATGGGCTTTCTCTCTGGCTATGTTGTCCCCCATTTGGAAGGGCTTCTCCAGCACTCGACCCTTTCTTTGCCCATTAACATATGCTGCATATCAATAGAAAACACACCATTCAAAACACAAGAATTACTTGTTCTGAAAAAGAGAAGGCCTTTGTTTCCAATGTTATGGACATAAATAAACTGAATATTAGTTACCGGTCGATATTTGTAGAAATAACTGCAGCCTTTTGCAGCCTTTTGCAAAATCCAGTATACGACGAGTCCCATTTGTGTTGATATCAAGTGCAACATCATACCTGTAGATTTAGATTTATTTCTTTATATGTTCCTGGGGAAAACTTTAACTTTAGCATTATAGTTCAATTTAATTCATTCAATCTTATGTACCTTTCGTCAAATGTGGTATTTGCTGCTGAGTTCACTACAATATCAACTTCCTCTAAGAGCTCCTCAGCTATGTCCGGTTGTATTCCAAGATTACATCCAGTAATGTTTCCCATGATAGGAACCATTTTTCTCATCATGAATTCTTCATACTTATTCCCATATGTTTCCTGTACGCACTTGAAAAGCTCTGAGTATATGACCTGGTCGATAAAACAAATATTGAATGTTTAATTAGATCGAGTAGCAGAAGAGATTAAAGATTCCCCAAACTTTTATTAACAAAAATCAACAATAAAGTTCATTCCGAAAGTTATCTATTACATTTATATTTGAAACCAAACAAAAAGATTAAGAGCTTTGGGGTGTTTGGTTGTGTAAAGTCCAACCATCACTTAGCATTTGGACTTCCTTCTTTTGGAGACTTTTCATCTGTTCTGAAGAGTTCATATATATATTTGTGATTTACTCACTTGTAAAAGACTGACGAAACATTATATTCGCTGCTGTGAACAATAAAAGATATTGCTCTGTTTTGGTGAACCAGGCAATTCGCTGTGTCAAGCTATTTTATTTCTTTGCGTGTGTTTGTTTATCTGATTTGATTATTTATCTGCACAATTTACTTTACATGGGGAACCTCTACTTCAAATTTACAATAATTCGATTTTCATTAAATTCTATGAAGACCCCAAATCTTAAACCATGCATTATAACTTTGAATTACCATACCACTGGACATAACAAAACAAACCAAAATCTTTAGGAAACAAATTTATACTGAACTTAAGGAAAATGTTCATACAAAATCTTACAGAATTGTCTAAAACACTTAATTTTCAAGAGCGCCCCAGTAATTTACAGAGCGCTCTGAGCTTGTCTATTAAACAACCAGATAATTTCATTCTGTATTATAATTGTAAATAACCTTGTGATAAAGTTAATCTTAAATCTGCATTTAAAATCTTGTAATTCTCTACATAGTCCTAAACATCCATCACATTTTATTTTTTGTCAATGGTTTTTTTTTTCCCAATTTTGTGCTTCAATACATGCCAATGAATAGAATAAATGAAAAAGAAAAAACCCAGAAAAGAAAGAAAAATGGAAAGGAAATCAACGCAAGGCATACCTCATTCCTCATCCTCTGCAGTGCCGACTCATTATCTTTGGCCTTGATAACAAGAAAAAGCTTTCCAACTTGAGGTTGCATCCTTAATATTTTTTCTATCAGAACTGCGATGTCCAATGTCATACATGACATAAAAAAAATCAGTTTATCCTATTTTTCAATGCCAAAAATTCTTGAAACAGAACTATGAATTCAAAAATCAATTTAAGTTAATTTTTCAACGCTGAAAATTCTTGAAACAAACATATCAAAACTCTAAGTTAATACATAGAGATCATCTGAAAATACAGTACCTTTGGCAAGGAATCCAGTTGCCCCGGTTATAAGAAAATTCTTGTCCTTGAGAAATTCTACAATGCCAAGGCCCTTGATATTCTGCAAATCAGGACAACTCCCAACCTTGGGCAACGTGGACATCATTTCCCTGTCAAGAACCGTTAAATTACTTGAACGACCAAGCGAAGAGATCTCCCTTATATCTTCTGTAATTTGCTTTGAAACCACCTGATCTGGTTTCTGGGTGGTTATAATAGAACAAGATTTTCTCTGAGTCTTTCCATTTATAGATGGGACTGTTGCACTATTTTCAAACTTAGAACAAGTACTGATTTCTAATTTTGAACTGCCACTTGATGGCTCATGAGCCATATTGCAGCGGATTACAGTCGACCTTGTTAATGAAGCAATCATCCCTTCATATCTACGAGAATAATAAGCAACTGCCCTTGAACTAAACTTGGGAGATAGAAATGTTGTCTCCATGATAATAATGTTTATAATCAATATAATTTTATGAAGAAGATTCAAATGCAAATGAACGATAAAGAGCAAGAATCAAATGGTTAAAATGTCTCTAATGTGGGTGATCTACTACAAAAGATTGTATATGGAAAATGACTCAGAAGAAATACAGATGCAGATCTGTAAGCTATAATCAAAATAAACTTGATTAGATTGAAGCAAAAATATACTGTCTACAACATGGTGAAGGCATGAACCCTGTTTCAGTGCTGAACCAAAAAAGAAGTCATGGGTTGTGGTCAAGGTGATGGATGATGATGCCTGCATATATAAAGAAAATTATTAAAGAAAAGGAGGCCTTCTTGGTGCCGCTCATGCTTTACAGACTGTGCCTGCACTCCTGCTATATTTGTGGCACTAATCTTGACTTAGACCAAATAAAAATTCAACCACCATTAGAGATACGTTGTTGAATAAAATTCTAATGAAGCGCAGGAAATATCCTTATACAAAGTCAAAAATCGACTACCGTTGTTGCTTAGAATTCTAATGAAGGACATGGAATGTCCTTAACTAGAGTCCAGCATAGATTTCATGCCCAATCATTCACTCGGAATGACTGTTCAAATGGAATTCTCACCAATAAGTAATGTTCCCCTTTTTGATTTCTTAAAAGCGTACTTTTCCTGCATAGAGAGAGGACACATGAGGTCAGGATGGCAGGCAAGAATTGTGTGAGAAAATTTTACTTCTTGCTAGCATTGTTTCTTATCTTAGAATCCCCCAAGGTGCCATGCTCATGGAAACAACCTTTGCTATATAATATTTATCATAGAATGGTATATCTTTCACAACTCAATTACAGATATATAGATATATGGTTATTAAATTGTGCATATCTATCTATATATATTAAAGTTTTGGAGAATCTTAAATCTTACCTATTTTCCTCAAAGAAGTATAGTAATAATAAAGTTCAATAATAATTAAAATTTAAAATATATGTTATTTTAAAAATTTTATAAAATAGAAGAAAAGTGTGTAAATGAGTTTATTCAATGATATATAATTTTTGTTTTAATTATAATGATGAAATTTGTATACTAATGCTAATTCTTATTTAGTTTTAGTTTCATTTTGATGGAATGACTTAATACAATTATATAGTGACAAGTTGCACACTATTGTGTTGAGTTCGGTTCATTCCTTGATCTCTATCCATCTTCACTTATACCCACTTACACATATTTTCATATATTCGACGTTATTTCATCCACATTTCCACATATTTTCACATATTTTCTCTATTATTAGTCCTAGGCTTTCATACATCTATCCTAGCTATCGAGATCTACATTTCCCTATCTTGGGTCAATCTCATGATGCTTGGATTCGATCCCAAGCCACTTGCAATTGACACCAAAATTTAAATTTATCATATCTGACCCTTTCCTACTAGCAATTAGTTGCTAACTTTGTACATGTTTGTACAACTATTCATTATGTCTTTATATTTAAAGACATCCATTTGTGCAATTAAACATATGCAAGGAATGATAAGGAACATCCATGTTATAAGGACCAATCATTCTAGGAACACTTCGATTTGGAGCACAAGAAAAAGAACATATTGTCTCAAAATTAGCATATTATAGCCTAATACATGCTTTCCTGCTATCTTCCAACATTTTCCTAATGTTACAATAACAGTTGTCTATCAAGGGAGTTGACTTACGAGAACATGTCCCTTGCAATCCAACAACTTCCCTAAGGTATATCTATATATTCCTAGTCCTTATGTGTTATCAAAGATTAAAGATTACAACAACATATATAATAGAAGTCCATAGTTGACAAGGTCAGATCTACACTACTCAAGATCGGCCCCAACCCACTTCAAATAGATCCATAAGAGATTGCAAGTTTGTGTAGATTTTGAGATAGTTTCCACCCTAAGAGCATCAATTTATAGATATTGATGAACCAAGTTTGTCCACCTTATCCATCCACTTTCCATCATTAATTTGAAAGTTAAGTACACCTATCTCTTGCATTTAATTTCCAAAAATAGCACTTGAATTTATCAATTCCTAGATTCTCAATTAAATCTAGGCTAATTGTTCTCTAATTGTATACATTTATTTAATTACCATAGTTTTTGTATTAAAGATTATATTCCCTTGCATTTTTGTTGGCCTCATCTACTCTTATAGGTCCTCTAGGGCTTGACCTTAGGGTTAGCGTTTCATCTCATTTAAAATTTAAAATTTAATTTTATGATCTTGATTTATCACTTTTAAGATCTTAATAGGGTTTGTGTTCCTATTTATTGTTAATTTATTGCTATATTTTTCTTTCTAAGGTTTGTGTTCCTATTGGATGTTACTTCATTGCTACATATTCTTTCTAGGGTTTGTGTTTCATTATGTGATATTACATTTTCCCACCCTACCCACTTTTAGATTCCTTTTTGGGGTTTTGTTTTTAGATCGGATATACCATTGATTTTTTAATTTTTAAATCTAAGATTGCTTTATATTTCTTTACCTTCCTATATCCCATAGCCATACTACTTTTGTTGGAATAAGGTGCCATTAACCTTGTAAATTCCAATATTGTATTTTATTCCATTTATTATTTGTTATTTGTAATTACCCATAAGGGAATGAGGTAGTCTCATTGACAATTATAATTTTAGAGTTATCGGCGGTAGTTACGGAGTGACATTTACTATTGACAAATGTAAAAATCTCATAGTAAATGAGGAATATACTATTTTTAGCATGTATGACAACTGTCATAATGTTTGGTGAGTGAATCTATGATAGCTGCAAGTTGTCATAAGATTCTTTGATTCTATGACGCATATGACGGATATGTTAGTTGTATATTTGCTATATTTAGCCCAAGGTTCCTATCTTGTAAAGATACTCTTTTGTGGAATCTATGACAGTTATGATGTGTCATAAGATGTTGTAAGAGGCTAGATTTAGTCTTGGGCTTCCAACCTTTGCATGGCTATTTTTAGACAAGTGTAAGATGCTTGTAAGATGGTAATTAATGTTTACAGGTTGGAGAATCTTAGGAGAGAGAAGGTGAACACCTAAGATGAGTTAGAAAATGTTTTTATAAGTATTTTCCATGTATTAGTTGCTGCAATACAGATTTTAGGTACTTGGGTGCCGCCAAAATGCTGTTAGATTGAAGACTGGTGGAGAGAGTTGAAGTGTTGTTGTATTGTAAATCATTTTCAGATTAATACAAACATTGGGCCTCTTTCTTGTGTGGAGTTTTTTTACCCAAAAAGGTTTTCTCCACGTTAAACATTGTGTTATGTGTTCATATTTCTGATTTTGCATTTCTGTGAAGCATAGTTTTGTTTCTGTGTTACAATCTCCATTTATAACACATAGTTAAAGATTGCAAAAATTTATATTGAATCAGATTTCCATTGAAGTAGTGTTGCTTTCATTTCTAACATTTAGTATCAGAGCCTGGCCAACTTTGACTCTTGGGTGGTAGTGTGGAAGCTGTAGCTGTAGTAGGAGATTTAGTTATGTTTGTTTTGCAAATCTTGTGTTGTTATTATGGCTGCATCCACCATTGCATCAACCTCCCGAATGGACATTGAGAAGTTCAACAGAATGAGGTATGAGTTGTGGAAGCTGAAAATGGAACATTTGTTAGAAGAAAGAAACCAATGGTTGGCTGTTCAAAAAGAGAAGAAACCCGATGATATCTCTCAAGATGAGTGGGATAGACTAGATAAGAAGGCATGGGGAAGCATCAGGTTGTGTCTTTCAGACTCTGTCCTGTTGAATGTCACAAAGGAAGAGACTACATACAAGTTGTGGAAATGGTTGGGTGAGATCTATCAAGCCAAGAGTATGGTAAATAAACTTTATTTAAAAAGAAAATTGCTTTCCATGAAAATACAAGAAGGTGAATCAGTTGCAGAGCATTTAAATTCTTTTAATTTGTTAGTGAGTCAGCTTGATTCAATAGATCTTGAGGTTAGTGAGGAAGATAAATGTATCTTACTTGTTTGTTCTTTACCTGAGTCTTGGGAGAATGTTATCCTTTCTATCACTGCTAACCTCACGGATTTGAAGTTGGATGCTCTTGTTTCAGTGCTACTATCACAAGAATTGAGGAAGAAGAGCTTAGATAGTTAAGGGGATGCTCTTAGTGTCAGGGGAAGGTCTAAGGAAAAAGAACCTAAAGGAGATCAAAAAGGGACTAAGGACAAGTCTAAGGGCCGGTCTAAGACTCCTGGTAAAAACAACAGAGTTAAGTGTTGGAACTACGGTAAAAGGGGACATGTGAAGAAGGAGTGTAGAAACCCCAAGAAACAGTGGGAGAGTGCTTCGGATAAGTCCTCGAATGCAAGTGAAGAAGTTTTACTTTCTACATGTAATCTTATTTCTAATGATCACTGGTTGGTTGACTCAGGATGCTTGTTTCATATGACTCCACATAAGGAATGGTTCTCCTCGTATGAGGAATATGATGGAGGTAATATCTACCTTGGTGACAACTCTTCATATCCGATTGTCAGGAAAGGAAAGGTATTGTTGTGTTTCAGTGATGGGAGGATTAAAACCCTCCTTGGTGTTTTGCATGTTCCTAGATTAGCTAGAAATCTGATTTCAGTTTCAAAGTTGAATGATTTGGGGATGCATGTGACATTTGACAAGCATGGCTGCAGATTAGTGAGAGGGAACTTGGTGGTAGTGAAGGGGAAGAGATTTGAAACCTTGTTCAAGATTGAAGCCACTACAATTTATAATGCCTCCTATGTATCTGAGGCTAATACTGAAAATGCATGTATGTTGTGGCACCGTAGATTGGGCCACACAAGCAATAATGTATTAAAAACTATTAAGAATAAAAGTTTGTTGGATGGTTTCTCCTATTATGATGAGCACTTTGATTTCTGTGAGCATTGTGCGTTTGGTAAACAAAATCAAAAATCATTTCCTTCAAGAAGCAATAGAGTAAACGAGAATTTAGAAATTATTCATACGGATGTGTTTAAACCTGTGGCTAATGAATCTCTCAGAAAATCTCGTTATTTTGTAACCTTCATTGATGATGTACCAGTTTTACATGGATTTATTTTATGAAGCATAAATCTGAAGTTTTCACCAAGTTTAAGGAATTCAAAGTCTTAGTAGAGAACCAATCAGGTTTAAAGATAAAAATATTAAGATCTGACAATGGAGGGGAATATTGCTCTAAGGAATTTGATGAGTTTTGCAAGCATGCAGGTATAATCAGACAAAAGACAACTTCGTATACACCACAATAGAATGGTGTTGCAGAAAGGATGAACCAAACAATTATGGAAAGGGCCAGAAGTATGCTTAGTGATGCATAGTTGGATAAATTCTTTTGGCCAGAGGCTATGTGTACTACTTGCTACTTGATAAATAGATCTCCTTGTAAGGCTCTTGATTTGACACCTTATGAAGTGTGGATAGGTAAGAAACCTTTTGTTTCACATTTAAGGGTTTTTGGTTGTGAGACTTTTGTTCATGTGCCTAAGGAAAAGTGATCTAAGTTGGATCCAAAAGCTGAAAAGTGTACATTCATTGGATATGGTGATAATGTGAAAGGTTATAAGCTTTGGAATCCACTAACCTGCAAGATTATCTTTTCTAAAGATGTTATTTTTAGGGAATTTAGAGCTATTTCTGAACCTGAGCAACCAAAAGATAAAGATGAAAAGGTAAAGAAGGTGCACTTTGATTTAGAGCAGCAAGATGCACCTCAAGAAGAACAGAATGATGGACTGGGGGTGAAGAAGAAGAAGAAGAAGATTCGAGTAGTTCTGATGAAGATGAGTCTGTAGTTACAAAGAAGTTGTTGCAGATGATCATGTAGAAGAATGAGTAGAGTCTCTTACTCCACCCTTGAGGAGACCCACAAGACAATGGAATCTAGTTGACAGGTATAGCCCACCATATTTCTTTTGTGTATATGCTTTATTGAGTACTAATGATGAACCTAGATCCTACAGGGAAGCTATTTCTGCAAATGATAGTGAGTCTTGACAGCTAGCCATGCAGGAGCAAATGATAGCTTTAGACTCTTGTAACACCTAGGATCTTGTTCATTTTTCCAAAGGAAGAAAGGCCATAGGTTGTAAGTGGGTCTTCAAGAAGAAGTTTGGAGTAGACAGATCATTGGAGAAGTACAAGGCTAGATTGGTAGCCAAGGGCTACTCCTAGAGAGGGAGTTAATTTTGGTGAGATATTCTTTCCTGTTGCTAAATTGACTTCTATTAGATTTCTCTTATCCATTGTTGTAGCTTATGATTGGGAGATTGAGCAAATGGATGTTAAGACTACATTCTTGCATGGAGATCTTGAAGAAGAAATTTATATGCAACAACCTACAAGTTTTGAGGTAAAAAGAAAAGAACATTGGGCTTGTAGGTTAAAGAGGTCTCTTTATGGTCTAAAATAGTCCCCTCGAATGTGGTATCAAAAGTTTGATTCATTTGCTTTGAAATTGGGTTTTGTTAAAAGTGAGGAGGATCATTGTGTTTACATTCATTGTGTTGATGATTCTATACTGGTTATTGCTTTATATGTTGATGAAATGTTATTTTTCAGAAATACTAAGGGTATGGTCAGTGAGCTTAAAGCCCAACTTTTAGGTGCATTTGAGATGAAGGATATTGGTACTGCAAGGTATATTTTGGGAATGGAGATTAGGAGGGACAGAGTTAACATAAAGCTTTGGTTGTCACAAAGTATGTGAATACTATTATGCAGAGGTTTAGTTTGTAGGACTATAACCTAGTTAGAGTTCCTTTACCCATTGGTACTAAGCTTTCATTAGATATGTGTCCAAAGACTAAAGATGATCTTGAGGATATGTCTAATGTGCTATATGCTAGTGTTGTAGGGAGTTTGATGTATGCAATGGTTTGCACTAGACCAGATATTGCCCAAGTAGTGGGAGTTTTGAGTAGATTTATGTCGAACCCTGATAGACAGCATTGGAACTATGCAAAGAGGTGTTTAAATATCTTGCAGGTACTCCTGACCATTGTTGGTTTATTTGAGTACTGATAGTGCTGATAAATCTTTGGACATACAGGGTTTTTTTGATGTAGATTGGGCAGGTGACTTGGATAGTCGAAGGTCCACTTGTGGCTATGTGTTTACTTTGTTTGGAGGTGCAGTGAGTTGGATGAGTAAGAGGCAGCCCACAGTTGCTTTGTCCACCACAGAAGCAGAGTATATGGCTGCTACTCATGTCTCTAAGGAGGTAGTTTGGTTGAGGAGACTATGTATAGGTATTGGTTTGATTGTAGGATCATTTAGATCGGTTGTGATAGCTAGAGTGCTATCTGTTTGGCCAAGAATCCCATGTATTATGCTCAGACTAAGCATTGATGTTCAGTATCACTTTGTTCAAGAGTTGGTTGCAAATGGAGAGATTGAGCTAAAGAAGATAGACAATCAGGAGAATGCTGCAGATTCATTGACTAAGCCTGTGAGCACAGAGAAGTTTGTGTGGTGCAAAGAGGCCATGGGCCTTGTTTCTAGTGCTTGATTATTTTCATTTGTTTTCCAATGGGTTGATTTACAATGTATAATGTCAAGTGGGAGAATGTTTCATAAGGTGGCATTAACCTTGTAAATTCTAATATTGTATTTTATTCCATTTATTATTTGTTATTTGTAATTACCCATAAGGGAATGAGGTAGTCTCATTGATAGTTGCAATTTTAAAGTTACCGGCAACAGTTACAGAGTGACATTTACTGTTGGCAAATGTAAAAAACTCATAGTAAATGAGGATAGGCGTGCTCCCTTAAGGAATATACTATTTTTGGCATGTATGACAACTGTTATAATGTTTGGTGACTGAATCTATGATAGCTGCAAGTTGTCATAAGATTCTTTGATTCTATGACACATATGACGGATATGTTAGTTGTATATTTACTATATTTAGCCCAAGGTTCCTATCTTGGAAAGATAGTCTTTTGTGGAATCTATGATGGTTATGATGCATCATAAGATGTTGTAAGAGGCCAGATTTAGTCTTGGGCTTCCAACCTTTGCATGGCTATTTTTGGACAAGTGTAAGATGCTTGTAAGATGGTAATTAATGTTTACAGGTTGAAAAATCTTAGGAGAGAGAAGGTGAATGCCTAAGATGAGTTAGAAAATGTTTCTATAAGTATTTGTCATGTATTAGTTGCTGTAATACAGATTTTAGGTACTCAAGTGCTGCCAAAATGCTGTCAGATTGAAGACTGGTGGAGAGAGTTGAAGTGTTGTTGTATTGTAAATCATTTTCAGATTAATACAAACATTTGGCCTCTTTCCCATGTGGAGTTTTTTACCCGAAAGGGTTTTCTCCATGTTAAACATCATGTTATGTGTTCATATTTCTGATTTTGTATTTCTGTGAAGCATAGTTTTGTTTCTGTGTTACAATCTCCATTAATAACACACAGTTAAAGATTGCAGAAATTTATATTGAATCAGATTTCCATTGAAGTAGTGTTTCTTTCATTACTAACAACTTTGTTAATACCATTTTCTACTAAAGATCATATGCATCCTTTGAGGAGTGCTCATATTATGAATACTATGGCTGCCCACTCTAGAATAACAATGAAATATTTTTGGATTCTCATGTTGAGAGTTATTTAGAGGATAAACATAACTAGGATTATGATGCCCATGTGGATGAATAAGATTTTGCACAAGAACTTTCTACTTTAGCTAATGTTGAGAATCTTCAACAACTAGTAAATATTATTCATAACATGTTTATCAATAAGCCACATGGATTAGAGGTCTCACAAGTTTTTGGTGTTAAGATCGCTCCATCTACCCTTTTGTTTAGTGCATCTCCTCCATCCATCTTGAACTACACCTACATCGAATATTGCTTTTTACCATACTATTACCCCTAAACCCACTATTGTACTATCCAACAATTTCATCCTTCCTTGTACTTTAGTCCACTCTATGACATACCTCTTAATTTCACCTCTTCGATAATTTGTACATCCCACATGATTTATTACACCTATAGTATAATTTCATCCACTACTCTAGTCAACCTACCATATCCACCATACCCTTCTTTTGTCCTATTCCTACAATTCAATCATTCCTCATTCAATTCCTTCATCCATGCACATGCACACACCTCATTACATTTATCGCTCCATGCCTATTTCCCAACCTATTACTTCCTCAACTCCTTATACTAATTATTCTCATCCTATTAGCCCGCATGATTCCCTTATTAACATTTCTTCCTCTACTCTAAATGTACTATGTAAAAGACAAATCAAGTTATAAAAAGAGTGGATAAAATGCCTAATGTAAAAGACAATGATGAGTTAAGAGATGCTAGTAATACACCAAGTGCATTTGATATTGTTGCTCATATGTTGCCTATGGGTTCTTTGGGACCTTGTTTTAAATGTATATTATAAAAGGTGGGCCAAATAGACTTCTAAGATCCTTCACTACAACATGTGTTAATTTCTTATGAGGATATATTGTTGCCTAAATTATTTATAAGGAATTCAAAATATTATGCTACTGAATAGTCCTTCTCATTGCCTCATTGATTTATACATATATTTGATAATTTAATTAATGAATTATTGAACTAATTCAAAGTCAATATGGACCTTAGAGTTACTATTTCCCATTATTTGAGTGCACACTAAAGAACCAAATGAGGACATCAATGATTATGTCATAAGATTTTAGTCATTATGTTTTAAGTCACATCACCACTTGCATGATATTGCATTGCAAAATATCTTTGTCAAAGGATTACTTGAGCCCAATATTGATAGAGTATATCTAAATAATTTTTATTTTATGGATCTTTTTGCACATGTGCAAAATAGTTGAATTCAATCTACTAGCATAAAATGTATTCAAACATGGTTCACCATCTCAATCCTCTTGTTGGTTATGCCCCTAGAATTTCCTTTTTCCAGTTCTCTTGTTGGCTCTAAGTCTTTACTTGATTGCTTGTCAATCAAATGGATACCATTATATATTGACATCATTGTCCTCATAAGATTATCATATTTTTTAGGCTACATTTACAACTAATCTAAGATTAGTTTTATTTGAATTTAAGAAAATGAGTGGCATTTTCTAAATGCATATCATCCCAACCTTGATTTTGGTTCTATTTATCTTGATTTGTAGGCTTGGGGTTTTCCTTAGATTTACCTCCATCCAAGTACAATAGTGTTCCCTACTTTTTGGCCTAAGTGGGATGCTCAAAATCAACATTTTTTTAGAAATTTTCAATTTGTGTCAATTATAGAGAATAAATAGTCAAGAATTTAAGGATGATGTAAAATAATGAGTTGTGGAATTTTCTATGTAGATTCAAGTTGTAACTTAAAAAAAATAAAATTATTTATATCATTTTTAATTTGTTTTTCATTCAATTTTTATATTTTTCTATTATTTTTTATTGAGAAACATTATTCTATATTGAATAACTTTCGTTACAAATAATTTTTTTTCCATAATTTCCTAGAATTAGATCATTAACTCCAATGTCTAGTGCACACATATTTTTTGGTAATTGTTTATTAAATATTTTATTTATTATTAATTTTCAAATTAGTACTAGAAAAAATTTCATGCTTATATTATTTCGTAACACATTTATCTTTGCATATATATCAAATTTTTTTTTTCTTTTTTGATTGAAACAAGGACATGTCTATGGAGTGTGTGGGAGTGATATGCTCTGATATCATCTAAGCCGGATTGAGCTCTGATACCATGTGGGAGCGGAAGTCCAAGATCAATGGATTATAGATCAAACACAAATGCAATGTATTGAAAACGAATTGAATTGCTTTACAACCGATGAGGTATAAATAGATGAAGTTTGAGAAACAATACTCCACGAGAATAGGAGAGGAGGCAAAAATAAAACCAACAAAATAGCTCAAGGTTTAACCACCCTCAAATGTAGCGGTGAAGTGTCAAAAATGAGGTGACACATCTACTAACGACTCAATAAGAGGACTTAGTCTTTCCACATGTGAGGAAAACCGCCTAACTATAGTTATGTTAGGAATAACTTATGTGAGTTATACACCAACACCCCCCCTTAAGCATAGCTTAGGTGGGTTTATTAGATATGAGTCCCGACTGTGCGCCATTTTAGGTACTCATTTACAAAATATCTCTCATAAAATGGAGAAAGAAAGAAAACCCTATGGGAAAAACTTTCCTTCTAAAGAGAGAAAACAAAGAGAGGACTTTAGATGGCCCCTCCAGATGATGATGATGTCGATGTCGATTTTGATGCAGATATGTAGAACTCTTAAAGCATGTCAAAGTTGTAAAATTTGCCTTTCCCTTGATGTTAAGAAATTTTGGCAAACTGATTGAAGTAAGTAGTGTTTTTAAAGAAAAAACTAGGATGAAGGTCTAAGAAATGTACAAAATGACTGAAGAAAGGATGTGCATATGCACACATGCGAATGAGATAAAGAATCTGTGCGATTCTTTGAGAAGTGATTGTTCCCACCATTACACTTTATAGATCAGTGCTTACATTTCACTTTTACACTTTCAATATTTGACACTATATGAGTGTTTATACATACTAAGAAATTAGGTAGAGTTCAATTTTTCTACTATGAAGAATTAACTGAGCTAAGAGCCGAAGAGTTGATACTAGGCTCTGAAGTTGCATCATCATTGTCTTCTTCACCAGATGTGAAAGGTGAAAAGATGAAGGCAGTACCATTACCTTTTGACTTTCTTTTAGGTGATGAAATGGTGCAATTTAAACTTCTTAATACTTAGTTTTTGGGAATTAAGGTAGTGCTTAGTGATAGAAGAAGTGATTGTCTGCACTCTTCTAACTTATCTACCCCCCTTAAAGCGACACTTTATAAGTAGTGCATGACATCATACAACAATATTGTTCCCTTTTTGTTGTTGCAAGTTCTTTGATGTTTATGTCAAGAGGCGTATAGAAAAGACATATGCCTTTAAAAACCTCAAAAAAGACAAAAAACATTATAATTACCGCCCATTTGCCAAATTCATTGTAGAAGAGAAAATGGACTCCTCTTTTACAAATTTTTAACTAAGGCAAAAATAACCTCCCCCCATAAACACTTTCCCTTTGCCACATTCATTGCAAAAAAAACTTTGTTTTTACAAATTTTTAACTATGGCTAAGTTTTTATTTAAGTGTTTGAAGTTCACATTAAATGTAAACAATGATAACATGAAAGTAACCACTCCTTCTCCTGAGCTCCCACTGACTGCCACACTGTGAGTCAGGATTAGCTCAGCAATCCAATAGAAAATACCATGCAGCATGGTGATGTGGCTGCCCAGAGTGAGGCAGAAAGTAACCACTGGGTTGACATGGCCGCTAGAGATGTTGGCACTGTTTGACCATGTAAAAACTGCCAACGCATGAGCCACGGCAACCACTACCAGACAAGCAAACTGGAGATAAACTCTACAATGTATGTCTTCAATGTCTCCACCATAAATGCAAATGGATGCAACATAAAGGGCTTTGAAGGTGTTGGACGCTGAGTGGTCTGCTAAGATAGCGACGATTTGGTTAGAGAGCCATTGAAAATCCTACAAAAAATAATGGTGAGCAAAGAATGAGGGAGTATGGCAATGTATGGGCCGATTTCTAGGGTGAAATCGAGGGCATTGAGGGTGATTTCCATGTTGTTTGGTGGATGCTATGAGTACGCCTCTGTGTGGCGTCGAAGCTTCATCCTTGCAGGCCCGATGCTGGGCATATACGGCCACCAAAGACATCTGCAAAGCCCTTTGAATGGGCGTAGGAGATTGAAGTCAGCCCATTGAAACAAGGCACACTAGACGTGCCTAACAGAGCCGTCGATATGTGCTTCAAACTCCACCATGAATGCAGATAGACGCTTGTGAGTGTCACCTGTGTTAAGCCCTATATGGGTGTTGTAGATAGAAACTGACAGAGACACCTTTCAAGGCGTGGGCAATGAGAAGAGACTATTGGACCGCTTGAAAAATGTGGTGAAAATGCCACAAACATTATCGGCGACATGGCATTGATTACCACGGGATGAGGTGTCGACTGCCTGAGAGGGTCGACCTTCTTTAGAGAAAATAGTTCGGCCTCTGTGTGAGTCACCTTCAACAGATACAGGGGCGATTTTGGCCTTTGAAAAGGTAGCATAATGAGCACTGTATTTGGCCTCTTTGTGAGGTACTTCACACTATATAGATCAGCCTCTATGTGAGGCACAAAAACTAGAGGAAAACACCTCTCTGTGAGGCTCTCCCAGCAATGATTCGACCTCACTATGGTGACAATCGATGAGTTCTCCAATGACGATTTATAACTTGCAAAAAAAGAATTTCAAATCTGCTTTGAAAACCAATTTTTACCTCCTCGAAATGCAGTGATAGAAGGCTAGATTGAGCCTAGAGTGCATGAGAGGTTGCAGAGATTTGCCAATGGAGATGTAATCAACGAGTAAATGATTTGACACTATTCCACTCGTTCTGATACCATGTGGGAGCGATATGCTTTGATATCATGTGAGCCGGATTGAGATCTGATACCATGCGGGAGCAGAAGTCCAAGAAGTGATTGTGTGCACTCTTCTAACTTATCTACCCCCCCTTAAAGTGGCACTTTATAAGTAGTGCATGACATCATACAACAATACTTTTCCCTTTTTATTTCTTTCTCAACAACCTTGCAATTTGAGATGAAGTAGTTTTAAGAACCCTAAACTTAGCTTAATTTCGCACTTTATAATGATAGTGTGTTGATAGGTTAGAATTATAGAGGATGAAAAATTAGGCACTTTTGCCTTTTGGACGACTTGATTACGAGATTGTATGCAAAAGTTATGGCCTTTACAATTTTTGCATATGCAAAAAAAAATTTAGGCAAATATTAGGATTTGCCACAAGTGAGATACACCATTGTGGGATTGGCCTCGGACTATGTCCTTTCTAGGGTATTATTTTCCCATCATTATTTTCCTAAGCATTATGTTTTATATTATTTTAAACTCCAAATTATTTATTATATTGCATGGTACCACATTCAAACTTTTATTTATTCCAATTGAGACAAGCCCTGAAGTCTCAACATATACCATATTCATATAAGCAATATACTTATTCATAGAGCACAAATTTTTATTAACAATGTTTTACTCAATTGTTCACTTCTTCTTGGATGATAATATTTTTATTCATTAAGATTCAAACCTATTATACCAAATATATTATGACTAAGTGAGAAGTTCAAATCCATAAATTAGATTTAAATTTGCATTGCTTAGTTGTTTATCATACTTCAGTTACCATTTTAAATCCATTTGATTAATTGGGTTGATTTTACATTCAAACCTTTTAAATTTTGTGTCTCCATAGGTTGCTCTCAATTTTGACCATTCGTCATCCACATGAGATTTGCATTTCATGAGTTTAAGTCCATATTTTAATTAACTAGTAAACCATAATATATGCAACCTCCTAAATTTATAGTTCTTAAGAATTCGAAGTTTAGGCCCTTTTGGACTCGAACCCCTAGTGGTATCTACTTTACTAAATAAAACAAATCCATAGCATATAGTCTTATGACCATGCTTGTCTTTGATACCTCGACATGTCAATCTTGGAGGTAGTACACATGTTATATTTAAAGTCCCTCATGGCTTAGCGTAGACATCAAACTCTTAATCAACTAAATTATACACAACTAATCATATTCAAATGTATAACATGGGAATTCTCAGTTCCACATGTTCATCTTAGACTTTGTACATGTTTTCACGTCTAAGTAACCCGTTTGTTGCTTTGCAAATCTCAAATTGATGGTTAATCAAAGTTAACCTATTCACTCACATCTAGAGTATATACTATGTTAAGTTTGGGATTTCTTTTTCACCCCAAATGCTAACCAAATTCTGCCGTAGAAATTATTTGAGGTTTACCTACATTGTATAAAATTAGTGAAGTTTAGGATAGTGAAAATTATAAACTAAACTTTGTAAGGGGCCCATTGAATCTGATTTGTAAACTTTTTCATGTTTGAGGATTTTGTAGACCTATTTGAGTGACTAAATTCCCATTTAATTTGATTATATAATCTCACATCAACCTTTCCATGTGTATCCTTCTCATTCTATCTATGTGATATGTTGCCTACTATGTGCCATCTCTTTGGTGATGCCATGTTTTCTTGGTCCTAGTTTAACTTGACGCCTATCAATGCCCAACTTTGTTTAGCAATAAACACGAATAGTAATTAGTCTCATCTATTTTTCTTACAATTAATTTTATAATGATAAGAATCTATTCTAACTTATTTTATGACACAATTTTGATGCCAATTGACATGTGATTTGACCTGGTGTAATCTATAAAGACTAGCACATCATAAGAAATTAGTAACCTAATTTTCATAATTAATTTTCTTAACATTAGCGGAATTTTTAATATAATTTCAAGTCACTTAGATTTCAAAATAAATTTGTTAATATCCTTTTAAATTTGATTTAATATGTTTCTTATTGGCACGTGAGTAGGGTCTAACTTGGCATTTATTTTATGGTAAAGTATATAGGCAATAATTGGGATTACATATATAGACATGAACAAATTTGTGAAATATACCTATAGATGAGCCAAAATTAGATCATACAAGACATGGGCATCATCTGAAAATTGAATGAAAGCTTGATTACAATGCAAATGTAGTGGTAATATAAAAATTTGTGCAAGAGTTCAATCATTCTTATAGGGTTTAAATTGAATCTAATAAGATTTTCCACTTAATGAATTCATATCAGAATTTTTCATATTTGTACAAGGTGAAATCCCAAAATGTATTCTTATGTTTGTGTAGTTCTAACCTAATTTCCTTGCTTGTGAGCAATTAAATATCTTAATAGGGAGTTGATATGTGTGTTTGAGTTTGGTGATTTAGATGTGTGGTAGTATCTTATGATCTTTGAGGCAAATTTTGAAGCTCTATATATTCTTGTTACTGTGATTTTGTGTTGGTTGTTCTTTTACCCACTCTTTATACATGAATGCTTAAATGTTATCTTGGGTATCATTAAATGTAATTCATGTTTTCTATGTATGAAGAGTGTTAAGTACGAGTCTAGTGAATGTATAATATAGGAAGAGTACTTCATAGTAGATGTTTCCATGATTAGTTGAGATGTTTTAGGATATTTAATGAGTGCGCCCTAGAGTTTCTGTAGCCATATTCACTAATTTGAATGCTTCAAGGATTAGTTGCTAGCGTAATATAATCTATGTAATTAATTGAAAAAGGTTTGATAACTACCTTCTCCTTAATGCAAATGGAATGTATTATGATTATAAATAAATATTTAATACAAATTTGTACAATGCATTTTTTTCTTGATTTTTAGTAATTTATATGCATGTGTAAGTATGTATCTAGTGTTGGCTTATACTTGTGCTTATTAATTCTCTTTATAGGCCATGAATCTATTGTTCATTACATTGAAATTGGTCTAGATGGTGAGGGATCAATCATTTGATCAAATTTAAAAATACCTCTTTGTCTAAAGATCAATAATGTAGAAGTAGATTAGGTCTCATTTGCTCTTGTAATTTAGTGTTATGAATACTATCAAATTTTATGCAAGCTAAATACTAGTGAATATTTAGAGAATTACATGAGTGTAGATTCTAAGTTGCACAAGTGTATGATAAGCATAACATGGGACTCATATAAATGGGTATAAATATGATTTCATCATTTGTTGCATGTGTAATATTATGGTTATCTACTTAATTAGAGGTTTTGTATGTCAAGTTGTAGTAATTATTATTTTAATGAACTTCATGACAAATCTAAGGAGTTTATCATACATTATGTATGGATACTAATAATTTAACTATGATTTATTATTTCTCTTTGATTTTCTTATGGGTGTAAGTTCAAATATGTGCCATACTTCAAGCTGACTTATTAGCATAAATGAATTTAAGCATTTCCAACAAAAAGTCAATTTTGGGGGAACATATGTTCTAGTTGGATTCATTATATCTAAATTAGATATTGGCCACAACTTTTTCGACTATAAGTGTTGACTAAATACATATGTAGCATCACTTTTGGGCTAATTTACCAAAAAAACATATATAATTTAAAAAACTTGATGTTCTAACAACTCCTACTCATGTAAATAATCTTTTTTATTAAATGTAAAAATACCCTTTTGTAGATCTATAAGTGTAGTTTGTTAATATATATATTTTTTAATATTTCAATTAGTGTTTATATTTTCTTTTTCATTTTAATAAAAGTAGGTCATTAACACCAAAATACAATGTTGATTGTCCTCTCAAGAAAAAATACTAAAGTTTATTTAAAAAATTAAAAAAATATGTTGCACTAGAGGAGAGATTCCATGTCATGATGATATAATTTTTTTCATATTTCAAATAAATAGTTAAAACAAAAAGCTACGTCCCATCGAAATAGTTGTACTTTTTTTACATGTAATTTTGATGATTTATTTAAAAAATAATTTAATCAAAATGGAGAAGAAATTAATCCATGCATTAAAGTTTCAAGTTATTAATAACTAAAATAATTGAGGGTAAAAAAATGAAATTTACTATATAAAGAGTGATTTTCCACTTAACCTTATTTTTTTAGCATTTTATCAACAACTAAATTATAGTGTCAATTGTATGTCGAGGTTGTATGTTGGCACCGTGATTTTTGTGTTGTTTCACCGAATATACAATTTGTGTATATATCGCTAATGCATGCTGAGAACATTTCATGAGTATATCACAAATGCCTATGAGTATCACTTCGTGTGTATTCTGCAATTGTATAGCGAGGTTATATGTTGTCAGCGTGATTTTTGTGTTGTTTCACCGAATATACAGTTTGTGTATGTATCACTAATGTATGTTGAGAATTTCCATGAGTATATCGCAAATGCATATTAGGTTGATGTTACAAATGTTACTCTGAAGAGCAAGATACATACAAATTCTTTTGTATGTGCTTCGGACTTATCGCTCCTTGTAAACCACATCTTATTCACTTTCAATTCCGGGACATGTTTAAATCACAATGTATCTTTCAATATACATTTGGATGTGAAGTATCCTTTTTACCATATATTAATCCCCTTTGAATTCCAGCCTGTCCATATAAAGCAATGTATGTGTTGAAACATACATGCAAGGCGTGGAATATACAAGTGTTTAACTACTTTTCATAACAACTTTAGTTCCGCGGCTTGTATGTTATCAATGCACATCACAATGTATGTAATTAATATACATTGCGCAAAGCATACAATGACTTATCCATCTTTAAATAACTTTTCGGGTCCACGTAAAGTATAAATCCTTTGTATCTCACGGCGAAGGAAGTCTTTGGGTGGCCGATAGTGTTAGTTTTTTGTGCTATGGTTTTTTTGCAAAACTTTGATATGGTAAGAAATTTGAATCTTATGTTTGTTCAAAATGCTCTTTTTCCTGTAGATTCTTTAATTAATGTTTTAGAGGATTTTGTTTTGTATTTGGGTACTGCTCTTGTGGGAGTTTTGTTTGAGTGTAGGGATATTTCTAGTTAACAGGTGATAGTTGGGGAGACAATTGGCAGAAGAAGAGGCTCTTGATCTGCAGGGTCTTGTTGATGAAAATTGTAGGAGGGCAATTAAAACCTTTTGTAGATAGTTTTGTTATCTGTTGACTTTATCAGTTGGTTAGTTTGTAAAGAGTGTTGTTTGCACAAAGTTTTATTCTTGTAAGGTTTTAAGCCACAGACTTTTTTTGGGTTGACTCATCCTTCTGAGTCAATTTTATTTTGTATTTGTTTTAAAGGGCTACAACCGGAGGTTTTCTTTGCCGATTCTTTCCTGCCGGTATGCCTTATTGAATCTAGCATTTTGTAAATTTCTTTTTATTATTAATATAATTTTAGTGGCTCTGCCACTTTTTCTTTTAAAGAAATAAAATTATAGTGTCAATTTTACCAAAAAACTACCTTCAAATAGTTTTTTTTTAAATTTTTTCAAGAAATACAAACATAAACTACACTAAAAAATTTACATTTTATTATTTTAGTTCACTTCAAAATTTAAATATATACATCACTTTGTAGTGATTCATGTTAAAAAGTTAGATCAATGTTAGTCATTTCCTTTATAAAAGTGTTTGAACTTTCACCCTTATTTAAAGGCCTGTAGGAATACCCTTCTAGGTTATGTAGAGCCTAATTGAAGAGGAGTTAGCCACTCATGTAAATTTGTCCTAAACTATCCTTTTCCTAATCATTACATTCTAGTTTCTCTTAATTTGGCATTCCCTAGCTCCAAGAATCAAATCTACACTCTAGGGTTAATAAAATGACAACTTAGATCACTAACAAATGGCACCATTGTTTGGGACATCTGAATCTTGAATTCCATCTTGTATACCTTTGGATCATACTCAAATATCTTGTGTGCAATTGTGCCTTTTTGTTGTGTGTATTTATTGCTCATGAACTTACACAAACACATGACATTGTTTCCAAGGTGAGAATTAAGTTATTTCATTCCATTGGTTGTTACATATTGAACACTCATCTAGTTAGTGAACTTAGTCTTATTTCATGGTCTTGAAGATCAATTCATGCTTCAAGGTTTTCCTCATCATTTATGGTGGCAATTGTAATATTCTAATTTCAATTTCATATTGTTGTTGGTGCTAGCCATGCAATTTGTTTCTAAAAATTTGTTGTAGTAGAAATTGGTAGGAATATTGAATGTAGCTTATGGGCTACTTTTTAAAAAAAAAATAAATTTACTTAGTGAAAAATGAATATTTCAATGAAGTGCTATAAATTTTTTTGAAAAAACGTGGGTGCCATTCTGGCCAACCTAAGTATGAGCATTTTTTTTTAATCTTTAAATATAAGTAAAGGACACATGCCCCTATTTTTCCAAGAAAATAATTAGCTATGAATTTTTTACTATGACTATTTTTTTTTTAAAAAGGTAATTTTCCAGCCAACCTAACTTGATAAAAAAAATGGAATTCAAATATTTTTTTCACCTGTATCCAGAAAAGCATAGAGTGTGACACATCTTCTGGATTTGAAAAAGGTAAAATGATTTGAAAGTTATGGATGTTTTTTAATGAATGTGTCCATTAGGATTTTAGACATACTCTATGTAGAATTTTTTTAATAATTATTTAATAATATTATAATCAAGCATATCTTATATTTTTAGAATATTGACAAATTCTTGAATAAACCCTTTTTTCTTTCATCAAATTTGGATAAAAAAAGTCATCAACATGAAGGGTAATGTCACAAAAAGAGTGTGAAACCTCTAAACACATTAGAGCAAAGGAAAAGTCAACCTTGACACTCCCAAGCCTAAACCCAAGGTATTCTTGAGGCAAAACAATTTTCTACAGAGGTAACGAATATCCGTTAATAAAATATATCCATTACCTAGCATTTCGACATTAGGTAATGGATATTCATTTTATAGAACAGATATTTGTTACGAAAATATTTGTTAGCTGCTAGCATTCAAGGATTTCAACCTTAGAGTAGTGGATATATGTTACTAGGAACAGATATGAGTTACCTAACCCCCCCCCAAAAAATAAAATAAAATAAAATAAAATAAAATAAAATGAAGATTGTTCCAACAATGGTCCCCACAAACCCCTTGCTCTCAAGAAATTGGTGATATCTACATATTACAGACAAAAGAATACTTTTCTACAGTCTTGGACACAAAATTTAATTTTTTTCAATCATTAAGGTGATAGTTTTTATTCTTCTAATGGGGAGCAATACTTGTCATAAAGCTAAAAGGAGGAAACTTCAATTGGAAGAAATTGAAGCAATTAGGGAAAAACATAGAGCAAGGAAGAGGATTGGAAGACAAGGTTTGGTGGATACTCATGAAGGTGAAGGTTTTTATTTATCCTCTAATGACATGCAAATTGAAGGTGTTAATGTTGAATATAATTAAATGTTTGATAAGAATGAAATTGACCATGATATTGCAAATGAAAATGTTACAAAATGTTATGAAACACCTATTGATAAGAGTAATATCATGAACAAAGAAGAAGAAGAACATAGACATATGCTTAAATATTGTGAATATGAACCACGTGATATTGAAATTGCACTCCATAATCTAATTGTTCATAACATGATGAGAGTGATAACAGGGATGAAACAATAAAAATTAACTTATCTCCAAATTACATAAGAAGAGAGGACCTTTGTCAAGAAGAAAATAAAATCCCACATCCATCATTTTCAAATGATCCTGATGAAATTGTAAAACATCTAAGAACCCCAAAATGTTTACTTGAAATTGTTGAGAGCATAATGGAAAAACTTGAAGGCAAGAGGTCATCATGAATGGTTCGGTTGTGGGCTTCAAAACTTTTCAATGAATACTTTAAAAATAAAATATTAACCGAACAATGCCAACTTTTTGTGCAATTACTAAAGATGTACAAAATGAGACCTTTACTAAAGAAATTAAAGATTCAAGTAAACAAAGTACCCGATCGGAATAAAATTATTGTTAGAAGTCTTTTCAATGCATTCAATTATATTAGAAACACTATTAAGGAGAAAGATAAAAGAGCTGCTCTTAGAGTAGTAATAACCTCAATAGTGAGCAAGCAATTAAGAAAGACTTGATTAATGAGGTAAACTTGTCTTGACTTAAGCCTAAATTATAAAACATTGTCAAAAGCACTAGCATTGAGATCAAGACTAGATAGTCCTGTTGGAAATGATACTTGGGATTTTAGTGGTAGGCTTCCATGAGTTGATAAGAAGCCAATCAATAACACAAAGGATGAAATTGAATGATTTTAGCACTCTAACTCTAGAGTATCACCTAATGCAAAAGATGTTTTAAGGTTAATAATTGGTGATCAAGACCGCACACCACATCCTAAACATTACTTGCAATGTAGCCAAACAACATTGTACAAACAATTTTGGGAAACACATCCAGGTTTGACAATCTCACAAAGGCCATTTGAATCTTGTAAGCCCTTTTGTTGTGTGGCTTTTAAAATTTGTAATACATTTTGTTGCAAATATCATGTGGAGTTTTCTATGTATCATGAACTATTATGTAATATTCATTCTACTTTACACAGTAACAAAATGTTATAGGAGTGTGGTGTAATTCAACTACTAAAGTCATCTAGGAACTTATTGGATTTATTTTTATGTGTTAGAGAGAATGGTTGCATTTTCTACAAGAATGATTGTTTAAATTAAAAGTGTTTACAATGTGGTGGGTTATCAAAGTTTATATCATGTATTCATGATGACAATGAGCATGATTTTGGAAAGCAAATAGTTGAGAAAAATAGATATGAGATAGTGAAATACAATTTGAAGAGTGGAGGTGAAGGTTCTAGATGTGAGTTGATTACAGGAGAAGTAAATGTTTCTGATTTTACTTTTGATTTTAAGAAAAATATTTTTTACAAGCATGCTAGACATAGCCATGGGTCTCGATGGTTAGATCAACAGTTTGAATAGGATGTGTAAAGATTTTTTCCTAATTCGAACTATTATCTTTGTATTCAATTTTGTAGAAAACTATACATTATAGCCACAAAATAAAGTCCAATCCTGGTACTACAATTCTATTTAGATTGATATTTTTGTTAACATCACATATAGACATGCCCCTGAGATAACAAAAGAGAATAGGAAGATAGTTAGAGAGTACCATTTTTACATGAGTGATGATCGATCTCATTCATCAGAGTATGTGTAATATTGTTTTCAACAATTTTATGTGTTCTTGCAAGAAAATAATATTGGAATGGTTCAACATCTCATTTGGTCAGATAAATACACCAATCAATTCAAGAATACTCATATATTCTATTGGTTGAGTAGGATGCATGCAAATAAGGGTATACCTCATATTTGGAATTTTTTGAAGCTAGGAATAGAAAAGGGGAGCATGATGAAACAGGTGAATGTGTGAAGAGAGGTCTAGTTAAAGAACAACTAAATATTAGAGGTTGTACTACATTCAATGATGCAAATTCTATTGTTAAGTGGTGTAACTATGCATTGTCACAAGGTTTGGCACTTGATTTAGAAGTGCGTAGGTTCTTTTGGTTATTTGATGAGTGGATAGTGGGAGATAAATTGGATTGTCATAGAATCAGTGAATCATCAAAGATGCATTCATTTCAAAGCTTAGATGCAAGTATATGGACTATTTGGATATGAGAATTATCTTGTTTTTGTTAGAGTTGTATTAAATGTGTCTGGGATCATTGTGAGTCAAGTGAGTGGGTAGATACATGGATTCCATGATATTTAACCCCTTTATCTCAAGGTCATTCATCTTTACTCAATGACATAAAGAGCTCAAATGATTGTGAACATCTTTCAGACCTTGTACAACCAGGTCATGTTTATGTAGTTGTTGCACCACATGGGAATGAAGAGAGATCCGACTATTGGTTAGCACTATGTGTATAGGAAAAAAAAAGATAACATGAGCTATGCCAGATGATGATTGGATCACATATCCTATTGGATCAATTATTATTGTTGAGACTTGGTTGTGAACATATATGACTAGAAAGAATGGCATACCTGCATTTGAAGACTTTGAGAATCACAAAACTATATCATATATTCACACCTAGTTGTAGCTACAAATGTTCAATTAATGAAGCATCATGCAAAACCAAAAACAAAAGAACTATGGACAATTAGTAATGATGATCATGAAGCAATATTGGAAACTTTGAAGGTAAGAGATGGCCCCTCAGGTATGCTTGACTACCATCTAAACTTCCAAATGGGGTAGGTATGACAATTTTCATCTTAGTGATATTCTTGTTTTTCTATTTTTTGGAATTGTTTTATTGAAAATCTTGTTTCCTTAATGATAATGCATGATTTTAACTATCCAGGACTATGAATGAGGTTATCTACCATGGGATTCTAGACATCAGGTACAATTTTTAGTGTGCATTTGTGTTGAACAATATTTTGATGTTCACATTTTCTTAATATTTTTCTTTCTAGCATCTGGTACGTTAAAGAGAGCTTATTTTTTAGTTTGAGACATTTAAGAATAGGTTTAAGAATTATTTTGGTTTTAAAGAGTCCCTAACATAACCCTCATAGACTATTATGTCCATCTTATGGCCTCTTGACAGGAATTTTTCCAATTCATAATTGTTATGATGGCCTACAAATCATGTGTCATAATGTCTTTGTAGTGAGATTATTTAGCATAACCAACATGTGCTAGTATAATAGTTTGAATACATACATAATATGTTCTAGATGCTCTATGATAGTGATTTATTGTTCCTAAGGTTACTTTTAAACCTTCTATGGTTGTTACATATGACCCTATACATGATAGTCCTACATCATAACATTGAAGGGTGATTTGATAGTGAACATTTGTATGTTATAGTTGCCTGCTGCCAGTGTTTAAGCTATTTTTGAATTCATTATCTAGTTCTTTGATAGATGTAACTAACCTTTACATTCTACCTTTGTGTAGTTTTAGTGCATTTTCAATATATAGATTAAATAGTTCTTAACTCACTTGTACTAACAAATTTAAGTGTTTCTATACTTGATTCATCTTTAGGGAAATAGTTTATGATCAATGGTTAATACATATCCAAGGGATATCAGAGTTCATGACTTCCTCAAGAGTGCACAAGATATTAGATAAAAAATGATCTAATATTCCATGTACGTTAAGATTAATGATCACAACACTCAATAGGGGGTGGTGTGCCATTGGTCAACTGGGATGAGGTGGTGGATGATGGGGACCAAGATCATGTGTTGTATGCATATGTAGGAAAAGGATATTGGTACAAGATCATAGCGAGGATGACACCACAATAGGGCCCACAAAAGGTGAGATGGTAGGATGATTAGCGGGTGTGTTCCTAAATGAATAACTCATAATACATCAAGAGAGAGTTGTGGAAGGCACATGATGAGATATCATAATAGGGAAGATCAATGACCTACACATGTAGTTGTGTTAGAGCTCGAAGGAGTTACGGATGCATAGCCTCTAGATTAGAAATGATCTAATGGCCAAAGAATTAAATCTAAACCATTATATCATCTTAAAACATGAGGAGTCACAAGAACTAGATGATGAGCTCAAAGGTCAAAAATGAGTCCATATCCAAAGGGATGATATCATTGTTCTTAGTGGAATGTTATGCCATTGGCTACAAAGTAACTAAGGTGACATGAGGTGGGACCAAGGCAAGCTTAGGATAGTGCATAAATGATGCTGCATGATCATTGATGTGAGTCATGAGACTAAAATATGGTATGGAGGATCAAAGAGTTTACACAACATGAAGGAGAGGGATAGCTCCCCATTAGAGTAGGATTACATGGGTTGTTGAATTATATCTTTTTTAATGATCTATGAGATATGAGGAGATTAATATAGGGCATACACTATTATGTAGGAGGTCAACCTAATCGACAAAATATTCTTCTTGCATGGCATCTTTAGTAGAAAACTCTTCATGGATGGTTGACAAACATTATATAAGGGATATGGATCATCATAATTAGGCACTAGGTTTTCAAAATAACAAATAGCAATCAACTCACTAGGATTAACACCCTTATCTTCATGTATGTCACTAGGAATCCTTATAGATATTGAGCTTACAAACCTTGATATTCTTCTTATCTCATCAACATTCTCTTCCCAAGTGGAATCTTGTGGGAGAGTGGTAGGATTCATGTCTTTCAAGAGGAGACCTATGTCATTACCAATGGCTCCAAAGTACATAATCACACAAACTGATTCTCCAAGGTAACCTTAAAGATGTCTAAAAAACATCATCAAACCTAGCATTAAATGCAAAAATGGATTCTTCTTCATATATCTAAACATTATATAAGATATCCAAGGCCTTTAATTAAGAATAATGAGCCTTTTGTTACATGTACACTAATATCTAAGTGTTTCAATTTATTGAATAACAATAACAGTATTATTGTTGGGTTTCAATTGAATATTGATACAAATCAAGGCAGATCTCATAACATAAACAACATAGGAGCCTACCTCCTAATTTATCCTTGGCCTTTACATTATTCATAATCACAAGGCTCAAGAGTATATGCTAGCGTAATGTGAGGAAAGGGCCTAGAATGGTCCTCTCAACCACATTCCAAATATGAACCTATGATTATACACTTTGACTTATTTTATTTGAAACATTTTTCTATACACTATTCTACTTGACATCATACACAATTACATTTATATCCATGAAGATAGAATGAGAAAAGAATGCACCTTAGAATTTACTACCTTGGAATGTGCTTGTAGAATCATGGTTAGCACTAGATAGAAATAAATAAAAATTAGGAACACTAGTAGAATCGCCACCTCAAACTTGAGGAAAACCTTGAAGAACAAACTTGATCTTCAAGGGAAGAAAATTGGAATAGGTTTGGTCACCATCAACAAACTCTTCAACATCAACTAGGCCATGGAATGATACAACTAGGACCTTGTCCCCAACAAAATTGCTATTTTATGGTGCTCAAAATAGTTGACCTGGACTTTCCTAAAGTAGACACTCAATATAAAGGCAAGGGGAATTCCTATTAACCTAGATAGAGAGGTGGGACCCATCCCTAGAGAGTAAACAATTAGCCACCAATTAAATAAGAGAGGCTAGGCTCTTCTTCTTCTTTAGACACTAATAAACCTAGGAGAGTATTCCTTAGAGGTCCTTAGTAGGACAATTAAAGAGAAATACAATAATATATGAGACCCTTGTAACCATACTCTATTGTATAATATGGTCCACACTATATTGGTTGCAAACATAAGACCTTATAGACCTCTAATTAAGAAAATAAGAAATGTTAAATTATGAAGGCGCAAAAGGTATGGAATGAAATAATGTAATGCAGAAGATAAATCTCACACAATACAAGGTTGGAGTACGTAGATTTGCTTATGATGAGGTTAATTTGCTTAACAATTTTTTAATTTATATATGCAGGTATTTTGGAGAATATAGGTACTGTATTCAATGGATTGAGATCATTGGTTAAAGAATTTAGTTTTCATTCTAGACACATTCGATATAATTCCTAAGGTGACATCTAAGATATAATTTTAAACCTGGTGTTTCTTAATCTTCCATCAAACTTCTTATAACAAATTTTAAGTTAGTTGTAGTTGATGTTGTTTACTTTGCTTAACAATTTTTTTAACTTATAAATACAAGTGTATTTCACACAAAGTTGGAGTACTTAGATCTACTTATGAGGTTGGAAATAACAATTTGTGTATTCTACCTAGACCCTGACTATGTTATGAGTATTACATGGTTATGATGGCAATACATCCAACATTGCTGAGTTAAAAGTAGGTTAAAGTTTATTTCTCTTAACAAATTTTAATATATAAATAAAAATGTTTTGGAGAATATATCTATTGTATTCAAGAGATTGTGATCAATGGTTAAACCATTTGGATTTCATTTTGGAGACATTCAATATAATTCCTAAGGTGAAATCTAAGATAGAATTCCAAACTTAGTGTTTCTTAATCTTCCATCAAACTTCTTATAATATTTTCTAAGTTAGTTGTAGTTTCAATGATATTTATTTTTCTTAAAAAAATTTTAATATATAAATGCAGGTATTTTGGAGAATAAAGCTATTGTATTCAAGGGATTGAGATTAGTGGTTAAAGAATTTAGCTTTCATCATGGAGACATTTGATATCATTTACACACAATTTAAAAAGATCTATTGAATCTACATTTTGAGGAGATTTGTATATTTTTAACATTTAATAATTTAAAAAAATATTTAATAGAGATGGTTTTAAAAAGGATTATTTCATGTTTAAACATGTAAATGTGAGAAGGTATTATCATATAAATTGTTAAGTTCTAAATAATAGATTCATAAATTGCCTAATTTAATATAATATGTTGTGAACAATATGTTTTGAATAATTGAGTTGTGAATAATATGTTAGTGATTTGTAAAACATTTTATTATAGTTACAAATTACATACTTTAATTAGTTGGCTCAAGCTTTTCTTGAATGTTCCCTACAACACAAAACAAAATCTATGCATTGAACATTAATCCATTAATTTAATCCGAAGGTTGGATATTGGAAACTTTACACTGCTCTAAAATGAGCCCAACATCCACCTATATCCACAAACGAGACATTCCTAGGTGGGTCTCCTATATCATACACCAGCCTGCCATAACATGTTGGTACTATTAGCTCAGTCCCATGAGGTGAAGAACACAAAATATGGTTCTTCACACCTTTACACTAAATGCCAGAGTAAGTGCAAGAAGATGGGGGGCCAAAAAGTGGCCAAATTAATTTTTAAAAAAATTAAGTCATAACGTGCTCGCGTTATGACTTCCTATAAATTAAAAAAAAAGGTTTCCAATTTCATTTCTTTCTATTTTCTCCTCTCTACCCGCGGCTTACAAACCCTCGAAAGCACGCTCGCGTTTTGCAAAACACCATTCAACACAAAAAGCTTATCGATTCGTCGCCAAAATGTCGCCACGATGTCGAGCTCGCCAAAGGGGTGAGTTATATTTGTTTTTTTGTTTGAATTTGTTTCTAAATAGGTAGGTTTTTGTTAATTTTTTATGTATATTTCGTTAATTGTCAGGAAATGTTAATGCACCTCCTCCTCCTCCTCCTCAAAATCCACAAAATCCTGAGGAGGAAATACCTGCAGAACAACAACCTCCTCTATTCATTCCTCGACATGCCCTGGAACACAAGAAAATATAATGGGGCAAATTGAAAACAACAAAAAAGAAATTGAAGATATAATTGCAAGGTTGAAAGATCCTTCCACTTCAACCTTGCATAGGTCCACGCTTGCCGAATCTCTTGAGTCTATGTTATCAAATGTAGATTCAATTAGCAAGCAAATAACTAGTTGGATGGATAAAAAGAGAGAGTTTAGAGATTACTATGCAGACAAGTTGTCATACCAAGATGTGAAAAAATTACAAATTACAAAATTAGACTTGTGTTCAATTTTCACAAACCCACAAACAAATCAACCTCCACCCATTACATGCAAGAGGTTCCCTATCCATTGGTGCAACAACCAAGCGATAAGGGACAATTTCAGGCAGAGGTGGTGGATGGTTTTTGACCATCCTTCATGCGATAATAATGAGGTCCCGTAATACTTTTTGAGGAAACTCTACTGCGAGTTTGTCCTCAATAAAGTGCCAAACTATTTTGATATGCGGGACTTCCAGGGTAGAGGTGGGGGGTCAGCACAAGATAGACTAGGGGCACATTTTGACCCACAGTGGGTAGTGAGACGAGTAATCAGCAGACTAGCCCATGAGCATGTTTCTATCCCTTCCATTGTGAAGGAAAGTGTTGAGGTTGATACACTTCAGTCGATTAGTGCCTTGACCCAGAGCATCATAGAGTATGCCGGTCTTGCAACACAGAGTGGGTTGGGAGATAGTGCGAGGAGTAGGGTCCCACCCCATACTTGCTAGGCTTGCGGGTCAGCCTGTGGTTATGACCCCATGGACAGTCAGGACGCAGGTGCACAGGCTACATCTACAGCTGAGCAGATGGTGATGACAGATACCCTCCTGAGTGAGACTTTCGGCCTTGATACTCAGGTAAATATTAGCAAGTTTATTGAATTTAATTTATTAAATTTCATTTTTGAAATACAAGATTAACTAATTTAAATTGATGATTTTAATGAAATTTTAGGGTCATAGCGTCGATGTAGTTTTCAGTGGTTCTCCACTTGCATTTTTCACTAGATCATCTACTGTAGAGGTATGTAACTAGTAAACAATTATAAATATTACATGTGAATAGCATCGTTATATGAATGGTATTCTAATATCTGATTTTGGATGTTGAATAGGTTAATACTGTAGATTTCACGGCAACACCTGCCAGTGGTGGTGGACTTCAAAGCTTTATAGAGGTAATAAAATAAATAGTTTAATGAATGAATTGTACTTACTAAATTTTTGTATGTGATTTGTGTGCTTTATTGTGTGTACTTCCTTGTTTAGATGAACGTGTGTGTATGTTAGGAGCCATGATTTGCATCACTATTATAGTTTTCGTAATTGAATAATGTTGTTTTATTTCCAGATGATGTAGGCTGCGGAGACACCTCCCCATGTTCATAGGGCAATGGAGTAGGGTGTGGCCTCTGCGATTCATAGCTCCATGGCATTGATAGGGGTATGGGGCAGATTAGTAAATTTCAATTTACATTCATTGTTATAGTTGTCTATTTTTGAAAAATCAAAAGATTATTGATTTGAAGTTTAATTTCTATCTGGATGGTTTCTATAGGACATGACATCACTAGGGCCTATCCTTGCTACTGAGGCAAGCAAGGAGACAGATTATATGTTAGTGGTAAGTGATTATTTTGTTAAATGTTTCATTTTTTATATCATGTAATTTCTATATATTAATGTCTATACTTTTTATTGTAACAGGTAAAGATGCAGGAAGACCTAAATAGGAGGAGTAGCCCTCGAGTTCGTAGTAGACCACCCACATGCGCATCTCCATCCCCTAGAAGATCAAAGGCTGCTCATGATTTATTCTCTTCACCAGCTAGAGGGGAATGACTTTTTATTGTGTTCCTTTGTTGTATGCCTATATGGCATTTGTGGACATATATTTTGTATTATACATAGTTGACATTATATGCCTATATGGCATTCTTGTAAGCCTATATGGCTATTTTGTATATATGTTATACTTATATCGACAGATATTGATGTATTCCTATATGGATATTTGGTTAATACAAATCTTTTTTATTTATGGCGTCCATACTTGCATTATAAATCCACGTTTGAATGGATATTAGTAGATGGCTACTTCAAATATTTAAAGTCCAATTGTATTACATAGGATGTTTGCATTTTCTTTGATAGGCTTGATAGGCCATGGATTACATGATGGTGTTTGATGGAAAAGTATGGTACTAGAAGACTCTAGTTCATTCTTAATAGGATTGTGATTGATAATATCTTTGCATGATTGCACTTGATCTTGGATCATGGGCATGTTGTTAGGATTTTGATTGCATTGTGGTGTTTGATGGATAGGCATGGTACTATGTGACTTTTGGATAGGCTTGGGAGAGGTACACTAATTGAATTTGTGATTTATAGTTTGAGATTTTTCCTCCACTAGAAGTCCTTGGAGGAAATCTAAAAATGATGATTTGGATGTAGTGGGTTTGGATTGATGGGATAAGTTGGAATGTAAGGATTATGAGATGGAGGATTTGAATAGGATACATAGGATAAACAGTTCTCACATGCGGTTGGGATTGGAGATATGAATTGAATATGAGGACCTTGGTCTAAAGTGGTTCTTCCCTTACCAAAGGTACCATAAGGATGACCATTAGATGTGTATTTAGGATTGGCATGATAGCTAGTGCTAGTCATTTCTTGTTTGAAATATTCTTGCATGTTCATGAGTGGGAGATGAAGGTTTATGGAAAGTTTGCATGTAATGATCTCATAGTTAATGCTATTGTCATCTTGATATCATCTTGATCTACAAGACTATCATCATCATCATTGTCAAAGGGATTTTTTGATAGATTTGGATAAAAGATCTCATTTAAAGGATACATGGTTTGAGGACCTATTTTGATTGTGATTTTGGGTTTTGCATGAGCCTCGCACAAGGTAATAGGCATAGGGTTTTTATCTTGCATAATGATTTTTTCAAACCAAGGGTCCATGATGGAAATGATTAAGGATGATAGAATGTTTGGATTTTGGACTTTGAGATGTTTATGGTTGTAAATGTTTATTGTTTGGACTCAAATTTTGTTAAATGGTTGTTTGAAAGAGGACACATCAAACACAACAATAAGATTAGTTTAAGTATGGATGAAAATGATGTTTACTAGTTTATGAAATGAAGACACATTAGGTACATTAATTGCCTATTCTATTGAAGTGGGTGTATCAATCTCCATGGGCTCAGTAATATTCTGGTTTGAGGACATGGTTGATACATGGTGAGACTAGGAGTCTTGTTTCAGTGGGATTTGAGCATAGGTATAGCAATGATGATAATTATGGTGTCATGGATATGTAGGTACATTTGAGCATTGGCAAGACTTGACCATGTTTGTAGTTGATAGGTATGGGTTATGATGTTTGATTCATGATTACAGGTGGTGTTGTGGTTTACTTTTAGCACATTGTTCTTATCTCTTAGATGCTTGATTAGTTCCTTGACTATGGTTACTCATTTGTAAACTTGTTTGGAAAGTTGAATCTATGATTGATTTGGTGAAGTCTATAAGTTATATTATTTGATATCTCAGTTTGGAAGTTACTAATGTGATGATGATTTTGCATGTTTTCAATGGTTGGGATCTACAAGTTATGCATTTTTTTGGGATGCACACCTCATTAATTGTAGTGGGATGACTTGAATGCATATTGCCTATATCCACGGGATTGATTCAGTGTTGATGTAGACTTTGTTATTTTTCCTTGTCTATGCTCATTTGTGCATTGGTATGTTGCATTGGGATGAGAGGATGGATGATGAGAATGATTGGATAGTTGGTTATTGAGACTTGTAGCATGTTTATCATGATGTCATAGATATCTTAGTTGCATAGTTCAATGTGAGCTTTTGACAGTAATGATGGTTTATCTTCTTAGATTGGAGATCTTGGTTCTACTTTGGAGTTATTAGTATTATAGTTGAGTGTGTGTGGACCATGGTGATCTTCATTTAAAAGATGGTTATCACAATGCCATGTGTAGTTCATATCATGGTTCAGTGGGAGCTTTGATAGTGATGTGTATTCATCACCTAGTGATGGATGATCTTATATAGTGGTTGGGTGTAATGGACAAACTCTTGGATTATGATTATTATTTGTAGTGAGAGTGCTTTGACATCTTGGCTACTATTTTTAGGAGATGGTTATCTTCATGTGGTTGTAGATGTTGATCCTTGGTTTAGAGGTGTTTGGTAGTGTGTCTTGGTGGACTCTTGATTCTAGATTAGAGTATTATCATGATACAAGTTCTCTTGAGACTAGGATGTCTATATTGGTACATGTGATCTTCTAGGAGGAGATGTTAGATCATGATGTCATGTTTGGATACCTAATTTTGTAGTTGGAGTTTTGACAGTGGTCTTGTTGGTTCTCTTGGTATTAAGTACATTGGTCATGTGCTTGGGAGCTTCATGATAATGTGGTGTTGCATTTGGAGCTTAACATGGATTGATTGGTTGTAGGTTCTCATACATACTTCGAGACTTGGGTGAGGCTAGAGTTCTCTTGGGATTAGAGACACTTGTTGAGATGGTTACCCTTTAGAGGTTTTAGTAGGAAGACCAAGGAGACTTTCACTTGGATATGGGCGTGAGTTAATTATGGACCTAGAGAAGATTCTTATTAGAGAGAGTCATTGTGGCTTGGTGTATCTTCGAGGAGCATTCTCATTCCCCACTCTTGGTTTACTCGGCAGACTATCATCTAAGAGGTATTTCCCATCCTTTAGATGAATTTTTTTAATGCTTTATCTTCTCATGGTTATGGATCTTGAGCTACGGTTATTGGTTCTAGAGGGTTCATTCGAGGGGTGTCTCTAAACATGCTTTTTCTTAGGTGCTAAACTGGAGTTGTCTAGATGCACAAGTGCGCCTCCCTCAATGAAGTTCATTTTGTTAACTTAGTTCATCCTAGTGACTCAAGGGGTTTTTATATTCTTTAGGCACAATCTTTCATAGACTAAAACATTCACTCCATGTTAAGGCGCTCAAACGAGGCTCTGGAGATGGAAAATGGTGCCTTAACTCACTTATGTAAATTTTGGACTTTTAGGCAATTGCAAGATGTCTTGGAGGCTCAATTATTCAAGGCACCCATTTTGTTCACCACTTGTAGCATCACTTGTTCAAGGCGCATGTTTGGGATTCTCTAGCGCGATGTGTGATTTGGTCACAACTGGCGCCTAGAGTGAATAGGCTTTCATCCTAACTTAATACACTGCTTCCTTCTGACAATTTTTAGGGCAGCAGAAAACCTTTCACCATGGGCAAATGTCTTAGAGATATAAAAAACTAAGAGAGGTTATTGTAGAGGCACTCTATTTGATTGCGTTGCCTTAGACGGAATGTTTATAAGTGACACAGTTTTTGAGTAACATCTCGTCAAAGATTGCTGCCTTTTTGCACTTTGGACTCTTCAGGGATATCGTCAATACAATGTAGCTCAGACTGTTTCGACATGTTTGGGTGAAAAACAGGACCATGCCTAGTGTAAATGTACCCATTTAGATGCATTGGAATAGTTAGTTTGGTCACATCAAGAGCAGGATGAAAGTTACACCCCTTTGCAACTTTACACTGCCTCCTTCTGACAATTTTTGGGGCAGCAGAAAACCTTTCACTATGGGCAAATGCCTCAGAGATATAAAAAATTGAGAGAGGTTATTGTAGAGGCACTCTACATGATCGTGTTTCCTTAGATAGAATGTTTCTAAGTGACACAGTTTTTGAGTAACATCTCGTCAAAGATTGCTGCCTTTTTACACTTTAGACTCTTTAGGGATATCGTGGGTACAATGTAGCTCAGACTGTTTCGACATGTTTGGGTGAAAAAAAGGACAATGCCTAGCGTAAATGTACCCATCCAGATGCGTTGGAATAGTCAGTTTGGTCACATCAAGAGCAGTACAAAAGTTACACCCCTTTGCAACTTTACACTGCCTCCTTCTGACGATTTTTGGGGCAGCAGAAAACCTTTCACCATGGGCAAATGCCTCAGAGATATAAAAAACCGAGAGAGGTTACTGTAGAGGCACTTTACATGATCATGTTTCCTTAGACGGAATATTTCTAAGTGACATAGTTTTCGAGTAACATCTCGTCAAAGATTACTGCCTTTTTGCACTTTGGACTCTTCAGGGATATCGTTGGTACAATGTAGCTCAGACTGTTTCGACATGTTTGGGTGAAAAATAGGACCATGCCTAGCGTAAATGTACCCATTCAGATGCGTTTGAATAGTCAGTTTAGTCGCATCAACAGCAGGATGAAAGTTACGCCCCTTTGAACCTTTACACTACCTCCTTCTGATGATTTTTGGGGCAACAGAAAACCTTTCACCACGGGCAAATGCCTCAGAGATATAAAACACTGAGAGAGGTTATTGTAGAGGCACTCTACATGATTGTGTTACCTTAGACAGAATGTTTCTAAGTGACACAGTTTTCAAGTAACATCTCGTCAAAGATTGCTACCTTTTTACACTTTGGACTCTTTAGGGATATCGTGGGTACAATGTAGCTCAGACTGTTTCGACATGTTTGGGTGAAAAAAAGGACAATGCGTAACGTAAATGTACCCATCCAGACGTGTTTAAATAGTCAGTTTGGTTGCATCAGGAGCAGAACAAAAGTTACACCCCTTTGCAACTTTACACTGCCTCCTCCTGACAATTTTTGGGGCAGCAAAAAACCTTTCACCACGGGCAAATGCCTCAGAGATATAAAAACTGAGAGAGGTTATTGTAGAGCAAATTTACATGATCGCGTTTCCTTAGATGAAATGTTTCTAAGTGACATAGTTTTTGAGTAACATCTCATCAAAGATTGCTACCTTTTTGCACTTTGGACTCTTCAGGGATATCGTTGGTACAATGTAGCTTAGATTGTTTCGACATGTTTGGGTAAAAAAAGGACCATGCCTAGCGTAAATGTACCCATTCAGATGCGTTGGAATAGTCATTTTGGTCGCATCAAGAGCAGGATGAAAGTTACACCCCTTTGCAACTTTACACTGCCTCCTTCTGACGATTTTTGGGGCAACAGAAAACCTTTCACCACGGGCAAATGCCTCAGAGATATAAAAATTTGAGAGAGGTTATTGTAGAGGCACTCTACGTGATCATGTTACCTTAGATAGAATGTTTCTAAGTGACATGGTTTTCAAGTAACATCTTGTCAAAGATTGCTGCCTTTTTGCACTTTGAACTCTTTAGGGATATCGTTGGTACAATGTAGCTTGGACTGTTTTGACATGTTTGGGTGAAAAAAAGGACCATGCCTAGCATAAATGTACACATCCGAACGTGTTGGAATAGTCAGTTTGGTCACATCACGAGCAGGACACCAAAAATGCAAAAGTTGCTTTGTGCAACTTGACAACATTCACACTTTTTTGCAACATGACTCAAAGACTCAAACTGACCCCAAATGACTCAAAGTGACTTAAAATCACCTTGATTTTGGTGCACAATGTACATTATAGAGGTCGAGGCACTCCTTATCATTCAAACATCTTAGATGAGCGCATAGGAAAGGAAAAAGCTCTAAGTTTCATCATCATGAGCGCCTAATATCAAGAGACTTTAATGGCTCAAACCTTAGCATAGAGTCCTAAGGTGCATTTCATGTCTCCTTTCATCCAGTTTGGCGCTCTTATGTAGATTTTTCAACCTGATTTGGCACCCTGTATGTGAAGGAAGATCTAAAGGCATGAAAGTGGATGTCATATTACAAGAGTTTGGATCATCAAAATTGAAAGAAATAAGTCTATTAAGCTTGGGCACCCTTGGTCTTCTTTTCATTCATTATGAGTGTCTTAGGAGAATGGTATATAGGTCATCATCATGATTGGGCGCCCTGGATCCAGAGTGTTGGAGAGATCATCAAATGGTGTCTAGAGGAAGTAGGGTGAGTTATGAGTTTGGTCGCATCAGGAGTAGGACACCAAAAATGCATAACATGATGATGTAAAAATGTGTACATATGTGTAAAAATGTAGGAGGAAATAAAAAAGACAAACCTTACAAATTAATGTGCATACTTACAACTCAATGTAACATAACTTTACAAAATCAATGTGAATACTTACAAATTAATCCAATGAACCATCCGGGTCTGCTCTACTCTTTATTGTGTCAAGTATTGCTTCATGGTCAGACTCACGCACCTTCCATAATATTTTGTTCAAAGGTCTACCCCGATACTTTATCAAATGAACATTGGATGCCACGACAAGGTTCAAGTAATGAAGAATCTTCCGATGCGTGTCAAAGTCCTGAAATAGCCAAATATTAACACTCTTATGTGGGTACCTTCTAAGCCATGTTTCAGTAATAACCACTAAGCCTGTAGGGTATTCGATGTTTTCTCCATCTGTAACAGGGGCCTCCAATTTCTTTTTGGCCTCAACACAATGACATAAGTAATAATCTATTCCCTCTTCATTATCTTCATCTACAATAACTACATATAAGTGCCCTACATTGATATGTGTAGCAAATTAGATGAAATTAGTCAACATTACAAAAACACTACAAAGTAAGATGACATTACCTGGTTGAACTAGATGAAATTAGATGCATATACGTGCCCTATATTACCTGGTTGAACTAAATCTGATATGTGGTCAAAGTCAACTGATGATTCCATCTATGTTAGTTCCAATACCGTCAGGGGTTGATACGTGTCAAGTGGGCTAAGATAACTTAACTGCCATTCATCAACCCACTCCTTTGACTCACACTCATCCCAGACTTGAATTGTATAGGAAGAACAAAAGTATGACATCTTTCGTGTATGGATACTCCATGAACTTGCAATTAAGCTTCTGAAAGAGTGCATCTCATTTGATCCTGTCAGTGTACAACAATCCTTATATGGTGCAATGTTAGTATCATCTATTAACCAAAAAAATCTATGAACTAAAGACTTACCTTCATTACCTAGACCCATGGAAACATTACACCACTCGACAATTGATTTTACATCTATCAACTTTGCATTGTCTTTATACTTTAACTCTTCTCGTGCTATGGCTCTTTTGATACATGATCCTGCACCATCATGCTCCCCCTTTCCATGCCTGGCTTCACAAAAGTTCTACATATGTTGAATACCTGTAAAATTATGCCTCCTACTCAGCCAATAGAAATTCCACGAGTTCTTGAATTGTGACGCACAGTTATCTGACCATATGATATGCTGACTGAACGATATGTGCCTTCTAGCCAAATCATTGTAGAACACCTGAAATCAACCTTGCACGAACTCTGTAGAATGCGTGTGATCATCACTAATATAGAAATTATACTTCCTTATGATCTTTCTGTCATCCTCTGTACTATCATTCACATGAATGAATATGATGTGCACAAATATAGAAACCTGTGTAGAGTTGTAATATTGTGATTGCACCTCACGCTGTGGCTGAAGACTGTAGTTCTCTACAAAGTCGACGACTGAAACAATGATATCAACCAGAAATGTGTCCTTGCATAACTTGAATTGCAAGTCCAACCATCGAGCTCTATGGGCATGTCTTGCATACTCATACACTATGCTGTCACGAAATATAGGCATAAACTGATACACTGGAATCTTTTCAATAACTAATTCACACCTCTTTGCTTCTTTACCATCTTTTGTATTGTATGCCACTGTTTTATACTTGCCAAACTCTACTAGTTCGTTTCCAACCGGATGTGTTATTTCCATATGTTCACATATTGGCAAATGTTGCAAGCCACCGCAACGATGACATGTGTCATCCAAGCATAATTTCTTGTAGAATATTTGACCTTCCTCTCTTTCACATAAAATTCTTGATATGAAGTCTCTTGAAGATGTTGGTGGGGCACATATGGCACAACCCTACAAATCATTGTTAGTATGCATATCTAAACATATAGACCTATAAGCATCAAAATGGTTAGAAAATTCAATATGTAATCTACAACAAGTATTGCGTGTGTGATTTATCTTAACATAGAAAGGTTTTAGGAATTCAAAATATCTTTGACAAATTTTAATTTGAGGATACTTCTCTAGAAATTTACCATAAAACTATGTTTGAGTCTCATCCAAAAAATGCTTTGGATGTGGCTCGCGGTTCTGACTACTGATTCTCCTTCTTACCATATCCCTTTGATTCGGAGATACCCTTGTGTAATTCTTCCAAAAGTCTTCAATTAGTGATCTCAATGCTTCAACAATTGGTTTATCTTTTCATGGTAGTCTCCCCGAGAATGCCCATAATTCATTGGCATTAGTGTCCTTATTTCTTTGGCATCTTCCAATGGCTCTTGATAAAGTTTTCCTATTAATTCTCAATTCTTGACTTGTATTTCTAATGAGATGAGCTTTCCTCGTTTGACTACTTACTATAGTTGATGTAATCACATGCCTTGTTGCATTACTATCTTTTGTAGGTGAGGTGTTACCCACACTCTCATACGCACTCATTAGATTTTTGACAATAGATTTTTCACTTGAAGCCTCTGATGTTCTCAACCCAAGAATCTTCATGATAGACCTATACTTTATACTTCACATCATTTCAATGAATAGTTGACATCCTGCAGTCTCATTTAACTTTTCAAAGAACAATCTCCAAATCTTATTAGCATATCTTCTACAAGTGCATTTTGGAATCTTACCTTCCATTGGTTGCAAAATATTCTCATCAATATTAATCAAATACTTTAACTTTCTATGCAAAATTCTAGGTGGTGTCAAGTTAGGTAAATTCATCTCAACATTTGGAATTTCATCAATATTTAAATGAGATGGGTTAGATGGCATACCTTCGATCGAAGATGGAATAGATGACATACCTTGAGGTTGAGGTGGGAACGATGGCTTACCTCCTTCACCACATGTGAGTGATGATGTACTCTCAACTTGAGATACGGTAGATGGTGTCCCTACATGTTGACTTGCGGTAGAGGATGTGTCTCCAACTATGGTATTCAAATCTCTCATACCACGAAGTTTTTGCATTCATTCTCTTTGTGCCGCCAATACCATATCTCTTTGTGATGGTTGTGGTTCCTCTTCAATTGGTATGTCTTCATTTATCGTGTCTAATTTCCTCTTCTCACAAAGTTCCCTCATAGCCACTGCTTTCTTTGCATTCTTAGCTTCTATCTCTTCCTGTGTTTTTTTAATTCTTGATCATTTCCACGGCATGATGGAGAATTTATCTGTAGCATGATAAAGAGACCAATATTAGTTCCTAAGAAATGAATACAAGATAATAGTGGGATTGTATTTTTTTATGTTGTAAGGATTTATTCTTGTATAGTTTGACATCATGGTATGTTAAGGTTTGTTTATTACACCTAATTATTAAAGAGCCCAAGTGTAGAAAATATACATGGCATCATGTGAGATTGTAGGCTGCTTTCTTGATTGGGAATGTGTCTATTTTAAACATGTATGATAAAGCATGATAAAGTAATTCAATTCAAAATAAGGAAAATGTAAAGAACATGCATGTAAAGACTTGACATACCTAAAAAATGAAGATTTGAATGGAGAGAGTACCGAATTATGTAGTGTTTTTATCTTCTTGCATCAAACTCCTCAACAATTTGAGTTTTTCACCACTTGCTTCCTTTTCAATGTTAAATTCAATAACACTCAAATATCATTACTAACAACAATACTATTAACCAATCTATAATGTTAAATTCCTAAAATTGAATCACAATTAACATTGCAACAATACAAAAATTGAAACTTGAATAGATATATATCAAACTTGGTGCAAAAACTATGTTATTTCCTCCTTCTCAAGTTGGCAAAGCATAAAAGGTGGTGGAAAGATCATGCAAAGGTGGTACAATGTGTCAAATGTGCATGTGAACTTCCCAACAGCATGAAAGCACTTCTTTTTTATCAGAGCACGCGCAGAAACAGTAAGAAAATAGAGCATGTGGGCCTAGATCACGGGGGTAACCACTTTTTTACCATTTCAATAGAAAGACAAAATGCGAATGCGTTATAACGCATTAGCGCTATAACGCGCTTGCATTTGTTCCTGCTATAGATTCATCACATCCTTTGCATTGATCACATCTCTTTCCTGCAAGAGCTTGCCAGATGCTCCACCATATGATAGGCATAACAATGAAAGGGCAAGCCCTCATAATCAAGTTCTTGATAGAAAATGCCCTCAACCCTCAATGTCAAACCCTAATCCCTCAACCCTTAACACTGATCCCTCGACCCTCAACCCTATCCCTAAACCCTCAACCCTCAACGTCAAATCCTAATCCCTCAACCCTCAACCCTATCCCTAAACCTTGAACCCTCAACGTCAAATCCTAATCCCTCAATCCTTCACTCTAATCCCTCAACCCTAAACCCTATCCCTAAACCCTCAACACTATACCTTAAACCCTAATCCCTCAGCCCTCAACCCTAAACCTTATCCCTAAACCCTAATCCCTCAACCCTCAACCCTAATCTGTCATCCCTCAACTCTAATCCCTCATCTCTAAACCCTAAATGCTATCCCTAATCCTACACCCTCAACAGACTCGATACTATACCTTAAACCCTAATCCCTTATCCCTAAACCCTCCAACCCTATCCCTAATCCTTATACCCTCCACACTCTACTTTAACCCTAATTCCTCAACCCTCAACCCTATCCCTAAACCCTTGACCCTCAAACCTCAACCCTCAACCCTCAACATCAAACCCTAATCCCTCAACCCTTAACTCTAATCCCTCGACCCTCAACCCTATCCCTAAACCCTCAACCCTAAACCCTCAACCCTCAATGTCAAATTCTTATCCCTCAACCCTTCACTCTAATCCCTCAACCCTAAACCCTCAACCCTAATCCATCATCCATCATCCCTCAACTCTAATCCCTCATCCCTAAACCCTAAACGCTATCCCTATTCCTAGACCCTCAACAGGCTCGATACTATACCTTAAACCCTAATCCCTCTACCCTTGAAACTCTTATTTAACCCTAATCCCTTGACCATTAACCCTATCCCTCAACCTCAACCCTCAACCCTCAACCCTCAACCCTCAATTCTCAACATTAAACCCTAATTCATCAACCCTAAACCCTAATCCCTCAAACCTAAACCCTATCCCTAAACCATCAACCCTCAACACTATACCTTAAACCCTAATCCCTATCCCTCAACCCTTAACCCTTAAAACTTAAACCCTATCCCTACACCCTCAACACTTGACACTATATCTTAAGCCTTAAACCCTCATCCCTAAAGCCTCAACCCTCAATCCTTAAACCTTCAACCCTAAACCCTATCCCTAATCCCTCTACCCTCGACACTCTAACCCTAACCTTGACATTAAATGCTAATCCGTCAACCCTAAACCCTAATCCTAAACCCTCAACCCTCAACACTATACCTTAAACCCTAATCCCTCAACCCTCAACCCTAAACCTTATCCCTAAACCCTAATCCCTCAACCCTCAACCCTAATCCATCATCGCTCAACTCTAATCCCTCATCCCTAAACCCTAAATGCTATCCCTATTCCTAAACCCTCAACAGACTCGATACTATACCTTAAACTCTAATCCCTTATCCCTAAACCCTCCAACCCTATCCCTAATCCTTACACCCTCCACACTCTACTTTAATCCTAATCCCTTGAACCTCAACCCTATCCCTAAACCCTTGACCCTCGAACCTCAACCCTCAACCCTTGACGTCAAACCCTAATCCCTCAACACTTAACTCTGATCCCTCATCTCTCAACCCTAACCCTAAACCCTAAACCCTAAACCCTCAAGCCTCAACGTCAAATCCTAATTCGTCAACCCTTCACTCTAATCCCTCAACCCTTCAAGTAATACTATATGAACATTAGCCATCTTGACCTTTGAAATGCATAAGACAATCATATAGTAGCTGAGAACAATGAGAAGCATCTATCATTTATGATGCACAGAATAAAAGAGGTACATAGACACTAATGAATACACATACTGACATGTTACATGAATAGTTATAACATCTATGTTATAGTGCTACAAAGGAAAAGAAGAGATAAATGGAATTGTCACATATTGGACAAGAGATCTCCTTCAACCAATAAATGAGATGTCATAGTCATATGAAGGAACAAGCTATACAAGGGACAACATTCATGAAGTATATATTCCATGCAAAGATCAAAGGATATACCCATGATAGGTACATGTACATAAGTAAGGAATGCTGGGACAAACTATACAGGTACATATTCATGTATGAATATATGCATTTCCAAGCTATAAGAGCAGATACAGTACTTATGTCTATAGTGAATGAAAAGTATCAGATAAGTATGTGTCAAATGTACACCAAGGTTTCTTATCCATGAACAGATGTATACACATTATCAAAAAGGTGCAAGAGAATAAATTTAAGTACATACTTAGAATGATTGCTAAGGAAGGTTTCATGATGCATGCACAGTATGATAGTTAGGTTTTGAATCTCCATAGCATAACAAATCAAGGAGAATATTGTAACAACAGGTCATATTAAGTATAGGTAGTAGTTTGAAGATATATGAAGAATTTGCTAGCAAAATTAAAGAAGGCTATTAAATAGAAAATAATATTTTCTTCATAATTTTCACAAAGAAGAGGTTTTTGTATGTACAATATGAGATACCCATCTCAAATCTTCAAGCCTTTGTTTCATTTTTTTCTTCTAATAAAATGAGAACTACAGAAAGAAGAGAGAGCATAGCCATGATAAAAAGTAAACCTGATATACAAAAAATTGAAACCCTTATTTCACATTTTATATATAGTAGAGGAAAGTTACACAGAAATAAAGAATGAGCATGACCATGACAGATGAAGGCTATTTTTGTGCAAAAAGGAAGAAGCCCATCTCATAATCAGCAAACCCTCATTGTTTTTTGCACTTACAACTAAGAAAAAGATATGCACATCCACGACTACAACTAAGGGGTCATTTTTTTTAAGAAAATGTGATACCCACTTCATTTTTGCAGAGAACCCTTATCATTTTTCTGTCACAGAGAAAAAGGAATCATACACAGAAAAATGCTATAAGAGGAATCAAGAACTCACCTCATATGTTTGTAGAAGGAGACCATAGCTGGCCGTGACCTTCATTTTTTTAGGGTTTTGCATAGGAGTTACAAGCCAAAGACAGACACAGAAAGATTTGATCAAGAGTTGTAATGCACAAACCCAATACTCAGCCATGGCTAGATAGAGAGAAGTAAACTACAAAAGATAAAGAAAGTGCCATTCAAAACCAAAGAGTCGGTGATTACCTTGTTCCTATGCTTGTTTTTAACATATAATCCCTCAAACCTAAACCCTATCCCTAAACCATCAACCCTCAACACTATACCTTAAACCCTAATCCCTATCCCTCAACCCTTAACCCTTAAAACTTAAACCCTATCCCTACACCCTCAACACTTGACACTATATCTTAAGCCTTAAACCCTCATCCCTAAAGCCTCAACCCTTAATCCTTAAACCTTCAACCCTAAACCCTATCCCTAATCCCTCTACCCTTGACACTCTAACCCTAACCTCGACATTAAATGCTAATCCATGAACCCTAAACCCTAATCCTAAACCCTCAACCCTCAACACTATATCTTAAACCCTAATCCCTCAACCCTCAACCCTAAACCTTATCCCTAAACCCTAATCCCTCAACCCTCAACCCTAATCCATCATCCCTCAACTCTAATCCCTCATCACTAAACCCTAAATGCTATCCCTATTCCTAAACCCTTAATAGAATCAATACTATACCTTAAACCCTAATCCCTTATCCCTAAACCCTCCAACCCTATCCCTAATCCTTACACCCTCCACACTCTACTTTAACCCTAATCCCTTGAACCTCAACCCTATCCCTAAACCCTTGACCCTTGAACCTCAACCCTCGACGTCAAACCCTAATCCCTCAACTCTTAACTCTGATCCCTCATCTCTCAACCCTAACCCTAAACCTTAAACCCTTAACCCTCAATGCCAAATCCTAATCCCTCAACCCTTCACTCTAATCCGTCAACCCTAAACCCTATCCCTAAACCATCAACACTATACCTTAAACCCTAATCCCTCAACCCTTAACCCTAAACCTTATCCCTAAACCCTAATCCCTCAACCCTCAACCCTAATCTGTCATCCCTCAACTCTAATCTCTCATCCCTAAACCCTAAATGATATCCCTATTCCTACACCCTCAACAGACTCGATACTATACCTTAAACCCTAATCCCTTATCCCTAAACCCTCCAACCCTATCCCTAATCCTTCTACCCTCCACACTCTACTTTAACCCTAATTCCTCGACCCTCAACCCTATCCCTAAACCCTTGACCCTCAAACCTCAACCCTCAACCCTCAATGTCAAACCCTAATCCCTCAACCCTTAACTTTGATCCCTCGACCCTCAACCCTATCCCTAAACCCTCAACCCTAAACCGTCAACCCTCAATGTCAAATTCTAATCCCTCAACCCTTCACTCTAATCCCTCATCCCTAAACCCTATCCCTAAACCCTCAACACTATACCTTAAACCCTAATCCCTCAACCCTAACCCTAAACCTTGTCCCTAAACCTTAATCCCTCAACCCTCAACCCTAATCTGTCATTGGTCATCCCTCAACTCTAATCCGTCATCCCTAAACCCTAAACGCTATCCCTATTCCTAGACCCTCAACAGGCTCGATACTATACGTTAAACCCTAATCCCTCTACCCTCGACACTCTTATTTAACCCTAATCCCTTGACCATTAACCCTATCCCTCGACCTCAACCCTCAACCCTCAACCCTCAACTCTCAGCATTAAACCCTAATTCATCAACCCTAAACCCTAATCCCTCAAACCTAAACCCTATCCCTAAACCATCAACCCTCAACACTATACCTTAAACCCTAATCCCTATCCCTCAACCCTTAACCCTTAAAACTTAAACCCTATCCCTACACCCTCAACACTTGACACTATATCTTAAGCCTTATACCCTCATCCCTAAAGCCTCAACCCTCAATCCTTAAACCTTCAACCCTAAACCCTATCCCTAATCCCTCTACCCTCGACACTCTAACCCTAACCTCGACATTAAATGCTAATCCATCAACCCTAAACCCTAATCCTAAACCCTCAACCCTCAACACTATACCTTAAACCCTAATCCCTCAACCCTCAACCCTCAACCTTATCCCTAAACCCTAATCCCTCAACCCTCAACCCTAATCAATCATCCCTCAACTCTAATCCATCATCCCTAAACCCTAAATGCTATCCCTATTCCTAAACCCTCAACAGACTCGATACTATACCTTAAACCCTAATCCCTTATCCCTAAACCCTCTAACCCTATCCCTAATCCTTACACCCTCCACACTCTACTTTAACCGTAATCCCTCGACCCTAAACCCTATCCCTAAACCCTTGACCCTTGAACCTCAACCCTCAACCCTCAATGTCAAACCCTAATCCCTCAACCCTTAACTCTGATCCCTCGACCTTCAATCCTATCCCTAAACCCTAAACTCTAAACCCTCAACCCTAATCTGTCATCCCTCAACTCTAATCCCTCATCCCTAAACCCTAAATGCTATCCCTATTCCTAGACCCTCAACGGGCTCGATACTATACCTTAAATGCTAATCCCTTATCCCTAAACCCTCCGACCCTATCCCTTATCCCTTAACCCTCATGATTAATAGCCTTGAATGTAAAAAAATTTAAGGGGAACATAAAGCGAGTGCATTATAATGCGCTCGCATTATGTCAAACATGACAAACAATAGACTTGCAGGAAAGGAAAAATGCAAAGAAAAACATAATGTGAGCGCGTTATAATGTGCTCGCATTATGTCTTTCTTTGGGAATCCCAAGCCTTGGGCTTGGGATTTGCTTTGGATTTCCAACCCAAAGGCTTGGAGTGCCTTATGAATAGTCACAGACATGTTTTTTCATATTCTTCAAAATTTTGCATAATTTCGTTCGTGCTAACCCTTAGATTGGCACGTGTTTCAAGGTCGAACAAATTGAACACTTCGGTAATGTTAGGCTTTCTCTTAGCTATTTGACGATGTGATTTTTTTCACATTTTAACAATGTTAAGCCTTTCATCTTTAATTTCTTTTGTTTGTGTGTCCTTTTTTAGGTAAAAACCACTATTTGGTCTTTTTTTCATTGTAAATTAACTATTCATTCAAATTTCAAAAAAATTACATATTTAGAAACTAGACTCCATTCTACAAATATTAAAAAAATAAAAATATGATTTTCAATTAGTTTTCAAAATTTATAGGGGTAGCACGGCCAAAATTCTGCTTTTTAGGATGTGTCCACTTTGAAAATTAGTAAAAAATCAAATATTCATCAAAAAATTATCAGAAAAATGTCATAAACTACATGCTATTAGCTAATTTCTCACTAAAGTGATTTTAAAAATACCAAAAAAAAGTTGACCTTTTGAGGGAGCCACAAAACATGCTATGTTATGTTTTTTTGACAGAAACAACACCAATTTCTGTGGCTCCCTCTTTTGAACCCCTTAATCTATGCCATTTTCAAAACAAAATAGTAGTTTAGAAAGTAGACTCGGAGCACTACGAACATTGTTTTGGTTGCATTTCCAAATTTTGAGTGTAACTATGCTCAATTTCTCATCCAAGGCCAGTATTTCCTGATTTCAGAAAAAAAGTGGCCACTTAAGACCCCTTTTTGGCCCCCCATCTTCCTGCACTTACCCGCCACTGACACATTTTGTAAGAATGGATCTGTTGTTGCCACAATCAAATGATGTTTAGTTCATGAAAACTAAGAGAGGTTATCATGGAGGGACCTAACATCCATCTATAGGTCCAAATGGAGGTTATTATGGAGGGACCTGACATCTAGTTGTAGGTCCAAATGGACCATTCCTAGGTGCCACGAAGTTCAAGAACTACTTCGTCAAAGTTTGGCAGTTTTATACTCTTAGGTCTCTTAAGAGACTTTGCCAATACAGTGTAGCCTGAATGGATTGGGACACCTAGGGAAAAACATAGGGCCTCCTCTAGCCTACACCCACCCACCCTAAATTGTTGGTACTGTTAGTTTGGTCCCACAAGGTGAAGAATGCAAAATATGGCTCTTGGCACCTTTACACTAAACACCACTGAGGCATTTTGCAAGAATGAATCCGTTGTTGGCACAATCAAATGATGTTGAGCTGATGAAAACTAAGAGAGATTATTATGGAGGGACCTGACATTGAGGTGTAGGTCTAAATAAATCATTCAAAGGTGCCACAAACTTTGAGAACTACTCTATCAAAGTTTGGCATTTTTTTTCTCTTAGGTCTCTTAAGAGACTTTGTCGGTATAGTGTAGCCCAAAAGGATTTGGATATTTGGGGAATGAAACATGGCCTCCACTAGTATACAGTACCCACCCTAATGTGTTGGTGCTATCATTTCAATCTCACAAGGTGAAGAATGCAAAATATGGCTCATGGAAACATTATGTTGCATGCAAATGAAGCATCTTGCAAGAATGCATCCATTGTTGGCATGGTCAGATGATTTTGAGTTGATGAAAATAGAGAGAGGATATTTTGGAGGGATGTGACCTCCATTTGTAGGTCCAAACGGATCATTCCTAGGTGCCATGAAGTCCAAGAACTATTCTGTCAAAGTTTGGTAGTTTTTTGCTCTTAGGTCTCTTAAGAGGCTTTGCCTATACACTGTAGCATGAATTGATTGGGACACCTAGAGAATGAAAAATTGCCTCCTCTAGCATACACCCACCCATCCTAACATGTTGAAACTATCAGTTTATTCCCACAAGGTAAAGAATGCAAAATATGGCTCTTGGCACCTTTACACTAAATGCCACTGGGGCATTTTGCAAAAATGCATCCATTGTGGCATGGCCAAATGATGTTGATTTGATGAAAATGAGAGAGGTTATTATAGAGTGACATGACATTGAGCTATAGGTCCAAATGGATCATTCAAAGGTGCCACAAAGTCTGAGAACTACTTCATCATAGTTTGGTAGTTTTTGATCTTAGGTCTCTTAAGAGACTTTGCTAGTACAGTGTAGTTCGAATGGATTGGGACACTTGGGGAATGAAATAGGGCCTCCACTACCATACACCCACCCATCCTAATATGTTAGTGTTGTTAGTTTGGTCTCACAAGGTGAAGAATGCAAAATATGGCTCTTGGCAACATTATGCTGATTGCATCCATTGTTGGCATGGTCAAACGATGTTGAGTTGATGAAAATTGAGAGAATTTATTGTGGAGGGACTTGACATCTAGATGTAAGTCCAAATAGATTCATTCCTAGGTGCCACAAACTCTGAGAACTACTCTGTAAAAGTTAGGTAGTTTTTTGTTCTTAGGTCTCTTTAGAGACTTTACTAGTACAGTGTAGTCCAAATAAATTGGGACACCTAGAGAATGAAAAATGGCCTTCTCTAGCATAAACCCACCCACCTTGATGTGTTGGCACTATCATTTGAATTCCACAAGGTGAAGAATGTAAAATATGGCTCCTAGTATCTTTCACTAGATGAAACTGAAGCATTTTGGAACATTGTGTTCCTTTCCACCGTAGGAAAATGAAACTGATTTAGCAAAACCTAAGGTATGTATTTTTAGGTCAACATCGTTCAAAAAATGTGTCTCAACCTTTCAATTATATAAGGTTTATTGTTGATAGGATATATATATATCCTAGTTACACCGATAGGTGTAATATACAATGGGAGCATAGGGTGGAGTGGGATGCGTGTTAATTTTTTTTGTTAATTAAAACTATTAAATGGCTAACATACATTAAATTAATGATATATTGTAAATCTGGACCATTCATTATTAGGTTTTAGATCTGATGGTAGATATTTTGTTGGCTTGTCTTGTCCTAGAAGGTAACCCTATTTTATGAGGGCATTGTATTACAACTACGATATCATGATGTATTATGAGAGTCTAATAGTGATTGTGTTATCTTTGGATCTCTGGTGGTGATACTCCTAGGTAAGTGTAAGAAGTTGAGTCCACTTTTAGTGGAAGCCTCAGGGCAAAATACTTTTAGAAGTGATGGATTTTGGTAATATGGCTTACAATTTTTTTTTAGAATTTTTGGATGAAATTAAAACCCATTTCAGATGACAATGTCTAGTTTTAAAATATATAATATTTTTAATGCTGAACATATTTTTGTATTTATTATTTATTTCTTAAAAAAAGGCATCAAATTTTTTGAAGAAATGGACTTTGGCAATATGGCTGGTGACTTTTTTTTAATAATTTTTAGATGAAATTAAAACCATTATAGATGATATTATGTACGTTCCAAATATGTAATTCTTTACAATTGGATTATTTTTTCTATTTTTCAAATAATTTTTTATGAAACTGCCCCATAAACTTGAAATATTAGGTTTTCTTATTATTTTAATAACTTTTTATTGAATTTTTTGAAAAATAAATTATAAGTGAGCAATATTCAGACAATTATTTTCAATTTGAAAAAAAAAAATGATAAATTTAGGTCATCTTATGTGTGACGTACACGAGGGATTTTCAAAAAGAAATTATGGCCAATAAAAAATTAATAAAAAAGAAATATTCAAAAAAAAATTACAAAAAGATATTGTGAGAAAACTTCAATGTGTTACAGATCTCTTCCCAAAAGGATTCATAAAATACAATTATTTAGGTCAAAATATGGTTGAGGTACACGTGTATGGTATGGTAAAAAAAAAGTGACTTTTAAATAGTGGTTTTTAGACATGCCTATCGAATATTAATTTGTATCATTTGGGTATTAAAATAAATTACATATTTAGAAACTAGACTCCAAGTACTACATTTCATATTACTAACTTTTTTAAAGATTCAATCTTTATGTGCTTCAAATTTTTAGGTCAATGTGACAAATTTTGAAAATTAGGGAAAACACTTCCACATTTTGGCCAAAAAGTGGACTCAACTTCTTGCACACATCCTCCTGTGAGAAGCTTTCTCTATAAGTATATTGTAATATTTGTGATTTCTAAATAATATATTGGACGACTTTTGGAGTGTGGGGTTTTTCTCCCAAAAGGGTTTTCCCCATGTAAATCGCTATGTTGTGGTATGCATGATATTTATTTTTATTTTTGTTTAAGTTTCTATAACTATTAAAGATCTATAAAGTTTTGCATTATCTTCCTCTCAAGATTAGTGTAGGAAGTTGTTCCACTGCCTTAGCTTCCTTAGAAGTGGTATTAGAGGATGATGACCTTTGGTTTCAGTTGTGGGTTGTTGGGTTTTCTAAACTAATCCAAATATGAGTGGGAGCTGTGTAGAAGATAGTTTTTGATCTTGTTGCAGGAATTTTTAGATGAAAAGTTCATTAGAGAGAATAGAGGTGGATAAATTTTCTGGAAATAACTTTGAAATATGGAAGCTAAAGATGGAGGATCAATTGAGATTTGTGGGATGTTGTTGATGAGAAGGTTTCAAGGCCTGCATATCCTACTTTAGTTGCTAAATATGATGTTATGGACCGTAAACCCAAAGGTCTAATTAGATTGTGTTTGGTAGATTCTATTTTAATCAGTGTCCATGAAGAGACCTTTGTACAGAAAATATGGAAGAAACTTGGTGAGATGTATCAAGGCAAATCTTTAGTGAACAAGATTTTCTTGAGGAAGAAATTGTATTCTTTGAGAATGGAAGAGGGTGGATGAATTACAAACCACCTAGAAGCATTCAATATGTTGGTGGCTCAATTGGCATCAATTGGTGTCAAAATGGATGAGCCGGAGAAATGTCAGACATTGCTTTGTTCTTTGCCTAATTCGTGGGATTCTCTTGTTATGGCTATTGGAAGTACTTCTGTTATATTGAAGACTGAAGATGTGGTGGGTTCTTTGCTTTCTCAAGAGACGATGAGGAAGGTATCCATCAGTGCCAAGGAGGCCCTAAATGTTCATGGAAGACCTAAGGAAAAAGGCAAGAAGAATGAGAAGTGTGATAAATCCAAGTCAAAGGGGAGATCCAAATCTCCTAGAAAGTCCAAAGTTGTTTGCTAGAACTGTGGTAAGCCACATATTCTTAAGGAATGCAAAGAAGAAAACAAGAAGAAAAAGAAGAGATCTAATTCTGATTCAGAGTCCGTGAAGGAAGATGGTGATGCATTCATTACAACTTTGCCAACTCGTACATGTAAGGATGCATGGTTAATTGACTTAGGTGCATCTTTCCATATGACCTGTAATAGAGATTGGTTTTCTAAATATGAAGAATTTGATGGCTTTAAGGTGTACTTGGGTGATGATTCTTATTTAAATATTGTTGGCCGTGGTAAATTTAGAAACAAGTTTCCTGATGGCAAAATAAAAAGGATTAATGATGTGTTGCATATCCCTGGATTAACATGAAATTTGTTTTCTGTGAGAAAACTAATAGATGCAAGTGTGTAGGTAGTATTTTTTTATGCAGGATGCAAGATGGTTAGAGGTGCTATGGTGATTGCTAGAGGTGTCTGATATGGCACATTATATAAGCTTGATGCATGCACTGTTGAGTACAATAGTACTTCTGTGAAAAGAAAGTTTGTGGAAGAGGTGAGGGTTTCATCTTCAATAGACGGTAATGGATTTTGGGTACCCAAGGGTGCTCATTCTTCTAAATCAAAGTTACTTAAAGAGAAAACTATGTTATGGCACCAGAGACTTGGCCACATTAGAGAAAAGGGTCTAAGGACCTTGAAAAATAAAAACCTTGTTGAAGGGTTGTCTGATTGTAATCTTGAGTTTGATTTATGTGAGCATTGCATTTATGGAAAACAAAACCGTGTTTAGTTTTACTCGAGTTCTCATAAATCTTGTGGTGTATTAGATTTTATTCATTTTGATGTGTTTGGTCCTATAGGGGCGGGTGCAAAAAGTTGGGGGGCCAAAAAGTGGCCAAATTTAAAAAAAAAACTTTTAAGACATAATGCGAGTGCATTATGGTTTAGTATTTAAAAAAAAAATGTGTTTGTGCTCATTTGTTCATTTCATTTTCTCTACACCCATGGCTTGCAAATCCTAAAGAGCACGCTTGTGTTATTAGAGACCAATTTTGACACCAAAATCTCACCGATTCATCGCTAAAATGCCGCCATGACGTCAGGGAGGCCAAAGGAGTGAGTTGTATTTGTTTTTTTGTGTGAATTTGTTTCTAAATAGGTAGTTTTAAGTTGATTTTTGATGTAAATTTTCTTAATTGATAGGAATTGATAATGCACCTCCTCCTCCTCCTCCTAAAAATCCACAAATTCCTGAATCACCTAAACAACAAATACCTGTTGAAGAACAACCCTAACAACAAACACCTCCTTTCATTCCTCAACATGCCTCTAGAACACAATAAAATCTAATGGGGCAAATTGAAAACAATAAAAAATAAATTGAGGACACAATTGCAAGGTTGAAAGATCCTGCAACTTCAACCTCACATAGATCCATGCTTACTCAATCTCTTAATTCTATGTATCAAATGTAGATTAAATTAGTAAGCAAATATCTAGTTGGTTAGAAAAGAAGAGAGAATTTAGAGAGTACTATGCAGATAAGTTTTCATATGAACAAGTAAAAAATGAAGAAATTACAAAATTGGACTTGTGTTCTATTTTTATAGACCCACGAACAAATCAACCTCTACCTCTTACATGCAAGAGGTTCCCTATCCATTAGTACAACAACCAAGCAATAAGGGACAATTTTTGGCAGAGGTGGTGGATGTTGTTATATGGAGCCTAATTAGACTCGAAGGTTAAATTTACACCACTTTTATCAGTGCAGTTTCCCCCCAAATTCCTACGGGGTCAAGGGGCAGCACCCCTGGTGTGCTCCCTGTCACGATATAGGGAGGGGTTGAGGGGCAGCACCCCTATGGGGGCTTGGGGGCAACGCCCCATAAACATCACATAGTTTTTTATTATTTTATAAAGGCGCTGGGAGTTATTTTTTCATTGACTGACATAAAAAACCCTATTTTGTAACCAACATAAGGCTTGATAAAAGCAGCTAAGGGTTAGGGTTTCTGATGATGTGTTGTAGCATTTGCAGCAGTATTGAGTTGCAGGGATTGCTGGTTGTAATCAGTTTGATTTACTAGATAATAATATTGGACTCTCTATTTGGTGGATGTAGCCCGAGTTTGGGTGAACCACTTTAAAACTTTTCTCTTGCTATTATTATATCTATGTATTTTTATTCCTCTGTTTAATCTTTATTTGCATTTAATTGATATCTTCTACTGGCTAACCCTAACACTGGATGGTTTTTGACCATCCTCCATGCAACAATAATGAGATCAGACCACAATACTTTTTGAGGAAACTCTACTGCAAGTTTGTAAAAAATAAGGTGCCAAACTATTTTGATATGCGGGCTTCTAGGGTAGAGGTGGGGGGTTAGCACAGGATAGACCAGGGACATGTGTTGACCCACAGCAGCTAGCGAGATAAGCACTCACCAGACTAGCCCATGAGCATGTGTCTATCCCTTCTATTATGAAGTAGAGTGTTGAGGTCGACACACTTCAGTCCATTAGTGCCTTGACCCAGAGCATCATAGAGCATGCCAGTCCTGTAGCATAGCATGGGTCAAGGGAGATTTCAAGGATAAGGGTTCCACCCCATACTTGTCAGGCTTGTGAGTTATCTTGTGGTTCTGACCCCATGGATAGTTGGGACATAGGTGCGTAGGCTACATCTGTAGGTGAGCAGATGGTGATTGTAGATGCCCTCCTGAGTGAGACTTTCAGATTTGATACTCATGTAAATGTTTACAAGTTCATTGAATTTAATTTATTAAATTTCATTTTTGAAATGCAAGATTAATTAGGTTTGATGATTTTAATTAAATTTCAAGGTCATAACGTTGATGTATTTTTTAGGGGTTCTCCACATGCATATTACACTACGACATCTACTGTTGGGGTATGTAACTAGTAAACAATTATAAATATTACATGTGAATAGCATTGTTATATGAATGGTATTCTAATATATGATTTTGGATGTTGAATAAGTTAATATTGGAGATTTCATGGCAACACCTGCTAGTGGTGGTGGAGTTCAAAGCTTTACTCAGGTAATAAAACAAATAGTCTAACTAATGAATTGTACTTACTAGATTTTTGTATTTTATATTCATATTGTTGATTACATTGCATTGCACATCTTTCAAACTCAAAGCATGACTCGACATTGCATAACTAATAACTAGATATTGATAGATGACAAAATTTCTATTACAATATAGTTATTTGAAAAAATGCCTCAAAGAAATGTGGTCTCATGGAATGCCATGACAAGCAGATGCATAGACAAGGACATCACCATGAGACCACATTTCTGTGAGACGTCTTTACAAATAGCTCACTACCTTGTCTATGATACCACATTTTCCACACATGTCTACCAAAGCTTGTTGATCCCCTCCACACTATTCTTCAACAAATTCTCTCTAATAAACTCATCCAATTACCACCAATTAGACCCTAGGACATGACACCAAAGAGGGGAATGAGCATTTGACATCTTATATAGTATATGATTGACTCCAACATCATCTAGGTTTTAGGTATTAATTATGGGGGCAACAAGTCACCCCTAACCAAAATATTCAAATCTACACTAACCCATTCCCCTACAAACTATGTCAATCCTAATGGCTCAATTTCTTCCATCCCTACTTCTGATCCTACATCTAACCCACCTAAGTCTAATGAGGACCCTTCATTTAATACTTCTATATTCTTTGAGATGAAAGAGAGCACAAAATCCTCTAAGAACTCACATAAACATGTACCAAAAGAGCACAACAACAATGGGACTTGAGGAAGCATAAGAAAGAGCTATAATATATCACCAAGAGAGCCAGATCATCACAAGAGTTAGCAACTAGTTGAAGAGACAAGAGAGTTCACCATAGAATTCATGAGAATGAAAAGTGAAATTCAAAAATACACCACATGAGATGGAAAACCTAGACATAGAGTCAAAACAGAGACATTGTAAGCTACAAAGAGGTGTTACTGGAATCTTGAATCATGATGGGAATTGATGGTGAAGAATGTGTATTATGTGTCTAGTTGTATCATAGTGATGCATTGGTGACAATGAATATCTTTTTTCTATACAATACAAAGCTTCAATACAATATCTAGACAAAGTACATTCAGCATAGTTGGATACCTTTAACATGTTATTTGTAGAGTTAGATCATTTTATGTATTTAAATGGAGCCCTTTTACATTTATCTGCTTGGTTGGAGTCCTTTCTGCATAGTCAGTGTTTTTATCACTTTTAGTAATAGGTGGAATCTCTCATCCTACTATTTTTTATTTATTTTAAAATAATTTAGCAAGTCACGGTTATGCTACCCCACAACCCTACCCCACCCTACCACCAACCTAAACCTAAACTAACACCTTCACTCCCTCTCTAACTTCTTAAACCTAAAATTTGATGCTATTATGTTCCCTCCTTTGTTGACCCTTATACCACACAATAGTCATGAATCTTCATCTAATTTGTATATAGCATACATGACTTGTGTCCTTTATTGTGAGTAATTCCATGTTTAGGTGAACATGTGTGTATGTTAGGAGCCATGACTTGCATCACTATTCTAATTTTCATAATTGAATAATGTTGTTTTATTTTCAAATGATGCAGGCTGCTGAGACACCTCCCAAAGTTCATAGGGCAATGGAGCATGGTGTATCCTCTACGATTCATAGCTCCATGCCTTTGATGGGGGTATGAGGCAGATTATTAAATTTCAAATTACATTTGTTGTTATTGTTATTTATTTTTGAAAAATCAAATGATTATTAATTTGAAGTTTAATTTCTATTTGGATGGTTTCTATAGGACATGACATCGCCACAGCCTATCTTGGTACTAAGGCAAATGAGGAGACATATTTTTTGGTAGTGGTAAGTGATTATTTTGTTAAATGTTTCATTTTTTATAATGTAATTTCTATATATTAATGTCTATACTTTTTATTGTAACAAATACATATCCATGAACAACTAAATAGGAGCAACCCTCAGGTTCATAGTAGACCACCCTCATATGCATCTCCATCCCCTCAAAGATAAAAGGTTTCCTGCGTGATCTATTCTCTTCATCGGATAGAGGGGAATGACATATATTATTGTAACCTAGAGATAGACATATATTTGTATTGCATATAGTTGACATTGTATGCCTATATGGCATTCTTGTAAGCCTATATGGTTATTTTGTATATATGTTATACTTATATTGACAGGTATTGATGTATGCCTATATGAATATTTGGTTAATACAAATCATTTTTGTTGATGGTGTCCATATTTTCATTATAAATCCACACTTCAATAGATATTTGTAGATGGTTTACTTCAAATATTTAAAGTCCAATTGTATTACATAGTAGGATTTTTTAAAATTCAATCCTCTCTATGGCTCTCATAATCCACTTAGCACATAAAGGTAATCCTTTGAAGACACCCAACAAAAGAGCCCTTTAAAATAAAAATGAATCATCATGTTGAATATCAACACGAGATTGTATATTAAAGTCATAAAAACATGGGTTGTATGTACAAGTATGGTAATTTCTCCCCATGTAATAGACAACTAGTGAGATGGAAGCTTAGTCCTACATGCACAATAGATTGGCGCTTTCTTATCTCAATATTGTATGATGTCACAATCACTCTACATGGTATATGTGGAATAATCTCTACTTAGAATATTTAAGAGTTTTCAAAGGGCTTGGATGACCATTTATGACATGTTTACTAGAATTTGGAGCCACATCATCCTCATTAGACTAGCTATATTGAATGGTGAAATAATACTATCAAGCATACATGCCACTTTATTCACATTTATGGGTGCTAGTTGGTGCATGTTCACTATTGTTCATACAAGGTCTCCACCATAAAGCTCTATCATGTCACTTCTAAGTTGAAATAACAACTATTTACATCCTCTCTACAACTACTTCTAGCCAAGATTTGCCACAACTAATGACATTTTTGTGAATGTAAGATCCTGATAAGTGATTGAAAGAATTGGAACCAATTGTGGGTCATTTGTGTCCCGATGCAAGTCTAATGTAATGATGGAATTTCACAACAAGAAAGAGGGGTAGTTCAGGTTGGATTATCTTATTTTTAAGCACAATCACAATGACTTCACCAAGTACACCATTGATGAAACCTATTGCAACCCTTAAATTTGCATTGAGCATAGCCTTCTAGCCAATGTGCAACACATTTGCCTCTTATATGTACCCTTTTATAATGAAGGGCAGTGACCATGTGCATAGTGTATATGTGCCCAACTAGACATGTTGGCACTAATAGTTTGGCCCCACAAAGAACAAAACAAAAAGTAGCCTACCTTGCAACTTTACACTGCATGCATCTGACCATTTTTGGGGTAGCAGAAAAACTTTCACCACGGGCAAATGCCTTAGAGATATAAAAAACTTAGAGAGGTTATTGTATAGGGGCCCTACATGATCTTGTAGCCTCAGACATAATATTTCTAAGTGACACATTTTCTGAGTAACAACTCATCAAAGATTTTTGCCTTTTTGCACTTCGGTCTCTTAAGGGATATTGCCGGTACAATGTAGCTCTGACTGTTTTGGCATGTTTGAGTGCAAAATAGGACCATCACTAGCTTAAACGTACCCATCTAGATGTGTTGGAATTGTTAGTTTGACTGCACAAGGAGAAGAACAAAAGTTACAGCCCTTTGCAACTTTACACTACATGCATCTGACCATTTTTGGGGCAACAGAAAAACTTTCACCACTGGTAAACACATCAGAGATATAAAAAACTGAGAGAGGTTATTGTAGAGGGACCCTGGGTGTTCCTGTACCCTTAGACATAATGTTTCTAAGTGAAATGGTTTCTGAGTAACAACTCGTCAAAGATTGCTGCCTTTTTGCACTTTGGTCTCTTAAGGGATATCACCGGTACAATGTAGCTTGGACTATTTCGACATGTTTGGGTGTAAAACAAGACCATGCCTAGCCTAAACGTACCCATTTGGACACGTTGGAAATGTCAGTTTGGCCGCATAAGAAGCATAACAAAAGTTACACCCCTTTGCAACTTTACACTACATGCATCTAACCATTTTTGGGGCAGTAGAAAAACTTTCACCATGGGCGCCTCAGAGATATAAAAAACTAAGAGAGGTTATTGTAGAGGGACCCTATATGATCATGTAACATTAGATGGAATATTTCTAAGTGACATGGTCTTCAAGTAACAACTCATCAAAGATTGTTGCCTTTTTGCACTTTGGTCTCTTAAGGGATATCATTGGTACAATGTAGCTCAGATTGTTTCAACATGTTTGGGTGTGAAACAGGATGATGCCTAGCCTAAATGTACCCATCCAGATGCATTGGAGCTATTGGTTTGGCAGCACGAGGAGGAAAATGAAAGTTACACCCCTTTGCAACTTTACACTACATGCATCTGACCATTTTTGGGGTAACATAAAATCTTTCACCACGGGAAAACACCTCAGAGATATAAAAACCTGAGAGAGGTTATTGTAGAGGGACTGTACATGATCATGTAGCCTTAGACAGAATGTTTCTAAGTGACATGGTTTTCAAGTAACATCTCATCAAAGATTGTTGCCTTTTTGCACTTCGGTCTCTTAAGGGATATCGCCAGTACAATGTAGCTTGAACTATTTCGTCATATTTGGGTATAAAACAAGACCATGCCTAGCCTAAACGTACCCATATGGACATGTTGGAATTGTCAGTTTGGCTGCATGAGGAGAAAAATGAAAGTTACACACCTTTGCAACTTTATACTGCATGTATCTGACCATTTTTGGGGTAGCAAAAAAACTTTCACCACGGGCAAATGCCTCAGAGATATTAAAAACTGAGAGAGGTTATTGTAGAGGGACCCTACATAATCTTGTAGCCTTAGATGAAATGTTTCTAAGTGACATGGTTTCCATGTAATAGCTCATCAGAGATTGCTACCTTTTTGCACTTTGGTCTCTTAAGGGATCTAGGATCGAGTAACGCAAATTTTAGCATGTCTAAAACCAAATTGCACAACCTTATCAAACTTCCTCCTTGCCTATTGCAGAATGTGATCTAGAGAACATGGTGTGGACAACCATCAAAGCATAAATGATATAGGAATTTTGTCACATGTATTGTATTTGGAACTACCTTTGTAGACATGTATGGAAAGGTGTTGAAGCATAGACTAGTCACGTGAACTATTTGAAATGATGCCTCAAAGAAATGCACATTCCCACAGAATGTAATGATTGCAAGATATGCACAAAATGGATTATTTGAAAATTATTTATAAACTTTCAAGCAAATGCAATTGGCACGTGTAAAACCAAATTCCTATAACAATAGCAACATCATATTAAATATTTAATATAAACTGTCATATACATAATGTCATGAACATAACATCTAGTTTATATACAAATCCGTATAGGCATGTCCAAACAAATCCATACAGGCATATATACAAAAATATACATCGGTAACATACAAAAGTATGTATACAAATCCATCAAGGAATACAAAAGATGTCCCAAAAACTAGTTTCCTATGGACTTTTATGAAATAATCGGCGGCCCTTGCTTGACCATGAAGATGGAGAGACAATTAGTGACTTATCCTCTCTTTGCCGTTGAGTAGACCTCTTCGACAAAAGCTATTCCAACTCCACCTATTAATACAATCAAACAATATGAACATTAATATACAAAACGTATGAAATATATAACATCACATATGTAATTGATCACTTACTGCCACTCGATGATCACTCTCCATCATCTTGTCTCTCTCTTTGTCCATAGTTGGATGGGCTAGAGTTGTGACCTCTTGTGAGAAGCATCAAGAAGCAATTCATACTACTATTTATATACAAAACAAAGTACAAGTAACCATCAAGGAAAATTTATGCATACTTACAAATTAATCCAATGAACCATCCGGGTTTGCTCTACTCTTTATTGTGTCAAGTATTGCCTCATGGTCAGACTCACACACCTTCCACAAGGTCTTGTTCAAAGGTCTACCCTGAAATTGTATCAAATGAACATTGGATGCCACGACAAGGTTCGAGTAATGAAGAATCTTCTGATACGTGGTAAAATCCTGAAATAGCTAAACATTAACACTCTTATGTGGGTACCTTCTAAGCCATGTTCCAGTAACAACCACTGAGCCTGTAGGGTATTCAATGTTTTCTCCATCTGTAACTGGGGCCTCCAATTTCTTTTTGGCCTCAACACAACAACACAAGTAATAATCCATTTCCTCTTCATTGTCTTCATCTGTAATAATTGTATAAACATGCCCCACATTGATATGTCCAACAAATTAGATGAAATTAGTCAACATTACAAAAATATCACAAAGTAAGATAACACTAGGAATTTCAAAAACTATGTAGGTAGATATATTACCTCGTTGAACTATATCTGATATGTGGTCAAAGTCAACTAATGATTCCATCTATTTTAGTTCTAGTGTTGTCAGGGGCCGATACGTGTCAAGTGGGCTAAGATAACTTAACTGCCATTTATCAATCCACTCCTTTGACTCGCACTCATTCCAGGCTTGAATTGTACATGAAGAACAAAATCATGCCATCTTCCGCATATGGATACTCCATGAACCTGCAATAGAGCTTCTAAACTTAGAGTGTAGCTCACTTGATCCTATCAATGTACACTAATCCTCATATGGTGCAATGTTAGTATCATCTACCAACCAAAAAAATTTATGAACTGAAGACTTACCTTCATTACCTAGACCCATCAAAGCATTACACCACTCAACGATTGATTTTGCATCTATTAACTTTGCATTGTCTTTATACTTTAAGTCTTCTTGTGCTATGGCTCTTTTGATACATGCTCCTGCACCATCATGCTCCCCCTTTCCATGCCCAGCCTCACAAAAGTTCTACATATGTTGAATACCTGTAAAATTATGCCTCCTACTCAGTCAATAGAAATTCCATGAGTTCTTGAATTATGACACACAGTTATCTGACCATATGATATGCTGACTGAATGATATGCGCCTTCTAGCCAAATCATTGTAGAACACTTGAAATCAACCTTGCATGAACTCTGTAGAATGCGTGCGATCATCACTAATATAGAAATTATACTCCCTTATGATCTTTCTGTCATGCTCTGTACTATCATTCACATGAATGAATGCGATGTGCACAAATATAGAAACCAGTGTGGAGTTGTAATATTGTGATTGCACCTCATGTTGTGGCTGTAGACTGTAGTTCTCTGCAAAGTTGATGATTAAAACAATGCTACCAAGTGGAAATGTGTTCTTGCATAACTTGAATTACAAGTCCAACCATCGAGCTCTATGGGTATGCCTTGTATACTCATACACTATATTGTCACGAAATGTAGACATAAACTGATACACTGGAATATTTTGAACAACCAATTGACACCTCTTTGTTTCTTTACCATCTTTTGTATTGTAGGCCACTGTTTTATACTTACCGAACTCTACTAGTTCATTTCCAATTGCACGTGTGCTTTCCATATGTTCACATATTGGCATACGTTACAAGCCACCGCAATGCTGACATGTACCATCCAAGCACAACTTCCTGTAGAATATTTGACCTTCCTCTCTTTGACATAAAATTATTGATATGAAGTCTCTTGAAGATGTTCGTGGGGCATGTATGCCACAATCCTACAAACCATTGTTAGTATGCAAATCTAAACATATAGACTGATAAACATCAAAATGGTTAGAAAATTCAATATGTAATCTACAACAAGTAGTGTGTGTGTGTGATTTATTTTGACATAGAAAGGTTTTAGCATTTGAAAATATATTTGAGAAATTTTAATTTGAGGATACATCTCTAGAAATTTACCAAAAAACTATGTTTGAGTCATATCCAAAAAATACTTTGGATGTGCCTCACGGTTTTGACTACCGATTCTCCTTCTTATGACATTCCTTTGATTCAGAAATACTGTTATGTAATTCTTCCAAAAGTCTTCAATTAGTGATCTCAATGCTTCAACAATTGGTTTATCTTTTTGTGGTAGTCTCCCCAAGAATTCCCATAATTCATTGGATCAGTGTCCTCAATTCTTTGACGCCTTCCAATGGCTCTTGATAAAGTTTTTCTATTAATTCTCAATGGTTGACTCATCTTTCTAATGAGATGAGCTTTCCTCATTTGATTACTTACTATTGTCAATGTAATGACATGTCGTGTGACATTACTATCTTTTGTGCGTGAGGTGTTACCCACACTTTCATATGCACTCATTAGATTCTTGACAATAGATTTTTCACTTGAATCCCCTGATGTTGTCAACCCAAGAATCTTCATGATGGACCTATACCTTATACTTCGCATCATTTCAATGAATAGGTGACATCTTGTGGTCTCATTTAACTTTTCAAAGAACACTCTCCAAATCTTATGAGCATATCTTCTACAAGTGCATTTTGGAATCTTACCTTCCATTGGCTACAAAATATTCTCATCAATATCAATCAAATACTTTGGCTTTCTATGCATAATTCTAGGTGGTGTTAAGAAAGGTAAATTCATCTCAATAGTAGGAATTTCATCAATATTTAAATGAGATGGGCTAGATGGCATACCTTCAATCGGAGATGGAATAGATGACATACCTTGAGGTTGAGGTGGAAACAATGGCATACCTCCTTCCTCACATGTGAGTGATGATGTACTCTCAACTTGAGATGCGGTAGATGGTGTCCCTCCATCTTGACTTGCGGTAGAGGACGTGTCTCCAATTGCGGTATTCAAATCGCTCATAGCACGAAGATTTTGCATTCGTTCCTATTGTGTTGCCAATACCATATCTCTTGTTGATGGTTGAGGTTCCTCTTCAATTGGCATGTCGTTGACAATCATTTCTAATTTCCTCTTCTCACGAATTTCCCTCATAGCTGCTACTTTATTTGCATTCTTAGCTTCCTTCTCTTCCTGTGTTGGTTTAATCCTTGGTCATTTCCTCAATATGATGGATAATTTATCTGTAGCATGATAAAAAGACAATTATTAGTTCCTAAGAAATAAATATGGTTCCAAATTTTAGGTCTGATGCCTTCAACATTTCCAGCACTTCCCACACTTTCCTTGTAGTCAAAGAAGAGTTTTCAATCACATGGTGAAGGATTTTTCAGCCCATTACCATTGTTGAAGTCTTCTCAGCTAGTCAAATAAGAGTTTTCAATTCACTTTTAAAGGGTTCTTTCTTAAATTCAAGGTTAAAGCACTTTACATAAGAGGCCCTATATAAATTGCTGCTAATTTTATGTCTATAAGATATCAACATTGCAAGTGCATACTCAACTAAGTATTTGATTTTATGGTAAACTTTTGGGTGGACAAAGAGCCCCATATATCACCCTACAACCATCAGACCAGTTCTTGGGTTAGAATATAGATATTCATTTAAGATATATGCCTCATTAATTTTATACATCTTTGAAGGCCCTTATAAATTCCCCTTCCAAATTCATGGTCAAATTGTGACCATTTTTATCTTTCAAGCCCTATAAATAAATTCCATTATGATGTTTTTGGGGCTCTTAGAGTTGATCATGGTGAGTCTACTAATCTTCCCTATACCAACTTAACTTCTCATTTCAGCTTTAAGTTAGGGTGTGTAATGCAATTATTGACATTAATTGTAAAGTGTGATATTTTCTAAAAATTAAGGCACTGAATTTTTTTATGGTGGCTTCAAATTGGCTACTTGAGTAGTGGTTGTTGGGGGTGGTGCTTGTGGCTTATTATTAGGTGGATAGGTGTAATGTCTCTTAATTCTAATGAAGGTAGACCTCATGACTCTTTTAGGAAATGTGTAATGTCAAATAATAAACTATCTTTAATTTTTAATTGCTCTTCTCTAGCCGCCTTAAAGTTTGTCAAAGCTATCTAAGGAAGGGGTGTGGATGATGAGTGCATTGAGAATTAAAGCATATATTAGAAGTGATTTTGTGGAAAATCTAGCTACTTTCATCCCTTTAATGAAATGGTGGTTAAGGCTTCTCAAGTTTGTACTCCCCAGCCACTTTGAAGGTATGTGTTTAGCACCACTAGAAAATATCTTCATAAGTAAGAACTTAGTTTTGGTTGTATGGAAATTGTTTAGGTTTTTCTATTTCTTTGGTTGGTAGCTATGTTTGTTTAATAATTGTCAGATCATTATTAGATGTTCTATGGTTGTCTTGACTAGTTTATGTTGGAGAGGAGTGTATTGTAATCCCATTTTTTTAAGTTTTTAATTTGAATAAAGGAACTCAGTTTTGCAGCTAGGATACTTTGTTCCTATTGATCATTTTGATAAATTCATGTTTTGGATTGATGATATCTTTCATGAGCAGCTACAGGTCTGCAGGTATAAAGAAGAAATTTAAAGCAATAGAAATTTACAACTGTTTAGGAAGAAATTCAGAGCTCAGGCTGGAAATTCCCTATTAGACATGTATGTAAAATGTAGAAGCATAGACAAGGCACATGAACTATAAACATAAAATATATAAACCATACAAGTGATATAAACATATATTTAATGAGGCATGATAAAGTAATTCAAATAGAATTAAGGAAAATATAACTTAGAACATGTGTAAAGACTTGACATACCTAAAAAATGGAGATTTGAATGGAGAGAGTACCTAATTATGTAGTCTTTTTTTCTTCTTGCATTAAACTCCTCAACAATTTGAGTTTTTCACCACTTGCTTCCTTTTCAACATTCAATTGAATAATACTGAAATAGAATTACTAACAACAATACAATTAACCAATGTATAATGTTAAATTCCTACAATTCAATCACAATTAACATTGCAACACTACAAAAATTGAAACTTGAATTGATATATATCAAATTTGATGTGAAAACTATGTTATTTCCTCCTTCTTAAGTTGGAAAAGAAGAAAAAGGTGGTGGAAAGTGCATGCAAAGGTGGTAGAATGTGAAAAATGTGCATGTGAACTTCCCAACAGCATGAAAAATCTTTTTTTTGTCAGAACACGTGCATAACCAGAAGAAAACAAAGCATGTGGGCCTGGATCATGGGTATCCTGGCCTTTTTACCATTTCAATAGCAAGAAAAAATGTGCTCATGTTATAACGCGAGTGCATTATGGCTTTCTATACAAAACTCTATATTATTCACTCTCTCATGTATTTCTCATCAATGTCCAACCCAATCAACTCTCTTGATTAAGATCATTAGTCTACCTTAAGTATATAGAATCATCCATCCTTCAAATCAAATCAAACCATTCTAAGGTCCTGAAAATTGATCCCCAAACTACATCACACTCATCCATTATCCTACATCATCTCATATCCCTCTAACAACATGGATCCTTATGCATTAATACAACAATTACAGAGACTTAAATGTATCTATAAGGGTTTTGATCCTATCACTAAGGAAAAATACAAAAAAGTCATTAGTGATATCCCCTTAGCACATTTCATCATTGGAGATTCCCAAGCTCCTATTACATCCACATCACCATCCTATATGTCATCCCCATCAACCTCACATCAGCCTTCATCCCATTATGTGACCATGCCATCATACCTATCAAACTTATCAATACCTCCAAGTTATCTATCCCCCAACCATTGTTATTCTACCTTTGATCAAGGGAACACCTGTTGGTTTAGGTACGGACAACTTAGAGGGGGGGTGAATCAGTTGTCATGCATTTTCAATATTTTCTACCCTTAGTCTTTCTTTGCCACTTATAATCAATTTAATGATATAAAGATTTCAGCATCAATCAATAACATATGAACAAAAAAAATGAATAACACATTTGACACTAGTATTTTGACGTGGAAACCCGGTTAAGGGAAAAACCACAGTGGGGGTTAACCCACAAAAATTTAATACCCTGTTAAAAGTATTTTTACAAATGGGAATGCACATGCATTCGAGCTCACTACCCAGAGCTCACTACTCAAATGGAGGTTCACTACCTATGGAAATATTACAAGAGAATAATAGAGATTTGAACTGATTAATAGCATCTACCCATGCAAAAATTTTAGTTCTGGTTAAGTACAAAAACTGATCTTACACATTTCATCTTTGTTCTTCTCTTCTTACTGTTCTGCCTTCATTCGTACATTGGATTTATACTCTTCTCACATATGCCTTATTCGTATACACCACACACACTGAATCATCCAATTTCATCAGCTATATATATTCGCAATATGATCTACAATCATTCTATCAGTCAGCTTCAACAACACTTGGAACTTTTATGAATGCTCTGCTCTGTCGGTTAGATCTATGCATGACTTAAGGTGCAGACCAAAACTTGCTCTTGAAAATCATCACTCATGTCAGCCACTATCAATGATCATCACCATTTGTCCAACAAACAACTTCCATACATCCGGAATCAAGACCTTCTGCAAGGTCAGCCTGTTCTTCTTCTATCTACTCTTACAAACTAGAACTTGGTACTCAGAGGCTAATATCTTTTGAATCCTTCATCACCAAAGGACAAAAATCTAGATTTAGGCTGTCTTGACAATGCATATGACTTTGTTAGATCCGCAGCTAATTATGACTTTCCACCGGAGAGATCCAGACCAAAATACCAGACCCTGTTACTACTCTGTTCTTAACTATCCAGACTTAGACAAATTCTGAATCTAACTTCTGGTATGAACAAATTGTGTTATGTAGATGATTGGGATGATCGTAGTTGCCATCAATGACAACACTTATCATGCCTAGCAGTGTCTCTTGCCAACAATCTCCCCCTTTGTCATTGATGGCAACACTTAGTGAAAAATTACTAAGTGTTTAGTGCAACTCCCCCTTTGTCTGTACACTCATGTACTTCACTTATTCTGGTGCTCCCCCTTTGCTGAATACCTCATTTTTCACTGCCCTTCACTCCCCCTTTGACATCAATGGCAAAGGGTGGGGTTTGCAAGCCAAAACTCTAAAAAATTCTATATGTACTGCTATATATTTATAATTAATCATTAAATCTTATTTACATGAACTTGAGAATGTCTGCAAAGTTGGTTTTTATTTGCACAAGTTCAAAGGCCCAAGTACTCTTCATTCCATCCAAAATGGATATGTGCCCACTTAACAAAAATGAATATGCTTCTACCTTTGACAGATCTGCTGGATCACTAGTCTGAGCTGCACTCTGAGCTTCAGATAGGGCATTATACATTGTCTCTAACTTAGGAGAAATTAATCCTCGGAGCTCACACATTCTCTTCATAATGTTACCCTTTTCTTTAACAAGCCTCTTTATCTCATCTATCAAGCTGATTACTTGACATTCTTGAATTATAGGTGACTCTATTAGAGGATCAAATTTTTGAGAGATCTGACAATTTTTGTTCTTGTTCCTTTATCTTTTTCTCAATATCCTCATTAACTTTGGGCCATGATAGACATAATTTGTACATATCTCTTCCATCATTTAGAGCATTTTGAATACCTTTTATGCTAATACCAAGTATTCTTCTATCATTTCCTATCAGATTCTTTATTTCACAAAATTTCTTATCTAAGAATTCTTTCTTAACTTTGGCCTCCGCGGACTTCTCAAAGGACTCAAAATGAGTATTCATAGAACTTAAAAAAAATTTCAGATGTTCAGAGGGGGAATCAGATGGACTCTTTTGGTACATAGGCATTAACTTTTCCAAAATCTCGAATGCAAGCCCCATTAGTTCATTTTATTCCATGTGGAATTTTAACATCTTTTCTTTGGCCTTTAATTGGGTGAATGATACTATTTTCATCAGTTGAATTGGAGAGAGAGCATCTGGATTGGCTAGACCTTGAAGTAGTTCAGGTTCATCAAGGTCACTCATCTCTTTTTCAAGAAGACTTTTCACTACATCTGTAGTGTCTCTTGCAACATTTTCTGAACCTTCCTTTTGTTCATCAGATTTCTTAGTATCTGCTTTATGTTTTTCAACATTTACACCATCTTCTTCTTCTTTATCTTTCTTTGTGTTCTCTACAGAAGGACTCTTTCCTATTTGTTCATCACTTGCTACCTGATCCGGAGGGCTCTATGAAGTAGTAATATTATCCTCTTTCCCTGATGTATTAGATGGATTAGGAGTATCTCCTGCACTGACTACTTTATCCAACATTTCTGTATCCTCCTGATTTGTTTGTTCTACTTCTGGAATAGAGGCTTCACCCAACTCAAATTGCTGCTCAATAATGTTCTCTTCTTCACCATCTAGAACTTCTTTTGTGATTATGGGAAAATTATGTTTTCTCAATGCTTTCAAAAGAATCTCTTGAGTTTCTTCAACAATTTCACTTGTTTCTCCAAGCATGAGTTTGTTCATTCTCCTTTTGCTTCTAAAGTCATCTTTGACTTCCTTGAATATCATATCTATTTGATCAAGAGAAATTTGAGGACACAAATTTATTAGCTCATGTTCCCTAATCTCCATGTCTTTGCACTTGGCATTTCATTTTCTCAACTCCAAGATATTTACCAGACTTTGTGGTAACTCAGAAGTTATCTCAATCAGTTCCTTGTTGTAGATGTTGAGATATCTGATTGTTGCTTCCTCAAACACATTTTTATCCATATCACTATATTCATCATAGAATCCAATCATGGGTTTTAGATTACCATCCACAGTGACTGATTTTATCATATCTTCTAGGGAGAGTGTGGGCTTCTCAACATATTCCTCATAATCTTCTGTCTTTTGCTTTTTGCTAGTCCTTTTGCTTTCAGAGGACTTTTCTTTGGTTAGATTTGCAGCTTTTGTTCTAGTGACCTTTAGTTCCTTGATTTCAATGTAAGAGTCTTCTCTTAAGCTTTCATAGGTCCGAGATGCTTTTGTTTTCTTCCATTTCTCCCATTTACTGGATGATTTTGCTTCCAATTTTTTAGTTTTGGAAGGAGCAGAGGTAGTAGCAAAGCTTCTAGTAGTTCTTGAAGTGGAAGAGAGTTCCACCAGATCATTTGTTTGTTTCTTATCTTGTTTCTCTTTCTCATCCTTCTCTATTCTTTCTTTGAATTTTCTCACAGCTTCCTTAGTTAGGTCCAGATTTTTAGTTAACTACTCAACTTCTTTTCTTACTCTCCTGTTGGTTTCAAGTTCTCTGAGCTCAGTATGCAACTTTAAACTTAGCTCCTCATAAGTTCCAAATCTTTCAACCGTTGTGTCTTTGGGCTTCCTTAGAAGATGTTGAGCATACATATTGAAGATCTTTTCATCTACTTCATACCCCATGGGTATGATCCAAATAGTTCTGGGTTCCACTACTTCCATTAAACACTGATATGTGTCAACCATGAAGCATATATCATTTTTGTACTTCTCAACAATTGATTTAGGGATTCTTTCCCTTAGGTGCATCATACTCTGAAAAGTCTTGAAGTAACCCCATATTGCAGTCTTCTGTGCTTTGAAATCACCAATGCTATGAAGATGATCTCTAATCTGAATGACAACTAGCTCATCCTTAGTCCAGTACACACCTATGACCCCAGGTACTTCATTCATAAAGTAAAAGAATAGACATAGAATCAACGTACCATACTTGAAAGTGTTTTTCTTGTCTTTCTTGATTTTGTTTAAATTTTCAATCAGTTGATTCTATAGTAGTTCACACAAGTCAGAATCAATATTTTCTTTTAGCATCTTGTATGCAGCATATATGGCTATTCTAGAAACATATTTTTCTCTGCTCGAGTGGTAAATCTTGTATCCAATCACCATGGAGGCAAATTTAACATCCGGTTCAATAATATCATTAATGGTCATTGCCCTTCTGTCAAACTTAGCACCAATAGCATCAGTCACTATCTGGTTTTTCACGGCTTTCAGCATGGGCAATCCTTCGGTTGAGTTTAAGCCAGTTATATTTCTGATAGCATCCTTGGTAATCTTGAATAGTTTTAACAACCAAATGAATTCATCATGCATCTAACTCAAGACGTATCGGACCCATTCATCCTCATCAAATGTTGGAAACCCCATAATCTGAATAAAGTGTTTATCCTATAGTGCCTTATACTCAGGTTTAAGTTCATGATTTTCATCCTTGAGTTGTTTCTCAAACAAGTCTACATACCTTGAATCTCCAAGCTCATCTATTTTTGCATGAATATAAACCCTAATGTCTTCTACATGTAGCACACCATACGGAACACTTGAAAAAGCACCTAACGGGTCGACTTCAATTGATTAGTGATGATGCTTCTTAAATTTGGGTCGAGGCCTTTGAGTAATGTCAACAACATGAGGAGTAGCGATCTCAACAGATTTCAAATTCAAATCTTTACAGAGAGGTACCTTTTTCTTTTGTGAGGTTAGGGTTGATCAATTGTCAGTTGAATTTGCTCTTTACCTCAGTCTCTGGATTTGCATCTCAAATGCTCTTCTTCTTGTTTTCTTCGAATGTAAGGTGATTAAAATGAGTGACCAAGTGACTTTTTATCTTTTGCAAAACCTAATTTGGCATTGTAATAAATGTGTTGCCCAAATTATATCTGGTTACATAATTTTTGACAGTTTTTTATAAATCACTTCTCAAGATTTCATATCAACATCTTTTCTTCTAGAAATCCTTCCAAAGGTTCTAGACCAATTTAGAATATTCTCTTTTATTGTGCCAGACTCAGGTACCCACTTATTGACCAGGGGAATTTGATGTTCTATGCAGCTCCCCCTGAGTCAGAGCTTGTGACTTAATTCACAGAGGAATTGTTACCACCGGATTCCGGTATGGACCAATCACTATTGTTTATGTATATTTCTTTATCCAAATCTTGCTCATTTCACTCCATATCTCATTCACATCAATTTTATTTTTGCCTCTGTCTTGTTTCTGCTCATCCAATTTTCTATTCACTGGACCTCTTCTTTCATTGTTCCTATTTCTGCAGAATCTTGTAATATGACCAAATTTATTGCAGTTAAAGCACACTTGATTTCCTCTTGATCTGCACTGATTACCCATGTGTCCAAATCCATTGCAAGTAAAGTAGTAGCCATTGAAGGAATTGCCATTTGAGTTATTCATTATCATACTTCTACATTCATTGGATTTCTGACCATACCTCTTGCATTTGAAGCATTGACCAAAGAAGGATGGACCATTTTGATTTGTTCTACTTCTGGACTGAATAGCTCGATGACCAAATTTATTGCAATTGAAATAATTTCCATTAAATGATGGATATCTTTGAGCATTAGGCTATATTACTGGAGGTTTTCCAATTCTGTTCCTTTTATTCCTTGGTTGAAAATTTCTTTGTCCAGATCTGGAGCTTTCACCTTTCTCATATCTAAGATTACGCGTGTCATTATCCTTTTTCTATTCTTCAATTAGTGCTTTGAGTTTAGCTGAGCTTATTTTGAATTTCTCCTTATACTCATTTGCAATTTCTAGGTCATGTCTGAGAGTGATAATCTATGTCTCAAGTTCTCTCTCATTGTTTCTACTTTCTTGTAGATTAGATTCTAGGAGACCAACTATTCCATCCAATCTGCAGCATTCTTCAGTTCTCTCTTTCAGATTTTGCTTCATCTCTTCTTCAGATTTCTTCCTATCTTCAATTTCCTTGGTTAGTCTCATCACCCCAGTTTCCATCTCATGTTTTAGGACAACAACTTCTTTAGCTAACTTTTCACATTCTTTTGTCTTTTCTTTCAGGGCATTGTCTTCCAGTTGAAGAGGTTGCTCCTTTCCTTTTGCAATGGATTTGCTCAACTTTTCTTTTAAGATCTCAATGAAGTCTTTAGCCTTTTTGAGATTATCTTGTAGTTCTTGGACTTCTGCCTTGGACTACTCAAGATCATCTAGGGTGAGATTAAGTTGCCCTTGAAGATTATATTCATCCATTTTTACTACCTTCCTAGATCCTCCTTAAGTTGTTAAACTTTTTGAAAGGAGCCTCGATTTGATACCAATTTTTGGTTTAGGTCTGAACAACTGAGAGGGGGGGTGAATCAGTTGTCACACATTTTTAGTTTTTACTACCTTTAATCTTTCTTTGCCACTTATAATCAATTTAATGATATAAACATTTCAACATCAATCAATAATATATGAATAGAAAACATGAAAAACACATTTGACACCAGGATTTTGACGTGAAAACCTGATTAAGGGAAAAACCACTGTGGGGGTTAACCACAAAAATTAATACCCTGTTAAAAGTATTTTTGCAAATGGGAATGCACTTGCTTTCGAGCTCATTGCCCAGAGTTCACTGCTCAAATGGAGGCTCACTGCCTATGGAAATATTCTAAGAGAATAATAGAGATTTGAACTAATTAATAGCATCTACCCATGCAAGAATTTTAGTTCTGGTTAAGTACAAAAATTGATCTTACACATTTCATCTTTGCTCTGCTCTTCTTACTGTTCTACCTTCATTCGCACTTTGGATTTCTACTCTTCTCACATACACCTTATTCGCATACACCACACACACTGAATCATCCAATTTCATCAGCTATATATATTTGCAATATGATCTACAATCATTCTATCAGTCAGCTTCAACAACACTTAGAACTTTTATGAATGCTCTGCTCTATCGGCTAGATCTTGGCATGACTTAAGGTGCGGACCAAAAATTGTTCTTGAAAATCATCACTCATGTCAGCCACTATCACTGATCATCACCATTTGTCCAACAAACAACTTCCATACATCCGGAATCAAGACCTTCTGCAAGGTCGCCTGTTCTTCTTCTGTCTGCTCTGGCAAACTGGAACCTGGTACTCAAAGGCTAATATCTTTTGAATCCTTCATCACTAGAGGACAAAAATCTAGATTTAGGTTGTCTTGACAATGCATATGACTCCCCTAGATCTGTAGCTAATCATGACTTTCCACCAAAGAGATCTAGACCTGTATACTCCTAAAAATTACATGATTAAGTCTAAATAAATATTCTTAATATTTTTCCCCTTCTAATTCTTCTATCAATAAATAAATAAACAAATATTTCAATTCACATTCCTCTAAGTTAATTAAATATCAAAATATTTAATTACCTCTTCTAAAGTCAAAATTAAATAAAATCCTTTATTTAATTAAATTCTTCCAAACAATTAAATAATTCTTAATTATTTAATTAAGTCAAATCATTCTTCCAAATTTAAAAAAATAAATCAAATTTATTTAAATCCTCTCAACCTCTAAAAATAAAATACAATCAAATATTTTATTTATTCTTCCAAATCATGTACAAAACAATTAAATAAATTTATTTATTTAATTTTCTTTCTTATCTTCTAAATTCCTCGAATTATCTTCCAAATCTTCTAAGAATAAGTATTCTTCTTCATGCATACAAAATTAAATAAGTTATTATTTAATTTCTCTCAAATCATGCAAAAGCAAATCACAAGTTGAGTTAACTATCTCAATCAATCTTGTTTTTTTCAATATCTCTTAAATTAGAAAAAAGCATTCTAATTTATGAAACCATATCTTATCTTTAGAAAAGACAGTAGTTAACTCAAATAAAACAGCTTTTGTGTGACACTTGTCTTCTTTCTATTCGCGCACATTCTCTCAACCGTTCTATACCGTTGATCTTCTCTCTCCCAAGTCTATAAATTCAACCCCATTCTTCCATTTCATTCATCCAAGCTTTAAGTAAACTTACTCTACAGGAATTACAGTGCGCCTTTGGCACCAATTACTTCATTGCTTGCGATCAACTTGTTCCCATACTATTATTATCATTGTTGTGAAGCTCATCTTCATGACAAAACTATCATAGTCATTCCCATTTGACATCTTGGAATTATAGCAAGGAAGTGTACGTTCTGAGGGCCATATTCATAGACAAGATCATTTGTGATAGGTGATCAATGGAAGCTGTGAATTAAAGGACGTTTGCATTGTATTGTTCTTTGTTTGATTGATCTCCTTTGTTCATTATTTCATTGAGTTTTGGGTATTATTGATATTGATATATTGATTATTCACTTAGATCCAATTGGGTTTTTGTGTGTTAGAAATCTGTACACAGGAGGAATTTGCACATTTGACCCATCCTAACATGCATCTACTGTCTGTTCTGGTGCATCCAATCTTTCGTCGAATACAGGCTCTGTTTTGGGTGCATATAACCTTTTCTACAGCGCATCTACTGATTCGGTGCATACACTCTATTTTCCTATGCTTTTGACCTCTATCTCAATGCATTTGTACTTCTACACTTCTGATCTCTATTTTTGTGCATCCAAGCTCAAAAGTTGTGCATCTGATTTAGGTAGTTATTTTTAGGGTTTTCTTGTGGCTTTTTCACTTACGCTTTCTCACAGGAACACTCTTGATCTATTTTTACAGACTAGGTACTAGTTTAGAATCATATAGCTGCACTTGTTAACTCACACTTCAATTTTTAAAAGGAAAGTAAATGGATGTTCATCCAAATCTCATGTAGTCTTAACTAGGAGGGTGGTAATTGAATCATTGCCATATTGCTATCTTTCAAAGTTAAACACATTGCTATCTAGGTAAAATTAAACCATTGCTATCTTGTTATCACTTCAAAGTTAACAAATCATTGCTATCTGGGTAAAATTGAACCATTGCTATCTTGTTATCACTTCAAAGTTAGCAAATTTCTGTGCTTTCCCAAGTAGATAGCTCATTTAGTCTTTTCCTTTTAATTAGGGGAAAAAGAACCACTATCTTTTGTGTTTTGGGAATGATACCAGGCCTATGCTCTCCCCTATCTTGGGTGACCAAAATGCCAGACATATCATTCTTCCATGTGTTTTTCCTTTAGAGGGGCCTACTCTTGGATACCATTCATCCAAGTAGGAACGACCCTAAGTGGTAAAAGGCTAAACGCCAAGCCTTACCAATCCTCTATAAATAAATTGTGTTGGAGTGAAAGATTCAAACAACGAGTGTAGTTGTGTTATACCGACAGCCAACCTCCCCTAAAACCCTCCAAGGTGCAACCCTTGTAGGATGGGAGACTCCATAATGGAGAGTATTGTTGCCGCATGTATAACCACTCGAACAGTTGCCTTTATTAAACACCTTTGTTCTAGTGGCCAAAAACCCCTATAAGTTGGTGTAGGGAAGGGTGATTATCACCTCCTGAAGATGTTTCACTAGAGATAGTGAGAATTCAGTTGAAACCTTGGATTGTACTTGCTTTCTTTTTAGTCCAAAAAGAGTCAAAAAATCACAAAAAAAAACCATGAAAACATTCTTTGTGTTTGCTATGTCTTCTTGCCATAATTAAAGAAAATTAAATCAAAAGAAACCATTTTGCAACCAAAGAGGCCAAAAATATCAAAAAAAATTGCTGAAAATTTACAAAAACACTAAAAAGACCAGAGCTACGCTTTTATCACTTTCTGCTGCACATTTGTTTTGACTTTTTGCGCATTTGTATCGACTTGCTGCACTTTTACCACCTATTATCGTGCATCTAAACATTACCAGTGCACATTTACACTGACTTCCTGCACATTTGATCCCTGTTGTTGTGCATCTGTTTCTACCCATACGTAACAATGAGTACTTCCACTTATTTTGAGAGAATCTTTTTACCATTTCTGGGTACCCATTTTAGCCTACTTCCAAGTTCTAAGATCAAATCTTACCTTACAATCACTTTTCCATCTATTCCATAGCATACCCTCTCTTTCGTCAGTCATCTCACCCACCTTCTATTAGGTCTCCCTAGTGCAAAGTCAAAGTATCCTATATCAGATTAGTGCAAGACCTTTTTTGGATCATATCAGATTCAAATAAACCTAGTAAGTCACATAACTTCACTAGTGGTCTTGGTACACAACTAGTCTCTACACAGTAAGATAGGTATCAAGTACCTTTAATTGTGGCTATCATCTTGTATCAACCGTCTTACTTGGAATTATTGATCAAAAGAGTCCCTTATCCAAATCTCGTCACAAGTATCCTCTTCTTAGCAATCTCCACTTGCACCTTACCAAAGTCTCTAGTTCCATCCCACCACTTCCCATGTCACCTTGCATGGTTTTGACTAGATCTCAATACAAAAGATAACTTGAAATGGCTGAATCATCCAATCGCATTGTCACTCCTCATGATAGTGATGAGGATATCTATCATGAAGAGTATCAAGGGCACCTCTAAGATCATAAATTTCAGCGCTTACTAGAAAAAGTGCTCCACGAAGACCCTCATAAGTACTTTATGCATCTTGCGAGTCTAGGACTCAAACTCCCCTCTAACTTTGATCTCAACAAACTAAAGGAGACTGCAAAGGAAACTCATGAAAATCACACTAAGGAAGATAAAGGAAAGAAAGTCACAGACCCAAATATACCTATGGAAGAAATGCGAAAACAAATCAACGGTCTAACGCAACAAATGACGGATCTCAAGACAGGAACAAGTGCTAAAACTTACTCTTTGGAAGACAGCACCATACCCCATTGATAAAAGTTTGAACATGGTACCCTTCCCCTTTCAGTTCAAAGTTCCTAAGTTTGACAAATACAAAGGAAAAGGGGACCCAAGAGATCACATTAGGGAATTCACCACCGCATGCATGGAAGTAGCTCACAATGAGACTTTCTTAATGAGACTATTTCTTAGATCTCTAGGTAGTCAAGCCATGGAGTGGTTCTCGTGGCTTCCACCGGGTATCAAAACATTTGATGAGCTAGTAAACAAATTCATCACGCACTTCTCATACAACATTGAACATGAAGTCTCCATGCTCGATCTATGCAATACCAAACAAAAGAGTGGTGAATCATTCACCTCCTTTCTACATAGGTGGAGACTAATAGCGAGTAAATGCTTATATGACATACCTATGAAGCAATTGATGGAGATGTTTGTCCAAAACCTCAACTCTGATCTCAGCTATCAAATCCAAATTCAATGTCCTACCTCATTTTTGAAGGTCATAGAAATGGGATTATTCATCGAGAAAGCTATGCTCACCAAGGGGCAAATCAAGTTGTACAAGGACACCCCTAACTCCAACTACACCACAAACAAGTCAAAATTTTGGACCAAGAATAAAAATGTCGTTAATGATGGAGTAGTTGATGCCAAGGTGGCGACTCCCAAACAACAACCAATCTTCACTCTTAAAGGAGAGGCAAGCAATACTATGCCCAACAAAACATTCTTACGGGAGTCAATGCCATGGTACAACTCAAATCCTAGGCAAAAGTTCATGCCGCTAGGTGAGTCCCAAGGGTCTGCATTAAGGAAGCTATTGGCCAACAATGAGATCACTCTCCTGCCAACTAGTGATTATGAACCTCAAATAAAACCTCACTATTGGAAAGACATTGATTTCTGTGAGTATCATAGAGGAAGAGGACATACGACCAACAATTGTATCCATCTCAAACATGTTATTCAAGACATACTTGATCAAAATCAAGGAGATGTCCAACAACATACCTCTAATGAGACACATGTGGCATACAAGGATCCGCTTCTCAATCATGATAGGCCGTACAATAACAACAACCACAATAGGCAAAATCATAATAGTGGGAATAATAATGCTAATTATGCAAGTGTGCCGTTCGATTATACCATCAATTGCATATCAGAGCACATACCACAAATCAATATGGTCATACCCAACCAACAGTCAAAGCCCAACAGAATTGATTACAGTATCATCACCCGCAGTGGTAAGGTCATGTTGAATACCATCCCTCCAAGTTCATCACCTTCTCAGTCCAACCCCCATCAGTATAGTGTCATAGACCAACTCTGAAAAACTCTTGCCCACATTTCTATCTTAGTGTTGTATCTGTCTCCCTCCCATATACAAATTCTTGATAAAGCCTTAGTGGAAACAACTGTGCCCACAAACTTGGCCTAAGAGAAGTTTCAATCCATGGTAGGAAATCTAGCCTCCTCCAGTACCATATCATTTACTGAGCAGGATGACCTCTCAGTGTCTCAACCCCATAACATCCCCTTGCATATCGTCTCTTTATCCATAAACACCACATCGAAAGGGTTCTCATTGATGGGCGAGCTGGTTTAAATATTTGCACACTCAAGCTAGTCCTTACATTGGGTTCTCTGAAAATGTGGTGGATCCAAGGAAAAAGATCACTATCAAAGCCTATGATGAAGAGGAAAGAACTAGCAAAGGAATAGTGGTATTACCCATACAGGTGGGACCGGTGATAAAGGACATTGTTTTCCAAGTCCTAGATAGGGAGCTAGCCTATCACATTCTCCTAGGTAGACCATGGATTCATGCCATGAAAGTGGTACCTTCTACCTACCACCAATGCATAAAATTCCCTCATAATGGCAAACAAGTCACCATCCAAGGTGATCCCAACCCCTTTCAGCATTGCAATTATGTCTGCTCAAAGCCTGATTATATCATACCCAACAATAGAGCATCCACATCCCCTACCCCATAGCATGATTCTACCTTTGAAGCTTCCTCATCCAAGCCCAAAGAGCAGAAAATTACCATTAAAGAAACAGGAGTAGGGGAGTACTCCATCGAGCACAACCTCAATCTAGCCAAATTGCCTCTATGTCCTAGATCCTTTGGATGACCCAAGCATTTTCCAAAGCCATCTGCTCCTCCTGCACCTCCTATAGCTCCCTTTGTAAAATGGGGGACCCTATCAGATGAAACAAAGGAAAGAGATATCCTATAATGGCTCTACACAGAAGAAGAAGAGAACACACAACAAGAACCACCTAAGCTCCCAACAGAAATCTATGGGTGAGGTGAGTCCATCCTACATAGAATGGGTTACGAAGGACAAAGCCCCATTGGCCTAAGAAAAGAAGGAATAATAGAACCCATTCAACCTTCTTCATCCTCATTGGTAAGAAATACAAAAGGTTTAGGCTACAAAGACAAGGGCAAAGCAAAAGCAAATGCTTGTCTTGTGGAAATGATCCATACCCTTTAAGAGGACAGTGACACAAATTCCAATGAGTATGAGTGGGATGAGCTAACATAGCACTCCTATGATGACAAAGAAGTTGACACCATTCAAACTTATAGCCCCTACCATGAGGGACAAACGCTAATGAATAGACCATTAGAGTGTGATTCACCAATTCCTGAGAATATGACTTTCGAGGAAGGTTCAAGTTCTATCGCAATAAACAATTTAGAGGAAAGTACCATCCCAAACACTCTCCCAATGAGTACCCCTAGCATATCTGTTCAAACAATCAACAAATCAGATCTATCCTCCAACTCCCTCCCCCTTGTGCATCCTGAACTTATTGACTAGGATCTACAAGGAATCCCGCAACTAGATATGTTCCAAAATGATGATGCTTATATTGACTACATGGAACTTAGGGACCACCTACCTATAGGAGATCATAAAGCTGGCTTCACTATTGAACTAAATACCATGGCTTATTTCAGAGAGGGTGCCAAGCCTTCCAGTCACAAAAATATCAAAATAAAAACTGGATCTGATGGTGAAAACTGCTCTGTGGCAATATTAGATCCCAAAACAATAAAAAGAACGGACGCATCCAATGGTGAAAACCCAAGTGTGGCACCTGACGATGGAAGGCTTGACACTCTCACCAACAACATGCACTAGGAGAAGTCTCAGACTATTGTGGAACCTACAGAACCTATTAATATTGGAATAGAGGAACAACCTAAGATCATTCACTTTGCTAAGTCTCTAACTCCTCCAGAAAAGACTAAGTTTGTACCATTCTTCAGGAAAAAGTGAGTCAACTTTGCTTGGTCATACGTAGATATGCCAGGATTGGATCCATATTTGATTTTACATCATCTTCCACTAGATCCAAGAGTGAAACCAGTCAAATAGAAGCTTAGAAAGATGCATCCACACATTGCACTACTAGTGAAATAAGAACTCAAGAAACTACTGGATGTAGGATTCATCAGAGCAATAGACTATCCAGAGTGGGTCTTCAACATAGTTCCAGTGTCCAAACCTGATGGATGAGCTGGATTATGCAATGATTTCTGAGATCTAAACAAAGCTTGCCGCAAGGATGAATTTTTGTTGCCAAATATAGATATCATAGTCGACTTAACAGCTGTGCATACCATGTTATCTCTCATGGATGGCTTCTTGAGATACAATCAAATCAGAATAGTACTAGAAGACCAACACAAGACAACTTTCACTTGTCTATGGGGCACTTTCTGCTGGAATGTCATGCAATTTGGGCTAAAGAATGCAGGAGCCACATATCAACGTGCTATGACCACTATAGTCCATGATATGATGCACGTCACAATGGAAGACTATGTAGATGATATCCTTGCAAAGTCACTCACAAGAGAATCACACCTAGATGTGCTAGAGAAAGTTTTTTAGAGACTAGAACAATTCAAGGCCAGGTTGAATCCAAATAAATGTGTGTTTGGAGTCACCTTAGGCAAGCTCTTAGGATTCATTGTATCATCAAATGGAATAGAGGTAGACCCTGCCAAAGTCAAGGCTATTATGGAAATGCCCCCACCGAAGAATCTTACTCAACTAAGGTCTCTATAGGGCAAGCTACAAGCAATCCGTCGGTTCATATCGCAACTGACAGACAAGTGTCAACCCTTCAGTCATTTCCTACACAAGAACATTCCATTTAGGTGGGATGAGAAATGCGAAGAGACATTTGGCAAACTAAAGGAATATCTTATGAATATGCCTATCTTGATGCCTCCCATCCAAGGGAAACCACTGTTGCTTTACATTTCTTCTTCACTAATAGTTCTTGGGGCCTAATAGTTCTTGGGGCCCTCCTAGCACAACAAGATTACAAAGGTAAAGAAAGAATTATCTACTACATCAGTCGTACATTAGTGGGTTATGAACTGCAATACTCTCAAATTGAAAGATCATGTCTTGCTATGGTTTTTGATTCCCAAAAACTATGACATTATATGCTAGCACATCCAGTCAAACTTATTGCAAAGATAGATCCACTGAAATACCTACTAAGCAAAGCAACTCTAACAGGATGCCTAGCCAAATGGGTAATGCTCCTAAGTGAATATGACATTGAGTATGTAGACAGAAAAACTATCAAGGGGCAAATCATTGCTGATCAGTTAGCAGATGCACCACTACAGGATACCACACCAATGCAATTTGAGTTCCTAGATGAATCATTATTCAATATCACATCACATTCCTGGAAGCTCTACTTTGATGGGTCCTATACAAACCATGGATCGGGGGTAGGAATCTTGTTTGTAACTCCTCATGGCAACACCATACCGAAGTCTTATCGTCTGTTATTCCCATGCACCAACAACATAGCAGAGTATGAGGCCTTGGTCATTCATCTCAAAATGGCAATAGAATGGAAAATCAAAGAGCTACATGTCTATGGTGATTCTCAACTAGTAATCAATCAGGTCAATGATGACTACCAAACCAAAGATGAGAAACTTGTCCCATACAAATGGATGGTCGATGACTTTAAGGAATACTTTGTGATCATCTCTTTTGAGTAGATACCCTGCATTGAAAACAAAGCAGTAGATGCCATGACAACCATTGCCTCTCTCCTTGAAATCCTAGAGAATGAGTCATGGTACGAGTTCTTAATGGAATCAATTCAGTAGCTGCTTATGATCTTCCTGAAACCCACTCCATATGCCTATTAGTTGGATCTGATTCACCTTAGTACGATACGATTTACACTTACCTCAAGGCTAACACCCTCTTGCTTGACTTATCTTCAAACCAATGACAAACCTTTATTCGCCAAACCTCTCGTCATACCATTATTGTGGACACCCTATACTAACATGGTCTAGATGGTACTTTACTCTGTTGTTTAGAACAAGAAGAATCTCAAACTGCCTTACAAGACGTACATGAAGGGATTTGCAGAACACACTCTAGCGGTCCTTCCTTAGCTAAGAAACTCATGTGTTTGGGATACTATTGGCCGAATATGGAAACAAATTCATATCAGTTTTTGAAGAAGTGCAAGTAGTGCTAGAGACACAGAAACTTGATACATGCACCAGCTCAAGAGTTGAGACCTTTAATGACACCTTGGCCCTTTTATCAATGGGGACTCAACCTCATGGGAAAAATCCATCCTCCATCATCCAATGGCCACAAATTCATAATAACCGCCACTGAATACTTTACCAAATGGATTGAAGCCATCCCCCTCACCACCATCATAGGTAAACAAATCTCCTCATTCATCCTTAATTACCTCATCTACAGACACGGAATTCCCTCATCCATTATCACGGATAACAGAAGACCCTTCAAAAAATAGGATGTCCAAGAACTCTGTGACCGATTCAAAATCCAACAGTATTTCTCCTCACCCTATTACCCTCAAGGCAATGGCCAAGCAGAAGCATCCAACAAGACCATCTTGAAACTCCTCAAGAAGATAGTTAACAATGCTAGCCATGATTGGCACATCCAACGCAATCCTGCTCTGTGGGCCTATCGAACTAGTATACGCACTCCCATAGGTGCTACCCCTTACACCCTTGTCTGTGGATCAGAAGCCATCATACCCATTGAGGTTGAGTTACCCTCTCTAAGAGTGTTATTGAAAGGTCTCATAACGGATGAAGAGTACGGAGTTTCTAGATTACAAGAGCTAGAATTGCTAGAGGAAAAGAGACATAAAGCCTTTGATCATCTCAAGGCATATCAACAAATGATGTCACGAAGCTACAATCATAGAGTCCGTCCAAGAGTATTCAATGTTGGAGATCTAGTACTTAAAGAAAATCCCTGCAATCAACAGGATCAGGAAAAGAAAGGCAAGTTTGAACCCAACTGGCTTGGGCCTTATGTGATCATAGTTGCTTATGGATCGGGGGGGCATATCAGTTAACAACATCAGAGGGTGAGATGTTTGATGACCCAATCAATAGTATGCATCTTCGCCGGTTCTATACCTAAGAGAACCACAATGTAAGGGGGGCATAAAATACAAAAAAATAAAAAAATTAGAAAAATAAAAAAAATAAAAAAAAGGAAAAACAACAAAATAAATCATCCTTTGGTAAAAACCTAGCAAACAGGCACCTTGGATAGGTACCATGATAAAAACCTAGCAAAATAGGTGTCATGTGTACTTCTAGCTTTTGTGCAAATAAAAGCAAGTGGTGAAAACCTAGTAAACAGGTGTTACTTGTGATAAACCATTTCCTCCATCTTTGGGAAACCAATCACCTTGTGTCCATTCTTCCTTCCAATCGTTTCCCATTCAATCCATATCTGTTCCATAATAAAAACCTAACGATAACCTGTCATGGCTTGATACTCTATCTCTTTGTTGCCTTGTCAACCAAGGTTTTATCCAGTACCCTATCCATAGTGTCAGCCTAGCGTAGCGTCTATCGTCAGTACCCACATGGTCTAAGTCCATGAACTACGTTGCCTCTGCGTCATCATGTAGGTAAGGCCATTATTCAAATACGCCCTCGAGGCTCCACTTTCCCATCCATCCCATATCTGGTCCTTCTATCCTTCTGAGTCCACACCACTCACCATCGCCTAGGCCTTAGGTCCATTAGGGTTCACCCTGAACTACGTTGCCTCTGCATGATCACATAGGGAAGGCCATTTTGTAATAAGCCCCCGAGGCACTAGGTCAATCCCTTAGGGTCCATCTCACCAATAAGGATTGTGGAATCTTTCACCAGGCAAGCAAGCACAAGCACAACCCGCTTTCAACCAGAAATTTAGACACATCACCTCAACTTATCCAAAGCAAAGCAATCAAGTACCTAATGCACTCTAAATAATTTTTATGGCAAGGAACAAGCACATCTAAATGCAATAACATATTGTGGTTGTGATCAGGTTAGGTTGATGTGCCTTGATTTTTGTTATCATGTATTTCTATGCTACTCAAGGATGCCAAAAGCTAGAGATGCTATTATGGGGGCATGATTATTTTCTTTGTTTGTTGTTTGTGGATTAAACTTTAGTAATGCGATGCCTTGTCTAACAACATGATTGGTAAAAGATCATCAAGGACATCAAAGGTCTAACATGAAAGGGGGAAATCCTTGTTTGCTGATATGCAAGAAATACTCAGGTCATCTCAGTTTAATTATACCTTGATGCTTGTATTAACTTGCTAAATCAAAATCCATGTAAGCGATACTCAGGTCATCTTGGTTCAATTATACCTAGATGCTTGTATTAACTTACAACATTTCAAAAACACACAAAAACAAAAATGTCCATTGATGAAATAAGCACTTCAAAATACTTGTAATATCAAGATGGCAAAACCATTTGCATCCATCTGCATCCATAAAACATCCACAAAGCATCCATACCATATCCCATGTAATAAATATTCTATGCAGAGTATCAATGTTTACAAATAAAAGCTTGTGAGTCCTTCATTCACAATTTTTCTTTCAACCAATTTCTATCTATCATCGTATCTTTCATCCTTGTCCAATCTGTCCAATCAATGATCCAAATGCAAGCCTATCCTTAAATCCACACCAATCAAGTAAAGTCAATCTTGTCAAAATGATCCACTCACACTCAATGGTCTTGATCCTTGTCTGGTTGTAAATCAACCCAATCAATCATAATCAATCAATTGTCTTATATAGGATGTTGCACTGTTGAAATCAAACCAACACACCTGTCTTACACAACATGTTTCATTTCCTAGAACATGACACTATCCTATCATGTTTCTCTAGGGATCTATCATTCCCTACCATGACACCACTATCCTTTGTGTTACTCTAGGGATCTATTGTTCCCTGCCATGACAACACCATCATATATCAATATCAATCAATCGTTGGTTTACCACTTAACAGGGGCAAAAACCTTGTTTGTTCTTGTATCATTTGTACATACTTGCTTGCTTTCTTGTGTGTGTTATCATTTTATCTTGCATCGTGTATCATTTGTTTCTTCAACATATCCCATTTTCTTCAAACCTAACCTAGTTTTCCCTTCTTTTTCATGAGATTGTCCATCTCATGTCCTTCTGCCTTCTTCCTGTCCAATCTTCTGAGGGGGCATCCTATTGTTGTTAAAGCTATACCAGGAGCAAACTGGGGCATGTATCATTATCAAAAACTTATTCTTTGAAGCAATGTCATAAACTACATTGCATTAAAGAGGGGAAAAATGTATATGCCTAAAAATGACACGATTCAGTCTAAATAAATATTCTTAATATTTATTCCCTTCTAATTCTTCTATCAATAAATAAATAAAAAAATTATTTATTCGATTCACATTCCTCTAAGTTAATTAAATATCAAAATATTTAATTACCTCTTCTAAAGTCAAAATTAAATAAAATCCTTTATTTAATTAAATTCTTCCAAACAATTAAATAATTCTTAATTATTTAATTAAGTCAAATCATTCTTCCAAATTTAAATAAATAAATCAAATTTATTTAAATCCTCTCAACCTCTATGATGCGGAGGTAGGAGGACCAAAACTATCCTCAATAACATTAAAAAATAAAAGAACTAATCCAATTGCTTTGTTTAGGTTTAAGAGAACATTAATACATATTTTTCCTCCAATTTTCATGAAGATCCAATGGTAGGAGAGAAAGTTATGACTCTTTTCCCAAAACTACAAACCCTAGGTAGTGTTCAAACATGCCCTCACCAAAATTGTAATATCTCTCACAAAACTTAATGAAATTATACCAAATCAAAATAATTGTAAACTAGAAACATATATCTTTCCATCCATCTTTTATATGCATCAATGTGAGGCCGTACCAAGTTGTACCATGCATATTTTCAGGCTATAATTTCAGAAAATTAAACTCTGCAGACCTAGCCTCAATAAAAATGACATAACTTATTCAAATCTTAATAAAATTTGATGAAACAAAAAGAAATGGAAAGTAGACTCAATAATCTTTCCAAAAATATATGGTTTTCTCCTATATATGTCCGTACAAAACCATACCAAACGCTGCAACAGGATTGTTGCAGGGAAAATTAGAAAATTACAATCCATAAAACACTCATATCTTTCACAAAAATAAATAAAAATGCATGTGACAAGAAGAAAATGGAAGGTGGTTGAAGGATATAACATTTTCAATCCATTAGGTATCAATTCAATTCCATATAGGGCCATACAATAGCAAAAGACAGCAAATTTCTGAAGGAAAATACAGGAAAACATTGTTTTTTCTCATTCCATGCTCAAATCTTCAACCACCCACCAATTCTTCATGGTTACAAGGCCTTTTAAAGGCATTAAAACATGTATATTCAGTTCATAACTGATTTGGAGTGAACCAAGAGCCAAATGACTCTTCACCTTCCAAGTTTGCATCTTTTTTCTAATTTTACATTGACAACCTTTACATGGTTTGTAATATTTTGCATTTTTGAAACTCTTAATGACCTAAACACATAAAAATGACTTGATAAACTTCATTACAATGTGGAAGCATACAAATTTAATCAAACTCAAAGATTTGTCTAGGGCAATATTAATTTGCCAAGGTGCTCCTACACCATACAACCAACCAACAAAATTTTCAAGTCCCTTGGAAATGTATCTGCAACAAAAGTCTCTTTCCTCTGTCTTTATCTTCAATCTTCTCAGCTACAATCTTCCAATCTATAGAAATGGTGACCAACCAACCAACAAAACAAACTACCATCTTCACAAAGCATCCTCAGGCTCCTTCTACTCCCATCAGTGGAGTACTCTTCAGGCTGCAACATAAGTGTTTCTTCAGGTATCCATCTCTTTCACTGCTTCACAACAAATCAACTCACCAAACCATTCATCTCACCCAACAGCAGATCCTGGTGATGTACCTACCACTCTCTCCTTAGTGGTTTTCTCTATGCATCCTTCTCCAGCCAAATCTCTATTGGAGAATGGTCATGACAGACCTCATCTTGTCTGCCCACACACAATCTCAGAAAATATCCTTCTTGCAGCTAGATGGAACAAGCACCTGCAACCAAACAACTAAGCAACACAAAATCCAAAAGGTGTAGATTGCCTCCCTCGGTGATCTATCTACACAATCAAGATCTTCTCACTCTTCACCTGCCTTCTCAGTGATAGAAAAAAAAATACACACCACCCAAATCTTTCGCTAGCTCTGATACCAATATGATGCAGAGGTAGGAGGACCAAAACTATCCTCAATAACATTAAAAAATAAAAGAACTAATCCAATTGCTTTGTTCAAGTTTAAGAGAACATTAATACATATTTTTCCTCCAATTTTCATGAAGATCCAATGGTAGGAGAGAAAGTTATGACTCTTTTCCCAAAACTACAAACCCTAGGTAGTGTTCAAACCTGCCCTCACCAAAATTGTAATATCTCTCACAAAACTTAATGAAATTATACCAAATCAAAATAATTGTAAACTAGAAACATATATCTTTCCATCCATCTTTTATATGCATCAATGTGAGGCCGTACCAAGTTGTACCATGCATATTTTCAGGCTATAATTTCAGAAAATTAAACTCTGCAGACCTAGCCTCAATAAAAATGACATAACTTATTCAAATCTTAATAAAATTTGATGAAACAAAAAGAAATGGAAAGTAGACTCAATAATATTTCCAAAAATATATGGTTTTCTCCTATATATGTCCGTACAAAACCATACCAAACGCTGCAACAGGATTGTTGCAGGGAAAATTAGAAAATTACAATCCATAAAATACTCATATCTTTCACAAAAATAAATAAAAATGCATGTGACAAGAAGAAAATGGAAGGTGGTTGAAGGATATAACATTTTCAATCCATTAGGTATCAATTCAATTCCATATAGGGCCATACAATAGCAAAAGACAGCAAATTTCTGAAGGAAAATACAGGAAAACATTATTTTTTCTCATTCCATGCTCAAATCTTCAACCACCCACCAATTCTTCATGGTTACAAGGCCTTTTAAAGGCATTAAAACATGTATCTTCAGTTCATAACTGATTTGGAGTGAACCAAGAGCCAAATGACTCTTCACCTTCCAAGTTTGCATCTTTTTTCTAATTTTACATTAACAACCTTTACATGGTTTGTAATATTTTGCATTTTTGAAACTCTTAATGACCTAAACACATAAAAATGACTTGATAAACTTCATTACAATGTGGAAGCATACAAATTTAATCAAACTCAAAGATTTGTTTAGGGCAATATTAATTTGCCAAGGTGCTCCTACACCATACAACCAACCAACAAAATTTTCAAGTCCCTTGGAAATGTATCTGCAACAAAAGTCTCTTTCCTCTGTCTTTATCTTCAATCTTCTCAGCTACAATCTTCCAATCTATAGAAATGGTGACCAACCAACCAACAAAACAAACTACCATCTTCACAAAGCATCCTCAGGCTCCTTCTACTCCCATCAGTGGAGTACTCTTTAGGCTGCAACATAAGTGTTTCTTCAGGTATCCATCTCTTTCACTGCTTCACAACAAATCAACTCACCAAACCATTCATCTCACCCAACAGCAGATCCTGGTGATGCACCTACCACTCTCTCCTTAGTGGTTTTCTCTATGCATCCTTCTCCAGCCAAATCTCTATTGGAGAATGGTCATGACAGACCTCATCTTGTCTACCCACACACAATCTCAGAAAATATCCTTCTTGCAGCTAGATGGAACAAGCACCTGCAACCAAACAACTAAGCAACACAAAATCCAAAAGGTGTAGATTGCCTCCCTCGGTGATCTATCTACACAATCAAGATCTTTTCACTCTTCACCTGCCTTCTTAGTGACAGAAAAAAAAATACACACCACCCAAATCTTTCGCTAGCTCTGATACCAATATGATGCAGAGGTAGGAGGACCAAAACTATCCTCAATAACATTAAAAAATAAAAGAACTAATCCAATTGATTTGTTCAAGTTTAAGAGAACATTAATACATATTTTTTCTCCAATTTTCATGAAGATCCAATGGTAGGAGAGAAAGTTATGACTCTTTTCCCAAAACTACAAACCCTAGGCAGCGTTCAGACCTGCCCTCACCAAAATTACAATATCTCTCACAAAACTTAATGAAATTATACCAAACTAAATGAATTGTAAACTAGAAACACATATCATTCCATCCATCTATTATATGCATCAATGTGAGGTTGTACCAAGTCATACCATGCATATTTTCAGGCTATATTTTCAGAAAATTAAACTCTGCAGACCTACCCTCAATACAAATGCCATAACTTATTCAAATCTTAATGAAATTTGATACAACAAAAAGAAATGGAAAGTAGAATCAACAATATTTCCAAAAATATATGGCTTTCTCTTGTATATATCCGTACAAAACTGTACCAAATGCTGCAACAGGACTGTTGCAGGGAAAATCAAAAAATTACAATCCATAAAACACTCATATCTTTCACAAAAATAAATAAAAATGCATGGGACAAGAATAAAATGGAAGGTGGTTGAAGGATCTACCATTTTCAATCTATTAGGCATCCATTCAATTCCATATAGGGCCATACAATAGCAAAAGACAACAAATTTCTGAAGGAAAATATAGGAAAACATTATTTTTTCTCATTCCATGCTCAAATCTTCAACCACCCACCAATTCTTCATGGTTACAAGGCCTTTTAAAGGCATTAAAATATGTATCTTCAGTTCATAACTGATTTGGAGCGAACCAAGTCATTCACCTTCCAAGTTTGCATCTTTTTTCCAATTTTCCATTGACAACCTTTACATGGTTTGCAATATTGTGCATTTTTGAAACTCCTAATGACCTAAACACATAAAAATGACTTGATAAACCTTATTACAATGTGGAAGCATACAAATTTAATCAAACTCAAAGATTTGTCCAGGGCAATATTAATTTGTCAAGGTGCTCCTGCACCACTCTAAAAATAAAATACAATCAAATATTTTATTTATTCTTCCAAATCATGCATAAAACAATTAAATAAATTTATTTATTTAATTTTCTTTCTTATATTCTAAATTCCTCAAAATATCTTCCAAATCTTCTAAGAATAAGTCTTCTTCATGTACACAAAATTAAATAACTCTCAAATCATGCAAAAGCAAATCACAAGTTGAGGTAACTATCTCAATCAATCTTGTTTTTATCAATATCTCTTAAATTAGAAAGAAAGAATTCTAATTTATGAAAGCATATCTTATCTTTAGAAAAGAAAGTAGTTAACTCAAATAAAATAGCTTTTGTGTGACACTTGTCTTCTTTCTATTCGCACACATTCTCTCAACTGTTCTATACCATTGATCTTCTTATTTCTTCTATATCGTTGATCTTCTCTCTCCCAAGTCTATAAATTCAACCCCATTCTTCCATTTCATTCATCCAAGCTTTAGGTAAACTTACTCTACAGGAATTACAGTGTGCCTTTGGCACCAATTCCTTCATTGCTTGCGATCAACTTGTTTCCATACTATTATTATCATTGTTGTGAAGCTCATCTTTATGTAGAAACTATCATAGTTGTTCCCATTTGACATCTTGGAATTATAGCAAGGAAGTGCACCTTTTGAGGGCCGTATTCATAGACAAGATCATTTGTGATAGGCGATCAATGGAAGCTGTGAATTAAAGGAGGTTTGCATTATATTATTCTTTGTTTGATTGATCTCCTTTATTCCTTATTACATTGAGTTTTTGGTATTATTGATATTGATATATTGATTATTCACTTAGATCCAATTTTCCCTTAACAGGACCAAAATACTAGACCCTGTTACTACTCTATTCTTAACAGCCCAAACTTAGACAAATTTTGAATCTGACTTCTAGTATGAACAAATTGTGTTATACGGATGATGGGGATGATCCTAGTTGCCATCAATGACAACACTTATCATGCCTAGCAGTGTCTCTTGCCAACAACACCAACCTAGTACATGATCTTACCAAGCAACTTATGGTTGAACTTAAAAGCTTACATGAACAATATTTGACTAAGAATCCTCCACCTCCCAATCCATAAATCCCTCCAATCCCTCCACCACAATATCCCTCCAATCCTATTAACCTTCATCCATTATCCTATATACCTTACAATCCATCAATCCCTATACTCCGATCACTGTATACCTTCAACCCTCCTACACCTAACCATTTGATCCACCTATCTCCTAGTCCATCAATCCCTATCATCCATACACCATATAATTCACCATCTAATCCACCATTAAACCTTCCAAGTCCTATTCCATCAACCAAAGAATCTGTGAAGGATCTTCTCCAAAGAATATTAGTGAAAAAGGCAAAATCAAAGCTATAGAGTCATCAAAATCTGCTCATCCTATGTCATCCCCCTCTAACACAAGCAGACCCAATCCCACAAATCATGAACAAGAGCTTCCAAGTACCATACCTATCCCTCCATTACCATCATGCAGTCCAACACCTACCAAGCCTATTGAAGAATCTCCTACCATAAGCGCAAGTCAAGAACCATCATGTAGCCATGTTGATGAGCCCATCCAAGCACCTATCACATCCATCCAAGTCATTCCACTTCCATTCAAACATAAGAGCTATGTCAAGAGTCAAATCCAAAACATATATTTGAAACATCAACTTCCTATCCTAATCTAGATCTAAGCATCCCACCTAATCCCATCCTTGATCCCCTCCCATCTAGTGATCAACTTACCCACATCGACCCTATCCCTAATACCACAACACCCCCTAAATCCTCAACCCTCAACACTATACCTCAAACCCTAATCCCTCAACCCTAAACCCTATCCCTAAACCCTCAACCCTCAACACTATACCTCAAACCCTAAACCCTCAACCCTAAACCCTAATCCCTAATCCCTCAACCTTAATCCATAAACCCTAAACCCTAAACCCTATCCCTAAAGTTTCAACCCTCAACACTTAAACCTTAAATCCTAAACCCTATCCCTAAACCCTCAACCCTCAACACTATACCTCAAACTCTAATCCCTCAACCCTAAACCCTAATCCCTTATCCCTAAACCCTAAACCTTATCCCTAACATCTCACCCCTGAATCCTTAAACCTTAAATCCTAAACCCTATCTCTAAACCCTCAACCCTAAACCCTAATCCCTTATCCCTAAACCCTAAACCCAATCCCTCAAGCCTCAACTCTCAACCCTTAAACCTTAAATCCTAAACCCTATCCCTAAACCCTAATCCCTCAACCCTAAACCCTAATCCCTTATCTCTAAACCCTAAACCCTATCCCTAAAGCCTCAAACCTCAACCCTTAAACCTTAAATCATAAACCCTATGTCTAAACCCTTAACCCTTGACACTATACCTTAAACCCTAATCCCTTATCCCTAAACCCTAAATCCTATCCCTAAAGCCTCAACACTTAAGGTCCTTAAACCTTAAATCCTAAACCCTCAACACTCAACACTATACCTCAAACCCTAATCCCTCAACCCTAAACCCTAAACCCTATCCCTAAAGCCTCAACCATCAACCCTTAAACCTTAAATCCTAAACCCTCAACCCTTAACACTATACCCTAAACCCTAATCCACCCCTCTCCTCCCCTATCTCCCTCACCCCATCTCTCCCTTATCTCTCAACCCTTAGCCATCTAGGTCTCTCACTTATCCCTAAAGCCTCAACCTTCAACCCTTAACCTTAAATCCTAAACCCTCAACCCTCAACACTATACCTGAAACTATAATCCCTTATCCCTAAACCCTATCCTAAAGCCTCAACCCTAAACACTTAAACCTTAAATCCTAAACCCTATCGCTAAACCCTCAACCCTCGACACTATACCTTAAACCCTAATCCCTTAACCCTTAAACCCTTAATACCTCAACCCTTAAACCCTAAACCCTTGACCCTTAAACCCTCAACCCTTATCTACCCCTCTCCTCCCCTATCCACCTCACCTGAGCCATCTCTCCCCTATCTCTCTCAGCCCTCTCCCCCTAGGTTGTAGGTTTCTCACTTGTATATCTCTTAGGGCTCTCTAGATATTTCCCTTCCTCTCCACCTCTCTCCCTCCTTACCCATATTTCCCTCAAGTTATCAACTTCACTCTCTCATTTTCTTCTATCTCTCCCCTCACCTATCTATCTCTCACCTCTATCTCCCCCTCACATCTCTACCTATCCCCTCTCTACATCTCTCAATCACTCCTTGTCTGCCTCTCCATACGTCCTTAGCCATCTAGTTCTCTCACTTAACCCTAAACCATATCCCTAAAGCCTCAACCCTCAACCCTTAAACCTTAAATCCTAAATCCTATCCCTAAACCCTCAACCCTCAACACTATACCTTAAACCCTAATCCCTTGAACCTAAACCCTAAACCCTATCCCTAAAGCCTCAACCCTCAACCCTTAAAATTTAAATCCTAAACCCTATCCCTAAACCCTCAACCCTCAACATTATACCTTAAACCCTAATCCTCAACCCTAAACCCTATTCCCTTAACTCTTAAACCCTAAACCCTTGACCCTCAAACCCTAAAGCCTTAAACCCTCAACCCTTATCCACCCCTCTCCTCCCCTATCTTCCTTACCCCCATCTCTCCCCTATGTCTCTCACCCCTCTCTCCCTAGATTGTAGGTCTCTCACTTATATATCTCTCAGGAATCTCTAGATATTTTGCTTCCTCTCCACCTCTCTCCCTCATGCTTAACCATCTTTCCCTCAAGTTGTCAACTTCACTCTCTCATTTTATTCTATCTCTCACCTTTGTCTCCCCCTCACCTCTCTACATCTCCCCTCTCTATGTCTCTCAGTCACTTCTTGTCCTCCTCTCCATGCATCCTTAGCCATCTAGGTCTCTCACTTAACCCTAAACCCTAAACCCTATGCCTAAAGCCTCAAACCCTCAACCCTTAAACCTTAAACTCTCAACCCCTAGATACCCTTAAACCCTTAAACCCTATATGATGTAGAGGAAATGCAACAGAAGCTTACAAATAGGATGGAAAAGCCATTAATCCACTATGATGCAGAGGCATCCACACTAAAACCTTGACATACAGCCTGTATGTCTACAACCCTTCATCATCATCATATTTCTGTTAACACTGTCAGCATCATCATATTTTCTCTGTCGACCGATATCCTCCTGCAGACAAACCTTCGACCTTTCACCTGTCAGCAGCATCATCATATCCGGCTATCGGCAGCATCATCATATTCGGCAAGCACAATCATCCTCCTGACGATCACTGTTCATCTTACCGCCAACCTCTATCTACAGCATCATGATGTTCGACATCATCTTCATCAGCAGGATATAAAATATCCGATTCCCTCCATATATCCTGATGACGACACTTCACGCACCTTTCCTTCGATGCTTACGTCACCCCGATATCTGACTACTTAAACAACAGCATCAGGATATGACTTATCCAGTCATATTGAAACATCCTGATGATGATACTCAACTTTATACTGATGACGAATATTCTGCCGAATATCCTCTCACGATCCACTTATCTCCCCGATGCCTTACGCCTATGCCAAAACACTTAGGGTCAGCAGGATAAACCTTTATCGGGTGATATTTCAGAATGTCCTGATGACGATTATCCTGATGACGATGACATCATATGCAGTTCCTTCAATATCCTGTTGTCGGCCAAACTTAACATTATTGGCCCACGATGATTTTATCAACCCGATCGACTAACTTATGCCGATATACTCTTCCTCGGCAACACCTTGCGATCATCACCCAAATGCGCATTCACCTTATGCAAACTACTGCATCATGCTCACCTCCATCTACTCGGATGATGCCCGAAGTAACTGCAGGATATACACAGAAATATCCTGATGATGCCGTTGCGATGGATTTTCCAACCTTAGCAAATTTCGATCCGCTGAACCTCCTGAGGTGACCCGATCTGCTTCCTGGACAACTTTCCAAACTCGAACTACCAACACGACCTAGCACATACCCATGCTAGGGTTCTCAACACCTCTCGACTGTGATCCTGCAAACATACATGTGAACAAACAGAAAATGCAAACTAAATCCTAAACTATTGTACATAGCCATTCCACCGATTCGATGAATCAACCGGTGGAATGGATCAGTGAATCCATGTAACCACCAGAACAGCAACTCGATTACACAATGGAATCCAAACAGAAAATTGACACAAATAGGATCTCTTTATTGATTTCAAAAGATGCAAATACAGTACTCTGTCTCACTCTGAAATCTAACTCCTCAATCTGTATCTATCTCTCTATCTCAATCTGTCCTAAGACCAACCGATCCTAATACATAAATAGGATCTGCTTGCGAGTACTACCACTCGATTCCCAGCGGCTGGGAGCTTCCAAGCGGCTGGGAGGATCCAACTGAACTAAAAAACTATACAGCTGTCATCAGCTGTCATAACAAACTACCTAAAAATAGAAAAGCACGGTCAACATAGACCTTATTACATGCATTGGTCTTATAAGACCTTCTTGGAAACATTAACCAGACCTAAAACAAACTAACTACCTCATGGAGGCCAGCTGTTAGGTAGGTGCTCCTGCACCATACTCCCCAACAGAAAAGAACTCATGTCCCATGAGTTAGGTTGTGGAAGTCCTCCACCTTTACACGTTGCCTTTGCAGTGTCTTGACCTATTCCAACTTTGTCCTCTGCTGGCTCTCGGCTGCTCCAAGACTTCTGAACTGTAACTTGTTTTCTTGCAAGTAAATCCTCATGCCTGTCAATGTAGGCCCTTCTCTCACATACCTTGTGTTTGTCAGGTTGTCTGACCAGAACCTCTGTCTGAACTGCCTCTTGAACTTCTGTAATGTTCAACTCTGTCTTTCTTTCAACCTTTATAGGACAAACAATAGTCCCAACTATGACAACATCCTTGTCATTCCTCTCAACTGGTTGCTGTTTGCAAACCTATTTCTGAACCTGCTGCTGACCTCTGTCAGTCAAAACTGAAACTATCTTCAAACTGTTGTCCTTAACAACTCCTTTCCCTGCAATGTCCTCAACTGCCTGTATGCCTGCTCCTATAGGCTTCTGCACAAATTCCTTCCTTCCCACTAAAATGATTTTGGCTGCCCCCTGTGCTACAGCATCTTCCTACAATGGCATCAACATAATAGTTTTCCCATCTTTCTTGATGGTGTAGGTATTAGCATACCCATCATACAGTACCCTCCTATCAAATTGCCATGGTCTACCCAACAGTAGGTGACAACATTCCATGGGCAAAATGTCACACAAAACTCTATCATGATATGCTCCAATCTGAAAATCAACATATGCCTGTTCATAGACAAAAAGTGATTGACTATCACTCACCCAAGATGCCTTGTAAGGGTGTTGGTGTGGAATCCTTTCCAAATTCAGTTTATCCACCATTTCCTGAGATACCATGTTATCTGTTGAACCAGTATCAATGACAACCTTACATACTTTACCTTTGCTCTTGCATGTGGTCTTGAAAAGAGCTCTTCTTTGCATCATATCCTTTGATGTCTGCAAACTAGTTCTCCTTAGCATCAATGCTTCTCCCTCCTCAGGATATCCATAATTGTCAGGAACTCTATCTCCTTGATAAGTGTTCAAACTTTGCACACTTTCCTCTACTTTCTCTTCTTGCATAAGTTGTACTCTCTTGTCATTCGTTCTATCATTTCTGGATGATGAACCCTTGTTTTCTGGACATTTGAAAAATGGATGACCAAACTCACCATAGGTGTAACACTTTCCTAAAAATGTAGTAGAACCTCTACCACTTCCAAATCTGCCTCTATTACCTTTCCATCCACCTCTGAAATCAGACTGTCCCTGTCCTTTACCAGTGTCTTCTTGACCCTCATTGGTTTGCCTTGTTGTAGGGGCTGATCCTCTTCCCCTCATATTGTTTCCTCTTCCTCTATTATGTTGTTCTTGTTTTCTCTTTAACTTCTCTTCCACTTTCAATGCCAACTGAAAGCATTTCTGAACTTTATCTGGATTATGCAGACTTAAATCTTCCTGAATGTTGAACCTCAATCCATTAAGGTATCTGGCTACCTTCTCTTCTTCACTTTCCTTTACCTTTGTTTTCACACAAAGTTTCATGAATTCTTCTGTATATAAGCTGACATCTAGCTCCTTCTGCTTCAGGTTTTGCTTCCTCTTGTGTAATTGGATATTGTAATCCAATGGGACATAAGCTTCCTTTACTAATGCCATCATTTTCTTCCATGTAGTGACTCTACACTTTCCTTCCTGTACTCTATCATCTTGGACGAAATTCCACCATGTCAAGGCAGCTTCTTTCATTTTTGACTGGGCTATTTTCACCTTCTGTTGTTCTGGTATCTCCTCTGTTTCAAAGAAATTGTTTAAGGAGTCTATCCACTCCATCACTGAATCAGGTTCCATCTTTCCTGTAAACACTGGCAAATCCAATTTCACATCCATGGTTCTCCTCTCCATGGCCTTGAGGGCGTTCAACAGTGGTCTCTGGTCTGCAGGAACGACCTCCTTGTTCCAACTAGGGATCTCTTCTTCTTCCCTATCTTCTTCTCTACCAGAACCTACTCTGTTCCTCAACTTCTCTAACTCATCCTTCAATTCCTGATTCTGAGCCTTCATGGCCTTGCTCTCTGCAATCTGCTTCTTTACCAGAACTGCCAACTCAACGTTGGTCATCCTTGCCAGAATCTCAGATGTTCCTTCTTCATCTGACATCCTGCTATATCCTGATCTTTTCCAGAAGATCCTTCCTTTGCTCTGATACCACTATGATGCAGAGGAAACGCAACAGAAGCTTACAAATAGGATGGAAAAGCCATTAATCCACTATGATGCAGAGGCATCCACACTAAAACCTTGACATACAGCCTGTATGTCTACAACCCTTCATCATCATCATATTTTTGTTAACACTGTCAGCATCATCATATTTTCTCTGCCGACCGATATCCTCCTGCAGACAAACCTTCAACCTTTCACCTGTCAGCAGCATCATCATATCCGGCTATCGGCAGCATCATCATATTCGGCAAGCACAATCATCCTCCTGACGATCACTGTTCATCTTACCGCCAACCTCTATCTGCAGCATCATGATGTTCGACATCATCTTCATCAGCAGGATATAAAATATCCGGTTCCCTCCATATATCCTGATGACGACACTTCACGCACCTTTCCTTCGATGCTTACGTCACCCCGATATCCGACTACTTAAACAACAGCATCAGGATATGACTTATCCGGTCATATTGAAACATCCTAATGATGATACTCAACTTTATACTGATGATGAATATTCTACCGAATATCCTCTCACGATCCACTTATCTCCCCGATGCCTTATGCCTATGCCAAAACACTTAGGGTCAGCAGGATAAACCTTTATCGGGTGATATTTCGGAATGTCCTGATGACGATTATCCTGATGACGATGACGTCATATGCAGTTCCTTCAATATCCTGCTGTCGGCCAAACTTAACATTATCGGCCCGCGATGATTTTATCAACCCGATCGACTAACTTATGCCGATATACTCTTCCTCGGCAACACCTTGCGATCATCACCCAAATGCGCATTCACCTTATGCAAACTATTGCATCATGCTCACCTCCATCTACTCGGATGACGCCTGAAGTAACTGCAGGATATACACAGAAATATCCTGATGATGCTGTTGCGATGGATTTTCCAACCTTAGCAAATTTCGATCCGCCGAACCTCCTGAGGTGACCCGATCTGCTTCCTGGACAACTTTCTAGACTCGAACTACCAACACGACCTAGCACATACCCATGCTAGGGTTCTCAACACCTCTCGACTGCGATCCTGCAAACATACATGTGAACAAACAGAAAATGCAAACTAAATCCTAAACTATTATACATAGCCATTCCACCGATTCGATGAATCAACCGGTGGAATGGATCAGTGAATCCATGTAACCACCAGAACAGCAACTCGATTACACAATGGAATCCAAACAGAAAATTGACACAAATAGGATCTCTTTATTGATTTCAAAAGATGCAAATACAGTACTCTGTCTCACTCTGAAATCTAACTCCTCAATCTGTATCTATCTCTCTATCTCAATCTGTCCTAAGACCAACCGATCCTAATACATAAATAGGATCTGCTTGCGAGTACTACCACTCGATTCCCAGCGGCTGGGAGCTTCCAAGCGGCTGGGAGGATCCAACTGAACTAACAAACTATACAGCTGTCATCAGCTATCATAACAAACTACCTAAAAATAGAAAAGCACGGTCAACATAGACCTTATTACATGCATTGGTCTTATAAGACCTTCTTGGAAACATTAACCAGACCTAAAACAAACTAACTGCCTCATGGAGGCCAGCTGTCAGGTAGGTGCTCCTGCACCACTATACCATATACAATTAACTTTGGACACTAAACCTTGAACATTATCCTTGAACCTTCAAACCTCTACCCTATACCCTATACCCTCAACCCTATACTTATGCCCTAAACCCTCAACCCTCATCTATATGCCTTATACCCTCAACCTTAAACCCTAAACCTTTATCTTAGACACTCAACCTTGAACATTATCCCTCAACTGTAAACTCTCAACCCTCTACCTTATACCCTCAACCATATACTTAAGCCCTAATCCCTCAATCCTCAACGCTATACCTTAAACTCTAAAACCTACACCCACAAACCCTCATCCCTATACCCTATGACCTCACCCTTATACCCTAAACCTTGAATATTGTGCCTCAACCCTATACTTAAAAACTAAACCATATAGGCTTAACCCAAGTCACCCTATGCCTTATATACCCTCAATCCATATCGTAAACCCTAAACCTAATATCCTATACTCTAATCCCCATACCTTACACAATTAATCTTATACACTCAACAAGCTAAATATTATCCCTCAACTGTAATCCTCAACCCTCAACCCTCAACCCTCTACCATCAACCTATTACTTAATCCCTAATCCCTCAACCCTCAACCCTAAAAACTCTACGGGCTCAGGTCCTTATATATCCTAAACTCAAAACGCTTACATACATACATACTTACAAGCATACATACATACATATATACAAGCATACACATATACATACATACATACATACAAGCATACATATATACATACATACATACATATAAGTATACATACATACATATAGACATACATACATACATCAAAACATACATACATACATATAGGCATACATACATACATACAAGCATACATACATACATACTTAGTAACCTTGAACATAAAACATTCCAAGGAAGACATAATGCAAGCGCGTTATAATGCGCTCATGTTATGTCAAACTTGACAAACATTAGGCAAACTTTTGCAAAAAGGGAAAAAATGCCAAACAAAACATAACACGAGTGCATTATAACATGCTCACGTTATATTTTGCTTTGGGAATCCCAAGCCTTAGGCTTGGCATTTGCTTTGGGAATCCCAAGCCTTAGGTTTGGGATTTGCTTTGGATTTCCAACCCAAAGGCTTGGAGTGCCTTCCCAATGTCCAAAGACGTGTTTTTGCATATTCTACAGGATTTCACATAATTTTGTTCATGCTAACCCTCAGATTTGCACATGTTTCAAGGTCGAACAAATCGAACACCTGGGTAATGTTAGGCTTTCTCTTAGCTATTTAACGATGTAATTTTTTTCACATTTCAAGACAATGTTAAGCCTTTCATCTTTAATTTCTTTTATTTGTGTGTATGTTTTTGGGTAAAACCCAGTGTTTGGTCTTTTTTTTCATTGTAAATTAACTGTTCATTGAAATTTCAAACAAATTATATTTTTATAAACAACACTCCATTCTACACATATTTAAAAAAATTAATTTTCAATTAGGTTTCAAAATTTACAGGGGTAACACAGCCAAAATTATGTATTTTAGGATGTGTCCACTTTGAAAATTAATAAAAAATCAAATATTCATTAAAATTTATAAGAAAAATCAGGGATAAACTATATGTTGTTAGCTAATTTCTCACCAAAGCGATTTTAAAAATACCAAAAAAAAGTTAACCTTTTGAGGGAGCCACAAAACATGCTATGTTATATTTTTTGATAGAAACAACACATATTTCTCTAGCTCCCTTTTTTGAACATCTTAATCTATACCGTTTAAAAAAAAAAGTAGTTTAGAAGGTAGACTTGGAGCACTACGAACATTGTTTTTGTTGCATCTTCAAATTTTGAGTGTAACTATGCTCAATTTCTCATCCAAGGTCAGTATTTCCTGATTTCAAAAAAAAGTGGCCACTTAAGACCCCCTTTTGGCACCCCATCTTCTTGTACTTATCCTTAGATGTTCCTTCAATTGGAAAATCCACATATTATGTTTCATTTATTGATGACTATAGTAGGACATGGGTATACTTTCTAAAGAGTAAATCTGAAGTTTTTAGTCGATTTAAAGAATTTAAAGCAATGGTTGTGTTGTAGACTGGAAAGAAAATAAAATGTTTGGAGACTGATAATGGAGGTGAATTTTGCTCTAATGATTTTGATAGATTTTGTAAAGATTGTAGTATTCATAGACAAAAGACAACTTCATATTCTCCACAATAGAATGGAGTTATAGAAAGAATGAATAGGACATTGATGGAGAAGGCTAGGAGTATGTTGAGTGGTGTTGGTCTAGAACAAAGGTTTTCATCTGAAGCTATTTTCATTCCCTTTTACTTGATTAACATGTCTCCTACATCATCTCTTCTTGATAATATTCCTATAGAGGCATGGTCGGGTCATAAGCCTTCATTAAGACATCTTAGAGTTTTTGGTTACTAGGCATATGCACCTGTGCCAAAGGAGAAGTGAAAATAGTTGGAGAATGAGGCTGTGAAATGTATCTTCATTGGATATAGTTATGGTGTGAAAGGATACAAGCTTTGAGATCCTATTGCATAGAAGGTAATATATAGTAGAAATATTATTTTTAGAGAAACTAAGCATTTTTCTATTACATTGCAGTTAGACCAAAGTAAACAGGAAGACGTGATTCAATTTCCTTCTACAACTAAGAAAGTTGAATTGAGGCCTATGGATAGATAAGAAGTTGAGGAGAGCTCATCTAGCTTTGAATCTTCAAAAGAGGAGGAAGAGCCTTCAACTCATCTTGTTCGTAGGTCTACAAGGCATAGACAACCACCTAAAAGGTATTCACCTGATGATTGGAGATGTATTTTTGCTTTGAATACTAACATGGATGAACCTAGATCTGTAGAAGAGGTATTAGGTATGAATGATATAGAATCTTGAAAGATTTCTATGGATGAAGAAATGACATCTTTGAAAAAGAATGATGTACATGGGATCTTGTACCATTTCCTGAAGGATGAAAACCTATTGGTTGCAAATGGGTGTTCAAGAAAAAGATCGATTCATATAGAGGTATTGAGAAGTACAAAGAAAGGTTGGTTGCAAAAGGTTACTCTCAAGTTGAGGGTGTTGATTATGTTGATATATTTTCTCCTATTGTAAAAATGACATCCATTAGATTTTTTCTTTCTATTGTTGCTTCTTATGATTTAGAGGTTGAGAAAATGGATGTGAAAACTACTTTCTTTCATGGTGACTTGGAAGAGGATATATATATGACACAACTAGAGAAACACATGGTGAATGGTAAAGGTAATTTGGTTTACAAATTGAAGAAATCTTTGTATGGCCTAAAAAAGAGTCCTAGGATGTGGTACCATAAATTTGATACATATGTGTTGAGTTTGGGATTTGAGCATTCTAAATCAGATCATTGTGTTTATTATAAAACTGATGGTGATCATTTCCTGTTTATTGTATTATATGTTGATGATATGTTATTTATTGGTAAAGGGAAAGGTATGATTTTAGAAATAAAATCTCAACTTGCTGTTAAATTTAAAATGAAAGACCTTGGTGTAGCTAGATACATTCTTGGGATGGAAATTAGAAGAGATAGAGTGAACAGAAATCTATGGCTTGGCCAAAGTAAATATGTCAATTTAATTTTATAGAGGTTTAACATGCAAAACTGTAGACCATTGTGTGTTGCATTTTTAGTTGGAACAAAGTTATCTATTTTAGATTGTCCAACATCTCCATCAAAGATGGAAGAGATGAGAAGAGTGCCTTACCAGAGCGCAGTTGGAAGTTTGATGTATGCTATGGTTTGTACTAGACCAAACATTGCCCAAGTAGTGGGAGTTCTTTCTAGATATATGTCTAATCTTAGTAGAGTTCATTGGGATGTAGTTAAAAGAGCCTTCAGATATTTGTGTGGTAGCTTAGATTATTGCTTGTGTTATCATAAGTAATTTGACTGAAGACAATATTTCCCTTGATATTCATGGTTATGTGGATTCAGATTGGGTAGGTGATATTGATAGTAGACGATCTACCGTTGGTTATGTGTTTACTTTATTTTGTTGTGTAATTAGTTGGATGAGTAAGTGACATGATGTGGTTTCTCTATCCACTACTGAAGCTGAGTATATGGCAGCTACTCATGTGTGCAAAGAATCCATTTGGCATAAGATACTGTGTTCAAATATTAGAATAAAAAAAGGTGCAGTGACAATTTATTGCGACAATCATAGTGTGATCTGTCTAGCTAAGAACCTGAAATTTCATACCAGGACCAAGCTCATTGATGTACATTATCATTTTGTTAGAGATATGGTCAAAGATGGCAGGGAGAAGCTGGTTAAGGTAGAGACTTTGATGAATGTTGTCGATTCTTTAACTAAGCCTGTGAGCATAGAAAAGCTCAGATGTTGTTCAGAGACTATGGGCCTTTTGGCTCCTAGAATTTAAGAGATGATGTTTACTCCCTCTCATTGCTCTTGCAAGGTGTTTGACAAGTGGGGGAATTGTTGGGAAAATGTGTCTCAACCTTGCAATTATTTAAGGTTTATTGTTGATAGGATATATATATTTATACATATCCTAGTTACAGCGATAGGTGTAATATACAATGGGAGCATGGGGTGGAGTGGGATGTGTTTTAACATTTTTCTGTTAACAAAAACTATTAAATGGATGACATACATTAAATTAATGATATAAATTATAAATCTGGACTGTTCATTATTAGGTTTTAGATCCGATGGTAGATATTTTGTTGGCTTGTCTTGCCCTAGAAGGTAACTCTATTTTATGAGGGTGTTGTATTATGGCTATGGTATAGTGATGTATTCTGAGTTTGATAGAGGTCATGTTGTCTCTGGATCTCTAGTGGTGATACTCCTATGAGAAGCCTTCTCTTTAAGTATATTGTAATCTTTGTGATTTCTGAATAATATATGGGGTATATTTTGGAGTGTGGAGTTTTTCTCCCAAAAGGGTTTTCCCCAAATAAATCACTGTGTTGTGGTATGCATAATATTTATGTTTATTTTTGTTTAAGTTTCTATAACTGTTAAAGATATGTAAAGTTTTGCATTATCCTCCTCTCAAGATTAGTGTAGGAAGTTGTTCTGCTACCTTAGCTTCCTTACAGACATAACATCCACCTATACTTGTAAAAAAGACATTCCTAGGTGCCATAGTTTGAGATAATAGTTGGTCTAGGGCCTTGTTGGAAACATGTGTTTTCATTGATGTCAACATAACTTGTGTAAATTTGAGGTTAGACTTGTATAGAGTTTAGTAGTTGGAGAAGCTAATAGACAGTGGGAGATTTGAGAGAGACATTTTGTTATAGTTGTTGATGTTGATGCATTGTGGAGGATTTGAGAGAGATAAATTGACTAAGTTAAAGACTTAGGTTCATCTTGCTTAAGACAAACTAGTCCGGATGACTTAGCATATGAAGAGAAAAAATGGCCAAGTGTGATGCGGTGATCAATCTTGTGTCTAAGCATGATGCGGAGGTGTATATTTATATTCTGACATGTTTTGTGTATCCCTACATGTATATTTCATCATCTTGAAGTACCACACCTAGAGACAAGTTGTAGAAATTTAATTAAGGCATTCACAGTGCACATCCCAAGGTAGAGTTACAACATTTTGGTCTACATTTCTCCACACTACAAGATCTAGTCTTGTGGTTCAAAATATAAGATGAGCTAGACATTAAATTGATATGTCCAAGATTTCATTTCACTACACCTTTAGTAGAGAAAGTTACAAGTGACAGAGTTCAGGTTATTACTCAAACAGAGCAAAGAAAGGATGGAGACCTATTGGAATGCTTTGCATTCTTGCAGAAGTAAATGGATGATCATGTGGTTTTGAGAATAGCCTTAGGGATGTACATGGGTGATATTTTGAAGTATCATGTGTCCTTATGGTCTGCAAGGTCAGATTTCAAGTAATAGAAGTAATACAGACTGTTCCGGTTGTAGAAGCATTCTCTAGAACACATGTTCAAGTATTTGTAGAAGATGAAGAAGGCATAAATCATCTATATAAGCATATTTAGATTTTCTACATGCTTCATGGTATCTCAGGTTTGATCCACATACAAATATCTCTTATTTCTTGTGCTGCATAGAGCAGTCAAGTCAGTGAATGAAGAAGTTTACATGATTGTTCTCCGGATCATAGTATACCTAAGATAAGATTCTATTTTTCTTTGGAAATAATAAATAAGAATGTGTGGATTTGGGAACATGGATATAATGGTGTATAAGTTCATTTCTAATAGTTTCATATATTTTGGTGGTCCGCAATACAATATCCTATGTTGTAGAATATCACAGTTAGTCTAGAATGCCTTGTTTTTAGAAGTTCAACATGTTTCTTGCCTTGCATATGTATAGAAAGATCTAATACTTTAGTAGAGTGATGTATGGATGTTTCCAAGAAGATACGTTGTTGAAACACTAGTCTGCATGATGTTTTTGGCATCTCTCTGGTGATGTGAAGATAAATAGTTGTGCAGTTTGAGCTGACATCTTGGTTTTCCTCATGTGTGGAGGTTCTTGATTAGTGGTTTTGATATTAAAGGATGTGTTATGATGCAATTAGCTTTTTTGTGCCATGTGAAGTGATCCACAACTCAAGATGTGTTTGTTGCAAGATGACTCATACAAAATTACATGTTTCATCTTAAGGTCTCCTCCGGCGATGACCTAATTGAGGTTCTAAGGTGTTGAGGAGGATATATATGGAAGAAAAAATTTGTTTGTGAAGTGATGAAGTGTATATAAATGTGGGAAAGAAGAATAAGAAGTATGAAGTGTGCATAATCACTATAATGGAGTAATTGTGCAGAAAAGAGGACTGTAATATCAGCATGAGTTAGATGCTTTCTTCATAGTAGTTCAAAGTTTTGTTTATCATTATAATTCTTTTTACTAGTGAGCTTTCTTCAGGGAGTAGGAGCTTCCTTGGGTTGTAGCCCTAAAAGAATTCAGCAGAGAGTTGTATCTTCCTTGGGTTGTAGCCTTGAAACAATGTTGTAAACTTTTATATAGCAGTGAGCATTATATTGTGAGTTAACACTCACCATGGTTTTTCCTAGTTTTGGGTTTCCCACATAAAAATCTTGGTGTCATTGTGTTGATGAATGTGTTGCATGTTTTACTTTCTATTTTCTAAGTAAATGAATCTAATCTCAAATGAAGTAGTTAAGTCTTAATATATGCTGATTCACCCCCCCTCTCAGCATCATTGTGTGTTCAACAATTGGTATCAGAGCTAAGTTCCTTTGAGAAGTGTAATAGCTAAGGTGGATCCTACACTTGAACACATGGAATCTGAAGCTATGGATAATGATGAATTTATTCCAGAACTAGATCTAGAAACAATGGAACCTAAAGGTTGGGATCTCAACCTAGATGATGTTGACCTTGAAGGAGAACTCCAGTCAGTCCTAGAGGATTTGGATGAAGTAAGAGAACTAAATAATGAATATGAGGACATGCCTAAAAAATCAAAGGAGACAATTGTGAAATTGAAGACAAAGGCCAAAGAATCAAAAGAAGAAATTGGAAAACTGAAAGCTCAAATAGAAGGAGATAAATGAGGTGACAACAAGCTCAAGGAGGCAAAAGATATGATCTCTAATTTGAAAGTTATGGTTGAAAAAGGTAAGAGGATTGAAGACTATTTAAACATCAAGATCAATGAGAAGTCTATTGAATGTTTAAAACTTGAAGAAGAAGTTGTCACTCTGAGAAAAGAATTAGAAAAGGCAAAAGAACAGATTGACAAAGGACTAAAATTGAAAGGAGGATCTAAAATTCTTGATGAGATAATTAACTCTCAAAAGCCAGCAAAAGAAAAATCTAGCCTTGGTTTTGAAAAAGGAAAAGCCCTATAATCAGCGCATCTACAAAATTATATGATAACTTCCAATCAGAAGGAAAGTCTGAAACAAAGAAGGAAGAGGCCTGCACTAAGCATCCTAAGAAGAATACCTCTGGAGATACAAAAGAAGATGAATTCACTCCTATCTGGAGATAGAGGAAGAATAAGAAGAAGAATTTTAGAAATCCTGCACCTAAACAAACTACTCCTATCATGTATCGTCAAGCTTTCAATGGTAATTTCTATGCTTGTAATTATAAATTTGGTCACAAGGTTGTTGAATGTAGAAGTAAGATGAATCAGAATTCATTTAGGCCTCCTAGGTACAATGCTGTAAGATCTCATGGTTTGTGTCATGCTTGCAACAAAGTTAATCATAAGGCTAATGGATACATAAGCAAAATGATGAGAAATAGTTTTATGAACAAGAACAATGCTAGGACCTCTCAGTTCTTCTATGGTTATTGTTACACATGTAACAAGTATGGTCATAAGGCTGTTGACTGCATATCCAATGTAAGAAGAGGTGATTATGCTCCACAGTCCAAAATCACCTTCTACAATTGCAATAAAACATGACATATTGCAAGGTTCTACAAGGGAAAGAGTGCAAGGTCCTCTACTTATCAAATGGGGATTGATATTGGTTAGCAAAAGAAGGAAATGAACAAGGTGAAGAAGAAAGAAGGTGAAGTTCCTAGACCTCTGCCCAATGTAGATGGATCCTCTAGTAACTAAAAGACTAAGGTACTAGTTCAGGGGAAGTTGTAACTACACATTTCTTCAAAACCCCTAAATGCATAAGATGCTGAAATCCTCAACATTCTGGCTAAAAATGATATGAACATATCAAGATGATGATATGAAGGTGTTTGATCAAATCTCCATAGCAATTATATCTTTTGTGGAGGATTGTTGAATGATCATGAGGTTTTGCATAATAAAAAGTAGATTAGGTCAAAACAGAGATCACATTTATTGTGGAATGGACATAGTTGGTGAGAAGAATATTTAGGCAATATCTGATAAGTTTAACATTATTTGATTAAAGCTAAGAGTGTTGAAGAGCCAAAGGAGAGAAGAAGATTCTCACCAAAGCTTTTGTGCAAACCCTATCTATCGTATAATCAGGTATTTCTTGATTTCACTGGTTAAACCCTAGTTTCTAAAGATATTATCATGGTGACGCCTATTGCAATCGATGTTGTTGAGAGACTAAGGCCAAAATTCAAGAAGCACCCATACAAATCCACAAAAATAGACAAAGATGAAGCATTTTCTCATGTTCCTACAAATGTAATTCATATAGAGGATGTCAGGATTTATATCCATTCTCAAATTGATGATTATGACCACTTAAAGTTAGAATAGTTCAGAAATGACAATCTTTTAGGAGATGATTTTCAATTGAAACCAAAATTCACCAACGTTACTGCAAAGAAACTTGACATTTGGAAGGGGTTTCCAAATTTTTAGTATGAGGAAGATTGGGTAAGGATTTCCCTAAGTCGAATTCACAAAGATTTTTTGGTGTAGGAGCACCATGGCCAATCTTGGCCTTGTGATTGTCAATGATGTTCTAGTGCAAGGTTGATGTGTTTTGTCACCCCATGGATGTAATAAGGTCAATGAGGACCAATTTCTATGTTTTGTGTCATATTTTCTCTAATAATGCCAAACAATGTAAGAGTTATGTAAGAGTTTCTTTACAACTTGACAAATAATGTATTAGAGAGGAGGTTAAATGGTCATACAGTTTGAATGTTGGTTGTAGACCATTGAAAGCAGAGGTAAACATGTTCAAATAGCCTCATATACCTGGAGGAGAGGGGTTGGAGAAGGTTTTGAAGGACAAATTTCAAATAAAACTTTGTTTTCCTATTATTTTCCTATAATTTCACTTTCTAGGTCGTGGTACTGTCCTGTACGGTACTGTGATGTTCTGAAACTAATTGAATGTGATAGGGGAAGGATTTAACTACATTTTTCAATTGATTTGGGTAAGATTCATTGAGTTTGAAGGTAGTTATAACATTTTTCCTGAGAACTATTCTGAAACCCTGATTTAGGGTTTGAAGGCAAATTTTATGGATTTATAGGCCATTCCACTAGTGAGATTTCTTCAAAATTGGTGGAATGGAAGTAGGTAGGGTAGATTTTATGATTTTGGTAGTTGTAGAGTTGGAAAATGGGGTTAGAATAGAGATTTGTCAAACCCTTACCTAATATTCCCATGTATTAGGCCTAGGAGGGTAGGGTGAATAGAATAGCCATCTAGAAGTTGTTTCTATTGATGAAAATAGTGAAACTAGACCTTTTGTGATGTGAGGAGAGGTCTAGAACTGGGTTGGAAATTTTAGAGTACAAATATCATAGAGTTGCTTTGTAAAAGTGGCCTAATTAGGCCTAGTTGTAGGAAGACAATCTTAGTTTTGATGCACATGTTCTGAAACAACCCATGCTCATTTTGGAATATGTTAACAAACAACCAAATGGGTACTCTAACATTCTTTTCTTCCTTTGAGATGATGCCCTACGTGGAAGTTATGCTCTGACAGACCATTTTGGAGGGCTACAAGGCTACAAGTCAAATTTCAAAGGAAGCACTATCAAACCCTGATTTTGGTGAAAGATGAGTGTTGGATTGAGTTGGTAGGAAGGTTTAAACATCCCACTACATGAAAGTGGTATCTAAGCATAGGTTCTGATTGGTAAAGTAGAAGAAGGTTGAAGTGTGAAGGACAGTTGGTATAGGCAAGATGCCTCCAAAAGCTAGTACAATGGCCAAAGAGATAAAGGAACTGAAAGAGGAGTTACTCTAGAAGGAGAGGCTCTATAATTAGTCTTAGGAAGCCACCCTAGCTAGAATTATAGTCTTAGAAAAGAATCAGAGAAGAGGAATGGTCAATGATGACCAAAGTGACAAGGAGGATGAAGATGAGAGTGGGAATCCTCCAATGGGAGTCCAGGATGAGGATGAGGACTTGGACCCTGAGGAAGAGATGATGATCAAGATGCTAAAGGAAATCAAAGGTGACAATACTCTAAAGATGAAAGTTGAAGTGCCTATGTACAGTAGAAAGATGGATAGTGAAGAAGTTTTGACTTGGATTGATGCTCTAGATAATTTCTTTGATTTTGAAGACATAGGGGACAACAAGAAAGTGAAATATGCAAAATCTAAGTTGAAGCGACCAGCTCTGACTTAGTGGAACTTTGTTCATGAAGAGAGGGTCAAAAAAGGTAAGTCCAAGATAAGCTCTTGGGATAGGATGGTGGCCAAAGTGAAGGACCAATTCTTACCTGCAGATTATGCCATACAAGCCTTCATGAAGCTACAAAATTTGAAGAAAAGGGAATTGGATGTGATGTCATACACTAAAGAATTTCATAAGTTGTGTATTAGAGCAGGTCACAGTGAAGATGAGGTGTAAAGGGTGGCCAGGTATCTAAGTGGTTTGAGATTGAGCATTAGAGATGAAATCAGCTTAAACCCCCCTAAGATAGTGGAAGAGTGCTTTCAAATGGTAGTTAGGGCAAAGGAGAGAATCAAAAGAAGGTAGGAGCAAAAAGGTAGAGGTAGAGGAAAGAATAATAGAGGCAGAGGCAACTTTGGGGGAAGGACACAATTCCAAAAGCAACAAGGAGAATTAGGTGGACAACAAGAGCAAACAAGTGAGTCAAGGGCTAGTTTTAGAGGTAGAAGGCCTAACACTAGAGGATGATTTGGTGGCCAAGGGGGAGGATGTAATACCTTCTCAGGTAAGTGCTACCAATGTGGCTAATTTGGTCACCCTACTTTGAAGTGCCTGGACAAACAAGGTGCTAGTTCCCATGGAGGAGAAAGGAGAACCCAAATTGTGCAAGAGGAGGACCAAGAGAGTGTGAACTCACCTTCTGTGCATGTAGCCCTAGAGGTAGGAGAGTCCTTGATGATAAGGAGGACATTGCTCAAAGTGCCAACCACCCAGGAGCCCCCACAGAGGAAGGCCTTATTTAGGACAACTTGCAAAGCACAAGGAAAGGTATGTAAGGTGATTGTTGATTCTAGTTCTACTAACAATCTTGTGTCTTTGGAAATGGTAGAGAAGTTGAAAATGAAGAGTAGTCCTCACCCTACACCTTACAAAGTATCATGGCTCAACAAGGGTCAACAAGTGGTAATGAGCAGACTTGGGTGGAGTTTAATCTTGGTGCCTACAAAGACAAAATCTTGTGTGACATCTTCCCCATGGATGTATGCCACTTGCTCCTAGGCCGACCATGGCAATTTGATAGAAAAGAAAAGCATGATGGGGAGAAGAACACCTACATTATTGTGAAGGATGGAGTGTCATACACTCTTACACCCCTGAAAGAAGGGGATGGAGTAGCCCATGAAGGACCAAGTGTGATGGTGGTAAAGGAGAAAATGTTTTTGAAGGCCTTGGATGAGGAAGAGGTTGGATATGCCATCATTGGCAAGCCTATATCAGACATGGCAAAAATAGATGTAGAAATGATGCCAAAGGAAGTTTAGGCCCTCTTGGACAAGTATGAAGATATAGGGGTGAAGGAGCTCCCTACTTCATTGCCTCCCGTAAGGGATGTTTGTCATCATATTGATCTTATACTTAGTGCAAGATTGCCAAACAAGGTAGCATATAAGATGACACCAAAATAGAATGAAGAGATCAGAAATTACATTCAAGAACTGTTGGACAAAGGTCTTATAAGGGAGAGTTTGAGTCCCTGTGCTGTACCCACATTCTTAGTGCCCAAAAAGGATGGAGAGTGAAGACTATGAACTGATTGAAGGGTAATCAACAAGATTACAATCAGGTATAGATTCCTATACCCCAGATGGAGGACCTAATAGATAGTTTAGGAGATGCATGTTATTTTTCAAAGATAGATTTAAAGAGTGGTTACCACCAAATTACGATAAGGGAAGGAGATGAATGGAAGACTGCCTTCAAGACTAATGAGGGTCTATATGAATGGTTAGTGATGCCATTTGTCTTATCAAATGCCCCAAGCACATTCATGAGGTTAATGAATGAGGTCTTGAAGCAATGTATAGGCAAGTTTGTGGTGGTATACCTAGATGATATCCTTGTATATAGCAAAACAAAATAAGAGCACCTGCAGCACTTAGACAAGGTGTTGAAGAGGTGGAATGAGGAGAAGTTGATGATTAACCTCAAGAAGTGTGAGTTCATGAAAGAGGAGCTTGTCTATCTTGGGTTTGTGATTTCCAAGGGTACACTCAAGATGGATCCTTTAAAGGTAGAGGCTATACTCAATTAGCCAACCCCTAGATTAGTAGCAGAGGTCAGGAGTTTCCATGGATTGGCTTCCTTCTCTAGGAAGTTCATCAAGAACTTTAGCCACACTTATTCACCAATCATTGACACTATCAAGGGAGGGAAGAAGACTAAGTTCAAATGGACTGATGAGGCACAAAGGAGTTTTGAATACTTGAAGACAAGGGTGGCTCAAAAACCTATCCTCACACTCCCTAATTTTAACAAGGTGTTCACAATTGAATGTGATGCAAGTGGGTATGCCATAGGTGCTGTCCTAAGTCAAGATGGAAATCTAGTTGCATTTTTTAATGAAAAGATTAATGAATCTAAGAGGAAGTATTCCTCATAAGACCTTGAACTCTATGCCATGGTGTAGTCCCTCAAGAAGTAGAGGCACTATCTCTTGCCAAAGGAGTTTATTGTCTTCACAAATAACTATGCTTTGAGCTTTTTGAATAGCTAAGATAAATTGAGCCATAGACACATGAAATGGATGGAGTATATGCAGGCCTACACATTCACAATAAAGCATAAGAAAGAACAAGAAAATAAGTTTTTCGATGCTCTGAGTAGAAGGTCTATGATGGTACAAGAGATCAAGCTTCAAAGTGTAGGCATTGATGGACTAAAAGGCATGTATCAAGATGATGAATACTTCAAGGATGTTTTTGTTGTTTGTAATCAGTCCAAAGATACTTTTCCTAGTGAGTTTTTAGAGTTTGTGTTGAAAGATGGGTTGCTATTCAAGGGTACTCAGTTGTATATACCAAGATGCTCCATGAGAGAAAATCTGATTAGAGAGAAGTATTGGGGAATTTTAGGAGGACACTTTGGGTATGACAAGACTTTGGGGCAGGTTAAGAGGTTCTACCATTGCCCAAGAATGCATGTAGATGTTAAGAAGTTTGTAGAGAGTTGTGGTGTGTGTCAAAGAGCCAAAGGATCAAGATCTAATGCAGGTCTTTACCAACCATTGCTAGTACCTAACCGTCCTTGGGAGTCAATCAACATGGACTTTGTTTTAGGACTGCCCAAGACACAAAGAGGGTATGATAGTGTTTTTGTTGTTCATAGGTTCAGTAAGATGACACATTTCATTTCTTGTAAGACTACTAATGATGCATCTCATATTGCTGGTTTGTTTTTCAAAGAGATTGTAAGGATTCATGGACTTCCTCTAACCATTGTATCTGATAAAGACTCTAAGTTCATAGGTCACTTTTGGAGGACCTTCTGGAGAAAATTGGGAACAAATTTGACCTATAATTCTGCCTACCATCCACAAACAGATGGGAAACTAAAGTTGTTAATAGGTCACTGGGTAATTTACTAAGATGTCTTACCAAGGAACATGAACAGTCATGGGATCTCATACTCCCTCAAGTAGAATATGCATACAATGATTTAGTCAACTAAAGTATTGGAAGGAGACCTTTTGAAGTTGTATATGGCATGAGCCCAAGAGGGATACATGAATTAAGAGATCTAAAGGGAATGGAGTAGAGAAGTGCACAAGGAGAAGACTTTGCAATGGCAATGCATGACATCCATCAACAAGTGAAGGATACTCTTCAAAAGAGTGTGGAGAAATACAAGAAGGATGATTTGAAGAAGAAAGATGTTTAGTTCAAAGTAGGGGACATGGTGCTTGTACATTTGAGGAAGGAGAGATTGCCTAAGGGCAAATACACCAAACTGATGATGAAAAAGATTGGACCTTGCAAGGTGGTCAACAAGTTTGGCCAAAATGCCTATGAGATAGAACTCCCTCCTAGAGTTGCTATCTCACCCATTTTCAATGTTGCTGATCTTTATCCTTTTAAATGATCAACTTTTGTAGGGGAAGAAGTAGGTGTAGATGGAACTAATGATGAAGATTGGATAAGAGACCTTCCACCTAGTCAACCAATGAAACTTGAAGCCATACTGGACACAAGGGAGGTCAAGAGAACAATGAACAAGGTGTATAATGAACACTTGGTAAAATGGCTTGGATTGCCCAATGAAGATGCTACCTGGGTGTTAGAAGAAGATATCAAATAGCATGGAACCTTTGTTCAAGAGCCCATTTCATTAGGAGGATGAAATCTTTTTCACCCCAGTTGTATGGTGCAGGAGCACCATGGCCAATCTTGGCCTTGTGATTGTCAATGATGTTCTAGTGCAAGGTTGAGGTGTTTTGTCACCCAATGGATGTAATAAGGTCAATGAGGACCAATTTCTATGTTTTGAGTCATGTTTTGTCTAATAATGCCAAACAATGTAAGAGTTGCTTTGCAACTTGACAAATAATGTATTAGAGAGGAGGTTAAATGGTCATATAGTTTGAATGTTGGTTGTAGACCATTGAAAACAGAGGTAAACATGTTCAAATAGCCTCACATACCCTAAGGAGAGGGGTTGGAGAAGGTTTTGAAGGACAAATTTCAAATAAAACTTTGTTTTCCTGTTATTTTCCTGTAATTTCATAGTTTCAGGGCATGGTACTGTCCTATACAGTACTGTGATGTTCTAAAACTAACTAAATGTGATAGGGGAGGGAGTTAACTACATTTTTCAATTGATTTGGGTAGGACTCATTGAGTTTGAAGCTAGTTATAATATTTTTCTTGAGAACTATTCTGGAACCCTGATTTAGGGTTTAAAGGCAAATTTTATGGATTTATAGGCCATTCCACTAGTGAGATTTCTTCAAAATCGGTGGAATAGAAGTGAGTAGGGTAGATTTTATGATTTTGGTAGTTGTAGGGTTGGAAAATTAGGTCAGAGTAGATATTTGTCAAACCCTTGCCTAATATTCCCATGTATTAGCCCTAGGAGGGTAGGGTGAATAGAATAGCCATCTAGAAGTTGTTTCTATTGATGAAAATAATGAAAGTGGACATTTTGTGATGTGAGGAGAGGTATAGAATTGGGTTGGAAATTTTAGAGTGCAAGTATCATAGGGTTGCTTTGTAAAAGTGGCCTAATTAGGCCTAGTTGTAGAAAGACAGTCTCTGTTTTGAGGCACATGTTCTGAAATAACCCATGCTCATTTTGGAATATGTTAACAAAAAACCAAATGGGTACTCTAACATTCTTTTCTTCCTTTGAGATGATGCCTTGCGTGGAAGTTATGCTCTAATAGACCGTTTTGGAGGGCTACAAGGCTAGAAGTCAAATTTCAAAGGAAGTACTATCAAACCCTGATTTTGGTGAAAGGTGAGTGTTGGATTGAGTTGGTAGGAAGATTTAAACATCCCAATACATCATTTTTTATACCTTGATCAATCATACATGATAACTAAGGAAGCCATCAGGGCTATGATGAGACTATGCTCCATTGGACCTATGCCTATATTAAAATCTGTGAAGAATGAGGAAGTTGTAAGGGTAACCGGAGCAAAGTTTCATAAGAGAACCCTAACAATGAATGATATTGAAGATTTGGGGGTCTGATATGCAATAATGAACATTGCATACAAAATTTATCATACCAAGAGAGAAAATTCTACCGCTGATACAACAATTTATACTGCCTATCAAATGGTTAAAGAAGAGAAGGGTTATGATCTATGTGAGATCCTATGGTAGCAACTATTGGACAACCAAAAAAGAATAAAAGAATCAAAATACAAATTTTGGTATGGTTTCCTGATTATCTGTCTTATGTTTTATTTCTTAAAAGAGTTGCCTGGTATGAAGGGTATGGTTTGGAAAAGAGATACTCTAATTGCCCATCAAATTAAGAATTATATGCTTAGCTTTCTTGATCATGATAATTGTGAGATACTATTCTGGGGATTTTTCAAGACTTTTAAAAAGAATATGTAGATGAGGGAGAGAATCCCACCAAAGGTTGTAAAAAAATATAAGAATGACATCAAATTCATAGTGGACAATGATAATTTCTACATGGAGGATTTAGAGCCATGAAATTTTTGGATAACCACTCTTCCATATGAAGTGTCTGAATTTGATTTAACTGGATATGCTAATTTGCTACTCAGCAAGCCAAAAGATCCGTCTATGGAAAGATTTGGATCCTATGATGAAATTACCTATAAAACATTCAAAAAGAGGTAAAATAATAGGGAGAAAATGTGAAGTCTAAAGCAGAAAAGATGATGTTTGACTTAGAAGAGATGCTTAACACTCCTGAGGGCTCTGCAAGAGAAGCAGTGTCTATCCCTACTACACAAATTCCTAGAAGAACAAGTAGGTCAGTATCTGCTACATCCACATCTTCTATCCCCTTCGGATCATCCCAAGTTCCTATTAAAAGATGTATTATTGAGGACCCTGTGCAGACACAAAAAATAAAAAAGAAGAAATTTGGGTAGAAGAGACAGGCAAAAAGAGAGAAGATCAAACTAGTTAACATAGAAGATAATGAAGATGTTGAAGAGGAAGAAGAAAAGATCAAGAGAAGAAGAAGAAGAGAAAGGAGAGACATCAAAAGAAAAGGGAAAAGGAAAAGAAACCAAAAAAGGAAAAATTTGACTATGTGCCTCTACAGCTTGAGGCTACTGTAAATGTAATTATTGAATATGGTCCTTTAAAGGAAGTTGTAGAGCTCTATGATGAGAGGCCTCCCAATGGCGAAACTACAATTGAGGTAGCAGTAATCAGATATATGATGGCCTTTAATGTGGCCTTAATTGAGATCATTGATCAACTACCTGAAAGTATTGCAAATGTATTTACAAAAAGAAGAAATGAAGCCATGGATAAAGAAGCTAAGATGAGAATAAGTACATTTGCAATACTTTCAGATAGTTGATCAATGATCTCAATTAAGGCCACATTGAAGGCCATCATATATCTGATTACTGCTACCTCAATTGTAGTTTCATCATTGGCAGGCCTCTCATCATAGAGCTCTGCAACTTCCTTTAAGCACCATATTCAATAATTATATTTATAGTAGCCTCAAGCTATAGAGGCACATAGTTAGATTTTTCCTTTTTTGGTTTCTTTTCTTTTCCTTTTCCCTTTTCTTTTGATGTCTCTCCTTACTCTTCTTCTTCTCTTGATCTTTTCTTCTTCCTCTCCAATGCTCTAGATTAAAGTATCTCAAAAAAAAAGAAAAAAAATTTAGAACAAAAGGAAGAATAAATATTTTGATGTCCAAGGATAAGGAGGAAATAAAAAGATTGGAAAAGGAAACACTAAAGAAAATTGTTAAAATTCTCAAAGAAATGAAGACTGCTGAGGAAACTATTGAAGATATATTTGATCAATCTTCCTTTGAAGGCAATGAGGAAAGTGATGACAAGACTAAGAAGGATGAGGAGACTGCACCTCTAGAAGATACTGGAGCACTAGACACAGAGGATCAAAATAGAGTAAGCACATCTCCTTCTGACAGCATGGAAGTACATAGCCCTAGAGATCAAGCTAAATATAATGTGTCTCAGGAGAAAATTGATGCTGGTGCAAGACATAATTCTTTCCCTCTAGGACTACTAAGACACAAAATACAGAGGGTTATGATAAAGGTAGTACATCTCCAAAGAACACTAACAATTCTCCTTCGAAGAGTACAACTTGAATGATGAGGAAAGGAAAGAAAATAATCTTGAGGACAAGCAAGAAGAGAAAGAAAAGAGTGAAGAGAAACATGATAAGGAGAAACAAGAAGATGAAAAGGACAAAGGTGAAATAGAAGATGAAAAAGTTGATGATATAGGTCAAAGTTCTTCAGAGAATGATTCATTCAAGGACTTGTTATATTTGCATATGCAATTTTAGCTTGTGATCACACCACAACTACTGTAAATTCCCACTGTTGAAGGGAAGGTTGATTTAGCAAATATTTCACCTCTTCAAAAACTTCAACTTGGAGATATCTTGCATGCTTCAACAAGAAAGGAGTTCCTGCAAGAAAACCTGAAGAAGACTAGTCTAGTTGAATATACAATAAAATTGATTCAGGAAGGGTTACTTAAGGTAACCATTGACTCCTCCATGAATCTAGAACAAAAGTTATAATTACTAATGGACTCTTCTAAGAATCATACCTCCTATGTTGAGCAGAAAGTAGAGAAAGAGGTAGTAAGAAATGTAAATAATAAAAAGGTTGGCTGAGATGACTGAAAAATGTGCTAATGTACACGATAAATTGAAACAAATTTTGAAAAAGTTTAAGGATTACATTAACGAAGCCACTACATTGTATCTATTCTACCTAAAATGGTCAAGTTCAACAAAAAATATCAAAGTTCAAATTGACACCATTGAGTTACAAATCATTCAAATAGCTAGAGTATATGATTTGTCTAAGGACAAAGATGGAGCAACAAGGGCTCAACTAGAAAATCTTCATGCACAGTTATCACAACTTTAGGACCAGAGAGAACAATTGAAGAAACAATTTGGTCAATTGAGAGAAGTAGTAAAATTAAGACTTGCTTCATTATCTAGGTTACTAGGGGAAGCTAAGAAGGTTGATCAGAACATGAAGACCCCATGCAGTATAGAGGAAGATGGGGACTTATACATGCAATGTGAATGTCAAAATAATATTCTTGGCTCAAAAAGTGTCATTTGGGCATCTACTCTATTTGAACTCAAGGTAATATACAAAACCATTCTACCTTCTAAATGAGTTGTAGAGTATTGTAGAGAAGAAAATTTTGAATGTATATAATCTTCTAGAGGATCGTAGTGTCATAATATGTACATAGCATCAGCTTTTTGAGGCATATTTATCTCAGGGGGAGTAGTGGTTGTAAAGACTATATATTAAGGGGGAGTTTATACAAGTTTGGATTTCTATAAGCAGAAGATATCAAGATCTTTGTCTTTGATGTCAAAGGGGGAGAGAGATGAATATTCATCTTAGGGGGAGTAATTGTATACATTTTGTAGAAGAAGATAGAAGGACAGGACTAAACCCTAGACATGAAGATGGAAGTGATGATGATGAATTTCAAGTTGCTAACCAAAATGAAGAAGCTCTAGAAGAAGAATAATCTGATCAAGTAAAGATGTTGAAAGCTATTTCTAAGATTGGTAAGAGACCTAGAATGGAAGTACTAAACTATACCAGAAATTTCAATCCTGAGGAATTGATTGACCGGATAAATGACTTGGAGGAATATTTTGAATATGAGGAAATTGAAGATCTGGAGAGAGTAAGATTTGTAAAAACTAAGTTGAAAGTACATGCTACTATTTGGTGGAAATAAGTTCAATTGGATAGGAATAGGAGAGGATAAGAGAAGATCATAAAATGGGATAGGATGGTGACAAAGTTGAAGAATCCGTTCATACCTGCTGACTATGAGTTGGAATTGTTGAAAAAATTACAAAACCTAAGACAAAAGGACTGGACATAGTGAAGTAAGCAAGGAGAAAGTGGCAAGGTACATAAATGGATTGAGAATGAATATTCAAGAAGAACTAAGTTTGGTGAGGATGACAATAGTAGAAGAAGCATATCAATTTGTATTAAAAGTTGAAGACAAGTTAAATAAGAAGCATGAGCAAAGACAGAGAGGTAGAAGAGGCAAATCTCAAAGAGGTAGAACACATTCTAGAGGAGAAAGACCTTATGTGGAGAAAAACAAGGAATGTAGTCCATACAAGAAGGAAGACAGAGATAACAATTCATACCATAGAGATGATAGAAGTTTCTGCCACAACAACAGAGGAAATCATAATTCTTACCACAATGAAGGATACCAGAGAGATGAAAGAGGATTTGATAAAAGATCATTCAGAGGAACATGTTTCAAGTCTGGAGGAGGACATAGAGCATTTGAATGTCATCAAGGAAGTACAAGCAATAGGACAGAGAATAGTACAAGAGTAGTGTATGCAGAGGAAGAACCTATTGGATCACCTAGTTCAATTGGAAAACTAGAGAAAGGAGAGTCATTGGTCATGAGGAGAGCATTATTTCAAGTAGAGGCAATTGAGGAACCACCACAAAGGAAAAGTTTGTTCCAGACAAGATGTAAATCAGGAGGTAAATATTGTAAGGTTATCACTGATAGTGGTAGTACAGATAATTTAGTTTTTAAGGAGATGGTGACTAAGCTAAATCTAGAGAGATTGAAATACCTAAAGCCCTACAAGATAGCATGGATTCAAGATGGGCACAAGGTACTGGTGAGTGAATAATATTTGGTGAAATTTCATATAGGATCTTATGTTGATGAGGTATTGTGTGATATTATGCCAATGGATGTATGTCATATATTGTTGGGGAGACCATGGTAGATGATAGAAAGGAAATACATGATGGGAGGAAGAATACTTATACTATAACATCAAATGGGAAGAAGTATATCTTGATACCTTTAGAAGATGAACCTAAAAGTGAAGTGTGTGGGAATGCTAGAATCTTTTTAGTGGATGGAAGGAAATTTCTGGATGGATTGAGACATGAGAGCATGTTGTTTGCTTTGATTCCAAAATGTGGAACCCTAAGCATAGGAAACACCATAGCAAAAGAAGAAGAACCACTGTCAGAAGAAATAATAGAATTGTTGATAAAGTACCAAGATATTATATCATATAATGTGCCTGAAGGATTGCCACCAATATGGAGTATTAGCCATCATATGGACCTTATACCTGGAGCTAGTTTGCCTAACAAATCAGCACACCAAATGACACCAGCAGAGAATGCAGAGTTGAATAGAAAAATGCAGGAGCTATTGAGGAAAGGATTGATCAAAGAAAGTTTAAGCCCATGTGTGGTACCTACAGTACTAGCACCAAAGAAAGATGGAGAATGTAGGATGTGTACAGACTCTAGAAAAATCAATAAGATCACTATTAAGTATAGAATTCCATTGCCAAGGATGGATGACATTCTGGATTGTTTGAGTGGAGCAAAGTATTTTACAAAGATAGACTTGAAGAGTAGATACCATCCAATCAAAATAAGAGAAGGAGATGAGTGGAAGATTGCATTTAAGATAAATGAGGGATTGTATGAGTGGTAAGTGATGCCTTTTGGATTAACTAATGCACCAAGTACTTTCTGTTAGATTCAGGGCAGACAACCGAGAGGGGGGGTGAATCAATTGTCTTAAACTTTCTTTCTTTTAAACACTTATATTCACTTAGCAGTATAACAATAAATCAAACATGAAACATTATGCATTTGATCAAGAGCAGAAACACATCAACATATGAGACACCAAGATTTTGACATGGAAAACCCAATTAAGGGAAAAACCATGGGGTGACTAACCCAAGATTGTATTCTCTGTTAGAAGAATAGAAAGAATAAAATGGCACATGCCAATTAGGGCTCACTGCCTGAGTGCACTACTCACAAGAGGCTCACTGCCTACAAGAGACACATTATCTACAAAAGAATAAGTATCACATACTTGAACTAGTAATTAGCATCTTCACCATGCTTGAGTCAGTTCCATTTAAGCCCAAACCTTCTGCTCTGCCTTTCGCTCTTCTCCTCGCTACCACACACTCATCTTCCAAGTCACACTTTGAAATGACTTCACAATCCCTTATTTATACATGACATCAACTTAGGAAAAAACATCTAAGTTAGAAAACATCCACAAGAACATCTGCAAGATGAATCATTCATCCGGTCAGCCAGCCTGAGGAAGAACACCTTCACTGGAGGTATTACTTCAATTTCAAGCTCCAACTCTAATGCGGACCAACAACATGAATTGAACATGATCCAAGGACCTCCACAAGCTTGCCTGAATCACTAGGAACATCCACACTTCCTCTACTTACTGAAATCTCTCTCTCTCTCCTGCATCTGGTGCCTCAAGAACACAGTCTGCCTTTACTGTCACAAAGGAATAGATGCTTCTGGACCTTCAAATCATGAATAAATTGAGATGACACATCATAAGGAATTCCCCAACACTCCTTCCTATCCGCAGAATAGGACAATGCACATTTGGATCCCACCGGACCTTTCTGTAACACTCTGTCACCTCTGAACATCTACCAGAACTGGTTCTACTTGAGCAATCACAGCTTCTTCATATCTTCATGCAGACCTCTGAAATCTCTACTGGAACAACTTAAGACTCATATATACAAACCCTTTAATCCACATCCTTTGATCCTTAACCTGTCTTGAGTTTTTACCTTGCTGTCATCACTGTTCTTCATTGTTCCTGATTGAGACTAATTTTCTCAATATTCTCAACATATAGCTCATCCAATCCTTATCATTAATGCAACAGAAGTATGTTGACATCAATGACAATCCTAGTTAAACCCATACTTGCAACAATCTCCCCCTTTGTCATTGATGGCAACATAAGATGTGAAAAACTGATTTAACCATCAAGACAAGAACTTTTTCTTTACTGTCACAACTCCCCCTATCAGCAACCACCATTCACATTTCTTCTCTCCCATTAGTGCTCCCCCTTTGATCAACAACCACTTGTTTTTCACATGTCTTCTCTCCCCCTTTGACATCAATGGCAAAGGGCTCATACTTGCAACTTTATTACTTCAGAATCATATCTGCTACTCCCCCTGAGTAGCAGCTCCCCATCATCAGTCCGGATCACAAGATGTGACTGAGATATGCACCAGAATGATGCACCTTTATGCACCTTAGTTCATCATCGGAGGGGCAATAACCCCTAACTTCTCCCTTAGATAATCAAAGGAGTCCTTAGGTAGAGGCTTTGGAAAGATGTCTGCAATCTGATCCTTGGATGGCACAAACTCCAATCTAACTTCATTCTTGTTCACTTGTTCTCTCAGGAAGTGAAACTTGATGGATATATGTTTAGTCTTTGAATGTAACACCAGATTCTTAGATATGTTTATTGCACTTGAATTATCACAGAAAATTGTGATAGGCTCCTCATACTCTACTTGGATATCTCTTAACATCTGCTTCATCCACAACACTTGAGTGCAACCACTTGCTACTGCAATATATTCTGCTTCAGTTGTAGACAGAGATATTGCCTCTTGTTTCTTGCTTAGCCAAGAAACCAATCTCTTCCCCAAAAAGAATGCTCCACCACTGGTACTCTTCCGGTCATCCACATCTCCTGCCCAATCTACATCTGTATATGCATGAAGAGAGAAATCTTGATCTCTAGGATACCACAGACCATACTCAACTGTCCCTTTTAGATATCTAAAAATCCTTTTGATTGCCATGACATGAGATTCTCTAGGATCAGCCTAGAATCTCGTAACAAGACCAACAACCTGCATAATGTCTGGTCTAGTCTGAGTGAGATATAACAGTCCTCCAATCATTGATCTATACTTTGTCTGATCAGCTGTCTAGGAGAGTCTTATTTTTTCTTAGCTTACATCCGGTTGCCATGGGAGTGTTCATTGGCTTTGAATCTTCCATCCCAAACTTCTTCAACAATTCTTTTGCATATTTGGTCTGAGAAATGAAGGTACCTTTCTTTGTTTGAGTGATTTGCAAACCCAAGAAGAAATTCATTTCATCGAGCATGGACATCTCAAACTCACTTTTCATTTGGTTTGTAAAAGTTTTACACAAACTATCTTTTCCTCCAAAAATGATATCATCAATGAACACTTCAACACCTAAGATGTTTTCATGATCAATTTTGAAATATAGATTATTGTCAGCAGTACCTTTGTTGAAACCAATCTTCAAGAGATGTTTATCCGGTCTTTCATACTAAGCTCTTGGGGCTTGCTTCTGTCCATACAGTGCCTTTTTCAACTTGCAGATCATATCATCATTATCAGACAATTGAAATCCATCCAATTTCTCAATGTACACTTCTTCTTCCAAATCACCATTCAGGAAGGTAGACTTGACATCCATCTGATACACTTTGAAATCCTTGAAGGCAGCAAATGCAAGAAATAATTTGACTGCTTCAATTCTTGCCACCAGAGCAAAAGTCTCTTCAAAATCAACTCCTTCTATTTGAGAGTATCCTTTGCAAACTAATCTGAGCTTATTTTTGATCACTTCACTGACTTCATTCAATTTTTTCCAGAAGATCCATTTGGTTCCAATCACATTCTTGTTTCTAGGTCTGGGAACAAGATCCCAAGTGTGATTTTTCTCAATTTGTATCAGTTCTTCCTTCATTGCCTTAGTCCAATTTTTATCATTGCAGGCTTCATTTACTGTCTTAGGTTCAATCTTTGAAATTAGACAATACTCATCTGAATCTTGAGCAATTTTTCTTCTTGTTTGTACACCTTTGCTTTTGTCACCTATGATCTGATCTTCAAAGTGGTTCAGTCTCACATACCTCAGAACTTTGGGAATTTCTTGCACTTCTGACTCTTGATTAGGCTCATTGAATCTTATCTCTTCTTCTTGACTCACCAAATCAGTTTCAGTATGTTTTTCAGAAGAGTCTTGACCACCTTGAATCAGGCCATCATTCTGATCATCTTCTTCATACTTATAAAACCTTGAGGGTTTTTCAATTCCTTCATCAACATTCACATTAGTACTTTCTATAATCTTTCTCAATCTCTTATTATAACACTGGTATGCTTTGCTTTGAGTAGAATAACCCAAAAATATTCCTTCATCACTTCTAGCATCAAACTTGCCTAGATCTTCATCTCTCTTGATGTAACATTTGCTACCAAACACTCTGAAATATCTTACAGTAGGTTTAATACCAAACCAAAGTTCATAAGGAGTCTTACCGATATTGTTTCTGATTTAAACTCGATTGAGAGTATAGACTACAGTGCTGACAGCTTCTCTCCAACAGATCTAGGGGACAATTGCTTCCATCATCATGGTCCTAGATGCTTCTTAGATGGTCCGGTTCTTTCTCTCAACTACTCCATTCTTCTGTGGAGTCCTAGGAGCAAACAACTGCCTCTTTATTCCATGTTTCTCACAGAAATCTATAAACTCACCGAATGTGAATTCTCCACCTCTATCAGACCTCAGACATTTCAATTTCAATCTAGTCTCATTTTCCACCATAGCTTTGAATATTTTGAACTTCTCAAGAGCTTCTGATTTCTCTTTTAGAAAGGTTACCCATATCATATGGGAATAGTCATCAACTAGCAACATGAAGTATCTATCACCTTGCACACTCCTGATTCTTGCCAGACCACATAAGTCAGTGTGAACCAAGTCTAATAATCCAGCAGAAGATTGTTCCTTGCTCTTGAATGAGATTCTGCTTTGTTTTCCCAACTCACATTCTTTGCACAAACTATTTGTAGGTTTAACCAGTCTTGGAAGATCTCTTACAGCCTGAGTATTGCTAATCTTGATGATATTATCAAAGTTCACATGACACATTCTTATATGCCATAACCAACTCTGATCAACTTGAACAAATAAGCAACTTTTACCAGTACCAGCTAAGTGAAAGATGTTACCTTTTGTTTGGGTACTAGATGCATTCTCTATTCCAGAACTTTCAAAGATTTTGCACTTTCCATTCTTGAATCTGAGATCATAGCCTTTATCCACTAATTGTCCAACACTGAGAAGATTGTGCTTTAACCCTTCAACATATAATACATTACTGGTTTTGTTATTTCCATCAAAAGAAATAGTTCCTCTACCTCTGATTCTACCTGCAAAGTTATCACCAAACTTTACCACTCCTTCATACCTTTCCAAATCTATGAACTTGTTTTTTTCACCTGTCATATGGTGAGAGCAACCACTGTCAATGACCCAATCATCCTTCTCTTCTACTTGGGCAGCCAGGGCTTTTTTTTCAATTTTATGATTGATAGATTTAGAGGGCATTGGATCTTCTTCCTTGATGGCAATGAACACCCAGTCACTTCCAGATTTGTCTCCTTTTTCTAACTCATCATATGTTACTCCATCATCTCCTTCATGAGCATAGTAACAATTCTTCTGGAATCTTGGTCTATTATTGTTTGGCCTAGAAAATCTTTTTGGACACTTTGATGCAAAATGACCAATCTTATTGCAATTAAAACATTTAAAAGGCAATCTTCCCTCATACTTACCGGATCCTCTTAGTAGTCTTTTTGCAATAAGAGCTTCAAGATGAGCAGTTTCAGCTTCTTCTTCTTCCAAGTCTTTTCTTGCATTTTCATACCATGATAGGTTCCTTGAAGATTTTTCTCCCAGATCAAACCTTTGTTTCCCTTTTACAGAAGTACTGGCTTTGAATGTAGATTCGGTCTTTGGAGGATCATCTCCAAACTCAGCCATTTCAAAAGCAGCCAACTTACCAACCAATTAATCTCTTGTGACTGTTGTGTGAGCTCTGAATTCTTTGATTGTAAAAGCCTTGATTTTATAAGAAGCAGGTAGGGATCTGAGAACTTTGCCAACAATCTCTTCTTCACTTAGGATTCCACTTGCATTTCTAATTCCACAAACCAGCTCATTCACTCTTGGCATAAAAGAGGTAATATTTTCATCATCTCTCATCTTCAGTTTTTCAAATTTCCCTTTTGGACTTTGTAACCTTGCACATTCAACATACTGGTCTCCTTCATGCAAACGTTCCAGTTTATTCCAAATCTTAAAGGCAGTTGGTAGATCAATAACATTTGAGAGTTTTGAGTCAGATAATGCGCTTAAAAGAGCCTCTTTGGTTCGCAGATTGTTTTCAGCATCTGTGATTTCATTTAGAGTTGTCGGACCACCCTGTGGAGGTATATAAGCTTTTGTAACCATGGACCTGTATGCAAATCCCATACATTGCAAGTGACATTTCATGTGACTTTTCCAAAGAGCAAAGTTAGTTCCATCAAACTTCAGACTATCCTTCTTGTAGGACGACATCCTAGATCTCCTCAAGTGGTTAAGCTCCTTTCAGAGGAACTTGGCTCTGATACCAATTGTTAGATTCAGGGTAGACAACTGAGAGGGGGGGTGAATCAGTTGTCTTAAACTTTCTTTCCTTTAAACACTTATATTCACTTAGCAGTATAACAATAAATCAAACATGAAACATTATGCATTTGATTAAGAGCAGAAACACATCAACATATGAGACACCAAGATTTTGACATGGAAAATCTGGTTAAGGGAAAAACCATAGGGTGACTAACCCAAGATTGTATTCTCTGTTAGAAGAATAGAAAGAATAAAATGGCACATGCCAATTAGGGCTCACTGCCCGAGCACACTGCTCACAAGAGGATCACTGCCTATAAGAGACACACTATCTACAAAAGAATAAGTATCACATACTTGAGCTGGTAATTAGCATCTTCACCATGCTTGAGTCAGTTTTATTTAAGCCCAAACCTTCTGCTCTACCTTTCGCTCTTCTCCTCACTACCACACACTCATCTTCCAAGTCACACTTTGAAATGACTTCACAATCCCTTATTTATACATGACATTAACTTAGGAACAAACATCTAAGTTAGTAAACATCCACAAGAACATCTGCAAGATGAATCATTCATCCGGTTGGCCAGCCTGAGGAAGAACACCTTCACTGGAGGTATTACTTCAATTTCAAGCTCCAACTCTAATGTGGACCAACAAAATGAATTGAACATGATCCAAGGACCTCCAGAAGCTTGTCTAAATCACCAGGAACATCCACACTTCCTCTACTTACTGAAATCTCTCTCTCCTGTATCTGGTGCATTAAGAACACAGTCTACCTTTACTGTCACAAAGGAATAGATGCTTTCAGACCTTCAAATCATGAATAAATCAAGATGACACATCATAAGGACTTCCCCAACACTTCTTCCTATCCGCAGAATAGGAAAATGTACTTCCGGATCCCACCGAACCTTTCTGTAACACTCTGTCACCTCTGAACATCTACCAGAACCAGTTCTACTTGAGCAATCACAGCTTCTTCATATCTTCATGCAGACCTTTGAAATCTCTACTGGAACAACTTAAGACTCATAGGTACAAACCCTTTAATCCACATCCTCTGATCCTTAACCTGTCTTGAGCTTTTACCTTGCTGTCATCATTGTTCTTCACTATTCCTGATTGAGACTAATTTTCTCAATATTCTCAACATATAGCTCATCCAATCCTTATCATTAATGCAATAGAAGTATGTTGACATCAATCACAATCCTAGTTAGACCCATACTTGCAACACTTTCATGATATTGATGAATGAGGCTTTGAAAAAATTCTTGGGTAAGTTTTGTTATCAGAAAATTGGTGTAAATGAATAATCAATGTATATCAACAATACCCATAACTCAATGAAAATAAGAAATAAAGAAATCAATCAAACAAAGAACTTCAAACATTTTTAAACCTCTTCACTTCGTGGCTTCCATTGATTGCCTATCTCAAATGATCTTGTGTATGAATATGGCCCTCAGAAGGTGCACTTCCTTGCTATTCCAAGATGTCAAGTGGGAATGGCTATGATAGTTTATTGCAATGAAGATGAGCTTCACAACAATGATAATGGTATTGTAATGAGTTGATCACAAGCAAATGGAATGACTTGGGTGCTAAAGGCACGCTATAATTCCTGTAGAGTAAGGGTACTCAAAACTTGCATCATTGAAATGGAAGAATTGGGTTCAATTTATAGACTAATGAGAGAGAAGATCAACGGTATAGAAAGAATAAGAAGATCAATGATATATAAGACTTGAGAGGATGTATGTGAATAGAATGAAGACAAGTGTCACACAAAACTTGTTTTATTTGAGTTAACTGCTTTCTTTTATAAAGGTAAGATTTGATTTCATAAATTAAAAAGCTTTTTTCTAATTTAAGAGATATTGATAAAAATAAGATTGATTAAATCAGTTAACTCAACTTGTGATTTACTTTTGCATGATTTGAGAGAAATTAAATAATAAATTATTTAATTTTGTGTGCATGAAGAAGAAGAATTATTTTTAGAAGATTTGGAAGATTTTTTATGAATTTGAAGATAAGAAAGCAAATTAAATAAATAAATTTATTTAATTGTTTGTGCATGCTAGAAGAATAAATAAAATATTCTATTATATTTTATTTTTAGAGATTGAGAGAATTTAAATAAATTTGATTGATTTATTTAAATTTGAAGGAAGAATTGACTTAATTAAATAATTAAGAATTATTTAATTATTTGAAAGAATTAAATTAAATAAAGGATTTATTTAATTTTAACTTTAGAAGAGGTAATTAAATATTTTAATATTTAATTAAGTTAGAGGAATATGAATCAAATAAATAAATTTGATTTATTTATTTATTGATAGAAGAATTAGACTTAAATAAATATTAAGAATATTTATTTAGACAGAGTCATGTCATTTTTAGGCGTATACATTTTGCCCCTCTTTGATGCAATGCAGTTTACAACGTTGCTTCAAAGAATAAATTTTTTGATAATGATACATGCCCTAGTTTACCCCTGGTACAGGTTTAACGACAAGATGCCCCCTCGGGAGATTGGACGCAAAGAAGGTAGGACATGAGATGGACAATCTCACGATGAAGAAGGAGAAAAATAAGTTAGTAAATTTGTTGAAGAAAGAGCTGAATGATACATGATGCAAGATAAAATGATAACACACACAAGCAAGCATGCACAAATGATACAAGAACAAATAAGGTATTGCCCCTGTCAAGCGGTAAACCAATGATTAATCGATAATGATTGATGATAGTGTTGTCATGGTGGGGAACGATAGATACCTAGAGCAACACAAAAGATAGTGTTGTCATGGTAGGGAATAATAGGTCTCTAGAGAAATATGAAAGGCATGGGAAAGATATATCCCATAGATAATTATGACTGATTGAGTTGGTTTATGACCAGACAAGGATCAAGACCACTGATTGTGATCGGATCATTTGATAAGATTCACTTGACTAGATTGGTATGAATTAAGGATGGACTTGCACTTGGATCATTACTCAGATTGACTGGACAAGGATGAGAGGTACGATGAAATATAGAAATTAGATGCTGATAGAAGAGTGACTCGACAGAAGGACTCACAAGCTTTTATTTGGAAAACATTGATACTCTGCACAGAATTTTTATTGCATGGGATATGGATGCTTTATGGATGCTTTCTAGATGCATAATGTATGTGAATGGTTTTTGTCATCTTTATGGTGCAAGAAATTTGAAGTGCTTGTTTCATCATTGCACAATTTTTTTTTTTGGTACTTTTCTCTTTTGAAATGTTGTAAGAAAATACAAGCATCTAGGTATAATTAAACCATGATGACCTAAGTATCGCTTGCATGGATTTTGATTTAGCAAGTTAATACAAGCATCGAGGTATAATTGAACCGAGATGACCTGAGTATTTCTTGCATATCAATAGACAAGGATTGCCCCCTTTCATGTTAGACCGCTAATGTCCTCGATGATCTTTTGTTGATCATGTCATTAGACAAGGCTTCACATTACTAAAGATTAATCCACAAACAATAGACAAAGAAAATAATCATGCCCCCATCATAACATCTCTAGCTTTTGGCATCCTTGAGTAGCATAGGAGACATGATAACAAAAATCAAGACACTGTAACCTAACCTGATCACAAACACAAAACATTCTTGCATTAGATGTGTTTTCTTACCATAATTTAGATAGAATCAGTTTGAGTGCGTAGGTACTTATTTTCTTTGCCTTGGATAGGTTGATGCTTTGCATCAAGATTTTTATTTTAAAGCAGGCTTTGCTATGCTTGCATGCCTGGTCAGGGATTTGCCCCCAGTCAAGTAGAGGTATCCGGTTTATTATGGATGAATTGATAATGGATACAAAGAAATAGACCCTAAGGGACTGACCTAGTGCCTCGGGGGCTCATTACTAAATGGCCTTGCCTATGTGATGACGCAGAGGCAACGTAGTTCAGGAACTTGGACCATGGATGGACTAGAGGATAGATGACAAGATATGGGATGGACAAAAAGCAAAGCTTCGAGGTTGCATTGATAATGGCCTTGGCTATGTGACGACGCAGAGGCAATGTAGTTTAGGGGGATAAGACACTGATGATAGACGCTGACACTTTTGATGCTCCTGGGATTTTTTGGATAGCCTTAGTGATAGGTACTGATGACAAAGGAACCTCATGGATAGGTAAATGGATGGCTGATAATGGATAATGGATGGGTAGGTAGAAGGATGGGCAATAGTAGATAAAAGGAATGCAGGTAGAAAAGGGGAAGGATACGATTGCCCAGGACTAAGTCGCATAGGAATAACATGCCCCACTGTAGGTAGGATACTTAGGATTTTTCATGACAATGCTTGTGACGATAGGAGGATGGAAGGATTAGATTTTTTTGACAAAGACAAGGTATATAAGAGTTTTTCCAAAGCATGTTTCGACATTTTGTCCCTAATCTTTGTCAAGATCAAAAGAGGAAGGGAGGATGGACGGACTCAAAATGATAGGTGAGTAATGGATAGAAGAATAGGATAGGAAATGGTACAAAAGGAAAATGATAGGAGAAGAGTGATATGCTGATGAGACAAGGTACCCCCAAGTGTAGGTGATGTATAAGGTCAACTTACACACGATGTCTATTTGCCAGGTTTTCATCATGGTACTTATCCAAGGCACCTATTTGCCATATTTTCACCGTTGGACAAAGGGATTTTTTTTTTTGATATGAGAAGGTGGATACAGATGAGAGGACCTCAAGTGAGCAACTCCATGAAGGTGATAGTGTCCCACGAGATGGATATTGTCACACTAACTACGTCAAGTGCTCTCATAGATGTTGGTAAGGATCGCATGAAAGGAAGACGAAGTAGGTAGATAGAAGATTATGGAAGGTGTGATAGTGTATGATGATGTGGATTATGTAGGACTTATGCAAGAATGGAGGGAAGGCTTATGCAAAAGCATGGACCATAGGAATAGGTTGGGGAAGATATGTAGGATAATAGTGGAAGGAAGGGGAGATGGAGGTATATGGAAATGTTGTGGAATGGAAGGGAATCGTGACCAATGGTTGCACATACCATGATAAACATTGAATATTATGATTAGAAGATGGGGTAGAAAGCAATGGAGAGTTTTGCTTGGTGGATGAATGATGTAGGCATTTAGGGACCCACATAGACTTAGTATAGCTCTGATTTTTGCTTGTCATGTGGGATGGAAGGATTTGAGACTTTTGGATGAAAGAGGAGAAAGTGGATGGTTGGAATTCGTGAGAGGTGGATGCCTCATGTAACTTGATGGCTTTTTTCTTAGGTACCCATACCATTTTATTTATAGACGTTACCTGTGAAGGTATGGGTTTGGGTATATGCATCTTTTGTGCAGCTTTTGAGGTAATTACCTGTTGCTTGGGGACCCACACTTTTTTTAGTTTGGCATTGAGGTGTGTGTGTGTATGAAATTTTGGAGATGGATAACTCTTTGCTTCTTTCCTTTTGTATCTGCAGGCATGAGGACCTTTAGGATTTTTGACTTTATAGGTAGAGGCATCTATATTTTCACTATTACATCCCCTTAGAATGGTGGAAGTGGGGTTGGTGGAAGCTCGTTGTGTAGATAACATGTGAATTTTTTGGCCATGATTGGGAATTTTAGAGGATTTATAGATGGATGGATATGGTGTTGGAAAACGTGGTGGTAAAATACACGGAGGTATGTTAGAAGTTGGAAGTAGCAGAGGTAGATTGGATGGAAGGTGTATGGTCACATGCTTTTGGGATGTATATGTTAAGGGAGGTGGAATGGAGACATATGTTTTGGGGATATGATAGGGTTTGTGATGGAAAGTGGTGGATTTGGAAGGCATGGAGGAAGTACCAACATCTTGAGATTGTTCACCTTGGGGTGTGTATGTTGGAAACAAGACTAATAACTGAGAGGGGGGGTGAATCAGTTACCACAAAATATCCTTAACTTTCTTTTATTTTGTTATCTTAATAATTAGTGTAGCATCAAAACATATAAGCATATGTGATCATAAGAATATAAATAAAATCAACACACATAACACAAGCATTTTTACATGGAAAACCCTATTAAGGGAAAAACCATAGGGTGACTAACCCAAGATTGTATTCTCTGTTAAAAGAATAAAGGAGTACAAAATGGCACTTGCCAATTAGGGCTCACTGCCCGAGCACACTGCTCACAAGAGGCACATTGCTCACAAGAGGCACACTGCCTATAAGAGACTCACTATCTACAGAACTTACAAAAGATAATCAAGTGTTTGAACTGATGAGAAGAATCTACAAATGCAAGAGTTCAGTTCTAATTTAGGCACAATATGCTGATCTGATGCACTTCATCCTTCCTTTGCTCAATGTTGTTGTTTTGTCACATACCAAACTTAGATTTTTGTTCCCACACTTATCTCTGCTTTTCTTTGCACCTTGCTTCATCACTTCTTCACTTGCCACCTCACATGCTAAAATCTATTTGGTATATATATCCGCATCAAGGATTTTTATCAACTTGCTAGTCGGCATCAAGAACACTGCAAATAATTACTCTATCAGCTAAATCCATGCTTGATTTGTGATGCGTATCAAAAAAATAGACATAGAAGTCATTAATCATGTCGGCCAACAATGTATGATCCCACAAATTGCTTGATCAACACCATTTACTCATCCAAATTTAAGTCTGATACTTTGTCGGTCAGTTCTTCCTCTGTCTGCTCTGCCTGACTAGAACCCAACACTCAGATCCTCATATCTTTTCCTTTATTTGTCACCAGAGGCTAAATCTTTGGAGTACAATATTCATGATACCCCTCTTGACTTTCCCAAGTCCGCAACTTATTGAGTTACACCATCTGAGAGATCCAGACCTGATTGTCGAACCTTGTTACATACTCTGTTCTTGTTCACCAGATCAAAACAATCTTCAATTTGACTTCCAATATAGGCATATTATGTACTGCAGATGTGTGGGATAGACTTTGTTGCCATCAATGACAACACTTATGAAGCCACATAGTGTCTCTTACCAACAATCTCCCCCTTTGGCATTGATGGCAACACTTAGTGAAAAATGGCTAAGTGTCATAGTAAACTCCCCCTTGGCTGATGCTCTGTCTTTTGTACTATTTTACTAGAGATCCCCCTTAGATGGATTCCACATTTTTCACTACTCCTCACTCCCCCTTTGACATCAATGTCAAAGGGCAAAATCTGCATACCAAAATTTTGCAAAAATTATCCTATACATGGCTTCATAAGTATATATATATATGTTATACTTACATATACTTAAGTATATCCACAAAGGTGTCCTTCAACTGTACAAACTTTGTGGCCCAACTTTGCTTCATCCTATCTAGAATGGAGATGTGACCACTCAACAAAAAATGCATATACTTCTGCCCTTCTTAAATCTACCAGATCATTGGTCCGGGGTATGGTCTAATCATCTGTCAAGGCCTCATGCATTGCCTCTAACTTAGGGTTAATTATCCCTCTAAGTTCACTCATTCTATTTATTATGTTCTTCTTTTCTTTGTCTAGGCTCTTTATTTCATTGATGATAACAATAGCTTGGCATTCTTGATTCATTAGAGAGGTAGTGAGGGGATTAAAATTCTGAGATAAACTTGGTAGTTTACCTTCTTGTTCTTTCACTTTCTTCTCAATGTCCTCTATTACTTTGGGCCAAGATAAACAAAATTTGTATATGTCTCCACCATCTTTAAGAGCATTTTCAAGGCTCTTTATTCCAATATCTAGGGTCCTCCTATCATTAGTAATCAGTCCTTGCACTTTAGTGAATCTTTTTCCTAAAAACTCATTCCAGACCTTTGCTTCTACCGATTTCTCTAAAGATTCAAAATGGGTGCTAACAAAATTTACCAAAGATTTCAAGTTACCAGATGGAGAGGCTAAATGATCCTTTTGAAATGATGGCATGATCTTCTCCAGCATCCTGGATGCAATCTCCAACAGTTCACAGTCTTCCATGTGAGATTTCTGGAGTTTTTCTTTTTCTTTGGCTTGAGCAAAGGATGTTATTTTCATTGCCTGAACCGGAGAGAGAGAGTCAAAATTTAGTGGCCCTTGAAATAGCTCAGGTTCATCTATCTCCATCATTTTTTTGTTTAAGTTCTTCACTGCCTCTGTAGTGTCTCTTGTCGGTGACTGAATCTTCTTTTCTTTTGGGATATCAGAATAGTTAGCATTAGTCTTTTCTACTTGTTCTTCTTCTTTTCCCTTAACCTCCTCTTCTTGAATCACCTTCTCTTCTCTTCTATCTTCTCCTTGAGCTTCAAAGTGTGGAATGTTTGTAGTGGGATCCAAAGGAGAGATGTCACCGATGTTGGTTGCTTCATGAACTTCCTCTTCTAGAATAGAGGAATCCAAGTCCTTAGACTTTTCTTCATCTATCTCTTTTGATCCTTCTACATATTTGTTAGAAGATTCTTCATTGGTTACATTTAATCCTTCAACATCCATGGTAGAAGGCTCTTCATCTGTTTCCTCTCAATAGGAAGATTGAATCTTTTGAAAGCATTCCGGAGGATGTCTTTTGTTTCTCTTGCTACTTGGTCAGTTTCTCCAAGCATAAGTTTATTCATTCTTGCTTTACTCCAGAATTCATCCCTACAGTCCTTAAATATCATGTCCATTTATTTTGGAGTGATAGAAGGATAAAGCTAAATTGCTATTTGTTCCCGAATCTCTAAGTCTTTTGTCTTTGTATTCTCTTTTCTCAGTTCAAGTTCTTTTTCTAGACTCTTAGGAATTAAGGATATAATTTCAATGAAAGCTTTATTGTAAATGTCCAGGTACCTAACAGTAGCTTCTTCCAAAATCCTCTTGTCAATATCACTGTATTCATCATAGAACTCTATTACTGGCTACAGGTTCCCATCCACAGTAATTGCCTTGATGATGTCATCAATAGAAAGATTGGGATTTTCAACAAATTCTTCTACCTTTTCTTCCATATTTTTACTAGTAGAGAATTCCCCAGAGGTTTTCTTCTTCTTCATTTTCTTGATTTCTTCATCAGATTATATTTCTTCATCATCTTTGAGGCTTGTATATGACCTTGTGGCTTTGGTCTTCATCCTCTTTTCTCCTTTTTCGAATGTCTTGACTTTTGGTTTGGTGGCCCTTGAGCTTTTAGGAGTGGCAGGTTCAGAGCTCTTGGAAGATCTAGTCCGGGAGGAGGTTTGTACCAGAACATCTCCTTTCTTTTCTTCTTGTTTCTCTTTCTCAGCCTTCTCCATTTTCTCTCTATTTGCATCTACTACCTCTTTTGACAAGCCAAATCTTTTAGCAATTTCTTCAACTTCCCTTCTTACTTTCCTCTTTATCTCTAGTTGTCTTAACTCAACATGTATTTTTACACTTAGTTCTTGAAAGGTGCCAAACCTTTCTGCTTCAGGGTCCTTAGGTTAGCTTAATAGGTGTTGAATATGTAGCTCCAAGATTTTTTCATTGAACTATTATCCCATAGGCATTATCCACACAGTTCTAGGCTCAACTGCCTCCATTAGGCATTGGTCAGTGTCAACCATAAAGCACACTGAGTCCATATATTTCTCAACTATGGATTGAGGTATTCTCTCTGGCTTGCATCATGCTTTGGAAGTTCTTGAAGTAATCCCAGAGAGTTGTGTTTTGGGCTTGAGTATCACCAAGTCCATACATATAATCTCTAATCTGAATTGCAACCGGTTTGTCATTTTGTCAAACCCAACCACTTGATCTGGGTAGCTCATTCATGTAATAAAAGAATAGACACAGTATTAGACAACCATATTTGAAGGAATTCTTCTTATCCTTTTTGATCTTTTGCAGGTTTTCTAACAGTTGATTTAGGAGAAGTTCACACATAGGTCATAATTTGCATCTTCCCTTAACATCTGATATGCTGTATAGATTGATGTCCCAGACATAGAATTCTCCCTTCTAGAATGATAGATCTTGTACCCAATTATCATTGAGGCAAACTTGACATCTAGATCTATGATGTCATCTATGGTCATGGCTCTTTTGTCAAATTTAGATCCGGTGGCTTTAGTTACTGTTTGGTTCTTGACAGATTTAAGTATAGGTAACCCGCCGGAAGAATGCAGTCCAGTCACTACCCTGATGGCATCTTTAGTTATCTTGAAGGGCCTCATTAACCACATGAAATTATCATGCATCCTACTTAGGACATACTGGACCCAATCATCTTCTGCAAAATAGGGAAAGTGTATGCAATGTCCAAAGTGTTTATCTCGGAGGGCCTTGAATTGAGGTTTGAGTTCAAAACTATCATCTATTAGTTGTTTGTGATAGATGTACATCAATTTTGAGTCTCCAAATTCCTCAATGTTGGCATGGATATAGACCCTAACATCTTCTAAATGCAATACCCCATGCAGAATGTTAGAAAATATGCCTAAATGATCAACTTCTAGTGGATTATAGGGGTGTTTCTTGAATTTAGGACGCGGCCTATTAGTGATCTTGACAAACAATTGGAGTAGCCATTTTGCAAGAGATTCAAAGAGATATTTTCAGAATGGAAGTACCTTTTCATGCTTTAGGGTTTGAAATAGGAGCTGAAACAAATCGCTGGTTGAATTCGATTTTCCAATTGATCTTGAGTGAATTGTAGAAACTTTGTTGCAGAGCTCTTCTTTTCTTCTTCACGAATGCAAATGTGCAAACAATGAGTGAAAGAACCCTTTTATCCTTGCGCAAACCCTAATTTCCTTTTGTAATAAATGCATAACTTAAGTTATCCGGTTGCCCTATTTTGAGAGAGATCTTCTCAAATCACTGCACTGAACTTAGAATCATTGTCAGTGAGGATTGACAATGTATCTTCTTTTCTTCAATCATGCCATGGGTCCGTAGATCAAAGTATTTCAATTTTAAATCATACCGGATCTGTCTGTGAAAATCCTTCTTTACCAGAGCACTATCAGAACTAGATTAACTTGAGCAATTAAACTCTTGCAAAACTCCATGCGGATCTTTCATATTTTTACTGAAGGTTATGTAGATGTTTTTTCTGAGAACCCTTTAATCCACAGGATTCCATGTGCCAAATTTAGGCAATAGTTAACTGGCTGGGGGAATTTGTTTTTCTCTATGACTCCCCCTGAGCTAGAGCTCACCCTTTTAGTTTCTGGAAGGAATATCAGCACTAGATTCTAGTGCGGATCCATCCCCAATATTTTCTGTACTCTTCTTCACCCAAATCTTGCTCATCTCCTTTTGAACTTCATCCACATTCACTTTACCTTTGCCCTTATCTTGTTTTTTATTATGTTGCATGAGACCTTTTCTATCCTGATTTCTACTTCTATAGAATTTGGCAATATGACCGGATCTATTGCAATTGTAACAAACAACTTTTTTTTTCTTATTTTATTGATATCCTTTTGATCTGCATTGATTAGCCATATGTCCCATTCTATTGTATGCAAAGCATCTACCATTGAATGAATTATTTATTTGCATATTTCTGCATTCATGAGATTTGTGACCATACCTTTTGCAGTTGAAACATTGTCCAGAGAAGGATGGATTAGTCTGATTCATTCTCCTTCTGCAATGAGTTGCATTATGACCGAAATTGTTGCAATTGAATCAGTATCCATTGAAGGATGGATATCTTTAAGCATTTGGTTGCCTTACCAGAGGTCTTCTAGGTCTATTTCTTTGATTTCCTGATCCAAAGTTCTTCTGACTAGATCCAGAGCTTTCACCTTTCTCATATCACAAGGCACACTTATCATCTACCCTCTTTTAGCTTTCAAGAACTTCAAGTTGGTTTGAGCTTATCTTGAATTTCTATTTGTATTCATTTGTTGTTTGAAGATCTTGTTTAAGAGTGTCTATCTAATTCTTAATTTGTTCTTCATTATCTCTAGCTTCTTCAAGATCAGATTCAAGATGCCTAATTATTCTGTCCATTTTGTGGCAGTCCTCTATTTTCTCCTTGAGGGATTTTTTTAGATTATCTTCAATTTTCCTTTTTTCTTCAATTTCTTGGGTGAATCTCATAACCCCTGATTCCATTTCATGCCTTACCATAATGACCTCTTTTGACAGCTTCTCACATAGCTTATTTTTCTCATTCAGATCTTCATTAGTATCATTGTCTTCACTTTGATTGGCTAATTTTTGAAGTAGTTCCTTTCACTTTTTCATAGAGATACTAAGTTTTTCTTTTAGCTCATTTATGAAATCATCATCTTGTTTGAGTCTTTCTCTCAAATTATTGACTTCAGAATGGGATTGTTCAAGATCTTCTAGGGTAGACTGAAGTTGTTCCTTCATACCATATATATCCATTGAGATTACCAGATCTTCCTCAAGCTGTTAGGCTTTGTTCAGAGGAACTTAGCTCTGATACTAATTGTTGGAAACAAGGCTGATAACTAAGAGGAGGGGTGAATCAGTTATCACAAAATATCCTTAACTTTCTTTTCTTTTGTTATCTTAATAATCAATGTAGCATCAAAACATATAAGCATATGTGATCATAAGAACAAAAATAAAATCAACACACATAACACAAGGATTTTTACATGGAAAACCCTGTTAAGGGAAAAACCATGGGGTGACTAACCCAAGATTGTATTCTCTATTAAAAGAATAAAGGAGTACAAAATGGCACTTGCCAATTAGGGCTCACTGCCCGAGCACACTGCTCACAAGAGGCACACTGCTCACAAGAGGCACACTGCCTACAAGAGACTCATTGTCTACAAAACTTACAGAAGATAATTAAGTGTTTGAACTGATGAGAAGCATCTACAAATGGAAAAGTTCAGTTCCAGTTTAGGCACAATATACTGATCTGATGCACTTCATCTATCCTTTGCTCAATGTTGTTGTTTTGTCACATCCTAGACTTGGATTGCTATCTCTACTTTTCTTCGCACCTTGCTTCATCACTTCTTCACTTGCCATCTCACATGCTAAAATCTATTTGGTATATATATCCACATCAAGGATTTTTATCAACTTGCTAGTTGGCATCAAGAACACTGCAAGTAATTACTCTGTCGGCTAAATCCATGCTTGATTTGTGATGCGTATCAAAAACATAGACATAGAAGTCATTAATCATGTTGGCCAACAATGTATGATCCCACAAATTGCTTGATCAACACCATTTACTCATCTGGATTGAAGTCTGATACTCTGTCGATCAGTTCTTCCTCTGTCTGCTTTGCATGACTGAAACCCAACACTCAGATCCTCGTATATTTTTCTTTGTTTATCACCATAGGCTAAATCTCTAGAGTATAGTATTCATGATACCCCTCTTGACTTTCCTAAGTCCACAACTTGCTGAGTTACACCATCTGAGAGATATGGACCTGATTGTTGAACCTTGTTACATACTCTATTCTTGTTCACTAGATCAAAACAATCTTCAATCTGACTTTCAGTATAGGCATATTATGTACTGCGGATGTGTGGGATAGACTTTGTTGCCATCAATTACAATACTTATGAAGCCGCATAGTGTCTCTTGCCAATAGTGTATCCAAGGCCATAAGAGGGTGGAGGAACTGTGACACGGATAGGCTCCAAAATACCTTGTTCATGAAGGCCTAAGCCTTTACCTTGATAGTTCATATGTTGGAGGATGTGATCGACAATGGGACTACGTGTAGGTGGAACACTAGTAATGATCTCCTTATTGGATGAGGAAGGTGAGATAGAGGATAATGGTTACTGATGTTCTAAGGAGGAACATCCATACATGAAGGTGGTAAGACCAATAGGATATGATAACATATTTGCAACATGGTCAATAATAGATGGTGGAGGATCATTAATATCTTGATTCTCATTATGCTCAATAGGATCAAAGTTATTGGTTTGATCATCTATGTGCACTTGGGAGGCAAGTGTCTCATCAAGGGAAGTGGAAGTTGTTGGATTATGAATAGGACTAGATGGAAGATAGATAGGAGTAATGGAGGTCTCTTGCTCATTGATGGTTATGGGGTTATGGATAGAAGGAGTAATAAGCTCATGACCATGGAATGCATAAAGTTGGCTAAGAGGATCATCATGTCTCACTTGATCATAGATAGGATTAAGCATGATGGGATTAATGTGCTCGTGTATAGGTTCTTCATCAACGATAATATCATGATCATAGAAATGATATAGGTTATGAAGAGGTTGGAATTGGATCTCTTTCTCATGTATAGGACCAAGTGGCTCATGGATAGCTTCTTCATAGGGGATCTTGATCATAGAAAAGATATAGGTTATGAATTGATTGGAATTGGATCTCTTTCTCATGTATAGGATCAAGTTGCTCATGGATAACTTCTTCATAGGGGATATCTTGATCGTGAAAAAGATAAAGGTTATATATGGATAGGATGGGGGTGCTTTGATCTTGATTTAGATAGGGGTTGATGTTTCCACATGCTCTAAGGTGTGCTCTTGACATAACTCTTGACGTGCTTGAATTGAAGGGGAGGTAGAGAGGACTCTTGGATAGGCTCTTGGTCAACAACATGAAGGTGCGATGGATCTTGACTTTGGTTCATGGTAGGAGTTTCTTTAATATGCTCATGGGGTTGCAGATTATATGACAAGGTTGGACCAATGGGCATGTTGGAAGGCTCTTTGATAAGGTCAAGGACCAGAATTTGGGGACATGGTTGACTCTCTACCAGTAGCCCTTGGATCACATCCTTCGTAGGTGTATGGGTAGATGAATGAGGTGATGGATGAGTGGGTTCAAATTTCTCCATAGCTTTTCTTTTGCTACATAAATTTGGAAAAACTCTTTGGAAAAAATTATTCGAGGATTCTTTGGGTAGATTTGAGCTTGAAGTAGAGTTAGTATGCTTTGGGCTATGCATTCTAGGAGATGGTGAAGGAGGACTGGTAGAAGGAGTGGTATACGATTCTAAACTAGAGGTGGTGCTTGCCTTGTTAAGAGTGTCATTAAGATAGGAAAAGAATGTACGGTCATTATGTGAGGCGTAGCTAGTACTGGCATCTCATGTTGGGAGGGGTTTGTTATCTTGGCCAAGCTTTCATCAGAAGGATAAGGAGATATGCCATGTGGCAAATATTGCTCTTTGGAAGATTTAGTTTTTAAGATTGCCAGTTGTTTATATAGGGCTTGGAGTTCTTGAGCAATTTCTTCTAATTGGTTTGTCATATCCTCAAAAAATAAAACAAGGCTGAAATAGGTACCTGGAAAGGTTGAAAATTCTCTCAAAAGATGTGGGAAAGCTCATTGTCTTGGATGTGTAGCTACAGATGCACTGAAACAGAGGATAAAAGCGCAGCAAGTCACAGTAAATGCGCAGCTCTGGTAAATGATAAAAGTACAGTAACAAATTACAAATGCATAAGAAGTCAATGCAAATGCATTGTAGGTCAACACAGATGCATAGCTCTACAGGATAAATGTGCAACTCTAGTTTTCTTGATTATTTTTGTAATGTTTTTTGCATGTTTTTAGATGTTTTTGGTTTCTTGGCTACAAGTTGGTCTTTTTGATCTGATTTCTCAATTATGGCAAGTAAGACATAGCAAACACAAAGAATTTTTCATGATTTAAAAAAAAAAAAATTTGGACTCTTTTTGACTAAAAAGCAAGTACAAATCCTAGGTTGGCTAGGACAATATAAACTGAATTCTCACTATTTCTAGTTGAGGCATCATTGCGAGGTGATAATCGCCCTTCCCTACACTAGTTTATAGGGGTTTTTGGCTACTAAAAACAAAGGATGATTAGTAAGTGCAACCGTTTGAGTGGTTACACGTGTGGTAGTGCTACTCTCCATTTTGGAGTCTCCCAGCCTTCAAGGGTTACGCCTTGGAGTGTTTTGGGGGAGGTTGGCTTTTGGTATAACACAACTTCACTCATTGTTTGCAGCTTTCACTCCAAACATAATTTATTTATAGTGGCTTGACAGAGCTTGGCTTTAGCTTGTTACCACTTAAGGTCATTCCCACTTGGATGGAAGGATATCCAAGGGTAGACAACTCTAAGGGTTTAACACATGTGAAATGATATGTCTGTCATTTTGGTCACCCAAGATAGGGGAGAGCATAGGCCTAGTATCATTCCAAAAACACAAGTTGTTAACTTTGAAAGAAAGATACCAATGGTTCAATTTTATCCTCCTAGCATTGGGACTAAATTCAATTTGTTGATGCAACAAGATTAAATTACAATCCTTCCTAGTTAGAACTAAATGAGATTTACATGAACATCCATTTACTTTCCTTTAGATCAAGAGGTGAGTTAACAAGTGCAGCTATATGACTAAACCAGCCCCTAACCTACAAGTATATTAGAGAATATTCCTATGAAAAGTGTCAACATTAGCAAAATCACAAGAAAACTCAAAAGGTCACTATCAGAATCATATACACATCTACAGAGATTAGATGCATAGAGACAAAGATCATATGCACAGCTATTACAAAAGTATTGAGACAGAGGTCAAAATCATGGAAATAGAGAGCATATGTGGAGTTTTAGTAAATGTGTCATATCAGAACATAGATGTGCAACTTTAGGAGGTAAATGTACCGAAAGAGTAGATGGACCAAAATAGAGCTCAGATGCATGTTAGAATTGATTGGATGCACAAAATCCTCCTGTGTATGGAACCTTAGCACAAAAAACTCAATTTTTGGGTTAAATCGGGGTAAGGCACCATAGTGGGCACCCAAAATGTTATCAAAAAATTGGTGTAAATGAATAATCAATGTATATCAACAATACCCATAACTCAATGAAAATAAGAAATAAAGAAATCAATCAAACAAAGAACTTCAAACCTTTGCAAACCTCTTCACTCCATGGCTTCCATTGATTGCCAATCTTAAATGATCGTGTGTATCAATATGGCCCTTAGAAGGTGCACTTCCTTGCTATTCCAAGATGTCAAGTTGGAATGGCTATAATAGTTTATTGCAATGAAGATGAGCTTCACAACAATGAAAATGGTATGGTAATGAGTTGATCGTAAGAAAATGGAATGACTTGGGTGCCAAACGCATGCTATAATTCCTGCAGAGTAAGGGTACTAAAAGCTTGGATCATTGAAATGGAAGAATTGGGTTCAATTTATAGACTCATGAGAGCGAAGATCAACGGTATAGAAAGAATAAGAAGATCAATGGTATAGAAGACTTGAGAGGATGTGCGTGAATAGAAAGAAGACAAGTGTCACACAAAAGCTATTTTGTTTGAGTTAACTACTTTCTTTTATAAAGATAAGATTTGATTTCATAAATTAGAAAGTTTTTTTCTAATTTACGAGATATTGATAAAAACAAGATTGATTAAATTAGTTAACTCAACTTTTGATTTGCTTTTGCATGATTTGAGAGAAATTAAATAATAAATTATTTAATTTTATGTGCATGAAGAAGAAGAATTATTTTTAGAAGATTTGGAAGATTTTTGAGGAATTTGAAGATAAGAAAGCAAATTAAATAAATAAATTTATTTAATTGTTTGTTCATGCTAGAAGAATAAATCAAATATTTGATTATATTTTATTTTTAGAGATTGAAAGAATTTAAATAAATTTGATTGATTTATGTAAATTTGAAGGAAGAATTGACTTAATTAAATAATTAAGAATTATTTAATTTTTTGGAAGAATTAATTTAATAAAGGATTTATTTAATTTTGACTTTAGAAGCTATAATTAAATATTTTGATATTTAACTAACTTAGAGGAATATGAATCGAATAAATAAATTTAATTTATTTATTTATTGATAAAAGAATTAGACTTAAATAAATATTAAGAATATTTATTTAGATAGAGTCATGTCATTTTTAGGCGTATACAAGTTTGTTATTGTATACTTGGATGATATTATGATTTTCAATAAGACAAATGAGGAACATTTGTGGCATATTAGACAAGTATTGCAGAGGTTGAGAGAAGACAAGTTGTTGATAAACATCAAGAAATGTAGTTTCATGAAGGAAGAATTGGTATATTTAGGATTTGTGATTTTTGTGGAGGGATTGAATATCAAACTTGAGAAAGTTAGAGAAATTATTCAATGGCCCACACCTGAGAACATTGGAGAGGTAAGATCATTTCATGGATTAGCAAGTTTCTACCAGAAGTTCATTAGAAATCGCAGTTGTTGTCAATTCAAGTATGCACCCTTGTTAAGCTTTGCAAAAACTTAACTACTTGTTGAAACATGGAATCATTCTCAGATGTGGGTCTCCTTTCTTGAGAACGAATCTCCAGAGTGAGCTGGTTCTCTTATAATTCCTAAACTACTGACTTGAGGGGAAAAGGGATAGAAAGATGTAACTAAAATGCAAACTGATTCTGGAATCTAAAAGTAGATGAAGTTCTATCATTCAGAGGAAGATCTTCAAACATAAACCCTCACAATTCCACTGATAGTTACTCCTTAAGTAATTTACAACAAGGTTTGATGTCAAACACAAATTGCAACTAGGAAAAACTAAATTTTAACAGTATTGAGACAAAATAAAGGAATGAAATAGTCACAATATAACATCAGATCAAGACTGCAAAATATGAAAAACATGATGATTTGCTATTAGAACTGAAAGGAATACAATGCATGAAAAATAAAATGTGTGAGCCAACTACTGTATACAACTCTGCAAGAGAGAAGAAACTGATGCTAACTAACTGAGAAAAAACTAAATTTTTCTCCTATATATGTCTCCAAATGATCTCCCTGAGAAGAAAGCTAAAAAAGCTCCTAAAAATAGACCCTAAGTCCATTTTCGAGCTACTCATGAAAGAAAAAAATAAAGCACTAAATCTACTTCTAATCTATGAAGTAAAGCTAGAAAATTTCCCTCTCATGTGGTCCCACCATAAAACTGCCTCTCTCTGTTCATGAAACCTCCAAAATTCATCCTATATGGATCTAAATAAAACAAATCAAAAGAATATTTGATCTATTTTATTAGCCTATAAATTGCCTAAAAATAGTTAAACTTTAAAAGCAATTCATAATTTCATTGCTTTAAAGTTAACTTTACAATGATATGGCAATTTTAATCAATATCCTATCGATATGACTTTTTACAAAAATAAAATGATATCTGGTTTATAATTTCACCAAGATATTTACAATATATCATTAATGATTTTCTATAAAAATCATAAAAAATATGAACTATTACATATGTTTTGTAAAAAATAAAAAAGAGCCTTAAAAGGCTTGGCACCATGGACTCCAATGTGTCGATATTTTTCCACCTCACCATTATCCATATGACTTTTAAAAAAATGTCAACTCCTTGTCTCTATATTTCCGCCATGTCACATTGACCCCCTTTGACCATATATTCATTCTGTATATCTCTTCACACACTAGGTTCTTGTTTTGATCTCTATACATATATTGAAATATTTGAAGGAATAATAAAAAATGCATGTGGGAGGTCAAAGACACTCGACCACATGCAATATCAAATGATAATATCTTGACTACAATGTGAGTCGACCACTGATAATGATTAAGACCTTGGCAGATTCTAAGGGCATATTTCATGGTCATGTCCACCTTTAACTTAATAATCAAGCCATATTTCTAAGTGTTGTCGGCCACCTCTACTTATGATTACTAGACACTTATCAACACAAAGTGTTGACCCCAATCCCATTTGGATAAAAATGATTAAAATGTTGCATGGTAAAAAATGTGGAAGGGATGTTGAAACAAAAGCAAATGAGAACCCTAAAATGTCAGTCATTTCATTTTGTTGTCGTTGGGTTAGCTCTGTAATTCTGGCTGTCGACTTGGGGTTTCATGCTCTGTGTGCTTTCCTTGCTCCATTCGATGGTCTTCCATGGTTTTTCACTGGACTTCCTTTGGTAAAAATGATAGCCACTTCCTGGTAAGCTTTGAAACTAAGATTTTAAAATGGTATTTCAGTGTATTTTGATTGCATATATTCTGTAAATGGCCACGGCCATGTAACTACTTCTTCAATCTCTTAGTTTTGATGTGCACTATTTGGTTTTCTATGTGTTGAACTCTATTAAAAATGGAAAAATGACAAGGCTTTGTTTAACTGGCCATGGCCATTAGCTTCCCTCAACTACATTATATGATGAGTCCATTATTCTTCTCCATCATTGCTCTTGCTATAGCTTATCTCACCTCTACATATATGAAACTATGAAGATGGTTTCATTTTTTTTTCTAGGTATGTGAAATGTCTCTTTCATAAGGCACGACTGCTTCATGTAATAAATACTGTAGCTTCCTCCTTGTCTTTTGATGTAAAAAATGTGAAGTTTCTTGTATTTCTCAGTGAGGGTTTCATTTTTTTTTGACACAGAACCTTCCTTCTATGTGCAACCATACTTACACAGAAATTTACTTTTCATTACTTGACTAAAAGTAAAAAGAAAAAGATTCCTATTTTAAAACTTGATAAGAGTTTCATGTTTTATATACAGAACCTTTTTTTCTCACCGTGACCATGTCTTTGTTCTGTAAAAACAATAAACTCTTTTTTGGCTTGTCATGTGAAAGTTATCAATTATTTTCTTCTTCTATTCATCCCTTCTGAGATCAAGGGGCAGCAGCATGTTGGGCTCAACCCTTGTGGCAGCCCATTTGATACCACATGCTGAATGTCTTCAATTAGCTTCATGATTTGCCCTATACCTACACATGAAACAAACAGATTAGAATAAAACAATGATGTTCTTATGTTTGCTTCTCTTCAGTTCATTCTGCATATGGATGCTCTCATTTGATCAATGCATTACAACTGAAGTATTATGTCTCTCTTGATTGATGAAGGATTTCCATAACCGAAGCTTCTAACGGGACCTTCCCATAATTTTTTCAGGTACATGCCGAGGTCAGGAGCGGGAACTGGAGGCTTCTACGAAGATCAACCAAAACAAGGCAATGATGGCTATGTCTTTCCCTCTTCTTCATTAGATGCATAGTATTTTACTTGTATTTGCATGAGTTCAGCTATAACCCATGGCTTGTGTGGGACATCTAATATGTCTTAGTTTCGTTCAATGCAATGTTTGTTCTCTTATGTATTCAAAGTTGTAAAATGAATAATCACTGTGGTGAATGAATACTTATCTCTTTTACTGCTCTGCAATCCAATGAATGATTGAAACTTTTCTTTTCTGCATCTGAACAACTGAACTGCATTTGTCATAGCAACTATGCAACTAGTACATAACAGAAATAAATCAAACCACATTCAAAATTGATAAGTGATAAGTCTATTGAGCTAATTTTTGAGCTGGGGTTAAAAATGGTAACATTTTTGGTGACTTCTTCTATATGCTTACCTACTAAGCATCTGACCAATTGCCTTGCCATCCATTGGGCATAGAGTCATAATATATCCTTCTCAGAAACTTAGAAAACACTGTACTTCAGCTCTCCAACAGTTCAAACAAACTGAAAACAACTTTATTGAAAGCAAACTAACAGGCCCTGATGGCCAAAACAAAATGCTGAAACAAATGTGCATTAGCACTTATTTACTGCAAACACTACTCTACTATGTACAAAAAAAAAACTCTTATCCTCAGAGGCAATGTTTGAGGTGGATCCCATTAATTGGGATAGAAAGCACCCCTCCACTCAATTTGGAAAGCTGAAATGCATTGTTTTCTTTGCACTCTGTGATAACATAAGGCCCATCCCAAATGGCATCAAATTTAGAATTCTTACCTAGCCTATTCCTTAGTTCATTCCACTTGAAAACCAGATCTCCAACAATAAAAATCCTTGGTCTTGCTCTCTTATCAAATGCATTCTTTATTTGGGTTTGATGCATATCAAGCTTTCTTAAGGCCTCTTTCCTTGTCTCTTCCAGCTCCATGAGCTAAGTAAATCTGATCACGAGAGGCTGCTCCTCTAGCAGCTCAAGTTCTTTGATAAAGGCCAATGTAGGTGATTTAATTGAAATAGGTAACCAAGCCTCTTTTCCATAAGTAAGCATATATGGGGAACAACTAGTGGCCCTCTTAGGTGTGATCCTGTCAGCCCATAGAGCTAACTTTAACATTTCATGCCAAGTTTTCTGATTGTCTTGAATAGTCTTCTTGATGATTCTTATCAAATTTTTGTTGGTATATTCAGCCTACCCATTACCCTATGGGTAATAGTTAGATGAAGTATTCAAATAGATATTGTTTCTAAGACCAATCTAAAATTCTTAATCCTAAAAAGGCTAGACCATTATCAGAGATGATTGAATCTGGTGTATCGAATCTTGACACTAGGTCCTGATAAAAACTTAGGATAGAAGATTCATTTGCTTCCTTTAAGGAAACAACCTTGGTCCACTTGGTAAAATAATCTGTGGTAGCCAAAATCCACTTGTGGCCTACACTTGACGGTGGATTCATTGGTCCTATGAAATCCAATCCCCACTTTGTAAATGGTTGTTCAACTTTAACAAGATGTAAGGGTAAGGTAGCAAGTCTTTGCTTACCTGCAAATAAGGAACATTTCTCACATCTTCTCACCCAAGAAAAAGAGTCTTTAAATAGATCAGGCTAGTAATAACCAGCCTGCATAATCTTCAAAGTAGTTGTTCTAGCTACAAAGTGACCTCCTGATGGTCCATTGTGAAATTCTTCTAGCAGTTTATCAACTTGATCAGGTCCAACACACTTCAAAAACACGCCATTAAAGTCTCTCCTATATAAAATACCATCAATAATAGCATAAGGAGTAGCTTGTAATCAAAAATACCTTCTTCCTGCCTTGTCTAAACTAATTGGGCACTCACTGGTCTGCAAATAATGTATCATCTTATGTACCCAGCTATCTATTTGAGCTGGTGCATTGGCTAGTTCATTATTATTCAGCACCATTTCAGTGTCTTCTTGCTATTTTTGCTCAAACTCCTCACTTTCAGAAAGCTTCTCGCATAAACCCTTACCTCTAATCAGCTTGGTTACTTGGATGTCAACGTCAAATTCTATAACCTTGGTTATCCAACCAACTCTCTTGTCATTTATATCTCTATTTAATAAAAAGCTCTTGACAGTGGGATGAGCAACCGTTAAGTGAATTTTATTATTAGACAGCATGTGTCTAAACTTCTTGAGGCTCCTTACAATAGCAAAAACATGTGTTTCCACAAAAGAGTAGTTTACCTCATACCCGTGCAGTACTTGGCTAAAAAAAGTAATTGGCTGCTCTAATCCTTCATTGTTTTGCTGACATAACATTGCAGAAATAGTGTCAGTTCCTCCAAAAGCATACAAAATGAAATCGTTCTCATAATTAGGATTGATGAGGGTAGGGGTAGCAGTGAGGGCTTCTTTAATCTACTCGAAACTTCCTTTTCCCTCCTTAGTCCAGTTGAATGACACATTCTTTTTCAACATGGTAGTAAGAGGTTGTAACAAAGATGGAATATTTGGAATAAACCTCGTAACAAAATTAATTCTACCAACAAAGCTCTACAAGACTTTCTTATGTGCAGGCATCAGTAAATCTAGAATAGATAAAACTCTCTCAGGGTCAATAGTAATACCTTCTCTTGAAACAATATGACTGAGGAGTCTTCCTTCATGTACTGAGAATATACATATTTTGGGATTCAATGAAACTCCAAACTCCCTACACCTCTAAAAAATCTGCTTCAAGTGGTCAAAATGATCATTAGAATCTTTTGAAAAAATAGTTATATCATCTAAATAGACCATCACTATTCTGTTCATAAGGCCATGGAAGGCCATATCCATTGCCCTCTGAAAGGTTCCCCCTGCATTGGACAAACCAAATGGCATTTTCTGATAGGCCATGGTACCCCACTTAGTTGTGAATGCAGTTTTGTATTGGTCCTCTTCTTTGACCAGAATTTGATTATTTCCAGAATATCCATCTAACAAAGAGTACATATCAGAACCTAAAATATCTTGCAGTATTTGTTCCATGGAAGGAAGAGGGTAATGGTCTTTCAATGAGGCCTGATTTAGATCACAGAAATTGACACAAAGTCAGATTTCACCATTTTTCTTCCTAACTGGGAACAAATTGGAAACCCAGGAGGTATGTTTTATCAAGAAAATGATACTACTCTCAATCAGTTTATTCAGGTCAGCCTTCATTAAGTGCTCAAGTTTGAGATTGAGGGGTCTTTTCTTTTGCCTAATAGGCTTGGCATTAGGCTCTAACTCTATGGTGTGCTATGCCAAACCAGGATCAAAACTTCTCAAGTCCTTATACTCCCATGGAAAGACATCAGAAAAATATTGACATAATTGAATAAAAGACTATTGTTCTTCTCTACTACATACCTTTCCAAGTTTTAGCAGTTTGTCCTTGAAAATTTTTATGGTTTGATAATGTTCTTGCTTCACTGTCATGCTGCACTTATCTTTTCTGAACTGATCATTACTGTTAAACACTAATTCTAAGGTGACTAACCCCTTGGGCAACTTGTTGGTCCTTAATTGAACAATCTGATCTTCAAATTGCTACTGATATCTATGTTGATTGTCTGCTGCAAATTCAGCTTCTGCACTTAAAAAAATCAAGATTTGTTCATCACTATTAAACACTTGCCATTAAACACTATTGTTAGGTACCGAAGGCCTAACAACTATCTTAACATATGGTTGTACCTCAACATTTTGAATCTGATTAGGAATCTCAAATTGAGATCCCAAGGCTGCCAACCTATCTGCATACTTATTTTGATCCTTGGAAACTAAAATCAGATTAAAAGCATCAAGAAATTCAATTGAATCCAATGCTCTATGCTTGTACTTTTTGAGTAGATCATTTTTAGCAACATTCAGATTCCTAACTTGGTTAACGATCAACTTAGAATCTCCATAAACTTGGACAAATTTGATACCTTCTTTCCAAGCCCATTCTAAACCATGGATCAGGGCCTCATACTCAACCACATTATTTGTGTAGCTGAAGCTAAACCTTAAGGTAACATAGTACTTGTCTCCTTAAGGTGAAATTAATATATTACCTCCATCGACACCCATCTTTGTCCTTGATCTGTCAAAGTACAGCTTCCACAACTGATCTTCTTGTTGTTCTAAGTGATTTTGATCCTTAATCAGATTAGGAATCACTGCATCTGGTTCCTGTATCATATAGATGCCTAATCCTACCTAATCAGTGTGATGGAAAGGGTCACTTTCATGATCTTCAGCTGCCCAATCATCTAAACTTATGTCCTCTATAGGTGCACTGGGATCTAGGCTCATGGGTTCATGTATAGATTAGCATTTATTGGGCTAGGAACATAGGGTTCAATATGGTCTTTTGCAAGTGGTTCAGATTGTATAGTTACTTTTGTACCATATCTTATTCTAAAGAACAAGTGAGTCCAGTCTGATGAAAGAAACCCACCCAATTTGGCTGTGAACTCCCTAGAAAGATAGATTGCAAAGCTAGGTGGATGGTCAATAATGTAGATATCCTAATGGATGGAAAAATTAGGACAAGCATGCAATGTGAGTGGCATATTTTTTATTATCCCTATAGTACTAAGTGCAGACCCGTCTAACTGTACTACTCCTTTTATAAGGGGCTCATAAACCAATCCTAATGAGTCAGCTACAGTCTTGAGAATAACTGAACTACTTGCCCCTAAGTCTACCATATAGTTATGAACCATTTTATCACCAATAATGAGACTTAGATAGAAAAGGGGTGGTTTTACCTCATCTTCTTGTTGTCCACTTTTGATTTCTGAACTATTAGCAATTAAAACTTTGGCCTTCTCTTGACTGGAACGCTCAAAAAGTGAGAGTTCAGTCAATGCTTCCTGCAACAAATTCTTTTAGCCTAGGATGCGTAAAGCATCCATAACTGACATGCTCACCATTTCCTTCTTAAGATGATCAACTATGTTAAAAGCAATAGGGGTTACCTTATGTTGTCCTCTTGCTACAAATGCATCCATCTGACCTCGTGAAGATCGCTGTTGCATTTTGGGTTGTTCTTTCACTAGTACTAGTTGGTCCCTTTGTAGAATTTGTACTTTTTGCTGTGGTATAGGAGTAGTCTGTGATGGATAAACTTGGTTTTTGTCCCTTACAGCCTATTGTTGTACTACAACAGCTTGTTGATTTACATCTACAACCCTCAACTTTGACCTCATGTTGGCTGAAATAGATGTACTTTACTGATTCTGACCTTGGAAATAATTTACACCACAAAAATTAGATTCTTCCCAATTCATTAAGGCCATATTAACCTTATTTTGTTGAGTTGAAGCTTCACCATTAACCCCCTCCGAACTTGCATAGCTATTTTGAATCATAATTGCCTAATTTCTCACTCCATTCATGCAGGTAGCTTGGTTATGTGGCTAGTGACATGGATAACACCAGTCACTATCCTAGACCAGATTGTTTTGTGTGGGTACAAGCTCTCTTGAGGTACTAGCAATATTTGGATTATAAACTTGAAAAGGCCGCGGGTTACAGTTGTTTCTTTGTCCCTGAGGATCAGCCTGAAAGGGTTGTCTATATTGCTGATTGGGCTAATATTGGGTATTTTACTAATTAGGCTGATACTAATTTTGATAGGGAAAACATTTCTCCATATTCATTAGCTTATTTGCAATTGTCCTTAAAGTATTTTCCAACTCTGGGGTACTTTGGGTTTGAACTGGGACAACAGTTTGTTGGGCTGTTTGATATCCTACTGCTGGAACAGGTGGGACAACAGCTAGAGGAGGCACTAGCATAGGCATTGATGGCTGGATTTGAGGGAAAATGGATAAAGGGAGCCTAGGGGCTATATTTCCTGCCTAAATAAGATAGTTTTCTGCTCTAATAGTTGTCTCAAAAGAATCAGGAAGGGTGGTCCCTCCCATAGAATATATCATTACTAAAATTTCACTGTTCAAAGCTTTGAGATAAAATAGAAAAGCATGCCTTGGCAAAGGTTTTATGATAGTGGGAATCCTATCCTAGGTTCTCTGAAATCTATAGTTGAAATCAGCCATGTGTTCGTGGGGTGCACTTTTGATGGTGGTCAGTTGCTCCAGTAGTGAGAGATGAACTGACTTGTCCTTGAAATGTTTGTGTAATCCATCTCCCAATAAGTCCCAGGAAGTTATTGAATTTTTAGCAAGTCCTCTAAACCATTGTAAGGCCTTTCCTTTTAACGAAGTAGCTAAAAGCCTGATTGCCACATTTTCTTGCATGACATTATGTATTGAACACAAGGTTACTACATCTTGAATATGTTTAGCAGTAGTAGTGTGATCCTCTCTAGTGAAATAAGGTGGATTTTTAAGGGCTACCATTGGAATATCATCTCTTTGGGCAAGTTGTAATGGGCTGCCTCCATTGAAAACAACAAATGCATATTGTCTAGCCATTATAGGTATCTAGACTATCAGCACTGGGCTTCTACATCTTTTGACCGGGCTTGTAGATCTGAATCGAGAAGGTGTTGACTTTGATCTTCTTGATGACTCAATTATTCTTCTTGCTGATCTACCTCCCCTTCTAGGTGTAGACAACTGTAAGTAGTCAAATGGGTTTGGATTAGACCTAGTTTTCATAAGCTGCAAGCACTAATTTGCATCCAAACTAGAAAAATTTGAGTCACCGGGTATATTGAAAGCCTCCAAAGGCTAGTAAAACTGCTGCATATACTACAACAACAGCTATGAGGGTAGATTTCTCTCTGAAATTATTTCCAGAGTCCCACCGGGTGTGCCAAAAATTGTTGTCAATTCAAGTATGCACCCTTGTTAAGCTTTGTGAAAACTTAACTACTTTCTGAAACATGGAATCATTCTTGGATGTGGGTCTCCTTCCTTGAGAACAAATCTCCAGAGTGAGCTGGTTCTCTTATAATTCCTAAACTATTTACTTGAGGGGAAAAGGGATAGAAAGATGTAACTAAAATGCAAACTGATTCTGGAATCTAAAACTAGATGAATTTCTATCATTCACAGGCAGATCCTCTAATATAAACCCTCACAATTCCACCGATAGTTACTCCTTAAGTAATTTACAACAAGGTTTGATGTCAAACACAAACTACAACTAGGAAAAACTAAATTTTAACAGCATTGAGACAAAATAAAGGACTGAAATAGTCACAATATAACATCAGATCAAGACTGCAAAATATGAAAAATAGGATGATTTATTATTAGAACTGAAAGGAATACAATGCATGAAAAATAAAAAATGTGAGCCAACTACTATATACAACTCTGCAAGAGAGAAGAAATTGATGCTAACTAACTGAGAAAAAACTAAGTTTTTCTCCTATATATGTCTCCAAATGATCTCCCTGTGAAGAAAGCTAAAAAAGCTCCTAAAAATAGACCCTAAGTCCATTTTCGAGCTACTCATGAAAGCAAAAAATAAAGCACTAACTCTTCTTCCAATCTGTGAAGTAAAGTTGCAAAACTACCCTCTCATGTGGTCCCACCATAAAACTGCCTTTCTCTGCTCATGAAAGCTCCAAAATTCATCCTATATGGATCTAAATAAAACAAATCAAAATGGAATATTTAGTCTATTTTATTAGCCTATAAATTGCCTAAAAATGGTAAAACTTTAAAAGCAATTCATAATTTCATTTCTTTAAAGTTAACTTTACAATGATATGGCAATTTTAATCAATATCCTATCGATATAATTTTTTGCAAAAATAAAATGATATCTGGTTTATACTTTCACCAAGATATTTACAAGATATCATTAATGATTTTCTATAAAAATCATAAAAAATATGAACTATTACGTATATTTGCAAAAAATAAAAAAGAGCCTTAAAAGGCTTGGCACCATTGACTCCAATGTGTCGATATTTTTCCACCTCACCATTATCAATATGACTTAAAAAAAAATGTCAACTCCTTCTCTCTATATTACCACCATGTTGCATTGACGCCCTTTGACCATATCTTCATTCTGCATATCTCTTCACACACAAGGTTCTTGTTTTGATCTCTATACATATATTGAAATATGTGAAGGAATAATAAAAACTACATATGTGGGAGGTCAAGGACACTCGACCACATGCAATATCAAATGATAATATCTTGACTCCAATGTGAGTCAACTACCAATAATGATTAAGACCTTGGTAGATTCTAAGGGCATATTTCATGGTCATGTCCACCTTTGACTTAATACATCGAGCCATATTTCTAAGTGTTGTCGGCCACCTCTGCTTATGATTACTAGACACTTATCAACACAAAGTGTTGACCCTAATCCCATTTGGATAAAAATTATTAAAATGTAGCATGGTCAAAAATGTGGAAGGGATGTTGAAACAAAAGAAAATGAGAACCCTAAAATGTCGGTCATTTCATTTTGTTGTCATTGGGTTAGCTCTGCAATTCTGGCTTTGGGGTTTCATGCTCTATGTGATTTCCTTGCTCCATTCGATGGTCTTCCATTGTTTTTAACTATACTTCCTTTGGCTAAAATGACAGCCACCTCCTGGTAAGCTTTGAAACTGAGCTTTTAAAATGGTATTTCAATGTATTTTGATGGCTTATATTTTGTAAATGGCTGCGGCCATGTAACTACTTCTCGAGTCTCTTAGTTTTGATGTGCACTGTTTGGTTTTCTATGTGTTGAACTCTGTTAAAAATGGCAAAATGACAAGTCTTTGTTCAACTGGCCATGGCCATTATCTTCCCTCAACTGCATTATACGGTGAGTACATTATTCTTCTCCATCATTGCTCTTACTATAGCTTATCTCACCTCTGCATATATGAAACTGTGAAGAGGGTTTCATTTTTGTTAGCTAGGTATGTGAAATGTCTCTTTCATAAGGCACGGCCGCTTCATATAATGCATATTGTAGCTTCCTCCTTATCTTTTGATGTGAAAAAAGTGAATTTTCTTGTATTTACCAGTGAGGGTTTCATTTTTTGTTGACACAGTGTAGGAGTTTAGGACAACACTGAGAGGGGGGGTGAATTAGTGTTGAATTAGTATTCAAATCTTTTATAACTTTTTGCAAACTTTCTCTTACAGAACAAATAGAGAGGAATACATTAATGATTTGTGCACAAGATTAATAATGAAGGATGTGAATAAAACTTAATAAGCAAAGCACTAATATACACACATATAGATGAAGACACCATGAAACTTAACACATGCTTTTCATGAGTGGAAAACCCTTCTGGGGTAAAAAACCACTCAAAACTGCCTCATTGGCTTAACTGATAAAACATGCCTCACTGGCTACAAAGAAGCCTCACTGGCTACAATATGTGTCTCACTAACAAATGTTAAGGTCTCACTGACCTGTAAGCCTCACTGGCATATTGTTTAGAAGCACCACCTTCAAGGAGCACCAACCCCTAATACAGAACAAACTGAAAACAAGAATTTAGAGGGTTTCTCTATTTCAATACAAAACATTTTTTCTCTCTCATGTGTTTGTCAAATGGCCATTCTTTTTATCAACCCAAATCATAAACTCAGATATTCAAAATCAATCCTGTATCCTGATCTGCTCAACAACACTGCATCATTTTGTATGTTTCATCTCTTTCTTTCAAGACACATCATCAATGCACCTGAAAAACAATTTTATACAAGTTGAATGTCTTTTCACTTTTCATCTCCTGTATGTTTCATCTCTATCCAATTATGAAGTTGCATCAAAATAACCCTTCATATTCTATGATCTGAGGAAAACGATTTATGTTTGAGACCTTTCAATTTCCTTTTCTTCATCTCCCTTGCAAATAAACTCTTCATCTTCACAAATCCTTTTCTTAAAGAAAATTAAAACAATCATAAAATATTTCTCAAATCTCTTCATATCCACCGTGTTTATAACCTGCAAGAAATCCTAAACCAAACAAATTACATCTCTGCAAAAATTGTCAATCATTTTTCTCAAACAAATCATCTGTATTAATAAAAAATTATTAATCTTCATCTGCTCATTTGCATGTCCTTTCACCTGCAAAGAAAAAATAGTCTATTGCTTTTCTCCAATCAAATCATCTCATATTTCTTTTTCCAAGATCTCATAAAAATTGTCTCCAAAAATCATTTTATTCTTCAAATATCCTCTCAAAAATATAATCACTCTGCAAATATTTAGATCCTCTTTTGCTTTTCTTTCCATGAGATAATCCTTCATTTGATATGAGGAAAGAAAAAAAATGTCCAAACATATTCCTAAAAAAAATAAATCTCCTTCATATTATTTGCTTTTATAGAAAGATGCCTTATTATTATTTAAAAGCAAAAAATATCTTCATGAAAAAAAATGACTCCAAAAGCATTTGACTTTTCTATTCAAGCAACTAATGTTGCTATAAAAGCATTCGATGCTTTACAAGGAAATTTCTAACTTTACAAGCAAAACAAATGCATTTTGCGCTTAATACTTAATATGCTCCTCCTTATAAAATCATGCCTTTTTCACAATGTGTATTTTATGCTTTATAAAAGCTTGTCAAATGATGCCTCCTTTTTTTTTTTATTAAAAACTTGCTCCCCATTTGATGCTTTACTAGGATGAGAGGATAATATAAAAATCCACTAAATTTGATGCTTTTTAAAAAACTTTAGTTAAACTCTCCAAAGCATCGGGCTCCCTTATATTTCATAAAGCATTTAAATGCTTTTTAAACTTATAAAGCCTTCAAGGAAATCGGACTCCACTTCCTTATAAAGAATGTTCAAGGGATTTTTCTTAAACCATTCCATTATTTCTTTTTCTTCTTAAACGATACGATGCCTTTTTTTATTAAAGAATAAATCTCTTCAAATATAAAATAATTCATGTCCACCATACTTTTAAATGTGACTATCACACATGAAATTGGCACTCAACACTTATATGTTTAATTTTTCTTTTTGGTGCTCCACCGCTCATTGTAATTTTTGAACTAAGTCATTGATGGCTTTTTGGCGCCCCGCACATATGGAGGAGACCAGTGTCAATGGTAAACCAAGATGAAGTAGAAGCATTGACACTATATCATGCAATGTTGAGTATGAGAGAACAATCATCCTCTATCTGAATGTCAACATCATATGTTAGATAGATATCAAACCTTTACTAACATAACAAACATGATGAACCTGATTGAACCCTGAACTTTGTATTCATCCTGACAAGAAGCAACTTTTTCATACTCTGCCAAAACACTGCAACTCCTGAAGTGAAGTAAATGAACATTATACCATGAACATCAATCATTAAGAATAACATCATGAGTATCAGATAAGTGAAACAATATAACCCAACTCTTTACTCTCCCAACACCATCATAACTCCAACACCATGATATCCTGAAAGTATGATGAACAAGAATGAAGCATAAACAATATGACATCAAACCTGTGAACACAACACCTTTTGGCATCAAGGACAATCAGTCACCATCAATCTCCCCCTTTGTCATTGATGGCAAAACCACCTAAAGCAATTTTTCTTTCTCCCCCTTTTTGACATCTGATGACAAAGTCTATTATCTCCCCCTGAGAAAAATAACTCCACTGAAAGATGTTTAAGTTTGATCATAACATTTATAGACACATTGTATTATGAGGGCTTTGAAGATATAAACTCTTATTATCTTGTTATCTTCAACCAAAAAAAAATGAGAACCACTTACCAAAATCTTTGATACCACTAGTCTTTCAAGGGATTGAAGGCACTGAATACTTATGCAATTTTGCTAAACTTATCCTGAACATCTGCATCTTGAACAACATTTCAAACTTGAGAGCAAAAAGATACCATGAAACTTACATTTGAAGCACAATACCTCTTCTATTATAATACCACTATGAAGATGAAGACTGACACACTCCTGATGACATCACAAACTTTCAAAACAAACAATTCTTGTTCAATCAACAACCTTTTTGACCCACATGACAAATCTCCAATGAATCTATTTGCTTCCCCTATGTTAAAGTTCACAAACAAATCACTGCTCATAAATACCACTGGTAAACACTAACAAGAATAATCAACATAACTCAACTCAACTCAGCACTGATCCACTTCCTGAATTAGTCCTGAAGCAAGATATCAACCTGAAGTATACCATCCAATTATTGGCATCCAACCTTCCATGCTAAGAAAAAAAATCATGGCACCATCAAACACCTTTTGACATCACAATCAACTTTATGAACATTTTGCAAAGAAAACATTAACACACCAATACTCTTTGATGAACAAATTTGCAGGCAAAAAAAAACATGAAGACTCCTTATCACATAGTTCACAACACAAGATACCAAGATGACCATTTTTTATAAGACCTTTACTTGCCTCTGATTTGATGAAACACAAGACTTACCATCAATGTCATAAGAAACTCTAGATTGTCATAACTTGAAGCTCATACCTGAAACCACTTCAAAACTAGAGCCACACAATTTGAACAAACCTTTCTGAACCATATTAATGAGGAAGAACATGTCAAATTATAACACCAATGATCAATTCTAAATAAACATTCATTCTACAACCAAGAATTATTGCACATCCTTTTTGACATGAAAAGAATGAAGACCATCCTACTGTTCCTGCACATCTCTTTACAACACACTATCAAATCTGATATGTACATAACCACATCTGAAACATACTGCAATCAACAAGAACTCTTGCCTCTTGACTTTATCATTCAAAACAAGATATTATTGCAAAAACACTTTCCAAAACACTTTGGATTGCAATACCATGACAATTTAATCTTTGTAATCAGGATCATTTGTCTAACAATTTGTGCATTTGAACTCCTGAAACACTTTTTCAATATCTTGAAAGCATAATAAGTCAATGATTACCTGTATCACTGTTAAACATTATCAAAGATGAATTCAACAAAAACAAGATCATTAAATTGATAAACATCAAATGATCTTCTTCCTGAAACCCTTTGGGGATACTTGATAGAACATGAATAACTCCCCCTCACTTCATGCTATCTATTATGCAACAGATGAAGTGACTTGTGCAAGATGCACAAGATTAGATTTTAACTTCTCTTTACTTTCTTTCTACTTCCAAATTTTCACAAGTGCTTTCTTCCTCCAAACCTTTTCAGTCTCTTTCAATTTCCAACCCATCGAATCAGATAATACTTTTCTGCAACTAAATGATTTGTGACTAGGAGAATTGCAATTATAACAAATTATTCTGTAATCATAATCAAATGATTGAGTATTTATATTATGCTTCCAAACAGTATCATACCTTCTATTCATTTTGCAGTTTCTTTGAATGTGACCAGCATTATTGCACTTGTAACATACAAGGTTAGTATTCCTTCTGCAATCAACTGCTTTATGCCCAAAATGATTACAAGTATAACAGTAACCATTAAATGAATAGTTATACCTATACATGTAAGCTTGTCTTATAGGAGCAGGTTTTCTGAAATTTCTTCTTTGATTGTGCACAAATTCATCTCTTATTTTCTGTTCAGCTTCACTCTTCCTTTTACCTTATGTGGCAGCATGACTTAAATCAATTTTTCTTCTGGGAGTCTCTCTAGCTTTGGAACATTCCCCTTCTTCAGTACTCTTTTCAAACAGCAGATTCTTGTGCAACTTAGAGGAAGCCTTTTCTAACTCCTTTCTTACAGAGACTATTTCTGATTCTAGTTTTAGATTCTGAATCCTTGTAACTTCAAGGTCAGATATTGAGACATCAGCTATCCTCTTAGCTTCTTCAATTTATGTCTTTAATTTAGCAATTAGTTTGTCTGAATCATCAATATATGTCTTTAAACTTATAATTTGACATCTGGCCTCTTCAAGATCTGTAGATACAATTTCAAGTTTTGAAAGTACATTAACTTTAGATTCTCTTTCTTGTTGCAGCAACAAATTTAGTTTCTGATTCTCTCTCTTATACTTCTTGAGCTCACTCAGAGCATATATAATCTCTCCTTCCATATCAATCTCACAATCTTCTTCATCATATCCCTGATCATCATCACTTGTGATGCTGACTTCTTCTAAATCAGATTGGGATTGAACTTCAACTCCTTCATTTGAAAGTTTCCTTTCATGGTCATTTTCATTAGAGACCGAATTGTCCTCTTCTTTATCATTACCTTGATAAATTCTTATTAGTTCTTTCCAGATATCTTGAGTTGTTTCACACTACACAACCTTACAAGAAATATCATTAGATAAACTAGATAAAATAACCTTCTTGGCTATATGATTGCATTTAAGAGTCTCTTTGTTATTTGCAGAAACACCATTCTCAACTGACATTAAAACATCATATCCTAAGGAGGATAAATACACTTGCATTCTAACATACCAAACTAAAAAATTTGAACCATCAAACTGAGGAACATCTAAAACTTTTTCTTCTAAAACAATATCTGATTCAACTGACTAAACATCTTTATCAACTGACTTAATATCAACATTTGGTATGGATAATGTCTTTTGTGTCTTCTGACTAGAAAGAATCTTAACATTTCTCATGTTCTTATTTCTCCTGCACTTACCCATTGAACTCCACACACAGGACCTACCCAAGCTGATTAAGCTACAAAAGGGAAACTGGCTCTGATACCAATTGTAGGAGTTTAGGACAACACTGAGAGGGGGGGTGAATCAGTGTTGAATTAGTTTTCAAATCTTTTATAACTTTTTGCAAACTTTCTCTTACAAAACAAATAGAGAGGAATACATTAATGATTTGTGGACAAGATTAATAATGAAGGATGTGAATAAAACTTAATAAGCAAAGCACTAATATACACACATATAGATGAAGACACCATGAAACTTAACACATGCTTTTCACGAGTGGAAAACCCTTCTGGGTAAAAAACCACTCAAAACTACCTCACTGGCTTAACTGATAAAACATGCCTCACTGGCTATAATATGTGTCTCACTGACAAATGTTAAGGTCTCATTGACCTGTAAGCCTCACTAGCATACTGTTTAGAAGCACCAGCTTCAAGGAGCACCAACCCCTAATACAGAACAAACTAAAAATAAGAATTTAGAGGGTTTCTCTGTTTCAATACAAAACATTTCTTCTCTTTCATGTATCTGTCAAATGGCCATTCTTTTTATCAACCCAAATCACAGACTCAGATAAAATCAATCCTATATCCTGATCCGCTCAACAACACTGCATTATTTTGTATGTTTCATCTCTGTCTTTCAAGACAAACCATCAATGCACCTGAAAAATAATTTCATACAAGTTGAATGTCTTTTCACTTTTCATCTCCTGTATGTTTCATCTCTATCCAATTATGAAGTTGCATCAAAGTAACCCTTCATATTCTATGATCTGAAGAAAATGATTTATGTTTGAGACCTTTCAATTTACTTTTCTTCATCTACCCAGCAAATAAACTCTTCATCTTCACAAATCCTTTTCTTAAAGAAAATTAAAACAATCATAAAATATTTCTCAAATCTCTTCATATCCACCATGTTTATAACCTGCAAGAAATCCTAAACCAAACAAATTACATCTCTGCAAAAATTGTCAATCATTTTTCTCAAACAAATCATCTGTATTAATAAAAAAATATTAATCTTCATCTGCTCATTTGCATGTCCTTTCACCTGCAAAGAAAAAATAGTCTATTGCTTTTCTCCAATCAAATCATCTCATATTTCTTTTTCCAAGATCTCATAAAAATTATCTCCAAAAATCATTTTATTCTTCAAATATCCTCTCAAAAATATAATCACTCTGCAAATATTTAGATCCTCTTTTGCTTTTCTTTCCATGAGATAATCCTTCATTTGATATGAGGAAAGAAAAAAAACTTCCAAACATATTCCTAAAAAAAATAAATCTCCTTCATATTATTTGCTTTTATAGAAAGATGCCTTATTATTATTTAAAAGCAAAAAATATCTTCATGAAAAAAATATGACTCCAAAAGCATTTGACTTTCCTATTCAAGCAACTAATGTTGTTATAAAAGCATTCGATGCTTTATAAGAAACTTTCTAACTTTACAAGCAAAACAAATGCATTTTGCCCTTAATACTTAATATGCTCCTCCTTATAAAATCATGCCTTTTTCACAATGTGTATTTTATGCTTTATAAAAGCTTTTCAAATGATGCCTCCTTTTTTTTTATTAAAAACTTGCTCCCCATTCGATGCTTTACTAAGATGAGAGGATAATATAAAAATCCACTAAATTTGATGCTTTTTAAAAAACTTTAGTTAAACTCTCCAAATCATTGGGCTCCCTTATATTTCATAAAGCATTTAAATGCTTTTTAAACTTATAAAGCCTTCAAGGAAATCGGGCTCCACTTCCTTATAAAGAATGTTCAAGGGATTTTTCTTAAACCATTCCATGATTTCTTTTTCTTCTTAAACCATACGATGCCTTTTTTTATTAAAGAATAAATCTCTTCAAATATAAAATAATTCATGCCCACTATACTTTTAAATGTGACTATCACACATGAAATTGGCACTCAACACTTATATGTTTAATTTTTCTTTTTGGTGCTCCACCACTCATTGTAATTTTTGAACTAAGTCATTGATGGCTTTTTAGCACCCCACACATATGGAGGAGACCAGTGTTAATGGTAAACCAAGATGAAGTAGAAGCATTGACACTATATCATGCAACGTTGAGTATGAGAGAACAATCATCCTCTATCTGAATGTCAACATCATATGTTAGATAGATATCAAACCTTTACTAACATAACAAGCATGATGAACCTGATTGAACCCTGAACTTTGTATTCATCCTGACAAGAAGCAACTTTTTCATACTCTGCCAAAACACTGCAACTCCTGAAGTGAAGTAAAAGAACATTATACCATGAACATCAATCATTAAGAAGAACATCATGAGTATCAGATAAGTGAAACAATATAACCCAACTCTTTACTTTCCCAACACCATCATAACACCAACACCATGATATCCTGAAAGCATGATGAACAAGAATGAAGCATAAATAATATGACATCAAACCTAAGAACACAACACCTTTTGGCATTAATGATAATCAGTCACCATCACACAGAACCTTCCTTCTATGCGTGGCCATACTTACACAGAAATTTACTTTTCATTGCTCGACTGAAAGTAAAAGGAAAAAGACTCCTTTTTAAAAACCTAATAAGGGTTTCATGTTTTACATACAAAACCCTTTTTTGCTCACCATGGCCATGTCTTCAATACTCTATATAAACTTGTTCAACTTTGAAAAAGAAAGAAAACTTTTACCCAACAAGGGTTTCATTTCTTTGTTTTGTAAAAATAATAAACTCTTTTTCGGCTTGTCATGTGAAAGTTATCAATGAACTTCTTCTATTCATCCCTTCTGAGGTCAAGGGGTAGAAACATGCTGGACTCAACCCTTGTGGGATCCCATTTGATACCACATGATGAATGTCTTCAATCAGCTTCATGATTTGCCCTATACCTGCACATGAAACAAACAGATTAGAATAAAATAATGATGTTCTTATGTTTGCTTCTCTTTAGTTCATTCTGCATATGGATGCTCTCATTTGATTAATGCATTACAACTGAAGTATTATGTCTCTCTTGATTGATGAAGAATTTTCATAATCGAAGCTTCTAACAAGACCATCTTGCAATTTTTTTAGGTACATGTTGAGGTTGGGAGCAAAAACTAGAGGCTTCTACAAAGATCAACCAAAACAAGTCAATGATGGCTATGTCTTTCCCTCTTCTTCATTAGATGCATAGTATTTTACTTGTATTTGCATGAGATCAACTATAACCCAAAGCTCATGTGGGACATTTGATATGTCTTAGTTTGCTTCAATGCAATGTTTGTTCTCTTATGTATTCAAAATTGTAAAATGAACAATCACTGTGGTGAATGAATACTTATCTCTTTTACTTCTCTATAATACAATGAATGATTGAAACTTTTCTTTTCTGCATATGAACAATTGAACTGCATTTGTCATAGCAACTATGCAACTAGCACATAACAAAAATAAATCAAACCACATTGAAAAATGATAAGTGATAAATCTATTGAGCTAATTTTTGAGCTAGGGTTGAAAAATGGTAACAATAGTATTGTATGCACACCAATGACAGAGACAATTAGAGGTGATAGAAAGGATTTCAAGTGGACATCAAGAGAAAATAAGAGTTTTGAATTGTTGAAGTTGAAGGTGATAGAGCAACTAGTGTTAGTATTAATAGATTTTAACAAAGTATTGTTGCAAGTATGTGCTAATCGACATTGTCATTGATGTCAACATGTTTGTGTTGTCATTAGTGTCAATTGTATCTTCTAATGTTGTTGTTGGTTGATTGAATTATTTTGTTAAGGTGATCTAAATGGATTGTAGAAGTGCTGATGATGTTAGTATATTGTTCTTGTTGCTAGGTTTCCAAGTGCTTTTGAGAAAATTTGATAAATACTGAAGACAGTGTTGTGAAGAAGTATTCTAGTTTACAGGATACTATCCGAGTTTTTACTCCGCATTTCTTCTGTGGTGTAGACCAGAGTGTGAGGTTTGGATATGTTTTAGAGAAGTAGTTTAAGATGTTAAATCCATAATTTGGTGCTCCAGAACATTATGGTTTGAGAGTTATCTTCACCAGTTTGAAGACTGTGCCTGGCAATCTTTGCAATGTGACTGGGAGAAAGTATTTTGCTCATCATTTCTCTGCAGTTTGATTTTTGGTCTTGCAATTCTGGGTGAGTGTTCATAAGGTCCATATCTATGTTTTGTCCAAAGGACTTGTGATTTGGTGCTCCAGAGTGTAGTTTTCTTGAGTAGAAGAACTTGGCAGTGTTGGTTGTGAGCAGTCTGTGAATTGTCTTCAAGTGAGATTTGTTGTAGCTGGATTTGTTAGCTTCCAAGTGACTTCATGTTGTTCATGGATGTTTCTAGATCATGTTAAAGGATTTTTCTTAGTTTGTAAGTTATGGTTGTGTTCTTGGAAGCGTGTTCCAAAGTGTTCTTGGTGTTTACACAAGTTTAGCCGACTTGGGTGTTAACACTAATTGTGGATGTGCTTTGTGAATTGAAGAAGTGTGTTGAAGCATGTGAAGATGTTTTTAAGTTTGAGATAAGCTATGAAGTGTTCTACCTTCATTCCTTTGCTCCACGGTAATGTTTAGATCCATACCTAATTTGAATTTTGTATATTTATCAACTTTGGAGATTGTTTCAAAGGATGTAGAGTGTGTTGCCAACCTTTGTGAATGTTTCAAGGTTGATGTCAATATAAATAAGTGTAAAGGATTCATGTGTATGTGTGCATGCACAAGGATGGTGATGTTTTTCTTGTGAATTTGAATCAGAGGTAGCAAGGATTTTCATGTGGTAGAAGACCTAATGCAGTGAGCAGAAGTCATCTATAATTTGTAAAGAGTCTGTGAAGGTGATGTTTGTTGTGCTTCATTGGAATTGAACTTAGGCATGTGGTAGATGCCATCATATCAGTTCATGGAAGTGAGCCACCTTTCCTCTTCAGTGGGTAGTGAGTCCCTTGCAGTGAGCATTCTTTGTATGGCAGTGAGCCTCTTGTAATTTAGTATTGCTACTACTTTATATTGTGAGCTAATCCTCAACGTGGTTTTTTCCTTTTAAGGTTTTCCAAGTAAAAATCTTGCATTCTCTTCTGAATGGTGTTGATGTGTTTAAGTTTTTGTTACTTAATTTTCATGTTTAATCTTCATAACAGATTAAGGGTTTAAGTAAACAAAGGTGGATGTGATTATGTTTATGAGGGTTTGGAAAATTTGATACAACAAATTCACCTCCCCTCTCAGTTGTCTTGTGCCTTCAATAATGGGTATCAAAGCAAGGATCCTTTGAAGAAAGCTTAACAACTTGAGGTATATCCGAGATGATGCACAAGAAGGATACTCCCTTGTTTGATGGATCAGACTATGCGCTCTGGAAGATAAGGATGGAATCTTTTCTAATTTCTCTTGGTTATGATGTTTGGAAATGTGTCAAGTCAAATTATACTATAATTACGGGTGGTGTAAATAGTAAATATGAAATCAAAGCTGCAGAAATAGATGATAAGGCAAAAAATGCTCTCTTAAGTGGACTTACTAATTCTAAATTGGTGAAAGTTATGAATTTAAAAACTACTAATGAGATTTGGAAAAGGTTGGAAAGTGTTTATGAAGGAGATGAGAAGGTTGAAATGGCTAAAATGCAGAATTTGAAGCTCACTTATGAGACCATGTGTATGTCTAAAGATGAAAACATTGCAAGCTACTTACAGAGGATGGATGAAGTTGTCAATGGCATCAAGGGACTTGGTGGAAAAATAGATGATCAAGAAGTAATATTGAAGGTCCTTAGACCTGTTCCTAAATCTTACAGTCATAAGGTGTCTACTATTGAAGAATTACAAAATTTGAATCAGTTTACCAAAGAACAGTTGCTTGGCACCCTAATTTCTTTTGAAATAAGAGAGTTTGGTACAAGTAGTGGCATTGTAAAAGATGAGAATGCTTTTAAAGCTGGTAAAACAAAGAAGATTGTTGAATAAGAGTTTGATGAAGTGGAGGCTAACTTTGTAAGAAGGATGAAAAAGGGTATTGGTAAGTTAAGTGGTAAGTTATCCTTTAAATGTTTCAGTTGTAGAAAAATAGGTCATTATACTTCAAGGTGCCCAGATAGAGCTCTAAGAATCAAGACTAAGGAAAAAGGTAAATCAATTAGGAAAAATTACTATGCAAGTATTTCTAATGATGATTCTGATTTTGAGGATGATAAGGATAATGAATTCTTATTTATTGCCATAAGAGATGAAACTAATTCTGCTAACCATAGAAGTTGTGTGGAGGAAAAAGTTCAAGAAGCATGTGCTAACCCTAAAGACACTGTTATATCTACCTTTCATGCTAGGAGTGAAAAGGATGACTGGGTCATTGATAGTAGATGCTCAAATCATATGATAGGTGATAAGAGTAAGTTTATTAAACTTGAAAAGTTTGATGGTGGAGTATGTTGGCAAGAGACAAATTGTAGCTTCATGAGTGTTGTCATTGATGGCAACAAAGTTCATCCCACCCATCCGCAGGACATGGTGTGTCTATACCGGAAGTCAGACTGTAGAGTAACTTGGTCTGGTGACCAAGAATGGAGTATGCAGCAAGGTTTGACAATCAGGTCTGGATCTCTTAGAGGAAGTATCTATGTAAAGTGTGGACTTGGGAAAGTCAAGAGGAGTACCTTGACTGATGGATTCCAGGGATTGAGCCTTCGGTGATGAAAGAATGAAGAGATATAAGCACCTAAGTATTGGGTTCCTGTTTGGCAGAGTAAACAGAGGAAGAACTGATCGACAGAGCATCAAACCTTGATCCAGATGAGACATTGATGGTGATCAAGCTTACTAAGGTATCATTCATGATTGGCCAACATGATTGATGACTTCTATGAGCATCTCTTTGATACACATCACTTGATAAGCAAGGATTCAGCTGACAAACCAAGAGTTTGGGAAGATAATAAGTATTCTGGATGTCGACTAGAAAGTGGATGAAATCCTCAGTGCAGATATATATACCAGATTGTTTTTAGTATGAGGTGTGCAAATAAAAGCAGAAAGAATAGTAAGGCAGGTCCGATATGTGACAGGACATCAGCACCAAAGAAGAAAAAGAATGAAGTGCAGCAAATCAGTGTATTGAACCTAACCAGAACTAAACCTCACCATATGTGGATGCTTCTCATCAGTTCAATTATTTAGTTTCCTTGTATAAACTATTGTAGGCAGTGAGCAGTGTGCTCAGGCAGTGAGCCCTAATTGGCAAGTGCCATTTTGTACTATCTTATTCTTCTAACAATGAATACAATCTTGGGTTAATCACCCCATGGTTTTTTCCCTTAACAGGGTTTTCCACGTCAAAATCATTGTGTCATGTGTATTGATGTTATTTCCATTTCATGGTTATGTTTGCTTATATGATTTAATGTTGCATTAATTGTTAAGGAAGATCAGAAAGTAGAAGTAATTAAGATAACTGATTCACCCCCCCTCTTAGTTATCAACAATTGGTATCAGAGCTAAGTTCTTCCAAACAGAGCCTAACAACTTGAGGAAGATCTAGGAATTCAAATGGATGTGTATGGTATGAGGGAACAACTTTAGTCTTCCCTAGATGATCTTGAGCAATCCAACTCTAAAGTCAATGAACTGAAGGAAAGACTCAAACAGGCTGATGATTTCATAAAGGAACTAAAAGGGAAACTGAGTATCTCTATGAAAAAGAGAAAGGATCTACTTCAGCAATTGGCAAGTCAAGGTGACGAAAATAATACAAATGAAGATTTGAAGGAGAAAACCAAGTTATGTAAAAAGTTATTAAAAGAATTCATTATGATAAGACATGAAATGGAATCAGGAGTTATGAAATTTACCCAAGAAATTAAAGAAAAAATGAAAACTGAAGATGATCTAAGATAATCTTTCAAAGAGAAATTAGAAGACTGCCACAAAATGGATAGAATAATCAAGCATCTTGAATCTGATCTTGAAGAAGCTATGGATAATGAAGAACAACTTGAGAATCAGATTGACACTCTTAAAAAGGATCTTCAAACAGCAAATGAATACAAAGAGAAATTCAAGATAAGCTCTGCCCAACTTGAAGTTCTTCTTCAAAGCCAAAAGAGGGTAGATGACAAGCAAGGCTTGGGGTATGAGAAAGGTGAAAGCTCTGGATCCAATCAGAAGAACTCCAGATCAGAAAATCTAAGAAACAGGCCTAGAAGACCTTCGGTAAGGTAACCCAATGCTCAAAGATATCCATCCTTCAATGGATACTGCCACAACTGCAATAATTTTGGTCATAAAGCAAATTATTGCAAAAGAAGAATGAACTAGATTAATTCATCCTTCTCCGTATAGTGTTTCAATTGCAAAAGGTATGGTCACAAATCTCATGAGTGTAGAAATATGCAAACAAACAATTCATTCAATAGAAGATGCTTTGCATGCAATAGAATGGGTCATATGGCTAATCAGTGTAGATCAAGAGGATATCAGTCAAATATTCAAAGAAATGTTGTCTGCTACAATTGCAATAGATCCGGTCATATTACCAAATTCTGCGGAAGTAAGAATCAGAACAATAAGGGTCCGATACATCATAATCAAAACCAAGACAAAGAAAAAGGAAAAATGAATGCAGATGAAATTCAAAGGGAGATGAACAAGATTTGGGTAAAGAGGAGTACAGAAAATGTTGAGGATGAATCCGCACTAGAATCTGGTGTTGACATTCCTTCCAGAAACTAAATAGATGAGCTCTGGCTCAGGGGGAGTAACAAAAGAAAAACATTTTCCCCCAGCCAGTCATTAGGTGCCCAAAATTGGCACATAAAAGGTTACGGATTAAAGGGTTCTCAGAGAAACATATAAAGAAGGTTTCATATAAATATGAAAGATCTGCAAGAAGGTTTGAAGAGTCTAATCTTCCAAGATAGATCTGGTTTTACAATCATCCTGTAAGAAGCAAGTCTTTGTAGTTAGATCCAGTTTGATTCAGAATTGAGGAATCTTGATCTGTGGATAGATTAAATGATTGAGGAAAGAAAGATAGATTGTCAATAATCACCAAGTATAATTCAAAGCATATCTCAGTGATCCAGAAAAAGATCTTTCTCAGAACAAGGAGAACAAGGCAACTGGAATGACTTGAGTTGAGCATTTATTGCAATATGAAATTAGGGTTTGCTCAATGATAAAAGGGTTCGTTTACTCCTCATTTGCACATTTGCATTAGTGAAATAGACAAGAAGAGCTCTGCAAACAAGCTTGCCTCATCTCTCTCAAGGATTACTCACAGAATTCAAATTAGCTGGTGATCTCTTCAGCTCATTTTGTGAACCCTAAAAGGTGTAAGAGGTATTTTTCATTCTTTCTCTGAATCTTTAAAGATGACTACTCCAAATGTTGTGAAGATTTCTGATAGGCTGTACCCTAAATTTAAGAAACATCCCTACAAATCTCTAGAAGCAGATCCTTTAGGTGCATTTTCTAGCATTCCGTATGGGGTTTTACATGTTGCAGACATTAGGGCATACATTCATGCGAACATTGAAGAGTTTGGAGAATCCAAGATGTCAGATATCTATCACAATTAGTTAATAGATGACGCTTTTAATCTCAAACCTCAGTATAAGTCTATCTGAGACAAATATTTTGCACAGTGCATTCATTTCCCCTATTTTCTGGAAGATGAATGGGTCCAGTATATTTTGAGCAGAATGCATGACAACTTCATGTGGTTGAACAGGTCGTTTAAGATCACTAAGGATGCAATTAGGGCAGTAACCGGATTACACTCAACCGGTGGGATGCCTACTCTCAAATATGTCAAAAACCAAATTATAAGTGAGGCTACCTAATTAAAATTTGATAAAAGAGCAATGAAAATTAAGGATATCACAGATTCAGATATCAAGTTTGCATCAATGATAATTCGATATAAGATATATCACTCCAGCAGGGAGAATTCAGTATCTGGAACTGCTGTATATACTGCTTATGAAATGTTGAGGAAGAATGTAGACTATGATCTTTGTGAGCTCCTTCTGAACCAACTCTTGGAGAATCTGCAGAAGATAAAGAAGGGTAAGAAGAATTCTTTCAAATACGGTGGTTTGATACTCTGCTTATTCTTTTACTACATGAATGAGCTACCCAGATCTAATGGATGGGTATGGCAAAACAACAGACCGGGTGCAATTTAGATCAAAGATTACTTGCATGGGCTTGGTGATACCAAGGCACAAAACACGGTGCTATGGGGCTACTTCAAAAACTTCCAATGCATGATGCAAGCTAGAGAAAGAATCCCCCAATCTCTAGTTGAGAAGTACAAAGATACAATGTGTTTTATGGTAGAAACTGATTAGTGCCTAATGGAGGCTGTGGAGCCAAGAACAGTGTGGATCATGCCAATGGGGTATGAAGTGGATGAGAAAATTGTAGAGCTGCATGTTCAGTACATGCTAAGTCAGCCCAAGGATCCCAAGGCAGAAAGGTTTGGAACCTTTGAAGAATTGAGTACAAAGATTCATGTGGAACTAAGACAACTAGAGATGAAGAGAAAAGTGAGAAAAGAAGAAGAGAATGTTTCCAAAAGATATGGCATCTCAAAAGAGGCACTTGATGCACATAGAGAAAAGATGGAAAGGACATAAAAAGAAAAGGAGGAGGCAAAAAAAGAAAGTGCTCTGGTAGAAGCCCCCTCCCGGACTAGATCCTCTAAGATCTCTACATCTGCCACTACTAAGAGCTCAAAGGCATCAAAACTGAAAGCAAAATCATCCGGTAAAGGAGAAAAGAGAACAAAGACAAAGGCAACAAGGTCTTATATCAGTCAGAACGATGAAGAAGAGACAGAATTTGATGAAGAGATCAAGAAGATGATGAAGAAGAAGAAAGTATCCGGTGAAGACAAGGAGGCAGAGGCAGAGGTAGAAGAGTTTGTTGAAAGGCCCACTCTGTCCTTAGATGATGTAGCTAAAGAAGTTACTGTGGATGGGAACCGACAACCAATAACAGAATTCTATGATGCATATAATGATGCAGATAGAAGGATCTTGGAGGAAGCCACAGTTAAGTACTTAAACATATACAATAAAGCATTTATTGAAATAATTTCTCTAATTCCTAAAAGTTTAGAAAAGGAACTTGAAATGAGAAAAGAAAATGCCAAGGCTAAGGACTTAGAGATTAGAGAACAGATAGCTATTCAGCTCTATCCTTAAATTACTCTGAAACAAATGGATATGATCTTCAAAGATTGCAAGGATGAGTTCCAGAGTAAGGCTAGAATGAATCAGCTCATGCTTGAAGAAACTGATAAAGTGGCAAAAGAAATAGAAGAAATCCTGTGGAATGCCTATAAAAGATTCAATATTCCTATTATAGAGGATTTAGGTAATGATCCCTTGGGAATGGATAACAAAGAAGAATCTACTGAGATGGTAGCAAAAGAGGTAAAGGAGATAGGTGAAGAGAAAGATAAGGACTTAGAATCCTCTGCTCCGGAAGAGGAGATCCATGAACAAGCAAACATCTCTCCTCCAGTTTCCACTGCTGACTCCGGATCTAAAGAAGAAGAAAGAGTAGAAGAGAAGATAAGTCAAGAAGTAGAGAAGGAAAAAGAAGATGATAGTAATAAGGGCGCAGAAGGAGAGAAAACTCCAACAGAAAAGACCACAGATGATAGTGGTAAGGCTGCAAAAGGGGACAAAACCCTGTCACCGGCAAGAGACACAACAGAAGTAGTCGAAGAATTCTTAACCAAGGAGATGATGGAATTTGATGAACTGGAACTTCTTCAAGGACCATTCAATTTTGACTCCATCTCCTCGGTTCAAACCATGAAGCTAGCATCCTTTACTTCAGCAAAGACAAAAGAAAAACTTCTGAAGTCTCACATGGAAGACTGCAAGCTCATAGAAACTACATCCAGTGTATTGGAGAAGATCATGCCATCTTTTCAGAAGGATCCCTCAGCCTCTTCATTCGGTAATCTCAAATCTCTAGTAAATAGTGTTAGCACATATTTTGATTCCTTAGAGAAGTCAGTAGAAGATAAAGTCCAGAAGGAGTTTGTGGAAAAGAGATTCTTTGAAGTACAAGGACTAATAACCAATGATAGGAGAAATATGGATATAGGGATAAAGAGCTTAGAAAATGCTCTTAAAGATGGTGGGGAAATGTATAAATTTTGTCTATCATGGTCCAAAGTAACAGTGGAGATTGAGAAGAAAGTGGAAGAACAGGAGGATAAACTAATAAGACTATCTCAGAATTTTGATCCTCTTACCACTTCCATAATAAATCAAGAATGTTAGACTATTGTAGTCTTCAATGAAATTAAGAAGCTTGAGAAGGAGAAGAAAAATAGAATAAGTAGGTTGAGTGAGCTTAGAGGGATAATTATCCCTAAGTTAGAGGCCATGCATGAAGCCTTAAATGATGCTCAAACCACAGCCCAGACAAGTGATCCGACAGATCTGAAGAGGGCAGAAGATTTTGCATTCCTGTTGAGTGGTCACATCTCAATTTTGGATAGGATGAAGCTAAGCTAGGCAACATAAGTTGTACAATTGAAGAATACTTTTGCAGATATACTAAAGTATATGTAAAATATAACCGGATAATATAATTATGTGATAGATTAAGTTTTGAAAATTTTGGTGTGCAGAGCCCACCCTTTGCCATTGATGTCAAAGGGGAGTGAGGGGCAATGAAAAATGAGGAATCTAGCTAAGGGGGAGCTCTAGAAAATGTACATAAGAACAGAGCATTAGCCAAGGGGGAGTATAGTATGATAGTCATTTTTCACTAAGTGTTGCCATCAATGCCAAAGGGGGAGATTGTTGGCAAGAGACACATTGTAGCTTCATGAGTGTTGTCATTGATGGAAACAAAGTTCATCCCACCCATCTGTAGGACATGGTGTGTCTATACCGAAAGTCAGACTGTAGAGTAACTTGGTTTGGTGACCAAGAACAGAGTATGCAGCAAGGTCCAACAATCAGGTCTGGATCTCTCAGAGGAAGTATCTATGTAAAGTGCGGAATTGGGGAAGTCAAGAGGAGTACCTTGACTGATAGATTCTAGGGATTGAGCCTCTGATGATGAAAGAATGAAGAGATATAAGTACCTAAGTATTGGGTTCCTGTTTGGCAGAGTAAACAGAGGAAGAACTGACTGGCAGAGCATCAGACCTTGATCCGGATGAGATATTGATGGTGATCAAGCTTACTAAGGTATCATTCATGATTGGCCAAATTGATTGATGACTTCTATGAGCATCTCTTTGATAAGCATCACTTGATAAGCAAGGATTTAGCTGACAAACCAAGAGTTTGGGAAAATAATAAGTATTCTGGATGTCGACTAGAAAGTGGATGAAATCCTCGGTGCAGATATATATACCAGATTGTTTTCAATATGAGGTGTGTGTGTTGTGGTGTGCAAAGAAAAGTAGAAAGAGCACTAAGGCAGGTTCGGTATGTGATAGGACAGTAGCACCAAAGAAGAAAAAGAATGAAGTGCAGCAAATCAGTGTATTGAACCTAACCGGAACTGAACCTCAGCATATGTGGATGCTTCTCATCAGTTCAAGTATCTAGTTTCCTTGTATAAACTATTGTAGGTAGTGAGCCTCTTGTGAGTAGTGTGCTTGGGTAGTGAGCCCTAATTGGCAAGTGCCATTTTGTACTATCTTATTCTTCTACCAGAGAATACAATCTTGGGTTAATCACCCTGTGGTTTTTTCCCTTAACAGGGTTTTCCATGTCAAAATCATTGTGTCATGTGTAGTGATGTTATTTCCATTTCATGGTTATGTTTGTTTATATGATTTAATGTTGCATTAATTGTTAAGGAAGATCATAAAGTAGAAGTAATTAAGATAAATGATTCACCCCCCCTCTCAGTTATCAACAGAGTAGTAAGGTTTGGTGGTGAGGAAACTACTAAGATTTGTGGAAAAGGTTCAATTAGTTTTAATGGAAAGCATAGCACTGATGATGTCCTTTATGTCAAAGGCTTAAATCATAATCTCTTGAGTGTTCGAGCATAATTATGTCAAAGGGTTAAAGCATAATTTCTCTTGGTTCAACTTTGGAATAGTGATTGCTTCTGGAAAGAAGATAGGTGGAAATGTCTATCATCTCAAAAGTGGTGTTAGTTACTTCCTTATGACTCAGATCAGTGAGAGTTGGCTATGGCATAGGAGATTGTGTCACATCAATTTTGATAGCTTAGTAAGAATAAGTTCAGTTCAAGCTGTGAGAGATTTGCCAAAGTTAACAAAGCCTATTATTGTTGTATGTAAGGAATGCTAGTTTGGAAAGTTTACAAGAAGAAGCTTCAAAAGAAAGGATCAGTCATCTACTGATTTGTTGGAGTTGGTTCATAGAGACCTTTGTGGTCCTACAAGAGTAAGGAGTTTCCAAGGTGACAGGTATTTTATGTTATTCATTGATGATTACTCTAGAATGACTTGGGTTACTTTTCTTAAAGAAAAACCAAAAGCCCTAGATAGGTTTAAGGCATTTAAAGAAATGGTTGAAAATGAAATAGATATGAAGATCACATGTTTGAGGTCTGACAGAGGTGGAGAGTTTACTTCGAATGAGTATAATGTGTTTTGTGAGAATCATGGGATAAAGAGGCAATTATCTACTCCTAGAACTCCACAGCAGAATGGAGTGGTTGAAAGGAAGAACATAACTGTTCAAGAAGCTGAAAGGACAATGATAAAGGAAGCAAATCTACAAGAAGTATATTGGAGAGAAGCAATTCATACTGTTGTCTACATACAAAACAGAGTATAGGTGAAAGCAAATGATACAAAGACTCCCTATCAGCTATGGTATGGAAGGATTCCCACTGCTAAATACTTCAAAATTTTTGGAAGCAAATGTTACATTAGAAGAGATCAAGAACTAGGAAAGTGATACAAGGTGTGATGAAGGTATCTTTCTTGGATACTCTACCAAAAGCAAATCTTACCGGTGCTACAATAAGAGGCTAACAAAGTGTATGCAGGAAAATTCACATCATTTGCAAATTCAAACAACAAAACCTACAAACCTTCAAGAAATCTAATCTAAGTGATCAAAAAGATATGCAAATTAAACACAAACCACCCAGATGATATAATTCCTTGGTTTTCATTGTTGATTGCTCATGTTGTACAGCTATAATGATTGGATTGAAGAAGATAGATGAAGATTAGATAGATGAAAGATTTCATGGATGATAGGGCTAGACGAAATTCAGCAGAGTGACGGTGCTTCAAAAGATTCATCCATAAGAATGACATGAAAATTGGGTTTAAATAGACAAATATGAGAGAGTAGAGGGATAAAGTTTCCCATTTCGTGAGTGACAATTGAATTGGAAAGTTGCATTGTGCAACTTGGGAAAAGAAAAGGAAAGTGGATGAGTGATTAGAGAGATGGAATTAGTAAGGTGCAAGAGATGAGTTGAGAAGAAATTGGAAGGTAAGTGAGTTTAACTCGAGAGATGAATTAGAAAGTGGAAGAGATGAGTTGAGAGATAGAAATAGTAAGTAGGTGAGTCATAATTAAATAATTTAAAAAATAAATTATTTAATTTATGAGGTATGTGAGGAATAAAGGTGATAAATTAAATAAAATATTTATTTTATTTAATTTGAGAGGAAAGTGGACTAAATAAATAAATATAATTTATTTATTTAATAATGGGAGGGATAGGATGAATTAAATAAATGTGATATTTATTTAATTTATTAGAGGAAAATGCTAGGTTAGGTGATGAAGAAGGGTGCCTAGGGAAAAAATGCTACAAGATGCCTAAGTGATGCAACGTTATAACAAGTGGACAATTTTGGGTGTCTACATTTTGCCCCTCTTTGAGATTATATACACCTAAAAATGACATGACTCTGTCTAAATAAATATTTTAAATATTTATTTTATCATAATATTCCTCTAGCAATAAATAAATATATCAATTTATTTATTTGATTCATTTTCCTCCCATTAATTGAATAAATTACATTTATTTAATTAATTTCATCAATATCAATTTTATTCTTCTAAACAATTAAATAATTTTAATTATTTAATTAAATCATTCATTCTCCCAAATTTAAATTAAATCTCAGTCTCCAAAAACAAAATATAATCAAATATTTTATTTATTCCTCTAAATCTTGTACAAACAATTAAATAAATTTATTGATTTAATTTGCTTTCTTATCTTCTCAAAAATCTTCAAAATCTTCTAAAAATAAATCTTCCTTGTCATACAAAAGCAAAAGTTGAGTTAACTGATTTAAAGTAACCTTGTTTTTATCAACAAACTCTTAAATTATAAAAATATACTCTAATTTATGAAATCAAAGCTCATCCTCATCAAGAAAGCAGTTAACTCAACAAAGCAACTTTTTGAATGACACATGTCTTTTTTCTATTCATGCACATTCTCTCAAACATCCTCTACCATTGATCTTCTTACTTCTTGTACACCATTGATCTTCTCTCACACAAGGTTATGAATACCCCTCTATTCTTCCATTTTAGATTAAGAAGCTTTCAAGTAAAATCACTCTGTTGAATTCATAGCGCACCATTGGCATCCCCACTCTTGCATTATTCATTATCCATCTCACATTTTATTGAAGCTCATCTTCAATACAATAAGTATCCTAGCCATTTTTCCATCGTCATCTTGAGGAAACAAAGCAAGGAAGCGAGCTTCCTGAGGGCTACATTCATCACCAAAGATCGATCGAGAATATGAGAACAATGGAAGCCTTGAGGTAACAAAGCTCTATAAGTTTGTTTATTTGTTTTAATCTTTGTTATTTGCATATTCCATTGAGTTATTGAGTTTACAATTCAGTTTAATATTATCTAATTTTACCCATAACATTTCTGGCACCCACCGTGGGGCTTTGCCCCAAATTTCTAACCTCAAAAATTGAGTTTTTGTAAGACAGGTTCCATACATAGGTTCAATCAGTGCATATGAGCAATCCCGTAGTGCATCTGATCCCTATTTTAGTGCATACGTTATTTCAGTGCATATACCATCAGAAGCTGTGCTTTTGACATCTGTTTCAGTGCATGCAATTCTTCGGTGCACCTATTCCAAGAAGTTGTGCATTTGACTTATTCTACGGTGCTTATACCTTCTCTATGCACACATTCTTTCTCTCTGCACTTATAACCTATTCTCCTATGCATTTGTAATCACTGCGCTTTTGAGTACTATTTCTATGCATTTAGTCTCTTAAGCTGCGCATATGTCTTGAGGAGTAGTTTAAGGGTTTTCTTGCTGGCTTTCTAATACTGACACTTGTCTTATAGGATTGATTTTCTTATTTTTGTGTAGGGTTAAGAGCTAGATAGTTTCATTTTCTTAAAACACACACCATAGGTTAACTAGCAAAAAAAGTAAAAATATACATGCAAATCTCACATAGTCCTTTACTAGGAGGGTAGTAACGAAATCATTGCTATCTTTTCCATATTGCTCTCTTTAAGTTAAGAATATTGCTATCTTTTAATCACTTCAAAGTTAACAACTGTGTGTGTGACCAAGTAGAGTAATGCATATAGTTTTTCTCATTTTAAATATGATTGGATAAACCACTATTTACTGTGTCTTCTAAATGACAATAGGCTTATGCTCTCCCCTTTATTGGGTGACTAGAATGCCAGACTTGTCATTTTTTTGTGGATAACCTTTAGAGGGGCCTGCCCTTGGATGCCCACCTGTCTAAGTGGTAATAAACCTAAGTGGTAATAGGCTAAAGCCAAACCCTACCAATCCACTATAAATAAATTGTGCTTGAGGCAAAAGCTTCCTGCAACGAGTATTGTTGTGTTATACTAATAGCCAACCTCCCCCAAAGCCCTTCAAGGCCTAACCCTTGAAGGCTGGGAGAATCCATAATAGAAAGTAGCATTTCCACACCTATAACCACTCGAACAGTTTCCCTGACTACTTAGCCATTGTCTAGTATACCAAAATCCTTCTATTTGTTGGTGCAAAAGGTGGAACCTTTGAAGCAGCCCCAATTCATGTGGTTCTTAGTAGAGATAGTAGGGACAATCCTAAGGTTCGGTGGGGGGACAAGCCTAAGGAATCTTGGATCTTGGTATGCGTGATAAGTGTGTGTCGTGGAGGGGAGCTAGTGCTACCAAATCTTGAAGCTATCTACTTTGAATATGCATAGCTAGGGGACTCAACAAATACTGTCTTTTCCAGCCTAGGAGTGTAATTGTTCTTGTGTCAAAAAAGTCCACAAAAATACAAAAAAATAATAAAATATAAAAATCATGAAAAAATCTCTGCATTTGCTGTGTCTTTATCTGCCATAATTGAAAATCAAAAGCAAAAAAGACCAAGTTTTCAACCCAAAAAACCTAATTTTTTTAAAAAACGTGCCAAAAACTCAGCAAAAACCAAATAAAAAACTAGAACTACACATACATAATGACCTGCTACACTTGTATTGCGACTTATTACACATTTGCCTACTGTTGCTGTGCATACAAACTTTGCTAGATCTGCGCATGTGCTTTGACCTACTGCGCTTTTGCCTTTTGTTACTTTGCTTTTACTACTGCGCATCCATTCCAGAGAGTTGTTCCGTACTTTTTCTAAGAAAAACTTTCAACTCTTCAAACTCCTATTTTCAAACTTGTTTCAGTTTCTCAGATCTGACTAAAACTGTGCAAGTTAGTCATCTCATTCTTTTCCACCACATAGCTTTTTTTCCCATGCTCGCATCGTCCAAAACTTCGTAAAACTATTCCAAAATCAAAAAAGATATCCAAAAACTAGGTTAGTACCAAGCTATTCTTGATTGCATCAACCTCAAACAAACCTAGTGAGTCTCCACTATCAAGGATCAATCATCCTTTTCACTTGGAACTCCACTAGTGGCTTGTGCAAAACTAGTCTACACCAAGTAACATGATTTCTATTATCCTTACTTTTGACTATTGTTTTGTTCCAACCAACTTGTTTGACACCAAATGGATCTAAGAAAAACCTTGTTCAAACCTCAACGCATTCTATCACCTCTTGTTCAAAACTTTCAAGCTCACTCCATCCCATCTCAAATCACCTTGCATGGTCTTAACAAGATCCCAAAAATAAAAGAAAATTGAAATGGCAGACAAAACTATTCCATCCCCTCATGACAGTGATGAGGAAATTTCTCAAGAAGAGATTCTACAAACTCAGCAAGACCGAAGGTTTCAATGTATAATGGACAAGGTACTTGCCCAAGACCCTACTAGATTCTTTCTTCACTTAACACAACAAGGAGTCAAGCTTTCTAAATGTTTTGACGTGAAAGCTTTAAAAGAACCTGAGGAAGAAAGAAACCCTGAGGGAAGCAGATGAGAGGAAATGACCACATACAAAAGAAAAGAAACCATTGATTCTACAAATTCCCTAAGCTTAATAACCCAACAGATCCAAGCTTTATAACAACAATTCACAAACATGCAAATAGGGACATCGACTAAGCATTATTCCTTAGAGGATATTTCACCATATCCTTTTGATAAGACCTTGATCATGATACCTTTCCCCTCTAAATTTGAGGTGCCAAAATTTGACAAATATCGTGGAAAGTGTGATCCAAGAGACCACATCAGGGAATTTAACGTTGCATGCCTTGAAGTCGCCCACAATGATACTTATCTTAAGTGACTATTTCCAAGAAGCTTAGGAGGACAAGCCATGGAGTGGTTTTCTAGACTCCCTCCCAGTATTAGAACCTTTAATGAACTTGTGGACAAATTTGTCACACACTTCTCCTACAATATTGAGCACGATACCTCAATTTTAGATCTTTGTAACACCAAGCAAAAGGGTGGAGAATCCTTTGCCACCTTCTTACAAAGATCGAGACAGTTGGCAAGTAAATGCCCACATCAAATGCCCAAAAAACAAATGCTACAAAAAGGATTTAGAATAATAGAGAGATACTCACAACCTTTTTACCTTGTGATTTCCATTGTTCGCCTATTCTTTCTTGATCTTTTGGTGATGAAGATGGCCCTTAAGAAGCTTGCTTCCTTGTTTCAATTCCTCAATATGACAAGGAGAAACGACTCGAATACTTGTTGTGTTGCAGATGAGCTCCAACACTATATAGAATGGATGATATATGAAGTGATGTGAAAGTGGGGTGCCAATGGCACGCTATAGATTTTGTAGCATAAGTTTACTTGAAAGTTGGATATATGAAATAGAAGAAGGTTGTATTTATAGAGTTGTGTGAGAGAGGATCAACAGTGTAGAAGAAATAAGAAGATCAACAGAGGAGAATGTTCGAGAGAACGTGCGCGAATAGAAGGACATGTGTCATTAAAAAAGATGCTTTGTTGAGTTCATTGCTTTCTTGATGAGGATGAGTTTTTATTTCTTAAATTAGAATATATTTTTCTAATTTAAGAGTTTTGTTGATAGCTTTAAATAAGTTAACTCAGCTTTTGCTTTTGTATGACAAGAAGAATTTATTTTTAGAAGATATTGAAGATTTTTTAGAAGATAAGAAAACATAATTAAATAAATAAATATATTTAAGTACTTGTAGATAATTTGAAAGATTAAATAAAATATTTAAATATATTTTATTTTTGGAGATTTAATTTAAATAAATTTGCATTTTATTTAAATTTAGAAGAATGGATGATTTAATTAAATAATTAAAATTATTTAATTATTTAGAAGAATAAAGTTGATATTGATGGAATTAATTAAATAAATGTAATTTATTTAATTAAATGGGAGGAAATGAATCAAATAAATTTATTTATTTATTTATTTATTTATTGATAGAGGAATATTAAGATGAAATAAATATTTAAAATATTTATTTAGGTAGAGTCATGTCATTTTTAGGTGTATACATTTTGCCCCTCTTTGATGCAATGTGTTTTATCACGTTGTTTCAAAGAATAAGTTTTTCTAAAAAAATGATACATGCCCCAGTTTGCCCCTGGTACAAGGTTCACGATGATAGGATGCCCCCTCAGGAGATTGGACGGGAAGTAGGCAGAAGTCGTGAGATGGACAATCTCACGAAGAAGAAGGTGGAAGATAGGCTAGGATGAAGAAAAAATGTTTGAAGAAAGAGCTGAATGATACGTGATGCAAGATAAAATGATAACACACATAAGCAAGTAAGCAAGTATGCACAAATGATACAAGAACAAACAAGGTATTGCCCCTGTCAAGCGGTAAACCAACGATATACTGATAATGATATACAATAGTGTTGTCATGGTGGGGAATGATAGATCCCTAGAGCAAAATGAAGGATAGTGTCTGGTTTCAGGAAATGAAGCATGTCATGTAAGATGTGTGTATTGGTCTGATTTTGACAATGCTACATCCTGTATAAGACAATTGTTTGATTATAACTAATCAAGTTGGTTTACGACCAGACAAGGATCAAGACCACTGATTGTGATTGGATCATTTGACAATATTGACTTGACTTGATTGGTATGGATTTAAGGATAGACTTGCATTTTGATCACTGCTCGGATTGACAGATAGAACTGTTGATAAGAGATATGAAGACAGATAGAAATTTGATCAATAGAATAATGACTCGATAGAAGAAATCACAAGCTTTTATTTGTAAACATTAATTCTCTACATAGAATTTTATTGCATGGGATATGGATATGGATATGGATACGAATATGGATATCAAATGCAATTGGATATGTTATGGATATGGATATTTGTCATCTTGATATTGCAAGTATTTTGAAGTGCTTTGTTTCATCATTGGAATTTTAAAATGTTGTAAGAAAATACAAGCATCTAGGTATAATTAAACCAAGATGACCTGAGCATTCCTTACATGGATTTTGATATAGTAGGTTAATACAAGCATCTAGTCAAAATTAAATCTAGATGACCTGAGTATTGCTTGCATTTCAATAGACAAGGATTGCCCCTTTTCATGTTTAGACCTCTGAAGTCCTCGATGATCTTTTGCTGATCATGTCATTAGACAAAAGTCATCACATTACTAAAGTTTGATCCACAAATAGCAAACAAAGAAAAAAATTATGCCCCCATCATAGCATCTCGAGCTTTTGGCATCCTTGAGTAGCATAGGAAGACATAATGACAAAAATCCAAGACCGTGTAAGTTAACTTGTTCACAAAACATTCTTGCATTAGATGTGTCTTTTTACCATAATTGATATAGAATTAATCTAAGTGTTTCGGTACACGTTTGCATTGGACAGGTTGACGTTCTTGTGCCAAGATTTTTGTTTTGAGAAGCTTGTTTTGCTACTCACACTTGTCTAGTGAAAGGTATCATAATCCTTATTGGTATCCTCTTAGAAAAAATGCCATTCAAGAATCTCAATCCGCAACTAGGTCGAGGAGTTGCCCCCACTTTAGACAAAGGATCAACTTATTATGGGTGATAGGGAAAACAGACATGGAGAGAAGGACCCTAAGGGATTGACCTAGTGCCTTAGGGGCTCATTACTAAATGGCCTTGCCTACGTGACGACGCAGAGGCAACATAGTTTGGGGTGTACTTGATGGACGTAAGACCTAGGTGATGACACATATGCAGAAATGGTACAGACAACAGGACAGATGGCACTCAAAGGAATGGAGAGGAAAGAAATGGAGTGGAGCCTAGAATAGCCTTGCCTACGTGATAGCTCAGAGGTGACATAATTTGACAATGGTTCAAAGGACTGGTTCAAGATGAACGATATGATGGACACGAGAGACATGAGGTCACAATAGATGGAGGAAGCGGTTTGTCACAGATAGCGCCTGTTTACCAGGTTTTCACCACTTGCTTTTATTTGCATGAAAGATAAAAGTACACATGATGCCTATTTGCTAGGTTTTTATCATGGTACCTATCCTAGGTGCCTATTTGCCAGGTTTTCACCAGAGGACAATTTTTTTGTTATTTTTCCATTTTTAAAAATTTTTTTGTTTGTTTTTATTACTTTTCCAAATTTTTAAGGACTCCCTTGCATTGGGGTTTTAGGTATAGAACTTGCAAAGATGCATACTGGTGATAGGATCATCAAATAGTTCACCTTCAGATGTAGCCAATTGATATCCTCCTGACCCATAGGCTGCAATGATGACATAGGGACCCAACCAGTTAGGTTCAAACTTGCCTCTCTTTTCTCGATCTTGCTGATTTTTGGGGTTTTCTCTGAGGACTAGATCACCAACTTGGAATACTCAGGGTTTTACCCTATGGTTATAGCTTCGGGACATCCGTTGTTGATAAGATTTTAGGTGGTTAAAGGCATGTTGCCTTCTCTCTTCAAGCAGCTCTAATTCCTGAAGTCTGGACACTCTGTATTCTTCATCAGATATGAAGCCTTTTAATGAAATTCACAAGGATGGGATCTCAACTTCAATGGGCAAGATAGATTCAGATTTGTAGACCAAGGAGCATGGTGTTGCACCTGTGGGTGTGCGTATGCTTGTATGATAGGCCCATAGTGCGGGATTTAATTAGATATGCCAATCACGATCGACATCATTGACAGTTTTCTTTAAGATTTTCAAGATGGTCTAATTTGATGCCTCCACTTGGCCATTGCCTTAGGGGTAATAGGGGTTGAAAAGTGGTGTTGGATATGAAATTTATCGCATAGTTCTCTAACATATTGATTTTTGAAAGATCGTCCATTATCTGTGACAATGGACGAAGGGATGCCATAACAACAAATGATATAGCTCAAGATAAAGGAGGCAATTTGCTTGCCTGTGATATTGGCTAAGGGCACGGCTTCAATCCACTTTGTAAAGTACTTAGTGGCAGTGATTATGAATTTATGGCCGTTGGATGAAGGAGGGTGAATCTTGCCCACTAAGTCGAGTCTCCACTGACAGAAAGGCCAAGGAGTCATTAATGGCTGCAACTCCTGTGCTGGTGCATGTATCAGGTTCCTGTGGATTTGGCACTTTTTGTACTTCTTTACAAAATGATAGGAATCTTGTTCCATGATTGGCTAGTAGTATCCCATGCGTATGAGTTTCTTGGCTAGGGTAGGGCCATTACAGAGGGTCCTGCATATACCGTCGTGTACTTTGTTTAGGGCGGTTTGATATTCCTCACTATCGAGACATCTAAGGACAGTACCATTGAGACCTCTGTGATATAGGGTATTGGTTACAATGGTATACCGGGATGCCTAATGGATGAAGGTTCATTTTTGGTTACTGGAGAGGTTAGGTTGGAGGGTATTCTCTTTAAGATAGGCAAATATTTTTCCATAGAGGGGGGAATCAGCTCCAACAATGTGGAAAATGATATGGGATTCAGGGGTGTCATACGCAAGATAGGACACTGGCTCTACCAAGAACTCATAACGTGATTGATTATTTCGAATATCGAGGAGAGATGCAATTGTTTCCATGGCATCTACAGCCTTGTTCTCAATCCTCGGTATCTGCTCAAAAGAGATCTTGACAAAGTATTCTTTGAAGTCATCTACCATTCATTTGTAAGGGATTAATTTCTCATCTTTTGTCTGGTAGTCATCATTTACTTGATTTATGACCAGATGTGAGTTTCCATACACCTAAATTTCTTGGATGTTCCATTCAATTGCTAGGTTGATGCCAATGACAAGGGCTTCATACTCTGCCACATTGTTAGTGCAGGGAAATAGTAATCTGTATGATTTAGGAATGATGTCACCACTAGGGGTGATCAACAAGATACCTGCTCCCGATCCATGCTGAGTGTATGATCCATAGAAGTACATTTTCTAGGTTCTTGTGGTTATGTGAAAGATAGATTCATCTAGATATTCAAAGTTGAAAGGGCTGCCATCTGTTAGAGGTGCATCTACCAGTTGATCTACAAGTACTTGGCATTTTATTGCTTTCCTATCTATATATTCGACGTCAAATTCACTGAGAAGCATGACCCATTTGGACAATCTACCTGTTAAGGCTACTTTGTTGAGTAAGTATTTGAGTGGATCAATTTTTACTACTAGTTTGACCAAATGTGACAGCATGTAATGTCTCCACTTTTGTGAGGCAAAGACTACAGCAAGATATGCTCCTTCAATTGGCGTGTATTGTAGTTCATATCCAACAAGTGTTTGACTGACATAATATATTGCTTATTCTTTCCCTTCATAATTTTGTTGTGTGAGGAGAGCTCCCAGAGCTATTGGTGTGGCCAAGATATACAATAGCAGAGGTTTACCCTGAATCAGTGGCATCAATACAAGAGGTTTCATCAGATACTCTTTTAACTACTGGAATGCCTGCTCACATGAATTATTCCATTTGAAAGGGACATTCTTATGTAGGAAGTGAGAAAATGGGTGGCACTTGTCTGCCAACTGAGAAATGAACCTTCTAATAGATTGTAATTTTCCCTGTAGGGACCTTAGCTAAGTGAGATTCTTAGGAGGTGGCATTTCCATGATGGCCTTCACTTTAGCTGGGTCAACTTCGATTCCATTGGAGGACACTGTGTATCCTAGTAGCTTTCCTGAGGTAACTCCAAACACGCACTTCAGTGGATTGAGGCACACATTAAACTATTCTAGTCTTTTGAAGATTTTCTCTAGTACTGCCAGGTGTCCTTCTCTTGTGAGTGATTTTGCCAGGATGTCATCAACATAATCTTCCATTATAGTGTGCATCATGTCGTGGAAGATTGTGGTCATAGCTCTTTGATATGTTGTGCCGGCATTTTTCAAACCAAATGGCATGACACACCAACAATAGGTGCCCCAAGGACATGTGAATGTAGTCTTGTGTTGCTCTTCAGGTGTAATTTTTATCTAGTTGTATCCAGAAAAACCATCCATTAGTGACAGCATGGTGTGTCCTACCATGAGGTCTACAATAATGTCAATGTTTGGCAGGGGGAAATCATCTTTCAGACAAGCTTTGTTCAGGTCCCTGAAGTCATTACATATTCAGACTCTGCCATCTAGTTTGGTAACTGGTACTATGTTTCAAATCCACTCAAGATAGTCTATTGGTCTGATGAATCTGACATCTAACAGTTTTTTCAGCTCTTCTTTCACCATGAGGGCCACATGTGGGTACATCTTTCTGAGTTTTTGCTTTACTAGCTTAGCTCCAAGAGATAAGGATAAGTGATGGATTATGAGATTCAGATCTAGCCCTGGCATATTCACATATGTCCACGCAAAGTTGATTTGTTTTCTCTTGAAGAATTCCGTGAATGTTGGCTTTTCTTGTGTGGTTAAAGATTGTGCCATGTGGATCATTCTAGGATTATCACCTATGCTAACATTGATCGGCTCTGCTGGTTCTATCAAGATTAAAGATCTCTCCTGATGTGTAAGATTGGGTAGAGGGTCAATCCTTTCATCCTTCGATGCCTCAGAGAGGTTTTCACCATTGGATACATCTATATTTTTACTTTTTTCACGATCTAACACTACCGCAAAGTGGTTTTCACCATTAGATCTTTCTTTCATTTTGACATTTTTGAGACTAAAAGGCTTGGCACTCTCTCCAAAATAGGCCTTGTCATTGAGTTCTATGGCATAGCCAGCTCTATGGTCCCCTGCAGGTATATGATCTCTAAGCTCAAGATAGTCTATGATGGCTTCATCATTCTGAAAGGTATCAAGCTCAAGGATAGTGTCTATGAGTTCAGGGTGCAACAATGGTAAGGGGTCATTGGGTTGGTTCGGTTCGATGGTATTGATGGTTAAGATAGAATTGCTATGGAGGTCATTATAAGCATAGATGAAGTTTGCGATGGTACTCTCTATTAGCGGATCTGTCAAGGGGGGTATCATTCTTTCCTCACGACTTTCACTATCATTATTACGCAGGTCAGACTCTAGTGGTCTAGCCCTTGGACCTTGTCTCTCATTTGCATGGGTTGGGTCATACTCATGGATAACATCGATGCCTTTTTCATCACAAGATAGCTTTAAGAGACTATCCCACTCATATTCATTTGAATCAGTCTCACTCCCCAGTTGTAGTTGCTAAATTTGATCAACTAGATTACTAGTAGATGTTTCTGGTTGTTTGCCTTTATTCTTATTTTCTCTATTGGTTCTTGATGTGCCAGTGTAACCTAGCCCTGTAGTGTCTCGGGCTATCAAGGTATGAGGTTGGATGGGTTCAGTGATACCATCTTTTCTTGAACCGAGTGGACCATGTCCTTCATACCCCATTCTTTGTAGCATTTGGAATCCTTGGCCATATTGTTCAGTTTGTATAGTGGTGTGATGGTCTTGTTGTGTTGATGAACTGCCTTTATCTTTATATAGCCATTGTAGGATATCCTTTTCATCACTCTCATCTTTGTGGCTTCCCCATTTGATGAACGGACCTTTGGTAGTTTTGTCTGCTTTGGATTTGCTTAGGGTAGGTCTTCCATATGACCAGGGAGATAAGGGGAGTTGTGCTAAATAGAGGGATTGGGAGATTGTGTACTCACCCAAGCCCTTATCTTTGAGTTTGAGGTTAGGTTGGGATGCTTTTGAAGTGGAAGCAAGTGAAGCTAGGTCAACACGGGATGAAGATGAAGCAGAGGCACGGTTGTTAGGAATCACAACTTTAGGTTTAGATTGAATGGAGTTACAATACTGAAATGGATTGGGGTCACCTTGGATGGTGATCTCTTGACCTTCATAGGGGAATTTGATACACTAGTGGTATGTTGATGACACTCCTTTCACAGCATGTATCCATGGTCTCCCAAGAAGAATGTTATATGCTAGCTCCATATCGAGGACTTGGCAAGCCACATCTTTTACTATATGTCCCACTCTGATTAATAAAGTAACAATTCCCTTAGAAGTTCTCTCTTCTTCATCATAGGCTTTGATAGTGATTTTCTTTTTTGGATCTATAGCTTTTTCTGCAAACCCCAATGCAAGGATTAGATTCAAGGTGCAAATATTCAAACCAGCTCCACCATCGATTAGAACCCTTTTTATCTTGTGTTTGTGGATGAAGCCTTCAATATGAAGAGAGGCATTATGAGGTTGGGTAATTGACATATTATCCTTTTCAGTGAATGATAGGGAGTGAGGTGAGGTAATGTGACCTACCATGGTTTGAAACTGTTCTTCGGCAAGGTTTGTTGGGACAGAAGCTTCAGAAAGAGCTTTGTCAAGTATGGCCCTATGAGACGGGGACAGATACAGAAGTTCTAGGATGGAGATATGTGCAGGTGTCTTATGTAGTTGATCCAAGATACTATATTGATTAGCCAGAGGGGCGGAGGCTCCTCTAAGAGTGACTCTATTACTGCGGGTGGTAACATTACAATCCAAATCTTTGTTTATAGTGATCACATTGATGTGTGAATCACTTTCCGAGATGTGGTTAACAACATAGTCTAAAGTGACGTTTGTGTAATTGGCATTGTTAGTTCCACTGTTGTTTTGGTTGGAGGGCCCTCCTTTCTCATAGTTGGGAAGAGAATCCTTGAATACTTGGTGATCATTATTAGAGGTATGTCCATCAAGTGACACTTTGTTTTTCTTGATCAAATCTTGGATAGTGTGCTTGAGTGCAATGCCGTTGTTGGTTTTGCACCCCCTGTTTCGGTGGTACTCATAGAAATCGTTGTCATTCCACCAAGGAGGTTTGACTTTTGGTTCATATTCCCACACCATTGGAAGTGTTATGATCTTACTTGTGATTAACTTCCGTAGGGCAGTTTCCAATGATTCTCCTAAAGGTGTGAATTTTCTCCTAGGTTGAAAATTTGTAAATTGTGATTTAGTGTTTCTTGGTTTGTTTTGCAGGGGGTTGTTTTGAGGAGTTGAAAGTTGAAGATTGGTTGCTTTGGTGCCACATTCTTGGAATCTACCACCCCATTGTTCACAATGTTTTTGTTCTTTGTCTAGAATCTTGGTTTATCTATGTTGGTATTGGTACTAGGAGTGTCCTTTTATAGCTTTATTTGACCTTTTGCGATTAAAGCTTTTTCGATGATTAGACCTATCTCAATGACCTTACTAAAGGAAGTAGGACATTGGATTTGTATCTGATAGCTTAGGTCTGTTTGTAAGTTATGGACAAACATTTCCAGCATTTGTTTTTTAGGCATTTGATGTGGACACTTACTTGCCAACTGTCTCCATCTTTGTAGGAAGGCGGCGAAAGATTCTCCACCTTTTTGCTTGGTGTTACAAAGATCTAAGATTGAGGTGTCGTGCCCAATACTATAGGAGAAGTGTGTGACAAATTTGTCCACAAGTTCGTTAAAGGTTCTAATGCCAGGTGGTAGTCTAGAAAACCACTCCATGGCTTGTCCACCTAAGCTTCTTGGAAACAACCGCATAAGATAAGTATCATTGTGGGTGACTTCAGGACATGCAGCATTAAATTCCCTAATGTGGTCCCTTGGATCACCCTTTCCTCGATATTTATCAAATTTTGGCACCTCAAATTTAGAGGGGAAAGGTATCATGATCAAGGTTCTATCAAAAGGATATGGTGAAATATCCTCTAGGGAATAATGCTTAGTTGATGCTCTTGTTTGCATGTTTGTGAATTGTTGTTGTAAAGCTTGGATCTATTGGGTCATTAAGCTTAAGGCATCTATAGAATCAATGGTTGCTTTGCTTTTGTCTGCGGGTATTTCCTAGTGTGTGCTTCCCTCAGGGTTTCTTTCGTCCTTAGGTTCTTTTAGAGCTTCTATGTCAAAATCTTTAGGGAGCTTAACTCCTAGTTGTGCTAAGTGTAGAAAGAATTTGCTAGGATCTTGGGAAAGTACCTTATTCATTATGCATTGAAATCTTCAGTCTTATTGTGTTTGGAGGACCTCTTCCATAGAGATTTCCTCATCACTGTCGTGAGAGGTTGGAATAGTTTTCTCATCCATTTCAATCTGTTTTTGTTTTTGGGGCCTTGTTAAGACCATGCAAGGTGACTCGAGATGGGATGAAGCAAGTTTTGGAAGTTTTTGAGCAAGAGGTGCTAGAATGTGCCAAGATTTGAGCAAGGTTCTCCTTAGATCGATTGGTGTCAAACAAGTTGGGTGGACAAAATGATAGCCAAAGTAAGGATGATAGAAATATGTTTACTTGATGTAGACTAGTCTTGCACAAGCCACTAGTGGAGTTCTAAGAGAAAAGCATAAGTGATCCTTGATAGTGGAGACTCACTAGATTTGTTAGAGGTTTGATACGATCAAGAAAAGCTTGGTTATCACCTTGTTGGATTTTGGAAGAATTTTTGCAAAGTTTTGGATGATGTGGCATGGAAAAAGTAGTTATGGTGCAGAAAAAGAGGGAAATGGTTGACTTGCATGATTCTAATCAAATCTTGGGAATACTGAGACAAGTTTGAAATGGGTTTTTGAAAAGTTGATAGTTTTTCTCTTGGGAGGTATGGAATAACTCTCTGGTTTGGATGTGCAGCGGTAAATGCACCAGAACAGAGTGTAAAAGTGCCATAGGTCGAAGCAAATGTGCTACTCTAGCAATTTTTTAATGCATCGCAACAGGAATCAAATGCACTGTAAGTCTAAGTATATGTACCGCAGGTTGCAGCAGATGCACCGTTCTGATTTTCAGTTTGAATTTGCAAAGTTTTTTGGCACATTTTTCAAAAAAAATCTATTTTTGGTTGAAAACTTGGTCTTTTCTTGAATTTTGATTTTCAATTATGGCAAAAGACATAGCAAGCGCATAGAAGTTTTCATGATTTTTTTTTATCTTTTGTTATTTTTTTGTATTTTTGGACTTTTGACACAAGAACAATCACAACCTAGGTTGAAAAGGATAGTATTTGTTGAATCCCCTAGCTGTGCATATTCAAAGTGTGTAGCTCCAGGATCTGGTAGCACCGGCTCCCCTCCACGGTACTCACTTCTCACACATACCAGATTTGGGTTTCCTTAGGCTCGTACCCCCACCGAACCATAGGATTGTCCCTACTACCTCTACTAAGAATCACATGAATCGGGGCCTCTTCAAAGGTTCCACCTTTTGTGTCAACAAATAGGGGTTTTTGGTATACTAAACAAGTGGCTAAGTACTCAAGGCAACCATTCAAGTGGTTACACATGCAGTAGCACTACTCTCCGTTATAGATCTCCTAGCCTCCAAGGGTTACGCCTTGGAGGGTTTTGGGGGAGGTTGGTTGTCGGTGTAACACAACGGTACTCATTACAGGAAGCTTTCTCCTCAAGCATAATTTATTTAAAGTGGATTAGTAGTGCTTGGATTTAGCCTATTTCCACTCAGGGTCATTCCCACTTGGACAGGCAAGCATCCAAGGGCAGGCCCCTCTAAAGGTTAAATACAAGGAATAACAGGTCTAGCATTCTGGTCACCCAGTAAAGGGGAGAGCATAAGCCTATTGTCATTCAACAGACACAGAAGACAGTGGTTAATCCAATCCTATTTAAAAGGAAAAAAACTAAATATGCTATCTACTTGGGCATGCACACATTTGTTAACTTTGAAATGGTTAAAGATAACAATAATGCACAGATAGCAGTGATTGTTTGTTACTATCCTCCTAGTTAAGGACTACGTGAGATTTGCATGCATGCATTTTTTTTAACTTTTTCCCCTAATTAATCTAAGATGATCTAATTAGTGCAGCTAAATGATGTATCTAGCTCCTAATCCTGCAAGACAAATGTTATCATTAATCTAAAAACTATGAGAAAATCCTAAAACCACAGTGAAGATCATATGCGTTGCTTGACAGTCTGTATGCGTAGAAACATAGACTGTAAGTGTAGCTTTACAAATTCACTAAGACAGATGTCAAAAGTGTAGGAAAAAGAGACAGAAGCACCGTTTCTACATATGCGCCATAAAAAGGTATGTAAGTGCCGTGTCTTAGGGTATATGCACCATAACTCTGCATGTGCCAGAACAAGAGGTAAAAGCACTGGCTCAGAGGATGTATGTGCTGGAAGTTTGCATGCACTAGAATAGGTTTTAGATGCGCCTCGAGATTGATCAGATGCGCCGACTGAACCTGCTTGAAGCCTGTATGGCACTTGTATGGAACCTGTCACTCAGAAACTCAAATTTTTGGTTAGATTAGGGGTAAGGACCCCATGGTGGGTGCCAGAAATGTTACAGGTAAAATTAGATAATATTAAAATGAATCATAAAAACCTAAAACATCAATGGAATGTGCAAACAAAAAGGATTTAAAATAATAGAGAGATACTTACAACCTTTTTACATTGCGATTTCTATTGTTCGCCTATTCTTTCTTGATCTTTTGGTGATGAAGATGGCCCTCAAGAAGCTTGTTTCCTTGCTTTGATTCCTCAAGATGACAAGGAGAAATAGTTTAGATACTTGTTGTGTTGTAGATGAGCTCCAACACAATATAGAATGGATGATATATGAAGTTATGTGAAAGTGGGGTGCCAATGGCGGGCTATAGATTCTGCAGCATAAGTTTACTCGAAAGTTGGATATATGAAATGGAAGAAGAGGGTTGTATTTATAGAGTTGTGTGAGAGAGGATCAATGGTGTAGAAGAAATAAGAAGATCAATGGAGGAGAATGTTCAAGAGAATGTGCGCGAATAGAAGAAGGACATGTGTCATTCAAAAAGATGCTTTGTTGAGTTAACTGCTTTCTTGATGAGGATGAGTTTTTATTTCTTAAATTAGAATATATTTTTCTAATTTAAGAGTTTTGTTGATAGCTTTAAATCAGTTAACTCAACTTTTGCTTTTGTGTGACAAGAAGAATTCATTTTTAGAAGATATTGAAGATTTTTTAGAAGATAAGAAATCATATTTAAATAAATAAATTTATTTAATTACTTGTAGATAATTTGGAAGAATAAATAAAATATTTAAATAAATTTGCATTTTATTTAAATTTAGAAGAATGGATGATTTAATTAAATAATTAAAATTATTTAATTATTTAGAAGAATAAAGTTGATATTGCTGGAATTAATTAAATAAATGTAATTTATTTAATTAAATGGGAGGAAATGAATCAAATAAATAAATAAATTTATTTATTTATTGATAGAGGAATATTAAGATGAAATAAATATTTAAAATATTTATTTAGGTAGAGTCGTGTCATTTTTAGGTGTATACACTTACAAACTGACCTAAGCTACTAGATACAAATCCAATGTCCTTCTTCCTTTAGTAAGGTCATTGAGATGGGTCTAATCATCGAAAAGGCTTTAATCGCCAAAGGTTAAATAAAGCTTTATAAGGATACTCCTAGTACCAATACCAACACGGATAAACCAAGATTCTGGACAAAGAACAAGAACATTGTGAATGATGGGGTGGTAGATGCCAAAAATGCGGCACCAAAACAACCAATCTTTAACTTATCAAATCCGCAAAACAATCCCCCGCAAAATAAACAATGAAACACTGAATCACGGTTTACAAGCTATCAACCTCAGAGGAAATTCACACCCGTAGGGGAAACATTGGAAACATCGTATGGAAGTTAATCACAAATAAACTCATAACACTTCCAACAACGCAAGAATATGAACCAAAAGTCAAACCTCCTTGGTGGAATGACAATGATTTCTACGAGTACCACCAAAATAGGGGGCACAAAACCAATGATTGCATTGCACTTAAGCACACTATCTAGGATTTACTAGATCAAAAAAAAATATCACTTGATGGACATACCTCTAATAATGATCATTGGGCATTCAAGGATCCACTTCCCAACTACGAGTAGGGAGGGACTTCCAATCAAAATAACGGTGGAACTAACAATTCCAATTACACAAACATGTTATTTGATTATGTTGTTAACCACATCTTAGAAAGTGATCCACACGTCAATGTGAACACTATAAATAAAGACTCAGATTGTAATGCTACCACTCATAGTAATAGAGTCACTCTTAGAGGAGTCCCAGCCTCTCCATCTAATTGGTATAGTATCCTGGATCAACTCCATAAGACACTTACACATATCTCCATTCTGGAACTTCTATGTCTATCCCCATCCCATAGGGCCATACTTGACAAAGCTCTATCAGAAGCCTCCATTCCAACATACCTTGTCGAAGAAGAGTTTCAAACCATGGTAGGTCACATTACCTCACCTTACTCCCTATCATTCACTGAAAAGGATGATATGTCAATTACCCAACCTCATAATGCATCTCTTCATATTGAAGCCTTCATCCACAAATAGAAGATAAAAAGGGTTCTAATCGATGGACGAGCCAGTTTGAATATTTCCACCTTAAAGCTAATTCTTGCATTGGGGTTTACGGAGAAACCTATTGATCCAAAAAAGAAAATCACTATCAAGGCCTATGATGAGGAGGAGAGAACTTCCAAAGGAATGTTTGTTTTACCAATCAGAGTTGGACCTGTAGTAAAAGATCCGGCATGTCACGTCCTCCACATGGAGCTGGCGTATAACATTCTTCTTGGGAGACCCTGGATACATGCTCTAAAAGCAGTACCTTGAACATACAACCAGTGTATAAAATTCCCCTATGAAGGCCAAGAGATCACCATCTACGGTGATCCCAACCCATTTCAATATTGCAACTCCATTCACTCTAAACTTGAAGTTGTGATTCCTCATAATCGTGATTCTGCTTCATCTTCATCCTGGGTTGACCCAGCTTCACTCGCTTCCACATCAATGGCTTCCCAACCTGACCTCAAACTCAGAGATGAGGGCATGGGTGAGTACATAATAACCCAATCCTTATGCTTGGCACAACTCCCTCTATCTCCCAAATCATATGGAAGGCCTTCCTTGAGCAAATCCATGGCAGTCAAAACTACCAAAGGTTCGTTTATCAAATGGGGAATCCTTGAAGATGAAAGCAATGAAAAAGACATCCTTCAATGGTTATATAAGGATGAAGTCAGTCTATCAACACAACAAGACCATCACTCCACAATACAAACTAAGCAATATGGTCAAGGATTCCAAATGCTACAGAGAATGGGGTGTGAAGGACATGGCCCCCTCGGTTCGAGAAAGGATGGTATCACTGAACCCATCCAACCTCATACCTTGACAGACTGAGACACTACAAGGCTAGGTTACACTAGAAAAACAAGAACCAACAGAGCAAATAAGCATAAAGTTCAACAACTAGAAACATCTGCTACTAATCTGGTTGATCAAATTCACCGACTACAAATGGGGAGTGAGACTGTATCCAATGAATATGAGTGGGATAGTCTCTCTAAGCTATCTTGTGATGAAAAAGATATTGATGTGGTCCATGAGTATGACCCAACCCATGTAACTAAGGGACAAGGTTCAAGGGCTAGACTACTAGAGTCTAACCCGCATAATAACGATAGTGACAGTCATGAGGAAAGAATGATACCCCCCTTGACAGATCAACTAATGGAGAGTAGCATTGCAGGCATTGTCCATGCTTATAATGACCACCTTAAGACTTCTATCTTGACCATCAATACCATTGAACCAGATTAACCTGATGACCCTTTACCGTTATTACACCCAAAACTCATAGATTAGGACTTGCAATACACCCCCTGAGCTTGATACCTTTCAAAATGATGAAGCCATCATAGACTATCTTGAGCTTAGGGATCACATACCTGCAAGAGACCATAGGGCTGGCTATGCCATAGAACTCAATCACAAGGCCTATTTTGGAGAGAGTGCCAAGCCTTTCAGTCTCAAAACTGTCAAAATGAAAGAAAGATCTAATTGTGAAAACTGCTCTACGATAGTGTTAGATCATGAAAAAAGTAAAAATATAGATGTATCCAACTGTGAAAACCTCTCTGAGGTGCCAAAGGATGGAAGGCTTGACCCTCTACCCAATCTCACACATCAGGAGAGATCTTCAATCTTCGTAGAACTAGTAGAGCTGATCAATGTTAGCACAGGTGACAATCCCAAAATGATTCACATGGCATAGTCTTTAACCACACAAGAAAAGCCACCGTTCACTGAATTCTTTAAAAGAAAACAAATCAACATTGCTTGGACATATGCGGATATGCCAGGGCTAGATCCAAATCTCATAATGCATCACTTATCCTTAGCTCTAGGAGATAAGACAGCAAAGTAAAAACTCAGGAAGATGCACCCACATGTAGCCCTCATGGTGAAAGAAGAGATGAAGAAACTGTTAGATGTTGGTATCATCGGACTAATAGACTATCCTGAGTGCATTTCAAACATAGTGCTAGTTGCGAAACTAGATGGAAGAGTTTGAATATGTAATGACTTCAGGGATCTGAATAAAGCTTGTCCAAAATATGATTTCCCCTGCTAAACATTGACATTATTGTAGATCTCATGGCAGGGCACACCATGCTATCACTAGTGGATGGTTTCTCTTGATACAACTAGATCAAAATTACACCTAAAGACCAACACAAGACTATGTTCACATGTCCATGGGGCACCTATTGTTGGTGTGTCATGCCATTTGGATTGAAAAATGCTAGTGCAACATATCAGAGAGCTATGACCAGAATCTTCCATGACATGATGCACACTATAATGGAAGATTATGTTGATGAAATCTTGGCAAAATCACTCACAAGAGAAGGACACCTGGCAGTATTGGACAAAATCTTCACAAGACTGGAATAGTTTAATGTGTGCCTCAATTCGTAGAAGTGCGTGTTTGGAGTTACATCAGGAAAGCTACTTGGATATATAGTGTCTGCCAATGGAATCGAAGTCAACCCAGCTAAAATGAAAGCCATCATGGAAATGCCACCTCTTAAGAATCTCACTCAACTAAGGTCTCTGCAAAGAAAGCTACAATCTATCAGAAGATTCATTTCTCAATTAGCAGACAAGTGCCACCCATTTTCCCACCTCCTACATAAGAATGTCCCTTTCAAATGGAATGATTCATGTGAACAAACATTTCAACATTTAAAAGAGTATCTCATGAAACCAACTATATTGATGCCACTGATTAAGGGTAAACCACTGCTACTATATATCTTAGCCACACCAACAGCTCTGGGAGCCCTTCTTGCACAACAAAATTATGAAGGGAAAGAACAAGCAATTTACTATATCAAACGAACACTTGTTGGGTATGAACTACAATACACACCAATTGAAAGAGCATGCCTTGTTGTGGTCTTCGCTTCACAAAAATGGAGACATTACATGTTGTCACATTCTGTCAAACTAGTAGCAAAGATTGATCCACTCAAGTATTTTCTCAACAAAGCTGCCCTTACAGGTAGATTGTCCAAATGGGTCATGCTTCTCAGTGAGTTTGACATCGAATATGTGGACAGGAAGGCAATAAAAGGTCAAGTACTTACAAATCAACTAGAAAATGCACCTCTAATAGATGATAACCCTTTGAGCTTCAAATTTCTAGATGAATCTATCTTTCACATAACCACAACAACCTAGAAAATGTACTTCGATGGCTCATACACTCAGCATGGGTCGGGAGTAGGTATCTTATTGATCACCCCTTGTGGCGACACCATTCCTAAATCATATAGATTACTCTTTCCCTGAACTAACAATGTGGCATAATATGAAGCCCTAGTCATTGGCGTCAAGCTAGTAGTTGAATGGAATATCAAAGAACTTCAGGTGTATGGTGACTCACAACTGGTCATAAATCAAGTAAATATCGACTACTAGACAAACGATGAGAAATTAATCCCTTACAAATAGATGGTAGATGATTTCAAGGAATACTTTGTTAAAATATCTTTTGAGTAGATACCAAGGATTGAGAACAAAGTGTAGACGTCATAGCCATGATTTCATCTCTCCTCGATATTCCAAATAATCAATCACATTATGATTTCTTGGTAGAGCCAGTGTCCCATTCTGCATATGACACTCTTGAATCCCATATCATTTGCCACATTGTTGGAACTGATTCCCCCATCTATGGAAAAATATTTGCCTACCTTAAAGAGAATATTCTCCCATCTGATCTCTCCAGCAACCAAAAATGAACCTTCATTCATCAAACATCCTGGTATGCCATTGTCGCCATTACCCTTTATCGTAGAGGTCTCAATGGTACTCTCCTTAGGTGTCTTGATAGTGAGGAATATCAAACTTCCCTGAATGAAGTGCATGATGGTATATGCGGGACCCACTCTAGTGGCCCTACCCTAGCCAAGAAAATCATACGCATGGGATACTACTAGCCAACCATGGAACAAGATTCCTATCATTTTGTAAGTAAGTGTAAGAAGTACCAAATCCATGGGAACCTGATACATGCACCAGCATAGGAGCTACAACCATTAATGACACCTTGGACTTTCTGTCAGTGGGGATTCGACTTAGTGGGAAAGATCCACCCTCCTTCATCCAGCGGCCATAAATTCATAATCACCATGTACTTTACAAAGTGGATTGAAGTTGTGCCCTTAGCCAATATCACAGGCAAGCAGATTGCCTCCTTTATCTTGAACTATATCATTTGTCACTATGGTATCCCTTCATCCATTATCACGGATAATGGACAACCATTCAAAAATTAAGATGTCAGGGAACTATGTGACAAATTCTATATCCAACACTGCTTTTCTACCCCCTATTAACCCCAAGGCAATGGCTAGGTGGAGGCATCAAATAAAACTATCTTAAAAATCCTAAAAAAGACTATCAATGATGCCAGCCACGATTGTCATATCCAATTAAATCCAGCATTGTGGGCCTATCGTACAAGTATCTGTACACCCACAGGTACAATGCCATACTTCCTAGTCTACGGATCTGAAGCCATCTTGCCCATTGAAGTCGAGATCCCATCCTTGCAAGTTTAGTTAAATGGTCTCATATCTGATGAAGAGTACAGAGTGTCTAGACTTCAAGAGTTAGAGTTGATCGAAGAGAGAAGGTAACATGCCTTTAACCATCTAAAATCTTATCAACAACGAATGTCCAGAAGTTACAACCCCAAGTAAAGCCCTGAGTATTCCAAGTTGGTGATCTAGTCCTCAGAGAAAATCCCAGAAATCAGCAAGATCGAGAGAAGAAAGGCAAGTTTGAACCCAACTAGCTAGGTCCCTATGTCATCATTGTGGCCTATGGGTCAGGAGCTTATCAATTGGCTACATCTGAAGGCAAACTATTTGATGATCCTATCAACAGCATGCATCTTTCCAAGTTTTATACCTAAACCTCAATGCAAGGGAATCCAAAAAAATTGAAAAATTTGAAAAAGTGACCAAAACAAAATTAAAAAAAAAAACAAAAAATGGAAAAATAACAAAAAAAATTGTCCTCTGGTGAAAACTTGGCAAACAGGCGCTTAGGATAGATACCATGATGAAAACCAGGCAAACAGGCATCATGCATATTTTTAGCTATTGTGCAAATAAAAGCAAGTGGTGAAAACCTGGTAAACAAGCACTATCTGCGACAAACTGCTTCCCCCATCTGTTGTGACCTCATATCTCTTGTGTCCATCATATCGTTCATTTTGAACTGATCCATTGAACCATTATCAAACTACATTGCCTCTGAGTTATCATGTAGGCAAGGCCATTCTCAATGCGCCCTTGAGGCTCTGCTCTGCTCTGCTTCTTTCCTATCCATTCCATCAAGTGTCGTATGTCCTTCTATCCATACCAATTCTGCATCTTTACCATCGCCTAGGTCCTAGGTCTATCAGGTTCACTCCAAATTGCATTGCCTCTGTGTCATCACGTAGGCAAGGCCATCTAGCAATGAGCCCTCGAGGCACTAGTTCAGTCCCTTAGGGTCCGTTTATGCATGTCTATTTGTTAGGTCACCCATAATAAGTCAATCCTTTGTTTAAATTGGGGGCAACTCCTCGACCTGGTTGCAGATTTGGATTCTTGAATGCCACATGTTCTAAGAGGATACCAATAAGGATTGTGATACCTTTCACTAGACAAGCATGCGTAGCAAAGCAAGCTTCCCAAAACAAAAATCTTGAGACAGAGTATCAACCATTCAAAAAGCAAAGCAAAACATATACCAAAAACACTCAAACTAATTCTATATCAATTATTGCAAGAAGGCACATCTAATGTAAGAATGTTTTGTGGAATGGTTAAGTTAGTGAGTCTTGATTTTTTGTTATTATGTCTTTTTATGGTACTCGAGGAGGCCAAAAGCTAGAGATGCTATGATGGGGGCATAATCATTTTCTTTGTCTACTATTTGTGGATCAAACTTTAGTAATGTGATGACTTTTGTCTAACGACATGATCAACAAAAGATCATCGAGGACTTCGGAGGTCTGAACATGAAAAGGGGTAATCCTTGTCTATTGAAATGTAAGAGGTACTTAGGTCATCTAGATTCAAGTTTGACTAGATACTTGTATCAACTTTCTATATCAAAATCCATGTAAGGAATACTCAGGTCATCTCGGTTTAATTATAGCTAGATGCTCGTATTTTCTAACAACATTTCAAAAAGAGAAAAGAAACAAAAAGTGCCCAATGATGAAAGCAAAGTACTTGCACTCTAATGATGACAAAATATCCACATATATTTCATATCTAGAAATCCATATCATTCATGCAATAAGCAAATCCTATAGAGTATCAATGTTTACAAAGGAAAACTTGTGATCCTTTCACTCATTTTCTTCCACCTATCACTATGTCCTCTCTATGTTGATTGAGTACATTTGGACATACCAAAAACATAGCATAAATTTGCATATCATATCACATGAGATAGTCATTCACATGATTAAATCATTTGTATACATAATAAGTGCATCAGGTCATCCATATACATTCGCATCAGTATATCATATCAACAATAAAATCAAAAAACATAGACAAGTACATATAGATCATCTCGCAAGCTGCATAATCATATCAACAACATTCACATTTGCATTTACATATTAGATCATCATAATCCATCTAAGACTGCATTAACATCACATAATCAAAATATGCAAAACGTGTGAAAAACGTCATAAGATAGATTGCATCCATGGCATATAAAAAACATAGAACAAGTGCATGTAGAACCTCAATAGCTGCATCATCATATAAGCATAAAACATGTCCAAATGTACAATATATAAAAATATTTGTCCATCTCTTAGAGTCATGTCCTAAAATATATACAAAGTGCAAAAAGATAATGATACATGTCTTGGGGCAAAATAATAAAAACATATACATATCAGGCTATCTAAGCCATAAAAAATGTGTATACGTAAAAGCCAAAAATCAGTACAAGTGTCAAGAATTGGCTAGCCCTACTGTCGTGGAGCACTACTCCCTATACTGCCCTCTCCTCTATCACCCCTGACTATTGGGGGCCTCTCACTGATGCTCCAGATCGGGATCCACCTGCCCTTTGTGAAGCCACAGACTGGATCCTATAGCTAGGTGTACGTTGGTCTGCCGGTACGGCCCCATGATATAATCCTCTATAGTACTATGTCTAAGCCTATGCTCTGGTGAGCTCACCTTGTACATGTGCCAGCTATCCCTGTACCTATGACAGCTGTGCCTGTGCCTGTGCAAGATGTACCTATGCCTGCTTTACATGTCCTGTAACTTGGAATTTAAATATCTTTGTAGCTTGTGTCGTCTTGTGCCCTATGTGATCGAATGTTGATGCCCCTGACCTCGCTTTCACCTTGGGAATCACCCTGTTGTTGTAATGTTTAACATCTGTAGAATGCATTTCATTTGTCTAGGCTACACGTTCTATAGTAAATTAATTTGTTTTATGATCTGCAAACAATACGCTTTCTATGATGATACCCTTTGGGATATGTTAATCTGAAAGTCTTGTTCATGTTTCTTTACTTGCATACACATCTTTTTGAAGCCATTCCAATTTTAAAATTTGGACAAAATCATTGTTTCTCCCAATCACTAGTTGACCCTCCCATTCATGGCAACCTGTTAGTAGCATGCAACCATTTATTTGATCAACATATAATTCATATTTCTTTTTACCCTTAAATTGCGGGTGCAGGCTTTTACCTTAAATGTATGAGTAATTTTCTAATGTCCCTCAGCGCAGCGCTGTGGGAATAACCTTGCTTTTATCAGTGTAATCCCTGATGAAGATCATGTGGTGAGATTTGGATCATCCTTTGAAATCATACAATGACATTATTTAATTTGTTATCTCCTTTGTTTTTTTTGTAAACCTGATATTATATAACCTTGGTGCTACGCAGCCTCCAAAATTTTAATATCTGAATTTGATTCCCTCCAACACTGCCTCCACTAGAAAGTTACCATGCTATCATGTCTAGGACTTTGGCTAGATCGTGTGAAGTTTTTCTTTTACAAATTCTTCATATCTGCAATCAAAAATCTCTTAATGGATGAAAGACATTCGTTCATTTCATCATTTGTATAAGAGTGAAAACTCAACTAGAAGCAAATAGGAAAAAACAAGTCTTGAACACATAGTAATTCGCTTTTTAATAGGCTTAGGAATTTTGAAATCTTATAGAAAATTTCCATTCCTATCTAATAGACAGTTGGTAGATTTCTATTCAATTCGCTGTTACTTTTTAGATAGGTTCGGTATTAAACATAGTTTACGCTTTGGAAATTGATTTTATTAGAAATCATAGCTTTAGAATGTAAAATAGGAGGTTGTGGCTCATAGTGGAATTTATGTATTGGTAGACTTAGAATGTCAAATGGGGATTGATGCGTATAAAACCTATTTCATGTTTTAGTCAGAAAGACTAGTGAACTATGTAATAATAGCATGTAATATAGAGAATGGTATACATATATATTGTAGTCACTTTTATTAAGACATTGTAGTCATAGAAGGTACATTGGGTAGTCGATATTCATAGCAAAATAAATGTACAAATCGTAGTTGTTTTGCTAAGGAATTATAGATAGTAGGTATCGATGGGGAACTTATGCGAAAAGGAAAAATATATTTACTTATAGTTGTTTTTATTAGAAATTGTAAGTGGTAAAATGTTATGAAAATATATATGTTTATAGTGTTTTGATTTGAAATGATAATTGGTAAAATGTTAGTTGTTGATCTATGCTTATAGGAAAAATATTTATATATTTATAGTGTTTGATTTGAAATTGTATTGGTTAAATGTTAGATGATAATTTATGTTCATAAGAAAATATATTTGTATTTATAGTTGTTTAATTAGGAATTGTGGTAGTAAAATGATCGACAAAAAATTTATTATTATAGTAAGAATATACATATATTCGTAGTTGTTTATATTAGGAAATGTAATTAGTAAATCTTAGATGGAAATTCTTGCTTAGCAAATATATTATGGTTTTTTTTATTAGAAGAGGATAGTTGTTAGGAAATTAGTTAGGGAATTTATTTTTGGAGTTGTAGAGAAATTATTGTTTTTGTAAACTAGAATTTTCTTTGAAATGAAGTTAAAATCTCATAGTTAATTTCATGTTATGGTTAGGAGTATATTGAATCTCATATACATGATTGTCTTCCTTGTCATATCGAAATGCTTACCGTGGGTCATTGTATCTATTTGAGGTTTGAATTTATAGTTATGCTATGACTAAGTGTGAAGTGGGGTAACTAGAGAGATGTCATGACTTCTTGGTGTGAAGACGCGAAAGCATTGTCCTTGTCAGGTAATGGTTACTTTAACATTAGTTTTGTGTTCAACCTACCTAACTCTAGAGGTGTGGCTTCTTAGTCTTTGGTTCAAAATTGTGGCATGTCCATGTAAAAGGGATTAATGAATCGAGTTTATTTTGGATGGGAAAAAAGTCTTGTGGATATGGAACTTTGTAATTGTTTATGTAACATGATGGTTGTGGAAAATTAGATGTCTTATATTCCCTCACTCATGCATGTCATTGTTTCCAGATGTTGGCTAAGGGATGTTAGTTGTAGGAAGGAGAGTGGCTTCCATGGTGGGGCCGGTGCCCAAAGTGGCTGCCTGGATAACCCCATGGAAGTTTTAATCAAGTGATAACTTAAAATATATCTAGGTGGGTCAGGTAGTCTTTCACATAACAAGATAAGTATGTTGCCTCACCCATACCTTGAGTGCTCTCAAAGGCTAAGGATGGGATGAGAAGGCCTGCTTGGCAAGGTTGACCTCCTTGTCCACATGAGAGGATGTGTCAGCTTCGCTTGTGTCGCCCTATGGGGCCGGTGCCAAAAAAAGGGTCACCAGGATAACCATAGATGGGGGCCAGTTTCTAGTGAGAGATAGCCTGGATAACCCATGATTAGTATCATGCGATGACACTCTCCTCGCTGTAGCTTAGCTACTTCCCTCTTTATTATTTTTATTGTTGCCTCTGGAGTGTTGTCTTGACTTGTACAGTCTTGTTATAATGGTTGGCCTATGTCGAGTCTGTATTCGTTTGGTTATTTTTGTTGTTGTGTCCTTTGGCTTAGTGGAATCCTCGTTGTTATCTCCTAGCTCAGAGAGGTGGACCTTAGGGTTCCACATGGTTGGGTGGCAGAGCTATCCATTGGTCTTATTGGAGATTCAGTTTGAGTCTAGTGCAGAAGTGTTCTAGTTCCAGATTTTCTTTTCACTCTCAGAGTTGTTGTTTACTTTCATAGGTGTATTATTTGTAAACTGACATGATCGGTCATGTAATCTTGTATTGTAACTTTGTAAATTAACTTTCTTTACAAATGTAAAAGTTGTTCTTATATGTAGTAGTATAATGTATATCACTTGTGTTGTTAAAACCTTATGATCAACTGATGCAGTTATGTTTCCCTAGAGGAGTTAGAAGTACACTTTTCTTTATGTTGTGTATAATGATATCTTTTTCTACTGTTATTACAATTTCTTGCTTCAAAAAAAAAAAATTTCTATAATTTTGCTCTTGTTAGTCTAAATCTCTAGGGTTACATGATAGGGCAATTTGGTATCAGAGCCAAGTTTAAAAACAGGGTACTCTGGTTAAAATTGAGCCCATTATGTGACCTAGTGCTTAAACTCTGTAGATTAACTTCACCCCTATTGTTTCCTCTCTGTGTGTAATAAATTATCCTTTGATGTTGTAGGTAGATGCCTAGAGGTAGGGGTCAAGGTCATGGCAGAGGTAGGGGTCGTGGGAGAGGTGGTGGCAATACATCTCCTCTTGTCTCTCCTAATGAGAGTGCCCATGAAGGCGGGGGTCAGAATATGGAGGGCTAGGGTTAGCCTGAGGGAGGTCCTTGCCTGTTTAGGTCCTAAACAGGAGGTTGAGCAGCCTAGAGGGGGTCAGGAGGTAGATTAGTCAGAACCTAGAGAGAGAGAGATCACCTAGGCAGAGAGCGTTGATAGCTGAGCAGGAGGCCACACTAGCCAGTCATATGAGAGATCTTTTGAGGGCATGCCCTCCCACGTTTGATGGAGCTAGTAGTGGTCTAGAGGCAGAGACTTGGTTATTGGATATAGGTAGGTGTTTCACCATGCATCCTTATGGCAGTAACACCAAAGCCAGATGTGCTATTTTGCATCTTTGAGGGTTTGCTTTGACTTGGTGGCGGTTAGAAGAGCAGAAGCTGCATTTGGACATTAGCACTATTTCTTGGGAGTTATTCTTAGAGAGATTCAGAGCTTGTTTCCTATCAGATCATTGGAGGCAGTGTCACGCAGATGAGTTCCATGAGTTGCAATAGATGGCCATGTCAGTTGAGTAGTACGAGTGTAGATTTTATGAGCTCAAGTAGTATACAAGTATCAGAGATGACGAGTCTATGTTGGTGCAGTATTTTATTAGTGGTTTGAATGCCTGGGTTAGTGGAGGGGTTCATGTATTCGAACCTAAGTCTATGGAGGTTATCGTGGAGAAAGCCCGATTAGTAGAGGAGAATTTGGTTATGGCACTCGATGGGCTTACAGGTGTGCACATTAGTAGTGCACCTTATGTAGGTGTTGGTGGTCAGTCTCAGGTAGCTGACCCTTCAAGAGACCATCATGCACCTGACAATGGCGAGCAGCAGCAACAGCAATGTTCTCAGTCACAACCAAAGAACACTCAACCTCAACAGGGTAACAAATTTCAAAATAAGAAGAACTAGAATTGGTAGCGTGCTAGACAGGATCGTGTTGATTGACTTGCTCAGAGCATTCAGTCTGCAGTGAGTAGGGGTAGTTTCTAGTAATCTAGTGCTTTTCAGGGTGGCAGTCATTTCGGTAGAGGTTCAGGATGTTTCTCTTGTCGACAACAGGGCCATATAGCTAGGCAATGTCCACAAAGGAATGCTTTGGATTTTGGTCAGAGACCAGCAGCTTCATAGCCAACCGTAGGTGATGTAGGGAGGTCTCATAGAGTGTTCGCAGCGATTGAGCATCAGGGGATAGCTTTGGAGACCGTAGGTAGAGGACAGACAACCTTCTTTGGTGATCATGTGCGAGCTTCAGCATCGGGAGTAAACTCTCAGGGGCAAAGACGTGGAGTACGTCAGGGTCCAGTGGGACTCTAGTTATGAGACTTCTACTGCCTAGGAGGATGCTTCCAGGGTGAGAGAGTCATACCCTTCCTTATTTGTAGGCTTCTAGGAGTAAGCCTGACTCTAGGGGGGAGGATGTAGTGCCCCCTAATTTTTAGCTTGTGATAGTGGTAGTTTTGCATTGGTCTTTGTTAGTCTGACATAGTTGCTAGTCTTTCATTGCATTTATATAGTTCTGAGACATTTGGATTAGTAGGTTATAGTTTAAGTTTATTTTGATCTTGATGGACTATGTTCGACTGATATAGCTTAGACATGTGTTATTATGTTCATGATGACCTTATTATTATTCCAGTTATGATGAGTTGACATGATTAGTAATGGTTTAATATTAGCATGTTTCTATCAATTTGTTGATATCTGAATTCAAATAAAAGTGGTTATAGTCTTGTTTTAAGACCACGGACAGTATAGTACTACTCTCTTCGAGCACCCTACTATGCCATGATTCTCTGTCTCTGTGTGTGTTGACATATATGCATTTGATCATGTACAACCTATTGTTCTGATGCAGGCTGTAGGTACCGAGCCTTGACTCCACCTGATATAGTAGGTTTGAGCGGGCTCTTGCACCAATGGGTATCGATGATGGGGATAATAAGAGGTTTATTCCGCTAGGTCAGCCCCTGTCTTCTATTGTGGTCGTGTGTCGTGTTGTGATGCTTGGTCCTTGCCTCATGTTGTTGGTCATCAGGTGTTGTGAAGTATTGTCAAAGTTTTGTTAAGTTATGTCTATGTGTTTGTCTTAGCAATACCTCAACATGTTAAAATTAATAGTGTTTTGTGTAGTCGTAAAATTTGGAATATTGCTTAAGTAAAATCTTTTATTGACTAAATTAATTAATTTAATGTTTGATTTACCATCATAGGTTTTAGTATGGTTATTTATTATGTTGTTATTTAAAAGAATAATTTTAGGTAGTAAATTAATGTCATGAGTTGTCGATTGTGAAATTTTAAGATTTGGAGAATCTCTTTTATTAGCAAAATTTTAAATTCTAGGAGGAGTGGGATTCTGCATAATGGATGCATGTTTGTGATAATTTATGAGTTGAACCATTTTTAAATTGGGGGATTTTCGATTTGTGAGAGGGTTGGGAAGAGGAAGATAGAAATTGGGAGAAAAACAAAGAATTTTGTTGCAGGAATTGGAGAAAATTTGAAGTGGGACTGAAATTTGGGTATGTGATGTTGTCTTTCTGTGAAAATTTGCAATTATGTAGCTTGTAATTTAAATATTATTATAGCATGTTCTGTGTGTGAAATGTGCATGTCCTGTAAATTGGAATTTAAATATCTTTGTAGTTTGTGTTGTCTTGTGCCCTGTGTGATTGAATGTTGATGCCCCTGACCTCTCTTTCACCTTGGGAATCACCCTGTTGTTGTAATGTTCAACCTCTGTAGAATGTAGTTCATTTGTCTAGGCCGCGCATTCTATAGTAAATCAATTTGTTTTATGATCTGAAAACAATATGCTTTTTGTGACAATACCCTTTGGGATATGTTGATCTAAAAGTCTTGTTCATGTTATCTTTACCTGCATGCACATCTTTTTGAAGCCATTCCAATTTTAAAATTTAGACAAAATCGTTGTTTCTCCCAATCACTAGTCGACCCTCCCATTCATGGCAACCTATTAGTAGCATGCAACCATTTATTTGATCCACATATAATTCATATTTCTTTTTACCCTTAAATTACGGGTGTAGGATTTTACCTTAAATGTATGAGTAATTTTCTAATGTCCCTCAATGCAGTGCCGTGGGAATAACCTTGCTTTTATCAGTGTAATCCCTGATGAAGATCATGTGGTGAGATTTGGGTCATCCTTTGAAATCGTACCATGACATTATTCAATTTGTTATCTCCTTTATTTTTTTTGTAAACCTGATATTATATAACCCTAGCGCTACACAGCCTCCAACATTGTAATATCTAAATTTGATTCTCTCCAACACTGCCTCCACTAGAAAGTTACCATGCAATAATGTCTAGGACTTTGGCTAGATCGTGTGAAGTTTTTCTTTTACAAATTCTTCATATTTGCAATCAAAAATCTCTTAATGGCTGAAAGACATTCGTTCATTTCATCATTTGTATAAGAGTTAAAACTCAGCTAGAAGCAAATAGGAAAAAACAAGTCTTGAAAACATAGTAATTCACTTTTTAATAGGCTTAGGAATTTTGAACTCTTATAGAAAATTTACATTCCTATCTAATAGACAGTTGGCAGATTTCTATTCAATTCACTGTTACTTTTTAGATAGGTTCGGTATTAAATATAGTTTATACTTTGGAAATTGGTTTTATTAGAAATCGTAGGTTTAGAATGTAAAATGGGAGGTTGTGGCTCATAGCGGAATTTATGTATTGGTAAACTTAGAATGTTAAATGGGGAGTGATGCGTATAAAACCTATTTCATGTTTTAGTCAGAAAGACTAGTCAACTGCGTAATAATAGCGTGTAATATAGAGAATGGTATACATATATATTGTAGTCTCTTTTATTAAGACATTGTAGTCGTAGAAGGTATAGGGGGTAGTTGATATTCATAGCAAAATAAATGTAAATTGTAGTTGTTTTGCTAAGGAATTATAGATAGTAGGTATCGATGGGGAATTTATGCGAATAGGAAAATATATTTACTTATAGTTGTTTTTATTAGAAATTGTAAGTGGTAAAACATTAGGAAAATATATATGTTTATAGTGTTTTGATTTGAAATGATAATTGGTGAAATGTTAGTTGTTGATCTATGCTTATAGGAAAAATATTTATATATTTATAGTGTTTGATTTGAAATTGTATTGGTTAAATGTTAGATGATAATTTATGTCCATAAGAAAATATATTTGTATTTATAGTTGTTTAATTAGGAATTGTGGTAGTAAAATGATCGACGGAAAGTTTATTATTATAGTAAGAATATACATATATTTGTAGTTGTTTATATTAGGAAATGTAATTAGTAAATCTTAGATGGAAATTCTTGCTTAGCAAATATATTATGGTTTGTTTTTATTAGAAGAGGATAGTTGTTAGGAAATTAGTTAGGAAATTTATTTTTGGATTTGTAGAGAAATTATTATTTTCATAAACTAGAATTTTCTTTGAAATGAAGTTAAAGTCTCATAGTTAATTTCATGTTATGGTTAGGAGTATATTGAATGTCATATACATGATTGTCTTCCTTGTCATATCGAAATGCTTATCATGGGTCATTGTATCTATTTGAGGTTTGAATTTATAGTTATGCTATGACTAAGTGTGAAGTGGGGTAACTAGAGAGATGTCATGACTTCTTATTGTCAAGACCTAAAAGCATTGTCCTTGTAGGGTAATGGTTACTTTAACATTGGTTTTGTGTTCAACCTACCTAACTCTAGAGGTGTGGCTTCTTAGTCTTTGGTTCAAAATTGTGGCATGTCCATGTAATGGGATTAATGAATCGAGTTTGTTTTGGATGGGAAAAAAGTCTTGTGGATATGGAACTTTGTAACTATTTATGTAACATGATGGTTGTGGAAAATTAGATGTCTTATAGTTCCTTGCTCATGCATGTCATTGTTTCCAGATGTTGGCTAAGGGATGTTAGTTGTAGGAAGGAGACTGGCTTCCATGGTGCGGCTGGTGCCCAAAGTGGCTGCCTGGATAACCCCATGGAAGTTGTAATCAAGTGATAACTTAAAATATATCTAGGTGGGTCAGGTAGTCATTCACATAACAAGATAAGTATGTTGCCTCACCCATGCCTTGAGTGCTCTCAAAGGCCAAGGATGGGATGAGAAGGCCTGGTTGGCAAGGTCAACCTCCTTGTCCACATGAGAGGATGTGTCGGCTCCGCATGTGTCACCCTATGGGGCCGGTGCCAAAAAAAAGGGTCACCAGGATAACCATAGATGGGGGACAGCTTCTAGTGAGAGATAGCCTGGATAAACCATGATTAGGACCATGCAATGACACTCTCCTCACTGCAGCTTAGCTAGTTCCCTCTTTATTGTTTTCATTGTTGCCTCTAGAGTGTTGTCTTGACTTGTGCAGTCTTGTTATAATGGTTGGTTTGTGTCGAGTCTCTATTCTTTTGGTTATTTTTTTTGTTGTGTCCTTTGGCTTAGTGGAATCCTCGTTGTTATCTCCTAGCTCAGAGGTGTGGACCTCAGGGTTCCACATGGTTGGGTGGTAGAGCTATCCATTGGTCTTCTTGGAGATTCATATTGAGTCCAGTGCAGAAGTGTTCCAATTCCAGATTTGATTTTCACTCTCAGATTTGTTGTTTACTTTCATAAGTGTATTATTTGTAAACCAACATGATCGATCTTGTAATCTTGTATTGTAACTTTGTAAATTAACTTTCTTTGCAAATGTAAAAGTTGTTCTTATCTATAGTAGTATGATGTATATCACTTGTATTGTTAAGACCTTATGATCAACTGATGCAGTTATGTTTCCCTAGAGGAGTTAGAAGTACAATTTTCTTTATGTTGTGTATAATGATATCTTTAGCTACTGTTATTGCAATTTCTATTTTCAAAAAAAAAAATTTATTTCTGTAATTTTGCTCTTGTTAGTCTAACTCTCTAGGGTTGCATGACAGGGCATTAGAATTCTCACCTCTAATTCCAACAATTAGTATCAGAGCAAGGTTCCTTTGAAAAAGTTTAACAGCTTGAGGAAGATCTGGGAAGGTAGTAAAATGGATGAATATAACCTCCACGGGCAACTTCATCTCTCTTTAGAAGATCTTGAGCGGCCCAAAGCAGAAGTCCAAGAGCTGCAAGAGAACCTAAAAAATGCTGAAGACTTCATTGAGACATTAAAAGAAAAATTGAGCAAATCCAATGAGAAGAGGAAGGAACAACCTCTTCAACTAGGAAATCATTATGAAAACAACAAGGATGAGGCTCTGAAAGAGAAGACAAAGGAATGTGAGAAGTTAGCCAAAGAAATTGTTGTCCTAAAACTTGAGATGGAATCTGGGGTGATGAGGCTAACAAAAGAAATTGAAGATAGAAATAAAACTGAAGAAGACCTGAATAAAAATCTAAAAGAAAGAATTGAAGAATGTTGCAGATAAGATGGAATAGTTGGCCTCCTAGAGTCTAATCTACAAGAAAGCAGAGACAATGAGAGATAACTTGATAGGAAAATTGCCATTCTCAGACATGACCTAGAAGTTGCAAATGAATACAAGGAGAAGTTCAAGATACGCTTAGCTAAACTTGAAGCACTGCTTGAAGGACAGAAAATGACTGATTACAAGCATTATCTTGGATATGAGAAAGGTGAAAGCTCTGGATCTGGACAAATAAATTTTCAACCAAGGAATGATAGAAACAGACCTAGAAGAGCTTCGGTAAGACAACCTAATGCTCAAAGTTATCCATCATTCAATAGAAATTGTTTTAATTGCAATAAATTTGGTCATAGAGCTACTCACTGTAGAAGTAGAGTAAATCAAAATGGTCCATCCTTCTCCGGTCAATGCTTCAAGTGTAAGAGGTATGGACATAGATCAAATGAATGTAGAGGTATGATAATGAATAACTCTAGAGAAAATGGCAACTCTTTCAATGGTTACTGCTTTACTTGCAATGGATATGGACACATGGCTAATCAGTGTAGATCAAGAGGAAGTCAAGCATATAAGCAAAGAAATGTTATTTTCTTTAATTGCAATAGATCTGGTCATATTGCAAGATTTTGTAGAAGTAGGAATAATGAAAGAAGAGGTCTTGTAAACAGAAAACTAGATGAGCAGAGATAAGACAAAGGAAAAGGAAAAATTGATGTGAATGAGATCCAGAATGAAATGAGCAAGACATGGGTTAAGAAAACAATTGTGAACAATAATAATGGGTCCGCACTGGAATCTGGTGCTGACAATTCCTGTGGGAATTAAATTTGGAGCTCTAGCTCAGGGGGAGCTGCATTGAAAATCAAATTCCCCCATCCAGTAAGTGGGTGCCTAGATCTGGCACAATGAGAGAAGATACTTTGAATTATTTTAGAACATTTGGAAGGATTTCTAGAAGAAAAGATGTTGATATGGAAATTTGTGAAGTGATTCATGAAGAACTGTTCAAGAAATTGAGTAACTGGATGAAGTTAGGGTAGAGCATTTATTACAAAGGCAAATTAGGTTTTACGGAGCATAAAAAGGTGTTCACTCCTCATTTGAATCACTTTGCACTTGAAGAAAGCAAGAAGAATAGTGTCTGAGCTAAGATTACAAGGAATTGAAGTACGACCAGCAAATTTATCCGTCAACCCTAATCTCATGAAAAAGGTATTTATCTGTGGAACTTTGAACTTATAATCCTTTTGCAATGGCTACACCCTTGGTCATGACATTACTAAAAGGCCTCGACCCAAAGTTAAGAAACATCCACACAAATCTATAGAAGTCGACCCATTAGGTGCATTTTCAAGTGTTCCATATGGTGTGTTGCATATTGAAGATATTAGGGTTTATATTCATGTGAGCATAGATGAATTTGGGGACTCAAGGTTTGTAGATTTGTTTGAGAGTCAACTAATGGATGAAAATCACGATCTTAAACCCAAGTATAAGGCACTACATGATCAACATTTTATAAGGATTATGGGGTTTCCAACACTTGATGAAGATGAGTGGGTCTAGTATGTTTTGAGTCAAATGCATGATGAATTCATATGGATGCTAAAACCATTCAAGATTACCAAGGATGTTATCAAAATTGTGACAGGGTTAAACTCAACCGGTGGATTACCCATGTTGAAATCTATGAAAAACCAAACTATTACTGATGCAACCAGTGCAAAATTTGATAAGAGGCCTATGACCATAAATGACATTATAGAACCAGATGTGAAGTTTGCTTCCATGGTGATCAGCTACAAGATCTATCACTCTATCAAAGAGAATTCATTCTCTGGAACTGCTATATATGCAGCATATCAAATGTTGAAGGAAAATGCAAATTATGACTTATGTGAGTTGTTACAAAACCAGCTGATTGAGAACTTGAACAAAATGAAGAAAGATAAGAAAAATACTTTTAAATATGGTAGATTGGTTCTATGTTTGTTATTCTACTATATGAATGAAGTACCTGGAGTAAAGGGTGTGCACTGGACTAATGATGAGCCAATTGCTATGCAGATCAGAGACCACCTACGTAGCATTGGTAACTATAAAGTACAGAAAACTACAATCTGGGGATACTTCAAGAACTTTCATAGTATGATGCATTCAAGGGAAAGAATCCCTACAATAATTGTTGAGAAGTACAAGAATAAAATATATTTTATGGTTGACACTGATCAGTGCCTAATGGAAGCAGTGGAACCCAGAACTATTTGGATCATGCCCATGGGGTATGAAGTAGATGGAAAAATCATGAATATTTATGCTCAACATCTTGTAAGCAAACCAAAAGACACAATAGTTGAAAGATTTAGGACATATGAGGAGCTAAGTTTAAAACTGCATACCAAGCTCAGAGAACCTGAAACCAACAGAAAGGTAAGAAAATAAGTTGAGCAGTTGGTTGAGAATCTTGGTCTCACAAAGGAAGTCATGAGGCAATTCAGGGAGAGAAGCAAGATAAGAAACAAGGAAGTGATAAGAAGGAGAAGCAAGATAAGAAACAAGAAAGTGCTCTGGTAGGATCCCCATCCACATCAAGGACTACTAGAAGCTCTGTTGCTACCCCTGGTCCTCCAAAACCTACCAATCCTGAGATACTAGAAGGCAAATCATCTGGAAAAGAAGGAAAAAGAGTAAAAACAAAGGCCACAAGAACCTATAAGAGCACAAAAGTTGATGAAGAAAGAACATATTCTGATGCTGAGGTAAAGGAGTTGAAAGCCTCTAGAAAAAAAGCTGCCAAAGTGACTAAGGAGAAGCCCTATGAAAGCAAAAAGACAAACAAAAGGTAGAAGACAGATACATATGTTGAGAAGCCCACAATCTTTGTGGAAAATTTAATAAAATTAGTCATTATGGATGGAAATATGAAACCCATGACTGAATTTTATGATCAATACAGTGACATAGATAAGAGGGTGTTGGAGGAAGCAACTATTAGATATCTAAATATCTATAATAAGGCCCTGATTGAAATAACTTCTGAGATCCCTCCAAGTCTTGTAAACATTTTGGAATTGAGGAAAGAAAATGCAAAAAGCAAGGATATGGAGCTTGGAGAGCATGTATTGATAAAACTATGCCCTCATATCACTCAATTTCAAATTAGTATGATATTCAAAGAAGTGAAGGATGAATTTAGGAACAAGAAGAGAATGAACAAAGTAATGCTTGGAGAATTGGACCAAATAGTTAAAGAAACACAGGAAATACTTCTAAGTGCATTGAAGAGACACAATCTTCCATTTGTTGAGGAGGATACTGATGATGAGATTAATTCATCAATCCTAGATATTGAAAAGCCAAAAACTAATGAACAACAAACCAAGGCTGATGACTCCTATGTTCTAAAATTGGAACAAATAAAAAAGAAGATACAGAGATGGTGGACCAAACTAATGATGCAAGAGATACTCCAACTTCTCCTGATCAATCCAGAAAAGAGGATAATGGTGATAATATTGCTGCTACACAAGATCCTCGGGAACAAATTGTAAATAGTATGGTCAAAGGAAAGAATCCGGTTGTAGATAACACAGAGAAAGGTGAAGCAGAAGAAGTCAAAGATAAGGAAGATAAAGCAGAAGAAGATGGTGCAAATGTTGATAGTCCTGATATTGTGAAAACTCAAGGAAAGGAAAGTGGTCTAGAAATGGTGGCAAGAGACACTACAAATGTAGTGAAAAGTTTTCTGAGTAAAGAGATGCTAGAGTTTGATGAACCAGAACTAATTCAAGAACCAATCAACTTGGATACTCTCTCTCTAGTCCAAATGATGAAGATAGCATCCTTCAAACAAGCCAAAGCAAGTGAAAAGATATTGAAATCTCACATGCAGGATAGTGAGCTATTAAGTCACACATCTAGTGTATTGGAGAAGATAATGTCAACCTTCCAGAAGAATCCATCTAACTCTCCATCCAGACATCTAAAGAATCTTGTATATTCTGTAAGTACACATTTTGAGTCTTTTGAGAAGTCTATAGAGACTAAAGTCAGAAATGAATTTTTGGATGAGAAATTTAATGAAATAAAGAGCCTAATACGGAATGATATGATGATACTTGGTACGAGTATAAAGAGTATTCAAAATGCTCTAAGTGATGGAGGTGATATATCCAAATTTTGTCTATCCTAGCCTAAATTCAGTAAGGATATTGAGAAGAAGATAAAGGAGCAAGAACAAAAAATGTCAAATTTATCTCAAAATTTTGATCCTCTAATAGTTTCTCCAATAAGTCAGGAATGTCAAGTAATCAACTTGACTAATGAAATAACGAAGCTTGTTAAAGAAAAAGGAAATATTGTGAAGAGAATGTGTGAGCTCTGGGGATTAATTGGCTCCAAGTTAGAAATAATGTTTAATGCATTATCAAAAGCTCAAACTGCAGTTCAAACAAGTGATCCTTCAGATCTGACAAAGGCAGAAGCATACCCATTTCCTCTAAGTGGACACATCTTAAATTAAGATGGCATGAAAAGAAGTTGGGCCTCTGAACTTGAGCAATTGAAAAGTAGTTTTGTAGATATTCTCAAGTTCATGTAAATATAACTTAATGATTGGGTGTACATATGCAGCGCTGTATACAGAATTTTTTAGAATTTTGGCTTGTGGACCCCATCCTTTTCCATTGACGTCAAAGGGGGAGTGAAGAAAAGTGAAAAATAAGGAATCTAGCAAAGGGGGAGCTCCAGAATCAGTGGAGAGCATAAGAGTATAGAATAAGGGGGAGTAGCACTTAGTCATTTTTCACTAAGTGTTGCCATCAATGCCAAAGGGGGAGATTGTTGACAAGAGACACTGCTTCGCATGACAAGTGTTGTCATTGATGGCAACTAAGACTATTCTACTCATCCACATAACATAATTTGTTCATACTAGAAGTTAGAATCAGAATTTATCTAAATCTGGGTAGCCAGAAATAGAGCATGTGACAGGGTCCGGTATCTTGGTCTGGAACTCTCTGGTGGAAAATTAGAGTATGCTGTAGATCTGAAGGAGTCATAAGGATTGTCAGGGCAATCTAAATCTAGAATTTCATCCTCCGGTGATAAATGGAGTAAAAGTTATGAGCATCTGAGTATTGGGTCATAATATGACAGAACATTTCAGTAAAGAATAGGTTGACTTGTGTTAGCTCCTTATGCGGATCTGATAGAAGTGTTTGGGTGAGTTGCGTATGGGATATAATGTTAGTGGCCAATATGAATGGTGACCTTCAAGTGTTATTTCTTGTACGCATCACCATTGGCGCGTGGATTCAACCAACAGAATAGAGTACTTGTATTGTTAGTTAAGTTCTTCATAAATTCAACAGAAAAGTGATTGAATTACTTGAAGTGGATATATATAGCTGATGGATTTGAGTGTTGAAGGTGTGTGTGTGTGTACAAATATGAAGTAAATGCAAAAAGAGTAGATAAAGGGTGCGAAAGAGAAGAGATCAAAGATCCGGATTATGATAGAGCAGTAAACAAGGTAGAACAAGATGAAGTGTATCAAGTCAGTATTTTGTGCTTAACCAAAATTGAATCTTTACATTGGTAGATGCTAAATATCATTTCAAACACATTGTAATCTTCTTCCTATATGCAGTGAGCCTACTATAGGTAGTGAGCCTTTTTGTGAGCAGTGAGCTATGGGTAGTGAGCTTGAATGCATGTGCATTCTCCATTGTAATACTTTTAACAAAGTATAATATTTGCGAGTTAACCCCCACCGTGGTTTTTCCCTTAACTAGGTTTCCACATCAAAAATCTTGGTGTCAAATGTGTTATTTCTACTTTTGCTCATGTGAACATGTTGATTCTTGCTTTTCATGATAACATTATTAATCTATTAATGAAGTAGTAAAGAGGAATTAACTGTTGTAAGTTTTAAAGTTTTAAGACAACTGATTCACCCCCCCCCCCCCCCCGCCCTCTTAGTTGTCACCTCTAATTCAATCAGCACCTCGGTACAAACATGACAAGACTATCTTCTCGCATAACTAGTGTCTGTTAAGGGATCTAGAGATGTATGGTGTAAATTCCATGGATGGTCGTTGTTTGAAAAAACTTTATATCAAATAGCCAATTTATGACTGTTTCATCTCCTTTCTATTTTCATATAATTATTTCCATTTGTCTATGTAATGAATCATTACAAAAACTTTAAGGTAAGTAGATTTTGAATATCCCTAAACATTTGCTAGGTAGAGTTGAAATAAGTGACTCAAGAGGGGCATTGTAAGACACAATTGTAAGAAGGTGTTACACCTTTAATAATATGATATTATTTTGTCAAGTTATGTTTGAATGCACTGCACACCTTATGTAATTCATAATCCAAGAAAATTCATAGAAAATAGAGGAAGGCTTCTTCCTCTCTCTCTCACCCTCTCTCTCTCTCTCTCTATCTTTATATATGTCTTTCTATCTCCTTTTCTCTAATTCTCTCTTCCTTTCTCTATCTTTCTCTCTCTCTCTCTCTCTCTCTCCATATTTGTCTCTCTATCTTTGTCTATCTCTTTGACTCCCTCTCTATTTGTCCATTTCTCTTGATCTCTCAGTCTCTATCTCCCCCCCTCTCTCTCCCCTTCTCTCTAGATATTTAGATCTCTATCTTCCCTTGTTTCTGTCTCTCTTGATCTCTCTTCTTTCCCTTCTTTCTCTATCTCTCTTTATATTATATTAAAAATATCTAAATACAATATTGATTTTATTTCTTTGAGAGTATTTTTATTATAATTTAATGTTCTATTTTAAGAATGTTTTAAATTAATATTTAACATATTTTTGAAAATTATACTTTCTTACAATAAATATTTGTTATTTATTAATAATAATTTAAAGTGATATGTATATATTCAACATTGGGAATTCCCACTAATTTGGTTAAATAAATAATCAGAAACTACTCTAAAAATCCATTATAAAACTCCAAATAACAAGCGATTAACCATTATTTTTCCAACAAAGGATACGCCTTATTTTCTTAACATGAATGTTATGCAAAATATTGAATCTATTAAAAATGGCAAATATATATTTAAATTGGTCCTCAAATATCTTTAGTAAACTTGAGAGAATATATGTTTGAAACAAATTCTTTACCCCAACCACGTACAAAGGAGGTGCCACTTCAAATATCTCAGCCGCTATTGCTAGGTGTCCCTTCTTCCCTTACTTTGACCCTTGCAATTTCATCTTCCCCTCCTATGTTTTCCCCAAAAAATTTAATAGCATGCCAATCTCTTCTATCCTGTACATTATGTTGGACACTAACTGATTCCATGTGAAGTGTGACTCACAATTTATAGCCTTATCAACAAATAGGCCTTATAACCCATAGATAGGGCTATAATGACCTAAAATCAGGGAAACATGTTGGCTTGGAGTCCAACACCGAATCCACACAATTTACTCTCTTGTCCATGTCATCAGATATGAAATGTGCAGTCTCTTGTTTCAAGCCCTTTCTAAACCATAGAGTCTCCATATGCTATGGGATATTGATGCATGTCAATAGGTTTTGGACGGGAATTAGCATATTACAAAAAAATGTAGAATGAACGACATAGATTATTTCAATAGTCTTGCTCTTCTATTAATTTATATATGTCATTGATCCTTAAAAATAGGGCAAATGAAATGAAATAAAAAATGTTTATATATTTTTTATGAAGGTACACTAACATAGATGAATGGGTAAGATGATTTCAATCATCTTGCACCATTCTCTAAAGCCCTGTGTCATTGATCCTCCATGCTAGCTCGTTACGTTCATTAAGGGAAAAAAGGAATTACTAAACTATTTAAGTGAAGAAAAGGAAAAAATAAATGATTCATTACTAAATTACCATATGGGTTTACAATTGGAAACAACCATAGCTATAATTAGAACCATGTTGATTGTGCATTCAAATTTTTTACATCGAATAAAATAATAATAATGTCCATAATTTTCAATACTTGTTTTTGGTAGCCTCTTCAATTTGGGTAGGAACTTGGCTATTAGAAACAAGAAATTTATAATTTTTTGAAGTCTATATTAGTACAAAATGAAGGTTTCATTATTGTTTCAAGTTTCACGTGAATTCATTTGATGCCTTACATAATTCACAATTTGTGTAAATTCATATAAAATAGAGGAATGCAAGTCCCCTCTAGCCCATCCATTGTGTTCCTATTTTTGCCTATCAAATTCTCAACACATCTTCCACCTCAATCAATTTACCCTTTTGATGTGTTTTTTCCACCCAACTTTTGAGGATAAGCTTGTTTTCTTTATACTTTTTTGTAAATACAACATTTTTGAGTGGTATACCCAAACAATGCAAAGCAACTTTTACACCCCTAGTTCTAGAGAAAAAAGAAAGGATATTGATCCCCTTTAGATAAATAGGCTTCAAAATTGAAATATGGTATCCTATTATGAACAAATCAAATTGATAATTTACCCTCTTCTTCTATTTTTACATCTATGGAAGCTAGTTGACTCACTACTATATGAAAACTATTTAAATTATGTTGGTTACAAAGTCTCCTTCATGCATCTTAAAAGAATACAAATTTCTTTTAGAAACTAACTTATTTACAAGACACTTAGTTCCGATAAAATGCAATAATATTATCTCATAAACTCTTAGCAATGTTTTGAACAAAACAAATTCATGAAGACTGAATTAGGAAGACACAACCTAATAGTAGATATGTCTCTTCTATCTATCTTGTCCCATTCATTTTGATTCATTGCTAATGGTAGAAAATTGAGTGCAACAATTATTATGATCCATTGATCTCTTGCCACTAAAAGATCTTCAACCTTCAATTTCCACAACTCAAAGTTTTACGTAATGAACTCTCTCTCTCTCTCTATCTCTCTCTAACTCTCCACCTCTCTATATATAATATTACACTAATTAAACAAAAATGAAATTTTGAAAAGACCAAACAAGGGGAAGTCTTTCACAAATCAAAACCCAAAAAGTACCACTCTAGTCCACTCCCCACAATTATCAATCAAACCACATAAATAAATAGTCATTGGGAAAATAAAATCAATGGCCGGCCCAGATGCCTACAAAAATTACTCAAGACTTTGCATAAATTAAAATACTAAAGAATGCATAGGGGAGCACAAATCTCATAAAGATGTTACACTAACAATATCTTGTTTTCTGGATCCTTTTTCGAGACCAAGGAAAACAATATATTATCTCTATCTCTATTTCCCTCCCCTTCTCTCTCATACACTTCTTTCTCCAAGATATCTCTCTCCCTGTGTTTCTCTCTCTTTTCTCTCTATCTCTCTACCTCTCTCTTTTGCTCTCACTTTTTTTCTCTTCTCTTCTTTCTCTCTCTATCTTAGTTTGCAATGGGTACGTCAAGAATGGATGTGGAAAGGAGTTCCATGTGGATAAAAGGAAACATTATTTTGCATATGGGAAACTAAAAGTATACATAGTTTGTACAATTGAGTAGGTAAGAGAAATAAATAAGGGGGCGTATTTGTAAGAGTAGTCAAGAGGAATGTTTTATTTGTTTCTAATATTAGTATTCTCAAAAAGAGAGTATAGAGAATATTTTCATTAATTTTTTAGGTCAATATTGAATTGTTGAATCTTTGCCATAATTTGAACATTTGAACATTGAGTAGGTAGGATGAACATTTTAATTCTGTCACTCTTTCTCTATTCCTATGTCTCTCTATTTTTGTAAAAGTACCATTTCACGAGGCTCAAGTGGATACCATAGCCTGATCATTATTGTAGGTTTTTTCATTAGAATATTTGAGAATAGCCCCAAGTCTATCACACAATGAAACATTTTTTCCACTGTGTTTATGTAGTGAAGCTTAGTTTTGTAATCCTATGATGGCCAATGATTTTGTGTTTTAGGAAATGTCTTTTGAATGGTCATGGGTGGTAAATGTAAATTTTAAAAATAATAATTCCTAGGAATGTTATGCATGTAGCCATTTTTTCTACTTGAAATTGAAAAGTACTTTGAATCCACAAATTTTAGTTCAACATCATACATAAATAAGGATATGGTTTTCCCATACACCCTTTGGCATATATACACATATTCAAAGTAAATGTATTATGGGTCTCGTTGAAACTCTATAAGCTTCCACGACTGACCCACAAGGTGATATGGAACTTCAAATCTAACCAATCCTTTAACATGGTGTGGTAAATGAAGATTTATATCTTTATTTTTCTACAGATGAAGCTTTGGAAGACATCCTATCTTTGAGATTTATCTTTGGAAATGGTTTCTTGTGATGGGTTTCATAGTAATCATTTTATAATTCTAAGTGCTTTCTTTTATGAAATTTGATTTTCTACACATCCTCTAGGCTTTCAATGAATCGTTGCAAAGCTAAGCTTAACTACATAAACATAGTGGAAAAAAGTGTTTTGTTGTGTGATAGACTTTAGGATACACTCAAGCATTCTAATGATCTCTCCCACACAATGAAATGAACCCTAATAAACCAATGGTATAGTATGTGCACTCATAGGTACTAATAAATACCAGTTGCATGAAAAAGTTGATAGTTTCTTGTCACAAGGTGGCATCTGGGTCTTCAAGGTAAAAAGGAGTGAGAGGTATTATAGAGGCATGGGGTAGTGATTGTGGAGGGAAATTTGCAACAAAAATAATGGACAATTTAATTCATTGTGACTACACCAGTGAATTTTTTGATTTATAAACATTCACAATCAATACATTTTACTATGAATACCTCCATCAACACAATTTATAAGCCCTACACATATAATGAAAACCTTAAGACATTATCCAGATTACAAAGATTTAAGATAAGAAGGCATATAACAATTCCATTTAGAGCAATTAGGTCTCCATGCTTATTGTCTAAGTGGTAACTTGTAATGATTTAATTATATATTTATTTTTATATTAAATCTATTATAGTTATATTTATTATTAGTAAAAAAGACAGTCATTTTCCAAGGAACAACCCTCGTGGTAAGACTTCTGTAAATGGAACGTGATTATTAGTCAAAAAGAGTGCCATCGTCCAAGGAACAACCTGTTAGTTTTTCTTCTGAATCAGCATCAGGGTTTGCCAGTTTGTATGCACGTGCAGATTCAGCCAACTAATACAGGAGGTTGCGTGAGCTTCTCCCCTTCACTTCTGGTTCTGCCGCACCAAGGGGGGTGTCCCTATAACTCAAGATATAACCTTGACTAGCTCAAAGATAGAAAGATCTAACTTGACAACAACAGGTAGAATACTCTCATGTATGGACCAAGATCTGTATGATAGATCACAAGGTGGGCAACGTTCTTGGACATATATGTCTGGTCGGGTATGAGAGCATGCATGGGGTTTTCCTACTCCTAATCCTACAACTAACAGGTGGAAGTGATGAAATGGGAGGACATAATGTCCGGGATGCAAGACAAGGGGTTTTGGCTGATAACTACTGATCCAGGAGCAGACTGGTGCCTATCCATTGGGCAAGGAGTCAACTAGACGTATACAACAGATGGTTTGCAACTTTCACTCAAGTTTCAGGGGGTTGGACTGATGCTTGCCTTACAAACATCACCCAAGAATGGGTACCTAACTACCTCTACTTACAGTTATCCCTACTGACATGCAACCAAATTCAAAAGAAAGAGAATAACATGTAGCAAATGGAGACAAGTAGATAGACACATGCAATAAGCATTTTTCATATAACATTAACACTGAAACTGAAAATATGTGCAAAATACATTCATGTTGCAACTCATAAACTCTAAAATGGGATAAAACAGCCAAGATCATGCCCTGTTCTTCATTATTTACACAAAAATACCTCAGGCCTTCAACAACCAAACAATGGTAACATAGTCTGCCTATATCGGCCAGAAAGTGAACCACTAGCATTAATTACATGGTTGACCAAAGATCCTGCCAAATACAGATCTCAGAAGGAATGACGCTCAAAAGTTATTGCTGCAGTAGACAAGGGAGGCCTCGAGCCTTGCGCTGCCATCTGGAAGTCTTCATCCATAATCGAGCAGCCTCACCTTTTGTACCATCACCCATTGATGGCTCAACCACCCGCGGCCCACCTGGAAACCGTCGCAGCACTCAAAAAAGGAGTTCCCACCAAAATGCACTTTCTGAAGGTTTAAAAGGTGCAGGGAAATTAATCCCACATGCAAGGTGTGAAAACCACTTCAGCACTTTAAAAACATGGCCGCATGCAAGATAGGTGTTGAGCGCTTTTGCCATGCTCGACACATGCTTCTTCTCCAAGAGCCCATCGGCCAAACTTCTACCATCGGCTCACTTCAAAAAACTCTCGCCGACATCACTTGTCTCACCGATCGCAACACCATACATTCCCCATCGGTATGACCAACACCATCGGGAAATCGTGAAAATCCTCCTGCCGATCTCAACAGTCACACCGATGCCTTCCTTCGCATTCCCTCCCATCGGCCAGACCAAAATAATCGGAGCACTCAAGAAATCTTTCGCCGATGAAGCCGATCACTCCGATGCCTTCAAAAATCCTGATGACGTCACTGTCATACCCTACTGACGTCATCATCATCCGCCTGCATACCACGCAAGTCTCATTCGGATGACGTCATCACCATATAGGCGCCGGGGTGATATTAGTAAGATAACCTGATATTTCAGAATATCACCCCCCGCAAGAATATCAGGGTGCACTGTAGCTCTACTGCAGGATCGGGATGATGTTTAAACATCACCCGATATTGAAACATGATGATCCTGATAGATAACTAGGTTGATAGAAAATCATGATGATGCTGACCATCTCGGAAGAAAATATGATGCTGCTGTTGAAAAATGTTGAGGAGGGCCAACACTTAGGAAATTTTTTGGATTTTTTGGGAAGGTGCCTGCATGAAAATTGCTAAATTAACTGACAGTCAATTCAGGCACCAATAGTGGCTCTGTCTGGGGACATGCAGGTGCAAGACTGCAACGAGAACCCCAGATCTCTGGGATGCAGACCAGTCCCTTATCCATTGGGTACAGAGTCAAATACTGCACTAACCTGCATCACCAAACACACTTGATGGCCTAAGGCCACCAAGAAAAGGAAAAACATGTATCTCCCTTTGTCAAATATCTTGTTTTCATCTGCATGCACTGAGTCAAGCTTGGAGATACTGTAAAGATCCACCCACAAACAAACCTTGTCATCTGCATATTCAACCCTCTGATTTGGCTTGTCATTGTCACCCCTATGCAGACAACCTTCAGCATCTAGCAACAAGTGGATGCAGAATGTATCAGGCAATGCATACCCATATGGCATAGAACACATGTTATCATCACTATGCATTGCAAAATGATTTCCTAGCTGGACTGAAAACTGAAAACACTCAAAGTCCACCACACAGCTAGGAAAAATAGAGCTCATTGTATCATATGCTGGCACATCAAAAGAAAAGCCTTCAAATTCACAATTGTGCACATCATGCACACAATCATCTGGTACACCAAGCTGGAAAAGATCAGGCTCCGGCACCTCTTTCAAATCAGACACATTTTTACAATCACTTACCTGATGTATGTTGGTCTCTCTTTCATCAGGATGAGAAACAGAATCCAAGTCAAAAATAGTGTCAAGATTCTCACCATACTCAGACAGATCCTCATCACGATATGTGTCATAAATGGGTGACCCAGGTGCATCAGTTTCATCATAGTATGCCATTTGTTCATGGGCAGCAGAGCATGCATCTTCATCACCAATGGATTCCCTCTGTGGAGGAGTATCAGCCTGTATGCTTATTTCTTCTCTATCTTGAGCACAATACTCACAATTATCTCCACAGGTCCATTCCAAAAGTTGCTCATTGCTATCCACAACCTCGTTATTGTTTTCATGGTCAGATGCCTCATCATTGCAATGGGAATCCTCACTAGTCCTTTCACTGGCACCTTCAATATTCATCTTTTCATCTTCACACGATGCCTTAATTACTTGGTCATTTATAGCTTCACAACTATTATTCACACCAAGGCCTGGGGACAGGGATATGAACAGGCGCCCATTTCTGAATTTTTCTATATTTTCGGCAAACTTGTATGCCATCTGCATACTTGTCACCTTGAAATCCCTCAGTATTGCACTAGAGCCCTCCTCAAAAGCCTCAAAAAATATGCCAACACAGGCTGAAATATCAGGTCTGAAGACTTCTGGGATCTGTGAAAGGGCTACTGCAAACCTATGACTGAAATCAACACATAGCTCTTTATCTTGTTTTCTGATGTTCATCAATTCTGCAACAAGATCAGCAGGTTCTCTTGCAAATTCCTCTTTAAAATAGTTAGTAAGCTCATCCTAACAGGCAAAAAATCTCTTTGGAAAGCTCAAATACCAGTCTTTTGCTTTTGCATCAAAGGACCTAACAAAAAACCTTATCCACATATCCTCATCTCTAAATGAATGTTTTCCCATGAAACTGTGAAAATTTTGGATATGTGCATTCCCATCACATACACTGTGACCACCAAATCTAGGCATCTGACAGTATATCCTAGCAGGCATAGTTTCCACTTTATAATCAACCCATGACAAATCTAGTTGGTCATACAAAGGATCAAAAGGGCTGAGAAGAGGTTTAGGCTTCTAACTGGCAGACATAACAGGGTTATTGCTTTTTAACCGGGCCTGCTCAGCCTCTAAGAATATCAACCTATTTTTTATCTCTTCTATTCTATTCTCCAACATTTCACCACTGAGTAAGGGATAATTCATACTTGGATTCATAAAAAACTTACTCTTAGACATCCTTTGTCTGCCTAAGACCTGTAACCTCCCCTGGCATCTAACCTATGCAGTAAAACAACAAATATAAAGGGGAAGTAACAAGGTACCTTTTCTCATACAGATGTAGAAATATGTACATCACATTTTTGTCACATCACATACATCCATCTTTCATGTGCATTTAGATCTTTTGCAGAGTTGCCACCTCTCCAGAGAGGACAAAATTTTCAATAGCTGAAAGCTACTTTTCCAGGTTCATTCCACCAGCAGAGCATCATTTTGTTGGTGACTTAGATGGGTCACAAATATATCATTTCTTTTATCAGTCCATCCCCAGCAGAGTCACCATTTTGTTGGTGACTTAGATGGGTCACAAATATATCACCAAGGATGACTAGATATTACTTTTGATCAATCAAATCCCCAGTAGAGTTGCCATTTTGTTGGTTTTTCTTCTGAATCAGCATCAGGGTTTGCCAGTTCCTATGCACGTGCAGATTCAGCCAACTAATACAGGAGGTTGCGTGAGCTCCTCCCCTTCACTTCTGGTTCTGCCGCACCAAGGGGGGTGTCCCTATAACTCAAGATATAACATTGACTAGCTCAAAGATAGAAAAATCTAACTTGACAACAACAGGCAGAATACTCTCATGTATGGACCAAGATCTGTATGATAGATCACAAGGTGGGCAACGTTCTTGGACATATATGTCTGGTCGGGTATGAGAGCATGCATGGGGTTTTCCTACTCCTAATCCTACAACTAATAGGTGGAAGTGATGAAATGGGTGGACATAATGTCCGGGATGCAAGACAAGGGGTTTTGGCTCATAACTATTGATCCAGGAGCAGACTGGTGCCTATCCATTGGGCAAGGAGTCAACTAGACGTATACAACAGATGGTTTGCAACTTTCACTCAAGTTTCAGGGGGTTGGACTGATGCTTGCCTTACAAACATCACCTAAGAATGGGTACCTAACTGCCTCTACTTACAGATATCCCTGCTGACATGCAACCAGATTCAAAAGAAAGAGAATAACATGCAGCAAATGGAGACAAGCAGATAGACACAGGCAATAAGCATTTTTCATATAACATTAACACTGAAACTGAAAATATGTGCAAAATACATTCATGTTGCAACTCATAAACTCCAAAATGCGATAAAACAGCCAAGATCATGCCCTGTTCTTCATTATTTACACAAAAATGCCTCAGGCCTTCAACAACCAAACAATGGTAACACAGTCTGCCTATATCGGCCAGAAAGTGAACCACTAGCATTAATTACATGGTTGACCAAAAATCCCGCCAACTACAGATCTCAGAAGGAATGGTGCTTAGAAGTTATTGCAGCAGCAAACAAGGGAGGCCTCGAGCCTTGCGCCGCCATCTGGAAGTCTTCATCCATAATCGAGCAACCTCACCTTTTGTACCATCGCCCATTGATGGCTCAACCACCCGCGGCCCACCTGGAAACCGTCGCAGCACTCAAAAAAGGAGTTCCCGCCAAAACGCACTTTTTGAAGGTTTAAAATGTGCAAGGAAATTAATCCCACATGCAAGGTGCGAAAACCACTTCAGCACTTTAAAAACATGGCCGCATGCAAGATAGGTGTCGAGTGCTTTTGCCACGCTCGACACACGCTTCTTCTCCAAGAGCCCATCGGCCAAACTTCTACCATCGGCTCACTTCAAAAAACTCTCGCTGACATCACTTGTCTCGCCGACCGCAACACTATACATTCCCCATCGGTATGACCAACACCATCAGGAAATCGTGAAAATCCTCCTGCCGATCTCAATAGTCACACCGATGCCTTCCTTCGCATTCCCTCCCATCGGCCAGACCAAAACAATCGGAGCACTCAAGAAATCTTTCACCGATGAAGCCGATCACTCCGATGCCTTCAAAAATCCTGATGACGTCACCGTCATATCCTGTTGACGTCATCATCATCTGCCTACATACTGCGCAAGTCTCATCCAGATGATGTCATCACCATATAGGCGCCGGGGTGATATTAGTAAGATAACCTGATATTTCAGAATATCACCCCCCGCAAGAATATCAGGGTGCACTGTAGCTCTACTGCAGGATCAGGATGATGTTTAACATCACCCGATATTGAAACATGATGATCCTGATAGATAACCAGGTCGACAGAAAATCATGATGATGCTGACCATCTCGAAATAAAATATGATGCTGCTGTTGAAAAATGTTGAGGAGGGCCAACACTTAGGAAATTTTTTGGATTTTTTGGGAAGGTGCCTACATGAAAATTGCTAAATTAACTGACAGTCAATTCAGGCACCAACACAACCCTTGTGGAAAACTAACAAATACCTATATATCAGTGACCCAAAAATTGTATTTCGACAGATAAATAAAATGTATATAAGCATGCTATATTTAAAAAAGGCAGGGAGAGTGGTTTAATACTAAGTGCCTATTTATCTCTCTATATCTCTCCTTCTCTCTTTCTCTCTCTATATATATATACCTCTCTCTTTTCTTCTCTCTCTCTCTCTCTCTCTCTCTCTCTCTCTCTCTCTCTCTCTCTTCTTTGCACTGACATGCTTCAAAATGAAAATAATCTAAAACTATATTTTAATATTGAAAATAAATTAACTATATATATAATAAGCACACATAAATAATATAAAATTATATTTTAATTTTGAAAATAAATTAAACTCTCACCACTTCCTCTCTCTCTCTCTCTCTCCATCTCTCTAGTGCTTTAGGGTTTCAGTCGATAAACACAATAAAGGAATGGATCTAGTGGCACCCATCATTTCTACTGTCTTGCATCATTAAGAGATGGTGTAAAAAAAATTATAGCTTTTACAGGTTGCCTACTTGTTACTAATATATCCAAACATTTATAAACAAATGGGATCTATGGTTGAGAAGCCCAATCTACCCACTCACAACAGATGTCTATAAACAATGATGTAATCTATAACCTATGATTATCAATGACCATTGGAAAGATATATTTAAATATATTTAATAAACAAAGAATTATATAAAATCTATAATATTTGTTACTATATATAATATTCTATATAATATTTATTTTTTAATTTCAATAATTATAGATATTTAATATTTTCAATATTTATATACATTTTAATATACAATATTATAGTTAGTTAAGTATTCTATATATATATAATTTAATTTAATTTAATATTTAATTTTAATATTTTTATACATTTCAATATACAACATTATATATTTAATTAAATATTATATTAAAAAAATTCACTAAACTATCTTTAATTATGCAAAATCAAAATTTAAAAAGAAAAAGCATTTGAAGAAACAATGCAAAGTCTTAAGAAAAAACAACAAAGAAAAAGCCATATAGAATGATATAAAGGTAGGGAAATTGTTGACTTTATTAACCAAGTTGGATCAAAGGGTTTAGAATCCCCTAGGGCAAATAAAGAATCAAGCAAAGTTATAAAGAGATTAGTAGAATGACCGTTAGAGGAAGGAAGAAATGACTCGCTAGGATCTATAGAAAAATAAAAAAGAGTTGTACCAGTTGTACTATAGTTGGAGTCCCTGCCAAATGCTATCAGAATAGAATATGACAACTTTGCAATAGGGTATGGATCATCTTCAAAAGTAGAGTTTGCAGACTTAAAAGTTAGAAAATCTATGAATTGCCTAATAGAACTGGATTTAACAAAAATGGAATAGAGTAATTCCACTACATTAAAACATAAAAATTGAAATTACAAACAATTTTTATGTAACTAGATATTTGGAAAAATGCCTCAAAGAAGTGTGCTCTCATGGTTTGCAATGATTGTAGGACGTGCACAATTTGGATCAATTAAAAAATCTTTAGTAACTCTCAAGAAAATGCAATTGTTAGGCGTAAAGCCAAATTCCATAATCTTTGCCAACATCGTCTCTACCTATGCTAATGGGAGCATAAAAAAGGTATGGAGATCCATCAAAGCATAATGGAGGGTGAACTTCTACAAGACAGAATAATTGGAAATGATGTAGTAGACATGTATGCAAAATATGGATGTATAGACAAGTCATTTGCTAGAATCCTCACTTTAAATGTGTTGTCATGAGTTGCAATATTAATTTAAATATTGATACTTAACTATAATTAAATAAAACCTATCTTTATGGACATGTAAAGAAATGCATATAACCATTCTTAACAAGTTGGTAAGGTATCATTCATATCTAATTTCTCAAGAATCATACCTTGAACTACATTTACACCCTTGTTTAAATGGTACTTTCCTAGAACCTTGATTATTAGCAAACTTATTAGACATCTTAGAACGTTCCTAGAACCTTGATTATTAGCAAACTTATTAGACATCTTAGAAAGCTTTTGTTATGTGATTGATACATGTGACTTTTATACCTGATGAAAATGTAGATTTTTCTATGTTCTATATAAATAACTAAGTGCTAAATCCTTAGTCGTAAATGTCTTCTCAATCAGTTTCTAGCCACATCAATTACACACCACCTACATTCCTTTGTTTTCAACTCAATCTAAAGTATCATAGGTAAAAAAAAAATCAACAATAGTGTTCTTTTCCATATCTTTATTTTTTAAGTGAATTGAAACAAACATATTTTTTCATTGTTATATATAATAAAATTCATTGTCGCATATAATAAAATATAGTGCTATGTTCCCCTTTGTCCACATGTGCCCATTTTACCCACGCTTTTGCTATCATTAGACCGATATTTTCACCTACCCTCCCCTCCAAAAAGGTTCTTATCATTTCGAATGTTCTTCAATATCTCATCCTTCAATTTTAATTCTTCCATATAAATTTCAATCAACATAGTTTATGTCTCATCCTTAAATTTTTCATTTGTAAGAATGGTTTATGATGGTATAATTGTAGGACACTCATTAATTAAATGAAGTACAAATGTATGCATTAAGGAAATATGTATTTTGAAATTTAAAATATCTAATCTTTTATGTCTAAAATTTCAAATTAAGATTTTAAAACATTAAAATTTAAATAAAGATAATTAAATAAAGGGAATGCAATATTTTGTGCATCACAAGGGTAATTAGGGAAGAGGACCTAGTAGTTGAGCACCCTAACTTCATGCCTCTCAAAATCATACGTGGCAATTTCCAACCACTCCAAAATTTTTACAACAGTTTATTTGGCAGAGCCCCTTCTTGTAACTAAGGTTTCAGGGCCACATCATCAAATATGATGCCACATCAACACGCTTTTTGTTGAGGTGTCAAATAGTTCCCCAAAAAAAGGGTGGGCCAATAGGTGTGCATTAAATCATGTTATGTTGGTGCGCTGATGTGGCATCACATGATTAATTTCTTTTTAAATGTAATTAGCACATTTTGTTCAATTATAAGTACTTATAGTAACACTAACAACCTTAAATTCACAATTACTAGTGCTAAACTTTAATAAATATTGGACCTTAAATACACAAATACTATCACACCCACTGAAACATGCTCAAGCACAACTCTTTAAGAGTACATTACGAGGTGGAGATTCCACATGATTGGGCCTTGATTTTGAGTCTACATGTGGCACCTAACTATGCTTCAAATATGAGGCATACATACCCTACCCCCTGCAGGATTTCAACTTCTGACCTCTCTTTCAAGAGGGCAAAATTTCCACCAGCAGGCCAACTCAAAGATGCTTAGAGTGTTAACAAGTTAATGCTAAACACCAGCACATGGTAGGACTTTTGTATCCTTATGACATACCTGAATGGAAATGGTAGGTTATCACTATGGATTTTGCCCAAGGATTACCTATGTCCTGCTATAAGCATGAAGCTACTCTTGTAGTAGTGGAGAAACTTACTAAGGCAGCTCATTTTATACCTAGTAATCTTACAGATGGAGCACCCATCTTAGCCAAGAAGTTTTCAGGTTGCATGGAATTCTGGAAAAGATAATTTCAGATAGAGATTCTAAGATAAATTCAAGGTTTTGGCAAACTTTGTTCTCAACTTTGGGAACACAACTAAATATAAGCTTAGCCTATCATCTAGAAACATATGGACAAACTGAGAGAGTAAATCAAATACTAGAGGATTTGCTGAGGATGTATTGCATGGATCAGTAGTATAAGTGGGAAGAGTATCTTCCACTAGTTGAATTTGCATATAATAATTCTTATCATTCTACAATTAAGATGGATCCATTCAAAGCATTGTATGGAAGGAAGTGTCGAACTCCTATAAGTTGGGATAAGCTAGAGGATAGGATTTTCCTTGGGCCAGAAATGCTTTTAGAATTGGAAAAGCAAGTAAAGATGATTAGGAAAAGATTAGTAGAAGGAAATGATAGACAAAAAAGCTATGCTGAAGCCAAGCAAGTACCTAGACAATTTTCAGTAGGAGATAAAGTTCTCTTGATATTCAAACCACAAAAGAGCCCAATTAAGTTTAGAAAGTCTTCCAAACTAGCACCTAGATATATTGCACCTTTTGGAGTACTAGAAGTGGTTAATCTAGTTGCTTACATGATAGATCTACCACCAACCCTTGCTAGAATGCACGATGTTTTCCATGTGTCATATTTGAAGAACTATATATTAGGATCTAATCATATACTTGATTAGAATGCTCTCCAAGCGCAAGACATAGGGTGGTCATGATCCAACCTCTCAAAGTGCTCAAGGTATGAAAGCTCCACCTATGTAATGGAGAGGTTACCTAGTGCAAGGTCCAGTGGGACAAATATATGGAGGAGTATGCTACTTGGGAGTATTACAATGATATTTATCAGAAGTTTCCACATCTTTTTATATATTATGATGTATCAGAACATGTTTGAAGTATTTATTTTTGGTTTGCACATAATCATTAAGGATGATGATCTCTAAGGGGGGAGACATGTCACACCTATTTTTTAAACTAATGTATTTATTTTCATTATTTTTGAGAAGATAGATAGTTACTCAGAGAAAATATTATGATTATAGTAATGATAGAAAATGTACTATATTATATTAATTTACCTACAAGGAATAATTTTGTATGACATTATTATTGATCATGAGGTTAAATGATGAAATGGAATAACTACCATCATGTAATTCAGGTGGTTGCAGGAGTTCAATGTTGTTTTCCCTGTTATATAATGAGAGAGAGTATCACCATAGAGTGTATGCTAGATTGTGTGAATGTAACAATCATTATGCCATTTGGAAACACATAGACAGACACACATACATACATAGTAGAGTGATCATGTTTATTCTTATCAATTATGTCATCATTAAGATGAAGGTTAATGTCCTTTTCATCGTCTGATAGAAACATGGTATATGCCTTTGGATGACAAGTTGACATGTGTAAATCAAATAAACATGTTTAATCTTGTTGTCAAAATCTTAGTCGACTTGTGAGCATTCTCCATCGATAATTGTGATTGCAAATAAGCACAATTAGTGTTCGAGAGTACGTAATAGAGACATCTATTAGATAATTATGTTATGTCTATTTATAAATTATTATTATTGTTGTTGTTGTTGTTGTTGTTGTTGTTGTTGTTGTCATGGGCATGGTTAGAAGTCTCTCTTTATTTCCTCCTTGCTATACTCCCTAGATGCTAGGAGAGTGGGGGAAGGAGCAGTCGCTCCATATTCCCCACTTTTCCTTGCATGTTAAGCTTCACAAGGAGTGGTAGAGAGATTCTTAGGGGCGATGTAATTACTATATACCCATAACTATTGGTGAGACAGTTAAGTTGAAGGGCGGATAGGAATTTTGGAGGAGAGAAGGGATTGAAAGATGGGAAGATCAAAGGAGATACAACAAGGTGACAATGGTGAAGACTCAACCTATTTTATTATTGAGGTAAAGTCTACTACATTCCATAGACTATGATAGAGTATATATAACAACCTTTTGTTTGACTAAATCAGTAAGTGATGCAGAGGCATCCACACTAAAACCTTGACATACAGCATGTATGTCCGCAACCCTTCATCATCATCATCATATTTCCCTTAACACTGTCAGCATCATCATATTTTCTCTGCCGATCGATATCCTCCTGCAGACAAACCTTCGCCCTTTCGCCTGTCAGCAGCATCATCATATCCGGCTATCGGCAGCATCATCACATTCGGCAAGCGCAATCATCCTCCTGACAATCACTGTTCATCTTACCATCAACCTCTATCTTTAGCATCATGATGTTCAACATCATGTTCATCAGCAGGATATAAAATATCCGGTTCCTCCCATATATCCTGATGACGACAACTTCACGCACTTTTCCTTCGATGCTTACGTCACCCCGATATCCTGATGACGATTATCCTGATGACGATGACATCACATGCAGCTCCTCCAATATCCTGCTGTCGGCCAAACATAACATTATCGGCCCGCGATGGTTTTATCAACCCGATATTCTACCTTATGCTAATACGCTCCTCCTCGGCAACACCTGATGATGATCACCCCAATGCACATTCACCTTATGCAAATGATTGCATCATGCTCACCTCCATCTACTCGGATGACGCCTGAAGTAACTGAAGGATATACACAGAAATATCCTGATGATGCCGTTGCGATGGATTTTCCAACCTTAACGGATTCTGATCCGCCGAACCTCCTGAGGTGACCCGATCTGCTTCCTAGACAACTTTCTAGACTCTAACAACCAGCACGACCTAGCACATACCCATGCTAGGGTTCTCAACACATCTCGACTGCGATCCTGCAAACATGCACATGAACAAACAGAAAATGCAAACTAAATCCTAAACTACTGTACATAGCCATTCCACCGATTCGACGAATCAACCGGTGCAATGGATCAGCGAATCCATGAAACCACCAGAACAGCAAATCGATCACACAATGGAATTCAAAACAGAGGATTGACACAACAGGATCTCTTTATTGATTTCAAAAGATGCAAATACAATATTCTGTCTCACTCTGTCTCACTCCCTGCAATCTAGCTTCTCAACATCTATATCTATATCTAAAACCAACCGATCCTCATGCATAAATAGGATCTCTTGCGAGTACTACCGACCCGACTCCAAGCGGTTGGGAGCTTCCAAGCGGCTGGGAGGATCCAACCGAACATACAGCATAACAGCTGTCCTAACAACCTACCTAAAAATAGTAAAGTATGGTCAACATGACCTTATTACATGCATTGGTCTTATCAGAACTTCTTAGAAACATTAACCAGACCTAAAACAAACTAACTGCCTCAGGAGGCCAGCATGTATGTCCGCAACCCTTCATCATCATCATCATATTTCCCTTAACACTGTCAGCATCATCATATTTTCTCTGCCGACCGATATCCTCCTACAGACAAACCTTCGCCCTTTCACCTGTCAGCAGCATCATCATATCCGGCTATCGGCAGCATCATCACATTCGGCAAGCGCAATCATCCTCCTGACGATCACTGTTCATCTTACTGTCAACCTCTATCTTCAGCATCATGATGTTCAACATCATGTTCATCAGCAGGATATAAAATATCCGGTTCCTCCCATATATCCTGATGACGACAACTTCACGCACCTTTCCTTCGATGCTTACGTCACCCTGATATCCTGATGACGATTATCCTGATGACGATGACGTCACATGCAGCTCCTCCAATATCCTGCTGTTGGCCAAACATAACATTATCGGCCCGTGATGGTTTTATCAACCCGATATTCTACCTTATGCCGATACGCTCCTCCTCGGCAACACTTGATGATGATCACCCCAATGCACATTCACCTTATGTAAACGATTGCATCATGCTCACCTCCATCTACTCGGATGATGCCCGAAGTAACTGCAGGATATACTCAGAAATATCCTGATGATGCCGTTGCGATGGATTTTCCAACCTTAACGGATTCTGATCCACCGAACCTCCTGAGGTGACCCGTTCTGCTTCCTGGACAACTTTCCAGACTCTAACAACCAGCACGACCTATCACATACCCATGCTAGGGTTCTCAACACATCTCGACTGCGATCCTGCAAACATGCACATGAACAAACAGAAAATGCAAACTAAATCATAAACTACTGTACATAGCCATTCCACCGATTCGATGAATCAACCGGTGGAATGGATCAGCGAATCCATGAAACCACCAGAATAGCAAATCGATCACACAATGGAATTCAAAACAGAGGATTGACACAACAGGATCTCTTTATTGATTTCAAAAGATGCAAATACAATATTCTATCTCACTCTGTCTCACTCCCTGCAATCTAGCTTCTCAACATCTATATCTATATCTAAAACCAACCGATCCTCATGCATAAATAGGATCTCTTGCGAGTACTACCGACCTGACTCCAAGCGGCTGGGAGCTTCCAAGCGGCTGGGAGGATCCAACCGAACATACAGCATAACAGCTGTCCTAACAACCTACCTAAAAATAGTAAAGTATGGTCAACATGACCTTAGTACATGCATTGGTCTTATCAGACCTTCTTGGAAACATTAACCAGACCTAAAACAAACTAACTGCCTCAGGAGGCCAGCTGTCAGGTAGGTGCTCCTGCACCAGTAAGTATTAAAGAAGTAAAGAGAATTGTGTTAGACTACCATTTGGTAAGTAGATTATCATTAAGTATAAGTGAATGTAGACTGGCTGATTATCCTCTACAGAGAATTATTTTTTCCTATATTATTATTACCGTAACCAGAATGAGGAATAGTTGTGTTTAACTCTGTACACATAGGTATTTGTTTTCATATAGTGTATGCCACAAGAAATATTATATATTTCAATACCTTTGAGTTAAAGAATCTCTTGGCTATGACTTGATTTATAGCCTTTCATTGTTAGTGAAGCACAATAAGCTTTGTGTGGGTTACAGTCAAAAGACAGTGCTTAAGCTTGATAACATTCAACATATATATCTTCGTATTGCAACCTTATTTTGTCAATACGACTATTTTATTTTGTGAAGCCCACAGTGTTATTGTGAGGCCAACAGTGTCCTATATGATAGGTCTACTATGTTATATAATAGACCGACTGTCTTATATAATAGGTTGATTGTGTTATTGTGAGGTTGATTGTGTTTTGTGAAGCCCACTTTGTTATTGTGAGGTCGATAGTGTCTTATATGATAGGTTGACTATATTATATGATAGACTAACTGTGTTATATGATAGACTGGTACAAGTGTCTTATATAATAGCGCAACTGTGTTATTGTGAGGCCGACTATGTTATTGTGAAGCCCACTGTGTTACTGTGAGGCTGATTGAGCTATAAGAGAGGTTGACTGTGTATTATGTAGAGACCAACTATGCCTTAAGTGTGGTCCAATTGTACCAATAAATTTAGAGTTTGTAATGAATAAGTCAATAATATAGTGATTGACTACTAGATAAAAACCATGCTTGGGTTGTAGAAATTTTAGTATGAGCCAATGGTAGACTTAAGATAGACCTAAGAGAAGATCGTTGTCATAATCATAGTATTCTTCTCATAGAAGTAGCTAACTAAGAAGACATAGAGTGTGTTTGAAATATTGAAAAGGTAGTTATTGAGTCGAAGTCATTGTGTAGGAGCACTTGACATTAGACCTCTATTTTCAAGTATACAAAGAAGAATGGTTTGTTTTTAGAATCTATTCTAGAGTTATTCTAAATTTTATATATTCTAGTTTTATAGATGAATAATATTGAACCGAATCTTAGGCTAAGAATAGCCACATGATTGTCAAGAGATATACTCACTATGGAAATGAAAAGTCATGATATAGATTACTTTATTACTATGTTATCTTTTGATATACATGAGGAAGTGTATTCAATTCATTGGTATATTTGACAAATTTATGATTTGAATGATTATTTTCTTATATTAATACAGATAGAGTCCTTAATCATAAAACTCTATGGCTTAATTGTCAGAATTGTGCATGTGTAGAAGAACACAGATGAGCATGGAATAGGTAGATAGGTCATTGAGTAGATGAAACGACATTGTAGACCCGTGATTGTAAGGATTCAAGGAGGAACTCAATGTATGTTATATAGTCACCTAATCTCTCACCTTAGACTTGTCAAAATGACTAGTAGATAAAGGATTATGAAATGTCTTTAAGACCAAAATGTTATAAGAAAGTCAAAAAGAATTTTTTATTTATATGACATTTAAATTAAGAAATAAGAATGTTGTCTCTAAGTTGAGAAAAGAGTGAGTTCAAACATACGACTATATATTTAAATGAAACTTTGGCCAAAGTAATGCAAAAGTCACTTCTTGAATTGTTGGTTCACGGTGTACCAGATAGCTGATCAATCAGAATGGGTCATACATAGCTAGAGCTAGACTAGAGTTGTAAACTCAATTGTTATTAGCTAGGACACATCACTAGTTCTTAGATGGCACAAAGAATTAGTTGATTCTCATTATCTATGACCCTCAAAAGGGAAGGGCCACTTTCAAAAGGAAGGTGTGTGCAGGACTGTCGATTTGTGGTTGGAGAGAAGTACCAGGGTGATGCTCTCTCTTTCTTGTCGTTAAATGCCAAAGACTTGTGAACAAGAATACATTATTGATTTTGTAAAATATATTGGTAAAATTGTAAGTCATAAGAAATATGACCATTTGTTATATGTGGAATTTTGTTAGTCGTGGTGTATGTGAAATGACCATTTTTCTGAATATATGTATTATATTTGAAATTGCATATGTAATATCTTTGATTACAGATAATTTAAAAAAAAATAGTGAGATGTTTGCTTTAATTGTGTTTAAGGATATCTACTATTCCAGTTGGGATGTTACATGGCTTCTACCAAAGATGGGTTGATTAAAGGATAAATGAGCTCAAGGCCAAGGGAGTGACCTTGACATATGATAAGAAGAGAAAGATGGACATAACCGATGCAGACTATGATGACTTCCTCATCGTTAACAGGAGAGTCATGGAAGCCTACTTGGCTCAAGAAGGAGCATAACATCTGGAGAACCTCTAACTTCAAAATGAGTGAGCATTGGTGCAAGGCCATCACCTGGACCAAGAGAGCAGCCAGTGCCTACTATCCCAATCTAAATTAAAGTTCCAAAGGGGTGTCATTCCATGAATATATTTCAAGGGGTGGAAATCCCTAAGTAAAAGAGAATAATGCCCTAGTCTACTAGACATATGACAGGAGTTATTGTAAGGGATAAAAATGAAGAAGTGGGGACATTTAGGGGACCTACTACTATGGAAATAATGTTCTCTTCTGCACCTCCTCAATATAAGATACAAGTACCTCAACCTCTGGCTCAAACATAGAAAGTTTAAGAAATAATACAAGTAAAGAGGGAAATGGGTGAAGAGATGAAAAGGGATCAAGAGATCCAACAACAAGCAAGTGCCAAAGAGATCTATGTTGTCAATCAAGTATGCACCCTACTAAGCTCACGAAAACTTAGCTACTTGTTGGAACATGGAATCACTCTTAGGATGTGGGTTTCCTATAACGAGAGTGAATCTCCATAGTGAGCTGGTTCTCTTTATGATTTCCTAATCTAATGACTTGTAGGGAAAAGGGATAGAAGGATATGCTGAAATGCAAAACTAACTCTAAGATTTAATCTAAATGAATTTCTGTCACTCACAAAATAGTTCTTCAAACATAAACTTTCACAATTCCACTAATTGTTTACCCCTAAAATAATTTGCAATAAGGTTTGATTCAAACACAAACTGTAACTAGGGAAAAACTATAATTTAACAGCACTAAAACATGATAAAGGACCAAAATTCACAATAAAACATCAAATCAAGACTGCCAAACATATAGAATAGGAAAATTTGTCATTCTGAATTGGAAGGAGTACAATGCAATATGAAATAACTGAGCCAACTTCCTGTAAACATGATGAAGGGGGTAAATCATAAAACACACAACAACAGAAACTACACATAGAAAATAGAACTTTCTTTATTGATTTGGACAACTTATTACATTACAGAAGCTCAAATACAATCAGAGGAATCAACCCTCCATAGGCTGCAACACATTACAGCTTCCTATTTCTAGACTCTAGAATCATCTGCCTTCTGTAACCCCAAATCAGCTAGGGTTTCTATTTTCTCACCTATTCTTGACTCTACACTTCCCCCCTTAACTCTACTACTACCCAGGGTTCCAAAAAATGGTTATTAATAGCCTTTTTGGTGGCCAACAACCTAATTTTGAAATTTGCATCTCCTTCCAAAAATAGGTCAACTTCTGGGAGCCATAACATTTGATCCAGGTGTCTGATTGGTGAATCGTTTTATGCATTGGAAAGTTCACAGAGTGCTCTACATGCTAAGAACTTGCTTTGCTGGTTCTAGCCATTTTCAGAGCTGTACAAGGCCATTTCGTGCCTCAAACCTGAGTATGAATAATTTTTAGGCATTTTTCATGAAACAAAAACTTTAATATCTTTCAGCTCGCAAATGATCGTTGCATGATTTCTTCGCCAAAGGTCTTATATTTCTATTATATAACTTCCTGTAAATTTTCACTTTAACCCCTGCCCAAATGAAAACTTTCTAAAAATAGTAGGTTGTTATTTTTAGTAGTTTGGAAAAACTAAAAATTCTACATCATTATTCAAACGATTATGGAACTAGAACCACAAATTTTGAAAAGAAATGGAAAGAACATCAACAATTTTGAAACACATATTTTTTTAGGTGATGCAAGATTGCCCTTACACCACTAGATGCTCCTGCATCAGACACCCAAGTTAATTTGAGAAGTGACCTTGTCATGTCTCAGGTGTTTGTGAGGAAAACCCAAATAGTCAACCTCTGCCTTAGATAACCAAGAAGAATCTTCAATAGGCCTCCCTTTCCATTTCACCAGATATTCTTCATATTGCATATTCTGAGTACTTCTTCCCACATGGCTATCCAAGATCTCTTCTATCTTCTCTATTGAAGTAGATGCCAAAATACTCCACTGTTCTTCTGTTGGTCCATCCTCTGTTCCACCTTCATGCTATTCTAATAAATCAACTATGTTAAAAATAGGGGAAATGTTGATCCCACTTGGCAGCTCTACTTCATATGCATTTCTTGAATCATGTTTCTTCAAAATTTTACATGGTCCAAATTTCTTTATTTTTAACTTATTGTATGTTCCAATTGGGAACCTTTCTTTTCTCAAGTGAACCAAGACTTCATCTCCTACCTGGAACTCCTTATACCTCTTCTTCTGATCTGCCTTAGCCTTGTACTGAATATTCATCTTATTAATGTGCTTTCTCACCTCTTCATGCAAATTATTCAGATGTTCTACAAAGTCTTCAGCCTTGGTACTTGTCTTTTCTCCTTTGTCCAGATTCCTTAACTCTGAAGCATTTCTTGGACTATTCACATATACAATCTGGAATGGTGATTTACCAGTTCTCCTATTGATAGAATTGTTGTAAGCAAATTTTGCCTGTGATAAAATCAAATCCCATCCCTTGGGCTTATCTCCTACTAAGCATCGTAGCAGGTTACCCAAACTCCTATTCACCACTTCTATCTGTCCATCAGTCTGTGGATGGTGTGCAAAACTAAACTTTAACTCTATTTTCATCTTCTTCCACAATGTCCTCCAGAAATAACCAACAAACTTGGTATCTCGATCTGAAACTATGCTCTTTGGTAGACCATGTGATCTCACCACCTCCCTAAAAAATAACTCTGCAATATGAACAACATCACTAGTCTTCTTACAAGGAATAAAATGTGCCATCTTTGAGAATATATCCACCACCACAAAAATGGAATCATGTCCTCTCTGTGTCCTTGGTAAACTAAGAACAAAATCCATACTAATATCATCCCATGGCTTCTCTGGTACAAGTAATGGCTGATATAGCCCTATATTATGAATTGTTCCTTTTGCCATCTAACACACTCTACAACTTTACACAAATTTCCTCACATCCTGCTACGACTATGCCAATAATAATTTTCACCAACAATAGCAATAGTCTTATCTCGACCAAAGTGTCTAGCCAATCCCCCACTATGCTTCTCCTTAATCAAGTTCTCTCTCATGGAACTCCTTGGAATGCACAACTAGTTTCCTCTAAATAACATGCCATCTTGGATTATGAAATCCAACCATTTTGTCTTGTCCAAAGTAACAAGTTCCAAACAAGCTTTCCAGGCCTCTACAAAATCTAGATCTTCAGGATACAAACTTTTGAGCTCATCAAACCCAACAGCCTCTATCTTCATTTTTGTCAACAAATTTTGAATTTTGCTCAAGGCATCTGCAACTCTGTTGGACTTCCCACTCCTGTGCTTCAAAACAAAAGTATAGCTTTGCAAAAACTCAACCCATTTTAAGTGCCTTTGGTTGAACTTTCCTTGACTATTAAGATACTGCAAAGCCTGATGATCAATATATAAACCAAACTCCTTTGGCAACAAATAATGTCTCCATTTCTTCAAAGCTTGAACTATTGCATAAAATTCCTGATCATAAACAGAATAGTTTTTCTTGGCATCATTAAGCTTCTCACTAAAATAGGCAATGGGATTACCTTCTTGGCTCAAAACGGGTCCTATACCACTACCACTAGCATCACAATCTACTTGAAATACCTTATTGAAATTTGGAAGTGCCAAAACAAGTTGTTCTTTGACTTTCTGCTTCAATGAATCAAAGCTCTTGTCTACTCCTTTAGTCCATCTAAACTCTTTTCTATCCCCTCTCATTGTCTCAGTTAGGGGTGCACAAATGCTACTAAAATTCCTAATAAACTTTCTGTAAAAACTTGTCAAACCATGAAAATATCTTACCTTGGAAGCACTCCTTGGCATAGGCCATTCAATGATAGTGCTCACTTTCTCTGGGTCCATCTTAAGACTACCTCTGAGATAACAAATCCTAGGTATACCAACTCCTTCGTTGAAAAGCTACATTTCTTTAGATTGATCAACAACTTCTCCTCCCTTAGCTTATCAAAAATGCTTCTGATATGCATCAGATGCTCATCCCAAGTCTTACTAAAAATTAAAATATCATCTAAATAGACAATAACAAAACTTCCCAAAAATTCCTTCAATACCTCATTCATGAGTCGCATCAATGTGCTTGGTGCATTGGTTACCCCAATTGGCGTGACTAACCAATCATACAAACCCTCCTTAGTCTTGAAGGTTGTCTTCCACTCATATCCTTCTTTGATTTAGATCTGGTGATACCCACTCTTCAGATCATTCTTCATGAAGTACTTGGCTCCACTCAAATAGTCCATTATGTCATCTATTCTAGGCAATGGAAATCTGTACTTGATCATGATCTTGTTGATGGATTGAGATTCTATACACATTCTCCACTCTCCATTTTTCTTTCATGCTAGTACTGCAGGTACCACACATGGACTTAGGCTCTCTTTTATCAATCCCTTCATCAACAACTCCTAAACTTGTCAGTTTAACTCTTAAATCTCAGAAGGAGTCATTCTGTGGGCTACCTTATTTGGTAAACTAGCTCTTGGTATCAAATCCATTTGGTGACTTATTTTCCTCACTGGTGGTAAACCTTCTGGTACATTATCAAAGACAATATCCTGAAATTCTTCCAACATTTCTGAGACTTCTGTTGCTACATCTTCACATTTCTCTTGACTAATCTTAGGAATCAATGCAAAGTAATGATGCTCATGTTTCATACCCTCCAAAAATTTTCTACCATCTACCAAGCCAATTCTAGCAGTACTACATACCTTTTCTTCCACCTCCTTCAAAGGCTTCAATTTATGACAAACTCCATCTTTTGTTAAGATTATGTGTTTGCACGGCCATCATGGATAGCACTCCTATCATACTGCCATGGCCTCCCCAATAGCATATGACATGGGTCCATTGGTATGATATCACACAACACCTCATCATGGTAGTCTCCAATCTTGAACTTACTAAACATTGCTCATTGACCAAAGCTCTATGGTCCTTCTGCAACCATGCAATCCAATATGGATGCGGATTCTTTCTTCTTGTCAACTTCAACTTGTCAACCATTTCCCTTGAAACAAGATTATCAGTGCTCCCACTGTCAATAATAATATCGCAACACTTACCTTCACAGTTGCACCTTGTGCGGAATAAACTCTTCCTTTAATTGGGTTATTTCTCCTCATTCAATAAAGTTCTTCTGACAACTAGGATTTCTCCCCTTTCAGTATCTACAGAATGCTCAGACTGTGCATCTTCATCTACATGTGCAACTCGTGCATTACCTTTAGGTCTTATATTTGTCCTTCCTTGATGTTGCGGACACTTGTATGCTTGATGTCCTTCTTCTCCACATTGGAAACAAGTTCCTCTGAAACCTTTTCTTCCAGGTCCTTGCCCAGGTCGGCCTCTTCCTCTTCCTCTTTGCTCTCCATTGTTCTGGTCACGAAGGCTATAGGTATTATCTCCTCTCTAATTTTGACTAGTGCCATCTTCTTCACTTTTCTTTGAATCTTCATTTCAGCCCCCATAGGGTCTTCCACCAGTCCTCCCTCCTTGACCTCTTCCCCTTTTCTTTCTGTCAAATCTTTTATTCAGCTTCTCTTCCACCTTTAGGGAAAACTGGTATGCATCTTCTATGGTGGTCATTCTAACCAGGGTCAACTCCTCTTGAATACTTGGCCTCAACCCATTAATGTAATGAGCTACCTTCTCCTTATTTGGCTCTGCATGGCCTGTCCTAATAGTAATCTTATAAAACTTTTCTGTATACTCCTTGACAAACTTGTTACCTTGCTTCAATCCTTGTAGCTTCTTCAATAGCTCCATCTCATAGTCCATAGGAATTAACTTCTTCTTCAGTTTCTCCACCATCTGATCCCATCTGGTGATCTTTCCTTTTCCTCTTCTATTCCTCTCTAATTGGAAATCCTTCCACCAAATACTGGCGTGGCCCATCAACTTTGTTTTTGCAAACTTGACCCTATCTGGGTCCTCCACATCTTCGTATTAAAAATACTTCTGCATGTCATTGATCCAATCAATAAGCTGTTCCAGATTCAAATCTCTAGAAGATGTAGAAACTTCAATTCTGGGCCTCTTTTCGATCTTTGAAATGGCCCTCAACAACCTAACTTCTGCAAGATCTCCTCCAGCTTCTTGTTCTTCCTCGGATAGCTCTTCTTCAGCTTCATCCTCACTTTCGTCTCTTGTTCTTGGATCAAATCCTCTTCGCAACTCCTCTTGCAATGCATCGATTTTCCTTTGTAAGGCTCTAAAACCCTCTTCCATCAAAGTATTCCTCCCAATATAATTTCTTTGTGGAGGCATCTTAATCTTCGCAGCAAACCCACAACTTCAAGTCTTGGTGCAAACTGCCTCACGATCGGCGATCTGTCTACACACTCAAGAACCCTTGTTCTAATACCACTTGATGAAGGGGGTAAATCATAAAACACACAACAACAGAAATTACACATAGAAAATATAACTTTCTTTATTGATTTGGACAACTTATTACATTACAGAAGCTCAAATACAATCAGAGGAATCAACCCTCCACGGGCTACAACACATTACAGCTTCCTATTTCCAGACTCTAGAATCATCTACATTATGTAACCCAAATTAGCTAGGGTTTCTATTTTCCCACCTATTCTTGACTCTACACTTGCTCCCTTAACTCTACTACTACCCAAGGTTCCCAAAAATGGTTATTAATAGCCTTTTTGTCAGTCAACAACCTAATTTTAAAATTTTCATCTGCTTTCAAAAATAGGTCAACTTCCGGGAGCCATAACTTTTGATCTGGGTGTCTGATTGACGAACTGTTTTATGCGTCAGAAATCTCAAGGAGTGCTCTACGCATTAATAACTTGTTTTGCTAGTTCTAGCAATTTTTGGGGCCATACGAGGCCATTTAGTGCCTCAAACCTAAGTTTGAATAATTTTTAGGCATTTTTAGGAAACAGAAACTTTAATATCTTTTAGCTCGCAAATGATCTTTGCGTGATTCCTTTGCCAAAGGCCTAATATTTCTATTATATAACTTCCAATAAATTTTCACTTCAATCCATGCCCAAATGAAAACTTTCTAAAAATAACAGGTTGTTATTTTTAGCAGTTTGGAAAAACTAAAAATTCTACGTCATTATTCAAATGATTATGGAACCAGAAAAACAATTTTTGAGGAGAAATGGAAAGAACATCAATAATTTTGAAACACATCTATTTTGGGGTGATGCAAGATTGCCCTTACACCACTGGATGCTCCTGCATCAGACACCCAGGGTAATTTGAGAAGTGACCCTATCACGTCTCAAGTGTTTGTGTGAGGAAAACCCAAATGGTCAACCTCTGCCTTAAATAACCAAGAAGAATCTTCAACAGGCCTCTCTTTCCATTTCACCAGGTATTCTTCATATTCTCTATTCTGAGTACTTCTTCCCACATGGCTATGCAAGATCTCTTATATCTTCTCTATTGAAATAGATGCCAGAATACTCCACTGTTCTTCTGTTGGTCCATCCTCTATTCCACCTTCATGATGTTCTGATAAATCAGCAATGTTGAAAATAGGGGAAATGTTGATCCCACATGGCAGCTCTACTTCATATGCATTTCTTGAATCATGTTTCTTCAAAATTTTGCATGGTCTAAATTTCTTCATTTTCAACTTATTGTATATTCCAATCGGGAACCTTTCTTTTCTCAAGCGAACCATGACTTCATCTCCTACCTGGAACTCCTTATACGTCCTCTTTTGATCTGCCTTAGCCTTGTACTGAATATTCATCTTATTAATGTGCTTTCTCACATCTTCATGCAAATTCTTCAGATGTTCTGCAAAGTCTTTAGCCTCGGCACTTGTCTTTTCTCCTTTGTCCAGATTCCTTAACATTGAAGCATTTCTTGGACTATTCCCATATACAATTTGGAATGGTGATTTACTAGTACTCCTATTGACAAAATTGTTGTAAGCAAATTCTGCCTATGGTAAAATCAAATCCCATCCCTTGGGCTTATATCCTACTAAGCATCATAGTAGGTTACCCAAACTCCTATTCACCACTTCTGTCTGTCCATCAGTCTGTGGATGGTGTGCAAAACTAAACTTCAAATCTATTTTCAACTTCTTCCACAATGTCCTCTAGAAATAACCAACAAACTTGGTATCTCTGTCTGAAACTATACATTTGGTAGACCATGTAATCTCACCACCTCCCTGAAAAATAACTCTGCAATATGAACATCATCATTAGTCTTCTTGCAAGGAATAAAATGTCCCATCTTTGAGAATCTATCCACCACCACAAAAATGGAATAATGTCCTATCTGTGTCCTTGGTAAACCAAGAACAAAATTCATACTAATATCATCCCATGGCTTCTCTGGTACAGGTAATGGCTGATATAGCCCTATATTCTGACTTGTTCCTTTTACCATCTAACATACTCTACAACTCTGCACAAATTTCCTCACATCCTACTACAGCTGTGCCAATAATAATTTTCACCAACAATAGCAATGGTCTTATCACGACAAAAGTGTCCAGCCAATCCCCCACTATGCTTCTCCTTAATCAAGTTCTCTCTCATGGAACTCCTTAGAATGCACAACTGGCTTCCTCTAAACAACATGCCATCTTGGATTATGAAATCCAACCATTTTGTCCTATCCAAAGTAACACATTCCAAACAAGCTTTCCAGGCCTCTGTAAAATCTAGATCTTCAGGATACAAACTGTTGAGCTCATCAAACCCAACAACCTCTATCTTCATTTCTATCAACAAATTTTGCCTTCTGCTCAAGGCATCTGTAACTTTGTTGGACTTCCCACTTCTATGCTTCAAAACAAAAGTATAGATCTGCAAAAACTCAACCCATTTTAAGTGCCTTTGGTTCAACTTTCCTTGACTATTAAGATACTGCAAAGCCTGATGATTAGAATATAAAACAAACTCCTTTGGAAACAAATAATGTCTCCATTTCTTCAAAGCTTGAACTATTGCATAAAATTCCTGATCACAAACATAAAACTTTTTCTTGGCATCATTAAGCTTCTTACTAAAATAGGCAATGGACTTACCTTCTTGGCTCAAAATAGCTCCTATACCACTACCACTAACATCACAATCTACCTATAATACCTTATTGAAATCTGGAAATACCAAAACAAGTTGTTATATGACTTTCTGCTTCAATGTATCAAACCTCTTGTCTACTCCTTTAGTCCATCTAAACTCTTTTCTATCCCCTCTCATTATCTCAATTAGGGGTGCACAAATGCTACTAAAATTCCTAATAATTTTTTTGTAAAAACTTGCCAAACCATGAAAAGATCTTACCTCGGAAGCACTCCTTGGCATAGGCCATTCAATGATAGCCCTCACTTTCTCTGGGTCCATCTTAACACTTTCCTCTGAGATAACAAATCCCAGGTATACCAAATCCTTCTTTGTAAAGCTACATTTCTTCAGATTGATAAACAACTTCTCCTCCCTCAACTTCTCAAAAACTCTTCTGATATGCATCAGATGCTCATCCCAAGTCTTTCTGAAAATTAAAATATCATCTAAATAGACAATAACAAAACTTCACAAAAATTCCTTCAGTACCTCGTTCATAAGCTACATGAATGTGCTCGGTGCATTGGTTATCCCAAATAGCATGACTAACCACTCATACAAACCCTCCTTGGTCTTGAAGGTTGTCTTCCATTCATATCCTTCTCTGATTCGGATCTAGTGATACCCATTCTTCAGATCATTCTTCGTGAAGTCCTTGGCTCCACTCAAATAATTCATTATGTCATCCATTCTAGGCAATAGAAATCTGTACTTGATCATGATCTTATTGATGGCTCAAGATTCTGTACACATTCTCCACTCTCCATCTTTCTTTGGTGCTAGTATTGCAGGTATCGCACATGGACTTAGGCTCTATTTTATCAATCCCTTCCTCAACAACTCCTAAACTTGTCTGTTCAACTCTTTACTCTCAGGAGGAGTCATTTTCTGGGCAGCCTTATTCGGCATACTAGCTCCTGATATCAAATCGATTTGGTGACTTATCTTCCTCACCGGTGGTAAACCTTCTACTACAATATCTGAGACAATATCTTCAAATTCTTCCAACATTTCTAAGACTTATGCTTGTACATCTTCACATTTCTCTTGAGTAATCTTAGGAATCAATGCAAAGCAATGACGCTCATGTTTCATACCATCCAAAATTTTTCTACCATCTCCCAAGCAAATTCTGGCAGTACTACATACCTTGTCTTCCACCTCCTTCAAGGGCTTCAATTTATGATGAAGTTCATCTTTTGTTAGGATTATGTGTTTGCATGGCCATCATGGATAGCGCTCCTATCATACTGCCACGACCTCCCCAACAGCATATGACATGCGTTCATTGGTATGATATCACACAACACCTGATCATGGTAGTCTTCAATCTTGAACTTACTAAATACTACTCATTGACCAAAGCTCTATGGTCCTTTTGCAACCATGCAATCTGATATGGATGCAGATTCTTTCTTCTTGTCAACTTCAACTTGTTAACCATCTCCTCTAAAACAAGATTATCAGTGCTCCCACTGTGAATAATAATATCACAACACTTACCTTCACATTTGCACCTTGTGCAGAATAAACTCTTCCTTTGATTGGGTTCTTTCTCCTCATTCAACAAACTTCTTCTGACAACTAGGGTTTCTCCCCTTTCAGCATCTTCTGAATGCTCAGATTGCACATCTTCATCTACATGTGCAACTCGTGCATTACCTTAAGGTTTTATATTTATCCTTCCTTGATGTTGTGAACACTTGTATGCTCGATGTCCTTCTTCTCCACATTGGAAACAGGTTCCTCTGAAACCTACTCTTCCATGTCCTTGTCTAGGTCGGCCTCTTCCTCTTCCTCTTTGCTCTCCATTGTTCTGGTCATGAAGGTAGTAGGTATTATCTCCTCTCTGATTTGACTAGTGCCAGCTTCTTCACTTTTCTTTGAATCTTCATTTCGGCCCCCATAGAGTCTTCCACCAGTCCTTCCTCTTTGACCTCTTCCCCTTTTCTTGTTGTCAAATCTTTTATTCAGCATCTCTTCCACCTTCAGGGAAAATTGGTATGCATCTTCTATGGTTGTCATTCTGACCAAGGTCAACTCCTCTTGAATACTTGGCCTCAACCCATTATTGTAATGAGCTACCTTCTCCTTATTTGGATCTGCATAGCCTGTCCTAATAGTAATCTTATAAAACTCTTCTATATACTCCTTGACAAACTTGTTACCTTGCTTCAATCCTTGCAGCTTCTTCAATAGATCCATCTCATAGTCCATGGGAATGAACTGCTTCTTTAGTTTCTCCACCATCTGATCCCATCTGGTGATCTTTCCTTTTCCTCTTCTATTCCTGTCTAATTGGACATCCTTCCACCAAATACTGGCGTGGCCCATCAACTTTATTTTTTCAAACCTGACCCGATCTGGGTCCTCCACATCTTCATATTCAAAATACTCCTCCATGTCATTGATCCAATCAATAAGCTGTTTTGGATTCCAATCTCCAGAAGATGTAGAAACTTTGATCCTGGGACTCTTTCCGATCTTTGAAATGACCCTCAATAACCTAACTTCTGTAGGATCTCCTCTAGCTTCTTGTTCTTCCTTGGATAGCTCTTCTTCAACTTCATCCTCACTTTCATCTCTTCTTCTTGGATCAAATCCTCTTCACAGCTCCTCTTGCAATGCATCGATTTTCTTTTGCAGGGCTCTAAAACCCTCTTCTGTCAAAGCATTCCTCCCAATACGATTTCTTCATGGAGGCATCTTAATCTCTGCAGCAAACTCACAACCTTAGGTCCTGGTGCAAACTACCTCGCGGTCAGTGATCTGTCTACACACTCAGGAACCCTTACTCTAATACCACTTGATGAAGGGGGTAAATAATAAAACACACAACAACAGAAATTGTACATAGAAAATATAACTTTCTTTATTAATTTGGACAACTAATTACATTACAGAAGCTCAAATACAATAAGAGGAATCAACTCTGCACAAGCTGCAACACATTACAGCTTCTTATTTCCAGACTCTAGAATCATCTACCTTCTATAACCCCAAACCAGATAGGGTTTCTATTTTCCCACCTATTCTCAACTCTACACTTCCCCCCTTAACTCTACTACTACCCAGGGTTCCCAAAAATGGTTATTAATAGCCTTTTTGGTGGTCAACCTAATTTCAAAATTTTCATCTCCTTTCAAAAATAGGTCAACTTCTAGGAGCCATAACTTTTGATCCGGGTGTTTGATTGACGAACCATTTTATGCGTCGGAAAGCTTGTGGAGTGCTCTACGTGCTAAGAATCTGCGTTATTGGTTCTAACCATTTTTGGTGCTGTACAGGGCTGTTTAGTGCCTCAAACCTGAGTTTGAATAATTTTTAGGCATTTTTTAGGAAACAGAAACTTTAATATCTTTCAACTCGCAAATGATCTTTATGTGATTCCTTCACCAAAGGTCTTATATCTCTATTATGTAACTTCCTATAAATTTTTACTTCAATCTATGCCCAAATGCAAACTTTCTAAAAATAATCGGTTGCTATTTTTAGTAGTTTGGAAAAACTGAAAGTTCTACATCATTATTCAAGCGGTTATGGAACGAGAACCACAAATTTTGAAACACATCTTTTTTTTGGGTGATGCAAGACTTCCCTTACACCACTGGATGCTCCTGCATTAAAACAACTATGCCTGTGAACAAGAGATAGAAACTGGTATCAACCAACTGAGAAAAACTAAGTTTTTCTTCTATAAATGCCTCTAAGAGATCTCTCCAAAAGAAATCTGAAAAAGATCCTAAAAATAGGCCTCCATGTTCATTTTTGAGCTCCTCAGAAAAGAAAAAATAAAATTTCTCCAAATGAGTCCAAACTATGAAAACATGATGCCAAAAGACTTCTTGATGTGAACCCGCCACAAATCTGCTTTCTTCTACTCATGAAATCTTCAAATTTTGTCCTATATGACTCTAAATAAAACAAATCGAAAGAAATATCTAATTTGTTTTATTAGCCTATTAACTGCCTAAAAATAGTTAAGTTTTAAAAGCAATTTATAATTGATTACTTTAAAACTAACTTTACAATGTTATGACAGTTTGATCTATCTCCTGATTGATTTGTTTTTTTGCAAAAAATAAATAATACTTGGCTCATAATTTCACCACTTTTGCAATTACAGATGTTTCATTTTTCCAATAAAAAATCATAAAAATGATTAAAATATCACCATATATTTTGCAAAAGTAAATAAAAGCCTTGGGGCTTAATCTTCATGGTCCTGCAAAACAATTCCTAAGGCAAGGTGTTTTTGCCCTATCTCGAAGGGATATCTCATATGGTATGTAAGGTGGCTTAGCATGTTCAAGACAAAATAACTTAGAGGGAGCATAGCTCGACCTCACTATGTCATTGACCTAGGCTCCATGGTGAACACTCAATACCATAAGGTATTAATTCGGGCCATAAAAAATAAAAGAATGTGACAACAATGTCATCATCTAATTAGGGTTGAATGAAGCCCTAAAAATAAAACCAAATTCCACCCTATCTTTTCACATTTTTCACTTGGCATTTTTTGAGGGTTTGAGCTTTGCTTTGGCCGACAATGGAGCTCTAGGGTTTCATACTCAAAACTACTATCTCTACATTTCCTAGGCTCAAACTCCATATATCACCTACAGAAATGAAGGTAAGAGGTACATACACTCTTTATTCTTTGGTTTCCTCCATTTTGCTCTAAATTTCTGGAGATAAAAAGCTCATAGAGCCACGGCCTACACATTTTAATGGTTTGTTGACACTTTCTTTTAGTTTTCTATGTGATTTCTCCATTATACTTGGCCACGAACTGTTACATTTTTGAGAGGAAGAATGAAAATAAAAGAGAAGCCTTCAGACCATACATATTGTATATCATTTTCATACATAGGTAACTTCATATTTACCACTGTATTCTTCATTCTTTGTAACATTTTGTGTATTGGGTTTAAAACCCTCGGCCATTTTCTTTACCTCCTTAGCTTGCATCCTTTATACAAAAAAAATGGTTTTGAGTCATTTGAAGGAAATGTGTATTTGGGCAGTGGTTGTAGCTTTCACTTTTACTTAGAAATAAAATGGTTTTTCACCCTTTATATGGCTCGAACACTCCACTGGATACTCTGCATCTATATAGATATCACTGTATTTTGCATTTACCTCCTTTAATCCCTAATAAGGTTTGAGTGAAAGATAACTTTACTTGTATTTTGTACATGCCATTTTGGGAGGCCACGGCTATGGAATAATGCATTTCTGAGCTTTCTATATGATCCATACATGTTATAGTGGCCATGGGGCCATGGGTGGAAATGTATCTTTTCATCCATTTTGATCTGGCTATAGCAATATGTTTTGGTACCTTCTCCATTTGAAATGTTCACTGCATTTAATGTTTGGCAGATTCACATGGTTTCCTGATATAGTATACTTAAATGTTGATATACAACATTATTTCCTTAGATACACCCCATGCAATGTAGCCTCTTTATCAGTTGTCCATATAAACACATGATATTCTGTATACATTCCTGCACTATCTTTTTGCCATACATATTTGGTTACAATGGCCATGAGGCCACGACTGACACAAACATCTTTTGCATCTCATTAAACCACAACCCCATCTGGCAGTCTAAGAGTTTGTATGGTTCTTAAACAGTCAAGAAGAAAATGACTCTTTCTGTGCATTACACTTTTCATATATTATACATTTATTGGAATTTTTATTATTAGTACTTGATCTCTTGACTATTCTACAGTTGCAACTCATTTGATGGATGTGACACTCTTAACCCTTCTCTATAGATGATAGATGCACACATATGGACTCATGGTGTCCACCAGAGGATGATTTATGCATTCTTTGTTGTTCCTCTCAGCTATGTGTGATCTTCCCATATGCTTCATTTGACAGATATGACACCTCTACATAGACTTGAACAATTAAATCTGATCATGCAAAATGGCTCTTGAACTCTGTATATACCTTTACAATTTTCATCTGAACTGCAACACTAGTATGGTTATTTGTAACATGGTACATACACTCTTGGCAATGTGATATAGTACCTATACATGTTTGTCCTTTCTTTACTATGGTATGGCAAAACATGAGGCTCTCAATGAGTATTGTATCAGTTGATAGTTCATCTCCTTCATGATAATACATATGTGTTATTGTAACAAATGATACAAGATGCATTTCAGTTCATGCCTATGGCTGCCTTAACTATTTCATACGTGTACTTGATCCTCTTCTATCACTCTTGAGTCAAGAGCAATGTATTTTCTTTTTAATGATCAATTGTTTGATGTGAACTCTACTTTATCTGTGCTCATTCTATCTTCTATATTTGTCTATTTGACTTGAATAGTAAATTAATATTCTATGGTTCTTAATTGACTACTCTATTGAAAACATGACTTCTGAAATATAAATATGAGCATTTGAAGTCTGATGTTTACAACATCTTACCTCATTGGATGCCATGTGCAAAATTCACTATTCATAAATGATTGCTACTTCAACTCCCCTTGAATGGTAGTCATAAATGGACACTGAATTAAAGTCCAATAGGTTGAGTTGATGCAACATCATTCACCTTATCATGTTCCTCTTTTACACAGTATGGATAAGTACTTGATTTCACTTCTCTTAAAACTCAGGGGCAGCATGTCAAGCTCTACCCTTCTGGGAGCCCATTTTGCACCACAGGCTGAAATATATCTGAAATAGAAACATAATTTCACCTATACTTCCACATGAAACAAATATATTAGAATAAAACAATGCTTCTCCATGATTGCTTATTTTTCAATTCCCTCTATGTATGGATTTTGTTCATTTGATCAATGCACTATAATCAAAGTATTATGCCTCTTCTGATGGACAAAGGATTTTCATAACTGGAGCTTCTAACAGGACCCCTCCCACATTTTTGCAGGTACATGTCAAGATCAGGAGTAGGATAGGAGGCAACTTCGAAGATTGACAACTCCAAGGCAATGATGGCTATGTCTTTCCTTTTTCATTCATTAGATGCATAGTATTTTCTTTATATATGCATATGTTCATCTATAACCCATGACTTGTGTGGGACATCTGATATGTCATCATTTCAATGAATGCAATGCTTATTATTTTATGTATTTCAACTTGTAAATGGATAATCATTGTGATGAATGAAATACTTATCTCTCTTGACTGTTCTGTAATGCAATGAATGATCTGTAATCTTTCCTCCTTTCTTGAATAACTGAAGTACATTTAACACTAAAACATAATATCTATGCAACTAACACATAATAGAACAATGTTAACCCTTACTAAAAAAATAATAAGATCACATCTTCTCAGCCATTTTTGAGTTGTGGTAAAAAATGGTAACAATGCAATTTCCCTTAAGTCAGGTCATGGACTTGACTATTGATGAAGTCACCAATGATGTGATAAATGCTCCTATCTCTTCCTTGTTCACACCTCATGCATCTCAATTAGATTAAACTCAATAAACACATGTCAAGGTGGAGGAGATCAAAGCTCCAGAGGTGACAGAAGGAAGAGGTCTAGAGGTAGAGGTGATCTCTGACACAGAGATGTCAAGATCCTGAAATGTGTTGATAGACTGACAAGACATCTTGGATGTGGGCAACGTGACACAAGAAGGGGTAGGTTCATCACAAAAGAGTGAGGTGGAGAAACCAAATGAGAATGATACCCTTCCATAAGACAAAGAAGAAACTCCTTAGGATATGCCCAAGGAAGGGGCTAGGTACCAAAGTGAAGAACATTTAGCGAAGGATCAAGATAAAGAAGTGCAGCAGACACTACCACTTGATGAAGGTCAAAAGGATCAGGAAGTTGAAGAGCCACTTCTTGAGGAAAGAAATCCAGAGCCCCAACCTATGGAGGTAGATCCACCAGCCATGGACAAAGACACAAGCATTGGAGCTCCTCAACGATGTACTAGATCTTGAGGTGAACATGGAAGAGCAAAAACTTGAGGAAGAATAGGATCAAGATGAAATTCCTCATCAGCAAGAACCTACTCATCAACAAGAGATCCCACAACATGAAAATCTTTAACAAGAAGTTCCCCAACAGGAAACTTCACAATAGGAAAAGGGACCAGAAAAAGAGATTGAATTGGTGATTAAAGATGTTTAAATTGAACAATTGGGTCAAGAAGGACCTGTGGCCAATGTCCCAGATTGGTTGGCCGTAGAGGTAAATGATCCTCCAATTAATTTGATTCCATTTGATTTCAAGTCATTAATTTAGGTAGAAGAAATAAAGCCTAGGAGAAAGGAAAGAGTGGTCTCTTCCATTAGAAGAGACACTACAGGATGTAAGACAACTCAATTGGTTGTACCTATAGTAGATAAAGAAAAAAGAGAGATAAGAATAAATGAGTACAAGATAACTACTCTTGACTTGGGGTAGGCCACTGTAGAGCAAGAAATTGATGAGCTCAAAGGTAGTATAGAGGCTATTGCAACTAGGATTAGGAAGGGTAAATTTAAGAACAAAGAGCTGAAAGGATACATTGCCCAACTTGATACATTCATTAAGAGGCTTTTTACCCTAAGAATTTCAATAAAAGAGGTCCCAACCAAATTGACGTTGGTGACCCAAGAGCAGGTGACTGAGTTAGATGTAAAGAAGCATTAAGCTCAAGTCATGGAGAGGCGGTTTCAGAAATTCATGGAGGATGGAGAAGATGTCATCTAGATAGCTTTGTCCAATTGGGATACTTTAACCTTCATCAAGAATAAGGTTGATATTCTGAAGGTAGCATTTGCCATAGGACTAGTTCAAAGCAATCAGGATATCACAAATCTAAAAGACATCCAGGTAATGTAGGATAAGATGCTGATCCACCACCATTTCATGACCATCCAAATAATGCCACTCATGTCAGCATGGATGAAGGACCTAAAATTTGAAGAGGAGATTCTGGAGGCATGTCGATGAAGGGCCATAGATATCAATAATAAAATAAATGAACTCCTAGCTAAGGAGGTAGAGATCCTGGAAGAGGTAACTGGCTAGATAATGGATGAAAAGGAAATATATGAGGAGCAAGCCTCAACTACAAAGTTCAAGGCCAAATATGGTCTAGTGTTGGAAGATCTAGTGGGACACTTCTTTGAGAAAGAGATTGATGAGGTTATGGACCTCTACACCAAGATTAAAGGGTATAAGGAGAAGTTGGATACCCAAACTAATAAATGGATTGCATTGACAGAGTAGCTCCATATGCAAGAGTATGCCAAGGTAAAGGCCCAAGCCTTTAATAGAGAGGGCATCTAGAAGACAATTGCATCCTATGATACACATAAGGCTATGAATACAGGTTAGATGCTGATAGAAGAGGACAATAGATCAAATTCTAAGTAGGGGAACTTTAGATGACCCTAAGTATTTTGTCATGACCAAGTACCCTGTCAGGATGTATGTTGGCAAAGAAGTCAGAAGCGGATATTCTAGATAATATTCTTGGATATTGATGGAAAAAAGAAAGAATATTCTACTAACCAGCTATCATCAACCTTTAATTGCCAACTGGCAATCACATGCTCTGTTTCTTGACTATTGATGTAATAAATGAGATCTTGATTGTTGGTTTGTTGTAATTGATTCTTGATCCTTGTCTTATAAAAGGATCAGAATCGTTTGTAAATAGGGAGATTAGATTGATGAAAATTTTTAAGCATTAAGTTTGTATTCTTGCAACTTTTTGACTTACCTCATGGTTCTTTCTCACTCAGTTAAGACATTTGTACATTTTATGTATATAATAAATTTGAAATAAATGGATTACAATCTAATTGTAAATCTTGAGTAATCTTTTGATCAATTTATGGTAATTGAATATCAAATTATTATATCCTTTTGGAGTGCATTTGAATCATTGCTTGTTGTCATCGATTGTCCATTGAAGATTTGCATCTATTATACATAGTTGTGGAACACCTGGTGAAGTATAATTAGATTAACTTCAATTCATGAATGTGTCTAGATGTACTTGTGAAATCACTGGAAAACTTAAATTCTCAAGACTCTTTCCCTCTCAACTCAACTCTTCTTTTCTATTTTATTTTCATAAATTATCATAAATAATTGCAAATAATGATAAATCCAAGGTAAATAGATAGTAATAGAAATGAGTTCAATGCTTTAATTAAGATCTTTAAGTGAATTTAGAAGAATTGTGTAAAGATCAGTTAATTAGGGATGATTCCGAAGAACTAATCAAAGTTATGTCCAAGTCACCACAATTTTCTCAAAGTGTGTGTCACTAATTGATAAATTTAACATGAATTGTTAAATATATGTGTAGATCATGCAGAATAGTGATGATATTTGTAGGAAAGTGTCTTGATTAAGAAAATCAAACTCAAAGTCTATAAGTCCCCTATGTAAAACAACCTACAACAAACCCTAAGTGACTACAAGCATAGTCATGACCTAACTAACAGAGCCTTGGGATTATTGTTAGGAACCTGTGTTTAACCCATATCTTTACTTTGTTAGTATATTAGTTCTGGACGCATATGCTTTGTAAGTCATCCCGTGAGTATATTGTATTATCCCACATTCCTGGGAAGTAATAGTTGTTTAGATTAGACTTAGTATATAAGTACGTGTTGAGGCCAATGAAGGAATTGGTGCAGGAGCACCTACCTGACAGCTGGCCTTCATGAGGCAGTTAGTTAGTTTGAGTCTTGTTTATGTTTCCAAGAAGGTCTGATAAGACCAAATGCATGTAATAAGGTCATGCTGATCATGTTAAGATCATGCTGACCATGCTTTTACTATTTTTAGGTAGTTTGTTAGAACAACTGTCGTGCTGTAGGACCGGTTGGATCTCCCAGCCGCTTGGAGTCGGGTCAGTAGTACTCGCAGGAAAATCTATTTAAGCAAGAGGATCGATTGGTTTGAGATCATCGATCGAGCTAGGTTGTAGAGAGTGAGACTGAGAGAGAAACTGATCATTGTATTTGCATCTTTTGAAATCAAATAAAGTGTTCCTATTTGTGTTCATCCTCTGTTGAATTCCATTGCTTGATCGATTTGCTGGTTTGGTGGCTGTATGGATTCACTGATCCATTCCACCGGTTGATTCATTTGATCGGTGGAATGGTTATGTACAGTAGGTTAGGTGTTAGTTTGCTTTCTGTTTGCATACAGGTGTGCAGGATCGCGGCTGAAAGGTGTTGAAGACCCTAGCATGGGCATGTGCTAGGTCGAGCTGAGAGAGTTTGGAAGATCACCCTGAGAGTGGATCGGGTCGTCCCAGGAGGATCGGCGAAGTGAAAATCCGCTAAGGTTGAAAAGTCGTCAAAACGGCATCATCAGGATATTTCTGCTTATATCCTGCAGTCGCTTCGGGCATCATCATCCGAGTAAGAGGAGATCGGCATGATGCGGTTGAGAGCATGAAGTGAATGAGTGTCGGGGTGATCATCATCAGGAGGAGCCGAGGAGGGGTGCATCGGCATCAGGAAGAAGATCGGGTTGATCGCGGGCCGAAAAAAACTAAGTTTGGCCAACAGCAGGATATGACGTCATCATCATCAGGATATACGTCATCAGGATATTTCGGAGCAGCAGGATATTGAGGATCTGCGGGTGACATCATCATCATCAGGATATACGTCATCAGGATATCGGGTGACGTCAGCATCAAAGGAACGGTGCGAGAAGTTAAGGTTGGTCATCATCAGGATAAATGGAAGGAACTGGATGTTCTTTATCCTGTTGATTATCATGATGTTGAATATCATGATGCTGAAGGTAGTGAAGACGGAAGTTGTCGCTGAAGTGAACAGTGGACGTCAGGAGGATGTTCGCGCTGGTCGAACATGATGATGCTGTCGACTATCGAATAAGGTGATGCTGTTGACATGCGAACGGGCGAGGGCTTGTCATCAGGAGGATATCAGTCGGCAGGTGAAATATGATGATGATGCTGACAGTGTTAAGCAAAATATGATGATGATGGTGATGATGATGATGATGATGATGATGGGCTGCAGACATCCATGCTATATGTTAAGGTTATAGTGTGGATGCCTCTGCATCATAGTGGTATCAGAGCTCAGCAAAACATTTGGGATGTTGTATGTTGATTCTGTCACCGAAAGGGCAGAGGTAGAGTTGATTGTGTGTTGTGTGTTGAGTGAGAGGTTGATAAAATGCCTCCGAAAGGTAGTGGTACTGCAAGGGAATTGCAGGAGATGAAGGAGAAACATGCTAGAGAGATGAGGAAGATGAAGGAGCTTGCTGAAGCACTTCAAGCCAGGCTTGTAGCCCTGGAAAAGAACAAAAAGAGGGAAGTGGCAGACAGTGAGTCTGAAGAAGATGAAGATACTGTTGAAGAGTATGAAGAGGTAGCTGAAGATCTGGATGCTGAAGACCAGAGACTTGCAAAATTGTTAAAGGCAGTGCAGAGTGATAAACCTAAGGTAAATGTTGATGTTTCCAAGTATACTGGAAGTTTGAATGAAGATGAATTGCTGGATTGGATTGCTGCACTTGATAATCACTTTGAATGTGAAGATGTTGCTGAGGATCAGAAGGTAAAGATTGCAAAGACCAAGTTAGGAGGTCATGCTTTGGTATGGTGGGATTATGTACAATCTGAGAGAAGGAAACAAGGGAAGTCAAAGATCACTTCATGGGATAAGATGGTAGCAAGGATCAAAGGTAAATTCTTGCCAAGGGATTATGAAATCCAGATGTTTAAGAAGCTGCAATTTTTAAAGCAGAAGGAAAGGGATGTGAAGGCATATACTGAGGAGTTTTATAAGTTGAATATGAGATTTGGTCATCATGAGAATGAGGTAGAGAAGGTGGCTAGGTACTTGGCTGGTTTGAGATTTAACATACAGGATGAGTTAGTTTTAGCTAATCCTAAGAATGTGGAGGATTGTTATCAAATGGCAATCAGGATTGAAGAAAAGATGAATAGAGGACATGATAAGTCCATGAGAGGAAGAGGAAACCATATGAGGGGAAGAGGAGCAGCCCCTACACAAAAGCAAACCAATGAGGGTCAAGAAGACACTGGTAAAGGACAGGGACAGTCTGATTTCAGAGGTGGATGGAAAGGTAATAGAGGCAGATTTGGAGGTGGTAGAGGTTCTACTACATTCTCAGGAAAGTGTTACACCTGTGGAGAGTTTGGTCATCCATCCTTCAAATGTCCAGAAAACAAAGGTTCATCATCCAGAAATGATAGAACTAGTGACAAGAGAGTACAACTTGTACAAGAAGAGACAGTAGAGCAAAGTGTGCAGAGTTCAAACACTTATCACAAGGATAAGGAGCCTGATAATTATGCATACCCAGAGAGTGGAGAGTCTCTGATGATGAGAAGAACAGTGACTACCATGAAGGTACCTGACAAAGAATCCCCACAAAGAAGAGCTCTTTTCAAGACCATATGTAAGAGCAAAGGTAAAGTATGTAGGGTTGTCATTGACACTGGTTCAACAGATAACATGGTATCTCAGGAAATGGTGGATAAACTGAATTTGGAAAGGATTCCACATCCACACCCTTACAAGGCATCTTGGGTGAGTGATAGTCAATCACTTTTTGTCTCTGAATAGGCATATGTGGATTTTCAGATTGGAGCATATCAGGATAGAATTTTGTGTGATATTTTGCCCATGGAATGTTGTCACCTACTGTTGGGTAGACCATGGCAATTTGATAGAAGGGTACTGTATGATGGGTACGCTAATACCTACACCATCAAGAAAGATGGGAAGACTATGAAGTTGATGCCATTGCAGGCAGATGCTGCAGCACAGGGGGCAGCCAAACTCATTTTGATGGGAAAGAAGGAGTATGTGCAGATGCCTAGAGGAGCAGGCATAAAAGCAGATGAGGATACTGCAGGAAAAGGAGTTGTTAAGGACAACAGGTTGAAGAAAGTTTTAGTTTTGACTGACAGAGGTCAGCAGCAGGTGTAGAAATAGGTTTGCACACAGCAACCAGTTGAGAGGAATGACAAGGATGTTGTCATAGTTGGGACTATTGTTTGTCCTATAAAGATTGACAGAAAGATAGGATTGAACATTGCAGAAGTTCAAGAGGCAGTTCAGACAGAGGTTCTGGTCAAACACAGGGTATGTGAGTGAAAGGCCTACATTGACAGGCATGAGGATTTACTTGCCAGAAAGCAAGTTACAGTTCAGAAGACTTGGAGCAGCCAAGAGCCAGCAGAGGACAAAGCTGGAACAGTTCAGCATATTGCTAAGGCAAAGTGTAAAGGTGGAGGATTTCCACATACTAAACTCATGGGACATGAGTTCTTTTCTGTTGTGGAGTATGGTGCAGGAGCACCTACCTGACAGCTGGCCTTCATGAGGCAGTTAGTTAGTTTGAGTCTTGTTTATGTTTCCAAGAAGGTCTGATAAGACCAAATGCATGTAATAAGGTCATGCTGATCATGTTAAGATCATGTTGACCATGCTTTTACTATTTTTAGGTAGTTTGTTAGAACAGCTATCGTGCTGTAGGACCGGTTGGATCTCCCAGCCGCTTGGAGAGATTTCCCAGCCGCTTGGAGTCGGGTCAGTAGTACTCGCAGGAAAATCTATTTAAGCAGGAGGATCGATTGGTTTGAGATCATCGATCGAGCTAGGTTGTAGAGAGTGAGACTAAGAGAGAAACTGATCATTGTATTTGCATCTTTTGAAATCAAATAAAGTGTTCCTGTTTGTGTTCATCCTCTATTGAATTCCATTGCTTGATCAATTTGCTGGTTTGGTGGCTGTATGGATTCACTGATCCATTCCACCGGTTGATTCATCTGATCGGTGGAATGGTTATGTACAGTAGGTTAGGTGTTAGTTTGCTTTCTGTTTGCATACAGGTGTGCAGGATCGCGACTGAAAGGTGTTGAAGACCCTAGCATGGGCATGTGCTAGGTCGAGCTGAGAGAGTTTGGAAGATCACCCTGAGAGTGGATCGGGTCGTCCCAGGAGGATCGGCGAAGTGAAAATCCACTAAGGTTGAAAAGTCGTCAAAACGGCATCATCAGGATATTTCTGCTTATATCCTGCAGTCGCTTCGGGCATCATCATCCGAGTAAGAGGAGATCGGCATGATGCGGTTGAGAGCATGAAGTGAATGAGCGTCGGGGTGATCATCATCAGGAGGAGCCGAGGAGGGGTGCATCGGCATCAGGAAGAAGATCGGGTTGATCGCGGGCCGAAAAAAACTAAGTTTGGCCAACAGCAGGATATGACGTCATCATCATCAGGATATACGTCATCAGGATATTTTGGAGCAGCAGGATATTAAGGATCTGCGGGTGACGTCATCATCATCAAGATATACGTCATCAGGATATCGGGTGACGTCAGCATCAAAGGAACGGTGCGAGAAGTTAAGGTTGGTCATCATCAGGATAAATGGAAGGAACCGGATGTTCTTTATCCCGTTGATTATCATGATGTTGAATATCATGATGCTGAAGGTAGTGAAGACGGAAGTTGTCGCTGAAGTGAACAGTGGACGTCAGGAGGATGTTCGCGCTGGTCGAACATGATGATGCTATCGACTATCGAATAAGGTGATGCTGTTGACATGCAAACGGGCGAGGGCTTGTCATCAGGAGGATATCGGTCGGCAGGTGAAATATGATGATGATGCTGACAGTGTTAAGCAAAATATGATGATATGGTGATGATAATGATGATGATGATGGGTTGCAGACATCCATGCTGTATGTTAAGGTTATAGTGTGGGTGCCTCTGCATCAGGAATCCATGAATTTATTGTATTGAGCTTTCTCAAAGGAGGTTTCTCCCTTGAAGTGGCCTGTGATCAGAAAATTCCTTCTACGTTTCTGCTATTTATATATTTATGTTATTTCATGCATTTTTTGTTATATTGTTGCAGGAGGTTCCTTTCATCTGGTATCAGAGTGCTTTCTTGGGTTTGTTGGGTGGAATTTCTATCAAATATTTTTTTCCATAATGGTCTCCAAGTGTGGTGATTAGTGCAGTAGTTCTTTTGTTTTGCATCTATACTGCTCATTTCAATTGTAGGTTCAGATCAAGTAGAGCTATCGTTTGTGGCAAAGCAGTTATCTATTTTCCCTAAACCTTTAGGAAGTTGAGAAGATTGAATTCATCTAAAGCAGTTCACAAATGCTTTCCAAAAATTAAAAAATAGAGATTTTTTTTTGTTTTCTCACCATATCATCCTTGCTTTACCTCTGTTTCCTTTTAAAATTCACTGGAACCCCTAAAATTTCATTCTGCATATTTCCTTCCTTGAGGACCCTATCCCAAATTCCACTTATCGAAGCCAGAAATCCCACATTTGTCTATTTTTAGGGTTTGCCATAATGTCTTCGATTCTCACCCAATAGCTTTCAAATTTTTACCACAGTGTTCATTTCATATTTCTACTCCTTTGTCCCTCTTGAACAAGTTTTCCCATTCTTTCACCCTGCTTATGAAATCCCCATTTTCAGCTTCCCTTTCCCTCAGAAAGTGTCCAAAACCTAGTCAAACCCCAATTACCCATCAAAGCTTTTCCCAAATCCAAATTTTCCTTTACTAAAAAGTTTTTGTTTTTTTTTCTACCCCTAAAAAAAAATCTTGGTTATGGTTGGCACCCGCACAGGAGTAAAAAACATGGAGGATGAACTTGCAGCCCTTGAGACCAAACTCCAAGATCTAGATGAAAAAATTCTTGGCCTCAATATTTAGCATTCAATCATGAACAATAGACAGTAACCAGAGTCTTCTATAGACACTAGGTTCTCTTCTTCCAACAATTTTCATGGGCCGAAGCTTGATTTTCCTCACTTCAATGGTGATGATCCAACTGGATGGATATACTGGGCAGAACAATATTTTAGTCTGCATAATACTTATGATGTCAACAAAGTTCCACTTGCATCCTTTCATTTGGAACATGAAGCCCTTCAATGGTTTTGTTGGTACATCAAGGCTCATCAAGAGACAAAATGGACAAATTTTTGCAAACTCATTTTGCAAGAATTTGGCCCTAGTACTTTTGATGACTTCACAGGAGCACTCACTAAACTTTGCCAAACAGACATTGTCAGAGAATATCAGACATAATTTGAAAAATTGGCCAATCACATAGAGGGATTGTCTGATGAATTCTTCAAGAGTTGTTTTGTCAATGGTCTAAAGGATGCAATCTAATCTAAGGTTAAAATGTTCCATCCCAGCATAATGATGGAATCCCTAAGGTTGGCTAAGTTGGCGGAGGACAAGATCATAGCTCAACAGCGATCCAAATCCAATTTTGTTCCATTCAGAAATATGGTTTCCTAAAGACCTCCAATCATGCCAGCTCCTAGAACAACTCCTGTCAAGCATTTGACTGAATCAGAGATGTAGGTGTGTAGAGAAAAAAGCTTTGCTATAATTGAGAAGAGAAATTCACTCGGGGACATAGATGTGTTGAGAAAAGCTCTATCTCTTGGATATGGATTCTCTGCCTGCAACTCAAGTTTATGAAGATGCTCAGGATACAGTAGATGATCAAGTCAAAACTCCGCAACCGCCTGTTGATCCTACTTCTCAGGAAGACCACCCAGAGATCTTTCTCCATGCTTTAGCAGGATTCACCACCCCACAAACCATGCAGTTCAAGGTTTACTTCAAGAAGCTCCCTCTTACAATACTCATTGATTTTGATAGCACTCATAACTTCATTGACCCTCAGATCGCCAAACAAGCTGATTGTTTTGTCCATCCTTGCTCCCGTTTTGAAGTCATGATTGCCAATGGGGGCACATTACCTTGCAAAGGGAAGTTTCACAATGTGCATATCTCTATTGGATATTATAACATATGCTCTGACATGTTTGCCTTTCCCTTAGATGGATGTGATGTGGTTTTGGGTGCCCAATGGTTACGCACACTGGGACCACTATTATGCAATTTTGCTAAACTTTGGATGTAGTTTTTAGACAATGGGAAAAAATAGACATTGAAGGGCTTACAACCAGGGTTGCTTAGTATCATAAGTTCACATCGCATGGAAAAGCTTCTTAAGAAGAATTCACATGGTGTCATCGTTCAGCTCCATTCCATTTAGATACAACCATCAGCGGTCTCCACTACTCCTTCAGATCTACAATGAATTTTGGATAGGTATGCATGTGTCTTTGCCAAACCAGTGGGATTGCCACCTTCATGACTAGAGGACCACTTTATTCAACTCCTTCCTTGAAGTGTTCCTCCCAACATCAGGCCCTACCACTACCCATTTCACAAAAAGACAGAGATTATGGTGCAGGAGCACCTTGGCAAATTAATATTGCCCTAAACAAATCCTTGAGTTCAATTAAATTTGTATGCTTCCACTTTGTAATAAGGTTATTTTGAGTCATTGTTATGTGTCTATGAGACTAGGAGTCTTTAATATGCAAAATATTGCAAACCATGTAAAGGTTGCCAATAAAAAATAGATACCATGAAAAAATGGCCACATCCTCATACACATAAGAGCCTCCATGGTTTTTTGGGATTGACTAGCTACTATCACAAATTTGTCAAGGATTACGGGAAGATTACAGCTCCATTAACAACCATGTTGAAAAAGGATGCTTTTACATGGACACACGCTACTGAGTGTACATTCGAAAAATTGAAACAAGCTATGTGTACTTCTATTCTAGTTATGCCAGATTTTTTGAAGACCTTTACTATTAAGAGTGATGCTTCTGACAATGGACTTGGTGATATTCTCCTTTAAGATGAACATCCCATTGCATTCACTAGAAAAGCCGTTTCTAGTAAGAATTTAGTGCTCTCTACATATGAGAAGGAAATGATGGCTATTTTGCATGTAGTACAGAAGTGGTGGCCATACCTACTAGGGAATCTTTTCTACATCAAGACTGATCATTAGAGTCTGAAATATTTCCTAGAACAATGGGTCTCCTCCCCAGTACAATAGAATGGGTTAGTAAACTCATGGGTTATGACTATGAGATTACTTACAAGAAGGGTAAGGACAATATTGTGATAGATGCTCTTTCTCGCACATTTGATGACCAAGCTTCTCTTTCAGCTATTTCTATGCCTGTTCCAAATTGGTTGGAATCTGTCCAATAGGACTATGTCAATGACTCTTCATTATCTCAAATCATTCAACAATCAATCAATAACCCTTCTGTTGTACCGTATTACTCTTGGGATGGTGCTTCTCTGTGATACAAGGGTCGTCTAGTGCTTCCCCAAGGCATAGATCTTCAGCAGGCTGTCTTCTATGAACTCCATACTTCTCCATTGGTAGGGCACTCTGGGTTCCTCAAAACTTATGAGCATGCACGGTGTAACTTATTTTGGAAGGGAATGAAAAGGGCATTGATTCAATAGATGGTGGTAGAATGTGATACCACCAATGCAACAAGGGTGAAATGACACTCCTTCCTAGATTGCTCAAACCCTTGCCCATCCCTACATGGATTTCATTAATGGGCTCCCTAAATATGGAGGGAAGATAGTGATCTTGGTTGTGGTTGATCGCTTCTCCAAATATAGTCATTTTTGTGCCCCCAACCATCCCTATATCGCCTCCTCAGTGGCACAAATTTTCATGGACCAGATCTTCCGTCTTCATGGAAACCCTTCTTCCATTGTGTCAGATCGTGATGCAACTTTCACTAGTCATTTTTGGATAGAACTATTTTGACACACTAGCACGAAACTGAAGATGAGTTTGGGATATCACCCACAAACAAATGGTCAGATTGACATTATCAACAAATGTTTGGAAACTTATCTTCATTGCTTCACCTTAGAACAACATCAGTGGGCAAAGTGGATCCCTCTCACTGAATAGTGGTACAATACCTACTACCACAATGAATTTAAAATTACCCCATATGAAGCAGTCTATGGCCAAGCACTACTAGTGCTCCTTCCATATACCCCCTGCAGTTCACCAGTCTAGGCAGTTGACACAGTTCTCTGAACCCGGGATCAAATTCTTCACATCTTGTAGGACAATCTTCACATGGCAAGAAATCAAATGAAACAACAAGCTGATTAGCATTGTTTAGAGTGCACTTTTCAAGTAGGTGATATAGTTTTTCTTCGTCTACCGCCATACAAGCAATCATCCCTGAAACTCAAAGGGCATCATAAGATGGCTTTAAAGTTGTATGGGCCATATAAGGTTCTTCATAAGATTGGGTCAGTTGCTTATAAATTGGAGCTTCCTCCTTCCCATGTTCATCTAGTATTTCATGTCTCTTGTCTAAAGAAAGTTCTTGGCACCAACATCAGAGCACAAACTATTTTACTAGAACTAGATAACAAAGGATCCATCATTTTGGAGCCATAGGCAATCCTTGATAGGCTCACTCATTAGCTTCACTCTTGATCCATCACAGAGGTATTAATTTAGTGGCACGGAATGCAACTAGAGGATGCTACATGGGAACCAATCCTTCAGATTTAGCAACAATTTCCACATCTTAAGATTTGAGGACAAAGCTTTTCTAAGAGGGAGGGGATGTTAGGAACCTATGTTTAACCCTTCTCTTTACTTTGTTAGTATATTACTTTTGGACACATATGCTTTGTAAGTCATCCCGTGAGTATATTGTATTATCCCACATTCATGGGAACTAATAGTTGTTTAGATTAGACTTAGTATATAAGTAAGTGTTGAGGCCAATGAAGGCATCCACGAATTTATTGTATTGAGCTTGCTCAAAGGAGGTTGCCCCCCCTCGAAGTGGCCTGGGATCAATAAATTCCTTTTGCATTTCTACTATTTATATAGTTCTGTTATTTCATGCATTTTTCATTATATTGTTGTAGGAGGTTCCTCTCAATTATGAATTCATCGTACCTTTCAAGATGGATCGGTGTTCAAAGTAGAATTTCTATCTGTCGGATAGTGACTAACATCATCATCAACACTAATCAACACTGGAGATCTAGTAATTGTTGCTTAATCTATGTAAAGGCATCTTTATCTTTAGTATTCCATTCAATCTTAGTGTCTTTCTTCATCATATCATTCAGTGGTTTTATGATCTTAATGAATCCTATGATGAATTTCCTTACAAATTTGATCTTTCCAAAGAATGATTTCATTTCCTTCTTACTGCTAGGCATAGGTAATTTCAAATTTGACTTGACTCATTCTAGATCAATTGAAATTACTTTTATTAAATCACGTGTCCTAACAACTTCCCTTCAGTTACCCCAAAGATACACCTCTTATGATTTATAGATAGACCATATAGTTTGCATCTTTCTAGTATCTTCAAATCAGATGCATGGTTAACTCTATCTTTAGAAAACACGGTGAGGTCATCCATATATATAATAATATACTTACATCCCAAATCTTTGAAGGTAGCATCCATTACTCATTGGAGCCAAATGAAATTCTTCTCTAGGCAAACATTCCCCATTTGGTAGTAAATGTCATCTCCATCCTATCTTCATACTTTACCAGAACCTAATTATACCCTGAATATCCATCTAGGAAAGACATCATTTGTGACCCATTTAGTGTTTAAAACACATCCAAGGAAGACAATGGATAATTATACTTTTTAGAATCCTTAAGTTCTGAAAATCGACACAAAGTTGGATTTCTCCGTTCTTTTTCCATACTAGGACCAAATTAGTAGCCCACATTGAATGCAACACATCATAGGAAAAATAATTTTGGCTGCTAGTAATTTATGCACCTCCTTTAATATCAGAGGTTTTATCAATGTGTTAGCTAGCCTTTGCTTCTTCCTAAATGATTTAATATTTAGTTTAAGGGGTATCGTATGAGTAATGATAGAGGCATCAAAAGTCTTGAGATCTTCATAATCCCATGCAATGACATCTCTATAATCTTTCAATGTGTTAGTTATATCTTCCTTCTCTCTCTGGGAGCATGTATTTCTGATAACGATGTTTGTTTAATTACCATCCTCTCCTAAATTGTATGTTTCATACTTCCCTCCTTTAGGATCAATAAGTATCTTATATTTTTCCCTTGGGTCTAAGTCAAATATTCTTTCCAAAGAAACCATACCTTTAGGAATACTATTCATTTTTTTAATTTATCACCCCCTCATTGTCTTCTTGAAATGGGTCTCACTCTGATTAATTGATAATTTGTCCCTCAAAGACCTCTATAGTGGCGATAAATTCCAATATATGCTAATCATTTCATACATTATCTAGCATAGTGGGGGGAAGGAACTAGTTCTATGAAGAATCTCCTTAGTCAATTGTTAGAACATATAGATCTACTGAGAGGGGGGGTGAATCAATATATCTCTCAACTTATTTCAATTTAATATCAATAAATAGAACTTCTAACTACTATTTTGGCTCTGCCGTCAACATGAAACCTAGGGTTTCAAGCTACAACGTTACATCTTTCAGCATTTTTAGGCACAACCTGCATGAACTTCTTGCAGGGAAGAAAGGTAAAAAGTTTTCTTATGCATATACAAGTCTTTCTCTATAATTTCTTCCCTTTTGTGATATGAAAATGGCCTCAAGATCCATGGCTTCTATATATTATTCTGATGGGTTTTGTGTTCCTTGTTTCACCTCTCTTCCTTTGCCATTTTATTCACTGAGCTTGGGCTGCCATGGAGTCTATTTTGAGCCATCTAAAGTTCACCAGTCGAGCAACTCTATTTATACTCAGAAGTAGAAAGAAACTAGTAATCTTTCTTTACCATATCCCTCTGTATTATTTTTTGTTCTTTACTCAAAAGGCTTTACTTTACCATCGTGGCCATGGCTATACTGCAAAGATAAGGGTTTTCCATAAAAAAAAGGGTGCCATGATATTACCTTAACATTCGATGTGTTGATGAAAGATATAAAACATGGCTTTCCCCTGTTTACACTTCATCACTCCAATAGATCACTTTTATGCACTTGAGCTCTGTCAACGCCATGTCTTGATTCTCTCTATTCATGATTATCATAAAACATTGTAAATGTTGATAAGGCTGAAATTGAGTGTGGTAGTCTTTGGCTTCTGAAAAGGCTTTTCTCTTAGTACTCTTTGGTATATACTTCATCATTTACATCTTGTGGCTGTGAGACCATGACAAGCTGTTTACAGAGTTATTTTCTTGTGATATTGATACATGATACTCAAAACAAAAGGTAATCTCTTCATTCATTGTATTTGCACATTCTTATCCATCAAAGCTACGAAAATGGTATTCTTCCTGAGCATTTTTTGTGTGGTCTTTTCTATCTTGAAACCCTATATAAATGCACTCATTAGTTTTGATTTGCAATAAGGAAAAAGACCCTCTATGAATCCTCTATTTTATCTAAAACTTACTTGAAATATGATAACGGCTTTGCTACTTTGTGAAGGAAAAAAAATGATCTTCGCTGCTTCTGAGAACATCATTGCTTTCATATGATCACTGCCCTTATAATTGAAGCTTCTCCTACCATGATGTATGCACTTTGAAAATGAAATAGAAAGGCTAAAATGTATGCTATTTTGACTCATACAATCATGTATGTTTGCCCATTTAATAATTACAACACCTATTTCATTGCTGTCCACCTACACTGTATCTTGACAAGGTATTGGATGGCTGAAGTACTATGATTTTGTGTAACATTTCTTTATGTGCTTCCACCTATATCTGAATACACCCATCCCTCATTACAATGACAATATGTACCTCAATGTCTTAACTCACATATATTTATGTTTTCTTCATTTGGTAACCATAGCGTATGATATCTCTGTATTTTCCATTGTTCACTTCATTCAAGAAGGACTATCATTAGTTATTTAATGTGTTGACTGCCACCAATGAAAGTTTTGTCTATAGTCCTTTTGTTGTTCTAGTTCAGTAGCTGATGTCTATTTGAAAAACCCCATCTAGGTTTAGCCTTGCTATGAAGAAAAAGATGTCCTCCATCTGATGACCATGGTCTGATGTGAAATTTATGAAATGCTTATCATAAGATGTATTCAAACACTGGCAATCCAATTTTTTGTATTGGTGAAGAGTATATTAATGTTTTAGTCCATATAGCTATGACTATTGCATGCCCCACTTGATGATGGTTCTTGAGCTTTCCTTATCATTACTATCTATGGTTTGCCTTCACTCAATCCTCTCATAACACATAAGATAAAACACACCTGTCCCTCAAAACAACTTATACTCCCATGGCCCATATCTTACATGGTGCAAAGGAAAATGGTGACTAATTCTTTATCCTTTATGGCTGTTCATAATGTTGCACTCTCATAACCCACATGTTGCTCCATTATACACTTTTCAGTCACTGTGATGTTTAGGTGTTCCATATATGCATCTGTGCTACTCATGGTGAATAGAGGAGACATATAATTGCTTCATAAAAAACTATGATATGAAAAGGCAAAAATATTTACTTGATTTTTGTTACTGTCACTTATGAGATAGGAGCAACAAAGTCTTCTTTCTTAAAATGACAAACACATTTGATGTAAGTTGTACCCCATCTGTACATACACTCTATCCTGCATTGATTGTGACTATTCTATATGATCACAGTTTATCCTTGTGGTTACATTTCAAGTTTTAAACTGTGATCATGAGCATGATCTATTTTAGAAATCAACATATTCGATTTCTTGATATTTCTTCCATTTAGTTGATCTGATTGATAGAGTTACAAACCATCCCCTCTGAGAATTGGGGAAGCATGCTGAGCTCAACCCTCGTGGGAACCCATTTCAAACCACGTGCTGATAGGTCTTCAAATCAACTACATTACTTATCCTATACCTACACATGAAACAAACAAGTTAGTTAATGAAATACAATGATTGTTTCTTTCTCTCTCAACAACTAATGGATATTTGTACTTTCTAATCTTCACTATCTCATACAATTTGTTGTGTATTCTATTCACATTGATATAGAGAATGGATGAGATGATGTCATGAGTGCTAAACCCCCCTTTTCTCTCCTCTAACACAGGTTATGATAGTTTCTGAGGTTGACAATGAATGGAGCAGCCGCCATTTGATCAACCAACCCTGAATTCAGGCAATGATTGGCACCCTCTCCTTCATATGCTTTGTTAGTACCTTTACAGTTGCATAACACATTGTATTAGATATTCAGATCCAGCTACTCCCACCACTTATGTGGGACCATTAATTTCTCTTTTGTTCTTCATTCAATACATGAAACACTGCAATATTCTGTCTATCTCTTTTGATCAAATAAATGAAACATTGTAGTATGAAATGAGACAACTTTGTGCAACACAATGAATGTTAGCTAACATACAATACTTTCTATCTCTTTACAAGCAATAAGCAAGTGATAAATTGATAAGCTAAACCTTCCACTTAAATGACTTCAAATTATGCAAACTGGTATAACATTATGAATCTTTCATCCTTGAAACAAACTGAAAACAAGTTAGTTCTGCCAATTTTTAGCTGTGATAAAAAATGGTAACAATACTTTTGAAACTTTTAAAATCTGGCTTTGCATTGATGTTACAAGAAATTTCATTATGGCATCTTCATCTCATCGCTCTTTGGTATCTTTACATACATATATCAAAAACTTTGAGAATTTCTACAAATTTCTTAATATGAATCTTCATGTTCTCACTTATTTACAAACTATGTATCACAAGCATATATTTAAATGCTCTTCACTTTGAATCCTTGAATATGTATCTAATTTTGACAACTTCACATCTCTCATGAATACATACCCTTGGGTAGTAGGAGATTTGACAAAACACATTGAGAATGATGAGAGTGAATGTTCTCTTAATGCTTTGGATGTAATAGCTAAAACATATGATGATGACATAGAAAATGATTCCTCCTATGAGGATATACTAACATAAGAGGATGAAATCATTGACACATTTGTAAACATCACCCTACCCTCTTTGGCAAATGAAACACCAGTGGATAAATGGATCCCTCTCAAGAAGGATTCTTCATGGGCAGAAAAAGACTATTCACCTAACAATCATTTGGTGCATGAGACCTCTACGGATAATCCATTAGACCTTCCAACTTTGATTGAAAACTCAAGAACCTTCGATGAGAAGACTATGGATAGCTCTAGTTTTCCTAACAACACCATACCTTCCTCTCATCCAACTACTCTCCCTGGCCAAGATGTAGCATTAGTGGATGAGAAAGGTCCCTCACATTAAATCCTTTAGGGATGGATGTTGGGTGAAATCAAGAGGGAAACAATGTTAATTCAATCGTCATTAATAGACTTGGTAAAAATATTCCTAAAATGATTGTCTGAGGGGCACTTAGTACACCCTCTTGCTTAAAGCTGGTGATTAAGGTTCAAGGTAAACCTACCTATGACCTCTTTAACTATGCAAAGCAAATTACTCAAAGAACTCACGGTGTTCAAAATGTAATTGCTCATACATACAACACCTATAATAACAAGCAAAGTAAGCAAGCACTTCATGTGCCTGCCTCTCTTCCATGTTCTCAATCTGTGGTCCCTCCACCACCTCATCTTACTCATAAAAGTGGTCAAGAGTATGATCTTGTTGAACAACTTTACGCTACTCCATCTATGATCTCTCTTTGGGATTTAATACAAACATCGCCTACATACCATGGAATGCTCCAAGAAGCTTTGCAAAAGGTGATTGTCCCACCTACTGCTAAGCCCAATGATGTAGCAACTATATTGGATAGTATGCATGTGACAAAAATGGATATTATCTTTCAACCACATGAACTACCATCAATTGAAGTTCAAAACCAATATGATCCACTTATGATCTCTATCACAATAAATAAAACATTGGTAAAACAAGTTATGATTGACAATGGATCAGCTCTTAATGTTTGTAGCATTGGCCTACTACACAAAATCAAGGTTGACACATCACAAATCAAACCAAATGGCATTAGCATTCGTGGCTTTGATAATGTTGGACAAAAATCCATGGGAACTATAACTCTACCTATACAAGTAGGACCTATGATTGTGCCTACCCTGATTCATGTCATGCCGTGTTATTTATCTTACAACATGATTCTTGGTAGACCTTGGATTCATGCATTGGGGGCAATTCCTTCTACTTTACATTGTTCAATCAAATTTATATTCAAAGGTAAATTTCATACTATTCACATCAATCCCAAACCAAATAACTGTTTACATATTGAAATGTAAAAACCAGTCAACAATCATATGAGCTTAAATAATTTATGAATTGAGTCATCAATGCCTACAATCACAGATAATGTTATGCAATGCTCTAAAACATCAAATGAACTCTTTGGTGATGATTGGGGCCCATTGGATTTTAATCCTTGCAGTATAGGGGAGTACAAAATTAATAGTCTGGACACATTAAAAGTAGCATCAATATCACCTAAGCAATCTTTTGAAGCACCTAAGAAACCCAAAGTCACCTTGGTAGAAAATAAAAACAATACTCTCACTTATACCACAAATTACGAGACCTATGAGGCTTCACCATCTCCTAAGGAAATGACATCCCTTTATGGTCGAGGATTTAAAATCCTTTTTAACAATTGTGAATATGTAGGTAAGTGGTGTAGTGTAAATCAACAAGGGATTCGAGTACCTATAGAATCTACTTCAACACATTACTCAAGTGGCATTGGATATAATCCTTTTAAAGAAAAGAATGCCTCCCGTTGTCCTAAACTTAATGTTAATTCAACAAGATCAAAACAACATGACAAATATCCCAGATATGTATGTTCTTAATGATGGTACCCTAACAAGTAAGTATCCGTAACCCTTTATCTCTCTCATGATGTGTTTCCCCCGTGATGTGTTATATGTTGTTTAGACCTCCTAGGATGACCCTTGATTCTCTCGTAAGGTTCAAGATACCAGGGGACTGCCTCTATTGTGACCTTCTTCTATTTGTATCATCATTCTTCTATATTACCTCTCTCTCTGATTTATTTGTTGTGTGTTGTGTCTTACAGACATAGCATTGCAGTTGGTGATTTAGGTGTACCCTCCTACATGACTATCCCTAAGGCACTTGTTTCTCCTCTCTTATTTATTGTTTCCCTTCCTTTAGTGTTTCTATCTAGCGGGTGGATGTCAAAAAACATTTATACTGATGTGGACCTAGCATCCCTTTAGAGAGAAATAAAAAATTGGACTTAGTTACTAATATGATGATGGGGTTGTGTATCTTATATGACACTTATCTAGTAGAAGCACTTGTGCTCTCAACATAGTGATTTTGATGATGTTTTTATCTCATTTACAAACCATAACAATACTACTGCTCCATGCACTTTGTCTATCTTGAATCTTGCATGCCTCAGATCTCATATGCATTACCATGATTATGTAGACACTAACATGTTTCTTGTAGGGATGTGTTTGTGGAAACATTTGGTGATCATAAAGTACATGTCACCTACAGGGGGTATGGGCTTGGTGAAAGTCTGTGTTCCCTTGTGTGTTTTCTTCCTACCTTAACGTGCTTTATATTGATGCATGATATCAACCAACTTAAGGTGGGGGCATATATAAGGTAAGCTGTCTATTGTAGATGTTAGCAATGTGCTTGTCCTTAGGTGCAATTTAAAGATCAATGTGATGAGTACTTCATGCACTCTAAGTTTGTTTGCAATCAATCAATCAATCATCTTAAGCTCTCTGCGGAGGTGGCGGTGGTGTATCTCTTATAGAGAGTTCCCATCCTATCATTTTCAAAAAGTCCTCATTGGGAGGCAGGGAGTGATTCTGTGACTAACTCAACGCTTAAGCATGTCTTCAACGATTGTTGTGGAGAAGCCCAATCGTTGGTGTGTGCCAATAATGTGCATGAGATGGTGATGAACCTAGAAATAGGAACACTCCATCACTTGTTTGTCATGTTTTCTCTGTGTCTTCAAAGTGTGTTTTTGGCATGTTTGCTTTGTTTGGCATGTTTGTTGCCCCATATGTAGTTTAAAGACTAGTGCAATGAGTACTTCTTGCATTTGGGAGGTTTGGTGTGTCTTGTGTGTGTGTTGTCCCATATGTAGTCTAAAGACCAGTGCGATGAGTACTTCCTACATTATGGGAGGTGTTTTTACTTTCCTATACTTGTATTTGCATTTCATATATATGAGAAAAAGAAAAGAAAAGAAATCATTCATGTCTTCTATGCATTAACTGTCTTCTATGCTTTTACTATGTTCTCCATGTTTTGCATGTCTATCATTATCTTCTATGTGTCTGGTGTGTCTTCTCTATGCTTGGCATGTTTTCTGTGTTTGTTTACCATACTTTAATGCATGTATTGACCTTGCATTTATACATACATTAAAGTGGGAGCTAAATGTAACGTGAGAAATGTCCCCTTGGGGGCTTTTCCCTCATAAGGTTTAGCTCCTGAGTATTTTATCTATATTTAGGACATCTTGCATCATATTTTAACATCTTGATTAAATGATCCCTAAGTTTCATGACCAATGGGACCTAAGGGGATCCCTTGAACCTAACCCTAACCAAAATAGGGGGGAGGACTTGGGCACGCACACCCTAGTCCTACTCTATTTTGGGTCAGTCCCAAATTTTTAGTGTCATCTTGTGACCGTTATTTGGGTCATATGCCGACATGGTAAGTTTGAATTACAAAATTCTTGGCAGGAGTGTTTGTAGTTGCGTATAAAGCACATTTAGGAATTCATTTGTAAAATAGATGGCTATTGTGAAATTTATGCATTCTAAATGTGATTCAAGGCATTCATTGTGTGGCAAGAGTAGATTTGTGTTGTCTATGTGTTTGTATTTGTAGATTTGAGAAATCATCTCCTCACAACATGAAGAGCTTCTTCCTCCCATGAGATCTTCACTACAAGGTGACATCATTTATGTTTTTGAGTATTTACCATTTGGTTTTTGCCTTTATCTCTCAAGGGCACGCACTCTCTATTTGACAACGGTGTTCAGAAGACTTGAATGTCTCTATGGGGCTTGACTAAGGCAAGCCTCTAAACACCACAACCCCCTCCCAAAGTTTGTGTGATTGTAGGTTACAGGTTGAAGATATAGGGAAAGTGGAGTTGCAGGAGGGCATTGCAGAGTGTCAGATTCACATATCAGAATCAAAAACAACACCCTAGACTTGGGCACCTACTCTTTAGTCCTCCAGATTCTATGATGGGAAAATCTCTGATGCAGTAGGAACAAGTTGCAGACTGAGCTTCTAGATCTTGAGAAAAACCTAGGCATTGGACTTGGTCACCCACTCATTAGTCTCTAGCTATTCCGCTTCTGAACCCCAAAAATAGGTGCACCGTTATTTGTCATTTTACATCTTTCTGTAGCAACATTTTTTGATATTCATCTGTTTGCTATCATATTTGAATAATTAGGGTTTTGATGTATAATTGATCATAAGTGAGCAATAATTGATAATCAAATCATAAAATCCAAGCATCCCTACATGTCATAGTGACCTAGGGTATGATAGTACATTGCAACTCGACCTTAGGTCCTTGAATGAAAGGGTGAAATGAGGATATACACACAAAAACTATCAAAAACCAAAAATCCAAATTTTACTCATTATAGTGATGTAAAAGTGTTGAAGATGATAAGAATATGTTCCTGATATTGAATATCCAAGTGGTTTTGAGAAAATTTGGTTCATACTGAAGACAGAGTTGTGAAGATGTATTCTGAATTACAAGATACTATCTAAGCTTTTTCTCAACATTTCTTCTATGTTGAAAATTGGAGTGTGAGATTTGGATATGTTTTAGAGAAGTGTTTGAAGATGCTAAATCTTGAATTTCATGGTTTGGATTGCTGTGAAGAAAAGTTTTATTGACCAGTTTGAAGACTGTGCCTGGCAACATTTGCAGTGTGATAAGGAGAAAGTATTTTTCTCCTCATTTCTCTGTAGTTAGGTTTTTGGTCTAATAGTTCTGGACATATGTTTACAAGGTCCTTAGCTATCTTCATTCCAAAGGATTTGTGATTTGGTGCTCTGGGAAGCAAGTTATTATTGAAATACTCAAGACAACTGAGAGGGGGGTGAATCAGTTGTCACCAAAATGTAACCTGTTATGAATTATATTAGCACATCAATCACTTGTTTATTGTTATTCAGATTTAATCATGAAAGCATGAAATCAGAAGCTTAACACAATAACACATTCAACATAGGAGACATGAGATTTTTATGTGGAAAACCCTATGAGGGAAAAACCCCAGTGAGTGTTTGCTCACAAACTAATATGTGATAACAATACTAAAAATTAGAGGCTCACTACCTTAGGGCTCACTACTCTGGGCTCACTGCCCTTAAAGACTCACTATCCAAAGATGCTCACTATATATAGGTTCACTATCATAAGGATAAGGCTCACTGCCATAGGTTTGAATTGATTGAATAGCATCTACACCATGCCTGAGTTCAGTTCCATTGAAGCACAATAAAACTTTTCTTCTCTCTCTGCTTTTCCACTTCGCACTTGTCTTCACATATTTGTACTACTACTCCTCAAAAACAAATTCATTACATGTATTTATACAATTCATCAACCTTGGAATGTACATCAAGGTCAGCATTACATTCATCAACCATAGGAACAATCTCCTAGGTCGGCATTCATACATACATCAAATTAAGTATGGACCTAAACATCACACGCCACAAAATAATGAGGGTGTAATGTATTACACCTTAGTTTAGATTTAAATCTATCTAAGCATGCTACACATCACTTAAACATTCATCAAAAACATCTTCTTGATCACTGCAATTAAACAAGTCGATTAAATAACATAAAATGGGAAGATTATTGATCATACTCTTCCTTGATCACAATCATAAAAAGAGGACCTTGTGTGATGCTTTAACACAATATTGAAACATCCAATAACAACATAAATTCTCTTGAGAGCTGACAAATCCATCCGCAACATATCTCACTTGGAGATATTTGAAGACAACAAATATCACCTGAGCTCAATAACTTTCACTTGAAGTATAACACCACAAACTTATCTTCCATAGCACCAAATCATAAATAATCTAGAATGAAGATAGATAAGGACTTTATAAGCTTATGTCTAGAACAACAAAGCCAAATTCCAATCTGCAGAGAAATGTGGAGCAAAAATGTTTCTCCCTGTCACTCTACACACATTGCCAGATATAGTCTTCAAACTCGTGAATAGATCTTTTGCTACATAGAATTCTAGACATCCAAACTTAGGATTTACCATCTTCAAACACTTCTCTAAATCATATCCTAATATCACACTCTGTTCTTCAATTCTAAGGAAATGCAGAGAAAAACACTACACTGTTCTGGGAGATAGAACAATCAAACACTTGATTAAACTCATCCAAATAATTTTCTTAGATATTGACCTTAGGTGTTGACATTAATGACAATTCTTACTACTCATACTTGCAACAATCTCCCCCTTTGTCATTGATGGTAACACGTGATGTGAAAAACCATCAAGACAAACAAACTTGCTTTGCTTCTTTGCTCCCCCTTACTTTATGCTTTCTCTGACTGCAATTTTCTCCTTAGTTTTTTCACATGAACTTCTCTCCCCCTTTGACATCAATGGAAAAAGGGTTCTAGACCTTTTACTTCTCTCCTTCTTGAGTTAACAAAGCTTAACTCAAATCTTATTTTCAGTGCACAACTTCCCCTGTTAATCAATACTGCAACACTTACTGCTCTTTATCATGAACTCATATCAACATCATCTACCTACTTCCCCTGAGAGGTAGCCTCATAACCCTTTAAACTACTAACACATATGGATCTTTATGATCTTCTTGAAATCTTGTCATAAGACAAACTGCATGCATTATATATGATTTGGTAAAGGTTACATAAAGTAGTCCTTCAATCTTAGGTGATTCATCATTCTTGCCCAACCAATTACCATAGGAGTACATACTAGTTTAGAATCCTTCATTCCAAACTACTTCAACAACTCTTTCACCTACTTGGACACTTGTGCTCTGATCAATATAAGATTATTCAACCATCTCTGATTACTACCTGCTCTACTACATCTTATTCTTTTACTGCTTTGAATACTCCCCCTTAGGAGTACACATCAAAATGTGTTAGCTCTTGCTCGCAATTTAGAAGACCTCTAGATTAACATATATTGTCTTCTCAAAACTTTAGATTTGACTATGCTTAAATTAGTGTAAGGCATCCAACCAAGAACTTTCCTTCTTCTTAGAGAGCACAACATGATAGCTTGACAACACATATAGCTAGTAATACCCTTAGATCAATATAAACTTCAACAATCAATATTTGATCTTCACTTATTGAATCTCTGTTACAATAGGTATTTATCCAATCTTGCATACCAGGCTCTAGAAGCTTGATTTAGTCCATACAAGGCTTTCTTCAATAATTCAAGAATGTAGACTTCACATTCATCTGGTACAATTTGAAATATTTGTGTGCAGTCTTCCTTGGTTCCTTACTACTTCTCAATTCTCATTCATCTTGGTTCTAAAAATCCACTTGGTGCCAATCGCATTTTTGTTAGCAGGTCTAGGAACTAGTTTCCTAAGTTGATTCTTCTCTATCTATATCATCTCTTCTTCCATAGATTTGACCCAATTTTCATCATTGCAAGATTCACTAACAGTTTTGGGTTCAATCTTAGAAAGTAAACTATAGTTCACAGGTCTGTTCTTTTGCAGCTCTTTTCCTTGTCAATACCTCTTTTCTTTTGTCACTAATAATTTGATCTTCAGAATGATTTATCCTTACATACCTGGGAGTCTTAACTATACTTTCTAGAGCCTTTTCTTCTTCATCTTGACTATCATCATGTTCAACTTTCTCTTCATCCATTATAGTAACAGGTTCATCTGATTCATATCCATTTAGATCTGATGTTCTTTCCTTGTCTTCATTAACCTCCATATTAGCACTCTCAATAATCTTTTTCAATCTCTTATTGTGGCACTAGTAGGCTTCACTCTTGGTAGAGTATCCAAGGAAGATTTCTTCATCACACCTTTAACTTGAACTCTGTTTAGGATGTACACAATAGTATGTATGGCTTCTCTCTAGTATACTTCTAGTAGGTCAGCTTTCTTCAACATAGTCCTAGCAGCCTCTTGAACTATCCTATCTTTCCTTTCAACAACTCCATTCTACTGAGGAGTTCTAGGTGTAGATAATTGTCTCTTTATCCCTTGTTCTTCATAGAAAATAATGAATTCATTTAATGTGAACTCACCTCCTCTATCAAACCTCAAGCATTTAATCCTTATTTCTAACTCATTCTCAACCATTGCCTTGATCAGAACTTATCTTTACAAGATTCAATAACTATCTTAGGTTTACTTTTTGAAGATAAATAGAGATGTACCTATTTATCTATAATTCTTCTTCTTCTTCTTCTTCTTCTTCTTCTTCTTTATCAATGCACCTTTGCTCTTTATAGTGTGATGCCTCTGCACAAACCCTTGGGGTCTAAGAAATTCTTTTCGGAGCTTCTACAACCTATACTTTCTTCATCTTTTTCTTGAAGACTCATTTGATTCATGTCCATTTGCCTCTGAGTTCACCAAATACTTTCAGACATCATGAAAACTCCTTTGTACTGAAAAACAATTGTGTTCTATCAACCCGAACTTCTGTTGCTCATTACTTTCAAGCTACTTATCAAAATTAGATAAATTTCTAGATGTAGATGTAACCAATGATATATAACCATATGCTAGAACCATAGAGCAATATCTTCAATAGTGGACCAATGCAGACCAAATTACCAGAGCACTATAACTTGATTTTACCGGATATATATTTATCCAAAAATCAATAACTTGTTTACTTTTCTTAATCAAATCTTCTTGCATAGCAGACTTCTCAAACTACACAAATCTTCCTTAATCCTTTACAAACATGGTTCTTTATCCTAACTTAGACCTGTGTTGCCAATCCTTGACTTGTTTCTTCATGCTGAGGTATCAGCACCAATCCTTTATTAGGGGAAAAAGATTTTCATTGAAGATCCCTCTGAGTCAAAGCACCCAATTCACTTCTCAGAGGAAGAATCTGCACTAGAGTCTGGTGTAGACCCATTCTTGACTTCAGTTACTTCCTTCTTGACCCAAACCTTGTTCATCTCCTTCCTAATTCTACCGGATCAACCTTATCCACTAGTTTCTTCAATTCTACCTAATTATCCTTCTTCATGTTCTTACTTATGCATGATTTACAGGTATGACCAAATCCATTGCAGTTGTAGCACACAACATTTATCTGGATAGTATTTCTTCCAGTTACTCTGGATCTACATTTGTTAGCTTTGTTCCCAATTTTTTTGCATGTATAATAGTAGCCACTGAAGGATTTAACTATCCTATCCCTGCCATAGCCATTTCTCCTTTGACCTCTGCACTCATTAGCCATATGTCCCATCTTATAGCATTCATAGAACCTAATAGAATTCTGACTCACTTTACTTCTACATATAATAGCTTTATGACCAACTTTATTGCATGTGAAACATTTACCTTTGAAGGTTTGATCATTCCTTCCATTGTTGAAACCTTTCCTAGTCTGACTTCTATATTCATTTTTCCTATGACCAATTTTCTTGCAATTGAAACACTAACTAGAGAATGATGGAACATTTTGATTCATTTTGCTCCTAAACTGAGTATCCTTATGACCAAATTTATTGCATGAATTACAATAACCATTGAAAGATGGGTACCTTTGAGCATTTCGTTGGCTGATTGGTGGTCTACTAGGTCTGTTCCTTTGATTCTAAGTCTATTTTCCTTTATTCTTCTTGATCTCAACATTCCTTTCTTGTCCTATTTTAGAATTTTCACCTTTATCAAATCCCAAGCCTTCTTTGTCATTAGGTCTCTTCTAACTAGCAATCGTCTCATCAAGTTTTGCAGAGCTGATCTTAAACTTTTCTTCAGAACTTTTTGCTTTCTCCAAATCTGACTTCAGGTTCCAAACTTCCTTTCCAAACTTAGTACATTCTTCTGATTTGTCTTCTACCAATAGATTTAGGTCTTCTTATTCTTTTCCTCTTTCTACAACTTCCACTTTCAAATCATTCAAAGTTTCATTTGCTGATATCAACTGTTCACTAACCTCCTTATATTTTTCTTTGAACTTCTTGACTTGTTCTCTTAATTTTTTGATACATTCATCTGCCTCTTTGACATTCTCATTTAAATCTTTGATGTCTTCCTTAGTTCTTTCTAGGTCTTCAAGAGTAACCTTTTTTGTGCACCATCCTAGATCTACCTCAAGTTGTTAAGCTTTCTTCCAAGGAACCCTCACTCTGATACCAATTGTTGAAATGCACAAGATAACTGAGAGGGGGCGGGGGGTGAATTAGTTGTCACCAAAACTTAACCTCTTATGAATATTAGCACATCAATCACTTATTTAGTGTTATTCAGATTTAATCATGAAAGAATGAAATCAAAAGCTTAACACAATAACACATTCAACACAAGAGACATAAGTTTTCTACATGGAAAACCCTATGAGGGAAAAACCATGGTGAGTGTTAGCTAACAAAATAATATGTGATAACAATACCAAAAATTAGAGGCTCACTAACTTAGTGCTAACTACCCAGGGCTCATTGTCCAAAGATGCTCACTTATATAGGCTCACTACCATAGGTTTGAACTGACTGAATAGTATCTACACCATGCTTGAGTTTAGTTCCATTGAAGTGTAATAAAACTCTTATGCTCTACTCTTCTTTTCCACTTCACAATTGTCTTCACATATTTGCACTACTACTCAAACACAAATTCATTACATGTATTTATACAATTCATCAACCTTACAATGTACATCAAGGTCAGCATTACATTCATCAACCATAGGGACAATCTCCTAGATCGGCATTCATACATACATCAAATTAGGTCTAGACCTAAATATCACATGCCATAAAAGAATGAGGGAGCAATGTATTACACATTAGTTTGGACTTAAATCTATCCAAGCACGGTACACATAACTTAAAACATTTATCAAAAACATCTTCTTGATCACCACAATTAAACAGTTCAGCCAAACAACATAAACTAGGAAGGTTCTTGATCATATGCTTCCTTGATCACAATCATAAAAACTGGACCTTATGTGATGCTTTAACATGATCTTGACACATCCATGAACAACATAAATTCTCCTAAGAGATAACAAATCCATCTGCAACATATCTCACTTGGAGATATTTGAAGACAACAAATATAACCTAAACTCAACCACTTTCATCTAAAGTATAACACCACAAACTTAACTTCCGGAGCATTAAATCACAAATCATCCGGAAAGTAGATAGCTAGGGACTTTATAAGCTTAAGTCTAGAATCACAAAGACAAATTCCAATTTGTAGAGAAATGTAGAGAAAAACATTTTCTCCATGTCACTCTACACACATTGCTAGACATAGTCTTCAAACTAGTGAATAGATCTTTTGCTACATAGTATTCCAGATCTCCAAACTTAGGATTTAGCATCTTCATACACTTCTCTAAATCACATCCCAATCTCACACTCTGGTCTTCAATTTTGAGGAAATACGGAGCAAAACACTCCATTTTTCTGGGAGACAAAACAATCATACACTTGTTCAAACTCATCCAAATAACTTTCATAGATGCTGACCTTAGGTGTTGACATAAATGACAACACTTAATGCTCATACTTGCAATAGTTATTGATTAGCAGAGTTCAATAGTGTTTGTTGTGAGCAATCTATGATCTATCTTCAAGTGATATTTCTTGTCTATAAGTGAAATCTATTGCAGATGGATTTGTCAGCTCCCAAGTGATTTTATGTTGTTCGTTGATGTCTCCAAATCATGTTGAAGGCTTGTTCTTGGAATCATGTGCCTAAGTATTCTTGGTGTTTGCACAAGTTTGGCCAACTTCTGTGCTAACATTCTTTATGGATGTGGTTCATGGATTGTAGAAGCGTGTTGAAGTGTGTGAAGATGTATTTGGGTCTGAGCTAAACCATGAAGTGTTCTTCTTTCATTCATTTACTCTACAAATTTGTTTAGGTCAAAACCTAATTTGAATTATGTATGTTGTATGACCTTGGAGATTGTTCCAAAGGTTGTAGATTGTATTGCTAACCTTGATGTATATTTCAATGTTGATGATAGGTATAAATAAATGAAATGAATTCATGTGTTGGTGTGGGGGATGTGAAGATACGTAGATGAGAGTGTGTGCATAGTAAGGGCAACGAAGGTGATTTGAATCATGCTTCAATGGAACTAAACTTAGGCATGTTGTAGATGCTATTATATCAGTTCATGGTAGTGAGCCACCCCTCTAGGTAGTGAGCCAACCCTCAGCAGTGAGCCCTATTTGTAGTGAGCATTTCTTTGGATAGTGAGTCCTTGGGTAGTGACCCCTTTGGCAGTGAGCCTCATTGTTATTCGATATTGTTACTACATTATATTGTGAGCTAACACTCACTGTGGTTTTTCCCTTTTAGGGTTTTCCATGTAAAAATCTAGTGTTCATGTGTGTATGGTAGATGCGTTTAATTTTTGTTTCTGCATTTCATGTTTAATCTTCATAAGAAATAAGGAGGTTAAAGTAAGTGAATGTGAATGTGATTTTGTTGAAGAGTTAAAGTTTTTGAGATAATTGATTCATGCCCCCTCTCAGTTGTCTTGTACGTTCAACAAAAAACAACTCATTCTTCTTTGTATCTTAAAAATAGTGGTCTAATGTCAAGTGCTCCTACATAATGACTTCAACTCAATAATTAGCTTTTCAAGCTTTCAAACACACTCTATGTCTTCTCATTTAGCTACTGCTGTGAGAAGAATACTCTAATTATGACAATGACTTCTCTTAGGTCTCTCTTAAGTCTTCCATTGACTTATACTAAAAATTTTATAACCCAAGCATGGTTTTTATCTAGTAGTCGATCACTACATTGTTGACTTATTCCTTACATAGTCGGGCTCTAAATTTCTTAGCACAATTCAACCATACTTAAGGGACAATTGGTCTCTACATAATACATAGTCAACCTCTCTTATAGCTCATTCAGACTCATAATAACACAGTGGGCTTCATAATAAAATAGTTGGCCTCAAAATAACATAGTCAGCCTATTATATAAGACACAGTTGGTCTATAATATAACACAGTCAGCTTATCATATAAGACACTGCCGACCTCACAATAACACAGTGGGCTTCACAAAACATAGCCGATGTCACAATAACACAGTTAGCCTATTATATAAGACACAGTGAGTCTATCATATAACATAGTCAATCTATCATATAAGACACTATTGACCTCACAATAAAATAGTGGACTTCAAAAAATAACACAGTCTTATTGACAAACTAAGGTTGCAATACAAAGATATCTATGTTGAATGTTATGAGGCTTAAGTACAATCTTCTGACTGTAACACACATGAAGCTTATTGTGCTACACTAACAATGAAAGGTTATAAATCTTGAGTCACAGCTAAGAGACTCTTTAACTCAAAGATTTTGAAATATATAACATTTCCTATGGCATACACTATATGACAAGGAATACCTATTTATATAGAGTTAAACACAACTATTCCTCATTTCAGTTATGGTAAATAATAACATAGAAAATAATAATCCTTTGTCGAGGATAATCAGCTAGTCTACATTCACTTATACTTAGTGATAATTTGTTTGCCATATGATAGTCTAACACAATTCTCTGTACATCTTTAATACTTACTAATCTAGTTGAACAAAAGGTTGTTATATATACTCTATCATAGTCTACGGAATGTAGTAGACTTACCTAAATAATAAAATAGGATGAGTCTTCATCATTGTCACCTTGTTGTATCTCCTCTACTCTTCCTAGCTTTCAAGCCCTTCTCTCCTCCACAAGGCTTGTCCCCCCTTCAACTTAACTCTCTCACAAATAGTTATGGGTTGATACTAATTACATCACCCCCTAGAATCTCTCTACCACTTCCCATGAAGCTTAACATGTAGGGAAAAATGGGGAGGATGGATCTACGACTCCTTCCCCACTCCCCTAGCATCTAGGGAGTATGTTAAGGAGGAAATAAATAGAGACTTTTAACCACACCTATGACAATAATAATAATAATAATAATAATAATAATTCATAAATAGACGTGGCACACTTATCTAATAGATGTCTATATTATGTACTCTTGAACACTAATTATGCTTATCTGTAAGCATAATTATCAATGGAGAATTGTCACAAGTTGACTAAGATTTTTACAACAAAATTAAACATGTTTAGTTGATTTACACATGTTGAATTGTCATCCAATGGCATACACCATATTTCTATCAGACGATGAAAAGTATTTTAACCTTCATCTTAATGTTGACATAATTGACAAGAATAAACATGATCTCTCTATTAAGTATATGTGTGTGTGTGTGTGTTTCCAGATGGCATAAGGATCATTGTATTCATGCAATCTAGCATCATCTCCATGGTGATACTCTCTCTCCTCATATTGGAGGGCAAATAACATTGTTCTTGCATCCACCTCAATTACATGATGGTAGTTAGTCTATTTCATCATTCAACCTCATGATCAATAATAACATCATAAACAATTATTCCTTGCATATAAATTAATATAAAGAAAAATACATTTTTCATCATTACTATAATCATAATATTTTCTCTGACTAACTATCTATCTTCTTGAAAATAATGAAAATAAATACATTAGTTTATAAATGGGGTGTAATAAGCCATGACATTCTTTGATATGACATCAATGGATCATATCTCTTTAGGTTTTGTCTAGTTGCGGAGAGGTAAAGTCTCCTTATACACCTAATTGTTGTTATAGTCTGGATCTAAAGTTAGACCATCATTGGATTTGACCTATGGAGGCACCTCTAGATGGATCCCAAGGTCCTTATCTGATTGAAGGTTAGTCATTGATATCCCCTCTTACGAACATCTTCTTCATAATTATAATTAGCCTAAAAGTCCTCCTGATAAGGAACTTGCTGCAACTTCTTGCTCACGTACTTCTCCATCCAGTGGTATGGATCAAACATGTGTTGGAGAGGGAAAGGCTATAAGGTTAGCATCTACAACTTGGCCTTTGACAACTTGGAGTATTTAAACTCTACACGCCTGTACCATCCAATATCCAATGGGAACTTGATGGTTCCTTGGTCATGCTTTTGGATATATGCTTCATATGATGGGATGATTTGTCATGTTATTTCTACAAGAAAAACCTTATCTATTGGGTATCTCAGTATTATGAAGGGATGACCTTTGAAGCCTTCCATTCTAATATACATGAAGGTAGGAAACTTGATGAACCATGATCCATGAGATGTAATGATCTGTTGGGTGTCTCTAGATATCCTCTTAGCTCAATCTTGTTCCAGTAGATGGACCGTCCACAATAGAAAGCAATCATTTACCCTCCTATAGTTTGCAATTGACTAGTTCCACTCTAGTTGAGGATAATACTGCCATACCAGCTACTCTCCTTGCTTGTTCCCAAGCCTTCCTCTGGTGTGTCGGCCATCAAACTGTGACCTATACACACAAGAGTAGTCTACATACAAGGTCATGAAGAATGTCTTCTTATTCTTCTTCTAGCTGACCATACCATCATGTTTAGAGTCATTGATTAGGTGTGCCCAGTGCACCACATCCCCAACATCCTTTACAAATTGGATCAGGCTAAACATCCACAACTCCAGGGATTTGGAATCTTCCTTCTTGACAATTTGGTTAAGTAGGGTAATCATGTAATGGACCTCAGGATTGAAATCAAATTTATACAAGGTCTATGCCATTTTTGACATTGCCTTGGGTTTGGTTGCTAGGTCCAACCATGATGTGTGCATTACCTTGTTATACCCAACAACATTCAAATTATACTACATTGACAATGCATTCAAATCTATTTCAAACACATCCCTACTCCTCAGGAGGTTGAAAGTCTTGAAGATGCCCTTACCCAAGAATTTAGCATACATTTTGCCTTAGTGTTCTACTTGCCATTTCAGCTGGTTATACATCTGGGCACACTAGATGACTAGCTCCAAGGAATCCATGGCAAAGGGAAACCTTGCAGCATTGTACATGCCACTGGATACTATGTTCTTCAGTGTCGCATCTTCATTATTAGCATGAATCCTTGTTCTGAAGGCCTCCAAGTATATCATCCCACAATGGGTATCAAACACTTGTCCAAATTTACTCCATACTCCTCTGGGTGTAGGACCCATTAGGTTCTTGAATTCGTCATCCCATTGCTTCTGCCTTTTCATCATAGTGTCTTGCATGATGAACACACATGAAAGTGATGCAGGGGCATCCAGTGGTGTAAGAGCAATCTTTAATCACCCAAACAAAATATGATGATTCAAAATTGTTGAGGATGTTTTCATTTCTTTTCAAACTATGTAACTTTGGTTCCATAATCACTTGAATAATGATGTAGAACTTTCAGTTTTTCCAAACTGCTATTTTTGGAAAGTTTGCATTTGGGCACGTATGGAAGCAAAATTTTATAGGAAGCTTTGTACATGAAAAATAAGACATTTGGTGAAGGAATCAGGCCAATATCATTTGTGGGCTAAAAGATACTAAGGTTTTCATTTCCCAAAAAACCCCTAGAAATTATTCAAAGTCAGGTTTGAGACACTAAACAGACCCGTACGACCCTGAAAATGGGTGGAATTAGCAAAGAATATTCCTAGCATATAGAACACTCCTTGAGATTTCTAGAACTTCAAACAGTTCTTCAATCAGACACCTGGATCAAAAGTTATGGCTCCTAGAAGTTGACCTATTTTTGGAGGGAGATGCAAAATTTAAAATTTGGTTGGAGGGTGCCAAAAAGGGTGATTTATAACCATTTTTGGGAACACTTGGAAGTAGTAGAGATAAGGGGGAAAGTGTAGAGTAAAAAAACTATGGGAAAACAGAAACCCTAGTAGACTTGGGGCTACAGAAGGCAGAAGGTTCAAGAGTCTGGAGATAGGAAGTTGTAATGTGTCGTCCAAAACAATAAAAGAACATTCTTTTTTTCTATGTGCATTTTTTGTTGTTGTGTGATTTATGACTTACCTCCTTCATCAAGTTGTAATAGAGAAAGGGTTTGTGAGTGTGTAGATAGATCTCAGACCATGAGGCAGTTTGTACCAGGACCTAGGGTTGTGGGTTTACTACAGAGATCAAAATGCCTCTGCGAAGAAACTGTGGTGGGAGAAATGCTTTGACGGAAGAGGGTTTTAGAGCCCTACAAAGGAAAATCAATGCATTGCAAGAGGAATTGTGAATAGGATTTGAGCCAAGAACAAGAGAATAGAGAAAAGATGAAGCTGAAGAAGAGCTATCTAAGGAAGAACAAGATGTTGCATAAGATCTTGTAGAAGTTAGGTTGTTGAGGGTGATTTTGAAGATTAGAAAGAGACTAAAGATTGATGTCTCTACCTATTCTAGGAATCTAAACCCAGAAGAGCTTATTGATTGGATCAATGATATGGAAGAATATTTCAAGTATGAAGATATGGAGGATCTAGAATGGGTCAAGTTTGCAAAAACAAATTTGAAGGGCCATGCTAGCATTTGGTGGAAGGAGGTCCAGTTGGAGAGAAATAGAAAAGGAAAAGGAAAAGGAAAGATTACCAGATGGGATCGGATGGTAGACAAACTAAAGAGGTAGTTCATTCCTATGGACTATGAGTTGGAGTTGTTGAAGAAGCTACAAGGATTAAAGAAAGGTAACAGGTCTATCAAGGAGTATATAGAAGAGTTTTACAAGATTACTATTAGGACAGGCCATACAAAGGCCAACAAGGAGAAGGCAGCCCACTACATTAATGGGTTGAGGCCAAGTATTCAAGAGGAGCTCCGCCTAATCAGAATGACCACCATAGAAGATGCATATAAGTTTTCCCTGAAGGTGGAAGAGAAGCTGAATAAAAGATTTGAAAGAAAGCAAAGGGGAAGAGGTTAAGGCGAATGGACTGGTGGAAGATCCTATGGAGGCCATAATGAAGATAAAAAAAAAAGTGAAGATACTAGTACCAGTCAAAATCAGAGAAGAGATAATGCCTACCACCCTCGTGACCAAAGTAATGGTGATCAAAGAGGAAGAAGAAGACCCTAACCTTGGAAAGGACCTGGAAGAGGAGGTTTCAGAGGAACTTATTTCCAATGTTGAGAAGTACATCAAGCATACGATTGTCCACAACATCATGGAAGGAGAAATAAAAGAACTAAAGGTAATGCATGAGTTGCACATGTAGATGAAGATGCACAGTCTTACCATTCTAAAGATGCTAAAAGGGGAGACACCCTAGTTGTCAAAAGAACCTTGTTGAATGAGGAGAAAGAACCGGATCAGAGGAAGAGTTTATTCCACACAAGGTGCAAGTGTGAAGGTAAGTGATGCACGATATTATTATTGATAGTGGAAGCATTAACAATCTTGTTTTAGAGGAGATGGTAAAAAATTTGAAGCTAACATTGAAGAAGGCATCCACATCCATATCAGATTGCATGGTTGTAGAAGGACCATAGAGCTTTGGTCAATGAGCAATGTTTAGTCGAGTTCAAGATTGGAGATTACCATGATGAGGTGCTGTGTGACATCATACTAATGGATGCATGTCATATGCTATTGGGAAGGTTGTGGAAGTATGATAGGTCCACTGTCCATGATGGCCATGCAAACACATATTACCTAACAATGGATGGAGTTCATCATAAGTTGAAGCCCTTGAAGGAGGTAGAAGAAATGGTATGTAGTACTGCCAGAATTTGCTTGGTAGATGGTAGGAAATTTTGATAGGGGATGAAGCATGATCATCATTCATTTGCATTGATTCCTAAGATCACTTAGGAGAAATGTGAAGATGTACCAATAGAAGTCTCAAATTTGTTGGAAGAATTTCAGGACATCGTCTTTGATAATGTACTAGAAGGTTTACCACTGATGAGGAATATAAGTCACCATGTGGATTTGATACTAGGAGCCAGTTTACTGAATAAGGCAACCCATAGAATGACTCCTGCAGAGAATGAAGAGCTGAACAAACAAATTCATGAGTTGTTAAGGGAATGATAAGGTAGAGCCTAAGTCTAAGTGTAGTACCTGTGCTACTAGCACCAAAGAAATATGGAGAGTGGAGAATGTGTATGGATTCCTGAACCATCAACAAGATCATGATCAAGTATAGATTTCCATTGCCTAGAATGGATGACATAATGGATTGTTTAAGTGGAGCCAAGTACTTTACGAAGATTGATCTGAAGAGTGGATATCACCAGATCTGAAATAGAGAAGGATATGAATGGAATATAGCCTTCAAGACAAAGCAAGGTTTGTATGAGTGCTTAGTCATGCCATTTGGGCTGACTAATGCACCGAGCACATTCATGTCGCTCATGAACAAGATGTTGAAAAAGTTTTTGGGAAATGTTGTTACTTTTTATTTAGATGACATTTTGATTTTTAGTAAGACTTGGGATGAGCATCTAATGCATATTAGAAGAGTTTTAGAGAAACTAAGGGAGGAGAAGTTGCTGATTAATCTAAAGAAATGTAGTTTTGCAAAGAAGGAGTTAGTATACCCAAGATTTGTTGTCTAAGAGGAAGGTCTTAAGATGGATCCATAAAAAGTAAGGGCTATCATCGAATGACCCACACTAAGGAGTTCTAAGAGGCATGATCTTTTCATGGTTTGGCAAGTTTTTGTAGAAAAATTATCAGGAATTTTAGTAGCATTTGTGCACCCCTAACTGAGACAATGAGAGCGGATAGGAAAGAGTTTACATGGACTACAGGAGCAGCCAAGAGCTTTGATACATTGAAGTAGAAAGTTATAGAGAAACCTATCTTGGCACTTCCTAATTTTAATAAGGTATTTTAGGTAGATTTTGATGCTACTGGTAGTGCTATAGGAGTTGTTTTGAGTCAAGAAGGTAAGCCTATTGCCTATTTTAGTTAGAGGCTTAATGATGCCAAGAAAAAGTATTTTGTTTATGATCAGGAATTTTATGCTATAGTTTAAGCTTTGAAGAAATGGAGACATTATTTGTTGCCAAAAGAGTTTGTTTTATATATTAATCATCAGGCTTTACAATATCTTAATAGTTAAGGAAAGTTAAATCAAATGAACTTAAAATAGGTTGAGTTTTTGTAGAGTTCTACTTTTGTTTTGAAGCACAGGAGTTGGAAGTCCAACAAAGTTGTAGATGGCTTGAGCAGAAGGCACAATTTGTTGACAGAAATGAAGATAGCGGTTGTTGAGTTTGCTAAGCTCAAAAGTTTGTATCTAGAAGATCCAAATATTGTAGAGGCTTGGAAAGCCTGTTTGGAACCTATTACTTTGGATAGGACAAAATGGTTGGATTTCATTATCCAAGATGGCATGTTGTTTAGAGGAAGCTAGTTGTGCATTGCAAGGAGTTCCATGAGAGAGAACCTGATTAAGGAGAAGCATAGTGGGGGATTAGCTTGAAACTTTGGTTGAGATAGGACCATTGCTATTGTTGGTGAGAATTACTATTGGCCACAGTTGCAGCAAGATGTGAGAAAATTTTTGCAGAGTTACAAAGTGTGTCATATGGAAAAAGGAACAAGTTAGAATATAGTTCTATATTAGCCATTACCTGTACTAGAGAATCCATGGGATGATATTAGTATGGATTTTGTTCTTGGTTTACCAAGGACATAGAGTGGACATGATTCCATTTTTTTGGTGGTGGACAGATTCTCTGAGATGACGCATTTTATTCCTTGTAAGAAAACCAATGATGCTATTCATATTGCAGAGTTATTTTCAGAGAGGTGGTGAGACTATGTATGGTCTACCTAAGAGCATGGTTTCAGATTGAGATACCAAGTTTGTTGGTTATTTCTAGAGGACATTATGGAAGAAGTTGAAGTCATATTAAAGTTTAGTTCTACACACCATACACAGATTGATGAATAGACAGAAGTGGTGAATAGGAGGTTGGGTAACCTGCTACGATGCTTAGTAGGAGATAAGCACAAGGGATGAGATTTTATTTTACCACAGATAGAATTTTCTTACAACAATTATGTCAATAGTTGTATATGGGAGTAGTCCAAGAAATTCTTTAGAGTTAAGGAAGATGGACAAGGGAGAAAAGACAAGTGCTGAAGTTGAAGACTTTGCAGAACACCTGATGAATTTGCATGAAAAGGTGAGAAAGCACATTAATAAAATCAATACTCAGTACAAGCATAAGGAATATCAAAAGAGGATGTATAAGGAATTTTAGGTAGGAGATGAAGTCATGGTTCACTTGAGAAAAGAGAAGTTTCCAGCTAGAACATATAATAAGTTGAAAATGAAGAAATTTAGACCATGTAAGATTCTGAAGAAGCATGATTCAAGAAATGCATTTGAGGTAGGGCTGTCAAGTTGGATAAATATTTCCCACGTGTTCAACATTGCTGATTTAATAGAATGTCATGAAGGTGGAACAGAGGTTGGACCAATAAAAGGATAGTGGAGTATTCTGGCATCTACTTCAAAGGAGGAAATAGAAGAGATCTTGGATAGCCATGTGGGAAGGAGTATTTAAAATAGGTAGTTTGAATAATATCTGGTGAATTGGAAAGGAAGGTCTATTGAAGATTCTTCCTGGTTATCTAAGGCATAAGTAGACCATTTGGGGTTTTCCTCAAACACTTGAGATGTGACAAGGTCACTTCTAAAATTACCTTGGGTGTCTGATGCGTGAGCATCCAGTGGTGTAAGGGAAATCTTGCATCAACCAAAAAAAAAGATGACGATTCAAAATTGTTGAGGTTGTTTTCATTTCTTTTCAAAATTTGTATTTCTAGTTCCATAATCTCTTGAATAATGATGTAGAACTTTTAGTTTTTCCAAACTGCTATTTTTGAAAAGTTTGAATTTTGGCACCTATGGAAGTGAAAATTTATAGGAATCTTTGTAAATGAAAATAATATTTTTGGCTAAGGAATCAGGCAAAGATCATTTGTGGGCTAAAAGATATTAAAGTTTTCATTTCCCAAAAACCCTTGAAAATTATTCAAATTTAGGTTTGAGGCACTAAATCGCCCTGTACAGCCCTGAAAATGGGTAGAATTGTAGAGAGGATTGTTAGCGCATAGAGAATTCCACGAGCTTTCCAACACTTTAAATGGTTCATCAATCAAACACTCGGATCAAAAGTTATGGCTCCCAGAAGTTGACTTATTTTTGGAGGGAGATGCAAAATTTGGAATTTGGCTGGAGGTCGCCAAAAAGGGCTATTTATAACCATTTTTGGGAACCCTTCATAGTATTAGAGATAAGGGGGAAAGTTTAGAGTCAAGAAAAGGTGGGAAAATAGAAACCCTAGCAGATTTGGGGCTACAGAAGGTAGAAGGTTCCAAAGTTTGGAGGGAAGCTATAATATGTTGCAGCCCATGGAGGATTTATTCTCTTATTGTATTTGAGCTTTGTAATGTAATGTGTTGTTCAAATCAATAAAAGAACATTCCTATTTCTTGTGTGCAATTTATGTTGTTGTGTGTTTTATGATTTATCGCCTTCATCAGAAAGTTAGTTAGTTGTAGGGACTAGGGTATGAATTAATATTCTACTGCCTTAATCAAACTAGATCTAATAATAAAAAGGTAATTTGGACTTAATATGTCAATACTAATCATGATTTCTAGTGGTAAATGACCAAATCCTATTTTACCCTAGGTAAAAGATAATTACCCTGTAGTAATCAGCAAGATAAGTTTTATCGTATACGTACCTATAGAAATGAAATTCACCTTTGTAAATAATGGTGAAGGATATCCATTACCATTGATCACTTTTTGTTCTCTGAGCTAGCTTTATAATTTCTCCTCTATTTGCTTCAAAATCTTTGCAAATTAGTTTAAAACTTTATACAATTTCTACTCTGGATATTTGAACACTTTGTGATTATCAAATGAATGGAATTATGCCTTTATCCTTCATGAATCTTACAAAGTTTTCATGCATTCAATACTATGGGATAGTAGGTAACCAATTACTTCTCTGGAGCGGGGAAATACACTAGCTGGTAATTATATTTTAAGTTTGAATTCCAATGACAAAAGGTAGCTCGCTACATGTGAGTTAAATTTGGACCAGACCTGATGGAGATTCAGACATACAATTGAAATGTCATGTAGGAAATGTATGGTGGAAATGTCCACAAGTGAACTTTTACATGACATTTTGAAGATTCAATCATAAAATGTTTGGTTAAAAGATCAGGTTGAAAATATCCATTTGAAAAGTTGAAATGATCCATTAGGATGTGGGGGTCACTTATAAATATTGGATGTGATCTTTGGATAGGACCAGACATGACATTTGTTTGGTCTTGTTGGGTTGAAATACCATGTCTGGTAAGAATGTCCAATGCTCGTGAGGATAATTTAGATGGCTTCAACATGATCTAGACATGGACTTCATGGACATGCTTAAAGTATGGTTCGGGTGGATGATTAGTGAGTTAAATTTGAATTCAATTTCAGGTCCAAGTGCTCCCGTGAAGGATTTGGAACCTAATATGGATACCAGACATGAATTGAATGTTTTGCAAATGTCCATGTCTAGTTTACTAAAAATGTTTGGTTGACCAGAATGTCCAGTGAGCATAACTTGCTCATTTTAATGAATTTTCACAAGGTTCAAGAGGCAACTCTAGCTAAAATTTAGTCCTCTATCGATTCATGGCCTTTGTAGAAGATACTTTGTAACATGAAATTTAGCTTGAATTTTGGCTTCAATTGACATGGCATTTTACCCATACCACCCGAGCGGACAACAAAAGGACCGACAAAAAAAATAAGGTTGGGTCCTCATTTTTCTAGGGAAAAATGGGACGTATTGTGAGACTACACAACAACTTGCAACCAAAGAAAACCACTAAATTTCAAACAATTTAAGAAAGAAGGATAAATTCAAACATAAAATTTCCAACTTCTGCTAGACATGATGGTTCTAGTTTAGTTAAAGGAAATTATATTCACTAGTGTAACCAGGTTTAAGAGGAATTCAAGTGTGTGTAGTTGATTCATTTCCTTTCCTTTTGAATAGCCAGAAAATAGGAATCATTGTATTAAGCTACATAGTTTTATTTAACCTTTTAAACCAAACCTAGATAGAGCCTTGCTGCCAATCAAGAGTCCATAGGCCCAACAAGGTTATCTCTTTAATTCTCCAAAATATTGTTCTACTTCTAGTCATGTGTCCATAGGCCTGGTAGAGTTACTTGGATGACCTAGAGAATGGATCTCTTTCTTAAGATTTTCAATAATTTGCTTCCTTGTATTTTCTTTTGATATATCTTGTCAACTCATTTGCAAGGTTATGACACCTATTGTTAGCTTGAGAATTATAGTGGTAGAAAAGGAAAACCTTTAGATTTTTTACTTAATGCAAACAACTACTACTCCCAACTGATTCAAGGAATTTTAAGTATGTTCATTTGTGTGATTCCTTGGATAATCTATGTTGTTGTTGGTGAATATAATTTCTAGAAACACACCAAACCAAACATACCTATAGAAGTCAAAACTTATGTAGGAATTTGAACTTATTTCCCAAATTCTAGAAATTCTATTGTTTTCTAAGCTTGCATTCTGCTCCTTATTGCACCTAAGCAAAATAAAGACTCAAAAAATAATCAAAAACAATAAAAAGAACTGTACAAGGGTATTTACTTATATACAAGCTTTCTTTCCTATTCTTTGGGTGATTAGGCTTGAAAATAATGTTTTAAGAACTATCCATTGATAGGGAATGGAACATCTTCACCCGTTAAGGTTTTCAGTCTATAAGTGTTGTCTTCTAGGATTTTAGCAATCTAAAAGGGACATGTCCATATTTTATCAAAATTTCCATGGTTTCCATTCTTTTCATGGGTTTGTCACAAGATAAGACAAGATCTGATAGTTGAAATGTCTAAATCTTGGTCTTTTGTCAAACCAAAATTTGACTATAGCTTGATGTTTGGAGAAATGGTCTATGGCTTAGTTTTTCTTTTCTTCTAGGTGTAAGAGTTGTACTACAACAAATCCCTCTGATTAGCTTTCTTTTTTTCTCTATTTTTTGCTTCCACCCACTATTTTAATGTATTTTTTTCCAATTTTTGAAAAATTCAATGTTATTTACCAGGATGCCACTATTTTTGGTGTTTTTTACACTGATAAGAACAAGTAGGTGCTAAATTAGGTGCACATAATTTAGTGCCTACTTTAGAGCCTAATTTAGCACCTACTTTAGAGCCTGCTTTAGCACCTTATTTAGTGCCTAATTTAGCACAAATTAGGGTTACTTGGATTTAGGGGTATTATTTAGGGGTTAGGGTTTATGGTTTTGGGGTTAGGGGTTAAGGTTTGGAGGTTTAGGGTTTAGAGAGAGATAGAGGGCCAATAGGGAGATATAGAGGAGACCAAGGGGAGAGATAGGGAGATAGAGAGAGAGGGACATGGCTAGAGACATAGGGAGAGAGATTGAGAGGTAGAGGGACAAAGGCGATAGGGAGATAGAGGTTTAGGGTTACTTCGGTTTAGTGTTTAGGGTTTAGGGGTTTGGGGTTTAGGGCTTTGGGGTTTAGGGTTTCTAAGGTTTAGGGTTTAGGGGAATTATTTGAGGTTTTAGGTTTATTGTTTAGGTATTAGGGGTTTTGGTTTAGAGGTTTAGGGTTTATAGAGAGAGAGGAATGATAGGGAGTATAGAGGAGACTGTGGAGAGAGATAGGGAGACAGAGAGTGAGGCACTATTGGAAAGAGACACTATTAGGCATGATAAGTGTTGTCATTGATGGCAACTAAGTCTCTACTACACATCCGCATTTCATAATTTGCCCATACTAGAAATCAGATTGAAGATTTATCTAATTCTAAGTAGTCAGGAATAGAGCAGATGATAGGGTCCAGTATGTTGGTCCGGATCCGGATCTGATCTCTTCGGTGGAAAGTATTAATTTATTATAGATCTGAGGTAGTCATAAGCACTATCAAGACAATTTAAATCTAGAGTTTTGGCCTCTAGTGATAAAGGATTCAAAAGTTAAATTAGCTTCTGAGTATCGGGTTAATATTTTGATAGAGTAGATAGAAGAAGAACATGCCGACCTTGTAAATGATCTTGGTTCTCGATGTATGGAAGTTGTTGATTGGGAAATTAGTGATGACTAGTGATAGTGGCTGACCTAATTAATGATTTGAGAGTGCATGTTTTGGTCTGCAACTCAAGTTATGCATGGATCTAGCTGACAAAGCAGAGTATTCAATAAAGTTCTGAGTGTTCTTGAAGCTGACTAAAAAGTGATTGAAGATCAAGATGCAGATATATATATACCCGATGGATTTGAATGAATTGTGTGTGTATGTGATATGAATATGGAATAAGTGCGAAAAGAGGAGAGATCCAAGATTCAAATGTTAGCAAAATAGTAAAAGGGGTAGAGTGAAGATGAAGTGTATCAATTCAGTATTTTGTGCTTAACTGGAACTAAATCCTTGTATTGATAGATGCTACTTATCAGTTAAATTTCATTGTAACCTTCTTTCTATAGGCAGTGAGCCTTTTGTAGGTTGTAAGCCTTCTTTTGAGTAGTGAGCTTTGAGCATTGAGCCCGAATGCATGTGCATTCTCCATTCCAATAATTTTAACAGAGTATAATCTTTGTGGGTTAACCCCCACCGTGGTTTTTCCTTTAACTAGGTTTCCAATCAAAATCTTGGTGTCAAATGTGTTATTTCTATTTTTACTCATGTGTTGTTGAATCTTGCTTTTCATGATAACATTAATGAAGTAATAAAGTAGAATTACCTGCTGCAAGTATTTAAGTTATAAGACAACTGATTCACTCCCCCTCTCAGTTGTCACCTCTAATTCCAATAGGCACATGACCAAGGACATAGGGAGATAGATTGAGAGGTAGAGGGATGATAGAGATAGGGATATAGGGGAGAGATTGGGAGATAGAGGTTTAGAGTTGCTTGGACTTAGGGTTTAGGGTTGTTCATGTTTGGAGATACCTAGATAGGGAGGGAGAGAGGAGATATATAGGCAGAGATAGAGGAGACAGAGAGGAGAGATAGGGAGATAGAGAGTGAGTGAGATATCCAGAGAGATAGGGAGATAGGGGTTTAGGGTTTAGGGGTTAAGGTCTAGGAGCATTATTTATGGTTTATAGTTTAGGGTTTAGAGGTTTAGGGTTTAGTTTTTAGAGGTTCAGGGTTTGGTGTTTAGAGAGAGAGAGGACTGATAGGGAGATATAGAGAGTGAGGTACATGTCTAGAGACATAGGAAGAGATATGGTAATGGAGAGTGAGGGACATGGCTAGAGACATAGGGAGAGAGATTGAGAGGTAGAGGAATGATAGAGATAGGGAGATAGAGGTTTAGGGTTGTTTGAGTTTAGTGTTTAGGGTTTAAGGGTTTGGGGTTTAGGATTTAGGGGTTTAGGGTTTCTCAGGTTTAGGGTTTAGGGGTTAGGGCTCAAGGCTTAGGGGTATTATTTAGGGTTTATGCTTTAGGGGTTAGGGGTTAGGGTTTAGGGTTTAGGGGCATTATTCAGGGTTTACGGTTGCATGTCAAAAGAACTCTCTATCTCTCTCTAAATCCCTCAACCCTAAATAATGCCCCTAACCCCTAACCCCTAAACCATAAACCTCTATCTCCCTATCTCTCCCTTAGCCCCCTCTCTCTATCATCCCTCTACCTCTCAATCTCTCTCCCTATCTCTCTAGACATCTCACTCACTCTCTATCTGCCTATCTCTCCCTCTATCTCCTCTATCTCTCCCAATCTATCTCCTCTCTCTCTACATATCTATCTCTCCCTATCTCTTGCCTCTCTCTCCCCTATCATTCCTCTATCTCCCTATCTCTCCCCTTTGTCTCCTCTATCTCTCCCTATTTGTCTCCTCTCTATCTCTCTCTACCTAGCTATCTCTCCCTATCTCTCTATCTCTTGCCTCTCTCCCCCTATCATTCCTATATTTTCCTATCTCTCCCTTCTATTTCTCCCTCTCCCTTATTGATGAAGGAAATGAACAAGAAAACTAGGTCTCTCTCTCTCTCTCTCTCTCTCTCTCTCTCTCTCTCTCTCTCTCTCTCTCTCTCTCTCTCTCTCTCTCTCTCTCTCTCTCCCCCTTATCAATAAAGAAAATGGAAACAAGAAAACTAGGACATGAAAAGAGGGACGAGGATATAAATTAGCAGGATGAAATGGAAACAAGATAAAACTAAAGTTCATTGGATGGGAAGAATGATGAGAGGAGAGGTGGAAAATAGTAAAATAGGGAAAAATTGGTGGGATCTAAAGGAAAATTAGAAAGGAAAAGGAAAACTAGGAAAGCTAGGAAAGGGATTTATCTAGGAGGTAGATAGGTCAGAGAGAAAGAGGGTTTCTTGGGGTTAGGGGTTAGGGTTTAGGGGCATTGTTTAGAATTTATGAGTTTAGCATTGCTCAAGTTTAGGGTTTAGAGTTTACCTGGTTTAGGGCTTAAGGCTTCTCAGGTTTAGGGGTTTGGGGTTTAGGTTTTAAAGAGAGATAGATAGAGGGGACTGACAGAGATTGGGATAGATAGACAAGATAGAGGGGAGAGATGGGGAGATAGAGAGTGAGAGACATGTCTAGAGACATAGAGAGAGATTGAGAGGTAGAGAGATGATAGAGATAGGGAGATAGGGAGAGATAGGGAGATAGAGGTTTGGGGTTGCTTGGGTTTAGGGGCATTATTTAGGGTTTAGGGTTTATGGTTTTGTGGTTAGGGGTTAAGGTTTAGGATTTAGGGTTCAGAGAGAGATAGAGGACCAATAGGGAGATATAGAGGAGGCCGAGGGGAGAGATAGGGAGGTAGAGAGTGAGGGACATGGCTAGAGACATAGGGAGAGAGATTGAGAGGTAGAGGGACAAAGGTGATAGGGAGATAGGGGAGAGATAGGGAGATAGAGGTTTAGGGTTACTTGGGTTTAAGGTTTAGGGGTTTAGGATTTCCTAAGTTTAGGGGTTAGGGGTTAGGGTTTAGGTGCATTATTTAAGGTTTAGGGTTTATTGTTTAGTGGTTAGGGGTTCAAGTTTAGAGGTTTAGGGTTTAGGGTTTATAGAGAGAGATGAATGATAGGGAGATATAGAGGAGACTGAGGAGAGATATAGGGAGATAGAGAGTGAGGCACATGGCCAAGGACATAGGGAGAGAGATTGAGACGTAGAGGGATGATAGAGATAGGGCGATAGGGGAGAGATATGGAGATAGAGGTTTAGAGTTGATTGGATTTAGAGTTTAGGGGTTTGGGGTTTAGGGGTTTAGGGTTTCTCAAGTTCAGAGATAGCTAGAGAGAGAGAGAAGGGAGAGATAGGGAGATAGGGGTTTAGGGTTGCTCAGGTTTAGGGTTTAGTGGTTAAGGTTTAGGGGCATTATTTAGGGTTTAGGGTTTATGGTTTAGGGGTTAAGGTTTTAGAGGTTTATGGTTTAGTGTTTAGAGAGAGAGGACCAATAGGGAGATATAGAGAGTCAGGGACATGGCTAGAGACCAAGGGAGAGTTACTGAGAGGTAGAGGAATGATAGAGATAGGGAGATAAGGAGATAGAGGTTTTGGGTTGTTTAGGTTTAGTGTTTAGGGTTTAGAGGTTTGCAGTTTAGGATTTAGGGGTTTAGGGTTTCTCATGTTTAGGGTTTATGGGTTAGGGCTTAGGGCTTAGGGGCATTATTTAGGTTTTATGGTTTAGGGGTTAGGGGTTAGGGGTTAGGGGTTAGGGGTGTTATTCAGGGTTTACAGTTGTATGTCAAAAGAAGTCTCTCTCTCTGTCTAAATCCCTCAACCCTAAATATTGCCCCTAATCCTTAACCCATAACCCCGAAACCCTAAACCCAAGCAACCCTAAACCTCTATCTCCAAGTATCTCACCCTTATCTCCCTCTCTCTATCATCCCTCTACCTCTCAATCTCTCTCCCTATCTCTCTGGACATCTCACTCACTCTCTATCTCCCTATCTCTCTGTAACACCCCCTCCAAGGAACCCCAGAGGATAACACTAAACCAGGTCAAAATAATGAAACATTTTTTTTGAAAACAAATAACAATCAAATGCATAACATAACATAATCAACTAAACCTAGGTCCTCTGAGATTCCTCAATTGCCTACTTACAAAGCTAACATCAAGGTTACTAGAACATATCATAAAAGATAACATGATTGATTTAACATTTCTAATTACTTTATAGCTAAACATCATATGAAAGATACATCACTTTACAATACTCTTTACCAAACAAAATCATCAATAGTTGTTACATCATTACAATATTTACAATATTGCTTCCTCTAATGCATGGGAAAGATTACATCAAATTACCTTAAGAATTGCAACAGAAATGCAATCCAATATACAAATATAACTGGAATCCATACTGTAATGATCAAGATTCACCATGCTCAGAAATATATAGCAATAATACCCAATGGAGAAAAAGTACCAACCTCCCGACCATGTGGAACCCTAAGGTCCACCCCCCATGCTAGGAGATAACACTAGGTCCCACATCTAACAAATAGCCAAGAAAGTAACAAATTAACATAAACAAGGATTATACATGGCTCCAACACAACACTGCTAAGAATACCAACATCACTTACAACACTTACTTCACTTCTAGAGGCACTCACACAATAGAAGGAGGAAATTCAACTAAGATGTACTAGACTACAATAGGGAGGAGTGTCATCACGTGGTCCTAGCATGGGTTGTCTTGACAATATCTCACTAGACCCCGGCCCCCATCTATGGTTATCCTGGACATTCCTTTGGGTTCCAGCCCCCCCATTGAAAGCCACTCCCCCTACTTGCAACTAGTAAACTCTACACATCAAGCAAGGGATTGACCGTCTTGCACACCTATCATAACCACATGAATCCATACAAAGATAATGTACTAATTTTTATCAAGTAACCATACTTCATCGAAGTCAACACTGAGAAACAAATTTCACTTTTAGTTTAAACTATAATACTTGGCTCAAGGTCAATTTTAGTAACCCATCGTTTCCTCAAAGATTCTAACACATAAAACGATCCTTGGAGCCTTGTCAAAAGAGATCTCCAACCATTTCAACAAGAAACCCTCTCATTCTTATGATACTGGTGACAAGTGGAGGATCATGACAATATAACTTGTTAACTCTAACAAGCATGACTCATTTTGTGTTAACCATTATTCATATCCATTTATTCATATCCATCCTTACACATGCCTAGCATGATAATCTATATTTAAAATATAAAATAAGTATAATACTTCTTATAGGCTACATAGATCTAAAACATCATTTTCTAATATCGTTTATCTCTAAACAATTAAGACATATTCATAAGTTCAAACAATTATGTTCATTACAATAAAATTATTAATGACAAATCATCTAATAATGATCTATACCACTTAGATGAATCTAATTTTTTTTCATTTTCTACATACTTATAATAGTGAGATAAGATCAGCTCATATAAAACTAGTGTGGTAAAAAAAAAAAAAAAATCATACTTGACATCACTAATGTGTTGTTTAATAGCAAGAATCTTATTGCAGATATTCAATTTTAATTATCTTCATAAACTACCTCATTTCCTCTCTGTATTATTTTTATGATATTGAAAACTAAATTTTCTGAACTTATTACTATTTCAATCTAAAGCTATTGCTTTTCCCGATATCCTATAATTTTTGTAAGAGTTAAACATATAGACGCATGAGCATTTTAAATCTGTGGACTGGTTCATACTTAAAACGTATTTTCAATTGAATGTATAAAATAATCAACTAATGACTTATACAATAGGATGAAAATTAGACAACATGAACAAATAACAGAAAATACTTAGAAAAATAATTTTGATATGATAATTTTGTAATCATTTCTAACATCTCATTGGAAGATAGTTAGCTGGACTAAATATGTTATTAACGTAGGTCTTAAAAAATACGATAGATCTTCTTAAGTCTCAATTACTAAGCAATCAATGTGATTAAAAGTATCACAATCAAAACCCTATGGACTATGATTAAACCAAAAACAATTTAATGGAATTTGGATCTTTCAAGACTTCTCGAATACAATGAATCCGTTAAACCTAAATTTGATTTCATAGGAATAATGAATTAGAATATCAATCGAATCAATGAACATTTCCCACATGTAACGCCAGGAAAAAGAAATCGAACTCCCCTATTACTTACAGGGACAAGAATACAGATTTAGTCATTCATAACACACTATTGACCTTGACCAAAATTTCATGGGGATAGGAATGGAGAATAAGGGCTGGGGATGTATCCCTCTAAATAAAGTGATTAGTTTATGAAACAAACAACAGCAGTTGTATGGATGTGTTTTCCTGGAGCCTGCAGATCACATATGAAATATAAGCTTGGAGCATTTATAGCAACACTAATGTTTTAATTTGGATCCTAAAATGTTGTACCACTTATGTTCTTCTCTCAAACATCTATGCATAAGTGGGCAGCTGTGGTGCGGTTCAAAAAGTAAGGAGATTGATGAGAAATAGAGGAATTTATAAAGATCCCTGGATGAAGTCAGATTTAGGGCTATAAAATGATATACACTTTTCATTTAGGAGACATATCACATCCATAGACGCAGGAGATACATGCAAAGTTGAAGAAATTGGTGTGGGAGATGAAGGCAGTAGGGTATTTTCTATATTCAAGACATTTACTTAATTCTGTGGAAGAGACGGAAACAGAATTATTTCTCTGTGATCATAGTGAAAAGTTGGCAATTGCAATTGGTTTGTTAAACACGCCCTATAGAACATCTATTAGAGTTGTTAAAACCTTCGAGTATGTGCTGATTGCCATACGACTATGAAATATATCTCCAAGATTGTCGTAAGAGAAATTGTTGTGAGAGGTGTGAACCGTTTTCATCATTTTAAACAGGGGCAATTTTCTGGTGGAGATTATTGGTGATGCTGAAGGAATAAATCAGAAAAATAGGCTTGCACTATTAAAAAGTGCACAGTGTCAGATCTACAGTATTAATGAAGGAAAATCCATCAAAGCATAACGGAAAAGGAATTTTTGTCAGACGTTGGAGTTGCAAATGGCCCGGTAACCCAGCAGGCTCATCAACCATTTCACAAAATGTCTAAAAGAAATGCGGTCTCATGGACTGTAATGATTGTAGGATAAACAACAAAATGGATTTGTTAAAAAGGTGTTTTAAACTTTTAATATAATACAATTAGCAGGTGACCAACCATCGCCAACATCCTCTCAGATCGCGCCAGGATGGAAGCTTGGAATAGGGTATGAACAAACATTATCAAATAAACCAGTTGGCATTGCTCTGGTAGACATGAATGCAAAATGTGATGGCACAGTTAGGGTATACAAACGATTTATCAAAAGATCCATTGCAATGTTTTCCCTCGATAAGCACAACCTGGTTGAGCATCCATGGATACTCATCCAACAAGAGAACTCTCCTCATTAAAGAATTCTTCGAATCACATCAAATATGGAATTACAAGTCGAGGTTAATAAATTATCTTGATAAAATAAGGATGCATTACTCAGTATCATTCTTCAAACTATTAAATGTAGAGATTTGCAAGATATCTGGCGGAAAGGTCGACACAGGCAGAGAATGTGCATGCAAAGACTAAGGAATACGTTCCCCAAAGAAAAGCAAGGAAACGGTGCAGCAAGTAGCCAAGAATGGTCAACACGAATCTAGAATTAAAAATCAAGCAAATATAAATCCAGGCATATCATGCAGATATTTTAAAGCTGAAAAAGTAATTGATTAGATGAAACAATAAAAATCAATAAACCAAAAAATGAAAATATCCAGAAATTTTCCAACATACCTAGAATATTTCTCAGTCCTGCCTTTCTTCCCAGTTCTCCCCGTCGCCTCATGGAATGCAATGAGTGCAGGATATGCACCCAAATTCCCCCCCCCCGCACCAAAACAAACGCACTTGGCAGATATAAAAAGTATTTGCACAAACTTCCCATAACCACCTTGGTACACATGTATGCATAATGTAGAAGAATATACAAGACAAAGAACGAGATTTGTTTAACAGCATGCCTCATAGAAATGCAGTCTAATGGAATGCATGATTGCAAGGTATGGAAAACATAACGACATACATGAACTTTAATAAAATCCCTCAAAGAAATCATTTTCATAACCTTATTACATTTTTTAATTTATTTATCAAGTGTACCCCAAATTATTTATAATAACCAAAGGCATAATATTAGACAGATTGAACCAAGTGCCAAAACAATTACCTCACCACTATCCAGGATTAAAAGAAAAACTTCAAGCAACATTAACTGACCACTGATAGTACTAACAAGGTATCAAACTGGGTACTCACCCTTTTCGAAGATGATGACTAGGGTAGGGGACCAAGTGCTATCTCCGGTCAACTAATTCCATTGGGTTCAAGGCACGCTCAACCTGCCAATTCTGGTGGAGTTGATGCCTGGTACCTATTCACTCAAACATACAAGTTAGAGCACACGTGCATAATAGCCGAAGCACTAGGGAAGGGACTCTAGCAATCGTATCTCATATCCATATGTCCCCTATACATCCAATGGTATGATGCCACCCTTTCCACTTGTCCTAACAACATACTACTGCATCACCTAACTATCCAAATAAATCTCTGCATAATAATAATAACATAACAATATGCATCATGATCCCAAAAGTACTAACAGAAGCTCATGTGCCATCCTTATCATTAGGTTCCTTAGCTAGACTATCTCCACATCTAAGGTGAGAATGGAGGGGCACTACACTCTCCCTCTATCTCCTCTATCTCTCCCAATCTATCTCCTCTCTCTCTACCTATCTATCTCTCCCTGTCACTTGTCTCTCTCTCCCCTATCATTCCTCTATCTCCCTATCTCTCTGGACATCTCACTCACTCTCTATCTCCCTATCTCTCCCCTCTATCTCCTCTATCTCTCCCTACCTAGCTATCTCTCCCTATCTCTCTCTCTCTTCCTTCTCTCCCTTATCATTCCTATATCTCCCTATCTCTCCCTCTCCCTTATCGATGAAGGAAATGAAAACAAGAAAACTAGGACTCTCTCTCTCTCTCTCTCTCTCTCTCTCTCTCTCTCTCTCTCTCTCTCTCTCTCTCTCTCTCTCTCCATGCACATACCTATTACGTAGGCTATTTTACATATGGTGATCATATCCTTTAGTCCAATCACCTCCAAACTTCACAAATAGACATAGAGCATAATTTTAAGTATCTTTCATAAGGACCACTTCTCTACATAGGTGCAACTAATACTACTTTTTCATTTTTTTCCACATTTAATACTAATTCTTTTCCATTTTCCAGTTCCTACATGTGTCCAAGTTGTATTGTTTGTCAAGTTTTTAGTCTAATTGTTAGTCCTAGCTCTCATGGTTACTAAAATGTTGTATAGTTAGATTTATCCTTAGGTAACATTAATTTACACATTGTTGCACAAGCAACCACACTCAAAAATAACCTTACCTAATTAAGATTAACCTTTAAGGTTCTTTCATTTGGTGAGCCTAATAAATCCAACTAGTTCAAATTTCTTATAGTCCATGCTTAGCCTTCCAAGAGAGTTCATGCTATGTTAACTTTCAATTATGTCCTCACTTTCCTCTTGCTAGTTGTAGTACTCTTATTTTCTAATCCTATCCCTATATCATACTATTGTTGTTGACTTTTCTTTCCATCTTCATCATCATAGTCCTAGTTATCCTATTTTGAGCCTAACATTCATCATGTCTTGTACTTCTTCTATTCATGTCAATTTTAATGACCGAGCCAAAATTTCCATAAATTCTTCTCCACCAAACACTAGACCCTCACCCAAATCCTTACTTTCCTAAGAAAAGCCCTTCCCCAAACATCATTTGATCATGTGGCTCCTTCCATCACTAGACATGTGCCCCTACTTTCCATTATTCATCCAATACAATCCTAATGTCATAGCTCATATTCCCACACCTACATTCATAGACTCCATTCCCCTTATTGACACCATCATTGATAATCATTTTAAGGAGTCTCCCTTGAATAATCATTAAACCATGGATTATCCCATATCCCCATCTTACACGTTCCTCACCTTTGAACCCTTAGAAGATGGTATTTAGCTATCCCCACCATTACCAATCACACTTTCTAGCAATGCCACATAAGACACCTTACCCATCACTTCACCTAGGTCATCACCAATTAAATCATGTTATTACTCTATTCAAGCATACCCATACCACCTCTTTATCACTCCACAACCTGTATTAATGCATGATTCACCCCGTGACGTGCTACAATTACCACAATGCCAATTCACTCTACCATCATTCTTCATATTATCCTATGAATCACCATCCTCTCTTCCCATTCCTTAAGACATCATACCATGGTACACATCCATTCCTCCATTACATCCTCCCTAACCCTTTCCCAACATTGATAGCCCACTACCCATGCCACCTCATTTTCATAACACATTTGACCATAACATTGCCACAACAATCATCACTCATCCCGACACCATTCTCCACCATGTGACATTTATCTAATATAGATAGGCATTAAATTAGGTGCACTTTACACTGCCTTTGGCACCTCAAAGAGATTACATTTAGGGTTGAAAGTCAGTGCTAAAGTCGGCGTTAACTACGCCGACTATAACACTGACTAATGAATCAAAAACAAAAAATTAATTCTTGCCTCACAACAAAAACACACAAAACAAAACTTTTATAGTTATTGGTGTTCATTTTGTTTTTGTTGGAGATCGAGCATTTGGCATGTAGAAATCTCATCTTCATTTCAATGAGGGTTTTTTGTGTTCCCCCTTATTTTGGGTAGATCCTTGATGTAGCATGCTCACTATTTTGTTTGAGAAGTAGTTCTTCACATTGCTTCTGCAAACTTTTTGAAGTTCACCAGATGTGGCTTCAAGCATCTCCAATCTCTAGTTCATTGGCACTGGTCACACATTCAAATCCCATTGTGTTTGATAGACGTTCAAAGCTTCCAGAATGTTGTGTCCTATTTCTTTCCACTATCAAGGTCATAGCTCACGCCATACACAACAAAGCCAAGGTTTTCGAAGATCATTGTTCATTGTTTGCACCATTCAAGATTTGGTGGTTTCTGGTTCACACACCATTCATTGCCCGCTCTCTGGTTAATGTATTTCTTTGGTAGACTTGTTTTTGAACATTGTTTTGTTCCTAGATTGAAGTATTTGAACGATGCCACCATTATCTTGGCTTGCTCATTAATCACCCATTTCTTTAAAATCACCCATTTCTTTTAATTTCTTCGATTAGTGGCTTGCTTTCATACAACAAAACAAAACTTTCATACCTAGTATAGATTGACATATCAAACATGTAGAAGCATAGACAAGGCACGTGAACTATTTCACAAAATGCCTCAAAGAAACGTGGTCTCGTGGACTGCAATAATTGCAGGATATGCAGAAAATGGGTTTGTTGAAAAGACTTTAGAAATTTTAAAGCAAATGCAATTGGTTGGTGTAAAGCTACCAACTATGAATGCATATGCTCTTCTAGTAATGGGGTGAAGTCAAATCTCAAAGGGTTTTCATTTTGTATTCTCTACAACATTTTTAGCATTGCCAAATGTTCAGGCCCTACTATTAAGTCATTATCATGTCCTAGAAAACATGCTACCATACTACAAACATGCATGTCAGCCTCCTTATTGAATTGTGCTAACTCCATTTGATTTTTTTCAAGTTGTCTACTAGGCCTATTAACATCTAGGTTTTGCATGAATATGGCATGGTCCCTAATTTGATCCCAATATTGGCATAACCAATTCCAAGGAAGATTCCTAGAATTTTCCTTATATTCCATGTAGATATCATAGACAAAATCATTAGTCCCCCATTTTCCTCTTATTGTTCTTATTGAGGGTTCATGCTACATAGCGCATGTGACAATAATCTCACAACATAGGTGAACAATGAGAACTAAGTGCCTAGGAAGAGAGGAGGTCCAAATTATATCAACACATTTATTTGTGACTTGTGCGCCTTAAATCATCAAATTTCTTGTCTCTTTAGTGAAATGTTGCTTCCTTTCATTAACTAGGGTTGGTTTTGGAGAGCATGGAATCACAAACTAAGTTTACATCATCTTGTACCATATCACTTATAGTATGTGAAAAGACACTAGGAGAAAAAGAATTTGTTACCAGGTGATCAGGATGCATCATCGTGAATGAAGAGTATAGCTGATTCAATGCCTAAACGTCCAAACTTCTACTATTTGATGGTATCTCTATTAGACCATTACTGCTTATAACTTTTCTTGATGTTTCTTGAGTTCTTGTTGCCATTCCACCACATTTATCTCTTGATTCTTTAGTTCTACTTTTTACACTAGTGGTTTGCTTGGGTTTGAAAACTCATTTCCTTGCTCTTACCTTCTAAATGTCTTCAATGCTTCTTCTTCGAATGCTTTCCATTTAATAATATCATTTGGACACTTATTTCTTTTGTAAATTATTTATACTTGCAAGTGCACTAGAACATAAGTGAAAAGATCTTTTTTTGTTGTTTAAATGTGGTGGTGGTGGACAAGCAGTAGTAGACTGATGCCTTGATTAGTTAGATAAATGAGTGAAGCATCAATCCTCACATACAAACACATGTGCAGGATAGAATATAGGAACTAGAAATGCATTCATCAATCATAATCTAGGGTCAATGATTGAACAAAAATATTCATTTATATAACCAAAAGCATACATAGCAAAGCATACTTTAGTAATCCATGAATAAACAAAGTGAGCCCATATATTGCATTAGAAGGATTAGAATCAAATACACTGTGATAATGTTTTGCAATTTTTGCATGCATCAACTACCTAATACAACACCAAGCAAGAAAATATTGCCTTGGGAACAAGTACGGCATACCAATGCCCTAAATTCACCTAGACATACATGAAGACACTTGTGTTATGAAGAGACTCTACAATCTGGCATCTTCCCTTCATGAAGAAACTAGACTTGATCTACATTAGTTGACACCCTAGAATATGCATGATCAAAATGGAGAACAACTCTACAACAAGGCATAGCCCAAAACCAACCAACCCCCTTAGTATAGCAAAGTTATACATATATGCCACTAAGGGTAGCTCTAAGGCTAAAATATCAATCCAAGTGTCAACATTTGGAACACCAAAGCATTTACAATACCAATTCAAAATCAAAATTGGAAATAATTACATATGACAACACAATCCAAAGGGAATCCCCCAAATAGTTGACTCTAACAAAAAGAGGGCAAGAATGCCCTCATGAACAAGTTCAAAGGACCTGCACATCATACTCTTAGATTGGGATCTTCGTCAACATGAAGATCTAGAGTGGAACCACATAATGAAGGCCAAGACATGAGCAAAGACAACCATAATGGCCATATTGGGAATTAATCTTTCTGTAACCACCACCAAGCATAGTTAGCAAGGAATGGCCATCGCAACACTCCACTAACCCTCTTTCAATGCATATTCATCCAAATACTATGTTTGTTGTTAGAAAGCATATTCATCAAATACTACCTCTGTGGAGGCTTGTGTGTATCCTTGAATATTGTTAAAATTAACCTTGATTTGTGTGACTCAACACATTCTTGAGCCATAGGTCCAGTTAACTAACTTATTGCATCTGAGTTACACATTTATCAAGTGTAACTTGTTTAAATAAAATTCATGTAGGAATCAAGTGTTACTTGACTAACCATCTTTCAATGCATAGCCAATTGTATTAGGCTAATCACAACACCTTGCATTGTGTCAAGTGTCACTTGATTGGGTACATCAAACATGCATAAATCTAGTGTCATTTAATGTCATCATGAGCCCTTCATTACGCAAGTGTCAATAAGTATGAAGTTCAAGTAGTAATAAGACATGTTATGTCTTGTTGATACCCACATGTTCTTTCCACTGCACCAAGTGTTACTTGATTAGAATTGAATATCCTATTGTATGAAGTCATGCCATGCCTTCCATACATTGGTAGTTCCTTCATATTGCATCAAGTGTTACTTGATCAATTATGGAAGTTCAGCTGCTATAGGTCATGTCTTGACCCTTCTTGCAACCTTGGATTCTTTGCTTTGTTTCAAATGTTACTCCAACAAACTTAAATCCCCAACACTTCAATTCATGCCTTGCTTCCAACTGTCTATCCAATTATGATTCATCAATCTGCCCCTATTGCAAAAATAGTGGATCTTTCACAAAAGTTAGATTTATGTATATTTGATTTAAGATGTGTTTAGTGTAAAATTGGATTTTGTTAATCTTTTGTTGTTTATATGTTAAAACCCTCCTTTCCACTGAACATTGAAGGATCTAGGGTCAAGTGGAGAGCACTATCATACCCTAGGTCACTTACAAATGAAGGGAAACTTGGATTAGGGAATTAATTATCAATTTTTCCTTCTCCTATGTCTAGTTGACCATTAAAACCCTAATTATGCAAATATGAAAACAAATTGATGAATAACAGAAAAAGCTCTTGCAGATGGGAGTAAAATTATGAATCACAATATACCTATTTTCAAGGTTTCGAGGCAGAATAGTCAGGGACTAAGGTACCTACTTTTTCAGGGAATCTAGACTTCCTTCTAACAATGATCAACCTTGTAACTTCTATTTCCTAAGATTTGTCTGTGGGGGACATTGTTGTGAGCACCCTAGTCCTAGAAGTGCTCCTATGTCTAACTTTTCTTCAGATCCTGAATCCCTGATGTCTGCCAAGCCTTCCTGCAACTCCACTTTTTCTAGATGTGACACCTGTAACATACAATCACAAGACTTGGTTTGGGGGTTTTGGTGTTTAGAGGCTTGCCTCAGAAAAGCCTTGGAGGACACTGTTGTCAGATAAAGAGTGCGTGCCCTTTTGAGGCAGAGGTAAAAACCAAAGGAATCAATGATAAAAACACAATGATATGTCACCTTGTAGTGAAGCTCTCATGGAGGAAGATACTCTTCATGCCATGAGGAGATTAACGCTCAAATCTGCAAATATCAATACACAAAACATACAAGTCTGCTCTTGCAAAACAATAGAAAGCCTTCAATCACCTTGAGAAGACCTAAAGTTCACAATGATCATCTAGTTTACAAATGAATGCCTACACATGCTTATATATGCACCTACAAGCATTTCCACAAAGATTTTAAAAATCAAACTTTACCGTGTCGATAAAAGAACCAACTAACGGTCATAAACTGACACCCATAAATTAGGGCAGCCCCAAAATAGGGCAGCTCTAGGGCGTGGGCACCCAAGTCCTCCCCCCTATTTTGGATAGGGTACAGCTCAAAGGGTCCACCTAGGTCCAATTTGCCATGGAACCTAGGTCTCATTCCATTGGGACGCTAAAATATGAACTAAAATGTCTTAAATACACTCTAAAGACCTGGGAGCTAAACCTTATGAGGGAAAAGCCCCCAAGGGGACATTTTCTAATGTTACGAGATGTAGTAACCTATGGTTTGAGTGTTTAAAACCATTTAGATGAAAGTATTTTAAGGGATATTTTCAACTCTGTAGTTCTCATGACAAGCTTAACTACCTGGACTAACAATACCAATATTTGGTGACCATTAAAGGTGATTCAAGATCTTATTGTTATAAGAGCTTATATCCCAAAGTAATTAAACTTAGGTTTATCAAATCAATGTCTAACTTTATGTCTTAGAGTAAAGACAAGGTCTTATTCACCCTTTATGTAATATCATAAAGTTCACTCTTGTTAGCTTGATCGCTACAATGATTTACACATCTTTTAGCAAATGTTCATAATCAAATTAACTATCAAGACTATTCAAGCCATATACAATAGATTCATAGTTAATCAAAACACTACAAAGAACATATACACTACTATATGGCCACATCCATTATAACAATACAAAGTTACATCTAAGGACTTCAGTAAATACTAATAGTTACTATTAAATTATATCATGTCACTTCCCTGTTAGACATGTATGTAAAATGTGGTTCAGCAAAGACAAGGCACATGAACTGTTTGACAGAATGCCTCAAATAAATGTGGTCTCATGGACTATAATAATTGTAGGCTATGCACAAAATGGATTTGTTGAAAAGGCTTTAGAAATTTTAAAGCAAATGCAATTGGTTGGTGTAAAGTTGGAAACATGAAAGAAAATAAATGCAAAGTCTTTCCTATTTTAACTGGTTGCATCATGGTAGGGGGATTCTTGTGAGATATTATAGTTTGAAATGCTCTCATAGACATGTATGCAAAATATGGAATCATAGACAAAAAACATGAACTGTTTGACAGAATTTCTCAAAGAGATGTCATCTCATGGAATGAAATGATTGCAAGATATGCACAAAATGGATTTTGCAAGGACGCTCTCAAAATCTTTGAATTAATTAAGCACTCTGGAACATATCCTAACATTGTAAGCTTTGCTTATATTTTAGGTGCATGAATCCATGTAGTTTTAGTGGATGAGAGTTTTACATACTTCAATCACATTTCTAACCCTTATTGCATTACACCTACAGTTGATCATTATGTGTGCATGGTTGACCTCCTTGCCTGTGCTGGCTATCTTGAAGACACCCTAAAATTTATCTTTCTTTCTACCTATTAAATCTATGCTGGTTGTATGGATGTGTTTTCTTGGTGCCTATACATCACATATGAATATAGGCTTAGGAGTATTTACAACAACACTACTTTTTGATTTGGATCCTAAAAAGGTTGCACAACTTATATTCTTCTCTCAAACATATATCCAGAAGTGGGCAGGTGTGGTGAGGTAAGGAGATTGATGAAAGATAGAGGAATTAAAAAAATCTCTAGATGCAGTTGGATTGAAGGGCATAAAATGGTACATGCTTTTTGTGTAGGAGACATATCACATCCATAGACAAAGGAGACCTATGCAAAGTTGGAGAAATTGGCTTGGAATATGAAGGCAGCAAGGTATTTTCCAGATTCAAGAATTTACTTAATGTTGTGGAAGGATGGGAAAAAGAATTATTTCTTTGCCACCATGGTGAAAAGTTGGCAATTGCATTTGGTTTGAAAAACATACCCCATGGTACAACTATTACAGTTGTTAAGAACCTTCAAGTATGTGCTAATGCCATAGTACAACAAAATTTATCTCCAAGATTGTCACAAGAGAAATTGTTGTGAGATATGAACCCTTTCCATCATTCTAAATAGGGACAATGTTCTTGTGGAGATTATTGATGATGCTAAATGAAGAAATCTGAAAAATAGGCTTACACTATAATAATGTGCACCATGTCAAATTTCTAACTAGCGACTATAAAGCCCAACTCCTTAACCTTTGCCAGCATCATCCTTGCCTGTGCACAAATTGAAGCTTTTGATGAGGATATGGACATCCATCAAAGCATAATTGGAAGTGGATTTTTGTCAAATGTTTAGTTGCAAGTGCCACTTCTAATCATGAAAGCCTTCGCAAAGACTTATGCACAAAATTCAATAAAGAAGAATAGAATTTATTCACAAATTCTCTCGTGAATGATTTCAAATTGTAATCAATTTCTTTATAGCTTATAATGTGTGGATGAGAATTGACATTCCTTGTAGTTTCCTATACCATTAATTAAAAGGAATCTAGATCTACACATTCATCTTAGATGCATTTGCACAATTGAAGCCCGTTGTTTTAAATCCTTTACACAAGTTTTCCATGGGTTAACCTATGATAACATGTCTCCTAGAAACATAATGGCAATCCTCTCAAGGGGTTCTTAAATACCACCAATCTAGGTTAATATATGCTGAGTTGTGTGCATAAAATAGATTACATCCCTCAAAGAAATGTGGTTTCACGGACTGCAACGATTGCACGATATGCACAAAATGGATTTGTTGATAAGGCATTAAAAACTTTCAAGAAAATACAATTGAATATATATATATATATAGAGAGAGAGAGAGATGTATGTGGAAGCATAGATAACACATGTGAACTGTTTGACAAATTCCTTGAAAGAAATGTGGTCTAATAGATTGCAATGATTGCATGGTATGCACAAAATGGATTTGTTGAAAAGGCTTTAGAAACTTTCATGCAAATAAAATTGGTAGGTGTAAAGCTAAATTCCACAACCTTTGCCAGCATCCTCTCTGCCTGTATCAAAATGGTAAGATTTGGAATAGGGTATGGAAATCCATCAATGCATAATAGAAGGCAGATTTTTGTCAGATATTATAGTTGGAAATTCTCTTATAGACATATATGAGAAATGTGGAAGCACAAACAAGGCACACAAACTATTTGACATAATGCCTCAAAGAGATGTCATCTCATGGAATGCAATGATTGCAAGATTGCACAAAATGGATTTGTTGAATAGGCTTTAGAAACTTTCAAGCAAATGCAATTGTCAGCTGTAAATCCAAATGCCATAACCTTTACTAGCATCCTCCATGCCTATGCCCAAATGGGAGCTTTGGAAAAGGGTATGGACATCCTTCAAACCATAATGGTAATGGGATTCTTGTGAGATATTATAGTTTGTGTTTAGGAGGAAATTGGATTTGTTAATCTTTTGATTTTAGATGTTTAAATCTACCTCTACACTATACATTGAAGGATCTAAGGTCGAGTGGTGAGCGCTATCATACTCTAGGTCAATTGCAGATGTAGGGAAATTTGGATTAGGGAATTAATTATCAATTTTTCCTTCTCCTATGTCTAATTGATCCTTCAAACCCTAATTATGCAAATACGACAACAAATTAATGAATTATGGAAAAAGCTCTTGTAGACAGGAGTAAAATACTAAATTACAAAATACCTATTTTCAGGGTTCTGAAGCAGAATAGTCAGGGACACTGGAGCAGGCACCCAAGTCCAAGGTACCTACTTTTTAAGGGAATCTAGACCTCTTTCTGACACTGATCAGCCCTATAACTTCTATTTCCCAAGATCTATCTATGGAGGACACTGGAGTGAGCGGCCAAGTCCTGGAAGTGTTCCTGTGTCTGACTTTTCTTTGGATCCTAAATTCCTAATGCTTGCCAAGCCTTCCTGCAACTCCACCTTTTCTGGATGCGATGCCTGTAACCTGCAATCACAAGACTCAGTTCGAGGGTTCTGGTGTTTAGAGGCTTGCCTCAATCAAGCCCCGGAGGACATTTAAGTCTCTAAACACCGTTGTCAGATAAAGAGTGCTGCCCTTGTGAGGCAGAGACAAAAACCAAAGGAATCAATGATGAAAACACAACATTATGTCACCTTGTAGTGAAGCTCTCATGGAGGAAGATGCTCTTCATACCATGAGGAAATTGATACTCAAATCTACAAATATCAACACACAAAACATACAAGTCCACTCTTGCAACACCATAGAAGCCTTGAATCACCTTAAGAATGCCTAGAGTTCACAATGATCATCTAGTTTACAAATGAATGCCTAAACATGCTTATATATGCACCTACAAGCATTCCCGCCAAGATTTTAAAAATCAAACTTTATCGTGTGGGCAAAAGAACCAACTAACGGTCATAAATTGACACCCAAAAATTAGGGCTACCCAAAAATAGGGCAAGACTAGGGTGTGGGTGCCCAAGTCCTCCCCCCTATTTTAGGCAGGGTACAGCTCAAGGGGTCCACCTAGGTCCAATTTGCCATGGAACCTAGGTCTCATTCCATCAGGATTCCAAAATATAAACTAAAATGTCCTAAATGCATACTAAAGACCCAGGAGCTAAACCTTATGAGAGAAAAGCCCCCAAGGGGACATTTTCCAACATTACATTTAGCCCCCACTTTAATGTATGTATAAATGCGAGGCCAATACATGCATTAAAGTAAGGTCACAAAGATAACAAACACATCAAGCATGGAGAAGACATGCCAATCACATAGAAGACAGTAACAGGTATGCAAAACATGGAGAAGATAGTTACAGTCACGCAGAACACAGTGAAGACAGTCAATGCATAGAAGACACATTAATGCATGGAGGACAGAAATGATATCTTTTATTTTCTTTTTCTCATATATATATGAAATGCAAATACAAGTACTAGAAAGTAAACAAATCTCCCATAATATAAGATGCACTACCCTAGGGCCCAAGTCTCTGTACATATGGGGCAACACACACGCAAGACACGCAAAGTCTCCCAAAATGCAAGAAGCACTACTCGAGGGCGCTGGTCTCTGTATATGGGCCAACAAACACGCCATACGAAACAAGCATGCTAAAACACACACACTTGAAGACACAGAGAAAGCATGGTAGACATGTGATGGAGTGTACCTATTTCTAGGTCCAACACCATCTCAAGCACATTCTAGGCACACACCGATGATTGCGTTTCACCACAAAAATCATAGAAGACATGCTTAAGGGTTGAGTTACTCACAGAACCGCTCCCTACCTCTGAAGAAGACTTTTAAAAATGAAAGGATGATGCAATCTGCTCTGAGAAATACACCATCCCCACCTCCATAGAGGGCTTAACAAAAAGGATATACTCAATATCCTGCCTCCGTAGAAGGCTTACATGATTGATTGATTGATTGCAAATAAACTCAGGATGCATGATGCACTACTCTTGGGTACAAGTCTTTGCATTTGAGGTCAAACACATTGCTAACATCTATGATAGACAACTTACCTTATATATGCCCCACCTTAAGGTGGTTGATATTAGTTGTCGATATTAAGCACATTAAGGTAGGAAATAAAACACACAAGGGAACACTAACTTTTGCAAAGCCCATGACCCCTGAAGGTGACATGTACTTTACGATCGCCAAATGTTCCCACAAACACATCCCTGCAAGAAACATGTTAGTGTTTACAAGATCATGATAAACAACAACATCAATGCATATGATTAACCACACAAAGAACCAAGGTTATACAACAAATTCAGAGTTCAAGGATAACCATGGGGCTATATCATGAAGTTCTCCAAGTCGAGTACCGCCAAGGCCAGATTCAAAGGCAAACAAAGGTGCATAGAGTAGCAGTATTTTTAAGGTTTGTAAATGTGATAGAAACATCATAAAATTCACTATGTAGAAAGCATGAGTGCTTCCACTAGCCAAGCATCAAATAAGATAGACAATCACATCATCATATTAGGAACTAAGTCTATTTTTTTTATTGCTCTCAAAAGGGACACTAGGTCTGCATCAATATAAATGTTTGTCATCATCCACCCGCTAGGTGGAAACACCAGAGGAAGGGAAACAATAAATAAGAGAGGAGAAAATAAGAGTCTTAGGGACAATCACATAGGAGGGTGCCCCCAGGTCACCAACCACAATGCTATGTCCATAAGACACAACACACAATAATGAAATTAGAGAGAGGCAATTTAGACGAATGATGATACAAATAGAAGGTCACAACAGAGGTGGTCTCTTGGCATCCCAAACCTTATGGGAGAATCTGAGGTCATCCCAGGAGGCCTAAACAACATATAACACAACACAGGGGAAGCACATCATGAGAGAGATAAAGGGTTTGAGATACTTACCTGTAGGGCCCCTTTCGGGCTAGAAGTTGTCTATAAGAAAATAATCATCATTATCTTCCCACTCCCTAATGTTGGATGATAGGTGGACATAAGGTACCATAGCTAAATTCATGTCTTGTTCATCATGTTGATCATCATTACGATCATCTTTGTTTGGTTGAATGTTAGGATTGATGTTTTCTTGTTGAGAGGTAAGGTTTATGGCATAAGCTTGTCTTCTTTTTGTTCTTTCTCTTGCTTTTCTATTTCATTTTGTTTTACCACTTATCTATTGTAAGATAGGGCTATCCTCTTTCATAGGCTTGTGCCAATGAGAAGATGAAGCACCAGGATCAAACCTCATTTGTCATGGTGGAACACTTTATCGTTGACAACGATCTCTCGATCCCTGTAAGGATTTCAGGGGAGGAACCTCAGCATAGGGACCTTGTCCTTTCGGTCTAAAACTCTCTTCACATGTGGGTTGTTTATCTTTTGTCATTTCTTGTGTAGGAGGACTAGGTGTTGGATGTAACAATTTCGCTTTGTAATTTCTATAGCTCAAAAATGTAAAGTATGTTCGTAGCTCTAATTTGTCGCTAGTATTTTTGTTGCAAAAGTAATCCAATGTGAAGTGTTGTTGTGTATTGAAGGTTTGTATGTATTTCAATGAATGACATGCACTTGTCCATTTAAAGGAAATTTAACACATTTATAAATAGTTAAAGGGACCGCTTTCATAACTTTTAACCAAGGGATTCCATGTTTTATGTCAAAGGTATCAAAATTGGGAATACAACTATTTCTCAACATGTTTCTCAAATACAGTTACTATCAATGATATCTTACCCAATGGTTTCTTTAAAGCTCCAGTATGTGTCTTAATCATCAAGCTCGAAGGGCTATAAGGACCTTCTATTAATTGATTCAACAAGAGGAATTTTTCAGTGGCAATATTAGTCATGCAATTTGGATCAATCAGAGTTCCCTCCACATTATTTCCCATTATCTTTACAGTGATGTAAAGAGGTCCTTCGGAATCACCAATTGTTCTATCATGAGGTGTAAAGACAATTTTAGGTTCGGGAGCCTTTCTTTTCATGTAAGGTCTAGGAGGAAACCTATTGTTGCCATTGTGATTAAAGGCCATGTTTATATGCTCAAACAAATGCAAAATCAAATTTTTTTTTAAAGCTTTTCAAAATCGGTGCAAAAGACAAGCAAAAACAGCCTAGAATGCTTGATTTTTTGATACTTCTCAATGCATATGAATGAAACAAAGGATGTTGTAAGGATTTCAGTTAAAGGCAGAAAGTTATATGTTTGATATCAGTCCAAAACATCAATAGGCACTTTTTTCACCAAAACTCAATGTAAAAGGGCATAACAAAGGGTGTCGTGAGGAAAATGATGATGGACAGTGAATAATATCAATAATAGTAGCCACTTAGTGTCAAAATACCCAACACAACATGATTTTAGCATCACTTAAGGTCAAACCCTAGTGAAAATACAACAAAAATAGGTTATTTTTCACAGTTTTTCAATTCCAAGACCTACCAAAGGAGGTGTTGTAAATAATTTTAGGAGGTAAAGAAAATAATATCAATAATATTAGTCACCTCAATCAATTAAATTTATCACAACATGCTTGGAATGCAAACTAGGTCAAACCCTAGGGCCAAAATAGCTAAAATGTGTAGTTTTTTACGAAAATTTTCACTACAAGAGCCCGATAAAAGGATCTTGTGAATCTTTTTATGAGGGGAAGAAAATGATTACCTTGATAACATAAAAATAATGCTAAAATACCTTTCACAACACACCTATGGTGCAAGTTTATAAAGTCGATAAGGCCAAATTTAGTGAAAATCTTTATTTTTGAAGCCCTAGGTTTGAGATCTTAAGACAAAATTCTATGTGAATGTTTTGAAGTATGATTTATGATGAAATTGACTTACTCTCAGATGTGAAAATGATTTTCAAGCCTTAATATGGAAAATGCACATGCAAATTTAATGAAAATGCATCAAAATTGCTAGTGTTTGTTGAAATTTTCTATGCAAAAATGAAAATATTTTTAAATCTAAATCCAATTTCACACTAAAATGCAAGACTATAGCCAAATGAAAATTTGAATGAGCCTCTAAAATTAGTATAAAAATATGATAAAAGATTTTGCCTACTAACCCTAGATTTTGGAATTACAAAGTTATATAAAATTGTCAAAATTTCCACAAAACCCTATCAACTAAATGATGAAAATGCAAGGAAAAATTTTAAATTTTTAGATTTTTCTGTAGTTTATATTAGATCTAATGCAAAAATCATGAATTAGGAAAATTTAGGAAGAATTGATGCAATTTAGTAAGCCAAACAATGCAATTTTTTATATTTTTCAAACTTTCCATTTTTTTTGAATTTTTCACAATGCAATGAAATGAATGACCAAATGAATGAATGAAATCAATCTAGATCTGAATAAAAACACTAAGCAAGTTGCAATTTAAGTCTAAAAATGTAGGTTCACCAAAATGTTTAGGGGAAAATTGGATTTGTTAATGTTCTAATGTTTAGATGCTTAAATCCTCCTTTCCACCTTACATTCAAAGGTCTAGGGTCGAGTGGCGAGAACTATCATACACTAGGTCACTTGCAGATGTAGGGAAACTTGGATTAAGGAATTAATTATCAATTTTTCCTTCTCCTATGTCTAATTGACCCTTAAAATCCTAATTATGCAAATACGGAAACAAATTAATGAATTATGGAAAAAGCTCTTGTAGACAAGAGTAAAATACTTAATTATATAATACTTATTTTGGGGGTTCTAAAGTGAAACAAGTAGGGACACTGGAGTGGGCACCCAAGTCCAAGGTACCTACTTTTTCAGGGAATCTAGACCTCCTTCCAATGCTCATCATCCCTGTAACTTCTGTTTCCCAAGATCTATCTGTGGAGGACACTAGAGCGAGTGGCCAAGCCCTGGAAGGACTTCTGTGTCTGACTTTTCTTTGGACCTTGAATCCTTGATGCCTGCCAAGCCTTCCTATAACTCCACCTTTTCCAGATACAACGCTTGTAATCTGTAATCACAAGAGTTGGTTTGGGGGTTGTGGTGTTTAAAGGATTGCCTCAGTCAAGCCCTAGAGGACACTTAAGTTTCCAAACACCATTGTTAGATAAAGAGTGCATGCCCTTGTGAGGCAGAGACAAAAACCAAAGGAATCAATGATGAAAGCAAAATATTATGTCACCTTGTAGTGAATCTCTCATGGAGGAAGATACTTTTCATGCCATGAGGAAATTGATGCTCAAATATGCAAATATCAACACACAAAACATACAAGTCTACTCTTGCAACACCATAGAAGCCTTGAATCACCTTAAGAATGCCTAGAGTTCACAATGATCATCTAGTTTACAAATGAATGCCTAAACATGCTTATATATGCACCTACAAGCATTCCTGCCAAGATTTTAAAAATTAAACTTTACCGTGTTGGCGAAAGAACCAACTAACGGTCATAAACTGACACCCAGAAATTACGGCTACCCCAAGATAGGGTAGGACTAGGGTGTGGGCGGCCAAGTCCTCCCCCCCTTATTTTGGGTAGGGTACAACTCAAGGGGTCCACCTAGGTCCAATTTGCCATGGAACCTAGGTCTCATTCCATTGGGATGCCAAAATATAAACTAAAATGTCCTAAATGCATACTAAAGACTCAGGAGCTAAACCTTATGAGGGAAAAGCCCCCAAGGGGACATTTTCCAATGTTACATTTAGCCCCCACTTTAATGTATGTATAAACATGAGGCCAATAAATGCATTAAAGTAAGGTCACAAACACAACAAACACATCAAGCACGGAGAAGACACGCCAATCACATAGAAGACAGTAACAAACACGCAAAACATGAAGAGGATAGTTACAGTCATGCAGAACATGGCAAAGATAGCCAATGCATAGAAGACAAATTAATGCATGAAGGAGAGAAATGATATCTTTTCTTTTCTTTTTCTCATATATATATGAAATACAAATGCAGCCACTAGAAAGTAAACAAACCTCCCATAATACATGAGGCACTACCCTAGGGCATAGGTCTTTGTATATATATGGGGCAACACACAAGCAAGACACACAAAACCTCCCAAAATATAGGAAACACTACTCGAGGGCACTGGTCTCTGCATATGGGGCAACAAACATGCCATACAAAACAAGCACACCAAAACACACACACTTGAAGACAAGGAGAAAACACGACAGACAAATAATGGAGTGTACCTATTTGTAGGTCCAACACCATCTTAGGCACATTATAGGCACACACCGATGATTGAGCTTCACCATAATAATCAACGAAGACATGCTTAAGTATTCAGTTAGTCACAGAACCACTCCCCGCCTCCGTAGAGGAATTTTTAAAATGATAGGATGATACAATCTACTCTGAGAAATACACCATCCCCTCCTCCATAGAGGGCTTAAGAAAAAGGATATGCTCGATATCCCACCTCCATAGAGCGATTACATGATTGATTTATTGATTGAAAAAAAACTCAGGATGTATGGTGCACTACTCTGGGGTACAAGTCTTTGCATCTGATGTCAAACACATTGCTAACATCTATGATAGATAGCTTACCTTATATATGCCCCCACCTTAGGGTGGTTGATATCAGTTGTTGATATCAAGCACATTAAGGTAGGAAATAAAACACACAAGGGAACACTGACTTTCGCAAAGCCCATGTCCCCCAGAGGTGACATGTACTTTACAATCGCCAAATGTTCCCACAAACACATCCTTGCAAGAAACATGTTAGTGTCTACAAGATCATGATAAACAACAACATCAATGCATATGATTAACCACATAAAGAGCCAAGGTTATACAACGAATTCAGAGTTTGAGGATATCCGTGGGGCTATATCATGAAGTTCTCTCAATCGAGTACCGCCAAGGCTAGATTCAAAGGAAAACAAAGGTGCACGGAGCATCAGTATTGTTAAGGTTTGTAAATGCGATAGAAACATCATAAAACTCACTATGCAGAAAGCATGAGTGCTTCCACAAGCCAAGCATCAGATAAGATATACAACCCCATCATCATATTAGGAACTAAGTCCATTTTTTTTATTACTCTCGAAAGGGACACTAGGTCTGCATTAGTATAAATTTTTGTTGTCATCTGCCTGCTAGGTGGAAACACTAGAGGAAGGGAAACAAGAAATAAGAGAGGAGAAAATAAGAGTCTTAGGGGCAATCACTTAGGAGGGTGCCCCCAAGTCACCAACTACAACACTATGTCTGTAAGACACAACACACAATAATGAAATCATGGAGAGGCAATTTAGAGTAATGATGATACAAATAGAAGAAGGTCACAACAAAGGTGGTCCCCTGGTATCCCAAACCTTATAGGAGAATCTGAAGTCATCCTAGGAGGCCTAAACAACATATAAGGCATCATGGGGGAAGCACATCACGAGAGAGATAAAGGGTTAGAGATACTTACCTGTAGGGCCCCTTTCAGGCTAGAAGTTGTCTATAAGAAGATCATCATCATCATCATCTTCCCACTCCCTAATGTTGGAGGATAGTGGGACATAAGGTACCATAGCCAAATTCATTTCTTTTTCATCATGTTGTTCATCGTTACGATCATCTTTGTTTGGTTGAATGTTAGGATCAATGTTTTCTTGTTGAGAGGTAAGGTTTATGACATAAGCTTGTCTTCTTTTTCTTCTTTCTCTTGCTTTTCTATTTCCTTTTATTTTACCACTTATCTCTTGTAAGATAGGGCTATCCTCTTTCATAGGCATGTGCCAATGAGAAGATGAAGCACCAGGATCAAACCTCATTTGTCACGGTGGAACACTTTGTTGTTGACAATGATCTCCTGATCATTGTAAGGATTTTGTGGGAGGAACCTTAGCATAGGGACCTTGTCCTTTTAGTCTAAAACTCTCTTCACATGCAGGTTGTTTATCTTTTGTCATTTCTTGTGTAGGAGGACTAGGTGTTGGATGTAACAATTTCACTTTGTAATTTCTACAGCTCAAAAATGTAAAATATGTTCGTAGCTCTAATTTGTTTCTAGTATTTTTGTTGCAAAAGTAATCCAATGTGAAGTGTTGTGTAGTTGAGGGTTTGTATGTATTTCGATGAATGACATCCACCTGTCCATTCAAAGGAAATTTAACACATTTATAAATAGTTGAAGGGACTACTTTCATAACTTTTAACCAAGGGATTCCAAGTTTTATGTCAAACGTAACAGAATCGAGAGTAATATCAAATCATTGTTTAACATGTTTCTCAAATATAGTTACTATCAATGATATCTTACCCAATCATTTCTTTAAAGCTCCCATATGTGTCTTAATCATCAAGCTCGAAGGGCTATAAGGACCTTGTATTAATTGATTCGAAAAGAGAAATTTTTTAGTGACAAAATTAGTCATGCAATTAGGATCAATCAAAGTTCCCTCCACATTATTTCCCATTATCTTTATGATGATGTAAAGAGGTCCTTCAGAATCATCAATTGTTCTATCATGAGGTGTAAAGACAATTTTAGGTTCAGGAGCCTTTCTTTTCATGTAAGGTCTAGGAGGGAACCTATTTTTGCCATTGTGATTAGAGTCCATGTTTATATTCTCAAAAAAATTCAAAATCATATATTTTTTTAAAGCATTTCAAAATCGGTGCAAAAGACAAGAGCAAAAACAACCCAGAATGCTTGGTTTTTCGATACTTTTCAATACAGATGAATGAAAAAAAGGATGTTGTGAGGATTTAAGTTAAGGGAAGAAATTTATATATCTGATATAAGTCCAAAATAGAAATATTATCACTCTCAACAGCCTCTTGATGCAAATCCAAAGTAGTACTAATTCAAAATATAGTAAAAATATGTCAAAATAGGCACTTTTTTCACCAAAACTCAATGCAAAAGGGAATAACAAAGGGTGTTGTGATAAAAATGATAATGGAAAGAAAATAATATCAGTAATAAAAGCCACTTAGTGTCAAAATACCCAACACAACATAATTATAATGCCATTTAAGGTCAAACCCTGGTGAAAATATAGCAAAAATAGGCTATTTTTCACGGTTTTTCAATTCCAAGACCTAGAAAAGGAGGTGTTGTAAAGAATTTTAGGAGGTACAACAAATAATATCAATAATATCAGTCACATTAATCCATAAAATTGCTCACAAGATGCTTGGAATGCAAACTAGGTGAAACCCTAGGGCCAAAATAGCTAAAATGTGTAGTTTTTTACCAAAATTTTCACTACAAGAGCCCGATAAAAGGGTGTTGTTAATATTTTTATGAGGGGAAGAAAATTATTACCCTGATAATAGAAAAATAATTCCAAAATACCTTTCAAAACACACCTATGGTGCAATTTTATAAAGTCAATAAGGCCAAATTTAGTGAAAATCATTATTTTTGAAGCCCTAGGTTTGAGATCTTGAGAAAAATTCTATATGAATGTCTTGAAGTATGAGTTATGATAAAATTGGATTATCTCAGATCTGAAAATGATTTTGAAGCGTTAATATGGAAAATGCCCATGCAAATTTAATGAAAATGCATCAAATTGCTAGTTTTTTTTTAAATTTTCTATGCAAAAATGGAAATATTTTTAAATCTAAATGCAATTTCACGCTAAAGTGAAAGACTACAGCCAAATAAAAATTTTAATGAGCCTCTAAAATTAGTAAAAAAATCTCATAAAAGATTTTGCCTACTAACCCTACATTTTTGAATTACTAGGTTATATAAAATTGTCAAAATTTCCACAAAACCCTAGCAATTAAATAATGAAAATGCAAGGAAAAATTTTGAATTTTTGGATTTTTATATAGTGTATATCAGATATAATGTGAAAATCATGAATTAGGAAAATTTAGGAAGAATTGATGCAATTTAGTAAGCCAAACAATGTAATTTTTTTGTATTTTTCAAAAATTTCAATTTTTTTGAATTTTTCACAATACAATGAAATCAATGACCAAATGAATGAATGAAATCAATCCAAATATAACAAAAAACACTCAGCAAGTTGTAATTTAATTCCAAAAATGTTGGTTCACCAAAATGTTTAAGGGAAAATTGGATTTGTTAATGTTCTAATGTTTAGATGCTTAAATCCTCCTTTCCACCTTACATTCAAGGATCTAGGGTCAAGTGGCAAGCACTATCATACCCTAGGTCACTTGTAGATGTAGGAAAATTTGGATTAGGGAATTAATTATCAATTTTTCTTTCTCCTATGTCTAATTGACCCTTAAACCCCTAATTATGCAAATACGACAACAAATTAATGAATTACAGAAAAAGCTCTTGCAGACAGGAGTAAAATATGGAATTACAGAATACTTGTTTTCAAGGTTCTGAAGCGGAGCAGTTAGGGACACTAGAACGAGTACCCAATTCCAAGGTACCTACTTTTTAGGGAATCTAGACCTCCTTCTGACACTAATCAGCCATGTAACTTTTGTTTCCTGAGATCTATCTGTGGAGGACACTGGAGCAAGCGGCTAAGTCCTGGAAGTGCTCCTGTGTCTGACTTTTCTTCAGGTCTTGAATCCCTGATGCCTGTCAAGTCTTCCTACAACTCCACCTTTTCCAGATGTGATGCCTGTAACTTACAATCACAAGACTTGGTTTGGGGGTTGTGGTGTTTAGAGGCTTGCCTCATTCAAGCCCCTAAGGACACTTAAGTCTCTGAACACCGTTGTCAGACAAAGACTATATGCCCTTGTGAGGAAAAGGCAAAAACCAAAGTAATCAATGATGAAAATACAACATTATCTCACCTTGTAGTGAAGCTCTCATGGAGGAAGATGCTATTCATGCCATGAGGAAATTGATGCTCAAATCTACAAATATCAACACACAAAACATACAAGTCTGCTCTTACAACACCATAGAAGCCTTGAATCACCTTGAGAATGCCTAGAGTTCACAATGATCATCTAATTTACAAATGAATGCCTAAACATGCTTATATATGCACCTACAAGCATTCTCACCAAGATTTTAAAAAGCAAACTTTATCGTGTCAGCAAAAGAACCAACTAACGGTCATAAACCAACACCCCAAAATTAGGGCTGCCGCAAAATAGGGCAGGACTAGGGTGTGAGCACCCAAGTCCTCCCCCTATTTTGGGTAGGGTATAGTTCAAGGGGTCCACCTAGGTCCAATTTTCCATGGAACCTAGGTCTCATTCCATCAGGATGCAAAAATATAAACTAAAATGTCCTAAATGCATACTAAAGACCTGGGAGCTAAACCTTATGAGGGAAAAGCCCCCAAGGGGACATTTTCTAATGTTATAGTTTAAAATTCCCTCATAGACATGTATGCAAAATATGGAATCATAGATAAAAAAACCTAAACTGTTTGACAGAATTCCTTAAAGAGATGTCATCTCATGGAATGCAATGATTGCATGATATGGACAAAATGGATTTTGCAAGGACGCTCTCAAAATCTTTGAATTAATTAAGCACTCTAGAACATTTCCTAACATTGTAATCTTTTCTTGTATTCTAGGTGCATGCAGCCATGTAGGTTTAGTGGATGAGAACTGTACATACTTCAATCACATTTGTAACCCTTATTGTATTACACCTACAGTTGATCATTATGTGTGTATGGTTGACCTCCTTGCCCATGTTGGCTATCTTGAAGACACCCTAAACTTTATCTTTCTTTCTAAATCCCCAAATTTGCCCTATTCCCACTCACATTGAAGACCTATGAGCGGGAATAGGGCTAACATTTTTTGTTTCTAAAATTGGCTAGATAAAGCCATATTGCTATCTTCATTTTTTTTTTCAAACAAAATAGACCTTTATCTTAAGGTTACTCATGAACCTTAAGATAAATAATTATTGAAAAAAAATTGTGCATTCCTTAATGACATGTAAGAGAATTTAATCAACTGCTACTTAAAAACTCTTTAATGTTTCTGTCTAATGTAGGTTATTAGATTAATAGTGAAAAAGAACATACATGGACCAAGCAATTTGTGGCACTTAAGGTTATGTAATAGAATTTACAATTGATAGTTAAATTATATAACAAATTTTTTTATGATCTTTACTAATATTTATTAGAGTTGTTGCATGTTTTACATCATTGAAATGACATATTAGCTGTAATTTTTTTGAAATTTTATTATGGTATGTGCACTTTGATATGATGTAATATGATTATGGTTTCGTTTCATATGTTGTAATATTAGATATATAACAAAAAATAAATTATTGCATGAAATAAATAATAACTTTTCATTTCAAATGTTTTTTTTTACAAAACGCAAGTCTTCCAGAAGATCAAGATGATCCTCATAATATAGATCCAGAATATGTTTGTTCTAGTACAGATCACATGGCAGAGGATGATGATGATGCAGATATAGAAGACACTGAGGCTGATGACAATGATGATGATGATGATGATGATCATGACGATGATGATCATGATGGTGATGATGATGGTGAGGCAGTTGCTGGTAGTAGCCAGTGACTTTCATGATCATATAGACTGCATCATAGATCATTGTTGATATATCATTATGATGCCTCTTTTCATGGTTACTATGATATGTATCATTTCATGGCCTATAGTACCATATTGTTGATTTGTATCATTTTGACTTATATCATTTGGACATGTATCATCTTGACTTGTATCATTTTGAGTTACATAATTTATCATTTTTACTTATATCATTTGTACATGTATCATTTTGACTTATGTTGACTATTGGACATGTATCATTTTGACATGTTATTGATCTACTGACATATTTGACTTTCACTTCTTTTAGTTATATATGATGATGATCTTATCAATATTGACTTGTGAATTTATATATATTGAAAGTGGTCGATGATTTTTAGATGGATATTTATTATGTATGATGAATTTAATTTATTGCTCAAGATGGATGTTAAATTCAATTAAATTATAGATATTTGATTCACTTGTTTTAATTATAGATGATGATCATGTTATAATAATTATCTTGTTATTTTATATATAATGGATATTGTTGTAGATTTTATTTTGATGGAGATTTTATAAGTATAATGATGTTGTTAATTTGTATGGATGTCCATTTCCCTAAAAATTATGTATAAATGTTACCCTATAAAATATTTCAAATGCTTCAGGGGTCTTTAGGTGGATGGAGTGCAAATCAATGAGTTAGAGAGTATTCTGTCAAACAGGTCTGTGAGCTTGTCTCACAATGAGGATAGAATAAGATGGAGTTACTCAAAAACTGGGAAGTATCAGGTTAAGCTAGGCTATAAGGTGAAAGATGGGGCGGTTAGAAAACAAGATTGGCCCACTCACCTTTTTTGGAACAAAGAAGCAAAAATGGAAGCAAAGCTAGATGCAAAAAGTGACATTATATCATAAGCAAAATTGGAAGCAAAATTGGAAGCAAAGATGGAAGAAAAATTGGAAGCAAAACCAGAAGAAAACCTGGAAGCAAAACTGGAAGTAAACCTGGAAGCAACACAAGAAGCAAAACTAGAAGCAAAATTAGAAGCAACAAAGGATGTCATAATGGAAGCAAAACTCAAAGCAACAAAGGACATCATAATGGAAGCAAAACTTGGGGTCAATTAGGAAGCCAAAAAAGAAGCTATTTTTGATGCCATACCATAAGTAAAATAGGAAGCATGATTGGGAGCAAAACTAGAAGCAAAAATGGGAGAAGACATGGAAGCAAAACTAGAAGCCAAATTAGACACTAATTTAGGTGCTATTCTTGGTGTTATTCCCAGTGCTAAAGGAGGTGCTATTGTTTGCGCTACTTTTCTAGTGCAAAATCCAGTGCAAAATCTACCACCAAAGAGAGCATGTAGTTTGATGCCAAGTTTTGCACTGGTAGGAGTGTCCAATTCATGAACTCAAATGCACTAAATTTTGGTGCTATTTTAGGTGCTAGTTGCCTATTTTGTTGTAGTGTTGTAATAACCTGACTTCATTTTTGTCTTCTAAACCTAGGTAGTCTTGAGAAAGTTGCAAAGTGAGAATTTTTAGGTTAATAGGCAAGATAGGGTCAACTCCATAAACTAGCTAATAAGATGAGTTTCCTAGTGCTAACTCCACTCTTGTTCTATCCACCCATAAGGCAAACTTCAATAGGGTATGCCATTCTCTAAGATTCTTCTCTACTAACTTCTTGATGATATCTAACATGTTTTTATTAGTAGATTCAACAAGGCCATTACCATGAGGATAATAATTGGAAGAGAATTTCAAATTAATGCCATATTCGAATGCCCAATTAGAAATTTTTAATGAAGAAAAAGCAAGGCCATTATCACATACTAATGGATAGGGAACACCAAACCTTATGATAATGTTATCTTCCAGGAACTTGATCACGGCATTAGTTGTGCACAACTTGCTACACATAACTTCAGTCCACTTGGTACAATAGTCAATAATTGTTTAGACGTACATGTGTCCAACTGATGATGGAGACTTAATCATTCCAATGAAGTCCAACCCCCATTGTGTGAATGGACACATTTCCATTACTGGTTGCAATGGTTGGGCTACATATCTTTCTCTATTTGTCACAACTTGGCATGTATGCCAAAGTTTTATGTGTTGTGTTGTATCTTTGAATATGGTTGGCCAGTAATATCTAGCTCTCAGAATTTGGTGTGTAATGGCTAAATGTGACTCGTAGGTCATCCCAAATTTGTGATGTAACTCATACATAACCTTATCTTCTTCTTTTTGATTGAGGCATCTCAGATATATGCCTTCATGATTTTTCTTGAAAAGGATTCCTACTTTCATCATGTATCCTTGATCCTTGAATCTCAAGGCTCTTCTTTGTGATGGTTTCAAGTGTGAGGGACATCTACTTATGATCAAGTAATACATGATGTTTGAGTACCAATCACTTTGTTCACACATACTCATTACATATGTTGGCTTATCAAGCTAGGATTTCTTTCTATGATCTGTTGGTGTTCCCAACTGATGGTCTGAGTTTCCCTAAAAAGTTACCATCTTTTATGCTCAGGATTCTCATGTCAGTGGCCAACAAACATGAGACAATTATTTGTTCTCCTCTGCACTTCAGACTCGGCTAGACCTAGGGGGTATTCCCTTACTTCAATATCTATATGACAAATCCTTATTTCACCAGATATTGACACCTAAAGTAGATATGTTCTCCTATATGCAAACCAAAATTGTATAATCATTTCAAAGTTGGCTAGCTCTAGTAATTACTTCATTGGATGGCTCAGAGAACATGAATCTAAACCCTACTCCTAAAAACTAACAAGTTGATTTGTTCTTCTTTTTAATGTATGTGATTGTTTGATTGTAGGTATTTTGCAAAAATAAGGCCAACTCTGATCGGTATCAGTCCTAGGATTTGGATTAAATTCGTTACAAATGTAGATTACTTCTCATAAGCATCATAAACATGTAGATTTAGAGGATTTACTATCTTCATGTCTTATAGAAAACAATCCAAGAATGGGTATTTCCAACAATTCTTCTTATTAATATCCTTATTACAAAACACATCTCCCCATGTATGACTTAGAGAATTTTAATCTATTCCTCGAATAGAAGCAACAAACCAGACATGCAATATAGCAAATGTATATTATGAATTTAGAAACCCTTAGTATCCTTATTAAAAAGAGAAATGCAAACAACATAGGAGAAAATTATTGGAAACACATGCTCAAAGGCATTTTTCATATATTGCAATCTGAAACTGATGTAGAGTAAAATACTCTACATTTTTGTTTTGAGTTTCAGTTGCGTGAGTTCCATTTTTGTTTCTGCGCGTTTCAGTTTTGGTAGTGAGGGTTTTGACACAAAGCGCGGGCGTGCGGGTTTTCATTTTGTAAATTTTTCCTAAGGCTCAAAAGTTAGCACGGAGAGCACCAAGTGTCATCAGCCAGGACACATTATAAAGTTTTTCAAAGTGGCGCAGATGGTACCAAGTGTCTTTTTGCATTAAGGCGGAGACTGCCAAGTGTCGGCATCCATTTCAGTTTCTCATATGCTTCAAAATCCCCTTTTAAATGTTTCTTAGAATGTGGCGGGTCCCTATTTCAAAGCTTCAGTGAGCACGGAAGGCACCAAGTGGCAGCTGCAGAGGGTTTAAATAAGTTTCTCTAAGTTACATGGATAGTGCCGCGTGTCCCTTGTAATATCTGCGGAGTATGCCAAGTGTCAACATCTATGGGTTCTCCTTTTGTTTCATCACTAAGTAAAGAGTATGGTGGGCCCCGGTAAAGTTTCTAAAGTTAAGCGAAGCGCGACAAGTGTCATCATCCACGTGAATCTAAATGAGTCTCAAATGTTTCTATAAAGTTTCTAGCCGCCATGTGTCATCTTCCACAGGACTCCCTAAAGGTATCTATAGTTTTCTCTAAGTAACGTGGAATCTGCCACATATCACCTGTTAATAGCAGCAGAAAGCGCCACCTGTCCCTATTCCTTTTTGAAGCTGCTCAAGCATGGAGTATTGTGGGTCCCATTTTTTGTAAGTAATTAAAGGCTCGAGGCAGCGGACCGTGACGGATGTCAACGGTGGAGCACTCCTAATATAAAGACACAGTAAAGACATAAATTAAGAGGACAGTGCCACGTATCTTTTTGCAAGTGCCGCGGACACTTCCAAATGTTATTTTCTAGTGCCTCCTGAATAATGAGATGGTTTTCTAAATGAAGCATGCGGATAGTGCCATCTATTTCAGGGTTTTGTTTCTAAATGCAGTGGAGGTTGCCATGTGCTAAGTTCCTATTCTTTCTAGAAAGATGGAGTTTCAAGTAAAGGGCGCGTATGCGTGCCATCAGTCTCAAGGGTTTATAGTCGCAAAGACTCGCAGATGCTGCCATGTGTCCTCACCTGTTTCACAGTGGGGAGTGCCACATGTATCTGTTTCAACCAATGAATTTGCAGAGAGTCTAACCGTTTTAGATCCAAAAGATATCTTCTGTCAGACACTTCCAGTTAAGTTCCAGTTCAGTTAGACTGTTGGGATTTGATTGTGCGGACAATCTTGAGCCTATTTTGTGCTATAAATATGGGTTTAGATCACAAAGAGGTAGATATAGAGAATTTTTTGCATACAGATTGTTATCAGAGATTTAAGAGAAGTTTGAAGATCGTTTATTGTGGCCAGTAATATCATTTTCCTTTGTTCTATTTTCTTGATTCAGAAAGTTTGTATAACTGTGCATACATCAGTGCCTTTTATGTGACTAGAAAATTAATAAGAAGACTGAGTTCTATGCCTTTGCTGATATTTTCTGTGTTATTACAAAATCTTCTAAGTTGTGAGCGTTTGATTCTATTTGTTTTCATTTTTACATTGATCATGCATTATTTGCTCTTTAATGTCATTGAATCCTGAAGATAGCTTCACTGTGCTTAGCGTTGAGGAACGAATCACATTTAGGCACATCGCCATAGTTTAATTTTCTTTTTCATTGCATTTGTGTTTCTATTTAGTTTCTATCCCTTTTCCCAAAACACATTTGAGATAAAGAAGAGCCAGCTTCTTTAAAATCTGGAGGTCATTTCAGGTCGCAAGTTCCACATTCCTAAAACTTCCCATGTTGGTGTTGGAAACAACGCAATTCTAAGCATCAACAGTTTTTGGCACACCCGGTGGGACCATTCTTGAAGTTCCTTTCAAGACTGTATGAACCAAAGAGCTACAAGGAGTTAGAGTTGTGGACCAGTAACAAGAGAATCTACTATGAACCCAGGCATTCTTTTACCACCATTGATAACTAATTCAAGAAGAAGGGTCAATCAGTTTACAACAACACCAAGAGAAAACATAGGAGCACCTATAGCCCCAAGGAATTATGCAAATTGGAACACTGGCAGTGCTCTGATTCTCCCAGTACCACCAGCCACTTGGGATCCTATTCCAGCAAATGCCCTGAAGGCTCTGCCCAAATTCAGTGGGGAGGATTTCAAAACACCTGAAGAACATCTACAGGATGTGTCTGATGTCTGTGCAATACATGTGATCACACAACAGAATGTGGCTATAAGATTGTTAGCAGCTTCTTTTAAGGGGAAGACTCTAGACTGGTATAGATCTTTGGCCCTAAATATAATATCTACATGGGACCAGCTTGGAGATGTTTTCTTTGCAAGATTTAAAGAAAAGGGTGATAAATCTTCTTTGTTGCAACAATTGATTACTATCAAAAGGGCACCACAAGAAGCAATGACTAATTTCAATTCAAGATTTCAAAAGACTTGGGAAAGAATTCCTGCTACAGCAAGACCATTATCAGGTATGGCTATAGTTTTTTATCTTAAACCCCTAAATTCAGATATATCAGTAATGATTTAGTCACTTGGAGGTCAAACATTGCCAGAAGCCTATGACTATGCAGTCAGAGCTGAAAATAACTTAATAGATGCTGGAAAGTTGCCCCCAAGGCCTCCCATGCCCATGTTTCCAAAGATTACCTTACCTTTGCCTCAAGAAGCCCCTAATCCCATAGCTCTACCTATGTCTATGTATACATTTCCTCAACAACCTGCTAAAGCAGCTGTCCTTGTCTAGTCATCTGAGATGGATGATGTCAAGAACATCTTAAGGACATTTTCTAATGAGATAATTAACCTAAAAAGATAGCAAAATCCCTATCCTAAGTCCCAATATCAAGGTTACCAGGGGAATAGACTTTCTTTTCAGCCAAATCAATACTAGGGCCCTCAGAGACAAGCTAATCCTCAACCATCAAACCAATTAGTTATAGTTCCTACACCCTTGCAAACTGTTCCTCCCAATCCAAACAAAGAGATTGTCCCAGGGCAGAATAATTATGCAGATGACACCAATGCTTGGTGTTTCCCTTGTAATAATGCTCGTATGCCCAGAGATTGTCCCAGGGGTAATCTACAGCAAAAAATAGCGGAGCAAAGAAGAGTAGATGAACAATTTGCTAATACTTCTGATAATCAATCCTACCAATCTCCTGGTATGCAAAATTCAGTCCTGGTGGCTCAGATGCAAGGGATGTCCTTACAGCAAGAAGAAGAAAAAGCCCCTGAGCATGCTTTGTTTTCCTAGATTGAAGATGAAGAGTCAGTATTCTTGAATGAAGCTTCTACTTCCAAGAAGCCATTGGTACAATCAGATTACTACACAAGAGCCAAGAGAAGGATGATGGAACAGTCTGAAGTCACAAATAAGGAAATTATGGGGATTCCTCCATTTCAAGATCATCAAAACATAGCTGCTAGACAAGAAATACCTCAGCCAGTGCAAAACCAAGTAGTTTTTGGACAAGTTCAAGAAAAAACAAGGTACCCTTATTATCCAAAAACTCAAACACTAGGACCTATGAATGTGGTGGATCAACTGAAGAGGACTCCAGCACGTGTCAATATGGGACATGTTAGCTATTCCTGAGCAAAAGACATTGTTGCAAGAAGCTCTGCAGGGCCAAGCAGTGCCTAAACATACTGGTACCAAAGGAGGACCTGCTGATAAGGAAAAGCTCAAGGACACTGTTCCTCTGCAGACAACAACCCTCTTAAACAATGCACCAGAGGTAAGCAAATCCAAACCAGAGCCCTTCTATTTGACTTTGATAGTTGGAAAGAAACTATTACATAATGCAATGATAGACTCAGGGGCTAGTACTACAGTAATGCCTAAACAGATAGTAGATGCTTTAAAGATAAAGTATGAGCCACTTACTAAAGGAGTTATGCAGCTGGATGGGAAATCAGTGCAAACAATAGGAAAAATTAAACAACTCCCATTGCAATTGTATACTTGCCCTAATATAATTGTCAATCAGGATGTTGTAGTCAGAGATATACCCCCTGTATTTGGCCTATGTTTATCTAGAGATTTCACAGCCAAGATAGGAGGTTATATGTCACTTTATTGGTCTCACCTCATCCTAAGAACCAAATATGGTACAAAAATGAAAATACTATCTAAGTCATTATCCAAGGATCACATCACAAATGAACCAACCCCAAAGTTAGAGGTAGCTCATGCTATGCTGAATAAAGAAGAAAGGATCTTTGTTGAAGAGTTAGGTGACTGGGCTGAACATGACCAAGAGGAGGAAAATAACTAGTTGTTAACTATGATGGAAAGTGACCCATATGTAAATTATGACTCTACTAGTCTAGGCACTTATGTCATATTTGATGAAGACCATGAAATCCCAAATGTTTTAAGGGGAGAAACACTAAAGACTCAAGAATCTGAAAAGGACTCAGAAATCTGGACCCTAAATTTTGATGGGGCTAGAAGTAAAAATGGTGCTGGGGTAGGAATTTGTTTTGTTGCTCCAAATGGTGAGAAAATTTTAAGAGCTATCCATTTCTAATTTGCCTGTACTAATAATGATGTTGAATATGAATCCTTAGTACATGGGCTCATGTTGGCCAAAAAAAAGGGAGTAAAGAATCTGATAGTCAAAGGAGATTCAGAACTCGTGGTGAAACAAATCAGAGAAAAGGTAGTAGCCAAAAATGTAAGGATGAGGTCCTATAGACACAGAATTTGGGACTTAATAGATGATTTTGAAGCTTTCAATATTGAAGTAGTTCCTAGAACCCAAAATTCTGAAGCAGATAGGATGGCACATATTGGCTCACAGTTTGACCTAGCAACTAATCTATTAGTCAACAATGAGTTAGTCAAAGTTATAGTAAGGCCAACTATCCCAGACAATGATGAAAATTGGCAGGTCTTTGAAAATGATTTTCATGTACTCTCAATTTTGCAACAATCAGGGGAGTTTGCTGAACAATTGCAACCCAAAATTGAAGAAGCATATGGAGACCAAATTATTCAATTAAAGACCAATAAGCTTCCCAAAGGCTTGATTACTTTAGAAAACCTATTTGATCCAAAAGATGTAAGCCTAGAGAAGAAAAGGTTTCAAGCAAATAAAGCAGATTATTATGAGATACAAGTGAGTGAAGGCAGAAAACTAAAGATTGGAAATTCCACAACCCAACAGGAAAGGGAAAGACTAATTGACTTGTGTGAAAGATATGACAGAGTAATAGCCTGGCCCTATGAAGACCTTCATGGCTATAGCAGAGACATCATTCAGCACACCATAGAGTTGACTGAAGGATCTAAGCCAGTCAGGCAGAAGCAGAGGCCAGTGAATCCAAGGATTGAACCTCTAATGCTGGATGAGTTGCAGAAACTCTTAGAATCTAAAATAATTTTCCCAATCAAACACTCAACCTGGGTATCCAATCTAGTACCAGTCAGAAAAAAGAATGGTGACATAAGGCTCTGTGTGGATTTCAAAGACCTAAATAGAGCATCTCTAAAAGATCACTATCCGCTGCCCTCTATGGAACAAATTTTATAGACTGTGGCTGGATTAGAGAGATTTTCCTTGCTAGATGGTTTCTCTGGATACAATCAGATTTGGTTGGCTGATGAAGAGCAACACAAGACTGCATTTACTACCAAATGGGGAATGTTTGCATATGCCAAGATACCATTTGGTCTGTCAAATGCTAGAGCCACTTTTCAAAGAGCAATGGATGTAGCATTTGGAGAACTTATAAATAAAATCATTCTGATTTATCTTGATGATCTCACTATTTTTTCAAAGAATGTTGTTGACCATTTTGATCATCTGGAATCTATTTTTAAGAAGTTTCAAGAGTTTGGAATATCCTTGAATCCCAAGAAGTGCATCTTTGCAGTACCTCAAGGCAAATTACTGGGACATATAGTGTCCAAAGAAGGAGTCTCTATAGATCTAGAGAGAGTCATAGCCATAATGAACTTGTCCCTACCAGTAAACAAGAAGGCAGTTCAGTCCTTTTTGGGAAAGATTAATTTTGTCAGTCGGTTCATATCAGACTTTGCAGGACTAATAAGACTGGTGACACTCTTGTTGAAGAAAGACCTGGTGTTCAAGTGGACTACAAAAGGGAGACAAGCTTTTGAGGAGGTCAAGAAAGCAATTTCAATGGCCCCAGTACTTAGGAATCCAAATTTCTCTATGTCTTTTATAATGTATGTTTATGGAGGAGAGTTCAGTGTTGCTGCTGTCCTAACATAGAAAGATGATCAACAAGAGGGAGAACACCCAATAGCCTTTTTCTCAAGAACCCTTAGGGAGTATGAAGGAAGATATAACTTTGTGGAGAAATAGGCATATGCTATGGTAAAAGCACTCAAGAAATTCAGGCATACGGTGACAGGAAATAAGATTCTGATACTTGTGGCTCATCCTAGTGTCAAAAAATACATTATGTAAGGTGAAATCACTAAAAAAAGAGTAAATTAGATAACAAAGATCCTTGAGTATGATGTAGAGGTAAGACCCACTAAGCTGGTCAGACGTAGGGAGTTGTGCCAATACATGGTTCAAGATATGGAAAAATGATAACTGAAGAAATAGAAAAGGAAAATGTATTGAGGATACAAGAAATTGATCAGAATTCTTGGGTCACAAATAGAATTCAGTTTATGAAACATGGGATTTTACCAAAAGAAATCTCTCAGGACAAGAGGAGATACTATAGGCAGCAAGGGGTCCATTTTGTCTTAATTGACCAAGTTCTTTTTAGAAGAAATATTGATGGCATACTTTTAAGATGCATAGAGAAAGGTGAAGCCCAAAGAATACAGCATGAAATGCACCATGGACTCTCAGGTGGACATTTTTCTACAAGAACCACAGCTATAAAGATAAGTCAAGTAGGTTACTTCTGGCCCACTTTATTCACAGACTGTTATCAACTGGTCAAAGAGTGCCAATCTTGTTAGTATTATGTGGGGAAGAGAAGGAATGCAACAATGCCCCTTAGTCCTATAATTGTTGATGAACCTTTTGCTCAATGGGGTCTTGACTTCATTGGAATGATCAATCCAATGTCAAGTATGGGACACAAATGGATTCTAACTGCCATAGATTATTTTACCAGATGGAGTGAGGCAGTGCCACTCAAAGAAGCAACAGAAAGGGTGATCCTAGACTTTCTGGAGGGTATCACTACTCACTTTGGGCCTCCTTGTACTGTAATTTTAGATAATGCTAAGGCATTTTTAGGGGCAAAAATATCTGACTTTGCACTAAAGTATGGAATCTATCTGAAAACTTCTTCAAATTATTACCCTCAGGGTAATGGTTTGGCAGAATCAACTAACAAGAATCTGATTAGACTTATTAAGAGAATAGGGGTTGATCATCACAAAGAGTGGCATAAAGTGCTTAATATAGCACTGTGGGTAGATAGAATTACACCTAAACAAGTGACAAAGATCTCCCCATATGAATTGGTCTATGGTAAACCTGCTGTAATGCCCCTGAGCTTGGAGATTCTTGCTCTCCAGTTACTAAAACGGATTGAGATTGAAGAAAATGGCCCCATGCAGGTCAGACTTGCTGAGCTCCTGGAAGTTCAAGAAAAGAGGAATACAACACATGAATCATTATTGAAACATCAGAAAATAATCAAAGACTGTTTCGATAAGAAGACTTCAAATCCCCATTTTGAAGTAGGATCAGTTGTTTTGAAATGGGATGAGAGAGCTACCAAGCCGAGTCGACACAGTAAATTTGAGTCATTATGGACTGGCCCCTATAAGATTCGTTCATGTAAGCAGCAGAATTCATTTGAGCTTGCAATAATGGAAGGTGAGCCTAAAGAGATTCCTGTGAATGGGATCTACTTGAAGCATTTCAATTAGACAGTCTCTCATGTGTATTATAGTTAGTTAGTTTCCCTTTTCATTATTGCTTTGTTTTTCCTGCTCTTTTTTTGAATAAGTGTTTTATGAACACATGGCCATGACTCAAGTCTCTTCAATTTTTGAAACTCTCGCATTCAATGAGTCTCTCTCCGATCCCCAAAATTCCCTAAAAGTACCCGTATGCAGCCGCTTTTATGACGTGTCTGACACTCTGTCCCACATAGATTTCATAAGATTTTCTAAACGGTTTTCCAGTTTTAATGCCATTTATGAGACTTGATGTGTCATTAAAATACCCTAATAATAAGAGTTAAGGCCTAACCATGTCTCATTTGTTCCTACGTCTGCTCAGAAAATCCCTGTTACCTGCAATTTCAATTCATAGAGAAACCTACTTCATAAGTGTGTCTTCTCTATTGCAAAGCTTCCATACTTGTTACCATAAGTTCACTAGTTTCCAGTATTGATTCAAAGATGGTAGAGCCACAGTCTTCATAGCAGGGGCTAGGGATTTACGAGTCCATTGACAAGCTTCTCACCAGCAAATCATATGCTTTGGCCCCTGCGCAGCCTTTAAGGACCTATCCAAGGACTAGGGTCCCCAAGGTTGGTTATACAGTTGACCCAACTAAAGTGAAGGATTTCGCAAACGGTATTGTGGACCCAGCCCTTCAAAAGCCTGGCAAAGCTCTGTGAGAAGGGGCACACCAAAGATGTATCCAGAAGGCCAAGGTGAGACAATCCAAAACATTCAAAATGAGGATATGGACCTCTCAGTTGGCAAAATTCATCGTTCCAAGCATACATTTATGCCCTAACCTGATTGAGATGTGTGCAAAATTGTTTCATGCGCCCTCAAGTACCATTCAAAAGGGACCCTTCATGGTGCAAATTATACCAAAAGCTATCAGGGACATGTTGGCCCTATACCATGACAAGACAACCACATTTCCCACCATTGCCAAAATGTAGAAAACATGGGCAAATGTCAATAATCAATTGAGGTTTCTCAATTCAGAGTTACAGCTGGGAGATGAAAACACTCAAATGCTAGTGCTACCAATAGGAAGGGGACAATTTTCTCAGGCTAGCCAGGAAGCATTGTCAATGATGGCATTTATCTTTGGAATGAAGGAGGACATTACTGTATATGACTGGCAAATTGCCATTTTGTTCTGATTGAAGACTGTGGACAAGTCTCAGGAGTTTTGGCTAGACTTCTCAGAGCAGATTGCCAATTCAATAGTTGACCAAATCACCCATTTCAAATCAACAGGGGTTTTCAGGTATTCTCCTTATTTGTTTTACTTCATGTTATATCGAAACCCTGCCATCTTTTCACAATATATGCATCTGAATATGTATGACCCAAGTTTCGGTCACAATAGGACCATTCCTATGTCCGCATGGACACATGTCTTATCTGAAGCATCTGACCCCTATGAATTTTGGGAACGTTTTGTTGCCCCTGCCTTTGTGCACCTAAGCCCAGAGCCTGTTGAGAATAGATTAACATTAAGTGTTAGAGGCCTCATAGCAAATTCCCCCATTCCCTGTGATTATTTCTTTGGGTCCCATCACACCATCATTAGGGTCAATGGTTTTAATGGAGAGCCAGTGTTGCTACCTAAGGTTTTGACTCCTAGGTTAGCCTTCTTAGAGGTCACCCAACAAATGTCTGTGGTTAATAATGACTATGGCACTGGGAAGAAGAAAAAGAGAATGTATGATATTCCATGGGTGAAGAAAAACATGGCCCTACTGGTCAGAGATGCTAAGCACTTGTTGCTAAGGAAGTTAGTTGTCTTGGGTTTCTTTCTAATTGAAGATAAATGGAGATATGACCCAAGCAGTTTCATAACCTTATGGGTCAAGAATAACAATTTTGGTGCTAAAATTGTGCATGAGGGCTGTCCCTTTTGGGAAGACAGAAGAAACCCTAAGGAGGATAATCTTGATTTGTATGTAGAATTGACAAATTTGCCCTTTGAGGGGCCCGGGCCATGGGAAATATTTTATAATAAACAAAAGGCCTATGACCCTAAGCTCAAAATGGGCACTGGATTGAAGAAAAATCTAGTAAGGGACAGGGAATGGAAAGTAGATAAAATTGAAGCCTATTGGAAATAAAGGTAGGAAATATCTGAGACAACTCACTCTTTTGGCAAGGTTGATACAGATGAGAAATGGGAGTCCATTTGGGACAAATGGCATCCCTCTTCAGTCTGTAGCCCTGATACAAGCAGGATCCATAAAAAAGGTGAGGAGTCTGAAGAAGATCCTGAGCCCACTCATACAGTACAGGCCCCTGGACAAGCCTCATCTATAGTCCCTGTAACTGTTTGGCCCTAATCTCTCAGTGCCATAGAAAAGAAAAAGAGTGTGGTATCCTCACCTTCCCTAGCTTCTCCATCAGTGTTAGCCATTGGGGTTTCCAGTTTTGTGTAGTCACCACTAGCAGTAGTGGTAAATGTGGAAGAGAAGGAAGGACAGCAAGAAGAAAGGCCAAGGAAACATAAGAAACTGAAACTTTAGCCTAATTCAGATGAGGAGGTAGAACTTGCATAGCAACAACCACTAAGTACATCTGTTGCTCCTCAGGTATGTGCTACTTCTCCTTCTTCTTCTTAGTCTTTTTCTTCTTCCATAGGGGTGGCAATCCCAATTGGCCAAATATTATCCCCCACCACCTCTGTTGTACCAATTTCCCAAGTTTCTCCACCTGTCACTACTCAGGCCATGTCATCATAGGCCACATCATTGCCTCCCTTTTCTCCTTCTTTTCCAAAGAGAATACCTCCTCAGTTTCCTCCTAGCCAACATTTGGCTATTCCCTATGGCTTGCCATAGGGTCATCCTTTTGCGGGCGGGTATATTGCGTCTTCCCCTACCTTCCAAGCTCAAGCAGAGACTGCTAAGAAGGCTAGGGAAGCCCAGATGGATAAAAAGAGGAAGAAAGATAATAAAGCTCAGGTTGTACCACACATGAGGTCACTATTTGACCCAATCCAGCAGCAGCTAATTGTGACTCATTTGTCACCAAATGTAGTTAGGCCAAATGAGCAGATGCAGCCCCAAGATTATACCATGAGTGCAATGGCTATGGATATGTCACTTTTCAAACCATAGGACAGAGTCGAGCTGCTAGATGAAACCACTTCTGCTGTAGCTACTGATTATTTGAAACTATCAAAGAAGTTGCAGAAGGTGGAGGCTGATTTAGCTCAAGAAAAGACACATTCTGGCAACCTTGTTGCAGAGCTTAAATCAAGAAATGATGAAATAGAGGATCTCAATAAACAGTTGCAAAATATTGTTTCTTGTCAGATTCATCAGGCTACACAGAGCCAAAATGCTTCTTTGAAAGAGGAGCTAGTACAAGTAAAATTTGCACTGACAACCCTAAGGTAGGAAAAGGCCATGCTACAGAAAAGGGATCAGGAAAACCTGCAACAAGTCACACAATTCCAGCAGAAGCTGCTGAATGAACAAAACAATGCTGCTGCCATGCAGGCCCAACTTCAAGCCGAGCAACAAACATCAAAATAGTTGACACTTGAGTTGGCTAATAGGCCAAAGAATGTAGGGGTGTTGAACCTGGTTAAGGAGCTATATGTATCAGTATGGAAAAGAATCTCTGAAGAGATTATTTAGCTCAAACCTTCTTTAACTTTTCTGCAACATGCACAATAATTGTGTGAGAAGGTAGAGACTTTAGTTCAGGCCACTCTGTCCACTATTTCCTTGAGGGTTTCAGATTCTCAACTACTGCTGAAGAAGTTGTATGACACAACTGATGAAACATTATCAGTAGCAGGGATCAGTGATAGAATGATTGCTCTAAAATAGGTGAACGAAGTTCTCAGTTGTAATTCTGCTGCAATTAATTGCAAATAGCTCCTAGATGTGGTCAAGGAGGGGGTCAAAGACATGAAGAAGCATATTGAAGATCTGGTGCAATTGGGCCTTCCCTCCCCTTTTCCTAATAGCAACACTATGTTAATGGTTGATGAGATTAAGCCTTTGTTGTTAGCCAGACAAAATGATTAGTCAGTTTTCCAGGGTTTAACAGATGCTTCATCAGTGTCACAAGTGGAAGCTGTCTTGATCCCCATGGCCCAACTTGATTTCCAATTGAAGGCTACAATTCATGTTTTGTAGAGTTTTTCACACAAGGATATCATTAACCTTGATTTAGCCTTCTAGGATTTGCAAAATAAATAGGGACTATCTGACGCTGAGTGGTCTGTTTATCGGACAACCTTACAGAATCTATGAATTTTGCTGTGTATATACATATGTTTTGGATTCTTTTTGAGCAGGCTTAAAAGTCCTAGGGGTCACCAAGAACTGTAGAGTAAAATACTCTACATTTTTGTTTTGAGTTTTAGCTACGCGAGTTCCATTTTTGTTTCTGCGCGTTTCAATTTTGGCAGTGAAGGTTTTGACACACTGCGCGGGTGCGTGGGTTTTTAGTTTGTAAATTTTGCCTATGGCTCAAGAGTTAGTACGGAGAGCACCAAGTGTCATTAGCTGGGACACATTATAAAGTTTCTCAAAGTGACGTGGATGGTGCCAAGTGTCTTTTTGCATTAAGGCGGAGACCGCCAAGTGTCGGCATCCGTTTCAGTTTCTCATATGCTTCAAAAGCCCCTTTTAAATGTTTCTCAAAATGTGGTGGGTCCCTATTTCAAAACTTCAGTGAGTGCAGAAGGTGCCAAGTGGCAGCTACAGAGGGTTTAAATAAGTTTCTCTAAGTTACACGGATAGTGCCGCGTGTCCCTTGTAATATCTATGGAGTGCACCAAGTGTCAACATCCACAGGTTCTCCTTTTGTTTCATTGCTAAGTAAAGAGTATGGTGGGCCCCGATAAAGTTTCTAAAGTTAAGCAGAGCACGACAAGTGTCATCATCCACGTGAATCTAAATGAGTCTCAAATGTTTCTATAAAGTTTCTAAACTTAGTGGAAGCCGCCATGTGTCATCTTCCGCAGGACTCCCTAGAGGTATCTACAGTTTTCTCTAAGTAATGCGGAAGCCGCCACGTATCACTTGTTAATAGCAGCGGAAAGCGCCACTTGTCCCTGTTCCTTTTTGAAGCTACTCAGGCATGGAGTATGTGGGTCCCATTTTTTGTAAGTAATTAAAGGCTCGAGGCAGCGGACCATGACAGATGTCAACGACGAAGCACTCCTAATATAAAGACACAGTAAAGACACAAATTAAGCGGACAGCGCCACGTATCTTTTTACAAGTGCCACGGACGCTGCCAAGTGTTATTTTCTAGTGCCTCCTGAATAATGAGATAATTTTCTAAATGAAGCACGTGGATAGTGCCATCTATTTCAAGGTTTTGTTTCTAAATGCAGCGGAGGTTGCCACGTGCTAAGTTCCTGTTCTTTCTAGAAAGATGAAGGAGTTTCAAGTAAAGGATGTGTATGTGTGCCATCGGTCTCAAGGGTTTATAGTCGCAAAGACTTGCGGATGCTACCATGTGTCCTCACCCATTTCATAGTGGGGAGTGCCACATGTATCTGTTTCAGCTAATGAATTTGCAGAGAGTCTAACCGTTTGAGATCTGAAAGATATCTTCTGTCAAACACTTCCAGTTAAGTTCCAGTTTCGGTTAGACCATTGGGATTTGATCGTGCGCGCAATCTTGAGCCTGTTCTGTGCTATAAATATGGGTTCAGATTATAGAGAGGGAAATATGGAGAATTTTTTGCATACAGATTGTTATCAAAGATTTAAGAGAAGTTTGAAGATCTTTTGTTGTGGCCAGTAATATCATTTGCCTTTGTTCTGTTTTCTTGATTCAGAAAGTTTGTATAACTGTGCATACATCAGTGCCTTTTATGTGACTAGAAAATTAATAAGAAGATTGAGTTCTGTGCCTTTGCTGATATTTTCTATGTTATTACAAAATCTTCTAAGTTGTGAGCCTTTGATTCTATTTGTTTTCATCTTTTACATTGATCATGCATTATTTGCTCTTTAATATAACTAAATCCTAAAGATAGCTTCACTGTGCTTAGTGTTGAGGAACGAATCACATTTAGGCACATCACCATAGTTTAATTTTCTTTTCATTGCATTTGTGTTTCTATTTAGTTTCTATCCCTTTTCCCAAAACACATTTGAGATAAAGAAGAGCCAGCTTCTTTAAAATCTGGAGGTCGTTCCAGGTTGCAAGTTCCACATTCCTAAAACTTCCCATGTTGGTGTTGGAAATAGCACAATTCTAAGCATCAACAACTGATAAAAATGTTTATAGAGAAAATACATTCAACATGCAAGAAATAGAACTTACAACTCAAAAATACGGACTTCTCAGAATTGCTCTATATTTCATTATCAAAGTTTCCCAAATCTTCCAACAAAAAAAAAACAAAGTAGTACAACAGGTTCTTTTATAGACACAAGAACATGATACTCAAAAACTCATTACCATATGTCGGTTAAAGAATCTTACATTACAAGACACCGGCCATAGGCATTGGGAAACTAATTCAAATTACATAGGAAAGAGAAAAGACAAAAATACATTTTTTTCTTGGAGATGACAAAAAACCGTTGGGGATGATTTATCCAATGATGAAGAAGACATAGCACATGATTGGACCATTGTTCATCCTGGACACATTTATCCATACTTCTCCACCCAAGCTGCACATGCTTTCTCTGATGGCCATTGGAAGGGAATCAATTTTGCTATTTTTTCATTATACCCTATATACCTTGCATCCAATAAAATCTTTGATTCCTTACAAAATATCTGAAAATTCACTTCCAATAGATGTAACTTATTAAGTGTAGAACTTAGAATTTTCATGCTTAGATCACCATCTATACAACTTGAAGATATGAGTTGGCCAACTATACTTTCAAAATGAGCCTTCCATTTGTCTAAACCTTGTATCTATCCATCATCTTCCAAGATGCTTGGCATGATCCTTTTATCTATATTATCAATTGATTGTCTCTTCTCATTCAAAACCTTATCCAATTTCAGCTAGAAAGCCACTATCTCTTCTAATAAAATTAACATATCAAGGGTTAATTTTATTTCTTCTAGAGTATCAGAGGCAAACCTTGAACATCTATGAACTTCCATTATTTCTCCAGTTCTTGGTAGCCATAGTCTACACTTGTCTTTTAGGATTTCCTTGTCCTTCTCATGTTTGTCCAGGGTTATCTTCCAATTTGAGTAAGACCTCCATGTATCATCCACCCTAACTGTTATCTTAGATAACCTATGGTTGATCAGATTTGTAACCATTTATCTGACAGTGTTCTTTTTTTGATCTTTCAGATTCTTTACCTCTTCCTTCAAATCCTTAATCTTTGAAAGCAATGCCTCCTTGTCTATTGATAAATCCTTTGCAATATTTGTTGGGAATTAAGGTGTCTCAACCTTGGTAATTCCTTGCATTTATTATTGTAATTTAATTTATTTACTTGTCCTATGTTGTAATTTTGTTGCACATCCTGTTTTATCATCTAGTGTGAAGTGGCACGATGAGTTGTCACTCCACTTGTATGATGACTAGGATGGTCAACACACTCCATGTGGAGATAGACATCCCTTTTGTGTGGTAGAGGTTTTATACCATGTGTCAGCATCTTGACTAGTGTGTAAGTGAATCTTGACTGAAACGGTTATGACAGATTCCTATGATAGAATCTATGACATGTAAGAGTCAGAAATAGAAGGTTCTATGATAGGTGAAGACATGTGTCACAAGGCATCTTGGAAGAAGGCATCTTTGGGTGCCCCAAGGAGGGTTATTACATGTTGTAAGAGAATATGCTATTAATAGCCTGTTTATGACAGATTCTCTTACAACTATAAGATATGTCAATATGACAGATTCTATGATGGTTGTAAGAGTCGTAAGAGCATCTGTCATTGCCCATCTTGGAAAAAGGAAACCTCTTTGGGATGGAGTGACTTGAAAAGTGTCAGGAACATCCTACAGTGTTGGACAAGTGTCCATAGGCATGGGTTTTGGGCCATGAGGCCATGTTGAATGCCCATCTCAAGATAGAGCCATTTTTGCCTTGTATTTTCTATATAAATAGGTGCTTTGGAGAGGAGATGTACTATGTGATTGATAGGTACTGTTATGCTACTAGTTTGTCTCCATATATGAGTGTCGAAGACTCTTGAGGGCTTGCATTGCAATTGCATTATAAACTATCTCAGTTTTGATAATACACCATGGAGGTTTTGGAATGTGGGGTTTTGCACTTGATAAGGGTTTTCCCCACGTATATCTTGTGTCTCTCTCTTCTATCTCATTTCTGTGTGTATGTGTATTGCTACAATATCTCCATTGTTGTTGTTAACACTCTGTAATTGTAAGGATTCAAAATAATTTACACTCTTCTCTCCTCTTTAGATAAGTGTAGGAAGCGATCTCCGCACACCTAGCTTCCTTTCAATCTCTACAAGAGAAGGAACACTTTGATCTGAAGTGCCTCAAGCCAACATCATTTTCTCCTTACATTTATTCAATTATAACATATCTTGCCTATACTTCAATAGAATTTTATCATAATCTTTTTGTAATTTATTGGTGACAACCTTAGCAAATTGGGATGTATGAACACTCAAGCTTGCATCTTGAGGAGCTGGAGTGTCTGACACTCCTTTTTATCACATCCCCTGTCAATTCACTAAAGCACACCATTGACTTGTTATTTTTTGGGGCCAATGCCCATATTGCAAGGGTTTGTAATTTGGGATTAAACTTTGCACTAGAAAGAGCTTTATCTACTTGGTCTTCTGATATATCTGTGCCCATTCTTTGGACAATGTCAAAACCAATCGCATCTGTTAAAGTCCAATGTGGAAGTAGCATCAGACTAGTCTTTGCTACTAAACCTCTTCCTTCATCAAGGGTCATTCCACTGATGTCATGACCTACTTCATTCAACACTCTTTGAGTTATATCTTCATACTTTTCTAGATCAGCTCATCTCTTGGCTTCCTCTACCCTCTTCTAAAATTCTTCATTCCCTACTTTCAACACATACCCCTTAAATTCTAGGGTATTGATAAAAACATCATCTTCTAGGAACTATGTACAAGCCAACACTCTGATAGCCTCTATATCTACATGATTACTAGCAAGTGATCTGCTCAATATATTATCAAGGGAGGCATAAGGCCTTATTCTCACAGGTGAATTCACATGTTGGGAAATTTCTTGTTCTTGTTCATTTGTTTCCTCCTCCAAGTCTATCAATTCTACTTCCTCTTCATGCTCTAAATCAATAATCTTTACTTTCTTGGTTGGAGGTGAATCAAGGGAATCATTTCCTCTTTTATGCCCTACCTGAACTTCTTGGATCATATGCGGGCCTCTCTTTACCTGCTGGAGCACTTTCAATCAAATTATCTGCATTGGCAAAAAATTTATAGATCTTCATTATAGGATCATTTTCATCTCCAAATGCTCTGAGTTATGCAGAGTTCAAATTTTTTCTTCATTCTTTCTCCCTTCATCACTGATTCCCATCGTTTCCAAAAAAAAATGAACTTCCTCCATAGTAGCATAGTTTCTCACTACATCCTCATCAAACAAAACTTAATAGGCTAATTGTGGCCTTTTGATGCTAAGCCTCACTCTATTAATGAATCCTTCTGGGTCAAACACCCTTAGCTACTCAAACCCCATCCTATAGACTATGAACACTTAATCAATTTAATTCAAAGAATCCTTATTAGTGTCCCAAAAGTGAAAAAACTTGATAGAAGTGGGGAATAAAGATCCCTCCTTTTGCAATCCCAGATGCTCTTTGTCCGACTCATTCAATTGCCTGATGATTTCTAAATATATAATTCTCTTTGGCACATATTTTTGCAATATGTATGGGGCAACTTTTCTCCCATAAACTCTAATACAAGTGGTATCAATATGCAAAAACCAGTCACTCCACTTGTGTTGAATTCCCAACTTAGGAGTTCTATCTAGTGGCCTCAAGAAATCTAGCACATCCTTGTGAACTCTTTCACCTTCAAGTTCTAGGAAAACCAATAGCTTTCTGACAAAATGTTCCTCAAAAACTACATAATCTATATCTGTATAGTCCATATCTGTCATACAAGTCCACATACGGATAGGGATCAAAGTACCATCATGATCAACTTTTCTAACATGTAGGGCTTGATGTCATATCCTTGATCTGGAGAACATATAAATGTTGGCAAGAGACACTATATGGATTCATGGTTGTTGTCATTGATGGCAACAAAGGTCATCCCACATATCCGCAAGTCATGGTGTGTCTCTACCGGAAGTCAGAATGAAGATTATTGTGGTTTGGTGAACAAGAATAGAGCATGTGGCAAGGTCCGACAGACAGGTCCAGATCTCTCAGAGGAAGTATCTTGGTGTAGTGTGGATCTGGGGAAGCCAAGAGGACTACCTTGAGTGGTATATTCCAAGGATTTAGCCTCCGGTGATGGACAAGGAAAAAGATATGAATAGTTGAGTACCAGATTCCTGAGTGACAGTGTGAACAGAGGAAGAACTGACTGACAAAACATTAGACTATTTTCTGGATGTGTTACTGATGATGGTAAAGGTTGTGAAGGCATGAATCATGTTTGGCCGACATGATTAATGATATCTACAAGTATATGCTTGATCCGCATTACTTTATGTGCAAGGATTCAGCTGACAGAACAGAGTTTGTGAGAAGATAGACTATTCCGGGTGCCGACTAGAAAGATAATGAAATCACTTGTGCGGATATATATATATAGGATGGATTTAGTTATGAGAAGTGTAGTGAAGTGATGTGATATGTGAATAAGAGAAGAGTAGAATAGAAGTAGTAAGAAAGATCTGGTATGTGAAAGTAAAGCAGAATAAAGAGAAGAGAAAGATGAAGTGCAGCAGATCAGTGTACTGAGCCTAACCGAAACTGAACTCTAGCATATGTGGATGCTTCCAATCAGTTCAAGTATTGTATAACATTCTTTTGTAGACAATGTGTCTCCTTATAGGCAGTGTGCCTCCTTTGTGAGCAGTGTGCTCGAGCAGTGAGCCCTAATTGGCAAGTGCCATTTTGTAATTCCTTATTCTTCTAACAAAGAATAATCTTTGGGTTAATCACCCCATGGTTTTCTCCCTTAATAGGGTTTCCACATCAAAAATACTGTGTCATGTATTTTTCATTTCATGGTAATATTTGCTTATTTGAATTAATGTTGCATTGATTAAATAAGAAAGTTCAGAAAGAAGAAATAATTAGGATAACTGATTCACCACCCCCTCTCAGTTATCAATAATTGGTATCAGAACAAGGTTCCTCCTAATAGAGCCCAATAGCTTGAGGAAGATCTGGGAGTTCAAATGGATGCATATGGTTTAAGGGAGCAACTCAAGACTGCCCTTGAGGATCTTGAACAGTCAAACTCTGAAGTCAATGAACTAAAGGAAAGACTCAAACAGGCTGATGAATTCATGAGAGAACTAAAAGACAAATTAAGTCTCTCTATGAAAAAGAGAAAGGAGCTGCTCCAGCAATTGGCAAGACAAAGTGAAGAAAGTAATGCAAATGAAGAGCTCATTGAGAAAACCAAGTTATGTGAAAAGTTATCAAAAGAAGTCATTATGGTAAGACATAAAATGGAATCAGGAGTTATAAAGTTCACTCAAGAGATTGAAGAGAAAAGAAAAACTGAAGACAATCTAAGACAATCTCTCAAAGAGAAATCAAAAGATTGCCACCAGATGGATAGGATTATCAGACATCTTGAATCTGATCTTGAAGATGCTAAAGATAATGAAAAAAAACTTGAGGATCAAATTGTCTCTCTCAAAAGGGATCTTCAAACAACAAATGAATATAAAGAGAAATTCAAGATAAGTTCTTCTCAACTTGAAGTTCTTCTTGGAAGTCAAAAGAGGGCATATGACAAGTGTGGTTTGGGATATGAGAAAGGAGAAAGCTTCGAGTCCGGTCAGAAGAATTTTGGATCAGAAATCCAAGGAACATGCCTAGAAGACCTCCGGTAAGACAGCCCAATGCTCAAAGATATCCATCCTTCAATGGATACTGCCACAACTGCAATCACTTTGGTCACAAAGCTAATCAGTGTAGAAAGAGAATGAATCAGACTAATTCATCCTTCTCCACACAATGCTTTAACTGCAAAAGGTATGGACATAAGTCTCATGAATACAAAAATATGCAAATGAACAAATCATTCAATGGTAGATGCTTTACATGCAATAGAGTAGGTCATATGGCTAATCAATGCAGATCAAGAGATTATCAGTCAAATATGCAAAGAAATATTGTTTGCCAAATCTGTAATAGGTCCGGTCATAATGCAAAAGTCTGCAGAAGCAAGAATCAGGACAAAAGAGGTCCGGTATATAATCAGAATCAACACAAGGGTAAACAAAAGATGAATACGGATGATGTTAAGAATGAGATGAACAAGATTTGGGTGAAAAAAAGTTCAGAGAAGGTAGAGGTTGGATCTGCACCAGACTCTGGTGCTGATATACCTTCCGGAAATTAAGAAATGAGCTCTAGCTCAGGGGGAGACACAAAGAAAACCCTGTTCCCCCAGCCACTCAAGTAGTGCTGGATTAGGCACAATATGCAGAGTAAAGGGTTCGTAGATATGAGTCTTGAGATGATCCAGCTAAGATTTCAGAGGTCTGCACGAAGATATGAAGAAGTTGTGATCAATCATGTAGAACCTATTCCGGGAGATGCTCCGGAATGACAGAGGATTACAAAAAAGTCTGAAGAGATCCAGAAGTGCATTGTCTTATTCTGCGGATTAGACAAAGTATTTGGGATGTCCTTGTGATGTGTCATCTTGATTTGTTCATGATTGCAAGATCTGCATGATGTTCATAGATCAAGACTGATCCAGTTCTTCAAATCATTTGAATAAGGCAAACTGGAATAATGTAGGTCAAGCATTTATTGCAATCAGATATTAGGGTTTGCAGAGCAATATAAGGGATTTCTCATTAATCACTTGTTCATTCTGCACTCAAGAAGAAACAAAAAGTGGAGCTCTGCAACAAAATTCATCAAGTTTATCAAAGATCACTCACAGAAGTTGTTACATCAAGAAATCAATCAAACCAACTCAGTGCAACTAAAGGCGCATAAGGTATTTTCCGTCTTCAATATCTCACTGCAAATCTTTTGAAAAATGGCTACTCCAAATATAGTTAAGATCTCTGATAGACCTCACCCCACATTCAAGAAACATCCATACAAATCTTTGGAGGTAGATCCCCTAGGAGCCTTCTCTAGTGTTCCGCATGGTGTATTGCATACGGAGGACATTAGGGTTTACATACATGCGAATATTGAAGAATTTGGAGAATCAAAATTGATGGATATCTATCATAAAAAATTGATAGATGATTCCTTTGAGATTAAACCTCAGTATAAAGCCATCCAGGATAAGCACTTTGCATAGTGCATTCATTTCCCCTGTTTTGAAGAAGATGAATGGGTCTGGTATGTACTGAGTAGAGTGCATGACAATTTCCTATGGTTGAACAAGCCTTTTAAGATCACCAAAGATGCAATTAGGGCTGTTACCGGTTTGCACTCATCTGGTGGAATACCTATCCTCAAGTCTGTCAAAAATCAGATAGTTAGTGATGCAACCGGATCAAAATTTGATAAGAGAGCTATGACAATTGAAGACATCACTGAACTGGATGTCAAATTTGCATCTATAATAATTGGTTACAAGATTTATCACTCCAGTAGGGAAAATTCAGTTCTGGGAACTGCAATTTACACAGCATATCAAATGCTAAAAGAAAATGCAGACTATGATTTGTGTGAGCTTCTTCTAAACCAACTTTTGGAAAATCTGCAGAAGATTAAGAAGGACAAGAAGAACTCCTTCAAGTATGGTAGTTTGATCCTTTGTCTATTCTTTTATTACATGAATGAGCTTCCCAGATCCAGTGGATGGATATGGCAGAATGACAGACCAGTTGCCATCCAAATCAGAGATTATTTGCATGGACTTGGAGATGCTAAAGAAAGAAATATAGCCCTGTGGGGATATTTCAAGAACTTTTAGAGCATGATGCAAGCAAGAGAAAGAATTCCCCAGTCTCTTATTGAGAAGTACAAAAACACAGTATGCTTTATGGTAGAAACAGATTAGTGCCTAATGGAGGCAGTAGAGCCAAGGACAGTCTGGATCATGCCCATGGGGTATGAGGTTGATGAACAGATTGTAGAACTGCATGTTCAACACATGCTTAGTCAGCCCAAAGATCCAAAGGTAGAAAGGTTTGGAACCTTTGAGGAGCTAAGTGTGAAAATCCATGTGGAACTCAGAGAACCTGAGATAAAGAGGAAGGTGAGAAAAGAAGTAGAGCATATTGCTCAAGGCCTAGGCATCCCAAAGGAGGCACTTGATGCCAACCGGGAAAAGAGGTGAAAGGCTGAGGAAGAGAAGAAAGAGGCAGAAAAGAAAAGCAAGAAAAGTACTCTGGTGGAAACCTCAACCCGGACCAGATCATCAAAGGGATCTACACCTGTAACAACCAAAAGCTCAAAAACATCAAAACCAGAAGGTTAGACATCCGATAAAGGAGAGAAAAGGTCTAAAATAAAAGCCACTAGGGCTTATACAAGATAGAAAGATGAAGAGGAAACAGAATCAGATGAGGGGGTAAAGGAAACAAAGAAGCAGAAGAAGAAAGGATCCGGTAAACCCTCCACAAGCCAAGACAAGGAAGAAATGGCATAGGAATTTATTGAAAAGCCCACCCTGTCTCTAGAGAGTGTAATCAAATCAGTCACTGTGGATGGAAACCTTCAACCAATGGCTGAATTCTATAATGACTACAATGAGGCTGACCAAAAGATCCTACAGGAAGCCACAATCAGGTATCTGAACATATACAATAAGGCTTTCATTGAGATTATATCTCTAATTCCTAAAAGCCTAGAAAAGGAGTTAGAAATAAGAAAGAACAATGCCTAGGCAAAAGATCTTGAGATCCGAGAGTAGATAGCTATTCAGCTATATCCTCAAGTTGATCCCAAGACAATGAACATAATATTCAAAGACTGCAAAGATGAGTTCAGGAGTAAAGCAAGGATGAATCAACTCATGCTTGGTGAGACTGACAAGGTGGCCATGGATATAGAAGAGATCCTCTGGAAGGCCTTCAAAAGGTTTAATCTTCCTGTTGTAGAGGACTTGGGTACTGATCCCTCATCCACAAGTGCTGCAGAAGAAACTTCTGAGAAAGCAACAAAAGAGATGGGCCGTAAACAAACCAACATTTCTCCTCCAGTTTCCCCTACAGTCTCTAGATCCAAAGAAGAAGAGAAATTACAGGAGAAAGAAGCAGCGGTAAAAGAAAAAGAAGTTGATAGTACCAAGGGTGCAGAGAAAGAGAAGACTGCAATAGAGAAAACCACAACTGATAGTCATAAGAATGTGGAAGGAGAGAAAACTCCAAAGGACAGCTCCAAGACTGCAGAAGAGAAGAAACATCTATCTCCAGCAAGAGACACTACACAAACTATCCAAAAATTTTTGAGCAAAGAAACAATAGAGATTGACAAACTGGAGCTTTTACAAGGTCCATTCAATTTTGATTCCCTCTCTCTGGTACAAATAATGAAGACAACTTCATTTGCAAATGCTAAGGCAAATGAAAAACTCCTAAAGTCTCATATGGAAGACTGTGAGTTGATAGAAGCTGCTTCTGAAGTGCTTGAGAAGATTATGCCGTCGGTCCAGGAAGATCCCACAACCTCCTCTTCCGGTAATCTCAAAACCTTAGTTAGCAGTGTTGGTACACATTTTGAATCCCTAGAAAAATCAGCTGAAGAAAAGGTCTAGAAGGAGTTTTTGGATAAAAGATTCTCAGAGGTACTAGGATTAATCTCTAATGATAGGAGAAATATGAGTATTGGAATAAAGAGCGTAGAAAATGCTCTTAAGGATGGCGGTGACATTTACAAATTTTGTATCTCCTGGTCAAAAGCAACAGTAGAAATTGAAAGGAAAATAAAAGAGGAACAGGACAAACTACTGAGTTTGTCTCAAAGTTTTGATCATCTCTCTTCCTCCATAGTAAATCAAGAATGTCAAACTCTTGCAATCATAAATGCAATAAAGAACTTTGAAAAGGAAAGGAAGAATATAATTAACCGGATGGGAGAACTTAGAAGGATTATTATCCCTAAGTTAGAGACCATGCATGAAGCCATAAGTGATGCTAAGACTACCACCCAAACCAATGATTCGACAGATCTTAAGAGGGCAGAAGCTTTTGCATTTTTATTGAGTGGTCACATTTCAATTTTGGATAGAATGAAGCAAAGTTGGGCTACAGAACTCATCCAATTGAAGACATCCTTTGCAGACATTCTTCAGTTTTTGTGAATAATACAGCCAAGTTTAGTAAAATTCTTGAAAATTTTGGTATGCGGACCCTACCCTTTGCCATTGATGTCAAAGGGGGAGTGAGAAGCAATGAAAAATGAGGAATCCAACTAAGGGGGAGCTCTAAAAAATGTATATAAAGATAGAGCATCAATCAAGGGGGAGCATAGTGTAAACACTTAGTCATTTTTTACTAAGTCATTTTTTACTAAGTCATTTTTTACTAAGTCATTTTTTACTAAGTGTTGCCATCAATGCCAAAGGGGGAGATTGTTGGCAAGAGACACTATATGGATTCATGGTTATTGTCATTGATGGAAACAAAGGTCATCCCACATATCTCCAAGTCATGGTGTGTCTCTACCGGAAGTCAGAATGAAGATAATTGTGGTCCGGTGAACAAGAACAGAGCATGTGGCAAGGTCTGACAGACAGGTCCGGATCTCTAAGAGGAAGTATCTTGGTGCAGTGCGGATCTGGGGAAATCAAGAGGACTACCTTGAGTGGTATATTCCAAGGATTTAGCCTCCGGTGATGGACAAGGAAAAAGATATGAATAGTTGAGTACTAGATTCCTGAGTGACAGTGTGAACAGAGGAAGAACTGACTGACAACCTCAGACTATTTTCTGGATGTGTTACTGATGATGGTAAAGGTTGTGAAGGCATGAATCATGTTTGGCTGACATGATTAATGATATCTACAAGTATATCCTTGATCCGCATTACTTGATGTGCAAGGATTCAACCGACAGAACAAAGTTTGTGAGAAGATAGACTATTCCGGGTGCCGACTAGAAAGATAATGAAATCACTTGTGCGGATATATATATAGGATGGATTTAGTTATGAGAAGTGTAGTGAAGTGATGTGATATGCGAATAAGAGAAGAGTAGAACAGAAGTAGTAAGAAAGATCCAGTATGTGAAAGTAAAGAAGAATAAAGAGAAGAGAAAGATGAAGTGCAGCAGATCAGTGTACTGAGCCTAACCGGAACTGAACTCTAGCATATGTGGATGCTTCCAATCAGTTCAAGTATTGTATAACATTCTTTTGTAGATAGTGTGTCTCCTTGTATGCAGTGTGCCTCCTTTGTGAGCAGTGTGCTCGGGCAGTGAGCCCTAATTGGCAAGTGCCATTTTGTAATTCCTTATTCTTCTAACAGAGAATAATCTTTGGGTTAATCACCCCGTGGTTTTCTCCCTTAACAGGGTTTCCACATCAAAAATACTGTGTCATGTGTTTTTCATTTCATGGTAATATTTGCTTGTTTGAATTTTGCTGCATTGATTAAATAAGAAAGTTTAGAAAGAAGAAATAATTAGGATAATTGATTCACCCCCCTCTCAGTTATCAACAATAAAAATATGTGACACATCATTGAATACCAACTAAATCTTGCAAGTATGTGCCTAATCGGTGTTGTCATTGATGTCAACATATATGTGTTGTCATTCATGTCAATTGTGGTTTTGATTTTGATGTTTACTTGTTTGTCTATTTAATGTGCAAGTGATCCTAATATTGAGTTTCCAAATGCTTTTGAGAAAATTTGCTCCTCCGGTGGAAACAGTGCATAGAAGAGTATCTTTGTTTACAACAGAATAGTCCAATAGTTTGCTCTACATTTCTTATAGAATAAATATCCTTATCTATAGATTGGAAGTTATTTAAAGGCATGTCTGAAGATGACATGTTCCAAGTTTGATCCTTCAGTATGAAGATTTGAGAGAGTTATGTTGACTAGAGTAGAAACTACTTTTTTGGTGCATTCAGTGGTGACAAGGAGAAAGTATTTTGCTCCACATTCCTCTACATTGAAGTTTCATAGTCTATGGTTCTAGAATTAAATTTATAATGATGATAAGTGCCTTCAACTAAAATGGTTCATGATTTGGTGGTCTACAAGAGATATTTTCTTTATGATAGTTGATAGCAGTTATGTTCAAGTGCTCTAGATCAAAGAATCTTCTTCACAAAGTCATTATAGCTTATGCAGATGTTCTTGGTGATTACAATGTTGTTGTGGATGTCTCTTGATCATGTTCTTACCTTTGGATTGGTCCACAAAGAGTAATTTTGATTGTGGAAGAAGACTACTCGTAGAAGACTTAGTGTTAACACTAGTCTTGGTTGACTTGGTTGTTTTCACTACTTGCGGAGTTGATTGAAGATTGTGGAAGCATTTTGTGGTGTGGAAGATTATATTTGAGTCCCAGCTAAGGCATAATGTGATCTACATACATCTTTACCTTAGCAAATTTTGTTTAGGTTTAGACCTATTTCTTTGTATGTTTGTAATGCTGACCTTGGAGATTGTTCCAATGGTTGATGAATTGTATAAGAACATTTAATGCAAAAAAGATGTCCTTGTGTAAAAATGTGAAGATAAGTAAACAAGTATAAGAAGAGTAGAGCAGAGGAGTTATAGTGTACTTTAATGGAATTGAACCCATGCATGGAGTAGATGTTATCAAAATAGTTCACCAACACTTGGCAGTAAGCCCTAACTTTTGCAGTGAGCATTTTGGGTAGTGATCCCTAAGGTAGTGAGCCTCTATTTTTTGGTATTGTTGTAACATATTTATTTCTATGGGCTCACACCCACCATGATTTTTCCCTTATAGGGTTTTCCACATAAAAAATATGGTGTCTCATGTGTTGATTATGTTATTGTGTTGAGTTTCTTATTTCATGTATTCATGATTCAATCTAAATAACAGTGAAAAAGTGTTTGATGTGTTAATGTCCATAAGAGGTCAAAGTTTTGGAAACAACTGATTCACCCCCCCTCCTCTTAGTTGTCTGGTGCATTTCAACAAATGGTATCAGAGTTAGGTTTCCTTGGAAGAAAGCTTAACATCTTGAGGTATATCTAGGATGGCTCACATCAAGGTTACTCTTGAAGATCTAGAACCAACTAAGGAAGAAATCAAAGATCTAAAGGATAATATTAAAGAAGCAGATGAATGTATCTAAAAATTAAGAGAGCAAGTCAAGAAGTTCAAAGAAAAATATAAGGTTTTTGGTGAACAATTGATATTAGCAAATGAAACCTTGAATGATTTGAAAATGGAAGTTGTAGAAAGAGCAGAAGTAGAAGAAGACCTAAAACTATTGATGGAAGACAAATTAGAAGAATGTGTTGATCTTGAAAAGTAAGTTGGATATCTAAAGTTAGAATTGGAGAAAGCAAAAAGATATGAAGAAAGTTTAAGATAAGTTCTACAAAGCTTGATGAGATGATTGCTAGCTAGAAGAGCCCTGATGACAAAGAAGGCTTGGGATTTAACAAAGGTGAATGTTCCAAATTAGGACAAATAGTGGATGCTAAAATCAAGAAGGACAAAGGCAAACAAATCTAGAATCAAAGAAAAAGACCTACAAGACTAAAGGCCAGGTAATCAAATGGTTAAAGGTACCCTTCTTTCAATGGTTATTGTAATACATACAATAACTTTGGTCATAAGGCTACTCAATGTAGGAGCAGAGTAAATCAAAATATTCCATCATTTTTAGGTTAGTGCTTCAATTGCAATAAAATAGGTCATAAATCTAATGTATGGAGAAGTCAGATAAGGAATAGTTATAACAATGGAAGGAATGGGCAAATTTTCAGAGGTAATTTCTTTACATGCAAAAGGTTTGGTCATAGAGGTAGTAAATGTAGAAGTCAAATAGGAATGCTCAATCCTTCAAAGGGAATTGTTTTGCATGCAATAGATTTGGACACAAGGCTAACCAATGCAGATCGAGGATGAATGAAAGAAACAATGGATAGAGAAATATTGTATGTTTCAATTGTAACAGGTCTAGACATAGTGAAAGATTCTATAGAAGCAAGAGTATGAAGAAGGATAATCAGGTAGAGATGAAGAAACCAATAGAAAAGGTAGATCTGATAGAGATCATGAAGGAGATGAACAAGATTTGGGTTAACAAGGAAGCATAGGAGGTCAAGGATGAGCTTGTATCGGTATCTAGCGCAGATGTTCCCTCCAGAAACTAAGATTAGAGCTTTGGCTTAGGGGAGTCTTATTAGAAATCTTTTCTCCCTTACCAAGAGATTGGTGCTGAAGCCTCAACACATATAGAAAAGATCAAGGACTAGCAACAAAGGTCTAAGTCAGGTCAGAGACTATGTTTATAAAGAATAAAGGAAGAGTTGTGCAGAAGTCTACTATGCAAGAAGATTTGATTAGGAAAGAAGACAAGTTATAAATTTTGGCGAAGCATCTACTTGATAGAATCAAGTTACAGTGTTCGAGTAATTTGGTCCACATTGGTCTGATGTTGAAGTTAATGCTCTACAGTTATAGCTTATGATTGTTGATCATTGGTTACACATAAATCTAGAAGTTTGTCTAATTTTGATAATTGGTCTGAGAGTAATGAGTAACTAATGTAGGAGTATCCCTGGTTCAAGAGTAATCTTGCATCAACCAAAAACATTTGCATTTGCATTTCAGTTTGTTTGCATTTTAGTTCTTTCATTCCCTAGTTTAGTTAGGTAGTTTAGTCAGAAGTAGCTCAGCTTGTGGTCTGGTTTCAACATTACACACCTTGCAGATATGGACTTAGCATCTAAATTCATTCATGTATATCATATAAAGAATTCAGAGCATTTGGATCAGTTACCAGAAAGTTATCACTATCAGAAGATCCTCTATTTTCTTGGTGCAGAGTTCTCTGACAATCATGAGTAATCAGCTGAAGGAGAAGGATTGGGAGCATTGGCCGACCTGTGGATCCTTGTGATTCATTCTACAATGTTCCTTGTTTCATGGCCGACCTTCCTCATAGGTCTACACTTCATTGTATTCGTTGTAGAAGGATTTTCAAGCCGATAGGTCTGACCTATCCAAGAACACACGTTACATCTCTTCATCGGGATTCTAGATCTCTTGTGGCTGATGAGGAGGAATCTATTGGTCTGGAAATGATATATATTGATGTAATAGATCCTTAGGAATGCATCTATTCACATTAGAAAGATCTATAGTTTAGTTTTGTGTGAAGGAGCTTCAAAGATTTATCTTGCACATGTATGTAATTAAGCCTATGAGCCGAATTGTAAGCCCACACATTGCTGACCAGATTGTATTTGGATTCTTTCATATACTGAATGACTAAATCTACATTTGTTCTATATTCTTGTGTTGTTTCTATTGTGTTTACTCTTGCTACATGATCTAGACAGTTCATTCTATGAACCCTCTTACCATGACTGCACCAAGTGGTATTAGAGAGAAAGTTTGATTCTTTGGACTGAATTGACGAAGAGGATTTTGTAAGATCTCATTGTAAGTAGATCGCCAATCCGAGGCAGGTTATTTGTGCACAACCGATCACCGATTGAGAGGTAGTTGTTGATTGTAGCCTAATTGCTGACCTGAGGCAATTTGTACTTGATCCTAGGAAGATGTCACCGCAAAGAGTTCCTCCTATCGGTACAATAGCTAATAGAATGGATGAGATGATGGAATTGATGAGAGCAATACAAATTCATTTGGATGCTATTGAAGAAGATAGGTGAAGAGGATTGACACCTAGACCTAATGTTGAAAGTGATGATGAAGAAGAATTTCAATCTGTTGAACAAAGTGGCAAAACCCTAGAAGGTCATGAAGAAGAAGAATAAGATCAAGTAAAGATGTTGCAAGCTATTTCAAAGATTGGGAAAAGACCTAGAGTGGATGTGCTGAACTATACTGGTAATTTGAATCTAGAAGAGTTGATTGACTGGATAAATGAGATGGAAGAATACTTTGAATATGAGGAAATTGAAGATTCGGAGAAGATGAAATTTGCAAAGACAAAGTTGAAAGGACATGCTGCTATATGGTGGAAAGAAGTTCAGTTGGAAAGAAATAGGAGAGGAAAGGAAAAGATTACAAAGTGGGACTGGATGGTGACAAAGCTGAAGAATCAATTCATACCTACTGACTATGAGTTGGAGTTGTTGAAGAGATTGCAAAACTTGAGACAAAAGGAAAAATCTGTGAATGAATACACTGAAGAATTTCATAAAATGATCATCAGAATAGGACATAGTGAAGCAAGCAAGGAGAAGGTGGCTAGCTACATCAGTGGACTGAGATGGAATATTCAAGAAGAACTAAGCTTGATAAGAATGGTATCTTTGGAAGAAGCATATCAATTTGCACTAAAAGTTGAAGAGAAGTTGAATAAGAAACATGATCAGAAATAGAGGCAGAAGAGGTAAAATTCTGAGAGGTAGGAAATTTTCTAGAGGGGATAGATCTTATCCAGAACAAAACAAGTTTGACAGCAAATTGAGGAAGGATGACAGAGATAATAATGCTTACTAGAGATATGAAAAAAAAATTTATCAGAGAGGAAACCTTAGTGCATATCGGAATGAAGGATACAGAAGAGAAGGAAGAGGATTTGATAAGAGAACATTCAGAGGTACCTTTTTTAAGTGTGGTGGTGAAGGACATAGAGAATTTGAATGCAATTAGGGTAGTACAAGAAAGAAAATAGAAAATAATGGAAGAACAACCTATGTTGAAGAAGAACATGTTGAATCACCTTGTTCAGTTGGCAATCTGGAGAAAGAAGAATCATTGGTGATGAGGAGAGCACTATTTCAAATAGAGACAAATGAAGAATAGACTTTTCCTCTGTCATAGGGTTATAAATTGAACAGAATCATTGTAAAGTTGTGATTGATAGTGGTAGTTCAGATAACCTAGTTTTTGAGGAGATGGTGACTAAGCTGAAATTGGAAAGATTGAAACACCCTAAGCCTTATCAGATAGCATGGATTCAGGATAATCATAAGGTACTGGTCAGTGAACAATGTTTGGTGAAATTTCATATTGGATCTTATCATGATGAAGTCTTATGTGATATTATGCCTATGGATGTTTGTCATATCTTGTTGGGTAGACCTTGGCAGTATGATAGAAAAGCTATGCATGATGGGAGAAAGAATACATATACTATAATAGCAAATGGAAAGAGAATTACCTTGATTCCTTTGGAGGCTGATCCTAGGAGTGAAGTATGTGGAAATGCTAGAATCTGTTTGGTAGATGGAAGGAAATTTTTGGATGGTTTGAGACATGAGAATATGTGTTATGCCTTGATTCCTAAGAAACCTGAAGCATTGAAGAAAGAGACTGAAGAAGAATAGCCAGAGAAGATAAGAGATTTGCTGACAGAATATGAAGACATCATATCAGATAATGTGCCTAAATGATTACCACCTATAAGGAGTATCATCCATCACATAGATCTTATACTGAGAGTAAGTTTGCTTAACAAAGCAGCATACCGGATGACACCGGTAGAGAATGAAGAATTGAATAGATAGATACAAGAGTTGCTAAGGAAAGGTTTAATCAGAGAAAGTTTGAGTCCTTGTGCAGTACCTACATTTTTGGCACCTAAGAAAGATGGTGAATGGAGAATGTGGACTGATTCTAGAGCTATAAACAAGATCATAGTCAAGTATAGATTCCCTTTTACCTAGAATGGATGATATCATGGATTGTTTGATTGGAGCAAGATATTTCACAAAGATAGATTTGAAGAGTGGATACCATTAGATTAGAATTAGAGAAGGTGATGAATGGAAGACTACTTTTAAGACAAATGAAGGATTATATGAGTGGTTAGTGATGCCTTTTGGATTGACAAATGCACCAAGTACTTTCATGAGGTTGATAAATGAAGTTTTGAAGAAATTCTTTGGTAAGTTTGTGATTGTGTATTTGGATGATATTCTAATTTTTAGTAAGACAAAAGAAGAACATTTGTGGCATATTAAACAAGTTTTTCAGAGGTTGAGAGAAGAGAAATTGTTGACAAACATCAAGAAATGTAGTTTCATGAAAGAAGAGTTGGTATATTTGGGATTTGTAATTTCTACAAAAGGATTGAAGATGGACCTTGAGAAAGTGAAAGGAATTGTTGAATGGCCTACACCAGAGAGCATTGGAGAGGTTAGATCATTTCATGGTTTGGCTAGCTTCTACTGGAAGTTCATCAGAAATTTTAGGTCAGTTTGTAACCCTATGACAGAGACAATGAGAGGTGATAGAAAAGATTTCAAGTGGACATCTGGAGAAGATAAAAGTTTTGAGTTGTTGAAGCAGAAGGTGACAGAGAAACCTATTTTGTCATTACCGGATTTCAATAAGGTATTTCAAGTTGATTATACTACTAGTGGAAATGCAATTGTAGCAGTGTTAAGTTAAGAGGGTAGACCAGTAGCATATTTCAGTGAGAAGTTGAATGATGCAAGGAGAAGATATTCAATTTATGATCAAGAGTTCTATGCCATAATTCAATCCTTAAAGAAGTGGAGACATTATTTGTTGCCTAAGGAGTTTGTGTTATATACAGATCATCAAGCTTTACAATATTTGAATAGTCAAGGTAAGTTGAATCAGAGACATATGAGATGGGTAGAGTTCATGCAGAGTTATGCTTTTGTGTTGAAGCATAGGAGTGGAAAATCAAATAAAGTTGTTGATGCCTTCAGTAGAAGAAGAAATTTGTTAACAGAAATGAGTGTTGAAGTGTTGGGTTTTGATGAATTAAAGAACATGTATGAGGGAGACACTAATTTTGTAGAACCCTAGAAAGCATGTAAGGAACCTATTTTAGTAGATAGAAGTAAATGGTTCGATTATTTCATTCAAGAAGAAATGTTGTTCAAAGGAAGTCATTTGTGCATACCTAGCAGTTCAATGAGAGACAACATGATCAAGGAGAACCATAGTGGTGGATTGGCAGGACACTTTGGCATTGGTAAGATAGTGGCCTTGGTAAGTGAAAATTACTTTTGGCCTCAGATTCATAAGGATGTTTGGAGATTTGTGCAAAGTTGTAGAGTTTGTCAAGTTACAAAAGGGAATAGTCAAAAAAATGGATTGTATAAACCTTTGACAGTATCGAAGAGACCTTGGGAAGACATAGGCATGGATTTTGTCATGGGCTTACCTAAGACATAGAGAGGACATGATTCAATATTTGTAGTGGTTGACAGATTTTCAAAGATAGCTAATTTCATACCTTACAAAAAGACAACTGATGTAGTGCATGTAGCGGACCTATTTTTCAAGGACATTGTGAGATTACATGGATTACCTAGGAGTATAGTTTCAGATAGAGATAAAAAATTTGTTGGATACTTTTGGAGGACACTTTGGAAGAAGATGAAGATAGATTTGAAGTTTAGTTTAGGTTTTCATCTACAGACAGATGGATAGACAGAGGTAGTGAATAGGAGTTTGGGAAACTTGTTGAGATGTTTGGTTGGAGAGAAGATAGGAAGTTGGGATTTGATTCTTTCACAAGCAGAGTTTGCATACAATAATTCAGTCAATAGAAGTACTAGAAGAACACGTTTTGAGATTGTTACCAAAGTAAACCCTAGAGTTGTGGTTGAATTGAGAAATATTAGCATGGAAGAAAAGCAGAGTGTAGAAGTAGAAGAATTTGTAGGTCATATGAAAACAGTGCATAATCAGGTGAAGAAGCATTTGGAGAACATGAACAGTAAGTACAAAGAGAAGGCAGATGAGAAGAGAAGACACAAAGAATTTGAAGAAGGAGATGAAGTAGTGGTGTATTTGAGAAAAGAAAGATTTCCAGTTGGGACATATAACAAGTTGAAGATGAAGAAGTTTGGACCTTGTAACATACTTAGGAAATTTGATTTAGGAAATGCATACAAAGTGGCATTACTAGAGACATTGGGTATTTCACCTATTTTCAACATTGCAAACCTTTACCTATATCATGAAGTAGAGTTTAGTAACAACATGGAAGAAGACTTGAAGAAACAGTTACCATAGCAAGCATCAGTACAAATTGAAGGCATTTTGGATAGCAGAGTTGGACACAACACCAGAAGAACACAATACAAAGAATATCTTGTGAAGTAGAAAGGCAGACTAGAAGAAGATTCATCATGGATTTTTCAGGCTGAGGTGGACCGTCTTGGTTCTCCCCTAGCCCCAACAAAGTGAGGGACTCACTTTTTCAATAACCCTGGATGTCTAATGCAGGAGCATCCCTGGTTCAAGAGTAATCTTGCATCAACCAAAAATATTTGCATTTGTATTTCAGTTTGTTCGCATTTTAGTTCTTTCATTCCCCAGTTCAGTTAGAAGTAGCTCAGCTTGTGGTCTACTTTTAGCATTTCACACCTTGTGTATATGGACTTCATATCTCAATTCATTCATGTACATCATACCAAGAATTCAGAGCATTTGGATCAATTATCGGAAAGTTATCGCTATCAGAAGATCCTTTGTTTTCTCAGTGTAAAGTTCTCTAACAGTCATGAGTAATCAACTAAAGGAGAAGGATTGGGAGCATTGGCTAACCTGCAGATCCTTGTGATTCATTCTACAATGTTCCTTGCTTTGTGGCCAACCTTCCTCATAGGTCCACACTTCATTGTATCCATTGGAGAAGGATTTTCAAGCCGATAGGTCCGACCTATCCAAGAACACACATTACACCTCTTCATCAGGATTTTGGATCTCTTGTGGCTAATGCAGAGGAATCTATTGGTCCATAAATGATATATATTGATGTAATAGATCCTTAGGAAATCATCTATTTACATTAGAAAGATCTATAGTTTATTTTTGTATGAAGGAGCTTCAAAGCTTTATCTTGTGCATGTATGTAATTAGCCCTGTGAGCTGAATTGTAAGCCCACACGTTGCTAGCCAGATTGTATTTGGATTCTTTGATATATTGAATGACTGAATTTGCATTTGTTCTATATTCTTGTATTGTTTCCATTGTGTTTACTCTTGCTACATGGTCTGGACAGTTCATTATGTGAACCCTCCTACCATGACTGCACTAGTAATAGAAGTTCAGGTTGACAGAACATAGTTGTTTCAAGTGTAGAGCAGTTTTCAAAAGATGAGTCTTCAAGAAGTGAAGAATAAAAGAATGAAGAAATGATTTCTAAGACCTCTAGGATTTGTGAAGAACCATCACACTAAAGAATGATCATTGGTGATAAAATCAAAGGTGTATTGACAACAAAAATAATTGTAGTTGAACATGATTGCAGATAAGAATATGTTTGGATCTAAACGGGTTTTTAGAAATAAGATGAATGAAGATGGAGAAGTGGTAAGAAACAAAACAAGGTTGGTATGCAGAGGATATTCACAGATCGAAGGCATAGATTTTAAAGAGACTTTTGCTCCTATGGCAATAATTGAAGCAATTAGAATGCTTTTGGAATTTACAACATTCAAAAAATTTAAAGTATATCAAATGGATGTTAAGTCTGCATTCTTGAATGGTGAGTTGGAAGAAGATATCTATATTTAACAATAAGAAGGATTTTAGTTATCAGACCAAGATGACATGGTGTGCATATTGAAGAAGGCTTTGTATGGACTGAAGCAAGCCCCCAGAGCATGGTATGCAAGGTTAGACAAATATTTGTTGCAATTTGGATTCAGTAAAGGCACTGCAGACAATAATCTCTATTTCAAAATCAATGATCATCAGATCTTGATTGTTGTAGTCTTTGTTGATGGCATTATCTTTAGACAAATGAAGGTATGTGCATGAAATTTGTAGAGGAAATGCAAAATGAGGTTGAGATGTCTATGTTTGGTGAAATGAATTTGTTTTTGGGTTTGCAAATTAATCAATCAGATAAAGGAATCTTAATATCTCATTCTAAGTATGTGAAAGAGTTGTTGAAGAAATTTGGGATGGAGGACTCTAAACCAGTATGTACTCCCATGGCAATTGGATGCAAGTTGAGCAAAACTGATGAATTGCCCGAGACTGAGTAGCAAAGGTATAGATCCATGATTAGAGGATTACTTTATCTAACTCAAACTAGACCTGATATAATGCATGTAGTATGTCTTGTGGAAAGGTTTTAGGAAGATCCAAGAGAATCACATGTGATGGCAGTTAAGAGAATCCTAAGGTACTTGAAAGGCACATCAGATCATGGCTTATGGTATCCAAAAGATAAGTATTTCATTCTCATTCCTTATACAGATGTAGATTGGGCCAGAGATGTTGATGATAGAAAAAGTACAAGTGGAGGTGTTTTCTTTTTGGGCAATAGATTGGTTTCATGCTTAAGAAAAAAAGCAAGATTCAATCTCTTTGTCTATCACAGAAGCTAAGTATATTGTAGTAGATTGTTGTTGCACTCAAGTGTTATGGATGAATTGAAGGACATAAGAGTTGTGTATGAAGATCCAATTGCAATCTTTTGTGATAATACAAGTGCTATAAACATTTCAAAGAATCTAGTGATGCACTCAAGAACAAAGTATATATCTATCAGGTATCACTTTTTGAAAGAAAAGGTGACAAAGGATTAGATTGCACATATTTTCACTAAGCCTCTACCTAAGGATACTTTTGAATAACTCAGAGATACATTAGAGGTTATTACCCCTCTAGCTCTTGTGAGGTCTACCTTTTCACTCCCTTTGATCATTTTATATTACGACTGGAGACACATTTTAGACTTTCGGGGACTATTGATCCCATTATGCAGGACTATTAGACTATATGCCTTTACCTTTGATTTATTATGTTATCATGATTGTGATGAGACTAGATCTTGATTTGATTCACTGACGATGATTTGACATGTGATTTGCATTATGGTATTATTGAGATACTAGTTATGTGATTATGTGATGGATTTATTATGCAATGTTATCTTGAGATAGATTATTGAAATGAAAAATTATGAATCTAATTATGATGTGATGTTTATGATTGTTTTATATGATTAGGTGATGGTGTGAGTATATGTTGGATTAATCTTTTGTGCAAGTATGCAAGTGTTATAACCAAGCCATGGATAATTGGAGATGATCCCACACATTTTGTGAATTCCTTTGTTAACCCGATCTAGTTCCAAGAGGAACTAAGATCAACTATGTTATGCATGATGAAATTTTGTAATGTTAGTGTGGTGTTGTTTGGGATAGGTCTACCCCTTTTATATTTGATTGTATTTTGGTGTTGTAATGGTATAATGTTTATTTGATTTTATTTTGGAGTTTTTATTTTTGTGACCCCTTTTTTTGTGATTTTACTCACTCTATGGTGCTCAAAATGGGTTAAAAGTGACCCTGGGTTGTACCCCTAGGGTCTAGGGACCATTTGAGCCTGTATAACCTTAGGTAAACTCCCATGTGGTCACTTAAACTTCACCTTGAAGTAAAGTGACGAAAATAAAAGTTTGGGAAGGAGTGGAAGGTTGGGTCAAACACTCAACCACATCCACACCTCTTCCCAAAGCTTGGGGGGAGTCTTCAAGACCCCTAAATTGTGGAGGACTCAACTCCAAGACTCTCCTACAATCGGTGAGGGTACCTTGGGGTTTTGTGGGCTTTCATAGGAAGATATGATTGGGGCACTTGTAGTACCCGCATCCTTCTTTGGCTCCACTTTTCTCTCCCACATGTGTGAGAGAGCACAAGTGGAGAGGGAAAGACTTGGTCGAATGGGTAAGTGACATGTGTCATGACCACATTCCATGAAGCTTGCATGTGGATTTGAAGAGGAAGGAGAAGGTGACATGTGTCACATTCTCATTCCTTAAGGCTCATGAGGAGAGCCTATTTTAATCCCTCTTGAAGAGAGGGACAGGGTTGTTGATTTATTTTCTATTTGCATTTTATTTGAATTTGGGGAGAGAGTTAGAGGAATTCTTAGAGGCTCATTTGGAGAAGGCTTGGAGGTGGAGTTGGAAGGGCTCTTCTTCAACTATCTTCCTTGTGGGCTATTTAAGGTAGGATTCAAGGCTAATGCCTTTCCTTATGTAATTTACATTTCTTGTGTGATGTATTGTGTGTGTATTTTTACATTTTGATGTTTTGGGGATTTTTATGGGTGTTGTGAGAGCCTCTCCACTAGGAGAAAATGCTCAACATGTGTGGGGTGGGGGAGGAGTGAACCTCCTTGAGGCCACCTCCTAATTTAGTATTTTATACCTTGAGGGCAAGTTATGATATTGAATATTTTTGAATGGCTTGAGAGCCATGGGAAATTTTGTGAAAATTGGTATACATGTGTTGGCTTGAGGCCTTGAGAAAATTGGTTTTTTGAGATATTTGGAGTGGCAGTCTTGAGTTGAATGATGTCCACACCCCTACCCCTTTAAACTCATTTCTATGAGTTTTGTTTTGTGTAAGCTATGGGAGTTCTTCTTGTTGATTGTTTTGTGTGTTTTGTTGTGATGTGGTGTGAAAGCTCGTTGTGTGTGGATGACCTCCAAGCTTGGGGGTGACTCATGAGTGAGTCTATGGTAGGGAGGAGAGCGATATTTTGTGGATTTTTTCCCCTTTCCATATTTGTTATTTACAAGTTGTTTATTGCTATGGAGCTTGGAAGAAAAACACTACTTACCTTTGAGTATGTCATTTTGACTCCTTGAGAGTTATGGCCAAGTTTGGCGTTGTGTAATTTGTTCAAGTTAAAAGAGAGATCTTTTTCTCTCTTGGTATGTAAATTTGAATGATTATATTTTGAGCTATATTTGGCTTATTTAAAGTTGGAAAAGAAAAAGAAATATAGTTGCTGGTTTAAATGTTATGTGGTTGAGAAAATGTGCTTTGAAAGATAAATGTAGGCTCAAAATTGTTAGTAAATTTCTTATGTTTCCTTAAGTGAATAAAAGAGAAATGCTTGTTGTTGTATTATTGTTTTATAAAAAATATAGTTGTTATTTTGTTTCATGTGCTTGAGAAAATGTACAAGAAAGAAATATTGCATGTAAAACTTTATATTTATTGTAAGTAAATGTTTAAAGTTGATTCTCACTTCCTTATGTTCTCAAGCAAATGAAAGAAATAAGTTGCTAGTTTTATTTTTAAGGGAATTGTGAAAATGTTTATAAAAAAAAAAAGAGATGCATCATGTTATTATTTAGTTTATCCTTTTATTAAAACAAAAAAAAATATGTTATTTTGTCATTATGAGAATTTCATTATATATATATATATATATAATTTTTTATTACTTAACAGCTAGAAGAAACTTGTGAAATAAAGGAGCTGTGTATATATATGTTTATATATATATATACTATTTTTTTTTATATAGAAAATAAATTCTAAAATAGAAAATCAAAATGTGAAATCCATATTGAATTTTTTGAATGTCATAGTCAAACAAGGACGGAATTTTGTTTTCCTGTTAGTATTTTATTTGTTTTGGACTTGGGGTTTTGAATGGGGGGCAATGGCATTAATGCTGCCGCCCCATTCCCTTTGTTTGTGACTGTGTGTGGAGTGGGGGTGGGACATCCGCCCCCCAATCTCTTTGTTATATGTTTCAGAACACAACAAAAAAAAATATGAAACCCTTGGTCTTCGCGGACTCCTACAGTCTACCCTTGCCGGTCACCGATGGCCATCGGCCTCAACCTTGAAATTTGACATTTTTTTAAATATATATATACACCTTGCTCCTTAAAAAAAAAAACCTCTAGTTAAAACCAGATATATATATATATATACCTCTGAAGCTTCAACTATGGCTTCCTCACTTTCAAACCTGCAAGCAAAAGAATCAAAGAAAGAAGAAAGAATGAGAAAAATATGAGAAGAGGGAAGAAGAAAATGAGATGCTGGTTGTAAAAACAAAATAGAAATGAATAAGTGTTAGGGTTAGGTTTCTTTTGAGATAATAATAAAATATTGTTTGAGTACTTTTAGGGCTTTATTTTCTAGAGTTTGATTTTTATTTTATTTTATTGTCTTTTTCCCTATTTTGGTGCACGGATTTATTCTTACTTTTTTTTCTTTTCTTCCTCTTTTGATTTTTAATTTAATGAGGGGATAAGGTGGGAGATTTAAGTGGGTTTTCATTTATAGTTTAATTAAATACTGAACATTCTCTTTCTTACATCCTATTAATTGGGTGACTTTTTGAAATTATTACACCTAAGACCCTATCTTTTGGGGAATTATATTTTACTTTATTAGTAAATTTAATTGTTTGGATTATCTTTATTAGTTGGTCTATATTATTTTGGGATTAATTAATTATTTAATTGTTTTATTTAATTTAACTTTATTATATTTTATTAGTAAATTTAATTGTTTGGATTATTTTTCTTAGTTGGTCTATATTATTTTGGGATTAATTAACTATTTAATTGTTTTATTTAATTTAACTTTATTTTAATCTATTAGTAAATTTAATTGTTTGTATTATTTTTATTAGTTGGTCTATATTATTTTGGGATTAATTAATTAATTAGTTGTCTTATTTAATTTAACTTTTACTTAAATGGAGAGTTAATTGTATAACGTTATTAATTGATTTTAATTTAACCTTTGAGCAATTTTTTCCTCATAAATGTTGATGGGAAACCTTTTAAAAATTATTTATTTTTGAATGCTAATAAGGCATTCTGTTACCTGATTTTTCTAGGATTTAGGGTTAAATTCCTTAAACCATTTTAAACCTTGAGTAGAGTAAAAATTTAACATTTCCACCAATTTGATGTTCATAATTAAGTTGTTATTTAATTCTGTTATGCTTTAGTAGTAGGCTTTTGATTTCAATTCGTGTCAGAATCCCTTCACTCACCTAGGAAAGCGCAGGGTTTCAATCAAACGATCCTAACCCTAATGGTGATGCTTCTCACATCGCATTGACCCCCTTAGTCAGCTTTCATCACATAGGGGATGTACATGTGATCACATTATCCCAAATTTGACTAACTTGTTTACACCTTATGCATATGGCCACTGAGCAGGCTGACGCATGCGAGGGGGTTTCTAGGGATGTGTAGAAATTTTTTTGTATTTCGTGTCATGACCACATGACAAATGTGGACATGACATGTGTGTTGTATGTCATGACCGCATGGGAAATGTGGGCACGACATTTGGTATCAGAGCCCAAGTTTAAACACTGTGCTTGTTTGGGCACATTACTTATTCTGTAAATTCCTCTGATTCATGATTACCTTGCTCTTGTAGGATGATACCTAGAACAAGGCGAGCACATTCATGGCACACTACGTCCGCAGAGGTGCATAGTGACTCACTAGTAGAGGGTCAGGGACCACAGGCACCATAGGCACCACCCGCACCTGATATCAAACCACAGAGCTTACAGGTATTATAGGCAGTGCTAGATAGGTTACCACCGGCCGCAGTTGAGCTGCGTATCGAGCCACATGTCGAGCCCCATGTTGATCAGTGAGAGGAGCCATGTGAGGAGCCACATGTTGAGTCATGTGTGGGCCACATGTAGAGCACCACGTCGAGCCATGAGTGGCACCACGTGTAGAGCCTTATGTTGAGATACATGATATGACAATGAAGGAGGTTGGTTTAGCTTACAAAGCTTGTAGCAGGAGGCCTCTGCATCATTGTAGGCAAGAGGAGATGGTGAGAGTAGAGTAGGTTTTTCACGGGCCTTATGGTTATGGTGTGGATGAGCCTATCCGGGGACACAGAGACCGAGGAGACCCCATCAAATATTTATTGAGGCTGAATCCACCTACCTTTGTAGGGACCACAGAGGGAGCCAAGGTGGAGGCTTAGCTTATCAGTTTAGACAGGTGCTTTGCATTGTGTCCTTACAAGGGTAACATGAAGGCATGCATGGCGGTTCACCTGTTGAGAGATACAGCAGTGATGTGGTGGTGCACTGAGGAGTGCAAGCGTCGCTTATCTTTGGATACACTTTCATGGGACACATTCATTGAGCACTTTAATGTGTGACATTTGTCAGACCATTATAGGCAGCATCGTATTGACGAATTCCATGATTTACAGTAGTGAGGGTCTACTATAGCATAGTACGAGAGCAAGTTCACAGAGCTGTCACCTTATGCAAAGTATCTCCATGGTAAAGAAAACTTTTGGTTCACTACTTTATCAAAGATTTGAATTGGGGGATATCAGGGCCTATGCACATGGCAGACCCCCAGACCTTGAGTGAGGCTGTCGAGAAGGTATACATGGCTGAGGAGATATAGGGACGAGGTTAGAGTTCACGTCCTCAATTTCAGGATCATAGCCAGTAGTAGCAGAATTACCGTAGACCACCACCACCACCACCATAGAGAGGAGGATTTAGTTCTGCATCTTTACCTCCTAGGCCTCCATAGTAGCAACAACAGTAGTTTCAGTAGAGATCTAGGCCCCAGCAAAGGGTACAGGGAGGACAGAATCATAGGTAGTAGTACCAGGGCCCGCATAGGGATCAGAGATAGCAAGGACCACCTGCTGGACCCGCGAGATCACAACAGTCTTTTAGGGGTTCTCAAGGGTCCACTGGTTGGACTGGACAACAACAAAGTAGTAGGACTCAGACTGGACAGGTACAGGATAGGGGCCCATACTATGTATGTGGTGGGGCATGACATTTAGCCAAAGACTACCCATAGGGCTTTAGGGCATGGGGACAGCCTCATGTAGGAGGTTCAGAGAAGATAGTTAGTGATGTGGGTAGATCCCATAGTATGTTTGTAGTAGTTGATAACCACCAGGCTAACTTCCAGGCCTCAGTGATCAAGATAGTAGGTATGATTGGGGATGTCCCCATTGCTATTTTATTTGACTATGGTGCTACTGATTCATTTATATCTCCATAGTTCGTGGAGCATTGCAGGTTGGTGGCCTCTAGGCAGGGTGATAGGTGGGAGGTTGAGTTGGCTACTGGGGCCAAGTTGTCAGTAGATGCTTTGGTTCAGGGTTGTGAGATATCATTAGAGTCCTTCACTACATTATGTGACCTTAGAGTTATGCCTTTAGGATCCTATAGTGTATTTTTAGGCATGGATTGGCTTGCAGCTCATAGAGCCAAGCTAGATTATCGCTGAAAGGTGATTAGCTATTTAGATGATCATGGCACGTTAGTCAAGGTAAAGGGCATTTAGAAGCCCATGGCAGTTTGTATGGTATCTTCTCAGTAGCTTAAACACTGAATGCTGAAGGGATGTTAGTTGTTTGCCATCACTGTTAGTGACAGATCAGAGGATGAGCTAGAGGCATCATTAGATGACCATCCTATCTTGAGGGAGTTCACTAATGTCTTTCCACTAGAGTTACTAGGTATGCCTCCATGCAGAGAGGTGGACTTCCACATTGATCTAGGGCCGAGTGCCAAGCCAGTATCTTGTGCACCCTACAAGATGATCGCACATGAGCTCATGAAGCTCAAATTGCAATTAGAGGAGTTGATTGAGAAGGGGCACATCTGACCTAGCATTTCACCATGGGGTGCACCGGTTATCTTTATGAAGAAGAAGGATGGGTCTCTTCATTTCTGCATGAATTATAGGTAGCTTAATAAGGTGATGGTGAAGAACTGTTATCCTCTGCCTAGGATTGATGACCTTTTCGATCAGATGTAGGGAGCAAGAGTGTTCTCTAAGATAGATCTAAAGTTCGATTACCATTAGTTCCACATCATAGAGGCAGATATCCATAAGACCACCTTCTGGACTCATTATGGCCACTATGAGTCCACTATGGTACCGTTTGGCTTGACAAACGCCCCTGCAGTGTTCATGAGTCTCATGAATGGGGTGGTCCACACATACTTGGATCGGTTCGTGATCATTTTCCTTAATGACATTTTGATCTACTCATGGACTAAGGAGGAGCATGAGGATTACTTACGTCAGGTTTTGTAGAGCTTGAGAGAGCACTAACTTTATGGAGACTTGGCGAAGTGTTCCTTTTTTAGGACCAAGGTGTAGTATTTGGGGCACATCCTATCTAGCAATGGTATCTTAGTAGATCCATTGAAGATTAGGGCTATCAAAGATTGGCCAGCACCCACTAGTGTGATAGAGGTCAGGAATTTCACGGGGTTAGCTGGGTACTACCGTAGATTTGTAGAGGGCTTTTCCACGATAGCGCACCCCATCACTTCCCTTCAGTAGAAAGGGGAGAGCTTCACTTGAACTGAGTTGTTTGAGAGTGCCTTTGGGGTCCTCAAGGAGCATCTTATCAGTGCTCCCATCTTAGCAGTTCCTGATCCTGCAGAGGATTTTGTGGTTTGTAAAGATGTATCACTTGAGGGTTTAAGAGTCATGCTTATACAGAGTGGTAGAGCAATCACATATGAGTCACAAAAGCTCAAGACCCATGAGCTGAACTACCCTACTCATGATTTAGAGCTTGCAGCAGTGGTTCATGCTCTCGTTTGTTGGAGACACTTTATTTTGGGTCATCACTTTGAGCTTCATTCAGATCACCATAGTTTGTTGTACATATTCACACAACCAAATTTAAACGCCTACTAGCGACATTGGATGGGGTTTCTTTGCGAGTATAACTTTGATGTCCACTACATCAAAGGGAAGGAGAATGGGGCTGCTGACACTTTGAGTTAGAGGCGCCATGAGGTCCTAACCTTGACCTTGAGTGTGGACTTTAGAGAACACATCATCTAGCATCTACCTGAGGATGAGTGGTTTCTTGAGGCGCAGTAGGAGATCCAGTCATAGAGGGCCCCTGTGGGCAAATTTGTAGGATATTCTCTTGAGGCAGATGGGTTACTTAGACATTGACAGTACATCTATGTACCCCATGCAAGTGACCTACATGCAATGGTTCTTTCAGAGGCTCATAGAGCACCTTATACAACATGCCCAGGGGTGAAGAAGATGCATGCTGACTTACGATAGTTGTACCATTGGTGGGTATGAGACAAGATATTGTAGAGTATGTTGCTCGATGCCTTAAGTGCCAGAGGGTCAAGGCCAAGCATCAACATCCAGCAAGTCTTTTATACCCTCATGAGATACCTGAGTGGAAATGGGACACCATTTCCATGGATTTCATTATTGGTCTTCCTATGTCATCTCGCTGCCATGATGCTATCATGGTGACGACTGACAAGTTGACCAAGGTGGCGCATTTCTCACCTGTACTCATGACGTACAATGCACCATCAGTGGCGAGAGTATTCTTGGATGAGATTGTTAGATTACATGGGGTACCTCGCTGTATCATTTCTACTAGGGACTCAGTGTTCACATCAGCCTTTTGGAGGTGATTACAGTAGGCGTTGGGCACACAGTTCAACTTCAGTTCCACTTATCACCCCCAGACAGATGGGTAGACAGAGAGGGTAAATCAGATTCTTGAGTATATGCTCCGTATGTATGTCATGGATCACTAGACTAGATGGGAGCAGTATATGTATCAAGTTGAGTTTGCCTACAATAATGGGCATCACAACTCATTGGGTACACCTCCCTTTCAAGTCTTATATGACAGACCTTGCAGGACACTATTGAATTGGGATCATATTGAGGACAGAGTTGCGATAGGGCCAGAGTTGGTGCAGGACATGGAGCAGTAGGTGACCTTGATTAGATAGAGACTTCAAGAGGTACATGATTGATAGAAGAACTATGCTGATGCTAAGAGATTAGTGTTGGAAACAAGGTAGATAATTGAGAGGGGGGTGAATCAGTTATCTTAAATAATTTAACTTTTTGTTCTTCTTTAACAATTAGTGCAACATCAAAACATATAAGCCTACATAACCATGAGAGCATAATTAAACTTAACACACATAACACAATAATTTTGATGTGGAAAACCCTGTTAAGGGAAAAACCACGGGGTGACTAAGCCAAGATTGTATTCTCTGTTGAAAGAATAGAAGTACAAAATGGCACTTGCCAATTAGGACTCACTGCCCGAGCACACTGCTCACAAGAGGCTTACTGCCTACAATAGTTTATAGAAAGAAACCAAGCACTTGAACTGATGAGAAGCGTCCACATATGCTGAGGTTTAGTTCAAGTTAGGCTCAATAAACTAATCTACTACACTTCATTCTTCCTCTGCTTTAGTGTTGTTGTTCTGTCACATACCGGACCTGTATTGCTACTTCCACACTGCTCTCTACTTTTCTTCACACTTCACAACACACCACACACTCCTTCATGCCGAAATCCATCTGGTATATATATCTACATTAAGGATCTTAACATCATTCTAGTCGGCATCTGGAATACTCAATATTTTCCCAAACTCTGGTTTGTCGGCTAAATCCATACTTGCTAAGTGATGCGTATCAAAAAGATAGTTATATAAGTCATCAATCATGTTAGCCAACCATAAATGATCCCTCAAGAAACTTGATCACCATTAATATCTCATCCGGATTAAGGTTTGATGCTCTGTCAGTTAGTTCTTCTTCAGTCTACTCTGCTAAACAGGAACCCAACACTTAGGTGCTCATATCTTTTCACTCTTTCATCACTGGAGGCTCAATCTCTGGAATGTAGTAGTCATGGTACTCCTCTTGAATTCTTGAAGTCTATACTTTTCTGAGATACATCCTCTGAGAGATTCGGACCTGATTGTCAAACCTTGCTGCATGCTCTGTTCTTGCTCACCGGACCAAAAAACTCTTCAATCTGACTTCTGGTATAGACATAACATGTGATGCGGATGTGTGGAATGGACTTTGTTGCCATCAATGACAACACTCATGAAGCCACATAGTGTCTCTTGTCAACAATCGGCCCCTTTGGCATTGATGGCAACACTTAGTGAAAAATAACTTAAGTGTCATAATAGACTCCCCCTTGGCAGATGCTCTATCTTATGTACATTTTTACCAAACCTCCCCCTTAGCTAGATCCCACATTTTTCACTACTCCTCACTCCCCCTTTGACATCAATGGAAAAGGGTGAAATCCGTACACCAAAATTTGTAAAAAGTATCCTATACATAGCCGCATATATACAAGTTATACTTACATAAATTTAAGTATATCCGCAAAAGTATTCTTCAACTATACAACTTCTATCGTTCAACTCTGCTTCATCCTGTCAAAAATTGATATATGGCCACTTAACAAAAATGCAAAAGCTTCTACCCTCTTTAAGTCTATCGGATCATTGGTCCGAGCTGTAGTTTGAGCATCAGTTAGAGCTTCATGCATTGCCTCTAACTTAGGGATAATTATCCCTCTTAGTTCACTTAGCCTGCTTACTCTATTCTTATTCTCCTTTTCAACCCTCTTTATTTCATTAATAGTGGCAATAGTCTAACACTCTTGATTTATTATGGAAGAGGTGAGAGGATCAAAGTTTTGAGATAAACTTGACAGTTTACTCTCTTGTTCTTCCACCTTCTTGGCAATGTCTATTGTCACTATGGACCAAGATAGACAAAATTTGTATAAATCTTTGCCATCTTTGAGAGCATTTTCTAAGCTCTTTATCCCAATATCCAAATTTCTCCTATCATTTGTTATAAGTCCCTACACCTCAGAGAACCTCTTTCCTAAAAATTCTTTCTGGACCTTTTCTTCTACCGCCTTTTCTAAGGAATCAAACTGAGTATTGACAAAGTTTATCAGAGATTTAAGATTACCAGACGGAGAGGCCGAAGGATCCTTTTGAAAGGATGGCATTATCTTCTCCATCATTCCAGAAGCAATCTCTATCAGCTCACAATCTTCCATGTGAGACTTCAGAAGTTTTTCTTTTGGATTTGCTTGGGCAAAGGATGCTATCTTCATTATCTGAACTGGGGAGAGGGAATCCAAATTGAGTGGTACTTGGAATAGTTCTATTTCATCAATCTCCATTATTTCCTTGGTCAAGAAATTATTTACTGCTTTTGCAGTGTCTCTTGCCAGAGACTTCTTTCGTCTTGCAACCTCAGAGGTGTCAATAGAGATCTTCTCTGTTTGTTCTTCTTCTCTTCCCTTTTCTCCTCTTCTTGACTTGCTTTCTCCTCTTGTCTTGCTTCTCCTTCAGTTCCAGAGTCTGTTGGGGGATCCGAAAGAGAGATATTTACTTCTTCATGGACTTCCTCTTCTGGAGCAGAGGAATCCATGTCCTTAGTCTTTTCTTCACCTAACTCCTTTGACTCTTTTACAAATTTCTTAGTAGGATCTTCCTTTGATATACTTAATCCTTCGACATCCATGGTAGAAGGTTCATCACTTATGTCCTCTATAATAGGAAGATTGAATCTTTTATATGCATTCTGGAGGATGTCTTCAATCTCTTTTACCACCTAATCAGTTTCTCTGAGCATAAGCTTGTTCATTCTAGCTTTGCTCTGGAACTCATCCTTGCAATCCTTGAAGATCATGTTCATTTTTAGGAGTGATGGAAGGATAGAGTTGTATAGCTATCTATTCCTGGATTTCCATATCCTTTTTCTTAGCATTGTTCTTTCTCATTTCAAGTTCCTTTTCTAGGCTTTTGGGAATTAGAGATATGATTTCAATGAATGCTTTATTATAGATGTTTAGACACCTGACTGTGGCATCTTGCAAGATATTCTGGTTAGCTTCACTACATTCATCATAGAATTCTATCATTGGTTCCAGATTTCCATCCACAGTGACTACCCTGATGACATCATCAATGGAGAGAGTAGACCTTTCAACAAATTTTTTTACCTTTTCTTCTATAAGTTTCCTGACAGAGGATTCCATGGATGTTTTCTTTTTCTTCTTCATTTTCTTGACCTCCTCATTAGTCTCTGTCTCTTCATCTTCCTTTTGACTTATGTATGACCTTGTGGCCTTTATCTTTGTTCTCTTTTCTCCTTTTTCGGATGTCTTTGCTTCTGGTTTTGAGGCTTTTGCCCTCTTAGTAGTGGCAGGTGCAAAGCTCTTTGAGGATCTAGTCCAGGAGGGGGCTTGCACCAGAGCACTTTCTTTTTCTGCTTCTTGCCTTTCTTTCTCTACCCTTTCTACCTTCTCTCTGTTGGCATCAACTGCCTCCTTTGATATCCCATATTTCTTGGCAACTTCTTCTACTTCCCTTCTCACTTTTCTCTTGATCTTAGGCTGTCTTAGTTCAACATGAACTTTTACACTCAACTCTTGAAAGGTTCCAAACCTTTCTGCCTCAGGGTCCTTTGGTTGACTTAGTAGGTGTTGAACATGTAGCTCCAGAATCTTCTCATCTATCTCATAGCCCATTGGCATAATCCAGACTATTCTAGGTTCCATTGTCTCCATTAGGCATTGATTAATGTCTACCATGAAGCACACTGTATCCTTGTATTTTTCAACTAGAGATTGGGGGATTCTCTCTTTAGCCTGCATCATGCCTTGGAAGTGTTTGAAGTAACCCCAGAGTGTTGTATTTTGTGCCTTGGCATCACCAAGCCCATACATATAATCTCTGATTTGTATGGCAACCAGTCTGTCATTCTGCCATACCTAGCTAGTTGATCTAGGTAGCTCATTCATAAAGTAAAAGAATAAACATAGTATTAACCCACCATACTTGAATGAGTTCTTCTTGTCCTTCTTGATCTTTTGTAGGTTTTCTAGTAGTTGGTTCAAGAGAAGCTCACATAGATCATAGTCTGCATTTTCCCTTAGCATCTGATATGTAGTGTATATAGCAGTTCTGGATACTAAATTCTCCCTACTGGAGTGGTATATTTTTTAGCCAATGATCATAGAGGCAAATTTGATATCTGGATCTATGATATCTTCTATTGTCATTGCTCTCTTGTCAAACTTTGATCGAGTAGCCTCACTTACTATTTGATTCTTGACAGATTTGAGAGCATGAAACCCACCGGATGAATGCAATCTGGTTACCACCCTAATAGCATCTTTTGTGATCTTAAATGGACTCATCAACCATATGAAGTTGTCATTCATTCTGTTCAGAACATACCGGACCCATTCATCCTCTGCAAAACAGGGAAAGTGTATGCATTAGCCAAAATGCTTATCCTAGATGGCCTTGTATTAAGGTTTAAGTTTAAATGTTTCATCTATTAATTTCTTGTGATAGATATCCATCATTTTGGATTCCTCAAATTCCTCAATATTTACATGTATGTAAGCCCTAACATCTTCTATATGCATAACTCCACGTGGAATACTAGAGAAGGTGCCTAAAGGATCAACTTCTAGGGATTTGTAAGGATGTTTCTTGAACTTAGGGCACAGTCTATCAGTAATCTTAACAACATTTGGAGTAGCCATCTTGTAAAAGATTCAATGAGAGATATCCAAGAACAGAAATACATTTTTATGCTTCTAGGGTTCACAATATTGGCCAGAAAAGATTGCTGGTTGAATCAGATTCTACAGTTGATCTTCGAGAGGGTTGAAGCAATCTTGTTTATAGAGTTCTTTCTTTCTTCTTCTCGAATGCAAATGTGCAAATGATGAACAAAAGAACCCTTTTATTTCTACGCAAACCCTAATTCCATTTTGCAGTAAATGCATAACTTAAGTCATTCCGGTTGCCTCATTCTTCTTGTCCTAAGAGAGATCATTCTAGATCATAAAGATGCACATAGAGTTATTCTCAGTGATTATTGACAATCTATCTTCCTTTCTCCAATCATTCCATTTATCCGCAGAACAAGATATTTCAATTTTGAATCATACCGAATCTAACTGTGGGAGTCTTGGTTTTACAGGATGACTGTCAAACTGGATCAATCTTTGATGAATAACCTCTTCAAAACTCCTTGTGGATCTTTCATATTTTTTCCAAGGGTTAATTAGATATTTCTCTAAGAACCCTTTTATCTGCAACTTTCCATGTGCCAATTTTAGGCACTAATTGACTGGCTGGGGGAATTGATTTTCCTTTGTGACTCCCCCTAAGCCAGAGCTCATCTATTCAATTTCTGGAAGGAATATCAGCACCAAATTTTGGTGCGGATCCATCCCCAACATTTTCTGTACTTCTCTTCACCCAAATATATTTCATCTCTCTTTGAACTTCATCCACATTTACTTTTCCTTTTCCTTTATCTTGATTTTGATTATGATGCACCAGACCCTTTTTGTTCTGATTCTTACTTCTGCAGAATTTGGCAACATGACCAGATCTATTGCAATTGTAGTAAACATAATTTCTTTGCATATTTGACTGGTATCCTCTTGATCTGCATTGATTAGCCATATGTCTCATTCTATTGCATGCAAACCATCTACCATTGAATGAATTGTTTATTTGCACATTTCTACATTCATGAGATTTGTGACAATACCTTTTGCAGCTAAAACACTATCTGGAGAAGGATGAATTAGTCTGATTCATTCTTATTCTACACTAATTTGCTTTATGACTGAATTTATTGCAATTGTAGCAGTATCCATTGAAGGATGGATATCTTTGAGCATTTGGTTGTCTTACTAGAGGTCTTCTGAGCCTGTTTCTTGGATTTCCTGATCTAGAGTTCTTCTGACTAGATCCGGAGCTTTCACCTTTCTCATACCCCAAGCCTTGCTTGTCATCTACCCTCTTTTGGCTTTCAAGAAGAACTTCAAGTTGAGCAGAGCTTATCTTGAATTTCTCTTTGTATTCATTTGCTATTTGAAGATCCCTTTTAAGAGTGTCTATCTGATTCTCAAGTTGTTCTTCATTATCTCTAGCTTCTTCCAGATTAGATTACAAATGCCTAATTATTATATCCTTTTTGTGGCAATCTTCTAACTTCTATTTGAGAGATTATTTTAGATTATCTTCAATTTTTCTCTTCTCTTCAATTTCTTGGGTGAATTTCATAACCCCTGATTCCATTTCATGTCTTACCATAATGACCTCATTTGATAGCTTCTCACATAACTTGTTCTTCTCATTCAGATCTTCATTAGTATCATTAGCTTCACTTTAACTTGCCAATTGTTGAAGTAGTTCCTTCCTCTTTTTCATAGAGATACTCTGTTTCTCTTTTAGCTCATTTATGAAATCATCATCTTGTTTGAGTCTTTCCCTCAAGTTGTTGACTTCAGAGTGAGATTGCTTAAGATCATCTAGGGCAGACTGAAGTTGTTCCCTCATACCATACATATCCATTAAGATTCCCAGAACTTCCTCAAGTTGTTAAGCTCTGTTAGGAGGAACTTAGTTCTGATACCAATTGTTGGAATCAAGGTAGATAACTGAGAGGGGGGTGAATCAGTGATCTTAAATAATTTAACTTTTTGTTCTTCTTTAACAATTAGTGCAAATCAAAACATATAAGCATACATAACCATGAGAGAAGATATAAACTTAGCACACATAACACAATGATTTTGACATGGAAAACCCTGTTAAGGGAAAAACCATAGGGTGACTAACCCAAGATTATATTCTCCATTAAAAGAATAGAAGTACAAAATGACACTTGCCAATTAGGGTTCACTACCCGAGCACACTGCTCACAAGAGGCTCACTACCTACAATAGTTTATAAAAATAAACCAAGCACTTGAACTGATGAGAAGCATCCACATATGCTGAGGTTCAGTTCTAGTTAGGCTCAATATACTGATCTACTACACTTCTTTCTTCCTCTGCTTTAGTGTTGTTGTTCTGTCACATACTAGACCTGTATTGCTGCTTCCACACTACTCTCTACTTTTCTTCACACTTCACAACACACCACACACTCCTTCATAATGAAATCCATCTGGTATATATATCCGCATTAAGGATCTTAACATCTTTCTAGTCGACATCCAGAATACTCAAGATTTTCCCAAACACTGGTCTGTCGGCTGAATCCAAGCTTACTAAGTGATGTGTATCAAAAAGATAGTTATAGAAGTCATCAAACATGTTAGCCAAACATGAATGATCCCTCAAGAAACTTGATCACCATCAATATCTCATCCGGATTAAGGTCTAATGCTCTACCAGCCAGTTCTTCTTCAGTCTATTCTGCTAAATAGGAACCCAACACTTAGGTGCTCATATCTTTTCACTCTTTCATCACCAGAGGCTCAATCTCTGGAATGTAGTATTCATGGTACTCCTCTTGACTTCTCCAAGTCTATACTTTGCTGAGATACATCCTCTGAAAGATCCAGACCTGATTGTCAGACCTTGTTGCATGCTCTGTTCTTACTCACTAGACCAAAACACTCTTCAATCTGACTTCTAGTATAGACATACCATGTGCTACGGATGTGTGGAATGGACTTTGTTGCCATCAATGACAACACTCATGAAGCCACACAGTGTCTCTTGCCAATAATTAAATCAGAGCTTCTCGGTTGGGGATAGATTATTCTTGAGAGTGCAACTGCACAAGAGTCCAATCCGTTATGGAAAGGGTTCTAATCTCACACCACATTTTGTTGGACCTTTTGAGATCTTGGAGCAGATACGACTCATAGCCTACCATCTAGCCTTGTCACCTAGCATGTTGTGCATCCACGATGTTTTTCATGTATCTGTTTTGCGGCGTTACATATCTGATTTATCTCATGTATTGGATTGGAGTGCTCTACAGGTAGAGGCGGATGGACAATTGGCTTTGGAGTCAATTCGCATATTGGATCATTAGACGCTGGGCCTTTGAGTCAAGAGCTAGACTAGGTTAGGGTCCAATGGGATGGGTACGACGAGGTCATCACAACTTGGGAGGATGCAGCTAGATTAAGGGCACTATATCCTCACCTCTTTGACAACTTCTAGGAGGAAGTTTAGTCTTGGGGGGGATGTGAGGCCTAGATTTTCACTCCCTTACTTTGATCATTTTATATTACGGTTGGAGACACATTTTAGACTTTTGGGGACTGTTGATCCTATTATGCAGGACTATTAGACTATATGCCTTTACCTTTGATTTATTATGGTAGCATGATTGTGATGAGACTAAATCTTTATTTGATTCATTGACAATGATTTGACATGTGATTTGTGTTATGGTATTATTGAGATACTAGTTATGTGATGGATTTATTATGCGATGTTATCTTGAGATGGATTATTGAAATGCAAAATTATGAATCTAATTATGATGTGATGTTTATGATTAGGTGATGGTGTGAGTATATGTTTACTTTGCTTTAGCTATGATATACATGTTGGATTAATCTTTTGTGCAAGTGCGCAGGTCTTCTAACCAAACCACAGATAATCAGAGGTTATCCTATACATTTTGTGAATTCCCATGTTAAGCTGATCTAGTTCCAAGAAGAACCAAGATCAACTATGTTATACATGATGAAATTTCATAATGTTATTGTGTGGTGTTGTTTGGGATAGGTCTACCCCTTTTATATTTGATCATATTTTGGTGTTGTAATGGTGTAATGTTTATTTGATATTATTTTGAAGTTTTTATTTTTGTGACCCTTTTTATGTTATTTTACTCACCCTATGGTGCTTAAAATGAGTTAAAAGTGACCATGGGTTGTACCCCTAGGGTATAGGGACCATTTGAGCTTGTATAACCTTAGGTAAACTCCCATTTGGTCACTTAAACTTCACCTTGAAGTAAAGTGACGAAAATAAAAGTTTGGGAAGGAGTGGAAGGTTCAGTCAAACACTCAACCTCAACCACATCTCTTCCCAAAGCTTCAGGGGAGTCTTCAAGACCCCTAAATTGTGGAGGACTCAACTCCAAGGCTCTCCCACAATTGGTGAGGGTACCGTGGGGATTTTTGGGCTTTCATAGGAGGATATGATTGGGGCACTTATAGTACCCACATCCTTCATTGGATCCGCTTTTCTCTCCCACATGTGTGAGAGTACAAGTGGAGGGGGCAAGACTTGGTGGAATGGGTGAGTGGCATGTGTCACCACCACATTCCATGAAGCTTGCAAGTGGATTTGAAGAGGAAGGATAAGATGACATGTGTCACCTTCTCATTCCTCAAGGCTCATGAGGACAACCTATTTTAATCCCTCTTTAAGAGAGGGAGAGGGTTGTTTATTTATTTTTTATTTTTATTTTATTTTAATTTGGGGAGAGAGTTAGAGAAATTTTTGGAGGCTCATTTGGAGAAGGACTTGGAGGTGGAGTTGGAAGGGCTCTTCTTCAACTATCTTCCTCATGGGCTATTTAAGGTAGGATTCAAGGCTAATGTATTTCCTTATGTAATTTACATTTCTTGTTTGATATGTTGTGTGTGTGTATTTTTACATTTTGATGTTGTGGGAATTTTTATGGGTGTTGTGAGAGCCTCTCCACTTAGAGAAAATTCTCAACATGTGTGGGGTGGGGGAAGACTGAACCTCCTTGAGGTCACCTCCTAGTTTAGTATTTTATGCCTTGAGGGAAAGTTATGAGATTGAGTATTTTTGAGTGGCTCGAGAGCCATGGGGGATTATGTGAAAATTGGTATACATGTGCTAGCTGGAAGCCTTGAGAAAATTAGTTTTTTGAGATATTTGGAGTGGCACTCTTGAGTTGAGTGATGTCCACTCCCCTACCCCTTTAAACTCATTTCTATGAATTTTGTTTTGTGCAAGCCATGGGAGTTCTTCTTGTTGATTGTTTTGTGTGTTTTGTTGTGATGTGGTGTGAAAGTTCCTTGTGTGTGGATGACCTCCAAGCTTAGGGGTGACTCATGAGTGACTCTATGGTAGGGAGGAGAGCAGTATTTCGTAGTTTTTTAACCCTTTTCATATTTGTTATTTGTAGGTTATTTGTTGCCATGGAGCTTTGAAGAAAAAGACTACTTACCTTTGAGTTTGTCATTTTGACTCCTTGAATGTTATGGCCAAGTTTGGCCTTGTGTAATTTGTTCAAGTTAAAAGAGAGAAGATCTTTTTCTCTCTTGGTATGTAAATTTAAATGATTATATTTTGAGTTGTATTTGGCTTATTTGAAGTTAGAAATGAAAAATAAATATAGTTGTTGGTTTAAATGTTATGTGATTGAGAGAATGTGCTTTGAAAGATAAATGTAGGCTCAAAATTGTTAGTAAATTTCTTATGTTTCCTTAAGTGAATAAAAGAGAAATGATTGTTGTTGTATTATTGTTTTATAAAAAATATAGTTGTTGTTTTGTTTCATGTGCTTGAGAAAATGTACAAGAAAGAAATATTGCATGTAAAACTTTATATTTGTTGTAAGTAAATGTTTAAATTTGATTCTCACTTCCTTATGTTCTCAAGCAAATGAAAGAAATAAGTTGCTAGTTTTATTTTTAAGGGAATTGTGCGAATGTTTGTAAAAAAAAAGAAATGCATCATGTTATTATTTAGTTTATCCTTTTATTATAAAAAAAAAATGTTGTTTTGTCATTATGAAAATGTCATTGGTGTATATATGTGTGTGTGTGTGTGTGTTTATATCCATTTATATTATTTTTTTATTACTTAGCATGCTGGAAGAAACTTGTGAAATAAAGGAGCTATGTATACATATGTCTACACACACACATATATATTTATAAAAATTATTATATTTAAATAAACTGAAAAAGAAAGTGATATTGGGAAAACTATGTTTATATCCCCTTGAGTATATATATACTGATACTGTAAGGGTAAAATGGTGATCAATCAAATGAATTAAACAAGACCCAAACATCTACAGAATAGAGAAACAAGAAGGATTCAATAAACAAAGCAATGAACAAATACAGAGCAAACCTCTCCTGTTTCGATGCTTCTGTTGTTCGCCTATCATAATCGTCCTTTTGCAGATGAAGTGAGCCCTCAGAGAGTACACTCTTTCAGCTGTTTGGGGGAAGTCAATGGTGAATGGCTATGGTGATATGCAATGAAGATGAGCTTCAAGGCAAGTATGTGATCTCAAGCTTGTAGATGGTAAAAGGGTACCCAAGGCGCGCCGGTGATATTTCTGCAGAGTAACGATGTCAAAAGCCTGGATGATTAGAATGGAGGGATGAAGCTTCATTTATAGACTTGGAAGAATGGGAATCAACGGTTGAGAGGAGATATGAAGATCAATGCCTGAGGATGGTTGAGGAATGTGCAACCAATAGAAATGTGACAAGTGTCCCAGCTCTATCATGAAAGAGGGGATGTGACAAAATTGATTGGAGAGTTAACTCCATTGACTGAACAGTTAACAGACTTGATTGATCAGTTAGAAGAGTGGATTGTGGAACTGACTGAATTGATTGACCAGTGAACTGGGTTGATTGAGGAGTCAACAGAATAGATTGACCAGTGAACTCAAATGATTAATCAGTTAATAGATTTGATTGATTAGTTAACTAACTTCTGATTTGAGAAGAAATAGGCCATGTGGGTGAGAGAAAAATAGGTAATTAAATATTAAATATATTTAATTACATGTGCAACCTGATGAGGTGGACAAGGTGAGGTGGAAAAGGTGAGGTGTAAAGGTGAGGTGGATTTTTGAATTTAGAACTTAGGATAGAGGAATTTGGATTAATTAAATAATTTATGATTATTTAATTGTGTAGGACATTTAGAAGAATTTTAATTAAATAAATTGAATTTATTTAATTATGGAACAGTGAATTGATTAAATAAATTGGAAATATTTATTTAATTCATAGAAGAGTGGAATAAATATTTAGAATATTTATTTAGGATGGTTTGTGTCATTTTTAAGTGTATACATTTTGCCCCTCTTTGATGCAATGCAGTTTACAGCATTGCTTCAAAGAAATCGATAGTCTGGATGATGATACATGCCCCAGTTTGCTCCTCGTACAGGCTTACTGACGATAGGATGCCCCCTCGGGAGATTGGACGAGAAGAAGGCAGAAGGCGTGAGATAGACAATCTCACGATGAAGAAGGTTAAGTTTGAAGAAAATGGGTGAAGAAAGAGCCGAATGATACGCGATGCAAGATGGAATGATGACATACACAAGCAAGCAAGCAAGTATGCACAAATGACACAAGATCAAACAAGGTATTGCCCCTGTCAAGCGGTAAACCAATGATATACTGATAATGATATACGACAGTGTTGTCATGGCGGGGAACGATATATCCCTAGACCAACACGAAGGATAGTGTCTGGTTTCAAGAAATGAAGCATGTCATGTAAGACGCGTGTGTTGGTCTGATTTCGACAATGCAACATCTTGTATAAGACAATTGATTGATTAACTGATCGAGTTGGTTTACGACCAGACAAGGATCAAGACCACTGATTGTGATTGGATCATTTGTGCAAGATTGACTTGACTTGATTGGTACGGATTAAGGATGGACCTTGCATTTGGATCATTGCTCAGACTGACTGGACAAGGATGAAAGATATGATGATAGATAGAAATCTGATTGATAGAAGAAAGATTCGATAGAAGAACTCACAAGCTTTTATTTGTATTGATACTCTGCATTGTTGGATCTTTATTGCACGGGGTATGGTATGGATGTATAAATGGATATAGGATGGATGCTTTGCTATTGGAGTGCTTTATTTCATCATTGGGAATTTTTTTTGGTACTTTTTCTGAAATGTGGTAAGTCAACACAAGCATCTAGGTATAATTGAACTGAGATGACTTGAGCATATCTTACATGGATTTTGATTAAACAAGTTAATACAAGCATCTAGTCAAAATTGAATCTAAATGACCTAAGTACTTCTTGCGTTTCAACAAACAAGGATTGCCCCCGTTCATGTTATACCTTTGATGTCCTCGATGATCTTTTGCCGATCATGTCCTTAGACAAGACTTCACATTACTAAAGTTTAATCCACAAACAATAGACAAAGAAAGTAATCATGCCCCCATCATAGCATCTCTAGCTTTTGGCATCCTTGAGTAGCATAGGAAGGTATGATAGCAAAAATCAGGACTCAAACTGTTAACCATGTTTCTGATCTACAAAGCATATTTACGTTGATATGTGTTTATTTCTTGCCTTAATTTGCATAAAATCATTTAGAAGACCTTGGATATTTGCTTTGCATTGGATAGGTTAAGATGCTCATTGTCAAGATTTCTGCTTGAGGCGCAGGTTCTGCTTGCATTTGTTTGCTTGGTGAGAAGATTGCACAATCCTTATTGGGGAGAAGGACCCTAATGGACTGACCTAGTGCCTCGGGGGCTCATTGCTAAATGGCCTTGCCTACGTGACGACGCAGAGGCAACGTAGTTCGGGGTAAACCCTAATGGACCATGGATGGACTAGAAGAAAGACGACAAGAATGAAGACAAGAAAGGGAATGAATGGGACAAAGGGAAGGAATGCAAGCCTCGGGGGCGCATTAGAATAATGGCCTTGCCTACGTGATGATGCAGAGGCAACATAGTTCACGGACTTGGACCATGGACACCGACGAGAGACACTATACTAGGCTCACATTGAGGAGACAGTATGGGACAAAACCTTGGTTAACAAGGCCACAAGGTGAGTATCAAGCCATGATAGGTAACTGTCAAGTGTTTATTGTGGGGTAGATATGGGTCGAATGGAAAATGAGCGAAGGAAGAATGAACTCAAGGTGATTGGATTCTCAAAGATGGAGAAGGCGGTTTAGCACAAGTAACACCTGTTTACCAGGTTTTCATCACTTGCTTTTATTTGCACGAGGAGCTAGAGAGTAACATGACGCCTGTTTGCCAGGTTTTCATCACGATACCTATCCAAGGTGCATGTTTACCAGGTTTTCACCAAAGGACGAATTTTTTTTGTTTGTATGCTTTCTATTTTTTTTTCCAATTTTTTTTGTATTTTTTGATTTTTGATTTTTTCTGATTTTATTATGCCCCCTTGCACTGGGGTTCCCCTAGGTATAGAATCGACGAAGATGCATGCTGTTGATTGGATCATCAAACAACTCACCCTCTAATGTGGCCAACTGATATGCCCCCGATCCGTAAGCAGCTACAATCACATAGGGCCCAAGCCAGTTAGGCTCAAACTTACCTTTCTTTTCTCTGTCCTGCTGATTGCGAGGGTTCTCTTTTAGAACGAGGTCCCCAACCTTGAAGCATCTTGGTCTAACCTTGTGGTTGTAGCTTCTTGACATCATCTGTTGATAGGCTTTGAGATGGTCAAAAGCTTTCTGGTGCCTTTCCTCTAGCAGCTCTAGTTCCTGTAGCCTGGAGACTCTGTATTCTTCATCTGATATGAGACCTTTCAATGACACCTTGAGGGATGGGAGTTCGACCTCAATGGGAAGGATGGCTTCGGAGCCATAGACAAGGGCGTAGGGTGTAGCACCTGTGGGAGTGTGTATACTGGTTCTGTAGGCCCACAGAGCGGGATTGAGTTGGACGTGCCAATCGCGACCAGCTTCATTGACAGTCTTCTTTAGGATTTTCAGAATGGTTTTATTCGATGCCTCAGCTTGGCCATTACCTTGGGGGTAGTATGGAGTGGAGAAACGATGTTGGATTTTGAAACGCTCACAAAGTTCATGGACATCCTGATTTTTGAATGGTCTCCCATTATCCGTTATGATGGATGAAGGGATGCCGTATCGGCAGATAATGTAATTCAGAATGAACGAGGAAATTTGTTTTCCTGTGACGGTGGTTAGGGGAACAACTTCAATCCACTTTGTGAAGTATTCAGTGGTGGTTATGATAAATTTATGGCCGTTGGAAGAGGGTGGATGAATCTTTCCCACAAGGTCAAGTCCCCACTGGCAAAAGGGCCAGGGCGTCGTTAAAGGTCTCAACTCCTGAGCAGGTGCATGAATTAGGTTCCCGTGTATTTGGCACTGTTTGCACTTTTTGATGAACTGATATGAATCCATTTCCATATTAGGCTAGTAATAACCCAAACGCATGAGTTTCTTAGCTAAGGAAGGACCGCTGGAGTGTGTTCCGCAGATCCCTTCGTGTATGTCTCGCAAGGCTATTATGGATTCTTCTTGTTCTAGACAATGGAGTAAAGTACCATCCAGACCACATCAGTAAAGGGTATTAGCTATGATGGTGTAACGGGAGGCTTGTCGGATGAAAGTTCGCTTTTGGTTGGAAGAGAGGTCCAGTGGAAGAATATTGTCCTTGAGGTAAGTGTAGGTCTTACCGTACCAAGGTGAATCAGATCCTACTAGGAGGTAAATGGAATGGGTTTCAAGGAGATCATAAGCCGGTTGCCAAATGGTTTCTACTAAGAACTCATACCGTGACTCGTACTCAGGTATTTCAAGAAGAGAGGCTATGGTAGCCATTGCATCTACCGCTTTGTTCTCAATCTTGGGTATTTGTTCAAAGGAGATGGTCCCAAAGTGTTCTTTGAGGTCGTCGACCATCCGTTTGTATGGGATGTGCTTCTCATCTTTGGTTTGATATTCATCGTTGACCTGATTTATGATAAGCTGAGAATCACCGTAGACACATAGTGCTTGGATTTTCCACTCAGTGGCCATCTTGAGACCAATTACCAAGCCTTCATATTCCGCTATATTGTTAGTGCATGGAAATAACAACCTGTAGGACTTTGGAATTGTGTCGCCTTGGGGAGTAATAAACAGGATACTTGCCCCCGATCCGTGGTTGGTGTAAGACCCGTCGAAGTAGAGTTTCCAAGGAGATGTTGACAGAGTGAATAAAGACTCATCGAGAAACTCAAACTACATTGGTGAAGTGTCTTGTAATGGTGCCTCGGCCAGTTGATCAGCTATGATTTTCCCTTTGATGGCTTTTCTATCCACATATTCTATATCATATTCGCTAAGGAGCATAACCCACTTTGCTAGTCGACCTGTGAGAGCTGCTTTGCTGAGAAGATACTTTAGTGGGTCAATTTTGGCAATGAGTTTGACAGGATGTGCCAACATGTAGTGTCAGATTTTTTGTGAATTAAAAACTACCGTAAGGCATGATCGTTCTACCTGTGAGTATTGTAACTCGTAGCCCACTAAGGTTCGACTGATGTAGTATACAGCTCTTTCCTTGTTCTCATAGTCTTGCTGCGCTAGGAGAGCCCCAAGAGCAGTAGGTGTAGTAGAAATGTAGAGAATCAAAGGTTTTCCTTGGATCAGAGGCATGAGAATAAGAGGGTTCATAAGGTACTCCTTTAGCTTGTTAAATGCCTCTTCGCACCGCTCATCCCATTTAAATGGAATATTCTTATGTAGGAGGTGACTGAAAGGTTGGCACTTGTCTGCCAACTGTGAGATGAACCTGCGGATGGCCTGCAGCTTGCCCTATAAGGATCTCAACTGTGTTAGAGTCTTGGGTGGTGGCATGTCCATTATTTCTTTGACCTTGGCCGGGTCTACCTCTATGCCGTTTGCTGACACGATGAAGCCTAGCAGCTTGCCCGATGTTACCCCAAACACACACTTCTTTGGGTTTAGTTTGAGTTGGAATTGATCCAACCGTTGGAATTGATCCAACCGTTGGAAGACTTTCTCTAGGATATCCAGGTGTGAGTCCCTCGTGAGAGATTTTGCTAACATATCGTCAACATAATCCTCCATGGTCACATGCATCATGTCATGGAATATGGTTGTCATGGCCCGCTGATATGTAGCACCTGCATTTTTCAGCCCAAAAGGCATGACATTCCAGCAAAAGGTACCCCATGGACAAGTGAAAGCTATTTTGTGTTGGTCCTCCGGTGCTATTTTGATTTGGTTATACCCGGAGAATCCGTCCATAAGTGATAGCATTGTATGCCCTGCAGTAAGGTCGACTATGATGTCGATGTTTGGTAACGGAAAGTCATCCTTGCGGCATGCTTTGTTTAAGTCTCTAAAATCGTTGCATAGTCGAACCCTGCCATCTGGTTTAGACACCGGCACAATATTAGATATCCATTCAGTGTAATCTATGGCTCTGATGAACCCCACATCTAGCAATTTCTTGAGTTCTTCCTTGACCAAAAGGGCTATATGGGGATGCATCTTTCTCAATTTCTGCTTTACGGGCTTCACCCCTAGATCCAATGGCAAATGATACAGAATCAGGTTCGGGTCTAAACCTGGCATGTCAGCATATGACCAAGCAAAGCTGCCTCTCTTCTTCTTAAAGAATGGTACAAACCTAGTTTTCTCAGGTGGTGTGAGAGATTTTGCGATAATCTTAGGCTGTTCTTTGGTTCCAATATTCACTGGCTCTGTTGGCTCCACCACAATCTGTGACCGTTCCTGATACATATCACTAGGGAGGGTGTCAAGCGTTCCATCGTCAGGTGCCGCAGTTGGGTTTTCACCTTCGGATACGTCCTTTCTTTTTACTGTTTTATGATCTGACACTGCCGCATGGCAATTTTCACCATCAGATCCATTTTTGATTTTGATATTCTTGCGACTAGAAGGCTTGGCACCCTCCCCGAAGTAAGCCACAATGTTGAGTTCGATAGCAAAACTAGCTTTATGATCTCCTTTTGGTAAGTGATCCCTAAGTTCCATATAGTCAATGTAAGCATCATCATTCTGGAACATATCTAATTGGGGGGTTCCTTGCAGATCCCAATCAATAAGCTTAGGGTGTAAGAGGGGAAGGGAGTCAGATGAGAGATTTGATCCATTAATGGTGTGAATGGAAATGTTATGGGCATTGGCGGGGTAGTGTTCTGGGTGGTACTTTCTTCCAAGTTGTTTATCGCAATGGAATCGAAACTTTCCTCGAGAGCCATAACCTTAGGGAGGGGCGAATCAGACTCCAGTGGTCTGTCCCTCATGGTAGGGGCTGAGAGTTTGGATGGTGTCAATCTCTTTATCATCGTAGGAGTGCTCTGTTAGTTCGTCCCACTCATACTCATTCGACTCATCTGAATCTGTATCACTATCCACTTGGAGTATTTGAATTGTCTCAACAAGGCAGGCGTTTTCCTTGGCTTTACCTTTGCCTTTGTACCCTAGGCCAGTTGTGTTTCTAGCCAAAGAGGATGAAGAAGGTTGTATGGGTTCAACGATTCCTTCTTTTCTGAGGCCTATGGGGCTTTGTCCTTCGTATCCCATCCTGTGCAAGATAGTTTCACCCCGTCCATAGAGTTCTGTAGGGAGTCTAGGTGGTTCTTGGGGTGTGTTTTCTTCTTCAGCATAAAGCCATTGTAGATCTCGCTCCTCTGTCTCATCAGATAAGGTCCCCCATTTTACAAAGGGATTTGCGGGAGTTATAGGAGGAGCAGATGGCTTTGGAAAATGCCTAGATTGATGCTTGGATTTGCCAAAGGAGTGAGGAGACAAAGGCATGGTGGCAAGGTTGAGGCTGTGCTCAATGGAGTATTCCCCCATGCCATTCTCTTTTATGGTAAGTTTCAGTAGTTTGGGCCTCGAGGAGGAAGCTTCGGTGGTATGGTCTTGTTGTGGAGTAGGGGAAATGTAGGCCCTGTTGTTGGGAATGACACATTCAGATTTTGCTTGGAAAGAATTGCAGTGTTGGTAGGGGTTGGGGTCGCCTTGTATGGTGACCTGCTTGCCATCATGTGGGAACTTAATGCATTGATGATAGGTGGAGGGGACAGCCTTCATGGCATGGATCCATGGTCTCCCTAGTAGAATATTGTAAGCAAGCTCCCGATCAAGGACTTGGCACACCACATCTTTAATTACCAGTCCCACTTGAATGGGTAGGACAACTGTTCCTTTGGTGGTTCGTTCCTCCTCATCATAGGCTTTGATGGTAATTTTTCATCTTGGATCAACTGCCTGTTCGGAGAACCCCAGTGCAAGGACTAGCTTCAAAGTACAAATATTTAAACCGGCACCCCCATCAATGAGAACCCTCTTGATGCGGTGCTTGTGCACGAATGCGACAATGTGTAGAGGAGTGTTGTGGGGTTGAGATATGGAAAGGTCATCTTGCTCCATAAATGAGATGGAAGTGGAGGATGTCAAATTACCCACCATGGTCTGAAACTTTTCTTGGGCTAGGTTAGTGGGGACAGTAGTTTCCACTAAGGCTTTCTCAAGAATCTCCTTATGACAAGGAGATAGACGCAAGAGCTCCAATATAGAAATGTGAGCCGGAGTTTTGTGCAATTGGTCGATGACATTATATGGGTGGAAGCTGGACGGAGATGGTGACGACCTTGGAGGGGTGGTGTTGATCGTGACTCTACCACTGTGGGTAATTATACTACAACCAGTTCTATTAGGTCCTGGTTGTTGGTTGGGGGATATGACATTGATCTGCGGAATATGCTCAGAAATGCAGTTAATGGTGTACTCAAATGGAATGCTTGCATAGTTAGCATTACTCGACCCACTGTTCTGATTTGGCCGGTTGTGACTGTTGTCGTTATTGGGATTGCCATTAGAGTTGTTGCCGTTGTGACCATTGTTGCTGTTGTGGCCATTGTGGCGATTGTTGTTATATGGCCGATTGTGGTTCAGAAGAGGATCCTGGTAGGCCACATGAGATTCATTGGAGGTATGCTGTTGTGTTCCTCCCTGATTTTGATCCAAGATATCCTGTATGACATTCTTGAGGTAGATGCAATTGTTAGTCGTGTGCCCCCTTCCTCGATGATACTCACAATAGTCTGTGTCCTTCCAATAGGGAGGTTTGACGATAGGCTCATAGTCACTTGTTGGCGGTAGAGAAATTTCATTGTTAGCCAACAACTTCCTGAGGGCAGACTCTTGAGATTCCCCCAACGGCGTGAATTTTCTCCTTGGATTTGAATTGAACCAAGGTCTAGGTTCCCGAGGGGGTGGCTTGTTGAGTGCACCAGTATTTGCTTCTCCCTTAAGAGTGAATATGGGTTGTTGCTTAGGGGCTGCTGCCTTGGCGTCCACTACTCCATCGTTGACCACATTCTTGTTCTTGGTCCAAAACTTTGATTTATCTGTTGTGTAATTGGAAGGAGGTGTGTCCTTGTAGAGCTTGAGAGTTCCTTTAGTGATCATAGCTTTTTCAATGAAGAGGCCCATTTCAATGACTTTAGCGAATGAGGTAGGGCATTGTATTTGAATCTGATAGCTAAGATCAGTGTTTAGGTTGTGGAGAAACATTTCCAATAGCTGCTTCTTAGGCATATCGTAAGAACACTTACTAGCTAGCTGTCTCCATCGTTGTAGGAAGGCGGCGAATGACTCACCACTCTTCTGCTTGGTGTTGCATAGATCTAGCATAGATACCTCATGTTCTATGTTGTAAGAGAAGTGCGTTATAAATTTATTGACAAGTTCATCAAAAGTTTTGATTCCTGGTGGGAGACGCGAGAACCACTCCATAGCTTGACCACCTAAAGATCGCGGGAATAGTCTCATTAAGTAGGTCTTGTTGTGAGCTACTTCTAAACAGGCTGCAGTGAATTCCCTGATATGATCTCTAGGGTCCCCTTTCCCTTTATATTTGTCAAATTTTGGAACTCCGAACTGATAGGGGAATGGTTTCATGATCAAATTTCTGTCAAAGGGGTATGGTGCTATATCTTCCAAAGAGTAGTTCTTAGAACTTGTACCACTCTTAAGGTTGGATATCTCGAGCTTTAGACTTTCGATTTGTTGTCTCATGTCTGCCATAGGAGTAGTTGGATCTATGGGTTGCTTTCCTCTCTCATTTGTATGGGGAATCGTGTCATTTGTACCTCTCTCATGCACATGTGGGACTGTGTCATTTGTGCCCCTCTCATGATCATTGTTTGCATTTTCCATGATGGAGCTAATGTCAAAGTCTGCGGGGAGTTTGATTCCGAGACTAGCAAGATGATGGAAATACTTATGGGGGTCTTCAAGGATCATCTTCTCTACGACGCGTTGGAATTTTCTATCTTGCATGTGCGCCACTAATTCTTCATGAGAGATCTCTTCTTCACCATCACGTGGTGGGAGAAGGTGATTAGATGAGTCGGCCATTTTGATTTGTCTGTTGTACTGGGATCGAGTAAGAACCATGCAATGTGGGGTGGGGTGAAGTGGACCAGGATTAGAAATTTTGGCAAGGTGCCGACCGAGACTATTATGAATGGGATACCTAGGATAAGACTTGGACAAAGGATTCTCTCGCTCAATGACTTCAAGTAAGACGGTTGACACAAGACTCGAGCCACTAGCAAGGGTAGTCGATACCAGTCTTACTGTGTAGGGCTTAGTCGTTCAACAAGACTACTAGCAAAGGTACTGTGACCTACTAGGCTTACGTGAATTCACTAATGAAACAAAGAAGGCCTTATGCCGAATCTATATGGGATAGGCTGGCTTTGGGATAAGAGTGACGTGGACCGAAAGTGAGTGGGACAATGGACGAAAGAGAAAGAGTTGGGTGAAACGGATGGAGAATGACTGCAAGGTTGACTCTGATCTCAAAAAGTGAAACTAGGCTAAAATGGGTGCTTTGATCAGGTGAAAATATCTCCTCAAAAATAGGGCAAGTGCTCACTGTCGCAAATGCACAAAAATAGATGCGCAACAGAAATGGACAAATGCGTCGATCTGGTGAATTATATATGCACAGCAATAGTGCATATATGCGCAGCAAAAAGAGTATATGCGCAGCAAGTTGTTATAAAAGCGCAGCAAGTCTCTGTAAATGCGCAGCAGAAGTGTGTAAATGCGCAGCTCTGAAGTTTTTGCAAAATTTTCAGTTTTTCTTCTGTTTTTGGTATTTTTTGGCTAGAAAAGGTCTTCCTGATCTGATATTATGAATTCAATAGCAAGAAAACACAGCAAGCACAAAGAATATTTTGTAGTTTTTCATTGTTTTTGTAATTTTTTTGACTCTATTTTGGACAAAAGCAAGCACAAAATCCTAGGCGAGAAATGGATTACAAGGGATTTGGGCCACTAAAACAAGAGGTATTTAATTCGGGCAACCGTTCAAGTGGTTACACATGCGGCGGTGCTACTCTTCGTTATGGAGTCTCCCAGCCTCACAGGGTTGCGCCTGAGAGGGTTTTGGGGGAGGTTGGCCGTCGGTGTAACATAACAACACTTGTTGCAGGAAGTTTTCACCTCAAGCACAATTTATTTTAAGTGGCTTGGTAGGGCTTGGTGTTAGCCTGTTACCACTCAGGGTCGTTCCCACTTGGACAAGCGTGCATCCAAGGGCAGGCCCCTCCTAAAGGTTAAACAGATAGAATGACAAGTCTGGCACTCTGATCACCCAGAAGAGGGGAGAGCATAAGCCTATTGTCATTCGCAAACACAGAATACACTGATTAATCCACCCTAGTTAAAAGTGAAAAACTAAATGGGCTAATCTACTCAAACAGAACTTTGAAGTGATTCAGCAATATAGCAGTGGTTCAGTTTTAAATCCCAGAAAGCAGTAGTGAGTTCAATTCTTAAACCGCGTAGCACGAGTTTGTTAACTTTGAAATTTAGGTCTCACGATATAGCAATGGTTCATTTTAACTTCAGAAAGTAGTAGTGAGTTCAATTCTTAAACCGCGTAGCACGAGTTTGTTAACTTTGAAATTCAGGTCTCACGATATAGCAATGGTTCATTTTAACTTCAAGATCATTGATGAGTTCAATTTTAATCTTTAGATAGCAATAACTTGGAAGGTGTTTTGCAATGCAAGCAAGAAATAAATCCAGTTACTTCCTCCCTAATTAGAACTAGATGAAGATTTGTATGCAAGTTGTATGAGAATGCCTAAATCAGTCCTATTCAACACTTAGTAAAAAATGATTGTCTTCAGTGGACGTGTTGCACCAAACTAGATTAATAGTCTCCTGATATCCACCTGTAGTCCACAAAAACAAAAATGAATCAAGAAGTTTGCAAATCAAATGGTTAGATGAAAAACACATAATCTGGAAAATTTCATGAAAATATGAATTTTGACAGAAAAATAGATATGAGAATCAGAATCTTCATGAAATTCTATGCTGTTTTAAAAAAAAATTCACGAAAATTCGATAAAAAATGCTAAAATTATGGTCGATTGAAGTTGCAAGGTAAACGGGAGGTTTGATCGATTTTACCTGATGAAGTTGATCAAGTGGGCTAAAAATACCTTCACCACTGCGAAGTTTGTCGAATTACCTTTCTGATGACTGTAAATTTGCAAAAATTCGATACTCCTGCAAAAATTTAGGCAAAAAAGAAAAAAATGCCCCTATTTGACTAATATGACCATTTTTGAAAAAAAAAATTAAAAAAAAAATGATGTTTATTTATTTATTTATTTTTGTTACTATTATTTTTTATTTTTTAAAACCCTAAACCTAATATTATGTGTTTTTGTATGGTTTTTATTTTTTATTATTTTTTTAGTGTTTGTTTAGGTGTTTTGTGTGCTGTGGGTGCAGGTGTGCAGGGAGGTGGGCCGGCGGCGCTGGGGCGGAGAGCAGGTACAGCGAGTGGCGGGCGCAGGTGGCAGGTGGCGCTGGTGGATCGGGTGAGGGGAGGGGAAGGGGAGCGCAGAGGGAAGAGGAAGGGCTGCGGGGTCGGTGGCGGGGTGGCGGGAGGAGGGGTGGGACGCACGGGGGAGCGGGGGAGGGTCGGCCGAGGGTAGGGAGTGGCGGGGAGGGTTAGGCCGCGGGAGGGGTTATGGGTTAGGCGGCAGGGTGGCGCATGGGTGGCGGAAGGGGGAACGGTTTAGGGGGTGGGAGGTTCGGGGGGGCCGAGGGAAGGGGTTGGGGGGAGCGACGATGGGGCAGGGGGCGGTGGTCCCTGCGTGCAGAGGGCCGAGGGCCCAAACAAAGTTTGGTGTATTTTTTTTTTTTTTTTAAATAAATAAAATGCAATCTAAAAAAAAAAAAAAGAGCTCTGTTTTGTTTTTTTTTTTTAATACAATAAAATACTAAACTGAAAAATTAAAAAAATATTGTTATTTTTTTTTTTTTTTTTTTTTTTAAAACAAAACAGAAATAAAGTAAATCTAAATGCTACTTGGATGTGTTTTTTTTTTTTAATTTATTTTTTTTGTGTAAAAAGAGGTCAAAAAATAAAAAAAATTTAAAAAAATTTCAAGTAACGAAAACGAGACAAATTATATGTTATTTCTTACTTTCGAGGCCTTCCGGACTCAACGATGAGCTCAGTTTGTGCGTAGGAGGTTGCTTGTGAAAGCCGATTCCCGAAGTTTTACCTGAAACACACTTGAATCTGCAACAACAAAACCTCTAAAACAAACACTCACAAATAAAATGGGTCAGATCACGGTGGGCGCCAAAAATGTAAGGGTAAAATGGTGATCAATCAAATGAATTAAACAAGACCCAAACATCAACAGAATAGAGAAACAAGAAGGATTCAATAAACAAAGCAATGAACAAATACAGAGCAAACCTCTCCCATTTCGATGCTTCTATTGTTCGCCTATCACAATCGTCCTTTTACAGATGAAGTGAGCCCTCAGAGAGTACACTCTTTCAGCTGTTTGGGGGAAGTCAATGGTGAATGGCTATGGTGATATGCAATGAAGATGAGCTTCAAGGCAAGTATGTGATCTCAAGCTTGTAGATGGTAAAAGGGTGCCAAAGGCGCGCTGGTGATATTTCTGCAGAGTAACGATGTCAAAAGCCTGGATGATTAGAATGGAGGGATGAAGCTTCATTTATAGACTTGGAAGAATGGGAATCAACGGTTGAGAGGAGATATGAAGATCAATGGCTAAGGATGGTTGAGGAATGTGCAACCAATAGAAATGTGACAAGTGTCCCAGCTCTATCATGAAAGAGGGGATGTGACAAAATTGATTGGAGAGTTAACTCCATTGATTGAACAGTTAACAGACTTGATTGATCAGTTAGAAGAGTGGATTGTGGAACTGACTGAATTGATTGACCAGTGAACTGGGTTGATTGAGGAGTCAACAGAATAGATTGACCAGTGAACTCAAATGATTAATCAGTTAACAGATTTGATTGATTAGTTAACTAACTTCTGATTTGAGAAGAAATAGGCCATGTGAGTGAGAGAAAAATAGGTAATTAAATATTAAATATATTTAATTACATGTGCAACCTGATGAGGTGGACAAGGTGAGGTGAAAAAGGTGAGGTGTAAAGGTGAGGTGGATTTTTGAATTTAGAACTTAAGATAGAGGAATTTGGATAAATTAAATAATTTATGATTATTTAATTGTGTAGGACATTTAGAAGAATTTTAATTAAATAAATTGAATTTATTTAATTATGGAACAGTGAATCGATTAAATAAATTGGAAATATTTATTTAATTCATAGAAGAGTGGAATAAATATTTAGAATATTTATTTAGGATGGTTTGTGTCATTTTTAAGCGTATACAGATACTTTTTTTTTTAATACAAAAAATAAAAATGTGAAATCTATATTGAAATTTTTGAATATCGTAGCCAAACAGTGATGACATCTTTTTTTAAGTTGTTAGTATTTTATTTGTTTTGCACTTGGGGTTTTGAATGGGAGATGGCAGTAATGCCGCCGCTCCATTCCCTTTGTTTGTGACTATGTGTGGAGTCTGCCCCACCCACCACTCCACTTTATGTTGAGTGGGGGGTGGGGCATTCTCCCCCTCCCCCCTAATCTCGTTGTTATATGTTTCAGAACACAGTAAAAAAAATATGAAACCCTTAGTCTTCGTGGACTCCTACAGTCTGCCATTGCAGGTCGTCGATCACCATTGACCTCAACCTTGAAATCTGTCATTTTTTTAAATATATATATACACCTTGCTTCTGAAAAAAAATACCTCTAGCTAAAACCAGAAATATATATATAAATAACGTATATACTAAATGTATATACCTCTAAAGCTTCAACCATGGCTTCCCTCATTTTCAAACCTGCAAGCAAAAAAAAACAAAGAAGAAAGAATGAGAAAAATATGAGAAGAGAGAAGAAGAAAATGAGATGTTGGTTGTAGAAACAAAAGAGAAATGAATAAGTGTTAGGGTTAGGTTTCTTTTGAGATAATAATAAAATATTGTTTGAGTGCTTTTAGGACTTTCTTTTTTGGAGTTTGATTTCCCTTTTTTTATTTTTGTCTTTTCCCCTATTTTGGTGCACGGATTTATTCTTACTTTTTTTTCTTTTCTTCCTCTTTTGATTTTTAATTTAATGAGGGGATAAGGGGGGAGATTTAAGTGGGTTTTTATTTATAGTTTAATTAAATAGTGAACATTCTCTTTCTTACATCCTATTAATTGGGTGACTTTTTGAAATTATTACACCTAAGACCCTATCTTTTGGGGAATTATATTTTACTTTATTAGTAAATTTAATTGTTTGGATTATCTTTATTAGTCGGTCTATATTATTTTGGGATTAATGAATTATCTAATTGTTTTATTTAATTTAATTTTATTTTACTTTATTAGTAAATTTAATTGTTTGGATTATTTTTATTAGGTGGTCTATATTATTTTGGGATTAATTAATTAATTAGTTGTTTTATTTAATTTAACTTTTTCTTAAAAGGAGAGTTAATTGTATAATGTTATTAATTGATTTTAATTTAACCTTTGAGCAATTTTTTCCTCATAAATGTTGATGGGAAACCTTTTAAAAATTATTTATTTTTGAATGCTAATAAGGTGTTATGCTACTGGATATTTCCAGGATTTAGGGTTAAATTCCTTAAATGATTTAAAACCTTGAGTAGAGTAAAAATTTGACATTTCCACTAATTTGATGTTCGTAATTAAGTTGCTATTTAATTCTGTTATGCTTTAGTAGTAGGCTTTTGATTTCGACTCGTGTCAGAATCCCTTCACTCACCTAGGAAAACGTAGGGTTTCTATCAAACGATCCTAACCCTAATGGTGAGGCTTCTCATGTCACATTGACCCCCTTAGTTGGATTTCATCACGTAGGGGAATGCACATGTGATCGCACTACCCTAAATTTGGCTGACTTGTTTACACCTTATGTGTATGGCCACTAAGCACGCTGATGCGTGCGATGGGGTTTCTAGGGATGTGTGGAAATTTTTTTATATTTTGTGTCATCACCACATGACAAATATGGACATGGCATGTGTATTGTGTGTCGTGACCACATGGAAAATGTGGGCATGACAGCTCTGAACTAAGATGCAAAGGAATGCATCACTTTAGTGGTGCCTAGAGCCTCACTCATTGATCTAGATTGATGTTTCGAGTGCTACCTCTCAGGGGGAGTAGCTAGCTATTACTGACATAAGTTCCAATTTGATTAGAGCGGTAAAGAGCAAGTATGTGCCCTTTGCCATTGATGTCAAAGGGGGAGAGAAATCATGTGAAAAATCAGGGGGAGAAAGAGTGTGGATGTATAAAGAGAAAGGGGGAGAATTGTGTCTTGATGGTCTTTATATATTTTCACATCATATGTTGCCATCAATGACAAAGGGGGAGATCGTTGCAAGTATGTGCCTAATCAGTGTTGTCATTGATGTCAACATATCTGTGTTGTCATTGGTGTCAACTATGCTCTTGATTTTGATGCTTTCTTGTTTGTCTATGTAATGTGCAAGTGATCCTGATATTGAGTTTCTAAGTGCTTTTAAGAAAATTTGCTCCTCCGGTGGAGACAGCACATAGAAGAGTATCTTTGTTTACAATAGAACAGTCTAATAGTTTGCTCCGTATTTCTTACAGAATAAATATCCTTGTCTATAGATTGGAAGTTATTTAAAGGCATGTCTGAAGATGATATGTTCTAGGTTTGAGCCTCCAATCTAAAGATTTGAGAGAGTTATGTTCACCAGAGTAGAAACTACTTTTTTTGTGCACTCAGTGGTGATAGGAAGAAAATATTTTGCTCCACATTCCTCCACATTGAAGTTTCACGTTCCGTGGTTCTAGAATTAAGTTTGTAATGATGATAAGTGTCTTCAATTCAAATGGTTCATGATTTGGTTGTCCACAAGTGATCTTTTCTTTATGACAGTGGATAACAGTTATGTTCAAGTGCTCTAGATTGAAGAATATTTTTGACAAAGTGATTAGATGTTGTGTAGATGTTCTTGGTGATTACATTGTGCTTGTGGATGTCTCCTAATCATGTTCCTACCTTTGGATTGGTCCGCAAAGAGTAATTTGGAACATGGAAGAAGACTACTCCTTGAAGACTTAGTGCTGACACTAGTCTTGGATGAATTGGTTGTTTTCACTACTTGCAGAGTTGTATTGAAGATTGTTGAAGCATGTCATGGTGTGGAAGATTGCATTTGAGTCCCAGCTAAGGCATAACATGATCTGCATACATCTTTACCTTAGCAAATTTTGTTCAGGTCCAGACCTATTTCTATGTATGTTTGTAATGCTAAACTTGGAGATTGTTCCAATGGTTGATGAATGTAATGCCAACCTTGATGTACATTCCAAGGTTAATGAATTGTATAAGAACATGTAATGTAGTTGTGAAAAAGATGTCCTTGTGTGAAAATGTGAAGATAAGTAAAGAGGTGTAAAAAGAGCAAAGTAGACGAGTTATAATGTGCTTCAATGGAATTAAACCCTAGCATGGAGTATATGCTATCAAATTAGTTCACCAACACTTGGCAATGAGCTGATCTTGGTAGTGAGTTGATCTTGGAAGTGAGCCAATCTTGGTAGTGAGCCCTAACTTTTGTAATGAGCATTTTGGGCAGTGATCCTCTATTTTTTGGTATTGTTATAATATATTTATTTCTATGGGATAACACCCACCATGGTTTTTCCCTCATAGGGTTTTCCACATAAAAAATTTGGTGTCTCATGTGTTGATTATGTTATTGTGTTGAGTTTCTTATTTCATGTATTCATGATTAAATCTGAGTAATAGTGAATAAGTGGTTGATGTGTTAATATTCATAAGTGGTCAAAGTTTTCAAGAGAACTAATTCACCTCCCTCTTAGTTGTCTGGTGCATTTCAACACTAAACTGCATCTTTACATCCATATTATACAGTTTATTCTTAATCTCCATCAACTGCTTATACATTTTGTCTACTATATAAGTTGCACAATCAAAAGCCTCTATAGTTGAAATGCCCTACACATTAGCAACTAGCATCATCATGGAGACTGACACCTTGTCCAATGTGTTGATAACTGGGGGGGTGAATCAGTTATCCTTAATTTTCTTCAACTCAAACACTTAAATCCACTTTGCTAATCAATAGCATAGCAATTAATCATTCATGAAAGCATAAGGCATAAACATCAGAGCGGATACACATCAACACATGAGACACCAAGATTTTGACATGGAAAACCTAGTTGAGGGAAAAACCACGGGGTGATTAACCCAAGGATTATTCTCTGTTAGAAGAATAAGAAAAATGGATGACACATACCAATTAGGGCTCACTACCTGAGCACACTACTCACAAGAGGCTCACTGCCTACAAGAGACACACTGTCTACAAAACAAGTATTACAAACTTGAACTGGAGAATGACATCTTCACCATGCCTAGATCAGTTCCATTTAAGTCTAAAAACTCCTGCTCTATCTTTCGCACTTCCCTTCGCTATATCACACTCATCACCACAAGACACACTTCAAAATGAATTCACAATCCCTTATTTATACAAGGCATCGACTTAGGAACAATCATCTAAGTCAAAAAACATCTACAAGATCATTCGCAAGACGTGTAATACATCCAGTCAGCCAGTCTTAAGAAAAACACCAAAATCCATGGTTATTCCTCAAATACAAACTCTAACATCAATGCAGACCACCAACATGAATTGGACATGATCCATAGATCACCACAAGCTTTCCTGAATAACCAAGAACATCTACACTTCATCAACTTACTGGGATTCTTCTCTTCTTCATCTGAAACTTCAAGAACACAGTCTGTCGCTACTGTCATAATGCAAAAGTTTCTTCCAGACCTCCAAAAAATGTACAAATCAATTTGTCACTTCAAACTAACTTCCTCAGCACTCCCTCCAATCTGCAGAATGAGAGAATGTAATTCTGAAACTCACCAGACCAAACTGTGACACTCTGTCATCACTGAACACCTACCGGAACCGGTTCTACTTGAGCAAACATAACTTCTTCAGATCTTCATATGGACCTCTAAAATCTTAACTGGAACATCTCAAGACTCATATCTACAAACCCTTTAATCTGCATCTTCTGATTCTTAACCCATTGAGTACTTTTGTCTTCTTTTTATCACTGTTCTTCACTGTTCCTGATTGAGACTAATTTTCTCAATATCCTCAATACACAGCTCATCCAATCCTTCTTATCAATGTAATATGAGTATTTTGACATCAATGACAACACTGGTTAACCTCATACTTGCAACAATCTCCCCCTTTGTCATTGATGGCAACATATGATGTGAAAAACCATCAAGACAAGAACTTCTCCTTTCTGTCATAGCTCCCCCTATCAGCAACAACTCTTCACAGGTCTTCTTTTCCTTTACTGCTCCCCCTTTGATCATTGATCACTTGTTTTTCACATGTCTTCTCTCCCCCTTTAACATCAATGGCAAAGGGCTCATACTTGCAATTCTAACACATCAGAATCATACCAGCTACTCCCCCTTAGTAGCTCTCCATCATCAATTCGGATCACAAGATATGACTGTGATATCCACTGGACTAATGCACATCAGTGCATCCTAATTCATCACTGGAGGGGCCATGACCCCTAACTTCTCCCTAAGATACTCAAAAGAGTCCTTGGGAAGAGGTTTAGTAAAAATATCTGCAAGCTGATCCTTGGAGGGCACATACTCCAATCTAACTTCACCCTTGTTCACTTGTTCTCTGAAAAAGTGGAATTTGATAGATATATGCTTGGTCTTAGAATGCAACACTGGATTCTTAGAGATATTTATTGCACTTGAATTATCATAGAAAATTGTGATAGGCTCCTCATATTCTACTTGAATATCTCTTAGCATTTACTTCATCCAAAAAAGTTTAGTGCAACTACCTACTGCTGCAATGTATTCTGCTTCTGTTGTAGACAGGGATATTGCTTCTTATTTCTTGCTTAGCCAAGAAACCAACCTTTTTTCCAAAAAAATGCTCCTCCACTTGTACTCTTCCTATCATCCACATCTCCTGCCCAATCTGCATCTGTATATGCATGAAGAGAAAAGTCATGATCTCTGGGATACCATAGGCCATACTCAATTGTTCCTTTCAAATACCTAAAAATTCTTTTGATTTCCATGACATGAGATTCTCTGGGATCAGCCTAGAATCTTGCCACAAGACCAACAGCCTGCATTATATCTGGTCTAGTCTGAGTGAGATACAATAATCCACCAATCATTGATCTATACATTGTCTGATTTGTCTTAGGAGAGTCATCATCTTTGCTCAACTTACATCCGATATCCATAGGAGTGTTCATTGGCTTTGAATCTTCCATTCCAAATTTCTTCAATAGTCCTTTCATATATTTGGTCTGAGAGATAAAGATTCCTTTCTCTGTCTGAGTAATTTGCAGACCCAAGAAGAAATTCATTTCACCAAGCATTGACATTTCAAACTCACTTTTCATTTGGTTTGCAAAGGTTTTACACATAATGTCTCTTCCTCCAAAGATGATATCATCAACAAATACTTCAAAAATTAAGATGTTTTCATGATCAATTTAGAAATATAGGTTACTATCAGCAATACCTTTGTTGAAACCAATCTTCAAAAGATGTTTGTCCAACCTCTCATACCATGCTCTTGGGGCTTGCTTTAGACCATATAGTGCCTTCTTTAATTTGTAGACCATATCACCATGCTCAGATAGCTAAAATCCATCTGGTTGTTCAATGTACACCTCTTCTTCTAGGTCACCATTCAAGAAAGTAGATTTGACATCCATCTAATACACTTTGAAATCTTTGAAGGTAGAAAATGCAAGAAATAGTCTCACTGCTTCAATTCTTGCCACCGGAGCAAAGGTTTCCTCAAAATCAATCCCTTCTATTTGAGAGTATCCTTTGCAGACTAATCTGGCCTTATTTCTGATTACTTCACCAACTTCATTTAGTTTGTTTCAGAAGACCCATTTGGTCCCAATCACATTCTTGTTACTAGGTCTAGAAACAAGATCCCAAGTGTGATTTTTCTCAATTTGCATCAACTCTTCCTCCATTGCTTTTGTCCAATTTTCCTCATTGCATGCTTCATTTATTGTCTTAGGTTCAATCTTTGAAATCAGACAACATTCATCTAAATATTGAGCAACATTCCTTCTAGTTTGCACACATTTGCTTTTGTCACCTATGATCTAATCTTCAAAGTGGTTCAGTCTTACATACCTTGGAACTTTGGGAGTTTCTTGCACTTCTGCTTCTTGATCAGGCTCATCCAGACCTATCTCTTCTTCTTGATTTACTGGATCAGTCTGAATTTGACCTTCAAGAGAGGATGGAACTCCTTGAACTAGAACATCATTATGATCATCTTCATCATACTCATAAAATCTTGAGGGCTTCTCAATACCTTCATCAACCTTCACATTTGTACTTTCTATCATCTTTCTCAATCTCTTATTGTAACACCGGTATGCTTTTCTTTGAGTGGAGTAACCCAAGAAAATTCCTTCATCACTTCTAGCATCAAACTTTCCTAGATCTTCATCTCTTTTAATGTAAGACTTGCTGCCAAATACTCTGAAATATCTCATAGTACGAGTGATGCCAAACCAAAGTTCATAAGGAGTCTTACCAGTGTTGCTTCTGATTTGAACTTGATTGAGAGTGTAGACTACAGTGTTGACAGCTTCTTTCCAAAACATCTGAGGAACATTTGCTTCCATCATCATTGTCCTTGATGCTTCCTGGATGGTCTGGTTCTTTCTCTCAACTACTCCATTCTACTATGGAGTCCTAGGAGCAGATAACTGTCTCTTTATACCATGCTTCTCACAAAGGTCTATGAATTCATCGGATGTGAATTCACCACCTCTATCAGACCTCAGACATTTCAGTTTTAATCTGGTTTGATTCTCTACCATAGCCTTGAAGATTTTGAACTTCTCAAAGGCTTCTGATTTCTCTTTCAGAAAGGTAACCCACATCATCTGGGAATGGTCATCAATCGGTAACATGAAATATCTATCACCTTGCATACTCTTGATTCTTGTCAGACCACATAGATCAATATGAACTAATTCCAATAATCCGGTAGAGGATTGATCCTTGCTTTTGAATGAAACTCTGCTATGTTTACCTGGCTAAGATTCTTTGCACATACTATTTGTAGGTTTTACCAACTTTGGAAGATCTCTTACAGCCTGAGTATTGCTTATCTTGATGATGTTATCAAAATTTACATGACACATCCTTCTATGCAATAACCAACTCTGATCAACTTGAACAAATAGATAACTTTTATTCGTACCAACTAGATGGAAGATATTACCTTTTGTTTGAGTACTAGATGCAATCTCAGTTTTAGAGCTTTCCAAGATCGTGCATCTTCCATTCTTGAACCAGAGATCATAGCCTTTGTCCACCAACTGACCAACACTGAGAAGATTGTGCTTCAATCCTTCAACATATAGTACATTACCGATTTTGCTCTTTCCATCAAAAGAGATAGTTCCCCTACCTCTGATTCTACTAGCAGAATTGTCACCAAACTTTACCATTCCTCCTTTATACCTTTCCAAATCTAAGAACTTGTTCTTGTCACCTGTCATATGGTGAGAGCATCCACTGTCAATAACCCAATCATCCTTTTCTTCAACTTGGGCAGCCAAAGCTCTTTCTATAACCTTATGATTGATAGATTCAAAGGATATTGGATCTTCTTCCTTGATGGCAATGAACACCCATTCATTTTTGGATTTATCTCCTATCTCTGATTCATCATCTGCTACTCCTTCATTATCAGCTTCTTCATGAACATAATAACAACTCTTTTGGAACCTTTGTCTGTTAGAATTTGATCTTGTGGATCTTTCCGGACATCTTGAGGCAAAGTGACCAATCTTATTGCAGTTGAAGTACTTAAAGGGTAATTTTCCTTCATACTTACCGGATCCTCTTGGCAATCTTTTTGCAATGAGGGCTTCAAGTTGAGTTGTTTTTGCTTCTTCCTCTTCCATGTCTTTTCTTGCTTGATCATACCATGATAGCTTCCTTGAAGAGTTTTCTCCTAGATCAAATCTTTGTTTTCCTTTCACATAGACAATGGCTTTGAATGTAGATTCAGTTTTGGGGGGATCATCTCCAAACTCAGTCATTTCAAATGCAACCAATTTGCCAGCCAATTGTTCTCTTGTGACAGTTGTATGGGCTCTGAATTCATCAATGGCAGCAACCTTGATTTTGTAGGTAGCAGGAAGGGATTTGAGAATTTTGCAAACAATCTCATTTTCATCCAAAACTCCACCGGCATTCCTAATTCCACACACCAGCTCATTTACTCTTGGCGTAAAGGTAGTGATATTTTCATCATCTCTCATCTTCAATCTTTCAAATTTCCCTTTGAGACTCTGCAACCTTGCACTCTTAACAAACTCATCTCCTTCATGCAAAGGTTCCAGTTTAGTCCAGATCTCATAGGCAGTTGTTATGTCAATAACATTTGAGATTTCTGAGTCAGTTAATGCACTTAGAAGAGCCTCTTTAGTCCATAGATTGTTTTCAGCATCTGTGATTTCATTTAGAGTTGTCAGACCACCCTGTGGAGGTGTATATGCTTTCGTGACCATGGACAAGTATGCCTTTCCCATACATTCCAAGTGACATTTCATGCGGCCTTTCTAAAGAGTGAAGTTGATTCCATCAAACTTCAGACTGTCCTTCTTGTATGATGACATCTTAGATCTCCTCAAGCAGTTAAGCTCTTTTTAGAGGAACTTGGCTCTGATACCAATTGTTGATAACTGAGAGGGGGTGAATCAATTATCCTTAATTTGCTTCAACTCAAACACTTAAATCCACTTTGTTAATCAATAGCATAGCAATTAATCATTCATGAAAGCATAAGGCAGAAACATCAGAGTAGATACACATCAACACATGAGACACCAAGATTTTGACATGGAAAACCCAATTAAGGGAAAAACCATGGGGTGATTAACCCAAGGATTATTCTCTGTTAGAAGAATAAGAAAAATGGATGGCACATGCCAATTAGGGCTCACTGCCCGAGCACACTGCTCACAAGAGGCTCACTGCCTACAAGAGACACACTATCTAAAAAGCAAGTATTACAAACTTGAACTGGAGAATGACATCTTCACCATGCTTGGATCAGTTCTGTAAGGGTAAAATAGTGATCAATCAAATGAATTAAACATGACTCAAACATCAACAGAATAGAGAAACAAGAAGGATTCAATAAACGAAGCAATGAACAAACACAGTGCAAACCTCTCCCGTTTCAATGCTTCTGTTGTTCGCCTATCACAATCGTCCTTTTGCAGATGAAGTGAGCCCTCAGAGAGTGCACTCTTTTTAGTTGTTCGTAGGAAGTTGACGGTGAATGGCTGTGGGGATACGCAATGAAGATGAGCTCTAATGCAAGTATGTGATCTGAAGCTTGTGGATGACAAAAGGGTGCCAAAGGCGTGCTAGTGATATTTCTGCAGAGTAACGATGTCAAAAGCCTGGATGATTAGAATGGAGGGATGAAGCTTCATTTATAGACTTGGAAGAATGGGAATCAATGGTTGAGAGGAGATATGATGATCAACGGTTGAGGAAGGTTGAGGAATGTGCAACCAGTAGAAATGTGACAAGTGTCCCAGCTCCATCATGAAAGAGGGGATGTGACAAAATTGATTGGAGAGTTAACTCCATTGACTGGTCTGTTAACAGACTTGATTGATCAGTTAGAAGAATAAATTGTGGAACTGACTGAATTGATTGAGGATTTGACTCAATTGACAGGTTAGTTAACACTTTTGATTGATTAGTTAACTAACCTCTGATTTGAGAAGAAATAGGCCATGTGGGTGAGAGAAAAATAGGTAATTAAATATTAAATATATTTAATTACATGTGCAACCTGATGAGGTGGACAAGGTGAGATGGAAAAGGTGAGGTGTAAAGGTGATGTGGATTTTTGGAATTTAGAACTTAGGATAGAGGAATTTGAATTGATTAAATAATTTATGATTATTTAATTGTGTAGGACATTTAGAAGAATTTTAATTAAATAAATTGAATTTATTTAATTATGGAACAATGAATCGATTAAATAAATTGGAAATATTTATTTAATTAATAGAAGAAGGGAATAAATATTTAGAATATTTATTTAGGATGAATCGTGTCATTTTTAGGCGTATACATTTTTGGTTGGGCAGGTGCAGTAGGCACAGGCATAGATAGATCTAGCCAGAGCACAGTCCCAGGCGCAGTATTACCGAGGGTTATACCATGGTGCCGTGGCATCAAGCCAGAGGGCAGGGAGCTTCAGGAGTCAGTCTGGGGCGACTCATAGAGTAGGTCCATCACAGTCAGGGGCCTCCGTGATGGGTCCCCAGCAGTCAGGAGCTGGCAGTGGTGGCCCACAGCAGCAAGGATAGACATAGACTGGATTTTGTACATTTTGGGACATGTATCACCATCCATTTGGATGCATATTGTATATGACACTTTTATTCCAGAGATAGATGACGATTTTGTACATTTGGACCTCTTTTATATGATAGTATATATGATGATGCCGCTTTGTGTATCTATTGCATGTGCTATGTGATGAAGATTTACTTCTATTGTATGATGTGATGCATGTGCATAGTTAGATGGTCTATCTGATGCTATATGAGATGCTTTGTGATATGCTGCTATATGATGTCTATGTGATTTAATGTTTTCAAATGAATGCAAAGTGTAATATGATTTCTATGTTTAGAGGCAACTTTGTTATGGGAGGTGTATATGTTCTAATGTAAATGTATGCATATGTGTTATGAGTTTTGATGTGATTATCTGTGTTTTAAGATGTGATGTGATGCAAATGTATGCGTATGTGATATGAGTTTGATGTGATTATCTGTGTTTTAAGATGTGATGTGATGCAAATGTATTGGTGACCTAATGCATTGGATGGTGTATTCTACGAGCCTAAGCATGTGCATGACTAGTCCTACGAATGATATGATATGCTCCTATATGCATTGTTTTTGTGAAGTCCAAATGTACTTTATCGACACAAGAATGACATGATAGATAGATAGAAGAATGGTTGTGATAAGATGACTTAGAAACTTTACTTGATATCATTACTCTGCATAGTTTGGATAATGAGGATTGCATGGATGTGTATGTGGATATAGGATGCTATGCTTTGCTTTTAGAGTGCTTTATTTAATCATTGGGCAGTTTGTTTTTGGTACATTTTCTGAAATGTTGTAAGTGAATACAAGCATCGAGGTATAATTGAACCGAGATGACCTGAGTATCACTTACATGGATTGTGATTTAGCAAGCTAATACAAGCATCTAGTCAAAATTGAATCTAGATGACCGGAGTACTTCCTGCATTTCAACAAGCAAGGATTGCCCCCGTTCGTGTTATACCTTTGATGTCCTCGATGATCTTTTGCCGATCATGTCCTTAGACAAGGCTTCACATTACTAAAGTTTAATCCACAAATAGCAAACAAAGAAAATAATCACGCCCCCATCATAGCATCTCTAGCTTTTGGCATCCTTGAGTAGCATAGAAAGACATGATAACAAAAATCCAGACTCTGTAACTTAACCATGGTTCCAATCCACAAAACATTCTTGCATTTAGATGTGTTTTTCTTGCCATAATTTAGATAAAATCAGTTAGAAGACCTTGGGTATTTGCTTTGCATTGGATAGGTTAAGATGCTCATTGTCAAGATTTCTGCTTGAGGCGCGGGTTCTGCTTGCATTTGTTTGTTTGGTGAGAAGATTGCACAATCCTTATTGGGGAGACAGACCCTAAGGGGCTGACCTAGTGCCTCGGGGGCTCATTGCTAAATGGCCTTGCCTACGTGACGACGCAGAGGCAATGTAGTTCGAGGTAAACCCTAATGGACCATGGATGGACTAGAAGAAAGACGACAAGAATGAAGACAAGAAAGAGGATGAATGGGACCGTGGGAGAAATGGAAGCCTCGGGGGTGCATTAGAATAATGGCCTTGCCTACGTGACGGCGCAGAGGCAACGTAGTTCACAGAATTGGACCATGGACACCGACGAGAGACACTATACTAGGCTCACATTGAGGAGACGGTATGGGACAAAACCTTGGTTGACAAGGCCACAAGGTGAGTATCAAGCCATGATAGGTAACTGTCAAGTGCTTATTGTGGGGTAGATATGGGTCGAATGGAAAATGAGTGAAGGAAGAATGGACTCAAGGTGATTGGATTCTCAAAGATGGAGAAGGCGGTTTATCACAAGTAACGCCTGTTTACCAGGTTTTCATCACTTGCTTTGATTTGCACGAGGAGCTAGAGAGTAACATGATGCCTGTTTGCCAGCTTTTCATCACGATACCTATCCAAGGCGCCTGTTTGCCAGGTTTTCACCAAAGGATGATTTTTTTGTATTTTCTCTTTTTTTAAAAATTTTTTTGTATTTTCTCTTTTCAAATTCTTTTTTTTTTTATTTTTTGATTTTTGATTTTATTGTGCCCCCTTGCATTGGGGTTTCTCCTAGGTATAGAAGCAGCGAAGGTGCATGCTGTTGATTGGATCATCAAACAACTCACCCTCTGAAGTGGCCAACTGATATGCCCCTGATCCATAAGCAGCTACAATCACATAGGGCCCAAGCCAGTTAGGCTCGAACTTACCTTTCTTTTCTCTGTCCTGCTGATTGCGAGGGTTCTCTTTTAGAACGAGGTCCCCCACCTTGAAGCATCTTGGTCTAACCTTGTGGTTGTAGCTTCTTGACATCATCTGTTGATAGGCTTTGAGATGGTCAAAAGCCTTCTGGCGCCTTTCCTCTAGCAGCTTTAGTTCTTGTAGCCTGGAGACTCTGTATTCTTCATCTGATATGAGACCTTTCAACGACACCCTGAGGGATGGGAGTTCGACCTCAATGGGAAGGATGGCTTTGGAACCATAGACAAGGGCGTAAGGTGTAGCACCTGTGGGAGTGTGTATATTGGTTCTGTAGGCCCACAGAGCAGGATTGAGTTGGATGTGCCAATCGCGACCAGATTCATTGACAGTTTTCTTTAGGATTTTCATAATGGTTTTATTCGATGCCTCAGCTTGGCCATTACCTTGGGGGTAGTATGGAGTGGAGAAACGATGTTGGATTTTGAAATGCTCACAAAGTTCCTGGACATCCTGATTTTGAATGGTCTCCCATTATCCGTTATGATGGATGAAGGGATGCCATATCAGCAGATAATGTAATTCAGAATGAATGAGGAAATTTGCTTTCCTGTGACGGTGGTTAGGGGAGCGGCTTCAATCCACTTGGTGAAGTATTCAGTGGTGGTTATGATAAATTTATGGCCGTTGGAAGAAGGTGGATGAATCTTTCCGACAAGGTCAAGTCCCCACTGGCAAAAGGGCCAGGGTGTCGTTAAAGGTCTCAACTCTTAAGCAGGTGCATGAATCAGGTTCCCGTGTATTTGGCACTGTTTGCACTTTTTGACGAACTGATATGAATCCATTTCCATATTGGGCCAGTAATAACCCAAATGCATGAGTTTCTTGGCTAAGGAAGGACCGCTGGAGTGTGTTCTGCAGATCCCTTCGTGTACGTCTCGCAAGGCAGTTACAGATTCTTCTTGTTCTAGACAATGGAGTAAAGTACCATCCAGACCACGTCGGTAAAGGGTATTAGCTATGATGGTGTAACGGGAGGCTTGTCGGATGAAAGTCCATTTTTGGTTGGAAGAGAGGTCCGGTGGAAGAATATTGTCCTTGAGGTAAGTGTAGGTCTTACCGTACCAAGGTGAATCAGATCCTACTAGGAGGCAAATGAATGGGTTTTGAGGAGATCATAAGCTGGTTGCCGAATGGTTTCTACTAAGAACTCATACCGTGACTCGTATTCAGGTATTTCAAGAAGAGAGGCTATGGTAGACATTGCATCTGCTACTTTGTTCTTGATCCTAGGGATTTGTTCAAAGGAGATGGTCCCAAAGTGTTCTTTGAGGTCGTCGACCATCCGTTTATATGGGATGAGCTTCTCATCTTTGGTTTGATATTCATCGTTGACCTGATTTATGATAAGCTGAGAATCACCGTAGACACATAGTGCTTGGATTTTCCACTCAGTGGCCATCTTGAGACCAATTACCAAGGCTTCATATTCCACTATATTGTTAGTGCATGGAAATAACAACCTGTAGGACTTTGGAATTGTGTCGTCGTGGGCAGTGATAAACAGGACCCACAATCAAATGAATTAAACATGACCCAAACATCAACAGAATAGAGAAACAAGAAGGATTCAATAAACGAAGCAATGAACAAACACAGTGCAAACCTCTCCCGTTTCGATGCTTTTGTTGTTCGCCTATCACAATCATCCTTTTGTAGATGAAGTGAGCCCTCAGAGAATGCACTCTTTTTAGCTGTTCGTAGGAAGTCAACGGTGAATGGCTGTGGTGATACGCAATGAAGATGAGCTCCAATGCAAGTATGTGATCTCAAGCTTGTGGATGACAAAAGGGTACCAAAGGCGCGCTGGTGATATTTCTATAGAGTAATGATGTCAAAAGCCTGGATGATTAGAATGGAGGGATGAAGCTTCATTTATAGACTTGGAAGAATGGGAATCAATGGTTGAGAGGAGATATGATGATCAACAGTTGAGAAAGGTTGAGGAATGTGCAACCAATAGAAATGTGACAAGTGTCCCAGCTCCATCATGAAAGAGGGGATGTGAGAAAATTGATTGAAGAGTTAACTCCATTGACTAGTCTGTTAACAGACTTGATTGATCAGTTAGAAGAATAAATTGTGGAACTGACTAAATTGATTGAGGATTTGACTCAATTGATAGGTTAGTTAACACTTTTGATTGATTAGTTAACTAACCTCTGATTTGAGAAGAAATAGGCCATGTGGGTGAGAGAAAAATAGGTAATTAAATATTAAATATATTTAATTACATGTGCAACCTGATGAGGTGGACAAGGTGAGGTGGAAAAGGTGAGGTGTAAAGGTGATGTGGATTTTTGGAATTTAGAACTTAGCATAGAGGAATTTGAATTGATTAAATAATTTATGATTATTTAATTGTGTAGGACATTTAGAAGAATTTTAATTAAATAAATTGAATTTATTTAATTATGGAACAGTGAATCGATTAAATAAATTGGAAATATTTATTTAATTAATAGAAGAAGGGAATAAATATTTAGAATATTTATTTAGGATGAATCATGTCATTTTTAGGTGTATACAAGTTCCATTTAAGTCCAAAAACTCCTACTCTGCCTTTCACACTTCCCTTCGCTATATCACACTCATCACCACAAGACACACTTCAAAATGAATTCACAATCCTTTATTTATACAAGGCATCAACTTAGGAACAATCATCTAAGTCGGCAAACATCTACAAGATCATTCGCAAGACGTGTAATACATCTGGTCGGCCAGTCTTAAGAAGAACACCAAAATCCATGGTTATTCCTCAAATACAAACTCTAACTTCAATGTGGACCACCAACATGAACTGGACATGATCCACAGATCACCACAAGCTTTCCTAAATCACCAAGAACATCCGCATCATTAGCTTACTGGGATTCTTCTCTTCTTCATCTGGAACTTCAAGAACACAGTCTGTCACCATTGTCATAATGCAAAAGGTTCTTCCAGACCTCTGAACAATGTACAAATCAATTTGTCACTTCAAACTGACTTCCTCAGCATCCCATCCAATCCGCAGAATGAGAGAATGTAATTCTGGAACTCACCGGACCAAACTATGACACTCTGCCATCACTGAACACCTACCAGAACCGGTTCTACTTGAGTAAACATAACTTCTTTAGATCTTCATGCAGACCTTTGAAATCTGACAACACTAGTTAACCTCATACTTGCAGCACAATGCATATCTTCCTAATACATAGTGTAGTGTATTTACAATGCTTGGAAAACTTGGTGGTAATCACACAATTCAAAAGAATATCCTACTAAACAGACCACTATAACTCTTGAAAATACCTTCATCAAATTTTCAACTAGGGCTCATAGGCTTGTGATGGCACTTGCACTGTATGTTCTTTTAGGGATCAAACTATCTAACTTATCTACTACAGTACTAGAAATTAGGCTACTTATTAACAAAGGAAAGTAATGCTGCTACAACTGCTATGGATACTTTGCAATGTAAGATTGTAACAAAAGATTATTTAGAAATGGACTCTAAATTTCTAATGACAACTTTTCCTATCCTTTGGAGTATCACAAGTCAATTAAACAAAGCAACTTAAGAATCCAATTGATCTTCTATTCAGAAAAATAACTGCTACAACAATTATAACATACAATAAATAAGGTGAAGGACAATTATCCTAAGTGGCCCTTGCTCAGGTGACTGCCTCACTACTTAAAGTCAAACCTAGCTCTTTTAAATGAACACAACCATAGTGATTCTAACATACATTGCACAATCTTTTCAAATCACATAAAATCTTGCTGAACTGTAATATTCATAATTCATAATCAAATAACATTGTCTTGCATAATCTAGAAAAGATTCAGATAGCTATATCTATGTTGGAAAAAAAACTATTCAAAAACTAAACTTCACTTACTTCTACCTCAACCACCAAACCATAATAGAGGAATGGGGGAGTTATTGAAATAGGTCTCTTATAAACATAAAACACCACTTTGCATGAACTAGACTGTAATAAATACTAACAACAATGACTGGAAAAATAACAGAAGAAGTGTCCCAACAAAATTGGAACTCTCTGTTGAAATAGGGGAACATGAACCGATTAAATTAGTTCCATTAGTCTTCTAGTTGCAACAGAGTCCTTTTAGCTTCTAGTCATCTTTATTGATCACCTATCATGATGCGTGATTATCTCCATCAAGTATCCTCATGTTGTGGTTGTTGTACTTAGTTGAGTTTGGAATCTTCCCTGCTTTGCACCTGGAAATGTTGTGGCTACAAGCTACATCCTGTAGTTGTTGTTGGTTATAGTCCTTCCTCTTTTAGCTGCAAGGTTAGTCCATAAACATGTATAAAATACTAACAACCATAATCAACACAAACATTGTTAATAATCCATACATTCCCACATATAACATACAATTTCATCATATTATAATCATCTCCATATACTTAATTAACTAGGTTCAAGTCTGCATAATGATCATAAGGGATAACATAACATAGAAATATGCTTAAAATAGTGTCTAGGAATGTCTTTCAACTTGCATAAAACTATAAGAAAATAGGCTAATAACTAGGCTCATCACATCCCCCAACTATCCATTTAGTTGACCTCAAGCAAATCAACTAATATTGTAGGTTGTAATACAGGGTGATCTCCCTAAAATCTACAATAGTACGTACTCCTTGGGTCTGCTCCAAATAAAAGCCATTATTGTATGCCAACCTGTTCATCCTAGAGACCTCTTCTTTCTCACACTCTGTACTCCTCCTCCAAGTCCAATGTGGCACTTGATATAGAAGCATAGGGGGTTGGAGAGTAAGTTGTATCTAGCTCAATGCTTGTCCCTTGGCAATGTCCATGTATTTCTTGACCCTTTCAAACATAGCCATGAAGTTATGGATAGAATGGGGTTCTTTTTTTTGTAACTCTGGAGTCAAATTATTCCACCCATCATGTACATGCTAGTGAGAGTGACGAATGAGCCCAAATGTCAAGTGCTAAATCTTGTCATAATCCTATAGTCTTAAATTCATAATCTTTCTCCCCACACCCTTGTGTTCTAAAATATGCTTTCATTCTGTAATGATAAACTCAGGGATTTTAGACTCTTTTCTAATTAGAAGGGCAATGGATTTTTTTCTTTTTGTGTAAGCTTGCATGATGTCCCCTCTCAATTTCTCATTCTTGAAGTAAGAGGTTAGTGCTCTTACCTATAAATCCCCTACATAAATTAATGGATTCCATTCATTATCTTCAGATACAACATAATTATGTAAGTAAAACTCACATAGTTGGTCTTGTTTATCAGGTGTGGTAGTAGAAAAAACTTTGAGGAAGGCCATTTTCTCACTAATGTGAACTTGTTTTTTACTAATCTATCTACTAAACTGGTAACTAAAAAAAAATTCTTGCAGAAACAAGGCATAGGTCCTAGCTGATGGTTTACATTTGATAATTTGAGCAACTTTATCTACTACTTCCTCCATTCTCACCGCCAGCTTCTGCAACTCAATATCCTTCTTTTCCAGTGCCTTAATGTGGTCTGCAATCATGATTTCTTTTTCTCTTTTCCACTCTTCTTTTTGTTCAGAGAAGTCTTGAGTAACCTTCTATAACTGATATCCTAAGGATACAACTATATGACAAGTTGGGGTTTTGACAATAGGGAGTCTCTTCTGTTTAGTCACTAATTCCTAATTTGCTATAGCTGCTATGGCTAGCTCTGTAAGGACATCTAGTTTTGACCCTTGATCATAGGTGTTAACCTTTTCTTCCAACTCATATAGCCTTACCTATCTCTCTTTGTCCTTCTGCTCATAGGTTTTGATCAATTCTTCTAGTTGTTTTATTCTATCAAAGGCCACCTATAACTCTCTTCTTATATTCCTATCTTCAATCATCAATTCCTCATCCTTGGAAGGATTTTCATCACCACTCCTTGTACACTCATATTCCTCATTATTAGGGTTGTCTGAGGTTTTCTTTCTATTTTTCTTAGCACTAAAAATGTCCTTTGATTTAGATTCAGAAGTGCTAGACACATACCATTTCCTTTTGATAGGGTTTTGTACATTCTCAGTCACATTATCCTCTTATTCATGGTCACTTTCTACTATTACCACATCCTCCTTCTCTTTTCCAAGCTTCTCAACAGTACTCCCCATAACACCTTTCTTTTTAAGGCAATGTGAATGTCTTAATGGTGTGGATTTCTCTTTTGACCTCGTTGCAGGCTCAAAAGAAAAACCACTCTTCTTTTTCCTAGTTCTTGGTGTTTTCATGCTAGGTGTCTTACTAGAGGATGGGACCTAATTGGCCTCTTCTTTTGGGGTTTGATTCTCCTCTTCCAATATAGGTTGATCAAATACTACATTTGACACAATTGGCACATCATGTTCTCCTATTTCCTCTAAGTTGTGCGTAGGTGAAGCAGTAGGTGAAACAGGGTTTTCTCTCAAGGATGCAACAAGTGACTCTACATTTTTTGGTACTGCTGGCTCATTAAGGATGTCATTGATGTTTCTACATTTTAAGAATCCTTTTCCAAGGTACATTTGGATACTACATCTTAAGAACTCTCTTCACTAAGAGAGTGACGAAACAATCATGGGATAATGCTGATTTTTTTTATTTCCTTTGATATTCATTTTCCATTCTCTTTAAGAAACTATATAGGAAATTTGGCATGTTAACTACTCTATTATGACGAAGATGGCTTAACAATTTAAAATGATCAATGTACAACATAGACTACCTACCATCACAGGTAAGGTATTTGATAATATGCATGGCACAAGCAGCCCATAAATCTAGAAGTGATAGTCTTTTAGTACCTTGTGATGTGGATTCTAGTTGCTCCCCTGGCTCACTAAATTCATCTCTTGTAGTTATTGCATCTTATTTGATGGGGAACTCTTCATTATTTCTAGGTAAACTAGATACCTTAGCAATTGCCACTTTCAAAGCATCCACTATCAGACCTTTTATAGTGGCTTCATCATTGTAGAGTGAGGTTGTAAACTGCCTTGTTATACCTTCATCAAATTATGTGAGCTTCAGGAAATAGTCAATCCATCCTGCTTGTTGGAAGAAAGGAAAAGTTAACTGGTCTTCTAGTACCATATCATGCACTGTAGGTTCTTGTCTAATGATGTCTCCTCCCATATTGCCAAGTTCAAATTCAAATTCCCCACAACCCCTTCTACAAACCTTCTGTTATATCTACTTGCTCTTTTAGTTTCAATAACCCTACACTTCCAATAACCCCTTGTATATTCCCTTGCTATAATATACCAGCTTGAACTAACAAACCATCTTGAACTAACAAACCATCTTAAACTAACAAACCGGCCTAAACTGACTCAAAACTATGGGAAACTGGGAAATTTAGCATAGCAGACAATTTTTGCAGACAAATTTAGCAGAGTAGACATAAGAATGAAAAGAGGTTGTATTATATGTGTTGTGATGTATAACTGACAATGGAAAACAATCATTGTTCTAAACAAAAACACTATCCCTTACCCCAAACTAAAATCTTGAAATGACCTTAGTTCAAGGTTGTGTATGGCAAAGAGAAGGATGATAGTATAAAGAATATAGGATTACAAATGATAATTTTGTATTATTAAATGTGAGCACATATGGAAACATTGAAATAACTACTTCAAATAATGGGAAGTTAATATTTGTACCTATTGGAATGAGATAAACTAGACTTCATGAGAGTGGAGTGTTGGAAAATGTGTCTACAACATAAGTTCAATTGGAAAGAACTTATTATTATGAGAATTGGTGGAATGACATTCTGGTACATGTGAACAAGCTGATGTAACTTAGATGCAGTGAGATTATTAACAGCGGTTGCATGCGCTTGAAAAGTGAAGTCCATGGCACAAAATTTGAATGAGCTAATAGATAGTTGCTGCATGTGAACATATGGATAGTTTCTACATGTTCCTTTCCAACAAGTCCCAATGTGTATTATGGCAACATGGAGTGTGTTGCCTTCTTTAGGTCCCTATGACTCTTTGACTCGGTCTTCATGAAGATGGCAGTATTGGTGTTGTGTGTGCACGTGAAGAAAGGAAAGAAATTATACCTGAGTACCTTAGGAGGTGGGCTATGTAGCTCACATGCTGAGTCACTATGATAACCAACAATGTCTTCTCCCAGTCTACTACTAGGTGATGATATAGTAGTATCTAGCTCATGGCTAGGAATAGAGCATTGGTTTACAAAGTCATCTCTATTTGATAGATTGGTGTAGACTTTTAATCGGTGGCCATTAACCAAGAGTGAGAATATGACCTCATCTACGATCTGTAGTTTAACAACCCCATTTGGAAAGACCTGGTGTATTTAATAAGGTCCTAACCATCTTGATTACAATTTGCCTTTGTGATCTTTATACTTTGAATCATATAACATGGCCCAGTCACTGACATGGAAGGATTTACTTTTGATATATTGATCATGTAATTTGGCTCTCTACTTCTGAACAATCTCTGTGTGGGGCATAGCTACCATTCTGATCTCATCTAACCCATTGAGAATTACTATTGTTAGATCCATGTCAAGTTCTAGTGCAATCCTTAGTGTCTTATATTCAAATTCTATGGGTAGAACTACTATTTTACCATACACTAACTCATAAGGTGTGAAACTAGTTGTTGTTTTCCATGTGGTTCTATATGCCCATACTACCTCTGGTAGTTTCACTTTCCAGTCCTTCCTATGAATGTTCACTGTCTTGGTCAGAATATTCTCAATTTCTCTATTTGTAACTTCCACATGTCCATTGGCCTGGGGGTGATAAGGTGTTGATTTCCTATGCCTAACTTCATATTCTTTAACCAGTGTGGAAATGAGTTCAAAAGTGAACTAGCGACCTTGGTTAGTGACAATCTCTCTTGGTGCTCCATACCTAGTGAAAATTTCTTCATACAAGAATTTGGCTACATTCCCATCTCTAGAAAATTGAAAGGCCTTGGATTCAACCCACTTTGTCGGATAATCAGTGCAAACTAAAATGTACTCATTATTAGAAGTTGGTGAAATTGCCCCAATGAAATCTATCCCATTTGTCAAATGGTGCTAATGCTATCTATGGCTGCAAAGGCATCTCATCTGATCTTGTTGGTCTACCCATTCTCTGACATCTGTCACAACTCCTTGTATACTTAATTGCATCCTTATGAAGAGTTGGCCAATAATAGCTTATTGTCAAGATCTTGAGTGTTCTCCTTTTTGCTACAAAGTGACCTCCATAGGGCTCATCATGACAAGCATTGAGGATGTCAAAGACCTCATCTTCTCTGATACATCTTCTCATAATATGGTCTGGACCAGTGTAGAATAAATGACTAGCAATCAAAGAATATGGAAATCTCTTATACACCAACTATCTCCTTTCTCTTGGGGAGAAATGTGATGGTATATATCCTACTACCAAATAGTTAGCAATATTAGCAAACCATGGTGTATGTATATTGAGATCAAACAAATTCTCATCTGGGAAAGAGTCATCTACAACACCTTTTATTTGTGTAGGCAATCTAGACAAAAAATCTACCACCACATTAGCTTTACATGGCTTATCCACTATTGTTATATCAAACTCATGTAGTAAGATCAACCATCTAACTAGTCTACCCCCAACCATAGGTTTTTTCATTAAGTATCTGATTGTAGTATGATCTGTATGGATAAAGACCTGGTAACCAGTTATATAATGCCTAAACTTGTTGATAACATAAACAACAGCTAACATCTCTTTTTCTGTGACAATGTAATTGAGCTATGCTCCTTGTAATTTTTTACTGATATAATAGATAGTATACTCCTTAGTACCTTGTTTCTGTCCCAATACAAGCCCTACAGCAAAATCAGAAGCATCAGTGTGTATGTGGAAAGATAATGTCCAATTTGGGCCTCTCAAAATAGGTGCTTTTGTCAAATATGTCCTAAGTGTGTCAAAAGAGTGCTGACATTTTGTGGTCTAGTCAAATTCCATGTCTTTTGTGGGCAAAGAAAATAAAGGTGCTTCTAGTTTGCTGAAATCCTATATAAACCTCCTATAATAGCCTGCATGGACAAGAAAGATTTTGATATCCTTTGGTTTCTGTGGTACATAAAGTGTAGAAATTATCTCAATTTTATTGGGATCCACCTGAATACCATCACTAGATATAAAGTGTCTTAGTAGAGCTCCTTGAGTCATCATCATAAAGAATTTTTCATGACTTAATGACAGATTATGCTCTTGGCGTCTTTTCAGGACCTTCTCTAGATTACTGAGTGTTGTCTCAAATGTTTCTCCATAGGTGGTGAAATCATCCATATAGATCTCCATAGAATCATGAGCATGGTCTAAAAAGATACTTAACACTGCCCTTTCAAAAGTGGTTGGGGCATTGCATAACCCAAAAGGAAGGATACAATAAGCATATGTACCCTAAGGACATGTAAATGTGGTCTTATCCTAGTCCTTTAGAGCTATTTTTATCTGATTATAGCCACTAAAGTCATCTAAGAAGGAGAAGTACTTTTTACCTGCTAGGGAATCAAGTACTTGGTCAATGATCTTTTCTATTGGCTATGTTAAGTTCCCCGTAATCTATACACACCCTCCACTTGCCTCCTTTCTTAGGGACAATAACTAAAGGTGACACCCATTCACTATCAGAAATAGGGTAAATAAAACTAGCATCAAGGAGCTTTTGGAGCTCAGTTTTAACTATGTCTCATAAGTCAGGATTCATTCTCCTTTGTGGTTGTCTTATGGGCTTGAAACCATCATTTATGTAGATCCTATGCATACATAAATTTGGATCTATTCCTTTCAAGTCATTGTAATCCCATGCAAAAGATGATGCATGTGCCTATAACATAGTGTGCAAAGACGTATGTTATTTTTTAGTTAGAGCATTCTTAATATTCAAGAATTTGCCTAGCAGGATTTCTAATGTTTTAGAAGCTGGTTGGACAGATGGAGGTCATATCCACTATTGTTGGGAACGCACTCCTAAGGTAGTAGAGACCAGAAAAGATGGGATAATTCCTCTAAGGAATGTGCAGGTATGATATTTTGTAATGGATCTTGCAAACATGATAGACAATCCTGTTTCTATGGGTCCCTACCATAATGGTTCTATATAATGTAGTCAATTAAGTCATCCTCATCTTGGGTTTCTAACAAGGGGCTGCATTCAATGGTCATGAGGGTTTGCAGGGAATAGTTGTCTTCTTCGTCTTCTAAGGTAGGCCATATGGTTTGCTCCAGATAGTCATGAGGTTGAGTTGGGGGATAAAGGACCAATTTCTTGGTGACAGTCCCATTTGAGATTATCATGTTCCCAAAACTACAACCTATGAATGCATTTGTTGTTGCTAACCATGGTTTTCCTAAGATAAGTGGATAACCTGCAAGATTGAATTTTGTCTACAAAACTATGAAATCTCTAGGGTACTACCATGAGTCTAATGCTATGACTATGTCTTCAATGATCCCCTCAGGTTTCACTGTTGACCTATTTGCCAACTATAAAATAGTTGGTGTAGGCCTGAAGTTAGGTAACTGAAGTAGTTGCATTGTTTCTTTAGTCATGCCATTGATGGCTACCCCCAAGTCAATTAGGGTGTTTTTGATGAGAGTTCCATTAAACTTAACATCCACTTCTAGACTGCCAAGGTCTATGTATTTAGGGACAGTTATGTTCCCTAGCATGATATCAACAAGGTTCCCTAGTACATGGACTGTCTGAGGGTCCTTCTTCTTCCTCCCTAGTTTCTTAAGACAAAGGTCTCTCACTGTCTTGGTGTCGATTGGAATGTCCTTGATATCTTGGATAATGAAAGGAAGATAGGTGTGCGGAAAACAGTTCCTACACTAATCTAATGAGGAGAGGACTATGCAAATTCAACTTTATCTTAACTATTACAGCAATGTTAAACCATTAACATGAGAGATTGCAGCAAAATACAAGAACCAGAAAGAAGAGAGAGAGAGAGACAAGATATACATGGGGAAAACCCTTACAGGTGAAAAACCCCACACTCCAAAACATAGATCAAATGTATTATAGTAAACAATAACAGATTACAATACAGTTTCAGAGCCAATGCTCTTTCAGGAGTCTTTAAATGTCGAATATGGAGATATTCCGGCAGCATAATAGTACTTGTACCAAAGTTATCTATCTCCCATCCAAGCACCTGTTTATATAGAGTTTACAAGGAAAATATGGAACCTTCTAGAGATGGGCATCCATCTTGGACTCATGCGCCAAAACCCATGCCTAAGGACACTTGTCAAACATCCCATCCCAAAGTGGGCACCTAGTCCCAAGATAGGTTATGACAGATGCTCTTACGCACCTTATAGCTGTCAGAGAATCTATCGTACACTGACTAAAAATATCATATTCCTCTTACATGTCATAACCTCCCTTGACCGCCCAAAGATGCCTTTCTCTCATGCAGAGATACTCACCGACACTTCTCATTAATTAAAAATCATGCTACCCCCAAACCCCTGTTAATTATTCAAGGGGAAACTGCGGCTGCCAAAGTCACCAAAATTTATCCTCCTGCATATACACAAGGTGCTAACTATGCCAACTCAACATGGGATAAATAAATACACATTAGGAATTTACAAAGGTTGAGACACCTTAATTCCCAACAGATAAGGGGTATCTTAACACTGACATTCTTAAGTTGACCCAATAAGTATGTCTCTGCATGGGTTTGATGTTTTGGAATTGCTAGATTTTTAGGGAAAGGAGGCTCTAGATTTGAGATAGTCTAATTTATCTGATTTGATTTAGGTTCTAGATGTGAATTGTCTAATGTCTCAGCTATGGGCTACTCATCCACCACCTCGGTAATTTGGAGAGATGAAGGCCTTGCTAAAATTTTCCTTGACCTGAGGTGGACATCACTCACCTCTACACCATAAGTGGGGTATTGAATACCCTCATTAGTGTATGCCCATTAAACAGGCTTGTTATTGGGGTTAGATGTAGGTTGGTAGGTATTTGTGGTGATCTTGGTGGCTGAGTTGTAGGACTGGATGGATTAGGCATAATGGCTTGCTGTTGTGGCTAAGAAGGCAGCAAGGGTTGTGAGTAATTGATATTTTGGTTCTGCCATTGTTGTCCCTTTTGCCATTGTGGTCACTAATGGTTTTGTTGTATTGGCCATTGAGGGTTGTAGTTAGGTCCTTTGAAGTTTTGTTGGGGCCATACAATGGGTTACTATTAATTCTAGTTTGGCTGAGGGTTTTGCCATTGTTGTTGGTTGTTTGGCCAAGGCTGAGGGTTCCAACCAGAGAAATTTTGATGACCTACTAGAAATGATGTATTAAAAGTTAATGGATCTTGTGGCATACCTTGTCTTTGTTGCCATAGTTTCCTTTGTGCAACATAGTATTGCTGGCCATCTTCACCTTCAATAGGTTGAAAGTGTGGTTTCTCTGACTTATCTTCTGTAATTCTAGCCACTCTTCTATATTTAGAATTGGTTTTTCTATGTCAACAATTGGGACAGTGTCCAATGAGTATTACATCAGCCTCCTCCTTCTTCTTCAAGTGTATAGTATCTAGTTGAGTGGCTAGATGACTGATGATATCTTCTTTCATGTTGGTCAACAAGTTGCTCAATTCCACCCTTGAAACTGAATTAGACACCTTGCCAATGATAGATGCTCTCTCTCCCCTTGTCCTCTTCGTGAAGGTCATTGAATAATTTCTACAAACCTTGCAGACATCCTCAGAGGGTAATTGAGTTATATCTCCTACCCCACTAAGATTGATTGCATCCATGCAGTCATCATTGTCACCTCTCAAGAAGATAAGTTTCAAAGATTCGTTTGATAATTTATTCTATGGATTTTTCTTAAGATAGAATTGGAATCTGTCCACATAGTCTTCTAATGGCCCATCTTCTTTCTAAGTCATTTTGAAGATATCATCTCTTCTTCTGTCAACCCCTTTGCAATAGTCTTGGTATTTCTCCAAGAAATTTTTCTTCATTGTATCCCAATCTAGAATAGAATACTTGCCTAGTCCCATGAACCATCTTAAAGGAGCATCCTTTAGGGTAGTAGGAAAGAGCTTGAGCCTATGAGCATCAGTTTTGTAGTCAAAACTCCCACACAAGACATTAAACTCAAATAGGAACGTGTTTGGATCTTCAGTCACCAAACCATAGAAGGAAAGCAATACTTAAGGCGGTATATTTTTTAGAGTAGTAGCCCTTTCCTGATTGGTGATAGGAAATTCAAATGTCACCTATCCTGGTGGATCATCCACTGCATCAGCCATGGTGAGGAAAGTTCTTTCTATATTATAAGTGGATGTTGATGAGAGTGAAGATTCTTCTTTAGTAATACCCTCACTTTGATCACTATAGTCACCAATATTTACTATACCTTGTTGAGTAGATGGAAGGAACCTTCTAAAAGTGTCTCTCTGCCTCCACATACAATGTATATAACTTTGTATGGACCCTGGACAATGTTAGTAACTTTTCTGGTAGTTGGTGAGGTAGAACCTAAGTACCCTATCCTTTTGAAAGCAAAATGTAACTACGAAAACTAGAAACTAACAGGGACTAATCTCTGAAAGTAGCACCATCCCTGGCAATGACACCAAAAATGTAGTGTCTTTACAATGCTTGGTAAACTTGGTGGTAATCACACAATTCAAAGGAATATCCTATTGAATAGTCCACTATAACTCTTGAAAAGACCTTCATTGAATTTTCAAGTAGGGCTCGTAGGCTTGTGATGGCACTTGCACTGTATGTGCTTTCAAGGATCAAACTATCTAACTTATCTACTACAGTACTAGAAATCATGCTACTTATTAACAAAAGAAAGTAATGCTGCTACAACTGCTACAGATACTTTTCAATGTAAGACTATAACAAAATATTATTAAGAAATGAACTCTAAATTGCTAATGATAACCTTTCCTATCCTCCAGAGTATCACAAGTCAATTGAACTAAGCAACTTAAGAATCTAATTGATCTTGTATTCATAAAAATAACTACTACAAAAATTATAACATACAAGAAATAAAGTGAAGGACAGTTATCTTGAGTGGCCCTTGCTTAGGTGACTACCTCACTGCTTAAACTCAAATCTATCTCTTTTAAATCAACACAATCATATTGATTCTAACATACATTGCACAATCTTTTCAAATCACATAAAATCTTACTGAACTGTAATATTCATAAGTCATAATCAAATAACATTGTCTTGCATAATTGATAAAAGATTTAGATAGCTAAATCTACGATGGAAAAAACTATTCAAAAACTAAACTTCACTTACTTCTACCTCAACCACTGAACCATAATATAGGAATGGGGGAGTTATTGAAATAGGTCTCTTAACTGTAAACATAAAACACCACTCCGCATGAACTAGAGTGTAATGAATACTAACAACAATGACTGCAAAAAGAAGGGAAGAAGTGTCCCAACAAAATTAAAACACATTGCTAAAACATGGGAACATGAACTGATTGAATCAATTCCATTAGTCTTCTAATTGCAACAGAGTCCTTTAAGCTTCCAATCATCTTTATTGATCACCTATCATGATGTGTGATTATCTCCATCAAGTGTCCTCATTCTATGGTTGCTACATTTAGTTGAGTCTGGAATCTTCCCTGCTCTACACCTGGAAATGCTATGGCTGTGGGCTACATCCTGTAGTTGTTGCAGGTTACAGTCCTTCCTCTTTTAGCTACAAGGTTAGTCCATAAACATGTACAAAATACTAACAACCATAACCAACACAAACATTTTCAATAATCCATACATTCCCACATATAATGTATAATTTCATCATATTATAATCATATCTCCATATACTTAATTAACTAGGATCAAGTTTGTATAATGATCATAAGGGATAACATAACATAGAAATATGCTTAAAATAGTGTCTGGGAATGTCTTTCAACTTTCATAAACTATAAGAAAATAGGCTAATAACTAGGCTCATCACATGGCATAGAGTATGCTATGTCTTCAAAAAATAGTGCATAAATTGTGACATGTCAAAAGGTTCTTCCTCCTTATCTAAGATTTTAACCAATTTTCCATCAATGCCCCTTGGTCTATGCTTGGGCAACTTGAAAGATTTGTATGAACGTCAAATTCATTTGTATTCATCTTTTAGAGTATTCAGATCAATCCTTTTATTGGCAGCAAGGTTTAAGCCAAACACTTTTGTGATGCAGGCCTTTGTGGTCCTGATCATGATTGTATTATTTCCTGCCTTGACAACACTAGACCCAGGGTCATACCTCTATGCAACTACCCTCACAAAATCTAGGTTGGTGAACACATTAGGGCATATTAAATTCACCAAATCTAGATTACAAACATTACAAATAGGGGCTTTGCACTCCCTCCTATCATACCAAAGTTTAAACAAGATCCATCTAGGCATAGGTAATTAAGCATCCCAACATCTAGAGCATATGTCCAATAGTCTATCATTCAGCCCACTAGGACTGTGCACATTTACAAGCCTTCTTGATAACCTAGGCAACTAAACCATCAAATCTTCATCTAGACACCTTTTGAAGTTGAAGGCTCACTAGTTTGACTCATTTTTAAAGAAGTTTCCTACCAAACTATGGTTTTTCTCTTCTAGTAATGCTCAAAACTTCTTAAGAAAGACAACAATTTCAATTGAAATAGACGCAGCTGGCAAGGATTAACTTACTAGTTTTAACTGTAAAACCTCAAGATTTCAATATTTCTTTAACTAGATGCTTGTTGTGTGTAGGAATTTTCTTCGTCCTTGTAAAAATGTCTGAAAAACCCTTACCTTCTACTTTAATTGGGCTTACAAATTAGGGCTCACCTCATTACCGCTTGTCACTTCAGCCATTACTACAAATTTATGACACCAAGGTGCATTCCAATGTCTAGACAGAAAGTTTGAATTTGAACAATTGATAAAGTCTGTAAACTGTGAGATCAACGACTATGAATAAACCACCAGATTTGAAAATCTAAACTTTTATGTGAAAATCCAATCATCCAATCAAATTACTCCATCTCAGATGCTCTTTCTACTGACTTTTCTTCCTTTTTTGTCCTAGATGGCCACGTAGCATCATTTCGTAGCCACACAGTAGCAAGTGGGCCATCTCCTTTTGGTTTTGCGAGAGCATGCAAAGCCTTCCATGTGTATCCCCTTATACAAGCCCTTTCATTCCTTTTGAAAATAGGCCACGCATCATCATCTTGTAGCCGCGCATAGAATCTTTTTTGTAGACAAGATTCTTCTACGACACTATGCTACCATCTGATCCTTACTAGCCCCATCTCTTCACTTCATCCTTTAACACCTGGTACAATCTACTTCATTCAATTGAATCATCAATCTTATGGCCATAGGCCATGATATACTTCACACATGTCCTCATTTCGCAGCTGCGTAGTGGAGATATGACATCAACATTAGTAGTCTGTGGACTTGCAATATCCTACCATGTGGCACCTTTGGGCCCCTACAAAGACTTAGGACTTAAAAAATATATATGGAACATCACTTTGACGAGAAACAAAGGGTAAGCACTAGGACTTTGTGTCTGTTACTTCATGACATAATAGACTCAAGGTTATAACTTAGACAACCAAAAACTTAGGTTAGGTGGTCAATGATGGATTATAACATAAAATAAACACATGACTACAAGACTTAGGGTTTTAAGGGGAAATAATGAAAACACTTGATAAAGATTGAATCAAAACCCTATAACCTAGACAGGTACCACGATTGGCTCCTGTTTGGGATGTGCAGTTCACAGGATTGCAGCAAGGACCATAAAACTCCAGGAGTAGACCAGAATAAAGATAGACATAGAACACAAAAGACAATTGTACAAGTATATACACTATATACAACTATATACAACCTATTTATAATATGCACAAAAAATAACCTACTTATAAAAAGTAGGGTTTCAGGAATTGTCCATGCATAGGCAATTCCTGAAATTCACCATCAAGAGCCTGGAGAAAATATGAATCTTCTCCATGAGTGTTGCTTATCAAATATGGGCCAATCCATAAAGGCTCAAATTTCTCATGCTTGCCTTTATCCTAGCTCCTGGCATTCCATACAAGAACCATGTCATTCACTGAAACTTCCTTTCTGAGGCACTTTTATCAAATAAGTACTTCACCTTCTACTGCTTCTTGATATTGGTTCTTTGTGCTTCTCTCCTTGCCTCACCCAATTCAACCAACTAATTTACCCTTTCTGCCATTGGATCTTCTATGTCATCATCATTTTCTTGTATGAACTTGTAAACTAGCAGGAGATTTTTTATTAGTAACTTTGCCTCCAAGCCATACACCAACTCAAAAGGAGACTTACCAATAGCCTTTTTAATGGTCACTCTATCAGCCATAGTGATAACTTCAACTTAGTGTCCCACACCCTCTTATTTTTATCAATTATCTTCTTGATTATTTTCATCAGACTCTTGTTGCTGGACTCATCCTGACCATTTCCTTGAGGATGATATGGTGTTTCATCTGACAAATTGATACCATAATCATTGCAAAAATCAACTAACTCTCCTAACCTAAAACACATTGCATTTTCTGTCAACAATTTAGTAGGTACCCCAAATCTAATGATTATGTGCTCCAAGACAAAATCTAGTACAACTTTGCTTGTGGATTTTTTAGTTGGAATGGACTCAATCCATTTAGTAAAATAATTAGTAGCAACAAGTATCCAACTATGTCCATCACTTGACTTCTCTATTATTTCTCCAATAAAATCTATTCCCCATTGTTGAAATGGAGCATCTACCATCACAATTTCGAGTGACAATGCACCGGCATGCTTTAGCTTCCCTAAAAATCTTTAACATGAATCACAAGTTCTCACCATTTTGTATACATTAGAGAAAAGTATTGGCCACCAGTATCCTAACCTAAGGATCTTATGTGCAGTAGCTTAAAGCCATGTAATGTCCTCCACACTCCCCTTTATGCATGTCAATCAATGTCTTTGTAGCTTGGTCTTGGTCTACACATCTAAGTAGCACACCATCAAGGTTTTTCCAATACAACTCTCCTTGAATAATGACATACTTAATGGCTTGCAGCTTCAATGTCCTTTTTTTATTATCGTTGAAGTGAGGAGGGCAAATCATGTTTTGTAGGTACTGAACAATGCCTTTGTACCACTTAGATTGTTGTACACTGCATATTTCTTCTTGCATCTGATCTTCAACTATATTCACTTGACAAGCTTCTAGATTTGTTTTTGCCATCAACTTTGCCAAACCTTGCCCCATTACCAGTTTGGTAATTTGGATGTCAATATTAAACTCCTGTATCTTATTAATCCACCTACACCATCTCCCTATTACCTCTTGTTGTGTGAATATATCCTTTATTGCAGAGTGGGGAACATAAGCTATAATTTGAGCTCCAACTAAATAAGGTCTAAAATTCTTCACCACCCTAACCAAAGCATAAGATTGCTTCTCCATTATATCATATTTTATCTCTGCATTCTGTAAGGACTTGCTAAATAAAGCAATAGGATGTTCATATCCATCATCATTCTTTTGTAACAAGCATGCAGTAATTGTATGAAAGGAATCAAAATAAAATAACTAAAATGGCTTAGTGAAATCAAGAGACTTAAGAATAGGGGTAGTTTTGATACCTTCTTTTATGTTTTGAAATGATTGAATTGCTTTATCTCCCCATGTTACAGCCTCACCTTTCTTTATCATCTTGGATATTGCTTTGGTAATTTCTACAAAATTGGTAACAAATCTTTTGACAAAGTTGATCTGTCCAAAAAATGACTGAATACCTTTCATAGTTTTGGGCATTTAGATTTTATTAATTGCAAGAACCCTTTATAGATCAATTCTGACCCCATCTTTGGACACTATATGCCCTAAGAGTTTTCCCTCGGTTACCCCAAAAGCACATATCTTAGGGTTCAATGAAATGCCATATTCCAGTGCCCTAATAAAAATCTTTTCCAGGTGCATACAATGTTGGTCCTCTTTTTTAGAATAAGTAGTCAAATCATCCTGGTACACCACCAATATTGAATCAATCAATCCTACAAATGCAACATCCATGGATCTCTGAAATGTTGCCCTGACATTGGTCAGTCCAAATGGCATCCTCACATACACATATGTTCCCCATGGAGTTGTGAAGACAGTCTTATATTACTTTGATTCCTTCACCTTCACCTAATTTTAACCAGACAACCCATCCATCATGGATAAGAGTTCACATTATGTTACCTTCTGAAGCATTACCTCCATGTTGAGTAGTAAATAATTATCTTTCAAGGATGATACATTCAATTTTCTGAAATCCACACATAATCTGATATCTCCATTTTTCTTCCTGACTGGGACTAGGTTTGACAACCAAGTGGAGTGCCTTATGGGCTTTATGATTCCACCATCTCTTAGCTTCATAAGTTCCTCCTATATTTTTGGAGCTAAAGTAGGATTAATGGGCCTTTGCTTTTGTCTAAATGGCTTAGGCCTAGGATTCAAAGAAATTTCATGCTGAAAAAGATCTCTATAGGATTTTAGATCATACGACCATGCAAAGACATGCTTAGATTTTCTCAACAATGCAATCAACATTGCCCTTATATGTGGCTTGAGCTACTTCAAAATGTAGGCTTTCTTTGGAGCATTATTTGTACCCAAGTTTCTTTCTTCTAAATCTTGCTTGTTTGTGGATGAAGTCTTAGCAAAAAATTGGTCTATGTTGTCAAATGCTCTTTCTAAAGCTACCAACCCTTTTGGAATCTTTTTAGTCTTGAGTTGTATGATCTCTTTTCCAAATAAGGTTTCTTATTCGTCTATAACTTCCAAAAAGTTTTGAAATTCTATCTCCTGATTTTCATACTCATCAATGCAATGTAAAAATCTCAATAGGTCCTTGTCATCCTCAAAAACTTGCCAAATACATATGTTGCCTAGGACTGTAGGTCTAACTTTGACCTCAACATGTGCACTATCTACCAATATGATGTCATCTGGCCTGATTGCAACCTTAGCTAGGAAGTCTACCAAAACATTCCTAGACCTTTCTACCCAATTTATAGAAAATACATCAAACAATTCCACACTATCCCATACTTGTTGGCAAGAGACACTATATGGATTCATGGTTGTTGTCATTGATGGCAACAAAGGTCATTCCACATATCTGCAAGTCATGATATATCTCTACCGGAAGTCAGATTGAAGATTGTTGTGGTCCGGTGAACAAGAACAGAGCATGTGGCAAGGTCCGACAGATTGGTCCGGATCTCTCAGAGGAAGTGTCTTGGCACAATGCGGATCTGGGGAAGTCAAGAGGACTATCTTGAGTAGTATATTCCAAGGATTTAGCCTCCGGAGATGGACAAGGAAAAAGATATGAATAGTTGAGTACCGGATTCCTGAGAGACAGTAAAAACAGAGGAAGAACTGACTGACAGAGTATCAAACTACTTTCCGGATGTGTTACAGATGATGATAAAGGTTGCGGAGGCATGAATCATGTTTGGCCGACATAATTGATGATATCTACAAGTATATGCTTGATCCGCATTGCTTGGTGAGCAAGGATTCAGCCGACAGAACTAAGTTTGTAAGAAACTAGACTGTTCCGGATGCCGACTAGAAAGATGATGAAATTACTTGTGCGGATATATATAGAGGATGGATTTAGTTGTAAAGTGGGTGAATATGTGAAAGGATATGCGAACAAGTCCAGAGTAGAGCAGAAGTAGCAAGAAAGATCCGGTATGTGAAAGGATAGCAGACTAAAGAACAGAGGAAAGATGAAGTGCAGCAGATCAGTATACTGAACTTAACCGGAACTGAACTCCAGCATATGCAGATGCTTCCAATCAGTTCAAGACTGTGATTCTTATCACTTTGTAAGACAGTGTGTCTTCTTGTAGGCAGTGAGCCTCTTGTGAGCAGTGTGCTCGGGCAGTGAGCCCTAATTGGCAAGTGCCATTTTTGTAATTTCCTATTCTTCTAACAGAGAATAATTCTTGGGTTAATCACCCCGTGGTTTTCTCCCTTAACAGGGTTTCCACGTCAAAAATACTGTGTCATGTGTTTCTTATTTCATGGTTAATGTTTTGTGTTTGATTTTATTAAAAGGAAAGTTCAATAAGGGAAATAATTAGGATAACTGATTCACCCCCCCCCCTCTCAGTTATCAACAATTGGTATCAGAGCTAAGTTCCTCCTAATAGAGCCTAACAGCTTGAGGAAGATCTGGGATTTCAAATGGATGCATATGGTTTAAGGGAGCAACTCAAGACTGCCCTTGAGGATCTTGAACAGTCAAATTCTGAAGTCAGTGAATTAAAGGAAAGACTCAAACAGGCTGATGAATTCATGAGAGAATTAAAAGACAAATTAAGTCTCTCTATGAAAAAGAGAAAGGAGCTGCTTCAACAGTTGGCAAGACAAAGTGAAGAAAGCAATACAAGTGAGGAATTGACTGAGCAAACCAAGTTATGTGAAAAGTTATCAAAAGAAGTCATTATGTTAAGACATGAAATGGAATCAGGAACTATAAAATTTACTCAAGAGATTGAAGAAAAAAGAAAGGCTGAAGACAATCTAAGACAATCTCTTAAAGAAAAATCAGAAGAATGCCACCAGATGGACAGGATTATCAGACACCTTGAATCTGATCTTGAAGATTCCAAAGATAATGAAGGAAAACTTGAGGATCAAATTGCCTCTCTCAAAAGAGACCTTCAAACAGCAAATGAATATAAAGAAAAATTCAAGATAAGTTCTGCTCAACTTGAAGTTCTTCTTGGAAGTCAAAAGAGGACAGATGACAAGTATGGCTTGGGATATGAGAAAGGAGAAAGCTCCGGATCCGGTCAGAAGAATCTTGGATCAGAAAATCCAAGGAGCAGGCCTAGAAGACCTCCGGTAAGACAGCCAAATGCTCAAAGATATCCATCCTTCAATGGATACTGCCACAGCTGCAACCACTTTGGTCACAAAGCTAATCAGTGCAGAATGAGAATGAATCAGATTAATTCATCCTTCTCCGGACAGTGCTTCAACTGCAAAAGGTATGGACACAAATCCCATGAATGCAGAATTATGCAAGTAAACAAATCATTCAAAGGTAGATGCTTTACATGCAATAGAGTAGGTCATATGGCTAATCAATGCAGATCAAGGGGATATCAGTTAAATATGCAAAGAAATGTTATTTGCCAAATCTGCAATAGGTCCGGTCATAATGCTAAAGTCTGCAGAAACAAGAATCAGGACAAAAGAGGTCCGGTGTATAATCAGAATCAAGACAAGGGTAAACAAAAGATGAATGCGGATGAAGTTAGGAATCAGATGAGCAAGATTTGGGTGAAGAAAAGCTCAGAGAATGTAGAGGTTGGATCCGCACCAGATTCTGGTGCTGATATTTCTTCCGGAAATTAAAAAGTGAGCTCAGGCTCAGGGGGAGACTCAAAGAAGATTCTGTTCCCCCAGCCAAACAAGTTGTGCCGGATGTGGCACAAGATGCGGATTAAAGGGTTTGTAGATATAAGTCCTGAGATGCTTCAGTCAAGTTTTCAGAGGTCCGCATGGAGTTATGAAGAAGCTGTGTTCGATTAAGTTAGACCTGTTCAGGGAGGTGCTCCGGTATGATAAAGGATTACAAAAAGGTCCGGAGAGATCCGGAAGTGCACGATCTTGTCTTGCGGATTGGACAGAGTGTTTGGGATGTTCTTGTAATATGTTACCTAGATTTATTCATGATTTAAAGATCCGGATGATATTCAGTGATCAGGACTAATCCGGGATACTCCAAGCTGTCCAGACATGGTAAACTGGAATAATGCAGGTGAAGCATTTATTGCAGACAGATATTAGGGTTTGCGGAGCAATATAAGGGATTTCTCAAAAGTTATCTACTCATTCTACACTTGAGAAGAAGCGAATAGTGGAGCTCTGCAACAAGGTTCATCAAGCACACCAAGGATCTCCTGCCGAAGCTATTGCATAAAGAAATCAATCCAACCACTCCGTGCAAACCGAAGGCGCATAAGGTATTCTTCGTTTTTCATTGCCTCACTGCAAATCTTTGAAGAATGGCTACTCCAAACATAGTTAAGATCTCTGATAGACCTCGCCCCTCATTCAAGAAACATCCCTACAAATCATTGGAGGTAGATCCACTAGGAGCCTTCTCTAGTGTTCCCCATGGAGTCTTACATACTGAAGATATTAGGGTTTACATACACGCAAACGTTGAGGAATTTGGGGAATTCAAATTAAGAGACCTCTATCACAAGCAACTGATAGACAATGCTTTTGAGCTCAAACCAGAGTATAAGGGTATCCAGAAGAAACAATTTGAGCAATTCATTCATTTCCCTAGCTTTGAAGAAGATGAATGGGTCCGGTATGTACTGAGCAGGATGCATGACAACTTCCTTTGGCTAGATAGACCCTGTAAGATCACAAAAGAAGCAATTAGAGCAGTAACTGGTCTATACTCTTCCGGGGGGGTACCTATCCTCAAATCTGTCAAGAACAACGTTGTAACTGAGGCCACCGGATCAAAATATGATAAGAGGGCAATGACCATTGAAGATATTTCGGATCCGGATATCAAATATGCATCAATGATAATAGGATACAAGATCTATCACTCCAGCAGGGAGAATTCTGTATCTGGAACTGCAATATACACAGCATATGAAATGCTAAGAAAGAATGCAGATTATGATCTTTGTGAACTACTACTAAGCCAATTGATGGAAAATGTACAGAAAATCAAGAAAGACAAGAAGAACTCCTTTAAGTATGGTACTCTCATTGTATGTCTATTCTTTTACTTCATGAATGAGCTACCCGGAACAAGTGGATGGGTATGGCAGAATGACAAACCTGTTGTAGTCCAGATAAGAGACTATTTGCATGGACTTGGGGATGCAAAAGCGAGAAATACAGCTCTATGGGGATACTTCAAAAACTTTCAGAGCATGATGCAAGCAAGAGAGAGAATTCCCCAGTCTCTCATTGAGAAATACAAGGACTCAGTATGTTTTATGGTTGACACTGATCAGTGCCTAATGGAGGCAGTGGAGCTAAGGACTGTCTGGATCATGCCCATGGGGTATGAAGTTGATGAACAGATAGTAGAGCTGCATGTTCAACACATGCTAAGTCAGCCCAAAGATCCTAAGGCAGAAAGGTTTGGAACCTTTGAGGAGCTGAGCGTGAAATTACATGTAGAACTCAGGGAACCTGAGATTAAGAGAAAAGTGAGAAGAAGTAGAGCACATTGCTCAAGGCCTAGGCATCTCAAAAGAGGCACTTGATGCCAGCCGGGAAAAGAGGAGAAAGGCTGAGGAAGAAGAGAAAAGCAAAGAAAGTGCTCCGGTTGAAACCCCCACCCGGACCAGATCATCAAAGAGATCTACACCTTCCACAACCAAAAGCTCAAAACCGGAAGTCCAGGCATCCGGTAAAAGATCCAAGACAAAAGCATCAAGGGCTTATGAAAGCCAAAAGGATGAAGAGGAGACAGAATCAGATGAAGGAGTAAGAGAAGTAAAGAAACAGAAAAAGAAAGGATCCGGTAAGCCCTCCACAGGCCAAGACAAGGAGGAAATGGCAGAGGTAACTGTTGAAAAGCCCACTCTGTCACTAGAGAGCATAATCAAGTCGGTCACGGTGGATGGAAACCTTCAACCAATGACTGAATCCTATGATGACTTCAGTGAGGCAGACCAAAAGACTCTGCAGGAAGCCACAGTTAAATATCTGAACACATACAATAAGGCTTTCATTGAGATCATATCTCTCATTCCTAAAAGCCTAGAGAAGGAAATGGAAGTAAGAAAGAATAATGCTCATGCCAAAGATCTTGAGATCCGGGAGCAGATAGCTATTCAGCTATATCCTCAAATTGATCCCAAGACAATGAACATGATCTTCAAGGACTGCAGAGATGAGTTCAGAAGTAAAGCCAGGATGAATCAGCTCATGCTTGGTGAGACTGACAAAGTGGCACAAGAGACAGAAGAGATCCTCCGGAAGGCCTTCAAAAGGTTCAATCTTCCTGTTGTAGAGGACTTAGGTGCAGAAATAGCTGCTGATTTGGAATCTTCTGTTCCGGAAGAAGTGAGCCATGAACAGACAAGTGAGGACTTGGGACCCTCTGCTCCAGAAGAAGTGGCCCATGAACAAGCAAGCATCTCTCCTCCGGTTTCCCCTACAGTCTCCGGATCCAAAGAAGAAGAGCAATTGCAGGAGAAGGAAGCAGTGGTGACAGACAAAGAGGTTGACAGTTCTAAGACTGCAGAAGAAAAGAAACATCTGTCTCCGGCAAGAGACACTGCACAAACTGTTCAACAATTTTTGAGCAAAGAAACTCTAGAGATTGATGAACCGGAGCTTCTAAAAGGTCCATTTGATTTTGACTCTCTCTCTCCGGTACAAACAATGAAGATAGCTTCATTTGCAAATGCCAAGGCAAATGAAAAGCTCCTGAAGTCTCATATGGAAGACTGTGAGTTGATAGAGGCTGCCTCCGGAGTACTTGTAAAGATCATGCCATCAATCCAAATAGATCCGACAGCCTCCACTTCCGGTAATCTAAAAACCTTAGTCAGCAGTATTGACACACATTTTAATTCTCTAGAAAAATCAGCTGAAGAAAAGGTCCGGAAGGAATTTTTGGATAAGAGATTTTCTGAAATATTAGAATTAATCTCTAAGGATAGGAAGATTGTAAGCATTGGAATAAAGAGCTTAGAAAATGCTCTTAAGGATGGCGGTGACATCTACAAATTTTGTATATCTTGGTCAAAGGCAACAGCTGCAATTGACAAGAAAATAAAAGAGGAACAGGACAAGCTTCAAAGCTTATCTCAAAGTTTTGATCCTCTCTCTTCCTCTATAATAAATCAAGAATGTCAGACTATTGCAGTCTTGAATGAAATAAAGAATCTTGAGAAGGAGAGGAAGAACATTACCAACCGGATGGGAGAACTTAGAAGGATTATAGTCCCTAAGTTGGAAACTATGCATGAGGCCATCAGTGATGCCCAGACCACCGCCCATACAAAAGATCCGACAGATCTCAGGCGGGCAGAAGCTTTTGCATTTTTGTTGAGTGGTCACATTTCAATCTTGGACAGAATGAAGCTAAGTTGGGCTACTGAAATGGTTCAACTGCAGACATCCTTTGCAGACATTCTGCAGTATATGTGAGTATGTAAATATGCGGCTATATATAGAAAATTTTTGAAAATTTTGGTGTGCGGACCCTACCCTTTGCCATTGATGTCAAAGGGGGAGTGAGGAGCAGTGAAAAATGAGGAATCCAACTCAGGGGGAGTTCCGGAAATTGTATATAAAGACAGAGCATCAGCAAAGGGGGAGCATAGTGTAAACACTTAGTCATTTTTCACTAAGTGTTGCCATCAATGCCAAAGGGGGAGATTGTTGGCAAGAGACACTATATGGATTCATGGTTGTTGTCATTGATGGCAACAAAGGTCATTCCACATATCCGCAAGTCATGATATATCTCTACCGGAAGTCAGATTGAAGATTGTTGTGGTCCGGTGAACAAGAACAGAGCATGTGGCAAGGTCCGACAGATTGGTCCGGATCTCTCAGAGGAAGTGTCTTGGCACAGTGCGGATCTGGGGAAGTCAAGAGGACTATCTTGAGTAGTATATTCCAAGGATTTAGCCTCCGGAGATGGACAAGGAAAAAGATATGAATAGTTGAGTACCGGATTCCTGAGAGACAGTAAAAACAGAGGAAGAACTGACTGACAGAGTATCAAACTACTTTCTGGATGTGTTACAGATGATGATAAAGGTTGCGGAGGCATGAATCATGTTTGGCCGACATAATTGATGATATCTACAAGTATATGCTTGATCCGCATTGCTTGGTGAGCAAGGATTCAGCCGACAGAACTAAGTTTGTAAGAAACTAGACTGTTCCGGATGCTGACTAGAAAGATGATGAAATTACTTGTGCGGATATATATAGAGGATGGATTTAGTTGTAAAGTGGGTGAATATGTGAAAGGATATGCGAACAAGTCCAGAGTAGAGCAGAAGTAGCAAGAAAGATCCGGTATGTGAAAGGATAGCAGACTAAAGAACAGAGGAAAGATGAAGTGCAGCAGATCAGTATACTGAACTTAACCGGAACTGAACTCCAGCATATGCAGATGCTTCCAATCAGTTCAAGACTGTGATTCTTATCACTTTGTAAGACAGTGTGTCTTCTTGTAGGCAGTGAGCCTCTTGTGAGCAGTGTGCTCGGGCAGTGAGCCCTAATTGGCAAGTGCCATTTTTGTAATTTCCTATTCTTCTAACAGAGAATAATTCTTGGGTTAATCACCCCGTGGTTTTCTCCCTTAACAGGGTTTCCACGTCAAAAATACTGTGTCATGTGTTTCTTATTTCATGGTTAATGTTTTGTGTTTGATTTTATTAAAAGGAAAGTTCAATAAGGGAAATAATTAGGATAACTGATTCACCCCCCCCCCTCTCAGTTATCAACAATACTGCATGTTTATATTGTTTCAATCTTTTTTTTTAGAAGCATATTTCCCTCTTACCTAAGAGACAATTAATTCTAAATCTCCTAACACCTTGAGTAATTTAATCCCATGCTTAATTGCAACATTTAGACCTAATAGAAGAGCCTCATACTTTGTAATGTCATTTGTGCACCCAAACTTTAGAAGGAAAGAAAATTAAAATATCTTACCAGTAGGGGAGACAAAGACTACTCCTACTCTAGAGCCCTCCTTAGAACATGCACCATCAGAATACATGGACCAAATACCATCTTGATCTTTCAATCTTTCCAGTTCATCATCAATGGGTTCCTTCTTATTTATATTCTGGTCACAGGCTACCACTTGAAAATTATCACAATCAGTATCAACAAAACAAACTTGATTAGCTTGCTCAGAATCTTCAACTATATCAGGTGCCCTTTCTTTTCTGTTCAGTTTAACATCCCTGCCATTCATAGGAATCGTAGCATATGACAAGTCCAATTGTATACTTCCCCCAATCAATGTTGCCCACCTTCTGGACAACAACATTCCATATTGTGGCTTGATGTCAACCACAGTTACATTCATAGTATAAGTTTTTTCAGGTTAAGTAGCAAGCATGAAATCTACATTCTTCATGATTCCAATAACTAGAACCTCCCTAGCATCCATAGCAAAGCACTTACCACATGCCTTATCTATTTTCAGTCCAGCTTGTTCCATGACAGCCAAAGCATGATGTTGGTGGATGCACCTGAATCAAGCATACAATTCCCTATTACCTTTCCATTGATGATGAGAGATGCATAGAATGGCTCAACTTGTGATGGACATTTTTTCAAGGTTGTTCCTAGATATACTTCTAGAATCTCTTCTTCTTCAACATCATTTTCTTGACTTTTTCCATGATCCTTGGCAACCAGATCTACCTGAATAGGTATCCCTGAAATTAAAGATAGTGCTTTATTCCTATATTCTTCAATCTTCATCATCTCAAGTAATGGGACAAAAACCTTCATTTGTGATAATGCCTGAGTAATGTCAAATGGGATATAATTTTGTATAACAGTCAAACTCTGACCCATATTCTTGTTTCTTTCATGAGTATGTCTAACTTTAGTACTTGTAGCATTTTGACTGTTACTTACCCCACTAGAACTTCTACTTTTATCCTCATTCTAAGTTGTCTTACTTTCTAAACTTCTGGCATTATGACTTGAATTTTCCTTAGAATCCTTCTTACTATCAGTAGTCTATTTCTTCTATGACTCAAACCCTTTTGAATTATTCTGAAGTTGCTTCACAAATATGCTTCTTGGTTTACCAGAATCACCAGTTTGAGCCTTGCTCCTAAGGTTATAATTTCTCTTGACTTGAGCCACTACAACAACTATTAGGGCTCTAATCTCTTCATCAAAAGGTCTCCTTAAATTTACATTTGGAATGTGTGAATCTTGAGCATAAACCTGCTGATCTTTATCCTCTTCATCTGAAAAAATATGCTAACAAACTTGCTCCTTATGATACCTCTTTTCAACCACATTTGTATCTACATCAACCTCATCAGAAGAAGAATAATCGCCACTAATAAAAAGCATATTGATATTGTCATCTTCACCATAGTGGGACTCATTACATTTATTGCAATCATCATTACAGAAAAACTAAGCAATCATACACTGTGATGATGAATGAGGCATTTGACACACCATACACCAAGGAGTGTCCTCAACAACATTGACATTTTTCTTTAGTGGATCAAGAGTTTCCTTACCATACCAATACTTTTGATTATTATTAATATTCAATATGGGTTTACCATTGTGGCAGTTTGTATTGAATGGCATATCATGCAACTATAGTCTTTTTTCTAGTCTCTAATAATTTTTCTTTTCAGGGACCAATCCTTTCTTTGTTCTTGCAAGTTTATAGCTTAAGTCCTTAAAATTGTTTGTTAGCTTATCCAATTTATCCTCAAATGTGGAAGCACTATTCTGAGTCCTATTGATTAGATTCTATAAGATTTTTACATCATCCCTCCTATTTCCTTAACCAAATGCTTTCCTGTTGTTCTCAATATTGTTTGTAATCCTAAAAACATCTCTAAGACTAGCTGGACTCTTGTCTCTCAATTCATATGTTCTTTTTGCATCAAAGGTGTTTGTGTATAAAACCATGCACATATGTTCATTTGGTCTCATGTGAGGTGGAAGTTTATTCAATACCCTAGTAAACCTTGCATTAAAATCAAGAATAGACTCATTTGACCCTTTGGTTATACTAGTGAATTCATTTATAATGAAGCTAGGCCCAGTCTTATCTCCATACTGTTCTCTAAAGATCCACATGAAATTATCCCATGATGAAATACTTTGATCAGGCAAATTCATATACCATTCCCTAGCCTCTTCTATCAAAGATTGCATAAACAACTCCATAAAAACATCCTCATGTTCAACATCAAAATTATTCATCAAATTCAAAAAAGATTTCAAATCATCTTCACTAGATACTACATTATTACCTAAAAAATTAGGCAATTTAGTCCTAATGTCATTGTCAATAGGGTTAGGATACTCAGGGATACTAGAAAAATCTAGTTGTTTGTATCTTTCCAACTACATGGGGCTCCTACCAAATGCATTTTGATTTTGGTTTGCATTAGCATTCCAATTCACATTACCATGGGCATGTCCATTTGGATTTCTTACATTGGTTTGAGGTGCTCTATTATTATTGGCATTATGCCTTTGATTATTTTGCAAATTCTTATTTGCATCTTGATCAGGCCCTTGATTATTACCCAGTGTAATCTGATTATTCTACTGGTTTGGAACATTGTTGTCCTGTTGACTACCCATTGTGTTTGTATTATTGATAGTTGGAATTGAATTATTGTAAGTAGTCCTTAGGGCCTCTACCCTAAGTCTCATCTCATCCCTAATTCTTATAGCTTCCAAGTATTCAGTCTCAGTCCTGAGGATCCTGACTTCCTCTAACCACTCTTCCTCTTTTAGCATTGATGAGGATGGTCCAATCACATTGGGGTTATTCATATGTCTTGGTGGTTCTATATCTTCAATCTTGTCAAGTAGATTTCCAATAAGGCATTCTTTAAAACTATCAGATCCTGGTCTCAATCTATCACCTTGTTGCTTCTCATAAATTTCCTAGATACCTGCTTCTATAGCTGAAAAGTACTGTTCTTCAGAAGCCCTAGTATCATTTGTTAGGAAAAGTGCCTCAACCTTACAACTTTGAAAGATTAATATTCTTCCTAGTTTTGGTCTTTTTGGATACCCTTTATCTTGGAGAATTGTCTGGAAGCTTCAAAGTTTCCAAATGAGCAAAAAATAGTGAGACTTACTATTTTTAGTAAGTCCTTGAATTGACCTCAGATTGACCTAAAATTTTCCCAAAAGGTGTAGAACAACTAAGTAAACATCTCGGGTGAGTTTTGACTCAAGATCATATCTGGATTGTGAGATATTAAAGTTTCTATTTTTTGAAACTGTCAAAAAAGTTTTGAACTCAATTATCAAAATTGAAACTTCTCTAAACATCTCAAAAAATTGTTGTAACTAGCATAGTAGGTTACAGGGTGATAGATCTCTTCACGAGCTTTCTGATGCATAAAATAGTTTGTCAATCGGACACCCAGATCAAAAGTTATGGCATCTAGAAGTTGGACCCTTCTATTTTGGGAAATGTAAAAATGTGTTGGATAGACAAAAGAGCTATAAAGGGGAGAGTTACACATGGTGTGTGGTTTGGTACATCACAAGGCATCTTTGATTGGAGATAATTTGGGTGCCACTTTTGGGTGGTTTTAGCTCATGGTTTTGTAATTACCATTGGCAATGTACTGTATTATATCTCCTATATATCTTGAACTTGAGATGGAGGTTGCATGTAAGAATCTTATAGATGTCAAGTTACCTCCTAGATCTCTAGTTGGATATACTCCTATAAAATCTTACTTTGCAAGTATATTGTAATCTTTGTGATTTCTGAATAATATATTGGGCAGCTTTGGAGTGTGGGGTTTTTTACCTGAAAGGGTTTTCCCCATATATATCTTGTGTTATGAGTTTTGTGTTTGCATTTGCAAGTTGTTATTATATTTCCATTAATGTGCATCTTAATATGTAACTATAAAAGTAAAAATTTGCATAAGTCTTTCCTCATTAGATCAGTGTAGGAAGTGTTTTTGCATACCTTGCTTCCTTTTAGTTGGTATCAGAGACTAATCACCTTTGGTTCTAGTTGTTGGCTAGAGTAGTTTTTGAGCTAATCTTAACTTGAGTGGGAGCTTGTGCAAAGGATTTTGAAATCTTTGTTGCAAGTAAGAGATGGTGATCACATCTGGGAGGTTTGAGATAGAGAAGTTTAATGGAAGTAATTTTGATTTGTGGAAACTCAAAATGGAGGACATGCTTGGATATCGAGATTTATGGGAAGCCATGTCTAGTACAAAACCAACAGTAATGTCTCAAGAAGACTGGGATCTCAAAGATCAAAAAGCTAATGGTTTATTAAGACTCTATTTGGTTGATTTAGTGCTCCTAAATATCCATGAAGAGAAGACTACAAAGGAACTTTAGAAGAAGCTTGGAGATGTTTATCAAGCTAAATCCCTAGTGAACAAGTTATTCTTACGAAAGAAATTGTATTCTCTAAGGATGGAAGATGGAGGATCTATCACTGATCACCTGAATACATTCAATATGCTTGTTGCCAAGTTGACTTATGTTAGTGTGAAGATGGAGGAGGAGGATCGATGTATGACATTATTGTGTTCCTTACTAGATTCGTGGGACCACCTTGTTATGGCCATCAGGAGTACCATTACCACCTCCAAGATGGATGAAGTGGTTTCTTCGCTGTTGTCTGAAGAGATACAGAGAAAGTCTTCCAAATCAGGGAAGGAGGCTCTTGCGGTTCATGGCAGATCTAAAGAGAAGGAAAAGAAAAAGGATAAAAAGAAGGAAAAAAAAGGAAGATCCAAATCTCGTGGGAGATCTAAGTCTCCCAGAAAATCCAAGGCCCTATGTTGGAACTATGGAAAAACCTAGTCACTTCTGCAAGGAGTGCAAGGAGGACAAAAAGAAAAAGAAGAAGAATTATGATTCAGATTATGACAAGTCCTCTCAAGATGAAGGAGAATCATTTGTTGCTGCCTTAGCAATGCATGCATCTAACGATGTGTGGCTTATTGACTCTGGTGCATCTTTTCACATGACCTTGCATCGGGGCTGGTTTTCAAAGTATGAAGAATATGATGGTGGAAAGGTGTACTTGGGTGATGATTCTCACCTGGATATTGTTGGCCATGGAAGAGTCTTGATTCAATTCCCTGATGGATGAGTAAAGGGAATCAATGGTGTTCTGCATATCCCTGGTTTGGCATAGAACATTCTTTTTGTAAGTAAATTGAATGATGTGGGCTTGCAGGTTGTTTTCTCGAATGGAGGATGCAAGATGGCTAGAGGATCTATGGTGTTGGCTAAAGGTGTTTGGATTCGCACACTGTTTCAGCTTGATGTATGTGCAGTTTAGTGCAATAGTGCTCTGTTTCAGAGAAGAGAGCTTCAGAGTCTTCATCCTCACCATTGGAACTAGTAGAAAAAAAGTTTGTCACATCTACTTCCGGTGGTCATGCTTTATGGGTACCTAAGGGTACTCATTCTATGGAGATGAAACTTCTAGGTGAGAAGACAATGTTATGACACCAAAGGCTTAGTCACATTGGTGAAAAAGGGTTTGAGGACCTTGAAGAATAAAAATCTTGTTGAGGGTATGAATGATTGTAATCTTGAGTTTGATTTCTGTGAACATTACATTTATGGAAAACAAAATCATGTTCATTTTTATTCTAGTTCTCACAAATCTTCTGAGGTGTTGGACTTGATTCATTTTGATGTGTTTGGTCTTGTTAATGTTCCTTCGATTTCAAAATCTATTTACTTTGTTTCATTCATTGATGACTACAATAGAAGGACATGGGTGTATTTCCTTAGAAGTAAATATGAAGTCTTTAATAGATTCAAAGAGTTCAAAGCTCTTGTAGAGAATCAGAAGGATAGACAGATTAAGTGTTTGAGGACTGACAACAATGGTGAATTTTGTTCAGCAGATTTCGAGTTCTCTAAAGAACAGGAGATTGAGAGGCACAAGACAACTCCATATACCCCTCAGTAGAATGGAGTTGTAGAGAGGATGAATAGAACATTGATGGAGAGGACAAGGAGTATGCTAAGTGGAGCTAGTCTTGAACAAAAGTTCTGGACTGAAGCCGTTGTTACCATTTGTTACCTGGTTAACAAGTCTCCTACATCAGTGCTCGTTGATAAGACATCTATGGATGTATGGTCTGGTAAAAATCCTTCATTAAGACACATTCAAGTATTTGGTTGTGAGGCATATGTACATGTGCCTAAGGAGAAGAGGTCTAAGTTGGAGAACAAGCCTGTAAAGTGTATCTTCATCAATTATGGCATCGGTGTGAAAGGATACAAGCTTTGGGATCTAGTAGCTGAGAGAGTTCTGTATAACAAAAGTGTGATCTTCAGAGAGCTCAATCCTTCTTCTGTTATCTTGAAACCAAAGAAAGTAGAGAAGAAAGATGATGTGGTTCATCTTCCTTCCAACCCTAAGAAAGTTGAACCAAAAACATCTATTGGACCTAATAATGAGGAGAGATCTAGTAGCTCTAAAAGTTTACAAGAAGAAGAAGATGATGAAGAACCTCAACCTCAACCTTTGACGAGGTTCAGGTGGATAAGGTAGCAACCTAATAGGTTTGGTTATTCATTGCATGATTCTAGTTGTATTTTTTCTTTGATTTCTAACACTAATGAGCCTAGAACTATGAAAGAGGCTATGGATATGAAAGATGCAGGTTCCTGGAAGGAGGCCATGGAAGAGGAGATGGCTTCTTTGGAAAAGAATAATACTTGGGACTTGGTGCCTTTGCCTGAAGGATGAAAACTTGTTGGATGCAAATGGGTGTTCAAAAAGAAATTCGGTGTAGATGGCAGTGTTGAGAAATATAAGGCTAGATTGGTTGCGAAGGGGTATTCGTAGGTGGAGGGAATTGACTATGTTGAGATTTTCTCTCCTGTTGCAAAGATGACATCTACTCAATTCCCGTTATCTCTTGTAGCAACATATGATCTAGAAGTGGAACAGATGAATGTGAAGACAACATTCTTTCATGGTGACTTGGAGGAGGAAATCTATATGTCACAACCAGAGCACTATGTGGCACGAAAGGTAAATAAAATTTGGTTTACAAGTTGAAAAAGTCTTTGTATCATTTGAAACAGTCTCCTAAGATGTGGTACCAGAAGCTTGATGCCTTTGTGTTGAGTATTGGGTTTCAGAGATCAAAATCAGATCATTGTGTTTACTACAATTATGACAATGATCACATTCTCATTATTGCATTGTATGTTGATGATATGTTACTCATTGGGAATGGTAAAAGTTTGATTTCTGATTTGAAGTCTTAGTTGTCAATATAGTTTGAGATGAAAAATATAGGGGTAGCTTGGTACATTCTAAGAATGGAAATCAGAAGAGACAGAGAAAACATAAAACTTTGGTTAGGCCAGAGTAAGTATGTTAACATTGTGTTGGAGAGATTCAACATGATGGATTATAGACCTTTGACTATTCCTATTACAATAGGGACAGATTTATCTATTGAAGATTGTCCAAAGTCTCCTTCTGATAGAGGATATGAATAGAGTTCCTTATGCTAGTGCAGTTGGTAGTTTGATGTATGTGATGGTCTACACAAGACCAGACATTGCTCACACAGTGGGAGTCCTTAGTCGATTTATGGCTAATCATGGATGGGTACATTGGGATATAGTGAAGAGAGTGTTTAGATATTTGTGGAGTACTTCTAAGTATTCCTTATGTTATCATGGTTATCCTACAAGACCTTAGCATTCACTTTGTATATGTGGATTTGTGGATTTAGATTGGGCAGGTGACATTGATAGTAGGAGATTCACCAGTGCTTATGTGTTCACTATGTTTGATGGTGCTATTAGTTGGATGAGTAAGTGGCAACCTATGGTCACTTTGTCCACTACTGAAGCTGAGTACATGGTAGCAACTCATGCTTGTAAAGAACCCATTTTGCTTAAGAAATTATTTCTGATGTTAGGTTTGATCTAGGGAAGATTACTATTTGTTGTGATAGTCAGAGTGCCATATGTTTGGTGAAGAATCCTACTTTCCATGCAAGGACTAATCATATTGATGTCCAATAACATTTTGTTCATGACATGGTAGAGGATGGGAAGGTAAACATGGAAAAAGTTGAAACTTTGATGAATGTTGTAGATTCCTTGACAAAACCTGTGAGCACAGAGAAGTTCAAAGTCTATGGGCCTCATGTCCCCTAGCAATTAAATCATGGTGTTGATACTCCCTTTGCTCTTGCAAGGTGTTCAAAAAGTGGGAGAATGTTAGGAAAAGTGTCTCAACCTTGTAACTTTGAAAGATTACTATTCTTCCTAGTTTTGGTCTTTTTGAATACCCTTTATCTTAGAGAATGATCTGGAACCTTCAAAGTTTCCAAAAGTTTCCAAACGAGCTAAAAATAGCAAGAATTATTATTTTTAGTAAATCCTTCAATTGACCTTGGATTGACGTAAAATCTTCCCAAAAGGTGCGGAACAACTAAGTAAACATCTCAGGTTAGTTTTGACTGAAGATCATATCTGGATTGTGAGATATTAAAGTTTCTATTTTTTTAAACTGCCGAAAAAGTTTCAAACTCAATTATTGAAATAGAAACTTCTCTAAATGTCCCAAAAATTGTTGTAACTAGTGTAGCGGGTTATAGGGTGATAGATCTCTTCACAAGCTTTCCAACGCATAAAACAGTTTGTCAATCGAACACCCATATCAAAAGTTATAGCCTCCGGATGTTGGACTGTTTTGGGAAATGTAAAAGCTTGTTAGACACATAAAAGAGCTGTAAAGGGGAGAGTTACACATGTTGGTGTGTGGTTTGGCACATCACAAGGCATATTTGATTGGAGATAATTTGGGTGCCACTTTTGGGTGGTTTTAGCTCATGGTTTTGTAATTACCATTGGCGGTGTACTATATTGTATCTCCTATATATCAGGAACTTGAGATGGAGGTTGCATGTAATAATCTTATAGATGTCAAGTTACATCCTGGATCTCTGGTTGGATATACTCCTGTAAAAGCTTGCTCTACAAGTATATTGTAATCTTTGTGATTTCTGAATAATATATTGGGCAGCTTTGAAGTGTAGGGTTTTTTACTTGAAAGGGTTTTCCCTATGTATATCTTGTGTTATGAGTTTTGTGTTTGCATTTGGAAGTTGTTATTATCTTTCTGTTAATGTGCATCTTAATCTGTAACTGTAAAATTAAAATTTTGCATAAGTCTTTCCTCATTAGATCAGTGTAGGAAGCATTTCGACATACCTTTCTTCTTTTCATCATTCTGCATATTGTCATTATTTTGATGATTTGGAGACCCTTCTTGGTTGGACTGATTATTTCCCTTTTTCCTATACATCATTTTTTTTGTTCTTGAAACAAGGGGTTTTGTAGGGATCTTCTTCCTTGCATACAAATATTAATATCACCAGCTGGGAGATAAATTCGTACTTGCCACCCACAAATGGGATTTTAGGTTGAATTCTAGGTTCTTTATATTATCCACTCCCCAGCAGAGTCGCCAATCTATTGGTGTTCCCAATTAATGGTCTGAGTTTTACTAAAAAGTTGCCATCTTTTATGCTCAAAATTCTTAGGTTAGTGGCCAATGAACAGGAGACAATTGTTTGGTCTCCTCTACACTTCAAGCTCTGCTAGACCTAGGGGTTATTTCTTTACTTCAATATCTATATGACAAATCCCTATTTCAGCAGATATTGACACCTAAAGTAGATATGTTCTCCTATATGCAAACCAAAATTGTATAATCACTTCAAAGTTGGCTAGCTCCAGTAATTACTTCATTGGATGGCTCAAAGAACATGAATCTAAACCCTACTCCTAAAAACTAACAATTTGATTTTTTCTTCTTTTTAATGTATGTGATTGTTTGATTGTGGGTATTTTGTGAAAATAAGCCTAACTCTGATTGGTGCCAGTCCTAGGGTTTGGAGTCAATTCCTTACAAATGCAGATTATTTCACATAAGCATCACAAACATACAGATTCAGAGGATTTACCATGTTCATGTCTTACATAAAATAATCCAAGAATGGGTATTTCCAATAATTCTTCTTATTAATATCCTTATTGCAAAACACATCTCCCCATGTCTGACTCAGAGCATTTTAATCTATTCCTTGAATAGAAGCAACAAATGAGACATGGAATATAGCAAATGTATATTTATGAATTTAGAAACCCTTAGTATCCTTATTCAAAAGAGAAATACAAAAAACACAAGATGCAATTATTGGAAACACATGCTTAAAGGCATTTTTCATATACTACAATCTGAAACTGATAAAAATTCTTATAGAGAAAATACATTTAACATGCAAGAAATAGAACTTACAACTCAGAAATATGGACAACCTCTTAGAATTGTTCTATATTTCATTATCAAAGTTTCCCAAATCTTCCAACAGCAAAAAAAAGTAGTACAACCTATTCTTTTATAGAAACAAGAACATGATACTCAAAAACTCATTACCATATGTTGGTTATAGAATCTTACATTACAAGCCACCACCCATAGGCATTAGGAAACTAATTCAAATTACATATGAAAGAGAAAAGACAAAAATACAATTTATCTTGGAGATAACAAAAAATTGTTGGGGATGATTTATCCAATGATGAAGAAGACATATCACATGATTGGACCCTCACTCATCCTAGACACATTTATCCATACTTCTCAAGCTAGGCTGCACATGCTTTCTTTGATGGCCATTGGAAATGAATCAATTTTGCTATTTTTTAATTATGACATGTACACCTTGCAGCCAATAAAATCTTTGATCCCTTACAAAATATCTGAACATTCACTTCTAACACATGTAACTTATCAATTTTTGAACTTAGAATTTTCATGCTTGGATCACCATCTATACAACTTGAAGATATGAGTTGGCCAACTATACTTTCAAAATAATCCTTCCATTTGTCTAAACCTTTTATCTATCAATCATCTTCCAAGATGCTTAACATGATCCTGTTATCTATATTTTCAATTGATTGTCTCTTCTCATTCAAAACTGTATCCAATTTCAACTGGAAAGCCACTACCTCCTCTAATAAAATTAACATATCAAGGGTTAATTTTATTTTTGTTTGAGCATCAAAGGCAAACCTTGAACTTTTTTGAATTTCCCTTATTTCTATAATTCTTGGTAGCCACACTCTACACATGTCTTTCAATATTTCCTTGTCCTTCTCATGTTTGTTTGGAGCTATCTTCAAATTTGAGTAAGACCTCCATGTATCATCGACCCTGGCTGTTATCTTAGATAACATGTGGTTGATAAAATTTGTACCCATTTCTTTGACAATATTCTTGTCATGCCCACATTTCTCATATAGTCACAACATGCATCACATGTGTCATGTCCACATTTGTGATGTGGTCATGACACGAAATATAAAAATTTTTCCCATGCTTCCCTAGAAACCCCCTCGCACACGTAAGTGTGCTCGATGGCATGCACTTAAAGCGCAAACAAAATAGTTGAAGTTAAGGTGACCATATGGAGGTTTACCAAGGGTTACTCATGTCAAAAGGGACCTTAGACCCATGGGGTATAACCCAGGGTCAAGTTTAGCCTAGTTAGGGCACCTAGGGTCAAGTTAAAACACATGAAAAAGGTCTCCAAAAATTTAAAATTTAAAAATGTAATTCAAAGATAATTCTTACAACACAAATTATAATTCAAATTAAAAGAGGGTAGACTTAACCCAATTAACCACATGCAAATTAACATTACAACATTTCATCATACACAGAGTTGATCTTGGTTCCTCGTGGAACTAGATCGGCTTCACAAGGAATTACACCATCAAGTGTGGGATGATCTCTAGTATCTGTGGTTGGTTAGAAATACCTACGCACTCAGTTGCAAAGTTAATTCCACATATCAATAACATAGCCAAAGAAAATTAAAACTTGCACTCACATAAGATATCACAAGTTCTCTTAAGCATAAAGGAAATCACATTACAATTTTCTAACTAACATCACCCAATTAGTTTTCCTTTAATATAGAGCATCTATGTAACATCACCCAATTAGTTTTCCTACAATATAAACATCTATCTAACATCACCCAATTTGTTTTCTCTTAATACAAGCATCTATCTAACATCACCCAATTTATTTTCTCTTAATACAAGCATCTATCTAACATCACCCAATTAGTTTTCCTTTAACATAATAAAGTCTAATAGTTCAGGAATCTGGGATCAACAGTCCCACAGGTCTAAAAGTATCAGCAATAGTAAGGTAAATAGTCACGTGAACAGAAATGAAAAAGGTAGGCCTCATAGTTCTTTTTCTGATCTTTTAGATTCTTTAGCTCTTCCTTCAAATCCTTAACCTTTGAAAGCAATGCCTCCTTATTTGTTGGGAAAGCCTCTACAGTCTCTACAAGAGTAGGAACACTCCGATTTGAAGTGCCTCTAGAGCTAACAACATTTGCTCCTTACATTTATTCAATTCTAACATAGCTTGCCAATACTTCAATAGAAGTTCACCATAATCTTTTTGCAATTTATTTGTGATATCCTTAACAAATTGGGCTATATGAACACTCAAGCTTGCAGCTTGAGGAACTAGAGTGTCTGACTCTCTCTTTATTATCATATACCTTGTTAATTCATTAAAGCCCACCATTGGCTTGCTATTGTTTGGGGCTAATGCCAATATTTCTAGGGTTTCAAATTTTGGATTAAACGCTGCACCAGAGAGTGCTTTATCTACTTGGTCTTTTGATATAGCTGTGCTCATTCTCTAGACAATGTTAAAAGCAATTGCATCCACTAAAGTGCAACGTGGAAGTATCATCAGACCACTCTTTGCTATTAAGCCTCTTCCTTCATCAAGGGTCATTCCACTGATGTCATGGCCTACTTCATTCAACACTCTTTGATTTATCTCTTCATACTTTTTTAGATCAGCTCCTCTCTTGGTTTCCTCTACCATCTTTTGAAATTCTTCATTCCATACTTTCAACACATACCCCTTAAATTCTAGGGTATTGATAAAATCATCATCTTCTAGGAACTGTGTACAAGCCAACACTCTAATATCTTCTATATGAACATGATTACAAGCAAGTGATCTGCTCAATCTATTATCGGGGGAGGCATAAGGCCTTATTCTCATAGGTGAATTCACCTTTTGGGAAATTTCTTGTTCTTGTTCATTTGTTTCCTCCTCCAAGTCTATCAATTCTACTTCCTCTTCATGCTCCAAATCAATAATCTTTACTTTCTTGGCTGGAGGTGAATTAGGGGACTCATTTCCTCTTTTGTATACACTGGCTGAAGTGGTTGGATCATATGCAGGCCTCTCTTCACCTACTGGAGCACTTTCAATCAAATTATCTGCATTGGTAAATATTTTCTGGATCCTCATTATAGGATCATTTTCATTTACAAATGCCCCAGAATATGCAAAGTTCAAAATTTTCCTCATTCTTTCTCCCTCCATCACTACTTCCCATCTTTGCCTCAAAAAATGAACTTCCTCCATAGTAGCACAATTTCTCACTACATCCTCATCAAACAAAACTTGATGGGCTAATTGTGGCCTTTTGATGCCAAGCCTCACTTTGTTAATGAATCCTTCTGGTTCAAACACCCTAGGCTGCTTGAACCCCATCCTATAGACTACCAACACTAAACCAATTTGATCCAGAGCATCCTTATTAGTGGCCCAAAAGTCACAAAACTTGATAGAAGTGGGGAAGAAAGATCCCTTCTTTTGTAATCTCAGATGCTCTTTGTGTGACTCATTCAATTGCCTGATGATTTCTAAATATGCAATTCTCTTTGGCACATATTTTGGCAATATGTATCAGGCAACTTTGTTACCATAAACTTTGATACAAGTGGTATTAGTATGCAAAAACTAGTCTCCCCGGTTGTGTTGAATTCCCAACTCAGGGGTTCTATCCAATGGCCTCAAGAAATCCAACACATCCTTGTGATCTTTTTCACCTTTAGATTCTAGGAAACCCAATAGCTTTCTAATGCAGAGCAGGGGAGGCTTCTCTAGAACACCTAAAAGGGTTCATGAGATTCACTTGACTGACTATCCCAATATGACAGACTACCTCTTCAACTAGTATGATTAACGATGGTTGAGAAATGTACCAATGAGGGTCTTATGAGTTCACCCTCTTATTGAACCCTTATCACACCTCTACCTACTATTTTCTGGTAGACTAAGACCACTAAAGGTCTCCAAGAACCATGACACCATGTCTTTCTAGACGGTCCCTTGTAATAAGCCTTAATTGCTTGTAGCCCTTGGAATAGGGTTTTTCATGCATAACAGATAGAATACTTGGCAACCACATGAACAAATTATCTTTTTAGATACTCATTAAGATTCTATACAACATATCCAACATGCAACGTAGGTTCCTTTGGAACAAAAGTCTAAAAAATGATTGTTCCTATTATTCTAGGCCTAATTAGGCCTCTTTTGCAAAGTAAAGGTATTATAAACTTTATCCAAACTCCCAAATCCTACTCCATGGAATGAATGGGGTTGAAAAAGGATAGAATATGTTAGTTTCAAGGATCTTGAGTTATTCCAAGTCAAACTTTCATCAACTCACTAATCCACCGAAGCTAGAAAACCTAATACATGAGGTTATTAGGCATAAATTGATTCAAACATCCTCCATTTCCAGTCCCCTACTCCTACAATGCAATCAACAAGGAAATACAACCTAACTAAGCCAATTCCAACCATTTTTGGGCTATGACATAGGTGGAATGGGTCAAAAACCCTCAAAACTAGGGTTTTAGACCCAGTTTCATAAATCTGATTGTAAAATGCTTCAAGAATAATGCAAATTCTCCAAATCAGTTGTAAATGAAAGGTAACTCAACTCAATTCAACATTTTTGGCATTAGAAACCATGATAGTCTGGTATGGAATAGTATAGGACATAGGAACAACAAAAAGATAGAAAAAAATGCAGAAAAACTATAAAATTCTTTATTATTCCTTCACCAAATCTTCTTCTCTGCTCTCCTCAAGGTGTGAGAAGCATAAATAAAAAAGTTTACAATGTAACTCCCACATTTTTATCTCCATGATCATGGAAAAAGCCAATAAAAGAAGACTCAAATAGCCTGTCCACTATAATGCCAAAATAGACTGTCCTAAATTTAAGCAAATATTTAATATTCTAATCCTAAGTGACCTCCACTACATCAAAATGTCTTTACTAGGCTTTATTACATCAGTTATGAAAGTAAATTCCACCTAGGCTCTTTGTTGAAACCAAAAATTCAAAATTTGCCTTGATGTCTTGGTGCCCCTGCACCATACACCCAAGGAGAAAGGATCTCGATCTCCACCTGAGATGAAATCAAGGACTATAGTTCCATGTTTTACAATGTCTTCAGCTATCATCCAAGTTGCATCTTCATGAGGTAGCCCCTGCCACTTCACCAGATATTCATTATATAGCTTATGCCTTGTTCTTTTGACCTCCTTGGTGTCTAAAATGGCTTCAAGTTTGACTAGTGCAGAAAGAGAAAGATCTCTGATCCAAATAGCATCAGCAACACCTTCATCAACATCTATCCCTATACACTTAAAATCATGACTCCAGTTGCCTGGGTCTATAGGGTCAGATTTTGGCACGCACATGGACCCTTTCCCTCCTTGCCATGGGGTGATCCACCATGTCACTCTCACTCACGTGGAAGTATCCAGTTGAGAGGAGGCAAGACATGATGGGGGTCTGGCTCATTGGAGAGCTGGACTTCATGAAGGGGGCTCGGCAAGTTCTGTGGCCTTTATTTTTATGCATTTTGTTGAATGTTTCTCTCAATTGGTGTGGTAGTTGAAATAACCCTATGACCTAAAGGGTCACCAATCTCTCTTTGTCTGTTTGGATTCCTTGAATTCCACCTTTGTGTGGGCAATTAGTTATTTTCGTTGATGGCTTCTACTATTTCTATGTCTCTCTGAAATGCTTTGTGTAGTCATAATTGCCTAATTTCCTCAATCAACAAGAGAAAAAATGGGTCCTCTCATGGTGGAATATGTGTCTGTTGTTGAGGTTGTGAATACAACTCTTTGATCTTGTCACAGATAGCCCTTATCCACTCTCCTCATACTCCTAAACACATTCATGAATCATGATAGAGGGAATCATATAATTGCTAACTAGATCTAGGGTTTTGACCTAGGGGTTGACTTTGTTTGACTGTGATTACCTCATGATAGAATCGAGGATTTGCAATGTTATCTATTTTAATAGATCTATATGAATGGAAACTAAATAATAACATGCAAAGCATCTTTTGGTATTTTTTAGAATATTTTCAAAAAGAAAATGCTTCTAATCTATGAAAGAAATATGTATGCAATCCTATATGACTTTTTAGATGCAAAGTTTAATCTATGTTTTCATCAGATTTTGGTGTTTTCAATGTAATCTAATCTAATGGAAAGGAAAAATGCTTTTTCTAACAAAGTAGATCTAGGAAAGCAAAAATGATTAATCTAGCATGCAAGATCTAACCTATCAAGGAGAAAGCAAAATGTTACTATTACTAAATTTTGTTCACACTAAATTTAGTTAGACCTAATTGCAGTTGTTTCAGGAGTAAAAGAAAGCTTTAAAGTTATTGCATTCAATGAATATTTGATGTCTTGACAAAGCACAAATAATGATCAGTAGTCATGATAAGCCAACAGTCCAATCAGGACTATCAAATCATCATGACAAGTGAATTAGATTGTCAAAGAAATCAAGCATTCAAGGAAGACAGTTGATTTAAATTAGTTTTATCTTTCAAGAGTTGTGAGACAATTTGATTATTCAGATGATCATAATTGAAAGCAAGAAAGAAAGATGTTCATTTGAACTATCATTTCATGTCATATTTGGAACATACATTCAGTTTCAGTTACTATATCCTATGCATTGATTGAAAAGAAAACACACATAAAATCAAGTGCATAAGATAAATTAACTGATCATGTTTAGAAGAAATGTTTAAATGTGTCCCACACAAACCGTGGGAATGACTAAACTGAGCAATGCAGACATATGCAAGCTATAGATCTGATGGTAAATGAAATGAGGAAGAACACATGATAAAATTAAATATCCATCATTGCCTGAAGCAAGGTTGATATCCTTGTTTGTTGTACTTGTTGATGGCTGATTTCATATCTTCATCTTCAGCTCTAGTTATATCAAGTGAACCTACAAAAAATTAGGGAAAGTCCTGTTAGAGCTCCAGATATTTAACACTATCATATGCTTTTATCAAACAGACTTATCAACTTGCAAACATCATGCATATCATATGAAAGAGTCAAATTAGACATGTGAAATAAATCATAACATCATGAGGAAGATCAATCAACTCCATAAGGTATGTTTTTATGCTAACTTGTTTGTTCACTATGCAGGTATAGGAAAAGTAATGTTGCTGATTTAAAGACATTAAAACATGTGGAGAAAATATGGCTCCCACAAGGGTTGAGCCCATCGTGTTTCCCTTTTCTATTTCATATGAAAAGGATATTAGAATAAAGACAGGATGCATCATTTAAGAGATATCATGCATCATAAAATCAACTTGTAGAAAAAGTGTGTCATCATGATCATGAAAAGAAGCAGTTGCTCCTATAAACTATGTTCACCTTGATTATAGTTGATTAAATCAGATCAGATATATTCAAAGTGCCTGAGTCAACTTGATAGATTGTAGAAAATAGAAATACAGCTATGAAAGGTACTTTTCTTATTTATACCATCATTAAAATGCTTTATTGTTGTCATGTTTCATAAAATCAGACTTAAGATATGACAAAAGTATGCAAATGAAATTAAGGATAGACTTGTGATCAAATAGAGTATCAATTTGCAAAGACATTATCAACCTAATCCCTATCTGTAAATGTTCATAATGAAACATAACTCTCAAATTTAGTGTTGATACATAGGCCATTCATGATTGAGAGTTATATACATAATGAACAGCTGCAGATTAGTGTGAACTGTTATGCATTTAATGTTCATGGATTGAATGATAAAAAATAGATAATCAAGTATAGGAGACAAGTATAGGTATGATCAATGATTGCATAAAACAAGAACATATGCCGACTAAGTCCCATGTATAGGACAAGAAGGGTATACATGCTACAGGAGCTATTTGAAGTATAGAAATCATTTAAATGCATGTATTTATTTTCATCTCATATGATTAAATACCGTGAATAGCTGACAAGTGCAGTTACAGTACAAATGTATCCTACAGAAGTTCAAAGTACTCAGCCAAGTGAAGATAAAAGTAATAGAGTCATGCCTTTAAGATGCCAGAACTTTGTATCATCTGATACAGTTAAGGATCGATCATATAGAAGCATCATTGGACTATGATAAAAGAATAAGAAGACAAGTGGTAGATACATAAGATCTAAGTGTCAAAGCCATAGGTATAGATGAAAGAAATAATAATAATGCTTTTGACAATGTATTAAAATCTTGTTATCATGTGATGCTTTGAAGGTATAGAACCAGAAGGTCTAGTTACCAGACAAGATGAAATAATTGCTATGTTTAAAATTTGAAACCCTTGTTCCAGTTTTTGAAACCCTGATATTTTATTACATATATAGAAAGAAAATGCATAGTAAAGAAGATATATGTCATGGTTGTGATAATGGGGTCCTTGTATATACAGAAAAAATGTAAACCCTATTCATATCTTAGAAACCCTAGTGCCATTTTGTGTTTACAAAAGAAAGAAAGTAATACAATGCATCTTCTGGCAACGTCATGACAGGAAAAACACTTTTTATGCTTTAAAAGTTGAAACCCTTATTTAAAATGGAAACCCTCATTTCATTTTTAGAGTAAAGAGTTACAGAGATATTGACAAAATTAGCCCCTCTGGGAGAATCAGAAAGGAAAAAGTGAATCACAATGAAGACAGTGAGTTGCATACTGAAGAACAGTCCAGAAGACTGTTGTGTATTTCTTGTCGATTGAAGATCTTGGTCTGCAGATTGGAAATTATTTAGAGGCATGTCTGAAGATACTAAATCCTGAGTTTGAGCCTCTGTATGAAGAATTGGGTGAGTTACATTCACTAGAGTAAAACCTACCTTTTCTGATTATTCACTGATGATAGGGAGAAAGTAATTTGCTCCGCACTCCTCCGCATTGAAGTATTTTCCTCTGCAATTCTAGAGGGAAGTCTAGGATGATGATAAGTGCCTACAAATACAAGGGTTCATGATTTGGTGGTATAGAAGCTATATTTCTTTTATTATAGTTGAAGATAGTGAAGTTCATGTGCTCTGGTGTGAAGAATCTCATGGATAAAGTGGTTAGAGTTTGTGCAGTTGCTCCTGGTGATTACAACATGCTTGTGGATGCCTCTTGATCATGTTCCTACATTTACATTGGTTAGCATTAAGGAATTTAGATCATGTTTGAAGTTTGTTCCTAGATAACGTAGCATGTAACCAGTCTTAGCCAACTTGGTTAATTCCTATGATTGTGGAGATATATTGAAGTTTGTAGAAGCATGTCATGGTGTGGAAGATCATGTTTGAGTCCTAGCTAAGGCATGGAGTGATCTGCATACATCTTTACTACATTTCCTTAGCATAATTTTGTATTAGGTTAAGACCTATTTTGTAAATGTTTGTAATGTCGACCTTGGAGATTGTTCCAATGGTTGATGAATGTAATGCTGACCTTGATGTACATCCCAAGGTTGATGAATGATATATATAATTGTAATTTGGTTGTGGAAAAGATGTCCTTGTATGAAAAATATAAAGTTAAGTGAAGAAGTGTAGAAGGCAGAGTAGAGTAGAGGAAGAGTATTGCGCTTTAATGGAACTGAATTCACACATGGAGTAGATTCTACTATCTCATTTCAAACCCTTGGTAGTGAGCCACCCCTTGGCAGTGAGCCCTTTTCTGAGTAGTGAGCCTATGATTTTTGGTAGTGTTATAACTTATATATCTTGTGGACTAACATCCACCATGGTTTTTCCCTTAACAAGGTTTTCCACGTAAAAATCTGGTGTCACTTGTGTATGATCTTGCAATTGTGATTGTGTTTATGTGTTTATGCTTTCATGACTTAATCATAACAAATGGTGGACAAGTGTTTAGTGTTTTAATGTGCAGAATTGTTTAAGTCTTGAGACAACTGATTCACCTCCCTTCTTAGTTGCCTAGTTCATTTCAATAATTGGAATCAGAGCCAAGTTCCTCAGCAGAAAGCTTGACTACTTGAGGCTCATCCAGGATGTCGTACAAGAAGGAAAGTCCATAGTTTGATGGAATGAACTACTCTGTCTGGAAGATTCGCATGAAAACCCATCTCCTTTGCTTGGGTTATAATGTTTGGAAAATAACTGAACATAATTATGAAGTACCGAAGAATGGTCTGCAAACTAAAGATGAGATCAAGCAATTTGATTTGAACATAAAAGCCAAAGATACCTTGGTAAGCGCCTTATCTGACATTGAAGTAACAAAGATCATGGAGCTGGAAACTACTTATGAAATATGGGATAAGCTGAAGAATCTATATGAAGGAGATGAATCTGTGAAGAGTGCCAAGTTGCAAAGTTTGAAGGAAAAATATGAATGTTTGAAGATGAGTGAAGATGACAACATAACATCCTTCATGCAAAAGATTGACAAACTTGTGAATAGCATTAGAAGTGCAGGAGGAAAAATTGAGGATATTGAAGTTGTGAATAAAGTTCTTAGATCACTACCTAAATCATATAGTCATAAGGTGGCCAGAATTGAAGAAATAATGATAGTGACAAAGATTACAAAAGATCAACTACTCAGGAAGCTAACAACCTTTGAAGATAGAAACTAGGTGATTCACTTCTGAAGACAGAAACTACTTTCAAGGCCAGCACTTTAAAAACAAACCCTAGATCTGACAAGTATAAGGTGGAACCAGATTATGAGCTTGAAGAACTTGAAGCCAACTTTGTTAACAGTCTGCCTAGAGGTACTAGTAAGTTCAAAGGAAAACTACCTTTCAAATGTTTCAGTTGTGGTAAATTTGGTCATTATGCTTCTAGATGCTCCACAAGAGTTCCTAGTGGAAAGTGCCTTGGATGCTCAGGTTGTTGAAGACAAAGATGATTGGATTATTGATAGTGGAGGTTCTCATCACATGACTGGTGACAAAAACAAGTTCATAAGTTTGAAAAAATATGATGGAGGACATGTTAGGTTTGGTGATGATATAGCTGGTAAGATTTGTTGAAAAGGATCCATTTCTTTTGATAGCAAGCATAACACTGACGATGTCTTATATATGAAGGGATTAAATCACAATCTCTTAAGTATTGGTTAGATGTGTGGCAAAGATTATGATCTCAAATTCAAGGACAATGGATGCAAGATTTTGGAAAGCTCTAAAACAATGATTGCAACTGGTAAGAAGACAAGAGGTAACATTTATCATTTGAAAGGAACCAATGAATATTGCTTGTTGGCCCAGAATGATGAAAGTTGGTTGTGGCATAGAAGGTTGTGTCATATCAATTTTGACAACATTGTGAAGATAAGTTCCACTCATGCTATAAGAGATTTTCCAAAGCTTGTGAATCCTGCTGATACTTTATGCAAGGAGTGCCAATTTGGAAAATAGACAAGAACAAGTTTCAAGAGCGAGGACCAATCTACTGATGGACTACTAAAGTTAGTGCATATAGATTTATGTGGACCTACCAGAGTAAGAAGTCTATAAGGAGACAAGTATTTCATGTTGTTGATTGATGATTATTTGATGGCACTAGCCTTGCCAGTCACCTCACAATATCAATTTAGGAAAATAAACACAAAGATCAAATATGAAAATAACAGGAGATTCCACAAGAGTGATAGGAAGAATACAAAGAGATTCTTATTGTTGAATATAACTGTTTATTACAAAATCACTATTGGCCATATATAGATGGCCTCTAATATGCAGAAACAAACTAAACAATCCCAAAATACTAAACTCTAGTCTGTATTCTCCTATCATCGACCTCCATACAATGTTGAACTATCTTCTTTTTTACAATAATAGCCCTCTATAACAGGTTGGCAATCTTCCCTCTCAACCAAATGAACCTAGCCAAACTTAGAAAATGTTTGACAGAAATAAATAATCTCTCCCCCAAGTCGCTAGCACTGACCACAATGCCCACATCCTCATCCAAATCGGCAATAATCTCCATTATGTTGGCAGCCGTAGAAGAATTTATAACGGTCACTGCAAGAGAGCACACTAGCAAAAAAAATTACTTGGCAGAAGAATGACCCCTCATCACATGAAAAGCTTTAAAGAAGATTTTTTGCTATTTCCAAATTGGGTGAGCCATTAAGAATAAGGAAAGAAAATCATGCTCGCTAGCTGGAAACATTCTCAACATGCACAATCTGTGGTATTTATGATTTGTAATTGAGGATAATAAAAAGCCATGACCTTGTTGCAAGTATGAGGTTAACCAGTGTTGTCATTGATGTCAACATACTCATATTGCATTGATAAGAAGGATTGGATGAGCTGTGTGCTGAGGATATTGAGAAAATTAGTCTCAATCAAGAACAGTGAAGAATAGTGATAAGAAGAAGGGAAAAGTACTCAATGGGTTGAGAATCAGAGGATACAGATTAAAGGGTTTGTAGATATGAGTCTTGAGATGTTCAAATTAAGATTTCAAAGGTTTGCATAAAGATCTGAAGAAGTTATGTCTGTTTGTGTAGAACTGGTTCCAGTAGACGTTCAATGGTGACAAAGTGTCACAGATTGGTCTGGTGAGTTTCAGAATTACATTCTCTCATTTTACGGATTGGAGGGAGTGCTGAGGAAGTCAGTGTGAAGTGACAACTTGATTTTTGCATTGTTTGGAGGTCTGAAAGAATCTTTTGCATTATGAAAGTGGCGACAGACTATGTTCTTGAAGTTCCAGATGAAGAAGAGAAGAATTCCTGTAAGCTGATGAAGTGCAGATGTTCTTGGTGATTCAGGAAAGCTTGTGGTGATCTGTGGATCATGTCTAGTTCATGTTGGTGGTCCACATTGAAGTTAGAGTTTGTATTTCAAGAATAACCACAGATTTTGGTGTCCTTCTTAAGACTGGCCGAGCGGATGTATTACACGTCTTGCGAATGATCTTGTAGATGTTTGCTGACTTAGATGATTGTTCTTGAGTCGATTCCTTATATAAATAAGGGATTGTGAATTCATTTTGATGTGTGTCATGTGGTGATGAGTGTGATATAGCGAAGAGAAGTGCGAAAGGCAAAGTAGGAGTTTTTGGGCTTAAATGGAACTGATCCAGGCATGGTAAATATGTCAAATCTCCAGTTCAAGTTTGTGATTCTTATCACTTTGTAGATAGTGTGTCTCTTGTAGGCAGTGTGCCTCTTGTGAGCAATGTGCTCGGGCAGTGAGCCCTAATTGGCATGTGCCATCTATTTTTCTTATTCTTCTAACAGAGAATAATCCTTGGGTTAATCACCCCGTGGTTTTTCCCTTAACCAAGTTTTCCACATCAAAATCTTGGTGTTTCATGTGTTGATGTGTATCTGCTCTGGTGTTTATGTCTTATGCTTTCATGAATTATTAATTGCTATGTTATTGATTAACAAAGTGGATTTAAGTGCTTGAACTAAAAGCAAATTAAGGATAACTAATTCACCCCCCCTCTCAGTTATCAACAATTGGTATCAGAGCCAAGTTCATCTAAAAAGAGCGTAACCACTTGAGGAGATCCAGGATGTTGTCATATAAGAAGGATAGTCCAAAGTTTGATGGAACCAACTTCACTCTTTGGAAAGGCCACATGAAATGTCATTTCGAGTGTATGGGAAAGTCATACTTGTCCATGGTCACAAAAGCATATACACCTCCACAGGGTGGTCTGACAACTCTAAATGAAATCACAGATGCTGAAAACAATTTACGGACTAAAGTGGCTCTTCTAAGCATATTAACCGATTCAGAGCTCTCAAATGTTATTGACCTACCAACTACCTATGAGATCTAGATTAAACTGGAACTTCTGCATGAAGGAGATGACTTTGTTAAGAGTGCAGGATTGTAGAGTCTCAAAGGGAAATTTGAAAGATTGAAGATGAGAGATGATGAAAATAACACTACCTTTATGCCAAGAGTAAATGAGCTGGTGTGTGGAATTAGGAATGCTGGTGGAGTTTTGGATGAAAATGAGATTGTTTGTGAAATTCTCAGATCCCTTCTTGCTGCCTACAAAATCAAGGTTGCTGCCATTAATGAATTTAGAGCCCATACAGCTGTCACAAGAGAAAAATTCACTGGCAAACTGGCTGCATTTGAAATGACCAAGTTTGGAGATGATCCCCCCAAGACTAAATCTACATTCAAAGCCAGTGCCTATGTGAAAGGCAAATAAAGATTTGATCCGGGAGAAACTCTTCAAGGAAGCTATCATGGTATGATCAAGCAAGAAAAGACATGGAAGAGGAAGAAGCAGAAATAGCTCAACTTGAAGCCCTCATTGCAAAAACATTGCCAAGGGGATTTGGTAAGTATGAAGGAAAATTACCCTTTAAATGCTTCAACTACAATAAGATTGGTCACTTTGCTTCAAGATGTTCGGAAAGATCCACAAGATCAAATTCTAACAGACAAAGGTTCCAAAAGAATTGTTATTATGTTAATGAAGAAACTGATAATGAAGGAGTAACAAATGATGAGTCAGAGATAGGAGACAAATCCAGAAATGAATGGGTGTTCATTGCCATCAAGGAAGAAGATCCAATATTCCTTGAATCTATCAATCATAAGGTTATAGAAAGAGCTTTGGCTGCCCAAGTTGAGAAAAGGATGATTGGGTTATTGACAGTGGATGCTCTCACCATATGACAGGTGACAAGAACAAGTTCTTAGATTTGGAAAGGTATGAAGGAGGAATAGTAAAATTTGGTGACAATTCTACTGGTAGAATCAGAGGTAGGGGAACTATCTCTTTTGATGGAAAGAACAAAACTAGTAATGTACTGTATGTTGAAGGATTGAAGCACAATCTTCTCAGTGTTGGTCAGTTGGTGGACAAAGGTTATGATCTCTAGTTCAAGAAAGGAAGATGCAGGATCTTTGAAAGCTCCGGAACTGAGATTGCATCTGGTACTCAAACAAAAGGTAATATCTTCCATCTAGTTGGTACTAATAAAAGTTGTCTATTTGTTTAAGTTGATTAGAGTTGGTTATGGCATAGAAGGATGTGTCATGTAAATTTTGATAACATCATCAAGATAAGCAATACTCAGGCTGTAAGAGATCTTCCAAAGTTGGTAAAACCTACAAATAGTATGTGCAAAGAATGTCAGCTAGGTAAACAGAGCAGAGTTTCATTCAAAAGCAAGGATCAGTCCTCTACCAGATTATTGGAGTTAGTTCATACTGATCTATGTGGTCTGACAAGAATCAAAAGTATGCAAGGTGATAGATATTTTTATGTTACTAATTGATGATCATTCCTGAATGATGTGGGTTACCTTTCTGAAAGAGAAATCAGAAGCCTTTGAGAAGTTCAAAATCTTCAAGGCTATGGTAGAGAATCAAACCGGATTAAAACTGAAATGTCTGAGGTCTGATAGAGGTGGTGAATTCACATATGGTGAATTCATATACTTTTGTGAGAAGCATGGTATAAAAAGACAATTATCTACTCCTAGGACTCCACAGTAGAATGGAGTAGTTGAGAGAAAGAACTAGACCATCCAGGAAGTATCCAAGACAATGATGATGGAAGCAAATGTTCCCCAAATGTTTTGGAAAGAAGCTGTCAGCACTGCAGTCTACACTCTCAATCAAGTTCAAATCAGAAGCAATACCGGTAAGACTCCTTATGAACTTTGGTTTGGCATCACTCCTACTGTGAGATATTTTAGAGTATTTGGCAGCAAGCGTTACATTAAAAGAGATAAAGATCTAGGAAAGTTTGATGCTAGAAGTGATGAAGGAATTTTCTTGGGTTACTCCACTCAAAGCAAAGCATACCGGTGTTACAATAAGAGACTGAGAAAGATGATAGAAAGTACAAATGTGAAATTTGATGAAGGTATTGAGAAGCCCTCAAGATTTTATGAGTATGATGAAGATGATCAGAATGATGTTCTAGTTCAAGGAGCTCCATCCTCTCCTGAAGGTCAGATTCAGACTAATCCGGTAAATCAGGAAGAAGAGATAGGTCCGGATGAGCCTAATCAAGAAGGAGAAGTGCAAGAAACTCCCAAAGTTCCAAGGTATGTAAGACTGAACCACTCTGAAGATCAGATCATAGGTGACAAAAGCAAAGGTGTGCAAACTAGAAGGAATGTTGCTCAAAATTCAGATGAATGTTGTTTGATTTCAAATATTGAACCTAAGACAATAAATGAAGCATGCAATGATGAAAATTGGACAAAAGCAATGGAGGAAGAATTGATGCAAATTGAGAAAAATCACACTTGGGATCTTATTTCTAGACCTAGCAACAAGAATGTGATTGGGACCAAATGGGTCTTCCGGAACAAACTAAATGAAGTTGGTGAATTAATCAGAAATAAGGCCAGATTAGTCTGCAAAGGATACTCTCAAATAAAAGGGATTGATTTTGAGGAAACCTTTGCTTCGGTGGCAAGAATTGAAGCAGTCAGACTATTTCTTGCATTCGCTGCCTTCAAAGATTTCAAAGTGTATCAGATGGATGTCAAATTTGCTTTCCTAAATGGTGACCTAGAAGAAGAGGTGTACATTGAACAACCAGATGGATTTCAGTTATCAGAGCATGGTTATATGGTCTGCAAATTAAAGAAGGCACTGTATGGTCTAAAACAAGCCCCAAGAGCATGGTATGAGAGGCTAGATAAACATCTTTTGAAGATTGGTTTCAACAAAGGTATTACTGATAGTAATCTATATTTTCAAATTGATCATGAAAACATCTTGACTGTTGAAGTATTTGTTGTTGATATCATCTTTGGAGGAAGAGATAGTATGTGTAAAACCTTTGGAAACCAAATGAAAAGTGATTTTGAAATGTCAATGCTCTATGAAATGAATTTCTTCTTGGGTCTGCAAATTACTCAGACAAAGAAAGGAATCTTTATCTCTCAGACCAAATATGTGAAAGAACTATTGAAGAAATTTGGAATGGAAGATTCAAAGCCAATTAACACTCCTATGGCTACCGGATGTAAGTTGAGAAAAGATGATGACTCTCCTAAGACAGATCAGATAAAGTACAGATCAATGATTGGTGGATTACTATATCTCACTCAGACTAGACTAGGTATAATTTAGGCTGTTGGTCTTGTGGCAAGATTCCAGGCTGATCCCAGAGAATCTCATGGCATGGCAATCAAAAGAATTTTTAGGTACTTGAAAGGAACAGTTGAGTATGGCCTATGGTATCCCAGGGATCATGACTTTTCTCTTCATGCATATACAGATGCAGATTAGGCAAGAGATGTGGATGATAGGAAGAGTACAAGTGGAGGAGCATTCTTTTTGGGAAAAAGGTTGGTTTCTTGGCTAAGCAAGAAACAAGAAGAAATATCCCTGTCTACAACAGAAGCAGAATACATTGCAGCAGCAGGTAGTTGCACTCAACTTTTGTGGATGAAGTAAATGCTAAGAGATATTCAAGTAGAATATGAGGAGCCTATCACAATTTTCTGTGATAATTCAAGTGCAATAAATATTTCTAAGAATCTGGTGTTGTATTCTAAGACCAAGCATATATCTATCAAATTTCACTTTTTGAGAGAGCAAGTGAACAAGGGTGAAGTCAAATTGGAGTATGTGCCCTCCAAGGATCAACTTGTAGATATTTTTACTAAACCTCTTCCCAAGGACTCTTTTGAGTATCTCAGGGAGATGTTAGGGGTCATGGCCCCCCCAGTGATGAACTAGGATGCACTGATGTGCATCAATCCAGTGGATATCATAGTCATATCTTGTGATCCAGATTGATGATGGGGAGCTGCTACTAAGGGGGAGGAGCTGGTATGATTCTGATGTGTTTGAATTGCAAGTATGAGCCCTTTGCCATTGATGTCAAAGGGGGAGAGAAGACATGTGAAAAACAAGTGGTTGATGATCAAAGGGGGAGCAATAAAGGAAGAGAAGACAAGTAAAGAGCTGTTGCTGATAGGGGGAGCTATGATAGAAAGGAGAAGTTCTTGTCTTGATGGTTTTTCACATCATATGTTGCCATCAATAACAAAGGGGGAGATTGTTACAAGTATGAGGTTAACTAGTGTTGTCATTGATGTCAACATACTCATATTGCATTGATAAGAAGGATTGGATGAGCTATGTGCTGAGGATATTGAGAAAATTAGTCTTAATCAGGAATAGTGAAGAACAGTGATAAGAAGAAGGTAAAAGTACTCAATGGGTTGAGAATCAGAGGATGTAGATTAAAGGGTTTATAAATATGAGTCTTGAGATGTTCCAGTTAAGATTTTAGAGGTCCACATAAAGATCTGAAGAAGTTATGGCTGTTTGTGTAGAACCAGTTCCGACAGGCATTCAGTGGTGACAGAGTGTCACAGATTGGTCTGGTGAGTTCTGAAATTACATTCTCTCATTTTGTGGATTCGAGGGAGTGCTAAGGAAGTCAGTGTGAAGTGACAACTTGATTTGTGCATTGTTTGGAGGTCTGGAAGAATCTTTTGCATTATGACAGTGGCGACAGACTGTGTTCTTGAAGTTCTGGATGAAGAAGAGAAGAATTCCAGTAAGCTGATGAAGTGCGAATGTTCTTGGTGATTCAGGAAAGCTTGTGGTGATCTATGGATCATGTCCAGTTCATGTTGGTGGTTCACATTGAAGTTAGAGTTTGTATTTGAAGAATAACCACAGATTTTGGTGTCCTTAAGACTGGTCGACTGAATGTATTACACGTCTTATGAATGATCTTGTAGATGTTTGCTGACTTAGATGATTGTTCTTGAGTCGATGCCTTGTATAAATAAGGAATTATGAATTCATTTTGATGTGTGTCATGTGGTGATGAGTGTGATATAGCGAAGAGAAGTGCGAAAGGTAGAGCAAGAGTTTTTGGGCTTAAATGGAACTGATCCAGGCATGGTAAAGATGTCAAATCTCTAGTTCAAGTTTGTGATTCTTATCACTTTGTAGATAGTGTGTCTCTTGTAGGCAGTGTGCCTCTTGTGACCAGTGTGCTCGAGTAGTGAGCCCTAATTGGCATGTGCCATCTATTTTTCTTATTCTTCTAACAAAGAATAATCCTTGGGTTAATCACCCCGTGGTTTTTCCCTTAACCGGGTTTTCCACTTCAAAATCTTGGTGTTTCATGTGTTGATGTGTATCTGCTCTGGTGTTTATGTCTTATGCTTTCATGAATGATTAATTGCTATGCTATTGATTAACAAAGTGGATTTAAGTGCTTGAACTGAAAGTGAATTAAGGATAACAGATTCACACCCCCCTCTCAGTTATCAACAGACCTTAGATAAGAATAGGAAATAAAAGTTTTGGAATAGTCAGTAGAAAAATAATGAGGACATCAAAGTTTGACAAAGGCGACAGGAGCCACACACACCAAAACTATAAAAGGAAGAAAACCTGCTTTATTCACCAACAAGCCAAAATGTTAAAAAAATAAAGCCAAAAATTATAAGAGTTAAGATGCCCTTGCATCAAATGTCTGGCCAGAAAGAAATCATGAGCTTTGGCTCATGAGGTCTTCAACTAAATGACCCATAATTTTGATCTTGTCCTCAGTAAGCCATGATGTATCTTCAATGGGATGATTGCACCACTTGACAAGATACTTGTAATATTATTTCTTACGGGTCTTCTTTAGCACTTGTTTATCAAGAATGCATTCTATTGGTTGTGGAACATTGGCTGTCCCAACTTGTTCTTCATGAGATGAATCAGCTGCATCATCTTCTTCTACTTCTATATCTCCTTTATAGGGATATAAATTTGCAACATTAAAAATTGGAGATATATTCAACTCTTCAGGCAGTGATATCTCATAAGGATTGGTTGAAAACTTCCTAAGGATTTTACAAGGACCAATCTTCTTCATGTGTAGTTTATTAAAAGTCCCTGTAGGAAATCTGTCCTTTCAGAGATGTGCTAATACAAGGTCTCCAACTTGAAACTGTATCTCTCTTTTCTTCAAATCATCATGCCTTTTATACTGTAGATTACTATCTTCAATATTATTCTTCACCTTCTCTTGAATGTCATGAATGACTTGAGCAAACTCTTCCCCATCTGCACTTCTTTTCTTCATTCCAACAAGATCACAAAGCTCAAACACACCTCTTGGATGCATACCATAAACCACATAGAAAGGGTTGAAACCTGTGCTTTTGCTTGGGGAATCATTATAAGCAAATTCAGCATGGGCTAACATAAGGTCCCAACTTCCAGTTGACTTACCAAAAAGACATGTCAACAAATTTCCAAGGCTTCTATTGACAACCTCAGTCTGTCCATCCATTTGAAGATGATACGTAGAACTGAAATTCAGATTTGTGCCCAACTTCTTTAATAGAGTCCTACAGAAATGTCCCACAAATTTTGTATCCCTGTCAGAAATAATACTCCTTGGTATACCATGCAGCCTTACAACTTATTTAAAGAACAAATTTGCAATGTTAGTGGCATCACTAGTCTTCATACATGGTATAAAATGCACCATTTTTCAAAATCTATCAACAACAACAAAGATTGAATCATTACCCCTCTAAGTACAAGGTAAACCCCCAAAAAAGTCCATCCTCATAGAATCCCAAGGCCTAGTTGGAACCGGCAAGGCTGATATAGTCTAGCATTTTGACTTCTTCCTTTAGCATGTTGACAAATTCTACATCTTTCCACATATCTTCTCACATCTACCTTCATCCGTGGCCAACAATAATGTGTGCTCAACTACTGAAAAGTGTTATCCTGTCCAAAGTGACCAGCAAGACTACCACTATGTTTTTCCTTCAACAAATTGTCTATCATGGAGCCTTGAGGAATACACAACTTATTATGTTTAAACAACAAAACCTATTGTATCATATAATCATTTCATGGCTCTTTATTCCTGCAAATAGGATCATTGCAAGCTGCAAATGCTTCTCCAAAATCTGCATACAACTCTTTCAAACTTTCAAATCCAACACTATTAGTCTATATCTCATATAACAACAAATTCTTCCTACTTAAAGCATTAGCAACCTTATTCATTTGACCACTTTTATGCTTCAAAACAAAATTAAAACTCTGAATATACTCAACCCATTTAGCATGCCTCTGATTCAATTTGTGATGGTTATTAATAAACTGCAAAGCATGATTATCGATGTACACAATGAACTCTTTGGGAAAAAGATAATGTCTCCATTTCTTGACGGATTAAACCAAAGCATAAAATTCCAAATCATAAGAAGAATACTTCCTTTTTGCATCATTCAATTTTTCACTAAAATAAGCAACTGGTTTTCCCTCTTGACTCAAAACTGCCCCTATAGCCAAACCACTAGCATCACACTTTATCAAAATCTAGAAAAGCAAGTATGGGCTGTTCACTCACCTTCTTTGTCAGAAATCTAAAATTTTCTTTAGCCTCTTTAGTCCACACAAATGGTCTTTTACTTCCCTTAATTGTCTCCAATATAGGTGCTACAACATGACTGAAATTTATTACAAACTTTCTATAAAAACTAGAAAGACCATCAAAACTTCTTACCTCCATGATACTCCTTGGTGATGGCCAATCAAGTATAGCCTAAACCTTCTCCTTATCCATCTTCAATCCATCCTTTGACACCACGAAGCCCAAATAAACAAGTTCAGTCTATAAAAACACACACTTCAAATTAATCTGCAATTTCTCTTCTTGTAGTCTCTTCATAACCTACCTCAAATGATCAAGATGCTCCTCTTTTGACCTGCTAAACACCAAAATGTCATCCAAACACAGAACCACAAATTTACCAATAAATGGTTTCAAAACCTCATTCATTAAATGCACAAAAGTACTAGGAGCATTAGACAACCCAAAAGGCATCACCAGCCATGAAAGGAAGCTAGGTGTGTGGAAAACGCTTCCTACACTAATCTATTGAGGAGAGGGCTATGCAAATTCAACTTTATCCTACTATTACAGCAATGTTAAAACATTAACATTAGATATTACAACAAAACACAAGAACCAGAAAGAAGATAGAAGAGAGAGAGACAAGATATATGTGGGGAAAACCCTTATGGGTGAAAAACCCCACAATCCAAGACACAGCTCAAATGTATTACAGTAAACAATAACAGATTACAATACAGTTTCAGAGCCAATGCTCTTTCAGGAGTCTTCAAATGTTGAATCTGGAGATATTCTGGCAGCATAACAGTACTTGTACCAAAGTTATCTATCTCCCATGCAAGCACCTATTTATATAGAGTTTACAAGGCAAATATGGAACCTTCTAGAGATGGGCATCCATCTTGGACTCATGCCCCAAAACCCACGCCTAAGGACACTTGTCCAACATCCCATCCGAAAGTGGGCACCTGGTCACAAGATAGGTTACGACAGATGCTCTTACGCACCTTATAGCTGTCAGAGAATCTATCATACATTGACTAAAAATATCATATTCCTCTTACATGTCATAACCTCCCTTGACCACCCAAAGATGCCTTTCTCTCATGCAGAGATACTCTTCGACACTTGTCATTAATTAAAAAACATGCGAGGTTTCGGGGGCATTGCCCCCAAGCCCACACGAGGGCACTGCCCCTCGACCCTGCCCTGTACCACGATAGGGTGCGCGCTAGAGGCACTGTCCCTAGACCCCGAAAGGGGCTACACCCCTTATCTTGGGGGCACTACCCCTAAACCCTCATTAATTATTCAAGGGGGAAACCGCGGCTGCCAAAGTCACCAAAATTTACCCTGCTGCATATACACAAGGTGCTAACTATGCCAACTCAACATGGGATAAATAAATACAACATTAGGAATTTGCAAAGGTTGAGACACCTTAATTACCAACAAGCCATTCATACAACCCATCACTAGTCTTAAAAGTAGTTTTCCACTCATCCCCTGGTCTAATTCTAATTTCATGATAATCACTTTTCAAATCTATCTTAGAAAAATATATTTACCCACTCAAACAATCCATTAAATCTTCAATCCTAGGTATGGGGAATCTATATCTTATTGTGATTTTATTTATTGCCCTTGAATTAGTACACATATGCCATTCTCCTCCTTTCTTTGGTACCAACATTGCAGGAATAGCGCAAGGGCTTAGACTTTCTCTTATCAATCCTTTCTCCAAGAGTTTTGCCACTTGCTTCCTTAGCTCTTCATTCCCCATAGGGGTTAATCTGTATGCAGCCTTATTTGGAAGGCTAGCTCCCGGAATCAAATCCATATGATGACTTATGCTTCTAATAGGTGGCAATTCATTAGGCAAATCATTTGCAACAATATGCATATTCTCATTCAACATATCTTGTATCTCAATAGACAAATCATCCAACTTTATAGAAGTCATTACACATTCCAGTTTAGGAACCAAAGGAAAGCCAATCTCTTCATTCTTCAAATCTTTCAAAAATTCTTTACCACTTACCATCATTACCTGATTACTACTGCTATCATGTTCTTTCTCCTTGATGGGCAACAAGGTATGCTTCTCTCCATCCTTCATAATGATATATGTGTTATGCTTTCCATCATGGACTGAATTTCTATCAAATTGCCATGGTCTTCCAAATGAAACATGGCACACATCCATGGGCATTATATCACATAAAACATAATCCTTCTAACTACCAATCTGAAAATCAACATAGGCCTACTCACGCACCAAAATTTGATGGCCTTTTTGTAACCAAGTTACCTTATATGGAGTTGGGTGCTTAATCCTCTTAAGATTCAACTTATCTACCATTTCATTTGAAACAATATTGTTAGTACTACCACTATCTATAATGAGCTTACAACATTTACCATGAGACTTACACTTTTGTTATGAACAATGCTCTCCTTTGGATCAGCTCTTGACTTTCCTTCTGTGGCTTTAATAGTGCTCTCTTAAGCATTAAGGATTCTCTTGATTTTGCTCCATCCTTGTGATGTACTGGAGATCCTACACTTTCTTGATCAGTCTGAACAACTTGATTGCTCCTTTCAAATTTGGAATGCCCTCCTTGTGATGATTCAGTACAGTCCCAACTCTTGTGTCCATATTGATTGCACTTGTAACATTTTCCAACAAATCCTCTTCCTCTACCTTGAGATCCACCTCTACCATAAGATCTTCCTCCTCTATTTTGAAAACCACCTCTCTCAGTGTTCACTATTCCATTGGAACTTCCAACGTCTTCATTTTGATGATGTTTCTATCCTCTACTAGATTGTTGACCCATTCCTCTAAATCCTCTTCCTCTCTTCTTCTCTTACTAAGTTTGCTTCCTTTGCAGCTTCTCTTCTGCCTTTAGGTTACATTGGTAAGCCTCTTCTAGGATTCTAGGAGACAAAATACTTATTTCATCTTGTAGACTATATTTTAGACCATTCATGTAATGGGCTATCTTCTCCACATCTTCTTCAACATGTCCGGACCTGATTATAAGCTTGTAGAGTTCTTCAGTATAATCTTTTACAGACATATCTTTTTGCTTCAAATTTTGTAATCTCTTAAAGAGATTAGCCTGATAGTCACTAGGCAAAAATTTAGCCTTCAACTTGGCCACCATCCTATCCCATGAGTTAATCTTTTCCTTATTTATCTTTCTTCTTTTAGTTCTTTTAGTCTAGATAAAGTCCCACCACATGGCAATATGACCTTTCAATCTTGTGCATGCAAATTTTACTCTTTTCTCCTTTGCTCTATTCTCATACTCAAAATATTTGTCCAAGTCATTTATCTAGTTGATTAGTTCTTCTCCATTAAGACTTCCAGCATACGTTGGTACATCCATCTTGGGTTTGGAACCCAAATTTATGACTGACCTTATCAGCCTTTCACCAAATTCATCATCTAGGTCTGCTTGTTCTTCCACATTTTATTCTCTCTGGGGTTCTTCTTCCTCATCATTGGCATCTTCAATGTTGGGGTTTCCTCTCCTTTGTGCCCTCTCAAGGGCATCCAACCTTGCAATCAGATTCTGCATCATGTTAGGGTCACCATGGTCTCTTCGACCTCTGCCTTGGCCTCTGCCCCTCATTCTTGGAGGCATATTGACCACTTCCAATGCCCACTCTCAACCTTGACTCTGATACCAAACTAATGGCACTGGCCTTTCTAGTCACCTCACAATATCAATTTAGGAAAACAAACATAGAGATCAAATATGAAAATGAAAGGAGATTCCATAAAAGTAATAGGAAGAATACAAAGAGATTCTTATTGTTGAATATAATTGTTTATTAGAAAATCACTATTGGCCATATATAGAAGGCCTCTAATATGCAGAATCAAATTAAACAATCCCAAAATACTAAGCTCTGGTTTGTATTCTCTTATCCTTGACCTCCATACAATGTCGAACTATCTTTATTTTTACAATGATAGCCCTCTATAACAGGTTGGCAATCTTCCCTCTCAACCAAACGAACCTAGCCAAACGTAGAAAGTATTCGACACAAATAAAGAATCTCCCCCCCAAGTCGTTGCCACCGGTAGGAAACCACGATGCCCACATCCTCACCCAAATTGGCAATAATCTCCATTATGTTGGCAGCTACAAAAGAATTTATAACGATTGCTACAAGAGAGCACACTAGCAAAAAAAAAAATCACTCGACAGAAGCATGACCCCTCATCACATGAAAATATTTAAAGAAGATTTTTTTGTTATTTCCAAATTGGGTGAGCCATTAAGAATAAGGAAAGAAAATCATGCTCGCCAGCTGGAAACATCCTCAACATGCACGATTTGTGGCATTTATGATTTGTAACTGAAGATAATAAAAAGCCACGACCTCAAATAATAATAGGAAATAAAAGTTTTGGAATAGTTGGTAGAAAAATAATGAGGACATCAAACTTTGATAAAGGCTACAGGAGCCACACACACCAAAACTGTGGGAAGGAAGAAAACCTGTTTTATTCACCAACAAGACAAAATGTTAAAAAAATAAAGCCAAAAATTATAAGATTTAAGATGCCCCTGCATTATTATTCTAGAATGACTTGGGTTACCTTCTTAAAAGAAAAAGTAGAAGCCCTAGAAAAGTTCAAAGCTCTCCAGGCAATGGTTGAGAATGAGCTAGATTTGAAGATAAAGTGCTTAAGGTCTGATAGAGGAGGAGAGTTTACATCAAATGAGTTTAACTTCTTCTATGAGGAACAAGGGATAAAAAGACAATTATATGCACTTAGGAATCCACAACAAAATGGAGTGGTTGAAAGGAAAAACAAGATAGTTCAAGAGGCTCCCAGAACAATGATGGAGGTTGATCTACCAAAATTATATTGGAGAGAGGCAATTCACACTGTTGTATACATCTTAAACAGAGTCCAAGTTAGATGCAATAGTTCTAAGACTCCTTATGAATTGTGGTATGGTAAAGTTCCTATGGTGAAACATTTCAATGTTTTTGGAAGTAAGTGTTATATCAGAAGATATGAAGATCTAGGTAAGTTTGTTGCAAGATGTGATGAAGGTATCTTTCTTGGATACTCTACCAAGAGCAAGGCCTACCGGTGTTACAATAATAGGTTGAAGAGGATTATTGAGAGTACAAATGTCAAAGTTGATGAAAGAAAGGAGAAGGTGTCAAGTGGATATGAATCTAATGAACCAGATGTCCCTGCAAGCAAAGTAGTAGTGCAATAAGAAGAAAACTTAGAGGAAGAAGAAGAAAAAGCTCTAGAAATCATTACTAAGACACCCAGGTATGTGAAGTTAAATCACTCTAAAGATCAAATCATAGGAGATAAGAGTAAAGGAGTTCAGACCAGAAGAAAAGTTGCTGATGAACAAGTTAATTATTGTTTGATTTCTCAAGTGGAACCTAAAAATGTAAATGAAGCATGTATTGATGAAAACTAGGTAAATGCTATGAAAGAAGAATTGATGCAGATAGAAGAGAATCAAACTTGGGATCTAGTCCCTAGACCGACAGACAAGAATGTGATTGGTACCAAATGGGTCTTTAGGAACAAAATGAATGAGAATGGTGAAGTGGTAAGAAACAAAGCAAGGTTGCAATGCAAAGGATACTCTCAAGTTGAAGGAATAGATTTTGAGGAAACATTTGCACCAGTGGCAAGGATTGAAGCAATAAGAATGTTTTTAGCATTTGTAACCTACAGGAATTTCATGGTATATCAAATGGATGTGAAGTCTACATTCTTGAATGGAAAATTGGAAGAAGTCTATATTGAACAAATGGAAGGATTCAAGTCATTAGATTAGGGTGACATGGTGTGTAGATTGAAGAAAGCATTGTATGGACTAAACAAGTCCCTGAGACTTGGTATGCAAGATTGGATAAATATCTGATATAGTTTGGATTTAGTAAGGGTACTACCGACAACAATCTCTACTTCAAGATCAATGATGAACAGATCCTAATTATTGCAGTCTTTGAAGGCAATGAAGGTATGTACATAGTTTTTGCTGGGGAAATGGAAAATGAATTTGAAATGTCCATGTTTGGTGAGATGAATTTCTTCTTAGGTTTGTAAATCAATCATTCAGACAAAGGTATCTTCATTTCTCAGTCTAAGTATGTGAAAGAGTTGTTAAAGAAGTTTGGGATGGAAGACTCTAAACCAATAAGCTCTCCCATGGTAAATGGTTGTAAGTTGAGCAAAAATGATGACTCACCTATGGCAGATCAGAAAAGGTATAAATCTATGATTGGAGGATTACTTTATCTGACCCAAACTAGACCTGGCATAATGCATGCAGTTTGTCTTGTGGAAAGATTTCAAGAAGAACGTAAAGAGTCACATGTGATGGCAGTTAAGAGAATACTGAGATATTTGAAAGGCACAATGGATTATGGTTTGTGGTATCCAAAAGATAATGATTTCACTCTCAGTGCATACACGGATGCAGATTGGACTAGAGATGTGGATGACATAAAAAGTACAAGTGTAGGTGCATTCTTCCTAGGAAAAAGGTTGGTGTCCTGGTTAAGTAAGAAACAAGACTCAATAGCTCTGTCTACTGTAGAAGTAGAATACATTGCAGCAGCATGTAGCTGCACTCAAGTGTTATGGATGAAGTAGACATTGAAGGACATCAGAGTTGTGTATGAAGATCCAATTTCAATCTTTGGTGACAATACAAGTGCCATAAACATTTCAAAGAATCCAATAATGCATTCAAGGACAAAGCATATATCCATAAGATATCACTTTCTAAGAGACAAGGTGATAGAGAATGAAATCAAGTTGGAGTATGTATCTACAAAAGATCAGATTGTAGACATCTTCACCAAGCCTTTGCCTAAGGATACTTTTGAGTATTTCAGAGAAAATTTAGGGGCTATGACCCCCCTACTCTAGACTAAGATGCACAAGAGTGCATCAGTCTGGTGTTGTTTAGAGCCCTACCTCTAGATTTGGATTGATGCTTTAAGAGCTACTTCTCAAGGGGAATAGTTAGAGAATTCAGAGGAAAGTTGGATCAGAATAACAGAGTGCAAGTATGTACTCTTTTACATTGATGTCAAAGGGGGAGACAAATCATGTGAAAAACTTAGAGAGAAAGAGCATAGATGTGTAAAGAGAAAGGGCAAGAATCTTGTCATGATGCTTGTTGTGGTTTTTCACATCATATGTTGCCATCAATGACAAAGGGGGAGATTGTTGCAAGTATGTGCCTAATTGATGTTGTCATTTATGTCAACATATCTTTGTTGTCATTAGTGTCAACTGTATCCTATTTTGTTATTTGTTTAGAAGCTTTATATTTTGAGGATATTGAGTGTAGACACCCAAAATTGACTCATTATTATTAACATTCAAATATCACATTATCACACATCTTCATTTGTCTAACACACTTGAGCAATATCCCTAACACATATATTTCTTCTATTAATTAAATAAATTCTAATTTATTTAATTAATTCATTAGCTATTTCCTCTAAACTATAATTAAACAATCTTCAATTATTCAATTATCTTCATTCTATCTATTTTTAATTAAAGATTCCTTTCATAAGCTGACTTTCCAATTAATTAAATAAATTATATTTATTTAATTAATTTATCTAATCATTTATCTTATGAGCCGACATGTGTGCCTCTTTCATTTAAAAAGATAAGTGGTACTACATCCTTTTATTTAATATCTTTCACATCTAGTACTTTTTTATGTACACAAGCACACATGAGCCCTATCTTCCTGCCACTTGTCATCTTCACATTCACCTATGTCTATCTTTTAATCTTAGCCATTCACATAGCCTCCAAATATCCACCGTTGATTGATTTTGGTTGAGTTTTATAAAAACACCCTCTCATTCCATACTACATCTATCCAACATTCATAGAGCGTCTACAATATCATCCTGAGCATATTGAGCATTTGAGCATCCATAGTATCCATTGACCTTTCATCATTATCATCTATCATGGCAACTTTTATCTTCATAATTGTTCATTATTGAAGAAGCAATCCACATCATAGACAAGGAATCACACAATCTAGGTGATGTTGTGCTTGAATTGCATTACTTTTGATTTCATTTAGATTAGATTCTTTGATGATGGTAGGGTTAGGTTTTCATGGATTTGATTGATCTTATCAACCTAATTTTTTACCTGTCACATTTTGGCACACTCGGTGGGACCCACATCATTGATTAACTTTGTTTTTTGAAGTTGTTTTTATGAAGATCAGAATTTTTGAGTGCTTACAGCAAATTTCTGTCGCTTTTGAGCAAAAAACTGTCGTTGTCTACACATTCACGTCACTTCTACACTAAAATCTGTCACCTTTAGCCATTTTCAGATCGCTTATAAGCAGACAACGATCACTTTTTGTTTATTCTACATCATTTTTAGACTAACAGTGGTCACCTTTACATTTAATCTAATTGCTTTTGATCTTTCAGTGGTCACTTTTAGATAATTGAATCACTTTCTGCAGAATTAGGGCTTTTGTTGTGTATTATCTCTATTGTAGATCAAGGTCACGTATGAGCCTATACCAATTGCTTTATGCTATTTTGCATCAATTTTGAGCCTAAACAATTCACATCTAGAGTTTTTGAGATCGCTTTTAATCTATAGTAATTCACCTGTGACAAAAACAGAGATCACTTCTGACAGACAGTAAATCACCTCTGGTAAACTATACACTTTCAGTCTATTTAATTTGCAGTTTGTTTTCTTGGCTACTAATTGTGTATTTGTGTAACATCTTATTGATTTGTCCAAGAAAAGGAGGTTATCAAACTACTCACATATTTGTTACAGATCTGATCAGTCCAAGACTTGTACTTTTTCACTAAATTAGGAACATTTGGGCTTGGTGCTTAAAATGAATCATTGCTTGCTCCGTGCTTGATTTATCTTTTTTGATTGTGTTGGTTTTTCTTCTGAATCAACATTAGAGTTTGCCAGTTCTAATGCACAGGCAGATTCAGCCAACTGAATACAGGAGGTTGTGTGAGCTCCTCCCCTTTACTTTTGGTTCTATCGCACCAAGGGGGGTTTCCCTACTTGATAAAAGTATAACCTTGACTAGCTCAATGACAGAAAGATTTAACTTGACAGCAATAGGCAGAATACCCTCATGTAAGGACCAAGATTTGTATAACAAATCACAAGGTTGGCAACATTCTTGGACATAATGTCTGGTTGGGTATGAGAGCATGCAGGGATCCTAATCCTACTCCTACAACTAACAGGTGGAAGATATGAAATGAGTTGATTTGATGTTTGGATGCAAACTTGGACCTGGTGTATAACCTCAACACAGAGCTAGATTGGTGCCTATCCAAGGCTTGGAGTCAGTAGACATACACCTGTGAATGATCAGCATGAACAGCTAAACCTAGATTTCAGGGGGATACATATGATTCCTGCCTTACAGATATCTCCCAATACAGAGTGTTAAACTGTCGATACTTATGGCATCCCTATTGCAGTATACCCTTCCCAATATTCAATCTGAAAACAATTTAATCTACCCCTTGAGCAGAAGTTAAAAGATTAAACATTCAACACAGGAATTCTATGTTCTAGAATCTCAGACATTCCTTGAATACCTCGACTCAGAAGAAAGATACATGTAAAACTGGAGACAGAATCAGCATAACACATGCAAATATAGCATTATTCATATAAGATTAACCATGAAATCAGTGGATTCATGCAAAAACGTACAACAGGAGATACATAAACTCACAAGTTTGCTGCACAGAGCAACCAAAACTAGTTGTATCTTATTACAGAGCCAAAATGTCCAGTTTTCAACAACCTAAACAATGGTAACACAGTCTACTTATAACAGACAGAGAGTGTACCACAGCAATTAATTACATGACTCTTACAAAATCCACCAGATACAGATCCTTCAAAGGAATGGCGCTCAAAATTTACTGCTGCAGAGACAGAAGGAACCCTCGAGCCCTGCGCCGCCACCTGGGAGTCTTCATGCCAAAGATCGGGTACATGACTGTCCAACAACCTGCCCATGCCCCTGCTACAGTCGCCATTAAGGGTCTCAACCACCTGCGGTCGCCTGAAAAACTATCGCTGCATTCAAAAAGGAATTCCCGCCAAAACACCTCTTCGCAGGTTCAAAATAATGCAAGGGGAAAAATCCCACATGCATGGCGTGGAGAGCCCTTCACTACCTTATAAGCTTGATCACATACACATCAAGTGTCGAGTGCTTTTGCCGCGCTCGACACACATGCCTTCGTCAAAAGCCCATCGCTCAGACCTAAGCCATCGGCTTACCTCAAAAATCTCCCACCGACAATAGTAGTCTGGCCGATCGCAAACTCCACATTCCTTTCATCGGCCAGAGATTAACCATCGGCCCATCCAAAAGATCCCTCGCCGACTCCAATTGTCTCACCGACGCCACCTTCGTCATCGCCCAGACTAACACCGTCGGAGCAACACGAAATACCTCTACCGATGAACAAAGTCACACCGACAGCACCCTGTCCTCCCACCTCCGTCGGTGTGACTTACACCATCGGAGCAGCATCTCACACTTATGCCGATGACGCCGATCATCCCGATAACCTTCAGAACACCCCTTCGTCGGTGTGACCAACACCATCGGCCAACCTAAAAGTCTCCCCACCGATGAAGAATGTCACGCCGACACCAACAAATAAAACACACCCCCCATCGAGCCATCGGCCCAACTCCTACCGATAGCCCGCCTCCGTCTGCGAGACCCCAACTGTCGGGCCAACACTTCTCCATCCACCTGATATACAAAGTCGTGCCGATGGCACATAAGAACCCTCGCTCCCATTGGCCAGACACATATCGTCGGAGCAACAAAAAGAACCCTGTTGATAGCACTAGTCACAGCGATGACCAACAAGCCTCACCCTGCCCCCTTATCGGCTAGACATATGCCCATCGGGAAACTAGAAAGAAGACACGCCGATGACAGAAGTCATCCCGATGGCACATCTCCACCACATCGGTGGAACCAAAAAAATACTCCAGCCGATAGGACAAAGTCTTGGCAATAAACAAAGAACACACCATGCTATTGATATGATCGCAAAGACACATGAAAACTCATGCCAATGGGCAGAACATGATGACCCCTTCCATCAAGAAAGGTGATGTGGATGCTGCAAAACACTGAAGGGGTGCCAACACTTAAAATTTTTTTGGATTTTAGGGAAGGTGCCTGCATGAAAAATGCTTAAGAACTGACAGTGAATTCAGGCACCAACAGATTGCTTGCATGTGATTAATTGTAACCCAAATTTAATAACAAAAGTATCCTCTCCCCTTGCCTATCAAATGGATCTTGGGTGCATGAGAACTTGTTATTATCTTTAGAGGGCCTGCCTTCCTAGTGTGAGAAGGGATACGACCCAAGCGGTAACAGGCTAAAGCCAAGTCCTTTCGAACCGCTATATAAGAAAAGTGTTTGTGTTGAAAGCCACAAACAATAGGTGTTGTTACGTTATACTGACAACCAACCTCCCCCAAAACCCTCCAAAGCATAGCCCTTGAAGGCTGGGAGACTCCACAATGGATAGTAGCACTGCCACATGTATAGCCACCTGAACGGATGCCCTTATTAACAACTTTGTGTAGTAGCCAAAAACCTTCTATTTGTTGATGCAAAAGGTGGGACCTTTGAAGTAGCCCCAATTCACATGGTTCTTAGAAGAGATAGCAAGGACAATCCTAAGGTGTGGTGGGGGGACAAGCCTTACAGGAAACTTAGATCTTGGTATGCATGAGAAGTGAGTATTGTGGAGGGGAGCCGGTGCTACCAAGATCTTGAAGCTATTCGCTTTGAATAAGCATGGCCAGGGGATTCAACTAATACAGTCCTTTCTAGCCTAGGTTGTACAAGTTTTTGATTGTTGTGAATGTGAGTGACTGAAATTACTATTTTCTTGTCAAAATCACAAATTAGACATCTTGCCTGACAGACACAGTCACTTTTAAGCCTAAACTGCCCACATATAGAACAACAAAATCACTTTTAAGCTACAATTATTCACTTTTTGCCTGAACTAAATCACCTTTGAATAGAAGTTAATCGCCTTTTGCATAAATAGAGTCGCATTTGAATAGTAGTCAGTTGCCTCTTATTTGAATCAGCCTACATTTAAACAGTAGTCAATCACCTTTGCTCTGAACTAGGTCACTTTTAAACAATAGTCTTTCACCTTTAGCTTAACCTGAGTTGCTTCCAATCAGTAGTAAATCACTTTTCAACTAACAGTTATCACCTCTGAACATTTGGATCACCTTCAATTTGCACTATAACCTACCTTAGAACCTAAACCAATCCATGTTTGAGCTATTACCAGTCACCTTAAGCATTCTTTGAGTCGCATATGAGCTATCACTTGTCACCTATGGTCTAATACCAGCAAATCTTAGTGACTCAGTCGAATTAGCCACAAATCTAGCTTGCTCAGCTTCAGCATTAGCTTTTAGACCTATCTCTAATCATTAGCAGATACCTGGACTTTGTCTCCTTATTTTGAGCTTACCAATCAATTGCATTTCATGAGCTTTTCATCTTTCTGAGATCCCAAACTAACAAACCAAACATCAAATCAATTGTTTTGATCCATCGACAAAACATCAGCTTTAGCTTCAGTAAACATCAGGAACATAGCAATCTTTGGCAAACTTTTCCCTTGAGTGTGTGAGCTATTCTCTAGGGAAACCAGCCAACAACAAATCTGCAACCAAGCAAAACAACACATCAACCCAAGAAAACCAACCAACCAACCAACCAGCAAACCATCATCTTTTGGGTCTCAAAACTTTGACAAGCTAAGCTTGTCAAAGTTCAACATCAACATCATGCCTCAAACTAGGAGTCAATATAGAGCTAAAATGGAAGCTAAATATAGAGCTAAAATGGAAGCTAAATATAGAGCTAAAATGGAAGCTAAATATAGAGCTAAAATGGAAGCCAAATTGCAAGCTGAGATGCAACAACTTAGATTGACACCTCTTAAGGACGCAACTCAATTCACGACTGGTATGCCTCCTCATATGTTTACACCTCATGGGTATACTATCGGAGAATCATCCTCACAACAAGTGCAACCTCCAACAACTTTTAAGACTTTTGAAGAATAATCTCAAGATGACTCATCAGAATTTTGGGATACCCATGTATGGGATCAAGTTGAGAGACTTATTATATCTGAGCCTAATCACTACTTCTTGCAACTTGCCCACATGGGCACTAAACTACCAAGAGATTTTGACATATCCACTATTAAAGAGCAAGATCCAAACACTCCCGCTATTGTTGCAAAGGGACCATCCACTATAGTCACATCGTCTCCCATCATATCACAAGCTCCATCTTCCAACACATCTTCTTCATTACCTATTGTTGCTTCATTTGATCTACCACACTCGGAGCACACTCTAGAACCTTTGATAGTGCCAACTAATGTGGTCCCTCTCATGCAACAAAATCTGAACATTCCACCTTTCCATGTTCCTCAACATATTCCTCCACCTACCATGACCATTTCCATGCCTCAAGTAACACAAGATGTCCATATGGCTCAAGCACAAACACTCCAAACATCACAAGCTATCCCCATGTCTCATAGTGTGCAAGCCTCCCAAACTATACCAACAACACCAATAGTCTAAGCTTCATGACCATCCTAGTCTACCATACCTCATATACCAACTGCTAATACGGTTTCTACCATCTCTACACATCCTTCCACTACGCCATATAATCCCAATGTTAGTCTTATTGACATGAGTGACCCTCCTATCGTTTCTCAAGCTAATCCTAGCTCTATGATCACTTATGTTGAGCAACTTACATCCATTCCATCATACTCTTCCAATCCTTCACACACCATCAATCCATCTTATGCTACCCCAGGCTTGCCTATTGTCACCCAACACATTACACATACCAACCCCCATGTTGTCCAAAATACAAACCCAACTGTCCATCCTTCTTTCGCATCTACCAATCCTTCCATCACTTACCATGTCACAAATCCATCTCCAACTTCCCAACCATTAACTAATGTCAATCCGTCTTCCACTTCACATGTGATGCAAAATCTTGGTGCCTATTCATCCCAATATACTCAAACACCACTTGTGCCTCAAGGACAGCAATCCTTAATTACATATGTGTCACATCCCAATCCTTTGACATATATTGTGAGTACACAACCCCAACAAACGATCATGGCTCCATATATCCCACAACAACAACCTCAATATACACCATACCATGTTTCACCCCCTTTGCAACAACGGCAATTATCTTCAGTGGATGTTCAACAAATGATTAACCAAGTGGTACGACAAGGCAAGAAGACATTCTCTCTAGACAACATATGCGCTTATCCATTTGACAAGTCTCTTCATATGGTACCTTTTCCACCACACTTTGAAATTCCACAATTTGACAAGTACAAGGGCAAAGGAAATCCAGAAGACCATCTCAGATCATTCTCTGTGGCATGTCTCGATGTTTCTTATGATGATACATATCTTTCGAGACTATTTCCTCGAAGCTTAGCTGGACAAGCTCTTGAATGGTTCTTTCATTTACCTTCGGGAATTAAGTCTTTTTCAGAGTTAGCCAATAAGTTTCACTCACACTTTGTTTTCAACATTGACCATGAGATAAACATGAATGACCTTGTCAACAATAAACAACGCAATGGTGAAGCTTTTTCTTCATTTACTCAACAATGGCGTAATATGGCTAGCAAATTATCATGGGAAATCCTTGAGAAACAATAGCTCGATATCTTTGTTCAAAATCTTCATCCCAAGCTATCATTCCAACTACAATTGCAAAGTACTAGCACCTTTAATGAACTTGTTTCCAAAGGAACCATCATTGAACAAGATTTAATTGCTAAAGGAACTATCAAGATCTTTTGTGATAATAAAGACTATCCTCAAAAATCCAACAAGAAGTCTCACTTTTGGAACAAAAACAAGAATATTGTTAATGATGGTGTTGTCAATGCAAAGCACATCCAAAATATGAAAGCTCCTATCAACATCCAAGATGCTTCTACAACAATACAACCTTTTCAATGAATGCGACAACACCAAACTTCCAATCTGCGTCACCAATTTACACCATTAGTGGAACCTATGGAAGTTATCTTTCAAAAGCTTCTCCAAGAAGGTGATATTATCTTACCGGATGCACCACCAAATGGTGAACTGCTCTCCAAAGCTCCTTGGTACAAAGAAAATGAGTATCACGATTTCCATAGAGTTAAAGGACACAAAACAAATGGTTGTATGTGCTTAAAACATGTCATCCAAGATTGCATCGATCAAGGTTTAATCAAAGTTACACCTTCAACAACTCAACCTACACAACAGTCAACATCGAACTATGATCTAGAGACTTTCAAGAATCCACTTCCATCTCATGACAAAACAAGTAACCCTCATGCTGGAAATGCCATTCAGTATACCTATGAATCGTCTACCATTGGCCGCATTGACCATGCTCGCATTTCTACCATTACTATCCAAGGTAAAGCACCTGATTGTGCTGTAACCACTCGAAGAGGTTGAGTCACTATTCAAGGAGCACCTATTCATCCCCCTCGACCATTTCCTAACTATAACATCTTAGATCACCTTGGCAAAACATCTGCGCATATATCCATTCTTGAGTTGCTTCGCATATCTCCTGCTCATAAAGCTATCCTTGACAAAGCTCTTCAAGAATCTTCAGTACCCAACGATATTGATATCTCACAATTCCAATCTATGGTCACTAGCATTGCAGCTCCTTGTCATTTAACCTTTTTTGACAAAGATCTTTAGTCCTCCATCCATCCTTTACATAATGAAGCCCTCCACATTGAAGTGTTTGTCAAACAATGCCGTATCAAACGAATCTTGGTAGATGGTGGAGCTGGTCTTAATATATGTTCTTTGAAATTGATAAAACAACTGGGATATTCTAAGAAAGATGTTGACACCTCTAAGGTTATTACTATCAGAGCATATGATGATGCCGAGAGAGATATAGAAGGAATTATTTTCTTACCAATCCAAGTTGGGCCGATCACTACAGAAACCCACTGTCAAGTCCTTGATATTGATCTTCCTTATAACATCATCCTTGCTCATCCATGGATACATGCCCTCAAGGTAGTTCATTCCACATACCATCAATGCCTTAAATTCCCACACAACAGTGTTGAAGTTACTATTCAAGATGATCCCAATCCATTTGAATTTTGTCATGCTTTCCAAGCTAAATATCAAAGCCCAAACCGCATTCCTATCAATAGCGAGGTGTATCCATCTTCATCCTATGTAGATCCATCAGACCTACTCAATCCATCATCTAGTAAAACCCCTTCCAATCTTAGTATCAAGTACACTGAACATGGCCTTGGTGAATACACACTACAAGAATCTTGTTGTGTAGGCACCCTTCCATTATCTCCTAAATCCTATGGTAAACCTTCCACATCCAAACCAACTTCAACCCCTGCTGTCATCAAAGCTCCACCTATCGTATTCCTTAAAGGCGGATTCCTGGATGATGAAGACATTGATGATATAGACTCTTGGATATTCTTTGATGAAAATGACCAAGTCCAAATGGAAGTAGAGAGATACAACAATGGGTTCCGCATTATAAAGAATATGGGCTACAAAGGACATGGTGGATTGGGATCACAAGAACAAGGACCTCTTGAACCTATAATTGTGTCTAAGAAGTTTAATAAGCAAGGCCTTGGTTATCAGCCAGAGGTACCGCGACTCAAGGACATTAAGTGTATTTTCGATACTGACGCTAGACCTTCCTCAGTAGGAGAGACTTCTAATTTGGCTACTATCGATGACTCCCCTTTTCTTATTACCAACCTTTTCCAAGAACACTCCATCTTCATGAACTCCGCAGTCCCCTCTAGCCATAACAATTCCTCCATTAACCTTTCACTCGTATATCCTGACCTCGTCGATTGGGACCAACAAGGGGCACTGATATTAGATACATTTGAAAATGATGAAGCTATTATAGAATTCATGGGCTTGCGACAAGGCATTCCATTAGGTGATCACAAAGTAGGTTTCATGATGGATTTACTTAAACTAGCATATTTTGGCATAAGTATCAAATCCTTCAGTCGCAAAACTGAAATAAACAAAATCAAACAAAATAGGTCACTAGGTGAAAACTGAAAGGTGCCTCTTGACCGTGAAAAAGTAAAAATAAAGGACACATCCGAAGGTGAAAACCTCTCTGAGGCCCCTGAGGATGAGGGATTTGATCTTCCTGTTTCCACTAATTATCATGAGAAATCAACAGTGCTAGTTGAGCAATGACAAGACATGAACTTGGGTACAGAGCAGAATCCAAAGATTAGTTTTTTGGCAGCATCACTATCAGAGCAAGAAAGAAGAAATTTCACAGCATTTATTCTGAGAAGAGCCATAAATTTTGCATGGACTTATGCTGACATGTTGGGTTTAGATCCATCACTTGTGGTACATCATCTAGCTATATCTCCTAATGCAAAACCTGTCAAACAAAAATTGCGCAAAATGCATCCACAGGTAGCTTTATTGGTCAAGACAAAGATTCAGAAACTGTTAGAAGCTAAGTTCATAAAGCCTATTGATTATCCAGAATGGGTTTCAAATTTGGTACCTGTAGTAAAACCTGATGGAGAAGTTTGCTGTTGCACAGATTTTAGAGATCTTAATAAAGCATGTCCTAAGGATGACTTTCCATTACCAAGCATAGACAACATTGTAGATCTTACAGCCGGACATGAAATGCTATCTTTGATGGATGGATTTTCAGGGTATAATCAAATTAAGATAGCAAAGGAAGAACAAGATAAAACATCCTTTATTTGTCCATGGGGCACATATTGCTAGGTTGAAAAGCCTTTTGGTCTCAAGTACGGTGGAGCTACTTATCAATGAGCCATGACAGTTATCTTTCATGAACTTTTTCATACTATTATGGAAGACTATGTTGATGACATCCTGGGAAAATCTAAGATAAGAGAAGGACATCTATAGGTATTAGCACAAATCTTTGATCGAATAGAAAAGTATCAAGTCAGACTGAACCCAAAGAAATGTGTATTTGGTGTAACATCTGGAAAACTGTTGGGATATATTGTGTCTCAAGGAGGAATAGAAGTGGATCCAGCTAAAGTAAAATCTATCATGGAAATGCCTTCACCAACAAATATCAAACAACATTGCAGTTTACAAGGTAGGTTACAGTCCATCCATAGATTTATCTCACAACTAGCAGATAAATGTCATCCTTTTAAGCATCTTTTACGTAAGGGTGAACCATTTAAGTGGGATGAAAAGTGTCAAGAAGCTTTCAATAAAATAAAGGAATATTTGGCAACACCTCCTGTGTTAGTACCTCCTATGCTTAGCCGCCCACTATTGCTCTACATATCATCAACAATAGTAGCATTGGGTACCCTTCTAGCTCAACATGATGATTCAGGAAAAGAACAAGCCATCTATTACATTAGTAGAACTCTTGTGGGATATGAACTCAATTATTCATCTATGGAAAAAACATGTTTAGCATTAGTTTTTGCTTCCTAAAAGTTGTGACACTATATGTTGAACCAAACAACCAAGCTCATATCAAATGTTGATCCGCTCAAATATCTTCTTTCTAAAGTAATTCTCATAGGAAGATTAGCAAAATGGGTCATGATTTTAAGTGAATTTGACATACAATATGTGGATCGAAAAGCCATCAAAGGACAAGTCATCATTGATCTATTAGTTGCAGCACCCATCATAGATATCCATCCAATATATCCAAAATTCCCTAACAAAGGATTGTTCAATCTAACTTCTCCAACACAATGGTAGCTATATTTTGATGGATCATATACACAACATGGATCAGGAGCAGGCATCTTGTTTGTTACCCCTCAAGGAGATTGTATACCCAAGTCATACAGAATTGCATTTCCATGTACCAATAACATAGCAGAGTATGAAGCTTTAATCACTGGATTGCGTATGGCAATACAATGGGCTATCAAACAGTTACAAGTCTTTGGTGATTCTCAACTGGTTATCAAACAGGTCTTAGATGAATATCAAACAAAAGATGAGAAGCTTCTTCCATACAAGATAATGGTTGATGATTTTAAAAGGTACTTTGACAATATCACTTTTGAACAAATCCCAAGACTACAAAATAGAGCAGCAGATGCTATGGCTATGATTGGGTCTCTTCTAGACATGCCATCTAATACCCATAAATGTGAGTTTTTGGTCAAACAACTTTTGATTCTAGCATTTGAAGTTCCACAGTCTGAGCTTATACGTGACATTGTTGGTCCCAATTCACCATGGTACAAGGATTTATACGAATACCTCCATAATCAAACCTTTCCACTTCAACTATCTAATAACCAATGCAAAACCTTTATCTGCTGAGCCTCTCGTTATACTATCTTAGGGGACACCCTCTATCGCTAGAGTCTTAATGGTATCCTTCTTAGATGCCTTGATTCTGAGGAAGCAAAAGTGGATTTACGTGACGTACGTGAAGGTGTCTGTAGCTCGTACTCTACTGGCCCTAGCCTTGTTAAGAAACTTCTACAAGTAGGATACTATTGGCCAACCATGGAAAAAGATGCATAGCAATTTACAAAGAGATGTCTACAATGTCAGAAACATGGAGATTTAATACATGTAGCAGCACATGAGCTTCAGTCTATCACTATTCCATGGCCTTTTTCGTAGTGGGGTCTTGATCTCATAGGTAAAATCCATCCCACTTCATCAAATGGTCATAAGTTCATTATCACTACCACTGAATATTTCACAAAGTGGGTGGATTCTATACCAATGACCTATATCACCAGCAAGCAAATATCTAAGTTTATTCTACACTATATCATTTGCCGTTATGGAGTTCCTCAAGCTATTGTCATTGATAATGGTCGTCCCTTCAAGAATCAAGAAGTCAGAGATCTTTGCAACAAGTTTCATAGCCAACATCGATTCTCTACTCCCTATTATCCTCAGAGCAATGGCCAAGCTGAAGCTTCTAATACAACAATCATCAAAATCCTCAAAAAGATGGTCAATGAAGCTAGTCAGGATTGGCATCTACAACTCCATCCTATATTATGGGCATATAGAACAAGTATTAGAACTCCCACTGGAGCCACACCTTATGCTCTTGTGTATGGCACTGAAGCTATTTTACCTATTGAGGTTGAGATCCCCTCATTGCAAGTATCCTTACAACATACCATGTAAGAGGAAGAATATCAAGTATCCAGACTCCATGATATTGAGCTTCTAGATTAACAACGTCTTACAGCACTCAACCATCTTTAGGTCTATCAGAACCATCTATGCCGCAGCTACAACAAAAAAATCTGAGAACACCAATTTCAAGTTGGAGATCTTGTCCTTAAAGAAAATCAAAAGAATTAGCAACACCGTGAGAGACAGGGCAAGTTTGAACCAAATTGGCTTGGCCCTTTCATCATCAAAATAGTTAATGGATTAGGTGCATACACTCTTTCAACTCTCGAAGGCATTCCCTTGGATGAACTAGTCAACAGTGTTCACCTCAAGAAGTTTTATCCTTAAATCTCATCTATCCAAAAAAAAAAGATTAATTCACCCAATAGTGAAAACCACTTTGTGGCACTTTGGATAACAAAAAAAAATAGTCTAAGATAAATAATCCATCCTCTGGTGAAAACCTGGTAAACAGGTGCCTTGGATAAGTACCATAGTGAAAACCTAGCAAATAGGTGCTATGAGTAATGACCAGCTTCCATCGTCTACTTGTTTCATTTGATCATCACTCGTCCTACCATACTTCGCCATCTTATCCAACATAGTCCATATCATAATCCATTTCATTGCAATAAATAGCCTTTTTCCACCTTTGTCTTTGTCAATGCTAGCTATCATACTTGAGACATTGTTGCGATAACTATATCTTTGGCACCTTAGCATCTTGATTGCACGCTTTCTCCATTGTCACTCCTTCATCGCAAACCCCATCCCGCACTAGGGGCATCTTGTTGAGTCTTATTTGGAAGTGGATACCATTATCTCAAGTTCATAACACATCAAACATTCTAGCTCACAACATAGCAAACTTTCAACTTCAACCATAACGTTCATCCAACAACCAAATGTGGCCAAACTTTTTGCAACCCGACTTCATATCTTTCTAATCAATTTGTGCTCATCTGACATCTGAAAATCACAAGACATCACATCACCAGCATAATAAGCAAGAACTACATCCCAACTCTATCATGAAAGCCTTGATCCTGTGGATACAGGGTATGTAGGCAATCTGAGATGCAAAGGAAGTACTCTGATTCAGCCTAAGACAATAGCCCCTTCTTTCATCATCCATCTTCCATCTTTCTTCCAATCATCCTTCAATCTTTCATTTCACATTCTTATATCTCTCATCACTTACATCATCAATAAAAACCTAGAACTACATATTTATCATGTCTCATCTTCATCGTAAATGTGCTTTGATCCCTTGGATACAAGGTATGTAGGCAGTCTGGAATACGAAGGAAGTTTCCAGTACTCAAGCACAAATGATCCACCCCATCTTCTTCATCTTCTTTCATCTTCCACCTTCTTCTTTTTGATCAGCTCAAGTAGGAAGCAAACTATGTGTATGCTGAAAGCTCAAGCACTTTAACCAATCAAGAATAAGCCAGAAGCTATTTGTCCACATGCATTAAGCCAACATTTGCTATAGCATTTTATCAACATCTTTAGCCTTAAACAAGATGCAGCTTTCCTCTCAACAAGGTGCCAGCTTAAATCCATCTAAGAGGACCTAAATTTGGCAAGAGAACGTGATGACAATATCTTTTGTTTTATCTTTTGATTTATCTTTTATCCCTTTTCTATGCCTAATCAAGACTTCCTTGATCTATTTATATCTTGGTATGTTGCGATGAAGCAAGGAATGGGACATGGTCATATTGCTTTCATATGCCAGGTTTGTGGGATGATCTTATTCTCTTCCTATGCGTATTGGTATCTTTTATGTGTTGGGATTAGCATCTTACATATCAATATCTCTAGCATCTGAGAAGCTAAACAGTCTCTTATGCACTTGAGACTATTCTATGTTAAGACTAGCTCCATACATATAACCAGCAAGCTATCACTACGTGTAGTGGAGATAAGCTCAAACCATTGCTTGTAGCGTCAAAGTCCATCTCACAACACTAGCTGTTATTCATGTCTTGTGCATGTTGGCTCAACATCTTGACCTCATGTGTTCAGACAAGATTGTAGCATCCTAGTTCCACATTGGATATCTTGACACTTTGGTCTTCTATACCCTGGTGCATAACATCCACATGCTATATCAAACATAAGGATTGCATTTCTTCTCATTTTGAGCAATTACTTAAAAAGCTGCCCATCATCCCATCTATTCATCCTATTATTTCACCTACATAGTTCTCAGCCATGATCAATCATTTCCATCGCCTTTGTCCACATCTCATATCCTGCAAAAACAAGTGTGTTTGACATACATAAGTCCATCATATATCATCTCATTACCATCTATCTATATGCATAATTTCATCCATATCATTACCATTTACATATTTGCCTTATCATACATTTCCATACATGTCATTTGCATCAACATTCATACATAATTCATGCCAAACAAATACAACATGCATAACCATTATAATACCAACAGTGTCTCCATTACAACATCATATAGACTAGCAATAGACCATCATATATATATATATATATACATGTGTCAATATACAAGTGTCCACATATACAAGCTGAGCCATAAAGAATGTATGTACAATTGGCTCTAGGCCTCATCATGATACAACATAAAACAAGGTAGTCCTAGTGACTACTGGCAGTTCCCTTGCCCTGACCACCACCACTGGGTCCTATACCTGGCCCTCTATCTCTTGGTGGCCCCATCACTGAGGCTACTGATCAAGATCACCTGACCTCCATGAACCTGAAGCCCCTAACTTGCTCCTGAAGCTAGGATGCCTCTACTCTGTTGGCACAACCCCATAATATAAACCTCTGTAGTACTCAGCCTCACCCTGTACTCTCCACAGCTCTACATGTGCTTATGTCAAATGTGTAGCTAGGTACATCATAGCCCCATCCATCCCTAGTGTAGTCACTACTCTGTCTCACTCACTAGTCATCCCCTATAGCTGCCACATAGCCATATCTCTCTTAGCTCATAGACCATCTCTCTCTATCCTCATAGCCTGCACCTGCTGTACAGCTCTATCCCGCTCTATCCTCATCATCTTCTCGCTCTGTCTAGTTGTATCTCTCTCCCCTGTCACCCTCGCAAGTGTACCATCATCCTGTCCATCCCCAGCCTGTGCTCTCAACTGCAACTAGGCTTGATATGTCTGAGCCTGAGCTCTGGCATGCCGTAAGCCAATCACTGCCTGATGCCTATCTATCTCCACTTGCCTCAACCTCATCTGTGCTCGCTACCTCCATCTCCTCTCCTCCCTAATCTGCCTTCACAGCTACATAATCCTTATGTCATCACCCACCAATATCTGCCCCTGAGGCTGTAAAAGTATCTGAGGCTATCCTGGCATCTGTATCCTTGGTGCTGCTGGTCCAACTACCTGCATTAGTGGTGCCCATTGTCTCCTCCTCCTAACCAGTCTCTCCATCCCTATCTCCCCAATCTCTCCAACCCACATCAACCGTGTTGGTCTAGCTATCACCCAGTATGCATCATAGTGTGGTCGCATCCCTAGATCTATAGGACCCTATCCTCACTGCCATACTACTGGCTGTAACCCATCTTTCTCTGCCAAAGCCGTCTCAACCACAACCTCTAGTCCCTAATCAAAAACCTCCTATCTCGTCTTTCTCAAAGCGGCATCATCAACTGGTACTGCCTGTGCTACCCCGAACTATCTCAAAACCCTCTCTGGAAAATAGCACTCTATAATATATATGCTGCATCCAAAAATCTATCTTGCCTGTCTCACATAGACAAGCTCCACATCCTCCTCCTCCCATCTCTCACATCCACGCCATGGCCTCCATACAAAGCTATCCACCTCATCTAACCTCCTCCGCCAGTATACCACTCCTCTGCACTGTCGGTATGTCAGATCTCTTCTATACATCCTAGCATATGGCTCCCTTGTATCTCTCACCACCCATCCCTCTGGCCTCGTCACTGGGATGTGCTCATATGCGCATACATGCAAAACTGTAACCCTTGCTGACATACTAGCTCTGAACATATACGCGCAATCATGCAGGTAATGATAGAGCTATCCAAGAACACACTCCACCCATGCACATCTCATGCCATAGGAGAACATCACCTTCATCACTGTCCCCCATCCTACTAGAAAGCCTCTAGCTCACCTATCTCCCACCAGCCATCTGATGATAGCCACTACCACTCTCTGCAACCTGTCGCATAGCTCCTCCATCCTCACCATCAGGATCTTTGAGCCCTCTACTCTAATGTCTGGTCTCCCGAATAATCTCCTGAACGTAGCTAGACTCAAGTCAAGATCGTAATCAACTCGGTCTCCATCTATCGAAATCCGCAGTATCCATAACACATCCTCCAGCGTGATCGTCGCCTCTCCTGTCGGTAACAAGAATGCACTATATTCACTCATCCATCGCTCCACCATCGCCATCATCAGTCCTTGATGTGCCTGTACCAGTTCCAATCTCAACACATGCTCCAACCCAAGGATCTCTAACACTAGCCGCTCCTCTGTATCCAGTAATCTCACTAATCACAAATCCCTAGGATGTGGCTCTTGTGATAACAATGGCGGTAGTATGTCCTGCATCATTCCATTCATCATGTCAATCCTTTGCGCTACTTAACTGCTATCAAAATTTGCCATTTATTACTTTCCTAGCCTCTAACTACCATAAGCAGTTCAGTTTTCCATATGTGCCTATCTGTTGATCAAAAAGTGACCTCTTTTACCACATGCGTCTCTATCTTCTTTGTAAGCAATCTATTCTACACATGCGCTCCCTATTGGACTACATGCGAATTGAACTCCCTATGCGCTTCACTTTAGCCTACAAGCGAGCTATCTACCATATGCATGCACTTATCCTTTCTATGCAAACCTAACCTCTATATGTGCCTACTGTTTGCCTATATGCGACCCATTTTTGTCTATATGCACATTTAGCCTTATCCTATTGCTTAGCCGACTAGAAGTGACCTAGTTTTTCCAGAAGTGACCAAGCCACATCTATAAGTGATCTACACTTCCAATAGCGATCTATCTTCCTACACAAGCGACCTGAACTGCCTATCCTAAGACCTAGTCACTTCTGGTGGAGTGTGTGCATTTATGATGCTTCTAGCCTATCAAAATCATGCTTTTAGCAAAAGTTTTGATACATACTGGTATGCCTAATCCCTCTGGTTGCCCATGTGTCCTCACTCACTCAGTATGATGATCTTTGCATGGAATCACCGTCCTGATAGCTCTCCATCTCTCGTCGCACAACACCTCTAACGAGCTCTAGATTTCTATAGCTTTTTGAACACCAATGAGCAGAAATGAGCCTATTTGCCATTGTAGCACCTACTTATAGCCCTATCCATACCCTAATTTTTCTATGCTAAAGCCTCTTTTTAGCTGCTTCATCCCATTTGTTCCCCAGCCAACCCTTGTTTTCTTCGTGTCAACCTTGTTTCGAGCCTTTCTTCTATTGCGAGCCAACCCAGCCCTTCCTGGTTAGCTGGGCTTACCTCTCAAGGGGGCATCACCTACCAATTACATTGGGGTATAACTTTATTTATCAAACGAATATCATATCTTCTTTGACACAACTCTCTAACGAACATTGTATCAAAGAGGGGCAAAATGTAGACACCCAAAATTGACTCATTATTATTAACATTCAAATATCACATTATCACACATCTGCATTTGTCTAACACACTTGAGAAATATCCCTAACACATATATTTCTTCTATTAATTAAATAAATTCTAATTTATTTAATTAATTCATTAGCTATTTCCTCTAAACTATAATTAAATAATCTTCAATTATTCAATTATCTTCATTCTATCCATCTTTAATTAAATAAATCTTATTTATTTAATTAAAGATTCCTTTCATAAGCCAACTTTCTAATTAATTAAATAAATTATAATTATTTAATTAATTTATCTTATCATTTATTTTATGAGCCGACATTTGTGCCTCTTTCATTTAAAAAGATAAGTGGTAATACATCCTTTTATTTAATATCTTTCACATGTAGTACTTTTTTATGTACACAAGCACACATGAGCCCTATCTTCCCACCACTTGTCATCTTCACATTCACCTATGTCTATCTTTTAATCTTAGCCATTCACATAGCCTCCAAATCTCCACCGTTGATTGATTTTGGTTGAGTTTTATATAAACACCCTCTCATTCCATACTACATCTATCCAGCATTCATAGAGCATCTACATTATCATCCTAAGCATATTAAGCATTTGAGTATCCATAGTATCCATTGAGCTTTCATCATTATCATCTATCATGGCAGATTTTATCTTCATAATTGTTCATTGTTGAAGAAGCAATCCACATCATAAATAAGGAATCACACAATCTAGGTGATGTTGTGCTTGAATTGCATTACTTTTGATTTCATTTAGATTAGATTCTTTGATGATGGTAGGGTTAGGTTTTCATGGCTTTGCTTGATCTTATCAACCTAATTTTTTACCTATCACATTGAGAAAATTAGCCCCTCTGGAAGAATTAGAAAGGAAATAGTGAATCATAGTGAAGACAGTGAGTTGCATACTAAAGAATAGTTCAAAAGACTACTTCACATTTCTTGTAGATTGAATATCTTGGTTTGCAGATTAAAAATTTTTTAGTGGCATGTCTGAAGATGCTAAATCCTGAGTTTGAGCCTCTGGTATGAAGAATTGAGTGAGTTACATTCACCAAAGTAAAACCTACTTTTTCTGATTATTCACTGTAGTTAGGGTAAAATTGCAAATCAGGGCAAATGAATAAACAGCAATGATAAAAACCCTAGCAATGCACAATGAAGCACAAGACAACATGAAAATCAAAATAACAAATATAAATGCAAACTGATCTCCATGCTATGCTTGATTTATCTCCATTGCTCTTCTACACCTCGCATGAGCATGCAAGATTTTGAAGGATTATTGTTAGAGGAATGTTGGGTGGTCATTTCTGTAGCATAACATTAAGATGAAGATACTAGAATGAATGACAGATGAAGGATGCAAAGGCTCTAATGATATTTCAATAGCATGTGGATACTTGAGGATCAATGCATTATAGAAAATTTGGCAGAATAAGGGTGCTTGAGGCTCAATGCATCTTAGAAAATTTGACAGAATAATGGTACTTGAAGCTCAATGCATGCTAATGGCTTGTGAGGGGTTTGATTTATAGAAAAGGCTTGGTTCAAATGGATGGTTGAGATTAAAAAGCTAATTGATTGATGTGGATGGCTAGGATTGATTCAGTTATCCCACTCTTCAAGGGAGTTGTAGTCATTTGACAAGTGTCAAGGAGGATAGGGCTCATGTGTGCTTGTGTACATAAAAAGTACTACATATAAAAGATATTAAATAAAAGGTTGTAGTACCACTTATCTTTTTTAAATGAAAGAGGCACACGTGTCCACTAAATGATAAGATAAATTAATTAAATAAATACAATTTATTTAATTAATTGGAAAGTCGGCTTATGATGAGAACTTAATTCAAATAAAATATTTGAATTAGTTGGGATATGAGTTGGATATTAATTAAATAAATAAAATTTATTTAATTAATTGAGAAGTTGAATAGGATGAGATAAGATATGATTTGAAAATTAATTAAATAAATAAAATTTATTTAATTAATTGGCTTAATGGATTAGGGAAATTAGGACAAAATGCTACAAGATGTCTAGGATAATGTTTTTAACTAGGTGTTGTAGGACATGGACAAAGTTGGGACAAATTTGGGTGTCTACATTTTGCCCCTCTTTGAGATGATGTTCGAGATGATAAGATTTATGTCAAATAACATCATTTCAAAGAAGTTAAGGTATGGATAATCAATAGGGATAATAATGATGGAAAGATATAATGATGATGCCCCCTCGAGAGGTTAGGCGGGTTGGACAAACATGGGTGGGCTCTCAAAAAGAAATGGCTTGGCTGCAAAAGAAAGATAAGGGGATAGATAGAAGAAATGAAGGATGCGTTATGCTGCAATGGAAGGTGAGAAACCATGATGTTTGATATAGCACTAGATGTTATGCACCAAGGTATAAGGACCAGGGTGATGATGTGTCTTGTGCCCCAGCATAATACAACCTTGTCTAATGTATGAGGAAGAAAACTTAGAGCATTGAAGTCCTAATGCACAAAAGGTATGATATGACCTTAGATGCAAAGGATAGTGCAAAAAGCTATTCCAACATACACAAGATATGAATATTAGCTGGAAAGATATAGATGTGATACAAATGCAAGATAAAATGATAGCACACATAAGCAAGCAAGCAAGCATGCACAAATGATACAAAAACAAACAAGGTATTGCCCCTGTCAAGCTGTAAACCAATGATTGATTGTTTGATTGATGATGATAGTTGAGAGTGTTGTCATTGAGGGGAAAGCTATATCCCTAGATCAACACAAGGTTGTTTGCTGAGTTGGTTGGCTGATTGGCTAATTGCTTTGGCTTACAACAAGGCTAGGATCAAGACCATTGATTGTGATTGGATAACTTAGCTTGATTGATTAACTTGATTGGTATGGATTAAGGATGGGCTTGCATTTGGATCATTGTTTGGAATAATTTGATGATTGAAGGATTGAAATGATTGAGATTGATTGATGATTTATGGTGGATTGAGTTGCTTTTGATTTGCTGAAGTGATTGGATTTGTTTTGATGGCTAGCTTGATGTACTTTGGTGTTGATGCTGATGATTGATAGGATTTGTTTTGATTGAATGTTGATGGAGTGGATTGTTTTGGATTGATGATGATTGGTTTTATTGCTTGGATTTTTCGTTGGATATTGATTTTTTTGTGGTTTTAGAATATTTTAATTTTTTTTATATTTTTTGGGATATTTTGATTTTTTTGTGTTTTTGAATGTTTTGGAACATCAATGGATTTACAATTTGGGTAGCCTTGAGCTTGATACCAATGACAAGGGAGAAAAACAAGTCTAGGTGCAAGGATGGATGTAGGATGGATGGATAAAAGAATGGGCTCATAGTAAATGTGATGGAAGGCTCATGAGAGTTGGATGGATAGATAAGAGGATAGGCCATATAAGGGATGGATGCATTCCTCATGATAAACGGATAGGTAGGCTATAGTGGAAAGCTCATGATAAATAGATGGGGATAAGCTATAAGATGGAAAGCTCGTGATAATGATACACCATAGTGGATGGATTATAAGGGAGCTAGGATGTGATCTCCAAAGGCTATGTCACATAGGAACAACATGCCCCCATTCTAGGTGGTAATGCTTAGGATTTTGCATAACAAAGTTTATAACCAAGGGATGACATGATTGGGTTTGGATAAGATGGATAAATGGTCAATGTATAGGATTTGGTTTGAAAGAAGGTATGCCAAGAGATATCCAAACATGTTTCAACATTTTGCCCCTATGTCTTCTTCAAAATCAAAAGGTAGAAGGATGGATAAATGGGTTCAATAGGATAGGCATGTTTATGTAATGGCTAAGGATGGTAGGATGACAAGATAGGATAAGATAGGATGGAAAATGATATAATGGGATAGATAGTTTGGAAATGGATAGGTTGGATGAGACAATGTGCCCCCAAGTGTAAGTGACATAGAAGATCAACCTACACATGACACCTATTTGCCAAGTTTTCATCATGGTACTTATCCAAGGCGCTTGTTTACCAGGTTTTCACCGTTGGATGAAGGGATTTCTCTTTACTTTTTTTTATTTTTTATTTTTTATTAGATGGGATGACAATTACACATGGCACATGTTTGCCAGGTTTTCACCATGGTAATGGATAGGAGGGACTCAAATGGCTAGTGCTATGAGAGGTGATAGTGTCTCATTAGAGATGGATGATGTCTTTGCATGGACCATGTTGTTATGCTCATAGATGTTGATAAGGGATTGCATGGATGAGAGATGGATTAGGTGGATAGTGGATTATGGAAGGGTAGGCTAGTGTGGATTTATATAGGCTTATGCAATGAAGATGGATGAAAAGATTTATGCAAAAGCATGGACCATAGGAAGGTGATTGGGAAGATATGTACGATAACAGATGAAAGATGAGGAGATGGAGGTAAGTGGGAATGTTGCAAAGTGAAAGGGAACCATGACCAACGGTTGCACACACTGTGATAAACATTGAAGCTTTTTATAAGATGGTGGTGTAGGAATCAATAGGGTTGTTTTCTTAAGAGATGGTTGGTAAAGTGATTTAGGAACCCACATAGATTTAGTATTTTTAGTGCTTTTTCTTTGCTTGTGGGATTTTTGAAGGGAATGGAAGTTTTGGATGGATATAGGCTTTTGGATGGAGATAGGTGGTTGGGATTCTTGAGATGTAGATGAGGATGCCTCATTCATTTTGCTAGCTATTTGCTTAGGAACCTAAACCATTTTGCTTTTGGGCTTTGCTTTTGGAGGTATGGGCTTGGATAGCTTTGTGAATGTACTTTGCTTTGAGTTTGATTCTTTATGTCCTAAGGTATGAAGACCTTTAGGATTTTTGGTAAGATTTTTAGCTTTATAGGTAGAGGCATCAAAATTTTTGCTTTTGAATCCCATGGGGTGGGTGGAGTGGATGGAATGATTGGAAGCTTTATGCTTAAATGATGTGTGCTTTTGTTGGCCATGATTAGGGATGTAAGGATGCTTATGGATGCTAGGTATGTTAGGTGAGGGAAGCAATGGTGGCAAGGTGGATGGAGGGATATTTGGAGTTGGTAAAAGTGGAGGCAAAGTGGATGGCGGAAGGTGTACGGTCACATGCTTTTGACATTTATAGGATGATGGAGGTGGAATGGCTACATATGTTTTGGGTAGATGATGGGGTTTGTGATGGAAAGTGGTAGACTTAGGATGCATGGAGGGATTACCAACATCTTGGCCTTGTTTACCTTGGGGTGTGTATCCAAGGGCATATGAGCATGGAGGGATCTTGACATGGTTTGGCTCCAAAATACCTTGTTCATAAAGGCCTAGACCTTTACCTTTGTAGCTCATGTTTTAGAGGATGCGATGGACTATGGGACTAGATGTGCTTTGGGAACTAGACTTGAGTTTATTATTGGATGGAGAAGGTGAAGTGGATAGAGGTTCTTGTTGTTCTAAGGAAGAACACTCATGTATAAGGGTGGTAAGACCAATAGGACATGATGGTGATCTTGAAGTGGAATTGATGATGGATGTGGAAGGAGGATCATTAGGATCTTGATTAGCATTGTATTCACTAAGATCGAAGTTATTTGTTTGATCTTTTATGCTTACTTGGAGGACAAGTGTCTTATCATGACAAGTAGATTTTTGCTCATTATGGATAGGGCTAGATGGCAGATGACTAGGAGCAATGTGGATATCTTGCTCATGGATGAATATAGGATTATAGATAGGAACAAGGTGCTCATGGATAGCTTCTTTATAGGTATCATCTTGATCATAAAGAAGGTAAATGTTATGGATGGGTTGGATGAAAGTGTTTTGACCTTGAGTTGGACTAGGGCTTAATGTTTCCACATGCTTAGGATTAAACCTTTGACATACCTCTTAGGTTACTTGAATGGAAGTGGAAGGCTCTTGGATAGGCTCTTGGTGAACAACATAAGAACATGATGACTCTTGACTTGGATTAATGATAGAAGATTCACAAATAGGCTTGATGGCTTATATGTCACATGATGGGCTTGAAGGACTAGGTATGTTAATTGAGGGCTCTTGGATAGGCTCAAGGATATGTGAACCATATGATGGGATTATATGATTGGACATGACCTTTGGAAGCTCTTTGGTAGGCTTATGAATGGGTGTTTGACATGGGGGTAGTTTAATCCTTGCTAATAGCCAATGGATCACATCCTTTGCAAGTGTATGAGTGGATGAGAAATATAATGGATGGATGATAAGGGTAGATGGTGTTGTAGGATTATGATTAGGGTTAGGTTGAGGGCTAATTGGATTGGGTGGATTAGGATTTGGACTAGATGAGGGTGACACATGGGATTGGGATGATGTAGCATGATTTCCCATTATAGGTAGGTACACCTTGTAAACAATTGGAACAAATATTGGGCATTGATTTGTATTGTGGCCTTTGGTCCTATGGTATGCACAATAATCATGTTCATCATATGGACTTTCTTCACATGGGTTGATGGGGGGTAGTTCAATGAGTTTTGCTTCAAGCATCCTTTGTAAAACTATCTCAGCCGTATCCTTTGGTGAATGATTAAAATGACATGGTGATGAAGGTAATGGAGGGCTTGGTGATTTGGAAGATGAAGGGATTAATGGACTAGGAATGGGATCACATGGTGGTGTTGGGATAGGATTAGTTGGCTCATGTGTTGGCATGGGATTGGATGGTGGTGGCCACTCTAGATTGGTATCTCCCTTGTCAAAGGTAATTAAGTCTTGCATAGGATAAATTGGGCTTTGATTTATGTACAAGGGGCCACTTGGATTTACATGTGCTTCTTGTTGGAGAGGTGGACTTAGGTCTATCAATGGTGCTTGATGGTCTTGTTGAAAAGGTGTATTTGGACTTACTTGATTTATGTACAAAGGGATATTGGCACTTGCATGTTGTTCTTGTGATATCACTTGATTGCCTTGTGGATAGGCTTGGTAGTGCATTGGAATGGTGGCATGAGGGATTGGATAAGCTTGAGGTGGATGTTCATAGGTTGTTGTGGCATTGACTTGGTGGATAAGTGGATTAAGTTGATAGGAAGTGGATGGATATGACATGTGGCTATGAAGTGGATTAGGTTGATAGTGAATGGCTAAGGAATTGTTGTACTTGTTGATCTTGACTAGTGGCTAAAAGGTGTTGGACTTGGGCTACGAAGTGTTGTAGTTGAGGTGATTGGCTTACGTGGGGTTGAGCTTTTTGGATGAAGAATTGTAATATTTCAATGGTGTCTTGGTTTAGGGGTTGTGATCCTTGATAAAGATTTTGGAGGAATCTTTGGAATTTGATTTCTAGGTCCTTTAGTGTAGACATGTTGTCACCAAGTGTTTGTCTTAAGTCCTTTTAGCAAGTGCTTGTTTAGGGATTTGGATGATGATGTGGCTTGTTTAGATGACTTGGCTATATTTGGGATGAAAGTGATTGGGTTTGAATGTTATTGGAAGAATGTGTAGGATGACTTGTCTTTATGTGTCTGAGTGTTTAGAGCTTGATTTAGCAATGTTCAAACAAATGATTATGCATATACACACATGAATCACTCACACAAGACACATAAGCAAGTTTTAGTTTAGAAGAATGTAATGATGGTTAAGCAAGCACGTGAAGACACTCAACAAGTCCTAGTTAAGGCAAGGCCACTATCACAAGGAGGTTCTAATGAAAATCTGGGGGACCGGCACCCCACGAGCATCCAGCAAGCCACTTAAGACTTTAACTAACCCTACGAGGAGTTTTAATATACAAAAAGGTACACCTCCTTTCGAGTTAGCACTGTATGGTGAGCGCTAATACTGGTTAGACTTGGCTTTCGCCTTATCCTCTGATTTTTATAGCGGATCGGATGAAAGTACCGCTTGAGGTCATTCCCTTGGGGTGGATACCAAGTTAGGCCCCTCTAAGGCTAAACAAAAGCAACACAAGTAAATGTTTTTGATCTCCAAGTTCGTGTTGGGACGTGAGGAGAGAGCATACACATTTACTTGGTCACACTAGCATGGGGTTCATTAACCTTAGAAATTCAATGTGTGGAAGACAATGCAAGCACTTGTTTGTTTTAAAGCCCAAATCTAAATGTGATGAAAGACAATGGTTTGTTTTAGCCCAATTTTTTGATGTGAATTTGCAAACAATTGTTCATTTTATGCCCAAAATCCAAATGTGTTTGCAAACAATGATTAGAAGATGAGAAATGAAATGATTGCACCTAGTTAATTCGCTATCCAAATTACTGTAGATGTTGATGTCAATGTTGCTCCAGCTCCTTATGATCACCTACAATATAAAAAAAATGATATTATAATGCAGGCATAAAAAATAGGCTCATCAGGCAAGGAAAATTGTAATTTTAGATGCATAGCTGAATTAGATTTGATTATTTCGATACATTTTTGGTTCGAAAATTAAAAAATCAAAGAAGAGACCCCCATTAATTTTTAGAGAGCTTTCCGAGAATGTAAAGAAATTAGAAAAATTCCTTGATTTGCGCCCAGAAATGTGGATTTATGAAAACAGTATAGTCGACAAAGATCTGATTTTTTCACACTATAAATGACCTCCAAATTAAATCTGCAAAACATAAATCCCCATTATAATTTTGAGATCTTTTTAGAAATGTAAAAATTTCTAAACAATTCACTGATTTGCGCCCAGAATTATGATTTTATGAAAAAACATAAAAACGTGATAAATCCCGTAAAATTTGTGATAAACCCAAAATGTTTTTGCTGTAGCTTCCTTATATCATGGACAAACTTTTGCTAAAATATTGTTAACAAATTCGTAGCCATTTGGAAGATATGATGAAATCTTTAAAACCTAGGGTTTTGTCCAAAAAGTAGCAGATCTGCAACAAAAAGTTAATTAAACCTGCAAAACTCAATAATGGGGTTTATATGAATGCAAATTTTTACTACAAAAACCTGCAAAAAAGATCAAGCGAAGTGAGTCCCACCGGGCGTGCCAAATGTAGTTAGGGTAAAATTGCAAATCAGGGCAAATGAATAAACAGCAATGATAAAAACCCTAGCAATGCACAATGAAGCACAAGACAACATGAAAATCAAAATTACAAATATAAATGCAAACTGATCTCCACGCTATGCTTGATTTATCTCCATTGCTCTTCACCACCTCGCATGAGCATGCAAGATTTTGAAGGATTATTGTTGGAGGAATGTTGGGTGCTCATTTCTGCAGCATAACATTAAGATGAAGATACTAGAATGAATGACAGATGAAGGATGCAAAGGCTCTAATGATATTTCAACAGCATGTGGATACTTGAAGATTAATGCATTATAGAAAATTTGGCAGAATAAGGGTGCTTGAGGCTTAATGCATCTTAGAAAATTTGATAGAATAATGGTACTTGAAGCTCAATGCATGCTAATGGCTTGTGAGGGGTTTGATTTATAGAAAAGACTTGGTTCAAATGGATGGTTGAGATTAAAAAGCTAATTGATTGATGTGGATGGCTAGGATTGATTCAGTTATCCCACTCTTCAAGGGAGTTGTAGTCATTTGACAAGTGTCAAGGAGGATAGGGCTCATGTGTGCTTGTGTACATAAAAAGTACTACATATAAAAGATATTAAATAAAAGGTTGTAGTACCACGTATCTTTTTTAAATGAAAGAGGCACACATGTCAGCTAAATGATAAGATAAATTAATTAAATAAATACAATTTATTTAATTAATTGGAAAGTCGGCTTATGATGAGAACTTAATTCAAATAAAATATTTAAATTAGTTGGGATATGAGTTGGATATTAATTAAATAAATAAAATTTATTTAATTAATTGAGAAGTTGAATAGGATGAGATAAGATATGATGTGGAAATTAATTAAATAAATAAAATTTATTTAATTAATTGGCTAAGTAGGATGAGGATGGGATTGAATGGGATTTTAATTAAATAAATAAAATTTATTTAATTAATTGGCTTAATGGATTAGGGAAATTAGGACAAAATGCTACAAGATGCCTAGGATAATGTTTTTAACTAGGTGTTGTAGGACATGGACAAAGTTGGGACAAATTTGGGTGTCTACATTCACTGATGACAAGGAGAAAGTATTTTGCTCTGCATTGAAGTATTTTGCTCTATGGTTCTAGAGGGAAGTCTGGGATGATGATAAGTTCCTACAACTATAATGGTTCATGTTTTGGTGGTCTGTAAGCTATCTTTCTTTTATGACAATTGAAGATAGTGAAATTCATGTTCTCCGGTGTGAAGAATATCATGGATAAAGTGGTTAGAGTTTATGCGGTTGCTCCTGGCGATTACAACATGCTTGTGGATGCCTCCTGATTGTGTTCTTGCATTTACATTGATCCACGTTAAGGAATTGAGATCATGTTTGATGTTTGTTCCCAGATAACGTAGCGTATAACCAGTCTTAGCCGACTTGGTTAATTACAGTGATTGTAGATATATATTGAAGATTGTAGAAGCATGTTGTGGCATGGAAGATCATGTTTGAGTCCTAGGTAAGGCGTGGAGTGATCGGCATACATTTTTACTACATTTCCTTAGCATAATTTTGTATTAGGTAAAGACCTATTTTGTAAATGTTTGTAATGCTGACCTTAGAGATTGTTCCAATGGTTGATGAATGTAATGTCGACCTTGATGTACATCCCAAGGTTGATGTATGATATATATACTTGTAATTTAGTCATGGAAAAGATGTCCTTATGTGAAAAATGCAAAGTTAAGTGAATAAGTGTAGAAGGCAGAGCAAAGCAGAGGAAGAGTATTGCACTTCAATGGAACTAAATTTAGGCATGGAGTAGATGCTACTATCTCAATTCAAACCCTTGGCAGTGAGCCACCCCTTGGTAGTGAGCCTTTTTCTAGGCAGTACAACCTATTGGCAGTGAGCCTCTAATTTTTGGTATTGTTAGAACTTATATATCTTATGGACTAACATCCACCATAGTTTTCCCTTAACATGGTTTTCCACGTAAAAATCTGGTGTCACTTGCGTATGATCTTGCAATTGTGTTTATGTTTCTAAGTTTATGCTTTCATGACTTAATCATAACAAATAGTGGAAAAGTGTGTAGTGTTTTAAGGTGCAGAATTGTTTAAGTCTTGAGACAACTGATTCACCCTCCCCTCTCAGTTGTCTGGTTCATTTCAACACCAACAACTTACTTGTAGTGACTCCAATGATGCATTTCTTCAGATTAAGAGAAATTCTATATTGTTCACACCTCTATAGTATTTTTCTCAGTTCTATGATATGATCATCTCATTTATTGGAAAACATGGTTAGATCATCCATGTAAATGATGATGTACTTGCCCACTAATCCCCTAAAGGCTATGTCCATGGTGTGCTGAAATGTCACACTTGTATTAATCAAACCAAATGGTATTCTTCTATAGGAGATAATTCCCCATTTGCTGGTGAAAGTGGTTTTCAGCCTGTCTATCTTATCTACCATGACTTGGTTATATCCTAAAAATCCATCCAAAAAGGACATCATTTGGGTTCCATTGACCATCTATAGTACTTCTCATCCAATGAGGGAATAGGATAATTGTCCTTCTTGGACGCTTTGTGTTGAACACCCAGAATACTAAGAGGGGGGTTGAATCAGTATTCTTTGAAACCACTTAAGAATTAAAGCATTCATTCAACATAGCATATTTAGTTTGCAAAAAGAAAGGAGAGTATGAAAGTAATCATCAAAACACATAACACATGAACACTAGATTTTTATGTGGAAAACCCAATAAAGAGAAAAACCACACTGAGGATTAGCTCACAATATATTATAATGCAACTGGTTAAAGTTGATACAACTGGTGCACTCACTGTCCAAAAGAGAATGCACACAGCAGGTGGCTCACTGCCAAAGGACTCACTATCTTGAATAAAAAGAGATAGAAGAAGGGGTGGTTCACTTCCAAATATGAATTGCTAGAAATTCATCTGACTTATGTTGAAAATATAGTTCCACTAAAGCTCAAAATACTGACTTAACACACTTCATCTTCACCACAACCTTATCTTATCCTTCTCTACATTAGATTTTGCTTACACACACACACACACACTTAGTTCCTTCACATCAACTCACACTACCACACAAGAATTCAATCTTGTTTATATAGCATAATCAAACAAAACATCAAACATGTCAGCATGATAAATGTACCGTGTGATTTCTTGTCCTGTCAGTCCAAAATTCAACCCTATACACTTTGTGTAGAGAACCAAAGTGTGTAGCACATTTAGATTAGTTGGAATAACCTATATTTACTCCCATAACGTTGTTCCTTACATGAATTAGTTCTACACGACATCAACATCTTCAGGTCGGCTCAACTGTTGAAGTAATAACAAGATGAACTGATCGTTTTCTCACATCTCAACATGCGGACCAACAAAATGCTTTCTTCTTGGAGAATACACACTTCTAACATCTATGAACTTGTCATCAAATCTGCATATCAAAATATTCATCTACGGTGGAATGCGAAGCATTCCAATATGCCACTGGTACTGTCATTATAGAGTCTAATTTTTTGTCAACTCTATCTTTATCTCCAGAGGCCTTCAAGACCTGAAACTTTTGATTTAGACTCCTTTAGTATGCACAAAAAATACTTTGCAACCGCATAGCAAGATTCTTCATAGTGGAGGAATGTAGACTAAAATACTGTGACCCTGTCTTAGGATTTGTATTGTAAATGCCTTAGGAAAACTTTAGCAAATTGTGCCTGAGTGTAGAACACCAAAATGGAATGGCATCAATGTAGTCATATAGGGATTCCATAAAACACTGAGATATATCATGCTTAGGTGTATTTTCCTCTGCATCAAACTTAGCACCTTCTCTAGACCAACACTATTGTGTCTTTACACTTTTTTGCCATCAATGACAACACTACTTACTGTCAGGCTTTGTCATGCTCATCAGTCTCTTCATCATCATGCTTATGTTTCCAACAATCTCCCCCTTTGTCATTGATGGAAAAATATGCCAAAACTTCTCCCCCTTTTACATCAATGTTAAAGGAACCAATTGTATATCTATAGATCAGAACTTCTCCACAAAACTCAGAACTTATCTTGCTTTTCTATGTACATACTCCCCCTTACTATTTTACTCCTATACTTTAATATGAAAAATTGTTCTCTTCTAACTTTCCACATATGTACAGCCAATTAGAATACAAACCTTATTATTTGATGGGAAGAATATCCTTGTATATATTCTTCAGCTGTAATACTGCAATGTCCCAATGCATCTTAGATGAGTTGAGTATTTGTACCTATCCATTAATCTACAAAAGCAAGTCTGCTACTTCAACTAATGTAGGTGCAACTGTCATCTATCCAACCTTATCATCTTCCTTCAACAACCCTATGAGCACAACCATCTTGAAATTGACAATCTCCCTTAACTGACTCATCTGATCCTTAATCAGTTCCCTTTGATTTTGAAGTTTCTTGATAATTACATTAGTCTTTTCAACTTCAGCTCTTAGATTTCCATTGTTATCCTTTAAGGGGTCATATGTTCTAGAGATATTGGCTATTTGCATTTTCAGACCATTAATCTTGTCTTTAATACCTTTTGTAGTTATAGGCCATGACAAGCAAAATTGATACATTACATTAGCATCACCCAGGGCATTTTGAATTCTCTCTACACTATTGCTCAATAGATTGTGTGCCTTGGAGCACTTTTCCTCTTTACACAATTTTATTCATGTATCCCTTCGCATTCTTTGTTCATAGCTTGATGTCCAAAAGTTTCCAGAGGAACATAAGCATTATCCACAGTGCTTTCTACTTGTTCATTTCCCTTCAAAGCCATCTTACTATGTTCTCCTTTATCTTTCTCTTCCTCTAAATTCTCCTTCTTTTCTTCAACATTCTCTATATTCTCCAGAGGCAGATTAACAACATTTTGATCCTCTGCATTGGTAGTTTTAGTATTCACTAGAGGAGATGGCACATTCTTTTCTATTAGAATATCTTGTTCTATACTTGTTACTGCAATCTCTTCATTTTTCTCCATAATGTCGTCAACCTTTTCTCTTTCCTCAAAAGAAGACCTTTCTTCTATTGTATCAATTTTCATTTCCTTCAAGATCTTTGCAATTATTCTCAGTGTCTCCTCTAACCACTTTATTTCCTCTTTATCATTGGACATTAAGGTATTCAATCTCCTTTTTGTTCTAAATTCTTTCACTAAACTTTGAATAGCCTTAGTCTTTTCTTAACTAGAAATTTAGGGAAAAACATTTCTCAATTGCCTTATTTTTCATTTTAGTATCCTTGTTCATGTCTTCATCTCTTCTCTTTGTTAATAAACTAGCATGACTATCAGGTAATTGGTCAATAATTTCTATTAAGAAAACATTCAAAGAATCCATGCACCTGATTATTGTTGTTTCAATGATTGATTTATCATTTGAGGATATTTCATCATAAAGTTCTACTACTTTTAGATTTCCATATTCTTTTATGACACTGATAGTAGCTTCAAGTTGTAGGGGTGGAGGACTTGATTTACTTGACTTATTTTTCTTTCCTTTTCCCTTAGGAGACTCATCACCTTTATCAAATTTGTCTTCTCTTCTTTTGAAGAGGAAACCTTCCTTTTCCTTCTCATTTTCTTGCTCACTTCTTGTGCTGATAATGTCAATTTTTTCTCTCTTGACACTTGTCTCTTCTTTAGAGGCTTGAGGCTTTGTTTTCTTCTTCTAGACCAGTTTAGGTCCTTCCTCCTCCTCTTCTTCTTTGTCATCATCATGACTAATGTATCTTTCTCTTGTAGCCTTTTTTTAACCCTTCTCTTCTAGGGAGGTTGTTGTTGTATAGAGGCACTTGATGTTGTTTTCTTAGCTGAAGATGTGCCTCTGATGGCTTTTATGATAGTAGAAGCATTGACAAAAGGCATGTGGACCTTCTTGTGCTAGGAGACTCTTCTCAAGTAACTGATATGCCTTTGGATTTCTCTACAGGTTTCTTTGGTGATACAATCTCCTCTAATTTGGTCCTCAATTTCTCAACACTTTTCTTTATTTCTTTCTCCTTGTGCATCAAATGCACTTTAGTGGATTTTTCTTCATATGTTCCAAATATTTCTATAGATGTATCTCTTGGCTTCCTCAGCATTAGGTATGCAAGACCTATAATTATATCTCCTGCAACCTCATATCCCATCTTTGGAATCTAGACTGTTCTCGGTTCCACTGCTTTCATATAGCATTCATCTTTTATAACCATGAAGATGATGTCATTCTTGTACTTCAAAACAATACTCTTTGGGATTCTTTGTCTTTCTTGCATGTTTTCTTGGAATGTCTTGAAGAAACCCAATAATGCAACTTTCTAGGTTTCTAAGTTACCCAATCTTCTTATATGATCTCTCATTTGCACTACTGATGGAATATGTCCAAACCAAACAATGTTCTTTGTACCAAGAATTTATCTAAGAAAGTAAAACAGTAAGCAAATAATTGAAGTACCAAATTTTAAGGGGTACTTGGAGTCTTTGGTCTTTTGCCGGTTCTCCATCAATTGTTGTCTCAACAGTTCACACAAGTCATAGTCTGCACCATTCATTACCATTTAATATGATGTGTTGATAGAAGTTGTAGAGACTGAGTTTTCTCTGTTGGTGAACTATATTTTGTATCCAATCATCATAGATGCATACTTCACAATAGGGTCCTCAGATCATTTACAATTAGATCTCTCTTGTCAAACTTTGCTCTAGTGAGCTTCATCCCCACATCATTTTTCACTAATTTCAGTGTCAAAACTATTCTGGTGGAGCATAACCCTGTCACATCCCTAATGGATTCCTTGCTTATCATATACGGTAGATCTAGCCACATAAATTTGTCATGAATGTAGGTCAATACATATTTTACCCAAGCATCTTCATAACATAGAATAGGAAAGTCATTCCACACATCCAATTTCTTCTCTGTCAAAGCTTTGTATTCATGTTTTAGGTCAAAATTGTCATCAGTTAGCTCATTCACCCATACTTCTCCCAATTTAGCATGATTATATTCTCCCATCTTTGTGTGGATGTAGATCCTCACATCCTTGGTGTGCATTACTCCATATGGAATGTCTAAAAAGGTACCATCTAGATCCGTGTCCATAGATTTGAAAGGATGTCATTTGAACTTAGGGCGAGGTTGGTCCACTACCTCTACAACTTGTGGGGTAAACATCTTCAAATTAAAACTAAAAAACTTAGGGAAATATAGAAATCAGTAAATACCTTTCAAACGCTTCTGGTTAGGGTTTTGTGCACAAGAATTCTAATTAGCTTCTCCTTGCTCTTCCACTACTCTTCTCTCTTCAAATGTTTGATTGCAAATGATCACTCGCCAAATGAAATTACTTATAACCTCCTTTTGAGAAACCTAATTCGCATTCAATGTTTAGTTTGATAAAGCTATCAAAACTTTAACTGTGGTACATAGTCACCTCAATTGCTCTACAATCTACCACAACATGATATTTTTCACTAGTATATTCTTCAATAGGTCAAGCATCTTGACCTACACCACATATCCATGTGCTGAGAGTGTCAGCACCATATCTTTGACAAGGGCTTAAAGTTTGTCTGTTAAATCCCCCCTAAGCCTTGAAGCTTTCTACTTAGTTCCCAAAGGAAACATCTACACTGGAGATTGGCACAACCTCGTCCTTCATATTATTTTCTTCTTTATTTTTTCTAGACCTTATCCATTTCTTTCTTTATCTCTACTAGATCCACATTCTTCAATGGATCACTCTTCTTTACTAGATCAACCTTCACATTCTTACTTCTACAAAATTTAGCAATGTGACCTAATCTATTGCATTCATAACATCTGACATTTTGAACAAGCTTACTTCTATTCATTCTGGATCTGCATTGATTACCCTTATGCATAAATTTGTTGCATGTATAATAGTAACCATTAAAAGATGAAACCATCATACCCTTATTGTAACCACTCATCGTCTGATATTTTCTACATTCACTAGCTCTATGACCAATTCTTTGACATATAAAACATTTACTAGAGAATGATTGAACATTATGATTCATGTTGCTTCTACATTCCATAGCCTTATGTCCAAATTTATTGCAAGAGTAATAGTAGCCAGAGTCCCTTTGTGCAATTGGTTATCTGATGGGTGGTCTCTTGAAGTTTTTCTTCTGATTTCGGACCTGTCTGTTATTACCCTTTATGACTATAGTCCTCTTTTGACTATTGTTCTTCTTCTTAGCATTGTTTGAAGTCTAATTTTCCTTTGAACTTTCACCCTTTTCAAATCCTAATCCTCCTTTATACTTAGGAGCCTTTTGGTTTGCAATCATTTCATCAAGTAGTATGGAGTTCTTGAATTTTTCTTCTTGAATTTTTGCTTTTTCCAATTCTGTCTTTAAGACTACTATTTCTTGTTCAAGCCTTGAACATTCATCAGATTTTCCTTTCAATTTCTCAATGTTTAGGCATTCTTCAATTTTTTTTCCTTCCTTAATTTGTATTTTTAGACTGGGGATTGTCTCATTTGATTGATTAAGTTGTTTGTTTAATTCCATGTATCTTTCTTTGAATTTCTTTTTTTGCTCTCAACTTCTTGATATATTCATCTACTTCCTTTATATTTTTTTCTAAATCTCTATTCTCACATTGAACTTTTTCTAGATCTTCAAGGCATGATTTAAACTCTCCATTCATGTCAACTATGTAGTCTTCTTCAGTAAATCTAATAGAAGGAATTTCATCTGGAGGGATAGGATATCTCCTAGTTACCATGTGTTCACACTTCAAGATCTTCCTCAAGTGGTTAAGCTTCTTCCAAGGAACCAGGCTCTAATACTAAATCTTGAACACCTAAAATACTAAGAGAGGGGGTGAATCAATATTCTTTAAAACTACTTAAGCATTTAAACATTCATTCCACATAGCATATTTAGTTTTGAAAAAGAAAGGAAAGTATGAAAGCAATCATCAAAACACATAACACATAAACACTAGATTTTTTCTTGGAAAACCCCAAAAAGGGAAAAACCATGGTGAGGATTAGCTCACAATATATTATAATGCAACTGGTTAAAGTTGATACAATTGGTGGAATCATTGTCCAAAAGAGAATGCTCACTATAGGTGGCTTACTGCCAAAGGACTCATTGTCTTGAATAGGAAGAGATAGAAGAAGGGGTGGCTCACTGCGAAATATGAACTACTAGAAATGCATCTGACTTGTGCTGAAAATATAGTTCCATTGAAGCTCAGAATACTGACTTAACACACTTGATCTTCAACACAACCTTATCTTATCCTTCTTTGCATCAGATTTCTCTTACACACACAAACACTTAGTTACTTCACATCAACTCACACTAACACACAATAATTCAATCTTGTTTATATACTGCAATCAAACAAAACATCAAACAAGTCGACATGATAAATGTACTGTGTGACTTCTTGTCCTGTCGGCCCAAAATTCAAGCCTATATCCTTTGTGGAGAAAACCAAAGCATTTAGCACATTCAAATAAGTCATTATAACCTATATTTACTCCCATAACATTGTTTCATACATGACTTAACTCTGCACAGCCTCAACATCTTTTGGTCGACTCAACTGGTGAAGTAACAACATGAACTGATGGTTTGCTCACAACTCAAAATGTAAATCACCAAAAAACTATCTTCTTGGAGACTACACACTTTTGACATCTATGAACTTGTCCTCAAATTCACATAGAAAAATATTCATTTGTGGTGGAATGTGGAGCATTCCAATATGCCACTTGTACTATCATTATTGACTCTGATACTTTGTGAGCTCTATCTTTCACTCTGGAGGGCTTCAACACCTGAAACTTTGGATTTAGACTCCTTTAGTATGAACCAAAAGTACCTTGCAACCACATAGAAATATTCTTCATAGTAGAGGAATGTAGACTAAAATACTATGACCCTGTCTTAGGTTCTATACTGCAAATCTCTTAGGAAAAACTTCAGCAAATTGTGCCTTAGTACGGAACACCAAAATTGAAGGGCATCAATGTAGTCATACAACGATTCCATAAAACACTTAGATATATCATGCTTAGGTGTATTTTTCTCTGTATCACACTTAGCCCCTTCTCTCGGTCAACACAACTGTGTCTTTACACCTTGTTTCCATCAATGAAAATACTACTCACTGTCATGCTCTATCATGCTCATCAGTATCTTCATCATCATGCTTATGTTGCCAACACTTTGTTCAATTTTGGAAGTCTACACACAATCAAATATATCCATTTTTCTTCCTAACTAGAACCAAGTTTACAACCCATATTGAACGCCTAATAGGAAAGATGATGTGTGTTTCCAGTAGTTTTTTGACTTCTTAAAAAATTAGAGGCTCTAGCAAGGTGTTAACTGGTCTCCTAACTGGCCTCTATTTCTACCTAAACGGCTTCACATCTAGTTTCAATGGGATAGTGTGTGTTGGTGCCTGCATGAACAGTCAGGTTTCAAGCAATTAATTTTCCAAGCACCTTCACAAAAAATTCAAAAAGTTCTAAGTTAGGGTTTCTGTCACTCTAATATTCTTGTGGGGGGTCATATTTCATATATGACCTAATTTTCTGCCCAGGGGGTGATGTTTCAAATATCAGTCATATTCAAAGATCACCCCGATGCTGCTACAGGGTTTCCATATGACCCAATATTCCAAGGGGGGGATCATGTTTCAAATGTCGGGTGATCTTAGTTATGATCACCCCTATGTTGTTTTATCACCTCATGTTCGTTTGATCACCCCAAGGTGCGGACGTCAATTTTACATGATCGGTATCTGCCTATCTAACGACTTGATTTTCTTGCAGGGGGTGATATTCCAAATATCAAGTCATCTTACAAATATCACCCTACTTCGCCGATATGACGATGACGTCATCAGGATCTGGTGAGATGCATCATGTGGTCTTCAACATGATATTATCAGTAGATATGATGGGTGTGCCATCGATCACCGATGAGGACATCAGCAAGTATAGGTGGATCATCGGTGAGGTATTTGGTATTAATATGATGCGGAGGATTTTTCTCCGATGCATTAGGTTGCACTGATGAGGTTGGTCGTCAGGGTGATTTTTCCCTTGGGGTGATATTTTCATATCGAGTGATATTCTGATGGAGGTGATCATTCATATCAAGGTGATATGAAATATTGGGGTGATATTTTCATATCGGCTAATATTTCGATGAAGGTGATATTTCATATCAGGGTGATATGGAATATCGGGGTGATATTGCATATTAGGATATCATGCAGGAGGTTCGCCGATGGCATGGGTCATCATGATGGGGTCTTGGAGGATGGTTTGTTGGTCATGCAGGGTAAAATTGCCTGACATCATATGTGCTCATGACCTAGTTTATAAAGTATTAAGCATATCACTGTGGGGTGAATGTGGGATAATTAGTTCCCACATAATTTGAAATGTCAGGTCATGATTCTTAGCGGGAAAATTTTAAAGGTGCACAGTCTACTGCATTTCGCAAGGCCGCGGGTTAGTATGCCTTTAATGGTAGATGTTACAGGGTATGGACAAAGGCATGGACGGATCAAGTACCTGATTGAAGATGTGAATCCCCAGGCGGCAGCGCAGGGCTCGAGTTCAACCACCATGTCTCCTCCTCTACCTGTTGCATTCAATGTTGAGTGCCATCTTCTCATGATGCACTATTTTTGTCAAATTTTGAATTGCCATGTGATTAATGCTGAGTACACATTCCTTGCTATATTTAGTAGATGGTGTTTCTCATTTTTTGTTGTTGAAGACCTGGGCATTTTTGTGTGAATAGCGAAAAATAGGGCATTTCCTTGTTGTTTTATCTCATTTTTGGAGTTTATGAGTTGCATTATGAATGTGCATTGTAGATATCTTTAGTTTCATTGTTGTTCTGTATGAAAAATGCTCTTATGCATGTGTTTAGCTGCTTGTCTCCATGTGTTGCATGCTTTTCCTTCTTTTGAATCTGGCTGCTAAGGGTTTCTCAGGTTCTAGGCTACAGATTTCTGTATCACATGCTTCATCTCTAACTTCTATTCAAGGAGTGGATTAAATTGTTTTAGGTGAAGTATGGAGAAGGTTGTATGTCAGCTGGGATATATGTAAGTAGAGGTAGCTAGATACCTATTCTTGGGTGATGTTTGTAAGGCAAGCATCAATCTAACCCCTTGAAACTTGAATCCAAAATGCAATCCATTCTCTTGTATACGTCTAGTTGACTCCTTGCCCTAAGATAGGCACTGGTCTGCTTCTGGATTAGTAGTTATGATCCAAAACCCCCTATCTTGCATCCAAACCATCAAACCAATCATTCCACATTTCCAACCTATTAGTTGTAGGAGTAGGATTAGGACCCTTGCATACTCTCATGAACAACTAGATAAATATGTCCAAGAATGTTGCCAACCTTGTGATGTATCATGGACATCTTGCTCCACACATGAGAGTATTCTACCTCTTGTTGTCAAGCTAAATCTTTCTGTCATTGGGATAGTCAATGTTACATCTTTAGCTATAGGGATACCCCCCTTGGTGTAGTAGAACTAGAAGTGAAGGGGAGGCAGCTCACGCAACCTCCTATATCTGTTAGCCGAATCTACCTGTGCATTGGAGCTAGTAAACCCTCTGCTGATTTAGAAACCAATAGATTTGGTGGCTCTACTGGGGAGATTAATGTCATATCCATAAGGTATGAGTCTAAAAGATTGAAAAAGCAGACCTGGAGGTGTTTGTTGTAGCAAAATCTAAAAAGTTGTATGTGTGACTCTGCTGTTGGAGAACCCAGAAAGAAAAGAAATGAATTTTTAGCTCCATGCTATGTGAAGCTCATTCCTCTACCAAGGAGGTGGCGACTCTATTGAATGAACCTATCAGCAGCTGCAACATATCCAGGTATTTGTATAAATTGTAAAAAAGATTCCCTATTTGGTGAAATAGCACTGGTTAGGAGGGAAATGTTGGTGAAACTTGCATGCTTTTGTATTTGCTGAGAATATAGTTTATATTTTCAAGTGAAGCATGTAATATTGTTGAAAAGACTCATTTAGAGGACTTTAGGCAAGCTGAAATAGCAGTTGTATCTTAAAAGCCTAAGGTCATTGTTGTAAAAGAAAATCTGAGTTGAAAAGAGGGTTGCAGAAACACATAATGATGTATTATTAGCCCATGCACCCTTGTGAGGTGTCAAATGCAATAAAGTATAATAATCAGTCCCAACCATGTCATAGAAAAAGTTTTAGTATTGACAGATATAAGCCCATCAATTTCAATGGCATTTGTGGCTACCCAAATGCTTTTCCATTTAAAATCAGAAAGTATTTGCCCAAATTCAATGGTGCTAGGGATGAATCAACTAAGAGACACTTACAACAGTTTATAAATGTGATAGATGATTTTGAGATTGACCATGAGGATGTAGTTATGAGATTATTTTTTCAATCTCTAGATGAAGATGCAAGGGACTGGTTCTCCTATCTTCCAGCTTACTCTGTCAGCTCTTGGCAAGAATTTAAATCTACATTTCTAGAACAATATGGTGAAAGAATTTCTGAATATACAGTCATTAGTGATTTTATGTATATCCATATTGAAGAAGATGAGTTGATCTCAGCCTTTAACCTTAGATTTATGAGGGCATTGAAAAGAATTCCAGAATGTATGAGACCTAATGATGCATTGAGCCTAGTTGTCTATTTGGGAGCATTTGATAAGAAAATGAGTTATAGATTGAGAGATAAGGAGCCCACCACATTGCATCAGGCACATGAGTTTGCAGTGGACATTGAAAATAATTGGAGGTATGAGATTCAAAAAGGTTATTTCTCTAAAAAAAAAATTTTCCCTAAGGCCACCAATGTTGATGATGGATATAGTTTAAATGTTGGAGTTGAATGTCAAAGTACTCACACCCCTGCTGTCCCAGTTTTTATATCATTTCAAGTTGATGATGTTTCTATTATAGAGGAGGATGTCCTAATTTGCCCAACAAATGAAGTTGATTGTAATGATTTTTCAAGTAATATTTGCATGCCAGTCCTAAATAAAGAGCATTCATGTTTAAATGATCCAGTTATGGAAAGATGTGATCATATGGATCAAGAATCAATATCAGTTTCATTAGGAACCATTAGAGGGCTAGAAAATGATGTAGATAGTTCAACTTCAGAGTGCATTGAAACAACAAAAATCCTATATGTGGGGCATTCGGATGATAAAGATGATATCCATGATCAATCCATGGATCTGGTTTGTTCTTCTTATGACTTTAGATTTGATAATGAAAAAGAAATGGATTGTCATGAAGGAGAAATAGAGACCTTTACAATGAGTATGAATCCTCTCTATGAAGAGCCTGTGGATGCATTTGACATTGTGAGTCATGACTTTCAGTGGTGTAGGATTAACCCTCTGTTTGAAAATGATGATACTGGTTTGCAAGTTGTGGATAATGAATATTCAGCATTAGATGTGCCTGATGTATGCAACAATGATGGCTGTGTGGATCAGGTTTTATTTTCAATGTCAATAAGTGATATAAATGATATCGCAGGTCTCATATATTCTAAATGTTTTCAATTTTTAGATCAGCTGGATGAGTGCCTGGCAATATGCAACAGCTAGGTAGATGATGAGGAGTGCCAAGAGCAATATGATATATTGCTAGAGGATTATAACATACATATGTTGCCTAATGATGAAAGATATTCTGGTATGTATGGTTATGTGTGATTGTGAGATGTAGAGTGACAGAGGCAACACTGATAGTGGCAAATTTTTAAAAATGGTGAAGCATGCAATTGACAGGATCAGCATGTGGGTAGTCTATTTTGATGTTTTTAGTCATGGTTGGGATCATTCAGATTAGAATTGGGCATTTGACAGAAAAAGGTTATGGTTTTTCATTTTTGGCTGCCCAGGGCCACCAAAATAATGTTTGAAAATGTGATCTGTGATGCAGGTTAGTGCAGCTTCATGACTCTGTGCCCATTGGATAGGGGACTGGTCTACATCCCAGAGATCTATGGTTCTTGCCATGCTTGCAAGAGGAATGCATCCCTAGACAGGGCCACTATTGGTACCTACATGAACAGTCAGGTTTCAAGTAATTAATTTTGCAAGCACCTTCACAAAAAATTCAAAAAGTTCTAAGTTAGGGTTTCTATCACCCTGATATTCTTGTGGGGGGTCATATTTCATATAAGACCTAATTTTCTACCTAGGGGGTGATGTTTCAAATATTAGTCATATTCAAAGATCACCTCAATGCTACTGCAGGGTTTCCATATGACCCAATATTCCAAGGGGGGTCATGTTTCAAATGTCGGGTGATCTTAGTTATGATCACCCCTATGTTGTTTTATCACCTCATGTTCATTTGATCACCCCGAGGTGCGGACGTCAATTTTACATGATTAGTATCTGCCTATCTAGCGACCTAATTTTCTTGCGGGGGGTGATATTCCAAATATCAAGTCATCTTACGAATATCACCCTACTTCGCTGATATGACAATGATATCATCAGGATCCGGTGAGATGCATCATGTGGTCTTCGGCATGATATTATCAGAAAATATGATGGGGGTCCCGCCGATCGCCGATGAGGACATGATCTCTTATGCATGTGTTTAGCTACTTGTCTCCATGTGTTGCATGCTTTTCCTTCTTTTGAATCTGGCTACTAAGGGTTTCTCAAGTTCTAGGGTACGGATTTCTGTATCACATGCTCCATCTCTAACTTCCATTCAAGGAGTGGATTAAATTGTTTTAGGTGAAGTATGGAGAAGGTTGTATGTTAGCTGGGATATATGTAAGTAGAGATAGCTAGATACCTATTCTTGGGTGATGTTTGTAAGGCAAGCATCAATCTAACCCCTTGAAACTTGAATCCAAAATACAATCCATTCTCTTGTATACATCTAGTTGACTCCTTGCCCAGAGATAGGCACCGGTCTGCTTCTGGATTAGTAGTTATGATCCAAAACCCCTTGTCTTGCATCCAAACCATCAAACCAATCATTCTACATTTCCAACCCGTTAGTTGTAGGAGTAGGATTAGAACCCTTCCATACTCTCATTCAACAACTAGATAAATATGTCTAAGAATGTTACCAACCTTGTGATGTATCATGCACATCTTGGTCCACACATGAGAATATTCTACCTATTGTTGTCAAGCTAAATATTTATGTCATTGGGATAGTCAATGTTACATCTTTAGCTATAGGGATACCCCCCTTGGTGCGGTAGAACCAGAAGTGAAGGGGAGGTAGCTCACGCAACCTCCTATATCTATTAGCCAAATATGTCTATGCATTGGAGCTAGCAAACCCTCTATTGATTAAGAAACCAACAGTGTGTATGATAATTGAAGTGTCGTATGTCATGTGATTTCATTATATGACCAAGCGATCACATGTATGCAATCCTTTTGGGCTTGGGTGATCCCTTTTCATTCTACTTGAGTGTGGACCTTTCTAGTAAGTACTTTCATGGGTTTTGGACCTTCTCTTAATTTTATGGGTTCATAAGCACCTCCATCCATTTTATGAATATCCTTATGTTTCACCATTTTATCTAGATCAAACAATCTTTCTAGTTTAATCATCCCCTTGGGATTTTGTTATCTTGTAAATCAATAGTGGATTCTTCATCCCACTCAGGGTCTTCTTGATATTTCTAGTCAATCACTTGTGCTTCAAAGACATCCTGATTAGCACTAAAATCAAGGATGTGTCTATCATCATCAAAAACTTGGAAGTTGGTGACATTGTTTAGTATGGAAGGACTGGAGACCAATTCTACAAAAAACCTCTTCAACCTTGACAATGTCAGTGGCTCCAAAGCACTAGCAGTTGTAGCTAATTCATCATCTTGTTGATTGAATTTCTATGGTACATGGGTGATATTAAAGGAATCAAAACCTTCGATGAGTTCCATACTGAATTCTATAATTAGAAAATCTCTTGCAGTTGCATTTGTATTGTTTTCTTACTTGCTTAACAACTAATTCAAAATCTCTAAACACATGAAGTATCTCAACTTTCTTCTTTAAATGCCATGAGGAATCCATGGATCAAAGCCTTGTACTCTGTGACATTGTTAGTGCAGTAAAATTATAATCTATATGTCGCTAGGAAACACTTACCTTGGTGAATTACCAGGTCAACTTTGTTTCTGACACCTTGTTTGGACTTCGATCCATCAAATTTGTATCCATGAATTATCATTCTTGATGTCCTTTTCAGGACCTTTCTTTCTTTTAACATTCTTTCAGGAATCCTTTTCTATGACAACCTTTAATTCATGAGGTTCCCGTTGTTTCTTTGTCATTATGTCTTGAACAATATCTATATTTGGACCTTTATCTAACTTGTCATCTAGCTTTGTGCAGATACACGACCTTTCTTTTGTATCATTTTCATCATCTAGACCTTTGGTCCTTAATAGATGAAAAACATCATTCTAGACTAATTTAGATATTTCCACTTCTTTTCCAAATACATCTAGACTCTTGTCTTATTCAATATCAATTACATTTTGAACATCTGATCTTGTTCTATCTGATCTTTCAATCTACAACATTTTATTTCCTTTTGACTTCCATGCAAGTCCAGCTTCATTCATGGATATGTATATTCTTTGTTGTCAACAATTTCCAAACATAAAGCACATGTGGTTTCAGAATTTGAAGCCCGGTGTAGGCTACACCGTCCTTCCAATAAGGCTTCTCTCAAAGGAATTTGTTGTTGTATGCTCCTCTACATTTATTTAGACAATTGTCTTTCAAAACCATATAAGTGACTATCCTCTTCATCTCGTAAGTAATCATAATTTGATTCCATCAAGATGTCAGTTTCTAGAGTAATTTAACTACTTCATTACCTTCTTGTGTCTGATTGTACATCAAAGCTTCTTCAACCTTAACATCTAGAGCCATGAAATGATACACTCCTATCTCTATTTATGCATACAACACTTCATTTTTTTGATGATCTAATATTTCATGATCATGTGCTTCATTCTGGGTTTGTATTCTATGCAGATTTGGTTCAGAATTCCTCCCCATGGTAACCACATGTTAGAGAAATCTATAACCATATATCCATTCAAAGTCTTTGACTAGTCCCTACTCAATAACATACCATATGTATTCGGTATGTCAACTACCTACATATCAATGAAGTGTTGGACTATGGGATTAGAGGCCAATTGCATGTGAATATGAGTTAGTTCACCTATGACATTGACTTCAGACTTACCCAGTTGAGTGACTTTCTTCAAGGACTTAGCAGGAGAAAGACCTAGGATTTGGCAAACTGACAAAGGCATGACATTGGTGGATGCTCTCAAGTCTACTAGAAAATTATGAAAATTCTTACCAAAAATTATCAAGGTCAAGAGAAATGGAGGATACTCTATTTTTTCTTTGTAGACTACAATCTGTGCATTGACAACATGCACTTGACCTTTGTCTCTTAATTTAGGGGGAATATATTTGTTCTGAGGCTCTTTGTTCTGGACATTATTAGGAGCATTTTCCTTTGGTCAAGATTCTTCTAAGGACTTGAGGAAAGCTCTTTTGATGACCAAGGTTTTAAACAATTTAGATAATGACAACCTTATTTTCATCTTCTTAATCTCTTCAGCTAAATAGTTGACTAACTTATCTGATTCAGATAATTTAAACATACCTATGTGTTGTTGATTTACCTTCAGAAGTGGAGGATTGTTACTTAAAGACACAATTGGAGGTGTGTTGAAATTGTTTGGTGGGATGGAACTTGTCAAAGGTCCTGACAGTTGATTATTGTTGTTGTTCCTCATTTATAATTGTGACCTCTCTGGAACTACTGAAAGGCATGGATTTCATCTACTTCTTGTTCTTGCTCATTATCACCTTCAAAAGGGAAAGTTTGAGCTTCTAGTGCTAGAGTCGACTCTTCACATATTAGAGTGTAATTTTTCATGAAGCGTGTTCATTTTATCTTTTGGAAACATGAAGCTTTCAAGAATCATAGCTAATTCATATCCAAGAGGGATGATCTCATTTCCTTTTGGGATGTTTGATTCTCTTTCAGTGTTATGCACTTCTACCTGGAAGATACTTGCAACAATCCTGAATTGTGGGAAATCTAGTTCATCATGTACACTTGTATTATGTATTTTACACCAATTATTTAGTGCAGCTTCAGCTAGGATAACTCTAGTTGTCTATTTCAGCTCTGTAGGAACTAGATTATCAGAGGTGATGGAATTTTTCCATTACTTGGCCTTGTACTTTAGGCTCTTGGAGGTCTAGGTGTATTGTAACTTCTATTTTGCTGATTTTGGTTATTAAATTCTAAGTATAGAAGTTTTGATTCCTCAGTTGTGTCACCTTGGTCATCAGTCTCTTTAACTGAGCTATAGTTTCTCTTATACCTTTGTTCTACTCCTAAACTTTAACTACTACAATATCTTAAGCAGGGAGAAAGAAAGACTTACCATTTCCATTTGGTCGGACCTCAGTAAATGTAGGTCTAGGATGTGGAACTAGTTGATTGTTCCCTTGTGGCTAGAAAGCATTGATCGGTGTACTTAGTAAAGGATTCATCAAAGGAGCATGGTTCATCAAGGCTCCATTGATCTGCAACATCTGGTTAGATATGACAACATGTCGTACACTTTGTAGCAGACCATATACTACTTGTTTCACCTCATTATTTACCTTTACTGCTTCGACATAGGCACCTAACAAGGTTGTAAGGGCATGGTCTACTCTCCTTACAAACATTGCAATCAAAGGATCTAGTGTGGAGTAATATACTAACAGAGTCAAAACTTTGGTGATATAATAAGGATCGGTGAATATTATGCTTTCTAGAATTTATTATTGAAGTTTGTTATGAATTTGCCTTATGTTCTCTTAATTTTAGCAAACTGATGATACATCATTGCTGCATCCATAGGAAATCTAAACTTATCTAACAATGCATCTTACATCAGTTTCCAAGTAGTTATTTTACATTGTGGTAAGTTTACATACAAGCCATAGAATCCTCTCCAAGAGTAAATGGGAATAGTCAGCATCTAACATCTTCATGCTAGATTCTTTCTCTAAAGAAAGTGTTCCTTAAAGGTCTTGAGGTGATCCTCAACACCTTGTCGATGGAAGTGATACTTAGGACATAGTTTGTCTAGATTCCTTGGCATGTCATTGTATGTAACAAAACTAATAAGTGACTCGACATTAAAGAAAGCCATTGGGACTTGTATTAGACCTACTGGAACAATATGGAATAGATTTCTTGGTGGTGCGCTAATTGAACGAGTTTGTTTCCTTATTTTAGGCAATTCACTGACCACTAGATCTAGACCTTGTGATAGGCCAATGAACTACCTCAAGAGATTAGAGTGAACATTAAATTTTAGGATAGGATCTTTGCAAAGTCACATCAAAATAGTATAATACTAAGGATATTTGATGTGGACTTGCTAAAGATGCAAAGTGTTAACAAGATCTTCAAATAAAAAACAATTCAAGGTCAAAAGGAGCCCTACTTCTAGTACCAAATCTATTGATGATGATATTACTATCAGACACAGATAGAAATTCTACAACAAACCCTGAGCCACTACAAGCACAGTCAGGACCTAACTAATGGAGCCTTAGGATTATGAATTCATTCTAAATTCATCATATCTTTCAAGATACATAGGTGTTCGAAGAAGAATTTCTATTTGTGTCTTATATTGAGTAACATCATCACAAAAAATTAGCCCAGACTACATGCAGTTATTTTACATCTATTCATTTGAATCTAAACATTCATGTGCTGTTGTTATCACACAAAGAAGGTAAACATGAGATGGAAGGCCAATTACTTTTACTATTTCTCCTTTTAAAAATGATGAATTTAGATATTTGTAACTCGAGAAATAAGTATTTGCCTTGCTGAGGGTGGTTAAAAAGTTTTGACATTACATTCTCAGGAGTAAAACCTTTCCAATTGTCCCTGATCATGCTATGAAGTCCTTGTTGATGCAAAGTGAACTATGGGAAAGGAAAGAAAAATGGATGGCAACCATACAAGAATTTGATTTAGAAATCCAACCAATGAAATTGGTAAGAGGATAGGGACTATCGAAAACCATGGCTTATTTCAATCCCCAGATAATTTGTCAGTGGTATACAGTGGATTCCATTAGTAAGGATGAATGGTATAAAGACATAGTTCATTTCTTGTTGAATAAAAAATATTTGGAAGACTTGAATTCCACTCACAAAAGGGGTCTAAGACTAAAAAGTGCAAATTTTATGTTCAAGAATGGAGCATTGTTCTGAAAGAATTTAGAAGGGGTTTATTTGAGATGTTTAATTCAATAAGAAACAAAATAAGTCCTTCAAGAATTTCATGGGAAATATGGAATGGGGCATGGTTCAAGGGAATCTACTGCATGCCAGATCCTCAGATAAGGTTATTATTGGCCTCATGTATCAACACGCAAGAACCTGTCATGTTTGCCAGATTGATGCCTCTAAGGAAAGGAACCTTGCAATACCATTACAGTCTATGTATGAGATAAAACCATTCGCCCAATGTGCCTTCAATTTTATTGGTGTGATTAACCCAACCCTTACGCAAGTCATAAATTCATCTTGAGAGTAACAAATTACTGCACTTGCTGGATAAAAGCACAACCTTGTCTAAATTGTATAGCAGAAGTAGTGATCAAATTTATAGAAGATAACATCATAACGAGGTTTGGAATACCTTTTTCTCTGGTTGTGATAATGGCCCTACCTTTTCATCTACACAATTAATGCAATGGTCTATTGAGCATAAGGTAGTTTTAAACTTTTCTTCTAATTATTACCCAAAAGGTAATGGGGTAGCAGATTCTATAGATAAAAACTTATTAAATATCATTAAAAGGCTACTAGAAAAGAATTTGAAGGATTGGCATGCCCAGCTCAAATTTAGTTTATGGTCTGATCAAACTTGAATTAAATCATCCTTAGGAACCTCACCATACTAGTTTGTGTATGGGGTAAACCTAGTTTTTCTAGTGAATTTAAAAATCTCAGTCCTTAGGTTCATGAAAGATTTCTCTATTGATGAGGAGAAAATAAAGGGTAGACTTATGAATTAAGTACATATAGAGGAAAATAGGGATATTGCCCTCCAACACTTTGTTAAACATCAAGTAGTGGTTTGACAAAAGAGCCAAAATCAAAGATTTTAGAATATCTGATTTAGTTCTCTTATGGGATAAGGTTAGAGAAAATAAAGTTGACCATCATAAATTTGAGAAACTTTGGCTAGGACCGTATCAGATATCTAAAATTCTAGGCAAAAGCACTTTTAGGATCAGCTCTTTGACTAGAGAACCTATTCCATTGCTCGTCAATGGATAGTTTCTAAAATATTATTTTGGTCATTGAGGTGTGAAAAGTATCTTTTATCATAGTACAATAGGATTTTGTTTTCCTTTGTTCTTTTTCTTTTTGTCTCCTTGGTCTCTTTGTTTTTTTTCGGTTGTCTTTTTCTTCCACTTGTCTCTACTTCATGGGTTTTGTAGTTTTAAAAGATTGAGGATTTTATGTATTTTAGTATCATGGTGGTCATCCATGGGTCTCACTGCTTAGTATTTCCCAACTTGTAGTCATTTGTTTCTTTTAAAATACTTTATTTACTTCCATCCATTGTAGACTTTGGATCATAAAGCCTATATAAACCATCAGGGTCTATTTCTAGATCAGTATACATCATTCAGAGAAGGTGGAGTACTTCACTTGGACTTTGTGTTCATTTGGTTCTCATTTCTTCTAATAGGCCAAGGAGTGGCTAGACATGTGATTGGTTATACTTTGAATAATAGTAGATGCAAGTATCATCCAGGTTCTATATAGAAAGATCCTAGTTTGATAATTGAAAGTTTATAATAGATATCATCTAGATAAGATTATATAGATAAGGAAACTACCACATTTATTAGGGTTTTATATATGTTGATAGGTGGTTTTACACATAGCATCAGATCATGTGACCTTTGAATTTTAAGATTTAGGTTACTTTTGCCTTTTAAAATGGCCAAGATTTTAGGATTCTAGATTTCAAGAGTGGTCATTTATAAACTCTTTAGTTTTTTTAGAGCAACATCACTATGTCTTCCCTATTTGGAGGTTAGTAGTAGTTAGAAATTTTGATATTTTAGCATTAGTTGAGGTAACCATATTTGTTTAGGATTGTCGGATTTGGGTTATTCATATGTCCTTATCGTCATTCCACCCCACCTTTCTATCTCACCCCTTTTCACAATGGTATCAACTATGCCTAATCTAGTTATCCCTATTTGAACATATCAATTTGACTATTGTGACTAAGAGTCTATATAATCCAAGACAAAATAGTCTAAGAAGGTTTAGTCCTCTTATTTCAAGGAGCATATTATAGCATAAAAATTGGTAGGTGAATTATTCAATTCCTAAAGGTTCCTATCTCAAAGTTTCATACCCTACCTGATATTAAACATGTATACAAAAGAAAAATGGTCTATCTAAAAGAAGATGTTTGATACCACTATCCATCGTCACCCATCTTTCCCCCTTAACTTCCATCAATTAAATTAGACCAAGATTAGTACCTCTGCAAAATAGAGGAAATCACATGAAAATTGTTCATCATAGTCTAAGTTGTTCACAATCCACCCATCCATACCATTTTTCTCATCAGCCCTATTTCCTTAGCCAATTTACCTTAAGGATAGTGAAGAATCCCTATGAAGGTAAAACAATTCATAGATAGTCAACTTAGGTAGTGCTATGGTTTGGAGTAGAATAGGCACATGTATAGCTCAAGCATATTAGTTTCAATGGCAAAGATTGTCAGACATCCATTCGAGTAGAGCAATGCGTAGATAATGTATAATAATATAGATTGTAAGATCATTTCTTAAAATGTAAGGTACCTACAACATTCCAATTAATAATGACATTCCAATGAGAGAAAGAGAGTTTACAGTGGACTGTGGTTAGATTGTTCTATTGGCTTGGTTATCTTAGTGGTAAAAATTAAAGAAAAGAGAATATAGTGAAGAGAAAAGTTGTCCTCTAGTGAAAACCATGTTCATGGCACCATGGACAAGTACCATGATGAAAACCCGTCTAAGGGTGTCATGTGTAGAATATAAGTTTACAAAGTAGATTGAGGAAGGTTTTTACCATATTTTGATTCGAGTAACACTTCTAGAATGGAATGAATCACATGCACACAATTGTGATTTTTTACTTTGTCTTATGAAAATCATAGTAATCCCCTTTTTATAAGTTTTTCTATTTTATTGGTCATCTTACGTGGATTCAAAATTTAGATTTTACAAAATTGAGGGTTCTTAATTCTAAAGTACTCTAGAGCATTTTCTAGCAAAGTCACCATTTGTTATGTCCTACATACACACCCCAAGTTTTTGAACAAGTGCCCCCCCTTTGTTTGTTGTTTTGTCATTTCTTTCATTTTGTTTCCTTTCTTTTGTTGTGTTTGGGTCTCTTGACCAACCTAGAGGTCTTGGGAATTGCCTTAGAGTTTTTGTCTGGCTTCAAAACTTATGTTTTGAACTTTTTTGTGAAAGTATCAGGAGTTCCCCAAACTCTTGGGTCCCAAGTCTAGGGTTGTTCCCTAGACCTTATCCTTTTGTTGTCTTTCTATAGAGTTCTAGTGGGACCGTAATACCCATTCAGACTTTTAGGATTTTCATCTAAAAGTCAAAATTCACTTTGCATGCCTACCCCCGACCTACCACATTGAATGCGGTATGATTGAATTAAATGGATGCATATTTATTTAGTTTTTATCACAAATCATCTCATTTTGAGTTTCCTATGTTAAAATTTGAACATTGTGAGCTCTACGAATTGTCTTCCTTGTCCAAAATGCAAAATTGGAAATCGTGAGCAATTTGGATCAAGATTTCTTGCACATGAAGTTCTGGTGTTTGTGTTTTCATCTTTCCTTCCTTCATTCCCAAGTTTCATCCTCTTGAGGTAGGGTTCCTAACCCTTCCTTTTGGGTTTTTCATCTCACGATCTCTGTTTATTGGTTTGTTTTGTTTTGAGTTGTTTTGTTGTTTGTTTTTTCATTCTCTCTATTATTTTTCCATGTTTCTCACTTCCCTATTCTATTTTTACATAGGGTTTAGTGTAGGTTCCATTTAAATGTTTTGTTGGGTAGATTAATTTTCCTTTATGCATTAGGTTAGATAAACAAATCATTTGATAGGAGTAAAAAAACTAGTCATGCTTGAAAATGATAAAACCATCCTTTTGGGCCTTCAAGCCCCGAAAGGATGATTTTCCCTTTAAACAAAATGTCCAAAACCTCATAGAACTTTTGCCCCATGGGCTATGAAAATGAATGAGCCAAATTAGAAGTGGTGGCAATGTCCTTTAGGACCTTGGGTCCTAAAGGAATTTTTGACCTTGAATCCAAAAGTCCAAAGTTCACTTGCAGCCCCACACCCAGAAATGCACTCAAAATTGTTAAGTCAAAAAAATCCTTTGAAGACTTAAAGTCCCAAAAGGCATTTGGGATTCATAACCAAAATTCCAAAGTTCACATCGAGCCCCACTCCCCACAATGTATTTAAATACTTATTAAAATATTTCACAAAACAAAATTCCTTCAGGACTTCTGGCCTCGAAGGCATCTTTGGATTTTCTTGCAAGATGTCCAAACTTTGGTTTAGGTCTCACCTCCCGTGGTTTAGTTTCAAACTTAGAAAAATTTACACAAAAGAAAAAATCCCTTCAGGATCATGGACTCTAAATGGACTTGTGGGATTTTAAACTAAAAGATGAAATCTGATTTGATGCCCACTTGCTGTAGCGCATGTATGTTGAAAAAAAATTTACAAGGAAAATCGTAGTGGGATTGTGGACCCCGAAAGCATTTTTGGACTTGTACCAAAATCTAAAATGGGCTTGCAAACCTGCCAAATGACATAATACTCAAAATATGCAGAATTTTTTGCTTTCTTCAAAATTTTCTTGAATTTTATACTTGCCTTATGCTTTTTCAGGTATGTTGAATGTTTGAAGCTGGAACATCCACTCATTTAAGTGAAGAAACCCTTTTGGAAGAATAAACATCAATTGAAGAGGTTGAGAAGGAGGAATTGGATAAAGAAATAGTAGACAAAGGGAGGAAAAAGAAATAGAAAAAGAAGAAGGAACTACCATTAACAATGAAGTACAAGTTTTAAGGGGTTCCTAAGGTGTCAAAATTCATAAGTCAATTGATGAACATCACTGACACTGAACTAGAACATATTTATTTGTAGGTGTTTAACCAAGATACATTCATAAAGGATCCCACTTCTAGGGCCAAGAAAATAGCTGAATCAGATTTGGGTCATGTAGTTGGCTTCTCATTAGCTATTCAATGTCCTAATCTCATCCTCACCATAGCTCATCATTATAACCCAAGAAATAGAAGGTGTTATGACTCAAATGGAAATTTGGTGTTAGAGCTCAAAACTCTCATGATCAGATAGGTATTTGATTTACCCATGTATAGAGAAGCTAGTCATCAATCAATAGCAGAGGCCACAAATTGCTATGAAACAAATATTAAAGGTCATAAGCATCTAAATAAGCATTGGTTGCAATCAGAAAAGAAGTCAATAGCCAAGATTCCCTCTAAACTTATTAGAATTGACTTCAAAGGGGAGATGGTTGATATTGGAAAACAGGAGTCTAGGACTTATGAAGTTCTTAGATGTTTCAATTTATTCAGATTATTATCAAGGGAGAATCTCATTTAGATTGGGGAACCATGGTGTCTAAAAAGCTTCATGAACAACTTATGTTAGTAACCAACACCAAGAAGTTTTATGTCTTCCTACATTGTATATCTAGAGGGAAGAGTTGGAAATTTTCCTAGACTGATGACTCAGGGTCTCAAAGGTGAGAACCTCGGTGAAAGTAAGATTTGAGATTTCTACCATCAATTGGAGTACAAAGAAGCAGAAATGAATTTTAAGAGGGTCAATGATGCATTCATGTATGCAATCATTCTTTAGTTGATAGGAGATCTGACTTGGAGGATGTTAGAAAAGGCCATGGACTTGGTTAGCGGATAGGGATAATGGTACATTCAATTTATGAGATATACTTATATCAGAATAATAGGGTTCAAAAAAGAATTGTTCCTTCTACCAAGGCATTGGTAGTGAAAAGATTATTTTGATGGAGTTTTCCCTGTAGATTAGTGAAGTCCATTTGAAGTTAACTAGAAAGTATAAGCTAGGAGTAAAGTACCTATTAGAATTGGGATCCTATGAATCCTCTTTGATACAACTAGCCAAGATAGTAGTTGATGAATTAGATGCCTTGAACTTGAAACCATATGAAGCAAGGGATGACTTCAATCTAAGAGGTAGACTAAAGTAGAGCTCTTTCCTAAATTGGGATTCAAACACAAATATGCTCTTGAGGATTTCTAGGAAAATTGCAAAGACAACTTCAAGGTTAGGAAGAAAAGTTACACAAGGCTCACAACATTTCTAACAAGAGAATTTGGCCTCATTGATGATATACCAAAACAATTCTCAGATGATGGATATACTTTGGATCTGGTCTATCATTTAGATATAGTTGATATGGTGAATGAGGCTTTTAGTAAATTACAAAGAAAGTTATTGATGCTAGAGTTATTGCTGGTTTGGGTGCTATTCCCAAGGCTCAAATTATCCCACCAAGGAAGGCTTTAGGACAAACTCCTAGAGAGGGTGAAGAAGCTAATCCTTAACAAGCCCAATAATAAATAGCTAAGCCCATAGATGAAAGGACATCTCCTCCTCCAACTACTATAGGAAAAGAGGCACATGATGGGAGTGGATTGAAATAACCATTGGAGAAAGTAACTTGAGAAGAAGAATTGCCATCCCCAAGGTCCTATTACAAAAATCTTTGAAGAGGATACTCTTTCACCATTAGGACAAGAGGAGAAAATAGAAATGAACCAAGAGATGAAAGAGAAAGATCCTCAGGAGCAAGAGAATAGATAAGAGGTAGAGACTTCTACTCAAGATCATGCTTGGTAGGAAGAAGATGAGAGTGAAACAATATAGGGTAAGGATCAAGACCCTAAGGGAGGAGAAACCTCTGATAAAAAATAAGGTCAAATAAACCAAGGAGAACATCCATTGTTTAAATAGAGTGATCAAGTGGATATATATCTATTCACACAACAAGATGTTGTTGGCAAGAGACACTGTGTGGCTTCATGAGTGTTGTCATTGATGGCAACAAAGTCCATCCCACACATCCGCAGGACATGGTGTGTCTATACTGGAAGTCAGATTAAAGAGTATTTTGGTCTGGTGACCAAGAATAGAGCATGCAGCAAGGTCTGACAATGAGGTCCAGATCTCTCAGAGGAAGTATCTCAGTAAAGTGTGGACTTGGGGAAGTCAAGAGGAGTACCATGACTAATATATTCTAGATATTAAGCCTCCGGTGATGTAAGAGTGAAAAGATATGAACACCTAAGTGTTGGATTCCTGTTTGGCAGGTAGACTGAGGAATAACTGACCGAAAAAGCATCAAATCTTAATCTAGATGAGATATTGATGGTGATCAAGTTTCTTAAGGGATCATTCATGATTGGATGACATGATTGATGACTTCTATAAGCATCTCTTTGATACACATCACTTGGTAAGAAAGGATTCAGCCGACAAACCAGAGTTTGAGAAAATATTGAGTATTCCGGATGCCGACTAGAAAGATGTTGAAATCCTTTGTGCAGATATATATACCAAATGGATTTTGATGAGAAGGTGTGTGATGTGTGTTGTGAAGTGTGAAGAAAAGTAGAGAGCAGTGTGAAAATAGTAATACAGGTCCGGTACATGACAGGACAGCAGCACCAAAGAAGAGGAAGAATAAAGTGCAATAGATCAGTATATTGAGCCTAATCGGAACTAAACTTTAGTATATATGGATGCTTCTCATTAGTTCAAGTATCTTGTTACTATCTTTATAACTTGTAGATAGTGAGTCTCTTGTAGGCAGTGAGCCCCTTGTGAGCAGTGTGCTTGGGTAGTGAGCCCTAATTGGCAAGTGCCATTTTGTACTTCTATTCTTTTAACAAAGAATACAATCTTGGGTTAGTCACCCCATGGTTTTTCCCTTAACAAGTTTTTCCACGTCAAAATCATTGTGTTATGTGTATTAATTTTGTTTCTTCTTTCATGGTTATGGATGCTTATTTGTTTTGATGCTGCACTAGTTATTGAAGAAGAACAGAAAGTTGAATTAATTAAGATAACTGATTCACCCCCCCTCTCAATTATCAACAATTGGTATCAGAGCTAAGTTTCTCCAAACAGAGCCTAACAGCTTGAGGAAGATCTAGGAATCTCAATGGATATGTATGGTATGAGAGAACAACTTCAGTTTGCCTTAGATGATCTGGAACAGTCTCACTCTGAAGTTAATAACTTGAAGGAAAGACTCAAACAAGCTGATGATTTCATAAATGAACTAAAAGGGAAACTAAGTATCTCTATGAAAAAGAGAAAGGAACTTCTTCAACAATTAGCAAGTCAAAGTGAAGCCAATAATACTGATGAAGATTTGAATGAGAAAAATAAGTTATGTGAAAATTTATCAAAAGAGGTCATTATGGTAAGACATGAAATGGAATCAGGGGTTATGAAATTCACCCAAGAAATTGAAGAGAAAAGAAAAATTGAAGATAATCTAAAACAATCTATCAAGGAGAAGTCAGAAGACTACCACAAAATGGATAGAATAATTAGACATCTAGAATCTGATCTTGAAGAAGCCAGAGATAATGAAGAATAACTTGAGAATCATATTGACACTATAAAAAGGGATCTTCAAATAGCAAATGAATACAAAGAAAAATTCAAGATAAGCTCTGCTCAGCTTGAAGCCTTGAAAGCCAAAAGACGGTAGATGACAAGCAAGGCTTGGGGTATGAGAAAGGTGAAAACTCTAGATCTGGTCAGAAGAACTCTAGATCAGGAAATCCAAGGAATAGACCTAGAAGACCTCCGGTAAGGCAACCAAACGCTCAAAGATATCCATCCTTCAATGGATACTACCACAATTGCAATAACTTTGGTCATAAAGCAAATTAGTGCAGAAGAAGAATGAATCAGACTAATTCGTGCTTCTTCGGATAGTGTTTTAATTGCAAAAGGTATGGTCACAAATCTCATGACTGTAGAAATATGCAAATGAACAATTCATTCAATGGTAGATGCTTTACATGCAATAGAATGGGACATATGGCTATTCAATGTAGATCAAGAGGATACTACTCAAATATACAAAGAAATGTTGTTTGCTACAATTGCAATAGATCTAGTCATATTGCCAAATTCTGCAGAAGTAAGATTTAGGACAAAAAGGGTCCTGTGCATCTTAATCAAATCCAAGACAAAGGTAAAGGAAAAGTGAATGCAGATGAAATTCTAAGGGATATGAACAAGATTTGGGTGAAGAGGAGTACATAAAATGCTGAGAATGGATCCGCACTAGAATCTGGTGCTGACATTCCTTCCGAAAACTAAATAGATGAGCTCTGGCTCAGGGGGAGTCACAAAGGAAAACAAGTTCCCCCAGCCAATGAATTGGTGCCTGAAATTGGCACATGGAAAGTTATGGATTAAAGGGTTCTTAGAGAAACATCTAAATAAGCCTTGGTAAAGATATGGAAGATTCATAAGAAATTTAGAAGAGGTTAATCTACCAAGATTGATCCGGTTTAACAGTCATCCGGTAAGAACAAGATTTTCACAGTTAGATCTGGTATGATTCAAATTGAGGTTTCTTGATCTACAGATAAATGGAATGATTGGAGAAAGGTAGATAGATTGTTAATATTCAATAAGAATAACTCTAAGTGCATCTCAGTGATCCAGAAAGATCTCTCTCAGAAACAAGGAAAACAAGGCAACCAGAAGAACCTAAGTTGTGCATTTATTGCAGAATGAAATTAGGGTTTGCGCAGAAATAAAAGGGTTCTTTTGTTCATCATTTGTACATTTACATTCAAGAAAAATAGAAAAAGGAGCTCTACAATGAAATTGTCTCAAGCCCTTCAAAGATCAATCGCAGAAGTTGATTCTTCCAGCAATCCGATCCAGCTCATATCGTGAACCCTAGAAGCGTAAAAGGTATTTTCCACTCTTGAAAACCTCTCTCTGAATCTTTTGAAAGATGGCTACTCTGAATGTTGTGAAGATCACTGACAGACCGTGTCCTAAATTCAAGAAACATCCCTACAAATCCCTAGAAGTTGATCCCCTAGGTGCCTTTTCAAGCATTTCGCATGGGGTTTTGCATGTAGAAGATGTTAGGGCATATATTCATGCAAACATTGAGGAATTTGGGGAATCCAAGCTAATGGATATCTATCACAATCAGTTAATAGATGATGCTTTTGAACTCAAACCTCAGTACAAGGCTATCTGGGACAAGCATTTTGGACATTGTATCCATTTCCCCTGTTTTGCAGAAGATGAATGGGTCTGATATGTTATGAGTAGAATGCATGACAATTTTATATGGTTGATGAGGCCATTCAAAATAACTAAGGATGCCATTAGGGCAGTTACTGGATTACACTCATCCGGTGGGTTACTTGCTCTCAAATCTGTCAAGAATCAGACAGTGAGTGAGGCAACAAGATCAAAATTTGATAAGAGAGCAATGACAATTGAAGATATCACTGGTCCAGATATCAAGTTTGCCTCCATGATAATTGGCTATAAGATATATCACTCTAGTAGGGAGAATTCTGTATCTAGAACTGCAATCTATGCTGCCTATTAGATGTTAAGGCAAAATGCAAATTATGATCTTTGTGAGCTTCTTCTAAGCCAACTGTTGGAAAACCTACAAAAGATCAAGAAGGACAAGAAAAACTCATTCAAGTATGGTGGGCTAATACTATGTTTGTTCTTTTACTTTATGAATGAGCTTCCTAGATCCAGTGGTTGGATATGGCAAAATGATAGACCAGTAGCCATACAAATAAGAGATTATTTGCATGGAATTGGTGATGCCAAGGCACAAAATACAACACTATGGGGCTACTTCAAGAACTTTTAGAATATGATGCAAGCCAAAGAGAGAATCCCCCAATCTCTAGTTGAAAAGTATAATGATACAATATGATTTATGGTAGAAACTAATCAATACCTGATGGAGGCAGTGGAACCTAGAATAGTGTGGATCATGCCAATGGGGTATGAGGTTGATGAGAAAATCCTAGAGCTACACATCCAACACCTACTGAGTCAACCCAAGGACCCTAAGGCAAAAAGGTTTGGGACCTTCCAAGAGTTGAGTGTAAAAGTTCATGTTGAACTAAGACAGCCTGAAATCAAGAGAAAAGTGAGAAGAGAAGTGGAAGAATTTGCCAAGAGACATGGAATATCAAAGGAGGCAGTTGATGCCAACAAAGAGAAGATGTAAAGGGTAGAGAAAGAGAAACAAGATGTAGAAAAGGAAAGTGATCCTATGCAAGCCCCTTCCTGGACTAGATCCTCCAAGAGCTCTGCACCTGCTACGTCTAAGAGCCAAAAGGCATCAAAATCGGAAGTCCAGACATCCAGAAAGGGAGAGAAAAGAAAAAAGAAAAAGGCAACAAGATCCTATACAAGTTAGAACGATGATGAAGAAACTGAAACTAATGAGGAAGTCAAGAAAATGAAGAAGAAGAAAAAAACATCTGGTGAACCCTCTACTGGTCAAGACAAGGAAGAAAAGGCAAAAGAATTTGTTGAAAAGCCTACTCTTTGCATTAATGATATCATCAAATTAGTCACTGTGGATGGGAACTTGAAACCAATGACTAAGTTTTATGATGATTATAGTGAAACTGAACAGAAGATCCTACAAGAAGCTACAGTCGAGTATTTAAACATCTACAACAAAGCATTCATTGAAATTATATCTCTGATTCCTAAAAGTCTAGAAAAGGAACTTGAAATAAGAAAGAACAATGCCATGGCAAAAGACCTAGAAATCTGGGAGTAGATTGCTATCTAACTTTATCCCTCCATCATCCAAAGAAAATAAACATGATCTTCAAAGATTACAAGGACGAGTTCTAGAGCAAAGCTAGAATGAATAAACTTATGCTCAGAGAGACTGATCAGGTGGCTAAAGAGACTAAAGAGATCCTTAGGAATGCCTATAACAGATTCAATATTCCTATTATAGAGGACTTAGGTGATGAACCCTCTGCCATGGATGACAAAGGAGAATCTACTAAGACAGTTGTAGAAGAGACAAAGGAGACAAGTAAAGAGAAAGCTAAGGACTTAGATTCCTCTGTTCTGGAAGAGGAAGTTCATGGACAAGAAGACACCTCTCTTCTGGATCCCCCTGCAGACTCTGGAATTGAAGAAAAAGATAGAAAATAAGAGAGCATCAATCAAGAAGAAGAAGTGAAGGGAAGAGAAGAAGGTCAAATAGAGAAGACCACAAGTGACAGTATTGAGGCCACAGAAGCAAAGGAAACTCTGTCTCGGGCAAGAGACACCACAGAAGCTATCAAGGACTTCCTGACAAAACAAATGATGGAATTGGATGAACCGAGGCTACTTCAAGGACCATTCAATTTTGATTCCCTCTCCCCGGTTCAAACAATGAAGATAGCATCCTTTGCCCAAGCAAAGGTGAAAGAAAAACTCTTGAAGTCTCACATGGAAGACTGTGAGTTAATAGAAATTGCATCTAGTGTGTTGGAGAAGATCATGCCATCCTTTCAAAAGGATCTTTCAGCTTCTTCGTCTGGTAATCTAAAATCTCTTGTTAATTTAGTTAGCACACATTTTGATTCTTTGGAAAAAAGTAGCAAAAGAGAAAGTCCAAAAAGAATTTTTGGATAAGAGATTCTCTGAGATACAAGGATTTATAACCAATGATAGGAGAAATATGGATATTGGGATAAAGAGCTTAGAAAATACTCTTAAAGATGGTAGAGAAGTATATACATTTTGTTCATCCTGGTCTAAAGTGACAAAGGATATTGAGAAGAAAGTGAAAGAACAAGAGGATAAACTGTCAAGCTTCTCTCAGAATTTTGATCCTCTCACCACATCCGTAATAAACTAGGAATGTCAGACTATCATAGTCATAAATGAGATAAAGAAGCTTGAGAAGGAGAGGAAGAATATAATAAGTAGGATGGGTGAACTTAGAGGGATGATTATCCCTAAGTTAGAGGCCATGCATGAGGCCCTAACTGATGCTCAAACCATAGCCCAAACCATTGATTCGATAGATCTAAAGAGGACATAAGCTTTTGCATTCCCATTGAGTGGTCACATCTCAATTTTTGATAGGATGAAGCAGAGTTAGCCAATAGAATTTGTCTAGTTAAAGACAACTTTTGCAGATACACTTCAATATATGTAAGTATAACATGTATATATACTTATGCAGCTAAGTATAGTTAGATTCTTGGAGATTTTTTTGTGTGTGTATTCTACCCTTTGCCATTGATGTCAAAGGGGCAGTGAGTAGCAGTGAAAAATGTGGAATCTAGCTTAGGGGGAGCTCTAGAAAAGTGTACATTAGAACAGAGCATCAGCCAAGGGGGAGTGCAGTGTGACACTTAGTCATTTTTCACTAAGTGTTACCATCAGTGCCAAAGGGGGAGATTGTTGGCAAGAGACACTATGTGGCTTCATGAGTGTTGTCATTGATGGCAACAAAGTCCATCCCACACATCCGCAAGACATGGTGTGTCTATACTGGAAGTCAGATTGAAGAGTATTTTGGTTCGGTGACCAAGAACAGAGCATGCAGCAAGGTCCGACAATCAAGTCTGGATCTCTCAGAGGAAGTATTTTAGTAAAGTGTGAACTTGGGGAAGTCAAGAGGAGTACCAAGACTAATATATTTTAGAGATTAAGCGTCCGGTGATGTAAGAGTGAAAAGATATGAACACCTAAGTGTTGGGTTCCTGTTTGGCAGAGTAGACTGAGGAAGAACTGACCGGTAGAGCATCAAACCTTAATCCAGATGAGATATTGATGGTGATCAAGTTTCTTAAGGGATCATTCATGATTAGCCAACATGATTGATGACTTCTATAAGCATCTCTTTGATATGCATCACTTGGTAAGCAAGGATTTATCCGACAGACCAGAGTTTGGGAAAATATTGAGTATTCTGAATGCCGACTAGAAAGATGTTGAAATCCTTTGTGTGGATATATATACCAAATGTATTTCGATGAGAAGGTGTGTGATGTGTGTTGTGAAGTGTGAAGAAAAGAAGAGAGCAGTGTGAAAGCAGTAATACAGGTCTGGTATGTGACAGGATAGCAGTACCAAAGAAGACGAAGAATGAAGTGCAGTAGATCAGTGTATTGAGCCTAACCGGAACTGAGCTTCAGCATATGTGGATGCTTCTCATCAATTCAAGTATCTTGTTACTTTCTTTATAACTTGTAGATAGTGAGTCTCTTGTAGGCAGTGAGCCTCTTGTGAGTAGTGTGCTCAGGCAGTGAGCCCTAATTGGCAAGTGCCATTTGTGCTTCTATTCTTTTAATAGAGAATACAATCTTGGGTTAGTCACCCCGTGGTTTTTCCCTTAACAGGGTTTTCCACTTCAAAATCATTGTGTTATGTGTATTGATTTTGTTTCTGCTTTCATGGTAATGGGTGCTTATTTGTTTTGATGCTGTACTAGTTATTGAAGAAGAACATAAAGTTGAATTAATTAAGATAACTAATTCACCCCCCTCTCAGTTATCAACAGATGTTACTTCTATTGCATTGCAAAAGGAGGATGTTCTTTTGAGGATACAACTAATAAACTTGATAGTTCTAATGAAGAAATAAGTGCGCATGGATATGATAAAACTAAATAATCTCAAGAAGAGAATATGTCTAAGGATCCACCACTAGAGAAATCAAGAGAACATATGGGAGATGACCTAACACTCACTTACAAAGAGTAGAAATATTTGATTGATACTATTGAGCAATAAGGTAAATTGTTTGATCCTTTTGTAAGTAGTGTATCTATACAGATGGTTGGGATAGAGCATAAAGATGAGATTCAGAAAGAAAAAGTAACACATCTAGAAAAGACATCACTATAAGAAATTATAAGCATAAAAGTCACTGATACAAATCATAAAAGTGAAGAAAAACAAGCTGATGAGTCCTTGCAACAACTTCCTGTATTGTCTTCTTGGTTAAATCTAAATTTGGAAAAGAGGCAGCAAGTAATTGTAAAGCCATTGAGCCTTCAAGATATGGTGACATAAGTTGATAAGAGAAAGTTGAGAAAGAAATCTAGGACCCTATCATCCATTAGAACAAATGAATATGGATAAAGAACTATTGAAATGGCTACTCCAATTATTGATAAAGATGATAGAGAACTTCTTGCTAAGGACTATCAAATCACTAAAGTTAATTTGGGTGAGCATATCCATGATGAAGAGATATACACTCTTAGTTTAGTTGTAGATACTCTGATGTCATGAATGCAAAAAGATAGACAGGTGAAGGATGAATTGAAGGCACAACTGAGCCAAATGAAGCCTTTTGTAACAGAAAATTTGATCTCTATTTTAGAGCAGCGGTCTATTACAAAAGTTCCAGTTTTGATGACAAAACAGGAGGTGGACGCCCTCCAAGCAATGAAGGAAAAATCAACCATGATAGATAGATGGGTGTCTAAGTTTATGATAGATGTAGATAAAGATTTTGATTTTGGCTATGAATATTATGAGTAGACTTATCAATTGGAGGGGCAAATTAGTTATTTTTTTGATAGCATGAAAGAGGTAGAGAAAAAGCTAAAGCGACAGTTACAAATCCTCAAGGAATTGAATAAATTGGATGTGGAAGAAATTGTTAGTTTCAAGATAGACAACTGAGAGGGGGGTGAATCAGTTGTCCCAAAATTTTCTTTATTAACCACTTAAATCCTTCTTGTAATTCAGTAGCATAATAATAAATCAATCATGGAAACACAATGCAACAATTCAAGAGCAGAAACATATTAACACATATGACACCAAGATTTTAACGTGGAAAACCCGGTTAAGGGAAAAACCATGGGGTGACTAACCCAAGAATGTATTCTCTATTAAAAGAATAAGAAGAACAAAATGGCACATGCCAATTAGGGCTCACTGCCCAAGCACACTACTCACAAGAGGCCCACTACCTACAGGAGACACACTGTCTACAAAATAATAGATATTACATACTTGAACTGAAGAATAACATCTTCACCGTGCTTGAGTCAGTTCAATTTAAGCTCAACACTTTTGCTCTGCCTTTTGCTCTTCTCCTCTCTACCACACTCTCATCTCCACCAAGATACTTTTTGAAATGACTTCACAACTCTTATTTATATAAGGCATCAACTTTGGGATAATCATCAAAGTCGGCATACTTTACAGAGAAACTACACAAATACAACTTGACTAATTACAAAAGACTTCACGCAAATCACCACACTATCGACCACACAGATCTGGAACTTCAATCTTCTTTGAGGAACATGCCATGCTTTTTAGAACATCTTCAAGATCATCTGCAAGATGTGTAAATCATCCGATCAACCAAGTTTAGGAAGAACAACATCATCTGGAAGTAATTCTTCAATTACAAGCTCAATCTTCAATGTGGACCACAAAAATGAACTGGACATAATCTAGAGACCCCCACAAGCTTGCCTAAATCACCAAGAACATCCACACTACTTTTGCTTACTGAAATCATTCCCTCCTTCATCCGAAACCTTAAGAACGTAGTCTGTCAACACTGCCATAATGGACTAGATGCTTGCGGACCTCCAGACCACAAACCAATTCAGTTGTCAATTCACATTGACTTCCTAAGTAGTCAACCAAATCCGTAGAACAAGATATTGCACTTCCAGATCTCACCAGACCTATTTGTGTCACTTTGTCACCTCTGAACATCTGCCAAAACCAGTTTTACTCATATGGCCATAACTTCTTCAAATCTTCATGTGGACCTCTCAAATCTTTACTGGATCACCTTTAGACACATATCTACAAACCCTTTGATGCACATCCTCTAATCTTCATCTTAGCTGGGATCTTTACTTCACTATCTTCACTATTCTTCTCTATTCCTGATAGGACTAATTTTCTCAATATCCTCAGCATACAACTCATCCAATCCTTGACATGAATGCAACAGGAGTATATTGACATCAATTACAACACCGGTTAGGCCCATACTTGCAACAATCTTCCCCTTTGTCATTAATGGTGATATATCATGTGAAAAACTATTTTAACCATCAAGACAAGAACTTCTCCTCACTGACTGACATAACTCCCCCTATCAACAACAACCATTCACATGTCTTCTCTTCCTTTACTACTCCCCCTTTGATCAGCAACCACTTTTGTTTTTCACATGTCTTCGCTCCCCCTTTGACATCAATGGCAAAGGGCACATACTTGCATCACTTAGAATCATACAGACTGCTCCCCCTGAGTAGTAGCTTCCTATCATCAATCTGGACACAAGATATGACTATGAGATCTACCAAACTGATGCACATTAGTGCACCTTAATTTAGAATAGGAGGGGTAATAACCCCTAACTTCTCCCTGAGATACTCAAAAGAGTCCTTACATAGATGTTTAGTAAAAATATCTATAATCTGATCTTTGGAGGGCACAAACTCCAATCTGACTTCATTTTTGTTCACTTGCTCTCTCAAAAAGTGAAACTTGATAGATATATGTTTTGTCTTTGAATGTAACACTAGATTTTTTGATATATTTATTGCACTTGAATTATCACAGAAGATTGTGATAGGTTCCTCATACTCCACTCTGATGTCTCTTAGCATTTGCTTCATCCATAATACTTGAGTGCAACTACCTACTACTGCAATGTATTCTGCTTCTACAGTGGACAGAGATATTGCCTCTTGTTTCTTGCTCAGCCAAGAAACTAATCTTTTCCCTAAAAAGAATGCTCCACCACTGGTACTCTTCCAATCATCCACATCTCCTATCCAATCCACATCTGTATATGAATGAAGAGAGAAATCATGACCTCGAGGATACCATAAACCATACTCAACTGTTCCTTTTAGATATCTAAGAATCCTCTTGATTGCCATGACATGAGATTCTCTAGGATCAGCTTGGAATCGAGCAACAAGACCAACAACATTCATAATGTCAGGTCTACTTCGAGTAAGATATAGTAGTCCTCCAATCATTGACCTGTACTTTTTCTAATCATCCTTAAGAGAGTCATCATCTTTTCTCAATTTACATTCGGTTGCCATGGGAGTATTCATTGGTTTTGAGTCTTCCATCCCAAATTTCTTCAACAATTCTTTCACATATTTGGTCTATGAAATGAAGATTCCTTTCTTTGTTTGAATGATTTGTAGACCCAAGAAAAAATTCATTTCCCCAAACATGGAAATCTCAAATCCACTTTTCATTTGATTTACAAAAGTTTTACACATACTATCTCTTCCTCCAAAAATGATATCATCAATAAATACTTCAACAATAAATATTTTCATGCTTAATTTTGAAGTACAAGTTACTATCAGCAGTACCTTTATTGAAATCAATCTTCAAAAGATACTTATCTAGTCTTTCATACCAGGCTCTTAGGGCACGTTTGAGTCCATATAGTGCTTTCTTCAACTTGCAAACTATATCATCATGATCAGACAATTGAAATCCATCTGGTTGCGCAATGTATACTTCTTCTACCAAGTTAGCATTCAGGAAGGTAGACTTGACATCCATCTGATATACTTTGAAGTCCTTGAAGATAGAAAAGGCAAGAAATAATCTGATTGCTTCAATTCTTGCCAGCAGAGCAAAGGTTTCTTCAAAATCAACTCCTTCTACTTGAGAATAACCCTTGTAGACCAATCTAGCTTTGTTTCTAACTACTTCACCATCTTCATTCAGTTTATTCCAGAAGACCCATTTGGTTCCAATCACATTTTTGTTTCTAGGTCTGGGAACAAGATCCCAAGTGTGATTTTTCTCAATTTGCATTAGCTCTTCCTTCATTGCTTTAGTCCAGCTTTCATCATTACATGCTTCACTCACAGTTTTTGGTTCAAACTTTGAAATCAGACAATACTTTTCTAAGTCTTAAGCAATCTTTCTTCTTGTTAGAACACCTTTGTTTTTATCACCTATGATCTGATCTTCAGAGTGATTCAGTCTTACATACCTAGGAGTTTTGGGAATTTCTTGCACTTCTATTTCTGGAACAGGTTCATCCAAACTTATCTCTTCTTCCTGATTCTCTGGATCAGTCTGGATCAGAATTTCAGAAGGGGCTTGGACTTCTTGGACCAAAACATCATTCTAATCATCTTCATCATTGTTGTGATGTTCATAACACGCCCCATTATGCTCCTTAGCAAAATGGGGACCCCTGCTAATGTTTTGCTTTTTGCTTCTGCTTGTGTTTGTCTGCTTTCTGGCGGTTTGGTAAAAATGAGTCAGGTGCATCATCATCATGAAGGTCAGGATGAGGTTGGTCATCATCATGAGGTCAGTTTGTCAAAGTTCATATTTTGTTTCTGTGACCTCATATTTAGAAAGAGCTTGAAATTCCATGCAGGTTTGCCTTTTACTTCACTTAAAAATTCGTCCATATGTGGAAGTTATGCACAGTCAAAGTTTTGGTCAAACCTGATAATCGCAAGTGATCATCATATTTTTTTTTCATGTTGTCAAGGTCATCATGATCTTGGTCTATCACCCGATAAAAATCATGCAGTTGCAATATCCGGACGTCAATCTTAGGTGGTAGTGCCCTTTACCCATCAAATGGCCTTATGCGCATCGTGAGCATCATGATTTTAGGAGGGTCATATTTTATAAACTCGGTTTTGCTGTATGAAGAACATCATCATCATATTTGAAACGCCCCCCCCGATAATATCCTGAGGTTCAAATATCCGGACGTCAACTTTAAGTCATAGTAAGTTTTCCCCGTCGAGCGGTCTTTTGTATCGCGAGCATCATGCTGATATTTTAACATTACCTGATATTATAATATCATGCTGATATTACAAGATCACTATGACTTAGAAAATCCACCATCGGCATATCTGCATGCGCATGTTAAAATCCTATCGGAGGGTCATCATCCTGATATTTGCTGAAATTCGCTAAGATGATGATGACGTCTTCATATCCTCCTAATCTCCTTTTGCATGATCATGATGATCACCCTATCTTTTAAGGGAAGGTGATATTCCATTCCTCAACAGCATAATCATATTTTTAAAAAATCACCCTAGCGCTAACCTGATGATGACCTCAACTCATCCTCATGCTCCAAAGACGAAATATGATGATTACGTCATCATGATAATTCGATGAGGAAGATCATCATATTTTTTATCCTGTCATATTGTCAAGATCATCATGATCTTGTTTGTCTACCCGATACTTCGTGAAGTCCTCCTGCCGAGAAATATGACCTTTTGCAAATATCCTGATGATCATCATCATCACATTTCCCTTCGGCAGGATATTTTCCAAAACATGATCCGGTTAGCGAAACATCCTGATGACGTCATGTTCTAAGTTTAACAAAGGCTCCAGATATCATGATGACGTCATCCCGATCTGATAAACGAAGAAGCTAATATCCTGATGATCATCATCATCACATTTCCCTTCGGCAGGATATTTTCCAAAACACGATCCGGTTCGCGAATATGATGATGACGTCTTATTCTAAGTTCGACAAAAGCCCCAAATATCCTGATGATCATCATCATCCTGATCTTTCGAGAGGGTTGCCTTGGCCGCAAAGGGGTCGTATTACATTCATCATCCTGATCATGCTCTTTAGGTGACCTGATATTACAATTATCCCCTGATCTTAATTGAACATGATGTGACGTCATCTTTTGCATTTTAATGAAGCCCGAATATGACGATGACGTCACCATCATTTTCCTTTCCTCAGCAGTAGGATCATATTCCATATCCTCCTATTCTCCTTCAACATGATGATGATGATGTTGTTCTTTTCCCCAATATACAGAAGCGAAACATCCTGATGACGTCATCTGGACCTTCAGAAGGGAGAGCATCATATTTCCAGAATATCATGCGGATGAAGTGAATATCGACCAACATGTTTTTTGACACGCCGATAGCGATAGTCATGCCGATGGGCGGGAAATGAAGCGGTGGAGTTTTAAACCATTTTTTTTTGGTGCCTGTGGCATTTTTTCGGTCAGCGATGGTTGACCCGATGGGTTTTGAGCGGTCTGAATGCGTTTTGAACGCGTTTTGGGAGTATTTTGAACCTGATTTCCATAATTTTGCGCAGTCACCTAGATTTAAACGATTATTTTAATTTTTTGTTGTTTATGTGATAAATGAAATACTTATTGCTTATCTTGTCTTGTAGGCTTGCAGTTGAGGAAGCAGCTAGAAAGTCAACACAGTGACCTCATGGAGGAAGGAAATCCAATCTCAGGAGCAGGAAGATAAGGATGAAGTGCGAAAAAGTCAAGGCCATTCAAGTGAAGAACAAGGTTGCAGCTGAGAGTATTATTACAACAGACAAACAAAAGTTATTGCCAAGCTGCCGGAACTTCTTAGAAGGGGCAATATTTCGCCCAGATTTGACACTGCTTAGAGATATTTTGAAGAGCTGGTTCACCTGTATTTATTGCTGTAACCAGGGGTTTGAACCAGGGGTTGAGTTAGGTTTCTTCTGTAGTGAGGACAATCAGAATGTCTTTATATTGTGCCTCTCTACACTGTAATACTTTACAACAGGGATTTTAGGAAAACAACAGGGGTTACAACAGGATTTTTTGTTTTAGGAACATATAGCAAGTTAGCATAGTTTAGAAGTAGAAGAAGGAGGTCGCCTGTTTGTCTGCAGTAAGGTGCGCGTGGAATGTCTGGCTGCCTTACTGTATCTGTAAAGCTTGTAAGTTCTCTGTAGTATGATCAATGAAACTAAGAGTCATTCCTACATTGTAAATCATGTATGACTATTTGTTTCTAATACAATAGAATCTGGAGTTCTGCATCTATCTTCTGAGTGTTCTCCTACTCTTCTTTGTGTTTTGTTATATTTTCTTTGAGAGCTTGCAATTTTAAATGTATGTTTGTGAAAATGCTCAGAACTTACATTTAAGGTTTTTACTGTGGATTTGATCAAATTACTGTGGTATTTACATAGTGCATAACAAAAACAATTAGATCCTTTGGTAGATTAAATGAGGTATAGATTAGATCTTTCTAACTTTTCCCAACCCATCTGAAATATTTAGCTAAAAACGTAGAAATATAAAGGAAATTGTCTCAAATTTGAAGAAGCATGCATAACAGAGCTATAAGTAGACAGTTTTCATAAATAGATAAAGAAGAGAGCTGCAAAAATTCAAGAAAACCATCTAAAACTTGCAGCACAGTATCACTTTTATGCAAAGGAATGAAAAGTATTGACATATCTCATGACCTTTTTGCACATTCTTAGTCCAGTAAACCACCAAACAAACCTAAACTACGTAAGGCCCCTTGAACATTACAGCTTCACATTGACCAACTGAACTTGACCAACCGAACCATTGTAGACTTGGGATTAGTTGAATCTCAAATGATTCCTTCTTATCTTTCAAGTATAGTTTCAGTTCATTATATGTGAATTTTAACTTATTGTTATGATTGCATCTAAACAATCATCAACAGTTTTCTGGCGCTAGAAGGAGGGCCTGATTTGGTTTAGGGTTAAAATTTTGAGTTTTAAATGTTATATTATGAGATATGTTAGATCTCATAAAATGTCAAAGGCCTAAAAAGTTGAAAGAGGGTCCCATTTTTTAATGGACTCATATAGGGACAGTTTTCAAGTTGACATTCCTTCATTTCAGAAAGCTTTGAATAACCAGCTTTATCCCAAAAAATTATATAGCTATGGTTTATTTGGAAGGTGTAGGATACATGAGTCCGCAGAGCATGGTGAGCTTAATTGTATAGCTTTCCTTACAAGATTAGATTTATATTTGAAAGGACTAATCTCTCTCTCAGATGTGTATAAGGCTGAAAGTTGGCAGGGAAATGAGGAGATTATTGAGTGACAGGAGGATGCAGCATCAACGGTCATTCAATGTGAAGAGGATACAAAGATGGAACCAATGCTAGGAATAAAGGATAATAAGATCTCTTGGCAGGAATCATGTGATGGTAAGAAAAAAAATTGTCTTTTCGTCAGGATCCGGCTGTGATTAAAGTTAGTGAAAAGTATAAATATCCTAAAAAATGCAGAGAAGAATTCACAGCTCATGTCCCTTTTCTAGATAATAAGCAAAAAGGATTTAATGAAAAAGAAAAGGAAAGTGAGGTTCATCTTGATACATTTGATAAATATATAGAACTACTAAGGAATATTTGTCAAGAAGAAACCTCTGGGTCTGACCTGAAAAGTTTTAACAAACATGATTTGGCAAAGAAATGTAAACAAGCATTGGCAAAATTAAAATACACTAAAACTGATAAGATCCCTACTGTAGAAACTAGTGAAGTCATAGAAAAGAAAGACAATCCTAGTGTTACGACCGACTTCTTTAAATTGAATGACCAAGTTCAAGATTGTTGTAGGTCAATAGGATTAGACTCTTCACTGAATGATAAATGTGAGTCATATGATGAACAATTCTGGAAAGAAGAGGATACAGAGGATCATGGAGCTGCTGTACACAATCAGACATCACCCCCATGCCATGTTAAAAATAAGACAGGGGAGTATTCTTGTCAATCTAGGGATGTCGTCCCACCTTTACTCTCAAGTGATTTAGAAATAATTAATTTCTGTATATCAGATTATGATGATCAGGATACTTACTTAAGTGCTGATGTGCAGGAAACTAATGAGAACATTGAGAGGTTTGCTAAATTTGAGGATAAACTGAACATCCAGAATGAAGGAACGAGGCTAGATGAAGATGAAGAAATGATACATCTAGAGTCATTCATCTTTCAACTTGAAAAAGGACTAGACATAGAGCTGGGCAATGAAAATGCAGAGCTAAATGAAAAGCCAGCTATCAATAAACAAGTGTGTTCCACAGAGCTAAAGGCACATCAGGTTGTCTCTTTCCTTTCCTTAGTAAACAATGATAAATGCTATTTTGATTATGGAAATTCAAGAGATAGGACCTGCATATGGATTAATCATAAACCTGATGAGCAGCCTCAGTTACTAGTTAAGAGCTATTCTGATAAACACAATGAATCTAAAATACCAGATTTTTTTCAGAATTCAAAGATAAATCTGCTAGGATGAGGACCATAACTAGTACCCTGTTACTCCTGCACAACCTAAAGAAATATGCAAGTAGGGGTGTTTTTGGGTCTTTTTCCTGGGCTTCTAATTGCCTTGTAGAGGCTTGTATATAGTCTGGTAGGGTAGTTGTTTTTTATTTTTGTGTTCTTCTTTTGCTGTTTTCTTTTGGGTTGGCTGTTTGTATAGCTTGTCCTCTGTTTATTTTTGCTTTTTGTTTCTTTCTGTTTGTACAGTTTTTTCTTTTATTGTGTTGTTTGTACAGCCTGTTTGTTTGGTTTGTTTGTTGTCTCCTCAGCAGGGATCTTTATTTTACTTTAGAGTATTAAGGAGCAAAACTAGCAACCATTCAAAACAGTATAAAATTTAGGATATTCAAGTTAATCATTTACAATTTACACATAACTTGTTACTGTCATAAATGTAGAGATTTGTTCATCTTCTGAAGTTTTGTATTCAATAAACGTGATTGAGAATTCGAAGCAGGTTTCTCATGATGACACACCTAAAATCCTTGGGTTTGTTGAACTTACCAGTGTAGATATTAGGTGAAAAATCAGAGGTCACCCTTGCTACCATTACAATTCTCAGCTTAATTTCAGCAAGTGCCCACTCCTTGCATCATGAAGTTACAAATTGCTATATCTTATGAAATCTTTCAAAATTAGAAAACAAAAAAAAAAAAAAAAAATAAATAAAGCGGATTATACTGAAAATCTAGATTAAGCCATCTAAGTAACTCTACCGGGGCTATAGACACTCGCTGGTAGTGGGGCTCTACTTAGGAGAATTGTAACGATAACCTTGCCAGGGCTATAGACGCTCGCTGGCAGCAAGGCTCTATCCGGTCGGCTATGAGGGAATATCCTCACCTACGTAGGCTAATGTCAGTCACTGGTTTGTTCAACCGATCTTCAAGATGAGGATAATTAATCACATGCACACAACTAAACTGAAAATGGAAATTCATGCATCTTTATTGAATACTTTGAGTCTCAAGCTGAATAGTAATTTGCAGGAAAGATAGTTGGAAGTTATGAGTTCATTTCATCTAGTTTCCTTGAACACTCTGAATTTAATTGTTTTGTTTTGGTTGCTAGTTGTTGTGATGTTCACAACACGCCCAATTATGCTCCTTAGCAAAATGGGGACCCCTGCTGATGTTTTGCTTTTTGCTTATGCTTGTGTTTGTCTGCTTTCTAGCAGTTTGGTAAAAACGAGTCAGGTGCATCATCATCATGAAGGTCAGGATGAGGTTGGTCATCATCATGAGGTCAGTTTGTCAAAGTTCATATTTTGTTTCTGTGACCTCATATTTAGAAAGAGCTTGAAATTCCATGCAGGTTTGCCTTTTACTTCACTTAAAAATTCGTCCATATGTGGAAGTTATGCACAGTCAAAGTTTTGGTCAAACCTGATAATCGCAAGTGATCATCATATTTTTTTTTCATGTTGTCAAGGTCATCATGATCTTGGTCTATCACCCGATAAAAATCATGCAGTCGCAATATCCGGACATCAATCTTAGGTGGTAGTGCCCTTTACCCGTCAAATGGCCTTATGCGCATCGTGAGCATCATGATTTTAGGAGGGTCATATTTTATAAACTTGGTTTTGCTGTATGAAGAACATCATCATCATATTTGAAATGCCCCCCCGATAATATCCTGAGGTTCAAATATCCGGACGTCAACTTTAAGTCATAGTAAGTTTTCCCCGTCGAGCGGTCTTTTGTATCGCGAGCATCATGCTGATATTTTAACATTACCTGATATTATAATATCATGCTGATATTACAAGATCACTCTGACTTAGAAAATCCACCATCGGCATATTTGCATGCGCATGTTAAAATCCTATCGGAGGGTCATCATCCTGATATTTGCTGAAATTCACTAAGATGATGATGACGTCTTCATATCCTCCTGATCTCCTTTTGCATGATCATGATGATCACCCTATCTTTTAAGGGAAGGTGATATTCCATTCCTCAACAGCATAATCATATTTTAAAAAAATCACCCTAGCGCTAACCTGATGATGACCTCAACTCATCCTCATGCTCCAAAGACGAAATATGATGATTACGTCATCATGATAATTCGATGAGGAAGATCATCATATTTTTTATCCTGTCATATTGTCAAGATCATCATGATCTTGTTTGTCTACCCGATACTTCGTGAAGTCCTCTTGCCGAGAAATATGACCTTTTGCAAATATCCTGATGATCATCATCATCACATTTCCCTTCGGCAGGATATTTTCCAAAACATGATCCGGTTAGCGAAACATCGTGATGATGTCATGTTCTAAGTTTAACAAAGGCTCCGGATATCATGATGACGTCATCTCGATCTGATAAACGAAGAAGCTAATATCCTGATGATCATCATCATCACATTTCCCTTCAGCAGGATATTTTCCAAAACACGATCCGGTTCGTGAATATGATGATGACATCTTATTCTAAGTTCGACAAAAGCCCCAAATATCCTGATGATCATCATCATCCTGATCTTTCGAGAGGGTTGCCTTGGCCACAAAGGGGTCGTATTACATTCATCATCCTGATCATGCTCCTTAGGTGACCCGATATTACAATTATCCCCTGATCTTAACTGAACATGATGTGACGTCATCTTTTGCATTTTAATGAAGCCCGAATATGACGATGACATCACCATCATTTTCCTTTCCTCAGCAGCAGGATCATATTCCATATCCTCCTATTCTCCTTCAACATGATGATGATGATGATGTTGTTCTTTTCCCCAATATACAGAAGCGAAACATCCTGATGACGTCATCTGGACCTTCAGAAGGGAGAGCATCATATTTCCAGAATATCATGCGGATGAAGTGAATATCGACCAACATGTTTTTTGACACGCCGATAGCGATAGTCATGCCGATGGGCGGGAAATGAAGTAGTGGAGTTTTAAACCATTTTTTTTTGGCGCCCGTGGCATTTTTTCGGTCAGCGATGGTTGACCCGATGGGTTTTGAGCGGTCTGAATGCATTTTGAACGCGTTTTGGGAGTATTTTAAACCTGATTTCCACAATTTTGCGCAGTCACCTGGATTTAAACGATTATTTTAATTTCCTGCTGTTTATGTGATAAATGAAATACTTATTGCTTGTCTTGTCTTGCAGGCTTGCAGTTGAGGAAGCAGCTGGAAAGTCAACACAGTGACCTCATGGAGGAAGGAAATACAATCTCAGGAGCAGGAAGATAAGGATGAAGTGTGAAAAAGTCAAGGCCATTCAAGTGAAGAACAAGGTTACAGCTGAGAGTATTATTACAACAGACAAACAAAAGTTATTGCCAAGCTGCCGGAACTTCTTAGAAGGGGCAATATTTCACCCAGATTTGACACTGCTCAGAGATATTTTGAAGAGCTGGTTCACCTGTATTTATTGCTGTAACCAGGGGTTTGAACCAGGGGTTGAGTTAGGTTTCTGCTGTAGTGAGGACAATCAGAATGTCTTTATATTGTGCCTCTCTACACTGTAATACTTTACAACAGGGATTTTAGGAAAACAACAGGGGTTACAATAGGATTTTTTCTTTTAGGAACATACAGCAAGTTAGCATAGTTTAGAAGTAGAAGAAGGAGGTCGCCTGTTTGTCTGCAGTAAGGTGCGCGTGGAATGTCTGGCTGCCTTACTGTATCTGTAAAGCTTGTAAGTTCTCTGTAGTATGATCAATGAAACTAAGAGTCATTCCTACATTGTAAATCATGTATGACTATTTGTTTCTAATACAATAGAATCTGGAGTTTTGCATCTATCTTCTGAGTGTTCTCCTGCTCTTCTTTGTGTTTTGAAATATTTTCTTTGAGAACTTGCAATTTTAAATGTATGTTTGTGAAAATGCTCAGAACTTACATTTAAGGTTTTTACTGTGGATTTGATCAAATTACTGTGGTATTTACATAGTGCATAACAAAAACAATTAGATCCTTTGGTAGATTAAATGAGGTATAGATTAGATCTTTCTAACTTTTCCCAACCCATCTGAAATATTTAGCTAAAAACGTAGAAATCTAAAGGAAATTATCTCAAATTTGAAGAAGCATGCATAACAGAGCTATAAGTAGACAGTTTTCATAAATAGATAAAGAATAGAGCTGCAAAAATTCAAGAAAACCATCTAAAACTTGCAGCACAGTATCACTTTTATGCAAAGGAATGAAAAGTATTGACATATCTCATGACCTTTTTGCACATTCTTAGTCCAGTAAACCACCAAACAAACCTAAACTACGTAAGGCCAAATGAACTTGACCAACCAAACCATTGTAGACTTGGGATTAGTTGAATCTCAAATGATTCCTTTTTATCTTTCAAGTATAGTTTCAGTTCATTATATGTGAATTTTAACTTATTGTTATGATTGCATCAAAACAATCATCAACAATCATATTCATAAAACCTTGAGGGTTTTCCAATACCTTCATCAACCTTCACATTTGTACTTTCTATAATCTTTCTCAATCTCTTGTTATAACACTGGTATGCTTTGCTTTGAGTAGAATAACTCAAGAATATTCCTTCATCACTTCTAGCATCAAATTTTCCAAGGTCTTCATCTCTTTTAATGTAACATTTTCTATCAAAGACTCTGAAATACTTCATAGTGGGAGTGATGCCAAACCAGAGTTCATAAGGGGTCTTACCAGTATTGCTTTTGATTTGTACTCAATGAAGAGTATAGACAATAGTGCTTACAACTTCTCTCTAGTAGATCTGAAGAACATTTGATTCCATCATCATGGTTCTAGATGCTTCCTAGATGGTTCGGTTCTTTCTCTCCACTACTCCATTATACTATGGAGTCCTTGGAGCAAATAACTGTCTTTTTATCCCATGTTTCTCATAGAATTCTATGAACTCTCTGGATGTGAATTCTCCACCTCTATCAGACCTGAGACATTTTATGTTTGATCTAGTTTTATTCTCTACCATAGCCTTGAATATTTTGAATTTCTCAAGAGCCTCAGATTTCTCTTTCAAAAAAGTCACCCACATCATTCGGGAGTGATCATTAATTAATAACATGAAGTATCTATCACCTTGTAAACTCTTGATTCTTGTTGGTCCACATAGATCAGTATGAACTAAGTACAACAATCTGGTAGAAGATTGTTCCTTACTTTTAAATGTGACTCTGCTCTGCTTACCCAACTGACATTCTTTGCACAAACTATTTGTAGGTTTCACCAGTCTTGGAAGATCTGTTACAGCCTGAGTGTTGCTTATCTTGATGGTATTATCAAAATTCACATGACACATTCTCCTATGCCACAACCAACTCTGATCAATTTGAACAAATAAACAACTTTTACCAGTACCAACCAAGTGGAAGATGTTACCTTTTGTTTGAGTACCGGATGCAATCTCTATTCTGGAACTTTCAAAGATCTTACATTTTCCATTTTTGAATCAGAGATCATATCCTTTGTCCACCAATTGTCCAACACTGAGAAGATTGTGCTTGAGACCTTTAACATATAGTACATTACTGATTTTGTTCTTTCCATGAAAAGAAATAGTTCCTCTACCTCTAATTCTGCCGGCAAAATTATCACCAAATTTTACCACTCCTCCTTCATATCTTTCCAAATCTATCAACTTATTTTTGTCACTTGTCATATGGTGGGAGCATCCACTGTTAATGACCCTATCATCTTTTTCTGTAACTTGGGCAGCTAGAGCTCTTTCTATCATTTTATGATTGACAGATTTAGAGGGCATTGGATCTTCTTCCTTGATGGCAATAAACACCTAGTCACTTCCAGATTTGTTTGTTGTCTCTGATTCATCATCTGTTACTCCTTCATCAATATCATCTTCATGAACATAGTAACATTTCTTTTGGAATCTTGATCTATTTGGATTTGCCCTTGAAAATCTTTCTGGACAACTTGAGGCAAAATGATCAATCTTATTGCAGTTGAAACATTTAAAGGGCAATTTTCCTTCATACTTATCGGATCCTCTTGGTAGTCTTTTTACAATAAGGGCTTCAAGTTGAACAGCTTCTGCTTCATCTTCTTCCAGATTTTTTTTTACTTTTTCATACCCTGATAGTTTCATTGAGGAGTTCTCTCCTGGATCAAACTTTTGTTTGCCTTTTACAGAGGCACTATCTTTGAATGCAGATTCAGTCTTGGGAGGGCATCTCCAAACTCAGCCAATTCAAATGCAACTAATTTTCCAACCAATTGATCCCTTGTGACATTTGAAAAAGATCTAAATTCTTCAATAGAAGCAACCTTGTATTTGTAAGGAGGTAGGGATCTGAGAACTTTGGCAACAATCTCATCTTCATCCAAGATTTCACTAGCATACCTAATGCCACAAACAAGCTCATTTACTTTTGGCATAAATGTAGTGCTATTTTCATCTTCATTCATCTTCAGGTTTTCAAATTCTCCTTTCAGACTCTGTAGCTTGGCACATTTAACATATTTGTCTCCTTCATGTAGAAGTTCTAGTTTTTCCCAAATCTCATATGCAGTTTTAAAATTATAACATTTGTCAGCTCTAAATCAGATAAGGCACTTAGTAGAGCTTTTTTAGCTCAAAGATTGTCTTCAACATCTTTGATTTCATCTATAGTTTTTAGACTGTTCTTTGGAGGGACATACTTCTTTGAAGCCATGATCCAATATTGCATTCCCATACATTGCAGGTGGCATTCCATGCGGCTTTTCCAAAGAGTGTAATATGTTCCATCAAACTTTAGACTATCCTTCTTGTAGGAAGACATCCAGGATCTCCTCAAGTAGTTAAGCTCCTTTTAGATGAACTTAGCTCTGATTCCAATTGTTAGTTTCAAGATAGACAACTAAGAGGGGGGTTGAATCAGTTGTCCCAAAATTTTCTTTATTAACCACTTAAATCCTGCTTGTAATTCAATAACATAATAATAAATCAATCATGGAAACACAATGCAATAATTCAAGAGCAGAAACATATTAACACATATGACACCAAGATTTTAATGTGGAAAACCTAGTTAAGGGAAAAACCACGGGGTGACTAACCCAAGAATGTATTCTCTATTAAAAGAATAAGAAGAACAAAATGGTACATGCTAACTAGGGCTCACTACCCAAGCACACTACTCACAAGAGGCCCATTGCCTACAAGAGACACACTATCTACAAAATAATAGATATTACATACTTGAACAAAAGAATAGCATCTTCACCATGCTTGAGTCAGTTCCATTTAAGCTCAATACTTCTGCTCTACCTTTCACTCTTCTCCTCTCTACCACACTCTCATCTCTGCCAAGATACTTTTTGAAATGACTTCACAACTCTTATTTATACAAGACATCGATTGTGGGATAATCATCAAAGTTGGCATACTTTACAGAGCAACTACACAAATACAACTTGACTAATTACAAAAGACTTCATGTGAATCACCACACTATCGGGCACATAGATCTGGGACTTCAATCTTCTTTGAGGAACACACCATGCTTCACAGAACATCTTCAAGATCATCTGCAAGATGTGTAAATCATCCGGTCAGCCAAGTTTAGGAAGAACAACATCATCTGGAAGTAATTCTTCAATTACAAGCTCAATCTTCAATGCAGACCACAAACATGAACTAGACATAATCTAGAGACCCCCACAAACTTGCCTGAATCACCAAAAACATCCACACTACTGCTTACCAAAATCATTCTCTCCTTCATCCAGAACCTTAAGAACACAGTCTATCAACACTACCATATTGGAATTGATGCTTGTGGACCTCCAAACCATGAACCAATTGAGTTGTCAATTCACATTGACTTCCTAAGAACTCCACCAAATCCACAGTGCAAGATATTGTACTTCCAGATCTCACCAGACCTATTTGTGTCACTCTGTCACCTCTAAACATCTGCCAGAACCAGTTTTACTCATATGGCCATAACTTCTTCAAATCTTCATGCAGACCTCTCAAATCTTTACTGTATCACCTTTAGACACATATCTACAAACCCTTTGATGTGCATCCTCTGATCTTCATCTTAGATGGGATCTTTACATCACTGTCTTCACTGTTCTTCTTTGTTCCTGATAGGACTAATTTTTTCAATATCCTCAGCATACAACTCATCCAGTGCTTGATATCAATGCAACAGGAGTATGTTGACATCAATGACAACTCCGGTTAGGCCCATACTTGTAATAGAAATCAAGGAAACAAATATCCTTGGGTACGAACAACCAGATTTTGTTAATAAGAATATAGAGATCATAAATTATAAAATTGAATAGTTGGCTGAATATACTTCTCCAATGATAACTATGATTAAATACTTGTATGAAATTTTTTCTAACATTGAAATTTTTGTCAGGAATGTAGCTAGTCCAAAGCTTATTTTGGATGATAATAAGAGACTAGACACTTTGGATAAAATTAAATCGTCTTTCAGGAAGAAAATAGAAGATATGTCAAAGGATCCACCTAGTTTCAATGAGGAAGTGTTGGATAGGTTTAAAGATATAAAAGTGCATCTCAAGATCATTCAGGCTAATATTAGAAAATAAAAAATGATCAACTATGTAATAGAAAGATTTAACACATTCCAATTCAGGATGGAATGGTTGGATGGGCCTGATAAAGATATAGTTGATTCGTTGTTGATGAATTTTGTAGAATACAAACAAGGATAGTCTTCCAAAGAAGCATCCAAATGAGCTTGTTCTATTTTTGGCATTGAAGAATATTCATTTTGTAAAGATTATTTTGATTTAATTTCAATTGTAAAAATGGATCTGTTGTTTTATAAAGTAGAGCCTACAAAATCTACATGAGTATCTTTCTTCCTAGGTGCTAGAGTTTTTGCATGCTGAATTTTCTTTAATTAGGAATATATTTTTGGATTGCATGCATAAGTTTTTGATAGACAAGGATTGGAGTTTTGTAAGTGATTTCTTATAGAAGGCATGTGCTTTGTTTTTGTCTATAAAAGGGAAGGATCTGCTAGTTGAAGAATTAGGCTATCAATTCGTACTTACCATTTTCAGCACTTTAATTTCAACATTGCAGTTAGTTTTTATAATATTCTAGATTAGAGGAAAATGTCTCGAAAGTAGTATCTAAAAAATCTAGTGTAGTTCTCTTGTTGGACATGTACCCAGATTGAACAAAATCATTAAAATTTTGTTTTCTTTCTGGATCAACCTTCTTGCATGTGGGGCAGTGCCTCAAATTTGATCTTTGTTGAATTATTTTGTTTAAAGGAATTGAATTTGAGCTTTTAAATCTAGATTTATCTTTAATTTGGGTGTGAATAGAGTAGTTAAAGATACAATTCATCATATATTAATAGAATCCTCTGAATCTTGCACTGTAATATGAATAATAGGGTTTGTAGATGATTTCAATATTGTAGTTTAATTCATTTTCCTTGGATACAATATGTTGAATGAAAGTTGAAGTTGAAGTATTAAGATATTTTCTTGCATCCCTGAAGTATCTTTTGATCTTTCTTTAGCAAATATTGGAGTATATTTAGAGTTAAATATGGTTTGAATTGCTAAAAGACCAGACCCCTTGTTAAACCGTCCACATTGAACCCTGTGTTTATGCAACATACTTGTGATCCAACTCCCTAGACCTTGGGGATAGTTGATTTTTGGATTAGTTATCTTTTTAGGAGAGGTAAGTTGAAACTCTTCTTACCTGTGTTGCATGTTGTCAACTTGGCCATCAACATGTCCATAAGCTATTTCCTCATCTATAATAACCACACAAATAAATTATTTCAAATAAAGTTAACTTATTACTAATTTCTATTTTGAATAAATTATTTTAAAAAAATTTAAATTATTGAAATTATTTGAAATATCCCAAAAAAACACTCCAATCTAATTTAATTTAAAATATTTCATATAATTATTAAATATTATTGTGTTCCAAATCCTTTTTCCTAAACCATAATAATTTTATTATAATATTATAAACTCTAGATTTAATTTTTATTTATTTAATTTATTTCTTTTTCTAGAAATGGTTAAAACTCAAATCTTTTTTTAAATTATATAAGACTATGAGGATAGATCATTTGTTAGAAATGAAGGTGCAAACCACACAACAAAAATCTAATTCAACCCTTATTTCCTCTAAACAATGTAAAATCAATGGAGATTGCAATAGAAATAAAACCCACTACATGGAAATAATATGTATTAAGAACAGAACACATAACATAGTATGTAACGTGGAGAAAACCCTTTCGGGTAAAAAATCCACCAAGAAAAGAGACTCCAAGTTGTATTATCTACAAATATGAGATTACAATACATGCACTTCCTCTTCTTCTTCAATCTTTAATCTAACGACATCTATAACTCTCAACACTGCTAAAAACATAGTACAAATATCCTTATAAAAGGGGGATGCCTACAAGAGCAAGAAAAATGACATAATATTGACCGTCAGATCTATGACCTAATGACAAATGATCCAGATTTACAATTATAAAATATAAATAAACTGTGGTTTTAGGGGTGCTACCCCCAAACCCCCACCAGGGTGCACAACCCCTAGACCTCTCACTGAGGGGATGACCCCCCCAGACCTCTCATAAGGGGGAAACCCCCCCTCCCACCCCTCATCGTAAATGAATTAGTGTCTAGGACCGAATGTAAACATACAGCTAAAACAAGATTGTTCCTAGTGAAACCTTTCATCCCTTATGGGTGATTTAAAAATAATATTAGGAGTTATTAATTACATAGGATTTACAAGGTTGATGGCACCTTAATCCTAACATTCCCCCACTTGACATCATACATTGTAAATACCCATTAGAAAACCATAAAATAATCAGGCACTAGAAACAAGACCCATGGCCTCTTTGCACCAAACAAATTTCTCTATGCTCACAGGCTTGGTCAAAGCATTCGCAACATTCTCCTAAGTGTCTACTTTCTTTAGCTCAATTTGTCTATTGCAACCATTTCTCAAACAAAGTGGTATTGTACATAAACATGTTTAGTCCAAGAATGATACATAGGATTCTTGGCCAAACAAATAGCACTCTAGCTATCACAACCAATCCAGGAATGATCCTGTAATCAAAACCATTAATTGTACACAATCTCCTCAACGAAATTGCCTCCTTAGAGATATGGGTAGCATCCATATACTCTACTTTGGTGGTGGACAAAGCAACCATGGGATACCTTTTTCTCATCCAACTCACTACTCTGACAAAGAAAGTAAACACATAGCCACTAGTGGACCTTTGACTATCCAAGTCACCTACCCAATCTACATCAACAAATCCCTACATGTCCAAAGTTTTGTCAGCATTGTCAGTACTAGAATAAACTAAATAGTAATTAGGAGTATCTTCTAGATATCTAAACACCCTCTTCACATAATTCCAATATTGTCTACTAGGGTTAGACATAAATCTGCTCAAAAATCCCACTGCTTGGGCAATGTCTGGTCTAGTACAAACTATTGCATACATCAAACTCCCTACAACACTAGCATATGGAACATTAGACATATCCTCTAAATCATCCTCATTCTTTGGACACATATCTAATAAAATCTTAGTACCAATGGGTAAGGGAAGTCTAACTAGGTTACAGTCATGCATACTAAATCTTTGCAAAATGGTATTCACATACTTACTCTGTTATAACCAAAGTTTTCTATTGCCTCTATCCCTTTTGATCTCCATCCCAAAAATATACTGGCTAGCTCCAAGATCCTTCATTTTGAATGCACTTGAAAGTTGAGCTTTCAACTCACTGATCATATCCTTAGTATTGCTGAAAAATAACATGTCATCAACATACAATGCAATGATCAGAGTATAATGATCAGTACAATGAATGTACACATAGTGATCCTCCTCACTTCTAACCAAACCCAATTTCAACACAAATGAATGAAATTTCTGGTACCACATTCTGGGGGACTATTTTAGACCATAAAGAGACCTCTTCAATCTACAAACCCAATATTCTTTCCCTTTTACCTTAAAACATGTACGTTGTTGCATGTAAATTTCTTCCTCAAGATCTCTAAGAAAAAATGTAGTCTTAACATCTATTTTCTCTATTTCCCAATCAAAAGTCGTAGCAATGGATAAGAGAAATCTTATAGAAGTTAATTTAGCAACATGAGATAACATTTCAATGAAATCAACTCCCTCTCTGGGAGTAGCCCTTGGTTACCAGTCTAGCCCCATACTTCGCCAATGAACCATCTACTCAAAACTTCTTCTTGAAGACCCACTTGCATCCTATGGCATTTCTTCCTTTGGGCAAACAAACAAGATCCCATGTGTTGCAAGAGTCGAAATCCATCATCTCCTCCTACATGGCTAACTACCAAGACTCACTATCATCTACATGAATAGCCTCCCTATAGGATCTAGGTTCATCAATAGTACTCAATAAAGAAAATACATAATGGAAATCTGGTGGGCTATACCTTTCAACTTGGTTTCATTGTCTTGTGGATCTTCTCAGAGGTGGAGTAATAGACTCTTCAGGCTCTTCTACATGCTCATCTATATCAACTTCTTCTATTATGCCAAATTCATCCTCATCAGAACTTTCACTTGAGTCTTCTTCTACTTCTTCACCACCCAATCCATCATTATGTTCTTCACGAGGTGCATCTTCGTACTCTAATTCAAAATGCACTCTCTTCACCTTTTCTTCTTTTTCCTTTGGTTGTTCAGGTTCTAAAATAACACTAAGTTCCCTTAAAATAATATCTCTAGAATAGATAATGTTTTGGGTTAGTGGATTCCAAAGCTTATAACCTTTTACATTATCACCATATCCAATGAAAGTATACTTTTCAACTTTTGGATCCAACTTAGTAAATTTTTCTTTAGGCACATGAACATAAGCCTCATAGACAAATACCCTTAAATGTGAAACAAAAGGTTTCTTTCCCCTCCGCATTTCATAAGGAGTTGAAACAAGAGCCTTACACAGATATGTTAATCAAGTAGTTTGCAGTACACACAACTTTTGCCCAAAAGCATTTATTCAACTGTGATTCACTCAACATACTTTTGGCTCTTTTCATTATTGTTCGATTCATCCTTTCTACCACTCCATTCTATTGTTGAGTATATGAAGTAGTTTTCTGTCTAACAATACCTTCATGCTTATAGAATTCACCAAATTCCTTAGAACAATATTCCCCTCCACTGTCAGAAATCCAATTTGCACCTTGAAAAAATTAGTTTTTTGGGCCAAAATGTCAAAAAGCGCTGATTTTGGGGTCTACCAACCTAGCGATAGATTTGAGGTCTATTGACTAAAGTTAGTAAGAATGATTTTCAACATAGGTTGGAGAGGAAGGTTTATAGTGCAAAATAGGTTCGGCACTGATTTGGGTGTGACTGACCTTAGTGCGGATTTTAGGTTCGACTAACGTAGCACCGGTTTTAAGTCGGTGAGGGCACTTTTCAATGTAGGTCAGTAGGGTATATTTTTAGTGCTAGCACTAATATGAGGTATGACTGACCTTAGCGTGGATTTTAGGTCCAACTAAAAAATGGCGGTGAAAGTGATTTTAGTGCAAGTCGATAGAAGCCCATTTTAGCGCAAGTCAGTGAAGTGAGTTTTTAGCACAAGTCAGTAGTGTTCCTTTTAGTGCCAAGCAATGCAAGCTATTTTTAGCATTTTTGGTAGTAGGAGGCACTTTTAACGCTAGTTTTGAAGTGTCCTAAATTTCCTATACTTTAAATATTTTGAAATATATTGTTAGGATGTTTGAGATAGGTTCTAGATCCATAGGATTTGATATGCAGATTCTAGAGTTTTGAGGTTCCACCAGATTTCACAGTTAGCCATTTTTTAGGATTTTTAGGGTTTTAGACTTAGCCAAATTAGGGTTTTAGGACCATGCGTCAGGATGAAAGTATATGAACCCGTTAGTGAAATCTTGTGGAATTTGACTTAATTTTGCAACTCTAAGGCCTGGAAACTAGGAATTTCAACATGACACATCCTGCAAAAGTAGTTTTTTAAGGACAATATCCAGTGACAGGATTTTAGAGAAAAGTGCAATAACACCTAGTTTCAGTACAAAAGGCAACAAATGGCTATATTTTAAGCACAAGACCACTCAAGACACCTCCAAATAAATCATGAAAGACATCAAATGACTCAAAACATGCCAAATACTTAAATTTGGAAAAAATCCTGCATTTGAAGCCCAAATTCACCCTCTCATTATCATAAAGAGGAAAGTTTGAGACTCCAAGCCAAAGTGAAAGAGGGGGTCTCCATTTGGAAAAATGGGGCATGTGTACAAGGCACAACAAATGGAAACTTTGCTAGGGAAATACTCTAGAGTATTTCAAAGATAAACTCTAGTTTCAAACCCAGAATAATTATGTTTCTCACATATTAGTGTAGACACCCAAAATTGTCCCAAATGTGTTCATGTCTTGTAACAACTAGTCAAAAATATTACTAAGACATCATGTAGCATTTTGTTCTAATCCCACTCTTAATTCCACTAATCTACTAGCCAATTAATTAAATAAATTTTATTTATCTAATTAAATTCACATTCATAATCCCACTTTCCAATTAATTAAATAAATTTTATTTATTTAATTAATTTCCCATTCATATCCCAATCCTATCCTAATCATCTTCCCAATTAATTAAATAAATTTTATTTATTTAATTAATTTCCCTCACCTATCCCAACTAATTCAAATAAAATATTTGAGTTAATTCCTCAACTCTCACCACATTTCGACACTTGTCCACCTCTTAATTGAATCCTGTGTGGTACTACATCTTTTATTTAATATCTTTCACATGTAGTACTTTTTATATACACATTCACATATGTAGTACTTTTTGTGTACACAATCACACATGAGCACTTTTCTCCTTCCTCCACTTGTCACATGACTACAACTCCCTTGAAGAGTGGGAATAACTAATCAATCCTAGCCATCCACATCAATCATTTATGTTACATCCCCAATTTTTGTCTTGCTATACTTTTTCTTTTTACTTGGATATAAGTAAATTGATTATGATGTTTGGATTGGTGACAACGAAAAACAAGGATTATATTAAATGCCATTTATTGAAATCATAGAAATGATTATGTTATTATTGACTTAATGTTTGTATTATGAGATTTGATTTATTAGTTAAATTAATTGAATAATGATGCACTAATCACATATTATTTGATGACAAGTGAAACAAGATTATAGGTTATCAGATGACTCTTGGGGAAAAGAGAGAGAGAGAGAGTATCTTTACAGGAGAGAGATATAGACTTTGGGTTACGAGTGATTCATTTGCCAAAATGAGTTATAAGTGTTTAACGAATACGTGAACTATGGTGTCATAGAGGTAAGATTTGTCTTGTCAGTTTACTTCTGAATCTAACCAACGGGTAGTCAATATTGTTCCAAATCTTTCTAAGTTGAATTAAGTCATTTTAGTTGTTAATAATGTTAACGACGTCATTTGAGTTTGATTTATAACTATTTATGTTTAACGTAAATATTACAATGCTTCTATCATAAAATGATTGTCATACTACAATTATTAAGATATTTGATGTGTTATAAATGAATCCTAAATGTTGAAACATTTTCGTCGAAGTCATTATTATACAATTATTGTCAATGGATTATGATGGGGAGACAAGCTCAACCCGATCATAATATCCATAAACCTTGGTATAATAATATCTTATTATTAAATAAACTATATCTATCCAATGCAATAGGTGACGTTATGATAATTATAATTGATGTAAGATTTCAATATTTATTATATATTGACGCCTTAGCATCGAATAAGGTGAATACTTCCCATTGAGTCGATGGTTTAATATTGAGTAAGCCGAAGGCTTAATTGTAGAAGAGTCCTCAATAGTGCTGGTGGTAGATCGAACCACTCATTGAGAATCAATTAATGTTTAGTTGTGTTTAAGTGAGGTGTCGGTCACATCTTAGAAGGTGGACTGTGGTTTTTAAACCACCACAACTGTCGAGTCATGGAGCAGTAATTCTGATCGACATGTGGGATTTATGCATAAATAATGGACTTCAATTTTGTTTTAAGGATATAGACTGTTATGAAGTTGTAACCGAATGTAGAGGAGGAGGGAGGTGAGGTGACTCTATAGGAGTCGTGCCTCTGTCATTATGACTAATGACTTAAATGAGTCATGGTTCTTTACTTTTAAGTAGGATTTAGAACTTGTAGAGGATAGAGAAGGGAGAATAGAAGGTGATGGATTAGAAGATAGTAGCTATGACTTTAGGCACATCCATAGTCCAGAGGTGTTGACTATGTAATTGTCTACCCATCTCAGCCGATTCAAGTTTGTATATTCCAGGTATTCCTCAATGCTTGTATTAGATATCCATGAGGAAATTGAATAGCTAATTTAAGACTGTTTAACTTAGTGATGAAGGTGACTATATGAGTCTGTCGATAGGGATTAACTTTCTACATTTGTGTTGAGAGGGTCGAAGACTATTAAGTATCAACTTAAGATAGTTCAATTAACATTTAAGTAAACTTTATTTGAATTGTTTTCTTGTAGTCGATTGAGACATCAAATGTTATTTTCATGGTTGAAAACTTGTCATACCAGTGAATAAACTATTATAGGTAGATGGGGTCGGTTACCTTCTTAGTAATTATAAATCATCAGTTATACCACACCATTGAATGAAAGATAAGTATACAGTCATGAGCTTGAATAAATAGTCATATTATTGAATTAGGTTTGAAGTCAGTCTATTAAGAGATTGAGAATTAGTCATATGTTAGGCTCTCGAATGGAGGAACCATGTTTTCATTTTGAACCATATAGTAATAAGGTTAGAATGATTTAACATTTTGTCTTGTATAGGTTATATATATAGGCATGATAGATAATGTTATTTAACCAAGAGTTTCAGACTTATTCAATTCGTTAGTAAACTTTTGTATCATATCAAATGGTAGCAACTTAGAGATATTAGGGAAAATGAAATGAGGTTTTATGAGATTTCCATTTAAGACTAATTGACTTTATTATAAGTAAAGAGATCCAATGCAATGAAGTAGGCTAAGTATACTAGAGAAAGACCTAGTAGGGATATTTATACTGGGTTATGATTGTTTATATACATTATCAATGTTATTTTATGATTCCTTTGTATAGGAGACATTATTATTTGAAAATTATAGTATTATTAACTTTGATTAAGTTAATCAAGGGTTATTACCGATTCTAGAACTCCTAGATATAAGATATGGTTATATCATATTAATAAGGAAAATTAGGGTAACCCTAGAATCAACTACCAATTACCTGGAAGGAAAAGTACTTCGAGATAAGAAATTACTTGGAGGTGACCAAGGTAGTATGGGGAGCATTACAACTGGTAGGAGAAGCGTCCACTTGGTGGATGAATAAAAAGATGGAATTGAGTTTAAGCTCTCTAAGGGTAACTTGGGATGATTTCGTGGAACTCTTTCGCAAGAGGCGGTTACCGCAACTCTATTTTGATCAGAAACTTATTGATTTTCAAAATCTTCGACAAGGAGATATGACAGTGGTAGAATATGGGGAAAAATTCACTTGACTCCTAAAGTATGTTCCACAGTATCAAAAGGATGAGAGATTCAGGATCAAAAAATTCATCATGGGCTTAAATGCTCAAATTGGTGGTGAAGTGGATGTACATAGTCCCACAACAATGGATCAAGTGTATGAGAAGGTGATCAAGCAAGAGCAAAGCTAAAATCTATCTCAGCTTATCATGATAGAATCTACAAGAGGTTTAATGGAACTCCTAACAATCAACCCTATAAGAAAAGATATGGAAAGAGTTATGATAGCAAGATAAAAGATAAAGGACCTCAGAAAAACAAAGGTGGATCTGGAAATGAGAAAAAGAATGGTAACTTCAATAGAAATGAAGATAACAATGGGAAGACTTTAGATAAGAAAGGACCCATTGGAGGATGCTTTACTTGTGGAGGTGACCACGATGCAAATCGTTTCCCTAACAAGAATCAAAATGGTCAACAAAGAGGTACTGCACTACCTACTCAGTAAGAAGCATTCCAGCAAAGGATTCATGCATCTCTCAATAATCCTCAAGCCGAATATCAAATCACACCCATTGAGATGACATGTACTTTGTTTGGAGTCCCCATATCTATTTTGATTGATACAGGAGCCATAGAAAACTTTGTTTCTCCTAGAATTTTAAGTACATTTTCTAGAAAAGTTGGTTACATGTCCAAACCTTGGTCAATAGAATATGCTAACCAATCTAAGGCTCAGGTAGAGCAATGCTTGTTTGAAGCCAAAGTTCACCTTCCTAGTTTCTCAACTGAAGTAAATTTGTATGTAGTCCCTTTAGGTTCCTATGATGTGATCCTAGGAATGAATTGGTTATGGAAACATAGAGCTAAGGTTGACTATTTTAAAAAAACAAATGAATACTTAGATGATTTGGGAAATCTGACCCAATTCTAAGGGATTCAAAGAGAAGTTAAAATTAGAACTCTCTTGGAACAAGTGGAAGAAGGGGTAGAAAACCCTAGTTTATCTTTTGGGGAAAAGTATCCTTTTCTTTGGGAATTTCAGGATGTGTTTCAAGAAGAACTTTTGGGATTACCTCATGTTTGATTTTTCTATTGATATTAAACTAGGATCTGAGCTTATATCAAAAGCACCCTATCGTATGATGACAACTGAGTTAATGGAATTGAAAGCACAATTACAAGAATTGTTAGAAAAAGGTTTAATCAAACCTAGTGTTTCACCTTGGGGTGCTCCGGTTATTTCTGTTAAGAAGAAGGATGGAACCTTTCATTTGTGTATAGATTATCGTATGCTTAATAAAGCAATGGTAAAGAACAAATATCCTTTGCTGCGTATTGATGATCTTTTTGATTAGATGCATGAAGATGTTGTGTTTTCAAAGATTAATTTGCGATCAGGACATCATCATTTAAGACTGAAGGATGAAGATATTCATAAGACAACTTTTAGAACTAGATATGGACACTATGAGTTCAAAGTGTTTCCATTTAGTATTTATGGATGATATACTCATTTATTCTAAGAATGAGGAAGAACATCATCAGCATTTGCAAATAGTTCTGCAAAGGTTAAGAGAACATAAGTTATTTGGGAAGCTATCTAAGTGTGCATTCTTTCAGAAGGAGGTTCAATACTTAAGTCATATCATATCAGCTAATGGAATATCTATTGATCTTGCAAAAATCACAGCTATTATGGATTGGCCTGTACCAACAAATGTACATGAGGTGCGTAGTTTCATGGGCATGGTAGGCTATTATAGAAAGTTTGTTCTAAATTCCTCCAGTATTACTAGTCCAATCACTTCCCTATTGAGGAAAGGAAAGAGATTTGAATGGACAGACAAATGTCAGGAAGCATTTGATCTCTTAAAGGAAAAGTTAACTACAACTCCAATCTTGAAAGTTCCTGACCCAGAAGGACAATTTGAGGTAATTACTGATGCCTCAGGAGAAGGATTAGGAGGAGTACTTATGCAAGATCTAAGAGTTATAGCATATGAATCTAGGAAATTGAAATCCTATGAGAAAAATTATGTGCTACATGATTTGGAATTGGCAGCAATAACTCATGCCTTACAGATGTGGAGACATTATCTGTTGGGAAAGACTTTTGTACTTAAATCAGATCATCAAAGTCTTAAATATATTTTATCACAACCGAATTTGAATTCTCTACAAAGGAGATGGTTAGAATTGATATCTAACTATGAATTTGAGTAAACTACATCAAAGGAAAAGAAAATAGAGTAGCTGATGCTTTAAGTCGTAGAAGACATATCGCTGCTATTATTTCTATTCATGAAAATTTCAAGGATTTGGTATTGCAAAATTTATCTGGTGACAAGTTTTATGAGCAAGTTAAGTAGGCTCTGAAAGATAATCCTAAAGATCCAAGGTATGATGGTTTTCTATTTGAGACAGATGGACAATTGATGTAGAAAGATAGAATTTGTGTACCTGATTTAGCTAGATTGAGGGATTTAGTATGGAAAGAAGTTCATACTACACCATATTCAGGACATCTAGGAGTGACCAAACATCTAGTGGATGTTAAACCTCTTTATTTCTAGAAAGGAATGAAGAATTATGCTGCAAGATTTGTAGCAAGTTGTTTAGAATGTCAAAGGGTAAAAGTAGAGCATCATCACCCTGCAAGATTGTTATATCCACATGATGTACCAGAGTGGAAATGGCAAGTTATAAGTATGGATTTTGTTCAAGGTCTTCCTATGTCAAGAAATAGACATGATGCCATTTTAGTGGTGGTTGATAAGCTCACAAAGGTAGCACATTTCATACCAGGGAATTTGACTGATAGAGCACCTGTGTTAGCTAGTAAATTTGTACAAGAGGTGTTTAGATTGCATGGCTTCCCTACAAAGATTATCTTGGATAGAGATGCATGTGTAACATCAAAGTTTTGGTAAACTTTGTTTTCTATGCTAGGGACTAAACTCAATGTGAGTACAACTTACCATCCTGAAACTAATGGGCAAACTAAGAGGGTTAACCAAGTCTTGGAAGATTTGTTGCAAATGTATTGCATGGATTAGCAATATAAGTGGGAAGAATACTTAGCACTTGTGGAATTTTCTTACAACAATTCCTATCATTTTGCTATTAAGATGGCACCATTTGAAGCATTATATGGAAGAAGATGTTGAACTCCTATAAGCTGGGGTAAGCTATTCTATAGGATTAGCATCGGGCTAGAAATGCAAGCTAAAATGGAAGAGAAAGTTAAGCTGATCAGAAAAAGATTGGTAGAAGCCAATGATAGGAAAAAGTTCTATGCGAATACAAAACATGTTCCAAGGCAATTTTCTATTGGAGAAAAAGTTCTTTTGAGAGTTAAACCTCAGAAGAGTTCTATTAAGTTTGGGAAATCTTCTAAGTTGGCCCCTCGATATGTGGGACCCTTTGAATTGCTTGAAGTAGTTAATCCGGTTGCCTACAGAATTACTCTACCACCAGTCTTATCTAAAATGTACAATATTTTTCATGTGTCTTATTTGAAGAAATATATTGTAGGTAATAATTATATTTTGACTTGGAATTCTTTACAGATGCAAGACCCAAGGGTGGTCACGATCAAGCCACTCAAGGTGTTAGAAATATGCAAGCTTTGCTTGTGTAACAGAGAGGTCTTGCAATGCAAGGTCCAATGGAACCAATATGCAGAGGAAAATACTACATGGGAGGATTACCATGAATTCTATGAAAATTTTCCTCATTTATTTAATAATGTTATTAGTGGAAAATAATGAACTTGCTTTTTAAGTTACTTTTTGATACCTTATATCATCGAGGATGATGAATCTTTAGGGGAAGGATATGTTACATCCCCAATTTTTATCTTGCTATACTTTTACTTTTTACTTGGATATAAGTAAATTGATTATGATGTTTGGATTGGTGACAAGTAAAAACAAGGATTATATTAAATGTCATTTATCAAAATCATAGAAATAATTATGTTATTATTGACTTAATGTTTGTATTATGAGATTTGATTTATTAGTTGAATTAATTGAATAATGATGCACTAATCACATATTGTTTGATGACAAGTGAAATAGGATTACAAGTTATCAGATGACTCTCGGGGAAAAGAGAGAGAGAGAGTATCTTTCTAGGAGAGAGATATAGACCTCGGGTTATGAGTGATTTATTTGCCAAATTGAGTTATAAGTGTTTAATGAATACATGAACTATGGTGTCATAGAGGTAAGCTTTGTCTTGTCAGTTTACTTCTAAACCTAACCAATGGGTAGTCGATATTGTTCCAAATCTTTCTAAGTCCAATTAAGTTGTCTTAGTTGTTAATAATGTTAACGACGTCATTTGAGTTTGATTTATAACTATTTACGTTTAATGTAAATATTACGACATTTCTGTCATAAAATGGTTGTCATACTACAATTATTAAGATATTTGATGTGTTATAAATGATTCCTAAATGTTTAGACATTTTTGTCGAAGTCATTATTATACGATTATTGTTGATGGATTATTATGGGGAGATGAGCTCAACCCGATCATAATATCTATAAACCTTGGTTTAATAATATCTTATTATTGAATAAACTATATCTATCCAATGCAATAGGTGATGTTATGATAATTATAATTAATGTGATCAATATTTATTATATATTGATGCCTTAGCATCGAATGAGGAGAATACTTCCCATTGATTCGATGGTTTAATATTGAGTAAGCTGAAGGCTTAATTGTAGAAGAGTCCTCAATAGTGTTGGTGGTAGATCGAACCACTCATTGAGAATCATTTAATGTTCAATTGTGTTTAAGTGAGGTGTCGGTCACATCTTAGAAGGTGGACTATGGTTTTTAAACCACCACAACCATTGATTCATGGAGCAGTAATTCCCATCAACATGTGGGATTTACGCATAAATAATGGACTTTAGTTTTGTTTTAAGGATATAGACTATTATGAATTTGTAACTGAACGTAGAGGAGGAGGGAGGTTAGGTGACTCTATAGGAGTCATGCCTCTGTCATTATGACCGACCACTTAAATGTGTTGTGGTTGTTTCATTTTAAGCAAGATTTAGACCTTGTATAGGGCAGAGAAAGGAGAATAGAAGGTGATGGATTAGAAGACAGTAGCTATGACTTTAAGCGCATCCATAGTCCAGACACATTGACTCTGTAATCGTCTACCCATCTTAGCCGGTTCAAGATTGTATATTCCAAGTATTCCTCAGTGCTTGTATTAGAAATCCATGAGGAAATTGAATAGCTAATTTAAGACTATTTAACTTAGTGATGAAGGTGACTATATGAGTCCACTGATAGGGATTAACTTTTTGCATTTCTGTTGAGATAGTCAAAGACTATTAAGTATCAACTTAAGATAGTTCAGTTAATGTTTAAGTAAAGTTTCTTTGAACTACTTTTCTGTAGTTGATGGAGACATCAAATTTTATTTTCATGGTTGAAAATTTGTCATACCAGTGAGTAAACTATTATAGGTAGATGGGGTCGACTACCTTCTTAGTGATTATAAATCGTTGATTATACCACACCATTGAATGAAAGATAAGTGTATAGTTGTGAGCTTGAATAAATAGTCTTCTTATTGAATTAGGTTTGAAGTCAGTCTATTAAGAGATTGAGAATTAATCATATGTTAGGCTCTTGAATGGAGGAACCATGTTTTTATTTTGAACCATATAGTAATAAGGTTAGAATGATTTAACATTTTGTCTTGTATAGGTTATATGTATAGGCATGACAGATAATGTTATTTAACCAAGAGTTTCAGACTTATTCAATTCGTTAGTAAACTTTTGTATCATATCAAATGGTAGTAACTTAAAGATATTAGGGAAAATGGAATAAGGTTTTATGAGATTTCCATTTAAGACTAATTGACTTTATTATAAGTAAAGAGATCCAATGCAATGGAGTAGGATAAGTATACTAGAGAAAGACCTAGTAGGGATATTTATACTGGGTTATGATTGTTTATATACATTATCAAGGTTATTTTATGATTCATTTGTATAGGAGACATTATTATTTGAAAATTATAGTATTATTAACTTTGATTAAGTTAATCAAGGGTTATTACCAATTCTAGAACTCCTAGATATAAGATATGGTTATATCATATTAACAAGGAAAATTAGGGTAACCCTAGAATCAACTACCAATGAATTGAATGGTTGAGTCATATGGACCTACTCAAGTCATAAGGTATTATTATTATGACTCTTAGTTTAAACTATGGCGTGAATAGGGTTGATAAGAGTTATAAAACTGCGGGAATAAGACAACATCCAAGTCGATTAGGGGTGGATGAACACAACAACTATGTTCTTGTGAATATTATTGAAATTAAAAACTTTTGCCAAAGTAATGCATTTATTTTCTGCATGCATTGTCAGTTCACTATATTCGGATTGCTCATCCTATCAGAAATCATACTTAGCTAGAGGGTATCTAGGGTTGTATGGTTGATAGAGTTGCGTAGAATACAACATTAAGTACTCAGGAAAGAAAAATTACCACCAGTCACCTTTGGTCTATATTCCTCATGAAGGGAAGGGCCACTTCCTATGTGGAAGATGTGTGGGAGACCACCGGTCTGTGGTTAGAGGTAAATCACTGGAAAGATGCTCTCTCTCCAAGCAGGAAACATGCCAGGACTTGGGATAAAGATGTCAGATATTTAGAAGTAGTATTTGTTCCAAAATTTGTATATGTAATTGATTTATAATTCTAAAACATTATAAATGAGAACGACATTATGGTTTATGGTATATTGTAAAAGAAATCTTGTAAATATAATTACTTGATTATATGTTGAATAAAAGAAAATTTTCTCTATCTCATTTTTACCTTGTTGAGTTACTCTATGGTAAATTTAGGTTTTTACTATGTTTTAGAACATGGATGCTACAATTTAGCCTTTTGATCTCAACCATCCATTTGAACCAAGCCTTTCTTATAAATCAACCCCCTCATAAGCCATTATAAGGTATTGAGTTGGAGTATCCTTATGTTGTCAAAATATCTTTAGAGCCTTTGTATCATTCATCCATTATTATTCTTTCATCTATCATCTTCATCTTAGTGTTATGCTGCAAAATTAAGCAACCAGCATATCAAATCATTGAATAAATTAAGCTATCTTGCATCTATCTATTCGAGGTATTGAAGATTTGGATTAGGTAATGCATTTCATTTGTTTTATTCATTTACATTTTATTTAAACTTTTCATTATACATTCTGGTGAACCCAATGTGAACATGCCCTATTGGATCTAATCATTAGTTTTTGTAGCTTCTTGTTGCAAGAATTTACCTTTTTCTAACCTTAGTTTGTCAATATTTGAATGACAATGTATGTAGATGATCTCTTATCTCAAATCTAACCTCACCATTGCATCTGGGAGGCCATTTCCATAAATTTTGAGTACAAATTTGCCTAGATTTCTTGAAGAAAAGAGCATTTGGTGAAGAAACTCGTATTCGAGCTGCAAAAAATCACTTTTGGTAATTTAGCTTGCGTTTGAACCAAAACTGCTCGCTTTTAGAAAAAATTGCATTGCTTTTGAATGACAGTACATCACTTTTGGCAAAATTTGCATCTCTTTTGAATAAAAACATGTCGCCTTTGGTAAACATGGTCACTTTTGGTTAGCACTGCATCTTGTCACCTGAAATTATCTAGATCACTTTTGAGCTATTACCCATCACTTTTGGCTTTTCTTGAGTCACTTTTGAACTATTATTTTTCACTTTTGGTCTAAAGTTAATCACTTTTGATTGAAAATGGCTCGCATCTACCTGTTCTAGTCACTTTCAGCAATCTAGGGTTTTCTATTAACATTTGATTTTGTAGGTTATTGTGCTGGATCTTTATTGATCAATCAGGGGTTTTAATCTATGTTTTCAATATCTCTAATCTTCATATTATCATTTTCCAATCAATTTGATTAGGGTTTTCATTTTAATTGAGCTAACATCCTTGATTTTGCATGATCTCTTCAATTTATCATTCTAGTGTTTTCAATTAATCAATCTGTGGTTGTAGGGTATCCATATGATCATATTTTATCCACTGGATTTGCCATTTTAGGGTTTTCAATCTCTATTAGTCATGTTTTTCATAACCCTAACCCTAGTTTTGTAGAAACAAGAAATTTTCACGCATCCTACAGATTCGAATCGCTTATGAGAAATAACTGGTCACCTCTAGTTTTTCTATATCACTTCTAATTGGTAACTGATCACTTCTGGCATAATTCAAATCACTAATAATCAACAGTTGGTCACCTCTAGTAACTGTAACTCACTTTTGGTTGCTATCATTTTAGATTTTAGTTTCTTTATCATATCTTTCACATACGGAGGCCAAATCGCGCAAGCAAGGACCCGTTGGAAAGATGAGAGAATGAACTTCTTAATGGAGTAGGTTTTATCAGATGGCTATATAATTTTATCATCTTTTTTATCAATCAAAGTCAAACTTGTTTTTAAACTTCAATTGAGCATATCGCGAGCAAAATCAATCTGATTTCAATGATTTTTTTTTTCAAATTACTTATAATCTCTTGAACTTTCTATTTTTACAATCCATTTTTCTATATCAAATCATTTTTATCATATTTTATCAGATTTCATCTTTTCACATATCATCTTATTTGCAAGTATACTTGTTTCTTTTACGATTTGGTGACTTTTAGGTGAATCAAAGGAGTTGGAGCAGCATTTGGATCAATCAAAACAACAAGAAGTGGAAAGTGAAAATAATCAGGTGCACTCATTCTAATATTTCATCTTTTAATCATTATTTGATCACACATTTAGATTTTGGGCTTAAAACGAACAACTTGCTTCCAATCACATCAAAAATTAGGATAAAACGAACAAGTGTCTTCTATCACATTTGGCTTTGGGTCTAAAAAGAATAAGTACTTGAATTGTCTTCTACACATCTCATTTTCTAAAGGGTCAATTAACAAATGTGAGTGTGAATCAAGTGACAATTCACTTGGTTTGCTTTTGTCATACCCTACTTAGGAGGCCTGCTTGGAGACACACCACTCCAAGGGACAACCTCAACCAAGGCTAAATCAAAGGGTAAGTGTAAGAAACTCGGTCCACATGTAGGGGAAGTCGCGCAAGGAAAAAAAATGCCGACAGCAACGAGTACCCATTTTCAAAGAAATGGGTACCCGTTTAGGAATGGGCGCCCAAACCTAAAATAGGTACCTGTTTTGTTTTATAGAACAGGTACCCGTTTTGTTTTTTACTATTTTTAGAAATAGGTACCCGTTTTGTTTTTTATTATTTTTTAGAACAGGCACCCATTTTGTTTTTTATTGTTTTCTAGAACGGGTACCTGTTTTAAAACAGGTACCCATTTATAAAATTTTGAATTTCACACCCACGCTTTTGGTTTTGTTTTAGGCTCGGGAAAGGCATGGGTAGCCGACCTTGAGCCTTGGACCTGCAAGTATTTCTCTAAGTACAAAACTAGAGGAAAGACTGACTTCACCTATATGGCTGATGCAATTTTTTTCTGAATTTTTTTACGAAATTAAAACCCATTACAGATCATAGTGTCTAGTTTTCAAATATGTAATTTTTTTTGAATTAGACTTGTTTTTCTATTTATTATTAAATTTATGAGCAAACTGGTCCAAAAACTTGAAATGACAGGTGTTTGTATTTTTTTAATAACTTTTAATTTTTAATTTTTTTTTTTAAAATTATATGTCATCAATCTACACGTCATTCTTTACACAATGAATTTTTTTTTTTTAAATTTTATGATTATTTTTGCTCAAATTATGTTGGCCGTACACAAGGGGTTTTCAAAAGTAACAATTAGGCCTAACAAAAAATTAATAAAAAAAAATTATTTGGAAAAAAATTATAAAAAAATATCCTCATCAAACTTCACTGTACTACACATCTTTTCCCAAAAGAATTTTGAAAAATAATTTTATTTAGGTCAAATTATGTTGGCCGTACATGTGCATGGTATGGTTTTAAAAAAATGACTTTTAAATAGTGGTTTTTAGAAATGCCTATTGAAAATCAATTTGTATCATCTGGGTATTGAAAAAAATTACATATTTGGAAACTAGACTCCGAGTACTACATTTTATATTTAGTGACTTTTTAAAAGATTCCATCTCTAAGTGCTTCAAATTTTAAGGTCAAATGTGACAAATTCTGAAAATTAAGGAAAACACTTCCACTTTTTGGCCAAAAAGTGGACCCAACTTCTTGCACTGACCCCAAAAGACACCCTCATTGGGAGTTGGAATCTTGTCACTCTTGGCTAAGCCCTAAAGAACTTTATACCTTTGGGAAGTGGAGGTGAATGGTGGGTTACCCCTTTCTCCTGGTTGTGTGGTAGGATTTTGCTTTCAATGCCTTAGTCACCCTTGTGCAATCTAGCCTAAGACCTAATTGGCCACACTCACTTGACTAGACATTAGGCTTGTTGATGTGTCTTCTTCAAGTGCTTTCTTAATAATCATCACATTTCATTTTCAAAGTCAAAAATTGCTTTTGTGTCTTGGTGAGTGATTCATGTGTGTATATGCATAATCATTTGTTTGAACATTGCCAAATCAAGCTATAAACACTAAACACATAAACAAGTCATCACATCCACATCATATCCAAATAAATTTCATCCTAGTCACCTTCATCCTAATCATCAAATCAATTTCATCCAATTCATCCACACCATCATTGAATTATAACCAAGTTCTTGCCAAAAAGGTCTTAAGACTTAAACACTTGTGTAACACCATGCCAACATTTGAAAACCAAGTACTAAAACTCATGCTCCAACTTCACAAAGCTCAAACAAGCTAATCAACTCTAAGCTAACAAACCATTCAAGAGGCCAATGACATGATCCAACAACTTAAACAAACAAGCCAATCACCTCAAATGTGACAACTCATAGCACAAGCCCAATACCTCATGGCCATTTGTCAAACCCAATAAGCACATCATCCTCTATCCATTCAACACCATCAACCAATTTAACAATTTCAACCATCACATTAACACATTCAACTACAACAACATCAACCAACTCAACAAATCCAACCATCACAATAACCCATTCAACAATTCCAGCAACAACAAATCATATCACAATAACAAATCCAAGCACCATCTCAACCTCAACAAATTCCACATCAACCTTACATGTCATATGCTTTAACTTCATACCAACCTAATTCATACACCTACCACATAAATACCATATCAACCTATCAACCTCCACCCCAACCTTATTACATTCCTCATTCCAACATTCCAACACACCATCAAACCCATCCACAAGGAAACCAAGTGTCATCACAACAAGAACATGTAAGCCCAAATCCACCTTGGCAACAAGATCAAATGCCCTCAACTTCATACCAACCCCAAGACCTTTTATCTACATATCCCACCATTTCACCCAACCACCAAGACTATAAATGGCCTCCACAACAAGCATAAGTAAGCCTAAGTCCACCTATGCAACAAGAAGCACATGCAAGTCCAAGTGGCCCCTTGTACATAAACTAAATGAGTCCAAGTTATCCTATGCAAGACTTAATTACCTTTGACAAGGAAGATACCAATCTAGAGTGGCCTCCACCATCCAATCACATGCCAACACATGAGCCAACAAGTCCTATCCCAACACCACCATGTGATCCCATTCTTAGTCCATTAATCCCTCTACCTTCCAAACCACCAAGCCCTCCATTACCTTCATCACCATGTAATTCTAATCCTTCACCAAATGATGTGGCTGAGATAGTTTTACAAAGAATGCTTGAAGAAAAACTCATTGAAATTCCTGAAGTCAAACCATGTGAAGAAAGTCCATAAGATGAACATGATTATTATGCATACCATAGGACCAAAGGCCATAATACAAATAAATGCCCAATATTTGTCCCAATTGTTTACAAGGTGTACCAACATACAATGAGAAATCATGCCACATCATCCAAATCCCATGTGTCACACCCCTCTAATCCTAATCCATTCAATCCAATTAGCCCTCAACCTAATCATGATCCTAAGCCTACAACACCATCTACCCTTATCATCCACCCATTATATTGTCCTTATACCCATACACTTGCAAAGGATGTGATCCATTGGCTACTAGCACGGAATAGAACACCCCCATGTCAAACACCCATTCATGAGCCTACCAAAGAACTTCCAAATGTCATCTCCAATCTTACAACTCCTTTACATAGCCCACATATCCTTGAGCCTCTTCAAGAGCCTTAAACATGCCTAGCCCTTCAAGCCCTTCATGTGGTCCAGAATCCATTAAGCCTATTCAAGGACCTCCCATAAGTCAAAGTCAAGAGTAATCATGTTCTCATGTTGTTCACCAAGAACCTATCCAAGGGTCATCCACTTCCATTCAAACAACCCAAGGGGTATGTCAAGAGTTTAATCCTAATCATGTGGAAACATTAAGCCCTAGTCCAACTCAAGGTGAAATCACTTTCATGCTACCCATCATTAACATGTATCTTTTCCATGATCAAGATGATATCCATAATGATGAACCTATCCATCTCCCAACAACTATTCATGAGCAAGCTATCCAAATTCAACCTATCCATAACATTTACCTTCTTTATGATCAAGATGATACCTATGAAGAAGCTATCCATGAGCACCTTGATCCTATCCATAATCCTATATCCATCCATGAGCAAGATATCCACATTGCTCCTAGTCATCTGCCTTCTAGCCCTGTCCATAATGAGAAAACATCCACTTGTCATGATGAGACACTTGTTCCCCAAGTAAGCATAAAAGATCAAACAAATAACTTGGATCTTAGTGAACACAATGCTAATCAAGATCCTAATGATCCTCCTTCCACATCCACCATCGATTCCACTTCAAGTCCACCATCATATCCACTTGGTCCTACCACCCTTATACATGAGTGTTCTTCTTTAGGATAACAACAACCTTTATCCACTTCACTTTCTCCATCCAATAATTAACTCAAGTCTAATGTTCAAAGCACACCAAGTCCTATAGTCCATCGCATACTCCAAAACATGAACTACCAAGGTAAAGGCCTAGGCCTTTATGAACAAGGTATTTTGGAGCCAAACCATGTCAAGATTCCTCCATGCTCATATGGCCTTCGATATACACCCCAAGGGAAACACTTTAAAGATGTTGGTAATTCCTCCATTCCTGCTAAATCCAATTTCCATCACAAACCACATCATATACACCAAACATATTTTACCATTCTGCCTCCATTATCCTACAAACTCCAAAAGCATGTGACCATACACCTTCCACCATCCACGTTACCTCCACTCCTTCAAACTTCTATGTTCAGTAAGTTCACATTTTGAATCTTTTGAAAAGTCTGTAGAGACAAAAGTTCAAAAAGAGTTCTTGAATAAAAAGTTCAACCAAGTCAAGCAACTGATAAAGAATGATAGGTTAATATTAGGCATCAGCATAAAGAGCATTCAAAATGCCTAAAATGATGGAGGAGACATATATAAGTTTTATCTATCTTGGTCTAAAGTAAATAAAGACATTGAGAAGAAGATAAAAGAAAAAGAACAGGAAATGTCAGTTCTATCTCAAAATTTTGATCCTTTAACTGTCTCTCCTATAAGCCAGGATTATCAAGTTATTATCTTGATAGATGAAATAAAGGCACTTGTAAAAGAAAAAAGCAACACTATCAAGAGGATGTGTGAAATCAGGGGATTGATTGCTCCCAAATTGGAATCCATGCACAATGCCTTATCAGAAGCTCAGAATGTACTTCAAGCAAGTGATCCTCCAAATCTGGCAAAGGTAGAAGCATATGCATTCTTACTGAGTGGGTACATTTCCATTTTGGATGGAATATACAATGCTTGGGCCTCTGAACTTACCCAATTAAAAACCATTTTTGCAGACATCCTCAAGTTCATGTGAATGGAACTTAATGGTTACTTATATATATGCAACAATGTATACAAAAATTTTGGAGAATTTTGTGGATCCCACCCTTTGCAATTGATGTCAAAGGAGGAGTGAAGGGAAGTGAAAAATGATGTATTCAGTAAAGGGGGAGCACCAGAATACGTGAAGTGCACAAATGTATAGACAAAGGGGGAGTTGCATAAGGACACTTAGTCATTTTTCACTAAGTGTTGCCATCAATGACAAAGGGGGAGATTGTTGGCAAGAGGCACTGCATAGCATTGATAGGTGTTGTCATTGATGGAAACTAAGATTGTTCCACACATTTGTAGTGCAATATCTGATCTTACTAGAAGTCAGAATGATAAGCTATCTAAGTTCGGGACCCTGAAACAGAGCATATAGTAGAGTCCAGCATTTTGGTCAGCAGATCTCTCCAATTAATCATTCTATGTTGCGGATCTGAAGGAGTATAGAGGGACACTAAGACAATCTAAATCCAAGTATTTAGCCTCCAATGATAATGAGATCAGAAGTTATGAGCATCTAAATACCGGGTCCTATTATCACAGAACAGCCAGTGAAGTACAGATAGACTTATGTAAATCTTTGTACGGACCCAATAGAAGTGTTTTAATGAACTATGTATGAGAGAGGATGTTAGTGGTTGACATGTATGATTATCTACATGTGTTATTTTTGGTACGCATCAATATCAGTGTATGGATCTAGTCAACAAAGAAGAGCTCTTAAAAAGTTCTAAGTGTTGTTTGTTGTTGCCGACTGGAAAGTGATTGCAATTTCAAGATAAGTATATATATATATATAGCTAATGATTTTGGATATTGTGAATCTATGTTTTTGGTGATGAAAAGGAAAGAGTAAAAAGGGAGTAGAAATCTAATATCTGAATGAGGGAAGAATAGAGAGAAGAGTAGGATAAAGATGAAGTGTACAAAGTTAGTTTTTGCAATTAACTGAAACTGATCTCTAGCATTGGCAGATGCATCTTACTAGTTCAAAATCTTTGTAAATATCTTGTAAACTTCTTTGTAGCTAGTGAGCCTCCACTTGAACAGTGAGCTCAGGGCAGTGAGCCCGAATGCATGTGTATTCTCATTTGTAAAATACTTTTAACAGGGTATTAATTTTGTGGGTTAACCCCCACCATGGTTTTTCCCTTAACTGGGTTTCCACATCAAAATCCTAGTGTCAAATGTGTTATTCATGTTTTATTCTCATATTCTATTATCTAATACTAGATTGTTTATATCATTGATTTAATCTTAAGTTGTAAGAAGGGTTAACAATAGAAAAAGATTAATAAGAGCAACAATTGATTCACCCCCCCTATTAGTTGTCTGGACCTATTCCAATAATTGGTATCAGAGATAGGTTTCTCAGAAAAACCTAACAGCTTAAGGAAAAGATCTTGGAAGATGTTTCCAATGGGTTCATTAAGAGATCTTCAGTCATCCCTAGAAGAGCTTGCTCAAACTAGAATAGAAATTAGTAATTTGAGAGGTGAACTTAAAGATGTTGATGACACCATTGCAGTGTTAAAAGATAAACTAAAGAAATCCTTAAAAAGAAAAAAGGAGCTACTTCTACAACTATCCAGTTTCCCTGAAGAAAATGGCTTGAATGAAGCTTTGGAAGAAAAAACAAAGGAATGTGAGATGCTCTCAAAAGAAGTTGCTATCCTAAAAATTGAAATGGAATTTGGGGTGATGAGGCAAACCAAAGAAAGTGAAGATAGGAAGAAAACTGAAGAAGATCTGAAACAAAAACTAAAAGAAAGATCTAAAGAATGTTACAAATTGGATGGAATAGCTAGCCATCTATAGTCTGATCTACAAGAAAGTAGAGACAATGAGAGAGAACTTGAAAGGCAATTAGTCACTCTCAGACATGACCTAGATATTGCAAATGAATATAAGGAGAAGTTCAAAATAAATTTAGCAAAACTTGAAGCACTATTTGAAGGATAGAAAAGGGCTGATGACAAGCATGGTCTTAGATATGAGAAAGGTGAAAGCTCCAGATCCAGACAGAAAAATTTTCAATCAAAGAATGGGAGAAACAGATCTAGAAAACCTCTGGTGAGATAGCCAAATGCTCAAAGATATCCATCATTCAATGGAAATTGTTTCAACTGCAACAAATTTGGTCACAGAGCTACTCACTACAGAAGCATAGTAAATCAAAGAGGTCCATCCTTCTCTAGTCAGTGCTTCAAATGTAACAGGTATGGTCATAGATCAAATGAATGCAGAAGTATGCAAATGAATAATTCCAATAACAGAAGAATTAGCAATTCTTTCAATGGTTACTGCTTTGTTTGCAATGGGTTTGGACATATGGCTAATCAGTGTAGATTAAGAGAAAATTAGGCCTATAGGAAAATAAATGTTATATGCTTCAATTGCAATAAATGTAGTCATATTGCAAGACTCTACAGAAGTAAAGACAATGGAAGAAGGGGTCCAGTAAATAGAAAACTCGATGAACAAAGACAAGACAAAGGCAAGGAGAAAATTGATACGAATGAGACTTAGGATGAATCAAACAAGATATGGGTCAAGAAAGTCACTATGAATGATAGCAATGGATCTGCACCGCAACTTGGTGCTGATAAGTTCTCTGGGAATTAAGCTAGAAGTCTTGTCTTAGGGGGAACGACATTGCAAATCAAATTCCCCCAGCCAGCAAGTAAGTGCCTAGATCTAGCACAGTTAGAAAAGAGTTCTTGGATTGTTTTAGACCATATGGAAGGGTTTCCTAAAGAAAAGAGATGAATATGGCATATTGTAGAACAATACATGAAAAACTACTCAAAATAGAACAACCGGATGTGCTAGGGCAGAGCATTTATTACAAAGGAAAATTAGGTAATGTGAAGCTTAAAAGGGTCACTCATTCCTCATTTAAAACACTTTGTATCAAGAGAAATCAAGGAGAAAGAAGTGGACAAGCTGAGAGCTGAAAAATTCCCAAGAGCTAGAAGTGAGAAAAGAATTTCCAAGCAAAAACCCTAATCTGCATAGCAAGGTATTTTCTATTTTCTATGAAATCTCTTGAGTTCTCAATTTCTGCAAATAGCTACACCTCCAGTGGTAGATGTTATTGAAAGACCTCGTCCCAAATTCAAAAAGCATCCATTCAAATTTGTAGAGGTTGAGCCACTAGGTGCTTTTTCTGGAGTATTGTACGGGGTTTTACATGTCGAAGATATTAGGCTTACATTCACTACAATATAGAGGAATTTGGAAATCTAAAACTACTAAATTTGTTTGAAAACAACTTGAAGAATGACAGTCACCAATTGAAACCAAAATATAAAACCCTAGAAAGCAAACACTTCATACAAGTTATTGAATTTCTGTCTTTTGATGAAAGTGAATGGGTTAGATATGTATTGAGTCGAATACATGATGAGTTTATGTGGTTATTGAAGCTATTCAAGATCACAAAAGATATAATTTGAATTGTGACTGGACTGAATGCAACTGGAGGGCCACCCATGCTCAAAGCTATGAAAAATCAAATAGTAACCGATGCTACCAGAGTAAAATTTGATAAAAGAGCTATGACTATCAATGACATCACTGATCTAGATGTCAAGTTTGCCTCGATGGTAGTTGGGTATAAGATTTACCACTCCAGCAAGGAGAACTCAGTTTCTGGCACAGCTATTTATGTCACATATTAGATGATAAAAGAGAATGTGGATTATGATTTGTGTGAGCTACTACAAAGTCAACTAATAGAAAATCTGAACAAAATCAAAAAGGACAAGAAAAATTCCTTCAAGTATGGTTCCTTGGTGATATGTATATTTTTATACTTCATGAATAAAGTTCTAGGAGTTTCAGGTATACAATAGACATCAATTAGGCCAGTGGCATCGCAAATTAGGGATCATCTACATAGTCTTGGTGATACCTAGACTCAAAAGACTACTTTTTGGGGTTACTTCCAAAATTTCCAAAACTTGATGCATGCAAGGGAAAGAATTCCTAGTTTAGTTGTTGAAAAGCATGAAAATGAAATATGTTTTATGGTAGACATAGATAAATGCTTGATGGAAGCTATAGAACCAAGGACAATGTGGATAATGCCCATGGGCTATGAAGTGGATGAGGAAATTCTGGACATTTATGCTCAACATCTCCTAAGTAAACCTAAAGACACCTCTGTTGAAAGGTTTGGTACATACAAGGAACTAAGCTTAAAGCTGCATATTGAACTTAGATAGTCGAAAACAAAAAGAAAGGTACACAAGCAAGTAGAGATGTATGCAAAAACCATTGGGATTAAAAAAGAAGCAGTGAAAGAAAACAAACAAAGGATTGAAAAGATAATGAAGAACACTGAGCAGGCAAAAAGTGAGCCTATAGTTCCCATGGAAGCCCCAAGGAAGACAAGGAGCTCTGCAACTCCTGTTGAGCCTCTCAAGACCACTTCCACTAAGAAGTTGGAAGCCACTTCATCCAGTGAAGGAGGGAAAAGAAAGAAAACCAAGGCAACAAGAACCTACAAGAGCTCACAAGATAATGAGGAGATAGAAATAGATGAAGAAGTGAAAGAAATAAGATCCAAAAAGATCAAAACCTCAAAGACTTTTGAAAATTAATCATCCAGAAGCATGAGTGCTAGTAAAATGCAAGTATCTGGTAAGGTTGCCATGACTATTAATGAAATTGTGAAAATAGTCATTGTTCATGGAAACTTAAAACCTATCAGAGTTTACTATGATAACCTTGATCTGACAAATAAGAAAATTTTAGAAGATACCATTATCATATATCTGAATAAATTCAATAGAGTCTTGTTGGAAATCTTACAAGAACTTCCTAAATGTTTGAGGAAAGTAATGGAAATAAGAAAAGAAGCCAAGGAAAAAGATATAGAACTCAGAGAGTATGTTCTCTCCACTTTATGCCCTATGATGACCAGAAAAGAAGCAGATGAAATCCTTAGAGAAGTCAAAGATAAATTCAGAAGCAAAGTTTGGATGAACAAACTAATGCTTGGTGAGACTGAAGAAATTGTAAAGGAAACTAAGGAAATTCTAAGAAAGGCTTTGGACAAAAATAAATACTACATTGTTTTAGAAAAAAGTTGAAGAAGACAATCCTTCTGATTTGAAACAAAAAGTTCCAAAAGAAGAAACTGACAAAAGGATTAATGACCAAAGTATTACTCTAGATCCTCCAGAACTTGATTCATCAAATCTAAATATTGGAGAAGTTCAAGAAGAGGAACAAGTCAATCAGGAAGATATAGAAATAATAAATAGAATAATTGATGAAGTGATAACCCCTCCACCTAATCACTCTAAGAAGGAAAAGAATATTGCTATCACTCGGAGCCCTCCGGATAAAGTAGCAAGTAGCAAGCAAGGAGAAGTGAATCTCTTAGAAGAGAACATAGAAAAAATTAATACAGAGAAAGAGGAGGAAAAAGAAAAGAAAGATAAAGCAGAAGAAGATGATGCAAATGTTGAAGCACCTAAAGCAAATGGAGAAAAATCTGATGATCAAAAGAATGGTTTAGAAAATGTAGCAAGAGACACTACAGATGTAGTAAAAGGCCCTCTTGAAAAGGAAGTGATTGAGATTGATGATTCTGAACTACTCCAAGGGCTAACCAATTCAGATGCGCTCTCCCCATTTCAATTGATGAAAATAGCATCTTTCACCCAAGTGAAAGCTAGAGAAAAGTTGATAAAATCCTACTCAGAGCACAATGAGCTATTGGAGCTAGCAACTGGAGTTCTAGAGAAACTAATGCCAACCTATCAGAAGAATCAAAGTGATTCTCCCTCTGGTCATCTAAAAAATCTTGTAAGTTTAGTAAGTTCACATTTTGAATCTTTTGAAAAGTCTGCAGAGGCAATAGTTCAAAAAGAGTTCTTGAATAAGAAGTTCAACCAAGTCAAGAAATTGATAGGGAATGATAGGTTGATCTTAGGCATCAGTATAAAGAGCATTCAAAATGCCCTAAATGATGGAGGAGACATAAATAAGTTTTGTCTATCTTGGTCTAAAGTAAATAAAGACATTGAGAAGAAGATAAAAGAAAAAGAATAAGAAATATCAGTTCTATCTCAAAATTTTGATCCTTTAACTGTCTCTCCTATAAGCTAGGATTATCAAGTTATTAACTTGATAGATGAAATAAAGGCACTTGTAAAAGAAAAAAGCAACACTATCAAGAGGATGTGTGAACTCAGGGGATTGATTGCTCCCAAATTGGAATCCATACACAATGCCTTATCCAAAGGTCATAATGTACTTCAGGCAAGTGATCTTCCAAATTTGGCAAAGGCAGAAGAATATGCATTCCTACTGAGTGGGTGCATTTCCATTTTGGATGGAATAAAGAATGCTTGGGCCTCCAAACTTACCCAATTAAAAACTAGTTTTACAGTCGTCGTCAAGTTCATGTGAATGGAACTTAATGGTTACTTATACATATGTAGCAATGTATATAGAAATTTTGGAGAATTTTGTGGATCCCATTCTTTGCCATTGATGTCAAAAGGGGAGTGAAGGGCAGTGAAAAATGATGTGTTCAACAAAGGGGGAGTACCGGAAGAAGTGAAGTGCACAAATGTACAGACAAAGGGGGAGTTGCACAAGAACACTTAGTCATTTTTCATTAAGTGTTGCCATCAATGCCAAAGGGGGAGATTGTTGGCAAGAGGCACTACATAGAATTGATAGGTGCTATCATTGATGGCAACTAAGATTGAACCACACATCCGTAGTGCAGTATCTAATCTTACCGAAAGTCAGAATGATAATCTATCTAAGTCTGGGAGCCTAAAACAGAGCATATAGCAGAGTTTAGTATTTTGGTCAACGGATCTCTCCAATTAATCATTATGTGTTACAGATCTAAAGGAGTATAGAGGGATTCTAGGACAATCTAAATCCAATTTTTTAGCCTCCAGTGATAATGGGATCAGAAGTTATGAGCATCTAAATACTGGGTCCTATTATGATAGAACAATCCAATGAAGAACATGCAGACTTATGTAAATCCTTGTGCGGACCCAATAGAAGTGTTTTAGTGAACTATGTATGAGATAGGATGTTAGTGGCTAACATGTATGATGACCTACATGTGTTATTTTTGATACGGATCAATATCCGTTTATGGATCTAGCCGATTGAGCAGAGCTCTTAAAAAGTTCTAAGTGTTGTTTGTTGTTGCCAACTAGCAAGTGATAACAATTTCAAGATAAGTATATATATATAGCTGATGATTGTGCATATTGTGAATCTATTTTTTTGTCAATGAAAAGGAGAGAGTAAAAAGGGAGCATAAATTTAATATCCGAATGAGGGTAGAATAGAGAGAAGAGAAAGATAAAGATGAAGTGTACAAAGTCAGTTTTTGCAATTAAACTAAACTGATCTCTAGCATTGGCAGATGCATCTTACCAGTTCAAAATCTTTGTAAATCTCTTGTAAACTTCTTTGTAGGAAGTGAGCCTCCACTTGAGTAATGAGCTTGGGGTAGTAAGCCTAAATAAATGTACATTCTCATTTGTAAAATACTTTTAATAGGGTGTTAATTTTGTGGGTTAACCCCCACCGTGGTTTTTCCCTTAACCCAGTTTCCATGTCAAAATATTGGTGTGAAATGTGTCATTCATGTTTTAGGCTCATATTCTATTGTCTAATACTACATTGTTTATATAATTGATTTAATCTTAAGTTGTAAGAAGGGTTAATAGTAGAAAAAGATTAATAAGAGCAACAACTGATTCACCCCCCCTCTTAGTTGTCTAGACCTATTCCAACACTTGGATATATAGCCCAAGGTAAACACTTTAAAGATGTTGGTAATTCCTCCATCCCTCCTAAATCCACTTTCCATCACAAACCACATCATATACCCCAAACATATGTTTCCATTCCGCCTCCATTATCCTATAGACCCCAAAAGCATGTGACCATACACCTTCCACCATCCACTTTACCACCACTCCTTCCAAATTCTAATATCCCTCCATCCACTTTACCACCATTACTCCCAACACCTAATATCCCTATCCTCCAATCCCATTATTGATTTATCCATAAACCCACTTTTAATCTATTTATGCATAAGCACCCTTACAATCCTAATCATGACCAACAAATGCACATATTTTCTAAGCATAAAGCTTCCACTCATTCCACCAAACCCATGGGATAGCCAAAAATCCTACCAAAAATCCTAAGGGTCCAAATGCCTTGGGACATCAATGCCAAAAGTCAAAGCAAAGTACATTTACAAAGCTATCCAAACCACTACCCAAGCCCAAGTCTCCACAAGAAAAGTCAAAAACTAAAATGGTTTGGGTCTCTAAGCAAAGAGAAAGAAAGTCAAATGAGGCATCCTTATCTACCTCTCAAAAATCCCAACCATCCCCTTCCATCCCAAATTACCATTCCATCCAAAAATCCCACAAGTAAAACAAAAATCATGAAAATATTAAGTCTGTGGGTACCCAAAATCTTAAGTCAACCATCTCCTAAGCAAACATCTTCATTGCTTCCTACATCGCCTTCCCATCAAAAGCTTCAATGTTTATCACGATGTGTGCAACCTTTGGTCATGGTTCCCTTCCATTCCACAACATTTCCACATACCTCCATCTCCACAACCTTCATCCATTATCCTACATATCTCCCCATCACTTTCCTATGGTCCATACTTTTGCATAAGCCTTGCCTCCATCCATCCTTTTTTTCCATAAATATTCCTATCTATCATTGCTTAAGTCCAACATAATCCACATCATAATCCACTATCCACCTAATCCATCTCATGTCCATGCAATCCTTTACCAACATCTATGAGCACACTTGACATGGTCCATGCGATAACATCCTTCTCTAGCGGGACTATCACCTTTAATGGAACTAGACACTTGAGCCCATCCTATTCATTACCATGATGAAAACCTGGCAAACAGGTGCCATGTGTAATTGTCATCCCATCCAAACAGTCAAAAAAAAAAGTAAAGAGAAATCCCTTCGTCCAATGGTGAAAACTTGATAAACAGGCACCTTGGATAAATACCATGATGAAAACCTGGCAAATATGTGTCATGTGTAGGTTGATCTTCTATGTCAGTTACACTTAGGGGCACGTTGTCTCATCCAATCTATCATTTTCCATCTTATCATGCCCTATCTTGCCATATCCTATCCTACCATCCTTAGCCATTACACCCACATACCTATCATATAGAGTCTATCCATCCTCCCTTCCTCCTTTTGATCTTGATAGAGACATAGGGGCAAAATGTTGAAATATGCTTTGGATATCTCTTGGTATACCTCATCCCTTCCTAATCAATCCATATTATCATTATCCACCTATCATAAGCCTTGTCATGTAAAATCCATCATGTCATCCTATCGTCAAAAGTGTTGTCATGAAAAATCTTAAGTCTACTACCTAGAATGGGGGCATGTTGTTCCTATGCAACATAGTCTTTGGAGATCACATCCTAGATCCATTATGAGGTATACATCCATCCACTATAGTCTATTCTTATATCTATCCATCTATCACGAGCTTTCCCTTTTATGGCCTATCCCTTTATCCACCCATTTACCATGAGCCTTCCATCCCATTTACTATCACCCATCCTTTTATCCATCCAATCCCATTCATCCATCCTTGCATCTAGACTTGGTTTTCCCTTTTCATTGCTATCAAGCACAAAGGCTACCTAAATTGTAAATCCATTGGCATTTTCCAAAACATTTAAAAAAAATCCAAAAAAATCAAATATCCCAAAAATCTAAAAAAATTCAAAACATTTCAAAAAACACAAAAAAATCAAATATTCCCAAAAACACAAATCAAATATCCAATCAAATCCATCAAAACAAATCCAATCATATCATTAAATCAAATCAAATTCATTAATGATCAATCATCATCAAATCTCAAATCCATCAAAGAAAATCAAATATCCAATCAAATCATCAAATCAAGCCAATCTATCAATCAATCAAAATCACATTAATCCAATCCATATCATCCCATCAATAACATCAAACTCATATAAAATCAATCCATCAAATTCATCAAATCACATTCATATCAATCCAATAATCCATTCATCAAATCAAACCAAATCAAAGCAATGATCCAAATGCAAGCCCATCCTTAATCCATATCAATCATGCTAATCAATTGTGTCAAATTATCCAATCATAATCAATGGCATTGATCCTAATCTTGTCGTAAACCAAATAATCAATCAATGATCATCATAAATGGGATATATCATTCCCAGATCCTTGTATTGATCTAGGGATATAGTGCTCTCCACAATGACAACACTATTATCATCATCAATCAATCATTGGTTTACAGCGTGATAGGGGCAATACTTTATTTATTTTTGTATCATTTGTGCATGCTTTCTTGCTTGCTTGTGTGTGTTATCTTTTTATCTTGCATTTTTATCCCATCGGTATCATTTCCAGCTAATATTCATATCTTGTGTATGTTGGAATAGGTTTTTTGCACTATCCTTTGCATTTAAGGTCACATCATACCTTTTGTGCATTAGGACTTCAATGCTCTAAGTTTACTTCCTCATACATTAGACAAGGTTGTATTATGCTGGGGCATGAGACACATCGTCACTCTAGTCCTTACACCTTGGTACATAATGTCTAGTGCTATATCAAACATCATGGTTGCTTACCAATGATAACTTTAAGAAATCCCCCATGAAAAAACATATAAAATCCTGGCGAATTTTTCATTTTTTTGGAAAAAAATATTAATTTCTATTGGAGAATCATTCCATTTTTTCAAAAACATATTAATTTTATTGGTGAATTTATTTAAATCACTAGAAATTTGTAGAAAATCCTGGTGAATTTTTCATTTTTTTGGAAAAAAATATTAATTTCTATTGGCGAATCATTCCATTTTTTCAAAAACATATTAATTTTATTGGTGAATTTATTTAAATCACTAGAAATTTGTAGAAAATCCTGGCCAATCTTGACAAAAAATAGGCAAATGCATTGATTACCATGTGTTGAATCATTCCTTTAAAAAAAAAAACTAAATTCCTATGGAGAAGTAAGTGTCTGAGGGTGGTAGTGATTGACTAGTTTAAGGTGTAGTTCTCATGTCTATAATTCCTTAATTCCTTAATATTTTAAATCAAATGCTCAATATTTTAAATCGGTCCTAAATTATTTTTCACCAGCTTTGATTTTATTTATAATGTAACGGTTTGGGTTCTATTCCATTGGCCAAAATGTACCTATGAAGCTCCAATGCCACTGGGGCCCAAAATTGCATTTAGTTCATTGATCTCAATGGAGATGAATGGCCTAAATGCAATTTCAGGCCCCATGGGCATTGGTGCAGGAGCACCAAAGAGGGTCATAAAGATTCATGATGTTTTGTTGGTTCCATGTTTGATCATAAGGTCTTAAAGACCATTTTTTCCATGTTGTAATAAGGACCATGTCCATCTATTGTTGATGTCATGTTATCAGGTGTAATAGATAGTCCTATTTGTAAGCCTTTTAAGGCATGTAAGAGGTAATCCTAAGAACATGGGGGTAGTCATATATTTCACATTGTAAGCCTTTTTGGCATAGGTAAAGGGTGTAGACTTTGTCAAAGATTTAATGACATTGTCAAAGGTGTTGACAAGTCATAAATCCATCGATGGCCATTAGGATAAACTATAATTAGTTTCTATTGTAAAACAGGACAGTTATAGTCCTAAAAATAGGGTAGTTGCAAACAGTCCGATGGTTATCATGTATTCCATCAAACCAACTATCCTCCAACCTCTACAACCTGATTGGTAGGTCTCTTAAGGCCCTTCCCTATCCATTGTAACCAAGGGAGAAGTCTTGGAGAAGACATTTGGTGAAAGAAAGTAATAAGAAACTCAAGTTTTTTGTTATTTTTTTGTATATTTGCTGCTACAGTCTATGGTACTCCTCTGTATGGACATGTTGTGGAAGATCATTATGGTGGCATGAAAGTAGAGTGAGTTGGATCTCATTTACATTATATTTGGTGTCTTGAAACTATTCTGTGTGTGAGTTATATGTATTTCTCTGAATTCTGTCCGCCATAACATAGACAAGGGTTTTGATAGGAAAAAATGCATTTTCTTACCATTCCACTGATTTGATTCACCCTTGATCAGTGTGATGGGTTTCTGTAGGTTTGTATTAGTAGATTATGACATGTTTTGTGCAGGAAACTTGAGAAGGAGGAGTTTTCTTTGAGGAAACCTAACATCCTCATGTGTTAGGTGATGTCTAGAAGCATAGAAAAAGAACAAAAGAGGACCAATCAGTTGCAGTCCATGTTGGAACCCAAAAACCCATAAAATCCATAGTTTTGACATGTATTCTAAGTGCTCAGGTCATTGGTTGGGTTCTGTGCATGAATTTTAGAGGGGTCTCTTTGTATTTTTGGCCTAATTGGGGCTCTAGGTCATTGAGAGGAGTTATAGGTTGAGTCATACCATCCAAAACAACCTATACCTAGTTTTGTATATGTGATAGGGAGTCCAAATGGGTATCTCTTGATTGTCCAAGATTTGTATTTAAAGGTTTGTTACAAAAGTTATTGATGAATGTTCTCTTTTCTAGGGCTATAAGCAATTTCTTGGGTTTATTAAGGAAGTACTAGTTTTAAGTTTGACCTGCCTTTGCCAATGATTGGAATGGTCCCCAATGCATGTTTAATCAACTTTTCTATGAAGAATTTAGAGCCTCTAACTATTGTTCTGACTTTTACAATTTGATCCTTGAATTTGGGTTTTTGGTTGTAGTGAAAACCTTGTCAAATTGTTCTATCCTCCCTCTATCCAAGTGCCTCTACATCATAGCGGTATCAAAGCCATAAAAGGTTCTATTGTTGGTTGGGTAAGACCTGGTATATGTTAGCAGAAGAAAGTGAAGGAGAGGCTAGCAATATGCCTCCAAAGGGGATGACCACTGAAGTGGTTAAGAAGTTGAAGGAGATGGAAGAAAAGATGAAAAGTGGAGTCAAGGAAGCACTGCAAGTAGAGTTGAAGGCAGTGAGGATAGGGAAGAGGATAGATGAAGGTTCTGATGAAGAAGAAGAAAAGGAGAAGGAAGAGGATGATCAAGAAGAGGTAGAGGTACCTACAGATCAAAAACATTTCCTTGAAGCCATAAGGGCAATTGGTAAGGATTCTTCAGAGGCTCGGATGGAGATTCCCATGTTTAGTGGCAAGATGAATGCTGATGAAGTCATGGAGTGGATTGAGGCCCTAAACAACTACTTTAAATACAAATAAGTTCCCAAAAACAAGAGGGTGAAGTTTGCAAAAACTAAACTCAAATGTGCTGCCCTTACATGGTGGAATTACACCCAAGGTGAGAGGGTAAAGAATGGGAAAAGCATGATCTCTTCATGGAGCAAAATGTTGGAGATGATCAATTCCCAATTCCTTCCATCAGACTATGAGGTGTAGATCTACAAGAAGATGCCAAATCTCAAGCAAAGAGATTTGGATGTGGCCACTTACACCAAGGAGTTTCACAAGTTCTCTCTTCGTTGTGGATACATGGAGGATGAAAAAGGTAAAGTGGCAAGGTATATAAATGGTTTGAGGTTTAATATCCAAGATGAAATCTATTTATTAACCCCTAAAAACATTGAAAAATGCTTTCAAGTGGCATTAAGGGCTTAAGAAAAGTTGAAGAGGAAAGGTGAGCAGCAAAATAGAGGAAGAGGTGGCAGAAATTTTAGAGGTAGGGGCAATTTTGGAGGAAGAAATTAGTCCCAAAGAAGTCAATGGGAATCTAGTTCCCAAGAGAAAAGTGTAGAATCAGGTTCTAGATGAGGCTTTAGAGGAAGGAGGCCCAATGGAAGGGGTAGATTTGGTGGACTAGAGAGAGTTCCTAATGTCTTCACAGGAAGGTGCTACAATTGCAACCAAGTGGGACATCCAGCCTTCAAATGTCCTAAAAAGCAAGCCTTAAGCTCTCATGGAGGAGAGAGAAGGAACCAGTTGATCCAAGAGGAAGATTTCCAAAGCGTTAACTCTCCTATTGGAAGTGCAGCCCCAGTCCATGAAGGAGAAAGTTTGATGATGAGAAGAACCATGTTGAAGGTGCCTCAAACATAGGAACCCCCTCAAAGGAAGACATTGTTTAGGACAACATGCAAGGCCTATGATAAGATTTGCAAGGTAATTGTTGATTTAGGCTCAACTAAAAATTTGGTTTCTATTGAAATGGTAGACAAATTGAAACTAAAAAGACTTCCTCATGTTAGTCCTTATAAAGTATCATGGTTGAATAAGGGGCAATAAGTTTTGGTAGATGAATAATCATGGGTAGAATTTGAGATAGGGGAATATAAAGACAAGATTTTGTGTGATGTAATTCCCATGGATGCTTGTCATTTGCTATTAGGACATCCATGGCAATATGATGTTCAAACTCAACATGATGGTAAAACTAATTCTTTCATTATAACCAAGAATGGTAGAAAATATAGAATGGATCCATTACCTAATGAAAATATAGAGAAGAGTGTTGGGTCAAGTGTCATGATTGTGAGTGGTAAAGAGTTTCTAGACACCCTTAAGGAGGAAGGAACCCAAGGGTATGCTTTGATTTTGAAGCCTAAAAATAGTCCTAGTTTGCATGATCCTAGTAAGGAAGAGGTTCCTAAGGAGGTGTAGCAATTGATAGAGAAGTATAAGGGGATTATGGTAGAAGAAATGCCTAATGAGTTGCCACCTATTAAGGACATAATCCATCAAATTGACTTCATACCGGGATCTACTTTGCCAAACAAAGCAGCCTACAAGATGACACCTTCTAAAAATGAAGAGATTGCCAAGCAAGTGCAAGAATTGTTGGATAAGGGATTGGTAAGAAAGAGTCTTAGCCCATGTGCTATCCCAACAGTCCTAGCCCCTAAAAAGGATGGTAAATGGAGGTTGTGTATGGATTCTAGAGCCATTAACAAGATTACCATAAGATAGAGGTTCCCTATGCCAAGGATTGAGGACCTAATGGACTATTTGGGAGGGGCTAGATACTTTTCTAAGATTGACCTTAAGAGTGGATATCATCAAATTAGGATAAAGTAAGGGGATGAATGGAAGACAACATTCAAAACAAATGAGGGTCTTTATGAGTGGTTGGTGATGCCATTTGGTCTATCTAATGCCCCAAGTACTTTTATGCATCTCATGAATGAAGCGTTGAAGGATTTCATTAGCAAATTTGTTGTGGTATACTTGGATGACATTCTTGTTTTCAACAGGACTAAGGAAGAGCATTTGCAATATTTGGATCAGGTTTTGAAGAAGTTACATGATGAACAATTGATGATCAACATGGAAAAGAGTGTCTTCATGAAGGAAGAACTCACCTATCTTGGTTTTGTGATTTCCCAAGGTAGTTTGAAGATGGATCTAGCAAAGGTAGAGGCCATTTTGTCCTAGTCAACTCCAAAAACAGTAGGTGATGTGAAAATTTTTCATGGTTTGGCAATAGTTTATAGGAAATTCATAAGGGGTTTTAGTCATATTTGTGTACCAATTTTGGATACCATCAAAGGGGGGCATAAATGTAAGTTTTTTTGGACAAAGGCAACCAATGATTCTTTTGAAATTCTGAAGCAAAATGTAGCACAAAAACCCATTCTTGTTTTGCCCAACTTTAACAAGTTGTTTGTGGTGGAATGTGATGCTAGTAACCTTGCTATAGGGGCTGTCCTAAGTCAAGAAGGTAGGCCTGTTGCTTTCTTTAGTGAAAAATTGAATGATGCTAAGAGAAAGTACTCTACTTATGACTTGGAATTGTATGCAATGGTGCAAGCTTTGAAAAAATGGAGGCACTATCTTTTTCCTAAAGAGTTTATTGTTTATACTGACAACCATGCACTTAGTTTTCTAAATTCACAGGAGAAACTCAACCATAGGCATATGAAATGGGTTGAACACCAAGCATATACCTTTTTAATCAAACACAAGAAGGGGTAGGCCAACAAAGTGGAAGATGCATTGAGTAGAAGGGTGTGTATGGTTCAAGAAATTTAGTTGCAAAGTGTAGGGGTTGATGCTCTCAAACATATGTATCAGGATGATGAAGATTTCAAGGAGGTATATGAAGTTTGTTCACAGTTTTCAGATTCTTATCATTCTAATTTTTCTGAGTTTTTGTTACAGCAGGGGTTGTTGTTTAAAGGCAGCCAATTATGTGTTCCTAGGTGTTCCATGAGGGAGAACATAATCAAGTAAAAACATTGTGGTGGACTAGGAGGTCACTTTGGGTTGGATAAAACATTGGATTAGGTGAAGAGGTTTTATTTTTGGCATAAAATGCAATCAAATATCAGAAAATTTGTTGAATGTTGTAGTATTTGTTAAAGGGCAAAGGGTACTTCATCTAATGTTGGTCTATATCAGCCACTTCCTATTCCTAATAGGCCATGGGAAAGTATTAGCATGGATTTTGTTTTGGGTCTTCCGAGGACTCAAAGAGGCTTTGATAGTATATTTGTTGTGGTGGATAGATTTAGTAAGATGGCTCATTTCTTGCCATGTAAATGCACTAACGATGCTTCACACATTGCTGGTTTGTTCTTCAAAGAAATTATTAGAATCCATGGTTTGCCTCTTAACATTGTGACTGACAGGGATTCAAAGTTTGTAGGCCACTTTTGGCATACCTTGTGGAAGAAATTGGGCACCCAATTGTCTTTCACTTCAGCCTATCACCCTCAGACTAATGGCCAAACTAAGTTGGTGAATAGGTCCTTGGGGAATCTTCTCAGGTGTCTTACAAAGCAACATGGAGAGGCATGGGATATGATCATCCCTCAAATAGAATTTGCTTATAATGACTCCACCAATAGAAGCACAGGAAGGAGTCCATTTGAGGTTGTCTATGGGATTAACCCAAGAGGCATTTTTGAATTGATAGATCTACATGGCTTAGAGAGGAAAAATGCTCAAGGTGAGGACTTTGCATTGTCTATGAAAGATATCCATGAGAATGTAAGGGAGACTCTTCAAAGGAACAATGAAAAGTATAGAGATAAAGCCAATGAGAGAAGGAGAGATGTACAATACAAGGTTGGGGATTTGGTCACAGTACATTTGAAGAAGGAGAGACTTCCAAAAGGGCAGCCAACCAAACTCCTCATGAAGAAGATAGGTCCATGTCAGATTCTACACAAGTTTGGGTCCAATGCCTATGAGATTGAACTTCCTCAAGGCTTGGCCATATCTCCTATCTTTAATGTTTCAGACTTCTTTCCTTTCAAAGGTGAACATAATGCAGATTTAGAGGCAGATATGACAGTAGTAGGAGATGAAGAATGGGTTAAGGGTCTTCCACCCAATCAACCATTGAAGTTGGAATGCATTCTTGACACTAAGGTCTTGAAGAAGACTAGAAAGGAGACATACAAACAGTTCCTTGTCAAATGGAGTGGTTTACCCATTGAAGATCCCACTTGGATGCGTGAAGAAGAAATCTTGAAGCATGGTGTCACATTTGCTAATCTACTTCCTCAGGAGACTTGAGTTCTCTTTCTGCGCGGGGAGTATGGTGTAAGAGCACGAAAGAGGGTCATAAAGATTCATGATGTTTTGTTGGTTCCATGTTTGTTCATAAGGTCTTGAAGAGCATTTTTTCCATGTTGTAATAAGGACCATGTCCATCTCTTGTTGATGTCATGTTATCAGGTGTAATAGACAGTCCTATTTGTAAGCCTTTTAAGGCATGTAAGAGGTAGTCCTAAGAACATGGGGGCAGTCATATATTTCACATTGTAAGCCTTTTTGGCATAGGTAAAGGGTGGTAGACTTTGTCAAAAATTTAATGACATTGTCAAAGGTGTCGAAAAGTCATAAATCCATTGATGGCCATTAGGATAAATTGTAATTAGTTTCTATTGTAAAATAGGATAGTTACAGTCCTAAAAATAGGGTAGTTGCAAACAGTCTGATGGTTATCATGTATTCCATTGAACCAACTATCCTCCAACCTCTACAAACTAATTGGCAGGTTTCTTAAGGCCCTACCCTATCCATTGTAACCAAGGGAGAAGTCTTAGAGAAGACATTTGGTGGAAGAAAGCAATAAGAAACTCAAGTTTTCTGTTATTTTTCTATATATTCACTGCTATAGTCCGTGGTACTCCTCTGTATGGATAGCTTGTGGAAGATCATTATGGTGGCATGAATGTAGAGTCATTTGGCTCTCATTTGCATTTAATTTGGTGTCTTGAAACTATTTTGTGTGTGAATTATTTGTATTTCTCTGAATTTTGTCTGCCATAACCTAGACTAGGGTTTTGATAGGAAAAAATGCATTTTCTTGCCATTCCACTGATTTGATTCTCCCTTGATCAGTGGGATGGGTTTATATAGGTCTGTATTAGTAGATTATGACAATTTTTGTGTAGGAAACTTGAGAAGGAGGAGTTTTCTTTGAGGAAACCTAACATCCTCATGTGTTAGGTGATGTCTAGAAGCATAGAAAAAGAACAAAAGAGGACCAATCAGTTGTAGTCCATGTTGGAACTCCAAAAACCATAAAATCCATAGTTTTGACATGTATTCTATGTGCTCAAATCATTGGTTGGGTTCTATGCATGAATTTTAGAGGGGTCTCTTTGTACTTTTTTGCCTAATTAGGGCTCTAGGTCATTGAGAGGAGTTATAGGTTGAGTCATACCATCCAAAACAACCTATACCTAGTTTTGGATATGTGATAGGGAGTCCAAATGGGTATCTCCTAATTGTCCAAGATCTATATTTGAACATTTGCAACAAAAGTTATTGATGACTATTCTCTTTTCTAGGGCTACAAGCAATTTCTTGGGTGTATGAAGGAAGTACTAGTTCTGAGTTTAACCTACCTTTGCCAATGATTGGAATGGGTCCCAATGCATGTATAATCAACTTTTCCATGAAGAATTTAGAGCCTCTAACTGATGTTCCCACTCTTGCAATTTGATCCTTGAATTTGGGTTTTTGGTTGTAGTGGAAACCTTGTCAAATTGTTCTATCCTTCCTTTATCCAAGTGCCTCTACATCAGGCATTGGAGCTCCATGGGTACAATTTGGCTCATGGAATTTAACCCCATCCATTAGATTATAAATTGAGATCAATGGCCCAAATATAATTTTGGGCTCAATGGGTGGCCCATTAGAGCTCCATGGGTACATTTTAACCCATGGAATACAACCCCAATTGTTAGATTATAAATAAAATCACTGGTGGTGATTAAAAACTGGTTATATGGCCCTAAAGTAACCAATAATTATATAATATTATTGGCTAATTAACTTCATTTTCTACTATAACTTATAAAATTTAGGCAAATCTAATCTATTCAGGTATCAAATATTGTGGTGAATCTTTGAGTTTAAAAGTTTAATAAAATAAATGTTATGGTAATTTAGCTAGGACTAAAATAAAATTTTGTAAAAATGTGGTGATTCACATTACATTACAACTTGTACTATTAGCCAATTGGTGAATATTAGCCACTAAAAAAATTGTTATTGCTCACCTTCCTTGCAGCATAACACATCATTCATTTCTTCTATCCATTCCCTTATCTTTTTTCCTTGACCAACCCATTTCATTTCAAGAGCCTACCCATGTTTTTCCAACCTGCTTATCCTCTCGAGGGGGAATCCTCGTCCCATTCCATCATCATCCTATTTTTCCATCATCTTATCCTTTCACCATCATCCCATCCTTTTCCTCTATCCATACCTTAGCTTCTTTGAAATGTTGTTATTCAACATAAATCTTATCATCTTGAACATTGTCTTAAAGAGGGGCAAAATGTAGACACCCAAAATTGTCCTAAAAGTGTTCATGTCTTGTAACAACTAGTCAAAAACATTACTAAGACATCATGTAGCATTTTGTCCTAATCCCACTAATCCACTAGCTAATTAATTAAATAAATTTTATTTATTTAATTAAAATCCCATCTTAATCCCATCCTTATCCCACTTAGCCAATTAATTAAATAAATTTTATTTATTTAATTAATTTCCCATTCATATCCCAATCCTATCCTAATCATCTTCCCAATTAATTAAATAAATTTTATTTATTTATTTAATTTCCCTCACATATCCCAACTAATTCAAATAAAATATTTGAGTTAAGTCCTTACCTCTCACCACATTTAGACACTTGTCCACCTCTTAATTGAATCATTTGTGGTACTACATCTTTTATTTAATATCTTTCACATGTAGTACTTTTTATATACACATTCACATATGTAGTACTTTTTGTGTACATGGTCACACATGAGCCCTATTCTCCTCCCTCCACTTGTCACATGACTACAACTCCCTTGAAGAGTGGGAATAACTAATCAATCCTAGCCATCCACATCAATCATTTAGCCTTTTAATCTTAACCATCCATTTGAACCAAGTCTTTCCTATAAATCAACCCCCTCATAAGCCATTATAAGGGATTGAGTTGGAGTATCCTTATGCTGTTGAAATATCTTTAGAGCCTTTGCATCATTCATCCATTATCATTCTTTCATCTATCATCTTTATCTTAGTGTTATGCTATGGAATTGAGCAACCAACATATCAAATCATTGAATCAATCAAGCTATCTTGCATCTATCTATTTGAGGTATTAAAGATTTGGATTATGTAATGCATTTCATTTGTTTTATCCATTTACATTTTATCCAAATTTTTCATTATACAATTAGACTAGACAAGATGATACAATATCAAAGAAGCAGAGATCACTAACATAGTACAACTATCCATATCCTAAAAGTTTGAGTGTGTGTAGTTGTATTCATTCCCTTCCTTCCACATCTAAGATAGTCAAGGTTCACTTGTATTAAGCTACGTAAAGATACATACCTTTTGAACTACCTAGACATTGCCCTGCTGCCAGTAGGTGTCTATATCCCTGATAGAGTTGTCTCTATGATTCCCTCAAGTATTGCTCTACTGCCCATTAGGCATCCATAGCCCCTGATAGAGTTACTTGAATCCTCTAGCTGATTGAACATTTTATAAGTAAATTTGGAAGTATTATTTTAGCAGAGTATTCATTTCATAATGCATTGAGCTTAGATCTTGATATGAGTACTAGAAAGCACCACATACCCTTGTAGCACTTGATAAATATCACATGGGCTATGAATTGTTTCAACTTCACTGGGCTGGGAATCATAGTGGCAGAAAAAGTGGCCTATAGATTTTTCACTTAACCCAAGACCACAAAGACTCCTTTGGAGGTTTTAGGATTATTTAAAGATGTCAAAGATATATGACTAGAAAATTCTTCAAGTGAACTAAACTAATGACTCCACTCCCATGAACAAGCATCATATTATCTAAACATAACAATAGAACCCACAAGAAGACCTGAGTAGAAAACCAAAGTTTCTCAAAGAAATTTTCCAGATTACTTACCCAAAGAGGACCTTTTGTAGGTCTACACAGCTACCACCACATTCAAGAAATGGAGAACCCTACCAAGGAAAGCGCAGAGAGAAAAGAAAAGAAAATAAAACAACTAACCTAAACAAAGAAAACTACTCTAACCAAAGAAAACAAAAGCAACAACCGACAACTAACAACTAGGAAAAGAAGAAAATGTTCATGTTCAGGGTACTAGTTATGTAGGATCAACAATTGGGGCACCTCATTAGGGTCACGATCAATCCAAATGCAAGTTTTCTTACCCAAATAACCATAATCAAATTGAGAACCATTGAAACTAAGTGAAAGGGGAAAAGATATAACCTGATTTGTAGTACCATTCGTTGGGCATGTAAGTTTATCACCTTACTGCATTGTACCGTATACATTCTCATCTTTAGGGGGTCTCAACTCATGGTGGATCATGTTGGGTACATCAAGTACCTCCAAATCACTAAATGCTGCAGTAACCCACCAAGCAAATAGAAAGTCTGGACAACTTACTTCAGAATGTGGATCATTTGGGTGAATTCTACATGAATTAGCCAAAGCAAAATCTATCATGTGCGGTGAATTTCCATGCAGTAGCATATCTTTGATCATTGTTGACACCAACTCAATGATGTGATCAAGTGATTGACATGAAAATGCTTCCAAGCCATCATCTTGCATGACTATTTGATTTTTATTCTTAGATTGCAGACCTTTACTTCCATTTCTTATCATTAGATCAACATCAACCATGTGGAGATCTTCTCTGATATAGGTGTGAATAGGATCCACTTGATAGGCATATGGTACACCCAAATCTGCTTCATCAAGGTCAATCATATATTCTGAGGCAACTTCCTCTGTACTAATCAGCATCCTTCCTATTTCAACTGGTGTTTGATATTAGACTGTAAGGTTGTTGTCTGTAGTATGAACAAAGCCTCTTTCTTCCTTTATGACTGGAATCATGATGTCAGTATTATCTTGGAGTGATGCATTATCCTACTCTTCTTCATTTGACTCAGCTAAAAACCCTATTGGAGAAACTATAGTGATCTGATATGACTAATCTTTTTAGTAAACTGTGTTGATATACTCAAAAGCTTGATCATTTTGCACTAGACAATCTAATTGTTGCTCTTCCTATAAGGCTGTCCATGACTATTCTTCATCTAAGGGACTGATTTATTCTTATTCTTGCACACATCCGATCTAATCTAACTATTGTTCAAAATCAGAATTATCAACCACCTGACATAAACTACTATTCTACAGCTCTACAGCAACAAACTGAGGTTTAAAACTTGACACTTGTGAAATATCTGATTATTGATCTACATCTTTAACATGGATATTCATAAGTTTTGATTCATCATTTGTCTTATCAACATCCTTAATAGAAGAAATCTAATTCTGTATATTACTTTGTTCTTTGTGTTGTGATTAAAAACTAAGTTTTAACCAAGCTAGAACATCATATTCTTCTGATTTTTGTAACTAATAAAGAGATTTTAACTAGTCATGAATCTCATATTCATTAGTTGGGTGATTTGTAGACCATATGTATTCACTGCTTTTATCATCTAGACATGTATTTTGATGAGCAACTTTAGGGACTTCAATTTTTTCCATGTGCACATTACCCTTTTGATTGTGATTACTTATGAATGGTGGATTTATAGCTCCTACAACCTCAACTCTTTATATGTTGTCAACTAGGACACGATTATAGTAATGTGTATCCATCTGTATTGCAGCTCCTTGCATTTTTTTGCTCTAAATATGTCTGCCATGCATATATCCCACTTCAGGCTTGTCTATTTCAAAAATAGATAGCAGTCCTTTTAAATACAAATCCAATCTTTGGAGAAGTTAAACAAGCAATCTTGTCATGTGACTCTCCAGGATGTACAGTGAAGACATGAGGGGAACTAAAATCAAGCAAGGTAAATGGTGGATACTTCACCCTGATTTGCCTATCTAACACTTCTTTGAAAAGTGGGATGTTCACTTGGAAGTTCTCTTCATGATATGACTGCTGAGATGGTCCTCTGAAGAATGAAGGGATTTCATGACTGAAACCCTTGTGTGTACCCATTGGAACTGAATCTCCTGAATAGTCAATTCCTTTTAGCATGTGCAATGAACACGAAAACTAAAATCTTACATTATAACCTTCGTTTGGCCCTCCTTCTAGTTGCAATTTTGTTGATGGGCATTAGGAGGAGAAGGGTTGGAACTGAATGGAGCAATCTCTTTGTTCACCAATGTCCTGGTTCAATAATGGCTTTGGGTCGACAATGTCTTTGTTCACCAATGCCTTTGATCTGCCCTCTTTCTAGTACCAATTCTATTGATGGTGGTTTTAGCACACAAAAACATAGATGAAATACATGTATATCATCTCTCTTGAAAAAGGTATCATATCGAAGATAGGACTGCCCCAAGGATAATATAGCTAGGTCTTAGCTTGCATGGAATAACTTAGTTGGTATGTTTAGTTGTGCCAACAAGGGGTCTTATATATAACATTGGGTTTGTAAGATATGAAAGCAATATGTATGCAAAAACCCTATGATTCTTTCAGAAGATCTGTAATGTAGATGCTGCTTATAACCTAACCTAATAGCTATTTATAAAGAAAAAGAAAAAGGGAAAGAGGGGAGAGAGAAGGGATAAGAGATCCTATAGATAATTGTAGAAATGATCAACACACAGATAGATAGATTCCCAACAACAAATGAATCTCTACTTAACCAGACACCCACAATGCCATATAGATTGTGCAATCTTCTAAGGAAATGTAATGATTTTCAAATTGTAGAGGGTTCATCAAACACCCAATCCCCGCCATAGCTCAATGAAATCATACAATCAAACTTATCTCATATGAAATATGCCCAGACTAACCATGCACAACGACATACAATCAACAAGCCATTAATGGTATGGATAGGAAATCCATCAAATATATGAATGATTAATCACTAATGTAACTGAATAAATAATTTTCGAATGGCATAAACCATGAAATCCAAAATGAGATAAGACAGAAACACTAATTCCCAGTAACCTGCAAAACTTGCTTTGTATTGACTGAATTTGGCAGTCTCAGTAATTCACTGTCAAATCTTACTTGTTACAACGAGAGAATGATGCCCCTTTTATAGACAAGGAACCATAACAAGATTCTAAATGGATAGTGGAGATTAACTCAACACCAAGGGTCCATATTACATAGCATTTAATGAGATGCATCAATTAGTTACATTTTCATATTTCATTTTGTCCTTTAGGAAAAAGACAAAAAATAGCTTGTAAATACATTGAATCTGGAAAAAATGGATACCTATTTTGATATACATACAAAAGAGCAACTTTACAAGGTGAAAGGAAGTCAAAATATAGTCATATGACATGTGAAAACTTGAGCTGATGTGGACTAATGGGATTGCTCATGCTGACTGAATCATTCCATTGCATGTCACCTTTGAGTCGTCTAATAGGACAAATGATATTTCTAATGAGTTGACTGGTAAAGGAGAGTATGTAGCACATCTTTGATGGAGACATAACCAATCAGATGCTTGTTGGATCAATTTTTGATGACTTGGACTGCTTGAACATCTGTAGGTAGCTATGAACATGTCTTGGTCATTAGATTGGATCTGCAAGAACAAAAGTGGAGTGGACCTAATCTCTTGTGTATTCAAGCTCTTGGGACTTATTTCCATCATCTTGGACATCATACTAACTTCCCCTTGCAGGTGCAGCAGCAATTTAGTTGATGGAATGTCAATTTTGCATCTCTGGGTCAGTAGGGTATCTCTATGTGTTCACCTTTGAAGACAGCTCCAATAAGCTCCTGTGTCCTCCAAGACCTGTAATTCACAGTACAAAGCATCAATTTCATCATAAATAATCATTTTCCATCAATTTGAATCAAGATATGTACATTGGTAGTCATGGATTAGTCAAGAACAACTCAAACTCAATGTTGCCTCCTCATAGACCTTTTCACAAATCCATTGATTTTTACATGATTTTCTACGTTTTTTACCATTTACAAGTACCCATTTTGCCAATATGATCATCTAGGAAGATTTTGTGGTCATCTGAATCCATTTGGGGACTTTTATTTCATTATTTTATAGCCTTTTCATAAAAAGCAAGATTTTGGGGGGTACTGCACATTAAGGTGTAGTGTCATTAATTGACACCAAACACACTCAATATCCACACAAACCTGCTAAAAATGTCCATCACGATGTGATGAATTGATGTACAATTCAAATCCACCAAGAAAATCTAATTTGTACCTTGAAAAATTAGTTTTTGGGCCAAAATGTGAAAAAGTGCTGATTTTGAGGTCTACTGACCTAGCGCTAGATTTGAGGTCTACTAAATAAAGTCAGTAAGAATGATTTTTAGCGCAAGTCGAAGACAGAGCTTTCTAGTGCAAAATAGGTTCAGCACTGATCTGAGGTTTGACTGACCTTAGCACAGATTTTAGGTCCGACTGACCTAGCGTGGATTTTAGGTTAGTAAGGGCACTTTTTAGCGCAAGTCAGTAGGGTCTATTTTTGGCACTGGCACTAATCTGAGGTCTGACTGACCTTAGTGTAGATTTTAGGTCTAGCTGAAAAAAGGTGGTGAAAGTGATTTTTAGGACAAGTCGATAGAAGCCCATTTTAGTGCAAGTCAGTGAAGTGGGTTTTTAGTGCAAGTCGGTAGGTCCTCCTTTTAGCACCAGGTAGTGCAAGTTGTTTCTAGTGCTTTTGGTAGTATGAGGCATTTTTAGTACCATTTTTTGTAGTGTCCTAGGTGACATTATATTTCAAAGATATATTTAAGTATATGTTTAGATATTTACTTTGAATATTTTGAAATATACTATTAGGATGTTTGAGATAGGTTCCAGATCCATAGGATTTGATATGCAGATTCTAGAATTTTGAGGTTCCACTATATTTTAGACAACCATTTTTCAAGATTTCCAGGGTTTCAGACATAGACAAATCAAGGTTTCAGGACCATGCATCAGGATGAAAGTATATGAACCCCTTAGTGAAATCTTGTGAAATTTGACTTGATTTTGCAACTCTAAGACCTGGAAACTAGGAACTTCCACATGACACATCCCACAAAAGTAGTTTTTTAAGGACAATATCCAGTGACATAGGATTTTAGAGCAAAGTACAGTAACACCTAGTTTCAATACAAAAGGCAAGAAATGGCTATTGTTTAAGCACAAGACCACTCAAGACACCTCTAAATCAATCATGAAAGACATCAAATGACTCCAAACATGCCAAATACTGAAATCTAGAACAAATCCTGTAATCTAAGCACAAATTCACCCTCTAATTGTCATAAAGGGGAAAGGTTGAGACTCCAAGCCAAAGCAAAAGAGGGAGTCTCCATTTGGCAACATGGGGCATGTGTTCAAGGCACAACATGTTTTAATTCTCCCATCACTAAAGCACAACATTACCTTCCCTTGTCCAGCAATAGGATATGTAGAGTTGTCCCTGAGGTACACATTTCCTCCATCATACTCTTTGTATGTGGAAAACCATTCTTTATGTGGAGTCATGTGGTAAGAACATCCTGAGTCAACCAACCAATGATCATGAGAAACAACATAATATGCAAAAAGAAAAACCTCATCACCTACATTCAAAGACTTATCAGTCGTGGAATCCCATTGTTTCTTTAGGTTTCTACATTCCTTTTTCACATGTCCTCTCTTTCTGCAGTTCCAACACTTGACTATGTTCTACTTTCCAGGAGTCTTAGAATGACCCTTAGACTTGTCTTTAGACCCCATCTAATCTCCTAAACTAAGAACATCCCCTGAACTATCCGACCTTTTCTTCCTCAATTCATGTGATAGCAGAACTAAAACAAGAGCATCTAACTTCAGAATTGTGAGGTTAGCAATGATAGCCAAAATAACATTCTCTCATGACTTAGGCAAAGAATAGAGAATCAATATACATTTAACTTCCCCATTCACCTCAACATCTACATATGCTAGTTGACTCAATAACAAATTAAATGAATTCAAATGCTCTGCAACTGATTCACCCTATTACATTTTCATGGAAAATAACTTACGCGTTAAATAAAGCTTATTTACCATACTCTTGGCTTGGTATATGTCTCCCAGATGCTTCCACAAGCTATGTGCGGACTTCTCACTTGCAACATTTAGTAGAACAAAATCTTCAAGGCACAACTAGATTGTACCTTGTGCCTTTTTATCTAGTCTTTCCCACTCATTAGGAGCAACATCGTTAGGTTTCTTCTCTTTTGTTACAACCAACCACTCTAGTTTTTTCTTCTAGCAAATCTTCCATTTTCAACTTCCACAATTCGTACCTCATGCCTTTGAACTTTTCAATGTTGAATCAAGAGGTAGAAGCAATAGTGGATGAATCCATGATATCCACATAAGATCTACAAACAAACAATAACCAAATCTCCCACTGTAACTAAAAAACCTTCACACTAGCACCCAAGAATCAAAACTGGCTAGGCTCTGATACCAAATGTTAGAAATGAAGGTGCAAACCACACAATAGAAATTTGATTCAAACCTTATTTATATCCTCTAAACAATGTAGAATCAATAGAGATTGCAATAGAAATAAAACCCACTACACAGAAATAGCATGCATTAAGAACTGAACACATAACAAAGTATGTAATGTGGAGAAAACCCTTTCTGGTGAAAAAGTCTACAAAGAAAAGAGGATCCAAATAGTATTACCTTCAAATATGAGATTACAATACATGCACTTCCTCTTCTTCTTTAGTCTTCAATCTAGTAGTGCCTATAACTCTTAACATTGCTAAAAACATAGTAAAAATATCCTTATAAAAGGGGCTTACCTTCTAGGGCAAGAAACTTAACATAATATCAACCATCAGATCTATGACCTAATGATGAACGGTCCAAATTTACAATGATAAAATATAAATAAAATGTGGTTTCAGGGGTGTTGCCCCTGAACCCTCGCTGAAGTGTGTGGCTTCCAAACCCCTTGCTAGGGGGATGATCCCCCTAGACCCCTCATAGGGAGAAACCCCCCTGTGACCCCCTGTCACATATGAATTAGCATTGAGGATTGGTATAAACATGCAGCTGAAACAAGATTATTGCGGGTGAAACCTTTCATCCCTTATGGGTGATTAATTACTTAGGATTTATTAAATAATATTAGGAGTAATTAATTACATAGGATTTACAAGGTTGATGGCACCTTAATCCTAACATCATTTATATATAATATGATGAAAACTAAATCTAAACCCTCTAAAAAGTTCATTCCTATAATAAGGGGAAGGGCATTAGCTTTGACAAACTTTAGTTTTCCTTCTAACTAGAACTATTTTAAATGATCTGTTGCTATAATATGTGCTAATGCCTTCCAGTTTGAAATCCTAGAGCACTCACATTTAGACCTAAAATTACTATAATATAATTTTATTTTAATATCTTCTTAACTGAGTGGAGTAGAAAAATACTTTTGCAGGTATTTAAGGCTATAATTGAAGTTGGGATGGAAATTGAACTAAAAAAATTTGCATGTAGAATCTCTGGAAATCAAGGTAGTGGAAGTAACAACATGAAGGAGATAGAGGAAGTATTTATGAGTAATACTAAAAGAAAAGAAAAAAATCTGCTACCAAGACACCAAAGAGTCGCCTGGGCCACCCTAGTGGATCAAAAAATAAGTTAAACAATACAACAATCAATCACCAAAAGGCAATGAAGATTAATGTTGTGGAAGTTGTAGCAAGTTATTGATGAGAAATTAGAAAAATAAACAACACACAAAGTAACAAACATAGACAAGAGATATAACGTGGTTTTCCAATGTGGCTACATCCATGGGAAGTTAGGGCATTAATATTCTTATTATTCACAACAACATACATAAAGATTTTCCCCCAAATATATACAATTCTCTTCAAGGAAGATGAAAAGACAAAGAAAGGGAGATGAAATAAATAGTTGGACTTCACATCCAAACAATCTCCCACTTGAAGTCTAGTCCATGTTGTGACTTCAGATTTGAACAATCTCCCACTTGAAGTGTTCTTTACATTACCTATTGTCTCAGAAAAGCAAGAACCATGCATCAACTAATATCAAAACATAATCACCAAATCTAATGGTAATAAATAGAACCATAGCTAGTTGCTAATCACATCCAACTACCCATACACCATTAGTAAACTCATGTAAACAACATATTCAACCCATACTGCAACTCTTATCCCTGTATAATCCATTGTCCTGCTCAAAACATTATCATCTTCCAAGCAAACACACCAAAGCCGTTGACGTGTGAAAAATCTAAATACCCTTGATACTATAGTCCAATGAAAAACACACATACATCCTAGAACTTATGCTTCATGAACAATGTCAACCATTTAAACAACTCAAGTCTACCAATAAACACTTGCATAAAAAGTGGCAAATAATTAAATCATATAATACCAAGAACAACCATAATGATCTGCAAACTACAACCAACCTGTTGCAAAACAGAGCTTTCTTACACAAACAATTTTCTACTCAATTCTCTCACCTTTGATCTCACTTCACTTCTCCCAATTCCTCCACATCTCAAATGATATACATTAAAAGACCACATACTGACTAGGTGTTAAAAAAATAATAAAGTACAACAACAGTAGATGACCAAAAACCAATGATCATACTAGATGAATACAAAACTATAGGAAGAAACATAATACCATAAAGAGAAGTTACAAGCCATATAAAATCCTTCTACCAACACCACCAAGTGCTAAGTCATGCCAAGTATGATCTCCTTTACCTCCTCAAAATGAAAAGCCTTAACAAAACCCAACCATTCACTCTCAAGGATCAAACCAACATGGATGTAACCATCTCTAACCAAGGAAGATCAAACTCAAATATCCATTCCAAAACTAGGAATAACCCCAATTACATATCCTAAAATCCAAACTTATATGTACAAGGAGATAACCATGTCAACATCCCTCAAATCAACCCTTCGGAACCAATAACCATAGCTCAAGGTCCATAACCATGAGAAGATAAAGCATAAAGAGAAATGCATTTAAAAATAGAACAAGCAATACCTATTTGAAGATAACCTATCATTTTAGAATAAGAGTGGGAAATGAGAATGCTCCTCCAGGATACACCAAGTCACAATGACTCTCTCCAAGAATAATCTCCTCTAGGTCCATAATGAAATCACGTCCATAACCAGGTGTAGGCTCCTTGGTCTTCTTGCTGAAACCTCCAAAGAGTAACCATCTCAACAAATGTTCCCTAATCCCAAGAGAACTCCAATCTCACCCAAGTATCAAAGTATTCAAGAGCACCTCTATGATCAATCCATGCTAAGCTCCAAAAAAAACACTGCACCATCATGAAGCTCTCGAAGAATGACCAAAGTACTCAATACCAAGAGCACAAACAAGATCATTGTGGAAACTCCCACTGCACATCTACATAACATAGGAACACAACATGACACCATGATCTAACATCTCAACAAAGGAAGACCACATGATCCAAAGAGCATACCCTCTCATATGTTATAAGTTAAAAGGGGGATGAATGCATGCATGTAAGTGCACACTATCAAATTGTCTTTCACCACAACATTCAATGATTAAATTGAGCTGAGTCACTTCAAGATGCAAGATGACTCAGCTACTGATTTTGTGCTCCTATTTTATAAGGAAATATGTTATTCAACAAAACTTTTTATCAAACCCTAGGTCAATCAATGCACTAAACCCTAGAATTGATATAATCAGCTTATAAGAGACAAACAACAACAAAAAGATAAGATTTGAAAGTATTAGGATGATTAGTGAGATGTTGTAACCTATTCCACGAAAGCTGAAATATCGGAAGACTCCAGGACCAACACCTAAGTCTAGAAAGTCCTGATCTCTGGAAGCTCAAAAATAGAAAAAATGTCGTAAATGATGCTCTGATGTTGTATCTAAGGTCTGATTAACAGGTGGACATTGGTGCGGGCTCCCAATTCATCCACAAAGGAATTTCCACGCTCTGATTTTGGATCTTGAAACTCTATCCTTTGAACAACCTCTCTCTACCTTCACTTATTCAATCCTCACACCTGTAACCTACACACAAGAAGAAAAGGGGTTTGGGGGTTGTGGTGTTTAGGGATTTACCTCAATCAAATCCTTAGTTAGCATTCAAGATTTTCCAACACTATTGTTAGAGAGAGTATGATCTAGTAGGGAAGAGGATAAAGATAATCCAAGTGATGATGAAATGATTCAAACAAAGATGATGTCACCTTGGAGATGATGTCCTTAGGGGGGATAATGATTCTTCAACTCATAAGGATGTTGATGATGATTCCAAATCTACAACAAACATGTACAACACAAACACAAATCTACAACAATAACACAATGAATGCCTTGAATGAACCTTTGCTCAATATCATAACATTTCTACCATCAACTTTTGACAAAATGAATTCAAACACTCACTTATATATGCCTTCCTATTAAACATTCACAAATTAATTGAAAGAGCCTAAAAGGAGAGACCCATTTAAAGGTCCTATGCCTATATGATTTAAATTTTACCCCAACCAATCAAGGTGGACTTGGGCATGGGAACGGAAGTCCCTAATTGCCTTTTTTCTTTGGACTTAAGCATTAAATGGGCCCCTAGTTCCCATTTGACATGGGTTTCAGGGGATTTCTCATTGGGATGATTATTTTTTTTATAAAGTGTTAACACGGGGACCTAGGAGCTAAACTAGGAGGTAAAAAGGCATGTGACCACTTTTTACTCCATAACAATATCAAGACAACCTGTATCATGCCAATACTCCAATCTAGAATCAAGAGTCCACCATGGCACAATAACAAACATCCTATAAACAAGGACCATCATCTCCAATGACATGAAGATAACCACCTTCTAACAACAAAACTCTCACTACTAAGAGCTCCCACTAAAATGTGCTACTGAGCTATCCATGTTATCACGATAACGATGCAGCAAGTCCCAATATCTAACTAACCATACACTATAATCATCCATCCTCTCATCTCAAAGAAACATACCAACAAATCTGTATCAATACTGAATCGATCTCGTGGATATAGATAGTCCACATCCGAGTCATCCTACTATAGTCAATGGGTAGCTAATCACATAACTACATAACTCAAAGATCTCAAAAAAAACATGCAAACAAAGATATCAAAGAGGATAACCTATAGAATTAAAGACTCAAACACCATATCCTCATTGAATCTAATTTGCCAATCTACAATGAGTAATCATAGTCAAAAGAACCCATTTGTAAATGTTGTAGAAATGATACCAACAACTCCACACTGAGAAGGATATAAAATACCTCCTCAAACCATGCACAAATAATACATGCAAACCGTAGATTTTGAATAGAAAATATGAAAAACCAATGACCAACTCCATAGTCATAACTTATTGCTCCATTGGGACTATGCACTACCAAAGCATCTATAACTTATAGCTGGATTTGAACCATACCCTACAAAGTTAGGGCCAAATCCAACACCACCTCATGGGCTTCAAGAATCTCCCACTGGTCCATTGCAATAACCACCAACAACTGCGACCCTTCTCTTAATTTATTCTCTTTTATCTTCTTTGCTATATTCTCTCTCTCTCTTCAGTCATTACGCCTTTTGTTCCAATCTGTCATACCATACTATATATGCAGGGTTACCATACTGGGCAAGCTACTACATGGGCAATAATTCATCAACCCAACACACCATTTCATCCATTATTTTGGCAATAGCCTTCATGACCTAGAATTCTAAATAGTAATATGAGATTTTGCATCCACGGATCGCTTCATAGAGTGAGACTTCAACTCTGAGGAAGAGAAACAAGATGTGAAAGAAAACAATTATTCAACCATTGTATCCTCTTCATAAACCTCACCAAAAACCTCATTGGACATGAACTACTCTCGATATTCCATGAGAACTTGTGTTGACCTCTTAAAATCCATAAATAATGAGTACATCCAACTAGCATCTTCAAGCTCAACATATTCTCCCTTATGCTTAAGGCAAGCTAGAGAAGCTGCTATGATTAAATGAATACCATAACACAAAGATGTCTCAACTGATATCTTCATTAGAAGTTCCTTGCAATCATCTATCATCTCAACATCTTCCTCTTCACACCTTATATCAAACCAGATTCATAGGTAAATTCTTTTAAAAGGAGTAAGGCTTTGTTCCACAACAATGAGCATCATCTTCCCATCGGTGGTTTTCAATCCCACTTCACCTTCCTATTTGTAGCCTCCTAGCTAGTGAAGACCTCATAAAAAGAGCCTTCACTGTACATCGAAGTATCTCAACATCCAATGCCACCAACACTTCCAACCTCTCCTTCACATTTGCCACTGTCTCAGATTTTTTCTACTAACATGGTATAATGAGGACTCCTATTTGGTTGATAACATCTTAGCATATAGAGCCCGACATTTCATATGCTTTGTCTATGATTTGGCCTGGAGATTCTTTAGACATGAAATCAAACAATTACATTTGTGTCCCATTTGATTTCTCCCTTCTAAACTATTTTACCCAAACATTTGTGCACCTTGCTTCTACATTAGAATTCACTCCTATTCTTGTACTGAATGCTCATTCCCATTTAATAATTGATCCAGAAAAAAAATGTTGCATGATAGGCACCTTCTCCAGCACCCTAGCCTTGTATATCTTAAGCATCCCACTATTCACCTTGCCCCAATTAGGCAGACTACTAATATCATCAATCATGGGTGAATGCTCAGCCAAGGGACCCTTCTTCATCTTCTTGACAAAAAAAACCACACATGAAAGATAAAGATATCCATTCAGAAAAATTCTCCAAAATGTCTTTATTGTGTATAAAAATTAAGTTTCATATACTTGTGATCCACCAGTTGAGATGACCCAAAAAAAAGGGTAGAAAATGATAATCAACCAGCCCCCAAACTCCATGAGATCCCACAAGATCCAAAAGATAAGTCATCTGCAATTTCCTCATAAGCCCTAAATACTTAAGAAATACCCAGGAAACCACAACTTAATAGTCATTTTCTCTCAAAATCCCAATCTAGAAAGACAAAACAACCATGTAGCAAAATTCATTTCATGGCCTGTGTGGTAATCAATTCTTAGTGAATTTCCAAAGCTATAAGAAAAATAAGGACAATTTTCAACATTTGCCCTAACCATGAATGCAAAGTCTCCTTATATCTCCCTCTCTGATGCTCTTCTATTCAACCTGCTCTTCCTAGATCTCTCCAACTTTGAGACCAATTGTTGAGAAATTAGATAAATAAATAGCACACAAAGTAGCACACATAGACAAGAGATTTAACATGGTTTGCCAATGTGGCTACATCTAGGGGAAAGCAAGGCATTAGTATTCTTATTATTCACAACAACATACATAAAGATTTTTCCCCAAATATATACAATGGTATTCAAAGAAAATGGAGAGACAAAACAAGGGAGATGAAATGAACAGTGGACTTCACATCCAAATTGTTATGATGTGCTCCAATGTTTAACTTAGTACTGCAAGAGGCATGACATAGATGTGGTTGTTTTTACATCTTCGGTAATTGTGAGGAGTAAGGTAACTTATCATCGTTAGAGGAAGTTTCAATTCTTGCCTATACAAATTGAAATAATATCCTTGTTTGGATACTGTTCTACCTCCTTATGTGCTTTGACTGTAATTTTTGCCAGCCCTAAGTTCAGAATTGAGAAAAGATTTGTTGGTAGTAGGCTTCCTGGTTGCCAGCTTATTACAGGTACTCCTATTTATCGTAGTATTGCCCCTTATGTTAGTGTGTCCTATCATAAGGTTAATTATAATGGTGAAGATAAAAGTAGCAATATCATTATCTATACTTCTTCTCATCCCCCTCATTCCCAACATCCATTTTCAATAGTTAAAGAGCACAATTCATCTTTTGGTTCATCACCAATGAGTACTTCTTTGCCAGATACAGTCAATACTACTTGTCTTGAAAATGTTCCTCAAATGGCTGGAGGTAAGTGTTGTTACATATTTATTATTTTTTAGTTTTGAGTTTTTTTAGATTATAAGATGCCTTTGTAACTATTAAGGGATAACTACTTAGTATAAATTTAGTCAAAATTTAAAAGGTTTATAGGCTTTACTTTTCAGGGGTTGTTCTGTATGTTGCATCTTGTGGGTTTTTGCATTTCAAAATTTTGAAAGAATGAGTATGTGGACTTTACAAAATAGATTACATGGGCATACTTCACAAAATGTTGGCTTTTAGACTTAAAATAGAATGGAAGGTGTTGTGGTTGTGTCATATAAAGGGATGAGCTTTAGTGTGAGTCCAAGGAGTAGCTTGTATATTAAAGAACCTGATCAATGATCTAATATTGATGAATACATCTAAGATGTTTTGATTAATGCACAAATAAAATACATCTCAACTTCTTTTCTTGCCTCAAAGAAACCTGACAATATGAATCTAACCTTAATGAATATAATGAACATGATTTCGATTAATGTGATATTCCATAATGTTGGATATGAAAAATTATCAAGGGATAATATGGGCTTCAAATCTACACAGTGTTATGTATGAAAAAGAGAATGAAGAAGTCTAGTATGCACACTAAATCAAACCCTCTCCCACAATAACATTCAAGGACAAGACCAAGCCAAATCAATACCAAATGGAAGTAGACTCAACTACAGATCTTGTGCTCAAGAGTGCTATGGAAAGATCTGATTTAGTCAAACCTTTTATCAAAAGCTAGTAGGTCAAATATGCATTAAACCCTAGTTCTATGATGATTGGAGCATAAGTAACAAATGGTGATAGATACAAACAATCCAAAAGAAGCACTAAGATCAGTGAACAAGGGAGAACCTAATTCCAGAAGCAGAGGTATCAAAGGACAAATTTGTGGGTGCCCAAGTCTTGGAAGTGAGAATCTGCAGAAGGCATGAACTGAGAAAATGCTGTAAGGATTGCCCTAAAGCTAGGTCTAATGTATATTTAGGTAGAAAGACTATTTCATCGGTGCCCAAGTCTTGTACAAAGTAATATTCTTGAAATGTTTTCAGATCCCAAAACCCTTTCCCTTACTCAATCCTGCCTTAACATTTCTGGATCTCACATCTATAGGCTGCACATAAGAAGAAAAGGGGTTTAGGGGTTATGGTGTTTAGGGAATTGCCTCAGTCAAATTCTGGGATAACATTCAAGCCTCCCAACACCATTGTTAGAGTGTGTTCCCTTGTAGGGGAGAGGCTAAACAAAATTATGATAGAATGATTCAAATAACAATGATATCACCTTGGAGGTTAAGCCCTTAGGAGAATGACGATCCTTTAACTCATAAGGAGATGGATGATGATTCCAAATCTGCAACAACACACACAACACAAACACAAATCTGCTCTAAAACACAATGAATGGTTTGAATGCTCTTTTCTCCAAGAGCATATGATCCCACAATAATGGTTTACACTTTTTGGCCAGACTTGACATTGAAATCAACATTTTGAACTAAATCTTCACTTTGTGACACCTATAGCCCTAAACCATTAGAAATTTGAAGATGATGCGAACTAGTGATTTGTGCAATTTTGTTTGTAGATTCTTTAAAAAAAATAAAATTGGAGTTAAATTGTAAAATTTTTTGTGTCTCCTTTGATAACTAGTTTTTTATTAGTAAACAACATTTTTTTAAAGTGATGTGTATTCCATCACACATAACTCTTTTTCTAGAAAGGATAAAATTTTGATTCTTTTGAATTTAGATTGGTAACACTAATATGTAGAGGATGCCTTTGATTTCATAATGTTTTGTTGAATATTTTTTTAAATTAAGTTTTGAAGTCAAACCAATTATAATTTAGACATAGGCATATTTCGTCCAACATAACTTTTTCTATATGTATCAAAATTCAAGTTTTTTTTGTTAAAACAAGGACACCAATACCTAGGGCATATATATTTTTTAGATTTTTTTTCACTAATTTACTAATTTTCCAAATGTGTAGAATAGAGAACTTGATATTCGGTGAAAAACCTATGTTTAGCAAAACTAAAAAAAATCATAATAAAATCAAAATCTATCAAAACTATACTTGTTATAAAGCTCATTTCAAGGACTACGATCCTCCAACTTGCTTGGCAAGGTGATTCCATTTGGACCTTCTACCGGGCTTTGAAAGCAAAAATTTTGTAGAAGAGGAGGGAAGGGGAGGGAAGATGTCTAATAAGGGTCTTCGTTTAACTAATGAAAGCAAGTGACGTCCTCCATTCAAAGTGAATTGGCCTTCATTTCAAGATCTAGACATGGCATCAATATCATCATAACAACCACCTTCAAGCTAAGGTCCCTTGTCTTAAAAAAAAAAAAGAAAATTTAATGGCCGACCTTCGTTCGAAGGTACTACTTTTGGTTTTTAAAATGTTTTAATTTTTTCCTATTGCATATAAATAGGATGTTTTTTTTCTTTTTTTTAAATCAATATAATAAGTTAAATTTGCATTTTTTTTCTGCAAGGGAGGAGAAAATCTTTGAGAGAAGAATTTTCAAGTCATATTTTACAAAGAAGGAGATGGGAAAGAAAAAGACAAGACAAAATAAGAGTGCATGAAAGCATTCCGTAGAAAAGACACAAATATTAAATGAAAAAAGATTGCAAAAATATTATAAACCAAAACAAGGTATGCATCTTTTCTTTTCTATTTAAGTAGGTCATTTGATTTATGATTAAATATATACTCATTGAAGAATCATGTAGTTAAAGGATGTCATTTAATCTAGGTCACTTAACTTATGCTTAAATATATACACATTAATTTCATGTTACTAGGATGTCATTCAATTTAAGTCATTCCTCATTCTTGGCTATAATCCCCACCCCTCTACTTAGAGATAACTACCTACCTCTCCCTCTCTCTCCACCACTCTCTCTCTCAAGTTGCCCACTTGCTTTACCTCTATTTCTCCCTCACTCAGGCCTCCCTAGCTATCTCTCCCCCTCTCTAACTCTCCATATCCCTCTCTCTCTCTCCAAGCTTCTCCCTCTTCTTCCTTTTATACTATTTTTCTCACCTATATCTTCAATAAGTGGGTTATGTGTTCATAAACCTAGTAAGTGTGTCATGCTTCTAATCGAAACATTACCAAAAGGAACCTTTTGCTTGTGGTAGCTTAGATTTTGTCACCATATTTTATAGTTGAACCTCTAACCTAGCCATTGAATTAATTATCTTGTAAGCTATAACTCCATTTAGAGCCAAAGGTTATTCCTTAAAATTCTAGTCTCATTCTTCTTTTCATTAGTTAACTCTAGAAATAATTGTATAGGAAAATTTTCTTCTTGTTCTCATCTTGAATGGAGATGATAGTACTTGTTTGACTAACTTGGAGATCTCTATTTATTTTCCTTGAATTCATTGAGCTTAATGAACTTCACTACCTTCAATCCATGGTGGGGTTTCTCTTCACTTTAATCTTAGGCCTATTTTGCTACATTATGTTGCTATAAGTGTATAAGTCCTATCTTTTCTTTACAAGTATAATTCTTATTGATCATTTTGATTCTATATTCAAACAAATGATTGCACTTTGTCAAATCATTCAAGTCTAGAGATATCTTACCATATGTATGGTCCATATTGAGGGCAATCACACTTATAGGAGATTTCATATATATCAAGTTGTACATCTTACTTGAATATTTGTGCACGCTTACACACTTATCCTAAATGGTATAACTACCTATGTATCTTGTACTCATATTTGTCACTTGTGCATGGGGATATATATATCACTTGTGGTCATAAATATTAGTTATTACATGTACATATTAATTTTTATAGTAATTTGATATGGAGGCTGTTTGAAATATATCAAGACTCAGTTAAATTATAAGTTTTCTTTAATATGTATTTCTTTGATGTGTGATGTTTTGAGAGATTATTATTTAAATTAAATATTATAAAGTTTCCTCTTCTATATATATGACTTTTGTGTCTACCTGGGCTCAACATATAGAAACTGAAGTTGACCTAAATTTAGATACTAGATCAAACAAGGCTGAAGAACACATAGTTGATGTTAGCCTGGAGGAGGTCCAAGCGCAAACAATGGATGTTGGAGAGGGGTCAAGATCATTTCCTTTGAACAGGGATGAGCATATGAATCTAGCTAAAGAGGTGAAGAGAAAAATTTCCTATAGAAATTTAGATCATTTACTTGAAATGGATATGGAGAAATTGAAACTTTATGCTGAACAACCTAGACATATTAATAGGAGGTCAATGAATAAAACTATAAAGGAAATAATTGCTCATTTCAATAATCTTGATACACTTGAGTGAACCCAATTGTTATCAATTGTACTTCTTATTAATGAGCTAAATGAGCCATTAAAATTGTTGGGTGTAGATTCATCATTGAAAAAGGGGAAAGGTTCACACCTAGAAAAAGATATTTTTGAAAATGTTAAAAAAGGTTTGCCTTTCATTGGGAAACAATCTTGATCTATGGATAAGTCCATTTCAAGAAGAGTGATGTTGACATCTATTTTAAGTGAAAAAACTTCCAAAAAAAGACAATTGTCTTCAATTTCAACTAAGATTGGTTTGAATAGAAAGACACTAACACAATATGTGAAAAGGAGAAAATTACTGGATCATAGTACCTTGGAAGGCAATTGGGCAATTATGTCTAGAGCTCCTCGATCTGATAGGATTCAAGATGTTGTTAGGAACTTGATCACAACCTTTTGGAATGATAACGCTCATGCTTCATCAACTAGTAGAGATGTTATCAAACATATAACTTGGACCAATAGTCATGATCTACATACAAAACATTGGTTAGACATAACACAACATGAGATGTATGTGGTGTTTTGTAATTCAAATCCTCATATAAAGATTAGGCAAACAATGTTTGAAAGGTTAAGGCCATATTATGTGAAGATAAACAAGGTTTTTGAAACTTGTCATTATTATATTGAATTTGATCTCTACTATCAGGTGTTTCAAAAGATTAGAGAAGATAGTGATGGTTTTGTAAATGCACCTCCTAACTAGGCAAGTTAGTTCATAGCATCCATCTTATGTGATAAATCAGATGATGATAATGCAACTAGTCAAATAAACTAGATAAAAGGTCTTTGTGAAACATGTGGAAATTTGGCTAAAATGCCTTTGAGAAATGAATATATCAACCCAATGAAGTTGGTAAATTGCAAGAGTTACAAGTACATAAAGTTTCAAACAAAAAATGGGAAAGAATCCACAAGGTTAGATTATGTAGAAGAGGAGATACCTATTGGAACATTTATGGAAAATTTTGTGAATTGATACAACCATACATACATCATGCTTTTTTTTCTAAGTGGCAAGCACAACAATTTCAAACATTAAGAGATACTTTCCCACCTAGAATAGTTTTATCGGTAGTCGATTTTGCAGAAAATTACTCTTTTGTACATCAAAAAGAGATTCAATCACAATATTACTTTTCAGAGTAGATCACTATTATGGTGCATGTGTGTTATCAACATGCACAATTAGATTTGGATGGTGTTGACAGTACATTTGAAGCATGAGTCATTAAGAAAGAATATCACTTTTATATTATTGTTGATAAAGAGCATGACACACATTTTGTAGAACATTGCTTTATTAAGTTTTTTGAATATTTGGCAAGCGGGCGTGTAAAAATTGAAAAGCATTTTGTATGGTCAGATGGATATGCATCATAATTCAAATCATCAAGACCATTTTATGCACTATGTAGATATCATCTAAATGACAATATACCACATGTTTGGAGTTTCTTTGAGAGTGGGCATGGAAAGGGTGAACATGATGGCAGAGGAGCTTTAATCAAACATGCTCTAAGAAATAATCAAATGAATTATGTAGGAGATCATATAAAAGATGCACATGATGTTGTAGAATGGTGTAAGACACACTTTGCATCAAATGAGGTTGACACATCTTTAGGAACAAACCGATACATTCCACATAGAGTGTTTTGGGAGATATTAGGTATGTATTGTTTAAAATTTTAATACTTTATATATATTTATATATCATGTGTACATGAGTTTGTTTATTTTAATTTGAATTTAATTATTTCTAATATATTTATAATGTATAATATAATAAATTTGTAGGTGTGGATAGAAGATCAATTCATGGATGTAAGAGGGTAGAGAAAACAAGATCTTTCCATTGTGTCATGAGTATAGATAGCTAGACATGGACATTCTGCACTAGGGATTACTCTTGTTTTTGTTATGAGTACATGTTGGGAGATTGTGAGAATTGTAAGAACCAATAATGTGGATATGTTAGTGCATGGAAAAATGTGCAACTAGTTGTTACAAACACATACAATGAAGATGAGGATAAAAGATTTGAAGACAAATGTCCTTTGATTTCAATTGATTATAACCATATTTCAGGATTGATTCAAAACAATATGTGTACATATATATAAATTATATAAGGTATCTCTAAATTTTTAAAATTACAAAATTTCCATGTAAATTTGGTGCAGGGGATGTTTTTGCAGTCATAGTAGAGGATAGAAATATAGAAGATGTTAGTTATTATTTATTGTGTTGCATAGAAGAGAGGTGGAAGCTAATAAAGCTAGAAACAAGTGGTGGAATGTTATTTACAACAAGTTTAAAATTATAATATATTTAAATTTTCAATTTGTTATGCACATGTCAAGTACCTTAAGTGATTTAAACATTCAATTTATATTTTTTATAGTTTATGTTATGTCTTACCGAGAAATGAATATACTATACATGAACTATGTAGGTTACATTTACCTTGAAAATATTATGTCTTACTGTGGAATGTTGTTTCCCATAGGTTTAGTTGTAACACAAGGGACATATTGTTACCATTTTTTGACCACAGCTAAAAAATTGGCTGAGCAGATTTATCATTTATCATTTTTGAATGAGGTTTGATTTATTTCTATTATGTGCTAGTTGCATAGTTATTATGACAAATGTAGTTTAGTTGTTTAAATGTAGAAAAGAAAAGTTTCAAATCATTCATTACATTGCAGAATAGTAAAATGAGATAAGTATTTACTCACCACAATGGTTATTCATTTACAAGTTTAAATACATAAGAGAATAAACATTGCATTGAAGGAAACTAAGACATATCAGATGTCCCACACAAGCCATGGGTTATAGTTGAACTCATGTAAATACAAATAAAATACTATGCATCTAATGAAGAAGAGGGAAAGACATAGCCATCATTGCCTTGCTTTGGTTGATCTTCATAGTAGCCTCTAGTCCTACTCCTGACCTCGGCATGTACTTGAAAAAATTATGGGAAAGGTCCTGTTAGAAGCTCTGGTTATGAAAATACTTCATCAATCAAGAGAGGCATAATACTTTAGTTATAACGCATTGATCAAAAGAGAACATCCATATGTAGAAGGAACTGAGGAGAAACAAACATATGAACATCATTGTTTTATTCTAATCTATTTGTTTTATGTGCAGGTATAGGACAAATCATGAAGCTGATTGAAGACTTTCAACATGTGGTATCAAATGGGTTCCCACAAGGGTTGAGCCTAGCATGCTGCTGCCCCTTGATCTCAGAAGGGATGAATAGGAAGAAGAAAACCATTGATGACATTCACATGATAAGCTAAAGGAATAGAAAGACAATCATATGCATCAGTCCCATTTCAAGACATGACCATGATTTCACTTCAAAGTATGAATTGCAACCAAGAACATGACCTCAACTGATGGAGGACAAAATTTAATGCACGTAACAGCATATGTACTACTCCAACTATTATGAAAATGACATTCTCAAGCATGATAATAATCAGGAGTACACAATGCATTTGTAATCATTAGACTGATAAAAGAATAAATGTTCACAAGTGTTGACTATTTGAAGACTGCTTACTCATCCATGATCAATAATCCAATTGCAGTATCCATTATAAACCAATAAGCAAATTGCAAAGACGGGTAAGTATCAAACAATATACTTTCTCCTTTAAGTGGAGTGGAAAAATCAAACTCAGATGTAAATTACATAAGCTACCTTTTAAATGATGAAATATATCCAATTATGCTTCACATTTTTGCCACTAATAAGTTGAGCATCAAAACAATGTGTATCACATTAAATATTCAATGCATATCTATGAAAGAAACATGACAATATTATAGATCTGTAGCAAAATAATACAAGATAGCTAGGTCAGGTGGCTCATTTTGTCTTTGACAAACTTTAGGAGAATCAAAAAGAATACTTCATTACAAGTGTTGTAATAGAACATCAATATTATGTGACAAAGGAATAGTTAAACTGATATGATCATCATCCTTTATGCTATAGAGTGTCATTTTATTGTCAAAATGAAATGTATAAGTGCATGGTTGCATCTGATCATGAGTGAGCTCAAACAAATTTTCCATTATAAGAAGTGATCTGTCAAACTGGTAACATCAGATATAGTGGACCTAATTGATGTCCTATAGGACATCTTACATAATGCATTAGTTATGATGAAGTATAGAAAAGAGCAACAACAGAAGGTTCATGTTACTACAGTATATGCAGAACAAGTAAGTGACTTCTTCATTTATTACAATGCCACAATTTCATGACACAACCAAGTCACAATCATATAAGAAAAGTATATTTGCTATAGTCCACTGAATGGATACGTGAAGCTACATAAATGAAGACATATATGCTGCTACAGAAAATAGAGGAGTTCTGAGCTTAAAACCAACAATATATCCTTCATATGCAAAGTCCATGAAAGAGAAAATAGAACCATAGAAGTAGAGAACAATGTATGCAATCCTCATTTTTATTTAAATAATGATAGTAAATATAGCTCAGCAATGATAGCATAAGAAAGTGAAAAGATATCATATGCTAGTGTTTGCAGAAAGAAGAGATTGTGCTAAAAAGATATAAACCCTTGTTCAGTTTTGAGGAAATATGGCTTCATACAGAGAAGTGAGAATGTAGAGATACATCTATAACCAAGTGATGGCATATAATGCCATTTATGTTCATCAGCAAAATACCCATATCGAGTTTTAGAACCCTAACATATTTTGCAGTGTTGGAAAGAAAGAATGGTAATGTAAAGTTGTCCAAGAAAGGCTGTAGGTGAGGTTCCTTTTTACACAGTAAAAACATGAAACCCTTGTCAGGTTTAAAAAAGGCTTTTCTTTCTTCTTACAATATACAGTTGAGAAAGGTGAGAGTGAAATGTTGTAAACATGGCTGCAAAAGTAAAAGAGGTTTCTGTGTAGTATGGCTATGAAGGGAAGAAGCTCATAGTAATATAAAAGAATCCCTCACTTCAAACACAAGGAAATTCAAAAAATTTACATCAAAAGACATAGAGCTAGCTACATAATGTATTATATGCCATGGTCATGCCATGTGTGAAGGTATTTCACATACCCAGCAAACAAAAAATGAAACCCTCATCACAGTTGCACATAGAGAAATGAAAGAAGCAATGATGAAAGGAGATAGTGAAACTCACCGTATGGCATTGTAGCAGAGAAGAAGATAATGGTCGCGGTCCGCTTGAGCTAGACTTTGTCATTTTTTGCCATTTTCACAAGGTTCAACATAGAAAAACCAAGCAAGATATATATCAAACTGAGAAACTAGAAAGAGCTACATGGCCACAGCTATTTAAGAAACAGAAGCCATGAAAATACTATCAAATGCCATTTTAAAGCTTCAAATCTAACTTGCCAAGTGTGGCCTGTCATTTTGGCTTAGAAAGTACAATGTTTTTGACCTCAAAAGCCATTGAATGGAAAAGGAAAGTGCAGAGAATGAAACCCCAAGTCAGCGGCCATAGTTGCAGAGCCAAACTCAACACCAATAAATGAAAATGACCAAAGTTTTAGGGTTGCATTTGCTTTTTCTTCGACGTCCTTTTCATATTTTGACCATACAAACACCATAATCATTTTTATCCAAATGAGATCAGGGTCAACACCTTGTGTTCGATGGTGCCGAGTACTCATAAGGAGAAGTGGCCGACAGCTGAAGAATATGGCTTATTTTATGAAGTCAAAGGTGGACATTATCATGAGTAAACAAGGCTTGTGCCTTTAGAATCTTTGCAGGGTCTTGGTCTCATATGTGGTCAACTCACATTGGAGTCTAAGTATCATTTGACAATGCATGTGGTTGAGTGTCTTTGACTTCCCACTTATGCATTTTTCTTTTCCCTTCACATATTTTAGTTTATGCAAAAAACCAAACAATAACCTTTGGAGATGTGAAGAGTATGCAAGATGATGACATGGTCAAAGGTGTCAAATGTGACATGGTGGCACTATATTGATAGAGATGAGGTGGTAGAATATTGACACATGGAGGCAATGGTGTCGAGCCTCTAAGGCTTTTATTTATTGCAAATATGTGTAATATTTCTTTTTTTTTATGATTTTTATAGAAAATCATTTTGTGATATCTTATAAATATCTTGGTGAAATTATAAACCAGATATCATTTTATTTTTGCAAAAAATCATATCGAATAGGATATTGATTACAATTGCCATATCACTGTAAAGTTAACTTTAAAGCAATGAAATTATGAATTGCTTTTAAAGTTTAACTATTTTTAGGCAATTTATAGGCTAATAAAATAGATCAAATATTCCATTTTGATTTTTTTTATTTAGAGTCATATAGGATGAATTTTGGAGCTTTCATGAGCAGAGAAAAGTAGTTTTATGGTGGGACCACATGAGAGGGCAATTCTACAGCTTTATTTCACAGATTGGTGGCAGATTCAGTGCTTTATTTTTGGCTTTCATGAGTAGCTCAAAAATGGACTTAGGGTCTCTTTTTAGGAGCTTTTTCAGCTTTCTTCAGAGGAGATCTTTTGAAGTCATTTATAGGAGAAAAACTAAGTTTTTCCTCAGTCAGTTAGCATCAGTTTCTTCTCTCTTCTTTAGAGGCAAAGTTGTATATAGGTAGTTGGCTCACACATTTTATTTTTCATGCATTGTACTCCTTCCAGTTCTAATAGCAAATCATCCTGTTTCACATATTTCTGTAGTCTTGATCTGATGTTATATTGTGACTTTTATGTCCTTTATTATGTCTCAATACTGTTAGAAACTTAGTTCTTCCTGGTTGTAGTTTGTGTTTGATCCAAACCTTGTTGCAAATTACTTAAGGAATAAACTATCAGTGAAATTGTGAGGATTTAGGTTAGAGGATCTGTTTGTGAGTGATATAATTTCATCCAGTTTAGATTCTAGAGTTAGTTTACATTTTTAGTTACATCCTTCTATCCTTTTTCCCCTCAAGTCAGTAGTTTAGAAATTATAAGAGAACCTGCTCACTCTGGAGATTCGTTCTCATAAAAGGAGACCCACATCCGAGAATGATTCCATGTTTCAATAGGTAGTTAAGTTTTCACAAAAAAATTAACGAGGGTGCACACTTGAATTGACAACAGTTTTTGGCACACTCGGTGGGACTCTGGAAGCATTTTCAAAGATATTTGTACCCTCATAACTGCTACTCTGGTATATGCAACAGTTTTACCAGCCTTTGGAGGCTTTCAATATACCTGGCAACTCATTCCCTCTAGTTTGGTATGTAGATTAGTACTTACAACTTATGAAAACTAGGTCTAATCCAGACCCATTTGACTACTTACAACTGTCTACACCTAAAAGGAGAGGTAGATCAACAAGCAGAATAGTTGAGTCATCAAGAAGATCAAAGTCAACACCTTCCTGATTTAGATCTACAAGCCTGATCAAAAGAAGTAGAAGTCTAGTGCTGATAGTCTAGATACCTATAATGGCTAGGCCATATGCATTTGCTACTTTCAATATGGACAGCCCATTACAACTTGCCCAAAGAGATGATATTCTAATGGTAGCGCTTAAAGGTTTGCCTTATTTCACTGGAGAAGATCACACTACTGTTGTTCAACATATTCAAGATGTAGCAACCTTGTGTTCTATACACAATGTCACTTAAGAAAACGTGGCACTTAGAATCTTAGCTGCTTCCTTAAAAGGAAAAGATTTATAGTGGTTTAGAGGACTTGATGAAAATTCAATATCTTGGGACTTACTGGGAGATAGATTACACAAACACTTTGAGGACAAGTCTGATCATCTCTCACTACTGGAGCAATTGAGCACCATCAAAAGGGCACCCCATGAACAAATGGCTGATTTCAACTACCAATTTTATAGAACCTAGGATAGGATTCCCACAATGCTAAAACCTTTCCCAAGGCATGGTTCTCTGTTTTATCTCAAAGCTTTGCACAATGAAATTTTTGTAATGATACAGTCTATGGGAGGGACCACCCTTTGAAATTTATTTTGAGACTGCTATTCGAATAGAAAACTACCTTATTCAGGCAAGGAAGATAGACCCTAGGCCCCCTTTACCCATTTTCCCTGAAATCTAGCCATCTATGCCTATGGCAGTGCCTCCTCTAGCTGCTATCCCACCTATTCCAGCAATAGGATACCAAACAGCCCAATAGACTGTTGTCCCAGTTTAAACCCAAAGTACCCCAGAATTGGAAAATACTTTAAGGACAATTGCAAATAAGCTAGTAAATATGGAGAAACATTTGCCCTACTAAAATTAGTATCAACCTAATCAACAAAATACCCAATATTAGCCCAATCAACAATATAGGCAACCCTTTTAGGCTGATCCTTAGGGGCAAAGAAAGAACTAGAACTTTTGACCTTTTCAGGCTTATAATCCAAATACTGCTAGTACTTCAAAAGAGCTTGTACCCACACAGAATAATCTAGTCCAGGATAGTGACTGATGTTATCCATGTCACCAACCACATAGTCAAGCTACCTACACAAATGGAGTGAGAAATTAGGCAATCATGGTTCAGAATAGCTATGCAAGCTTAGAGGGGGTTAATGGCAAAGTTTCAACTCAGTAGAATAAGGCTGATGTAGTCTTAATGAATTGGGAAGAATCTATTTTTTGTGGTATAAATTATTTCCAAGGTCAGAATCAGCAAAGTACACCTGTTTCAGCCAACACAAGGTCAAAACTGAGAGCTGCAGATGTAAATCAGCAAGCTGTTGTAGTACAACAGCAGGCTGTAAGGGATAAGAACTATTTTTATCCATCACAAACTACCCCTGTACCATAGTAGAAAGTACAAATTCTGCAAAGGGACTAAACAGTACCAGTGAAAGAACAACCCAAAATGTAACAAAAGTCTTCACAAGGTCAGATTGATATAGTTGCAGCAAGAGGATAACATTAGGTAACCCCTTTGCTTTTAATATAGTTGATCATCTTAAGAAAGCTATAGTGAGCATGTCAGTTATGGATGCTTTAAGCATCCCAGGCCAAGAGAATTTGCTACAAGAGGCATTGACTGAACTATCACTTTCCGAGTATTTGAATCATGAGAAGGCCAGGGTTGTACTTGCTAATAGTTTAGAAGTTAAGAGTGGACAGCAGATAGATAAGGTAAAACCACCCCCTTTCTATCTAACTCTCATTATTGATAATAAATTGGTTCATAACTATATGGTAGATTCAAGGGCAAGTAGTTTAGTTATGCCCAAAAGTGTAGCTGACTCATTAGGATTGGTTTATGAGCCTCTTACAAAAGGAGTAGTTCAGTTAGATGGATCTGTACTTAGTAGTATGGGGATAATAAAAAATATTCCACTCACATTGCATGCTTGTCCTAATTTTGCCATTCATCATGACATTTACATCATTGAACTTCCACCTAGTTTTGTAATATGCTTTTCTAGGGAGTTCATAGCCAAATTGGGTGGGTTTCTTTCATCTGACTGGACTCACTTGTTCTTTAGAATGGGATATGGTACAAAAGTAACAATACAGTTTGAACCACTTGCAAAAGACCATATTGAGCCCTATGTTCCCAACCTAATAAATGCTAATCTCTACATCACCTGCAGGCAGTAGGATGAACCCATGAGCCTAGATCCCAATGCACCTATAGAAGACATAAATTTAGATGATTGGGCAACTGAAGATCATGAAAGTGACCCTTTCCATCACATGGATGAGGTAGGACTAGGCATATATATGATACAGGAGCTAGATGCTGTGATTCCTAATCTGATTAAGGATCAAAATTAGTTAGAAGAGCGAAAAGAGCAACTTTGGAAGCTGTACTTTGATGGATCAAGGACCAAGACAGGTGTTGGTGGAGGTAATATGTTAATTTCACCTCAAGGAGATAAATACTATGCTGCCTTAAGGTTTACCTTTAGCTGCACAAATAATGTGGTTGAGTATGAGGCCCTAATCCATGGTTTAGAATGGGCTCAAAAAAAAGTTATCAAATCTGTTCAAGTTTATGGGGATTCTGAGTTGATCCTTAACCAGGTTAGGAATCTGAATGTTGCTAAAAATGATCTGCTCAAAAAATACAAACATAGAGTGTTGGATTCAATTGCATTTTTTGATGCTTTTAATCTAATTTCAATTCCCAGGGATCAAAATAAGTATGTAGATAGGTTGGTAGCCTTGGGATCCCAATTTGAGATTCCTAATCAGATTCATAATATTGAGGCACAACCATATGTTAAGATAGTTGTTAGGCCTTCTGTACCTGACAATAGTGTTTCATGGAAAGTGTTTAATAGTGATGAACAAATCTTGAGTTTTTTAAGTGTAGAGGCTAAATTTGCAGCAGATAATTAGCATAAATATCAGTAACAATTTGAAGATCAGATTGTTCAGTTAAGGACTAACAAGCTGCCCAAGGGATCAGTCACACTAGAATCAATGTTTAACATTGATGATCGGTTCATAAAAGACAAGTCTAGCATGACAGTGAAGCAAGAACATTATAAAACCATAGAAATTTTCAAAGACAAACTATTGAAACTTGGAAAGGTATGTACTAAAGAAGATTAGCAGTCTTTTATTCAATTATGTCAAGATTTTTTTTATGTTTTTACATGGGAATATAAGGACTTGAGAGGTTTTGATCCCAGTTTGGCCCAGCACACCATAGAGTTAGAGCCTAATGCTAAGCGTGTTAGGCAAAAGCAAAGACCACTCAATCCCAAGCTTGAACACTTAATGAAGGCTGAGCTGAATAAACTGATTGAAAGCAGTATCATTTTCCCAACAAAGCATACCTCTTGGGTTTCCAATTTGGTCCCAGTTAGGAAGAAGAATGGTGAAATCTGACTTTGTGTCAATTTTCATGATCTAAATAAGGCCTCATTAAAATACCATTACCCTCTTCCTTCCATGGAACAAATACTGCAAGCTATTTCAGGTTCTGATAGGTACTCTTTGTTAGATGGATACTCTAGATATAATCAAATTCTGGTCAAAGAAGAGGACCAATACAAAACTGTATTCACAACTAAGTGGGGTACCATGGCCTATAAGAAAATGCCATTTGGTTTGTCCAATGCAGGGGCAAGCTTTCAGAGGCAATGGATATGGCCTTCCATGGTCTTATGAACATAATAGTGCTAGTCTATCTAGATGATATAACTATTTTTTTCAAAGATTCTAATGATCATTTTGACCACTTGAAGTAGATTTTTAGAGGTGTAGGGAGTTTGGAGTTTCATTGAACCCTAAAAAATATATATTTTCAGTCCATGAAGGAAGACTCCTTGGTCATATTGTTTCAAAAGAAGGTATTACTATCGACCCTGAGAGAGTTTTAGCTATTCTAGATTTACCGCTGCCTACACATAAGAAAGGCTTGCAGAGCTTTCTTGGTAGAATTTATTTTGTTAGGAGGTTTATTTCAAATATTGTATCTTTGTTACAACCTCTTACTACCATGTTGAAAAAGACTGTGTCATTCAGCTAGACTAATGAGTGAAAATGAAGCTTCGAGTAGATAAAGGAAGCCCTCGCTACTGCCCCTACCCTCATCAATCCTAATTATGAGAAATATTTCATTTTATATGCTTTTGAGGAGTTGACACTATTTTTACAATGTTATGTCAGCAAAACGATGAAGGATTAGAGTAGTCAGTTGCATTTTTTAGCCAAGTGCTACACGAGTATGAGGTAAAGTACTCTTTTGTGGAAAAACATGTTTTTGCTATTGTAAGGAGCCTCAAGAAATTTAGACACATGTTGTCTAATAATAAAATTCACTTAAAGGTTGCTCATCCCACTGTCAAGAGTTTTTTTACTAAACAGAGATATAAATGACAAGAGAGCTGGTTGGATAACCAAAGTTATGGAATTTGATGTTGACATCCAAGTAACCAAGCTGATTAGAGGTAAGGGCTTATCTGAGTAGCTTGCTGAAAGCGAAGAACTTGAACAAGAACAACAAGAGGACACTGAAATAGTGTTGAATAATAATGAACCAGCTAATACACCAGCTCAAATAGATAGCTGGGTGCATCAGATGATGCATTATTTGCAGACCAGTGAGTATCCAATTGGTTTAGATAGGGAAGGTAAAAGGCATTTTAGATTGCAAGCTACTCCTTAAGCTATTATTGATGGTATTTTGTATAAGAGAGACTTTAATGGTGTATTTCTAAGGTGTGTTGGACCTGATCAAGTTGATAGACTGTTAGAAGAGTTTCACAATGGACCTTCAGGAGGTCACTTTGCATCTAGAATAACTGCCTTGAAGATTATGCAGGCTGGTTATTACTGGCCTAATTTGTTTAAAGATTCGTTTTCTTGGGTGAGAAGATGTGAGAAGTGTTCCCTATTTGTAGGTAAGCAAAGACTTGCTGCCTTACCCCTACATCCTTTTAAAGTTGAACAACCATTTCCAAAGTGGGGATTGGATTTCATAGGACCAATAAACCCACCTTCAAGTGTAGGCCACAAGTGGATTTTGACTGCCATAAATTATTTTACCAAGTGGACCGAGGTTGTTGCCTTAAAAGAGGCAAATGAATCTGTTGTCCTAAGTTTTTATCATGACCTAGTGTCAAGATTCGGTACACTAGATTCAATCATCTCTGATAATGGTCTAGCCTTTTTAGGATTAAGAATTTTAGATTGGTCTGTGAGAAATAATATTTATTTGAATACTTCATCTAACTATTACCCACAAGGTAATGGGCAAGCTGAATCTACCAACAAAAATCTGATAAGGATCGTCAAGAAGCCTATTGAGGATAATCAAAAACTTGGCATGAAAAGTTAAAGTTACCTCTATGGGCTGATAGAATTACACCTAAGAGATCTACTGGTTGTTCCCCTTATGTGCTTACTTATTGAAAAGAGGCTCCGTTACCTATTTCAGTTGAATTGCCTACATTGGCCTTTATCAAAGAACTTGATCTACTAGAAGAACAACCTCTTGTAATCAGGCTAGCTCAGCTCATGGAGATGGAAGAGACTAGGAAAGAGGCCTTAAGAAAGATTGATATGCATCAAACCTAAATGAAGAATGCATTTGATAAGAGAGCAAGACCAAGGAATTTTATTGTTGGAGATTTAGTGTTCAAGTGGAATGAACTAAGGAACATGCCAGGTAAGCATTCTAAATTTGATACCATTTGGGATGGGCCTTATGTTATCATAGAGTGCAAAGAAAACAATGCATTTCAGTTACCCAAGTTGAGTGGAGAGGTACTATCTATCCTAGTTAATGGGATCCACCTCAAGCATTGCATCTAAGGGTGAAAGAATTCTTTTGTATATAGTAGAGTAATATTGCAGTGAATAATTGCTCATGCACATTTGTTTCAACATTTTTCTTTGGCCATCAGGGCCTGCTAGTTTGCTTTCAGTAGAGTTTGTTTTTAGTTTTTTGTTGCTATTTGAATTGTTGGAGAGTTGAATTATAGTATTTTTTGAGTTTCTGAGAAGGACAGAGTATGACTCTATGCCCAATGGATGTCAAGGCAACTGGTCAAATGCTTAGTAGACAAGCATATAGCAGAAGTTGCCAGAAATGTTACCATTTTTTTACCACAGCTCAAAAATTGGTTGAACAGATTTATCATTTATCATTTTTGAATGAGGTTTGATTTATTTCTATTATGTGATAGTTGCATAGTTATTATGACAAATGTAGTTCAGTTGTTCAGATGCAGAAAAGAAAAGTTTCAAATCATTCATTGCATTACAGAACAGTAAAATGAGATAAGTATTCATTCACCACAATGGTTATTCATTTACAAGTTTGAATACATAAGAGAATAAACATTGCATTGAAGGAAACTAAGACATATCAGATGTCCCACACAAGCCATGGGTTATAGCTAAACTCATACAAATACAAATAAAATACTATGCATCTAATGAAGAAGAGGGAAAGACATATCCATCATTGCCTTGGTTTGGTTTATCTTCATAGTAGCCTCCAATCCTGCTTGTTGAGATATGGACCAGCTAGTTCTCAAACCTAGGACCTTCCATTCACTGCTGGAGTGCTCTACCACTGAGCTACTAGCCCCTCTTGGACTAGTCCATCGTCGGTCCGAATGTGGCTTATTTCAAACACCACACCCCCCCTTAACCCACACCTCTCGTGTGCTTGGGGCTTCTAGCCTGGGCTTGGCTCTGATACCATGTTGAGACATGGACCAGCTAGGACTCGAACCTAGGACATTCCATTCACTGCTCAAGTGATCTACTATTGAGCTACTGGCCCCTCTTGGACCTGTCTATCATCGGTCTAGGTGTGGCTTATTTCCAACACCAACACCCCCTCTTAAGCCACACCTTGTGCTTGGGGCTCCTTACCTGAACCTATAGGCCTCTCAGCCTATAGCAGTTAAATCTTTTTTTTCTATTGGCTCTTACAAGGTGTTCAACAAGTGGAAGAATGTTGGGAATTAAGGTGTCTCAACCTTGGTATTTCCTTGCATTTATTATGTTTGTATTTATTAATTAATTGCCTATGTTGTAAATATTTGTGAATTCCATATTGTCATATTGTGGGATGTGGCACAGTGATGTGTTGATCCTACATGGAATATGACAACCTGTAATTTTGTCCTCACATGAGGAGATAGGCATCCCACTTTGTGGTAGGAGCATTTTTCCATGTGTTGGCATCTTCCATGTTGTGTAAGGGAATATTGACTGAAATGGTTATGACGGATTCCTATGACAAAATCTATGAAATGTAAGAGTCAGAAATAGAAGTTTGTAAGACAGGTGAGGACATGTGTCATGAAGCATCTTTGAATAAGGCATATTTGGGTGCCCCAAGGTGGACTATGACATGTTCTAAGAGAATATGCTATTTATAGCATGTGTATGATAGATTCTCTTATAGCTATAAGTTGTAACCGCTATGACAGATTCTATGACGGTCGTAAGTGTCATAAAAGCATCTGTCATAGCCCATTTTGGAAATAGGTGACCTCTTTGGGATGGGAGCTATGGAGAAGTGTTAGGTACATTCTACAATATTGACCAAGTGTCCTTAGGCGTGGGTTTTGGTCCATGAAGCCATGTTGGATGCCCATCCCAAGATAGGTCCAATATTGCCTTGTATTTTCTATATAAATAGGTTCTTGGAGATGGAGTTTGTACCACATGTTTAGAGCTAATATTATGCTACCAGATTGACTCTAGACATGAGCATCAAAGACCATTGAAGCTTGCATTGCAAGTGTATTGTAAACAACTTTAGGATTTGTTAATATATTGTGCAGGTTTCTGAGTGTGGGGTTTTTCACCCGATAAAGGTTTTCCCAACCGTATATCTTTATCTCCCTTCTTCTGTCTTCTTTTTGGTTCTTGTGTATTGCTGTAATAACTCTATTAGATGTTGTATGTTGCTGTAGTGATAAGGATTAAATTGAATTTGTATAGCTCTCCCCTCATTAGATTAGTATAGGAAGAGATTTCTGCACACCTAGCTTCCTTTCAATTGGTATCATAGCCTGGCCAGTTTTGGTCTTAGTTGTTGGGTAGGGGTTTTTTGAGCTGATATTAGGTTGAGTAGGAGTTTGTGTAGAGTATTCTTATTTCTATTGCAGCAAGGAGATGGAAAGCACATTACAAAGGTTTGAACTGGAGAAGTTCAATGGTAGTAATTTCGAGTTGTGGAAGCTCAAGATGGCAGACATGCTTGTTGACTGAGACCTTTAGGAAAGTGTTAATGGAACTAAACCAGCTGCAATGTCAAAAGATGATTGGGATCTCAAGGATAGGAAGGCTAAGGGTCTCATAAGACTTAGTCTTGCTGATTCTGTGTTGTTAAATGTCCATGAGGAGACTACGACAAAACTACTTTGGAAGAAGTTCAGAGATGTGTATCAAGCAAAATCCTTGGTTAATAAACTTTTTCTGAGAAAGAAGTTGTATTCTCTTCGAATGGAGGATGGAGGATTTGTTGCTGAACATATGAATGTTTTTAACATGTTGGTTGCACAATTGACATCTATTGGTGTAAAGATGGAGGAGGAGGATCGATGTATGAACTTGCTTTATTCTTTGCTAGACTCATGGGATCATCTTGTCATGGCTATTGGAAGCACCACATCCACATTCAAAATGGAAGAAGTGGTTTCTTCACTGTTGTCTGAAGAGATGCAGAGAAAGTCTTCTGAGGCAACCAAAGAGGCCCTTGCAGTTCATGTAAGACCCAAGGAGAAAGGGAAGAAGAAGGACAAGAAAACTGAGAAGGGTAGATCCAAATCTCTTGGAAAGTACAAGGCTCTTTGTTGGAACTATGGCAAAACTAAGCATTTCTGAAAGGAATGCAAAGAGGAGAAGAAGAAGAAGAAAGTTCTTGATTTAGATTCTGATAAGTCACAAGATGACGGTGATATTTTCATCACAACCCTGGGAACCCTTGCATTTGACGATGTGTGGCTAATTGACTCTAGTGCATCATTCCACATGACCTCTCATCGAGACTAGTTCACTAAGTATAAGGAGTTCAATGGTGGAAAGGTGTATTTGGGTGACGACTCTCATCTGAAGATTGTTGGTCATGGAAAAGTCTCTATCTGATTCCCTAATGGTTGAATGAAGGGGATCTTTGGGGTTATGCACATCCTAGGCTTAAAATAGAACCTACTTTCTATAAGTAGTTTGAATGATGCAGGTGTGTAGGTTGTCTTTTCGAAAGAAGGATGCAAGATGACTATAGGAGATATGGTGCTTGCTAAGGGTACTAGGAGAGGTACCCTATTTTAGCTGGAGGCATGCATTTCACAATGCAATAGTTCTTCTGACTCAAGGAAGAGGGCAGAAGTCACTTCTTCCCCACCATCTGAATGAGTAGTGAAGAAATCTGTTGTTTCTAGTCTTGATGGTTGTAATTGTGCATTGGAAGTTAAACTTCCTGCTGAAAAGACAGTGTTATGGCATAAGAGATTTGGTGACATTGGTGAGAAGGGTTTACGTACCCTAAAAAATAAGAACCTCATTGAGGGGTTAGATGATTGTAATCTTGATTTCAACTTTTGCTAACATTGCATTTATGGAAAACAAAACCCTGTTCATTTTTACTTGAGTTCTCATAAGTCTTCTGATGTGTTTGGTCATGTTAATGTTCCTTCATTATCAAAGTCTATATATTTTGTATCCTTTATATATGATTACAGTAGAAGGACATGGATTTACTTTCTCAGAAGAAAATCTGAAGTCTATAGCAAGTTTAAGGAGTTTAGGGCATTTACTGAAAATCAGACAGGTAAAAAGATTAAATGTTTGAGAACTGACAACGGTGGTGAGTTCTGTTCTACATAATTTGATAAATATTGCAAGGATCTTGGGATTGAAAGACATAAGACAACTACATACACCCAACAGCAAAATGGAGTTGCAGAGAGGATGAACAGGACACTGATGGAGAAGGATAGGAGTATGCTTAGTGGAGCTAGCCTAGAACAAATTTTTTGGGATGAAGTTGTTGCCACTACTTGCTATCTGGTAAATAGATCTCCTACATCAACTCTTGTTGGGAAGACACCCATGGAGGTGTGGTCTAGTAGAAAGCCTTCAATAAGGCATCTTCATGTTTTTGGTTGTGAGGCATATGCACATGTGCCTAGGGAGAAGCGGTCAAAGTTGGAGAATAGGGCTGCTAAGTGTATCTTCATTGGCTATGCTATCAGCATGAAAGGATACAAGCTTTGGGACCTCGTGGCTGAAAAAGTGTTGTGTAGTAGAAGTGTCATCTTCAAAGAGCTTACACCTTCTTCCACTATTTTGTAGCCAGAAGAAATAGTAAAGAAAGAGCATGTTGATCAATTTCCTGCTACCCCTGAGAAGACTGAATAGAAAGACAATGTTGGACCTGATGATGAGGAGAGCTCTAGCAGCTCTGCAAGCTCAGATAAAGAAGCTGAACCTCAACCTCAACGCTTGAGGAGGTCTACATGGATAAGAAAGCAACTTGAAAGGTTTGGTTTTACATTGCTTGATTCTAGTTGTGCTTATGCTTTGGTTACTAACAGTGATGAACCTAAAACTGTATCAGAGGCTATGGACATGAAAGATGCAAGTTCCTAGAAGGAGGCCATGGAGAATGAAATGGCTTCTTTGGAAAAGAATTGAACTTGGGACTTGGTGCCTTTGCCTCCTAGATGGAAACCTGTTGGATGTAAATGGGTGTTCAAGAAGAAATTTGGTATAGATGGCAATGTTGAGAAGTATAAGGCCAGATTGGTTGCGAAGGGGTATTCACAAGTGGAGGGTATAGATTATGGTGAGATCTTCTCTCCCGTTGCAAAGCTAACATCCATTCGATTCCTATTGTCTCTTGTAGCAGCTAATGACTTGGAGGTAGAATAGATGGATGTGAAGACAACTTTCCTTCATGGTGACTTGGAGGAAGAAATCTACATGTCACATCCAAAGCATTACATGGTGAAAGGTAAAGAAAATTTGATTTGCAAACTTAAAAAGTCTTTGTATGGTTTGAAGCAATCCCCTAGGAGATGGTACTTGAAGTTTGATTCCTTTGTCTTGTCAATTAGATTTGTGAGATCGAAATCAAATCACTATGTGTATTATAAATTTGATGGTGATCATATTCTCATTGTTGCATTGTATGTCAATGATATGTTGCTCATTGGCAAGGGTAAAAATATGATTTCTAATTTTAAATCTCAGTTGTTATCACAATTTGAAATGAAATATTTAGGGGCAACCAAGTACATTCTATGAATGGAAATCAGAAGAGACAGAACCAACATAAAACTTTGGTTAAGCTAGAGTAAGTATGTGAAGACCATGTTGGACAGGTTCAGAAAGGCAGATTGTAGACCATTGTGTGTTCCCATTTCTCTGGGGACAAAATTGTCTGTTGAGGATTGTTTAAAATTTCCTAGTGTGGTGGAGGACATGAGCAGAGTACATTATGCTAGTGCTATTGGCAGTTTGATGTATGATATGGTCTGCACAAGAGCAGACATTGCCCAAGTAGTCGGAGTCCTTAATCGATTTATGGTTAATCCTGGACGAGTTCCAGTTAAGCGAGTGTTTAGATATCTGAGGGGTACTTCCAAGTATTCTATTTTCTATCATGGTAATGTTTTAGGACCTCTGTTTTCTGTTGATATTCATGGATTTGTGGATTTAGATTGGGCAAGTGACATTGACAGTAGGAGATCCACCGATGCTTATGTGTTTACACTGTTTGGTGGTGGTATTAGTTGGATGAGTAAGCAACAACTTGTTGTTGCTTTGTCCATGACAGAAGCTGAGTATATGGCAGCAACTCATGATTGTAAGGAAGCCATTTGGCTTAAGAGATTGTGTTTAGATGTTGGTGTTGATGGAGGTCAGATCATAATCAGTTGTGACAGTTAGAGTGCAATTTGCCTTGCGAAGAATCCAACTTTCCATGCTAGAACAAAGCACATTGATGTTCGGTTTCACTTTGTACGAGACATGGTTGAGGATGGAAAGGTAAATATGGAGAAGGTAGATACTTTGAAGAATGTTGGAGATGCATTAACGAAACTAGTGGGCACAGAGAAGTTTAGATGTTGTTCAGAGTCTATCAGCGCTCTCGGCCTATAGTAGTTAAATCCTATTTTTCTATTGGCTCTTACAAGGTGTTTGACAAGTGGGAGAATGTTGAGAATTAAGGTGTCTCAACCTTGATAATTTCTTGCATTTATTATGTTTGTATTTATTAATTAATTGCCTATGTTGTAAATATTTGTAAATTCCATATTGTCATATTGTGAGATGTGGCATGGTGATGTGTCGATCCTACATGGAATATGACAACCTACAATTTTGTCCTCACATGAGGAGATAGGCATCCCACTTTGTGGTAGGATCATTTTTCCATGTGTCGGCATCCTCCATGTTGTGTAAGGGAATATTGACTGAAACAATTATGATGGATTCCTATGATAGAATCTATGACATGTAAGAGTCAGAAATAGAAGTTTGTAAGATAGGTAAGGACATGTGTCATGAAGCATCTTTGAATAAGGCATATTTGGGCACCCCAAGGTGGACTATGACATGTTGTAAGAGAATATGCTATTTATAGAATATGTATGATAGATTCTCTTACAGCTGTAAGTTGTAACCGCTATGACCAAGTGTCCTTAGGTGTGGGTTTTGGACCATGAAGCCATGTTGGATGCCCATCCCAAGATAGGTCCAATATTGCCTTGTATTTTCTATATAAACAAGTGCTTGGAGATGGAGTTTGTATCACAAGTTTATAGGTACTATTATGCTATTGGATTGACTCCAGACATGAGTGTCAAAGACCATTGAAGCTTGCATTGTAAGTGTATTGTAAACAACTTTCAGATTTGTTAATACATTGTGCAGGTTTCTGAGTGTGGGGTTTTTCACCTGATAAGGGTTTTCCCCACCGTATATCTTTGTCTTTCTTCTTCTGTCTTCTTTCTAGTTCTTGTGTAATGCTGTAATAACTTTGTTAGATGTTGTATGTTGCTGTAGTGATAAGGATTAAATTGAATTTGTATAGCTCTCTCATCATTAGATTAGTGTAGGAAGTGATTTCCGCACACCTAGCTTCCTTTCACTGCTCTCGACCTTGGCATGTACCTAAAAAAATTGCAAGAAAGGTCCCATTAGAAGCTCCGGTTATGCAAATTTTTCATTGATCAGGAGAGGCATAATACTTTAGTTATAATGTATTGATCAAATGAGAACATCCATATGTAGAAGGAACTGAAGAGAAGCAAACATAAGAGCATCATTGTTTTAGTCTAATCCGTTTGTTTCATGCGCAGGTATAGGACAAATCATGAAGTTGATTGAAGACTTTCAACATGTGGTATCAAATGGGCTCCCACAAGGGTTGAGCCTAGCATGCTGCTACCCCTTGATCTCATAATGAATGAATAGGAAGAAGAAAACCATTGATGACATTCACATGACAAGCTAAAGGAATAGCAAGACAATCATATGCATCAGTCCCATTTCAAGACATGACCATGATTTCAATTCAAAGTATGAAATGCAACCAAGAACATGACCTAAACTGATGGAGGACAAAATTCAATGCACGTAATAGCTTATATACTACTCCAACTGTTATGAAAATGCCATTATCAAGCATGATAATAATCAGGAGTACACAATGCATTTGTAATCATCAGACTGATAAAAGAATAAGTGTTCACAAGTGTTGACTATTTGAAGATTGCTTACTCATCCATGATCAATAATCCAATTGGAGTATCCATTATAAACTGGTAAGCAAATTACAAAGATAGGTAAGTATCAAACAATATACTTTCTCATTTAAGTGGAGTGGAAAAATCAAACTCAAATTTAAATTACATAAGTTGCCTTTTAAATGATGAAATATATCCAATTATGCTTCACATTTTTTCTGTTGATAAGTTGAGCATCAAAACAGTGTGTATCACATATTATATTCAATGCATATCTATGAAAGAAATAGGACAGTATTGTAGATCTATAGCAGAATAATACAAGATAGCTAGGTCAGGTGGCTCATTTTGTCTTTGACAAACTTTAAGAGAATAAAAAAGAACACTTCATTACATGTGTTGTAATAGAACATCATTAGTATGTGACAGAGGAATAGTTAAAATGATATGATCATCATCCTTTATGCTACAGAGTGTCATTTTTTGTCAAAATGTAATGTATAAGTGCATGGCTGCATCTGGTCATGAGTGAGCTCAAACAAATTTTCTATTATAAGAAGTGATCTGTCAAACTGGTAACATCAGATATAGTGGACTTGATTGATGTTCTACAGGATATCTTACATAATGCATTTGATATGATGAAGTATAGAAAAGAGGAACAATAAAAGGTTCATGTTGCTACAGTCTATGCAGAACAAGTAAGTGACTTCATTTATTAAAATGCCACAATGTCATGACACAACCAAGTCATTAATCATATAACAAAAGTATATTTGCTACAGTCCATTGAATGGACATGTGAAGCTATAGAAATGAAGACATATATGCTACTACAGAAAGAAGAGGAGTTATGAGTTTAAAACCAACAGTATATCCTTCATATGTAAAGTCCATGAAAGAGAAAATAGAACCATAGAAGTAGAGAATAGTGTATCCAATCCTCATTTTTCTTTAAATAATGATTTTAAATATAGCTTAGCAATGACATCATAAGAAATTGAAAAGAAATCATATGCTAGTGTTTGTAGAAAGAAGATATTGTGCTCAAAAGATATAAACCCTTATTCAGTTTTGAGGAAATTTGGGTTCATACAGAGAAGTGAGAATACATAGATACGTCTATAACTAGGCCATGGCATATAATGCCATTTACATTCATCAGCAAAATACCCATATCAAGTTTCAGAACTCCAACATATATTTTGCAGTGTTGGAGAGAAAGAATGGTAATGTAAAGCTGTCCAAGCAAGGCTGTATGTGAGGTTCCTATTTACACAGTAAAAACATGAAACCCTTGTCAGGTTTCAAAAAGAGTTTTCTTTCTTCTTACAATATATAGTTGAGCAAGGTGAGAGTGAAGTGTTGTAAACATGGCCACGAAAGTAAAAGAGGTTTCTATGTAGTATGTTTGCGAAGGAAAGAAGTTCTGAGTAATATAAAAGAAACCCTCACTTCAAACACAAGGAACTTCAAAATTTTTACATCAAAAGACATAGAGCCAGCTACAAAATGTATTATAGGCCATGGTTGTGCCATGTGTGAAGGTATTTCACATACCCAGCAAACAAAAAATGAAACCCTCATCACAGTTGCACATACAGAAATGAAAGAAGCAACGATGAAAGGAGACAATGAAACTCATCGTATGGCATTGTAGCAAAGAAGAAGATAATGGTCACGTCCAACTTGGGCTAGACTTTGTCATTTTTTGCCATTTTCACGAGGTTCTACATAGAAAAACCAAGAAAGATATATATCAAACTGAGAAACTGGAAAGAGCTACATAGTCGTGGCCATTTAAGAAATAGAAGCCATGAAAATACAGTCAAATGCCATTTTAAAGCTTCAAATCTAACTTACCAAGTGTGGCCTATCATTTTGGCTTAAGAAGTGCAATGTTTTCAACCTCAAAAGCCATCAAATAGAGAAGGAAAATGCACAGAATGAAACCCCAAGTTGGCGGCCACAGTTGCAGAGCCAAACTCAACACCAACAAATGAAAATGACCAAAGTTTTAGGGTTGCATTTGCTTTTTCTTCGATGTCCTTTTCATATTTTGACCATGCAAACAACATAATCATTTTTATCCAAATGAGATTGGGGTCAACACCTTGTGTTCAATGGTGCCTAGTAATCATAAGGAGAAGTGGCTAACAACTGAAGAATATGGCTTATTTTATGAAGTCAAAGGTGGACATTATCATGAGTAAACAAGGCTTGTGCCTTTAGAATCTTTGCAGGGTCTTGGTCTCATATGTGGTCGACTCACATTGGAGTCTAAGTATCATTTGACAATGCATGTGGCTGAATGTCTTTAACCTCCCACTTATACATTTTTTTTCCCTTCACATATTTTAGTTTATGCATAAAACCAAACAATAACCTTTGGAGATGTGAAGAGTATGCAAGATGATGACATGGTCAAAGGTGTCAAATGCAACATGGTGGCACTATATGGATAGAGATGAAGTTCTAGAATATTGACACATGGAGGCCATGGTGTCAATCCTTTAAGGTTTTCATTTATTCCAAATATGTGTAATATTTCATTTTTTTTATGATTTTTATAGAAAATCATTTTGTGATATCTTGTAAATATCTTGGTGAAATTATAAACCAGATATCATTTTATTTTTGCAAAAAATCATATCGAATAGGATATTGATTACAATTGCCATATCATTGTAAAGTTAACTTTAAAGCAATGAAATTATGAATTGCTTTTAAAGTTTAACTATTTTTAGGCAATTTATAGGCTAATAAAATAGATCAAATATTCGATTTTGATTTGTTTTATTTAGAGTCATAGATGGTGGGACCACATGAGAGGGCAATTCTATTGTTTTATTTCACAGATTGGTGGCAGATTCAATGCTTTATTTTTTGTTTTCATGAGTAGCTCGAAAATGGACATAGGGTCTATTTTTAGGAGATTTTTTAACTTTCTTTAGAGGAGATCTTTTGGAGTCATTTATAGGAGAAAAACTAAGTTTTTTCTCAGTCAGTTAGCATCAGTTTCTTCTCTCTTGTTCAGAGGCAGAGTTGTATATAGGTAGTTGGTTCACACATTTTATTTTTCATGAATTGTACTACTTCCAATTCTAATAGCAAATCGTCATGTTTCACATAGTTTTGCAGTCTTGATCTGATGTTATATTATGACTTTTTTGTCCTTTATTATGTCTCAATACTATTAAAAACTTAGTTCTTCCTAGTTGCAGTTTGTGTTTGATCCAAACCTTGTTGCAAATTACTTAAGGAAGAAACTATCAGTGAAACTGTGAGGATTCAGGTTAGAAGATCTGTTTGTGAGTGATAGAATTTCATCTAGTTTAGATTCTAGAGTTAGTTTACATTTCAGTTACATAATTCTATCATTTTTCCCCTCAAGTCAGTTGTTTGGAAATTATAAGAGAACCAACTCACTCTAGAGATTTGTTCTGATGAAAGGAGACCCACATCCGAGAATGATTCCATGTTTCAATAGGTAGTTAAGTTTTTGCAAAAAACTTAACAAGGGTGCATACTTGAATTGACAACACATATCTCAAACAAGCCAAGATTGTTCAACATGGGATTCACTTTATTGATTATCAACCTAAGAACAAGCTATACCAATAGAGCCACCTAGTAATTTCTATGACCTTATCTCTTCATTTAGTTCCACATGCATGTGGATTTTGTAAGTGGAGACTAGATAGTGATTATCATCAGAGAATATTAGCTGTGAATGAAGAGCGAGATGAACCACTTGATGTGTTATGAAAAATATGGATGAAGAACTTACAGTTCATTTTGAAGGTCCCTAAATTCATTATCTAGATCTATGTTCATGTATTAATTATTTTAAAATTTATTCAAGTTAAATTAATAGTTCTTTTGTTGAACAAATTTTAATTTCAACATGTGGTTCTTAACAAATGATCTCTATATATATATTTCTTGCAAGTATGAGTAGTAAGTGTTTTCATTGATGTCAACACCTAAGGTAAGCATCTAAGGAAGTTATTTGGATGAGTTTGAGCAAGTGTTTGAGAAGTTAGTACAATTGCGGAATTGTTCTCACCCAGAACAATGAAGTATTTTTCTTCGCATATCCTGTAGATTGAATATCTTTATCTGCGGTTTGAAAGTTATCTTAAGGGATATCTATAGTTGCTATGTCTCAAGTTTAACCCTTCGGTATGAAGATTTGAGTGAGTTATGTTCACCAGAGTAAAAACTATTTTTCTAAATATTTAATGGTGAGAAGGAGAATGTATTCTGCTCCACATCTCTCTGCATTTAAGTTTTATAGTTTGCAGTTCTAGAATTAAGTCTAGGATGATATGTGTCTTTAGTTAAAGCAGTTCATGATTTGGTACTCCGCAAGTGATCTTTTCTTTATGACAGTAGTTGACAGTAATGTTTAAGTGATTCTATTTGAAGAATCTTTTGGATATAGTGTTTGGAGGTTGTACGAAAGTTCTTGGTGGTTGTAATGTGCTTGTGGATGTCTCTAGATTGTGTTCCTACTTTTTGATTGGTTTGTAAAGCATAATTTCAATCATGGTTGAAGCGTGTTCCTAAAGTTCTTAGTGTTAACACCATTTTTGGTGGACTTGGTTGTTTTCACTACTTGCGGTTATGCTTTGGAGTTTGCAAAAGAATGTTGTTGTGTGGAAGATTGCATTTGAGTCCCTACTAAGGTGTGGTGTGGTCCACATTCATTCCTTTCCACCACAAGAATGTTTAGGTCCATACCTAATTTGAATATTGGTTAAGTTTGTTGTTTATGCCGACCTTGAAGATTGTTTCTAAGATTGTGGATGTATAAATATGAGTTAGATGATTGAAAAATTTAGTGAAGTTATCAAGATAGATGAAATGGCTACATGAGAAGCATCATTTGTTGCAGGTGTGATCCAAATAGTATGATAGCAAGTAGTAAAGAATATATTTTTGATGCAAACAAGTTGCGATAGATTCAGTTAAGTTTGTGGTGGATTCCTGGTTGCTGTGAGATCCATTCTCATTCTAACTATCTTCTTATATCTTATTCTACTTTAGGAAGTGAACCCCTTTGGCAGTGAGCCTCTTCCTTTGGTAGTGAGCCCCTTCTTTTTACAGTGAAAATTTTGGGCAATGAGCCTTGTTATAATTTTTTATATATCATTTATATTATGAGTTAATCCTCGCCGTGAATTTCCCTCAATAGGTTTTCCATGTCAAAAATCTAGTGTCTTATGTGTTAAATATGTAGATGTGCTTAAGTTTCTAATTTCATGCTTTCATGGTTGGGTCATCCCACAATGATGGGTTACACTTTTTGGCCAAACTTGACATTGAAATCAACATTTTGAACTAAATCTTCACTTTATGACACCTATAGCCGCTAAACCGTAAGGAATTTGAAGATGATATGAATTAGTGATTTGTGAGATTTTGTTTGTAGATTCTAAATATATATTTTTAAAAAAATTTGGAGTTAAATTGTAAATTTTTTTGCATCTCCTTTGATAACTAGTTTTTAATAGTAAACAACATTTTTTTAAAGTGATGTGTATTCTGTAGCACATAACTTTTTTTCTACAAAGGATAAAATTCTAATTCTTTTGAATTTAGATTGGTAACACTGATATATAGGGCATGTATTTAGTTTCATAATTTTTTTTGAATATTTTTTTTAATTAAGTTTTGAAGTCAAACCAATTATAGTTTAGACATAGGCATATTCCATAAAACATAACTTTTTTTGTATGTAATGAAATTTATTTTTTTCTTTTTGTTGAAACAAGGACATCAATACCTAGGGCATAGATATTTTTTAGATTTTTTTTCACTAATTTACTAATTTTCCATGTGTGTAGAATAGAGAACTTGATGTTCAGTGAAAAACCTACATTCCCAAGAAATAAAAACTAAATATAATAATCAAATTAAATATATTTAAAATTATACTTTTTGGGAAGCTTATAATAAGGACTACATACTTACAAAACATAAATTTTAAATGTATTCATTTGATCCTCCAAAAGATAAATCAAAAGTGTTTTTTATCAGCATTTTGATAGGTGTAGAGGAGACTCCATTATAAGTATGGTATAAAAATAGCAGGGTTCTATCCAAGGGGGTTTAAATCTAAGGGGGTTTGATCAAACCCTTTTCAATTAAAATCCTTTAAATGGAACATTTCAAGGCTTCAATCATTATATTTTCTAAAAATATGTGATTTCAGCAAAACTCAAGATGTCCTAGAGAGTTTAACCCATTATGTTGGTATGTGGCGATTGATCATGCAAGTACCGTACACTAGTTATATATCCTCACCAAGGTTTGGGGTAGGGCCAGGCCCTAAACGGGGATTCAGGAGCGGCAGCCTGCGAAATTTTTTTCCCTCTTTTTTGCACAATCGGAGTTGGTTGTTAATTTTTTGTTAACCAACAAAAGAAAAATGACATTGCAAAACCCTAATTCTAAAAGCTTTCAAAAATCTTGTTATAAGCTGCTGGGATGTATGGTACAACTATGTATTCATGAGATTGTAATCTATTTTGCACTGGATAATAAAATCATTGGGTGGCTGAGTTTATGTGGATGTACCCCATATTGGGTGAACCACGTTAAATTTATGTGTTGATCTCTTTTGTGTTATTCCTCATTGTTATATTTGGGTTATTTAATCTACATATAATTGTTAGTGTTTATTGCTTTGATATGCCTGAACCCTAATAACTGGTATTAGAGAGGGTTGTGTTTGTTTATTGTCTGCAGGAAGGTCTCACGGTTGAGTGGGAGTCTCACGGTTAAGTGGGAGCAATGGCAGATGAGGGTAAATTGAAGGTAGATAAATTCAATGGGCAGAACTATCAATTATGGAAGATGCAAATGGAGGATTATCTCTATTAGAAGGAATCATGGAGGCCATTGGAAGGAATAGCCAAGAAACCCGTACCAATGACTGATGAGGATTGGGAATTTCTAGATAGAAAGGCACTGGGAACCATTCAGTTGTGCCTAGCACCATTTGTGGTAATTAATATAACAAAAGCGAAGACAACAAGTGAACTAATGAAAGTTTTGGCTAAATTGTATGAAAAATGCTCAGCCTCTAATAAGGTATTTCTCATGAAGCATTTGTTTAATCTGAAAATGATTGAAGGTGGATCTGTGTCAGATCATTTAAATGAGTTTAATACAATTACCAGTCAGTTAACTTCTGTAAAAGTGAAATTTGATGAAGAGGTGAGAGTTCTCTTGGTTTTATGTTTTTTTCCAGAAAGATAGAATAGCTTGGTAATGGCTATAAGTAACTCTATCTTTGGTTCAAATACTTTGAAATTTGATGATGTTGTTGGTGTTATCCTTAGTGAGGAAATGCAGTGGAAAAGCATAGGTGAGACTTCAACATCTAGTAATGCTTTGACTGTAGAGAATAGGGGAAGAACAAAAGAGAGGAAAAATCCCAAAAAATCATAGGAAGTCACAAGAGAAGTCAAAGAAAGGTAAATCTAAATCCAGAGGAAGAATGGATTGCTGGCACTGTGGAAAGCTAGGACACTTGAAGAAGGATTGCTGGTCTCGAAAGGGCAAACAAGGAGATGGACAACATGATGATAGTAAGGAAGCTAATGTTGCAAGTAATAAATTATAGGATGCTTTAATTTTGTGTTTAGATAATGCTAATGATTCCTGGGTAATAGATTCAAGGGCTTCATTTCATGCCACACCCCATACGAAATATTTTGTATATTATGTTCAAGGTGATTTTAGATAGGTATATTTGGGTGATGATGAATCATGCCAGATTGTTGGAAAAGGAAAGATAAAAATCAAGTTGTAGAATGGAAATGAATGGTTGGTATAGGAGGTAAGGCATGTTCAAAATTTGAGAAGGAATTTAATCTTTGCAGGACAATTGGGTAGTGAAGGCAACATAGTTACCTTTTCAGACAAAGTCTGGAAGGTCACTAAATGTGCATTAGTAGTAGCTAAAGGTGAAAAGGTAGGCACATTGTATTTGTGTACTGGTAATACTTATTCTACCTTAGTTGCTATAGAAACATTTGCTACTGAGACAGTTATAACACTTGCTACATGGACAAAAACAAAATTGTGGCACCATAGACTTAGACACATGAGTGAGAAAGGGATGAAGATCTTTCACTCCAGGAAGTTTCTACCAGGTCTGAAGAAGATTGACTTGGAGTTCTACAAAAATTGTGTTTATGGAAAATAGAAAAGAGTCTAATTTCTCAAAGTTGGGAAAGAGAAGAAGAGTGAGAAATTAGATCTTGTGCATTCAGATGTATGGGGACCATCTCAGGTATCTTCTCTTGGTGGCTCTTGCTATTATGTTACTTTTATTGATGATACAACTAGGAAAACATGGGTGTATTTCCTGAAACAGAAATCAGAAGTATTTGAAACTTTTAAAATGTGGAAAGTTTGTCTTGAGAATGAAACAAGAAAAAAGTTGAAGTGTCTCAGATCGGACAATGGAGGTGAGTATTGCAGCAGAGAATTTGAGAATTAATGTTCATATAATGGAATCTGTACACAGAAAATGGTTCCTGGAACCCCACAAGAAAATGGTGTGTCTGAGAGGATGAATAGGACCATTATGGAGCATACAAGAAGCATGAGATTACATGCTAGACTACCCTTACACTTTTGGGTAGATGTTGTACATACTACTATTTATTTAATAAATAGGGGACCTTCAAATCCTTTGGATGGTGGCATTCTAGAGGAATCATGGAAGGGTAAAAAGGTAAACTATTCATTTCTAAAAACCTTTGGTTGCGAAGCTTTTGTCCATGTTGATATTGAAAATAGAACTAAGCTTGAGGCTATGTCTAAAAAATGTACCTACATTGGGTATGGAGTAGATGAGTTTGGTTATCGGTTATGGGATTATGAAAATCATAAAATCATTAGGAGCAGAGATGTTATATTCAATGAGAAGGTCATGTATAAGGATCAACTACAAGAAAAGAAGCTTGAACAGGCTAAAAAAGAATATGTGGTGTTGGATGAGATTCCAGAAAATAAAATACCAGTGGTACCTGATGCTTAGCAACAACAAGTTATACCACAGACTCTTGTAAGTGTTTGACATTCTACAAGGATATCTAGACCTCTAGAAAGAGTTTATCCATCATTATATTCTATATTATTAACTGATTCTACTGAACTTGAAAGTTATGAAGAAGCAATGCAAGTAGATACCAAAAAGTAGTGGGAGCTAGGCATGAAAGAGGAAATGGATTCCTTATTGCAGAATCAGACTTGGGACTTAATCCAATTGCCTACAAGTAAAAGAGCCTTGCCAAATAAATGGGTTTATAGGTTGAAGGAAAATATGGAGGCAAGAAAAGATATAAGGCCAGACTCGTGGTAAATGGTTTTGCACAGAAAAAAGGTATAGATTTTGATGAAATATTTTCTCCAATTGTAAAGATGACTTCTATTAGAACTATTCTAAGTCTTGTGGCTACAGAAGACTTGCATCTTGAACATCTAGATGTGAAAACAACTTTTCTTCATGGGGATTTGGAAGAGGAAATATACATGCAGCAACCACAGGGATATGAGGTCAAGGGTAAGGAGGAATTTGTGTGTATGTTAAAGAAGAGTTTGTATGGCCTGAAGCAAGCACCTCGGTAATGGTATTTGAAATTTAATAGTTTTATGGCTGAACAAGGTTACAAGAGATATCATTTTGATTATTCTGTTTATTTCAAGATATTGGGTAATGGAAGCTATATTATCCTGTTGCTTTATGTTGATGACATGCTTGTTGCTGGGTCGAACATGCAGCATATTAATGAACTTAACCAAAAATTAGTAAATTGTTTTTCTGTGAAGGATTTGGGTACAACAAAACAAATCCTTGGTATGAGGATCACACAGGACAGGACAAACAAAAAATTATTTTTGTCTCAAAGTGAGTATGTAGACAAGGTGTTGAAAAGGTTTAACATGCAGAATGCAAAAGCAGTTAGTACACCTTTGCCTAGTCATTTTAAGTTGACTAAGGAGATGTGTCCAAAGACACAAGAGGATGAAGACAAAATGTCTAAGATACCATATGCATTAGTAGTTGGTAGCTTGATGTATGCAATGGTATGCACAAGGCCAGATATTGCACTTGCAGTGGGAGTTGTGAGTAGGTATATGAGCAATCTAGGAATGGAACATTAGAATGATGTAAAATGGATTCTCTGATATTTGAGAGGTACTACTTCAAAGAAACTATATTTTGGAGGAACAAATTCTTCTCTAAAAGGATATGTTGACTCTAATCTGGCAGGTGATATTGATAGTAGGAGGAGTACTACAGGGTATGTTTTTACTATAAGAGGTACTGCAGTCAGTTGGATTTTAAGGTTGCAAAAGGTTGTTGCACTTTCAACCGCTAAAGATGAGTATGTTGCTACTACGGAAGCTAGCAAGGATATGATTTGGTTACAACATTTTCTGGAGGAATTGGGGCAACAACAAGAAGATAGCCCTTTGTACACTGATAGCTAGAGTGTCATTCATCTTGCTAAAAATTCATCTTTGCATTCAAAAATTAAGCACATACAACTCAGATACCACTTCATCCAATCAGTTTTGGAGGATGGGTAGTTGAAGCTAGTGAAAATTCACACAAGTTAGAATCTTGCATATATGTTCACAAAGGCAGTTACACAGGAGAAACTAATTTCCTCATTAGTTTCCATTGGCCTTCATGACTGATAATGGTGGACATAAGAAACCAGCCAGGTATGTAATCCAGTGGGAGTTGCAAGTGCAGCGGTGTCGTCCAGGATCAATCTCCAAGTGGGAGATTGTTGGTATGTTAACCAACAAAAGAAAAATGACATTGCAAAACCCTAATTCTAGATGCTTCCAAAAAGCTTGTTATAAGCAGCAGAGATGTATGGTACGACTATGTATTCACGAGATTGTAATTTGTTTTGCACTAGATAATAAAATCATTGGATGGCTGAGTTTCTGTGGATGTAGCCCATATTAGGTGAACCATGTTAAATTTATGTGTTGATCTCTTTTGTGTTATTCCTCATTGTTATATTTGGGTTATTTAATCTACATATAATTTTTAGTGTTTATTGCTTTGATCTACCTAAACCCTAACACATTATTGTGGTAGCACCCAATTAAATCATAATAATAGTGATTAAGTGGTTGATGTTTATAAGAAGTTAAGTTTTGGTTACAACTGATTCACCCCCCTCTCAGTTGTCTTGTGCATTTCAACAATTGGTATCAAAGCAATAGTTCCTTGGAAGAAATCCTAACAACTTGAGGTAGATAAGGGATGGTGCACAAGAAGGGTTTGATGGAATGGGCAATGCTCTCTGGAAGGTAGAGATGAAAAGTCTTCTCATTTCTCTTGGTTATAGTGTTTGGAAGACGGCAGAAAAAAAGTATACTATTCCTCAAAATGGTCCATCATCTAAAGATGAGGTCAAATAGTATGAGTTAAATGGAAAAGCTAGAGATGCTCTATTAAATGCTTTATCTAACATTGAGTTAGTGAAAGTTTTGGTTTTGGAAACTATTGAATCCAATGAACACTGAGAGGGGGGTGAATTAGTGTTCTATAAGACCATTTATATAGTTTCTCTATTGTCCATTTACCAAATTTGATTATATGAAAATAGATTAAACAAATGAACAACAACCACAAAGACATAACACATGAACACCAAGATTTTTACATGGAAAACCCAAAGAGAGAAAAACCATGGAGAAGATTAGCTCTCAATATATATTGGAATCTTTAACAAATGCTGATGTTTAGGATTGGTCACTCCACGGGCCAAGAACATGGTGGCTCACTGCCATGAAGTACAACTAGATTTCGCAAGCTCACTTCCTCAACCCTAAACCTGGAAAGATTACAATGAGGGTCATTAAATGCTAATGAAGGCTCATTGCCTTGATGAAGATTGCTTACTGTCCATTACAAGTGATATTATATAGGAAATATGAATACTGCAAAAGCATCTATCAGTATGCTAGGGTGTAGTCATTTAATAACTGAATATTGTATCCTTAGTTTTCATCCTTATTAACCTGCTAACTCTGCTCTTCAATTTCCATGCTTGTATTATCACAGCTATATTCGCATCTACATCTCAAACACTAAAATCCATCCTCTATTTATATCTGCAACTAAATATTTCTCATGATTAGGTTGGCAAGCAAATTGTGAAGCATTTATACCAACTGTTATATCTTGTCAGCTTGTTATTGTGTTAAATTGTCAATGTGGATACAAACAAACATACATATGTCTTCATATGTGTTAACTCTAAACATACAATCACTTTTCTTTATCATCCAACTCATATTTCTTCTCTGCATAATGATTTAATCAACCTGTCAGCTTGTTTCTAAATTACATATATGATAGGTTCCTCTGTCACATCACAACTCATGCTCGGACCAAATGGGACCTCACAAATCATATCCACTATTCATTTCTGACCACTTGTCATACCTTTGGAACCACAGACCAAAATATGCACTTGCGGAGGAATGCGGACCATTATACTATGCCTCGTTCATTGTCTCTGTTACACCTTTGTTCATCCAGACTTAGATATTTCTTCTAAGTGACTTCCAGAGGAAGTCAAAACTTAATCACTGGAATATAATAACATCAAACAACTATGAACATTATACCTGAGCCTCATTTCTAGGTCTTCATCTGCGGAAGCACACTAATCCACTTACTGTCTCTTACTCTGTTTCTTGCCCATACTTAGTCATTTTTGCCAACCGGACCTAAATTCTAATATGACCTTCTGGAGCTATGTCTTCTTGTCATGTTGAAGGGATTTCTAAGCCTTTTTTCCATCAATGACAATATACAAGTCTATATCAAAGTAGTGTCTCTTGCCATCAATCTCCCCCTTTGGCATTGATGGCAACAATTAGTGAAAAATGCTTGACTACTCCCCCTTACTATATACACTCTATTCTCCTATTCCCCATGAGATGCTTATCCATTTTTCACTGACCTTCTCTCCCCCTTTGACATTAATGGCAAAGGTGTAGGTTTCGGAGTCAAAAATTGTCAAATCTACAAGATTTGCTATACTCTGCCGCATATATACAAATACACATTCGTATCTTAATTTATGATTGAATGTAAAATGTCATTATAGATAATCTTTATCAAAGCTATCTCTCCATTCCAACTATTCCTTGTAGTCTCCAAAGTATGAATGTGGCTATTTATCAAAAAGACTAGCTTCTCTACGTCTTGCACATCTGATGGTGTATCAATTAATGCTTGTGATTTCAAGGCTTCATCTGCCAGATTGATCATGGAATCAATTTTTAGACTTATTAGCCCCTTAGATGGCACAACCTATCTTTTATTTCTACCCTTTTTTCATTAGAATGCTCAAATCATTGTGAATATTTACAACCTATCTCTCTTTAGCACTTATTGACTCAATTGTCATATTATATCTCTGAGAAATGTTAAGCAGTTTGAGTTCCATGTCCTTGATTTTGTCTTCTAATTCATTTGCAACTTTTAGCCAAGATAAACAAAATTTGTACAAGTCACAACCTTCTTTTATGGTACTTTGTATACCTCTTAGTCCTTGCTCTAAGGAGAATTTATCATTGATCAACATGATTTTCAACTCAGCTAATCTTTTCTCATCAAATTCTTTTCTGACCTTTGTTTCTATAGATTTTTCAAAGGATTCAAAATGGCTACTAATTGATCTTATCATACCTTTCAGTTGATGAGTAGATGATGTCGAAGTGTCTTTTTGGTATTCAGGCATCAAATCTCCCAATATATCAGATACTGTAGTAATAAGCTTATTGTTATACATGTGAGTTTTCATCAATTCTTCCTGAGCTTTTGCTTGGGCAAATGATACTAATTCAAATGTTTGTACCGGAGACAAGGAATTTAGATTAATTGGTTCTTGAAGAAACATGGGTGGATCTAGGATTTGTGCACTTTGTAACTTTTCCAAAGTTTCTATAATAGTGTCTCTTACCACTTTTTCTTCACAAAGTGAGATTTTATTTTTCTTGTTTTCTTCAGTTATGGTTTTTGTAATGGATGAGGTCCTTATTCTTTTTGTAGGACTAGATGATGGTCTCTCCTCTTTAGATCTTCTATCTTTCCTTTCTGGATACGTGATGCCCATTCTACCAGAGTACTTGTGAACTTGGATCTGTTAGAATCAAGATAGACAACTAAGAGGGGGGGTGAATCAATTGTCTCAAAACTTTCTCTTATTAATCACTTAAATCCTTCTTGCAATTCAGCAGCATAATAATAAATCAATCATGGAAACTTAATGCAACAAATAAAGAGTAGAAACACATTAACACATATGACACCAAGATTTTAACGTGGAAAACCTAGTTAAGGGAAAAACCACGAGGTGACTAACCCAAGATTGTATTCTCTATTAACAAAATAAGAAGAACAAATGGCACATACCAATTAGGGCTCACTGCCTGAGCACACTACTCACAAGAGACCCACTGCCTACAGGAGACACACTGTCTACTAAATGATAAATATTACATACTTGAACTAAAGAATAGCATATTCACCATGCTTGAGATAGTTCCATTTAAGCCCAATACTTTTGCTCTACCTTTTGCTCTGCTCCTATCTACCACACTCTCATCTCCACCAAAAGATGCTTTTGAAATGACTTCACAACTTCTTATTTATACAAGACATTGACTTTGGGATAATCATCCAAGTTGGCATACTTTATAGAGAAAATACAACTTGACTAATTACAAAAGACTTCATGCAGATCATCACACTATCAGCTACACAGATCTGGGACTTCAATCTTCTTTTAGGAACGTGCCATGCTTCACAGAACATCTTCAAGATCATCTGTAGGATGTGTAACTCATCTGATCGGCCAAACTTAGGAAGAACATCATCATCCAGAAGTAATCCTTCAATTACGAGCTCAATCTTTAATGCGGACCACCAACACAAACTGGACACAATACAAAAATCTCCTCAAGCTTGCTTGAATCACAAAGAACATCCACACTACTTCTATTTACTGAAATCTTTCTCTCCTTCATCCGGAACCTCAAGAACATAGTCTGTCATCACTGTCATATTGGAATAGATGCTTTTAGACCTCACAACCATGAACTAATTGAGTTCTCAATTCACATTGACTTCCTAAACACTCCACCAAATCCACAGGACAAGATATTACATTTCTAGATCTCACCAGACCTATCTGTGTCACTCTGTCACCTCTGAACATTTGCTAGAACTAGTTTTACTTAAATGGCCATGACATCTTCAAATCTTCATGTGGACCTCTCAATTCTTTACTGGATCATCTTAAGACACATATCTACAAACCCTTTGAAGTGCATCCTCTAATCTTCATCTTAGCTGGGATCTTTACCTTATTGTATTCATTATTCTTCCCTATTCCTGATAGGACTAATTTTCTCAATATCCTCAGCATACAACTAATCCAATCCTTGCTCATCAATGCAACAGGAGTATGTTGACATAAATGACCACACAAGATAGACCCATACTTGCAACAATCTGCCCCTTTGTCATTCATGGCAACATATGATGTGAGAAACTATTTTAACCATCAAGACAAGAACTTCTCCTTACTGACTGACATAACTCCCCCTATCAACAACAACCATTCACATGTCTTCTCTTCCTTTACTACTCCCCCTTTGATCAGCAACCACTTTTTGTTTTTCACATGTCTTCTCTCCCCCTTTGACATCAATGGAAAAGGGCACATACTTGCATCATTTCAGAATCATACCAGCTGCTCCCCCTGAGTAGCAGCTTCCCATCATCAATCCAGACCACAAGATGTGATTGTGAGATCCACTAGATTGATGCACATCAGTGTACCTTAATTCAGAATAGGAGGGTAATAACCCCTAACTTCTCCCTAAGATACTCAAAAGAGTCCTTAGGTAGATGTTTAGTAAAAATATCTGCAATCTAAATCTTGGAGGGCACAAACTCCAATTTGACTTCATTCTTGGTCACTTGCTCTCTCAAAAAGTGAAAATTGATGGATATATGTTTTGTCTTTGAATGCAACACCAGATTTTTTGAAATATTTCTTGCACTTGAATTAGCACAGAAGATTGTGATAGGTTCCTCATACTCCACTCTGATGTCTCTTAGCATTTGCTTCATCCACAATACTTGAGTGCAACTACCTACTACTGCAATATATTCTTCTTCTACAGTGGACAAAGATATTGCCTCTTGTTTCTTGCTCAGCCAAGAAACCAATCTTTTTCCCAAAAAGAATGCTCCACCACTGGTACTCTTCTATTCATACACATCTCCTACCTAATCCACATCTGTATATGCATGAAGAGAGAAATCATGACCTCTAGGATACCATAAACCATACTCAACTATCCCTTTTAGATATCTAAGAATCCTCTTGATTGCCATGACATGAAATTCTCTAGGATCAACTTGGAATCTAGCAACAAGACCAACAAAATTCATAATGTTAGGTCTAGTTTCAGTGACATACAATAGTCCTACAATCATTGACCTGTACTTTTTCTGATCAGCCTTAGGAGAGTCATCATCTTTGCTCAATTTGCATCTGGTTGCCATAGGAGTATTCATTGGTTTTGAGTTTTCCATCCCAAATTTCTTCAACAATTCTTTCACATATTTGGTCTGTGAGATGAAGATTCCTTTCTTTGTTTGAATGATTTGTAGACCCAAGAAGAAATTCATTTCCCCAAACATAGACATCTCAAATTTACTTTTCATTTGATTTGCAAAAGTTTTGTACATACTATCTCTTCATCCAAAAATGATATCATCAACAAATACTTCAATAATTAAGATATTTTCATGATCAAATTTGAAGTACAAGTTACTATCAGTAGTACCTTTGTTGAAACCAATCTTCAAAAGATGCTTATCCAGTCTTTCATACTAGGCTCTTGGGGCTTGTTTGAGTCCATACAATGCTTTCTTCAAATTGCAGACCATATCACCATGATCAGACAATTGGAATCCATCCAGTTGCTCAATGTAAACTTCTTCTCCCAAGTCACCATTCAGGAAGGCAGACTTGACATCCATCTGATATACCTTGAAATCCTTGAAGGCAGCAAAGGCAAGAAATAATCTAACTGCTTCAATTCTTTCCATTGAAGGAAAAGTCTCTTCAAAATCAACTCCTTCAACTTGGGAGTAACCCTTGCAGACCAATCTGGCTTTGTTTCTGACTACTTCACCATCTTCATTTAGTTTATTCTAGAAGACCCATTTGGTTCCAATCACATTTTTGTTTCTAGTATTGGGAACAAGATCCCAAGTGTGATTTTTCTCAATTTGCATCAACTCTTCCTTCATTGCTTTAGTCCAACTTTCATCATTGCATGCTTCATTCACTATCTTTGGTTCAATCTTTGAAATCAGAAAATACTCTTCTGAGTCTTGAGCAATCTTTCTTCTTGTTTGAACACCTTTTCTTTTATTACCTATGATCTGATCTTTAGAGTGATTCATTCTTACATATCTAGGAATTTTGGGAATTTCTTGCACTTCTGTTTCTTGAACAGGTTCATTCAAACTTATCTCTTCTTCCTGATTCACCAGATCAGTCTAGATCTAAATTTCAGAAGGGGCTTGGACTTCTTGGACCAAAACATCATTCTGATCATCTTCATCATATTCATAAAACCTTGAGGGTTTTTCAATACCTTCATCAACCTTCACATTTGTACTTTCTATGATCTTTCTTAATCTCTTGTTATAACACCGATATGTTTTTCTTTGAGTAGAATAACCCAAGAATATTCCTTCATCACTTCTAGCATCAAATTTGCCAAGGTCTTCATCTCTTTTAATATAAAATTTGCTACCAAAGACTCTGAAATACTTCACAATGGGAGTAATGCCAAACCAGAGTTTATAAGGGGTCTTACGAGTATTGCTTCTGATTTGTACTCGATTAAGAGTATAGACATCAATGCTTATAGCTTATCTCCAGTAGATCTGAGGAACATTTTCTTCCATCATCACGGTTCTAGATGCTTCCTAGATGGTCTGGTTCTTTCTCTCCACTACATTCTACTGTGGAGTCCTTGGAGAAGACAACTATCTTTTTATCCCATGTTTCTCATAGAATTCTATGAACTCCCCAGATGTGAATTCTCCACCTCTATCGGACCTAAGACATTTTATGTTTAATCCACTTTCATTCTCTACCATAGCCTTGAAGATTTTGAATTTCTCAAGAGTCTCAGATTTCTCTTTCAGAAAACTCACCCACATCATCTAAGAGTGGTCATCAATTAATAACATGAAGTATCTATCACCTTGGAAGCTCCTGATTCTTGCCAGACCACATAGACCAGTATGTACTAAGTCCAACAATCTGGTAGAAGACTGTTCCTTACTTTTGAATGAGACTCTGCTCTGCTTACCCAACTGACATTCTTTGCATAAACTATTAGTAGGTTTCACCAATCTTGGAAGATCTCTTATAGCCTGAGTGTTCCTTATCTTGATGATATTATCAAAATTCACATGACACATTCTCCTATGCCACAACCAACTCTGATCAATTTGAACAAATAAACAATTTTTACCAGTACCAAACAAGTGGAAGATATTACCTTTTGTTTGAGTACCAGATGCAATCTTTATTCTTGATCTTTCAAAGATCTTACATTTTGCATTTTTGAATCAGAGATCATAGCTTTTGTCCACCAACTATCTAACACTGAGAAGATTGTGCTTCAGACCTTCAACATATAGGACATTACTAGTTTTCTTCTTTCCATAAAAAGAAATGGTTCCTCTACCTTTGATTCTGCCAGCAGAATTATCACCAAATTTTACCACTCCTCCTTCATATCTTTCCAAATCTATGAACTTATTTTTGTCCCCTATCATATGGTGGGAGCATCCACTGTCAATGACCCAATCATCCTTTACTTCAACTTGGGCAGCCAAAGCTCTTTCTACCATTTTATGATTGACATATTCAAAGGGCATTGGATCTTCTTCCTTGATGGCAATAAACACCCAGTCACTTCTGGATTTGTTTCCTATTACTGATTCATCATCTGTTACTCCTTCATTATCATCATCTTCATGAACATAGTAACATTTCTTTTGGAATCTTGCTCAGTTAGGATTTGGCCTTGAAAATCTTTCCAGACACCATGAGGCAAAATGACCAATCTTATTACAATTAAAACATTTAAAAGGCAATTACACTTCATACTTACTGGATCCTCTTGGCAGTCTTTTTGCAATAAGGGCTTCAAGTTGAGTAGCTTCAGCTTCATCTTCTTCCAGATCTTTTCTTTCTTTTCCATACCATGATAGTTTCTTTGAAGATTTCTCTTTCAGATCAAACTTTTGTTTTCCTTTTATAGAGGCACTATCTTTGAATGCAGATTCAGTCTTGGGGGTGTATCTCCAAACTTGGCCAATTCAAATGCAGCTAATTTACCAACCAATTCATCTCTTGTGATATTTGAAAAAGATCTAAATTCTTCAATAGTAGCAACCTTGTATTTGTAAGAATCAAGAAGGGATCTGAGAACTTTGGTAACAATCTCATCTTCATCCAAGATTCCACTAGCACATCTAATGCCACAAACAAGCTCATTTACTCTTACCATAATTGTAGTGATATTTTTATCTTCTCTCATCTTTAGGTTTTCAAATTTTCCTTTCAGACTCTGTAGCTTGGCACATTTACCATACTTGTCTCCTTCATGCAGAAGTTCTAGTTTTTCACAAATTTGATATGCAATTTTTAAATCAATAACATTTGTCAGCTCTGAATCAAATAAGGCACTTAGTAGAGCTTCTTTAGCCCAAAGATTGTTTTCAGTGTCTCTGATTTCATCTACAGTTCTCGGACCATTCTGTGGAGGACAATACTTCTTTGAAGCCATAATCCAATATTGCATTCCCATACATTACAAGTGACATTCCATGTGGCTTTTCCAAAGAGTGTAATTGGTTCCATCAAACTTCAGACTATCCTTCTTGTAGGATGACATCCTGGATCTCCTCAAGAAGTTAAGCTCTTTTAGAGGAACTTAGCTCTGATACCAATTGTTAGAATCAAGATAGACAACTGAGAGGTGGGGTGAATCAGTTGTCTCAAAACTCTCGTATTAATCACTTAAATCCTTCTTGCAATTCAATAGCATAATAATAAATCAATCATGGAAACTTAATGCAACAAATCAAGAGTAAAAAGACATTAACACATATGACACCAAGATTTTAATGTGGAAAAGCCGGTTAAGGGAAAAACCACAGGGTGACTAACCCTAGATTGTATTCTCTATTAAAAGAATAAGAAGAACAAATGGCACATGCCAATTAGGGCTCACTGCCTGAGCACACTGCTCACAAGAGGCCCACTACCTACAGGAGACACACTGTCTATAGAATGATAAATATTACATACTTGAACTGAAGAATAGCATATTCACCATGCTTGAGCTAGTTCCATTTAAGCCCAATACTTCTACTCTACCTTTTGCTCTACGTCTCTCTACCACACTCTCATCTCCACCAAAAGATGCTTTTGGAATGACTTCACAACTTCTTATTTATACAAGACATTGACTTTGGGATAATCATCCAAGTCGGCATACTTTATGGAGAAAATACAACTTGACTAATTACAAAAGACTTCATGTGGATCATCACACTATTGGCCACATAGATCTGGGACTTCAATCTTCTTTTACGAACATGCCATGCTTCACAGAACATCTTCAATATCATCCGCAGGATGTGGAACTCATCCGGTCAGCCAAACTTAGGAAGAACATCATCATTCGGAAGTAATCCTTCAATTACGAGCTCAATCTTCAATGCGGACCACCAACACGGACTGGACACAATCCTAAGATCTCTAGAAGCTTGCCTAAATCAAAAAGAACATCCACACTACTTCTACTTACTAAAATCTTTCTCGCCTTCATCCAGAACCTCAAAAACATAGTCTATCATCACTGTCATATTGGAATAGATGCTTGTAGACCTCCAGACAATGAACTAATTGAGTTGTCAATTCACATTGACTTCCTAAACACTCCACCAAATCCACAGAACATGATATTGCATTTTTAGATCTCACCAGACCTATCTGTGTCACTATGTCGCATCTGAACATTTGCTAGAACTAGTTTTACTCAAGTGGCCATGACATCTTCAAATCTTCATACGGGCCTGTCAATTCTTTATTGGATCATCTTAAGCCACATATCTAAAAACCCTTTGAAGTACATCCTCTGATCTTCATCTTAGCTGGGATCTTTACCTTATTGTCTTCACTGTTCTTCTCTATTCCTGATAGGACTAATTGTCTCAATATCCTCAGCATACAACTCATCCAATCCTTGTTCATCAATGCAACAGGAGTATGTTGACATCAATGACAAAACTGGATAGGCCCATACTTGCAATAGGATCCTCCTGATTTTGTTTTTACCTTACTTAATTGTTCATCTGATGTTCTCTCTGACTTCTCAGGTTCCATCAACATTCTAGAAGATAATTATGAGAACGTCCCAAATCTGGCCTCTTTGGGATCAATAGGTTTACTTAGTAGTGCATCAGCTAATTTAGTCAAGACATCTTCTGCAACTTCATAACCTAGTGCAGGGACCCATATAGCTCTTGGTTCCATAGCTTCCATAAAGCATTTGTCTTTATCCACCATGAATACAATATCCTTTTCATACTTTATAAGTACTTTTTCAGTTATCTGGAACCTTCTTTCCATTTTCTGTTGAAAATCTCTAAAATATTTCCATATGATTTCATTTTGCATATTTGCATTACCCAAACTCTGTAAGTGATTTCTTATTTTAGTAGCTATAGGTATGTGATCAAGCTAGATAACATTTCCTAAACTAGGTAGCTCTTTTAGGAAGTAAAAGAGTAAACATGTAATCAATGTTCTATATTTGAAAGGATGATGAGTTTCGTTTGTTATTTTCAAGTTCTCCATAAGTTTACTCTAGAGTAATTCACAAAGGTCATAATCCATATTATTTTTTATCATGTCATATGTTGTGTATATAGCTGATGCAGACACAAAATTTTCTTTGTTGGAGAAGTTTACTTTGTATCCAATAATCATTGATGCAAATATGACAGTCGGATCCCTGATATCATTCACCGTAAGACCATTCTTCTCAAATTTGGCTCCTATTAGCTTCCTTACCACATTGTTCTTCATTTTCTTTATGCCTGGAACCCTTCCAGAGGAGCCCATACTGGTTATAGATTTAATGGCTTCTTTAGTTATCAAATAGGGTTTATCAAGCCATAAAGATTCATCATGAATTTTGCTTAGAATAAGATTAACCCATGCATTAATTAAAATTATGAGAAAGTCCAACCAGGTGTCAAATTTTGTTTCTCTTAGAGATTTGTAATCATCTTTCAGCACAATGTCCACACTAGTCAGTTCATCCCAATACAGTTTTCCTAACTTCATATGATCATATTCTTCTAGACTGGTATGAATGTATGCCCCAAGATATTCCATATGCATGACCCCATGTGGAGTAATTAAGAATGCCCCTAACAGATTGTTCTCCAGCGATTTGAAGAATTGTTTCTTAAACTTGGGGTGAGGTATTTTTCCTATCTCGATTGTATGAGGAGTAAACATTTTCCTAGAGAAATTTAATTTTCATAGTAGGGTTTCAAGTTGTAAATACCTCTTTCACTAGAATAGGGTTTCCTTGATCTCGATCTAAAATCCTTTGGAAAAAATTGTAGTTGCTTTGAATTTTTCTTTGGTTCTCCTTAGTCACTTGAGTGCTTGGAATATAGAATGATTTTTTGTTTGAATACAACACCTTTTAACCTTCACATGCCAAAATCTAAGTGTCATTAATGACATCTTACAAAAAGTTGTTGAGCACCATCCTGACAGCCACAGACACCTTAGATCACTCTGCCAATCTTCATAATTGGTCCTTTTCTTCTGGAACATGCTTCAAAGGATTTGTCACGTGATTCCTTTTATCATATCTTCGTGCCAGATTTCAGCACTAACTATCAGGCTAGGGGTTTTGGATTTTCAACATTGCTCCCCCTGAGCCAGAGCTCCCAATTTACTTCCTAGAGGAAGTATTAGCACCGAAAGAGGGTGTGGATTCATCCTTGACTTCAATCACATCTTTCTTGATCCAAATCTTACCCATTTCCTTCTTGGTTTCGACTAGATCAATCATTTCTTTTCCCTTATCATTCCTCTGCTTTGTTTTTCATTCTTTAGCATAGTAATTTCTCTTCACATTCTTGCTTCTGTATAATCCTACAACATGTCCAAATTTGATGCAATTGAAACACATAGTGTTACCTTGTCCTTGATTCCTTCCTCTGAATGAATTTATCCTTGATCTGCATTTAATAGCCATGTGTCCAAGTCTATTTCATGTGAAACACTTTCCCTTGAATGATTGATTATTTCTTGCATTGTAGGAACCATTCCTTAGATAGTTTGGCACATTTCTTGACACACTTCTATATTCATTTTCTTTATGACTGATCTTCTTGCAATTGAAACATTGACTAGAAAAAGATGGAGCATTTTGATTTGTTCTACTTCTACACTAAGTAGCCCTATGACCATACTTATTACATTTGAAACAATGACCATTAAAAGATGGGTACCTTTGTGCATTTGGTTGCCTGATCAGAGGTCCTTTAGGTCTTCTTCTCTAATTCCTTACCAAATGGTTTATGCCCCTACCTTCTTTAGATTTGCCTTGCCCTAAATTTAAACTTTCTCCCTTTTCAAATCCCAAACCTTGTTTATCATCTGGATACTTTTGACTGGCTAGCAACTCATCAAGTTTTGTAGAGCTTATTTTGAATTTTTCTTTATAGTTGTTGGCTACTTCTAGATCAAATTTCAAGAGTAGAACTTTTTTTCCTAGCTTTTCACATTCCTCTAACTTGTCCTTCACAACTTGATTCAGATATTCCTCACTCTTGGTCTTTTCTTCAATCACCCTGAGAAGACTCTCTATAGATTTAGTTACTTGTTTAGTTGCTCACATAATTCTTTCTTTCTTGATATTTGCTGATTTGTTCTTTTAATTTCAGAATACAAACATCATCTTCTTTGATACTCTCTTCTAAACTCATGATTTTAGCTTTGGAGTTGTCAATATCTTCTAGAGCTACTTCAAATTGTTCATTATTAACATATACTTGATTACCAATCTTAATGCTTCCAGGAGGATTTGCTTCAGGATAAGTGAGATACCTTTGTACTGCCATGAGTGAACCTACCCTGATCTTCCTCAAATTGTTAGGCTTCTTCCAAGGAACTTGGCTCTAATACCAATTGTTGAATCCAATGAACACTGAGAGGGGGGTGAATCAATGCTCTATTAAACCATTTATACACTTGCTCTACTGTCCATTTACCAAATTTGATTATATGAAAATAGATTAAAAAAATGAATAGCAACCACAAAGACATAATACATGAACACCAAGAATTTTACATGGAAAACCAAAGAGGGAAACATCATGAAGAGGATTAGCTCTTAATATATATCGTAATCTTTAACAAATGCTGATGTTCAAGCTTGGTCACTCCACGGGCCTAGAACATGGTGGCTCACTGCCATGAAGTACAACTAGACTTAGCAAGCTCACTGCCTCAACCCTAAACCTAGAAAGATTACAATGAGGGTTGTTAAATCCTAATGAAGGCTCACTGCTAGGCTCACTGCCTTGTTGAAGATTGCTTACTATCTAGTACAAGTGAAATCATATAGGAAATATGAATACTACAAAAGAATCTATCAGTATGCCAGGGTGTAGTCATTTAATAACTGAATATTGTATCCTTAGTCTTCATCCTTATTGATCTACTAACTCTGATCTTTAATTTTCATTCTTGCATTATCACACCTATATTCATATCTACATCTCAAACACCAAAATCCATCCTCTATTTATATCTGCAACTAAATCATTCTCATGATCCGGTTGGCAAGCAAATTGTGAAGCGTGTATACCAAGTGTTGTATCCTATCAGCTTGTTCTTGTGTTAAATCATCAATGTGGATCCAAATAAACATGCATATGTTTTCATATGTGTCAGCTCTAAACATACAATCACTTTCCTTTATCATCCAACTCATTTCTTCCCTACATAATGATTTAATCAGCCTGTCAGCTTGTTTCTAAATAACATATATGATAGGTTCCTCTGTCACATCACAACTCATACTGTGGACTAAATGGGACCTCACAAATCATATCCATTATCATTTCTAACTAATTTTCATACCTTCAGAACCACAGACCAAAATATGCAATTGTAGAGGAATATAGACCATTATACTATGCCCCGTTCACTGTCTCTGTTACACCTCTGTTCATCTAGATTTAGATATTTCTTCTAAGTGACTTCCAGAGGAAGTCAGGACTTCATCACTGGAATTTAACAACATTAAACAATTATAAACATTATACTTGAGCCGCACTTATATGTCTTCATCTGTAGAAGCACACTAATCCACTTACTGTCTCTTACTCTATTTCTTGCCCATACTTAGTCATTTTTGCCAACCAGACCTGAATTCCAATATGACCTTCCAGAGCTATGTCTTCCTGTCATGTTGAAGGGATTTCTAAGCCTTGTTTCCATCAGTGACAACATACAAGTTTATATCAGAGTAGTGTCTCTTCCCAGCAGAAACTGCTCATGAGATCTGGGATAAGTTGAAAAATTTATATGAAGGAGATGATTCTGTAAAGAGTGCTAAATTACAAAACCTGAAGGTGAGGTATGAAGCTCTGAAGATGAGTGATGATGAGAATATAACAATCTACATGCAAAAAGTTGATGAAATTGTCAATGGAATCAAAGGTCTTGGAGGAACTATTAATGAGAATTCAAGGTTGCGTTGGAAATTCTTAGGTCATTACCTAAATCCTACAGTCACAAGGTGTCTTCAATTAAACAAATTATGAGTGTGAACAAGATTACAAAGGATAAGTTGCCTGGAAAGTTCACTGCATTTGAGATGAGAGAGTTCGGTGATGCTCTGCCAAAGACTGAGACTGCTTTCAAAGCTAGTACTTCAAAGAACACCTCAAGATTTGAGAAGTATGTTTTGGAACTAGATGATGACCTTGATGAGATTGAAGCCAATTTTGTGCATAGAATGCAAAGAGGGTTGGAAAGATACACTGCTACGCATGACAAGTGTTGTCATTGATGGCAATTATGTCTATCCTACTCATCCACATTACATGATTTGTTCATACCGGAAGTCAGAGTGAAGATTTGGCTAAGTCTGGGTAATTAGAAACAGAGCATGTGACATGGTCTAGTATCTTGGTACAGATCTCTCCAGTGGTAATTCACAGTGTGCTACAGATCTAAGGGAGTGATAAGGATTGTCAGGACTATCTAAATCTAAAGATTTAGACTCCGGTGATAAAGGATTCAAAAGTTATAAGGATTTGATTATCAGGTTCTAGTTAGTTAGCACAGTCAGAAGAAGAATAGGGTGACCTAGTATTTGATCTTGGTCCAGATGTAGAAAAGTTGTTAGATAAGCAATTAATGATAATCAATGATATTGGCTGACATGACTGATGATTTGGAAACATAAGTTTTTGGTCCGCATTGATATTTGTGCATAGATTCAGCAGATAGAGCAGAGTGCTTAATAAATGTTTTAAGTTTTATTGAAGTTGACTACAATTGATTGAATTTCTTGATGCAGATATATATAGCCTATGGATTTGAGTGTTTTGAGGTCTGGTGTGATGGAGTAAGTACAAAAAAGGTAGAAAGAAGTACGAAGGCAAAGACCTAAGCTCAGATCATGCCAGAACAGTAAACGGGGCAGAGTAAGGATGAGGTGTGTAAGATCAATATTATGTACTTAACTAGGACTAAATTCTTGCATTGGTAGATGTTGTTCATTAGTTCAAACATTCTATAATCTTCTTGTAATCATTCCTATAGGCAGTGAGCCTCTCTAAGTAGTGAGCTCTAGGTAGTGAGCTTGAAGGCATGTGCCTTACCAATTTGTAATACTTTTAACAAGTTATTAATTCTTGTGGACTAACCTCCACCGTGGTTTTCCCTTAACTGGGTTTCCATGTTGAAAATCTTGGTGTCAAGTGTCTTATTTGTGTTTTTGTTCCTATTATAAATTCATAATTTCATGGTTATAATAATGATCTATACTTAAGTGGTAGAGAGGAATTAATTGCAACAAATGTTAAAGTTTTGGGATAATAGATTCACCCCCCCTCTCATTTGTTTGCCCCAATTCTGACAATTGGTATCAGAGCGAGGTTCATTGGAAGAAGCTTAACAGCTTGAGGATGATCTGGGAAGGTATTAAAATGGATTCATACATACTCTAGGAATAACTTATACTTGCTTTAGAAGATCTTGATCAGTCCAGAGCTAATGTCAAGGAACTGCAAGAGAACCTTAAAGATGTTGAATACTTCATTAAGACCTTAAAAGGAAAATTAAGCAAATTGAATGGAGAAAGGAAGGAGTTACATCTTCAACTAGGAAATCAGAATGAAGATAAGGACAAGGATGAGGCCTTGAAAGAGTAGACAATGGAATGTGAGAAGTTAGCTAAAGAAGTTGTTGTACTAAAACATGAGATGGAATCTGGGGTGATGAGATTAACCAAAGAAATTAAGGAAAGAAAGAAGACTGAAGAAGACCTAAAACAAACTCTAAAAGAAAGAATAGAAGAATACTACAAATTAGATGGAATTGCTGACCATCTAGAGTCTAATCTATTTGAAAGCAGAGACAACAAAAAAAAAACTTGAAAGGCAAATTGTCATTCTCAAGCATGACCTAGAAGTTGCAAATGAATATAAAGGGAAATTCAAGATAAGCTTAGGTAAACTTGAGGTGCTGCTTGATAGTCAAAAGAAGGTAGATTATAAGCATGGTCTAGGATTTGAGAAAGGTGAAAGATTTGGATCTGGTCAAAGAAATCTTGATGCAAGAAATCCAAGAAAGAATCCTAGAAGACCTCTAGTAAGATAACCCAATGCTCAAAGGTATCCATCCTTCAATGGCATTTGTTTCAAGTGCAATAAATTTGGTCATAGAGCTACTCAATGTAGAAGTAGAGTGAATCAAAGTAGTCCATCCTTCTCCAGTCAATGCTTCAATTGTAAGAGGTATGGTCATAGATCTAATGAATGCAGAAGTATGATAATGAATAACTCTAACAATAGAGGAAATGGCAATTCCTTTAATGGCTACTATTTTGCATGCAATGGATTTGCACACATGGCCAATCAGTACAAATCAAGAGGGAATCAAGTAAATAAGCAAAGAAATGTGGTGTGTTTTAATTGCAATAGATTTGGTCATATTGTAAGATTCTGCAGAACCAAAAATAATAGAAAAGGTCTAGTAAGTATAAATCAGAACATGCAGAGACAAAACAAAGGTAAGGGTAAAGTTGATGTGAATGAGGTCCAGGATGAAATGAGAAAAACATAGGTAAAGAAAGGTGAAATGACTGTTGATAATGGATCCACACCAGAATCTGGTGCTGATAATTCCTCCAAGAATTGAAATAGGAGCTCTGGCTCAGGGGGAGCTTCTTAGAAAATCTAATTCCCCAAGCCAGTAAGTGAGTGCCTAAATTTGGCACAATGAATAAAGTTAAAGAAGGCTATTGGAGATCTATTAATGCTAATTCTGGAAGAAAAGAAGCTAATGTGACTGATTGCGGAGCAATTGAAGATTGACTATATGCAAAACAATGTAATCAGATGTGTTAGGGCAGATCATTTATTATAATGAAGAATTAGGTTTTGCGGAGGATAAAAGGTCATTTATTCAAGCATTTGAAGCACTTTGCATTCAAAGAGAGCAAGCAGAAGAGCACTTGAGCTAAGATTTCAAGGATTTGAAGTGTGACTAAAGAATTCATCTGCTAATCCTAACTCCGTGAAGAAAAAGGTATTTTCTGCAAAGCTTTGAACCTGTAATCTTTTGAGATGGCTGTTCCTCTTGTTGTTGATATTACTGAAAGGCCCTGACCAAAATTTAAGAAGCATCCATACAAATCAGTAGAAGTCAACCCGTTAGGTGCATTTTCAAGTGTTTTGTATGGTGTATTACATGTTGAGGATATTAGGGCCTACATTCATGCCAGCATAGATGAATTTGGAGACTCAAAGTTTGTATATTTTTTTAAGAATCATTTGAGGGATGAAATTCACAGTCTTAAACCTGAGTATAAGGCATTGCATGATAAACATTTCATTCCGCTTATAGGATTTCCATGCTTTGATGAAGATGAATGGGTCTGGTATGTTTTAAGCCATATGCATGATGAGTTTATATGGCTAATGAAACCTTTCCAAATCACCAAGGATGCCATCAAAGTCATGACAGGGTTAAACTTATCCAGTGGACTGCCAATGTTGAAGGCTATAAAAAATCAAACTCTGACTGATGCTACCAATTCAATCTTTGATAAAAGGGCAATGACTATCAATGACATTATTGATTCGGATGTTACATTTGCTCCAATGGTGATTAGATACAAGATTTATCATTCTAGGAAGGAAAATTCTATATCCAGTATGGCTGTCTATGCAGCTTATCAGATGTTGAGAGAGAATGTTGATTATGACTTGTGTGAGTTGTTGCAGAACTAGTTGATGTAAAATTTGAATAAGGTAAAGAAGGATAAGAAGAACACCTTTAAATATGGTACACTGGTCTTATCTTTGTTCTTCTATTTCATGAACGAGTTACCTGGCAAGAAAAACATGTGTTGGACCAATAATATACCTATTGCTATTCAGATAAGAGAGCACTTGAACATTATTGGAGATGCCAATGCCCAAAAGATAGCTCTCTGGGGATATTTCAAGAATTTTCAGAGCATGATGCATTCAAAGGAGAGAATTCCTTCTTCTATAGTTGAAAAATACAAGGATATAGTTTGTTTTATGGTAGACATAGATCAGTGCTTTGTGGAAGCTGTTTAACCAAGAATGGCATGGACTATGCCTATGGGTTATGAAGTTCATGAGCAAGTCTTAGATATGTATGCTCAACATCTTTTGAGTAATTTAAAGGACACCACAGTTGAAAGATTTGTAACATATAAGGAGCTAAGTTTGAAATTGCATGTTGAGCTCAGAAAACTAGAAATCAAAAGGAAAGCTCAAAAGCAAGTAGAGATGTATGCTGAAGTATTGGCATAACTAAGGAAGCTGTGAGGTAGAACAGAGAAAGGATAGAAAAAGTTGAGAAGGAGAAGCAAGATAAGAAACAAGGAAGTGCTCCAGAAGTCTCCTCCAGCTATCCTAGAAAAACCAAAAGCTTTGCCGCTGCCCCTATTCCCCCAAAACCTGCCAAACCTGAGAAACTGGAAGACAAATCATCCAGAAAAGAAGAGAAAAGGGTGAAAACTAAGGCCTCCCAGACATATAAAAGCATAAGGAATGATGAAGAAGAAATTGACTTTGATGTTGAAGTCAAAGATTTAAAGGCATCAGGTACTAAAGCAACAAAGGTGTCTAAGGAGAAGCCCTCTTAAAGTAAAAGAGCAAGCAAGAGGCAAAAGACTGAAACATATATTGAAAATCCTACTCTCTCTGTGAATGACATCATCAAATTAGTCACTGTAGATGGTAATTTAAGGCCAATGACTGAATTCTTTGATCATTACAGTGATGCTGATAAAAGGGTTCTAGAAGAAGCAACAGTCAAATATTTGAACATATACAACAAGGCTTTGATTGAAATAACTTCTAAAATTCCAAAAAGTCTTGCAGATATTCTAGAGTTACGAAAAGACAATGCAAAAGGTAAAGACATGGAGATTAGGGAGCATGTGTTGATAAATTTGTGCCCTCGGATTACTCTAGATCAGATGAACATGATATTCAAAGAAATGGAGGATGACTTCAGGAGTAAGAAGAGAATGAATAAACTCATGCTTGGTGAAACAGATGAGATAGTCAAAGATACTAAGGAGATTCTTCTGAATGTATTGAAAATACATAATCTCCCTATTGTTGAAAAAGAGATTGATGATGCGATTAACTCCTCAATTCTAGATGTTGAAGAATTGAAGATCAATGACTAGCAAACTAAGTTATATGACTCCTCTATTCCAGAAGAGGAAGTAATAAACAAGGAAGATGTAAAGATGATAGATGAAACTAATGATGTAGGATGTATTCAAACTCCTCCGAATCAATCCTACAAAGAAGATACTGAGATGAATGTTGAAGCAGATGATCAAATTAAAGATGATTCGTTAAAGAATAAAGAGCATGAAGTAGAAGAAGGAAAGGACCAAGAAGCAGAAAAGACCAAGGAGAGAAATGAAAATGAAGAAAAAATCACAAAGGTTGATGAAGAGCCCAAGCAGGACAATTCGGTTGACAATACTAGTAAGGATTAAATTGATACATCATCATTCTGGGCAAGAGACATTGTAGAAGCATTGAAGGAAATTTTGGAAAGAGACAAACAAATTGAAGAAGATCAGGACATTATACAAGGTCTAATAAATTTTGATAACTTATCTCTGGTGAAAAAGATAAAGTTGGCCTCCATTGCTCCATCTAAAGCTAGAGAAGACATTTTGAAGTCTCACATAGAAGACAATAAGCTACTTGGCCTGACATCAGGAATTTTGGAGAAGATCATGCCCACTTTTCAGAAGGATTCTTCAACATCTCCATTTGACCAATTGAAAAATCTAATAAGCTCGGTAAGTGCTCATTTTGAATCTCTAGAGAAGTTTGTAGAGGTCAAGGTTCAAATGGAATTCAATGACAAGAGATTTGATTCTCTAAAGGGGTTGATTGGAGTAGATAGATTGGTCTTGGATGCCAGTGTAAAGAGTATTCAAAATGCTTTTAAAGAAGGAGGAAATGTATTTAAAATTTGCCTATCTTGTCCTACAAGTATAGAGGATATTGAAGATAAAATAAAGGAATTTAAATAGAAACTATCTAGTGTATACGAATCTTTTGATCCTATGACAACATCAGTGTCAAGTAAGGAGTGTCAAGCAATCAGCCTGATTGAAGCAATAAAGAGATTGACAAAAGAAAAGGAGAACATTGAGGCAAGGATGAGTGACCTCTAGGGACTAATTTCTCCCAAGATGGAAACAATGTTTAATGCTCTGACTGAAGCCCAAGATGCAGATCAGTCAAGTGACCCAATTGCTCTGCAAACAACAGAGTCACATGCATTCCTACTTAGTGGCTATATCTCAATTTTGAACACTGAAGAAGAGCTGGGATATCAAGATGGCACAATTGAAGAACATTTTTGGAGATGTACTCAAGTTTATGTAAATAAGACTTAAGGATTGTTTGTACATATACGACCTGGTATGTAGAATTTTTTGTGTAATTTTTGGTTTACTAATCCCACCCTTTTCCATTGATGTCAAAGGGGGAGTAAAGAGCAATGAAAAATGAGGAATCCAGCAAAGCGGGAGCATTGGAGAATAGTGAAAAACATAAGTGTACTTAGTAAGGGGGAGTTATTATGACACTTACTCATTTTTCACTAAGTGTTGCCATCAATGCCAGAGGGGGAGATTGTTGGCAAGAGACACTGCTATGCATGAAAGGTGTTGTCATTGATGGCAACTATGTCTATCCTACTCATCCATATTACATGATTTGTTCATACTAAAAGTTAGAGTGAAGACTTGGCTAAGTCCAGGTAATCAAAAATAGAGCATGTGATAGGGTCTGGTATCTTGGTCTGGATCTCTTCAATGGTAATTCACAATGTATTGTGGATTTGAGGGAGTGATAAGGATTGTTAGGACTATCTAAATCTAGAGATTTAGCCTCTGGTGTTTAAGGATTCAAAAGTTATAAGGATTTGAGTATCAGGTTTTGATTGGTCAGCACAGTCAGAAGAAGAATAGGGTGACCTAGTATTTGATCTTGGTATGGATGCAGAAAAGTTGTTGGCTAAGCAAGTAATGATAATCAGTGATATTGGCTGACATGACTGATGATCTGGGAACACAAGTTTTTTGTCTGCATTGATATTTGTGCATAGATTCAGCTGACAAAGCAAAGTGCTTAATAAATGTTTTGAGTTTTATTGAAGCCAACTACAGTTGATTGAATTTTTTGATGCAATATATATAGCCAATGGATTCAAGTGTTTTGAGGTGTGGTGTGGTGGATTAAGTGTGAAAAAGGTAGAAAGAAGTGCGAAGGTGAAGATCTAAGCTCGGATCATGGCAGAACAATAAGCAGGGCAGAGTAAGGATGAAGTGTGTAAGATTACTATTCTGTACTTAACCAGAACTAAATTCTTGCATTGACAGATGCTATTCATCAGTTCAAAAATTTTGCAATCTTCTTATAATCATTCCTATAGGCAGTGAGCCTCTCTGAGCATTGAGCCCAAAGGCATGTGCCTTCTCCATTTGTAATACTTTTAATAGGGTATAAATTCTTATGGAATAACCTCCACCATAGTTTTCCCTTAATTGAGTTTCCACATTAAAAATCTTGGTGTCAAGTGTGTTATTTGTGTTTCTGCTCATGTGTTATTAATTCATGCTTTCATGGTTATAATAATGATCTGTAAATAAGTGGTAGAGAAGAATTAATTGCAACAAATGTTAAAGTTTTGTGACAACTGATTCACCCCCTCTTAGTTGTCTGCCCTAATTCCAACAAAGAGGTACCACTAAGTTCAAAGGTAAATTACCATTCAAATGTTTTAGTTGTGGTAAGATTGGTCACTATACCCCCAGGTGTCTGAAGAGAATTGAGAAAGCCAAGAAGAAATTTGAAAGTAGACCAAGGATCATAAAGAAATGCTATTATGTTAGAGAGGATGATGATGATGGTGTAACGGAGGATGAGTTTGATGATACTAGGGCAAATGAATGCTTGTTTATTGCTATCAAGGAAGAACATGTATTTACTAATCCTGCTAGTTTTGTGAAGGAAGCAAAACTAGTGGAAGAGAGTACTTTGTCTATCTGCTAGCTTCAGAAAGATAAGGATGATTGGATTATTGACAATGGATGTTCACATCACATGACCAGTGATAAAAGTAAGTTTTTAAGATTGGAAAAGTATGATGGAGGACTGGTTAGGTTTGGAGATGATGTAGTTGGTAAGATTTGTGGAAGAGGATCTATTTCTTTTGATGGAAAGCAAAATACAAATGGTGTTCTCTATGTGAAGGGTTTAAAGCATAATCTTTTAAGTGTTGGTTAGACATGTGACAAAGGGTATGATCTAAAATTCAAGGATAATGAATGCAAGATCATGGAAAGATCTGAAACAATGATTGCTACTAGTAAGAAGACTAGTGGTAATGTTTATAATTTGAGAGGAACTAATGATTGTTGTTTGTTGGCTCACACATATGAGAGTTGGTTGTGGCATAGAAGGATGTGTCATATCAATTTTGATAACTTGCTGAAGATAAGTTCAATACAAGATGTGAGAGATTTGCCTAGGTTTGTGAAGCCTGCAAATACTATTTGCAAGGAATGTCAATTGGGGAAACAAACAAGGACGAGTTTCAATAGTAAAGAATAATTTTCTGCTAGATTTCTTGAGCTGGTGCATACATATTTGTGTGGTCCTACAAGAACAAGAAATTTGTAAAGAGATAGATACTTGTTGTGATGCTCACAACACGCCCCATTTTACTTCTTCACAAAATGAGGACCCCTGCTGTAGCTGGCTTTTGTCGCTTGTTTGTGTGGGTCTGCTTGGTGGTAAAGGGAAAAGGGTAACTAAAAGTACAAACCTTGGTGAAAATAGAAAAAAAAACCATTAAGTACCAGTGCATAGTATGGGTAAATTCTTTGTGAAAAATGAATAGGGGTTGCTTTTTGAACCATCTCAAAATTCCCTGTATTTTGTAAGTTATATGCATTTTGGGTAAATGTACCATCAGAGGGTTTGTGTTTTGTATATACAAAGTTATTTGTATATACAAAGTCATTGCATATACAAATACGTTTGTGTATCGTGCTTTTGTGTTAAGTCACAAAAATAGGGGCAAGTTATTGGGTTTCGAATGTTTATACTTGTATACATTTTTGGCTAACGCTTTATCTTCATATACAAGTTAGGCCTGAAAATAGTCAAAATTAGAATGAATAAACGTTGAAATCCACTATGTATATTTTGGTTTCTATATTCGGCAAATGAAAAATGTACAAGGTAAATATACAACAAGTTATACATATCGCGGAGCTGAAAAAGTATTAAAGTTGGCATAGTCGTATATTTTGCAATTTGTATATGTATGTTCGGTTATATACATTGTCGTTTATATACAAAGCAGAATCGAAAAGATTGTGAAATAAGGAATAATGGTTGTATATTGCGGGTTTGTATGTATGTATCAGGAAGTATGCATTGCGTTACATACAACACGAAATTGAAAGAAAATTGAAATACGGTATAATTAATGCATCAGGATTTAGTCTATATTGTAGGATGCATTGATTTATACAAGCCACGGAACCAAAAAGTTATCAAAAGTAATTAAGTTAATGTATATTGCACTTTGTATATTTCTTATGAACAACGTTTGTATACATTACACTTTCTGGGTAAGTGCACGAAGATGGTGGGCCAAAAAGTGGCCAAATTACTTTTAAAAAAAATTAAGTCATAATGCAAGGGCGTTATAACATGCTCGCATTATAACGTGCTCGCGTTATAATGTGCTCGCGTTATAACTTTCTATAAATAAAAAAAAAGGTTTCCAATCTCATTTTTTTCTGTTTTCTCCTCTCAACCTATGGCATGGAAACCTTCAAAAGTGCGCTCGTGTTTTGTAAAACACTATTCAACACAAAAAGTTTATCAATTCATCACCAAAATGCCGCCACGACGTTAAGGATGCCAAAGGGGTGAGTTATATTTATTTTTTTGTTTGAATTTGTTTCTAAATAGGTAGGTTTTTGTTGATTTTTGATGTATATTTTGTTAATTGTTAGGAAATGTTAATGCACCTCCTCCTCCTCCTCCTCCTCCTCCTCCTCAAAATCCACAAAATCCTAAGGAGGAAATACCTGCAGAACAACAACCTCCTCCATTCATTCCTTGACATGCCCCTGGAACACAAGAAAATATAATGGGGCAAATTAAAAACAAGAAAATGAAAATTGAAGATATAATTGCAAGGTTGAAAGATCCTTCCACTTCAACCTTGCATAGGTCCATGCTTGCCGAATCTCTTGAGTCTATGTTATCAAATGTAGATTCAATTAGCAAGCAAATAACTAGTTGGATGGATAAAAAGAGAGAGTTTAGAGATTACTATGCAGACAAGTTGTCATACCAAGATGTTAAAAAATTATAAATTACAAAATTAGACTTCTGTTCAATTTTCACAAACCCACATACAAATCAACCTCCACCCATTACATGCAAGAGGTTCCCTATCCATTGGTGCAATAACGAAGCGATAAGGGACAATTTCGGGCAGAGGTGGTGGATGGGTTTTGACCATCCTCCATGCAATAATAATGAGGTCCCGCAATACTTTTTGAGGAAACTCTACTGCGAGTTTGTCCTCAATAAAGTGCCAAACTATTTTGATATGCGGGACTTCCAGGGTAGAGGTGGGGGCTTAGCACAAGATAGACCAGGCGCACGTCTTGACCCACAGCAGGTAGTGAGACGAGTAATTAGCAGACTAACCCATGAGCATGTTTCTATCCCTTCCATTGTGAAGGAGAGTGTTGAGGTCGATACACTTCAGTCAATTAGTGCCTTGACCTAGAGCATCATAGAGCATGCCGGTCCTACAACACAGAGTGGGTTGGGAGATAGTACGAGGAGTAGGGTCCCACTGCATACTTGCCAGGCTTATGGCTCAGCCTATGGTTATGACCCCATGGACAGTCAGGACGCAGGTGCACAGGCTACATCTGTAGCTGAGTAGATGGTGATGACAGATACCCTCCTAAGTGAGACTTTCGGCCTTGATACTCAGGTAAATATTAGCAAGTTTATTGAATTTAATTTATTAAATTTCATTTTTGAAATACAAGATTAACTAATTTAAATTGATGATTTTAATGAAATTTCAGGGTCATAGCGTCGATGTAGTTTTCAGTGGTTCTCCACCTGCATTTTTCACTAGATCATCTACTGTCGAGGTCTGTAACTAGTAAACAATTATAAATATTACATGTGAATAGCATCATTATATGAATGGTATTCTAATTTCTGATTTTGGATGTTGAATAGGTTAATACTCTAGATTTCATGGCAACACCTACCAGCAGTGGTGGACTTCAAAGCTTTACGGAGGTAATAAAATAAATAGTTTAATGAATGAATTGTACTTACTAAATTTGTGTATGTGATTTGTGTGCTTTATTGCGTGTACTTCCATGTTTAGATGAATGTGTGTGTACGTTAGGAGCCATGATTTGCATCACTATTATAGTTTTTGTAATTGAATGATGTTTTTTATTTCCAGATGATGCAGGCTGCGGAGACACCTCCCCATGTTCATAGGGCAATGGAGCAAGGTGTGGCCTCTGCGATTCATAGCTCCATGGCTTTGATAGGGGTATGAGGTAGATTAGTAAATTTTAATTTACATTCATTGTTATAGTTGTTTATTTTTGAAAAATCAAAAGATTATTGATTTGAAGTTTAATTTCTATCTGGATGGTTTCTATAGGACATGACATCACCAGGGCCTATTCCTGCTACTGAGGCAAGAAAGGAGACAGTTTATATGTTAGCGGTAAGTGATTATTTTGTTAAATGTTTCATTTTTTATAACATGTAATTTCTATATATTAATGTCTATACTTTTTATTGTATTAGGTAAAGATGCAAGAAGACCTAAATAGGAGGAGTAGCCCTCGGGTTCATAGTAGACCACCCACATGCGTGTCTCCATCCCCTAGAAGATCAAAGGCTACTCGTGATTTATTCTCTTCACCAGCCAGAGGGGAATGACTTTTTATTGTGTTCCTTTGTTGTATGCCTATATGGCATTTGTGGACATATATTTTGTATTGTACATAGTTGACATTGTATGCCTATATGGCATTCTTGTAAGCCCATATGGCTATTTTTTATATATGTTATACTTATATCGACAGATATTGATGTATGCCTATATAGATATTTGGTTAATACAAATCTTTTTTATTGATGGCATCCATACTTGCATTATAAATCCACGTTTGAATGGATATTTGTAGATGGCTACTTCAATATTTAAAGTCTGATTGTATTGCATAGGATGTTTGTTGATCCAATAAGCTAGCTATTGTTATTCAAGTATCACCTAAACTTCATTTTGGAACTAAAAGATAAAAGTTGTATTTAAAAAAAAATGAATCATCATGTTGAACAGAAAATATTAATATTCTTTATGAGTAGCATAGAATGTCAACTATATGCAATACAAAAAAATGAATCATCATGTTATTCTTTATGTTTGAGATCCTAAAAATGACTACGTCTGGTAGCCTGATATCCTGAAACACTAGGATGAATATCCAAGTCATTAGGATGATTGCGTCTTGAGAAAAAGTCATTAAGATGAGCGCCTAAAGGAGACTTTCTTAAACATTCAAACATTGAGCAACAAGCATGAAGGGTTAAGGCGTAATTTGCAACTCATAAAGCCTCAAAAGGGCATCCAACTTAGAGAGAGGATTCATTTAAGACAAGGCGCCCATTGACACCTGTTCCACCATAAAAGTGCACCTAAGGTGGAAGGAGAACAAGCCTCTGGTAAGTGAAGCGCACCTATTGTCTAAACCACTTCATTATGGCACCCTAGCATGAGGAGGAGTATATAAGTCAATAGGAAATAGCACCTATAATGCAAATGAATGACTAAGTGGCATTTTCAATAAGCATCAATTCACCTTGAGCTTTCAATAAATACATCAAATTGAGCCCCATAAGCCTAGGTGCCCTTTGCTTAGAAAAGAACCTTGTATCGACGTCAAGAGTTGGTCATATCGGCAGACCTTGGTTAGGCTTCACCGATAGTGGTCTATCTTGCCGACGAGTGTGGTTCGAAGTCGAAGACATCAGTGTATCAGAAGATAATCCGATCTGCGCATTGGAAGAGCAGTTGAGAGATTCACCGATGAAGGGGGTCACACTGACAGTCAAAATCCATCGGTGTATCAGCCCAATGAGATTAGAGTTCACCGATGTTTGGAGTCTCACCGATGGGTGTGGTTCAAAGGTTGTCATTCGTGAGATCGATGTGTTGGCAAAAGAGTTTTTGAGTGTGCCGATGGTATTAAGTCCTACCGATAGGTGAGGGACTTAGAGTCTCATATCAGAGTGACAAAGACATCGGTGTGAAAGGATATAAAGTCATCCATAGTGGTCTATCTAACCGATAAGAGTCAATGATGGGATGTTTGTGAGAAGTGAAATCAAATGGAATCATGGTGGCATCAGCCTATTGGCTGATGAAATTTTAAGCTCGCCGATGGTATGTTGTCTCGCCAATAGTGAGTTCGAAGGTTCAAAAGTTGATAATTCTATGCTTCCATTATTTTTAGACAAGTCAACAATAGAGTGAAATATAAAGTATCTAACCCTCTCTTGAGCAATCTACCTCCTAGGCGCTCAACATTGAGGAAAAACTTCATAAAAATGCCTATCTCTTTCTTGGCAAGTTTTATTATTTTGATGGTTCTAACTCATATCTAGAGAACTTCTCACCAAGGCGCCAAAATAAGTTAAACCCAACTAAAGCAAGAAAATGTGCCCAAGATGATTTCAATCAATTGGACTAGGCACCAATTTAGTGTTATTTTGACTCATACACCCTTAAGGTGTTAAAGTATCATTCCTTCAATCAATCTAGTTTCCATGTTCCCATGTGTGATGTTCCAAGTAGGAGATAGTGCCTAGGGTCTTTATCTTATTTTTGAAATTCTAATGATTCCAAACACTTACCAATAGTCTCAAAAGATCCTATTATCCCTTAAGCGCTCAATCCTCTAATTTATCAAGGCGCTCAATCCTCTTCGAGGCACTCAAACTCATTCAAGGCGTTATCCTTTACTGCTTCCCACTTCAAACACTCTAGGGTGCTCATAATTACTCCCATCACCAATCTTCCTCCTTAAAGCACATTTGAGGACTTCTTCTTTATGCTAGGGTGCTAATATGAAAGTAACAACTCAAGGCACTATATGAAAGCTTGATCTTAGAAAGGTACCTAAACTCATAATGTGAGTTATTTTATCAAATTTTTAATTTTAAGGTCTTTCGGCAACTCCTCTACAAAGGCACAATTTGATGACGTGTTTGAAGCTTGATTTTTCCCTTAGGTGCACAAACTTGATGTTCTTGACCCTACAATGTGCCTTAAGTCCCTAAGCTCTTACACTTATCATCTCTTATGCTACTTAGTTTCATCGCTCTCATAAAGGCGTTTTGAGGAGTATTACTCTTCGAACTCAATCTTTGGAACCAAGGCGCTCAAGGGTGAGTAAACGTCCATTCTTCCAAGGTGCTCATCAAGGTATAAAACAACACACAAAGGTGCCAAGATTACTCCACTCAACCTCAAAGCGCTAGATCATATCTAAATTTACATAAGGGTGCCAAATCAAATTATCACTCAAGGGCAAGTGCACTCGAAAGGTCATCTATCTTCAAACTCAACTTCCATTCCTATAGGCACTTCCTTGGGTAAGTTTGGACACTCCCTTCATGCTTGCCATTTAAGTGGCTTCAACTCATTATAGATACTTCCTCATCTAGGCGCAAATAATGATAGTTTCAAACACTTAGCTTTCAAGGCGCCAGAAGATGATTGTAGAGGAGTGAAATTGTGCCTTAGTTCAAATAAGTGTTTACTTCATCATTGATGGATTTAAGTCATTGTATATGCTCATGAAGACTTACCTCACTCAATACTCCCCAAACTTAAGGATCTAAACATGCTTTTTCTTAGGCGCTAAACTGGAGTTGTCTAGATGCACAAGTGCGCCTCCCTCAATGAAGTTCATTTTGTTAACTTAGTTCATCCTAGTGACTCAAGGGGTTGTTATATTCTTTAGGCACAATCTTTCATAGACTAAAACATTCACTCCATGTTAAGGCACTCAAAGGAGGCTCTGGAGATGGAAAATGGCACCTTAACTCACTTGTGTAAATTTTGGACTTTTAGGCAATTGCAAGATGTCTTGGAGGGCTCAATTCTTCAAGGCGCCCATTTTGTTCACCACTTGTAGCATCACTTGTTCAAGGCGCATGTTTAGGATTCTCCAGATGATGAAATGCTCCTTGACTCCCTAGGTAGTTAGACTCCAACTCTAGGCACAAGATAATGATGATTTGAGCTAAAATAAGCATCTAAAAATCCAAGGTATTATTTGAGGCTTCCACTCCAAATTCTACCTAGGCGCTCACCTAGGGTGAAATGATTATCAAAGTGCGCCTTAATCATTCCTTCCTCTATGCACCCACTATCAGGATTAGGTCATCAAGGAGTTCTAAAACTCAAACACCACTAACCTCATCATCCTGACTTAATACACTGCCTCCTTCTAACAATTTTTGGGGTAGCAGAAAACCTTTCACCATGGGCAAATGCCTTAGAGATATAAAAAACTGAGAGAGGTTATTGTAGAGGCCCCTATGTGATCGCGTTGGCTCAGACGGAATGTTTGTAAGTGACATGGTTTTTGAGTAACATCTCATCAAAGATTGCTGTCTTTTTGCACTTTGAACTCTTTAGGGATATCGTGGGTACAATGTAGCTCGGATTGTTTCAACATGTTTGGGTGAAAAAAAGGACCATGCCTAGTGTAAATGTACCCATCCGGACGCGTTGGAATAGTCAGTTTGGTTGCATCAGGAGCAGGACGAAAGTTACACCCCTTCGCAACTTTACGCTGCCTCCTTCTGACAATTTTTAGGGCAACAGAAAAACTTCACCACGGGAAAATGCCTCAGAGATATAAAAAACTGAGAGAAGTTATTGTAGAGGCACTTTACGTGATCACGTTGCCTCAGAGAGAATGTTTCTAAGTGACATGATTTTTGAGTAACATTTCGTCAAAGATTGTTGCCTTTTTACACTTTGGACTCTTCAGGGATATCATGGGTACAATGTAGCTCGGACTGTTTTGACATGTTTGGGTGAAAAATAGGACCATGGCTAGCGTAAATGTACCCATTCAGATGCGTTGGAATGGTCAGTTTGGTCGCATCACAAGCAAGATGAAAGTTACACCCCTTTGCAATTTTACACTGCCTCCTTCTAACAATTTTTGGGGCAGCAGAAAACCTTTCACCACAGGCAAATGCCTCAGAGATATAAAAACTGAGAGAGGTTATTGTAGAGGCACTCTGCATGATCATGTTACCTCAGACATAATGTTTGTAAGTGACACAGTTTTCAAGTAACATCTCGTCAAAGATTGCTACCTTTTTGCACTTTGGACTCTTTAGGGATATCATGGGTACAATGTAGCTCAGACTGTTTCGACATGTTTGGGTGAAAAAAAGGACCATGTCTAGTGTAAATGTACCCATCCAGATGTGTTGGAACAGTCAGTTTGGTAGCATCAGGAGTAGGACGAAAGTTACACCCCTTTGCAACTTTACACTGCCTCCTTCTGACGATTTTTGGGGCAGTAAAAAACCTTTCACCATAGGCAAATGCCTCATAGATATAAAAAACCAAGAGAGGTTATTGTAGAGGCACTTTACATGATCACGTTTCCTCAGACAGAATGTTTCTAAGTGACATGGTTTTTGAGTAACATCTCGTCAAAGATTGCTACCTTTTTGCACTTTGGACTCTTCAGGGATATTGTCGGTACAATGTAGCTCAGACTGTTTCGACATGTTTGGGTGAAAAATAGGACCATATCTAGCGTAAATGTACCCATTTGGATGCATTGGAATAGTTAGTTTGGTTGCATCACGAGAAGGACACCAAAAATGCAAAAGTTGCTTTGTGCAACTTGACAACATTGACACTTTTTTGCAACATGACTCAAAGACTCAAACTGACCCCAAATGAATCAAAGTGACTTAAAATCACCTTGATTTTGGTGCCCAATGTACATTATAGAGGTCGAGGCACTCCTTATCATTCAAACATCTTAGATGAGCACATAGGAAAGGAAAAAACTCTAAGTTTCATCATCATGGCTCAAACCTTAGCATGGAGTCCTAAGGTGCATTTCATGTCTCTTTTCATCTATTTTGGCACCCTTATGTAGATTTTTCAACTTGATTTGGTGCCCTGTATGTGAAGGAAGATCTAAAGGCATGAAAGTGGATGTCGTATTGCAAGAGTTTCGATCATCAAAATTGAAAGAAATAAGTCTATCAAGCTTGGGCGCCCTTGGTCTTCTTTTCATTCATTATGAGCACCTTGGGAGAATGATATATAGGTCATCATCATGATTGGGCGCCCTGGATCTAGAGTGTTGGAGAGATCATCAAATGGCATCTAGAGGAAGTAGGGCGAGTTATGAGTTTGGTCACATCAGGAGCAAGACACCAAAAATGCATAACATGACGATGTAAAAATGTGTACATATGTGTAAAAATGCAAGAGGAAATAAAAAAAGATAAACCTTACAAATTAATGTGCATACTTACAACTCAATGTAACATGACTTTAAAAAATCAATGTGAATACTTACAAATTAATCCAATGAACCATCCGAGTCTGCTGTACTCTTTATTGTGTCAAGTATTGCTTCATGGTCAGACTCACGCACCTTCCACAATATTTTGTTCAAAGGTCTACCCCGATACTTTATAAAATGAACATTGGATGCCACGACAAGGCTCAAGTAATGAAGAATCTTCTGATGTGTGTCAAAGTCCTGAAATAGCCAAATATTAACACTCTTATGTGGGTACCTTCTAAGCCATGTTCGAGTAATAACCACTGAGCTTGTAGGGTATTCGATGTTTTCTCCATCTGTAACAGGGGCCTCTAATTTCTTTTTGGCCTCAATACAACGACATAAGTAATGATCTGTTCCCTCTTCATTATCTTCATCTGTAATAACTGTATATACATGCCCTACATTGATATGTGTAGCAAATTAGATGAAATTAGTCAACATTACAAAAACACTTCAAAGTAAGATGACATTACCTGGTTGAACTAGATGAAATTAGATGCATATACGTGCCCTATATTACCTAGTTGAACTAAATCTATGTGGTCAAAGTCAACTGATGATTCCATCTGTGTTAGTTCTAGTGCTATCAGGGGTTGATACATGTCAAATGGGCTAAGATAACTTAACTGCCATTCGTCAACCCACTCCTTTGACTCGCACTCATCCCAGACTTGAATTGTATAGGAAGAACAAAAGCATGACATCTTTCGTGTATGGATACTCCATGAACCTGCAATTGAGCTTCTGAAAGAATGCATCTCATTTGATCCTGTCAGTGTACAACAATCCTCATATGGTGCAATGTTAGTATTATCTATCAACCAAAAAAATCTACGAACTAAAGACTTACCTTCATTACCTGGACCCATGGAAGCATTACACCACTCGATAATCAATTTTGCATCTATCAACTTTGCATTGTCTTTATACTTTAACTCTTCTCATGCCATGGCTCTTTTGATACATGCTCCTGCACCATCATGCTCCCCCTTTCCATGCCTGGCCTCACAAAAGTTCCACATATGTTGAATACCTATAAAATTATGCCTCCTACTTAGCCAATAGAAATTCGACGAGTTCTTGAATTGTGACGCATAGTTATCCGACCATATGATATGCTGACTAAACGATATGCCCCTTCTAGACAAATCATTGTAGAACACCTGAAAGCAACCTTGCACGAACTCTGTAGAATGCATGCGATCATCACTAATATAGAAATTATACCCCCTTATGATCTTTCTATTATCCTCTGTACTATCATTTGCATGAATGAATGCGATGTGCACAAATATAGAAATCTATGTGGAGTTGTAATATTGTGATTGCACCTCACGCTGTGGCTGTAGACTATAGTTCTCTGTAAAGTTGATGACTGAAACAATGCTACCAATCGGAAATGTGTCCTTGCATAACTTGAATTCCAAGTCCAACCATCGAGCTCTATGGGCATGTCATGCATACTCATACACTATGCTGTCACAAAATATAGGCATAAACTGATACACTGGAATCTTTTCAATAACTAATTCACACCTCTTTGCTTCTTTACCATCTTTTGTATTGTATGAACAATTTTATACTTGCCAAACTCTACTAGTTCATTTCCAACCGCATGTGTTATTTCCATATGTTCACATATTGGCAGATGTTGCAAGCCACCACAACAATGACATCTGCCATCCAAGCATAATTTCTTGTAGAATATTTGACCTTCCTCTCTTTCACATAAAATTCTTGATATGAAGTCTCTTGAAGATGTTGGTGGGGCACATATGGCACAACCCTGCAAATCATTGTTAGTATGCATATGTAAACATATAGAACTATAAGCATCAAAATGGTTAGAAAATTCAATATGTAATCTACAACAACAAGTAGTGCGTGTGTGATTTATCTTAACATAGAAAGGTTTTAGCAATTCAAAATATCTTTGACAAATTTTAATTTAAGGATACTTCTCTAGAAATTTACCATAAAATTGTGTTTGAGTCTCATCCAAAAAATGCTTTAGATGTGGCTCACGGTTCTGACTACCGATTCTCCTTCTTACCACATCCCTTTGATTTGGAGACACCCTTGTGTAATTCTTCCAAAAGTCTTCAATTAGTGATCTCAATGCTTCAACAATTGGTTTATCTTTTCGTGGTAGTCTCCCCAAGAACGCCCATAATTCATTGGCATTAGTGTCCTCAATTCTTTGGTGTCTTCCAACAGATCTTGATAAAGTTTTCCTATTAATTCTCAATTCTTGACTTGTCTTTCTAATGAGACGAGTTTTCCTCATTTGACTACTTACTAGAGTCGATGTAATCACACGCCGTGTTGCATTACTATCTTTTGTGCGTGAGGTGTTACCCACACTCTCATACGCACTCATTAGATTCTTGACAATAGATTTTTCACTTGAAGCCTCTGATGTTCTCAACCCAAGAATCTTCATGATAGACCTATACTTTATACTTCGCATCATTTCAACAAATAGTTGACATCTTGCAGTCTCATTTAACTTTTCAAAGAACAATCTGCAAATCTTATTAGCATATCTTCTACAAGTGTGTTTTGGAATCTTACCTTCCATTGGCTACAAAATATTCTCATCAATATCAATCAAATACTTTGGCTTTCTATACGAAATTCTAGGTGGTGTCAAATTAGGTAAATTCATCTCAACATTAGGAATTTCATCAATATTTAAATGAGATGGGTTAGATGGCATACCTTCGATCGAAGATGGAATAGATGACATACCTTGAGGTTGAGGTGGGAACGATGGCGTACCTCCTTCATCACATGTGAGTGATGATGTACTCTCAACTTGAGATGTGGTAGATGGTGTCCCTACATGTTGACTTGCGGTAGAAGACGTGTCTCCGACTATGGTATTCAAATCCCTCATACCACAAAGTTTTTGCATTCATTCTCTTTGTGTCGCCAATACCATATCTCTTTGTGATGGTTGTGGTTCCTCTTCAATTGGTATGTCTTCATTTATCATGTCCAATTTCCTCTTCTCACGAAGTTCCCTCATAGCCACTGCTTTTTTTGCATTCTTAGCTTCTATCTCTTCCTGTGTTGGTTTAATTCTTGATCGTTTCCTCAGCATGACGGAGAATTTGTCTGTAGCATGATAAAGAGATCAATATTAGTTCCTAAGAAATGAATACAAGATAATAGTGGGATTACATTTTTTTATTTTGTAAGGATTTATTCTTGTATAGTTTGACATCATGGTATGTTAAGGTTTGTTCATTAGACATAATTATTAAAGAGCCCAAGTGTAGAAAATATATTGTGAGATTGTAGGCTGTTTTCTTGATTGGGAATGTGTCTATTTTAAACATGTATGATAAAGCATGATAAAGTAATTCAATCCAAAATAAGGAAAATGTAAATAACATGCATGTAAAGACTTGACATACCTAAAAAATAAAGATTTGAATGGAGAGAGTACCCAATTATGTAGTGTTTTTATCTTCTTGCATCAAACTCCTCAACAATTTGAGTTTTTCACCACTTGCTTCCTTTTTAATGTTAAATTGAATAACACTCAAATACCATTACTAACAACAATACTATTAACCAATTTATAATGTTAAATTCCTAAAATTGAATCACAATTAACATTGCAACACTACAAAAATTGAAACTTGAATAGATATTTATCAAACTTGGCGTGAAAACTATGTTATTTCCTCCTCAAGTTGGCAAAGCAGAAAAGGTGGTGGAAAGATCATGCAAAGGTGGTACAATGTGTCAAATGTGCATGTGAACTTCCCAACAGCATGAAAGCACTTCTTTTTTGTCGGAGCACACACAGAATTAGTAAGAAAATAGAGCATGTGGGCCTGGATCATGGGGGTGACCACTTTTTTACCATTTCAATAGTAAGAAAAAATGCGAGCGCATTATAACATGAGCATGTTATAACACACTCGCGCTATAACGCGCTTGCATTTTGTCCTACTATAGATTCATCACATCCTTTGCATTGATCCTTAAACCTTCAACCCAAAACCCTATCCCTAATCCCTTATCCCTAAACCCTCCAACCCTATCCCTAATCCTTATACCCTCCACACTCTACTTTAACCCTAATCCCTTGACCCTCAACCCTATACCTAAACCCTTGACCCTCGAACCTCAACCCTCAACCCTCGATGTCAAACCCTAATCCCTCAACCCCTAACTCTGATCCCTCATCTCTCAACCCTAACCCTAAACCCTAAACCCTCAACCCTCAACCCTCAACATCAAATCCTAATCCCTTAACCCTTCACTCTAATCCCTCAACACTAAACCCTATCCCTAAACCCTCAACACTATAACTTAAACCCTAATCCCTCAGTCCTCAGCCCTAAACCTTATCCCTAAACCCTAATCCCTACACCCTCAACCCTAATCTGTCATCCCTCAACTCTAATCCCTCATCCCTAAACCCTAAATGCTATCCCTATTCCTACACCCTCAACAGACTCGATACTATACCTTAAACCCTAATCCCTTATCCCTAAACCCTCCAACCCTATCCCTAATCCTTATACCCTCCACACTCTACTTTAACCCTAATTCCTTGACCCTCAACCCTATCCCTAAACCCTTGACCCTCAAACCTCAACCCTCAACCCTCGACGTCAAACCCTAATCCCTCAACCTTTAACTCGGATCCCTCATCTTTCAACCCTAACCCTAAACCCTAAACCATCAACCCTCAATGTCAAATCCTAATCCCTCAACCCTTCACTCTAATCCCTCAACCCTAAACCCTATCCCTAAACCCTCAACACTATACCTTAAACCCTAATCCCTCAGCCCTCAACCCTAAACCCTAACCCCTCAACCCTCAACCCTAATCCGTCATCCCTCAACTCTAATCCCTCATCCCTAAACCCTAAATGCTATTCCTATTCCTACACCCTCAATAGACTCGATACTATACCTTAAACCCTAATCCCTTATCCCTAAACCCTCCAACCCTATCCCTAATCCTTATACCCTCCACACTCTACTTTAACCCTAATTCCTCAACCCTCAACCCTATCCGTAAACCCTTGACCCTCGAACGTCAACCCTCAACCCTCAACATAGAACCCTAATCCCTTAACCCTTAACTCTGATCCCTTGACCCTCAACACTATCCCTAAACCCTCAACCCTCAACGTCAAATTCTAATCCCTCAACCCTTCACTCTAATCCCTCAACCCTAAACCCTATCCCTAAACACTCAACACTATACCTTAACCCCTAATCCCTCAACCCTAACCCTAAACCTTGTCCCTAAACCCTAATCCCTCAAACCTCAACCCTAATCCGTCATCCGTCATCCCTCAACTCTAATCCCTCATCCCTAAACCCTAAACGCTATCCGTATTCCTAGACCCTCAACAGGCTCGATACTATACCTTAAACCCTAATCCCTCTACCCTCGACACTCTTATTTAACCCTAATCCCTTGACCATTAACCCTATCCCTCAACCTCAACCCTCAACCCTCAACCCTCAACTCTCAACATCAAACCCTAATTCATCAACCCTTAACCCTAATCCCTCAAACCTAAACCCTATCCCTAAACCATCAACCCTCAACACTATACCTTAAACCCTAATCCCTATCCCTCAACCCTTAACCCTTAAAACTTAAACCCTATCCCTACACCCTCAACACTTGACACTATATCTTAATCCTTAAACCCTCATCCCTAAAGCCTCAACCCTCAATCCTTAAACCGTCAACCCTAAACCCGATCCCTAATCCCTCTACCCTCGACACTCTAACCCTAACCTTGACATTAAATGTTAATCCGTCAACCCTAAACCCTCAACCCTCAACACTATACTTTAAACCCTAATCCCTCAACCCTTAACCCTAAATCTTATCCCTAAACCCTAATCCCTCAACCCTCAACCCTAATCCATCATCCCTCAACTCTAATCCCTCATCCCTAAACCCTAAAGGCTATCCCTATTCCTAAACCCTTAACAGACTCGATACTATACCTTAAACCCTAATCCCTTATCCCTAAACCCTCCAGCCCTATCTCTAATCCTTACACCCTCCACACTCTACTTTAACCCTAATCCCTTAAACCTCAACCCTATCCCTAAACCCTTGACCCTTGAACCTCAACACTCAACCCTCGACGTCAAACCCTAATCCCTCAACCCTTAACTCTGATCGCTCATCTCTCAACCCTAAGCCTAAACCCTCAACCCTCAACGTCAAATCCTAATCCCTCAACCCTTCACTCTAATCCCTCAACCCTAAACCCTATCCCTAAACCCTCAATACTATACCTTAAACCCTAATCCCTCAACCCTAACCCTAAACCTTATCCCTAAACCCTAATCCCTCAACCCTCAACCCTAATCCATCATCTGTCATCCCTCAACTCTAATCCCTCATCCCTTAACCCTAAACGCTATCCCTATTCCTAGACCTCAACAGGCTCGATACTATACCTAAACCCTAATCCCTCTACACTCAACACTCTTATTTAACCCTAATCCCTTGACCATTAACCCTATCCCTCAATCTCAACCCTCAACCCTCAACTCTCAACATTAAACCCTAATTCATCAACCCTAAACCCTAATCCCTCAAACCTAAACCCTATCCCTAAACCATCAACCCTCAACACTATACCTTAAACCCTAATCCCTATCCCTCAACCCTTAAAACTTAAACCCTATCCCTACACCCTCAACACTTGACACTATATCTTAAGCCTTAAACCCTCATCCCTAAAGCCTCAACCCTCAATCCTTAAACCTTCAACCCTAAACCCTATCCCTAATCCCTCTACCCTCGACACTCTAACCCTAACCACAACATTAAGTGTTAATCCGTCAACCCTAAACCCTAATCCTAAACGCTCAACCCTCAACACTATACCTTAAACCCTAATTCCTCAACCCTCAACCCTAAACCTTATCCCTAAACCCTAATTCCTCAACCCTCAACCCTAATCCATCATCCCTCAACTCTAATCCCTCATCCCTAAACCCTAAATGCTATCCCTATTCCTAAACCCTCAACAAACTCGATACTGTGCCTTAAACCCTAATCCCTTATCCCTAAATCCTCCAACCCTATCCCTAATCCTTACACCCACCACACTCTACTTTAACACTAATCCCTCGACCCTAAACCCTACCCCTAACCCTTGACCCTTGAACCTCAACCCTCAACCCTCAATGTCAAACCCTAATCCCTCAACCCTATCCCTAAACCTTCAACCCTAATCTGTCATCCCTCAACTCTAATCCCTCATCCCTCAACTCTAATCCCTCATCCCTAAACCCTAAACGCTATCCCTATTCCTAGACCCTCAACGGGCTTGATACTATACCTTAAATGCTAATCCCTTATCCCTTAACCTGCATGATTAATAGCCTTAAACATAAAAAAAATTAAGGGAAACATAGCACGAGCGCGTTATAACATGCTCGCGTTATGTCAAACATGACAAACAACAGACTTGCAGTAAAGGAAAAATGCAAAGCAAAACAAAATGCGAGCGCGTTATAATGTGCTCGCGTTATGTCTTGCTTTGGGAATCCCAAGCCTTGGGCTTGGGATTTGCTTTGGATTTCCAACCCAAAGGCTTGGAGTGCCTTATGAATAGTCACATACGTGTTTTTCTATATTCTTCAAAATTTCACATAATTTCGTTCGTTCTAACCCTCAGATTTGCACGTGTTTCAAGGTCAAATAAATCAAACACTTGGGTAATGTTAGGCTTTCTCTTAGCTACTTGACAATGTGATTTTTTTCACATTTTAACAATGTTAAGCCTTTCATCTTTAATTTCTTTTGTTTGTGTGTCTGTTTTTAGGCAAAAACCACTGTTTGGTCTTTTTTTCATTGTAAATTAACTATTCATTCAAATTTAAAAAAAAATACATATTTAGAAACTAGACTCCATTCTACAAATATTTAAAAAATAAAAAAATAATTTTCAATTAGTTTTCAAAATTTATAGGGGTAGCACGGCCAAAATTCTATTTTTTAGGATGTGTCCACTTTGAAATTTAGTAAAAAATCAAATATTCATCCAAAAATTATCAAAAAAATTGGGCATAAACTACATGCTATTAGCTAACTTCTCACCAAAGCGATTTAAAAAATACCAAAAAAAAGTTGACCTTTTGAGGGAGCCAGAAAACATGCTATGTTATGTTTTTTTGACAGAAACAACACCAATTTCTGTGGCTCCCTCTTTTGAACCCCTTAATCTATGCCATTTTCAAAATAAAATAGTAGTTTAGAAAGTAGAGTCGGAGCACTACGAACATTGTTTTGGTTGCATCTCCAAATTTTGAGTGTAACTATGCTCAATTTCTCATCCAAGGCCAATATTTCCTGATTTTAGAAAAAAAGTGGCCACTTAAGACCCCTTTTTGGCCCCCCATCTTCCTACACTTACCCTTATACAAGACGGAACCAAAATCTTTATGGAATAAAGTTAAACTATTATATATTTTGGTATTTGTATGTTTTCTAAATGTACAAGGTGAAATATACAAGGTTTTATATACATTACGGATGTGAAGGTTAACATAATATGATTTGTAGTGGTTTGAGGTCCGAAAGCCAAATAAAGAGTAAAGGCATTGCAGAAATGGTAAAGTTAAGAGGTAAAGTGGACCCCACTATGTGTACATTTCGGCTTGTATAATAAACATGTATATTTTGCGATACATAAGCAGTTGTATATTTAAAAGGTGCAAAGTAGAAATACAAGTCAGATGTCAAAAAAGAGTTAAATAACATAAAGTCTGTGTATGTTTGGGCATTTGTATATTTAAGATATACAATGCTGAGATACAAAGAAACAAAAACACAGTGGAAAGAAAAGGTAAGGAAATGAATGCATAAAGTGTTTGTATGTTTGGAGATACAAGGAAAATATACAAAGGAAACATACAACGAAATATACAAGGGAAAGTGTATGCATGTTGAATTAAGCTAACGGTCAAAAGTTCAAAAACATAAACACTATAATAAAGGCTAAGGACATAGCGCGTTAATTGTTGTAATTAATACATATTCAACACTCAAACAAAAGGGAATTTAATGAAGGTTAGGGCAATTTTAATGTCATTTTGCTTTCAAGATATACTGTTAAGAGTGAAAAATTGCAGAAAAGAGAACTGTAGCAATAAATGAGTAGAATTTACCAGAGGTGAAAAGAGTTACAGTAGTTGAAAAAGGTGGAAATGGTAAAAGTAAGTCAATGGGTAAACGGTCACAGAAAATAGGTATTTACCCAAAATGCCATTTATTTTCAGTTGTTAAAATACTGTTAATTTTTAGTAATTTCATTTGAAATGTATGCATTTTGGCAAATTACTATTGTAATTGCTAATTAGCTTAGTAGAGCTTAATGAATTTAGAGGTTAAAAGATAGAAAAGGAAAAACCAAGTTAGGGAAAATAGTAAAAGTAGGTATTCACAATAAAAACCCTAGACATGAAGTGAAATGAAAGTTAAAGGATGCATGCTTCTATAGGATGGCCCCGAAATAGAAGAAAGATATAGGGGATGAGGTGAAAAAAGAAAGAAAGCCAAGAAAAGAAGTAAAGAAGGAGGAATTGCCATTGTATAGAGGTTGTCCGTCCCTGATTAGTACAAGTGGGGTAGGCACATATACAAACATAGGAAACTATGATGCAGAATATGTGTTGAAGAAAATTACTACTGCAGATGCCTCACAAGATATGAAATAAATTTGGGAAAGTGGGCTGTATAGAGCTGTAGCTTTCCCACTAGCAATGGAGGCTAAGGATTTAAGTTTGGACTGTGTGATTTTGTATGATCCATCCACCAGGAAGGTCATGTTACATGACAGAGTAATTGCTGATTTAACCCCTGAGGGTATTGCCAAAACTTTTGGATTAGAAATTAATGAAAAGATGAGGGATATTGACATTGACCAATATAATGAGAATTTTTACACAAATGAAGCAGAATGTAAAGGAAAAATATTTTGCAACTGGTATAGCCCAGAAAGCAAACCTAAGTCTGTAGCGAGAATACTTAAGAACCTGATGAGGATTTACTTTAGAGAAGAAATTCATTTGATGATAACTATGCTGAGTAGGTTGGTTGGATTAAGGGATGGCATGAAGTGTGAACCATGGATGTTCACTATCATTGAATTCATAAGATAAGAACAAAAGGAGCAAGGGCAAATCCATTGGGCTAAGGCAATTAGCACTGCTATTTGGAGGCAGGCCATGATGAGACAACATAAAAGCTTGCCATTTTATTTGTCTTCTTATGTATTATACTCATGTGCTGTAGAGATTAGACCCTACGTTCATGGAATAGAAAGGGTAGGTACATTAGGAAATGGTTTTAATCAGAGGTTGGTATATGAACACTATCCTGTCCTATAGGAGGAAAATGCCTTAACAAATTTTGCTCTGGTTAATGATGTTTTCTATACTTATATGGTAAGAATATTGAGAGAAGAACCTGATAGGAGATTATCTAAAGATGCAGATGATGCAATTGGTCTGCATAGTTCATGGTTCATACATTTTGAATAGTTCACTTACATAAGGACTGAGGGCTTTGAAGGAAAACCATTTATGCTACCCAGGTATCCTTACATAAGCTAATTGTGTTGAAGTTTTAAAGATAGAACTTAAGGATTTTCAAGATATATAAGAAGTTTAATAATAGGGGAAATGTAAAACTACCTTGGGCTATTGGTAGGTATTCTTTCTATAGTGGAGAGGTTGCTAGTTGTTCAGAGCAAGAGCTGAGATGCTATGGATTTCAAGAATTTGATTTAATCAAAAGGTTTGATCCTTTTCACAGAATCCTAAACTTTGTGGATAAGAAATATAAACATCAAGTACACATTGAGGATTTCTGATCTGACTGTAAAAATGATAAAGAAGTGAGGAAAAGAGCTCACAAAAGGTTAACTATTGAACATATGAAATCTATAGGTAATATACATGTACCTCTAGAGGTTCAAGATAATGATAAATTGTTACATCAGAGTTATGCTGAAGCAAGGCTGGCTCCTATTACAGAGCCTGATTGGTCAAAACCCTGGAACACATCACTGGATGTATTATCTAAACCAATAATATTGTTTTCAAAGACTTGGTTGAAAGACAGAGTTGAGGAACTAAAAGCTGAAGGCAAGGAAGTCACATATCCAAAGATGAGAAGGAAGAGAAAGGCAGAGCCTACTGAAGACCTACAATGTTTTTATGAAAAGAAAAGAAAAATTGTAGAAGCTAAAATTGTGGAAAAGGACAAAAATGCCACGTTAATGGATCCATATGCTTTAGACATAACAATAGCAGTGGCATCAGACACTTTTGTTGATGCAAAATCCATAAGTCATGAAATAAGTGCAGAAGAGGCACAGGCTGCAAAAGAAGCAACATGATAGCCAATCAAAAGGGCAATTCCAATAAGTTTGTCTAAAGGTGAGACCTCTAATCTAGTTGGTGCAATTGGAGCATAGGAAGTAGGTGAAAAGATGAAAAATATATCTGGTGCCTCCACACCTTTAGAACAAGGACAAGCACTTAGACAGGTGAAAACAGAATTGGCTAGAGAAATGTTACAAAAGTCAGAAACTTATAAAGCCAAACAAACTGTGGAAACTGTAAATATTGATAGCAGTGATAGTGGGGAAAGAAAAATGTATACAGGGAAGGGGATTTATATAGAAGATTATTCAAGTGATTTCATGAGTGAAGAAGAAGGACCAAGCGTCCAAGTTGAAATGGAAATGGAACACAACATAGAACATGGAGAGCAAAAAGTACAAGATGAAGCAGGATCGGTAGATCCATTTGGTACTTTAGTACCACCTAAAATTATTAAGGATGCGTAGGAGGAGGCACATAAAATTGAAGAATCTGAGAAGGAAAAAATACTTGAGGAAACCAGCACAGAAAGACATGCTTCAATAGAAGGAGAAACAAAAGAAGATACTTCAGGTATAGGTGCTCTAAACATGTTGAATATGTGTGGTGAGCTAGGTGAGGAAGAGAGAAATACAGAAGATGTGCAAGATCAAGGAGAGGAAGAAAAGGAAGATAGCACAAAAGAAAATTCACCTGTGCATACAGAGCAAATACAGACAGAGGGCACAGACAAAGGAGAAGGTGAAATTAAGAAGCCTGAAGATATAGAGGCAAAAGAAAAAATGGATGAGAATGAACCTGATAAACAAGCAGAGGATGATAAGGAGAAAAGGCCATCAGAAGGAGAAGATCATGAAAAGGAGATTAATACTGGAGGAGATACCAAAATAGAAGAAGAAGAAGAAGAGGTGGAATCAAAAGAATAGTTGAATAATCCCACAGAGCAAGAACCACTTCAGCAACAGCAACAACAAGAAGAACAACAAGAACAATAAGAAGAAGAAAAACAAGAGCGACAACATGAACAACAACAACAGGAAGAAGTTGAAACAGAGAAACCTCATGAAGAGGTGATTGATGAAGATAAAGTTGTAGAAGGTGAAAAGGAGGTTCCTGCATGGTTAGAAAAGGAAATAAGAAAGAAAGATAAGGAGGTACAATTAGTACCAATAGATATCAAGAGCTTGATAGGTGATAATACTCCAAGGAAAGAAAAGAGGAGAGCTAGGACAATGTCAGCAATAAAGAGAGGTCTAGATGGATCCAGAATGCTGAACCTAGTAATTCCACAGAAAGAAAAGCAAAAAGGAGAAATAACTTTGGAGGAATATAAAATATTGAATTTGGACCTGGGGCATAGCACAAGAGAACAACATATTCATGAATGGGAAGACATGCATCAGGTAATAGCAGAAATGCTGAAGAAAGACAAAGATAAATAGGATTACTTGAAGGGACACATTGTCTAGCTTCAACAACTTATTAAAGGGATATTTGATCCCAGTGCCCCAATTCTGGAATTGCCTGATAGTGTAGCAATAGTGTCAAAAGATGAAATAAAAGACATGAAAAATAAAAGATTAAAGGCTAATATTTTTTATGAATGGTTTAATGATTTCATGCAAGAAGGGAAACAAAGAATAAGGCAAGTTGTAAGCAGTTGGAAAATAAGTGCAGAAGAAAAGAATAAATGTCTGATACTTACACACAAATGCCAGAACAGAAAAGAAGAATGCAGGTATGAAATTGAACAGTTGACAAAAGTGGAAAGAAGAGCAGAAGAATTGATTAATGAAGGAGCACTTACTGCCACATTGGCAAATCAAGTGCCACAGGTAATATTAGAACTTAAGTTTGAAGAGGATAACATCAGAAAATGTATAGCAGTTGTACAAGATTTAGAAGAGAAAGCAGGGGAGATGATCAAAATGCATAAAAAGATAACAGAAAGATTCCTGCAACATGAATGTATGGAAATGCCAGTGTATAACTTAGAAAGAGCATTGATAGAGTTTAATGCCATATTTGCACCATGCATAGAGAACCCTGATGCCAATCTCAGTAAGCAGATGATTGATACATTGATGGAAGAACAAGGTAAAATGAAGAAATACCAAAAGAAGAGAGAGGGCTTAGAGAATAAAGAAAAGGGGTTGAAGGAGGGAGTTGTGATGCAAGAGTACATAATGGCGAAGAGTCCAGGAGGGGACCACACCTTTGTGGAAGGAGTAATTGGCAATTTCAGAAAATATTTGAAAAAGTGAAAAGTAAGCAAGTATAAAGGTTTTGAAAAGGAAGTCAAATAAGGAGCCTTGGCGGGAAAAAGTCAATAAGGAAGGGGGAATCTTATTTTGTAAAAGATTCCAATGGCATCCTTTGAGTGAAGGAAAAGATGCCAAATAGATATTTTGGCAGACGGTTAGAAACAAAGATACACCGTTGATCAGAAAGAAAAATATCTCAATGGTGGATTAAAGTAGTAGCCGTAGCCATTTGAAAGTTCAAATTCTATATAAGGAACATGGTTACTTGTATATTATTTACACAGGGATTTGTAGAAGCTAGCATAGAAATGTAATTTGTTCTGAAACTTTGAATAGAAGGAGTATTTTAGTATAGAGGAGGTTGCCTGTGTCTGCATTAAGGAACACATGGAAATATCTAGCTTTCTTACTGTATCTATAAAGCATTGTAAGTTTTTGTGAATTTGATTAATGAAGCTAAGAGTCATACCATATATGGCTATGTGTTTTGAATATAAATGAATCTAGAAGTCTACGTCTATTTTTTGAGTGTCTTCTAGCTCTTCTCTATATTTGAAACAATTTCTCTTATAGCTCGCAGTCTTGAATGCTTGTTTGTGAAAATATTCAGGACATTTGCATTTATTGATTTAGTCTGCTAATTTAATTGAATTTGCTGTAATCTTTACCATGTGCATAACAGAGCATTTAGATCCTGTAGCAAGTGATGTTGAAATTGAATTTTCTCTAACTTTTCCCAAACTTTGAAATAATTAGCTGAAACGCAAAAATCTAAAGGAGATTGTCTAACATTTGAACGAATTAAGAGCAATTGAGTTGATATTTGGCAATCTTTATACATATTTGAAAGGAAAAGCATGTTTTAACATAAATCATTCAGAGCTTTGATATACAGTAACAGATTTGTCCAAAGATATAGATAATTTGGTGATATTTGTAACAATTTGCATAAATAGAGTCTAGTAAGTCAGCAATCACCTTAAATCACGTAAGGCCCCTTGCATATTACAGCTTCATAGTAACCTACTGAACTGTCCAAAAGTTCAAGACCTGACCATACAGAAACTTGAGATTGAGTAATCTTAATTGATTTCTCCATATCTTTAAAGATAGTTAGGTTCATTTATGAATTTTAACTTTTGTTATGAATGTGTAAAAACAATTATCAACAGTTTTTGGTGCTAAAAGGAGGGCCGATTGGAGTTAAGGTCAAATTTAAGTAAAGCTGGCTCATAACAGTAGTAGAGTGACCAGGTCTAGATCCAATGCAGAGGACGTATTTGTACAATTACCTGACAGAAGACAAAGTAAAAGTCCTTTAGTGTGGAATCCTAAAATATCAAATACAAGAAGTTCATCTAGAACACATCCTGGATCACCTTTTAACATCCACAATATTGCAAGTCCTAACAGTTCTTCATATAGATTCTTAAATCTTGGTTCAGGTCCTCCCAGAGGTCCTAGTCCTCCTAGAGGTCCCAGTCCTCCCAGAAATCCAAGTCCTCCTACAACTCCAGGTATTCCTGTAGGTCCAGGTCTGGCACAGGTACCTACAATGGCTTATTTCAATGTCAACTCTCCCATATATTTTGTGGATTATCATGAGATGCCAAAGAACCCTGGGAAAATATGTCCTAAATATTAGTCACATCAAGATCTAGATGATCATATTAGGATATTTAAGGAGGCATGCTTTAGAGCCAGGCTGGAACATGAAGATGTTATGTGTAGACTATTTCCTTACACTTTCAATGAACAAGCTTCCAACTGGTATGGGAATTTACCAAATGGCTACGTTTCTTCCTGGACACTTATGGAAGAAGCATTTCTGTCTAGATTTAGGGGACCACTAGATCCTTCTATCTTATATCATAAATTGGCCACAATCAAAAGAGGTGAAGGGGGACTAATTGATAACTTTAATGACAGGTTTCAAAAGGCATATTCTAGGTTGGTAGCACCATACACAGTAGTTCCAGACACATTGTTAGCTATGTATTATGTTGCTTTAGATCCATTAACGACCATGTTTGTCAAGAGAAAGCCTAACATAGATAATATATCCAAAGCCTATAAGGAGGTAGCTTCTGTGAACCAGGAAATGAGGCAGACAACCTATAATCCATTTCTCAATGGAGGAAATCTAGGAATGCAAAATCAAGTGCAATCTTGGAATGGAGTTTCTATTCAGAATACTCCAATGCTAAATCCAGTCCCTACATACACACCTATGTATAACCCTACTCCAATTCAGGCTATAGTACCTTACACTAGTAATACTGCCAATCTAAATCAGAATAATGGCCAATCATTCTTCCAACCACCTCAGGATACATTTATAGAAAAAACACAAGAGGAAAGATAAGATATCAAATGCACATCTGAGAAGGTTGACTACTGAGATGACACAATTAAGAAATGAGAATTTCTACGGTAGAAATAATCAGGGATATAATCAGAAGTATAATCAGAGTCAAAACCAACATTACAACCCCAACCATAACCAAAATCAGAATCAGTGTTATAACCGGGTCAGAGTTCTAATCAGGGTCAAAACCACAGTCAGCATCAGAGTCATAATTAGGGGCAACAGATGCAAAATAAGGGAACAACTATAGATAACAAAGCTTAGAATAACAATAACAAGAATTAGAATCAGCCTAGGCCATCTAAAACCTAGAACACAGGGCCTAATAATGGCACTTTAGCTTCTCCATTTGAGAATGTGGATAACCAAGATACGAAGCAAACAGCTAGGATTCAAATGGCTAATGTAGCACTGAAGAATTGATGTAGGATCCATAATACTAGTGCCCATGCTGAATTAGACTGTCCTCAGTTTCATCTGGCAGCAAGTATCTTTAATGTGGACATACAGGCTCCTAGTACTGAGTTCTTAGTTCCCAAAGGTAATGAAATAGTACCCTCAGGGTATGATACTGCTCTAGTCTTAGAAACTTTCACATTTAGAGAAGAGGAAGATGACCAATTGTTAGAGGATGAACCATATTTTTGTAAAAATCTATATCCTAAGATAGCCTTAGTACTGAATGCTTTTTAGTTTCTATTTGAAACTAAAAATGAGGTGTTGTATGAGATAGAGGAGGTGCAAGCCTTCCAACAGTCAAGTAAGAATCATACTTACAACCTAAGAAATAATCCTAGGCCAGGAGGTCCTTTCACCACTTCCACTCCTCCTAACAATTTTAATACACCCCCAGACCAGAATGCTAGAAACAATTCTGTTATACTGAAAGCCCATCATTAGACAGGAAATGGAACAGTTGCACAAAAGGTGTAAACAGATAAAACATAGACTGTAGAAATGATGAGACTGATGAGTTATCTGTCAAAAGAAATAAAGAAAATTAAGGTCAATATACCTTTGTGTGAATTGTTGAAAACTCCAGGGGTTAGAAATGCTTTTATGATATCCTTGGATGCATCTGTGATAGGTGAGGTTTCTACTGAGGTAAACATTCCTAATAGGGATACACAGTCCAAAGAAAAGAATAAGAAAGCTGAGTAGCCATCCAACACCAATGTTGTAATGTATGTTGATAAAAAGGATGCTCCTCCTTTCTTGTTAACCGTTAGATTGTGTGGAAAGAACATACACAATTGTATGGTAGATTCAGGTGCCTCAGCCAATGTAATGCCATTAGGGATATGTAAAACTTTAGGGCTGACCCCTGCTAAATCTGCCAAAGTTGTTACACAGCTAGACAAAACTGAAGTTAATGTGATTGGAGAATTAATGCATATGTAGATGCAGCTAGCTTCAGACCCTAGGGTAACTCAGTTCATTGACATCCAAGTAGTGGACATACCTGTAAATTATTGGATGCTATTGAGTAGAGACTGGTCAAAGACTTTGAATGGATACATGGCCATCGACTTCTCACATATGTGGTTACCTTGGAGAGGTGTACCAAATCAGATTAGAATAGAAGCTGAACCTAGGATGAAACATATGATCACATAGTACAATAGGACTAATGAAATATTGTATGCTTCTATTGAACCTGGTGTTTGCAGGGTTACTAATAAAGTGGTACAGATTGAGGAAATCTTAATGCTAAATTTTGGAGAAAAGCTTGTCAATAAAGAAACAAAATTATTTATTGAGTCTAATGGAAATTCTTCTGATGAAGAAAATAATGCATTGAATAATTTTAGTCAAGTCATCGAACAAGAAATGGAAAAGTGCATAGAACAAAACATTCTAGTTCAATGCAAGTTATACAAAAGTAACTGTAGAGTTCATGATAAGCCACATTCTGAAGAGAATTGTGGAATGTGCAGAGATATTGTTGAATATCAGTAGATAAAATGCACAAAGGGGAAGGAACCCCAAGAAGGAAAGGTTAAGCAACTAGAAGGTTATTTTCAGAACAACATAAATGAATCAACTCCAGATTCAAGAAAAGAGTCAAAGGGTAAAGGTGTATGTCATTCTGATCTTCAAACTGAAAAGATAATTGTACAAGTAAGCCAGAATGAATTACCTAGGAATAAACAAGATAGCACTACACAGGTGATAGAAAAGGTAAAACATGCTAAAGCAAAACGTCAAAAGAATAGGGATGGCATGTGGACATTAAAGTGTGATGGTTCCAAATGTAAACAAGGTGCAGGTGCTGGGGTAGAACTCATAGATCCTCATGGCAAATCATATTTAGTAGCATATAGGCTATAGTTTGCTTGTACTAACAATGTTGCGGAGTACGAAGCTTTAATTTATGGACTGGTCATGGCTATAAAGAAGAAGGTAAAAATGATCAGAGTGTTTTTAGACTCTGAGCTAGTAGTCAGACAGGTAAGGAAAGTATATGCTTGCAATTATAATAGGATGGTTTGGTACAGGCATAGAGTATGGGATTTAATAGTCATTTGATGCTTTCAATATAGAGCATATCCATAGAGAACTAAACCATAGACCAGATGCACTAGCAGTTGCTGCTAGCACACTAGAACCTTTAACATTATCAGGATTGAAAAGATTTGCTGTAGAATTAGTGAATGTGCCCAGTGTGCCAGATAATGTAACTCATTTTCAGATATTTGAGGGTGATCAGCAAATTGTAGATTTTCTAACTTGCAATGAAGTATTTGAGGCTCAAATTATTGATGAACAAGAGAGGCCTGATATGTCTTGGGATGAAGAAGACATAATCAACTTAAAAAGTAATTTTCTACCTAAAGGACTGATTGAGTTAGAACAGATCTTTTACTTTGATGGAGCAATAAAACAGAAGGACTTGCCTAAAACAAAGGGAGGTAAGTGTGATCCCTATAAATTAGGAATAGAGCAGAATCCCCAAAATGTACAGATTGGAAAGGCCTATTTTGAGAAGATTAGAAAAGAAGGTATTGAGGTTCTAAAAGATTATAAACACATTATAGCATGGACGTATGAAGATTTAAAGACCTATGACACATCCATCATCACTCACGTGATACCTTTAAAGCCAGATATCAAACCATTCAAGCAAAAGCAAACGCCTGTGAATGCAATTTTAGAACCTTTGATATTTGAGGAAGTGAAGAAACTGCTGTCTGCTAGAATAATTTTCCCTGTTAGACACTCAACCTGGATAGCTAACTTAGTACCTGTTAGAAAGAAAAGTGGAGATATCAGGTTATGCATAGATTTCAGGAATTTAAACAAAGCATCTGAGAAAGATAATTATCCTCTGCCTCCCATGGATGAAGTGCTATAAGCAGTGAATGGGGCGAAGATGATGTCTTTCCTGGATGGATTTTCAGGGTATAATCAGGTCCTGGTCGATAAAGAGGATAGGTTGAAAACTACTTTCACATGTAAATGGGGTAATTATGCTTATAGGAGAATGTCGTTTGGACTAATAAATATAGGTGCCACTTTTCAGAGAGCCATGGATATTGCATTTCATAGACTAACAGGTAAGTGCATTGTAATTTATATGGACGATCTAACTGTGTATTCTAAGGATGCATCTACTCACGCTGAAGATCTAAGAAGAGTCCTCAAGAGATGCGAAAGGTATGGAATTTTGTTAAACCCTAAGAAATGTGTATTTGGAGTAATAGATGGAAAACTACTAGGACATGTCATTTCTAAGAATGGGATATCTATTGATCCTGATAGAATAGAGGGGATAAAGAAATTGCAATTACCAAACACTAAGAGGGAATTAAAATCATTTTTTGGTAAAATTAATTTTGTCAGGAAGTTCATTATAGGGTTTGCAGAGATTGTGTGACCATTAAATGCCATGTTAAAGAAGGATACAGATATAGAATGGACACCAGTAGCCAAAGCTACGTGTGAAGATATCAAAGAGGCAATTTCTGAAGCTCTTGTATTGGCAAGTCCAGATTACAAAAGCCATTCTATATTTATTCTTTTACATCCACACATTTTGTTGCAGCTGCTTTGACACAAGAAGGAGAAAATGATGAAGAGAAGCCAATAGCATTTATGAGTGCACCTCTAAAAGATGCACAGTTGAAATAATTGGATACAGAAAAACAAGCATTTGCACTGGTAAGAGCAATAAAAAAATTTAGACACTATATCTTATGCAGTCAGGTTAAGGCTATAGTACCATATGCAACAATGAAGATGCTGCTGATGCAAAATGAACTTGGAGAGAAAAGAGCTAAGTGGATCACAACTTTACAAGAATTTGACATGGAAATCATTCCTATGAAGTTAGTCAGAGGACAAACTCTAGTGCAAACCATAGCCAATACAGACCCAAATTTGGTAAAACAATAATATGTATTGAATACTAATGAGACATCAGGGTGGTATGATGATTTGAACACTTTTCTGATATAAGGAAAATATCCAAGCAAGATGAAATCTTCACAAAGGAGGGCTTTAAAGATCAAAGCACAAAAATACATGATACAAGGAGGTCTTCTATACAAGAAGAACCACGAAGGAATATATTTAAGATGTCTAAATAGAGATGAAGCAGATAAGGTGTTGCTAGATTTGCATGATAAATATGGAACTGCTCATGGTTCCTATTTAGCCACAACACATAAGATATTAAGGGTAGGTTACTATTGGCCCACCATGTTTAAAGATACATAGAATCACATTAGAAGTTGCCACATCTGTTAGACTACAGCAGATAAAGGGAGAAATCAAGCCAATCCATTGCAACCAGTCATTGAGTCTAGGCCATTTGCATAATGGGGCTTAGATTTCATTGGAGTCATAAATCCTCCATCATCTGTAGGACACAAATTTATACTGACAGTGACTGATTACTGTAAAAGGTGGACTGGAGCCACATGTTGTAAATTCTCTACTACCGAGGTAGTCATCAAATTCCTTGAAGAGAACATCATAACCAGGTTTGGGGCTCCTTATTCCCTGGTATGTGACAATGGCCCTACATTTTCTTCTTTAAAATTCTCTAAATGGACATTTGAAAATGGAATTGTTTTAAAGTTTTTTTCAAACTATTATCCTTAGGGGAATGGGTTAGCTGAGTCAACAAATAAGATTTTATTAGATATAATCAAAAAGCTCATTAAAAAGAACCCCAGAGAATGGAACACATTACAGAAGTATGCACTATGGGTAGATAAGACCAGGGTTAAATCAGCCTTAGGCAATGCACCCTATCACTTAGTTTATGGGACTAATCCCATACTTCTAGTTAATTTAAGAATTCCAGTTTTGAAATTTGCTAATGAATACTTAGGCTTTGATGATCACAGAGAAGCCAGAATAGCCCAACTATTGGAATTAGATGAGAAGAGAGATCAAGCCATTGAAAAGTTTGCTAAACATCAAGCAGTGGTAAAGAGATGGTTTGACAAAAGGGCAAGAGTCAAAATATTTAGAATTTCAGACTTAGTGCTGCGCTGGGACAAAGCACATGAGAAAAAGGGAAGTCATGGAAAATTTGACAAGTTATGGTTAGGTCCATTGCAAGTGTCAGAAATAATTAGAAATAACACTTTCAGGCTTCAGACCTTGACTGGAGAAAATGTGCCATTACTAGTTAATGGCCAACACTTGAAACATTACTTTCAAGCTTAAGGTGAGGGTTGTTGGTCTATTGTATTATGATGTGAATAATGTACAGTTGTTTGGTTTTTTTTGGTTTTTTTATTTTTTTTATTTTTTTGGTTTTGGTTTTTTTTGTTTTGTTTTGGTTTGTGTGTTGTGTTACTGTAGCAGGGATGTTTGTTTTGTTTTAGAGTATACAGGAGCAGACTAACAGTCATTGAAAATAATATAAAATTCAAAACATTCAGGTGAATTATTTAAAATTTGTGCATAATTTGTTGTGACTGTCATGAATGTACAGAGTTAGTTAACTTGAGAAATTTTGTATTCAATAAGAGTGGGTTGAGTATCCAAGGGAAGTTCTCACAATGACACACCTAAAATCCTTGGGTTTGTTCAACCTACCAGTGTAGATATTCGGTGAAAAATTAGAGGTCATCCTTGCTACCATTACAATTCTCAGCTTAATTTTAGCAAGTGACTGTTTCTTGCATCATGAAGTTACAAATAAAATATCTGTCAAGTACAAAATATAAAATATAAATAAATAAATAAAATGGATTTTACTAAAATCCAGCTTAAGTCATCTAAGTAACTCTACTGGAGCTATAGATGCTTGCTGGCAGTGGGGCTCTACTTAGGAGAATTGTAACGATAACCTTGTCGGGGCTATAGACACCTGCTGGCAGCAAGGCTCTATCCAGTTGGCTATGAGGGAATGACATCAACTAGGTAGTCTAATGTCAGTCACTAGTTTGTTTAACTTATTTTCAAGATGAGGCTTATTAATCACATGCACCCACTTAAATTGAAAATGAAAATTCATGCACCTTATTGAATACATTAGGTCTCAAGTTAAATGATGATTTGCAGAAAAAGATAGTTGGAAATTATGATTTTATTTCATTTTAGTTTTCTTTAATGGTTTTAATTTAATTGTTTTATTTGGTTGCTAGTTGTTGTGATGCTCACACCACACCCCATTTTACTTCTTAGCAAAATGAGGACCCCTGCTGTAGCTGGCTTTTGTCGCTTGTTTGTGTGGGTCTGCTTGGTGGTAAAGGGAAAAGGGTAACTGAAAGTACAAACCTCAGTGGAAAAAGAAAAAAATAACATTAAGTACCAGTGCATACTATGGGTGAATTCTTTGTGAAAAATGAATAGGGGTTGCTTTTTGAACAATCTCAAAATTCCATGTATTTTGCAAGTTATATGCATTTTGGGTAAATGTACCATCAGAGGGTTTGTGTTTTGTATATAAAAAGTTATTTGTATATACAAAGTCGTTGCATATACAAATATGTTTGTATATCATGGTTTTGTGTTAAGTCGCAAAAACAATGGCAAGTTATCAGGTTTTGGAATGTTTATACTTGTATACTTTTTTGGCTAACGCTTTATCTTCATATACAAGTCGGGCCTGAAAATAGTCAAAATTAGAATGAATAAACATTGAAATCCGCTATGTATATTTTGGTTTGTATATTTGGCAAATGGAAAATGTACAAGGTAAATATACAACAAGTTATACATATCGCGGAACTAAAAAAGTATTAAAGTTGGCATAGTCGTATATTTTGCAATTTGTATATGTATGTTTGGTTATATACATTGTCATTTATATACAAAGCGGAATCAAAAATATTGTGAAATAAGGAATAATGGTTGTATATTGCGGGTTTGTATGTATGTATCGGGAAGTATGCATTGCATTACATACAATGCGGAATTGAAAGAAAATTGAAATACGATATAATTAATGCATCGAGATTTAGTCTATATTGCAGGATGCATTGATTTATACAAGCCACGGAACCAAAATGTTATCAAAAGTAATTAAGTTAATGTATATTGTGCTTTCTATATTTCTTATGAACAACATCTGTATACATTACACTTTATACAAGCTGGAACTGAAATCTTTATGGAATAAAGTTAAACTGTTGTATATTTTGGTCTTTGTATGTTTTCCGAATGTACAAGGAAAAATATACAAGGTTTTATATACATTACAGATGCGAGGGTTAACATAATATGATTTGTAGTGGTTTGAGGTCCGAAAGCCCAATAAAGAGTAAAGGCATCGTGGAAATGGTAAAGTTAAGAGGTAAAGTGGACCCCACTGTATGTACATTTCGGCTTGTATAATAAACATGTATATTCTGCGATACATAAGCAGTCATATATTTAAAAGGTGCAAAGCAGAAATACAAGTCAGATGTCAAAAAAGAGTTAAATAATAGAAAGTCTGTGTATGTTTGGGTGTTTGTATATTTAAGATATACAACGCCGAGATACAAAGAAACAAAAACACTGCGGAAAGAAAAGGTAAGGAAATGAATGCATATAGTGTTTGTATGTTTGGAGATACAACGAAAATATACAAAGGAAACATACAACGAAATATATAAGGGAAAGTGTATGCATGTTGAATTAAGCTAACGGTTAAAAGTTCAGAAACATAAACACTGTAATAAAGGCCGAGGACGTAGTGCATTAATTGTTGTAATTAATGCATATTCAACACTCAAACAAAGGGGATTTTAACGAAGCTTAGGGCAATTTTAATGTCATTTCACTTTCAAGATATACTATTAAGAGTGAAAAATTACAAAAAAGAGAATTGTAGCAGTAAATGAGCATAATTTACTAGAGGCGAAAAGAGTTACAGTAGCTGAAAAAGGTGGAAACGGTAAAAGTAAGTCAATGGGTAAATGGTCATGGGAAAGAGGTATTTAGCGAAAATGCCATTTATTTTCAATTGTTAAAATACTATTAATTTTTAGTAATTTCATTTGAAACATATGTATTTTGGTAAATTACTGTTGTAATTGCTAATTAGCTGAGTAGAGCTTAACGAATTTAGAGGATAAAAGATAGAAAAGGAAAAAACAAGTTAGGGAAAATAGTAAAAGTAGGTATTCACAATAAAAACCCTAGACATGAAGTGAAATGAAAGTTAAAGGATGCATGCTTCTACAGGATGGCCCCGAAACAGAAGAAAGATATAGGGGATGAGGTGAAAAAAGAAAGAAATCCAAGAAAAGAAGTAGAGAAGGAGGAATTGTCATTGTATAGAGGTTGTCCATCCCTGATTAGTACAAGTGGGGTAGGCCCAGATACAAACATAGGAAACTATGATGTAGAAGATGTGTTGAAGAAAATTACTGCTACAGATGCCTCACAAGATATGAAACGAATTTGGGAAAGTGGATTGTACAGAGCTGCAGGTTTCCCACTAGCAATGGAGGCTAAGGATTTATGTTTGGACTGTGTGATTTTGTATGATCCATCCACCAGGAAGGTCATGTTACATGATAGAGTAATTGCTGATTTAACCCCTGAGGGTATTGCAAAAACTTTTGGATTAGAAATTAATGAAAAGATGAGGGATATTGACATTGACCAATATAATGAGAATTTTTACACAAATGAAGCAAAATGTAAAGGTAAAATATTTCGCAACTGGTATAGCCCAGAAAACAAACCTAAGGCTATAGCTAGAATACCTAAGAACCTGATAAGGATTTACTTTAGAGAAGAAATTCATTTGATAATAACTATGCTGAGTAGGTTGGTTGGATTAAGGGATGGCATGAACTGTGAACCATGGATGTTCACTGTCATTGAATTCATAAGAGCAGGACAAAAGGAGCAATGGAAAATCCATTGGGCTAAGGCAATTAGCACTGCTATTTGGAGGTAGGCCATGATGAGATAGTAGAAAAGCTTACCATTTTATTTGTCTTCTTATGTATTATACTCATGTACTACAGAGATTAGACCCTACAGTCATGGAATAGAAAGGGTAGGTACATTAGGAAATGGTCTTAATTAGAGGTTGGTATATGAACACTATCTTGTCCTACAGGAGGAAAATGCCTTAAAGAATTTTGCTCTGGTTAATGATGTTTTCTATACTTATATGGTAAGAATATTGAGAGAACCTGATAGGAGATTATCTAAAGATGCAGAGGATGCAATTGGTCTGCATAGTTCATGGTTCATACAATTTGAACAGTTCACTTACATAAGGACTGAGGGCTTTGAAGGAAAACCATTTATGCTACCCAGGTATCCTTCTGATAGGCTAATTGTGTTGGAGTTTTCAAGACAGAACTTAAGGATTTTCAAGATATACAAAAAGAAGTTTAATAATAGGGGAAATGTAAAACTACCTTGGGCTATTGGTATGTATTCTTGCTATAGTGAAGAGGTTGCTAGTTGTTCAGAGCAAGAGCTGAGATACTATGGATTTCAAGAATTTGATTTATTCAGAAAGTTTGATCCTTTTCACAGAATCCAGAACTTTGTGGATAAGAAATATAATCATCAAGTACACATTGAGGATTTCTGGTCTAACTACAAAAATGATAGAGAAGTGAGGAAAAGAGCTCATAAAAGGTTAACTGTTGAAGAGATGAAATCTATAGGTAATATATATGTACCTCTAGAGGTTCAGGATAATGATAAATTGTTACATCAGAGTTATGTTGAAGCAAGGCTGGCTCCTATTACAGAGCCTGATTGGTCAAAACCCTGCAACACATCACTGTATGTATTATCTAAACCAATAATATTGTTTTCAAGGACTTGGCTGAAAGACAGAGTTGAGGAACTAAAAGATGAAGGCAAGGAAGTCACATATCCAAAGAAGGGAAGGAAGAGAAAGGCAGAGCCTACTGAAGACCTACAATGTTTTTATGAAAAGAAAAGAAAAATTGTAGAAGCTAAAATTGTGGAAAAGGACAAAAATGCCACATTAATGGATCCATATGCTTTGGGGATAATAATAGCAATGGCATCAGACACTTTTGTTGATGTAAAATCCATAAGTCATGAAATAAGTGCAGAAGAGGCACAGGCTGCAAAAGAAGCAGCAGGACAACCAATCAAAAGGGCAATTCCAATAACTTTGTCTAAAGGTGAGACCTCTAAGCCAGTTGGTGCAATTGGAGCATAGGATGTAGGTGAAAAGATGAAAAATATATCTAGTGCCTCCACACCTTTAGAACATGGACAAGCATTTAGACAAGTGAAAACAGAATTGGCTGGAGAAATGTTGCAAAAGTCAGAAACTTATAAAGCCAAACAAACTGTGGAAACTGTAAGTATTGATAGCAGTGATAGTGAGGAAAGAACAATGTATACAGGGAAGGGGATTGATATAGAAGATTATTCAAATGATTTCATGAGTAAAGAAGAAGGACCAAGCATCCAAGCTGAAATGGAAATGAAACATAGCATAGAACATGGAGAGGAAAAAGTACAAGATGAAGCAGGATCAGTAGATCCATTTGGTACTTTAGTACCACCTAAAATTATTAAGGATGTGTAGGCTGAGGCACATAAAATTGAAGAATCTGAGAAGGAAAAAATACTTGAAACCAGTACAGAAAGACAGGCTTCAACAGAAGGAGAAAAAAAAGAAGATACTTCAAGTATAGATGCTCTAAACATGTTGAATATGTATGGTGAGCCAGGTGAAGAAGAGAGAAATAAAGAATATGTACAAGATCAAGGAGAGGAAGGAAAGGAAGATAGCACAAAAGAAAATTCACCTGTGCATATAGAGAAAATACAGACAGAGGGCATAGACAAAGGAGAAGGTGAATTTAAGAAGCCTGAAGATACAGAGGCAAAAGAAAAAATGGATGAGAATGAACCTGATAAACAGGTAGAGGATGATCAGGAGAAAAGGCCATCAGAAGGAGAAGATCATGAAAAGGACATTGATGCTGGAGGAGATACCGAAATAGAAGAAGAAGAAGAAGAAGAGGTGGAATCAAAAGAATAGTTGAATAATCCCATAGAGCAAGAACCACTTTAGCAACAACAAGAAGAGCACCAACATAAACAGCAATAATAGGAAGAAGTTGAAATAGAGAAACCTCATGAAGAGGTGATTGATGAAGATAAAGTTGCAGAAGGTGAAAATGAGGTTCCTACATGGTTAGAAATGAAAATAAGAAAGAAAGATAAGGAGGTACAATTAGTACCAATAGATGTCAAGAGCTTGATAGGTGATAATACTCCAAGGAAAGAAAAGAGGAGAGCTAGGACAATGTTAGCAATAAAGAGAGGTCCAAAGGGATCCAGAATGCTGAACCTAGCAATTCCATAGAAAGAAAAGAAAAAAGGAGAAATAACTTTGGAGGAATATAAAATATTGAATTTGGACCTGGGGCATAGCACAAGACAACAACATATTCTTGAATGGGAAGACATCCATCAGGTAATAGCAAAAATGCTAAAGAAAGACAAAGATAAACGAGATTACTTGAAGGGACACATTGTCCAGCTTCAACAACTTATTAAAGGAATATTTGATCCCAATGCCCCAATTTCGGAATTGCCTGACAGTGTAGCAATAGTGTCAAAAGATGAAATAAAAGACATGAAAAATAAAAGATTAAAAGGCTAATACTTTTTATGAATGGTTTAATGATTTCATACAAGAAGGGAAACAAACAATAAGGCAAGTTGTAAGTAGTCAGAAAATAAGTGCAGAAGAAAAGAATAAATGTCTGATACTTACACAGAAATGCCAGAATAGAAAAGAAGAATGCAGGTATGAAATTGAATAGTTGATAGAAGTGGAAAGAAGAGTAGAAGAATTGATTAATGAAGGAGCACTTACTGTCACATTGGTAAATCAAGTGCCACAGGTAATATTAGAACTTAAGTTTGAAGAGGATAACATCAGAAAATGTACATCAGTTGTACAAGATTTAGAAGAGAAAGTAGAGGAGATGATCAAAATGCATAAAAAGATAACAAAAAGATTCCTGCAGCATGAATGTATGGAAATACCAATGTATAACTTAGAAAGGGCATTGACAGAGTTCAATGCCATATTTGCACCATGCACAGAGAACCTTGATGCCAATCTCAGTAAGCAGATGATTGATACATTGATGGAAGAACGAGGTAAAATGAAGAAATACCAGAAGAAGAGAGAGGGCTCAGAGAATAAAGAAAAGGGGTTGAAGGAGGGAGTTGTGATGCAAGAGTACATAATGGAAAAGAGTCTAGGAGGGGACCACACCTTTGTGGAAGGAGTAATTGGCAATTTCAAAAAATATTTGAAAAAGTGAAAAGAAAGCAAGTATAAAGGTTTTGAAAAGGAAGTCAAATAAGGAGCCTTGGCGGGAAAAAGTCAATAAGGAAGGGGGAATCTAATTTTGTAAAAGATTCCAATGACATCCTTTGAGTGAAGGAAAAGATGCCAAATAGATATTTTGGCAGACGGTTAGAAACAAAGATACACCATTGATCAGAAATAGAAGGATCTCAACCGTGGATTAAAGTAGTAGCCATAGCCATTTGAAAGTTCAAATTCTATATAAGGAACATGGTTACTTGTATATTATTTACATAGGGATTTGTAGAAGCTAGCATAGAAATTGTAATTTGTTCTGAAACTTTGAATAGAAGGAGTATTTTAGTATATAGGAGGTCACCTATGTCTGCACTAAGGACCGCATGGAAATATCTAGCTTTCTTATTGTATCTATAAAGCATTGTAAGTTTTTGTGAATTTGATTAATGAAGCTAAGAGTCATACCTACATTGTAAACCATATATGGCTATGTGTTTTGAATATAAATGAATCTGGAAGTCTGCGTCTATTTTCTAAGTGTCTTCTAGCTCTTCTCTATATTTGAAATAGTTTCTCTTAAAGCTTGCAATCATGAATGCTTGTTTGTGAAAATATTTAGGACATTTGCATTTAATGATTTAGTCTACAGATTTAATTGAATTTGTTGTAATCTTTACCATGTGCATAATAGACATTTAGATCCTATAGCAAGTGATGTTGAAATTGAATTTTCTCTAACTTTTCCCAAACTTTGAAATAATTAGCTGAAACATAGAAATCTAAAGGAGATTGTCTAACATTTGAACCAATTAAGAGGAATTGAGTTGATATTTGGCAATCTTTATACATATTTGAAAGGAAAATAATGTTTTAACATAAATCATTCAAAGCTTTGATATACAGTAACAGATTTGTACAAGGATATAGATAATTTGGTGATAGTTATAACAATTTGCATAAATAGAGTCCAGTAAGTTAGCAATCACCTTAAATCACGTAAGGCCCCTTGCATATTACAGCTTCATAGTAACCTACTGAACTATCCAAAAGGTCAAGACCTGACCATACAAAAACTTGAGATTGAGTAATCTTAATTGATTTCTCCATATCTTTCAAGATAGTTAGGTTCATTTATGAATTTTAACTTTTGTTATGAATGTGTAAAAACAATCATCAACAATACTTTATGTTGCTTATTGATGATTATTCTAGAATGACTTGGGTCACTCTTTTAAAAGATAAATCAAAAGCCCTAGACAAGTTCAAAGCTTTCACGGTGATGGTTGAGAATGAGTTAGAATTAAGGATCAAATGCTTAAGGTGTGATAGAGGAGGTGAGTTTATAACAAATGAATTCAATATTTTCTTTGAAGAACATGGGATAAAGAGACAGTTGTCTACTCCTAGGAATCGTCAGCAGAATGGAGTTATTGAAAGAAAGAACATGATAGTTCAAGAGACTGCTAGGTAAAGGATGAAGGAAGCAAACCTACCGGAAGTGTATTGGAGAGAAGCTATATATACTACTATCTACATTCAAAACAAAATTCAAGTCAAAGGTAATGGTACTAAAACTCCTTATGAATTGTGGTATGGAAGAGTTCCTATAGTGAAATATTTCAATGTTTTTGGAAGCAAATGTTGTATCTGAAGAGAAGAAGAGTTAGGCAACTTTGACTCTAGGTGTGATGAAGGAATTTTCCTTGGATACTCTACTAAGAGTAAGGCCTACCGGTGCTACAATAAGACATTAAGAAAGATCATTGAGAGTGCTAATGTGAAGGTTGATGAAGACAGGAAAAGAGTATCATATCTAAGTGGCTATGAATCAGATGATCCTACTATTACAGTAAATGAAGAAAAAATTAAACAAAAAGATAGGCAAGTTGAAGAAGAGAAGGCTTCGGAAAGTGATGTTAAGACTTCTAGGTATGTAAAGATTAATCATTCTAAAGATTAGATTATTGGTGACAAAAGCAAAGGGGTATTGACAAGGAAAAGAGTTGTAGAAGAACAGGTGAACTACTATTTACTTTCAAAGATTGAACCTAAAACTATAAGTGAAGCCTACAAATATGAAAATTAGGTAAAGGCTATGGAAGAAGAGCTGATGCAGATAGAGAAGAATCAAACTTGGGAATTGGTTCCTAGACCTGCAGATGAGAATGTGATTGGAACTAAATGGGTTTTCAGAAATAAAATGACTAAAAATGGAGAAGTAGTAAGAAACAAAGAAAGACTAGTACGCAAAGGATATTCTTAGGTTGGAGGTATAGATTTTTAGGATACTTATGCTCTTGTGGGAAGGATTGAAGCAATAATAATGTTTTTGGCATTTGTAATACACAAAAATTTCAAAGTGTACCAGATGGATGTGAAGTATGCATTCTTAAATTTAGAGCTGGAAGAAAAGGTTTACATTGAACAACTAGAAGGATTTTAGTTATCAGACCAAGGTGACATGGTGTGCAAATTAAAGAAAGCCTTGTATGGACTAAACTAAGCTCCTAGAGCCTAGTATGCAAGGTTGGATAAGTATTTGTTGCAATTAGGGTTTAGTAAATGTACTACATACAATAATCTCTATTTCAAAATCAATGATGATGAAATTCTGATTGTTTTAGTCTTTGTTGATGATATTATCTTTGGAGGAAATGAAGGTATGTGTAAGAGATTTGTAGAGGAAATGTAAAAGGAGTTTGAGATGTCTATGTTTGGTGAAATGAATTATTTTCTAGGACTATAGATTACTTAATCAGAAAAAGGAATTTTTATTTCTCAGTCCAAGTATGTAAAAGAGTTGTTGAAGAAGTTTGGAATGGAGGATTCTAAAACAATATGTACCCCAATGGTAACTGGTTGCAAGCTATGCAAGAATGATGAATCACCTAAGACTAACTAGAAAAAGTATAGGGCTATGATTGAAGGACTACTCTATCTAACCTATACCAAACTAGATGTAATGCATGCAGTTTGTCTTTAGAGAATATTTCAAGAAGATCCTAGAGAGTCACGTGTGTTGGTAGTTAAGAGGATAATGAGATATTTAAAAGGAACTTCATACTATGGATTGTGGTATCCTAAAGATACTGAATTCACTGTTAGTGCTTATACAGATGCAGATTAGGCTAGAGATGTTGATGACATAAAAAGTACAAGTGGAGGTGCTTTCTTCTTGGGTAATAGATTGGTTTCCTAGTTCAGCAAGAAGCAAGATTCAATTTATTTGTCTACTGTAGAAGCAAAATATATTGCTGCAACATGTTATTTGTACTGAATTTCTATGGATGAAGCAAATATTGAAGGATATAAGAGTTGTGTATGGAGAACCAACTTCAATCTTTTGTGGCAATAAAAGTGCTATAAGCATTTCAAAGAATCTAGTGATGCAATCAAGAACAAAGCATATATCAATAAGGTATCACTTTCCAAGAGAAAAGGTAATAGAGAATGAAGTTAAGATGGGATATGTGTCTACAAAGGATCAGATTGCAGATATTTTCACAAAGCCTCTGCCTAAGGATACTATTGAGTATCTTATGGGGAAGTTAGGGGTTATTACCCCTCCCGCTCTAAACTAAGATATATAACAAGTGTATTAGTCCAGTGGTGCACAAAGTCTCATTTTTTTGATCTGGATTAATGTTTTTGAAGGCTACCTCTCAAGGGGAGTAGGTAATTATTGTTGATATGAGTTCCTGATTAACAACAATAAGTGTTGTAGTGTTGCTGATAGGGGGAGTAGTGCAGTGGTAGTAAGATCTAAGTTGAGCTTTGATAACTAAAGAGGGAGAGAAGCTCCGGCACCCTTTACTATTGATGTCAAAGGGGGAGATAAGTTCATGTGAAAAACTTAAGGAGAGAGATTTTGATTAATGTCAAAAGAGGGAGAAAGTTGTAGCCAAAGAAAGCATAAAGCAAGGAGGAGCAAAGAAGCAAAGCAAGTTTATCTTGATGGTTTTTCACATCATGTGTTTCCATCCATGAAAAAGGGGGAGATCATTCCAAGTATGAGTAGTAAGTGTTGTCATTGATGTCAACACATAAGATCAGCATCTAAGGAAGTTATGAGGATGAGTTTGAGCAAGTGTTTGAGAAGTTAGGGCAATTGCAGAATTGTTCTATCTCCCAGAATAGTATAATATTTTGCTCTACATATCCTATAGATTGAATATCTTTGTCTACAGTTTGAAAGTTATGTTAAGGGATATTTGCAGTTTCTATGTCTCAAGTTTAACCCTTCGGTGTTAAGATTTGAGTGAGTTCTGTTAACCAGAGTAAAAAAAAAATTCTAAATATTTAATCGTGACAAGGAGAATGCATTCTTCTCTGCATCTCTCTACATTTAAGATTTATAGTTTGTGGTTCTAGAATTAAGTTTGGGATGATGTTATGTACCTTCAATTGAAGTGGTTTGTGATTTGGTACTTTGCAAGTGATCTTTTCTTTATGACAGTAGTTGATAGTAATGTTTAAGTGGTTTGGTTTGAAGAATCTTCTAGATAGAGTGTTTGGAGGTTGTACAAAAGTTCTTGGTGATTGTAACATGCTTGTGGATGTCTCTAGATCATGTTCCTTCTTTTTTATTGGTTCACAAAGCGTAATTCAGATTGTGGCTGAAGTGTGTTCCTAAAGGTCTTATGTTAACACCAGTTTTGGCTAACTTGGTTGTCTTCACTACTTGAGGTTATGCTTTAGAGTTTGTGAAAGCATGTTGTTGTATGGAAAATTGCATTTGAGTCCCTGCTAAGGTGTGGTGTGGTCTGCATTCATTCCTTTCCACCACAGGAATGTTTAGGTCTAGACATAATTTAAATACTTGTTAAGTTTGTTATTTGTGTCGACCTTGAAGATTGCTTCCAAGATTGTGGATGTATAAATATGAATTAGATGATTAGGAAATTTAGTGAAGTTATCAAGATAGACAAAATGGCTGCATGAGAAGCATCATTTGTTGTAGGTGTGATCTGAATGGTATAATAGCAAGTAGTAAAGAATATATTTTGATGCAGAGAGGTTGTGATAGATTCAATTGATTTTATGATGGATTCTTAGTTATTGTGAGATCTATTCTCATTGTAACTATGTTCTTCTATCTTCTTCTACTTTAGGCAGTGAGCCCCTTTTGTAGTGAGCCTCTTCCTTTGGTAATGATCCTATTCCTTTGGTAGTGAGCCCCTTCTTTTTGTAGTGAGAATTTTGGGCAGTGAGCCCTAAGTTAGTGAGCCTTCGACAGTGAGCCTGGTTGTAATTTTGATATATCATTTATATTGTAAGTTAATCCTCACCATTGTTTTTCCCTTGTTAGGTTTTCCACGTAAAAAATCTAGTGTCTTATGTGTTAAATATGTGGATGTATTTATGTTTTAGATTTCATGCTTTCATGGTTAAATCATAATAATAGTGATTAAATGGTTAATGTGTTGATGCTTATAAGAATTAAGTTTTGGTTACAACTGATTCACCCCCCCTCTCAGTTATCTTGTGCATTTAAACATATTTAGTCTACTTTTATTTATGACTAGTTTTTCCTGAAAGGAAATCTTTCAAGTTATTGAGTTCTCCATACACTATCTTTCAGATTAAGAAATTGCTACATTATAGTTTGAAATTTCCAAATATAAACTAGAATATGCACTAACACTCCCTAATGTTCAGACCTTATATGAACTAAACTATCCAAAATCTATTCACAATTAGATCTATAAACACATAAATCTTTGAAAATAATAGATCTATCTATAGATAGAAGTCACATCTAAATACATCATGAATTATCATATTTTAAACATTAACACACTTTCTCTTTAGCAGTGTGCTTTCACTTTAAAATTTAATGCTACACACTTTTCCACATAATAGATATCTAATTTTTGAAAAATCAAGGAATATAAAGCACTTTAACTTGAGTGTACACATGAAATATATTGAATGTTCTCCTACTCTTTTCATTCCTATACAAGGACACATTTTTTGTACATGACTAATGGCTATTTAATTTTCTTAAACCCATAGGTTGACAAGGATGTGATGAAAGCATTAGGAAAATCATTTTACTAGACAATTTGATATAGATCCGATAGTGACTACACATAATTTGAGAATACTTATAGTACAAATTATGAACTTGTGATCAACTAGATTATATTTTTAATCTTTGTAAACATATTGAAAACACGATTTTGAAACCAACATTATAGATAGGATAAAAAATAGAATAATTATCTCCATCATGGGGAAAGTAATGGTGATGCAACCAGGTCAATTCAACCAAAGACACAATGAAATTACAAAGATGACAGACAATAGGAAGTCATGCAAAGAATGCCCTAGACTCTTATCCAAGCATGTGATATGATAATTTTTGAATTCTTTGATTTAATGCTATATTCTCTTTGAACATTCTCTCTAAGTGTTAGGTGCTAAATGTGTTCAAATAAACTAGAGTTAAAGTCCTTAAATATAATTACTCGAGGTGAAAAAAGAAACATTTCATGCATTTAGTTGATGCATAATTGTTAGTTGGGAGGGTTAGGTTGGCCCTAAGTTCGAATTTTAAATTTTAAATATCAAGGTTCATTTTTGTCACACAACCAATTTGGGGATCACTTGCACAAACTGTAGATCTAAACTTGGGTAGGGAAATGAGTAAAATTAGTTATCTCAAGACTAGTCCCTAAGAGTGATTACAAATGGAATCAAGTAAGTCTTGGGTTATGTGCCAAATTTTAGCATAAATAAGGTCATTTTTGTACACTTTTCATTAGCTATGTCCAATATCCAATTTAAAGTGAGCTCAAAATAAAGGAGAAAAGTGCAAGGTATGTAATTTCCACCATAACAAATTAAAGTTTAAATATTTTATACCACATAATAAGATAATTTTTTTAAGGATTAGAATGGAATGTAGTAGGACTTGTAGGAAGCTCTCCCCAACAAGAGTATCATGTCTATATATAAAAATCTTACAAGTATATCAAACATATCTAGAAAAGAGGTTATGTGAAGAAACCTTGAGGTAAATATGTTCTTCTATTTGGAATATTAATATATTATTGTGATATAGTATGATAAAAAAATTTGATGACTTAAACTTAAAGTGGAAATCAAACTCAAATTAAATATCACATATATATTTGTGGTAAAAAAGTTTATTGATTGCATACTCTAGTCTAAAAAGGTAACAACATACCTACTTATATGTAGTGTATTTTTTACCCATAGACAAGTTTAACACATTTTAAAAAATCATGCGGGTTTATTCTTGATGGACACCGAACAATAAATTATTACATGAGTTAATTAAATTCTTCTATCCAATGTGATTACATGTATTCCAATCTATTATAAACATATTTAAACATATTTTTATTTATGTATCTATAACTTTCATTCTGTAACTTTCATACATGTGCACGTGCATCCAATGTATACATGTTTAAAAACACACACACACACACACACACACACACACACACACACACACACACACACACACACTCATCAAACATAAATTTAAACATATATATGTATTTATACATGTATATCATCAAACATATAAATGTCCATAAATGTATTGAATCAAACATGTAATCAATTCCATAAATGTATCATCATTTAACATAAATCATGTCCACAGAAGTATCATAAAACATTCAAATGTCTACAAAGACGTCCATAAATATATATATCATCAAAAATATGTGCAAATCTAGATAGAAATGTCTAAAAAATAAATATCTAGAGATATGTCTGGAGAAATGTCTAGGCAGTGTTGGTAGCCTGGTCATCATGTTGGTTGCAAGTCGAGCGACCCTCTAAGTGAGAATCCTGATGCACCAAGCCCTAGAGATAGTACAACACATGTACATAAAATTACATAATATTAAATTAGAATAATGTTAAATATATATATGTACATGCATATACAAATTATATGCAAATATGTAAGTACATGATTTAAAAATTTAAAACTCACCTATCCACTAACATTACTAGCATCAACTGAATCATGCCTGCGTACACAGTCCATCCCTAGACTAGGTGTAACATGAGCTAACCCCTACAATATATATATATATATATATTAAATTATAAATGTGTATAGTAGGACTCTATCTAGAGCAAAGTAAAACTTAATTTAATTTAAATTCTTTAAAATCACATGCATGCACATACACATGTACATACCTATGTATCAGGTGGTACAAGATCTATTGCAATGATCATATCTGATGCCAAATCATCTATATCATGAGTCTCCTTGGCTAGCTCCAGTAATGATGAGTGAAGTGTACTATACAGGCGAGATGGCATCGAAGAGCCTGAATGTACAAGTATATCAACATAACTTGACGATCCTACCTGCAACTATAGTTCCTCAAGTGAATATAGGTAGGGTTGGGATGTCTGATGAGTTCAACACTAGCAGAAGGAGGGGTAGGTGTATCTACCTCTACAACAGTTGCATGATCTATGGGTGGATCATGATGTGGAGTACTACTAGGGTGATGAGAAGGTCTCGCAGCTTGACTGGATCGTGACCCCTGTGAATGGAAATATCTACCCACATGTCCTCTAACCTAATGTAAAGGGATACCAAGCTCTGATGCAATGAAAGCATATGACTCTAATAGGTCCTTAAATAAACAGATTGTTGTACTATGAAGCATATGGTCTCTTGTAATACTATCTATGTCTATAGCTGAAGGGACACCTGTGATAGCATTAGGATCAATAGCATGATCCAATGGTTTGGATCATCCAGGATGACTCATCAAATATCTACCCACGTGATCCAAAGATATCCTAGATGTCACAGCTGCAATATCACCAGCATTGTCATTTGCTTCCCTTTGGGAAGCAATGACAACCTGATCAGCAATAGGAGCGAGGGCTAGGGAGATAGCAGGAATCCTCTCCCCAACCAAGACCCTATAAGCTAGAGATTGTCGATCTTCTCGAGGATAAGAATCTCTATTAGTAACCTGCCCCACCGCTGACCAAAATATGCTGGTAGATCCAAGTAGTTGACCTTGAGGCCCATATGAACCTCTGAGTACAACTGTTGTGCAAAATATAAAGGAATTTGGTCGTTATTGGGATAATGACCATGAGCAGCAAGAAAACATGGATATATCAATAGGGCCATAAGAGGGTCTACACATCTAGTCACTTGGTAGGCCTTCACATTAGGCCTACCAACAAAATATGGAAAAAATTAGGATTTGACGGTCTCTTTTGAGACATTAAGTTGAATAGAAGCAAGTGAAACATCACCAGTCACCTCTTTCTACATTTGGGCAAGAATAGCTGCTAGAGTATCACCTGAATATGCATGGGTATCTCCTAGACTATGCCTAATACACTGCAATCTAGATAGAATCAATTGACAAGTGTCTCTATAAACCCCTGTTGTGTTGGGGCTAGAAAGAACACCTCTCAATCTATGGATCTCAGTATCTATATGAGTAACTATGGAAGGTCTAGGAGGTGGTGGTGCATGTCCCATGATATCTCGACCTGAATTATGCACAAACAAAAATTACTTATTCCAATGTATGTGTACATCTAGTACATCTAAATTAATTTTTAAATTTAACTTCCAAGCTCACATGTTCTAGATCACTTGAAAAAATTTAAGTACATGTTTTAAACAAGTGATAACATGAAAAGCAAGTGCAATAACTTAAAGGCCCACATGGTAAATAATTTGTATCATATCTAGATAGATACATGTGTACATGTACTTGTTTTAGTGGATCTAAATAGAACACTAAGTATTATGTATATGTCATCACATGCAAGTTTTAGTGTATTACCCACCATGGAGCACAATCATCACAAAACCTTTGTCTGCATAAGATCGTACACATGTTCATTTGAATAGTTTCATTCCTCAAATATTTTGAATATTAAATTTTATTTTTAGTTACTTTCCCACCTTTTCTTCTAATTAGAAATGTTTTAAATAAATTATTATCTATGTAAAAGTTGTAGTCTACCATCAAATTCATTGTATGCCAAGATAAATTTAAAAAACACAAAAAATTTAAATGACTTTTGGATAACCAAAATTTTGGAATTTCTTGAAAAAAATAATTTTGTTTAGTGATTAATACTACTTTCAATAATGCTATGAATGTAAAAAATGGCGGACAACAAATATGTGGTTGGATAAGTTGGGTCTACTAGAGCATCTTGGCTAGGGGTTCAAAAACTCAACATGAAATTGTGGAGTTGATTATCCATACACATGCTTGTTGTAGGTCTTGAACTTTGGTTGATTCAACATACTAGAAATCATTAGGGTAGAAGGTTTTTTGTGAGACTTGATTTTTTTGAAATTATAGGCACCCAATTGACTTTGTTTAGCTATGTTTTACCTAGTCATGTTTGTTTTAGTAGTTGATCTAACATTCACTTTAACTTGTTGTGAGATGCTCTTCTCCTAATCAAACCATGATAGGTTTCTTTCTCTATAGTAGATGACACTTCATATTCCTTATTGGTAGCCACTAGGGTAGAAGGATGGGCATTAGGTTTTCATGGATGTGGTCCAATATTTGGATAGTTGGAAATGGACAATTGTTTCCCTTCTAGGGCATTCATCCATCTTCCCTTATGCTACATGGATAAAGAGGGGATAAAAAGGCCAACATTGAGTCATTTAGAAGGAGTGGTTGGCTCATAGAAGTGACTCTCATGTTGTGAATTCAATAAAATAGAAGGTGCACATTTAGAGTTCTTGTGATTATAGAAGGAAAGTGCTAGGTGAGATTATAGGTTCATTATATAGCTCTAAAGTCCATTGAAAAGGCCATTTTACTCCATGTAAATTTCAAAGTAACTGAGCACTCAAAAATGTGCACATGTAAGATAAAAAATTCCATCCTTTGTAATTTCCTTCATCAAATTTTGCACTCAACTTATTCATTATAACATGTATGTTTTAACCCCCTTTTCAACCCTCTTTTTTGCTTCCCTTAGCCTTATCCTAGCTTACCTATGTCACCTTGTTCTCTTCTAACATGTGTTCATCTTTTTCATTTATTTTTTATTTTCTTTTGTCTCCTCATCTTAGGCATTTTTCTCTTTCCCTTTTCACGGCTCATCACCCCTCTTTCCATGCCACCTTTTAATCCTTTTAATAAAAATTATTTAATGAGATCACATGTCTTAAATCTAGTGTAATGAACACCTTGTAGCTTTTAAAATCTCACTTTCCAAATCTTTTCATGATTGGGAATCACACCCTTAGGTGGGAAACTTTCTCCTTCATTTGTCCTAGGAAATTGAGCTTTAGGACTTCTCCTCACCCTTGGATGTAGGGGAGAGGTGTCATCCGCATCCTCTAATCACACTTAGTTTTTCACAATAACCTCATTTGATCATGACAAATGGGGTGAACTATGTGTCTAGCCCAAATCCCCTCCAAAAAGTCATCAAAAAGCCTCCCAATCTCACTTTTTATAACTTAAACTATAAACTTGCACATTGAGAGAAAATTTTGAGTAATTTAGTTTCTAAAGAAGTGAGCCTATGTTAGTGACTAGAGCATTTTTAGAGTGAGTTATCTATTATTTGAGCTCTTGAAAGAGTTTTCTGAGCCCTATGTAATAGTCCGTATAGTTGAATCAATTAATTGAAGTATATATTTTTTGTGTTTTTGCACTAGCTAGCTTAGGTTTCTTGTTACAAGGAGTCAAAGTACTTTATTTTTAGGTGTCCAATGTATTATGAGATATATGACAGGTTTTACTACTTTAGACAAATTCATGGCTCTCACAAAGATCTTATTCATTATGAGGATCAGAGATGTGTATAGTTGTATTCATTAAAGACACGACCCAACATAATTTTGAATTCTTAAGAGCTCATAACTTGAATTATGAATTTTCTTTCAATTTTTTTTGTTAAAATACATTTTTCTTGTAGTCCCATTAACCTATTTTGGTTACTACAAGTGGAGATTATTAAATATAAATTTCAAATTTCAAAATTTTCATACACATTGTAGTAATCTAGTAGACATTTTTTTATTTTCCTACCAAATTATTAAAGTCCTAATATATGTTGGGAATTAAGGTGTATCAACCTTTACAAATTCCTAGTATTATTTATTTATTTGTATATTAATTTATTGCCTAATGTTGTAATTACTTGCACATTCAGTTTGGTCACATAGTTGAGGTGGCACAGTGACATGTCATCTTACTTGGAATGTGACTTGGATGGTCAAGTCAAACCTACATGGATTTGGGCATTCCATTTGAGGTGGCACTAATATACCATGTGTCATCATCTTGTGGTGTTTGGAAGACAATATTCCATATGACAGAATCTATGACGTGAAAGAGCCAAGTTTGGAGATTCCTATGACAAGTGATGACAAGTGTCAGTGACGATCTTTGCATGAGGGAAAGGCATCTTTGGGCACCCAAGTTGGGATATGACATGTTGTAGGAGGAATATTTTATATTTAGCATTGTATGATAGATTCTCTTACAACATTAATAGTTGTTATCTTGGGAAAATCTATAACAACTGTAAGATGCATAAGAGCATCTGTCATAGTCTATTTTTAGCTTGGAGCACTCCATATTGGAAAAGTCAAATCTACCATGTATGATAGATGTAAGGGATGTATTTATAGAAAGGAAAAGTGTCCTTTGATGTGGGATAATGGCCATGTGGCCAAGGTGGACACCTATCCCAAGATGCTCTTAATATTTTCCTTGTAATCTCTATATATTGCATAGTTTGGAGTTGTAGTTGCATAGTGTTTTTACAGGTACTGTTATGCTGCCAAAATAACTCTAGAATTGACATTTGAAGACTCTTGTAATAACTTGCATTGCATGTGTATTGTAAACACCCATTTTTTAAGATAATATATTGTGCAGGTTTTAGAGTGTGGGGTTTTCTTACCTGAAAAGGTTTTCCCCGCGTACATCTTGTGCCTACTTTTCTCTGTTGACATTCTTGTTTTGTGTTTGCTATTGTAATATCTTTGATATGTTGGAAACAAGGTAGATAACTGAGAGGGGGGGTGAATAAGTTATCTCAAATATCTTCAACTTTCTTTTCTCCTTTAGTAATTAGTGCAGCATCAAAACATATAAGCATATATGATCATAAGAACAGAAATAAAATCAACACACAGAACACAAGGATTTTTACATCAAAAAAATAAGGGGTGACTAACCCAAGATTGTATTCTCTATTAAAAGAATAAAGTAGTACAAAATGACACTTGCCAATTAGGGCTGACTGCCCGAGCACACTGCTCACAAGAGGCACACTACCTACAAGAGACTTACTGTCCACAGAACTTACAGAAGGTAATCAAGTGTTTCAATTGATGAGAAACATTTGAAAATACAAGAGTTCAGTTCTCATTTAGGCTCAAAATACTGATTTGATGCACTTCATTATTCCTCTATTTTGATACTGTTGCTTTGTCACATATCGGACTTGATTTGTCTCTTTTACCCTTGTCTCTACTTTTCTTCGCACTTTATTTCATTACTTGTATATTCCACACACTTACATACTAGAATCCATCTAGTATATATATCTGCATCAAGGATTTTATCAACTTTCTAGTTGGGAACAGGAACACTTAAGATATTTATAGATTACTAATCTATTAGCTGAATCCATGCTTGATTTGTGATGTATATCAAAAGCATAGGCATAGAAGTCATTAATCATGTCAGCCAACAATGTATAATCCCTCAAATAGCTTGATCAACACCTTTTACTCATCTGGATTGAAGTCTGATGCTCTACCAGTTAGTTCTTCCTCTGTCTGCTCTACTTGAATTGAACCCAATGCTTTGATGCTCATATCTTTTCCATGCTTTACTTTTGGAGGCTAAATCTCTGGAATATAGTAGTCTTCATACTCCTCTTGACTTATCCAAGTCTGCAACTTGCTGAGCTACACCATCTAAGAGATCTGGACCTAATTGTCAGACCTTGTTGCATACTCTATTCTTGTTCACCAGACCAAAACAATCTTCAACCTGATTTCTGGAATAGGCATACTATGTACTGCAGATGTGTGGGATAGACTTTGTTTCCATCAATGACAACACTCATGAAGCCACATAGTGTATCTTGCGAACAATCTCCCCCTTTGGCATTGATGGCAACACTTAGTAAAAAATGGCTGTGTCGCAGTAAACTCCCCCTTGGCTGATGATCTATCTTTTACATTATTTTACTGGAGCTCCCCCTAAGCTAGATTCCACATAGTTCACTATTCCTCACTCCCCCCATGACATCAATGGCAAAGGGCAGAATCTGCACACCAAAATTTGCAAAAATTAACCTATACATAGCCGCATAAGTATATATATATATGTTATACTTACATATACTTAAGTATATCCGCAAAAGTCACCTTCAACTGTATAAATTCTATCGCCCAACTCTGCTTCATCCTATCCAAAATGGAGATGTGACCACTCAACAAAAATACATATGCTTCTGCCCTTCTTAAATCTGCCGGATCACTGCTCTGGGCTGTGGTCTGAGCATCTGTCAAGGCCTCATTCATTGCCTCTAACTTAGGGATAATTATCCCTACGAGTTCACTCATTCTATTTATTATATCCTTCTTTTCTTTATTTAGCCTCTTTATTTCATTTATGATGACAATGGCCTGGCATTCTTGATTCATTAAAGAAGTAGTGAGGGGATCAAAATTCTGAGATAAACTTGACAGTTTACCTTCTTGTTCTTTCACCTTCATTTCAATATCCTCTGTCACTTTGGACCAAGATAGACAAAATTTTTACATGTCCCCACCATCTTTAAGAGAATTTTCAAGGCTCTTTAATCCAATGTCTAGGGTCTTCCTATCATTAGTAATGAGTCCTTATACTTCAGTGAATCTTTTTCCCAAAACCTCCTTCTGGACCTTGGCTTATGCTGATTTCACTAAAGACTCAAAATGAGTGCTAAAAGAATTTACCAGAGATTCCAAGTTACCGGATGGCGAGGCCGAAAGATCCTTTTGAAATGATGGCGTGATCTTCTCCAACATCCCAGATGCCATATCCAACAGGTCACAATCTTCCATGTGAGATTTTAGGAGTTTTTCTTTTACTTTGGCTTGAGCAAAAGATGCTATTTTCACTGTCTGGACCAGAGAGAGTCAAAATTTAGTGGTCCTTGAAATAGCTCAGGTTCATCTATTTTCATCATTTCTTTGTTCAAGAAATTCTTCACTACCTCTGCAGTGTCTCTTGCCAGTGATTGAGTCTTTTTTTCTTTTGGGATCTCAGAACTGTCATCATAGGTCTTCTCTGCTTGTTCTTCTTCTTTTCCCTTTACCTCCTCTTCTTGACTCACTTTCTCCTCTTTTCTTCCTTCTCCTTCAACTTTCGAATCTAGAATGTCTGCAGTGGGATCTGGAGGAGAGATGTTACCTGTGTCTACTACTTCATGAGATTCCTCTTATGGAATAGAGGAATCCAAGTCCTTAGAGTTTTCTTCATCTATCTCTTTTGATCTCTCTACATCAGAAGATTTTTCATTGGTTACATTTAATCCTTCAACATCCATGGTAGAAGGTTCTTCAACTGATTCCTCTATAATAGGAAGATTGAATCTTTTGAAGGCATTCCAGAGGATGTCTTTTGTTTCTCTTGCCACTTGGTAAGTTTCTCCAAGCATAAGTTTATTCATTCTTGCTTTACTCCATAATTCATCCTTACAGTCCTTAAAGAACATGTCCATTTGTTTTGGAGTAATAGAAGGATAGAGCTTAATTACAATCTGTTCTTGGATCTCTAAGTCTTTTGCTTTTGCATTCTCTTTTCTTAGTTCAAGTACCTTCTATAGACTTTTGGTAATTAATTATATAATTTCACTAAATGCTTTATTGTAGATGTTTAGGTACCTAACAGTAGCTTCTTCCAAAATCCTCTTGTCAGTATCACTGTATTCATCATAGAACTCTATTACTGGCTATAGGTTCCCATCCACAGTGACTGCCTTGATGATGTTATCAATGGAAAGTGTAGGCTTTTCAACAAATTTGTATGCCTTTTCTTCCTTATTTTTACTGGTAGAGTATTCTCTGGATGTCTTCTTCTTCTTCATTTTCTTAATCTCCTCATCAAATTCTATTTCTTCATCATCTTTGAGGCTTGTGTATGATCTTGTGGCTTTGGTCTTCATCCTCTTTTCTCCTTTTCCAGATGTCTTGACTTCTAGTTTGGTGGCCCTTGAGCTTTCAGGAGTGGTAGGTGTAGAGCTCTTAGAGGATCTAGTCCAGGAGGAGGCTTGTGCCAGAATCTCTCCTTTCTTTGCTTCTTGTTTTTCTTTCTCAACATTCTCCATTTTCTCTCTGTTTGCATCTACTGCCTCTTTTGATATGCCAAATCTTTTGGCAATTTCCTCAACTTCCCTTCTAACTTTCCTCTTTATCTCTGGTTGTCTTAGCTCAACATGTATATTTACACTTAGTTCTTGAAAGGTTCCAAACCTTTCTACATCAGGGTCCTTAGGCTAGCTCAATAGGGGTTGGATATGTAGTTCCAAGATTTTCTCATCAACCTCATATCCCATAGACATTATCCACACTGTTCTAGGCTCAATTACCTCCATTAGGCATTGATCAATGTCAACCATGAAGCACACGATATCCTTGTATTTCTCAACTATGGATTGAGGTATCCTCTCTTTGGCTTGCATAATGCTTTGGAAGTTCTTAAAGTAACCCCAGAGAGCTATGCTTTAAGCTTGAGCATCACCAAGTCCATACATATAATCTCTAATCTGGATTGCAACCAGTTTGTCATTTTGCCAAACCCAACCACTTGATCCAGGTAGCTCATTCATGTAATAGAAGAATAGACACAGTATTAAACAACCATACTTAAAGGAGTTCTTCTTATCCTTCTTGATCTTCTGTAGGTTTTCTAACAATTGATTTAAGAGAAGTTCACATAGGTCATAATCTACATTTTCCCTCAACATTTGATATGCTGCATATATTGCAGTCCCAGACACAGAATTCTCCATGCTATAATGATAGATCTTATACCCAATTATTATTGAGGAAAATTTGACATCTAGATCTATGATGTTATCTATGGTCATTACTCTCTTGTCAAACTTAGATCTAGCAGCTTTAGTTACTATCTGGTTCTTTACAGATTTGAGTGCAGGTAACCCACCGGATGAGCGCAGTCTAGTTACTGCCCTGATGGCATCTTTTGTTATCTTAAAGGGCCTCATTAACCACATGAAATTATCATGCATCCTACTTAGGACATACTGAACCCAATCATCTTCTGTAAAACAGGGAAAGTGTATGCAATGTTTGAAGTGTTTATCCCGAAGGGCCTTGTATTGAAGTTTGAGTTCAAAACTCTCATCTATTAGCTATTTATGATAGATGTCCATCAACTTAGAGTCTCCAAATTCCTCAATGTTGGCATGGATATAGACCCTAACATCTTCTACATGCAATACCCCATGCAGAATGCTAGAAAATGTGCCTAAAGGATCAACTTCTAGAGATTTATAGGGATGTTTCTTAAATTTTGGACGCGGCCTATCAGTGATCTTTACAACCATTGGAGTAGCCATCTTGCAAAAGATTCATAGAGAGATTTTTAGAATGGAAGTACCTTTTTACGCCTTAGGGTTTAAAATAGGAGCCAAAACAAGTCGCTAGTTGAATTCGATTTGCCAATTGATCTTTGAGTGGATTGTAGAAACTTTGTTGCAGAGCTCTTCTTATCTTCTTCACGAATGCAAGTGTGCAATTGATGAGTGAAAGAACCCTTTTATTCTTGCACAAACTCTAATTTCCTTTTACAAAAAATGCACAACTTAAGTTATCTGGTTACCCTATTTTAAGAGAGATCTTCTTGAATCATTGTGCTAATCTTAGAATCATTGTTAGTGAGGATTGACAATGTATCTTGTTTTCTTCAGTCATGCCATGGGTCCGCAGATTAAAGTATCTCAATTTTGAATCATACCGGATCTATCAGTAAAAATCCTGCTTTACCAGATGGCTGTAAAACTGGATCAACTTGAGCGGTTAAACTCTTGTAAAACTCCATGCAGATCTTTCATATTTTTACCGAGGGTTATTTAGATATTTTTTTGGGAACCCTTTAATCCACAACATTCCATGTGCCAAATTTAGGCACTAATTGACTAGCTGGGGGAATTTATTTTTCTCTATGATTCCCCTTGAGCAAGAGCTCATCTGTTTAGTTTCCGGAAGGAATATTAGCATTGGATTCTAGTAAAAATCCATCCCCAATATTTTTTGTACTCTTCTTCACCCAAATCTTGCTCATCTCCCTTTGAACTTCATTTGTATTCACTTTTCCTTTACCCTTATCTTGTTTTTGATTATGATGCATGGGACCCCTTTTGTCCTGATTTTTACTTCTACAGAATTTGGCAATATGACCGGATCTATTGCAATTGTAACAAACAACATTTCTTTGCATATTTGATTGACATCCTCTTGATCTGTATTGATTAGCCATATGTCTCATTCTATTACATGGAAAGCATCTACTATTGAATGAATTGTTTATTTGCATATTTCTACATTCATGAGATTTGTGACCATACATTTTGTAGTTGAAACATTGTCTAGAGAAGGATGGGTTAGTCTGATTCATTCTCCTTCTGCACTAAGTTGTTTTATGACTGAAATTGCTGCAATTGAAGTAGTATCCATTGAAGGATGGATATCTTTGAGCATTTGGTTGCCTTACTGGAGGTCTTCTAGGCCTATTTTTTGATTTCTTGATCCAAAGTTCTTCTGACTAGATCTAGAGCTTTCACCTTTCTGATATCCCAAGCCACGCTTATCATCTACCCTCTTTTGGCTTTCAAGAAGAACTTCAAGTTGGGCTGATCTTATCTTGAATTTCTCTTTGTATTCATTTTCTATTTGAAGATCTTGTTTAAGAGTGTCTATCTGATTCTCAAGTTGTTCTTCATTTTTTCTAGCTTCTTCAAGATCAGATTCAAGATGCCTAATTATTATATCCATTTTGTGGTAGTCCTCTGTCTTCTCCTTGAGTGATTGTTTTAGATTATCTTCAATTTTCCTTTTTTTCTTCAATTTCTTTGGTGAATCTCATAACCCCTGATTCCATCTCATGCCTTACCATAATGACCTCTTTTGACAGCTTCTCACATAGCTTTTTTTTCTCATCCAAGTCTTCATTAGTATCATTGGCTTCACTCTGATTTGCTAATTTTTGAAGTAGTTCCTTTCTCTTTTTCACAGAGATACTCAGTTTTTCTTTTAGCTCATTTATGAAATCATCAGCTTGTTTGAGTCTTTCTCTCAATTTATTGACTTTAGAGTGGGATTATTCAAGATCATCTAGGGTAGACTGAAGTTGTTCCTTCATACCATATATATCCATTAAGATTCCCAGATCTTCCTCAAGCTATTGGGCTCTGTTTAGAGGAACTTAGCTCTGATAGCAATTGTTGGAAACAAGGCAGATAACTGAGAGGGGGGTGAATCAGTTATCTCAAATATCTTTAACTTTCTTTTCTCTTTTAGTAATTAGTGCAGCATCAAAACATATAAGCATATATGATCATAAGAACATAAATAAAATCAACACACATAACACAAAGATTTTTATGTGGAAAACCCTGTTAAGGGAAAAACCATAGGGTGACTAATCCAAGATTGTTTTCTCTATTAAAAAAATAAAGTAGTACAAAATGGCACTTGCCAATTAGGGTTCACTGCCTGAGCACACTGCTCACAAGAGGCACACTACCTACAAGAGACTTACTTTCTACAGAACTTACAGAAGGTAATCAGGTGTTGGAACTGATGAGAAGCATCTATAAATGAAAGAGTTTAGTTCTAGTTTATGCTCAAAATACTAATTTGATGCACTTCATTCTTCCTTTGTTTTGATACTATTGCTTTGTCACATATTAGACTTGATTTGCTGCTTTTACCCTTGTCTATGCTTTTCTTCGCACTTTATTTCATTACTTTTATATTTCACACACTTAAATACTAGAATCCATTTGGTATATATATCTGCATTAAGGATTTCATCAACTTTCTAGTCGGCAAAAGGAACACTCAAGATATTTACAAATTACTGATCTGTTGGCTGAATCCATGCTTGATTTGTGATGCGTATCAAAAGCATAGGCATAGAAGTCATTAATCATATCAGGAAACAATGTATAATCCCCCAAATAGCCTGATCAACACCTTTTACTCATCCAAATTGAAGTCTGATGCTCTGCCAGTCAGTTCTTCCTCTGTCTGCTCTACTTGACTGGAACCCAATGCTCAGATACTCATATCTTTTCCATGCTTTACTATCGAAGGCTAAATATCTAGAATATAGTAGTCATGATACTCCTCTTGACTAATCCAAGTTCGCAACTTGTTGAGTTACACCATCTGAGAGATCCGGACCTGATTGTCAGACCTTGTTGCATACTCTATTCTTATTCACCGGACCAAAACAATCTTCAATCTGACTTCCGGTATAGGCATACTATGTACTGTGGATGTGTGGGATAGACTTTGTTGCCATCAATGACAACACTAATGAACCCACATAGTGTCTCTTACCAACATGGTATATGTTTCATATTTCTGCAATTGTAAAGGTTGTAAAGAATTTGCATACCTCTCTCCTCATTAGATTAGTTTAGGAAGTGATTTTGGCACACCTAGCTTCCTTTTAGTTCATATCAGAGCCTTTCCATTTTTGGTCTTAGCTATTGGGTAGGGATTTTTTATACTGATCTTAGATTGAGTGGGAGTCTGTGTAGAGTATTTTGTAATCTTATTGCAGGAAGGAGATGGCAGGCACATCTAGAAGAATAGAGGTTGAAAAGTTTAATGGCAACAATTTCAAGTTGTTGAAACTTAAAATGGAAGACAGGCTCGTTGATAGAGACCTATGGGAAGTAATTTCTGATCTAAAACTAGCGGCAATGTCCCAAGATGATTGGGATCTCAAATATCATAAAGCCAAGGGTCTTATGAGACTCTATCTGGTTGATTCTGTCCTATTAAATGTTCATGAAGAGAAAACTGTGAAGGATCTGTGGAAGAAACTTGGTGATGTTTATCAGGCTAAATCCATGGTAAACAAGTTGTTCCTATGAAAGATGCTATATTCTCTTTGTTCCTATGAAAGATGCTATATTCTCTAAGGATGAAAGAAGGAGAATCTATTGCTGATCACATGAATGCTTTTAATATGTTGGTTGCATAATTGACATCTGCTGGTGTGAATATGGAGGAGGAGGATTGGTGTATGACCCTATTTTGTTCTTTATCAGATTCTTGGGATCATCTTGTTATGGCCATCGAGAGTACAACATCCATTTTCAAAATGGATGATGTGGTATCTTCGCTGTTATCTGAAGAGATGTGGAGAAAGTCATCTGAGTTAGCCAAAGAAGCTCTTGTGGTTCGTGGAAGACCCAAGGAGAAACGGAAAAATAAAGACAAGAAACCTGAGAAGGGTAGATCCAAATCTCTTAGAAAGTCCAAGGTGTTGTGTTGGAACTGTGGGAAATCTGGGCATTTCTGAAAGGAATGTAAAGAGGAGAAAAAGAAGAATGTCTCAGATTCAGATTCTAACAAGTCACAAGATGATGGTGATGCCTTGATTGCAGCCTTGATCACCCATGCATCTGATGATGTGTGGCTAATTGATTTTGGTGCATCTTTCCACATGACCTCGCATCAAGAGTGGTTTACAAAGTATGAAGAGTTCAATGTTGGAAGAGTGTACCTGGGTGACGATTCTCATCTAAACATAATTGGTCGTGGAAGAGTCACAAACTAATTCCCTGATGGATGAGTGAAGGGGATCTCTAGGGTTATGGACATCCCAGGCTTGGCACAGAACCTACTTTTTGTAAGTAAATTGAATGATGCAGGTGTGCAAGTTGTCTTCTCGAAAGAAGGATGCAAGATGACTAGAGGAGCCATAGTGCTTGCAAAGAGTACTTGGAGAGGTACTCTATTTCATCTAGAGGCATGAATTTCACAATGCAATAGTTCTTCTGACTTGAAGAAAAGAGTTACAATCACTTCATCGCCACCATTGGAACCAACAACTAAAAGATTTGTTGTATCAAATTCTTATGGTAGTGCATTTTGGGTACCTAAGGGTGCTTATGCTTTGGAAGTTAAGCTTCCTGCTAAGAAGACAATGTTATGACATAAGAGACTTGACCACATTGGTGAGAAGGGTCTTAGAACCCTAAAAAATAAAAACCTTGTTGAGGGGTTAGATGATTGTAATCTCAATTTCAACTTTTGTGAACATTGTATATATGGAAAGCAAAACCGTGTTTAGTTTTACTCAAGTTCTCATAAGTCTTCTGTTGTATTGGATCTTATCCATTCTGATGTGTTTGGTCTAGTTAATGTTCCTTCAATCTCTAAATCTATATATTTTGTATCTTTCATAGATGATTATAGTAGAAGGACATGGATTTATTTTCTCAGAAGCAAATTTGAAGTCTTTAGTCAGTTTAAAGAGTTTAAAGCTTTTGCTGAAAATTAGACTAGTAAAAAAATTAAGTGTTTGAGAAATGACAACGGTGGTGAGTTATGTTCTACAGAATTTGATAAGTTTTGTAAAGAACATGGGATTGAAAGACATAAGACAACTCCACACACCCCTTAGAAAAATGGAGTTGCAGAGAGGATGAATAGGACATTAATGGAGAAGGCTAGGAGTATGCTTAGTGGAGTTGGCCTCGAACAAAAGTTTTAGGCTAAAGGTGTAGCCCCTACTTGCTACGTGGTAAACAGGTATCCTACATCAGCTCTTGTTCGTAAGACACCCATGGAGGTGTGGTCTAGTAAGAAGCCTTCAATAAGATGTCTTCATGTTTTTGGTTGTGAGGCATATGCTCATGTGCCTAGGGAGAAGAGGTCAAAATTGGAGAACAAGGTTGTTAAGTGTATCTTCATTAGCTATGGTGTGAGTGTGAAAGGATACAAGATTTAGGATCCTATGGCTGAAAAAGTGTTGTATAGCAGAAGTGTTATTTTTAGAGAGCTAACACCTTCTTCCATTGTTCTACAACTAGAAGAGAAAGAAAAGAAAGAGGATGTGGTTCAGTTTCCTTCTACCCCTAAAAAGACTAAATCGAATGACCCTATTGGACTTGATGATGAGGAGAGCTCTGGAAGCTCTGAAAGTTTAGAAGATGAAGTAGAACCTCCACCTCAGCGTTTGAGGAGGTCCACACGAATCGGGAAGCAACCTGAGAGGTTTGGTTATACATTACTTGATTCTAGTTGTGCTTTTTCTATGCTTACTAATGTTGATGAGCCTAGAACTATGATAGAGGCTATGGACATGAAAGATACAGATTCCTAGAAGGAGGCCATGGAAGATGAGATGGCTTCTTTGGAAAAGAATAAAACTTTGGACTTAGTGCCTTTGCCTGATGGTCAGAAACTTGTTGGATGCAAATGGGTTTTCAAGAAGAAATTTGATGTAGATGGTAGTGTTGAAAAGTATAAAGCCAGATTGATTGAAAAGGGGTACTCACAAGTGGAGGGAATTGATTATGGTGAAATTTTTTCTCTTGTTGCAAAGATGACATCTATTCAGTTCCTATTATCTCTTGTAGCTGCTTACGATATAGAGGTGGAACAAATGGATGTGAAGACAACTTTCCTTCATGGTGACTTGGAGGAAGAGATTTACATGTCATAGCTAGAGCATTACATAGAAAAAGGTAAAGAAAATTTGGTTTACAAGTTAAAGAAGTCTTTGTATAGTTTGAGACAATCTCCTAGGATGTGGTACATGAAATTTGATGCCTTTATGTTGTTGATTGGATATCTGAGATTGAAATCAGATCATTGTGTGTATTATAAGTATGACAATGATTGTATTCTCATTATTGCACTATATGTTGATGATATGTTGCTGATTGGGAATGGTAAAAATATGATTTTTGATTTGAAGTCTCAGTTATTAGCACAGTTTGAGATGAAAAACTTAGGGGCAGCCAGGTACATTCTAGGAATGGAAATTAGAAGAGACAGAACAAATAGAAAAATTTGGTTAACCCAGAGTAAGTATGTGAAGACCATGTTGGATAGATTCAACATGGTAGATTGTAAACCATTGACTATTCTTGTTTCATTGGGAACAAAGGTGTCTCTTAATGATTGTCCAAAGTATCCTTCTGAGATAGAGGATATGAGCAGAGTATCTTATGCTAGTGTTGTTGGAAGCTTGATGTATGCTATGGTCTGTACAAGACTAGACATTGCCCAAGCAGTGGGAGTCCTTAGTCAGTTTATGGCTAATCCTGAATGGGTACACTAGGATGCAGTAAAGCGAGTGTTCAAATATTTGTAGGGTACTTCTAAGTATTCCCTATGTTATCATGGTCATCCTAAAGGACCTCTGCATTCTATATGTATTCGTGGATTTGTGGATTCTGATTGGGTAGGTGATATTGATAGCAAGAGATCCACTAGTGCTTATGTATTTACTATGTTTGGTGGTGCAATTAGTTGGATGAGTAAGCAACAACCTGTGGTTATTTTGTCCATGATAGAAGCTGAGTATATGGCAGCAACTCATTCTTGTAAGGAAGCCATTTGGCTTACTTAGAGGTAGTGTTCAGATATTGGTGTTGATGCAGGACAAATTACTATTTGTTGTGATAGCCAGAGTGTGATTTGCTTAGCAAAGAATCTGACTTTCCATGGTAGAACAAAGCATATTGAGGTACAGTTTTATTTTGTGTTAGAGATGGTAGAGGAAGGGAAGGTGATATTGGAGAAAGTAGACACTTTGAAGAATGTTACAGATGCATTGACGAAACCAGTGGGCGTAGAGAAGTTTAGATGGTGTTCGGAGTCTATAGCCCTTTTGGCCCCTAGAAGTTAAATCTTGTCTTTTCTTTTGGCTCTTGCAAGGTGTTCGACAAGTGGGAGAATCTTAGGAATTAAGGTGTCTCAATCTTTGCAAATTCCTAGCATTATTTATTTATTTGTATATTAATTTATTGCCTAATGTTGTAATTACTTGCACATTCAGTATGGTCACATAGTTGAGGTGGCACGGTGACATGTCATCTTACTTAGAATGTGACTTGGATGGTCAAGTCAAATCTACATGGATTTGGGCGTCCCATTTGAGGTGACACTAATATGCCATGTGTTGGCATCTTGTGGTGTGTGGAAGACAATATTCCATATGATAGAATCTATGATGCGTAGGAGCCAAGTTTGGAGATTCCTATGACAAGTGATGACAAGTGTCGGTGAGGATCTTTGCATGAGGGAAAGGTATCTTTGGGTGCCCAAGTTGGGCTATGACATGTGTTAAAAAGAATATGCTATATTTAGCATTGTATGAAGGATTCTCTTACAACATTAAAGGTTGTTATCTTGGAAAAATCTATAACAACTGTAAGATGCGTAAGAGCATCTATCATAGTCTATTTTTAGCCTGGAGTACTCCATATTGGCAAAGTCAAATCTACCATGTATGATAGATGTAAGGGATGTATTTGCAGAAAGGAGAAGTGTTCGTTGATGTGTGATAATGGCCATGTGGCCAAGGTGGACACCTATCCGAAGATGCTCTGAATATTTGCCTTGTAATTTCTATATATTGTATAGTTTGGAGTTGTAGTTGCATAGTATTTTTACAGGTACTGTTATGCTACCAGAATAACTCCTAAATCAACATTTGAAGACTCTTGTATGAACTTGCATTGCAAGTGTATTGTAAACACCCATTGTTTGAGATAATACATTGTGTGGGTTTTAGAGTGTGGGGTTTTTTTACTTGAAAATTTTTTCCCCACATACATCTTGTGTCTACTTCTCCCTGTCTACATTCTTGTTTTGTGTTTGCTACTATAATATCTCTAATATATGTTTCATATTTGCTCAACTGTAAAGTTTGTAAAGAATTTACATTCCTCTCCCCTCATTAGATTTATTTAGGAAGGGTTTTCTGCACTCCTAGCTTCCTTTCAATATATAGGATAGCCTTAAAAGGCATTAAACTTGAAGTCAACCTTTTATCCTTAAAGCATATGTTAGACACATGTGCACATAATACTACATTCGATAAAGGATACCTTAATCATAAGTTATCTATTTTATTACATTGAATATAAAGTTGTAAAGAAATAAATATATGTTTTAAATGCTTTAGATAAATAATCTAGGCAAATAAATAAATGCACCTAGAATTAAACACAATTAACCTAGATTAAATCAAAGCTGGTTTGATAAATTATTTTCATATATCAACCTGCAAGTGCAATTACAGTAGCAATATATCTTTTCTAAAAGCATTGTAATTTCCCATGCAATGTAACAAAGATTGCATTAGTTTCACAACAAAATAAAATAAAATTGGCTTTTATTTCAATAGATTAAATAAATCTAAACATTTAGCTAGCATGAAATATGGATTATGCAATATGCAGGTGGGAGGAGAGCAAACTTTGCACGTATTTGAATGATGTAAGTGACTTTTTTATTGACATGTTCCAGGTAGATATAATTTTTTTCTTTTCAACTTCATTTCTTTTATTTCCCTTACTTTTGAAAACTAAAAATTCCCTAATTCACCTAGGAATATGATACAAAGTAAGCATGAAGATCAATGAAGCCAAACATGCTCCTAAAGTCAGGGGAAAAGAGAATATGAAATAGCATAAGTACCAATGAAGATAAACATTCTACCCAAGTTCAAGGGAAGACTAAGCAAGAGACATAATCTATAATCAAGTTCAAGGGAAGAGTAAGGAAGAGACATAATCTACAATCTAGAGTTAATCAAGAAAATAAAGGAAAAACACTAAAATGGTAATAATGACATCTGTGATATGGTAAATTGACAAACTTAGATCCTTTCTTTGATTCTTTTGGTGTTAGCACATGTATCCATTAGATCATCTTATTTTTTCAAGAAAAATATTCCAACTTATCCTCAAGTTGTTTTTCTTTGTGTTCTTCTTTTCTTGCCTTTTCAATCATGTGTTCCTTCTTGATACTCCTTCACATGTTAGGTGTAAATACATGATAAATTATTGTAATATCTTGTTATCTATGTTTGTTTTGTTGCTTGTGGTTGTGGTAGATGATACTCTTTGGATGGAACATTCACAATTTTTTTGTTTGGTTTCTATTTTGATTGCCTTGCTTGAAACTCAATGACACTTAGTTCCTTTTGATCTTTCTGTAGGACATGCTCATTTTGTTCTTTCTTCAATGTGTTCTTGTTTTGGCTCCTCTTTGGTTGGATAGAATGCTTCTTTCTTAATTGTGTTTTGGTTTCTTTTTATCTCATCAAAGTGGATCATATAAATCATGAATCATATCATCTCTCTCATAAGGCACATCACAAGGTGACTTAACAAATGTGTCCACTATAAAGTGACTAGCATCTGATATTGGGTTCTAATGAGTTGTTTAAATTTTGATTGAACTTTTCCTTCATGTATAAACTTAAAACATTGATGTAAAATATATGGCACAACTTTGCATTGTTTAATCTTAGGTTTACCAAGTAAATGTACTAAATTCATCTTTTGAAACTAGGGTTTGGCAAACTACTAGTTTTAAATGAATACAAAGTGACTAGCATCTGATATTGGGTTCTAATGAGTTTTTGAAATTTTAATTGAAAATTTCCTTCATGTATAAACTTAACACATTGATATAAAATATATGGCACAACTTTGCATTGTTCAATCTTAGGTTTACCAAGTAAATGTACTAATTTCATCTTTTGAAACTAGGGTTTTCCAAACCCTAGTTTCAAAAGAATACAAAGTGACTAGCATCTAATATTGGGTTCTAATTAATTGTTTAAATTTTGATTGAACTTTTCCTTCATGTATAAACTTAACACATTGATGTAAAATATATGGCACAACTTTGCATTGTTCAATCTCAGGTTTACCAAGTAAATGTACTAAATTCATCTTTTGAAACTTTGTATTATTTTGAAACTAGGGTTTGTCAAATCCTAGTTATGAAAACTAGGGTTTGATAATTCTTTAACTCTCTCAAGGAATTTTTCTATATTTTATTATTCTTTTACTAGGGTTCTTGAATTTTTCTATATTTTATGCACTGTAATAAAATGACCATTTTCTATGAAAAACAACAAGCATATGGGGCCTTGAAATGACAAGCATATATGAGAAATGACAATTTTATGCACCTGATGTGAGCTCGTATGCTAATGTGGGGCCTTGTTTCACTTGTCTCAAATCTTTGAGTTGTCCACTTCGGCTTGCCCTATCACCTTCATCTATGCCTTATCACCTTCAATGTGCCCTATCACCTTCATGCGCAGGTGCCCTGTCGCCTTCTTCCATGGGTTTGTTTCATTGTGCACTCTCAAATGACAAAAAAAGCTATCATTTGAGAGTTCAAACCTAATTATAAAAAAATAATAAAATAATGTCTTCATTCGAAGATCTTGTTCGAATGAAGGCATTATTTTATTATTTAATTTGGTACCCAATTTCCTTCATTCAAAGACCTCCATTGAATGAAGTTCCCAATGTATTAAGGCTCAATATAGCTGACAGGGCCTTCACTCGAAGGAAGGGGCCTTCATTTTAAGGTGCCTGCTAGAATTTTTTTGGCACCTTCAATTTTTCTTCGTCCACAAAAGTGTAACCCACTATTGTGGTTTGACCCTCATAAGTTTTCTATATCCATCTAGGTTCATAATGGATTTAAAAACTCATTTGTATATGCTTTCCAACTAACATTCATGAAATTAATCAAAAGAGCTGACAAGAAGAAACCCTTTTAAAGGTCCTATGCTGACATACATAAAATTTGCCCCGTCCAATCAGGGTCCTAAGTCCCAAGGCACCTTTTTTGGTCTAGGGTAAGGAAGAATATGGGCCCCTAGTTCCCAATTTTCATTTGTTTCAAGGATTTTGTATTGATATGAATATTTTGCATGTATAACATTATCACAGGGACCTAAGAGCTAAACAAGGTGGTAAAAAGGCATGTGTCCACTTTTTACTCCATAATATTTAACCCCCACTTTAATGTGTGTATTATCTTATGATTAGTACATGAATTATAGTATAGTCAAAGCATATCAAACACATCAAACACTAGAATGAAGACACACCCTAAGTTTAAAGGACCATTTCTAGTCCCTAAACTTAGGCAAACATAAGGAAACACTTGATAGTCATGCAAAACACATAGAATATAGTAAGGAAGCACACAATACATGGAGAAGACAATGAAGTATGCAATACATGGAGAAGACATGATTAAACAATTATATATAAATAATCCTAACTAGGATATGGGGGAGCTCATCACTATGGCCCACCATGAAAGGCACACAAAACACATGGTGTGGGGGGCAGGTCATCGCTATGCATCTTTAAACCACTAAAAATGCAAAACACACAAGGAAGACATGAAAAACACATGGAATACATGAACTTCATAGAGTATGTCATAAATACTCTATACATCTTATACACAACAAACACTAGCGATAGGAAGGAGCTCATTGCTACAGTCCACTATCTAAAACATGCCAAACACACTTGATGATTGAGCTACACTACCACAACCATGAAAGACATGTTTAAGGGTTAATAACTTAAGATCTAACTCCGCCTCCATAGATGACTTTCAAAAGGATGTGCAACCACTCAAGGGAAGACACAATCCTACCTTCTATTAAAGGGCTTTTAAAATGCAACCCCACCCACATCTACAGATGCCTTACAGTGAAAAGGAAGCATACAAAAAGTGTACAACCCCACATATGTCTACAGACACCTTACAGTGAAAAGGAAGTATACACAAAGAAAAACAAAGTACACAACCCCACCTACAACCACACATGCCCTATAGTCAAAAGGAAGCATAAACAAACATGCTTTATCAATAATATCTAAAATAATCAACCACAACATATGCCCCCACCTTAAAGTGGTTGATCCCACTTGCCAATTATCAAACACATTTAAGGTAAAGTTAAAACACGCAAGGGAACAAGAGCTCTTGTAAATCCCATGCCCCAAAGGTGACATGTGCTAATAATCACTGAATGTTCCCAACAATCACACATGTTAGTATCAAATTCTAATCATCAACAATATTCAGGCATAGAAATAAGGTAACATACCACATAAATAAATGAAGTCTACACTTATGGGTTTGGAAATGAATATACTCGTTAGATTATACCTCAGCCATCTCAGAGTTGAGTGTAGCTACAAGGTGAGATACAAAACATTCCAAAGTACATAGAAACATATTTAGAGTATTGCAAAGGATTGTTACAAGCATCTTCACAACATGATACATGAGCACAACATGAGGTGATTCCACTAGTCAAGCATTAGTAACATATTAACCCCATCTTCATATATGGACTGGGTCAATTTTTATTCTTGTTGTAGGGATGCATGGTCCTTATTAGTATTTTTTATTATCATCATCCACTAATTAGTATATCCATAAAAGAATGAAATCACGAAAAATGAGAGAGGCAACAAAAGTGATTTAGGTTCACAACTTGGGAAGATGCCCCCAAGACACCATCCACAACGTTATGCTCCTAAGGCACCACACACAACAATTGCAATAAGAGAGAGGAGAATAGAATAATAGAGAAACAAATAGAAGAAGTATCACAACAGAGGTAATCTCCTTGTATCCTTGACCTTACAAGAGTATCAAGGGTCATCCAAAGACACCTAAACAACATTTAACACTATACAAGGGAACACAACGCAACACATAAGAGGAGGCCACCTGTGAGAGCAACTCAAAGAGGTACTACATCAAAGGTGGCTAAATGAATGAGAAATACTTACCTGCTAGTCCTTGTCCTTAATCACATTATCTTCTTCCATGTCTTGATCTTTATCTTTGTTTACCATCAAGGGTTCGTGATTATCCACATTCTTTATCATTTTCAAAGCTGGTACCAAATAACTTCACTATGGAAGGTTTTCTCCCAATCCTTGTAAGAATGTCGAAGGAGGAACCTCAGAAAAAACTTCCCTTTCCTTTTGGTCAAGATGGTGTTGGAGTACCTTGAACCATGATCACCAGTTAAAAGCTAGGAGGTGCATTATGTGCCTCATGCACAATGATTTTAGGAACATTAATACACTTATCCCCTATCCCCTTAGTGGGTGGAATAAGGCTATTAATGATGATTCTATTAACTTTTTTTTCACTTTGATTGAGCTCAACATCCATCTCTAAAGGATTTAATGTGAGATATCGTTCTTCATCCACCAATGCTTTATCTTTTGAAGGAAGAGTGTTGGATTGAAGGGAAGGTAAGGTGTTGTTAAGGTAATTGTTGATGAGTGTATCTTTAGTGATGTCTAAAGAACATTCAACCAAAGGAGAGGTATCCAAGGGTTTTGCCTCCTTAGTGATATCCAAGGTACTTGAACATTCAACTAAAGGAGGAAAATCAAGGGTCTTCACTTCCTTAATAATATCCAAGGTACTTGAAAAATCAACTAAAGGAGGAAAATTGATAGGATGATCCATAGAATCTTCATCCATTATGGTAGGGATAGAATTTTTAATATTGTTAGATGAATGCCCATTATCAATCCATGGAGAATTCTTTATTAAAGGGGGTTCTTCATTCACTAATGCTTCATCTTTCAAAGGGAGAGAATTGGAATGAAGAGAGGGTAGGGTGATATTAAGGGATGTGTCCATGATTTCATCCTCTTGCTCCAAAATGTCCTCATAAGTGGGAACAACTTTGGGAGAGGGATCCAAATCATAGGGTGGAATAGAAAAAGGTAAGTCACTATCACATGTATTAGAGAGTAGATCCATGATATTATCATTATTTGTAGGAGAATGCAAAGGAGGATTGTCATCATCACTTTCTTCATTATTATCTATGAATGTAGTGAGATCTAATATCGAAGAATATATGCCCATGAGAGTTATGAAGCTATCAAAATCATATATATAGAAAATAATTTCATATGTGGAACACATAGAAATGTCAATGTCATATATGTATGCTATTTGATTTAAGACTTGAGGATGCCTATTGGTGAATTTTGAGAATTTTTCAAAGTCTATGACATATGCAAACAAATCTTCCAAAGATGAATAATAAGAAGTATCTATATTGAAAGTATGATAGAGCTTTTGCACACCAAATCACTAGTTGGAGGGAATCGTATTTTTGAAAATAAAAAACACATTAATTTCACTACAAACAAAGTGAGTATGATGTCAAAAGTGATGTACCAAAAGGGGATTGTAGATGATTTTAATATTTCTTGCAAAGAAATGTTAAAGAGCTGTCAAATTTCTTATGTGTAATTACAAACCTATGAATTTTGAAACCAAGATATGAAATGATGCAAAATTTTCAAATGAACAATAAAAATATGCTATAAAATAATGCTAGATCTGAATTTAAAATGTTTATGATAGTAGTAAAATCTGAAACAAGATTTTAACTACAAACCCTAGATTTTGAATTTGTCTAGGTTATCACAAATGCATCTTTTCCAACAAAATTCTAGAAAATAAGAGCTTCAAATGTGAGATGTAACACCATTAAATGATTATCTTCTATAATATGAATCATATCTGATGTAAAAATTAGACATTTAAATCTTTCTAGGATGATTTATAGCATATGCAGTGAAACAATGCAGAACTATGCCTTTTTGCAAGCCTAAAATGCTTGATTTTTCACCTTTTTCAATGCCAATATGCAAAAGATGTCTTGAAACAGAAACGATGACAAGGTACATCAGCCTCAAATCCTTTAATAAATCCAATAATGCAACAAGATTTACCACAACACACCAATCTTGATACCCTAGGTTGAAGATTAGCTAGATTTACTAAAAATGCAAGGATTTTTGAAACCCTAACAATGAAATTAAAATATGAAACTATGAAAAATGATGAGTGAATTTAATCCAATCAAATCTAGGGAAGAAAATAGCTCAGATCTTAGGCAAGAAGAAATCTAAAGTGTAAGATCTAAGGGTCACCAAAATGTTATGTATGAAAAAGAGAATGAAGAAGTCTAGCATGCACACTAAATCAAACCCTCTTCCACAATAACATTAAAGGAAAAGTCTAAGTCAAATCACTACCAAATGGAGGTAGACTTAGTTATATATCTTGTGCTCAAGATTTCTATGGAAATATCTGATTTAATTAAGCCTTTCATCGAATGCTAGGTCAAATATGCATTAAACCCTAGTTCTATGATGATCGAAGCATAATTAACAAATGGTGATAGATATAGATAATCCAAAAGAAGCATTGCTTGATTAGTGAATAGGGGAGAACCTGATTCCAAAAGTAGAGGTGGAAAAGGATGAATTCACGAGCACCCAAGTTCTAGAAGTGAGAATCTGCCAAAGGGATGGACTAAGAAAATGTTGTAAAAACTACCTTGAAGCCATGTCTGAGGTCTATTTAGGCAAAATGACTATTTCACGAACACCCAAGTCTTCTGTAGAGGAATATTCCTAAAATGTTGTCAGATCTCAAAACCCTTTTTCTTACTCAATATTCCTATACCTTCACCTTTCTAGATCTTGCACTTGCAGCCTACACACATGAAGAAAAGGGGTTTGGGGGTTATTTTGTTTAGGGACTTTCCTCACTCAAATCCTGAGACAGCATTCAAGCTTCCCAACACCATTGTTAGAGAGTGTGTGCCCTAGAAGGGAAAAGGCTAAAAAAATGATGATAGAATGATTCAAATAATAATGATATCACCTCGAAGGTGAATCCCTTAGAAGAATGAAGATCTTTCAACTCATAAGGAGATGGATGATGATTCAAAATCTGCAACAACACACACAATACAAACAAAAATCTTCTCTAGAAACACATTGAATGCTTTGAATACTCTTTCTCCAAGATCATAAGTTTGTTATATCCATCTAGGTTCATAATGAATTCAAAAACTCACTTATATATATGCTTTCTTGCTACCATTTATGAAATTAATAGAAAGAGCCAACAAGGAGAAACACTTTTAAAGGTCCTATGCCAACATAGATTAGAATTTTCCCTGACCAATCAGGGAGGACTTGGGCACAAGTGTCCAAATCAGAAGGCACCCTTTTGGTCTAGGGTAAGGAAGAATATTGGCCCCTAGTTCCCAATTTGCATTGGTTCTGTGGGATTTTGCATCGGGATGAATATTTTACATGTATAACGTTATCATGGGGACCTAGGAGCTAAACAAGGAGGTAAAAACATATGTGCCAACTTTTTACTCCATAACACAATATTGAAAATGTCTACTGAGGAAAGCATTTTGGTTCATTTGCGCTATTTGTTATGGTTTCGACATATCAGGATGAATTGAAAAACTTGCCTCAAGTGTGACATTAGCTGTGAAGTAGTCATTGTTGCTAGTATCATATATATGTTCATAACTATAAAGGAATGAGGCCCGATGAGAGTCTAAACACTAGTTTTTAACCTTAAAAAACTAATGATACATGAATCTAATTTCAATGTTTTTTTTTTTTAAACTGTGTAGTTGAATTCTATATGAACTTCCTATCCATATAAGTTTGATAAGTATTTAGTAACCACATACCGTTTGATGCTATCCTATAATTTTAGTCAAGTTTGGTCATTTCAACATTTTTTCTGCATAATCAATGTTCTATCAATATATCATATCTTGATCTTCCACCTTTGTGAATCAATGCATCCTTAGTAGTTTAATTATTTTCTTGGTAGGTTGCTTCTGCTAGTATATTCTTTATTTTTCCAATAGTGGTTGTTTGGATACATGAATATAGGTCACTATGTATTACAGTGATTTCTTACCCAAAGTTGTTTATAGCAAAGCAAATTTCTAAAGGGTCAAATGGTAGAAAGCCAACAAAATATGGATATCACTAACTTCATTAAATTTATGCATTTGGAGAAAGTGCTAGTAAGTCTTTGCAGCCAAAGGGTGATACTAATTTCTTAGCTTTACACTTTTGGTGATAGTGAAAGACAGCCTTTGGTTCTTTAGTCTTTGATTATTTTTATTCCAAATCACCTAAATAAGGCAATGAAATTTAAACTTAGACTTTGCTTTTGTTTGATATTCAGCAAGAAAAGATTGTAGTGGAAAGGAGATTTAGTCTAGGGCATCCAAGAAATCTTATTAACACCTTTTGTTGATATTGATTTAAAGAAAAGGGAGAAACCAAAATTTTAGTTTTGATATCAGTTCATAATAGAAGCCCTTCTACATTTCTAGTTATGAAGAGGTTTATGTATTGAAGTTATCATGGAGACTAACTGGATTAGTATCATGAACTTCAATAAAATTTTTCTAGTATTTCCATGAACAAGGATTTTTTTGCTTCCAAACATGGTAGATCTCATCACACTTAAGGCTAAGAAAAATATTTTACTTTACGTGCATTTTTTAATAGAACATATGAATGGTCTAATAATTACACTGAGAGAGTGACATTAAAGGAATGACTATTATCCTATACATAAAATAAATATAGAGTTGCATAGTAAGTATGGTTGAAAATTAGTTTTGGTTAAATTGTGTGTTAGTAGTTTAAATAATTTATATATTTTTCAGATTTTGAGATTTAAATCTTCTATATTAATTAAAATTTTGCATATAGACTTAGAAAAGATTAATATTTGTTCAACATTCAAAATAATACTCATTATGATTGGTTTAGTTTACATACACTAATCACTAGATAAGAAAAACTCATTACAATACTACTGGGCAAGTACAAATAATTGGTAATAAAAATTTCAGAATGAAAGGAGCATGCCCAAGTAGGGAAATTTATGCTTCAAATAAAAGAGAAACTTTGGAAAAAAAAATTTTAATTTTAATTTTAATTATTTTTTAGTGTTTTTGTTATTTTAAAAATAGTTATTCCACTTTTTCCACTCTTAAGACTTCAATGTTTTTGGCCAATCAAAATTATTCTATAACAAATATGTTATAGAAGCTAATTAAATTATAAATAAATATTTTTAGAAATATTTCAAATTAAAAAAAATTGCATATATAGTTTATAATAATATGCATAAACTATATTGTAAAAAAATTCTAAAATATATTGGTGCACAAAAAAAAACTATTAAAGTGGGTAAGAATAAAGCCAACATAGATTAAATAATGTAAAGTAATACTTAAATATAAATCAAAAGTATGGCTTAACACAATTTTTTTGCCTTTGTAATATTAAAATAATAGCAATTATTTACTTGGAAAGGATGAGCTTTCACAAAGTGATTCTTGAGTGGGCTTGACAACAATTGGAGATCCAAAACATAAGGTGGGTTAACATGAAATTGTTAGAAGCAATCCTTCTTCCTTAAAGTAAAGGAATGAACTAATATAAGAATATCTCATAAAGGAATGCATTAATATAAGTATATATTATTCACTAATATATGAAAGTAAAAATAGAATAAAAGAATTACTAACAATTTTTTAGAAAGTAAAATTGAAAGTTACATTCAAAAGTAAAACAAATATATTTCAAGTAAAATAAAATAGATAAATGTAAAAGAAAACAAAACAAAGGAAAAAACATGTTTTGGTTCATAAAAAACCAAAATAAAAGTAGGAAATGAGCACATGAATAAATAAAATTATTTCACTAAATGTAGCCAATGAAATATTGTTGCATTATAAAATTGAGTAAAAAATGAGAGAATAGTTTTTAACTAGATAGGAATGAAAAAAGCAATTTATTATAATATCAACAACCATGGATAAATAGATTAAATTTAAACACATGGTTGATTGCATCACTTAGCTTCAAATATCAATATGAAACTAAAGCTAAGTAGTTTATTGGTGAAGTTGTTCTCTTTTAACTTTATCTATTTTGTAGTTAAATGGTGTAATAGTTATATAAAGTATTATTAATATAATCTCTAATTTTATTTCTAAAATTTTTACACAAATAATATAAAATATTTGAAATTTACTTTAAAAATAATAATAATAATTAATATTATAATTATATAAAAGATTATGTATCATTTTTTAATATCTAATCTTTTAATATATTTAAAAAGAAGCCTTAAAGTTAAAAAGATAAAAATACTCTACATAAAGACCTTCTATATTATATAAATATGTAAAATAAAATTGTATGTGAACAATATTATTAATTTTAAATTAAACAAGTAGCCCTGCCTCAATTGGCTAAAGTATCTTGCTATGTCAATTCATGCAATCTAAAAAAATTAAATTAAAAAATTGTTTATTAATATGATTTTTATAAAAACAATAAATATATTTTATGCAACTTTGTATAAAAATTATAAAATCACTAATATAAGATCCCTAAAATAGTATAGATATTAGTTTGGAAATATTGTTGTGTGACATTATAGATATCTGACTTTGCATAAAGACCTATATTATATAAATATGTAAAATAAAATTGTATGTGAACAATATTATTAATTTCAAATTAAAAGAGCGGGCCCTAAAGCATCTTCCTATGCGGATTCCTACAATCTAAAGAATTAAATAAAAAAATTGTTTATTAATATTATTTTTATAAAAGCAATAAATATATTTTATGCAACTTTTTATAAAAATTATAAAATCACTAATATAAGTTCCCTCAAATTGTATAGATATTAGTTTGAAAATATTGTTGTGTGACATTATAGATACGTTAAATGTATTAAAAAATGATCTTATGATTCATTGTTGCTACTATATTAAATGCTATTTAACTATTTTTGTTTACTTGTTTGAGGATTGTTTAATTTGTTTATTGAGTGACTAAAGTAAATAATATTCATTTGTGGCTTTATTTTGCCACAAGATGAATCTCACAAAAAGAAAAGAAAGAAGATATCTCACTAAAAAATCAAACACCACAACTCCCCTATGTTGAAGTTAGTATTCTTATCATTAATTTTTCTACTTCATAGACTTAGACCTATAGATATTATGGGTTTGATAAATTTTACCTAGCTGAATTAATATTTCCTTCACTATAATATATTAATATTTAATTTTTATAAATATAATTTTATTATAAAAATAGTATTAATTATATTATTTTATTGATATTAATATCATTATTATAATTCATATATGGCCATTATATTCTTTTGTATAATTATTAAATATTAATATATTGTATTTATAATATTCATAGTAATATTGATTATTTAATTTCTAAATTATTGATTATACTTGAATAAATAGAATTATTGTATTTATATTTATGTTATATTGTAGTAAAATGAAATATTGATATATTGATGTATTCAACACTATTATTATTGCAAAAATAAACAAAAATAAAGATATTTCAAATTATCCTTCTCATTCCATTCCATCTCCTCCAACTAAAAATAAATACCGAACTTGAATAAATAGAATTATTGAATTTATATTTATGTTATATTATAGTAAAATGAAATATTGATATATTGATGTATTCAACAAAAAAATATCCAAAAACAAAGATATTTTCAAATTATCCTTCTCATTCCATTCCATCCTCCAACTAAAAATAAATATGGAATTTATACAAAAGTTAATTAGAAGCCTAGAAAAATCAAATTGGAAAATCTTGAAAAATCATTAAGACCTCATTTTGAAGCCTAGATGATAGAAAAAGGAACTAGTGGAATTTTCAATTGGCAATATTAGATTAAAAGTCACATTTTGGACATTCTTCAATGCAAACTTCATTGTAGTCTATGCTACCCAAACAAAATTAAATTAAATTCAAATCAATTCACAAAGAGTATTTACCAATAAATAAGTTCCACATCAATTATTACAACACTATAAAGTAGAGTTCCACATCAATTATTTCAACACTACAACACAGGTTCTTGTTGAGCAAATTAGTCCATAAAAAAATCCAATTAAATTTTTATTTAGTTTTTCCTGTCCTAAATTTTGGCATTCATGCCCTTAACATAATATTTGAGAAAAGTTTTTCCTACCCTAAATTTTGGTGTTCATGTGGTTAAAAAAATGTAAACATTATATTTAAAAACAAATTCTCAAAATCCTATTACAACACTACAAGGCAAGTTCTCACTGAGCAAATTACATCCATAAAAAAATCCAATTAAATTTTTATTTAGTTTTTCCTTTCTTGAATTTTGGCTTTCATGTCCTTAACATATCCTTAACATAATATCTAAAAAAATAAATTTCCTACCCTGAATTTTGGTGTTCATGTGCTTAAAAAATGTAAACATTATATTTAAAAACAAATTCTCAAAATCCTCTTAAGAGCTCAAATTATTACGCAATCACAATGTTGCTAATTGATTTTTTTATAGAAAAATTAATATTCAAGGTCAACATTCAAAGTAATACTCTCTTGTGATTGGTTTATTTTAATAGATTAATCACTACATAAGGAAAACTCATTACAATAATATTACCAAGGTATGAATCAATTTTTTTTAATTAACATATACAATGAATAAAAATTAAATATTAATAAGAATATTATATTAATATCTATACTACACAATATAGTATATTAATATTTAGATGAGTATAATATTTCAATATTACTATAATATTTATACACAAATATATATTAATATTTCATTTTACTATAATATAACTTAAATATAAATCCATTATAATGATAATTCTACTAATTTAATATACATTCTATTATTAATATATAACTACTTATATTATTTCATTAATATTTAAAATATAAAAGTATAAATAATATATATAATGAATCAAAATTAAATAATAACATTAATATCACTATTATATTAATATAAATATTACAATTTTTGTTATAATATTTGCAAAAAAAAAAAATTGTTAACATTGTTTAATAACCAATTTAATTAATCAAGTTAATCATTCTCTTTCATACTTTTTTCTCAATCTTTTGATTTTAGTATGTTTTTTTATTCAAAATAGTATTTCCACAAAATTTATTCAAACTCAAATTTTGAGCCAATCACAACACAGATACATGAATAATTTTTGAAAATAACATTTGTCCAACATAAAAAATAGTACACTATTTTGATTGGTTTACTCTTGATAGATTAATCACAAATAGTACTACCCAAGGAGATACTAATAAAATAATATTTGATTTATTAAGGTTTTATCTTTAACAATATTATTAAGGCACTATATTTTTTTTTATCATTACCAAGCAGCAGATATGGAAATCAAATCTCGCGAAGGCGAATATATAGATATAATATTGTTAACAGGAAATAATCATGCAGCAAAATGGCATAAATGCACTATTCATATTTTTGCTCCGTTCAACAAATAAAAGAGATACAAAAAGCGCATTATGACTCGCTGCATACAGAAGAATGACAACTATCACTGGTGCTTAATAAAATTATATTTCTAAATAGTTCCATTACCAACCACCGCGCAATGCCAACACAAGATGGAGAACAGAACCCCCCTCAATACTATATTCATTGGCTGTTTTCTCATCATTCATTTGTTTTCCACCGAAGATGAGCCTTTGCTGTACAGGTGGTATTCCTTCTTTTTCCTCGACCCGCTGTTTGATCCGCTCGATGGTATCAGTGGGTTCAATATCAATCTCTACCACTTTTACAGTAAGGGTTTTCACCTTGATGGAAATACCTCCCCTTAACCTCAACACCAAATGCAGTGTTGATTCCTTCTGAATATTATAATCTGCAAGAGTTCGTCCATCTTCCAACTGTTTCCCAGCAAATATCAACCGCTGCTGATCTGGTTGTATACCCTTCTTGTCCTGAATTTTTGCCTTGACATTGTCGATGGTATCACTGCTCTCGACCTCAAGGGTGATTGTTTTTCCTGTCAGGGTCTTCACGAATATCTAAATCTTTTTCTTCTTCTCTAAACCTCCTCAAACCTCTCTTGGATTTAAGAGAAAAAAGACTCGTATATTAAGAGAATAAAGACTGGTATATTAACAACCGAACTTCTTATAACTGAATAGAAGCTTATGAAAGGTGGTTAAGGCGCTATATTTGATTATTAAAGCACTACATTTGATATCTTGGAAGATAAAATATTAGAAAATAAATACAATGTCATAATAAAATATAGTTTCCACTATTATTAATATTATTAGAGCACTATCTTTTAGGATTTCTAGCATTAATAATATTATTAAGGCATAAAATAAAATATTAGATAACAAATACAATGACATAATAAATATAGTATTCGTTTGGTACTATTGCAATGATTTCGCACTTATCTAGTTATTAATCTATTGATTACAAACCAATGAAAAGACAAAATTATTTTTCTTGTTGGGCAAATTTGATTTAAATTTGTACTTTTCCTATGTCAACATGATAAATTTTTAACAAAAAATTATTGAAAAATGATTTTATTGTATTGTCATTGGCTGAAAAAAAGTGACCTCTTCTCGAGAAGTTTGGTTTGAAGGGAGGATGTGGCAAGTAAACAAATTATGAACACAAATTTTGTCTCCCACTAGTTAAGTCATGCCTAAATGGATGACAATAATTATGAGAGGGAAGAATCATCAGTTGTTATGAATTTAATTTTTTGATTCATTAGCTAACTGTAAAAATTACTTTTTGTCAGAAGGCACGAAGTTATAATATCAATAATACTATTATTTATATAGGGTTCTACACATTTTATTTTATGAAATTAGATTATTTTTGGGATTTCAATTTTATTTACTCAAGAATTAAAAATCTAGTATTTCAATTTTATTTACTAAAAACTCAAAAATCTATAGTATGATGAAAAATATTTCACCATGTTATTACATTTTTTATTTTATTCTTCAAACATACAATATTTTAATGCATTTTAAATTATAAAAGTATTAGTATTTTACATTTTAAAGAAATAGTTGTGTTATTTAATAGGCTTTGTAAAGTTTAGTTTTATACTTAAGTAAATATTTTAGTCCTAGATTGTTTTTGAGATTTCAATTTTATTTACCCAAGACATTTCAAAATGAGTTCACATAAATTTTTCCTTATAAATTTAGTTCGAGAAATACAATAGTTACAAATTTGAAATGATAAACAATTCATTATCTTTAGAAAAAATTATTACTAAACCACAATATTACTAAACCACAATATTACATTAATTAAAATAATTAAAATTGTGTTCTCTAAAAGTACTTACTATAGTTATTTAAACAAAAAAATTAAGTGACTAAGACAAAATTAATATGTTATGCATACATTTCAAATCTCTCCACACCCAACTAGGGTTAGGGTTTTACACATTTTAATTTCAATTTTATTTAGTCAAAAGTTAAAAATCTTCAAACTTACAATAATTTAGTGCATTTTAAATTATAAAAGTATTAGTATTATTACATTTTAAGGAAATATTTGTGTTATTTCAGGAAATATTTTAGTCCTAGATTATTTTTGAGATTTCAATTTTATTTACCTAAGGCATTTCAACACTCTTCAAACAATTTTATTTACCCAAGACATTTCAACACTCTTCAAAAATTATTTTTTCAATTATTAGAATGCAATTTGTCTATACAACCAATACCTAATCAACAAAAAAAATTACAACTAAACAAATACTATATACAACCAATAGCTAATCAACAAAAATATTACAACTAAGAAATATTATAATAACAACTACAAGGCTGGCCACTACATGGCACTTTTAAGATTTACAATTTTGCATAAAATATAGTGTCCTAAAATAAAATAATCACAATGCTACTCATTGTTAAAATAAGTAACCAAGTGCCATAATAATATATAAGCAAAGGTAAATAAAATAGAGCAAATATGAAATAAAAAGATAAAAACATATATAAAAAATAAAATCATAGGATACAATTTAAAGATGGGTAGGTGGATACAAGCAAAGTGACAAAGGAATCCTAAACTCTACAGGAAAATAAAACAATGAAGCATGAATAGGAGAAAGAAATTAAGGTGATATAGGATAAATAATCATAACAGAAATAAAATGTAAAGATATTTTATCATGGCACATTATTACTTAGGAAATCTTAAAAGATTAAATATTAGAATTTAAAAATGAGAAGGTTACTCAATGTTAAATAAGTGACTACAAAAACAAATACAATTCCCTAATAAAATATAGTAATAGAAAATATATATGCCGATAAGGGCGTGGTTCAGTGGTTAAGTTGCTCGGTTGTAGTAGGCTTGGAGCCTTTGCGGAAAATGTTTAATAGTGCACTTAATAAAAAAAGTAATAAAAATATATTTGTTTTATACTTTATATTAATTTTTCTAGCATTAATAAAATATAGTGCCATAATAAATAAGCAAAGGTAAATCTTAAAAGATAAAATCCTAAGCAAATATAAAATAAAAGATAAAAGCATAACTAAAAACAGTGAAACCCTAGGGGTCAATATAAAAGAAGCAAAATGACAAAAGAATCCTAAACATTAGAGAAAATAAAACAATGAAGCATGAATAGCTAAAAGGAAATTAATATGTGATATAAGATAAATAGTCATAAAATAAATCAAACATAAAGATATTTTATTATGGCACACTATTACTTTATTTTATTATGGCATTGTGTGTTTTGGTATATTATTTACTTTTATTGTTATTTATTTTAACAATTCTCATTTTATAATTCTAATATTCTACTATAGGCACCTAGGTAGATAGATATTTCTAAAGGTAGGTATTCTAGTTATAAAGATAACAAAATATACTTATAAGTTGTTTAAGAACCATTATATAATTATATTTTTCATATTTAATTAGGCAAAAAAATTCAAAATGGGTAAAAACTATGTGTGTGTGTGTGGTAATATTTTTTCTACATAGAAATGATTAAAAATAATAATATTTATTTGATTCTTAATCTCATTTTTAGTTTTTATGTTTTTTTTGGGTAAGTTGTGGGATTGGGGCCCACTCCCAATAAATTAACAAAAATAAAAATATTAACCACTTCAGACCCACAAGTGGGGAGTAGAGAAGAAATGAGAATGACTACAGGATCCTAAAGAGAGCTTAGTAAACCCAAGAAGCATTCAACAAACTCAAATCATTAGAGTGCACCAAGGATCTACAAGTAGCTAAAAACATAAAAGCCAGGGGGGTAACCACTTGGAAGAAACAACTCATGTAGCCTTTTTAGCTACCCCCTTCCTCCTACTTCTAGTGAGGAGGGCATCCTTGGTCCACTGTCTTCCTTCATCCATTGCGTTTCTGCCTTCCATTCATAGCTTCTCTGCTTCAAACTTTCGTCCCTTCTTCTTTTTGGAAGGGAAATTTGGTTTTGATATGGCAGTTGCAGTGTGGGAAATGGTGCATTTCCTAGCTAGAACAACCATGTCAACAAGATCCCAAAAATTAGAATAATCCTCATCCAGATCATCCATGAAGGGGAAAGAACCTTCAAAAACATATCCAGAACTAGTCACCTCACAAGGTTGAACATGAAGGGAATCCGCTAGCTGAGAAGATGGTGGCTCCAAGGGGACAACTAAGGGGGAAGAAGAGGGTTGCATCACAAGGGAGGGGACTACCACTAGGGCCTTCAGAGAATGAGTAGGCATAGGAGTCTTTTGAGTAGCCAAAAACTTACCATGATTGCACCAGACGAAATCCGTATCATGAGTACCCATCTTCCTGACCCATTTTTTGAGGTTGAATCTCCTTGTAGTGACTGCCCTAGGAGAAGAGAGCTAGCAGCCTTGTGCCCGATCATGTTGTACTGAAAGCACCTAAAGGGGAGACCTTCATATTTCAAGTATTGGGTCTAGCTACCTTGAGATGAATGGATCAAAACTGAATGATGCATCAGTTTTGAGATATCAACTATGGCACAAACCTTGGTATATCTGATGTGAGAAGCTGCAATATCCAACTTCACAAAAGAGCCAATCTGCTTGATCATGTTTTTAAGGAAATCAGGCTCTCGTAAAATTAGTGGAAGATTATACAACCCGATCTAGATGGAGATAGAGGTGATCTTCGCAATAGTTGGATCAAAGAAGGGAGACCAATCAGTGAAGAAAAGGCCCAACTAGCCATAAAACTACGAATCATTCTACTTGACAAAGCTACAGTCCTCCACTAAGGCAAATATGATAAAAAAGAAACCAAAATCTAGAGTGTCGATGGCAAGAATGGAAATGTTACTCCAAGTAATTTTCATCCACTCATCAAATTGAACAATAGGAGGCCTCTTGCTCAAGCAATGAAAAAAGAGAGATTTGTTCCCAACCTCTTTTGAAACTTTCTCAATCAAACAATTAGATAAATGAAACTCCACAGGATCATCCACCAAACAGACCTTAGAGTCCCTCCGCAAGAAAAAATACCTATCAGTTCAATCAACATTATCTATGGGGGTGTCTGGCAAAGGTAGATCAGGTAGGGCCTTGGGGTTCTCCATGAAAACCTAGGTTTTGCAAAATTCTGAGCAACTATGATAGGGATTATGTGTATTCTTGCAGCCCTCAAAGGAGAGAGTTGTTGGAGGCAAAGAGTCAAAGGTCAAAGGAGGAGGAACAGGGTCTAAATCTTCCATTAAAGTCCTAGGAGGGTCTGAAGAAAGGAGGCCCATTAAACCATTGGCAGCCCTAGGCTTCGCCTTGCTCTTCTAGGTGTTTGCTCTTGACGCACCCAGATGCACCTGCAAAAACTCCCCCTCTTGCGCCTGGCTTACATTTCATTTCTTCCTTCTGTCCATAGCCTCTCCAACACAAAGCGCTTCACCCTCGCACATTTCACTATCTCTCATTAATATATAATATTATTAGTTTTTATGTTTTTAATATGCATTCTTTTTAGTAGATTTTGAGGATAAATTATATAATTAATAATTACAATCCAAGATAATTTTAAGTTATATTATGCATTGAGCTGGGGGTATGGTGGAGGCCCATAATTAATTGGATATGCATAGGTATGTGCATTAATTAATATGAGTGCTTTGTTATCATTTTCACTAGATTTGTTGATGAATGCAATAGCTAGATGGTAGGCGAATGTGAGGTGTCCTATGCAGGTTGACCCCATGAAACCAAGCAAGGGGAAGGGTAGGATAAAGGAGTATGAGGAGTGGCGAGGGAATAGTAAGAAAAGGAGAAAGGCTAGGGTTTATGGGGAGGATATGTTAGAAGATTTTACAGCCTTTTAATATAGGGAAATTCAATACCCCGACCTTTGAATATGGCTTTGGAGAATATGGGAAGTGGAGAAAGATGTTGATAGCTCTCCTAGTGTGGGTATCTAGCCAACTAATGCAAGAGGTATTCCCTCCTACTGTAAACTCACATACTCACAACACAATACTGATTGCAACAAAACAATATTTCAATTCACAATTTTTTAACTTCTTTATAAAAGAAAAATAATAATACATAATCTGCAACTCTATACAAGTTCATAGTGATCTCTCTCTATCATAATTCATGTTTCTTCAATCTGGCTGATCACTCTACCTCAAACTTCTCTAGATACATCTTTTATAGAGACCAAGCTTTACCCTTCTAGAGACTAATGACTTCATTCTACAATTCACAAGTTTTAAATCCTCTACCAATGTGGATGCAAACCGACCCAAAATTGAGGTGACACTTCAATTTTTTTCCAATTAACTTTCATTTCATTTATTAAATTTCATATCTTTTGTTTTTCTATTCTCCTTTTACCTAGCCGTCATAACCCTAAGTCAATCCTCTCCAAACACTCTATGATTGTCTTTTTCCATTCATCACTCTTTTTCCTTCCAGAGCCTGGGCGAACCCTTTCATCTACATAGATTCATATTTCGTTTCAAATAAAAGAAGTCATGGAATGATCCCTTGATAGAATATGAACAGACACCTTGAGCACATAAAATTTTGGAAGTTTATTGGAAATTAAAACAACATCAATAGAAATAAACCCACATGTTATTATCTTTTGACTTCTCCTCAAGAGATGAAAATGTGGACACCAACCTCCCCCGATCGCCGAACCTCCAAATCAATTCCTATGTGGCCTAAATCTGCCACTTCAACTATTTAATTCATTTCTTTTTCTTCTTGTTTCTAGGCTGGAACTCAGTGCTACTATGTTTTTTTTTTGTTTATATCATTCAAACTTCAACTAATGAATAGTCACTTGTGGCAAGAGAAATGATGCCCATGAGGAGATAGTCATTAGGAATATCAAAATAGCCAATGAATAATCAAATTGAAGTTTCTACTGATATCCATGCCTTAGCAAAATATCATTATCACTAGATAGACATATTTTTCCCATATTATGTTACTGATATCCATGCCTTCCTTCATATTTAATCCAAGCATGAGTGTTCACTCCATCAACAATGGAAGTATATGTTATGAAAACAATTAATACTCAGCCCCAATGTGGAGGATTATCTTGTCTATAATAAAATTGAACACTCAAAACTGAGATAGAGAAGATATACATATATGAGCTCCCTTCTACTCATGCAAATGAACTTTGGAAGACAATGTTACTACTTATCACCATGCTCAAATTAAACTAGAAAAATAGAGGAATGACACCACCAAAATGATCGTGACAAGTAAGAGTGCAGTGAAATCATCTAAACTAAATAGGCAAAACATGACAAAAATCATCAAAGTTGAAATGTTGTTTTCGGTTGACATAGGATTGCACATGTGGTCGGGTGCTCTTGCATTAGACACACTAGATAGAAAATTTGTGAGAATAGGCTCACAAAGGTGGAATTAAGTAGGTGCACTACTCTTCTAGGTTACCATCAACCTGTAGAGAACTCCTTCACTATCCAAGAGTTTAAAATCAATCTTTCTTTCACCTTTTCCAACATCGTGCCAGAACACGCACCATCTATTGGATTAGGTCTGGACAATTGAGAGGAGGGTGAATCAGTTGTCCCACAATTGAAACTTTTCTACCTTCAATCTTCATTTATAGCTTATAACAAAATCAATAATATAAACTTTTAAACATCAATCAAATAACACATGACCAGAAACATAAATAGCACGTTTGACACCAAGATTTTTGATGTGGAAACCTAGTTAAGGGAAAAACCCCAGTGGGGGTTAACCCACAAAGATTATACTCTGTTAAAAGTATTACAATGGAGAATGCACATGCATTCGGGCTCACTGCCTAGAGCTCAATGCTCAAAGGAAGGCTCACTGCATGTAGGAAGTGAATTACAATAAATTTGAACTGATATTGAGCATCTATCAATGCTAGAGTTTAGTTCTGGTTAAGCATAGAAAACTGACTTAACACACTTCATCCTTATTCTGCTCCTCTTACTACTCTGCTAACATCTGAACTTTTTATTTCTGCTCTCTTTCCCAATTACACCTAATTCGCATACACACACAAAATCATCCAATTCCATCAGCTATATATATCTGCAATAGATCTATAATCATTTTACCAGTCAGCTTCAAGAACATTTGGAACTTTGTTTAGTACTCTGCTCTTTCGGCTAGATCCATACATAATATGAGATGCAGACCAAAAATTGCACTTACAAATCATCACCAATTTCCCAATAAACAACTTCTATACATCTGGAATTAAGATCATTCACAAGGTTGGCCTATTATTTTTCTGTCTGTTCTGTCAAACTAAAAATTGATACTCAGAATCTAATATCTTTTGAGTCCTTCATCACCAGAGAACAAAACTCTGGATTTGGAGTGTCTTGACAATTCTTACAACTACCTAAGATCCATAGCAAACCATGCCTTTCCATCAGACAGATCCAGACCAAGATACTAAACCTTGTCACCTACTCTGTTCCTGACTGCCTGGACTTAGACAAATTCTGATTCTGACTTTCGGTGTTAACAAATTGTGTTATGCGGATGATTGGGATGATCTTAGTTGCCATCAATGACAACACTTATCACTGTGAAGTAGTGTCTCTTGCCAACAATCTCCCCCTTTGGCATTGATGGAAACACTTAGTGAAAAATGACTAAGTGTTAGAATAACTCCCCCTTTGCTTTTGCTCCATATTGTTGTTCATACTTCTTTCCAATTCTCCCTGTTTGCTGGATTCCTTATTTTTCACTACTCTTCACTCCCCCTTTCACATCAATGGCAAAGGGTGGGCTCCGTAAACCAAAATTCATCAAAAACTCTATGTATAATGGCGCATATGTACAAGTAATCATTAAGTTCTATTCACTTGAGCTTGAGAATGTCTGTAAAGTTGGTTTTTATTTGCACAAGTTTAGAGGCCCAAGTACTCTTCATTCTATCCAAAATTGAGATGAGTCCACTTAGTAAAAATGCATATGCTTCTGCCTTTGTCAGATCTAGAGGATTGCACATTTGAAGTGCAGTCTAAGCTTCTAATAGGGCATTAAACATGGATTCTAACTTGGAGGCAATCAATCCCCAGAGATCACACATTCTCTTCATAATGTTACCTTTTTCTTTAACAAGACTCTTTATCTCATCTGTCAGGCCGATTGCTTGACATTCTTGACTTATAGGTGAAACTATCAGAGGATCAAAATTTTGAGAAAGATTTGACAATTTATGTTCTTGCTCCTTTATCTTTTTCTCAATATCCTCATTAACTTTGTGCCATGATAGAAAAAAATTGTACATATCACTTCCATCATTTAGAGCATTCTGAATACTCTTTATGCTAATACCAAGTATCTTTCTATCAATTCCTATCAGATTCTTTATTTAACAAAAATTATTATCCAAGAATTCTTTCTAAACTTTTGCCTCCATATACTTCTCAAAGGACTCAAAATGAGTATTTATAGAACTTAGAAGATTTTTTAGATGTCCAAAGGGGGAATCAGATGGACTCTTCTGGTAGGAAGGCATTAATTTTTTCAAAATCCTGATTACAATCCCTAGTAGCTCGTTGTCCTCCATGTGGAACTTTAACATCTTCTCTCTAGCCTTTACTTGGGTGAATGATGTTATTTTCATCAACTAAATTGGAGAAAGAGAATCTAGATTGGCTAGACCTTGGAGTAGTTCAGGCCCATCAAGCTCAATCATCTTTTTTTCAAGAAGACTTTTCACTGCATCTACAGTGTCTCTTGCAACATTTTCTAAACCATCCTTTTGTTCATCAGATTTCTTAGTATCTGCTTTAGGTGCTTCAACATTTGCACCATCTTCTTTTGCTTTATCTTTCTTTCCTTTTTCTTCCTCTTTCTCTATGTTCTCTATAGAGGGACTCTTTCTTGTTTGTTCATCACTTACTACTTGATCTGGAGGGCTCTGTGAAGCAGTAATATTATCTTCTTTTCCTGACTAATCAGGTCGATGAGGAGTATCTCTTGCATCAACTACTTTATCCATCATTTTTGTATCCTCCTAACTTACTTGTTCCATTTCTTGAACAAAGGCTTCACCCAATTCAAATTGCTGCTCAATGATGTTCTCTTCTTCACCATTCAGAACTTCTTCTGACTATGGTAAAATTGTTCTTTTTCAATACTTTCAAAATAATTTCTTGAGTTTCTTCAATGATTTCACTTATTTCTCCAAGCATGAGTTTGTTCATTCTCTTTTTGCTTCTAAAATCATCTCTAACTTCCTTGAATATCATATCTATTTGATCAGGTGAAATCTGAGGACACAACTTTATTAGCTCATGTTCCCTGATCTCCATGTCCTTTTTCTTGGCATTTTCTTTTCTCAACTCCAAAATATTTGCCAGACTTTGTAGCAACTTAGAATTTATCTCAATCAGTGCCTTGTTGTAGATGTTGAGATATCTGACAGTTGCTTCCTCCAACACCCTTTTATCCATATCACTGTATTCATCATAGAATTCAATCATGGGTTTTAGATTACCATCTACAGTGACTGACTTTATCACATCCTCCAGGGAAAGTGTAGGCTTTTCAACATATTCCTCATATGCTTTTGTATTTCACTTTTTAATAGCCTTTTTTCTTCTGAAGAACTTTTCTTTGGTTACTTTTGCAGCTTTTGTTCTGGTGGCCTTTAGTTCCTTGATTTCAATGTCAGAATCTATATCTTCTTCTTCTTCTCTTACCCTTTCATAGGTATGGGATACTTTTGTTTTTTTTCTTTTCTCCCATTTTCTGGATGATTCTGCTTCCATTTTTGTAGTCTTGGAAGGAACAAGGGCAGTAGCAGAGCTTCTAGTAGTTCTTGAAGTGGAAGAGAGTTCCACGGGAGTACCTGTTTGTTTCTTATCTTGTTTCTTTTTCTTAACCTTTTCAGTTCTTTCTCTGAATTTTCTCACAGCCTCCTTAGTTAGGCCTAGATTTTCAGCTAACTGCTCAACTTCTTTTCTTACTTTCCTATTGGTTTCAGGTTCTCTGAGCTCAGTATGCAGTTTTAAACTTAGCTTCTCATAAGTTCCAAATCTTTCAACCATTGAGTCTTTAGGCTTGTTTAGCAGATGTTGAGAATACATATTCAAGATTTTTTCATCTACTTCATACCCCATGGGCATGATCCAAGTAGTTCTGGGTTCCACTGCTTCCATTAGACACTGATTGGTATCAACCATGAAGCATATTTCATTTTTGTACTTCTCAACAATTGATTTAAGGATTCTTTCTCTTAAGTGCATCATACTCTGAAAATTTTTTAAGTAACCCCATATTATAGTTTTTTTAGCTTTGAAATCACCAATGCTGCAAAGATGATCTCTGATCTGAATAGCAACTAGTTCATCCTTAGTCTAGTGTACACCTTTTACCCCAGGTACCTCATTCATAAAGTAAAAGAATAGACATAGAACCAATGTACCATTCTTGAAAGTGTTTTTCTTATCTTTCTTAATTTTGTTTAAATTTTTAATCAGTTGATTTTGCAGTAATTCAGACAAGTCATAATCAATATTTTTCTTTAGCATCTTGTATGCAACATATATGGCTATTCTGGAAATAGAAATTTCTCTGCTCGAGAAGTAAATCTTGTACCCAATCACCATGGAGGTGAATTTGACATCTGGTTCAATAATATCATTAATGGTCATTGCCCTTCTGTCAAACTTGGCACCGATAACATCAATCACTGTTTGGTTTTTCATGGCCTTCAGCATGGGTAATCCACTGGTTGAGTTTAATCTAGTTACAATTCTGATAGCATCCTTGGTAATCTTGAATGGTTTTAACAACCAAATAAATTCATTATGCATCTGACTTAAAACATAACAGACCCATTTATCCTCATCAAATGATAGAAACCCCATAATCTGAATAAAGTGGTTGTCCTGTATTGCCTTATATTTAGGTTTAAGTTCATGATTTTCATCCCTGAGTTGTTTCTCAAACAGGTCTACATACCTTGAATCTCCAAATTCATCTATGTTTACATGAATATAAACCCTAATTTCTTCAACATGTAGCACACCATACAAAACACTTGAAAAAGCACCTAACGGGTTGACTTCTATTGATTTGTGAGGATGCTTCTTATTTTTGGGTCGAGGTCTTTCAGTAATTTCAACAACATGAGGAGTAGCCATCTCAACAATTTTCAAATTCAAAGCTTCATAGAGAAGTACCTTTTTCTTCTGTGGGGTTAGGGATGATCAATTACCGGTTGAATTCACTCTTTGTGCTTCAGTCTTTGGGTTTGCATCTCGAATGCTCTTCTTCTTATATCCTTTGAATGCAAAGTGATTCAAATGTGTGATCAAGTGAATTTTTATCTTTTGCAAACGCTAATTTGGCATTGTAATAAATGTGTTGCCCTAACTTTATCCAGTTACTCTATTTTCGACAGTTCTTCATGAATCACTCTGCAAGTTCTCATATCAACATCTTTTCTTCTAGAAATCCTTCCAAAGGTTCTGAACAAATTCAAAAATATCCTCTTTTATTGTGCCAGATTCAGGCACCCACTTACTGACCAGGGGAATTTGATGTTCAATGCAGCTCCCCCTGAGCCAGAGCTTCTAACTTAATTCCCAGAGGAATTGTCAGCACCAGATTCTGGTGTGGACCCATCACCATTGTTTATTGTATCCTTCTTTACCCAAGTCTTGTTAATTTTGCTCCATATCTCATTCACATCAATTTTTCTTTTGTCTATGTCTTGTTTCTAGTCATCTAATTTTCTATTTACCGAAACTCTTCTTTCATTGTTCCTACTTTTGCAGAATCTTGCAATATGACTAGATTTATTGCAATTAAAGCACACAATATTTCCTTTCTAATTTTCTCTTGATCTGCACTACTTAGCCATGTGTCCAAATCCATTGCAAACAAAATAGTAACCATTGAAAGAATTGCTAATTCCTCTATTGTTAGCATTATTCATTAACATATTTTTGCATTCATTTGATCTATGACCATACCTCTTACACTTGAAGCATTGACCAGAGAAGGATGGATCATTTTGATTTACTCTGCTTCTGCATTGAGTAGCTCTATGACCAAATTTATTGCAATTGAAACAATTTCCATTGAACGATGGATATCTTTGACTATTAGGCTATCTTACCAGAGGTTTTCTAGTATTGTTTCTCCTATTCCTTGGTTAAAAATTTCTTTGTCCAGATCCAAAGCTTTCACCTTTCTCATATCCAAGATCATGCTTGTCATCATCCTTTTTCTGATCTTCAATTAGTGCTTCAAGTTTAGCTGAGCTTATCTTGAACTTCTCATTATACTCATTTGCAATTTCTAGGTCATGTATAAGAGTGATAATTTGTCTCTCAAGTACTCTCGCATTGTTTCTTCTTTCTTGTAGATTAGATTCTAGGAGACTAGCTATTCCATCCAATGTGTAGCATTATTCAGTTCTCTCTTTCAGATTTTGATTCATCTCTTCTTTAGCTTTCTTCCTATCTTCAATTTCCTTAGTTAGTCTCATCACTCTAGATTCCATCTCATGTTTTAGAACAACAACTTCTTTAGCTAACTTTTCGCATTCCTTTGTCTTCTCTCTTAGTACCTTGTCTTCATAATGATTTCCCAGTTGAAGAGGTTGCTCCTTTCCTTTTGCATTGGATTTTCTCAATTTTTCTTTTAAGATCTCAATGAAGTCTTCAACCTTTTTGAGATTATCTTGCATCTCTTGGACTTCTACTTTGGATTGCTCAAGATCATCTAGGGTGAGATTGAGTTTCCCTTGAAGGTTATATTCATCCATTTTTATTGTCTTCCTAGATCTTCCTTAAACTGTTAAACTTTTTCAAAGAAACCTCACTCTGATACCAATTGTTAGATTAGGTTTGAACAACTGAGAGGGGGGGTGAATTAGTTGTCCCAAAATTTAAACTTTTCTACCTTTAATCTTCCTTTATAACTTATAATCAAATCAATACTATAAAATTTTCAACATCAATCAAATAAGAGAAGCAGAAACATAAATAGCACATTTGACACCAAGATTTTTGACGTAGAAACCTAGTTAAGGGGAAAACCACGCTGGTGGGTAACCCACAAAGATTATACTCTATTAAAAGTATTACAATGGGGAATGCACATGCATTCGGGCTCACTACCTAGAACTCACTACTCAAAGGAAGGCTCACTGCCTATAGGAAGAGAATTACAATAAATTTGAACTAATATTGAGCATCTATCAATGCTAGAGTTTAGTTCTGGTTAAGCATAGAAAATTGACTTAACACACCTCATCCTTATTTTGCTCCTCTTACTACTCTGCTAACATCTGAACCTTTTATTTTTTCTCTCTTTCCCAATTACACTTAATTCACATACACACAAAATCATCTAATTCCATCATCTATATATATCCACAATATGATCTATGATCATTTTGCCAGTCGGCTTCAAGAACATTTAGAACTTTGTTGAGTACTCTGCTCTATCGGCTAGATCCATACATAATATGAGATGTGGACCAAAAATTGCACTCGCAAATTGTCACTCATGTCGGATACCATCACTGATCATCACCAATTTCCCAATAAATAACTTCTATACATCCGAAATTAAGATCATTCACAAGGTCGGCCTGTTCTTCTTCGGTTTGTTTTGTCAAACTAAAACCTGATACTTAGAAGCTAATATCTTTTGAGTCTTTCATCACCAGATAACAAAACTCTGGATTTAGAGTGTCTTGACAATGCTTACAACTACCTAAGATCCACAGAAAACCATGCCTTTCCACCAAAGAGATCTAGACAAAGATACCAGACCCTGTAACTTGCTCTATTCCTGACTACCTGGACTTAGACAAATTCTGATTCTAACTTTCGGTGTGAACAAATTGTCTTATGCGGATGATTGGGATGATCTTAGTTGCCATCAATGGCAACACCTATAAATGTGAAGCAGTGTCTCTTGCCAACACCACCTTCCTCTAGCAACACCACTTCTTCCTCCTCTTTTCCCTAGTGGACTCATGTCCACTGAAGCCTGACCTCCTCCACCAAATTCTTTCCTCACTCCTCTCCTCCTCTGTGAGTTCAAACCCACCTTTGACTGTCCACCTCCACCAATATCCTGCAACATTCTTAACTATCTCTACATACAATGACGCAACATTCTCTTGTCCTCTATTCATCTCATTTTCTACTATGACATATGGAAACAAAACAAGATCACATAACTAAATTATGTCATTCACATTCAGCTGCAACATTGAACTTCACTGCAATGTCTTCCCTATTCTCGTAAGATGCAACTACATCCTCTACTTCTTCACTTGCTTTCACCTTCATTTCTCTTACCCCTTCGTCCACCACCAAAACCTACAATATCAAATCATCTTTCTCCTCATCCATTACTGCAACCTCTTCGCATTCTATTGCTACACCTTTAATCTCGTCATCCTCGCTAGCCACAACTTTGTCTTCAATTGCTGCAATCTCTTTATTTTCTCTATATTTTTCTTCATTTCCTGAACACACAAATCCACTTGCATACAAAGTATCGTTACAAGAAACATGGGACTCCTCCTCACCCATTTTCTTTTCAATCTTCATCTTTGCTAGACTTTTTCTCAGAACATGCCATGTCTCTTATCGTAAATCTTGTAGTTGATTAACCAACTCTTCCATCATCACTCTCTCTCTCCCTCTTCATATGGAATGAAATTCCCAAAGGTCTTCTCAAGACCAACCTTATACTTTTCCTCTTCGACATTCTATCAAACACTTTTCCTACTACTCTCTACCCAAGAAGACTTCTAGAAGATGCTCTCTCTCTCTCTCTCTCTCTCTCTCTCTCTCTCTCTCTCTTAGTGGCAGAACTCAACACCTTTTGCCCAGCTTTAGTCTTCATTAGAGAATAGCCCACCTCAGTTTTGCTGCATAATCTACACTCTCAGGATCACCTTGCTCTGATACCAATTTACGCAAGAGGTACTCCCTCCTGTTGCAAACTCACAAACTCATAACAGAATACAGATTACAACAAAATAATATTTCAAGTCACAATTTATTAACTTCTTTATAAATGAAAAACAATAATACAAAATCTGCAACTCTATACAAGTTCACAGTGACCTCTCTCTGTCACACTTCTTGTTTCTTCAATCTGGCCAATAACTCTACCTCCAAATCCTCTCTATAGCTTTTACAGAGACCAAACTTTGCCCTTCTAGAGACTGATGACTTCATTATGTTGGATAACTGATGCGGATATGGCAAATCTACTTTTTTGCTATTCTCACTGCTATGCAATTTCTTTTTTCCAGTTTCCTTTTTAAAGTTAGTTTAGTTGTTAGTTATTTTTAGGAATTGTTTGTTGCATGATAATGCATGTAGAAACATGCTATCATTAGTTTGTCTTTTTCTATTTTTTCCATTTAGGTTCCTTTGCAAATAAATACATTGTAATAAAGAGCTGTAGCTCTCTAGTTTTTTCAATAGCAATAAAAAGTTTATTCTCTGTGTCTGCATATATCTTATATGTTTATTTGTTTGCTCCTCTTTAAATCTACTGATATATTATTTGTTTAAAAATTTTCATTTGGTATCAGAGCAAGTTAATTTGTTAGAAAACTTATCATGTCAAATTTTAACTCTTTGCCAATCCCAGAATTTAATGGATCTGATTATGATTGTTGGTGCATCAAGATGACAACTTTTTTGATAGGTAAAGATTTATGGGAAATTGTAGAAACAGGATATGAAGAGCCAGCTGATTGGAATGTTCTTGCAGTCAATGATAGAATAACTAAGAGGGAAGCTAAGAAGAAGAATGCACAGGCTTTATTTTACATTCAAATAGCTCTTGATAAGAGCCTATTTCCAAGAATTGCAGGTGCACAGACAGCTAAAGATGCCTGAAAGACTCTAAAAGAAGCTTACCAAGGTAGTGATGAAGTCAAAGTTGTGAAGTTGCAGACATTAAAAAGAGAATTTGAGAATTTGAAGATGCAAGAAAGTGAAAATGTGAGTGATTATTGTGTAAGAGTAAAAGATGTGGTTAATAAGATGGCTACTCTTGGAGAAACTATGGACAATGAAGTTGTGATCAAAAAGGTGTTGAGGTCTCTAACACCAAGGTGGAACAATGTTGCCATCATCATTGAAGAAAGCAAGGATTTGACTACTCTTCAATTTGATCAACTTGTTGGATCTCTCATGTCTCATGAAGAAAGATTGAGAGATTCATCTAGAGAAAGTAATGAGAAGGCTTTTGCTTCCAAAGTACAAATTACAAAGAATGAAAATGCTAGCACAAGCACCAAAAATAATCAAGGCCAAGGCAAAGGTCAAAATCAAAATTCTTCAAGAGGAAACAAAGGAGGAAGAGGTGGTCCAAGAGGAAGAGGTAGAGGCAAATTTGATAAAAGAAATGTTCAATGTTATCATTGTAATAGGTATGGTCACTTTGAAAGGGAATGCAGATTAAAAGAAGGTAATAACAATAGAAGTGCTAATTTTGCTAATGAGAATGAAGAGGCTTCTCCAAGTAATTTATTCTTATCATATGACAAAGCTGAAAATAGTTCTAAAGAAGTTTGGTATTTAGATTCAGGTTGTTCTAACCACATGTCAGGGAATAATGACATTTTTTCTACAATGGATAAAAGTTTCAAATCTAAAATTAAGCTTGGTGATGACAAGTCCTTGGAGGTTGCAGCTAAAGGTGCTATGGAGGTGAATACAAAAGAAGGTAAGAAATGTGTGACTAATATTTATTACACTCCACAATTAAAGCATAATTTATCAAGTGTTGGGCAGTTGTGTGAGAAGAATTATAAAGTGGTATTTGAAAATCAGCAATGTACAATTTATGATAAAAATCAAGGCAATAGGGTGGTTACAGTAGTGCCTATGTCAAAGAATAGAATGTTCCCATTGAAGTTTGGTGAACATAGCAGCCATCCTTCCAATCTGGCATATGAGGATAAAAGTTGGTTATGGCATCTCAGATATGGACATTTGAATTTTCATAGTTTGATGTTTCTCACTTCAAAAGCTTTGGTTTATGGTTTGCCTAAGGTTCAAGAACACAAGAAAGTTTGTGAAGGTTGTGCTAAAGGAAAACATGCAAGAGAGTCATTTCCAAAAGGCAATGCATGGAGGGCCCATTACCCACTTCAATTGGTTCACTCAGATATTTGTGGTCCTATGCAGACAAAGAGTTTGGGTAAGTCATCATATTTGATTACTTTTATTGATGATTACTCACGAAAGTGTTGGGTTTATTTTTTGAAGACCAAGGATGAAGCCTTTGATACATTCAAAAGGTTTAAAGCCTTTGTAGAAAATGAAAAAGGTTGTAAGATCAAATGCTTAAGGACAGATCGTGGAGGAGAATTTTGCTCAAGAGATTTTAAGAATTATTGTGATATGAATGGTATCAAAAGGCAACTCACCACTGCTTACACACCTCAACAGAATGGGGTAGCTGAAAGGAAAAATCATACAGTGGTGGAAATGGCAAGGAGTATGCTACATACCAAAGGATTAGACAATTCTTTTTGGGCTGATGCAGTTGCTACAGCAGTGTACTTTCTCAATCGGAGTCCTACTAGAGCACTTGACATGATGACTCCTTATGAAGCCTGGTATGAAAAAAAGCCTAATGTTAATCATTTTAGAGTTTTTGGTTGTTTAGCCTATGTTCATGTGGCTGATCCAAAGAGAAAAAAATTAGATCCCAAAAGTGAGTCATGCATTTTTGTTGGATATAGTGAGCAAAGTAAGGCTTACAGGTTGTATAACCCTCGTACTAATAGCATTCTTGTTTCAAGAGATGTGATTTTTGATGAAGGGGGAGTTTATGGTCATCAAAAAGACCATGTTGAGAAGTCTAAATCTGTTTTGAATGGTGGTATTATTGCTGATATTGATCATGTGCAGCCAACTAATACTTCAATTCCAAGTGCTATACATCCACCAATTAGCCCCTCATCTAGTTCTTCGGTTTCAAGTACAAGTCCAAATTCAAGTCCAAGTCCTACAAGGAAGGTAAGAAGCTTAAGTTATATCTATCAAAGAAGTACAATCCAAGCACATGAAGAGAATCCTATAGGTGAAACAATAAATTTTGCTTTATTCTCACAATCTATTTTTGAACCATCGTGTTATGAAGATGCATGTGTTAATGAAGTTTGGGTGCAAGCAATGCAAGAAGAGATGGATTCTATTCATAGGAATGGTACTTGGGAGCTTACAGAGCTTCCTCATGACAAGAAAAAGATTGGCACTAAATGGGTCTACAAGACTAAGTACCATAGTGATGGGAGTGTTGAAAGACACAAAGCAAGATTAGTTGCTAAAGGCTTCACACAGAGGTATGGCATTGATTATGAAGAAACATTTGCACTAGTATACCGACAAGAGACTATTAGAATGTTGATTTCCCTTGCAGCCCAAAAGAAATGGAGTATTCATCACATGGATATGAAAAGTGCCTTCTTGAATGGGTACTTAGATGAAGAAATTTATGTGGAACCGCCACAAGGTTTTGAGGTGCAAGGAAAAGAACATCATGTCTACAAGCTGAAGAAGGCCTTGTATGGCCTCAAGCAAGGACCAAGAGCTTGGTATGATAGGATTGATGGGTATTTTCAGCAGAATGGATTCAAGAGAAGTAAGAGTGAGCCTACCCTCTACTACACACAAGAAGGTAATGATATTCTTATTGTGAGTTTATATGTTGATGATTTGTTGTATATGGGCAGTAGTTCTAAGATGAAGGACGAATTCAAGCATGCTATGATGAATGAGTTTAAAATGAAAGATTTAGGCCTTATGCAATATTTTCTAGGCATGGAGGTTTATCAAAGTAAGGACAGAATTTTTCTTTGTCAAACAAAATATGCCAAGGATATGTTGAAGAAGTTTGATATGGTTGATTGTAAACTAGCCTCTACTCCAATTTCTCATGGAGTTGTGTTGTGTAAAGAGGATGGTGCTGAAAGAGTTGATGGGACAGCTTATAGAAGTGTTGTTGGCAGTCTAATGTTTCTAACCCACATAAGGCCTGATATTGCTTATGTCGTTTCTCTTGTTTCAAGGTATATGACAGAACCCTCTGAATTACATATGCAGTCTGCTAAAAGAATTTTGAAGTATGTGAAAGGAACTCTTGCTTTTGGCATTCATTACTACAGTTCTAAAGGATTTAATCTAGTTGGTTTCAGTGATTCTAATTGGGGAGGTAGTGTGGATGACCGAAAGTCTACATCTGGTAATTGTTTTACTTTTGGTTCTGGTTTGGTTTCTTGGAGTTCAAAGAAACAAAGCATAGTTTATCTTTCTTCCACAGAGGCAGAATATGTTGCAGTCACCTTTGCAGGTACTCAAGCATTATGGCTCAAAAAAATTCTTGAAGAGATTGGAGAAAAACATGTTCAGCCTACAGTTCTCTTTTGTGATAATATGAGCACAATCAAATTGGCAAAAAATTCTGTGCATCATAGTAGAACTAAACACTTTGATCTGAAATATCATTTTATCAGAGATTTGGTGCAAAAGAAAGAAGTAGAACTTAGGTATATCAAGACTACAGAACAACTTGCAGACATTTTCACCAAGGCAGTTGCAAAGGTTCAATTTTTTATGCTTCGAGATCTTATTGTGACTCCTCTCTGCATCAAGGGGGAGTTTGTTGGATAATTGATGCGGATATGGCAAATCTGCTTTTTTGCTATTCTCACTGGTGTGCAGTTTTTTTTTTCTAGTTTCCTTTTTAAAGTCGATTTAGTTGTTAGTTGTTTTCAGGAATTGTTTGTTGCATGATAATGCATGTAGAAACATGCTATCATTAGTTTGTCTTTTTCTGTTTTTTCCATTTAGGTTCCTTTGCAAATATATACATTGTAATAAAGAGCTGTAGCTCTCTAGTTTTTTCAATAGCAATAAAAAGTTTATTCTCTGTGTCTGCATATATCTTATATGTTTATTTGTTTGCTCCTCTTTAAATCTACTGTTATATTGTTTGTTTAAAAATCTTCACATTCTGCGATTCACAAGTTTTAAATCCTCTACCAATTTGGATGCCAATCGACCCAAAACAGAGGTGCCACTTCAATTTTTTTTTCCAATTAACTGTTGTTTCATTTATTAACTTTGATATCTTTCTTTCTGTTATTTTCCTTTTACCAGGCCGTCATAACCCTAAGTCAATCCTCTCCAAACACTATGATTGTCTTTTTCCATTCACTACTCTTTTTCCTTCCAGAGCCTGGGCGAACCCTTTCATCTGCATAGATTCATCTTTCATATTGTTTCAAACAAAAGAAGTCATGGAATGGTCCCTTGATAGAATATGAACGGATGCCTTGAGCACACAAATTTTTGGAAGTTTAATGGAAATTAAAATAGCATCAACAGAAATAAATCCACACGTGATTATCTTTTGACTTCTCTACAAGAGGTGAAAATGTGGACGCCAACCTCCCTCAATCGCCCAACCTCCAAATCAATTCCTATGTGGCTTAAATCTGCAACTTCAACCATTTAATTCATTACTTTTTCTTCTTGTTTGTAGGCTGGAACTCAGTGCTGTTGTGTTTTCTTTTAATTTTTATATCATTCAAACTTCAACTAATGAATAGTCGCCTGTGGCAAGAGAAACGGCGCCCATGAGGAGATAGTCGTTAAGAATATCAAAATAGCCAATTAATAATCAAATTGATATTGCTACTGATGTCCACGCCTTAGCAAAGGAATCATTATCTCTAGATAGACATATTTATCCCATATTATGTTACTGATATCCACGCCTTCATATTTAATCCAAGCGTGAGTGTTCACTCGATGAACAACAGAAGTATATATTATGAAAACAATTAATACTCATCCCCAATGTGGAGGAGTGTCCCACCTATAATAAAATTTAACACTCGAACCTAAGATAGAGAAGATATGCATATAGGAGCTCCCTTCTACTCATGCAAATGGACTTTGGAAGACAATGTTGCTACTTATCACCATGCTTGGATTAAACTAGAAAAATAGAGCAACGAAACCACCAAAACAATCGTGACAAGTAAGAGTGCACTAAAATCATTTAAACTGAATAGGCAAAACATGACAAAGATCCTCAAAGCTGAAATGTTGTTTATGTTGTTTTTGGTTGATGCAAGATTGTGCATGCGTTGGGGGTGCTCCTGCATCACCAACTTTGTTGCAACTTATTTTGGAACCTAAATAGTTAGTTGGTAGGAGGAATATCCTTGATGTAGCACAGGATCTGGATTGTGCATCCATGCTATCAAATGTTGCTAGTATCTTTCTCCTCTATGATGATGTTGACATTGTGGAAAACTAGGTTGTGGCCTTCTTTAATTGCCAACTTGGTCATTTCCATGGACTAGTAGAAAATATTTACCAACTACATTAACTGGTCTCTAAGCTGGCGAACGGTTTAAATGTGAAGATTTTGTAGGAGGCTAGCTTCAATGTGGATGTGTGTTGTTGTGGTGATGATTTGAACTCCATGGAAGAATTGGTCCCTCCTTCGAGCAGTGGTAATGACGGTAAGAAATGTTGGTTTACTGTGGGGTTTGTGATATATCCTATGTGTCTGGTTTACTTATCTATCTCAAGTTGGTATAGAATATATTATATGTATTAGGCTCAGTGAATTTTGTTCATATTTCTAGGTACTTTGTAGGTTAGATTTTTTTGTGGCAACATAGGGAAAGTTTTTTATCAAATATATGCAAGGATGAAATATTGTGTAACTGGTAATAAATAAATGTACATGCTTATATATCCAATACAAGGTAGAATTATGGTATGATGTGTTTGTGGCCGAGATCTAAAAATGTGAGATTCTACATCAGTCGAGACCTAGTGAAGTCTTTGTTAACATGTTGGAATACTTCTATTTGGAATAGAACTAGTGAACCTCATAGTTACCAGTATCTGAGTTTTATGTATTGCATCTCGTATATATTAGGTGCTTGAAATAGAGGTGTATGAGAGTATTATAGAAGTGGACTTGATTCTAGATTTATGGTTGGTTATAATCCGATGGAAGCTTTCTACGCAAGCATATTATAATCTATTGAGATTTCTGAATAATATTCTAAGCTTCTTTTTTAAGTAGGCTTTTTCTCCCGAAAGGGTTTTCCCCACGTAAATTGTTGTTGTTCTCATTAGTTTAAATCTATTGTTTTGAGTGTGTTGGTTGGAGTACCCTCATCAAAGTTGCAAATCCAATATTTGATCTTAGGCAAATTATCTAATAATTGATCTATTGACCAAAATGTTTTTCATTGATTGATCAAAACCAATCAATCCTCTACATAATCTATTTGCTAGTGATTGTCTATGTTGGATCAATAAAAAACCTTAAGCCCCACCTCTTGATAATTCAACCTTATTGGCCAATGGAAAAATCTCCTAGTGGTACCTTTAGGAATGTCTCCTTTAGAGTGTGCAAGACATTGGATGAGAAAGGATTAGACAATCTATGTAAGCTCAAGAGCTCATATAGCCTTGACAACATTAAGGATTATGGAAATCACATGATGCACATGAGATCTAATGGTTAATGCACCAAAAAAATCTTATAACCTCTAACACCATCCCAATAATGCATAAGCTTGACATGTCACATCACTAATATCATAATATACATAGAGATAATAAATTAATAATTTAAGTGGAGTATCTTATCGATGATGATGTGGACTCCTTTAACCAATAGTGTAATAGTAGGCTAAGACCTTTGAGAAAATGTTTAGGAGATTCCATGAGCTATAGATTAAATTTTCATTAGATTGTTGGCACAAGTCCATAATTCTAAAGGCTTTAACATCTCCTTAGGAGTACAAGAGCTTGCGACATAGCACCCTACTAACATCATACAATAGTGAACACCTTACCTTTTAAAACCCACAAATTAACCTTACCACCCATGATATTAGTGATGATATAAGCACATGCTATGGACAAAAGGAGAGTGACCCACTAACTTGTTGACTTGTAATTTCATGCCTAAAATATTTGTGTCACCAACTTGAGACTACTAGGGATGCTAGTCTGTCCACATAATCAATGCATCCTATGGTTTTGACAAGTTTAGCACTATGTACCGGCTCCACTAAAATCAAAAAATTAGCAACTAATATTTTTGGATACTATATGTTTAATAAGCTTATTAGAGATGATAAGGTGAATTGTGGAATTCCAAGAATGCAACAAAGTTAAGACCCCTTTTCCCCAACCACATGATCTTGAGTGATTAAATCATAACCATCCATTTTTGTAAATGATTAGTGACTAGTATGAGTGTTCAAACCAAGATACAATGGGCTATGTTCCTTGATCTCAATGCCATCTTCATCTCTAAGAAACTAAGTGAGGACTAAGAATGGAATAATCTAGATGTTGACTAATCAAAGGAAATTAGTGCAATTGAAAGGCCACATTCTTTTTCTAATAGTGGATATCAAATAATGATCTCACAAGTCTAGATAATCCTATGTCTAATTCAAGAGTCAACATGAAAACTCTATCAAGTATTTAGGAAATTAACCTCTAGATGTTTAATCATAAAAAGTTGGTTCATTTTTTGTCAATCCATTTGGGGTGTTAAAAGTTCCTGTCATGAACAACATTTTTATCTACAACATTAAATGAGGGATTAAATTTTAAATACCATTTGGGAAATGGAACTTCCATCTACCTCATTTTAGAAAGGGCCCATTTTTATCTACCTCATTAAATCAGGGATCCAATTTTAAATACCTTTTGAGAAATGGATATTACATCTACCTATTTGAAAAAGGGCGTTGGGTGATTGCACCAAGTTGAGGGACAAAAATGTTGCTAAAAACTATTTTGGAGGTGAGTTAGACAAAACACACTCACATTGTAAAAAACATAAAATGAATGGTTATAGTGTGCTCATATTATAGATTTGGCTTACCTAAGCCATAACATGTGTGTGCTATAGTATGCATGCATTATGTACACATAGAGTCATTTATAGCACACATGCTATGTGCACATAACATGAATGCATTGTATTAACTCATGTGCCTTATGCAAACATAGTGCACATGTATAAGATACACACATTATAATGTTTGTGCACTATGTGAACATAGAAAAAAATTCTATATTTTAGCATTATATGTGATTTAAAGTTTAAATAATTTGAGCGCGTTATGCCACACTAACATTATATTTCAAAATTTTCATTCTTGGCTATTAAGATTTGAATAGGTTTGGTTATCCAAGTCTGAGGGTTGAATCTTTCTTTTGGCTCCAAAAACTATGTTTTTCACATTTTGTATTATTTTTAAACTTCATGCCTATCAAATTTACTTGTTTGACAATGCATTTTGATGAAACCACCAACCATATGTCAATCTCCTCCTTATCTAAGTTCTAACTATATATTTTTTTCTCTATTTTGCATAAATTATGATATTTATTTTGATTTACTTTAATTGATGTCTTCATATTACTGAAATAAATATGTATTGCTTAAATTCATTATATTTTTATTTGCTTATACAAATTTTAGAAAAATATATAATATTATTCTATGCTTCATTCTATACACATTCTAAAAATTACATTTTTTATTAATTTGTTGCAAGTTATGAGACATGCACACTTAGTGATATAGTTTTTGAAATGCATCTACTTTGAAAAATAACAAAAAAATAGTAAAAGACTATAAAAAAGTATACAACTTGTAGTTCTACTAGCTCTTATCTATCTTTCCAGTAATTGGTATTAAAAAATGCTTAATAGAACAAAAAATAAGGGAGCTCACATTAGATGCTATGTTAAATTTTAGTGATAAAAAGAGGAACACTTTGATATTAACAATTTTTTAAATGCCTTAGTAGTTTACACAACTAGATTTAGAGTACTATAGTTATTGTTCTAATCACATCTTCAAATATTGAGTTTAGTATCTTGAGCTATGTGTCCAAATTTAGGTTTACTTGATTTTAGGAGAAAAGTGGTTGTTGCAAGTATGTGCTAAGTGGTGTTGTCATTGATGTCAACATGTTTGTGTTGTCATTGGTGCCAACTGTATCTATCTGATATTGTTGTTTGTTGATTGATTGAGTTGTCATGTTAAGAACACTATGTGAGTATTTTTCTCCACATTTCGTCTATGTTCAATACCAAAGTATGAGATTTGGATATGTTTTATAGAAGTGTTTCAAGATGTTAAATCTAGAATTTGGTGGTCCGGATCACTGTGTAGAAAAACTTCTATACATTAGTTTGAAGAGTGTGCCTGGCAATGTTTGCAGAGTGACATGGAGAAAGTATTTTTCTCTACATTTCTCTGCAGGTTAGATTTTGGTCTTGTGGTTTGTTGGTTGTTTTAATTCCCAACCTGATTCTCACAACAAATCTATAAAATAGCCACTTATTAATGATGGATCTACCTTGAGAGATGTGCCAATGAATATGAGATTTAAGGGAAGGAGGCATTTAATCAGTCCCCTTGTTTTTCCTCTAGACTTTAGGCTCTGTGAAACCAAGGAGGGTGTTCCTATGTAAGATGGATTTATCTCTAATTCTTTAGCTATTTCCTTTAACTGGTGTCTTCTTTTCTTGGGGATAACTATGTTCTACTCAAAAGGGATGGGGTTTTCTAGAGATATTAGATTGTCAACATTGTTTATATTATAGATATTGTTCCACGTAAGCTGCTTCGAAAGAAAGTATGATAAGGTAAGGATTGGATAGATTCTTTAACCTCTTATATTATTCTTTGCAGTGGAACATGCAAGACTTAACTTAATCAAAATAAATATCCTAAAAGCCTATTGCTGAAAAGGAAAATATTTGGATTGAAAAATATTTTGAGGATAACTAGAGGGGTGTAAGTTCAATATAGTATCCATGAAATAGACCAGTGCCTATCCAAGGGCCAAGGAGTCAAAAAGGTGAAAATGATAAAACTTAAACAAACAATGATGTAAGAAACTTTAGTTTATTATAAAGATACAACAATGCCATACATTGAAAATACTTTTACTAGCTTTGAAATCAACCATACTTAATTATCCCTATATACCCAAATCACATCTGATATTTTCTAGTAGCAATTTTTACATTACTCATTGAGTAAACATCATAAGAGATATATGCCAGCATAGGAAAGACTGTGTTGATGAATAAAGATGATTTTTAACCAAATATATATTCATAATGTGAAACTATATACATGAAGTAGGAGACAGTGTATTCCAAAACTCAACAAAAGCTGTAAAATAAACTGTTCAGTAACTTTCATCATAGCTTTCAATAATTCTATCAAGAAACTAGAAGAGACTCAAATTGGAAACTTGAAAATAGATGACTAATTCTATAGCATAAAACAAACTTATTTACAACTCCTCCCTGACTAGATTGATCCCTATTTCAGACTAAGTCTGGAAATATGACCTCGAACCAATGCTTTTTCATAAGCCCTAAATTCTTTTTTATAGAGATAAGGGAGCAACAAGCTTCAGTCTTATGACAAAAGAAGTTACAATTGTTTTGTAACCAACAGATGTAGCTGAAGAGGCCGGTGCAACCACTTGACAAATGTATTTTCTGCCACTTCTGGTGGAGAAGGGATTAAGGCTTTTGATGATGGATGTATTACTAGAGGCTGTTGGAGCCAGACACTCCTCAAATACCACCAATGTTCTTAAAAAGAGCACTTACTACTTTGCCCTTCCAAACCACACACTAAGGGATGAGAAGACGTGCAAGGAACAACATTGAAAGGAAACATAGGATGACAGAATCTCCTTCACTATATCTAGGTTCCATTGCACAAGTGAGATTTCACTCTCCAAGTCTCAAAGTTTCATGCAATTTCAACTGAGCAAAAACTTAGGGAATCCACACCTGGTTGGCCTCAAAAATATTGGGAGCCAAGAAAAGAGAATAGCAGTAACATTAACAATTCTCCCCCAATCCCTTATCTATTTCATTCAGGGGTAATCTCCTTACACCTAAAGTTAATGCACTATTAGGAAAATTAGATGTAAGGGAGAGGGGGAGGAAGCTAAGAAGCTTCTCTACTCCAGAAGGGAATCTGCAAACTCAGAGAAATAAGGAACTACTAGACCAAGAAGAATACCCATCAAAACCCCTCGTCAGATGAGATAAGAAAAGGGAGAAGAAATCACAAAGCTACAATGGATGCTGCTTCTAATCTCTAATTTTCCCTGCACCACCTATTCCAGAGGAGATAATTCTAGGTCTTTCTAATTTTGTAAGGATAGATCAAGAGCCATGAGAACAAGGAAGAAAATCCTATAGAATGGGGGAGCAAATAAAACGCATAGGAGCAGGGGAAAGCCATACTATCAGAATGTCTTTAAACAATATGAATTACAACATTAGCGCTTGCCCTTTTATAGAAATTCAGGGATGTAAGCATACATCCACACATCTTTGGTGTATTAATTTTCAAGTCACCTCAAAATGTTCCTACCTTAAATAGAAATCTAGTAAAGATTACCATGAGTGAACACAAAGGATAGATTTCATAATTCTGCATAACTGCAAATATCACTTCTTGCACTGAATTTTTCTAGATCAGGTGTCTTGGTTATCCCATTTATGCACTGTCATCATATCAAATTTTATCACATAACAGGTGAAATGTCAATCATGGTAGAGGCACAGATTTCTAAAGGTTGAGCTTGCATAAGCCAAATAATTCTTTTATCAAATTCCTCAGGAGCAACGATGATGGAGACCCTACACATGCCTGAGCAGTTAATGCTTTGTAATGAAGCCCAGTCAGATTCGGTGCCAACAAATTCTTCTATTATAACTTTGAATATGGGCCATTGATCTCGATCTCAGCTGGTGCAACTTGACTATGCTGATTTGATCTTATTCTAGGTCAGACCCTGCTACTTGCTTCTTTCAATAATATCATGCCATCTGGCTAGCCATTCCTAGTCGTGATCCCGAGGAGAAGTCCTTCTTGTAGTGTAGTTAAGACAACACCCACCATTCTACATATGAGGGGTATGGTCAGAGATAAGATCTCGGTGGAATAGCAGATAGCCGTCAAATCTTGATCTTCTCATACTCGATGGGATAATTTCTCAAAAAAGTGGTCACATTTCATACCATGTTAGGTCCTTATCATTAATGCAACATCCCATCACTTCAGAAAGCCATGCGTCTAGATTCTGTCAATCTGTGGTCACTTAGCAGACCCTTTTGTGGATTATGGAGGAATGTCAAAATCAAAGAGAAACAGTTTTTTAATTCCTAGGATCCACCTCCCCGCCATCCTGGATGGTCCTTGACTAGCTATCACTCTTTCCGTGTTTCCGCCAAGGTCAGTCATCTTTGTATCTCTTCATGGGTGGATTGGCAGAAATGAATCTACTAGCACCACCTGCCAAAACTTGGTTAGCAGGACTAGACCTTGACACGTGTAGCATTTCTATTGTCTTTAGAAGGGTGGCTAGTTGGGTCAGTTCTCTATTTAAAACAAAGTTGTTCTAATTGCAAGCTATAGATAGTAACAACTTGGCGAGGGGCCAGTAAACAACATTACAGGAAGACATAAAGTAAAACTTAAAAGGATGGTGACAAGAAATAAGTAGTCATTGAAGAATTAGATTGAATACGACCATTCGTATGACTTCATACCATAAGGGTTTATGGTTTTAGCAAATTTGGCTTACTCAAAGTATTTTCTAATAGGGGAAACCCTAATTTTGGAAACTTAATGATCGAGTGACATAGAGCTTAGGAACAAAATTTGCTAGAAGCATTTAAATTTTATATGGTTCCATCAGTGGCTCTAGTTGGGGACGCATGTTATATCATGAGCAAAGGGAGATCACAGAAGAAATCTGGAGTAGCAGACCACACAGATAATGAATCCAAGCCATTATGTAAAGAAAAAACCCAACCTACCTCTATCAAACATTCTTTTCTCTAATGATTCTGTTAAATTACTCTACAAAATTTCATTGAAATTACAAAATTTCATTGAAATTCAACTTGCTTCTGACAAAGACATTTGGATAGCATGTTGGACAGTTATTTTCATTTTCTCCATGATTTCCCCCACTATTCTGAATTATAGATAGATGATAGATATTGCCATCAAAAAGAGATTCAGCACCTGGTTTAATTGTTTCTAACCCTATGAAAATATTGTCATCTTCTAATTTCTATTTTTTGCATAGATCTGAAAAATAAAAGCAATCATAATGCATTTTTATAGTTGGTAGTAGGGGAATTCTCAATTTCTCCTAGATCAATGTCAAATCTGAAATAATCATATTTTGTTTCCTTGTAGAAATCTGACACTCTATTTTTGTTTTCTACCTTCTGAATTGGTTTTTCATCTTGATGATGAATATAGGATAGGGAAACATGATCAAGCTAAAAATTTAGGTCATGATTTATCATCTCAGTACTTATCATCCTATACTCTTCTGCATGTTGAACCAATATTTCTTCATCAGTTTCCTCATGATCCTTTTCAAAGAGTGGATTTACTATGCATTTATAGGGCTCCACATCTTCTCTTACTAATAAATCCACAAGTTACCGATATAGTGGGTTGTATCTTATATGCATTCTATCTACACAATCTCCAATATCACTGCTTTGATAGCCTATATCATTATCTAATTCAAAATTCCTAGTATTTTGATATGAACGTTCTGACAATTGGTCACTATTTTCTATATGATTAACAAGGACCAATCCATCCTGATATCCAGACTCAAAGAAAGCTACTTCCCTAGGAGATTTTGATGTAAATTGGTTTCATCACAAATAGGGGAAATACTTTCATAACTTGTCATTCTTTCATAAGTCAAAGAAATTTCTTCAACTGATATGTCCATTATCTCATAAGATGCTTTGCAAGACTCTGGGGGTTTTCTTTTATTCTGGTACTGAGGGGAGCAATGAGCAACAGGGGTATAGAAACTTAGGACTCCTTTATTTTGATTATAGTCCCTATCCCCTTTGGTATACTAAGTGCTATATATTGGTTGCTTTAGCATGGGTTTGTCAAAATATCCCATTTCATTCTCTCTTTGGTAAATGGGGGAACAAATGGATCCATTATCCCCTCTATAACCATTTTCTATAAACTCACAACCCTTTATCTTTGAATGCTTCAAATTATTTTCTATTTTTATGGCTAAGGAGTATGCATGCCACATAGTAGTAGGGTTCTTATCTCTCAATAGATAACTATCCTTTTTATTGAATGCACCTAAATATATGATCAAACACATAGCTTCATTGGGTCTAACATTTTCAGGAATTTCCCCTGTTGTTTTGGCAAATCTTAAATTGAAAGCTGGGACTAATTCCTTATCTTCCTTTTTGATCTTCATGAATTTTTTAATTAACATACTTATATCTATCCTTTCCCCAAACTCTTCCATGAAAGAAAACTTTAAAAATTTCCAAGAAAAGATGGACTGATTAGGTAAATATGCAAACTAATCTCTAACTTCTCCTTTAAAAGTTTGAACAAACAACTTTATGACCACAAATTCATGATCTATTTCATAATCTCCCATTAAGTCATAGAATTCTTGTAAATGGCTGTTAGTTGTTTTGGATCTATCATTACTAAACTTGGTTATCTGGCTTCTAACTTCATCTAGTATATGATTTGGAAATCCACAAATACTTTTGAAATTAACAGCCCTATATCTTTCCATGTTGAATCCTTTTTGACAAAAGGAATGTGGTTGTTGTTCATACATCTTTATTGAAGAATTTTTTCGAAGCTTTGGTAAAATACCTTAAAAGAAATTTGTGCTTCTGGTACAAATTATGTATTGATTTTCAAGAAAAATCAATAATACTAGACTGCATCACCAGATCCTTTCTTATAGAGTCACCACCTCTACTTTATAGAGGAATATATTGTTTCTTCTTCAGAATCAACCTTTGAATCCTATTTCACAGTAGGGTTATATGGAATACTCTGATGCATAAAACTTTGTGTAACAGTTTTGTATCTATCTCAAAATATGGTAGAGTCGCCACCCCTTTAGGGAAAAATAATGAACACAAATTTTATGCAAACTCTAAAGAAAAACCCATTGACAAATCTACTCCACTTAGTATTTAGAACTTCATACAACATTCCCCAGTAGAGTAACCAATCTGTTGGTTGTTTTAAACTCCTAACCTGATTCTTGCAGCAAATCTATAAAATAGCCACTTATTAATGATGGATCTACCTTAAGGGATTGACCAACAGATAGGAGATTTAATGGGAGGAGGCCTTTTCTTAGTCCCCTTGTTCTTCCCCTGCACTTTAGGCTCTGTGAAACCAAGGAGGGTGTTCCTATGTAGAATGGATTTATCTCTAATTCTCTAGCTATTTCCTTTAACTGATGTCTTCTTTTCTTGGGGATAACTGTGTTCTACTCAAAAGGGATGGGGTTTTCCAAAGATATTAGATTGTCAACATTGTTTATATCACAGATATTGTTCCTCATAAGCTACTTTGAAAGAACATATGATAAAGTAAGGATTGGCTAGATTCTTTAAGCTCTTATCTTATTCTTTGCAGAGGAACATGAAAGCCTTAACTTAATCAAAATAAATATCCTAAAAGCCTACTACTAAAAAGTAAAATATTTGGATTGAAAAATATTTTGAGGATAACTAGAGGGGTGTAAGTTCAATATAGTATCCATGAAACAGACCAGTGCCTATCCAAGGACCAAGGAGTCAAAAAGTTTATAAAGATAAAACTTAAATAGATAGTGATGTAAGAAACTTTAGTTTATTGTACAGATACAACAATACCATACATTGGAAATACTTTTACTAGCTTTGAAATCAACCATACTTAATTATATCTGTATACAAAAATCACATCTGATATTTTCTAATAGCAATTTTTACATTACTCTTTGAGTAAAAGCCATAAGAGAAATATGCCAGCATAGGAAAGACTATGTCGATGAATAAAGATGATTTTTAACCAATTATATATTCATAATGTGAAACTGTATACATGAAGTAGGAGACAGTGTATTTGAAAACTCAACAAAATCTGTAAAATAAATTGTTCACTAACTTGCATCATAGTTTTTAATGATTCTATCAATAAACCAAAAGAGACTTAAATTAGAAACCTAAAAATAGATGACTAATTCTATAGCAGAAAACAAACTTATTTACAACTCCTCCATGACTAGATTGATCCCTATTTCAGACTAGGTCTACAAATATGACCTCGGACCAATGCTTTTTCATAAGCCCTAGACTCCCTTTTATAGAGATAAGGGAGCAACAAGCTTTAGGCTTATGACAAAAGAAGTTACAACTATTTTGTAACCAATAGATGTAGTTGAAGAGGCCGGTGCAACCACTTCACAATTGTATGTTCTGCCACTTCTGACATAGAAGGGAGTAAAGATTTTGATGATGGATGTATTACTATAGGCCATTAGAGCTAGGCACTCCTCAAATACCACAAATGTTCTTAATAAGAGTACTTACTACTCTACCCTTCCAAACCATACACCAAGCGATGAGAAAATGTGCAAGGAATGACATTGAAATGAAACCCAAGATGACAGAATCTCCTTTTCTATTTCCAGGTTCTAATGCACAAGTGAGATTTCACCCTCCAAGTCTTGAAGTTTCATGCAATTTCAACTAAGCAGAAACTTGGGGAATCCACACCTGGTTAGCCTCAAAAGTATTAGGAGCCAAGCCAAGAGAACATAAGCAACAGCAACAATTCTCCTCCAATCCCTTATCTATTTTATCTGGGGGCAATCTCCTTACACCTAAAGTTAATGAACTATTAGGAAAATTGGATGTAAGGGAGAGGTAGAGGAAACTAAGAAGATTCTCTACTTTAGAAGGGAATCTACCAACTCACAAAAATTAGGAACTACTAGAGCAGGAAGAATACCCCTCAGAACCCCCCGTCAGATGAGATAAGAATAGGGAGAAGAAATCACAGAGCTACAATGGACACTACTGCTAATCTCTAATTTTCTCTACACCACCTATTCTAGAGGAGATAATTCCAGGTCTTTCTAATTATGTAAGGACAGATCGAGAGGCATGAGAACAAGGAAGAAAATCCTAAAGAACAGGGGAGCAAACAGAACACATAGGAGCAGGGGAAAGCCATACTGTTAGAATGTCTTTAAATAGTAAAAATTGCAACATCAATGCTTGCCCTTTTATAGAAATTCAAGGACATAAGCATACATCCACACATCTATGGTGTATTAATTTTCCAGTCACCTCAAAACATTCATGTCTTAAATAGAAATCTGCTAAATATTACCATGAGTGAACAGAAAGGTTAGATTTCATAATTCTGTGTAACTGCAAATATCACTTCTCGCATTGAATTTTGCTAGATCAGGGGTCTTGGTTATCCCATTTATGTAATGTCATCATATCAAATTTTATCACATAGTAGGTGAAATGTCAATAATGGTAGAGGCACAGATTTCCAAAGGTCAAGCTTGCGTAAGCCAAATAATTATGTTTTCAAATTCTTCAAGAGTGAAGGTGATGGAGACCCTACACACACCTGAGCAATTAATGTTTTGTAATGAAGCCCAATCAGATTTGGTGCCAAAAAATTCTTTTGTTATAACTTTGAATCTGGGCTGTTGATCTTGATCTTAGCTGGCATAACATGACAGTGCTGATTTGATCTTATTGTAGGTCAGACCCTGTTACTTGTTTCTTTTAATAATATCCTACCATCTAGCTAGCCTTTCCTAGTTGTAATCCTGAGAAGTCGTTCTTGTAGTGCAATTAAGATAGCACCCGCCATTCCGTGTATGTGGGATTTGGTCAGAGATAAGATCTTGGTAGAATAGAGGATAGCCATAGGATCTTGATCTTCCTGTACTCGATGGGAGTATTTCTTGAAAAAGAGGTCACATTTCATGCCACGTTAGGTCCTTGTCATTAATGCAAAAATCCTGTCATTTCAGAAAGCCACGCATTCAGGTTTTGTCAATCTGTGGTCACTTAGCAGACCCTTTTGTACATTATGGTGGAATGTTAGAATCAAAGATAAACTATTTTGTAATTCTTGGGACCCACCTTCTTGCCATCTTGGATAGTCCTTGACCATCTGTCACCCTTTCCACGTTTCCGACAAGGTTAGACATCTTTGTATATCTTCACGGGTAGATTGGCAAAAATGAATCCGCTAGTGCCACCTGCCAAAACTTGGTTAGTAGGACTAGACCTTGACATGTGTATCATTTTTTCTATCTTCAGGAGGGTGGGCAAATGGGTCAGTTCTTCATTTAAAACAAAGTTGTTCTATGTGCGGGCTATAGATGGTAACAACTTGGTGAGGGGCCGGTAAACAACGTTGCAGGAAGGCATAAAGGAAAACTTAAAAGGATGGTGACAGGAAATAAGAAGTCACTAAAGAATTAGATTTAATACAACCATTCGTATGACTTCATACCATGATGGTTTAGGTTTTTAGTGAATTTGGCTTACTCAGAGTATTTTCTAACAGGAGAAACCCTAATTTTGGAAACCTAATGATCTAGTGACATAGAGCTTAGGAACAAAATTTTCTAGAAGCATGAAAATTTTATATGGTTCAATCATAGTTTTGGACATAAGTTTATAAAGTCCTTAGCTATCTTCATTCCAAAGGATTTGTGATTTGGTGCTCCGGAAAGAAAGTTATTGATTAGCAGAATTTGACAGTGTTTGTTGAAAAGTAGTCTATGATATTTCTTCAAGTGATATTTTTTGTCTTCAAGTGAGATCTATTACGATTGATTTTGTTATCTCCCAAGTGATTTTATGTTGTTTGTGGATGTCTCTAGAATGTATTAAAGGCATCTGCCTGATCCCCAAGCTATAATAAAGTTCTTAGAAGTGTTTATTTATGTATTCTTGATGTTTGTACTAGTTTTGGCTGACTTGGTTATTTACACTTGTTGCGAAGGTGATTCATGTATTGTAGAAGCGTGTTCAAGCATGTGAAGGTGTATGTGGGTCTGAGCTAAGCCATGAAGTGTTACTCTTCATTCATTTGATTCACAAGTTTGTATAAGTTTAGACCTAATTTGATTTATGTATGTATGCTGACCTTTGAGATAGTTCCAATGGTTGTATGTTATATTGCCAACCTTGATGAATGTTCCAAGGTTGATAATTAGTATAAATATATGTAATAAATTTGTGAGGTGGGTAGTAGTGTTCGAAGATGCAAAGATAAGGTGTGATTTGTAAAACCAAAGCAAAGTAGAGGAGATATTGGACTTTAATGGAACTGAAATTAGGCATGGCTTAGATGCTACTATATCAGTTCGTCTTGACAGTGAGCCAACCCTGGCAGCGAGCCAACCCCCGGTACTGAGCAACCCTCGGCAGTGAGCCTCTTTTGATATTCAGTATTGTTACTACATTATATTATTAGCTAACACTCACCGTGGTTTTTCCCTTTTAGGGTTTTCCACGTAAAAATCTGGTGTTCATGTGTGTATGGTGTTGATGTATTCATGTTTTGATTCTGCTATTTATGTTTAATGTTCATAACAGAATAAGGAGTTAACTTAAGTGAATGTGAAAGTGATATTATGTAAAGAAGTTATAGTTTTTGATACAACTGATTTACCCCCCTCTCAGTTGTCTTGTGCCTTTCAATAGTGGCCACTTTTGATCCCCTTTCTATCCCCCATTTACATGCATTTGCCTCAATCATTTAGCTAAGCTTCCTACCTTTGGGAAAAAACATTGTCATCCACCTACACTAATTAAGCTGTTTTCAAATGCAATTTGCAAAATGAAGCTAGTACCCACCTCGTCATTAAAATAGACCATCATTTAGCTAAATTTCATATTATTAAAAAATAGGAATTTCCTATACCTCATTAAATATGGCATATATTACAAAAATGACAACTATGTTAGGTGGAGAGTGTTAAAACCCTAACTTTTTAACTCGTTAGAAAAGACTAAATCATTTAGATAACTATCCATCTATTTGGAATGATAACTTTTATCTTTATCACTAAATGAGGACTAAAAATTAAAACTATGTTTGGGAAACAAAGCTTCCATCCACTTCATTAAAAGAGGTCCATCATTTAGATAACATTCTTATAATTTTGGAAAATGAACTTTTATCTAGCTCATTAATGTAACTTGTTTTTCAAATCCAATTACTGAAATGGATCTTTCAACTACATCATTAAAAAATGATCCATCATTTAACTTAACTTTCCTACCATTTTACAACTAAGACCTTCCTCCACCTTATTAAATGTGGGCTTAGTTTTAAATGTAACTACCATGTAAATTTAAGCTTGAGTAGAGGCCATGAAAACCTAAAACTTAGGATCAACTAACCAACTCACCTAAAGCCACCACCCCATTAATTTTGTATTTTCAATTTTGATGCAAATAAAAAATTTGTGAAGTATATTTTTAGAGGATCTGAAACATCCTAGAGTGTTATTTTAAAGTTGGATGGAGGGCATGAAAATGCTAACCACTTACCTCAATTAGAAAAGCACTCATGATATAGCTAACCTTCCTATCATTTGGGAAAAGAACTTTCATTAACCTCACATAATAATACCTCTGATTTAAAATTCCATTTAAATTTAGCTAACTAAACATTTTAAATCTACTTCAGTTAATATTTCTCATCATTTAGCTAACTTTCTTACCATTTATAAAGGAGAACATTCTTCTACCCCACTAACTTAAGTTACAATTCAAATCAAAATTGGAAAATGGAGCTTTCATGAACCTCATTAAATAATAATGGGTAATGGAGCTTTCATTGGCCTCATTAAGAAATTCAAACCATAATTTAACTTTACTTTCCTATCATTTAAAAACTATGACTTTCATCTCCCTACATTTACCTTACCAAATGATGGCTATGATCTCAAATTTAATTTGGTAAATGGAGCTATTTCCCATCTACTTCAATATTGAAAGGCCTATCATTTAGCTAACTTTCCTACCATTTAGAAATAATAATTTTTTATAACCTCATTAACATAAGCTACATCATAAGAAATGAAAAAGAAAAAATCATTTAGTTCTATCCTAAGGCTATTGGAATGGCTTCTAATAATTTGGCTGAAACCTATGCTTTGTGGTGGGATCTACACAAAATTCATTCTTATGGGTTCAAATAGGTAGAAGTAGAAGGAGACTCTAAAGTGGTGTTGGATCTAGTCACTAGGTCAGTGAACACCCTCTGGTTGCTAAGAGATTACATAGAAAACATAAAAAGTATTATTTCTAATATCCCCCATATCTCATTTTAGCATGTGTATAGAGAGGGAAACCATGCTACGAACAAACTTGCCAGCCTAGGCCACAATATGGTAGGGAGTTGGTCCACAACTTCAATACATGAGTTTTTGCAAAGTATCCAAGATGTCATTTTTAATGATGCAAGAAATACAAACTAGTTTGTATACTTATGTTAAGGAGAGGTATAAGTTCACTTTCTCGAGGAGTATTGTCAAAAATCATAAAAATCCTAATCCTGCAATGGCACAATTATTCATTAAAGCCTTTTATTCCAAAGGTATCGTGAATACAATGGAAATATTTAGATATAGTTCTTGGGCAATTATTACATTTCATGTTGAGACCCAGGAAGAAATGAAGTGACAGGAAGAGTACAAAGTTTTGAAAAAGGAAATAATGAATTCACACTCCTTACTTTGTACAAACAAAGTCCTAATCTTAAGGACTAATAATGATATTTGCTATCATTTTAATGCTAGAATTGATATCCAGCTTGTTAAGCTTATTCATGTGATTAATGTGCATTGTTGTTTATAAATCCTCTGTTCTGCTCCCCGAGGGTTTCTGAAATTCTCTGTTCTATGTACAATGGGGTGGTAGTTACTTAGAGTGGAACCTGCATCTTGTGCCATCTTGAAGAACAATCCTCAGGTGTGGAGTATATTTCAGGAAGGTGGGATTGGAACTTATGTAAGAGCTATGCGCGAGTTCGACAAATCTATGTCTATGCAATTTGTTAATTCTTCGAGAAATAAGTAGGATGACTTTTCTTGGGGTTTCATTTATACTTAGAAAAGAACTAATTGCTAAAGCTATGGGGTTGTCTTTGGATGGGAGAAAAGTTTAGAGATTGGGGAATGGTGACTATAAAGATTTAATGGATAGTTTTTTTAGAGGAGAATGAAAGTTTAACCAGACACCACAATGGGTATCAAAGGAATGAGCTCTTGGCTCCATGGGGGATAGTCTCCTATCATCTGATGAAGTGTGTGAAACCAAAAGGAAGGTTTGAGACTATCATGGCTATCACTTCCTAATGTTGGACCATCTAAGACATGATAATTTCATTAACTTTCTTTTTTTCATATTGTCTTCCCTTCAAAGGAGTATAATAAAAGGAGCAAATCCCCCTCTACACCAAGGGTTAATGCTTGTAACATCAAGGTGGATTAAAGCTCAATTTCCCATTATTTTTAATGAGGTAGATGAAAGCATCATTTTTTGAATGGTATAGGTTCAAAATTAAATTATAGTTATTTTGAAACCATATCCCACATTTAATGAGGTAGACAAAAGTCATAGTTTTTTAATGATAAGAAATTTAAGTTAAATGATGGGTCAATTTTTAATGAGGTAGATAAAAGTTTTGTTTTGCATCATTTTCTAATAATGTAGATGAAAAATTTATTTTTGAAATGGTATTTGAAAATGCTTCTTATGTTTTTGATTAAGTTAAGATAGGAAAAGGGTCCCAGACCCATACAAAATGAAGATGAGATATAAAGATCAGCACACATACCCTCTTTGATAATAAACCATAAGGGCTAGGGAGCCATCAAAGAGAAATTATATAATCAGTCCCTTAACCATGTCCAAAATCCCCCCAAAATAGTTTTAAGGAAAATACCTTATAATAACCCTAGAAGGTCTAGGGATACATGACCAAAAAACTAGAGTTATACGAGATAGTAGCATAATAACAGTAAGTCCTAATAATAACCTTACAGGCTAGGATATTGTTCATCAATATAAAATAGTCATAAAATAGCAAGAGAAAAATATAAACTATGAAACAAGTAAAAGAACTAGAACTTAGGTATGTTCTAGTCTTTCTTCACCTTCCTCAGTACCTCCTCCCATGAAGTGTAGTCCCCATCAATCTTTTGTCTTTCTTCATTTCCATTTTCTTTATCTTCCATTTGTTTCCTTTTTTCCAGCTGCATTTTGATCTTCTTAACTTCATCAATAGTATTATTCATTATGCCATTAGTGAAATTTGCAAGATCTTTCATACCTTTTTCCAATTTCTCAATCCTGATTTGAAACATATTGCACATATCGAACATATTGCTCCAACCTTCTTGGCAAGTTGAATAGTTTGACCTTTTATTGAAAAATTCTTCCATTTTGTCTATTAACCTTTTATTGAAAAATTCTTCCATTTTGTCTATTAACCTTTTATTGAAAAATTCTTCCATTTTGTCTATCCTTGTAGCTAGATCCTAAAGGTCAGGATTGGGCTAAAAATTAGCTATTTTTTTAGAATAGTTAATCTAGGCTTCAAAGATTCCTATATTAGTTTGAATGTCTTCAACATAAGTATCATCCTCACTAAAAATGACACATTATTTAACTTAAAATTTTCCTATTATTTAAAAATGAAGACCTCCTTCCACCTCATTACATGTGGGATTAGATTAAAAAGTAACCATGTATGTTTAAACTTGAGTGGAGGGTATGAAAACATCAACTTTAAGGTCATCCCACCAACTCATCTAGATTCTCATCTCTCCATTAACTATGCATTTTTAACTTAATGCACATCAAGATTTTATGAATCATTTTTTTATTGGTGGATTTGAAACATCCTACAATGTTGTTTTCAACATGGATGGAGGAAATAAGGGTAAAAGCACAAACTTGTGTCACACTTCTATAAAGGAATCGGCCAACACAAACAAATTTTTTTAACTTCGACCTCATAGAAGTGGCATTTATCTTTTGAACTTCAAAATGATGTAAACTAATGAAATGCAGAATTCATGATGAATTTCATGCTTGCAAGTTTTCAAAAATTTTAAAAAATTATTTTGATATTTTTGTTATAAATTTAAGAGTAGATTTTGAATTGTTGAAAATTTCAGGAAAAAGTGACATCGAGCCCATGTCACAAAAAAAGCAATATTATTTTTCCCTAATTTTTTTCTCAAATAGATTAGTTCAATATCTAGTGCATAAAAAAATAGTTTTCAATGCATATTTTCCTCAGAATAATGTTTTAAAGTCAAACTTGCTAGAATTTGATAGTTTTCATTCCATGCCAACTTTTGTGTAAGTTTTTTATCATTTTCAAAAATCCAATTATACCTTTTTGGAGAGGACTCTTTCTTCCAATGTACCATATGATTTTCAAAAAAACTTGATGTGGTATATATATATATATATATATATATATATATATATATATATATATATATATATATATATATATATATATATATATATATATATATAAGTGTCATCTTTGATTATAACAACCTACTTGTAATACTTTAAAATAAAAACATATTAAAACTAATAAAAATATCAAAAAACATATATACTTGGATTGTAGACTCAGAGCTCTAGAAAAGACTATTTTATAGTTTTTTGAAATAATCCATTCCGACTGAAGAAATATTCAGTCCAAGTTGAGAGTTTCAAAAAATTATAAAAAAGGAGAAGGTGGCTGCCAAGTAGGATGCCACATAGATGGTTTCAAGCAAATCAAACTCGCCCGAGTTTGACTCGGGCGAGTTTAACTTGGACGTGTTTAATTCACCCAAATCTACATTTTTTCTATTGGCCCCCCAATTTGGTTAGCTATATTTCATTTTTTCTAAATTCAAACAACTTCATATAAATATAAGTTCATTTATGCTTATATTTTCAATTCAAGCATTAGGAGAAAATACAAGAAGTTGTTATTTTCGCAAGAGAGGCTACAGCTTATTTTTTTATTTTTTTTCAATTCAAGCATTTGGAGAGAGCACACAAAAAAAGTTTTTTTGGAAAAAGAGGCTACGAATTCTCAAGATACAATGATTCTCATAGTTTTTTATTGATTAATTTTAATAGTTTATGAGTGTATTTATTGTTCATATATATTGGTCTTGAATGATAGATTGAAATCATCCATGACTTCAATTTATTGGGATGTACATGCATGTGTATGTGTGTAGGTGAATTAAAACAAATAATTTGTGATGGAGAATAAAAGCACTAGATCAAGGTTGTATGATCAAAAAAGAGATGAAAAAGAACTAAATAGAGGGAATTTGACTCTAGGATCATCTAGTCAAGAACAACCCATTGAACTTATTGGTGAAGAAGTTGAAGAGCATGTTAATGAACATGTACAAGAACAATTGGTACTAGTAATAGAAACTTTTTATATGGAATGAAAAATCTTATGGAAATGGACAAGGATTCTCTTTTCAAGATGATTTCACCTGAACATATGTTACCTGAAAGAACAATAAAACTTCACTCTAAAAGAATTTGGGATGAATTTTTTGAAGATAAATATCTAATTGGAAGAGCATAATTATGTGCAAAGTTATTTAAGTGAAAAGAAATGACCCTTATTTTGGAATTTTTTTTTATAATATAAGGCAGCTAAACAAGGGGCCAAACCCTTACAAAAAGTAGAGAGGCCACAAAGGCAACAAGCACAAAAAGTGCCTTAAACTAGATACATCAAATATTGTCTTCCCAGCATAAACAGCAAAACCAGCCACTATAAACTAAGATAGTAAATACAGAGTAGTAGAGTATCATCAATATAAAAGCAAAGACTAAGGAGGCAGATTCTCTCCTTACTTAACCATAGATTTAATAATGTCATCCAATTTCTTAGCAAGATCATCATTGTTAGCAGTAATAGTAACCCCTAGGATTTGTAGCACAGAAACATTGAGGAAAATAGAATTCCTGAGCATAGTGGAAAGATTATGTTCCAGTTTCTCAATGTGAGCCCTCAGAACCACAATTTCAACTCCCAGGCCAGCATCAGTGTCCCTTTCATCGTCATCTTTTTCCACAAACATCTCGCCCGCTTTGCCAGCATTGTCAGCAGAATCAGCAGCATCCTTAGTAGTAGCCCCCATTTCATGTGTCTCCTGCTTACCATCAGCATCCTTAGAGATTTCCTGAACTTCCATATCTTTATCCTCATCTCCCTGGGAGGATTCCTCAGAAGCGCTCTCAGAATAATCAATAAGTTTTTCTTTTAGAGCAGGTTTGCCAGCAATTTGCTCCGACTGCCTAACTCCTAAGGAGAAACCATCCTTAATAACCTTAGCAGAAGACTGAGACTTGCTACTATGTCCCATAAGGATCCTACTAGGATTTTTTGGGGTCCCTACCACATCCCCCCCAATGCCCATTCCACCAGCATGAATCTTCCTCTTTTTGCCCTTCGAACTGACAGTAGAACCCAGAGTCTCAACAGGAATCTCCTCAGGAGTAGAAAAGGAAACTTCTTTTGTCTTAGTAGGAACAGGGGAAGGGCATGGTTCTTTAACACCATAAAGATCGTTAGGGTTAGAAGATAATTCCCCACTATTGGTTTGAATGGCCTTCGCTAGGTCTAGGGCAAGATGGTGGTTATAAAGATAAAGCATAAGGCTCTGATGTAGGGGGATGGGTCTCTTAGCAGGTTTCTTATCCAGTTTAGCTCTAACCCTAAGGATAGAGTGCTCCAAGGAAGAAAGCAGATAAAAAGGAAAGCTAATATGAGCATTGCGGCAAAAATGATTCAAAAGGGGGAGATGATAGTTGTAAAACCTGGTGAAGCGCCCCTCCAGGGTGAAATACTTCATGAGGAGAAAACACACACCGTCCGAAGGCTCGGGTGGCTTGGCTCTGTCAAATCCACCCTGATAGGGGACTAATTCTTCACCATCTCCAAGAAAGAGCTTCGGACTGGAAAGGTCCGCAATTTTAGTTTTCCTTTGCAGTTTAATCCCCTGAGTAGACATACCAGTGGCCATGGCAATCACACTTTTAGAAATTTTAAAACTAATTCTGCCCACAGAAACACACCAATTCTGCCAAGACCTAGCAAACTATTTAGATAAATTCTCATTATCCCTGTTGAGTCGCTCCAAATAGGGACTAATCCCACCCTCTTTGCAATAATGCCAGACCACCAGGTTGTCTTTGAACTCATAGCAAGAGACAAGTTTGGTTCTAATTCTATCGCCACCCATGGCAGAAATACAGAGCAGTTCACAAAAACCCCAAATCTCCCCAGTCGTATTTACGGTAACATTATTCCCTTGATCAAAGCTAATGATGCTAGTGATAAAACAACACGCATTATCATAAAAATGGGAAACCTTCAAAGATGACTCGTGCTCATCCCATGCTTAATCATAATTACATGGCAAGCACCATAATGATCAAGCAGCACGGGAGCCTTATGAACGCAAGGAGCGGACATGACAAGTAAGAAGGTACAAGAGAACCCGTACTTCAAGAGGCACGTCAGCACCCTCCCAAAGAATTGACAAAGTGAGCTATCTTGCCAATAAATCTGACTCATCCTTAACCAGTTGCCTCCTTAAGAATGAGACCCTTAAGATTTAAAGGGATATGATCAAATTGGTGCCAACAACACTAGTTTGAATACCTTTGTCCAAGTTCAGCACAGGCATCAGCAACACCATTACCCTCGCGGTAAATATGGGAGATATCCATATTGGGAATCTTTTGTAGGAGAATCTGTATATCCCTAATAATATCTTTCAACTTAATGCCAATAGTTGACACGTTGTTAACTACATCAATAACCATTTTAGAGTCCCCCTAGATATTCAAGTTCCTGATGCCAAGGGATATAGCCAATTTAATCCCCCATAGAAGAGCAGTAGCTTCAGCGTAGTTATTGCTTTGATAGCCCAGACCGCCAGCATAGATAGCAACCATCCACCCTTTGTCATCTCTTATGATCCCTTCCCCACTAGCTATACCATCCATCTTAGAAGCCCCATCAAAGTTAAGTTTCAGCCAGTTAGGAATTAGAGGACTCCATCTGGTATTAAGCCTCTGTAACAATTTGGTATTACTATGAAAAGGAATATGATAGAGAATCTTCCAATTCACTATAATTTGCTCCTCTTCATGAGTCAGAGGTTTCTCCACAATTCGGATATGGGCACTAGTGATGCTTTCCATAAGAGTCTTAATAAAAGTGTGAGAAACCTGAGAGGCATCTCTAGCAGTATCCCTAAAAATCCTATGATTGCGCTCTTTCCACAAAGTCCAACTCAAACATGGCAGAGTTTGATTCCATAACTCAACAAGCTAGGGATGAGAGAAGGGAGGATACCATCTGTTAATAACTTCCGTAATATCAGAATTGCAGACCCACTGAATACCAAAATTACTTAGGATTAAGGTCCATATTTCCCTAGCAAAATCACAGTGAAGGAAAAGATGAGAAACAATTTCCTCCTTATCACAGCACAGACAGCATCTATTGACCAAGGTAAAGCCTCTCTTTTGTAAGTTGTCTTGGGTCAGAATTTTGTTATGAACAGAAGCCCACCAAAACATATTTATTTTTGGCACAAGTTTGTGGTTCCAAATTTTGCCGCATATCTACTTTCTATGAGCATCTGGAACCAATAAATGATAGGTAGACTTAACAGAGAAATGTCCATGCTTATCTAGCCACCAAAATTGCTCATCCTCTCGAGGAAAGAGAGGGATTCTGACTCCCTGAAGCAACTGTTGAATAGCCTAAACTTTAGAGGCAAGAGCAGGGCGATGAGTGCAGCAGTCAAATAAATTTTTCCAGCTCCTATTGCCATTATTATTGAACATGTAATCGCTGACTTTATCACCAAAAAATTGAGTAGCAATGCTAGCAATTTCACCATAATCTCCCTGAGTAATGAGAGCCTTATCTTTTATCCAAATGTCAGTTCAGAACTTGATAGACATACCATTCCCCAATTTCCATCTAATCCCTTGCATAAGAAGGCTTCTAGATTTCAGCATTTTATTCCATATGACAGATCCCTGAGGTAAACCTTCCTGTTGGACGAATTGGAACCAGTCCATGCCATGCAGATATTTTGCTTGCATGATTTCCTCCAATCTTTATGTTGATGAATCAGGTTCGAATTGATTGTTGAGAGAAGGGCTTTATTCATGTTGCGTATGGATCTAATATTGAGGCCTCCATGGGATTTAGGAAGACACACTTTTGCCTAGCTACCCAAGGACATTCTCTATTTATCTTCTACTCCCATCCATAAAAATTGTCTTTGAATCTATTCTAGCTTGTCAGCAAAAGAAGCAAGAATTTTAAAAAGAGACAAGAAATAAGTGGGTATACCTTGCAGGGAGGCCCGAAGAAGCTGTAATTTGCTAGCACTACTGAGTAATTTCCCTTTCCAAGCAATTAGCTTCCGCTAAGTTCTTTCCAATATACTATTCCAAATACTTTGAGACACCTCTTTAACCATAAAGGGAAGACCTAGATAGATAGCAGGAAGAACACTTTCAGCACATTCCAGGATATTAATAATTTTTTGTCTAAGATCATTAGGAGTATTAAAAAAATACACATTACTCTTTTGGAAATTTATGCTTTGCCTAGAAGCAATGGCATAAAGGTTTAAAATATTCTTCCATCTTCGAGCTTCAATTACAAAAGAGATGCTGAAAAGAATGGTATCATCAACAAATTGCTGCACTGACATAGGGGCAAGGGAGGAAGTAGGTTTGATGCCCATAAGATGCTTAGAAGTGACATTAGCTTGAATGTATCTCCCAAGTGCCTCCGCCATTATGATAAACAAGTACGGGGAAAGAGGATCCCCCTGACAAAGTCCTCTCAAGGAAGAGAAAAAACCCCTAGAGACCCCATTAACCAGGATTGAGAATTTGGCAGAAGAAATAGTCGTCCAAATGAGGAGATAAACTTTTTCATTAAACCCAAATTTCCTAATTACTTGAAACAGAAAAGTCCAGGAGACCCTATCATAGGCTTTAGAGATATCCAACTTAAGAGCCATGCCAGGAATTCTACTCTTATCCATGGAATGAATAGTTTTATGAGTGGAGATCACAGCATCCAGAATTTGACGACCTGAGATAAAACTTTTTTGAGAAGGGGAAATAATTTTATCTAAAAAAGGTTGAATTCTCATGACAAGGACTTTGGTGAAAAGCTTATAGATAGTATTACACAGGCTAATAGGTCTGAATTTAGAAAGATTGGTGGGGTTCATCTTTTTAGGAACAAGGACAATAAAGGTATTATTGAGCTGTTTTAAAAGTTTACCAGTTTTGAAGAAATCACGAACTGCAGCGGTAAGATCAGCCCCCACAATATCCCAATATTCTTGGAAAAAAATAGGAGGCAAGCCATCAGGACCTAGAGCTTTTAAGGGACCCATAGAGAATAAAACAGCACGAACCTCCTCCTCAGATATAGGCCTTAACATTTCCAGGTTATCTTCCTTAATTATCAGATAGGGAATGTTGTCAATGAATTGATTCATAATCCTACCATTGTCAGCATTAGCTTGGTCTGTCAATAAATTCTAAAAGAATATCGCTGCTTGTTCTCCAATCTCATTATCCTCAGTGATAATATTGCCATTTCCCAAACATAATTTTGTGATGGAGTTATCCTTCCTATGTTTCATGGCAGAAAAATAGAAAAAAGTTGTATTCCTATCTCCCTCTTTAAGCCACTAAATTCTGGACTTTTGTTTCCAAAAGACCTCTTCTCGGCACATAAGATTCCTCTAGTCCAAAATTAGAGCATGTTCTTCCTTAGTACTGTCTTTTGAAACATCTCTGTGAGCAATTCGCAACTGAATATCCTCTAGTTTTCCAGCTATATGTTTCTTCTGACCAAACACATGACCAAAACTGTATCTATTCCATCCACGAACCTCCTGTTTGATATGCATAAGCTTTTTAAATAGTCTAAACATAGGAGTACCCTAGATAGGGATTTGCCACCATTGAGTCACGAGTTGTCTGAAGTCTTTATGCTTAATCCACATTGCTTCAAAGAGGAAAGGGAAAGGGCCCTGTTGGCATCGATCTTGCCAATGAAGGAAGATAGGTCAGTGATTAGATATGGTTCTAGGAAAAGCCTGCAAATGCATATTATGGTGATTATCCCAGTTACTTGAAATAAGAACCCTGTCGAATTTGACCTAGATCATATGGTCTCCTCTTCATCTGTTAGTTCCACATCTAGCAATCCCCAAACATTAATAAATTTCATAAAGTCAAACATGCTGTCAGAGTAATCAAGGATCCCACCATATTTCTCAAAGGGATATAATGGAGTGTTGAAGTCACCAGCCAACATCCATCTAGAGCACAGGGAATTGGACAGAAAGCTACTCAAATTAGTCAACAAAGATTGCCTCAGAACTCTAGTATTAGGAGCATAAATATTGATTAGATACCAATTGAGTGAAGGCAAGGAAAAATTGATAACCAGAAAATGCTTGCTAGAAGCAACAAGAGAACCCTGAATTTTAGCACTATTCCACATTGTAACAATCCCACCAAAAGTCCCTATAGCCGGACTAATGCAAAATGCAGCCTTAGGCCATATGTAATCGGCTATCTTCTTAAAGCTCTCCTCTTTCATTTTGACTTCTTGAAGAAGCAAGATATCTAACTTATTATCTAAAACACAGTTTTTAACCTCAAACTGTTTGGTGGGGCTGTTGAAACCCCTCATATTCCAAGATAAGATCCTCATTTAGAAGGTTTGAGGGAATTGACCTCCAATGTTTTCTGCTTACCACTGGCAATTTCCCTGGAAATCTCTCTTTGCCGAGTTTCCCGTAGGGTCGGTCTCCCTTGTTTGGAATCAGTACCAACATCTGCAGTCTTTTTACCTTTACGAGTCTTTTTCTTAGGGGTAATCCATTCATCTTGTTCATTACCACTACCAGTAGGACTGATTTCCACTGTCAAAGAAGGATTAGCTAATTGATCACCTACTTCCAGAGCATCATCCTGGGTTGACTCAAGGGCTATTGCTCCATCAGTGTCTACTATCTCTTTAGGAAGAACCTGCGGATCGTTACACAAAGCTTTACCTTCTTCAGCATCCCCCTCTATCAATTAGTCCCGTATTTCCCCCTCCTCAAACTCCTCAGTGGTATGTTGATCCATATAATTATCTATATTTGAAACATCATTCTAACAAGCTTTGTCCAAAACCTTATCAGTATCATCATCTAAGTAAGCATTATCCCCATTACCCAAGGCCATCTGACAATCGTTCTCCTTAGCCTGCATAGTATTTTCATCTGGGAAAGCATTTTCCACAGTACCCCCCATTCCCTGATTGCCAGGGGTAACAATTTTTTGTGGATGATCCTCAACCTCATTATGGGGGTTAGTCGTCTTGCCCATTTGCTTTGCTTTACATTAGGTCATTATATGGCCCTTTTTCTTGTATATCTGACAGAAAGTGGCAACATTTTCATAAAGGATTGGCTGGGTCCAAATCCCATATTTAAATTCAACTCGATGGACATTGGGAGGGTTTGGTTAATCTCCACATTGACACAAAACTGAGCATAAATAGAATGGGATTGAGTACGGGTAGTACGATCCACAGTAACATACTGGCCAAAGGAGTTGCCAATAGCGATAAAAAAAATTTCATCCCAGAATTCCAAGGGAAACCCTTGTAATCTAACCCAAACAGGAGCAGACTTATTGAGGTCCGAGCTAGGGTCAAACCCAGGTTTCCAAAGGCACCAAGCAAGAGAATGTGATCCATAAAGCCAGGGTCCCCCAGCAAGAGTAGCTATCGTATCCTCCCTATTCGTGAATTAAAATAGGAATAATCCTTTTGCCATAGCAATAACCAAAACACTACCTTTGATTCTCCACCGAGAAATCACCCATTTTTGGACCATCTCAATATTGGGACGGAAGGAAAAGAACTTACCTACCAGAGCAAGATCCATGGTCGCCACGATTTCTTCAATCAGAACATCCAGAATATCCAGACCTGCACCTTCTATGGAAGCTTTTTTGACAGGAAGTCCCGACATGCATTTAGAAGAACCCATATTTTCCCCTGTTAATGCTCACTTCCATCCGTTGGAAGGAACGTCCTCCATCAGGTTCGTAGTCCTAGAGGCACTGCCCAAGGCAGCAACCTCCATTGACACAGAAAGCACTCAGAGCTAAAAACCCTAAAAAACCCTAAATAGCCATGGAAAGTAGAGAGCGGAAGCCAATTTTTTAGTTAGATTTGGCTATGTTGAGTTAATGAAGTGATAGAATTTTTTCACAAACATGCAGAGTTAATATTCATATTTGGTGATATTTTTGATAGGGGAGCACTCACAATGTCTCTTGATAGTGTTTTATTCTTGGATTGTTATCTGCAAGGCAGGACCATAATAAATCCTCTGGACCTAGATTTTGAACGAGTTGATAATAAGACAAAATTTTTAGATTTAGTAAATCAGACAGTAGTTGAAAAATTGCAAAAAAATTGGATTCTATTAAAACCAAGAGTCGAGCTACTGATTTAAGTGTTGCACGAGAGCATTGATGATTGTAATTTCTAGTAAAAAATGATCATATAGAAGACAAGTTCAAGTAATTGCCAAAGCAGTAAATGTATGTAGGAGAACTGTTCAAAGATATATCAAGAAGAGAAATAGATTAGATGAAAACATTGAAAAATAATTGGGTAAATATTTGTCGACTTCCTCGGAACGATAGAATTTTAGAAGATGTAAAACAAAAAGTAATTTGATATTGGACCAACCAATCCCATGTTTCTTCCAATAGAAGGGACACTATACAAATAAAAGGCAAAGAAGGTAAAAAAAAATTCTCATCGAAAACATTTTATAGATACAACACAAAGTGAACTTTTTGCAGCACTCAAGCAAGAATTTCCATAGGTGAAGATTTCTCAGAGGATCTTTTAGAGTTTATGACCTGTTGTGCCTCGCACACATGCCCCATTTCGCTAATGGGAATTCCCTTCCTTCAAATTTTGGATTAGAGTTTTGGCCTAGCCAGTTGATCCCTGAAGTATTCCAATGATGATCAAAGTCTCATTTTTCACAATTGAAAGCATATAGGTTATTTGGGTTCTTTGAAATCATTAAGTTGAGTGTTGTTTACCATCAAAACCAAGTCTGATGTCCCTTAAGTGCTAAAAACATTGTCTGTTGACCTTTACACTAGATTCTCACTCCACTGACATTAGCACCAGAATCACAAGTCATTGACTTAGCGTCAAAACTCTCATTCACTGCCTTAGCGCTAAATTTCTTGTCAACCGACTTAGCGATAAAATTCATGGTCACTGACCCTAGCACTAAAAGTGCACTTCTCTAACCTATGGCTGAAATCATTTATCATAGACTTCGTGCCAGATTCGCCCATCACTGACCTACACTAAACTGTCATCTTGCACTAAAATGACTTTTCACCAACTTAGGTTGGATGGACCCCAAATCCGTGCAAGACGGTGTTGATGTTAAATCTTGCCAGAGTGCCCCATGCCCTTTTTTGTATTGAAATCCCAGGGTACTAACTTTGCGCTAATATCCAATGTCACTGGATAACAATGCTGGATCTTTTCTGCATTTAGAGCTAAAAACCTTCCTCTTCTGCGCTTAGTGCTAAAACTTCATGTTACTAACTTGGAGCTGAATTTACATCTTACCGCCTTTGTGCTAAAATCTCCTGTTACCAGCTTTGTACTAAATGTCCACTTTGCCGACCTAGCATTATATGCTTTGCACTAAAATATCCGCCTACCGACTTGCACTAAAATATGCCTCTGCTACACATATCTGGTCGACCTTCTAAATCCCGCGGACCCTGTTGCACCCTAAAACTCCGCTGAAGGCATTCTACATTAGAATCCATTCTTACGACATATATCTGTCACACTCCATATTCCTACTAGAGATTTAAGGTCTCGTCACAGGAAATACCCTGTCAAATGTAGAAGTTCCGTAAATATTCTATGATATGCAGATGATTGCACTTCTAGGTGATTTGAGGAACGTGGCTATAAGGGTGGTCGAAGACTCTAGAGGGTCCTCCGACATGATATCCTTTTAAATCTTCAACATAAAACATTTCAAAGCATAGTAATGCTAGCATATAAAAGGCTGATCAGTTGGTAAGTGAAAACATAATTCGGAGCATTTTTTGTCAGAGGTAGTTATATAGGCGCTAATGTGCATATATGCAAAATATAAAAGTAAAGACAAGGTACATTGACTGATTGCATATTACAAAGGAAAGCGAGGAATTCATGCTCAACTGAATGCAGAGTATTTGTTTTCTACCAAATATATCCAGAAGCATCTAAAAGACCTACAAATCCAGAGGGGATCTATTTTCCCACAAAACCCCATCAGGGGCGAATTCTCTGCAAATCTTTGATAATTTGGGAATTTGAACGAAGGAAATGAAGCAAAACAAAAAAGCTAATTGTCCAAAACCTACCAGAGGCCGCATCAGATACCAATAATTCAGGCAGGTGGATCATGGGATAATAGATCAGCAGCATTTGCTCTAATGAAAAGATCAAAAGGTACGTCGATATTAGCAACCAATGAGTTTGTAAACTTTTTCAATAAGGTATGTTGTGTGTTGAGGGACAATTCCGAATGCTAAAACCTACCAACTGAAGGAGCCTCGGCTACTATGTACACCCATGGAGGACTATGCTAACATTATGTAAAGAAGTCTCATTGAAGGAAACGTTAAGCATTATGATGGCTTCACACGACTTGAAGTCACCTTTACATACCTTCAATTATTCGCAGACCTGCATTCTCAAAACTCTTGAAAGTGACTTGTTGGAAGCAAATTGCTCAGACATGTAAGAAACAACAATATATTTGGCATTAGTGTCCATGAAACATTTGAGGAATATGTCAGAAAGAACAGCCTACAAACATAGAGCTTCTCTCGGCACATATTCCTTTTTTTTCTTCGACGTGGAGCATGTCAAAGTAAGTAGGCACAAGCACTGGTTACAACGGAATTTCGGTACAGCAAGTGATAAAATTAGAATGGCTCATGGATACAAAGCATATTTATCATGCTGTGTAAGGAGAGAAACAAAAGGAACATGGTAGAAATAGCTAACCACAGATATTAGCCATCTTATGTGGGTAACTTGTTTTAAATGATGAAAGAAAGGCTTTCTATATTGAAATAATGGGAGAGGTTTGTGTGACACCATAGGTTGAGTATGTTAAGAAGGAGATTTCAAGGTAAATGACAAAATAGAAGAAAGCGGGGACTCAGTGCTTAACTGGACATTGTCCTATAGCACCCTAAATGCCTGCAATGTCCTGTTATAGACCATTTCCCCACTGACTAAAGCTTAAGACCATTGTTTTAACTTTGTGCTAAAATTAAGGTAGATGGGATTTGTGCAGAAAAAACCCTTCACTGGACATGTCCGATAGTGCCGGAAATCCATGCTATCCAGTGGTGCAGGAAAGCCCCGCCAAAAACATGAGAAAGGGGCTAGCGCTACTTTTCAGACCCACTGCATATATCCGGATGGACTAAAAAGGACTGCCAATCTAATAGAGGGTGAAAATCCCGCTGGAAGAGTTAGAGGATGTTGGTGCTGAAAATAGACTTCGGTGCACATGTCTAGTGACACAAAAAATTCTTGCAACTTCAGTGATGTCCCTAATCCCCCTAGAAGTCCATCAAATGATGTTGCACTCCACTTGAGATTGCGAAATGTGAAAGCACAAACGAGGCACTCAAATTGCTTGATAGATCTCCTCCATAGAAATATGATCCCATGAGCTGAAATGACTACAGGATATGTATGACATGGATTTATTAAATAGGGTTTCAAGCAAATACAATTTTGGAGATATTGAAGTTCCACGCATGTCATTGCCCCAACCTGCTAGTTCATCTTTTACTTTGAGACTAAAACCAAAAAGGAATTGCGAATCGTTGCCATAGCACAGGATACGGCGGGACGTTCGGTGAAATATCTCTGACAAAACAATGATTAAGAATGAATAACTCAGGCAAGCACATCTAACTGCAAGATATGGGGTGAGCTGAAAGGAAGTACAAAAGAAACAAATGAGTCTTTTGGAGTAATATGTAAGCAACTGCAGATATCATGTGTAAAGCCAATCATGGCAGCCTCTTTTCCTCATGTAACACCAAATTGTCTCGAAATTTTCGATTGGGATATTAATATCCATTAAAGTATGGTTGAAAGTGGATTTTTCCAGATGATCGTAATGCGCACATGAAAGAGGCCGATGAAGTTTTAAAACCCTGTGATGGACATACGAAGCCTTCGGACTTAAGCATATGATATACATGGTAGGCAAGAGAAGATCACTTAATAAGGCTCAAGGAATACTTTGATAGCCACAGCTGACAGCCTCTAAAAGATCTTGGGCATGATACTCTTCTCTTCCTATGACATGGAGCATAACTCAAACATTTCATCTTGTCAAAAGGCCCGACAGTCTATCCACACGATTGCCGATGTATTAAGAATAAGCACATTATTGTTTGACATTATAGTTATACAGAGTGACTGCATCAGTAATAAGGCTCAAGGAATACTTTGATAGCCACAGCTGACAGCCTCTAAAAGATCTTGGGCATGATACTCTTCTCTTCCTATGACATGGAGCATAACTCAAACATTTCATCTTGTCAAAAGGCCCGACAGTCTATCCACACGATTGCCGATGTATTAAGAATAAGCACATTATTGTTTGACATTATAGTTATACACAGAGTGCACTGGCAAAAGCATAACATGTAGGCTATCCAGCAAGTAATGATGCTCCACAAATTGCATGATATCTCAGCATGAGCGAATCACGTAGATGGTAAATGAAATCTATCGGGCAGTCCATTAAAATCCATGATAGGAGGTATCCTAAACAGAATTGAAATCATCTAAAAGATCAGCTCATCACTTGGTCCATTAAATATCATCCTTCTATGTTTAAATTCATCAAACGTGCGCTCATGTACAATTTTCATTAACTGAGTGTTGAGGCATGATACCAATGACCAGAGGACTTCCAATTATTATTGTTAAGCTATAACGACTGTGATGTATTGAATTGTGATCTTACGACATCAATATAAGCCAATGTGGGTATGGTGAATGTGGGGCGATCAGCTATATTTGGATATACTCACTTATGACCAATATTCTCAGTCTTCTTCTTACAGGAAAGGGAAAACTACATGAAGAGAAAAGAAGTGGGTCAAGAAAGGAGGTGTGAGCAGGAATCCAAGAATGGAGATTTTTGTAATAAATAGCACAGTTGTGAATATTAATGTTCGAGATGATGGTCATACAATCCTTTGATCTGAAGTATACGGTGTAGCAAAAGGAGGTTCACAAAACTGGTTAAAGAGTCAAGAAGACTGATGCAGCTGAAGACGGTCATGCCTTTTGAAGTCTGAAAGCGGGTATATCTTGCTTATTGTGATGTCGAGGAGTTTAGATTGGCTCAAATATGTGGTTTGAGCCTCATTATTGTTTAGATGATTAAATCTTGTTTAAAGCTGATTTATGTGAAAATTATTCATTATGTGTCCCTTATTTTTTTTTAGAATGATGCATTATGTAAGCAGATGCAACAAGAAGATTCCTAGATCAAGGGGGCTGACATGTTCGACATCAAGGGACCAACTAAAGACTCTCAAGATCCTGAATCAAGTGAGAATGTCAAAAAAAGATTAAACCACTGTCAAAAATTGTAAAGAATGTACCCCATTCTGAGTACAACTCCAACCTAGTTTGCACCTGTTCCAGTCAGCATATGGAATCCCATTAAGCAACATCAGCTCAACTTTTCACTTGTCATATGACCTTATTTTGACTCCCTTTCACCTTGGAAAGTGGCTCTTTGGCATGTATATCCAAATGGGTACTCAATCTGTCCACATGCTATGTATTTGCAAGCTGTATTTCGTCTTTTTCATATAGGACAAAATTGAATCCGAGATTGTAACTACCCACTGACCAAATTAAATGTAAGTGTAATCTGGCTATTGGTGTTGAGTCAATCTCCACCATACATCAAAATCTTAGTATGGTGCCTTTTCTATATAAAGGGCCATTTTTCTCTCATTGTAAGACAATCTTGATGCTGAATTGTTAACACTCTGCCAAATTTTCTGGTTAATACAAAAGCAAGTTGCTGCAGTACTTTTCTGAGAATTTGCTTCTTTGTATTACCAATTTTGTTTCATGGTTCACAACTTGATTTTCATTAGTTAAATCATGTTTTGCAATGTTATTGATTTGTTGAAGGTATTTGATGAGCATTCTAGTCCATTCTATTAGTTGCTTGCTAATTGTAAGTAGTTGTGCATAGTTAGTCCGGGCTATTGAAATGAGCTAAGTTCAATTGCATTACAATAGTTAAATCAGGCTAGCACTTGGGTATTTAATAATTGTATATGTAATCTAAAAATTTGGAGAATCTGTAGAAGATAGCACTATTTTCTGCAGTATTGTAGCAAAAATTTTAGCTTGGTAAAACAAAAAATTGGTCTAATTTCTAAATGTTTGTCTACCTACATCAATCTTTATATTTTGAATGTCACTTAGGATCTCTCTAAACCCTACTTCCTTTTACATTTTTTTATTAATCAGTTGTTAGAGTTAGGTTCTAGTAGCATTCCATATTGTCATATCAGCTAAATGATATAAGGGTTTGCATGTATTGTTGTCTTGACCTATCAAACCTGTTGTATTGCATGTAAGACCACTTGTAGGAGTAGCTAGAACATCCCACTAAGAAATTCCAAGCAAGCTAAGACCTAGTTGTATTATCTTTGAGAAGTCTTACTTAGGGTAAGATACTTTTCAAAAGAGGTGTGATACCAACAATCACACTTTCATTGTTGTGTGCTAAAAACACCATCAACGGAATTGGTGCTAGAAGGAGGGAATGAACCAAGATTTTATGTAGGCTTTCAGTTTTGTTGGTTCATTGCACATGCTGAAATGACTTAAAATTCAAGATATTCAGCTCCAATGGATACACATAAGGGTTTCAGTCCTGAGAGCCCTTCATTCTTCAAAGGGCTATCATAGCTGTCATATCATGAGAACTTCAAAATAGATATCTGACTCTTTAAAGAAGTATTAGATAGGAAAACTAGGGTGAAGTATCCTCCATTGACATTGCTTGATTTTTGTTCACCTTAGGTCTGCATTGTACATCCCGAGAAGCTACATGACAAGATTGATTGTTTAACTTTTCTCCCAAGATTGGACTTGCATTTAAAAGGAGTACTATTTATTTTTCAAATATACAATCCTGAAGTGAGATATATGCATAATAAGCATATTTAGAGAAAGACCACACAAGGAGCTGCATTATAGATGGATACACATTATTACAATCATGTCCTAGTTGAGAGCATAAAAAGAGATGAGGCTACATGAGCTGCAAATCTTCCATTCATAAGTAATCATTGTCAAACTAGTAATCTACACATGGAAAAAATTGAAGTCCCTCAAGTTACTCATCAAAATATATCTCTAGATGATAAAGGCGGGTAATACATATGGTCTGCAAAGCACCCAACTAATGAATATGAGATTCATGACTGGTTAAAATCTCTTTGTTAGTTGGACAAATTAGAAGAATACACTATTCCAGGTTAGTTAAAACTTACATTTCAATCATAGGACAAAGAACAAAGTAATACACCAGATCGGATTTCTACTATTAAGGATGTTGATAAGGTAGATGATGAATTAGAACTTATGAACAGTCATGTTAAGGATGTAGATCAGCAATTAGACATTTCACAAGTGTCAGGTTTTAAACTTGAGTTTGCTACTGCAGAGGTGGTGAATAGTAGTTTATGTTAGGTGGTTGATAATTCTAAGTTTGAACGACAGCAAGTGCAAGCAGAAATCAGTCCTCTAGATGAAGAACAATCATGGATAGCAATGTAGAAAATTGTTCCAGCTGACATACTTGAGCCACAACCAGATTGTTTGATGGAAAGTGATCAAGCTCCTGAGTATATCAACATAATGCATTACCATGATCAGTCATATCATATCACTGAAGTTACTCCCCTAGAGTTTTCAACATAGTCAAATGGTGAAAATCAGGAAAATGTATCACTTCAAGGCAACATTGACATCATAGATCAAATCATACAAGAAGAAGAGGACCTTGTTGCTGCTATAGACAATGGATATGCAGTCCAAATATAAGGGTTGTCGGTTGATATAGAGGAAGGAAAAGGCTTTGTTCTCGCTGCAGAAAGTGAATTGCCAACCCAATGCCAACCCTTAATTGAAATAGGAGGATTGTTGATTGATACAGAGGAAGTTGCCTCAGAACATATGACTAATTTTGATAGAGTAGATTTGAGAAAATCATAGATTCATCAGGCTGATCCTATTTACACCTACAATAGAGGAAGTTCTCACATAACTAATGTTGATTTACTGACATCAACTAAGAGTAGAAGTATGCAATCGAAGAATAAAGATCAAATAGTTATGCAGAGTGATGGCTTGGGACCATTTTCATGCCAATCACTTGATCATATCATCAAAATAATATCAACAATGAGGAAGGATATGCTACTACATGGTAATTCACCACACATTTCAGACTTTGCTCTGGCTGATTTATGCATAATCCATCCAAATGATCCACATAATGAACAAAGTTGTCCAGACTTTCTATTTGCTTGGGAGGTTCTTGCAGCATTCAGTGATCAGGAACTATCCAATGCACATGATATGACCCAGCATGAACTAAGACCTCCTAAAGGTGTAAAATTTAGTGGTCCAATGCATCAAGGTGATGAACTTGCATCTTTGATTTATGGTACTATAAATCCGGTTGTATCTTCCCTCTTCTCACTTGGTTTTGAAAGTTATCAATTTAATTATGACAATTTAGGTAAGACAACTTGCATATGGATTGATCATGGCCCTAATGAACTACCCCAATTACTAATCTTATGTAGCTGGTACCCTGAACATGAGCCCAACCTACCTTGAACTACCCCAATTACTAATCTTATGTATCTTAAGTCATGGGGTAGTGTAAATACTTGCAGTCACAAGTCTCTATACATAGTTCTTCTCATTCATAGTTAGGTTTCTTATCTGTTTTGGTTAGGTTAGGTTGCTTTCTACTTTCTAGTTTTGTTTTCTGTAGTCATTAGGTGTTTGTTTTCTCTTAGTTTAGTTGTCTTTTCCTAGATTGCTTTTGCCTGCTGCACTTGCTTTGTTGGGGATCTTTGTTTCTTGAATGTGGTGGCAGTCATCCAGACGTGTAAGTGGTCCTTTGTTGGGTAAATAATTTGGAGTATTTCTTTGAAGAGCTGAAGTTTTTGCTTAGGTCCTACCATGGGTTCCACTATTGTACTTGGATGGTATGATGCTTGTTCATGGGAAATGAATCATTAGTTAGTGCACTTGAAGTATTTTCTAACCATATATCTCTTACACTCTTAAATAATCCTGAAGCACCTAAATGAGTCTTGGTGATATTGCATTAAGTGAAAAATCTACGATCCACCCTTTCCACCATCAGGAGTCCACACCCAGCTAGCTAAGTTATCAACATAACCAATGTTGTCAAAAGCACGTGTTACAAGGGTAGCAGTACTGCATTGTACTCTACCAAATCTGAGCTCAATGAAATATCAAGAAATTATGAAAAGAAAAGAAAATAAAAAAATCACAACCACACACTATAACTTAGTTAGATGGACAATCAGGTAAACTCTACCGAGGGTATGGATGCTTGACTAGCAGTAGGGTTCTACTTGAGTGAAATTTTGAGACAAACCCACCGAGGCTATAGACGCTCACTGGTAGTGGGGCAATGTCCAGGTAGTTCATGAGGTGTGTACTAATCACGTAGCTTAATGTAAAGGATCTAAGATGAGCTTAGTTGCTTAGGGATGGGAATTAATGCAATTACACACACTCAGGCTTTCAGGATAAGGATGGTTGCACCTAGTTATTGAGTTCTACTTCTTTGATAGGGTATCATGTCTTTTTGTTCAACATGTGGGAAACACAGAGTTTCTAGGTTCAAAAGTGTGGTTTATCATTGAAATGCTCTGGAGCATTTCCCCAACACAGCTGCCATTTGTTGTGCCTTGCACACATGCCCCATTTCACCAATGGGGACCCCCTTCCTTCAAATTTTGGCTTAGAGTGTTGGCCTAGACGGTTGATTCCTGAAGTATTCCAATGGGTGATCAAAGTCACATTTTTTGCAATTGAAAGCATGAAGGTTATTTGGATTCTCTGAAATCATTAAGTGTTATTTTCCATCAAAACCAACTCTGATGTCCCTTAAGTGCTAAAAACATTGTCTACTGACCTTTGCACTAGATTCTCACTCCACTAACCTTTGTGCTAGATTCTCACTCCACTGACCTTAGTGCCAGAATCACAAGTCATTGACCTAGAGTCAAAACTCTCATTCACTACCTTAGCACTAAATTTCTTGTCAACCAACTTAGCACTAAAATTCATGGTTACTGACCCTGGCGCTAAATATCCACTTCTCTGAACTAGCACTAAAATCACTTATCACAGACTTAGTGCTAGATTTGCCCATCACCGACCTGCGTGAAACTATCATCTTGCAATAAAATGACTTTTCACTTAGGTTAGATGGACCCCAAATCTATGCAAGAAGGCATTGATGTTAAATCTTGCCAGAGTCCCCCCATGCCCTTTTTACATTAAAATTCTAGGGTACTGACTTAGTGCTAATATCTAGTGTCACAGGATATTAGTGATGGACCTCTTCTGTATTTAGTACTAAAATCCTTCCTCTTCTATGCTTAGCACTAAAACTTCATGTTACTGACTTGGCATTGAGTTTACATCTTACCGCCTTTATGCTAAAATCTCCTATTACTAACTTGGTGCTAAATATCCACTTCACCGACCTAGCATTATATCATTTGTGCTAAAATATGGCTCTCCTGCACATATCTGGTCGACCTTCTAAATCCCATTGACCTCTTTGCACCCTAAAACCTTGCTGAAGGCATTCTGCATTGAAATCCATTCTTACAACATATATCCATCACACTCCATATTCCCACCAGAGCTTTTAAGGTCTCATCATAGGAAATACCTGGTTAGATGTACAAGTTTTGCAAATATTCTATGATATGTAGATGATCGTGCTTGTAGCTAATTCGAGGAATGTGCCTATAAGGGTGGTCAAAGAGTTTAAGGGTCCTCCAGCATGATATCCTTTTTAAATTTGTAGCATAAAACATTTCAAAGCATAGTAATGCTAGCATATAAAAGGTTGATCAATTGGTAAGTGAACATAATTGGGAGCATTTTTTATCAGACTTTGTATAAAGGTACTATGTGCATATATGCAAAATATAAAAGTAAACACAATGTGTGTTGACTAATTGCATATTACAAACAAAAGCAGGGAATTCATACTCAACTGAATGTAGAGCATTTGCTTTCTACTGGATATATCTGGAAGTATCTAAAAGATCTGCAAATCTATAGGGGATCTATTTTCCTGTAAAATCCCATCAGGGGCAAATTCTCTAAAAATCTTTGATAATTTGGGAATTTGAATGAAGGAAACGAAGCAAAACAAAAAAAGCAAATTGTCCAAGACCTACCAAAGGCTACATCAGATACCAATAATTTAGGTAGGTGGATCATGGGATAACGGATGACCAACATTTGCTCTCATGAAAAGATCAAAAGGTGCGTCGATATAAGCAAACATCGAGTTTGGAAAATTTGTCAATAAGCCTTGTTGTGTATTGAGGGACAATTCCAAATGCTAAAACCTACCAACTAAAGGAGCCTTGGCCACTATGTACGCCCGTGGAGGACTATGCTAACATTATGTAAAGAAGGCTCATTGAAGGAAACATTAAGCATTCTGATTGCTCCACACGACTTGGAGTTGTTAAAATGGAACAGTGAAAAGTAAAAAGAACAGTAAACAATCACACAGTGCAAATATATTTAACATGGTTCACCATATGTATGGCTACATCCACAAAGTAGGGGAAAACTCTTATATTTATGTGATCTCAGATATGTTTACAGCAGCATATACTTATGCTTCTATAGATTACAATATCTGTGAGGAGATAAGATAGGAGCCGAACAATGAAGAGTCACCACAAAATGACAAGGTGACCATTGGGTTTCATATCCAACAATCTCCCACTTGAAACCCAATGACTGCTACAAACTTTTAGAGCTATTCCCCTACTTTAAGCCTATTGTCAGAGTTTGACAATGCCGAGAGAAGCGCAGTAGAATTCAAACTTCTCTCAAGGTACAACCTTGGTCAATGCATTAGCCAGATTGATCTTGGTGTCGATATTTTGAACATGCAGCTTGCCTTCTTCAATCATGCTATGGATGAAGTGATATCTCAGCTCAATGTGTTTGGTTCTGTTGTGAAATGCCGCATTCTTGGCCAAATGGATAGTGCTGTTACTATCACAAAAGAGTGTGAAAACATGCTCTTTGGATCCCAACTCAGTTAACAAATGCTACAACCAAACCATTTCTTTTGCTCCTTCAGTGAGGGCAATGTACTCAGCCTCAGTAGTAGAAAGAGCAACTACTTGTTGCAATCTTGATACCCAACTGATAGCTGCCCTAGCAAAAGTGAGAACATAGCCGGATGTAGACCTTCTATTATCCAAGTCACCTGCCATATCAGAGTCCACAAAGCCTTGTAGCTGTACAACTTTCCTACCAAAGCATAAGGCATAATCTGAAGTGCCTTTTAGATACCTCAATATCTACTTCATAGCTTCCCAATGAGTTTTTCTAGGATTACTCATAAACCGGTTCACAACTCCCACTGCTTGGGAAATATCAGGACGTGTGCATATCATTGCATACATAAGACTTCCCATGGCTGAAGAATATGGAATGTTCTTCATGTAGTCTTGTTCTTCTTGTGTCTTGGGGCACAATGCTGAAGATAAGTGAAAATGATCAACAAGTGGAATGCTAACTGGCTTAGCACTTCTCATATTGAATCTGTCCAAAACTTTTTCAATATATTTTTGCTGAGACAATCTGATTTCTTTCTTCTTTCTGTCCCAAATGATGGTCATGCCAAGAATCTTCTTTGCTGCCCTGAGGTCCTTCATTGTAAATTTGTTTCCCAAGAGTTGCTTTAGATCAGTAATGACTCTCATGTTAGTGCCGGTAATGAGCATGTCGTCAACATAGAGTAGCAATAAAACAAATTCACCACTTGGCAAGACCTTGTAGTATAAACATGGATCAGATTCAAAACATGTAAACTAATTTTCCATCATGAAGTTATCAAACTTGATGTACCACTGCCTTGGGGCTTCTTTCAGCCCATACAAGCTCCTCCTTAATCTACAAAATAGATTTTCATGCCCTTTCTTGACAAAACCTTCTGGCTGATGCATGTACAATTCCTCTTCTATATCACCATGGAGAAAAGTGGTTTTGACGTTGAGTTGCTCAAGCTCAAGGTCATAAACTACTGCCAAACCCAAAATGGCTTGAATTGTGTTCATCCTCATGACTGGTGAGAAAATATCATTGAAGTCTACTCCCTTTTGTTGATCATATCCTTTCACAACAAGTCTGGCCCTGTAGCGTTTTGTGCCACCTTCTTCCTCTTTGATTCTATAGACCCACTAATTCTTCAAAGCTTTGCGATCAGGTGGAAGCCGGACCAGATCCCAAGTATGATTTGCCATTAGTGACTCCATTTCATCCTTCATTGCAGCCATCCATTTCTCACTGTCTCTATCATTGCAAGCCTCTCGAAATGTATTTGGTTATGATAGATCAACAACGAGCAATTGATAGTCATCAAATTTTGGAGGTTTCCTCTCCCTGGTAGACCTCCTCAATGGAGGAATTTGTCCCTATAGACTGCCCTGCGCAATACTCTATTCAATTGCAACATTCCTCTGTTTTTGAACATCATTGCCCTGAATTCTTGTATTGTTCCTCATAGAAGTAGATGAATTTTTTAATTGAGAGTTTACCTTCTCCACTAATACTGGCAACTCTTTTTCTGGTGGTGTGGGAAGGTGACCTTTCTGCAGTATATCAAAGTTTATTGACTGTGGTCCATGATGAGATGGCGTAGAAATCATAGGGGATGGCAGATTAATGAATGCTTGTGAGGCTGCATTAGAAAGATCTTTGCCAGTCTTTTTAAAACTCTCACATTCTTCCTGAGGTTACTGAGCATGTGATATATTGAAAGGATAAATTGACCTTGGCTGGGACCTACCCTCAAAAGCTTGTCTATATTCTACCTATTGGACTGACGTGGGGACATTTCCCACTGTGTTTTGCACATTTCCAACACCTATGTTAGAATCTCTAGGTGGTGTAGGGTGCTCAGCTGGTAGTGATTTGAATGACTGCGAAGGAGGCAAAGCATGAGGTGATGGAATTTATTGACTTGAGCTTAGTCTTTTCAAGGGGGACATGGTATTTGCCAATGATGGTGGGGTCGCTTGTAGTAAATGCATAGGCTGCGATGGACTATAGGAAAGCTGCAAATCATTAGACACAGGGGATGATAGTTTAGTCACATTTGAATGCTGGCCCATAGAGGGCATCTCTACTTCACCAGCCTATGTGCGTATTACTCCCACTAAATGTGGTGATTGGAAATTGGATGACAAATACTGTGTAATGTCATCACTTCCAAAATTTAGAGGTGGTAGAGTAATACCCTATGCTAAACTTTTTGGCAGACTTGTTGTTATTTGTAGCGCCACACTTGGCTTATTCAAATTTGAACTTACATTTCCTTGTGCATCTCTATTCAGGTGAAGTGACTGAGTAGGTACCAATGCTGGATTTGAATTTCCATTTGTATCTGATGCCACTTTTGGATGTGAAAACTGCGTATCACACCCAATATCATCAACTGATATATAATCCTTATCTTGTGTTTCTTGTGCTTGCAGGGCTGGGAACACTTTTTCATTGAATACCACATCACGACTGTGAATGATTTGTTTTGCAATAGGATCCCACAATCTGAAACCGTATTGCTCTTCCCCATAACCGACAAAGATGCATCATTTGGATTTGAAATCTAATTTTGTTCGCTTTTCTTTTGGAATGTGAGCGAACGCTTCGCAGCCAAAGACTTGAAGGCGATTATAGGATATCTTCCTTTCAAACCATTCTTCTTCCGAAATATCAAAGTCTAGTTTGGTGGAAGGACTTCGGTTGATCAAATAAACCGCCGTGTTAACTACCTCAGCCCAGAATTCTTTACTCAACCCAGCATTTGAGAGCATGCTACGTGCCCTCTCTAGAATGGTGCGATTCATCCTTTTAGCTGCACCATTTTCCTGAGGTGTAAATGGTACAACCTTGATGTGCTGAATGTCGTTGTCTACACAATAAGCATCAAAATCTAAAGAGCAAAACTCCCCGCCATTGTTAGTTTTAAGACATTTAATTTAACTCCCAATTTGATTTTCAACAACTACCTTAAAAATTTTGAATTTTGCAAACACTTTTGATTTTCTATTGAGCATATAGACCCAAAGTTTATAGTACAATCATCTAAAAAAATTACAAAATAGTTTGCTCCTCCAATGGAGGTTACCTCTATGGTACTGATGACATCCGAATGCACGAGTTCCAAGGGTCTTGCCTTCTTGTCATGTCCAGTTTTGGAGAAGTTGGCCCGCTTTTGTTTCCTATAAATGCAATGCTCACATAGTTCTAAATCTGTTGATTGTAAACTAGAAAGTTGGCCTCTTTTGAGCAATACTTCCATTCCCCTTTTGCTCATGTGGCCAAGTCTCCTATGCCATAGTTTTGTTCCGCTGTCAACTATGGCCATCATCGCTCCCACTTCAGCGGTGCGTTCAAGCACATAAAGAGATCTTGATTTACTACCTTTTGCAACAACTAAAGCGCCTTTGGTTGCTTTCCATATGTTGGAAGAGAAAGTGATGCTGCAGCCTTGCACATCAAGTTGTCTAGCTGAAATCAAGTTCCTCTTAAGTTTAGGAACATGTCTTGCATCATTTAGTAGCCACTTGCTTCCATTCTTTAGTTGTAGCAATATGTTACCTTTACCGACTATTTCACACGGCTCATTGTCTCTGAGATAAACTTTGCCAAAATTTCCTTCTTGATTGTTTGGAAGGCATCTTACGTTGAAGTTACGTGAAAGGAGGCACCAGAGTCTAAAATCCATGAGTCAATTTCAGCTTCACTTGCTGCCAAGACAAGAGCTCCTCCATCATCTTCAAGAGTCGTGTTAAGCTATTTTTGGGCTTTCTTGTAACACCAACAATCCTTCTTGACATCTCCATATTTTCGCAAAACCAGCAACCTTCTTTCTGTCCTCTTGACTTTGATCTCTTCGCTGATTTAGATCTTCTCCTATTTTGCTTTCCTCGATCTTAGGTTCTTCCCCTATTGCCTAGAACCAAGGCTTCACCGGATATTTTATTTTGTCCTCTCCTCATGTCTTCGTTGAGGAGGGTGGCAGCGACATCATCAAATCTTAACATTGGTTTCTTTTCCTTGTCTTTGGATCCTCTTCTCCCAGGTGCTGAATTGTTGATCATCATCACAACATTATCCCAACCAGGAAGCGAGCACAGGAGTAGCATAGCCCTCATTTCATCATCAAAATTAATTTCTACAGAAACTAGTTGGCTGATTGCAATGTTAAATTCATTCAAATAATTTGAAAAACCTTTTCCCTCTTTCATTTTTAGGTTGAACAACTTCTTTAGCAAGAAGACCCTATTGGTTGCGGATGCTGTTTCATACATGTCGCAAAGTTTGTCTCAAATCTGCTTTGCCGAAGTTTCTGTTGCAACATTAAATAAGATGTTGCTGGACAACAAGAGGATAATTGTAGTGGTTTCTTTTTGATCTATCACATCCCATTCATCATCGGTCATCTTCTCTAGTTTTGCTGATTTTCCTTTCAACGTGATAGCTAGATCTTTTTGAATTAGTAGGGCACGAATTTGTAGCTTCCAAAATCCAAAATTCTACCTCAAAAAATTCTCTATTCTCCACTTGTCCGCTTCTTCCATTTCTTTGAAATTCGTCACGAATTTCTCAACCAGCTCCTTACCTCAGCTCTGATACCAATTGTTAAAACAATGGAACAACGAAAAGCAAAAATAATAGTAAACAATCACACAGTGCAAAGATTTTAACGTAGTTCACCATATGTATGGCTACATCCACAAAGTAGGGGAAAACTCTTATATTTATGTGATATCAGATATGTTTACAGCAACATATACTTATGCTTATATAGATTACAATATCTATGAGGAGATAAGATAGAAGGAGCTGAACAATGAAGAGTCACCACAAAAGGACGAGTTGACCATTGGGTTTCATATCCAACATGAGTCACCTTTACATACGTTCAATTATTTGCAAACCTGCATTCTCAAAACTCCTAAAAGTGACTTGTTGGAAGCAAATTTCTCAGACATGTAAGACACAACAATATATTTGGCATCAGTGTCCATGAAACATTTGAGGAATATGTCAGAAAGAACAGCATGCAAACATAAAGACTCTCTCAACACAGATTCCTTTTTTTCTTCGACGCGGAGCATGTCAAAGCACGTAGGCACAAGCACTGGTTACAATGGAATTTTGGTATAGAAAATGATAAAATTAGAGTGGCTCATGGATACAAAGCACATTTATGATGTAGTATAAGGAGGTAAACAAAAGGAAATGGTAGAAATAGCTTATCGTGGATATTACCCATCTTATGTGGGTAACGCATTTTAAATAATGAAAGAAAGGCTTTCTATATTGAAATAATGGGAGAGGTTCGTGTGACACCATAGGTCAAGTATGTTAAGAAGGAGATTTCAAGGTAAATGGAAAGATAGAAGAAAGCGGGGACTCAGTGCTTAACCGAACATTGTCCTACGGCACCCTAAATTCTTGAAATATCCTATTATAGATCATTTCCCGCTGACTAAAGCTTAAGACCATTGTTTCGACTCTGTGCTAAAATTAAGGTTGATGGGATTTGCATGGAAAAGACACTTCACTAGACATGTTTGGTAGTGCTGAAAATCCACGCTATCTAATGGTGCTAGAATTTCCTGCCGGAAACCTTAGAAAGGGGCTAGCACTACTTTTTAGACCCACTGCATATATCTAGATGGACCAAAAAGGCCCGCCAATCTAATAGAAGGTGAAAATCCCGCTGGAAGAGTTAGAGGACATTGGTGCTGAAAATAGACTTCATTGCACATGTCCAATGACACTGAAAATTTCCGTAACTCTAGTGATGTCCCTAATCCCCGCAGAAGTCCATCAAATGACATTGCACTCCACTTGAGATTGTGAAATGTGAAAGCATAGATGAGGCACTAAAATTGCTTGATAGATCTCCTCCATACAAATATGATCCCATGAGCTGAAATGAATACAGGATATGTATTACATGGATTTATTAAATAGGGTTTCAAGCAAATACAATTTTACAGATATTGAAGTTTGATGCATGTCATTGCCCCAACCTGCAAGTTCATCTTTCACTTTGAGACAAAAACCAAAAAGGAATTGCAAATCTTGGCCATCGCACAGGATACGGTAGGACATTAGGTGAAATATCTTGCACAAAACAATGATTAAGAATGAATAACTCAGGCAAGCATGTCTAACTGCAAGATTTGGGGTGCGCTGAAAGGAAGCATAAATAGAAACAAAGGAGTCTTTTAGAGCAATATTTAAGCAACTGCAGATATCAAGGGTAAAGCCAAGTATGGTAGCCTTTGTTCCTCACATAATACTAAATTGTCTGGGAATTTTTGATTGGGATATGAATATCCATCAAAGAATGGTTAAAAGTAGATTTTGTCAGATGATCGTAATGTGTTGATGAAAGAGGCAGATGAAGTTGGAAAACCATGTGATGGACATATGAAGCTTTTGGACTTAAGCATATGATGTACATTGTACGCAAAAGCAGATCACTTAAATGACTACATCAGTAATAAGGCTCAAGGAATATTTCGATAGCCACAACAAACAGCCTCTAAAAGATCTTGGGCATGATACTCTTCTCTTCCTATGACATGGAGCATAACTCAAACATTTCATCTTGTCACAAGGCCCGACAGTCTATACACATGATTGCTGATGTATTAAGAATGACCACATTATTATTTGACATTATAGTTATACACAGAGTGCACTGGCAAAAGCATGGCATGTATGCTATCTAGTAGGGAATGATGTACAAATTGCATGATATCTCAGTATGAGCAAATCACGTACATGGTGAAGGAAATCTATTGGATAGTCCATTAAAATCCATGATAGGAGGTATCCTAAACAACATTGAAATCATCTTAAAGATTGGCTCATCACTTGCTCCATTAAAGATCATCGTCCAATGTTTAAATTCATCAAATGTGATCATGTACAATTTGTTGGATATGAAACCCAATGGTCACCTCATCTTTTTGTGGTGAGTCTTCATTGTTCGGCTCCTTCTATTTTATCTCCTCACAGATATTGTAATCTATATAAGCATAAGTATATGCTGCTGTAAACATATCTGAGAACACATAAATAAAAGAGTTTTCCCCTGCTTTGTGGATGTAGCCATACATATGGTGAACCACATTAAATAGCTTTGCACTATGTGTTTGTTTATTGTTCTTTTGCTTTTTGCTGTTCCATTGTTTTAACAATTGGTATTAGAGTTCGATTAAGGAGTTGGTTGAGAAATTCATGATGAATTTCAAAGAAATGGAAGAAGCGGACAAGCGAAGAATAGAAAAGTTTTCGGGGTAGAATTTTGGACTTTGGAAGCTGCAAATTCATGCCCTACTAATTCAAAAAGATCTAGCTATCACGCTGAAAGGAAAATCAACAAAACCGGAGAAGATGACAGATGATGATGGGATGTGATAGATCAAAAAGCAGCTACTACAATTATCCTCTCACTGTCCAGCAACGTCTTATTTAATATTGCAACAGAAACTTCGGTAAACAAGCTTTGCGACATGTATGAGATGGCATCCGCAACCAATAGGGTCTTCTTATTAAAGAAGTTATTCAATCTAAAAATGAAAGAGGGAAAAGGATTTTCAAATCACTCAAACGAATTTAACATTGCAATCAGCCAACTTGCTTCCATAGAAATCAATTTTGATGATGAAATGAGGGCTATGCTACTCCTATACTCGCTTCCCGACAACTGGGATAATGTCGTGATGACGATCAGCAATTCAACACCTAGGAGAAGAGGATCCAAAGACAAGGAAAAAAAAGCAATGTTAAGATTTGACGATGTCGCCGCCACCCTTCTCAACGAAGACATGAGGAGAGGACAAAATAAAATATCTGGTGAAGCCTTGGTTTTAGGCAATAGGGGAAGAACCCAAGATCGAGGAAAACAAAATAGGAGAAGATCTAAATCAGCGAAGAGATCAAAGTCAAGAGGATGGAAAGAAGGTTGCTATTTTTGTAGAAAAGATGGACATGTCATGAAGGATTGTTGGTGTTACAAGAAAGCCCAAAAATAGCTGAAAGAAAATGAGATTAACACGACTCTTGAAGATGATGGAGGAGCTCTTGTCTTGGTAGGAAGTGAAGCTAAAGCCGACTCATGGATTTTAGACTCTGGTGCTTCCTTTCACGCAACTTCAAATCGGGATGCCTTCCAAACATATCAAGAAGAAAAAATTGGCAAGGTTTATCTCAGAGACAATGAGCCGTGCGAGATAGTCAGCAAAGGTGACATATTGCTACAACTAAAGAATGGAAGCAAGTGGCTACTAAATTATGTAAGCCATGTTCCTAAACTTAACAGGAACTTGATTTCAATCAACTTGATGTGCAAGGCTACAGCATCACTTTCTCTTCCAACATTTGGAAAGTAACAAAAGGACCTTTAGTTGTTGCGAAAGGAAGCAAATCAGGATCTCTTTATGTGCTCGAATGTACCGCTGAAGTGGGAGCAGTGATGGCAGTAGTTGACAGTAGGATAAAACTTTGGCATAGGAGACTTGGCCACATGAGGAAAAAGGGAATGGAAGTATTGCTCAAAAGAGGTCAACTTTCTGGTTTACAATCAGCAAATTTAGAACTATGTGAGCATTCCATTTACAGGAAACAAAGGCGGGCCAGCTTCTCCAAAACCAGACACGACAAGAAGGCAAGACCCTTGGAACTCGTGCATTTGGATGTCTTCAGTCCCATAGATGTAACCTCCATTGGAGGAGCAAACTATTTTATAACTGTTTTAGATGATTGCACCCGTAAACTTTGGGTCTATATGCTCAACAAAAAATCAGAAGTGTTTGCAAAATTTAAAATTTTTAAGGCTGTTGCTGAAAATCAAATTGGGAGAAAAATTAAATGTCTTAAAACTGACAATGGGGGGGAGTTTTTCTCTTTAGATTTTAATACTTACTTTGTAGATAATGACATTCAACACATCAAGGTTGTACCGTTTACACCTCAGGAAAATGGTGTAGCTTAAAGGATGAATCGCACGATTCTAGAGAGGGCACATAGCATGCTCTCAAATGCTAGTTTGAGTAAAGAATTCTGGGTTGAGGTAGTTAACACGGTGGTTTATTTGATCAACCGAAGTCCTTCCACCAAATTGGACTTTGATATTCCAGAAGAAGAGTGATTTGAAAGGAAGATCTCGTACAATCACCTCCAGGTCTTTGGCTGCAAGTTGTTTGCTCACATTCCAATAGAAAAGCAAACAAAATTGGATTTCTAATCCAAACGATGCATCTTCGTCAGTTATGGGGAAGAGCAACATGGTTTCAGGTTGTGGGATCCTATTGTAAAGAAAATCATTCGCAGCCATGATGTGATCTTCAATGAAAAAGTGTTGCCTTGCAAGAACAGAGGACATCTACAAAAGAATACATTTCATTGGATGATAGTTTCAGTGGGTGTGATTCACAGTCTCCACATCCATCATCAGTGGCTGGAGGCAATTTTCAGACATCAAATGGAGTGGGAGCTCTGCATCCCACACAACATTCAAATGTTGGTATTGGCATAAATAATAGTGATGCAAGTGTAGTAAGGGATTTAGTCCCTTATCCACTACAAGATACACATCACCCGCGGGCAGAGAGACAAAGCTCATTTGGTGAGCAATCATTCTTTACCACACAACATAATTTGGATGAAGTTCTTCTGCTATCCTCTAATAACAATAATGGTACACAAAATCCTCCCACACAGGCTGAAGATAACCACACAGCACATCAGAGTTCTTTGAAATTGCCACCTTTACCTAAAAATAGTATTCCCAGCGGTGAAAAATGCACAAAATATAGTATGGTAAATACTCCCACATCAGTCCAACAGGAAGATAGACAAGCTTTTGAGGGTGGGTCCCAGATAAAGTTAATTAATCATTTCAATATATCACATGCTCAGCAACCTCAGGAAGAATATGAGAGTTTTAAAAAGACTGGCATAGATCTTTCTAACGTAGCATCACAAGCATTCATTAATCTGTCATTCCCTATAATCTCTATGCCTTCTCATCATGGGACACAGTCAACAAATGTTGATGTACAGCAGAGAGGTCATCTCCCCACGCCGTCAGTAAGAAAGTTACCAATATTAATGGAGAAGGTAAACTCTCAATTCAGAAATTCATCTACTTCTATGAGGAACAATATAGAATACATGGCAGTGATGTTCAAAAACAAAGGAATGTTGCAAGTGAATAGAGTATTGCATAGGGTAGTCTGTGGGGACAAATTCCTCCATTAAGGAGATCTACCAAGGAGAGGAAACCTCCAAAATTTGATGACTATCAATTGCTCATTGCTAATCTTTCAGAACCATAAACATTTCGAGAGGCTTGCAATGATAGAGACAGTGAGAAGTGGATGGCTGCAATGAAGGATGAAATGGAGTCACTAATGGCAAATCATACTTGGGATCTAGTCCGGCTTCCACCTAATCGCAAAGCTTTGAAGAATTGGTGGGTCTATAGAATCAAAGATGAAGAAGGCGGCACAAAACGCTACAGGGCCAGACTTGTTGTGAAATGATATGATCAACAAAAGGGAGTGGACTTCAATGAGATTTTCTCACCAGTCATGAGGATAAACACACTTCAAGCCATTTTGGGTTTGACAACAGTTTATGACCTTGAGCTTGAGCAACTCGACATTAAAACCGTTTTTCTCCACAGTGATATAGAAGAGGAATTGTACATGCATCAGCCAGAAGGTTTTGTCAAGCAAGGGTATGAAAATTTGTTTTGTAGATTAAGGAGTTTATACGGGCTAAAAGAAGCCCCAAGGCAATGGTACATAAAGTTTGATAACTTCATGATGGAAAATAAGTTCATAAGTTTTGAATATGATCCATGTCTATAGTACAAGGTCTTGCCAAGTGGTGAATTTATTTTATTACTACTCTATGTTGACGACATGCTCATTACCAGCACTAACATGAGAGTCATTACTAATTTAAAGAAACTCTTGGGAAACAAATTTGCAATGAAGGACCTCGAGGTACCAAAGAAGATTCTTGGCATGACCATCATTCAGGATAGAAAGAAGAAAGAAATCAGATTGTCTCAGCAAACATATATTGAAAAAGTTTCAGACAGATTCAATATGACAAGTGCTAAGCTGGTTAGCACTCCACTTGCTGATCATTTTCACTTGTCCTTAGCATTGTGCCCCAAGACACAAGAAGAACAAGATTACATGAAAAACATTCTATATTCTTCAGCCGTGGGAAGTCTTATGTATGCAATTACATGCACCCATCCTGATATTTCCCAAGCAGTGGGAGTTGTGAGCCGGTTCATGAGCAATCCCAGAAAAATTCATTGGGAAGCTATGAAGTGGATATTGAGGTATCTAAAAGGCACTTCAGATTATGCCTTATGCTTTGGTGGGAAAGTTGTACAGCTACAACGCTTCATGGACTCTGATATGGCAGGGGACTTGGATAAAAGAAGGTCTACGTCTGGCTATGTTTTCACTTTTGTCAGGGCAGCTATCAGCTAGGTCTCAAGATTGCAACAAGTAGTTGCTCTTTCTACTACTAAGGCTAAGTACATTGCCCTCACTGAAGGAGCAAAAGAAATGGTTTGGTTGCAGCATTTGTTAACTAAGTTGGGATCCAAACAGCATGTTTTCACACTCTTTTGTGACAGTAATAGCGCTATCCATTTGGCCAAGAATGCGGCATTTCACAACAGAACCAAACACATTGAGCTAAGATATCACTTCATTTGTAGCATGATTGAAGAAGGCAAGTTGCAAGTTCAAAAGATCAACACCAAGATCAATCCAGCTGATGCATTGACCAAGGTTGTACCTCGAGAGAAGTTTGAATTCTGCTGCGCTTCTCTCAGCATTATCAAACTCTGACAATAGGCTTAAAGTATGGGAATAGCTCTAAAAGTTTGCAACAGTCATTGGGTTTCAAGTAGGAGATTGTTGGATATGAAACCCAATGGTCACCTCATCCTTTTGTGGTGACTCTTCATTGTTCGGCTCCTTCTATCTTATCTCCTCACGGATATTGTAATCTATATAAGCATAAATATATGTTGCTATAAACAAATCTGAGAACACATAAATAAAAGAGTTTTCCCCTGCTTTGTGTATGTAGCCATACATATGGTGAACCACGTTAAATAGCTTTGCACTGTGTGTTTGTTTATTGTTCTTTTACTTTTCACTGTTCCATTGTTTTTACACAATTTTTGTTAACTGAGTGCTGAGGCACAATATAAATGATTAGAGGACTGCTAATTATTATTGTTAAGCTATAATGACTATGATGCATTAAATTGTGATCTTACGACATCAGTATAAGCCAAATTAGGTATGGTGAATGTGGGGGGATCAGCTATATGTGGATATACTCAATTATGACCAATATCCTCAGTCTTCTTCTTATAGGAAAGGGAAAACTACATGAAGAGAAAAGAAGTGGGTCACAAAAATAGGTGCGAACAAGAATCCAAGAATGAAGATTTTTGTAATAAATAGCACAATTGCGAATATTAATGGTCTAGATGATGGTCATACAATCCTTTGAGCTGAAGTATACGGTGTAGCGAAAGAAGGTTCATGAAGTTGGTTAAAGAGTCAAGAAGATTGATGTAGCTAAAGGCAGTCATACCTTTTGAAGTCTAAAAGGGGGAGTATATCTTTCTTATTCTAATGCCGAGGAGTTTAGGTTGGCTCAAATATGTGGTTTGAGCATCATTATTGTTTAGATGATTAAATCTTGTTTAAATCTGATTTTTGTTAAAATTATTCATTATGTGTCAACTTTTTTTTGCAAAATGATGCATTATGTAAGCAGATGCAACAAGAAGATTCCTAGATCAAGGGGGCTAACATGTTCAACATCAAGGGACCATTTGAAGACTCTCAAGATCCTAAATCAAGCGAGAATGTCAAAAAAAGATTAAACTACTGTCAGAAATTGTATAGAATGCGCCCTATTCTTAGTACAACTCCAACCTAGTTTGCACCTATTCCAGTCAGCATATGGAATCCCATCAAGACACATCAACTCAAATTTTCACATTTCATATAACCTTATTTTGACTCCCTTTCACCTTTGAAAGTAGCTATTTCACATGTATTTCCAAATGGGTACTCAATCTATCCACATGCAATGTATTTGCAAGTTGTATTCCATCTTTTTCATATAGGACAAAATTGAATCCGAGATTGTAACTACCCACTGACCAAATTAAATGTTGTGTAATGTTGGCTATTGGTGTTGAGTCAATCTCCATTCTATGCATTCAAAAGCTTAGGATTGTGTCTCTTCTATATAAAGAGCCATTGTTTCTCTCATTGTAAGACAATCTTGATGCTGAATTGTTGACACTCTGCCAAATTTTCTGGTTAATACAAAGGCAAGTTGTTGTAGTAATTTTCTGAGAATTTGTTTCTTTGTATTACAAATTTTATTTCATGGTTCACATCTTGATCTTCATTAGTTAAATCATGCTTTGCAATGTTATTAATTTGTTGAATGTATTTGACGAGCATTCTAGTCCATACTATTAGTTGCTTGCTGATTGTAAGTAGCTGTGCATAGTTAGCTTGGGCTGTTGAAATGAGATAAGCTCAATTTTATTACAATAGTTAAATCATGCAACCACTTGGGTATTTAATGAATATATGTAATCTAAAAATCTGGAGAATCCATAGAAGATAGCACTATTTTCTTTAGCACTGTAGCAAAATCTTTAGCTTGGTAAAATAGAAAATTGGTTTAATTTCTTAATATTTATCTACCTACAACAATATTTACATTGTGAATGTCACTTAGGATATCTATAAAGCCTACTTCCTATTGCATTTTCTTATTTATCAGTTGTTAGAGTTAGGTTCTAGCAGCTTTCCATATTGCCATATTAGTTGAATGATATAAGGATTTGCATGTATTGTTGTCCTGACCTATCAAACCTATTATATTTAATGTAAGACCCCTTGTAGAAGTAGCTAGAACATCCCACTGAGGAATTCCAAGCAAGCTAAGACCTAGCTGTATTATCCTTGGAGTAATCTTACTTAGGGTAAGATACTTTTGAAGAGAGGTGTGATACTACCAATCACACCTACGTTATTGTGTGCTAAAGACACCATCAACACGACCATATTTCATACATATAAATAAAGTACATGAAACTTGTTGTTGAAATCATGTTGAATTTCATCTACACCTATAGTCATATATAAAATATTTATGGCAATTTAGTTAATCCAAATGCAGTCATCCCTAGAAGTACAACACAATTTGTAAAGTCTATTTTATGTAAAAAATTAGAAGATTCAGATGAATTCAATGTATAGTGTATAGAAAATGCATGTATAGATTGTGGAAATTTGAGGAAACTTTTAATACCATTTGAGAATATTGATCATTAAATGCCAGTTGTTTGGAGGAGATTTGAATATGAGAAATACTCAATGAAGTCAGGAGTTGAGTCTAAAAAAAATGTTTTTAGAGAAAGTGAATTGCCCTACAATGAGTTTATCGACTCTAAATTTTGTAACATCATATATCTACATATCCAACATTGTCACAGAGCAAGATGGCAAGCTAAACAATTCCATGACTCAAAGAATTTTTTTCCACTGGGTTGTATTCTTTCCATTGTAGATTTTTCTGAGAACTATACATTTAGTCCTCAAACTAAGATTCAAAGTCAATATTATCATTTTGAGCAAGTCACAATCTTTTTACAAGTTTTTTATAGACATGTTGTGTTACTTGTAGATGAAGAAGAAAGTAGCAAAGATGAATGAATTATCATAAAGTATGTTCACTTTTATATCAGTGATGATACGGATCATGATAGAAGTTATGTAACACATTATTTTGGAATGGTTTTTGAAGATTTGAGATGACATGACATAAGTACATTACAACACTAGATTTGGTCTAATGGATGTGTTGGTAAGTGTTGATTTTATTTTTATTTTTATTTTTTAATTTTAAATTTAAATTTATAACTTTACTGACTCGAATCAATTACTCATATACATATAGTTTTTAACTATTTTTTGGTATTTAAATGGTTATTTATATAATTAAATACAAGACAATTTAAGTCTGAAAAAGCATTTAATTGGTTAATGCAACAACATGCTAGACATAATATAATTTTTTTGTAGAATTTTTTTAAGAGTGGATAGGGAAAAGGAGAGCACAATAGAGGAGGATCATGTATGACACGTGAACTTCACCAATATAAACTTGCAAGTAAACTTGTACCATAAAGAATTTAGGTAAATTTAAAATTATTGAATACTTCACCTTAACATGAATTTGTAGGTAACACCATACATAATGCAAATGGAATTGTTGAATGGCACAAAAGTCATTTTGGTTCTCATGACTCAATACACAACAAACGCCATTTTTGGGAAATTAAATGTATGTATGTAAACTGAATATGTTATTTGAAACCTTTATTTAAATTCAAGTACATGAATTTATTGAATCTTTTTAATACACAAATATTTGTTTACACAAGTCTTAATTGCATGCTTGAAATTAACTAAATATTAAAGAAGTAAATTTAGAAGTTTAGTCTTAATTGGATGAGCTTGAATTTGTTCATGTACACAGATATTGATCGATCGAATCCTTATAATTCATAAACAATTAATGGTATTAGAATTTTGCATCAAGTCATGACTACAGGACATAACAAGCCTCTTGTTATTCTAGTGGGAGAAAATCCATGTTTTTGTGTTGATTAGATTGAGAACAATGCAAATATTCTACAATGTGAGAATATTAGAGATGGAGATATTTCACAATGGCAAATAAAACAAATAGCATCAATGCCTCCTTTTGAAGATAGTGACATTGTAGATGTATATTATCCTCTATATTTAGCTAATTATAAATGTGTATTAGATGTAATTTTTATAGGTAAATTTTAAATGTAAATTTAAATTAACTTTTAACTTCCAAAATTTTGATTTGTATTATACCTATGTCAAGAGTCATTATAAATATTTAAATTATTTACATTGAATCTAGAAAATGTACAGACATGTTTACTTATGGTGTGTACATGAGATATTTTGTTGTGGTTGTAGAACCTGACAATACAGAATGTGTAGATTACTATCTACTAATATGCACACAACCAACATCCAAATTGTTAGAATCAATGATAGATGGTTATGGACAATCATATCCTATTGGATCAGTCATTGTTGAAGGCGCATATTATCAACAAACAAAGATAGATAAAAATGGTATTAAATTTATTGATTATATGCCGGGACAAAAGGTTCTACATTATAGTGTCTAAGTTATAGAAACAAGATTAAATTTGGAAACTTTTTCAAAAAGAAGATGTGGCCAACAAAAGTGGAAGTTGTCTATTGAAGATCATGAAAATATTTTAGAGATAATAAAGGATAGAGAAAATCTAGATTATATGTACCACGAGCTTTAAAAGTTGTGTGGATGTTATAAGTTATATTATTGAAGAGTGAGTTGAACCAATCGATATATGGTATGAAGGTATGTTCACAATAGTCCTAAGATATATAAATAAATTAGCTTTATTTTAAAATTTATGATTCTTGATAGTTCTTTCCTTTCAAATTTTAATTTCAATAGTTCTTGATTATTTAACTTCATGAACTGTGTAGGTATGATCTCTAAACTATATATAGTCTTTAATTTAGGTATATTAGGTCTTAGGTCTTAGGTTTAGATTTTAAAGGGTTTACGGTTTACAGTTTTAGGTGTCTTAGGTCTTAGATATGTCTTAGGTGTCTTAGGTCTTTAGTGTCTAGGCACATCTTGGGTGTTTTAGGTGTCTTAGGTCTTTAAATGTGTCTTTCTTAGGTGTCTTAGATCTTTTACTTGGTGTCTATATGTTTTAGGTGTCTTCTGTGTCTTGGGTCGTTAAATGTGTCTATATGTCTTCTAAGTGTCTTAGGTCTTAGAATTGTTTTAGGTGTCTTAAGTATTAGGTGTCTTAGGTCTTATGTCTTCTAGGTGTCTTAGGTCTTAGATATCTTAGGTGTCTTAAGTATTAGGTGTCTTAGGTCTTATGTCTTCTAGGTGTCTTAGGACTTAGATGTCTTCTAGGTGTCTTAAGTCTTTGGTGTCTATGCACATCTTAGGTGTTTTACGTCTTAGGTGTTTTAGGTGTCTTAGGTGTATTACATCTTGGACTTCTCTTAGGTCATTAAAGGTATCTATGTCCTAGGTCTTATGTGTCTTAGGTATTTAAATGTGTTTGTGTCTTAGGTGTATTAGGGTATTAGGTGTCTTAGAGGTGTCTTAGGTCTTTAACTTGGTGTCTATATGTTTTAGGTGTCTTAGGTTTCTTAGGTCTTTAAATGTGTCTACATGTCTTATAGGTGTCTTAGGTGTCTTAAGAATTAGGTATCTTAGGTCTTATGTCTTCTGTCTTAGGTCTTATATGTCTTAGGTGTCTTAGGTCTTAGGTGAGGCCACATGATCTTCCACCTTCATGTGCTTGGCCTTGTCAGAACATAATTTAAATATTTATTGAAGCTAAGGGAAGCTCCTTTTTTGTATAGATATCTAGAGTTCATAATTTACATGTTCAAATGAGCTACTTAGGCCACTACGTTTGAAAGTTATGTTATTTCATCATGTGAGTTTAGTAGATCATTATATGTAAATTTACCAATTGAGTTCTTTTTTAAATTTTTTTGTAGATCATTATCATTTAGGGGCCTTAAACTTAACAAAGGCCTACATTAGATATCTATCTACTTCATAATTTACATTTTCATTTTAATATGTTCATAATTTACATGTTCAAATGAGATAAGTTTAGGCCATGGCCTTTTAGCATTATGTTATTTCATGACGTGAGTTTGGTAGATCATTATATGTAAATTTATCAATTGAGTTCTTTTTTAACTTTTTTGTATCATTATCATTTAGGGGCCTCACACTTAACAAGGGCCTACATTAGATATCTATCTAGTTCATAATTTACATGTTCAATGAGATAAGTTCAGGCCACGACCTTTTAAAGAACTATGTTACTTCATCATGTGAGTTTGGTAGATCATTATATGTAAATTTATCAATTGATTTCTTTTTTAACTTTTTTTTTGCATCATTATCATTTAGGGGCCTTAAAATTACAAGGGCCTACATTAGATATCTATCTATCTCATAATTTACATAGTTCATTTAATAAGTTCATACATGGATGTGCCTGATAGGTCTCTAGATAGATAACTATCTTCTTGGAAGAAACTTTATAACTATCAACTTTGATCAACAATCATAGCCATTTATTGTTTCTAAAGAAATGGACGAAGTAGTAAAGATAAACTTTATGGTTGTAAAAGAAATGCTAAGAAGATTTGATCAATTCAAATATATACATTTAAAGTCACCATCAAGAATATTATTTTAAGAATAGAGATATAATGTTATAATTTCATAACTTTGTACTGACATGTGGATGTGTCTAAAAGATCTCTCTGGATAACTATCTTCTTGGAAGTAACTTTATAACTGTCAACTCTAATTAACAATCATGGTCATTTATTGTTTCTAATCAAATAGATGAAGTAGTACAAATACAATTTATGGTCGTAAAGAAAATGCTAGGATATCTTCCTAGATTTTCTTTACAACCATAAAGTTTATCTGTACTACTTCGTCCATTTCTTTACAAAAAATATATGGCCATGATCATTGATTAGAGTTGATAGTTATAAATTTACTTCCAAGAATATAGTAATCCATGGGAGAGACCCATCAAGCACATCCACATATCCGTACAAAGTTAAAATTGAAATTATGACAAATTATATATCATTCTTAAATGATATTCTTGATGGTGGCTTTCAATGTATACCTTTGAATTGTTCAAATCTTCTTAGCATTTTCTTTACAACAATAAAGTTTATCTATACTACTTCATCTATTTCTTTAGAAATGTAATAAATGGCTATGATTATTGATCAAAGTTGACAGCTATAAAGTTTCTTCCAAGAAGATAGTTATCCATCTAGAGACCGATCGGGCGCATCCATGTATGTCAGTATAAAGTTATGAAATTATATAAAATTATATCTCAATTAAATAATTATTATAAATAATTAATTATAATACATTATTATATCAAAAATTTCCAAATGTTTAACATATTTAAAACTATTTAATATAAAACATATATTCAGCTCATAATTTAAGAATGTCTCTAGATATAAATAATTAATTATAATGTTACTATATTAATATATTGCAACCAGCATACAGGTATCTTTCTAAGAAAAATCTATGTACAAATTCCATCATAAATAATAAATTAAGTAATTTTATTTAATTAAATAATTTTATTATATTAATATTGCAATTGCTAATGGTACTAGCATACATGTATCTTTGTAATAAAAATCTATGTACATTTCATCATAAATCAATAATGTCCAAATTTCCAAGATATAAAACTAAAATATAAAACATTCATGACTCATAATTTAAGAACATCTCTAGATATAAAACATAAGCATATACTTGTCCAAATGTAAATATAAAACATGCTTGCAACTCATAAGAATGTCTCTAAAATATACTCATAATGTCCATATGTACAAATATAAAACATTTGACTCATGTAGTTTAAAAAATCATAAATGTCTAGATAGATCTTAGTAAATAGATTGAGCCACGTTGTGTCTCGAGCTCTATCCTGATCCTTGACCTGAGCGCTATCCTGATCCCTAACCTGAGCCCTGGAATGATCATTGACGTAAGCGCTACACATGAAACACCATAAGATTTTAAATATATATATATATATATATATATATATATATATATATATATATATATATATATATATATATATATATATATATATATATATATTAGTAAATAGATTGAGCCACGTTGTGTCTCGAGCTCTATCCTGATCCTTGACCTGAGCGCTATCCTGATCCCTAACCTGAGCCCTGGAATGATCATTGACGTAAGCGCTACACATGAAACACCATAAGATTTTATATATATATATATATATATATATATATATACAACATGTTTTAATTTTAAATAAATAATTAATACTTGACATATCTCTCTAAATTATCTCACATCCACGGTCACGATCATGTAGACAATGAGCATGTGTATGAGTCTAAAAAGAAGCATGACCTAATTGTAGAACCTAAATGACATGTACCTATATATATCCATGTGTATTTAGTTAGAAAACTTGTACTTGATGTGTGTACTTAAAAATCAATACCTTATGATGATGTCTAGGATCACCAGCATACTATAAATCTCCACATTTAGGTGTTAAGACATCAACATTAGTCTAATACACATTTAATTCATACATGTACACACGATTTCAATCGAGAGTAAGAGCTTGAACATGTGCATGGTTTAATTTAGATTCTATTTTTTGAAAATAAATTACCTCAATTGTACTAGCATCGAGGGCCCTCCCAATCCCACTGATCTCATAAAAATAGAGTTAGAGCAAGAGATGTGTAGATGGTGTAGGCTCCTTAGTGCCAAAAAGAAGCATGCTCTACTCACCTCCTAGAATATCAAGTGTAGTAGCCTCAACCTAACCTAAAACATGCTAAGGGGTGGAGCATGTAGGACCAACTAGAAGATCCTAATGTCCCCCCAAACCCTATGAAGCTCCCTCATCATGGCTCATATGTCTACCAAAATGTTACCTGACTTGTATGGATATACCATCAAGTGGAATCCCATAGTCATTTTTGATGAACTGGTATGCATCTAGTCATATTATGCAAAGCATGCTCTCCACTAATCCATGCCACATCATGTGGTCATGATATATTGAATGACAAATGTAATGATTAGAACTAGTCTATGTGGCCTCAATGAGAGGAATGTAATTTCGTAGATGTAACAAATATTTTCCAAGATGATCAGATGATAACTAATTAACCTCACTAGTAGTAGTCATGAGGCTCTCGACAATCTTACATCTCAAGGGGTTCAGTGATGGTTGTACAGCTTCTTCTAGTTCCACAGATTTTGGAAGAACCAAAAGGTGTGGACCAACTAAAGACCTCTTGCTCACAGGAGGTGGCAACTCTTGTCATCTCTACTCAACTTTGACTACAAACCTCCCTCTCCAATGTCTACCATGTTTAGGGAAAGATGTATAATCAATAGATAAATGTAAATGGAATTTTACATATAATTGTTTGGAAAAATACAATGGCAACTCATCATTTTTAGGCCATAATTTGTGATGTGCTACCAAAAATCTAAGATAGATAAAAGGACCCACAACTGGATCCTCACACTTGGTGGGTGAATAGCATATCACTCTCTCTCTCGTCCCCTATAAGATGGGAACATGTTGAGAACATTATCTACTAAAACTAACCTAGAAATAGATGACCATTTTTCATTGCCACCAACACTCTAAGAAAGTGAAGCATAGAACATGTCAACACTATTATGATCATAAGATTTGTATGATCGAATGATTTCGATCACACATGATCTCCTCTTTGATCATAACCAACTTGTCTCTATTTGAAAAGGTTGGTGTTTTTTGTATTGTTCGCTCAAGTTCAGTCAAAGCATTTTTAAACTTCTTAATAGCCTCAGCATATAAAGTAGAACTATCAGTAGTGTCACTTGGATGATCAAACTGATGTGAAGTTTGATCATCCATGTGTCCAAATTTCTACAACATGATAATTAAAATATAATTTAATTTATAAATTTTAACCATTAATTAAATTGAAACTAAGATAAATTTAAACACTTCTAAATCATAGACAATGTGTAAACTAAAATCTATCTACTCCAAACTTGAGAATGAGGAACATGTTTGGCAAAAAATTAAATTGGAATGAAAGACAATGTATAATGTATGTCATAATTTTTAACAGTCCAAATAATTAGACATTATCAATGCATAAATTAAATACAGGGTAGACAATTTACCAAGAACCTACATCTATCACCTTTCTTAATTTGACAATACAACACATAACCCATAAGAACTTTCAACTAAAAGGTTGACTTAAATACAATAATTCATAAGGGACCTAGATACACTAATTCATATTTCATTGTGTAGAAGTGGAAACAATAAATTCTCTAATCCAGTAGATTAGAATATAGGAAGACCTCTTCTTTCATGCTCATAGATCATCTTCCCCTTTGGGGGGAAAATTATCTATTATTCCCTTGGAGGCATCTTCTCTTATGTTCACATCATTAGCTTCTCACTACCTAAGGCATCTCTTCATTATCCCACATTACCTCAATTACATGAGCATTATCTTATCATATATCCTAAATCTTATCTTATCTTATTAAACTTTACAAAGTTATCAATTACTATGTAGAAAGGAAACTTGACCTATGGTCCATACCTAATGCCTTGGGGGCTCATTCGTGATGGCCTTGCCTACATATGCGCAATGTAGAGGATTCATAGTTTGGTCACAAAAACATTCAAATGAAAGGTTGACTTAAATACAATAATTCATAAGGGAACTAGTTACACTAATTCATATTTCATTGTGTAAAAGTGGAAACAATAGTTCTAGTCTTATCTAGTAGATTAGAATATAGGAAGACATCTTCTTGCATGCTCATAGATGATCCTTTAATTACTATTTCATTTATAGATCCTCTTCCCCTTGGGGGGGATATTATCTATTCTTCCCTTTGAGGCATCTTCTCTTATGTTCACATCATTAGCTTCTCACTAGGGGCATCTCACCATTATCCCACATTACCTCAATTACATGAGCATTATCGTATCATATCCTAGATCTTATCTTATCTTATCAAACTTTACAAAGTTATCATTTACTATGTAGAAAGGAAACCTGACCTAAGGGCTAGACCTAATGTCTTGAGGGCTCTTCCATGATGGCCTTGCCTACATATGCACAACATAGAGGCTTTGTAGTTTAGTCACAATGACTTTCAACGAAAAGGTTGACTTAAATACAATAATTCATAAGGGAACTAGTTACACTAAGTCATATTTCATTATGTAAAACTGGAAACAATAACTAGTCTAAAGAAGGAAAATATATCTTGACTCAGGATAATCAAGTCACATTTGCATGACATGAATAGCATACATGGATGAAGCCACTGTAGACTTAACTAATGCTCATGTATGAAGTTTCACATTGTTCAAAAACTTGATAATGGTAAAGCATTTTTAGTGTTGATCTATGTCACAATTATCTTCAAATCAATTTGATATGTAGACAACAACATAGCTCAACTGAAAATGCCTTTGGGTAACCAAGTCTCCCTAGTGCTACTAACTCATAGTAGAGCTTAGGTTTATATATGTTCAATTTTAGGCATTTGAATGGTTTGTTCATGTAGCCATGTTGTCTAGTGGCTTGCATATAATGGATCCTTCAAAAGTCTTGTAATTTTAGGGCTTGTAATTTGAGATATTATATACATACCATTGGCATGTTTACACTTCAATTGGTGCACTAAAAGGAATGCATCATCTAATTGAGAATTATAGGAGCATTTTCATGGCTGAAGAGTGTTTCCATTGATCAATTTTCTAGTCATTAAATCAACATGTAATTGCCTAACTATTTAACCTAAGGGATTCACTTTCACTATTAAGTACAAAGTAGAAAATGAAAAATACTAGTTTAAATTTGTGAGACTAAATAGATATTAAAAATAGTGAATGAAAAAGTAGAGGTCAAAAAGTAGTAAAAGCTAAGTTCACTAGTAGAGATCAAGTTCATAGTTATTTTTATAAATTTACATATTCCATTGGATTAACCTAGATTAACAATATAGGCTAACTTATTCTTATTCCATCATATTTCTGGTGAAGATGATTGTACGCCACATAACCTAGTTTCCATACAAGTAAATTAGTTTATATTTATAAAACATAGTGTTTTTAAATCCAATATAATTAAATTGACTTTATTACTTATTTTAGATGTGCCTAGGGTTTACTCTTCATTTGATTATATTTTTTATTCATAGTTTAAGTTTGTATATTTTAGTCTACCCTCCCAACCTATTTTACCCTACATTCATGTGATGCCCCATCATGCAACCCTAGAGTGTAAGACTAACAAGAGAAAAATTTACAGATTTTTTTTTTGAAGCAAGTAAATTCATTATCCATTAGATAAAATTACACTATTAACAACATTTAAACAAGTTGTACAACTAACACCTCTAGGGAACATAATTGCATCAGATAAACATGAAATCATAACAATACAAGTGATATACATTAATATACAATAGAAGAGGATTACATTCTTTATTTGTAGAGATGAATAATTACAAAGGTTCAAATACAAGATTATATGACCGATCACATCAGTTTAGAATATACAACAATATAATACAATTTTGAAAGTATAATATAGCTCTGAGGATGCAAGAACAAGTCAAGAACTGGGAACACTTCTACATTGATCTTGAACCAGGTCGACCAAGAAAAGCAATGGATTAAGCTCTTCCACCCAACCATGTGGAACCCTGAGTTCCACCCCCCGAGCTAGGAGATAACAATGGGGTTCAACTAAGTCAAAGGATACAAGCAAGCAGATACATATTTGACATAGACAACTCAAATCATCAAGACTACACAAATCATCAAGACTAATCAAATCAGCAAGACAACTCAAATCATCAAGACAAGACAGTACTCCAGAGGCAACAACAAAAGATAAAGAAGGAAGTAACTAAGCTACAGTAGGGAGAGTGTCATCGCATGGTCCTAGCATGGTTTACCCAGGCTATCTCTCACTAGAAACTGGCCCCCATCTATGGTTACCCTGGCAACCTCTCTCTAGGCACCGGCCCCATAGGGTGACAAATGCATAACTGACATATCCTCTCATGGAGACAAGGAGGTCGACCTTGTGAACTAGGCCTTCTCATCCCATCCTTAGCCTGTGAGAGCACTCAAGGGATGGGTGAGGCATCATACTTATCTTGTTATGTGGATTACTACTCAACCCACCTAAATAAATTATTAAATTATTACTTGATTACAACTTCCATGGGGTTACCCAGGTAGCCACTTTGGGCACCGGCCCCACCATAGAAGCCACTATACTACATGCAACTAACAACCCCTAACCAACATCCAGAAACCAATAAAATAACATGTGCATGGACAAGGGACTGAAAGGCATCTATATTTTTGCAAACCAATACATTACATAAACCATTTCAATCGAAAACCTCAAACAACAAAATTTTCCCCTATCCACTTCAAAATCTCAAATCCATTAAAACATTTAAAACAACATGAGTTAAAGTTGTACTGGAACCCAAGAAGTCTAACCTCTGGAGTTGGACAACTCTTAACACACAAAACTACTATCCATATATCCATTTCCCGATATGGAAAACAAGGGTTAAAACAACTTGACACTTAATTAGCACAATATGACTCAGAACTAAAGAATAATATAATAAACGAATTACATCACTACTACTTGACACCATTAACTGACAATGAACTTTCAAGCAAGACGATATTTAAAATTAACTCAACATTACACCATTGAACAAATTAAACCAGAAAGCACTATAAGGTTTTTGCTCTCTTTTAAAATAAAATCCAAATATTATTCCACTATAGAACTATAAATCCATCTAATATTTGTTTATTATTTATTTATTAAAATCATAATTAATCTCTAATTTATTATTCATTTATTAAAAAACAACGTGCCACAGGATAGTATAAACTAAATTATAACTAAACAAATTTATATTAATAAGATAAAATGATTATAACTAATAGTTAACTCAATATTTTTAAATTCTAGAATGTAATACCAAACATCTTTTATTTAATCACTATCATTACCAATTATAACCTATTAATACTCTAATAAAGTTTTAACTCAATATTTAATTCTATTTATCATTTGTTTAATAACTAGTATCACCATAAACATCTACTACACATTAAAAATTTAATTTATTCATTTAATCAAACTTGCATCTACTAAAGTAACTTTATTTAAAAAAAATTAAATTTAAGATAATATGAATCTATCCTAATATCTTATGAGATAGCCTAATATTAACTTTATCACTATTGCCTTTTAATGTGTTTGATTAAAAGAAAATCAAATTAACAATTTTAATAAATCAAAACTAAAAAAACACAAAGCAAGATTTATGAGTTGTTGAAGGAGTCACAAATAGAAGTTTTCTAACTAATAGATTATATTTGCATACATTCTAAATAAATTTAATGGAAATATCCCTATTTATTTAAGTGGACTCATGCTAAATTTTTATTGCAGAAGAAGAAACAATCCATATAATTTATTTGGGAGCTTTAAAATTCAGAGATATGAAGAATGAAAGAGTCTTCTAAAGTTTATGACAGAAAATGGTGAATGAGCTATCAGATGGAAGCCAAGAGAGAGAGATGGCAAGATTGAATATAGAGAGAATGAATCCAACATAATTTTTTAGAGATTCAGAGGAATTAGAGGTTTTTAATTTGTCTGGCAGAGGAGAACTGACAAGAAGATTCAGAGAAATCAGAGATGACTCGAGCAAGAAACAAATTTTATTATCTTTTATTATTTAATTTTTTAATTTGAATTTTGTGCTGATTGAAAGAACCCAGCATGGTTGCAAGGAATTTTAACAGTAGAAAATTTCAAAACAAAAAGTAGAGAAGGAGATCATATGATAACAATATGAGGAGGAAAAGATTAACATTTTCATTATAAGTAAACTTAAGGGAAATCTAGAATGAAATAGGGCCATATGACAGCACAAATAAGATTCTAATAGGAAAATTTGCTAAAGATCTCTTAGACTCTCTCACACCCACGTCATACTTCCTGGCAGAAGCATACAATTAAAAGAAAAAGAAATTTCAATACTGTAGGATAGGAGACCATACGGCGTTGTACGGTGGCATCTAGGAGAGAGAAATTGTTAAAGATAGCAATAGATGGATGCCAAAATTAGCAATCAATACCAATATCATCAAGCAAGAGAATTCATAGAAGGAAAAGAATAAGGACAGCCAGAGATTCAATCCCAAAAACATTAATAAAATCTAGCAGAATGAGGAAAAGCAAGATGAACAACATTAGGCAAAGGTTAAATCTTGATAGGATTTCTTGAAAGTTTAAAGTTTTAAGAAAAAATCTCAATTTCTGGAAATGAATTCTGATATGCAAATGTTGGATAAGCAGTATAATGGTATTGATAGTAGCAAGATAGATAAGGATGTGGAAAATGCTTTGAATAGAGCAATTTCTCATGAGTTTCAGGTGAACAACCACTATCATACTCAAGGTTACAGAGAACTTTAGTTTTAGATGGTGACAGGAAGACAAGAGTTCCACTAGATTAATGAGATAGGTTCAAGAAATTCAACAGAGAACATAAACTAATTTTTATCAAATTTGCACAAAATACAAGTCGACATACCCAAACTTCAATCCAAGCTTCAAAATACTTCAACTCCCCACTTGTTCAGCTTCTATGAAAGATTTTTCCCAAATTTCTATCTATTTTCCTGAGAACTACTCTCTCCTCAAAATAAACCCCCTCAGAAACAAAAATAGCTAAAACTCATAAATTTCCACTATCATGAATCCGTTACAAAGAATCCCACTACTCAGAAGAATTTAAAATTTTTACTTTACATAGAGATTCCCCAAATCTGGAATCTTCTTGGACAACTAACAAATATTAAATTATTGACTCATATTATTCTATAAATAACTATATACTAATTAACCATAATAAAAACTTATGACTCATATACTATTAAAAACATTAAAATAATTAATTTAATCTACATTAAAATTATTTAAAGAATATTCCCAATTTCCTTAATACTCTACGACTAAGCAAAATACTATTATATTTGACATATTAATAGCATTATTAATATAGTATTAATTCATTAATGCAGTACCAAAATACACATAGGCTTAACTAAACAAAACTTGACAATAACTCCACATACCACTTGACGACCCACAACTTGAAGACTAAAACTAACCTAGGGGAAATGTCATGTTATGTCCCATCAATGTTATCCATTGGTGCAAGGGCATGCTCAGACTTGCTAAGTTAGGTGGAGTCAATGCCCGGTACCTACAACCTACATCAAAATAATAGGTTGTATATGATCAAATGCATATATATCAAACACACATAGAGTCAGAGAATCATAGTGTAGTAGGGTGCTCGAAACGAGTAGTACTACACCGTCCCTGCTCTAAAACAAGACAATAAACATAAACATTTCTATTTAAAATCAGATATCAAAAAATCACATAAAATATGATAATATTAAACCATTACTGATCATCTCAATCACATCATAAACTGGAGTATTAATAATGTCATCATAAAACTCATAACACGAGTCAATAATCACATCAGTCAAACATAGTCTATCATGATCATAATAAACATAAACCATAAATCTAATAACACAAATGTCTCAGAACTGCCAAAGTGCAATATAAAACTATCAACTGTCTCAAACCAAAATGAAGAGGATTACAATTCATTACACCCATTAGGGTTTGTTCCTTGGCTAAGATACATTCATTTTTTCCAAATTTTGACATAATTGTATCCTTCACATCTTATGACACATCCATACCTGATTTACATGTACAATTTTACTATATGAACTCATGAATCACGTTATCTATGGAGGTCCTATTATATCATGTTATATCTTTCCCATCATTCATTGGTTTCGATGGATTTGATTTGTAGACTATCAAGATGATTTTGATTGATTTGAAATAATTTGTATATTTTGGAATACTATAATCAAAGTTTAAATTGATAGGATGAAGGTATTGATCAGTTTATAAATAGTTTCCCAGTATGATTTCAATTAATTTTGTAACTTGTTATTGATTTGTGACTACGATAAATAGTGAACTTTGATTTTGCTTATTTCTCACACAACTAAAATTTTAACCTCGACTTTGTAATCATAGTTTTTAACTTTGCATTTCTATCAAAAAATAAAAAAATTTTGTGGACAAGATAACTAATATTGACGAACATAGTTAAAAGTATATTTATGAATACAATAAGAATGTTTTAAACATAAACATATGGTTTCATTTGCTTGAGAATTCTAGGAGCATTTTCATGGCTACAAATCATTTTCATCATTATCCCACATTACCTCAATTACATGAGCATTATCCTATCATATCCTATCTTATCTTATCTTAGATCAAACTTTACAAAGGTATCATTTACTATGTAGAAAGGAAACCTGACCTAAGGGCCAGACCTAATGCCTTGGAGGCTCATTTGTGATGGCCTTGCCTACGTACGTGCAACATAGATGCTTCTTAGTTGGATCACAAGAACTTTTGACTGAAAGGTTGACTTAAATACAATAATTCATAAGGGAAGTAGTTACACTAATCCATATTTCATTGTGTAAAAGTGGAAACTATAATTAGTCTCAAGAAGGAAAATATAACTTGACTCATGATAATACAGTTAAATTTGCATGACATGAATATCATACATGGACTAAGCCACTATCCACTTAACTAATGCTCGTATGAGGTTGGACATTGTTCAAAAACATGATAATGGTAATGCATTTTTAGTGCTAAGCTACGTTGTAGTTATCTATAAATAAATTTGATACAAGTAGACAACAACATAGCTTAACCCAAAATGCCTTTGGGTAACCAAGTCTCCCCAATTTTACCACCTCATAGTAGAGTTTAGGTTTCTTCATGTTCAACTTTAGGTATTTGAATGGTTTGTTCATGTATCCATGTTGTCTAGTGGCTTGTAGATAATGTATCCTTCAAAAGTCTTGTAATTTTAGGGCTTGTAATTTGAGATCTTATATATATACCATTGGCATGTTTACACTTCAATTGGTGCACTAAAAGGAATGCATCATCTACATGATAATTCTAAGAGCATTTTCATTATTAAAGAGTGGTTCCATTGATCATTTGTCTAGTCATTAAATCAACATGTAATTACCTAACTATTTCACCTAAGTGATTCACTTTTAGTGTTAACTACAAACTAGAAAATGAAAAAAACTAGTTTAAATTTGTGATATTAAATAGATATTAAAACATAGTGAATGAAAAAGTAGAAATCAAAAAGTACTAAAAGTTAAGTTCACTAGTAGAGATCAAGTTTACAGTAATTTTTATGCATTTAGATATTCCGTTGGATTAACCTAGATTAACTATATAGGCTAACTTATTCTTTTTCCATCATATTTTTGGTGAATTTGATTGTATGCCACACAACATAGTTTGCATACAAGTAAATTAGTTTATATTTATAAAACACGGGGTTTTCAAATCCAATATAATTAAATTGATTTTATTACTTATTTTAAATGTGTCTAGGGTTTATTCTTTATTTGATTATATTTTTTATTTATAGTTTAATTTTATATATCTTAGCCTACCCTCCCAACCTATTTTACCCTACATTCATTACAATTAGGGTTTGTTCCTTGGCTAAGATACATGACATTTGTTCCAAATTTTGATATTATTGTATCCTTCACATCTTATGACACATCCATACCTAGTTTACATGTACAATTTTACTATATGAACTCATGAATCAAGTTATCTATGGAGGTCCTATTATATCATGTTATATCTTTTCCATCATTAATTGATTTTGATTGATTTGATTTGTAGATTATCAAGATGATTTTGATTGATTTGAAATAATTTGTATATTTTGGAATACTGTAATCAAAATTTAAATTGCTAGGATGAAAGTATTGATTAGTTTATAAATAGTTTCCCACTATGATTTAAATTGATTTTGTAACTTGTTATTGATTTGTGACTACGATTTAATGAACTTTGATTTTTCTTGTTTCTCACATAACTAAAATTTTAACGTCAAATTTCTAACCATAGTTTTTAACCTTGGATTTCTAACAAAAAATTAAAATCTGTTGTGGACAAGATAACTAATATTAAAAACCATAGTCAAAAGTATATTTATGAATACAAGAGTTCAATGTTTTAAACATAAACATATGGTTTCATTTACTTGAGAATTCTGGGAGCATTTTGATGGCTATAGAGCATTTTCATCATTATCCCACATTATCTCAATTACATGAACATTATCCTATCATATCCTATCTTATCTTATCTTAGATCAAACTTTACAACGGTATCATTTACTATGTAGATACATTCATTTGTTCCAAATTTTAACATAATTGTATCCTTCACATCATATGACACATCCATACATAATTTACGTATGCAATTTTACTATATGTTCATGATTCAAGTTATCTATGGAGGTCCTATTATATCATGTTATATCCTTCCTATCATTCATTGATTTAGATTGAGTTGATTTGTAGACTATCAAGATGATTTTGATTGATTTGAAATAATGTATATTTTGGAATAGTGTAATCTTGAAGTTTAAATTGCTAGGATGAAATCGTATTGTCTTATTACACTGGAATATCAGAAGAACAACATAATTTACCACATTTGTTTCAAGAGTATTGCCTTTAAGAATCCATTAAGGGAAGTATATATATATATATATATATATATATATATATATATATATATATATATATATATATGTATATATATATATATATATATATATATATATATATATATATATATATATATGTATGTATGTATGTATATATGTATATATGTATGTATATATGTATATATGTATATATATATGTTTGTGTGTGTAGAGCTCATATTATATAACATATACAACTCATAGACATCATACACATCTCCTTTTTATATATACAACATATATATATATTGCATATATAGCATATACAGTGCATATATAGAGCATATACAACATATATAGTGCGTATACAGTGCATATATATATTTATATATATATATATGTTGTATATGCTATATTTTATCGAGCACATACAGTCGACCACAATATATATATGTATATCCTCCAATATATACACCAATATATATAGATAGATATATATATATATATACATCAATATATATATAGATATATATATATATATACATATATATATATATATATTTATATATATATATATATGTATATATATACATATATGTACATATATGTACATATATATATGTATATATACATATATGTACATATACATATCTATATATATACATATACATAGCTATATATATACATATATATACATACATATACACATATATATGTGTGTGTGTGTTGTATATATATATATATATCTTTCAATTGCATGTAAATAGGGAGTTTCAAGTGTTACCTGATATGTTGAGGAAATTAGAGAACTGTTGCTAGAAGGTGGGAGATGGAAACAAAATTTCCCAAATGAAACCCTAACCGTCCGCTATCCCCAACATGTAATTGTCTACCAGAAAAGACTGCCGCAAATATGCCGACATTTCCTTTTTTGTTAATTCTTTGGCTTCAAGTGAAAGAGACGCACCTAAGAATGACTTGCCTAAAAAGTACAAGCCACGTATGTGACACGTAGGTGCTACGTGGTTTCAAGTGAAACAAACTCGCTTGAGTCTGACTCGGGTGAAAATGGCTCGATTTGTACTATAATGTTGGCCGAAAATGTGACACAAGTTTGTGCTTTTATAAAGATTCTAACCACTTATGATCTCAATAAAAAGTGACCTATCATTTAGCTTTAACCTTTCTACCATTTGGTAAGAGAACTTTCATTTAACCTCACAAAATGTGGGCATCAATTTAAGATTTGATTTGGAAAATGGAGCTTCCACTACTTCATCAAGAAAGACCCTTCATTTATCTAACTTTATCACCATTAAGAAGCATGAACTTTGGTCTACTTCATTAACTTAAGCTACATTTCAAATACTATTTGGAAAATAGAGCCTTCAAATGCCTCATTAGAAAATGATGAGAAATGGAAGTACCTCATTAAAAAATAACATATCATTTAACTTTATTTATGACTTTTGTCTTCTTTCATTAACCTCATCAAATGAGGGCTCCAATTTCAAATTAAATTTTGGAGATGGAGCTTCTATCTACTTCATTAGAAAGGGTCCATCATTTTTCTAACTTTCCTACCATTTGGAAATAGGAACTTTTGTCTACCTCCATTAATTTTTAAGTTGCATTTCAAATACCATTTACAAAATGGAGCTTTCATTAACCTCATTCAAAAATGACATGAAATGGATCTTAAATTGGCTTCATTAAGAAATGACCCATCATTTAACTTTAATTTACTATCATTTAGAAACTATGAATTTCATCTCCCTACATTTATCTTACCAAGTGATGGCTTTACTCTCAAATTCCATCTAAGAAATGTAGTTTCCATCTATTTCATTATAAAAAGGTTCATAATATATCTAACTTTCCTACTATTGATGTTTATTTTTGTAGATAATCACCAATAATGGGAAATTCTGAGAACATGGGATTGACCCTCAGAATAACCTCCAAATTTTAAAGAAGCTGGTTCTTCTCTAGGATTTCTTAGAAAAGGGAAGAAAAAATAAGATTACAGATACAATATAAAATAACTTCCTAAGGCGATGCACCCATAATATGTTTTGATTCCAAAATAAGCATAGTGACTAAATCCTTTAAAATGTATGCCAAGTTAAAGAACAATATGGATGATTACCAAAAATAGAATATGTAGTAGATTTACATTCAAAGGCTAAACTTAAAGAACTTGCAAGAAAGATGTAGAAAATACCATAAAATGCACAGAACAAAGACTTATTTTCATTAATAGCTTAAACAAAGTACATAAGGCAAAGAGTATGCACAGATCCACAATGTTTCCCTTTCTTGAAAGATAAATGCAAAGGCTGATGACATATATCTAGTCTAACAACACACATTCTCTTAGCATATATTTCTTTCTGTATATCTATCAATTACAAAACTCCCCTATTTACAACACAAAAATGAGGCTCCAAACTACAACAATAGTCGAGACTCTCCAACCACCCGCAAAATAGGACTAGCATTAACTGAAGATACCATTGGTAGCCCATGTAATGAAGACTTCTTTGGATTCTGGGTCTCTACATCAACTCTTCTTGTTACAACAAACACTTTGGGCCTTCTAATTGCTAGATTCTCCCGCTCATTCCCTACATCCCTATTGGTTGGCAGGGGCGATAAATACACCTCAAACCCTCAGTGTTTCTATCAATGCTATTGAGATAGGTGGCGCCTTTCATGGGCTTCAAAAAGATACCAAAAATAAATACGTGGCACTTTGGCACTTCACAAGAAAGGCCTTTTCCAAATGATTTCTAAATTGCGTGGCATGCTAACACTTGGCAATTTCTACTACTTCCATACTTTACAAAAAAACTTAGCTTATTTATCACACATGGTAGGTTCCGCCTATTTCAAATTGAGACATGTGGCACCTTCATGCTCCTTCACAAAGCTTCACCAAAACCTTCCCTTCAAACATCCACCATGGCGACACGTGGTGTCGTCCACAACTTTTATTAACCTTGAAGCTTGGGTCCCACCATAGACATATGTCACCTTATGACCCAAAAAGACTTAACAAAGAGGGCTCAAACACAAAGACATGCGGCAAGCTAGTGAGATTTTAAAATGCCTTCACAAAAAAACTTTCCTTGAATCTCCACCATGCCGACACATGGCCTAGTCTATCAAGACACAAAACTCTAAAAGGACACATGAGAGTGCAGACATGTGTTAACTTCTTTGAGACGTAGAAAAAAAGGCTTAGCTTCTCTATGACACTTGGCACATTCCACAGACACTAGCCACATGGTAACTCCATGCTAGTTCTAAGTTTCTTTGCTGCTATGCATCTTCAAAACCCCACCGCTATGACACATGGCATCCATGCGGGCCTGAACTTATAAAACACTAATACATAGTTGATTCACAGTCGCATATAAATGGAAACACCTGAAACAAAGACATAGCAAAATGTAGAGTTTTAACTCTACAATTCTTGGCGACACACTTGGGACTTTGTCCCTGCATAGAGAGAACCTGAAACTATTGCAAAAAGATACAAAAATTAAAATTGTACTATAGTGAAAAAACAAGGACTTAATTTTTTTGCAATGCGGCCTGGTACCCAGACAACTCTAAATCTGATAGGCTCTTTCTCTTTTGTAGGGCTTGGAATGCCAAATCCAAGTCAATGATATCCTTAAGAGAGAAAGTCTGCAGGATCTAAACCACTATATGCAATTGGAACTCCAACTGAGCCATTGGAAGCAAAACTAACTCTACCTCCTTGACACATGATGAATCACTTAGAGTCTAAAAAATAGTCTAGTCATTTTGCTTTAAGAGAAGCAGTGTCTTTATCTAGTCTGCCATAAAGAGTGTTCTATTACTAGGGAAAGGAGATTGGAGTCCCATCTACACCAATTTTTATATATGCCTCTTCATACCTTTAACACCTTCTTTAAATATGTTGAGGAGGGTCTTGCATCTTTTTGCATCTTCACTGCAGCTCAAAGCTTCATTGAGTTTCTCTGCTACAATCATCCTATCACTAACCCCTTCTGCCAACAAGGCTTCATCTGAGGCATCATAAAAATTTTGAAGTAAAAGATGAGAGTCTGATACCCTTACAGAAACATAGGACAAAGTGGCCTCTACTGAAGATTCAACCTTTTCGCAAAGCTGCTAGGCATTCAAAAGGAATCTAAGAGTAGGTTTCAATTGTGTGACCTCATCTGAGATTCTCTACCATGAAGACACATAAAGTTCTTTCACCATTTCCAAGACTCAGTGTTTTGAGGCCTTTGATTCAGTTCAATATTCAATTGCTTCAGCTTCTCTTGCTCGGCCATATATTGTGCTAGATAAGCACTGCTTTGGTCCTTTTTTTCTTAAGACTTTGTTGAAGATATGACACCTCTTGAGCCTTGTCATGGATTTCCTTTTCTGCAAGAACTTTCTCTTACTCAAGTGCACTAGCAGTAGCCTTTGCTTGTGTCAATTTGTCTTGTAACGTTGTGACATTTGCCTGTGATGCTTGGAACACTTGCAGCGACATAGTAGACTGGATATATTTGTTCAAGTTATCAATTTCCAAGTCCTTAGCCTTTATTTCAGTAGTAAGGTGATTAATGGTGTCCTTTGTCTTGGTTAGATCTGCTTCTACCTTCTACAGCTTCCTAGTTACTTTCAAATACTCTGTTGTTATAGCTGTATAGGTTTCATTCATCAACTCCACCTTGTCCCGAGGCTTGAACTAAGCTAGGTCCATGGACACTGCATTCATAGTGAAATCTTCTAGCCTCATTTTCTCCAGAGGATTGATCACATTGGGGCTCATGTGCGTGATGGTCAAAGATTGTTGAATTGGATCAAAAAGTGTTTTCATTTGTGGGGTAGCAGGGTTTTTGCTCTCTATCATTTTCTTCTTTTCCCTTTTGGATTCCCTTGCTTTTTTGGCAACCTCTGCTTGGCTTTGAAAAGCATGGTGAGAAGTAATTAGTCCACTAGAAAAGGGATGACCTTGTGGGAAACCATAAGGTATGGTGGTGATCTGTTGGCTAAGGTCCAATTGGGCAAAGGCTCTTTTTGGCACGCCCGGTGGGACCATTTAGAAGATCTTGATTAAGATCATATGAGCTAGGAAGGAGTTAGAGTTGTGGACCAACAACCAAAGCCTGATTAACTGCTAATCTAAGAATCTTATTGCCCCCGTTAATAGCTAATCCAAGAAGAAGAGCAAATCAACCAGCAAGAGTACCAAGAATCATGGCAACCCCTGCTCCACCCTAGAACTTTACAAATTGAAACAATGGGAGCCCACTTATTCTCCCAACACCACCAGACACATGGGATCCAATTCCTGCTAACGCCCTGAAAGTATTAACCAAGTTTACAAGAGAATATTCTAAGACCCCAGTGGAACATCTTCAAGATATATCTGATATGTGCACCATACATTTCATCACAGAATAAAATGTGGCTATGAGGCTATTGGTAGCTTCTTTCAAGGAGAAGGCTCTAGATTTGTACAAGTCCTTAACAGTGAACTCTATTAGGACTTTGGACCAACTAGGAGACACGTTCTTTGTAAGATTTATTGAAAAGGGTGACAAATCATCTTTGCTATAACAGCTGGTCACCATAAAGAGAGCACCCCAAGAAGCCATAAAAGACTTCAACACCCAGTTTCAAAAAACTTGGGATAGAATTCCTGCAATAGCTAGGCCATCAGTTGGTATGGAAATTATTTTCTATCTTAAGGCCTTTAACTCTAATATTTTGGTCATGATTGTGTCCTTAGGAGGACAGACCCTACCTGATGTGTATGAATTAATTGTTAGAGCTGAGTATAGTCTAATAGATGCTGTGAAATTGCCCCTAAGACCTCCCATGCCTATGTTTCCAGAAATGTCTATCCTTCTCCCACAAGAAGTCCCTAATACTCCAACAACTCATATGTCTATGTATACTTTTCCAACACCTCAAATACCCACTACCTTAGCACCTTTTGCTCCCCCATATGAAATGAATGATGTTAAGAGTATTCTTCTAACCTTTTCTAATGAGATCATTAACCTTAAAAGACAGTAAACTGCTTACCCAAAGCCTCTTGACCAGGGATTTCAAGGGAGCAGGCCTCCATATCAGTCCAATCAACACCAAGGCCCACAGAGATCAAGTTATCCTTAGACATCTAATCAGCCAACTCCAATGCCTACACCATTACAAACTGTCCCAGCTTATTCAGGTAGGGAAATGGTTCCTGGGAAAAAAATAATATGGTAGAAGAAGAAAATTCTTGGTGTTTTCCTTGCAATAATGCACATATGCCCAAAGATTGGCCCAGAGGTAATTTACAGCAAAAGATAGAAGAGGAAAGAACAATGGAGGGTCAAGCTATCTTGTCCTCAGAGTCTTTTCCATATCAATCACCAAGTGTTCAGAATGTAGCAATGGTAGCCCAAATGCAAGGGATGTCAATGGAACAAGAAGGGGAAATTGATCGAGAACATGCCATGTTTTCATGGATTGAAGAAGATTCAGTATTTGTCAATGAGGCATCAACCTCCAAGAAGCCCATGGTATAGTCTGATTACTTTACTAGATCAAAGAGAAGGATGGTTGATTAGCCTAAGGTGAACCCTAATGAAATGACTGGGGGGCCTTCATTCCAAGCTCAGTATCCTCCCACTTCAAGAGAAGAAGTACCTATGATAGCTCAAAATCAAGGAGTCTCCAATACAATGATAGAAAGGGCAAGATATCCCTACTATCCTAAGACACCAATATTAGGGCCTATAAATGTTGTCAAATAGTTGAAGAAATCTCCTTCTAACGTGTCAATATGGGACATGTTGGATATTCCTGAACAGAAGTTATAGCTGCAAGAAGCATTGCAGTCCTAGGCAGACCCAAAATCTGCTAATACAAAAGGAGTCGCAGACAAGGGAAAAGCTCAAATCAAACATAGTCCACCTCAAGGGACAACTACTCTAGTAAACACCAAGGAAGAAGTAAATCTAAGCTAGATCCTTTCTATTTGACCCTAATAGTGGGAAAGCAACTATTACATAATTCTATGATAGACTAAGGGGCCAGCACTATAGTCATGCCTAAGCAAATAGCAGATGCCCTAAAAATAAAGTATGAGCCACTTGCCAAAGGAGTCATGCAATTAGATAGGAAGTTAGTTTAGACCATAGGAATCATTAAGCAACTCCCATTACAACTATATACCAGTCCAAATATAACTGTCTCATAAGATGTATTAATCATTAAAATTCCCCCTATCTTTGGGTTATGCATATCTAGAAATTTTACTGCTAAAATAGGAGGATATATGTCATTAGATTGGTCACACTTGATCTTGAGGACTAATTATGGTACTAAGAGGAAGATGATGTCTGACCCTTTGTCTAAAGAGCATATCACTAATGAATCAACACCAAAATTTGAAGCATCTCATGCTATGATGAATAGGGAAGAGAGAGCTTTTATGGAAGACATAGGGGAATGGACTATGCTTAATGAAAAGGGAGAGAATGATCAACTAATATCTATGATACAGAGTGACCCTTATGGCAACTATGACTCTACAGGTTTGGGAACATATGTCATTTTTTAGGAAGATTAGGAGATACTTGAAATAATGAGTCACGAAAGTGTTAAGAAAGTAGATTCCGATGAAGACTCTAAAATATGGACCCTAAATTTTGATGGAGCTAGGAGTAAGAATGGTGTAGGAGTGGGTATTTGTCTTACCTAGAAAAGATCCTCAGGGCATTACACTTGCAGTTTCCTTGTACTAATAATGATGTTGAGTATGAATCTTTGGTACATGGTCTAATCTTAGCTAAAAATATAGGAGTAAAGAACCTAAGAGTCAAAGGTGATTTAGAGCTAGTAGTAAAATAGAACAGAGAGAAAGTTGTGGCAGGAAATGTAAGAATGAGGTCATACCGCCACATAATTTGGGACATTGTTGACAGCTTTGATGCTTTCAATATAAAGGTTGTACCTAGATCTTAGAACTCCAAAGTAGATAGGATGGTACAAATTGGCTCTTAGTTCGACCCAATGAGTGATCTACTAGTTAATAACAAAGCAATGAATATTGTTATCTATCCATTGATCCCTAATAATGACCAAAATTGGTAGGTCTTTGACAATGACTTACAGGTTCTCTCATTTTTATAATAGTTTGGAGAATTTGCATACCAGTTGCAGCCTAAGATTGAGGAAGCATATGGTGATCAAATAATCCAATTGAAATCTAATAAGATTCCAAAAGGGTTGATAACTTTGCAAAATCTATTTGACCCTGATGATGCGAGCTTGGACAGGAAGAAGTTCATGGCAAGTGAAAAAGACCATTACGAAATTAAGGTCAGCAAGGGAAGAAATCTGAAAGTAGGTAATGTCACTACTTAGGAGGAAAAGGATAGGCTAATCTCTTTATGTAGCAAATATGATAGGGTAATGGCTTGGACCTATAACAATCTCCATGGTTATAATAGAGACATTATCCAACATACCATAGAACTCATTGAAGGGTCAAAGCCTGTTCGTCAAGACCAGAGACCAGTAAATCCTAAAATTGAAACCCTAATGGTGGATGAGTTACAAAAACTCCTAGAGTCTAATATTAGTTTCCCAATCAAGCACTCAACCTGGGTGTCTAATCTAGTGCTAGTAAGAAAGAAGACTAGAGACATTAGACAGTGTGTGGATTTCAGAGATCTCAATAGAGCTTCATTAAAGGATCATTACCCCTTCCATCAATGGAACAAATCTTATAGACTATAGCTGGAACAGAAAGGTTTTCTCTACTTGATAGTTTTTCAAGTTACAATCAAATCTGGCTGGCAAGCGAAGACCAATACAAGACGACGTTCACCACCAAGTGGGGGACTTTTACATATGCAAAAATACCTTTCAACTTTTCAAATGCTAGTGCAACCTTTGAACGTGCTATGGATATAGCTTTTAAGGGGCTGATAAATAAGAGCATTGTAATTTATCTAGATGATCTCACTATGTTTACAAAAAATGCCAAAGATCACTTTCAGCATTTAGAAGCTATTTTTCAAGAATGTCATGAGTTTGGGATTTATTTAAATCCTAAGAAGTGTGTTTTGGTGTACCTCAAGAGAAGCTACTGGGACATATTATTTCAAAGGATGGAATTTCTATTGACCCAGAGAGAGTTAAGGCCATAATGTATTTATCTTTACCTATCAATAAAAAGGAAGTACAATCCTTTTTGGGAATAACTAATTTTATTAGCAGATTCATATCTGATTTTGTAGGATTGATTAGACCTATCACTCTAATGCTAAAAAAGGACCTAACCTTCAAATGGATAGTTGAAGGTAGGCAGGCTTTCGAAGAAATCAAGAAGGCCATCTCAATTTCCTGAGTAATGAGAAATCTAGACTTCTCTAGGGACTTTATAATGTATGTATATGGAGGAGAGTATAGTATTGTAGTTGTCCTAACCTAGAAAGATGACAAGGAAGAGGGATAACATCCAATTGTATTCTTCTCTAGGACATTAAGAGAGTATGAATCAAGGTACAATTTTGTTGAGAAGAAAGATTATGCCATAGTTAAAGGGCTTAAAAAATTCACACTTAGTAACATGAAATAAAATCTTGATATTAGTAGCTCATTCAAGTGTTAAAGAATACATCATGGAGGGCAAGATAATAGAAAAAAGAGCTAACTAGATAACTAAGATTTTTGAGTATGATGTAGAAGTAAGACCTACTAAATTGGTGAGAGAAAGGGGACTCTGTCAATACATTGTTCAAGATACAGAAGCATCAACAATGAAAGAAGTAGAAGATGAAACTATACTAAAGCTGCAAGACCCTGATCTAGACTCTTAGGTAAATGATAGGATATAGTTCATTAGAACTATTATTTTCCCTAGGATGCTCTGCCTTGACAAAAGAAGATATTATAGGCAACAAGGGATTGATTTTGTCTTAATTGATCACAATCTTTTTAGAAATAATTTTGATGGAATCTTACTAAGGTGTGTTGAAAGGGATGAAGCTCAAAGGATACTACATGAATTACACTATGGGACATTAGGAGGACACTTTTCAGCAAAGACTACTACTATCAAGATTACATAGGCTTGGTACTATTGGACTACATTATTTTTGTATTGCCATCAAATTGTTAAAGAATTTCAAGCTTGTCAATTCTATGTTGGAAGGAGGAGAAATGCAGCTTTGCCCTTGAATCTTGTAGTTGTAGATGAGCCTTTTGCACAATGGGGATTGGATTTCATAGGTATGATTAATACAATCTCTAGTTTGGGACACAAGTGGATCCTTACTGCCAATGACTACTTTACTAGGCAGAGCGAGGCTATCCACTTAAAGATGCCACTGAGAAGATATCTGATAATGCTAAGACATTTTTGGAGTCAAAATTATCTAAGTTTGCTTTGAAAAATGGTATATATTTAAAGACCTCATCAAACTATTACCCACAGAGAAATGGTTTAGCAGAGTCGACCAATAAGAATCTAATTAGGCTCATAAAAAGGATGGGAACTTATCACCAAAGGGAGTGGCATAAGCATCACAATACAACACTATGGGCTGACAGAATTGCACCAAAGCAAGTGATCAAGATATCTCCTTATGAACTAGTCTGTGGCAAGAGTGTAGTTATAACACTGACTATAGAAATTCCTGCTTTACATTTGGTTAAACAAATGAAAATTGAATAGAATGGACCAATGCATGTGAGACTCGCAGAATTACTAGAAATTCAAGAGAAGAGAGAGTCAACACATGAATCCCCGATGAGTCATCAACAGACTATAAAGAGTTGGTTTGACCAAAAGACTTCTAAACTAAATTTTGATGTTGGGTCTTGGGTTTTAAAATGGGGTGAGAGAGCTTCTAAGCTAGGGTGTCACATCAAGTTTGATTCATTATGGACTGTAGACATGATATTTCCATAGTTTATGATGATGAAATTGTAGTGCTTTTGGAAAAAATTGTGTATCTTTTTTCGTCAATGTTTCAGATCACACTCTATGATGTATAATCAAGAAGAAAAGTAGAGAATGCAAATGAAATAAAACTGCAAAGAGACTCTCTCTATAGTTTTATTTCATTTGCATTCTCTAGTTTTCTTCCTAATGATGGATCAGGGAGTGTGATCTAAAATGTTGAGGCAAAAATGCTACACACAATTTTTCTAGAAGCACTACAATTTCATCATTATGGACTAGTCCCTTTAAAATTTGTACTTGTAAGAAACACAATACATATGAACTAGATACTATGGAAGGGGAACTAGAAGAGATTCCTATAAATGAAATCTTCATTAAACACTTCATAGAGATTCAAAGTTTGCCCCTATACTATAGTTAGTTAATGTCCTTTATGTTTTATTTCCTTTCCAGTTTGTTCTTTCCGCTTTCTTAATAAGTGTTCTAGGAACACGCATCCATAGTTCATTGGCCTCTATGTCTTGTACATCCCCTTTCCTTGGAACCATTAAAGGTACACTTACTTCAAGGGTGATGGCAAATCATTCCAAAAGATCATTGCCTTTAATGAGAGTTGGCAGATTTAGAGTATACGCTAACTGTCACTTTGGTGTGCATATTTAGAGTCATAAATAATGATGGCCTATTTAATACAACATTAATTATTTTGACAAAGTTGAGAAGTTTAAAATGCCCCATTTACCTTTCATTTTCCATATCATTGTTTCAAAGTCTTTTTGAATTTCCCTCCATCCATTCATTCCAGATCCTTTATTAAGAATTTTGGTTGTAACAGTGATTCAAGAATTAGGTTTCTAGAGTCTAGAAGTCTTGTGCAAAGTTTGAGCTAAGCAGAATTATAGAAATGGAACCAGAAGAATCCGTTAAGGGACTGAGCAAGAAGGTCTTTTTGATTTACTAGAGAAATAGAAGAAAAGAAAGCCATACGTATCAGCCAAGGCACATCCAAGAGTTAGCTGGCCAAGGACCAAGGCCTTAGAGAAGAGAAAAGAAGCTGACCCTTCATAGGTGGAAGACTACGCTGATGGGATTTTTAACCCTCAGACTGCCAAGAATCTGAAAAACCTAAGACAGGGGGCGCATGCAAGATTTCTCCTGTGAGCAAGGAAATGTGAGTCTGAGACTTTCAGCATGAGAATTTGGACCTCTCAATTGTCTCAATTTGTGGTCCCTGTTATTCATTGTTATCCCAAGTTGGTCCAGCTATGCATAAACCTTTTTGACACTAAAACTTCAACAATTCAAAAAAACAAATTTATGCTCCAAATCACTCCTAAGGCAATTCAGGACATGTTAGGTCTATACCATGATCGAGATGCTCATTTCTATGATATACCTAGAATGCAAAGCATATGGTAGGGTGCACACACAAAGCTTGGGATCCTAAATGCAGAGTTGCATCTAGATGATGACAACACCTAGTTGCCTGCATTGCCTTTAGCCTGACTCTAGTTTACCTCAGATGTGCAGGATGCTCACTCCATGATGGCCTTCATTTTCAACCAAGATGAGGATGCCAATGTATATGATTGGCAATTGGTTGCTATTTTTAGGCTCAAGATGGTTGAAAAAGCCACACAATACAAATTTGACTTTGTAGAGCATATTTCACAGGCCTTGGTTGAACAACTATCCCAATTTGCTGATATGCAGACTTTATGGTACTCAACATATCTCTTCCATTTAATTTTATATCAGAATTACCAATTTTTTCAATAGTATATGCAACTGGATATGTATGACCCAGAGGTAGATAATAGGAAAACTATTCCTATGTCTGCATGAACCCACATTCTTTTAGAGACTTCAAACCCATACGATTTTGCAGAATGTTTTGTAGCACCCATTTTTTAGCAATTGTACTTTGAGGGTATTGAGAATAGAATGTCTGATAGGATAAGGGGTTTTCTGGTAAATTCCAAATTTCCTTGTGATTATTTCTTTGGGGCCCATTTCATCATAGTAAGACTTCATGGCTTTGCCAGTGAAACATTCATGCTTACAAAAGTCTTAACTCCCAGGGTCGTAGTCTTGGAGGTAGCCTGCCAATTATCAATAATTGACAATAATTTGGGAGTAAGAAGAGAAAGAAGAAATTTTATGATACCCCTTGGTCTAAGGTAGGAATCACAGTAAAAAGGAAAGAAGCTGAGTATTTATTACAGAACAAGCTGGCAAATTATTAACTCTTTATGGTACAAGATCACTAGAATTATGACCCAGACAGTTTCTTAGCATCCTAGATTGTAAAAAATAATGTTCATATAGTCTTCATTCATATGAATTGGCTATTTTGGGAGTAGAGGAGATCACCGGAGAGGGATACTCCAGATGTCTATGTGGAACTGAGAGATGTGCCTATTGAAGCTCCTAAGCCATGGGAGACATTTTACACTGTCATTAAAGAGTATGACCCTAAGAAGAATATGACCCATGGTTTAAGGTAGATTCTAAGAAATAAAGATTCAACTCCTGAGAAAATATTAGCCTATTGGAAATATAGGCAGGAGGTTGCTGAGATTACTACTACCTTAAGGCAAGTTGCAATGGATGAAGAGCGGGAGAGGTTATGGGATGAAGATCACATGACTCCTATCTCAACCCCTAACATAAGCAAACTTCTAAGCCATGAAAAGGAGATAGAGGAAAAAGAAGAAATTATTGAACAAGTTCTAGGAACCACTTGGTGGCCACCTCTCAGTGTCATCGAATAGCAAAACATTGTACAATAGTCATCTCATGAGACACAAATAGCTTCAGCATCTGGGGCTCTTGGAGCGGCCTTTCCAAAACAATCACCCATTTCTATGAAAGAAGCAATGGAGGAGGAAGATATTAAGGACATAGTTGAAAAGCCTCTGAGGAAGAAGCAGAAGCTGAAATTACAAGAGGAAGAAGAAGAAGATATTATGGAGGGCTTACAGCAATAAGTTCTGGTAGCGAAGATAGCACCATAGGTAAGTATGCCTCCTCCCTTTTCTTCTTCTCAATCTTCTTCTTCATTAGGGGTGGCAACCTAAATGCCCTATACTTTCACACCTCCTACCACCCTTGCTATGCCTTTCCAATCCATTTCCCCTCCTTCCAGTTCATTAGTTTTGTCAATATCACAGGCTCTTGGCTTACCTATGCTCTCTCTAGCCATGCCAAGAAGAGCCTTTGCCCAACCGGACCCTAGCCAATAGATCACCACCATACCTTATGGTCTCTCAGAAGGTCATCCCTTTGTTGGCGGACTAATTATTTCTCCCCCTACTTTTCAAAGCCAAGAAGAGGCTACCAAGAAAGTAAGGGAATCCAAAAGGGAAAAGAAGAAAATGAAATAGAGCAAAAACCCTGCTACCCCACATATGAAAACACTTTTTGATCTAATTCAACAATCTCTGACCATCATGCACATGAGCCCCAATGTGATCAATCCTCTAGAGCAAATGAGGCCAGGAGATTACACTATGAATGTAGTGGCTATGGATCTGGCTTAGTTCAGGCCTCAGGACAAGGTGGAGTTAATGAATGAAACCTCTACAACTGTAACAACAAATTATTTGAAAGTAACTAGGAAGCTGTAGAAGGAAAAAGTAGATCTAACCAAGACAAAGGCCACCATTAATCACCTTACTGCTGAAATAAAGGCTAAGGACTTGGAAATTGATAACTTGAACAAAGATATCTGGTCTACTATGTCACTGCAGGTGTTCCAAGCAAAGGTTATTGCTAGTGTACTTGAGCAAGAGAAAGTTCTTGTAGAAAAGAAAAGCCATGACAAGGCTCAAGAGGTGTCATATCTTCAACAAAGTCTTAAGAAAGAACATGACTAGAGCAGTGCTTATCTAGCACAATATATGGCCAAGCAAGAGAAGCTGAAGCAATTGACTACTCAACTGAATCAAAGGGCTCAAAACACTGGTGTCTTAGAAATGGTGAAAGAACTTTATGTGTTTTCATGGAAGAGGATCTCATATGAGGTCACACAATTGAAGCCTACTCTTAGATTCCTTTTGAATGCACAACAGCTTTGCAAAAAGGTTGAATCTTAAGTAGAGGCCACTTTGTTCTATGTTTCTGTAAGGGTCTTAGACTCTCAGCTTTTACTATAGAAATTTTATGATGCCTCAGATGAAGCCTTGTTGGCAGCAGGGGTTAGTGACAAGATAATTGTAGCAGAGAAAGTCAATGAAGTTTTGAGCTGCAATAAAGCTACAACAAATTGCAAGACCCTCCTGAACATATTGAAAGAAGGTGTCAAAGGTATGAAGGGGCATATAGAAAAATTAGTGCAGATGGGACTTCCATCTCCTTTCCCTAATAATAGCATGGTCTTGATTACAGACCATATAAAGACACTGCTTCTTTTAAAGAAAAATGACTAGACTATTTTCTAAAGTCTGAGTGATTCATCAGGTTTCAAGGAGGTAGAGTCAGTCTTGCTTCCAATGGCTTAGTTAGAGTTCCAATTGCATACAGTGGTTCAGATCCTGTAGAGTTTCTCTCATAAGGATATCATTGACTTGCATTTGGCATTCCAAGCCCTACAGAAGAGAAAGAGTCTATTAGTTTCAGAGTGGTGTGGGTACCAGGCCACATTGCAAAAACTTTAAGTCCTTGTTTTTCCATGGCAGTACAATTTTGATTTTTGTATCTTTTTGCAATATTTTTAGGTTCTCTCTATGCAGGCATAGAGTCCCTAGTGTGTCACCAAGAACTATAGATTTAAAACTCTACATTTTGCTATGTATTTGTTTCCAGTGTTTCCATTTATATGCAATTATGAATTAGCTAAGTATCAATGTTTTATAAGTTCAGGCCCATGTGGATGCCATGTGTCATAGCAGTGGGGTTTTGAAGATGCATAGCAGTAAACAAACTCGGAAGTAATGAGAAGTAACCATGTGGCTAGCATCTGCAGAATGTGCCAAGTTTCATAGAGAAGCTAAGCCTTTTTGTCTATGCCTCAAAGAAGTTAACACATGTCTGCACCTACATGTTTCCTTTTAAAGTTTTGCATCTTGATAGACTGGGCCATGTGTCAGCATGGTAGAGATTCAGGGAAAGCTTTTTGTGAAGGCATATTAAAAGAACGCCAGTTTGTCATGTGTCCCCTTTATGAATTAGGGAGAGCTTGTTGCATGTCTTTGTGTTTGAGCCCTTCTTGTTAAGTCTTTTTGGTTCATGTCTATGGTGGAACCTAAGCTTCAAGGTTAACAAATATTGCAGATGACACCATGTGTCGGCATGGTAGATATTTGAAGGGAAGGTTTTGGTGAATCTTTTTGAAGGAGCACGAAGGCGCCACATGTCTCAGTTTGAAATAGGTGGAACCCGCCATGTGTCATAAAGAACCTAAGTTTTTTTGTAAAGTATGGAAGCGGTGGAAAGCACTAAGTATCAGCATGACACATGATTTAGAAATCATTTGCAAAAGGCCTTTCCGGTGAAGCGCCAGAGTGCCACGTATTTATTTTTGGAATCTTTTTCAAGCCCGCAAAAGGTACCACCTATATCAATGGCACTGATAGAAACACTAAGGGTTTGAGCCATATTTAACGCACCTGACGACCAATAGGAATGCAGGGAATGAGTAGGAGAATCTAGCATATTAGAAGACTCAAACCTATTGTAACAAGAATAATCAATGCAAAGACCTAGAATCCAAGGAAATATTCAATACGTGGGCTACCAACGATAGCTTCAATTGACTCTAGTTCTATTTTGTAGGTGGTTGGAGAGTCTCAACTGTCTCCAGAGTCTGGAGCTTCATTTTTGTGCTATAAATAGCTAAGTTTTGTAATATATAGATATACAGAAAGAAATATATTTTAAGAGAATTTTTGCTGTTAGACTAGATATATGTCATTAGCCTTTGTAGTTAACTTTCAAGAAAGGTAAACATTGTGGATCTATGAATACTCTTTGCCATATGTACTTTGTTTGAGCTATTAATGAAAAGACCTCTACACCTACCATTTAGAAAGAAGAACTTTTTTCTACCTTCATTAATTTATGTTGCATTTCAAATACCATTTACAAAATGGAGCTTTCATCTACCTCATGAAATATAGTGGGAAATGGACCTTTCATCCACCTTATTAGAAAATGATGGGAAATGGAGCTTTCATCCACTTCATTAAAAAATGACCCATCATTTAACTTCCTTGTCATTTAAAAACTAATACTTAAAAACTAATACTTTCCTCCTTAGTTTCAACAGTAACTACCTTTTAGGTTTAAAATTGGGTGGAGGGAATGAAAATGTCAACCTTAGAGTCATCTCACCAACTCATCTAATGCACATCTCCATTAACTATTTATTTTAATTTTGGTGCAAATCAAAATTTTATGAAGATTTTTTTAATTGGAGTATAAACATCTTATAATTCCATTTTGAACTTTAGCGGAGGGAATGAAACCACTAACCACTTACCTCAATAAGCAAGGACCTATCGTAAATCATGGAGGATCCTCAAAAGATCAAATGATATGGATAGATAAAGAGGGCAAGGGTGGAGGATTAATAGTACATGTGGTTTAAGGATTAACAATTTTTGGTTTACCTATCATAAGTTGGTTCAAATATCTATATTGCTTCTCTCAAAACCTTGTTATTACTAAATATATAAAGAAATGAAGGCAAAAAGTAAAATTTTAACTTACAATGCATTGCCTCATTCACCATCCATGTAGATGTTGATGTCTGGAATTACTTTTATTAAAAATATAAAATTCATTGAGATGTTTAGAAGGTACAACTTTAATCTCAATAAAAAAGATATAACAAATAGTAGGCTATAAGCCCTCCTAAAAGGGGAAAAATTATAACACATTAAAGAGTTATTTTTAGAAAATTGTTTTTAGGAACATGTGAAAATATAAATTATAAACCAAAAAATTAAAATTTTGAACAAATGACAACATTTATATGTGTGAAACAAATTCACCCGATATAATTGCATGTAATGCAATAGAAGTTTTGATTTAAAAGAGAGAAAATTATGCATTTCCTTGTTATCATCTTTATAATAACTCTTTTTATTTAAATTATTAATAAAAGTAGTTAAGAAACTTTCTTATTTATTTATAGTGAATAACTGAACTACCTTTAAAAGAAATGTCACAAATTCAAATCTTGCAAAGGGTGGCCATATTTGAGTTGTCTTAATGATGAAGAACTTATGCTCTTGAATGAGAGGCCAGAAGTTTTAATCTTATAGGGGTAGCGTATGTACTCCTTGTATTAGAAGTATAATTAGGTACCTTCTACATACTAGGAGTATGAGGTAGTCTTATATGTTATAAGCCACATATAGACCAAAATTCAGGTCTCCTAATATCCCAAAATCAAGTCATCTAACATCATGGACTATAAAGGATCCCATTTACATTTCTATTTCCATTCATGGAATGCTCAATATCTTAATTATGTATAATTTGATGGTCCCCTACCCAAAATTACATTTACATTTCTATTTCTATTCATGGAGTGCTCCATAGCTTAATTATGTATTATTTGATGGTCCCCTACCCATCATGTAAACCTTGCATCATGCCTAGTGGTTAGACATTACTACTGTGTTTAGTCCTAACTTATTAAATTATGTAGTCTTATATTTAAGAGAAAAACACATGCAAACATCAATCAACTTTGAACTAAGATGACTGGTTGAAATGTTATCTAAACATCATATTAATCTTACATTGATACTACTTAGCTCATTTTAAAATTGGGATCCACACAACAGATGACAAGTACAATCCTTGTTTCTTTTTCATTACTTTACTTATGTTATAAGAGTTACACATTGTTATTATATTTACTCCTAACTAATCTAATGTAGACTAGGACGGTCACTTAAAATGTTCTCTAAACATCATATTAATCTTACATAACTCCTTTAACTCATTTTAAAATTGAGATCTACATAATAGGCAACAAGTACAATCCTTGCTACTTTTTCATTACTTCAATTATTTAATGACAATCCGATGTTTCCATTTTGTTTACTCCAAACTAATTGAATGTAGACATCAGTCAACTCTGAACTAGGACAATTGGTTGAAATGTTTTCTAAACGTCATATTAATCTTACTTAACTACTTAACTCATTTTGAATTTGGGATCCACACAATAGACAATAGATACTATCCTTGTTGCTTTGTCATTACTTTGGTTAACATTAACAACAAATAATTAAATATTTATTATTACTCTTTTACATAGTAATCCATGTTAGTGTATATAAAAATAAAATACAAAAATTGACATATATTCAAAAATATAAAAATATAACTATAAAATTATTCTTTTTAAAGTAAAAACATATATAATATTTGTTACATTTTTCAAAGTAAAATCTAAACAAAAGAATTACAAAATAATGAATAATGATTTTTTCAAAAGTAAAATTAAAATTTATATACAAAAGTAAAATATAATAACTCTGAACTTTAGATAGATGTATTCAAAATATCGATATAGTTAAATATTTAAATCAAAATTTGTTAAAAGATTTTAGCATGAGGTGAAGTAAAATAAAAATATTAAAATATGTTTCTCATATTTCCCAGATATATGGAGGAAACTAAAATGGACAACATTCCACAATATATATAAGTAAATAATTTCATCTATACTTATTTTCTCTTTGATATATTACTAGTGTTGCTGCACCAACTCAATGTAGTTGAGGATTGTGCTTAGGAGTGTACATTTTCACTATTCTTCCATTTGTAGATTGGATGGGTCGTGCATTCTTTCCGTATTTCTGCAAAAATCAAGTTACATAATATTAGCTTCAATTGTAAAAAGAAAATTAATACATTTTTAAAATTGATTCAAAAATATTATATAATATAAGATTAAATCTTGTTAAATGGATAGATTGTTAAATAAATATCTATTTTTAAAAATAAATTTTAATGATGAAATATCTATCTATTAAATTTGTTCAAGCTACAGTCTCAGTCTTATTTCATCTACCATTTTTTACAATTATGTATATTTAAAATACATTGTTAATTATAAAAGTAAATAAAAAGATATTTACATCATGTATGGCCATGCGTAGAGCTCTAACTTGTTCTCGTGTTACCGTCCTCACCTGTTTTCATGTTTAGTTTTATGTTATAAAAATGTCTAGTTAGGTTACAGGCAATTTAAATCTCATAACTAGAATTCACTAGTAACTTTAAAACAAAGAATGAGAATTTTATAGACATGAAAAGGATTTAGAATTTTTATTAAATATATTTAACTTTTAGGTGAAGACATATTTTAAAAATTTGTAAGAACGAATTTTTTTTTAAGAAAAAGGGAAAAGAACCTTATGGATGATGCTCCAGGTGACTCCCTCTGTACAAGGTGGAGTGGTGAGAGACCCATTGTAGCGATAATATTTTCTGCTACCCATTTTGATATGGTTGGGATTAACTATACCTAGGGCTTCTTCTGGAGGCACCAAATCAGCAATGGAGGCAATTTCATCTGTTAACTGTAACAAAATAAAAACATAACAACATACATCAGCAATGGTGTCAATGACTGAAACCTTTTGCTGATAGGTCTGCGGCCCCTTCCAATACTTTTTCCCATCATTTTAGTCTTTATTAATAAATACTCTAACCCTTTAGTTGGATGATCAGGTTTTACTTTTGCTGTTATTCCAGACTGCTCGCATAATATTGTATTTTGAAAAAGAAAGGTGATCTATAAAAACAATTAAAAATGTCATAAGTATGGGAATTCTAGTTTACCTCTGCAAGGAATGTGTCAGGCCTTCCATAAGTGTAGAGAATTCCAACAACGGCAATCTTCTCATCTTCTGATTCATGGACAAGATGTATTTCTAGAGGATACCTAAACCAGAACAACCATTTACTCAAACAAAAAAACATTGAGATCCAAATCCATGTTGTCCTCTCTCATGAGTTGAAACAATACATTTATAAAATATTGTGTACGGTAAAGATAATAATATATTATATTGATATTTATCAAATATAAATTTGTACAATTTTCTTAAAAATATGTTAAAAGCATTACATATAAATAATAATGAGTTGTTACCATTTTAAATTAGTATACAATGAATGCCCTACATATAAATAGTAGGTAAGCTGTTACCTTTTTAAATAATTTAATATACAATCAAACACATTTGTTAATTGTAGAACTACATAATGGCTGGGCTTAAATAGCACACACTAAACTTTGACTTGTTTAGGTGGCTGGTGGGCCCTTTCTCTATTGACACATTAACAAAACAGAGTAAGAGAAAGGGCCCACTAACCACCTAAGCAAGTCAAAGCTTAGTGTGTACTGTTTAAGCCTAGTGCTACATAACATTTAAGCTAAGTGGAATAAGTTACCTTTACAAGCAATGCTTATAACTGAAGAGAAAGGATGGTATGAGGCTTGGGTGAATTGGATCAGAAAATAGGGAATTAAAGAATTGATTCCCTCAAAGAACCATTGGCCGTGTATATATATGGTTTGAAACCAAAAGAAAATTGAGGACGAGATATATTATCCATAATTAATCATGGTACCATTAAGATTGGAAATGGATTCTTTTATACTCTACGATGAGACTACCTCATACTCCCAATATGCAGGAGGCGTTATGAGGTACCTCATACTCCCAGTATGTAGGAGCCACCTATCTGTGCTTCTAATATGAGGCATACATACCCTACCCCCTACAGGATTTGAACTTGTGACTCTCTTTCAAAAGGGCAAGTTTTCCACCAATAGGCCAAATCAGGCCGTTAAACCAATGGAAAGAAGTGGGCAGGGGCAGTTAAACCAAGGCATTATAAAACATAAGAAAATAAATATGAAGAGTATTGACAATTAAGTCTTTGAATTTAATGGTAACTACTATTCTTCTTAAACATTTTTTGGTTCAATGGTCAAACAGTTAATAGTAATTTTACAAATCATCTATACTAAAAAATGGTAAATATTTGTCATATTTTTATTGGTTAAATTCACCTTTAACTATTAAGCTCCATTATGTTTAACAATATTGGGCAACTACCACTCTACTTAAATATCATCAGGTTCAATGGTCAAACACTCAATAACAATTTTACACCTCATATATGCATCAAAGGTAGTAAATATTTATCCTGAACAAATAAATTCTTAACTATTAAACTGGATGATATTTACAAATAACAAGCAACTACAATACTTTTGTCAATAAAACAAAGAAATCCTAATTATATTGTTTGGTACCTTCAATACAATTTTAACAATACCTTCTGCCATTTACAGTATGCTCAGCTGGGGCGTGCCAATGGCATTGATTAAGTTGATATCTTCTCCCTTCTATCTCAATACTACCAGCGCCTGTAGGCCACTTCACCTAATTGAACATCACATAAAACAATTTCAATATCCATGAAAATAAAACATAGAACCCAAAATCTTGAAAACACAGAATTTCTTTAGCAGACCATAATATCATGGCCCCTGTTAATGAGGGTTGCATTTTCAGGGCGATAAATCCTGCGCAGTTGGCCGAGATCAGGGCAGATTTTAACCCGCTTCTTCACCACATCGATGGGAGACTGCTGCCGCCCATTTCCGCAGGCACCCCATTCTTCACTCAACTCTCCCCAGTGTTCTGGCCCCGTTGGCTCGCCCTCTCGGTACGTAAACAATGTCTCATTCTCTGTTTCATTAACTTTTCCAGGTCACCACAGCCCCACAGAAAACCAAACAAAGAAAACTGTAGATAAAAATGAAGAACAAAATTCAAATGCATTACCGACTTCCTGAGCTCGAACCCCAGCGATGCAGAGCAATAACCCGAACAAAAGCAGCACATCTCTCATTACAGGTCTTGCCATGCTGTAAGAATATTGAAACTTCAAATGAAATGTTATGACCATCAAGGCAACCGGAGAATAAGATATATAGTTGTTATGACGGGGTCTACAAATTGCAATATTTGTGTTTTTTTTTTTTAACCCAGAAAAAGGTGACGGAGCACCCATAAATTAAAAGATAACAGTTACGGAGCACCCACAAATAGCAATATTTGTTACGAATTGTTATCATATAATGACTTGCAGGAATACAATTCAACAACCTACTACGAAGAGGCGCAGATATCCGGCTATCTTGATCATATTGACGCATCTGTTACAGTGCGTGTCTTGTCAAAACCTAGAAAATGAAGATTAGGCTGCGTAGCTTCCTTTTCTCGAGAGCGTAGTTTTACATTTGTTATTTTCTTAGTGGACAGTGGAAATTGTCGTGCTTGTGGAGTTGAATAACGTTTTTCTAGTGTTTTAGGTTTGTTTGGGTGGGCATTTTTCCACCACCCGTTTATGTGTTCCACATTAGTCAGCATGCGGGACTACGCAGCCCACACAAAGATTCAACCACTAATTACTGCAATTCATATGAAAATGCACACATTGAATAAACAACTTGAAAATTATCATTGAAGTACAACTATGCAATTTGTCGCAATGGGCCTTCATACATGCCAAGCTACATCGTATTGGGCCCTCATACTTGCCAGGCTATAACCGTTTGTTTACATAAGATTACCAAGATTACACAAATGCAACTAACTATGGAACACCACTACTCTTCAAAACGTGACTCACACACAAACGCCAATGAGTTAGCTTCGATACAGCACATAAACCCTCTCCTTGTTGATGGAAACCTCCAAGTCACTCTCACTCTTGTGGCAAGAGCTAGTCGAGTGGAGGCGTAACCTAGGGGTGGTTTTGTTCTCATGGAAGTAGAACATTACGAAAAGTGGTTGGTCAATCCTTGGGCCTGGTCTGTGTCAATGTGTGTTTTGTAATGGAGATAACCCTATGACTTGAAGGGTCATTAGTTGTCAATCTCCTCTTTGGGTTCCTAAGGTTCCAACATCTTGACGGATGTCGATTTTGTTCATTGATGAATAATGAATGCTGTAACATTTCTTCATTAGCATGTATGGTTTGTTGTATGATGTTGGCTTGTTTTATGACCCTAAGAGTGTGTTCTTGTTCTTCTTGTCTCTGTTGAGTGTGTAGGGGTCTTGGATGTAATGATTCTTTCTCCTCAAGGATAGCTCTAAACCACTCACCTCTAATTCTTGGGCACATTCGTATGCTTGGATAAGAGAGAGTTGACTAAAGTTCGACCTTGGTTTGACATTTTGTTCAACTTCAACTTCGTGATGTAAACAAAAGTTTTATATGACTTGACCTGGTCATGATACCAAGGAGTTTTCAACTATGTTTGAAACTAACCTCATGATTAAATCAAGGGTTTTGATTCTCTCTCAATCTTTTTTTTTTTATATTTTGATGGATGCAACTAAATGAATGCAAAATGATTTTTTTGTTTCTTTTCTAAATAAATGATAAAATGATGTAATTAACTAGGAATTTGAAATATGAATGCAAGTTAACATGAATTTTCCACTTGCAATTTATACTATGTTTTTATGTTTTTGTGACAATTTTGAGTCTAAACGAAGAATTGCAAATACTTGAAATGAAATCTAATCTATGAATTGCAATGAAACTAATTTAAGCTCAATTAATCTAATCAACTTGAAATAAATTCTATCAAGGAAATTGCAACAATAAGATTACTTTTTCCAAAAGCAAAGCAAGATTTAATTAGCTATGAAAACATGAAAAGAACCTTGATCCTTTGGCACATGAGCCTGGCGTATCCTTAAAAATCCTTTGTGTTGCAACCTTTCCTCTCCTTTCTAGTAGCAGTGTACTCCTCTTGGTGAGAGGGATGGGGTAGCAATTGATTTGAAATGAGCTATAAGAACTATTATTGAAATAAGCTTATGAAAGCTATGAAGCACTTGGGCTTGGCAATTCCCAAACATAACAATGTTAAATGAATCTTTTGAAATCTTTGGCGACAATACTAAAAATAAAAAGGCTTATAAGTGGAGAGCAAAATCTTGATGAATGGCTGCAAACAATGAATTTGCCTCATATGGGAAAACTTTGAATCTTTACAACAATTAAAATTAATGAAATGAACAAAAAGGCTCGAAGGTGTGTGAAGAAGCTTAAAAAGCTTATGAAGATGGGAAGAACATTCTCCAACTTGAGAAATAATGGAGACGTGAGGGATATTTATAGCTTGGAGAGGCACACTAGAGGGGGAAATTGATTGATGAGTTAACTCATTTGATTGAAGAGTTAACAAGCTTGATTGACGAGTGAACTCGGCTTGATTGGGAGTGAATGGGCTTTGATAGCAATTTAGAGAATAAGAAATGGAGCTAGCACAAGATTGTTTAAGAGAAGAGTAGAATGGAGTGATTGGGAGTCTTGAATCAGTCAGGAAAAGTTGATGATTAGATAGGGAAGGTGACTCAACTAATCAAGGCTCAATTAGAAGCAACTTTGGGCCGAAAATGGAGAGGAAATTGCATTTGAAAACAGGACAAGGTCACTGATTTTACTAGTAGGGTCACCTAGGGGAGATTCAAGGTTGCCCAAGGGAGATCCAGGGTCACTTGTAACAACCCTCCCTATTGGCATTGAGAGGCGCATTGGGAAAGGTTGGTAAATGAGTTTAATACTGTAAGGAAAATATCTTTGGAGGTAGGTGATCAAATTGATGGTCTGGGGGTAGGAAATTTGGTATTCGGTGGTGAAAAAGTGGAGTCAACACCTCAAATATTTGGTTAGAGGCTTTTAAAACAAAAAAAGGAGACAAATCAATGGCCCTAGTATGGGTGCCCTAGCAATGAAGATGGGGTCCAACTACTACGACTCTGGCAGAGAGGGCAAGCCGTAGAGTATGGACATCCATCAAAGCATTTTGGATTAAAAAAATAATGAATCAGTGGGAGAAGTATAGGAAGACATCATCTCAGTGATATTCTAGAGGATGCTACAAATCACAAATGCTTGCTCTACCTATGTTTAACATAGGGATGTGAAGCAAGTGATAGAGACTGAAACATAATCTAGCATGACGGGACAATTCTTATAGCATAATTGCAGTGAAAATATCTAGGTGCTAAAGTAAGGGACCATGAAGGAGACTTTCTTCGAGGTATTTGAGATTGTGTGAGGAGAGAGCCACTATGATATTGGTCTCAGAAAGAGACACCATTCCTATGGATGACTTTATGATAGTTTTGGGGGTTCATTTTAAGGTCTCCGTCTATAAAATCTTTTGCAATAAAAGTACAGAATTCAATAGATGTCAAATATATAGGTGCCTTGCAATTACATTGAATTCTTTCCAAAAGTACAAAGGAACTAAGGACTAGTGATCTGCCTCTGAATCAAGTAGGCTATTCATTATTTTGAGGATCAACATTATAGATGTTAGGGTATGTTGTAGATCGGGGTTATAAAGAGAGAAAAATGATGGAATGTGTTAGCAGACTGGGCAACAAAATTCAAGACAATTGATTTTTTGAAGAAATTAGTGATCTTACAAACTTGGATTTAGAGGTGGGATCATGTTTAGGCTAAGGGCATTCTGTCCTACAACCGAGAAGATCGTGAAGGTGTAGCTACAACTGACACATCCATGGCTTGTTATGGCAGATGCTTTCGACAATGTTGTGGTCTAGAATTGGGAGCACCGCCAGGTAATGTATGAGTTGAAGGCAGGCGGGGGTGATCAGAGGCGTCTTGTGGGAGCCAAGTTGGAGAAGCTTACAGAGGGAGACACTGGTATGTTTATGCTGAATATGGCTATACATCTATATTTTGGAATTTGAAATGTAAATAGTTTTTATTATTTTCTTGATCTCAACACATGTTAATAACTAAAAATGCATTGAAAAACCCAACACTAAAATATCAAGGAAAAATGTAAACTAGAATTTGATTATAAGTAAAAGAAATCTTAGATAGAAGTCATTGTGTACATGTTTACAATGATTCTATTTGAGTCAAAGGCCTATCCATACTGCTTTTAGAATTGGATATTTGTTTTTGATTTGGGGTCTAAATGTTCTTAGAAAGTTCTTTTGTTGTATATATGTTGCCAGTTCCAATTTTATAGCAATAGTAACTTAAGGTTTTTTTTCCCAGTTTTTTAAAGTTAATTAAAAATACTGAATGCATTGTAGTATGGAGCCTATGGACATGAGTAAGAAGAATAGAGGGGTTTTTGAGTTCTTTATGATAAAGATATTCTCATATTGTGCTGCTAGGGATATCCAAATCCGCAATACATTAACTTGTCTTCATTATTAAAGATGAGCAAATTATTTTCAGACAAATATGTTCAATAGAATTCTTGAAAAATTAAATTAAATTAGAAAATTACTACTGCTCTGTAATGTTTCTAATGTTTTTGCACATTAACGAATTGAGATATTGTAAATGAAATCCTTTGAAAATAAAGTTATCAAATGACAGCTTAAGGATTTTAAGGTTCCAAGAGAAAATATTTCAAGCTGTGGAGTACTGCAAAATTTTAAGGTTTGAGAGAATTGTAAAATCCTTTGAATCCAAAAATTCCTTTTAGGGGAAATATGAAAAGTTGTTGAAGTTGGGTTAGCATTTTTGCACACTACAAAGACTTGACATGACTGTTAACAAAAATTTTAGAATATAGAGTTGATTCAGGATAATATAAGAGTCTGGTTAAAGTTTGTGGGATCGAGTAAATCTTTAATGTTGCCTTAGTCCTCTTACAACTTTCAAATACACAAATTTTGAAAACCTCTGAATATAGAGTTTCCATATAGGAAAAAAAATGAGGAACCAGGTTAAATTATTTAGATGGATTTAATTGATGTTATCATGGATTGTGACTGGTTATTGAATTGTTTTGATTTGGTTTTGTATGCCTCATTTGGTTAAACAAGATGAGCTTAGGTCTAGGATATTGAGTCCTCGTGCATGGCCTTGAGTGCTTGTAAAGGCTAAGGATGCATACGAGAAGTCCTATCTGTCTACGGGGCGTCGAGTTATCCATCTGTGGAACATTGATTTGGGCATGATTGAGCCTCCTCGTTGGTATGAGAAGTGTACTTGATTCTGTGTGGTGACATCCCTTCATGGACGCATGATGACACTCCATCAGATCTACACTCCAGTGTCTTTTACCTTTGTAGTCATGAGTAGCACCTGACAATATATTTGATGATCATCTCTATGTTATGACTTTGGCTTTATGCATTGTTTTTCGTGTCTACTCTATGATTGATGTGAGTGTTGGCCATCATGTATACCCTTTCTTTTGTTACTTCTGCTTGGGCCTTGTGACTGCCTCTGAGCATAGCGGGTTGGTCTCGTATGAGTCCACATGGTTGGGAGGTGTTACCACCACCATTAGGGACTGGTGTACAAGTTGTTGGAGCTCCAGTTGGAGATGTCCCACTTGTTTTCACTTTATCATTCATTGTACTCTTTCAATTATTGTACTTGTATATCATACTCATGGCTATACCATTGTACTTGTATATTCTTTTATGTAATTGTACTCTCTTGAGAGAGAAGATGTAATCATGTAAATTAGTGAGAAGAAATGAGATGTTTCTTATTTGGTTTACGGATTCCGGTGTGGGTATCAGATCCGCTTGTACTATGATGCTTTTGGATTCATGTTTATGATCTGGAATGGGTTATAGGAACATTTGAGTTTGTGTTTAAAATGAATGTAGTTATATTAATGTTTCTCTAGAGAGTGATTTAGTCCTTTGCTTTGGTATGTGCACTCAGCCATGTGTGGGCATGAATGATGTCGATCTATTGAATCGACAACCGTATCTAGATATGTTATCTACTTATGTCAAAAAAAAAATCTTGTCCTCTTTTGGCCCTTACCCTTCGAGGTTGCAAGGTAGGATGTTACATCTGGTATCAGAGCTAGGTTCACACACTGCGAGCTTTGTCGTACTTGAGCCTTCTATGTTTCACTGTGTTTGGTGTGTGTGGCATGAGCTTGTTATATTGTTTTTATAGTCTTGATTGCTTTCATGCCTTAGCATGCAATTAGTGGGTTAAGTTACAACCCCATGCTTAGAAATTGTGGAGGAAATAACCTCTTGGCCTTACCTTACTCAATGGGACTAGAGTGTTGACCTTGGTTGAGAGTCTCCCATGGTTAAGAGTGATCACTCTCCCATGTTATAAGATGAGGGTAGGAATCTTCTTCCTTGTGTGCTTGCAGGTTGAAGGTAACTTGGGTTTCCTAATTACCCTTGCTTGGATATGCTCTTCTTGTGTCTTCCTTTATGTTTCTAGTGAATGAAATGACCCTAACTGATCATGAATTGCTCTTCTAATTCCTTCTTGTATTATAGATGTAAAGGATGACAGGATGTAGTTCTTTGCAGATGTGGATAGATTAGTTTGATTGCTCCACAGTCTCTTGTAAGTGTTGGATGATTGCTGATTTTTCTTATAACCTCTTAATATGGTTGAGTTGCTACCATTTATCACCCTTGATAACATATTGAAGTCATTGGAATATTAATGGTGCTTAAACTTTCCCTTAGTATAATTTGCATGTGTGTATAATGAACATTGGAGGGCATGTAATGTCTTGACTTGAGATGAATTCTATCTTTCTCTCCTCTTCGTAGTTGTCAATTGTTGACAAGATGTTAGAAAAATGGCATATGGATTTAATGCATATGTTAGAATTGCAATAAGTAAAAGATTTAGTGAGATAGGAGTGAAGAAGACCTTATGCTTGTTATGGTTATGTATTGAAAGTGGTTACATGTTTATTAGTACCTCCTTACTTAATGAGTTTACATGAGAACAGTAATTGTTTGTGGATATATCTTGTTGATGAAAGCTGATCTTCTCAATTGCATTGTGGATTTCAATGAGACTTTATAGCTTAATGTTGTATTTTAATGCAACTGAAAATACTTAATGTAGGGTAATAGGAATGTTACATATCTTGCTTGATGAGAAATTGCATGCCATTGACACGACCATGGTTACTTAAGATAATATGTATGGATGCGAACATAGAGAAATGATTAGAGTTGCTCAAATAAAACTCATTTCATTATTTTATTAGCATCTGATTCTCTTGTGAATGAATGGTAGTCATGTGATTGGTGACATGATGTTACATTATGTGTCATTATGAGATGTATATCATTATGTGATTATAGAAGTGACTATAATAAGGGTTGTGAAAAAAATGTTACATATGTTTATGCATTGATGTAAAAGTGATAGTGATGATTCTATACATGTTCATACACTATTGGGTTATGTTGATAGAATTGCAAAGTGAATTTATGATGTTATGGGTAAATGGGTTGCCCTTGTGAAAAGATAAAATTGGCATGGCTATTTGGGAGTACCTATTGTTTGGTAAAGTTGTATATTTTGCATCATGTTGCATAGTCATGTGTGGGATATGGTTATACCTGGGTAAGAGAAATTGTGATTGTATTTCCCATTATGTGAACATCCATTGATGTATTCCTATTGAGTGTTATGATTAACCAGTGCTTGAGATGTGGGCCCATGGGATGGTGATACTATGTACCCATCCATGGATGGTATGTATGGATTATGTGTATGGGGGAAAACCATACCATCTATGTGTTTTCTTGTTGTCACCCTATTGACTGCCAACCCAAGGGTTGTGGATAGGTCAATATGTGGAGGGTAGTAGCAACAACAAAGTTCCTTGGGAGGGAATTGAATGGCATACGTATAATGGTGATGTGAAATAACGGTGATCGTATCAACCTCCTGGGAAATTAATCACTACTTCCCCTTATTAATGGACCAAATACTTGGTTCATATAATGTTAGTCTAATTTGCATAGTTCTTGAGGATGATATTAGTTGTGGTTGAGCACCTGTGATAGATATGATCTTACCCTGATGTGATTGTTTTAGATATGATGCAACCCCCCCACTAGTGTTCCAACATAGTGTTGGTGAGGATGACGTGTCGCTAATGGTAGTGAGTCGAGCTCGAGGACATGATGCCACATACCTAGATAATTGATAGCGTAGTATATATGTTGTGTTCCTACTTGTGCTAAGAGGAGTGGTTGCTCGTACAGAGTAGAAGGTTCACTCAAGAGGGCCTCGATTCTGATTGGTTGGTATGTGAGTGGAACCTAGCCATGTACACCTCTGGCTCGGTGTGTAGCCACACGTGCCTTCTCCATGGGTACACACTATATGGGATGTTCCTATGAGTAGGACATTTCCATGCGGTATTCGGCCATTACGTGCTTTCTCCGCTTGGCATATACCATGCGCTGTCGCACCGCATGAGGAATGTGACCTAGGATTTCTGGTAAAATACCTTTCCATGTGAGGGTTGTGTGAGTTGGCTGCAGCCACATGAAGGACTATTGAGATAGTCACACTTGTTTCCCTCCTTCCTCATGTGGTGATTAGCGATAGTCATGCAGTGTTGTGATGTGTATGTTTCGAAGACTGCGAATCTTCTTTTAGTTATTGGTGACTTTTACATTGCTTGTGTCGACCAGCACTTTGGGTTATTGTGCTTGTATTGGTTTAGCCACGAATGATTTTCTTGGCATGTAACTCTTGCGGTTACATTTAATTTATTGTTCAAACTATGCGCATTTTTCTTATTCTATTGTTAGAATTGAGATTTACTATTCTCTATTTATATTTTGGTGGCTAAACTCATTGACTTTTCTATTTTGAATGTCATTCTTGTGTTGTGATGTGATTCCTCATTGAGCATGGTGAGATCCACACGTTTGAGAGTATACGAGGAAGTAGACGTAGGGAATCCCTTAAGGATGGTGGTATGTGTGAGATGTTCTAAGCTCTAATTCACTACCTTCCTATTGTTTGACTATCTCTTGGAGGCTAAAACCCTTACACAAACAAGAGATATGTCATTGTGGCTTGTATGGATGGCTTACTAGGTGGGTCAATGCCATCAAGATACATGGATATGGATATTGGACATGGTTACTGGTTATGGACTCGGTTATAATTGGTTTTGGATGGTACTACAACATCCACGTGAACCCTTATGTAGCCTTGTGATGTGAATGAGTATGTATGTATATGTAGGTGGTACAATTGTCTTGTATGAAGTTGCATATTAAAATATAAAAGGGAACAAAATTTGCATTATTATGCCTTGAAAAGTGAAAAACTATTGCATTATATGTAAAGAGATACCATGCATGCTATGAAATCAGAGGTTGAAATTATGTATATGTGTGTATGTGTGCTCCATTTTATAGATAGTTGCATATAAATGTTAGAGAATTGAAAATTTTATGTCCTTAAAGTGCATTTTGCTACAAATTATGAGAAAATTGTGTGGGTTATGTTGGTATATATATATATATATATATATATATATATATATATATATATATATATATATATATATATATATATATATATATATATGCAAATTGATGGTTGTTGCTTTTCCTTGATGGATTTTGATATTATTATGATGTTGACATGACTGGTTATTATGTTGGATTACATGCTTACCATTGCTTCAACTATGTTGTATGTTATATGCACATGTGCTTTGGCATGTGATCAGAGTGATGCAGGGATTGGGTATCGACTTTGCCTAGACTCACAGGCTTGAGTGTACTCTTATTATCCTCGATGGTGGTTATTGGAGATAGTCATAGGCTCAATATCGTAGCCTAGCCCACTATACCCTGTTAGTATAGTGTTCTCGTGTAGTTTTCTTACCATCCGGTTAGCTGACGGTAATGTTCGGATTGCCCCTTATAGTCATGTGTAGTTTGCCAGTGCGGTGGTTGAGGCTTTTCTCATTGGTTTCCATTGATTATTTGATGTGGTTTCCTTGGTATCATTCTTTATTTTGATTGGAGAAAATTATTTTATGCTAATGTATAGTTTGTAGGAATGAGTGCCTTGCCTATTCCTTACCCATGTTCTGGGACTGATTGCATGTAATTGTGTATGCGATAAACTAATTTTTTTATAATTTTATCAAGTTTCATGGACTAGTGTGTGCTTTGGCTGCATCTTAGCATTTGCAGGCTTCCAGGAGTAAGCCTAGTCCTAGGGGGTAGAATGTAACAACCTCCCCTATTGGCATTGAGAGGTGTGTTGAGAAAGGTTGGTAAATGAGTTTAATGCTGCAAGGAAAATATCTTTGCAAGTAGGTGATTATATTGATGGCCTGGGGGTAGGAAATCTAGTGTTTGGTGGTGAAAAAGTGGAGTCAACACCTCAGATATTTGGTTAGAGGCTTTTAAAACAAAAAAAAAAGAGACAAATTAATGGCCCTAGTATGGGCGCCCTGGCAATGAAGATGGGGTCCAACTACTACGACTCTGGCAGAGAGGACAGGCCGCAGGGTATGGACATCCCTCAAAGCATTTTGGATAAAAAAATAATGAATCAGTGGGAGGAGTATAGGAAGATGTCATCTCCGTAATATTCTAGAGGACGCTACAAATCACAAATGCTTGCTCTACCTATGTTCAACATAGGGATGCAAAGCAAGTGATAGAGACTGAAACATAATATAGCATGATAGGACAATTCTTATAGCATAATTGTAGCAAAAATATCCAGGTACTGAAGTAATGGACCATGAAGGAGACCTTCTCCATGGTATTTGAGAATGTATGAGGAGAGAGCCACTACAATATTGGTCTCACAAAGAGACGCCATTTTTATGGATGGCTATATTGCAGTTTCAGGGGTTCTTTTTAAGGTCTCCATCTATAAAATCTTTCACAATAAAAGTGCGGAATTCAAGAGATGACAAATATATAGGTGCCCTACAATTAAATTGAATTCTTTCCTAAAGTACAAAGCAACTAAGGACTGGTGATTTGCCTCCGAATCAAGCAGGCTATTCATTATTTTGAGGATCAACATTATAGATGTTAGGGTACATTGTAGATGGGATTATAAAGAGAAAAAAATGATGGAATGTGTTAGCAGATCAGGCAACAGAATTTGAGACAATTGATTTTTTGAAGAAATTAGTTATCTTACAAACTTGGATTTAGAGGTGGCATCATGTTGAGGCTGAGGGCATTCCATCATACAACCGAGAAGATCATGAAGGTGCAGCTACACCTGACACATCCATGGCTTGTTATGGAAGATGCTTTCGACATTGTCATGGTCTAGAATTGGGAGCACTGCTAGGTAATGTATGTGTTGAAGGCAGGCAGGGGTGATCAGAGGTGTCTTGTAGGAGCCAAGTTGGATAAGCTTGTAGAGGGAGAGACTGGTATGTTTATGCTGAATATGGCTATACATCTATATTTTGGAATTTGAAATCTAAATTGTTTTTATTATTTTCTTGATCTCAACACATGTTAATAACTAAAAATGCCTTGAAAAACCCAACACTAAAATATCAAGGAAAAATGTTAACTAGAATTTGATTATAAGTAAAACAAATTTTAGATAGAAGTCATTGTGTACATGTTTACAAGGATTGTGTTTGAGTCAAAGGCCTGTCCATACCGCTTTTAGAATTGGATATCTCCTTCTGATTTGGGGTCTGAATGTTCTTAGACAGTTCTTTTGTTGTATATATGCTGCCAGTTCTAATTTTATAGCAATAGTAACTTCAGGTTTTGTTTTCCCTATTTTTAAGCTAATTAAAAATACTGAATGCACTGTAGTATGGAGCCTATGGACATGAGTAAGAAGAATAGAGGGGTTTATTTTTAGAGTAGTAAGGATACTGAGAGGGGGGGTGAATCAGTATCTTAGATATTTATTTTTCTTTTAGTAGAAATAATTGCAGATTCAAAACAAAGCATTCGACTGAATTGATCATATGTCCATAGAATGATTATATGCAGGTATAAAATTGAAATATTCAATAGCAGGTTGAAAGCATACCATAGAAATTGAAAACACAGTGATTTGTCCTGAGTGGAAAGCCCCTAGCATAAAACCACTCGAAAAAATGCCTCACTGGCATTACAACAAAAACTGTCAAATGAAAATTTACATACAGAGGGATACTCTATTTCACTTCACTCCTTACTAATATAATATCAATAATGCATGAACTCTATATTTGTATTCACTGCACTATTTATACTATATGAGTAATTATACTATATGAGTAACATATATATATCATGTACAAAAACATATGGTTTTTCTTCTCTGTTATTCTGATAAAACCAATTTTTGGAGGTTACACAACTATTGAACAGTTGTTCTGATCGAATGCCCACAAAGATTTTTAGTTATTTAACCAAAACAGGGTAAGATATATCCAACCGGAGTCACAAAGTCTCATAAACAATATACTGAATGCTCATCATAAACAAAACAATATCTTCATGGTTAATGTTTGCCAAAACCCTAACCAGGGTTGAAACCCTGATTCATATGACTTAAATCAAAGATTTATGGCAGCAAAAAAAATATATATTCTTTTCAAAAAACATATATCAAAAGACACATTTTCCCCTGAATCATTCACAACAGCCTATAACTGTCAAAATAAAACTATATGCAAGAGGAATCACAATTGCCTCAATCAAAAATAGTTGACATAAGAGAAGGGAAATCATAACAGTATCACCTGCTGCTAGAAGTCAAACCGTTTTCCATGAAATCTAGAACTTCTATCCTCATCATTTCTGCGTAGGATATGAAACCCTAAGAATGGAGCATACTCAAACATTATCATATGAAGAAAGAATAATAAAGACTGCCTTTTTTTCCCACAGGACATTTATGCCGATGAGCGTTCATTGTCAGAATAACTCTCACCAACATCAACCACCATCGGAGTAACCAATGAGAATCGGAGAAGAAAAGCAAGACCATGCCGATAGCAAAAGTCAGCCCGATAGAGTATTAGTCTTTTATCGGTAAGACCCCAATGCATCGGAGGAGATATCCAAAACATGCCGATAGTAATCCTCATGCCGACCATCGAAAAAAAACATGAATATGTGAAACATGTGGTGCTCACTAAGAGATTGATATAAGATACATCTGACCATGGTGAACAACATTGCCAACCATATACCATAGCTCATAAGTAGTAATACAAATTGATATAAAATATCATAGAGCTCACATAGGCAAACCTTGAAGCATCATCTGAGCAAATGAAATATTATGCAAACTGTAATAATATCATAAGGATGCTTTTGGCAAAGAAACCAAGTTATCCACCATCAATATCCTAAAGATTTTTTTTGTGATGTATTCCATGAAAACATAGATAGACCACAAAGTGTAAGAGCATGAAACTTAACATCATAACATTAACATAGCACCAAGTTTTCATAGTAGCATTTGTCATAGGAGCATAGGAGTCCACAAAACAATGTTAGGAGCCCATAAAACCATGTGTGTGTTTGAACATCAGGGACAACAACTAAGGAGAAAACCAACAATACTCCCCCTTTGGCCATGATGAGAAAAAAACACAGACACAACAACCTTTGATCCTTCTCCTCCTTTTTGACATCAGGACAAAGGGAGAACATAAAAACAAATGGCTGCAAGATACAAAAAAACCAAAAAATTAGAGCAACCATACCAAGACTGTCACAGCACCAAGAATAATCCAGAATATCTGAAATAAGAAGAGAATATTAGGACCCAAAAAGAAAAATAATAGCAAGTAGAAATAGACAACAACTGAGGAGACTGTCAAGAGAACTGGTACAGGAAACTGAAAAACTGTCAGGGCATAGAAATATGCAAGAATCATCTCCCCCTGAAACCAAGATCTGAGAAACATTAATACAGAGAAGAAAAAGAGAGAACCCCAAGCTTATCCCTGAGACCCTCAAATACAGCTCTGGGAAGAGGCTTAGTAAATATATCTACCACTTGATCAGCTGAAGAAACATAGTCTAAGATAACATCATTGAGAAGAACCTTATCACGAAGAAAGTGATATCTGATATCAATATGCTTGGTATGAGAATGCATCATGGGATTTTTAGAGATATTGATTGCACTGACATTGTCACATAGAATTCTAATAGGCTTAGAAACAGTAACTTTGTAATCATTCAAAGTCTCAACCATCCAGAGGATCTGAGTGCAACAAGAGGTGGCTGCAATATATTCAGCCTTAGCTGTAGATAAAGAAATAGAATCTTTCTTTTTGCAATGCCAAGCAACTAGCCTTCCACCAAGAAAGAAAGCACCACCTGAAGTGCTTTTTCTTTTTCTATCATCAAGACTACCAGCCCAATCAGCATCTGTGTATGTTGTCAGTATGGAATCTGAACGTCTAGGATACCACAGTCCATAATCTAGTGTTCCTTGAACATATTTAAGTATCCTTTTTACATCATTTAAATGAGATTGTTTAGGTGTAGATTGAAATCTAGCTACCAGACAGACAACATGCATTATATCAGGTCTAGTAGCAGTCAAGTATAACAAACTGCCAATAATAGACCTATAAAAAGTATGATCAATATCTGATTTATCTGCATTAGTACTTAGTTTACAGCTAGTTTCCATTGGTGTACTTATCGGATTACATCCATCCATTTGAAAACATTTTAACATGACTTTGACATTTTTTTTTGAGAAATGAAAATGCCATTTTTTAATTGAGAAACTTGTAAGCCAAGGAAGAGAGAAAGTTCACCCAGCATTGACGTCTCAAATTTTGATGTCATGACTTGTGGAAAGTATGCACTTAGTTCATCATCATCACTGCCAAATATTATGTCATCAACATATACAACCACTATCAAGATGTGATCATTTTTAGTCATAAAATACAGATTACTATCAGCTCCCCCTCTAGTAAAGCCTTGTGATTGTAAGTGCTTGTCTAATTTGGCATTCCAAGCTCTAGGAGCTTGTTTAAGGCCATATAGTGCCTTTTTCAATCTATACACATGATGTGGCTTATCTTTGCAAACAAAACCTTCAGGTTGGTCCATATAAACTTCCTCTTCTAAGTCCCCATTTAGAAATCTTGTTTTAACATCCATTTGATATACTTTGAAGTTTTTATAAACTAAAAATGCAAGGAATAATCTAATTGCTTCCATCCTTGCTATTGGAGCAAAGGTCTCATCAAAGTCTATGCCTTCTATTTGAGAGTAACCTTTACAAACCAGTCTAGCTTTGTTTCTAACAACAATTCCATTTTCATCAAGTTTATTCCTGAAAACCCATTTATCCCCAATAATATTTTTATCTTTTGGTCTTGGGACAAGTTCCCAAGTGTTATTTTTCTCTATTTGGGCTAACTCATCTATCATAGCCTAAACCCACAAGTCATCCTGGCTAGCTTCAACATAGGTTTTATGTTCTAATTGAGACACTAGACAAATATGAACCTGCTGATTTGCTTGAGCAATTTTTCTTCTAGTTTGTATGCCAGAGTCTAAGTCACCAATAATATGTTCATTTGGATGATTCTTTTACAACAATCTTCTAGAAGGAGTATAAGTAGAAGATTTAGAAGGAGTATTAGTTTTAGGACTTACTGATTGTCCTTGAGGTACTCTGGGATCTAATTCTTCATCAGATTTTTCTGACTCTTCTTTTGTGCTTGGTTCTTCTTAAATGATTTCTTCAACTTGTTGAAACTGAGGTTGTTGTTCTTGCTGCAAATTCTCAACCACTTTGACATTAGAGTTTTCAACTATTCTTCTTAACCTCTTATTATAACATTTGTAAGCCTTGCTATGAGTAGAGTAACCTAGAAAGATCCCTTCATCACATCTAGATTCAAAACTTCCTAGATGATCTTCTCTTCTTATATAACATTTGGTGCCAAAGATTTTAAAATAAGATACATTAGCTATGTGACCATACCAAAGTTCATAGGATGTGTACCTGGTTTTGACCCTTATTTGTACCCTGTTTAAGGTATAAACTGCTGTATGAACTGCTTCTTTCCATAAAGCATTTGACAGTCCAGCATCCTGAAGCATAGTTCTAGCCATCTCTTTTCCTATCCTATTCTTTCTTTCAGCCACCCCATTTTGTTGAGGTGTTCTAGGCGCTGAAAACTATCTTTTTATGACATGTTTTTCACAATATTCAAGAAAAGTAGTAGAAGTATATTCTCCTCCATTATCAGACCTTAAACATTTCAGTTTTAAATATGTTTCTCTTTCTACCATGCTTTTAAAAATCTTAAATTTCTCTAAAGCCTCAAACTTATGCTTTAAAAAAGTGACCCAAGTCATTCTTGTGTAATCATCTATGAATAACATAAAATATCTTTCACCATTAAAAGATTTTGTTCTGGTTGGACCACATAAGTCAGTGTGAACCAACTGAAGAGGTTCTGCAGAAAACTGTTCTTTAGATTTATGAACATTTCTTGTTTGTTTACCTTGCTGACACTCTTTACAAATTAGATTTTCAGGCTTAGAAATAGCAGGCATATGTCTAACATTTTTGTTGTGACTGATTTTAACTAAGTTATCAAAATTTATATGCCCCAACCTCTTATACTAGAGTTTCCTTTCCTCAATTTGACTTATAAAGCACAATTTTTTTTTGCATTCATTAGCAGATCCATGTAGATTATAAATGTTACCTTTCGTTCTCAAACTTGAAGCAATGACCTATTTTGAATTTTTGAGAACCTTGTAGCCTTGTGATGTGAAAACTCCATCAAATCCACTGTCACAAATTTGACTTACACTCAACAGATTATAAGTTAGTCCTTCAACAAAATAAACATATTCTAGAGGTGTGTTATCTTCTAAAAGAATTGTACCTTTTCTTGTGATCTGTAAGCAATAATCATCACCAAACTTAACTGACACACTTGAACAATTTTCAAATGAAGTAAACTTACTTCTATCTCCAGTCATATGATGAGAACATGCACTGTCTATAACCCAGATTTCATTTTTCTTTGCATGAAATGCAACTTCAACAATCATAGCTTTGCTATTTTTGGGTACCCATTTCATTTTGGGTTGCTTAGTAAGAGAAATAATTTCTGATTTACAAAACTTGGCAATATGTCCAAGTTCTTTGCAGTTGAAACATCTTATTTTGTGCAGAAAATTAAAAGTCCTGCCATTCAGAAAATGGGGCTGCTTTCTAAATGTAAACTTACATTCAATTGCTCTATGTCCATATTGATAATAGTAAAAATAATAACCAGAGAATCTAAAAGGCATTTTACCTTCGAACTAATTATCATGAGAGCATTGGCCTTTTGAGAAGCATAGACCAGTCATGTCATTATACTCTTTTTGTTTTCGTAGCATATCAGCAAGTTTATCACTATTGTTACACATTTCAAGTTCTCTTCTTAGTTTAACTATTTCAGCCTCCTTGGAATAACATTCTTTATCTTTGTATTTTAATTGATCTTGAGTATCTTAGAGAATTTTTCTGTTTTCTTCAAGACTTAATTTTAAATCAAAAATTTGTTTTTCGTGATCAGATATTAACTTGCTTTGCACTCCATTTTCCTTTTTAAATCTTCTAATTTTACGAAAGGCACATTTTAATTCTCCTTCTAAGTCAACTTCATCTTCGAACATTTCTACTTGTTCTTCTTCTGGCATAGCAATAATTGCTGCCATGAAAAGAGTTTCATCTATTTCATCAAAGGATTCCTCTGACATACTATCAGTTATTCTAGCAATTAGACTCCTTTTCCTGAAAGTATTTTTCTTGTTGAAGTTGAAAGGTTTTTTCTTATATTGTTTTCTATTATCTTCTTGTTCACTCTCAAGTTCTAGATTAGGACACTTCGCTGCATAATGTCCTATTTTTCCACAGTTGAAGCATTTGAAAGGTAATTTTCCTTTATATCTACCTGAGCCTCTTTTAAGTTTACTAACAAAAATAGATTCATCTTCACTGATATTTTTAGTTTCATGACTGGTTTCAATTTCCTTTTTCATAGTTTTAAAAGCTGCTTCCTTAACTTCTTTGCTGGGGTTTTCATTTTCCATTCTCATTTCATATGCAGTAAAGACTCCTAGAATAGAATCAATAGTTATGGTTTTCGGATCTTTATCTTCAACCACAGAGGTTTTGGAGTCATATTTGGGATTTAGGGTCCATAAGACCTTCTTAACAATAGTTATCTCTTCTAGTTTCCTCCCTAGACCTCTAATACTATTAACAGTTTCCTGAACTCTTTGAAGGTATTCAGCTATCTTTTCATCATTTTTCATTCTCATTCTTTCAAACCTTTCTCTAAGAGCTTGTAACTTAGCCTCTTTAATGCTTTCATCTCCTTCATAAATATTTGAGAGTTTATCCCAAATACTTTTAGCTATATCACATTCCATAACTTTATTTAAGAGTTCATTTGTCAAACCACAACAAATAACACTATCAGCTTTTGAGTCACAATCAAGTGCCTTTTTTTCATCAACATTAGATGGTTTGCCTTTTACAGTACAACTAATTTCAATGGCTTCCCAGACATCATATCCTAAATCTTTGATATGAGACGTCATTCTATATTTCCAGAAAGTATAATCTATACCATCAAATAATGGTGCCTTAGATGAGGAAAGACCATCTTCAAAAGACATGGTTACCACTCAACCAGGAATCTCCTTAGGCTGATTAGGCCTTAAAGACAAAAGGTTTGGCTCTAATACCACTTGTTAGAGTGGTAAGGATACTGAGAGGGGGGGTGAATCAGTATCTTAGATATTTATTTTGCTTTTAGTAGAAATAATTGCAGATTCAAAACAAAAAATTTGACTGAAATGATCATATGTCCATAGAATGATTATATGTGGGTATAAAACTGAAATATTCAATAGTAGATTGAAAGCACACCACAAAAATTGAAAACATAGTTATTTGTTCTAAGTGGAAAGCCCCTAGCATAAAACCACTTGAAAAAATGCCTCACTGGCTTACAACTTGCCTCACTGGCATTACAACAAAAACTATCAAATGAAAATTTACATACAGAGGGATACTTTGTTTCGCTTCACTCCTTATCAATAATGCATGAACTCTATATTTGTATTCACTGCACTGTTTATACTATATGAGTAACATATATATATCATGTACAAAAACATATTGTTTTACTTCACTATTATTCTGATAAAACCAATTTTTGGAGGTTACACAATTGTCGAACAGTTGTTCTGATCGAATGCCCAGAAATAGTTTTAGTTATTTAACCAAAATAGGGTAAGATATATCCAACCAGAGTCACAAAGTCTCATAAACAATATACTAAATGCTCACCATAAACAAAACAATATATTCATGGTTAATGTTTGCCAAAACCCTAACCAGGGTTGAAACCCTGATTCATATGACTTAAATCAAAGATTTCTGGTGGCAAAAAACAATATATATTCTTTTCAAAAAACATATATCAAAAGACAAATTTTCCCTTGAATCATTCACAACAGCCTATAACTGTCAAAATAAAACTATATGCAAGAGTAATCATAACTGCCTCAATCAAAAATAGCTAACATAAGAGAAGGGAAATCATAACAGTATCACCTTCTACCAGAAGTCAAACCATTTCCCATGAAATCTAGAACTTCTATCCTCATCATTTCTTCATAGGATATGAAACCCTAAGAATGGAGCGTACTCAAACATTATCATATGAAGAAAGAATAATAAAGACTACTTTTTTCCCACAAGACATTTATGTCGATGACCTTTCATTGTCGAAATAACTCTCACCGAAGTCAACCACCATCGGAGTAACCAATGCAAATTGGAGAAGAAAAGCAAGACCATGCCGATAGCAAAAGTTAGCCCGATAGAGTATTAGTCTTTTATCGGTAAGACCCCAATCCATTGGAGGAGATATCCAAAACACACCGATAGTAATCCTCATGCTGACCATAAAAAAAAAACTTGAATATGTCAAACATGTGGTGCTCACTAGGAGATTGATATAAGATACATCTGACCATGGTGAACAACATTGCCAACCATAGACCATAGCTCATAAGTAGTAATACAAACTAATATAAAATATCATAAAGGTCACATAGGCAAACCCTAAAGCATCATCTGAGCAAATGAAATATTATACAAACTGTAATAATATCATAAGGATGCTTTTGGCAAAGAAACCAAGTTATCCACCATCAATATCTTGAAGATTTTTTTTATGATGTATTCCATGAAAACATAGATAGACCACAAAGTGTAAGAGCATGAAACTTAACATCATTACACTAACATAGCACCAAGTTGTCATAGTAGCATTTGTCATAGGAGCATAGGAGTCCACAAAACAATGTCAAGAGCCCATAAAACCATGTGTGTGTTTGAACATTAGGGACAACAACTAAAGAGAAAACCAACATTTACGAGTTCTTTACACTAAAGATATTCTCATATTGTGCCACTAGAGATATCCAAATCCTCAATACATTAACTTGCCTTCATTATTAAAGATGTGCAAATTTCTTTCAAACAAATATGTTCAATAGAATTCTTGAAAAATTAAATTAAATTAGAAAATTATAACTGCTTTGTAATGTTTCTGCACATTAAAGAATTGAGATATTGTAAATGAAATCATTTGAAAATAAAGTTATCAAATGACAGCTTAAAGATTTTAAGGTTCCCAGAGAAAATATTTCAAGCTGTGGAGTACTTCTACAAAATTTTGAGGTTTGAGAGAATTGTAAAATCCTTTGAATCCAAAAATTCCTTTTAGGGGAAATATGAAAATCTGTTGAAGTTGGGTCAGCCTTTTTGCACACTACAAAGACTTGACATGACTGTTAACAAAAATTTTAGGATATAGAGTTTGATTCAGGATAATATAAGAGTTTGGTTAAAGTTTGTGGGATTAAGTAAATCTTTAATGCTGCCTTAGCCCTCTTACAACTTTCAAGGACACAAATTTTGAAAACCTCTAAATATAGAGTTTCCATTAAAGAAAAAAAACAAGGAACCAAGCTAAATTATTTAGATGGATTTAATTGATGTTATCATGGATTGTGACTGGTTATTGAATTGTTTTGATTTGGTTTTGTATACCTCTTTGGTTAAATGAGATGGGCTTAGGTCTAGGATAATGAGTCCTCATGGATGGCCTTGAGCACTTGTAAAGGCTAAGGATGCATATGAGAAGGCCTTTCCATTTGCGGGGTATCGAGTTATCCATATGTGGGGCATTAATTTAGGCATGATTGAGTCTCCTCATCAGTATGAGAAGTGTACTTGATTCCATGTGGTGCCATCCCTTCATGCATGCATGATGACACTCCATCCGATCTGCACCCCAGTGTCTTGTACCTTTGTAGTCATGAGTAGCACCCCACAGTATATTTGATGAGCATCTCTATGTTATGAATTTAGCTTTATGCATTGTTTTTTGTGTCTTCTCTATGATTGATGTGAGTGTTGGCCATCATGTATACCCTTGCCTTTGTTATTTCTATTTGGCCCTTATTACTACCTCCGAGCACAGTGGGGTGGTCTCGTATGACTCCACATGGTTGGGAGGCGTTGCCACCACCATTGGAGACCAGTGTATAGGCTATTGGAGCTCCAGTTAGAGATGTTCCCACTTCTTTTTACTTTATCAGTCATTTTACTCTTTCAGTTATTGTACTTGTATATCCTACTCATGTCTATGTCATTGTACTTGTATATTTTTTTATGTAATTGTACTCTCTTGAGAGAGAAGATTTAATCACGCAAATTAATGAGAAGAAATGAGATGTTTCCTATTTGGTTTACGGATTCTGGTGTGGGTATCAGATCCGCTTGTACTTTGATGCTTTTGGATTCATGTTTATGATCTGGAATGGGTTATAGGAACATTTGGGTTGGTGTTTAAACTAAACGTAGTTGTATTAATGTTTCTCTAGAGAGAGATTTAGTCCTCTCCTCTGGGATGTGCATTTGGCCATGCGTGGCCATGAATGTTGTTAATCTGTCGAATCGACAACTGTATCTGGTTATGTTATCTACTTATGTCAAAAAAAAATTATCTTGTCCTCTTTTGGCCCTTACCCTTCAGGGTTGCTTGGAAGGATGTTACATCACCCATGGGAGAGTTGGAACTAACAGGGGGCACCCCAAAAAGAAGAGGTTTTGCAGGACATAGGGAACTTTCAGGAGCTCGTTTGGGCACATACAGACTCCTTTTTGGGTGTCATCTTTTTTGAAATTGCATAATTTTTCAATCTATACACAATGGTTCCATTAGTTTTTCTTGAAAGTGTCCCAAACTTATACTTTCAAATAATTTTTTCTTAGGGCATCTTTTCAGTCTCTCAAGCCCTAAAAGGTTTGGTAGCCAATTGGAATGTGAGTTGGATGGATGGGAAAGAAAGAATGGATAGGAAAGCCCCTAGGGAAGATTGATTTCCCATCTTGTGAAGTGAATTAGTCATGTGTAATCAAGGCTGGCAAGTGATAGGAGTGGTTTGTTGAAGATGGGTTAGGTGACTAGGAGGACAATGTATAGGACCTTAGAAGGTTAGCTTGGCAGTTAGAAAAGAATAGACAAAGTGAAAAACAAAAGCATGTGTTGTCAAGAACAATGTTATTCAAAGGTTATATTTACATGCTTACATATACGTGTTTAGGATTACAACTCATCATCGGATTACCATGTAGGCCCATGCACTTTCTTAGTGCTTACATATTTTCCCCCTCGGGAATGGTAGTCTACATGAAAGGCAAGTACCATTCCTAAACTAGGCCTTACTTGTTGTTGATTTTCTACAATGTTACTTGTATTTTAATAAGCATTATTTCTAGATTTACTGTGTTTAAAAAGTGTATTGAAAATGAAACGAGTGAATGTACCATCGATTGTGTCATGAGTGTCCTAAGTTTTTTTCACTTTTGCATGAGGACCTACAAAGATGAAAGCACACAAAATGAGGGTGTAAGAGCACCATGGGAAAAAAACATTTGCTAAGCTAGAGAGAAAAATGAAATCTCCTTTTATTGCAGATTTTGAAGAACATGTTCAATTTTTAGGGCTTTTTGAGGTTTTACAATTTTTTTAGATTTTTTCAATTTTCTAATTTTTATGGTTTTTACAAAGGTCAAACTTGATGGTCCTTGAGGTCTTTGAGAGACCTACATTGAAGAGGTTTCTACCCTCATCCCCTTTCATGGGAAGACTTGCACACTTGAGTTCATGGTTTTTCTCTTTTGACTTGTTGGAGGAGTAACTTGTACTCAGACATTGTTTTACACTTGTTATTGTTGTGAGACCTTATTGGATGAGATCTACATGTAGCTTGAGTTGACATCTTGTACTTCACTTTCCTTGTTGTGCATATGGTTGGTTTGAGTTTTTATTTTTCTTATAAGAATGCATACCTATGATGATCACACATGGATGATGCAATATATATTTTTTGTATTTTTATGATATGAATGAGATGCAATGTATCTAGATGTGATTCAAAAATATTAAATGGGAAGTATTATCTTCTAAGTGTTATGAATGTCATAATGTTATGACATGAAATTATTGCTTTTGAATGTTTTAAATGTATGTAAGTGGAACAAACAATTTGACTAAGCTCTTTAGCAGGTTTTTTGACCTAGCGGATTGTGAGTTAACTAGGTATAAGGAGACCTATTGACCTCTAGGATAAAATTTAGGGAGTCAAATGAGAATAAGGAGGAGATGGAATGCTTCTAATTTATGTTTTACAAAAGGATAAACACTGATCTTTATCTAGACAAAACACTTTGACAAGTTTTCAATTGATCCTTATTTTATTAGCACCCTCTACACTTAGATCAAAGATGGCCAACAAGATAGACCTAGGGTAAAGGAAAGGCTCCAAAGTGGAAGATGGCCTTAAAGATAAACTCTTGGTTTTGCTCAACTAGTGCATGTGTGTGATTTGTACCTTTCTTTTTCTATTTTCTTTGATAGATGTCACCCTCATAGCTTTGAGCTTAGATTTATCTCCACTTGAGAGTACAAACATCAACAATCTTCTCTTTCTCACTCTTTTTTTATCTCTCTTTTTTTATTTCTTATTTTTAATATTTTTCTATTTTTTTCTATGCTTCACTTGAATCTTTTCCTTTTTTGTGGTATTTTTGGCACTTTTTTTTTATTTCTAATGATTGGACATTCTTTTCATCTAATGATTCTTTATTATGACTTCTCACACTCTTATTTTTTTAATCACTGATTTTTTATTCACTCATTTTTTTATTGCTTCTTATAGAGTTATGATCCCCCTAACATTTTGGCTAGGAAAGATAAGGGGCTAAGTGCCACCAAGGGTTTTCACCATCTAATTGGACTTCCCTTCTACTAAGGAGAAAGGATGAAGGTGTACTTGAAATCTTCTATTGCGTACTGTAGTTTTGAATACTAATTTTGCTTAGACTTAACAACATGGTTCATTAAGACTGGGATCAGTGTGAAGCTAAGAGTTAGGCTTCAATTAGAATAATTGGGAAATGTACATATGAGAGTAGTGATAAGTAGTAAAACATGATTTATCATGGGATCTCAAAGGCTCAAAGCGTAAGACTATACCTAAGCAACCTTAGAGTCCTTACTAGGACAAAAACTAGACAAGATCACGCCACTAATAAAAATGCATGGCAAAATAGAATTAAGAAAGAAAAGTTTTGAATTTTCATGATTTTTATAACTTTTTAATAGATTTTTAAATTAGTTGATCTTTTTGGGATTTTATAGGATTTTACAAAGTTTTGAGATACTAAACTCTTCTCCTTCCATAATGCACAATAGGTAGTGTTATTTATGATGTCATCCTTAACTATGTATGGACCTATCCAATTTGGTCTGAACTTCACTTGATAGTCTTTGCAAGGACACTCGAAGACTAGCTATAAAAATGTCTTTGTATTTATTGAGGATTTTTATGTACTCACATGTTTCATTGTTTGATGATTTTCCCCTGGCTTTATCCTTTTCTATTCTTTTTGAGTCTCCATGTTTGTTTTGAACTTTTGAGGGGCAACTGGAGTTGGTGTTGACCCTCAGTCTCCATGTGGGTTCTAGTTCTTCTTCCTTAATGATGATTTTAATCACATGAATGTCTATGTTTGGATCAATTTCAATGGCAGTTGTGTTGAATGGAGCATAAGACTTTGTTGAGTGGGGATTGAAGGAGAATACCCATATTTCTCCTATCCCTATACATTTTGAGGTCTTAGCTACATTTGTAATTTGTTTTGATGTCTCTTTTTTAAAAAGTGTTAATTTTTTGGTCTTTGATGGTTTCTATGGCCTTTCCCTTTTGTTTAACTTGTTTAATTCTATAAAGACTAAAAGAATTACCTCGTCTTATTTAATGATGTGGGTTTTCCCTATGTGTGAGAAATGGATTTCTTGAAATAACGTGGATGTAATGGCCATCATCCTATGGATCCAATGCCTCCCTACGATTGAATGTTGTAGGTGGTTTCTTCATTGATAACATAAAATTCAATTGGAAGGGTTTTGGGACCCAATGTGATTTGAAGATTGACCTTACCCATAGTTTGATGTTTGGGTTCTAATGAATTCTAAGGATGGAAGTTTCTTTTGTGATTTGAGTTTTATCATACACCAATCTTTAAAGAAGGGAGAAACAAACTCTATTAATTGCGGGCCCATCATCGATCATTACATGCTTGATGGAATAGTCTTGAGGTTAGACTGTTAATCAGAGGGGGAGACCACCTTGTTTATCCATGTCAATGTTTGAGGGTAACATTTCAAAAAAATGTCAAAGTAGAACACTTTTCATTTGGAGTGTTTTAAACTAGATGGCCTAGATCTAAGTTTTAGGGTGGAAAAGAGAGACTTAGCCAATATCAAACTAGGTCAACCTCTCATCCATTAACATTGGAACACAAATTAAGCTTGGCTTCTACCCATGAAGGAGAGCCAAACTACAGGGGTTTTGTCCCTTTGTTGTATAGAGGAGTGTCAACCAAAACTAACCAATCAAGTTAGGGAAAAAGATGAAACCCTAATTGACAAAGATCTACAAATAGATGATGGTTAGAAACTGATAAAGAGATTTTGAAATGAGAGCATGGATCAGTGAACAGAGAAAAACCTGGATCTAAGTTCAAGAGCACAGAAGAACCAAGGCAATAGGTTCCCTAGACCCTGATTAAGGTTTTGCAGAATGTCAAGATCTAGATGTCTTTGCCTGTTTGTCTTCTTCAATCCTCTGACATTTTATAGTTTGATTCCTCTGGATGTGACCTGGAGACAAGCAAAGGGGGAAATGTTGTGTTGTTTTTAGGGGCTTGCCTTATTCAAAGCCCGTGTTGGTGTTTCCACCTCCACTACAATGATGATTAGTAATCCCAGAGTGTGTGACATACGAGGGTAGTGGCTAGCTTTATAATATATGATGAAAGTATGAATTAAAATGATAAATATTACCACACGATGTGAAACCCTAGTTGGAGTAGATGATTGAAGATCATGCACCAACAATGAGATAGATAAAGATGGCTTGAACTTCTTTCAAGGCCTACAAATTAGCATCATAACATCTACAAGAAAATAGCAATTCCATGCATGAAGAGAGCTTGAGCATAGGACATCATTCATTTAAGAAAATTCTAATATTTCATTACCCATATAGGTGTAAAATGAATTGTAAAACTCCTTATATGCATTCTCGCTCACCAACAATGAATAAAACTAAATGGGGATGACATGTATAAGATAAGGAGATGTTCTAAGCTGACACCACAAAAATAGGGTCAAGGTTAACATCTGGGACCAAGGTGCTAGGCACCCTAGTCCTTTAGCCCCACAAACTCCAAAGAGTGCTATATTTAAGGTGGGCTTAGACCAGTCCTAAATTTATTTTGTCAGGTTTATTCATCAGGGTCAAGATTTAATCATTTAATGTTCAAAAAGGTGTTAAAATAGGTCTTGACTAACAAGAGTAAACATTTTACTCCATAACATTTAGCCCCCACTTTATTGTGGGTATGAACTTATGTTGCAACTCACATTAAAATAAGGAGAACACATATTTCAAACATGAAAATATAGAAGCCAAAGAGTTCCGGCAAGTTGTAGACTGTAGTATCCCCCAAGCTTAGAATTCTAAGGTTACAAACATGCAAGACATTGTAACATAATTCACACATACATGGAGTACTACAAGCATATATAAGGAATACACACAAGAGACATGCAAGACACAAAGGTAATACATGCCATACACAATGCATACACACTTGACACAAAGCATACACATAAAGGCATAAACTATACATGGAAAACACATTGAAAACATGATGAAGACACAAAAAACATTTGGCTAGGAAAATATAAAGCATATATAGAATCATTAAGAAATACAAGTTCAAACAATACATCAAACAAAAAAATATGGAAACAAACACATAAGGCACATGACTCTGATACTAGATTTCTCTGCTGCTAGGGTCATGTCTGAAGATAAGTATTCTCATGGATCATAGACTAGTAAGGACTACCAAATTACTAGGTGACCATGACAAGTTACATGGAGCACATGGGCTAGCAAACTTCATTATACTAGGTGGCTCATGGACCAAATAGAAACATCACGGGCTAGTGAGGACCGTTGAATCACTAGGTGAGTTACATGTCAACTATAATAAACAAGTATGTAATCAAAAGAGCATAGCACGACGTATGCCCCCACCTCAAAGTGATTGCTAACTCCTATCAGAGAGTAATCACTTTAAGGTAGAATAAAGTATAATAGAGGCATGAGAACTTTCTGGAAGCACATGCCCATATGAGATGTGTTCCCAAAAAACTACATCGCAACAAGGGGTTGCCCCCATAAAAAGGAAAATCAAGGCCATACTACGAGCATGATACACAATGGCTTGTGTAGTCATGGTATGACACCAAGCATAGCAACAAGGTGCCACATAAATCAAACGACACAAGAAATAACAAATTAGATTGAATAATATAAAGTACTAACACAAAGGGATCTACTTGACTGGCATCAATATACGAATGGTTTTATAATACAAATATAAATATTCAAAACTATCATCATCTACTAGTTGGTAGAACTATAGAGATTGTTAGCAAGAAATGTAGAGGAGATACCGGTCCGAAGATCTAGTCCTCAATCAAGTCTTTGTAGTCAATTTATACCCTAGTGAAGTAGCTAGAGATTGATAGAAAAACATAAAGAATAACCAAATAGAGCATCACACATACATCAAAATAAGATAACATACAGAGTTACTAGGTATCAGACATTTGATTGATATATATATATATATATCAAATGTACACATCATCTATTCATTCTCCAGAAGGTCTAAGTCTCTAGCTCACCAATTACATACATGACTTCTATGTCATTGTTTGCATGAGAATATACTCCTATTCTCCTATCATGCTATGTTGTATTCTACTAGATCTCCTATCTCTATATATATATACTATATCTATTATATCTAGGGATGTGTCTTCTATTAGCTCTGGCCTCTGCATAGTGTGTAGTCTCCTCCAATCGGCTTTTCTTTATGCTATATATGCTACTAACATCATCCCCCCCCAAACTTATGCCTTGTCCTCAAGACATGCCTTGCTCTAGTAGAAAATATTTCTTGATTCTAGCACCATTGATATATCCGGTTGATAGTTTTCCCTCCATATTCTTTATTCTAACTACTTTAGAATCTACAAATTCTTTAATGTAGTATGATCCTAGCCACCTCATCTTCAATTTCCCTTACTTCTTAAACTTGTTGTCATACAGGAGTACTAAATCAGCTTCCTCAAGACTGTCTTGTTTCTCAAGTTTCTATCATGCAAGGCCTTTGTAAATGTTCTTTTCCATGTTCATATTATATGCTGCCATCAATCTGTCCTCATCCAATTTCTCCAATTCTTCAATCCTCTGTGTGAGAGAGTCTTCATCACCTAACTTGAGGGTTCTTACTAACCAGAAATTTGGCAATATGAAGTGTATCAGTATTGTAGCATTTATTCCATATACTAGTTCATAGGGAGTAAACTTAGTGGTTCTTTTGAAGGTTGTCCTATATGCCCATAGTACCACATGTATTTTTAGATCCCAATATGTTTTGTTCCCACTGCACATCTTTTTCAATGCTATCCCAATGATCTTATTCAGGGCTTCACTTGCTAAATTTTCTTGTGGATGATATGGTGAACTCCTATTGTGTGTTATCATGAAATTGTCCAAAAGATCTCAAATCATCTTGTTTAAAATTTGTTTACCTTGGTCACTGGTTATGCTCTAATAACAACCAAACTTGGCAATTATACTTTCATAGATAAGTTTGGTGGTAGTTTTTTCTATGCAACCTCTTGTTGGTTGTGCTTCAACCTAATTAGTTAGGTATTCTACTCCGGTAATGATGATTCTATCTTTAGACTACTTTGCTGGTGGGTCTATAGGTCCAATGAAGGCAATGGTCCATTTCTAAAAAGATAATTGTGCTAAAACTGGTCTCAGTGGCATTTCATCTCTTGTAGTAGGTCTTCATGCTCTTTGACATACATCACAATTCTTCACATATCTCTTTGCATCTTTGAAAAGTCTAGGCCACCATAACCCAACTAGTTTGATTTTCCTTGCTGTCATGTCTCTAGCATTATTTTGTCCAACTATAACTTCATGTGCTTTGCTTAAAATTTATTCTCTTTCATGTTCATATACTACTCTTCTGATGATATCATCTTTTTCTCGGCTATGTAGCTCTCCTTCAATTAATGTGTATCGAAAAGATATCCATAATAGGGTTTGTTTCTCTTGTGATGCCATTTATGATGGAAATTTCCCTATAGCCAGTAGGTACGATGTCTTCTAGCTCTTCTAGTACCATAGTTACTCTAAAAAGATTTGTGCTAGGTAGTTCTTCTTCCTATACCTCTGGATCTTCCCCTATCTCAATTCTAGACAAGTAGTTAGGGCCATGATTGTGCTTTCCCAGTTTCACCATGATTGAGAATTCAAACTCTTGAAACAAGAGTAGCCATCAACAAATTCTTCCTTGGATGATTTGTTTGTTGAGTAGGTATTTCAATGGTTCATGATCAATATAGAATACAAAAGGTGTTGACAAGAGGTAATGTCTGAACTTTTGTAGTGCATATACCACTGCTAGGGCTTCTCTTTCACTTGTGGTATATCCCTTCTCTGCTTTTGATAGTTTCCTACTTCTAAATGCTATAGGGTGATCCTTAGAACTTCTTGGTTGGGTCAAAACTGTTCCTCCTGCCATTCTTGATGCATCCACATGAACATGGAATGTGTTTTCCTAGTCCAAAAATATGAGTATTGGTGCTTCTGCTATCTTCTGCTTCAAAGTGTCAAATGCCTTTTGGTGCTGCTCATTCTAGGTAATACTTTTGCCCTATTTTTTCTTTAGTAGTTCTTCTATAGATGCGGAGATAGTTGCAAAACCCTTGATGAATATCCGGTGGTAACCAGTGTAACCTAGGAATGTTTTGACATCAAATGTGGTTTTTGGTGGTTGCAAGTTTTGAATAATGGCAATTTTTAGGGGATCAACCATTAGTCCTTCTTTACATATTATATGACCCAATAGTGTTCCAAATGGTACCGCAAAAGTATATGTCTTCAAGTTTAGGGAAATTTGCAAGCTCCTACACTTATTCAACATCAATTGTAATGTTTGTGTGTGATCTTTTACCAGTCCAAATATAGTCCAATCATCTAAATAGACTTCCCAAAAATCTTGTATAAACTCCTTGAATGCATTGACCATGATTCTACTAAATATTGCAAGTGCATTTTTCAATCCAAATGGCATAAAAATATACATGAAAGATCCTAGTTCAGATGCAAATATTGTTTTGGGTTGATCTTCTTCTCTAATTATTACCTAGTGATATCTAGAGAATCCATCAGTGAAAGAATAGATTTCCCTGTCGGCAACTGACTCCAAGATTTCCTTTGTAAATGGTGTAGGGAAAGGATCATGAATACTATTGAATTATGGTAGGGCAAATTGCAGAAACAAAACATATATAATATTATTGTCTATATTGTTTTATTTGGTGGCAATAAACACATTTATAAGGAAGGTGTAGTTGTAACCGACGGTATAACTAACCTCAGTAACCAATAATGTAATAACCAAGTAACCAACAATGGTAACGTTCCCCCCTTATTACATTGTTCCTGTAATATTACCAAGGGACCCCCCCTGAATGCTAATATACTCAACAAAGCTGATTACATAATATGAATACATATTTTATAGAAGATCTTCTCCCAAAGAACAAATCCTGAACCAAGTAGGGCTCCATCATGTTGTCTCGTCTACCCTCAGAAAGGCATAGCTTTGAGCTATGTTCTTGAGCTCTTTAGTCCCAAACTCTTAAATCACAAAGTCTTGAATTATTCGACAACAATCTCTAAGAGATACGACAGATCTCTTGTTAGTGTAATACATTGTTAACTCCCTCATTAGTTATGGATAGTTCTGTTTGGTTTGATATAACTATCCCATCAACTCCCATATTGGTTTCATATAACCAACTCCCTCATAATATTTATACAATGTTTGTATCTGCATTTAATGATTGAATAAAAAACTCTTCTCTGATTTTTGCATATGGTATCAGAGCATGGTGATAGGGAAGCGTTAGCATTGACTTTCAATTGTTTTTTATTGGTTTCTGTTTGAAGGGATGTGAATATTGGAGACCACAGCTGAAGTGTGGTGCCTATAGAAAAATAAATCACAACAATTGGAGATAGGAGGAAGCCTGCTTCGAACATTCACATGCTGATCTCTTGTTAGTTGTCATTGTGGCTGCAGATGCCAACATTTTCATAGTTCACACCTACGTAGTAGTTTACCATGGGTTTCCTTGTTCATTACTATAATAGCTTTGTTAAAGACATGGAAAGAGATTGAAGGAAATGAGCAAGTTGGAGATGTCTTGCACTTTTTTATGTCAATGATGGGAATTTGTGGAGGGAAGTACCACTACCTCAATTTTGATCACCTGATGCGGAGGCTCACAACAAAACCAATCTTTCTTCATTGGATGCGCAATGTTCTAGAAATAATTTTTGCCAATTTTATTGGATCTTTGTCTTGTATGGCATCGTGCAGTATCAACAAAGTGTGAGTTCATAGATAAGGCATTTTTTGGTTACATTATTTCTTTTCCAAATATTTTTTTGAGATGGAGATTCCATTAGACAATATTCTGGATTTCATTTTGATACTTGGAGAATGAAAATCCAAATGTAACTAATGAATACAAATTTATAGGGAATAGTAAGTGGAAAGGAAAAAGCACCTACAAATGCAAATAAGTTATTAGATTGTAGTAGAGATGATAAAACCAAGGCTATAATTGGTCTTGTTCTTTCTAACACTGAGTTGCATCACATTGATTTGGATAAATCATCAGCTGAAATTTGGGATAACTTGAATAAATTGTTTGGAGCAAAAGCCGTTAATGCAAAGTTTTCTCTAAAACTTCAATTATTTAGATTTAAGATGGAAGATGGAATAACATTGTCAAATCATATAAGTAATTTGCAGTCTCTCATTAGACAGCTAGCAGAGGTTAAGGTTATAGTAGATGATGATGATGCTAGGGCCATCCTATTAAATAGCTTGCATTCAAACTATAACAATGTTGTTTTTACACTCAGTCAAATACATTCACAAACTCTAGAAAGTATGATTTTTGCTCTTCTAGCAAAAGAGAAGAGAGCAATAGAAGATTCAGAAGATGATCCTCAGGAGAAAGCATTATTTTCAAGAAGCAATTATAAGAGATCAGAGAGAATCAAATATTTTTATTGTAAGAAAAATGGTCACATGGCTTGGGATTGTAGAACTTGAGCTAGAGATGTTCTTAAAGGAAAAGTAAAAAATGAAGGAAACCTTTCTTGCATAGAAGATGATAAGGATCCACCTAATATTGAGGATGAGGATCCACCAGATGGTGCTATTAATTTTTGTGGATATGCCCTTTAAGCATCATATTGGACGTAGGCGGCATCGGAGGATGGAGGATTTTCCATCATCTCAAGTTGGCTTCTCACTTTGAGATGATGCTTTAAATGAGAAGCGGTTTTGGTTTTGGTTGTTTTGTTTTTCTTTGTTGATGCTGATGGAGCTGACAGATTTGAAGAATGTATGTTTTGTGAAGATTTTGTTTTGGAGATAGGTTTGGGATTTGGTGTTGAGCTCAATATGGATTGTTGTCCAGTGAGCTTCAAAGAGTATATGATCAAGAATTATACCCTTTTGCAGTCACTAAACAATGGCAGTGATTTGTCGTATCTCTTAGGGTTCATTGTTGAATAATTCTCGACTCTGTGATTTGAGAGCTTGGGACTAAAGATATCAAGAACATAGCTTGAAGCTATGCCTTTCTGAGGGTAGACGAGACAGCATGATGGAGCCCCGCTTGGTTCAAGATTTGTTCTTTGGGAGAAGATCTTCTATAAAATATGTATTCATATTATGTAATTAGCTTTATTGAGTATTTTAACATTAAGGGGGGGTACCTTGGTACTATTGTAGGAACAATGTAATAAGGGGGGAATGTTAGTGTAATACATTGTTATACATTATTGGTATTACATTGTTAACTCCCTCATCAGTTATGGGTAGTTCTGTTTGGTTTGATATAACTATCCCATCAATTCCCATATCAGTTTCATATAACCAACTCCCTCATAGTATTTATACAATGTTTGTATCTGCATTTAATGATTGAATAAAAACAATCTTCTCCATCTCTATCATTGTCTAGTGATCGCAAAAGGGTATAATTCTCGATCATATACTCTGAAGATCGGTAGACAACAATCCATATTGAGATAAACACCAAATCCCAAACCTATCTCCATAACAAAATCTTCACAAAACATACATTCTTTAAATCAGTCAGCATCAACAAAGAAAAACAAAACAACCAAAACCAAAAATGCTTCTCATGCAAAGCATCATCTCAAAGATAGAAGCTAACTTGAGATGATGAAAATTTAACCATCCTCCGATGCCTCCTTCCTCTAATATGATGTTGTTACTTTTTAACTACCTGATGTCACATTAGACTCTTTGATAGCACAAGCATATGCTTTTAAAATCTCTGTCAAGTGTATCACATATGGCCTCGAGAGTACAAGCATAGGGTGACATGATAAAATTTTCATTTCAAAGTGTTGGACTCAACCAAAGATATGCCTTTCCAAAAAAATAGATCCTTATAACTCCTTATACACCTTAAAAATTCAAACCACACAACCTTATCTTTCCAAGAACAAACAAGCCTTCATTAGGTTCAAAAATTCAATGACTTCTCTTTTTCATAAAGACCTTTGACTCAAAGAAATGTTTTAACATTTCTCAATAATGTTAGCTTCCTTCAATTCATTCATACAATATTTGTAAACTATAAAGCCATCTCCAAGATTATAAAAACACTGAACTTTATCAAATCACCATAAAAATATATTCCCACTCTTTTCTACACCAATCAATCTTGGCATAAACACATACAACTTCTGTAGGGAACTCTTTTTGGAACCATTTCTTGCTTTGTCAAGCTGATTCACTATTATCTCTATGTTGTCCTTGTATGAATCCTCTACCTCACTTACACCTGCCTTATATCCTCCACACCATACACTATAATATTTTGCACACAACAATCATTACAGAAAGCATGGCGGCATCCAAAGGAGGCTAAAATGTTATAAATAGGCCTAGGTATGTATTCAAGGAATTTTATTTTTAAAACTATTCTGCTGCATGAATTTTTATAGCTCCAAATGGAAGGAACGATAGTTCTGAAGTTACTAGATTGAACCCTAAATTATATCAATCTTTTAGGCACCCGTATAGAAGCAACCATGCATAATACTGCAACCAAGCACATCTTTAGATTTCAACACATAAAACCTAGATGCAACAATTTAAAAGAGTGAGACGCCTTTAAACTACTCCACACATAACAAACATTATCTTCAACCTCTAGATTTTAACAAATAGGCACATAGAAATCCCCAACGCTCTGATACCATACTGATTTATGGTAGGGAAAATCACAAAAACAAAACATATATAATATTATTGTCTATATTGTTTTATTCGGTGGTAGTAAACACATTTATAAGGAAGTTGTAGTTGTAAAAGGTGTAGTTGTAACTGACGGTATAACTAACCTCAGTAACCAACAATGTAATAACTAAGTAACCAACAATGCTAACAAATACAAGCCTTATTCAGATATCTATAGTCTTTGTAGATGCTAATTTCTCTTATTTTCTTATTCTATAGTACCATTGGATTGATCCATTCCACTTCCTCTACTGGCTTTATGATTCCTGCTTCTAGTGTCCTATGAAGTTCTACTTTGAATTTTTTCTTCATGTTTGGATTCATCTTGTATGGCCTTTAATTGATTGGTTTGTAGCCGTCTTTCTGTTGAATTTTCATTGTTCCAACTTCCTCTTTGTTTCCCTTCATCTCTGTAAACTTTCTAGGGAACAAATCCTTATACTCAGACAAAATTTCAACTACTTGTGTCACTTCCTTCTCATCCCAATAGTCTCCTATCTTTACTAGCTTAGGATCTCCTTCTTTGGAATATTTTCTTCTCTTAGCTGGATGGCATTGTTGTAGTAACTTTCCTTGATGTCTGTTGATTCTGCTAGCTCTCTTTCTCATTGTTCTATTTTTATTTTGGGTTCTTTATCCTCTTCTTCTTGCTATTGTGATGTTTTGTAGAATTTCTTTTTCTCCAGATATGATTCTTTATTCATCCATTCTATGACTTTCCAAATGCCTTATGTTTTTATGGGTAATGAGGTCTATTTTAGTTTGTCTTCTTCTTCTTCTACATCTTGTTGAAAGGTGATCTCCCAGATCCTGATGAGTGTTGTGTATATGTTAGCAAAAAATGTCGAGGAGATATCGGTCTGTAGATCTAGTACTCAGTCAAGTCTTTGTAGTTAGTTTACAACCCAGTCAAGTAGCTAGAGATTGACAACAAAACATAAAGAATAACTAAGCAGAGCATCACACATACATCAAAATAAGATAACACACAAAGTTACTTGATACAGGCAGACCTATATATATATATTAACAACAATCAAATGTACACATCATCTATTCATCCTTTGGTAGGTCTAAGTCTCTGCCTCACTAGTTACATACATGACTTCTATGTCATTGTTTACATCACAATATACTCCTATTCTCCTATCATGCTTTCTTGTATTCTATTATCTCCTATCTCTATATATATGTACTATACGTATTATATCTAGGGATTTGTCTAATGTCAAATTTGGCCACTGCATAGTGTGTAGTCTCCTCTGGTTAGCTTTTCTTTATATGTGTGTGTGTGTGTGCACGCGCGCATGTGTATTAACAACATTCAAATGTACACATCATCTATTGATCCTCTAGTAGGTCTAAGTCTCTGCCTCACCAGTTACATACATGACTTCTATGTCATTGTTTAGATTACAATATACTCCTATTCTCCTATCATGCTTGCTTGTATTCTATTTATCTCCTATCTCTATATATATGTACTATATCTATTATATCTAGGGATTTGTCTAATGTCATATTTGGCCTTTGCATAGTGTGTACTCTCCTCTGGTTAGCTTTCCTTTATGCTCTATATCTTGCTAATAAAGACAAAGGAAGAAATATGACATGAAGTAAAGTAAAACCTTGGGTGAACAAGGAAGAATGCTAAATCATTCTACGCCTTGCATCATCCCCAAGGAAAACAACAAAGCAACTTACAATGTATAGAAGAATGATGATACAAATAGAGAGAATGTCACAACAAATTTTGGTCCCTCTGTATCGTTTCACCTGCAAGGGTGTCAAGGGTCATCTAAAGAGAGCTTGAAAATAGTGCATGGGGGAAAACAATCACATGCACTCATGACACAATAGAAATAGGGGCCACACTCATGAGTTGGCCTAAAACAAATTGTCCTCCTCCCAATCTTGCTCATCACCAATTTGGGAAGGTGGACAAGATGCAAGCGGAACTATAGAAAGTGTAGAACAATGAACAAGATCCATACCTATATCTTTATTATCTTCAGATTCACTATCAAAATATACAACAATACCTATTCCGCTGTGCGTTGTGAAACATTATCTTTCACCAGAGGAGACAGAGTATTAGTAGATGTCTCTTTTTGCATTGATTTGTGATAAGCACTTGTGAAGAGGGAGATTCTCCTTTCATGTGAAAAGGCAAGCCATAGCATGATGATGATTCTTTCCTTCTCTTGCAATTTGATTTCACTTACCTTTGTTTGTGATGTTTGTTAAGGGAACCACAGTATCTTCCAACATGGGTTCCTTTTCTTCCTTTACTTATGGAACATTAGAAGAAACAAGAGGAACCACCAAAAGTTGAGAGACCATGGGGGAGGGTTCCTGAATGCAGGTTGCTTTTCATTCTCAACTTGTGAAACAAGTGGAAGTACTTGAACATCCACAAGTGGTTGAGAAACCTAAGGAAATAATCCACATGCAATCGATTGATCTCTCCACTAGTCTCCACAGAGGCAAGTGGGATAAAAGTAATATTGAGATTGTGGGGAGGTCTACTTTGTGATTGACGGTTGCCTCATTGTCCTTGGAGAGATGGTGGCGGGGGAACCTTAGCATATCTACCATACGCTCGGGGATGGGGAAGAACCTTTGATTTGGGCTTAACATCGTGTTAGGTTTCAAAAATGCAAGTTACTAATCCTAAGAGGATGCCAGGCTCTATATTTGGATTTGCAACGTTTTTGAACTAACTTGACGAAATCAACCTTCAAGGTTTGATGATTTCCTACACTTTAGGTCCTGCTACACCTAGGTGGGTGAACCTTGAAATATTAAAGCAGTCTGAGTGTGGATGAATGGACTAACTAGGTCTATCTACAATGGCATAGGATGTAGGATAGATGACAAAGCTGACTAATTAATTCTATGTGTAATGTTTAATAAGTGATTGGCAGAAATTGTATAAGCAATATCAAAAAAGGTTTTAATTAATGAGTTGAATGAGACCAATGCCTTGTTGGGTAACAGAGTCAATTTGAAGGACTAAGAACAGTAGTTTCTAAATGGTAATAATTCTAGATATTTGGCACAGTTCTGGTTTATAGCTTGTATAAACGTGTAAGTAAATGACTGACAGACTCTTCTTGATAATCCAACCAAATAAAATCAGATATCTTATAATTCACCATAAGGTACTTTTAATCCTTACTTGAAGGAACCAAATGAAATGAAAAGACAAGATTAACAGATAATATTTTACTGGAGACAGTGTGTCAATCCTAATTATATGGCTCTACTTAGTAATCCCAACTTACTACTTCCAGGCTACTGTGAATAAATCAGAAGGGTTTAATTCCTTAGGATGGACACCAACCGAATTAATCACACAGATACAGCGAATGTGTATTGACAGATTAAATATATACTTGATATCTTAATCTGAATAACAGGGAAATGCATAAATGGAGACAGCCACACGATTGAATAATTTCAACAAATAACTGATACCAAAGTAGAAATACTGAATCAGAGAACTTCAAATTTCTTCCTCAAAATAAAATATGCAACACGGTCATTTTGGAATATTATGTATATGTATATATGAATACTTCTACTGCTGATGATTTTTCAGCATAGATTGTTTGAACTTATATAGATACTTTCATGAAGAGATACAACTCTTCAATAAGTCTCTTGGGATTTTAACCAATACAAACAATAATTACATAAGCTTAATTAGGCTCTGTTTAGCCATAAATATACTTTTGTCAGATGATCTAAGTACTCCTGCGCACGGTGAGAATCAGTAAGCTCGACTGCACTCCTGGTGATTATGTCAAGGGTGACCATTTCCTCCAGTTGTTTGCAAACTTCTGTAGATACAGAGGCTTTATCTTTTAGAGCTCCTGTGGCTTTGTGCAATATAACTTGACAATCAACAGTCCACTCTTCTTTGCTCTTTACCTCTCCATTATCTTTGAATATCCTGGGCACCCCTGCGTCTGAGGCATCAGTCCCTTCCTTAGCATCAGCTTTGAGTTTATCATAATAATTCTGGTGCCATTTGAGCAATGCTCTTGCATCAGAGATATCTGTGCCATCAGTGGCACCTCTGTTTTGCAACTCGATCACCTTCTCTTGTATTCTCTTATCGAGCCTTTCATGTTCTTTGACTGCTTTATGATTTTCCGAGTAGTTATCCCAAAACTGGTTTAACCACCGTACCATGTTTGCATACCTGCTCTGCAGTATTGTAACAAATGCATCTATTTGAATTTGTTTGGCCTGATCATGGGATATCACTTGACTACTTTGTGAGCTCTCACCTTGAGTTATTCTCTCTGTAGATTGGCCAAAGGTGCTCTTAACAGCGTCCTTCAAGTAGTCATTCTCTTTTGTTAATCTTTCACAATTCAACTTATAAGCATCTCTTTCCTTGATTAACATCTGAGCTTGTGCTTTATTTAACTTTGCAACATTGATACCAATGTCTGCAGTAATTATGGGGTCAGTTTCACCTGCTCTGAAAGTCATAACATGGCCAAAAGTTTTTTCAGTGTCTATGATGGCCGTCTTCTTATGGGGAGGATACAATGCCCATATCATTAAAGAATTTTCATCATTATTGTATCTTGTTCCCATATAGACTTCATTAACTCCTTCTGGAGTAAGCTTATACTTATCATCAGCATTATTCAAAAAGCTATCAAAAACCAGAGCAGAATTTAAATCCAAACCGGGAAAAATCATAACCCCTGCATCTTTGAGCAGCTGTCTGCCTCTGCTTGGTGTCATGTCCTACATTTCCTTATCCACTGTCTCCTTTAACATATCTAATAACTGTTTTTCATTGTCAGCAGAAACATTATCTACTGACTCTCTAATTTCTTTTCCCTTGTATTTATACAGGAATGATTTAAATTCCTTCGAATGAATGAATGTATCATCTGACACAAAAGAATCATAAGCCTTTTGGCGTGGATCTTCATCAGCAGACCCCTCCTCATCATGTATCACAACTGGAGGCTGATATTGTTGCATTTTTCTTTTAGACATTTCTATTGTCTTATCTTGCGGCTGTTCAGTCAATTCTTCCTCTTCAGAGGATACCACTTCAACTTCTGCCAACTGCTTTTTCTTTTCATTCAAATCTCTGTTATATTTCTCTACCACCAAGTCGACTTCAGCCTCTTCCAAATTTCTAATGACATCATCATGTGGATAATGTATGTGCATGTATCCACTGAGATTTTGTTTTCTTCTTGCATAGTCAATGAAACCCTCAGGGTCAAACCCTTTCCTCACCTCAGCAGTCACCATGTTATAATGCATTAGTTTATCCAAAATGAGATTGTATCCTTCTTTTGAAACCACAGTAAAATCTCCAAAACACAAAGTACTAGGCATGAATGATTGTTTATCATGCGAACTTAGATGCATGACATTTGAACAATGCATTTGCCTAATTATTTCCAAATATGCAATTCTGTCAGGGACAGTTTTAGGCAATATAAATGGAGCATCCTCAAGACCATACACTCTGATCATAGTAGCATCCTCAAAACAATACCAATCTCCCCAATTATGAGTGACAGTAAGGGGGCCACCAAAATCTTTTGGTCTGAGGAATCTTTTTATTTCATCTGAAATTGAATATTCACAGGGGTGGTTGAAATACCTATATAGCACTTTAACACAATGCTCTTCAAATTGAGCATAGCTGGAGTTAGCATACCTGCTATCCCAGATTCTGGTCCACATTTGTACAGGTATCTTCTCCCCTTTCTTATCCGCAGCAACAACTTGAAGCTCATTTGGCCACAATCCTACTTCCTGGCCATAGTATAAGACCATATGCATGAGCATCGAGTAATGCTCAAAAGAGCATGCTGGAGCATTGTTTTTTATTGCAGATAGACCAGAGTCTATTCTAGTAGCAACATAGGAGGCATAATCAAATTGTCTGGCATTGTGACATTGAATATCAGAGGTTATGACCATTAGAGGAATAGTCATGAACTCAGGGACCTCTGAGCCAAGGACTTGGCCTACAGAATAGTAAGTATATTGAATGTATGGTTCAAAAATGGATACATGGAAGGGAGGGCCATCATTCTCAGTCAAGGGTATCACTTCTCCTTCGATCCTGGGTCTATGAACGGGTAACCTCCATCCATTGTAGGTTGTATCCATTCTCCAGTACTCTTTATCCAAATCTTCATAAACAACAGGGACAGTGCACAAATCATCCAAATCATACACCTCACAAATAGCATTTTTTGATAGGTGTACAATTGGTTCTCCTTGAGGGTTGCAGATAGCTTTCAGGCCTGAATTGTAATGCCTGGCTAACAGTTGCAGGAGTTCTACATTCAAGAATACATTAGGTACAACCAGTTTGCCTAAATTCATGTGCCATGGGTTTGACACAGGAGCATTTCTAAATCTTCTGTTGTAGTGGAATCTGAAGAGTTCATATCCCCTAATTGGGGTCCAAATATCTCCCAGGCGCTTATGTTTGTCTTCCAATTTTTCTACTTCTGCCCTGAGTTGGGCAGACCTCCTGGCCTTGGGAGTTGACCCAGGCAACTGATCAATCAAGTCCTGATTTAGTTTTCTGTCTTTCACTTTTTCTTCAGGGGTTTGATCAGTTTTTTGCTTCTTTGGCTTACTGGTTTCCCCTTGTGATTTTCTTCCTTTTCCTTTCCCCGGAGTTTCCATTTTTGAAAAATTTGGCAGGAAATTCAAATACAGGCAATATAGTGGTTTGTGTATGTGTACCTATCGCTCGATGGCTGGAATTGGAAGCCTTTTCTTTTGCCCTGAGAATTCTTCTGTATTCTGCTCTCGGATGGTTTTTTGCAATTATAATGATCGTATGAACTTTGTAGCCGTTTTGTATTAATTATCTGATCAATTCAATGTTCATCGCTGTGAAGTGTCACATCGCCATAACTCTTCTTATCGGCGTGCTTTTTGAAATGTCTGGGCGACCTCAACCCCTTTTTTTTATGGCGCGGACAGTCAATCGGCGTGACCCCTCAATTGTATCCCCGACGCCATGTAGTATCACATTTCAAGTGGGCGCGACCATCGGCGTGACTTCCTTCATCGCCAAGGGTTTTAGATCTCTCTGCGATATGGCGAGTCCCACCGATATGCTTTGCTTATCGGGAAGATTGAGATCATCGGGATACTAAAATTATGTTTTCCCGATCTTTATTGTCTTACCGATAGTCTCTTCATGTATGAACTTTTCTCTTTATCAGAATGACATTCACTATCGGGATAACTTTCTCAATATATCCCGATCCAAATCATCTCCCCGATGTCCTTTGTTATATCCTTCATCGGGCAAAGTTTAGTAAAGTGTCACCGACACCTTTTGATCGCCGTGACTTATGAATCGACAAGACTTGTTTCTTTTATTCCGATATGTCAAGTTATCCCGATAGAGGTGCATCGCTGTGAGTCTTGCCGATGGCTTTTGCTTTGTTACCCTCGCATGCTGTTCGGTGAAACTTTTGCCGAAAGTGCTTCATCGGTATGATATATACCGTTGGGGCAGCTTCTAAAAGATCATCCGATAGATATTTGTCATACCAATCGGCATGACCACTTGCCTTTCTTACCGATGTAAAGTCATCGGTGTTGCTTACTCTATCGGTGAGCTCCATAATTCTTCTTCCGATCTCTATTTTCACGCCGATGGTTGTTTTCAAACAATTCCTTGTGTATCGGTGTAAGCCACACGACCTCTTGCCGATGGATTGATTTTGATGAAATTTGACACTGCTCATCCCTAGACATTTTATGAGATACAAAAATTTTATATTATGGTCCTCTTGGGATATTCCTCAGGGTTTATTCAAATATGATGGAGTAAGGAAATAGTAAAATTTTGAAAATTTTACTGTGCTAACAGTGGCTCTGTCTGGGATGTATACTCCCTGTGAGTATACAAGAATCCAGATCTCCTGGGGAAGTAGACCACATCTTTTATTATTTTGGGGTGAGGTTTTATGAAACTGGAAAAAGGAAAGGAACAAATGATGGGGAGCGGGAATGATTCCTAGACTACTGTGCATGGAATAAGATATTTTTGAGAATTATTTGAATGTTGTCCATGCACTGGCAACACTCAATTCTCTTTGTACATGTTTATGAAAAGAACTGCTTCAAGTATTGCCCATGTACTGGCAATTCCTGCTCCTCTCCTGACATATTCTGTACATAGTAAGAATCATCACCTCCCTTGCCAGTGATAACAAAAGGACCCAACCACAGGGCTTCAAATTTTCCATGTTTTCCTTTGTCTTGACATCTTGCATTCCACATTAGTACCAGATCATTTATTTCAAACTTTCTTTCTTTGGCCTTTTTGTCAAAGAGATATTTTACCTGTGATTGTAATTTAATATTCTGTTTCTGAGCCATTCTTCTTGTTTCATCAAGCTCTGCTAATTGTTCCAACCTTTCCTCCATTGGTTCAGGGATATTCAAGTCTTCCTGGAGAATGAATTTGTATACTGGTATAAGATTTTCTAATGGTAATCTTGCTTGGGTTCCATATACCAATTCATAAGGGGATCTCCCAATTGCCCTTTTTATAGTAATCCTGTCAGCCCATACTGCCATTCTTAATTTTGAATCCCAAGCCTTCTTATTTCTATCCAACATTCTTTTTATGATTTTCAACAGACTCTTATTACTTGATTCAGCTTGTCCATTGGCCTGTGGATGGTAAGGAGCAGCATAAGAAACAGTGATACCATGTGTGCTACAGAAACCTTTGAATTCATCAGATCTAAAGCACATCCCATTATCAGTAATCAGTCTTACAGGAGTACCAAATCTGCATATAATGTTATCCATTAGAAAATTTATCACAACTTTACTAGTAGCCTGTCTGGTTGGGATTGCTTCCACCCATTTTGTAAAGTAATCAGTAGCTACTAAAATCCATCGGTGCCCCCCACTTGATTTCTCTGAAATTTCACTTATAAAATCAATACCCCACTGATAAAATGGAGCCTCAACTTGCATAGGTTTTAAAGGTAGTGCTCCATGATACTTTAACTTCCCTGAGAACTTTTGGCATGCTTCACATTTTCTAGTGTACTGGTATGAATCGTTAAAGACTTTAGGCCAATAGTACCCTGCCCTCAAAATTTTGTGGGCCGTGGTTTTTGCTGAGAAATGTCCTCCGCACATGCCTTCATGCAACTCCTTCATAATACGTTTTGACTGATATTCATCCAAACATAATAGTAGAACCCCATCTCTATTTTTCCAATAGAGATCCCCACCAATGAGTACATATTTTGAAGCTTGTAGTTTGAGTGTCCTTCTTTTGTTATCATCATATCCTTCAGGACTCTTCATATGTGTTAGATAATATACTATATCAGTATACCATGGAGTGCGTTCAATACTGGTACTTGCATCCACATTACATATATGGGAAGCTTCTAGATTACTTTCAGCCATCAATTTGGCAAGACCCTGTCCTCTTACTAATTTAGTGATTTGGATTTCAATGTTGAATTCCTGAATCCTATTGATCCACCTACATCTCCTACCGGTGACCTCAGTTTGGATCAGTACATCCTTCACTGTAGCATTAGGAACATATGCTATGATTTTACCCCCTACCAAATATGGTCTAAAGTTTTTTACTGCTTTTACCAGTGCATATGCCTATTTTTCAATAATGTCATACTTCAACTCTGCATTCTGAAGGGACTTGCTAAAGAAAGAGATTGGCTGTTCATATCGATCATTGTTTTTCTGCAACAACACTGCTGCCACTGTATGATAGGAAGCAAATGAAAAAAGTTGGAAAGGTTTGCCAAAGTCAGGGGATATTAAGACTGGAGCTTGTTTGATGGCCTCCTTAATGTTACCAAATGCTTCCATTGCCTCTGTTGTCCATTTCATATCTGAGTTCTTCTTCAGCATTCTTGATATAGGACAAACAATCTCTGCGAAATTTGGTATAAATCTTCTGACAAAATTTATCTGACCAAAAAATGATTGTATAGCTTTTACATTTTTTGGAATAGGGACCTGATCAATTGCTTTCACCCTTTCAGGATCTATTTTAACTCCTTCCTTCGAGACTATATGGCCAAGCAATTTTCCTTCTGTTACTGCAAATTGGCATTTTTTAGGATTCAATGATATTCCATATTCTAGGGCTTTGACAAATATCTGTTCTAGATGTGTGCAATGATCTTCGGCCTTTTTTGAATATGCTGTTAAGTCGTCTTAATAGACTATCATAATCTTATTGATCAATTCAGCAAAAGCTACATCCATCGCTCTTTGAAATGTTGCCCCAGCATTAGTTAATCCAAATGGCATTCTCAAGTATACATATGTTCCCCACGGAGTGGTGAATACGGTCTTGAATTGTTCAGACTCCTTAACCTTTACCTGATTGTAGCCGGAGAAACCATCCATCATGGATAGTAATTCACATCCAGTAACTTTCTGTAGTATCACCTCCATATTGGGAAGAGGATAATTATCTTTGAGAGAAGATTTATTCAGGTTTCTGAAATCCACACACAGTCTAATGTCACCATTCTTTTTCCTGACAGGTACTAAGTTTGAGACCCAGGAAGAATGTCTAATAGGCTTGATTATAGCTCCATCCCTTAATTTTGTAAGTTCATCCAACATTTTCGGAGCCAATGTAGGATTAATCGGCCTTTGTTTCTGTCTGAATGGTTTTGCATCTGGTTTGAGTGGTATCTCATGTTGAAATAGATCCTCTTTATATGCCTTTAAGTCATCATATGACCAAGCAAACACATGCCTATACTTCCTAAGTAGATTGATAATTCTACTTCTGATTTTCTGGTTAAGATTCCTCCCAATATATACATTTTTTGGGGTTGTCTGAGTCCCCAAGTTCACTTCCTCAAGATTCTCAGGTATCACTGGTGTTTCTTTCTTCTTGTATCTATCATGCCCATCAAATGCCTTTTCTAATGCAATAAGCCCTTTGGGTATCTTATTTATCTTCAGTTGAACCACTTCTTGGCCAAATAGGGTTTCTTTCCCATCGTGTTCCTCCACAAATGCACTGAAATCAATTTCTTGATTTTCATAATAATCAGCACAATGTAAGAAATTGATTATATCAGCATCGCTGTCAAACACCTGCCAGTTCTGTATATTATCAGGGATGGTAGGTCTAGTTTTAAATTCTACTTCTGTGATCCCTCCTAATGTTAGATCATCTCTCTTTAATGCAATGTTTGCTAAAAAGTCTGCCATGATGTTTTTAGACCTATCAACCCAGCTGATTGAAAAAGCATCAAATAATTCAACACTATCCCAAACTGCATTTCTGTACTGTCTTAATCTTTTATTCTTAGATAAATATTTTTCTCTTACTTGGGAGATGACCAATTCAGAATCACCATAGACAGCCAACTTTTTTATTTTGTATTTGGTGGCTATGTCTAGGCCAATGAGTAGGGCTTCATACTCAGCTACGTTATTGGTGCATTCAAATGTCAGTAAGAAAGAGTATTTGAATGTTTTACCTCCTGGTGAGATAAAAACTACTCCGGCCCCATTTCCTATCTTGCTGCATGCACCATCGAAATACATTTTCCACAAATCATTTTCTCTTTTCATAGATTCAGTGTGTATTGGGTCAGTGTTATGCAATTCTGGGGTAGTTTCTCCAACTTTGAAAACCCCTAAATCTGTGTCACAAAAGAAATTCACCTGATGCCAGTCCATTCTTTCTATAATATTGTCATACCTTGGTTCTCTGCACAACTTGATTTCCTTGTCACCTACTGGTATGGTGGCATATGATAGATCTAATTGAACATTGCCTCCTGCCATTGCAGCCCACTGCCTTGATAACAGCATTCCATAATATGGTGGGATATCAACCACAGTGATGTCAATGTTATATGTTGCCTCAGGGTATGAAGCAAGTTTTATTTCTACATCTTTCATAATACCAACTACTGGAATAGATCTGTTATCCATTGCATAACATTGGCCATACGTAGTATCAACCCACATCCCTAATTCTTTCATCACTGCTATAGGCATGATATTCATAGCAGCACCTGAATCAATCATACAATTCCTGACTATTCTGTTCTTGATTACTAGTGTAGTATAGAATGGATCTACCTGTGAGGGATTTTTTGTAAGTGTGTCACCAAGGTATACCTTAGGCATCTTAAAATTTTCTTGATGCACATTATTTGTTGTTTTTTCAAACCCTTTATGTTTTGGATTAGGTGTATCAGAAATCATCTTGACGACTGTACTCCTATATTTATCTATTTTCATCATCTCTACGAGTGGGACTGATATCTTCACCTGAGACACTGCCTGTGCAATGTCAAAAGAAGGGGTTATGATTTGGTCATTCTTTTCTATTTTTGTATTCTCTTTTTCTATATTTTCTTTCATTTTATTTTTATCCCCCTTTTCTGGTTCTTTAGGTGATGATTTTGTATTATTCCCCTTGTTATTCTGGTCTTTTATGAATACACTCCCAGGAGTTCCTTGCCCAGCATTTGTTGTTCTATTCCTTAAGTTATAAGTGTTTCGAGCTTGAGCCACTGCAGCTACTGTGAGAGCTTCTTTTTCATCCTCAGTAGGTTTTCTCCATTGACCATATGGTTTATTGTCATAAATATCTTCCTGGTCTGAGAATACCTGCTGTTCTCCCATGTTAACATGATATTTTTGGTTCCCTACATCATATTCATACCCTTCTTCTTCTGAAGAAGAATAATCTTCTGTTACCACACATGGTGTATCCTGCATCATATTGATGGTGTGATTATCCCTATTATAGTTGTATAGCATTTCCTCTTGCTGTATTGATTTAGCTACCTCACAGTATTCAGGCGAATGTGGCAAGTTACATACAAAACACCAAGGTTTATTTTCTGCCATATGTGCCATGTTTCTCTTCAATGGATCAGGAGTATCCTTTCCATATGGCTGCTTTCTGTTGTTGTCAATAGGTCTTCCATCCTTCCAATTTGTATTGTAAGGCATATCATGTAACCTAGGTCTATCCTGCCTATGTTGACCCTCTGGTTTAATCTGTTGAGCATTTGGATTCTGAAGATTTCTATGATTTTCCCTTTTACTGACCATTCCTGCAGCCTTTCTATTATTTTCAATAGTTATGGCTATTTTCTGTGCTTCAGCCAACGTTGCAGGACACCGGTTTCTGAGTTCATATCCTGTTTTGGGGTCAAATGCCTTCATATAGATACTCAGTGCTGCCTGGTCAGATAACTTGGCTCCATGTGGTACCTTATTATGTAACTTGGAAAACTTCAGGTTGAAATCAAATACTGATTCATTTTGATACTTCTGTATACTTATTAGTTCATGTAGTGCAAACTCAGGAGCGTATTGGTTACCATACTGATCCTTAAACTGGTTATGGAAATCAGTTATTGAATTGATTGATGCATCGGGCAAGCTATTAAACCAATCTCTGGCATCTTCAGTGAGGGACATCATAAATAACCTCATTCTAATGTCTTCCCAGTCCATACCTATATCCTGTACAAAAGCATTAAAACTTCTGATATGATCTTCTGTAGATACTGCATTGTTTCCAGTAAACTTGGGAACCATGTTTCTCCAAGTACTATCCATAGGATATGGATATAACTGATATCCAGTCAAATCAAGTTGACTGCATATATTAGCAAGGTTTTGGGGAGGGAAATTGAGATGTGGTGGATTGGGATAGTAATTATATCCACCTGGTGGCTGATGATATGCATATTGTTGATGTTGGTTCATATGGGGATTTATGTGTTGATTTTGTGGCCTATAATATTGTTGACCAGGGGGTGGGTAATTATTTGCCATATGTAGGGATGCATTACGTATGGGAGGTGGTCTGGGGATTTGGGGAATAGTGTTCTGATGACTTCCAGAAGCATGTGAGTTTTGAGTACTATTTGTATTTTGTTGTGTATTTCTTGAAATATTCCCTCTATGCGGGGGTACATATTTAGGGGGAGCTGTTTTGGCTTTATTTCTCCTCTGTTGAATTTCTTGCTGCAATAACTCCTTCTCCTCTTGTATCTTATACCTTTCGAGTTCTTTCCTGAGCATGAGTATTTCCTGTTTCTCATCACTCATGTCTTGATTATTTATTTCCTGATATTCTGGATTGTCATTCATTCCCTGATTTGACAATTCATATCCTATCTCTTCTCCCTGGTCAAACGAGACCTTGAAATCATGTTCAGCTTGGTTCCTATCAATATCCCTCATGACCTTTGCATCATGATCCCGCTGTTCTTGAGGAGTGGGTCTGTACCTTGCCAAAATATCATCAGTTGCTCCACTGAGGTTCTCGTTTGAATCATGCAGAGATGTGAATTTATTGTGAATTGCAATATTTTGTTCTGAATCATTCTCCTGGATGTCTAGATTATTATCTTGGTGGGAATATTTTGGATTCACATTTCTTTTGGAGATGTTTCTAAGTGGTGGAGATGACTGCAAGTTTCTGCCTTCCATCTTGGATCTCCTACCATCCATTTGAAATTTTTGTTATGATTGTAACTAGAGTCGCCACCTATTGAATAGGAAAAGTTTATATTTTTATCTGTAAGGTTCTTTGTCACCAGCAGAGTTACCAAAAAGAAATTTTAAATGACTCTATGAAAGAAAGGATTAAATTCTAAGGTCTTTTTACTAAGTCCCCAGCAGAGTCGCCAATTTGTTAGGTTTCAAAAATGCAAGTTACTAATCCTAAGAGGATGCCAGGCTCTATATTTGGATTTGCAACGTTTTTGAACTAACTTGATGAAATCAACCTTCAAGGTTTGATGATTTCCTACACTTTAGGTCCTGCTACACCTAGGTGGGTGAACCTTGAAATATTAAAGCAGTCTGAGTGTGGATGAATGGACTAACTAGGTCTATCTACAATGGCATAGGATGTAGGATAGATGACAAAGCTGACTAATTAATTCTATGTGTAATGTTTAATAAGTGATTGGCAGAAATTGTATAAGAAATATCAAAAAAGGTTTTAATTAATGAGTTGAATGAGACCAGTGCCTTGTTGGGTAACAGAGTCAATTTGAAGGACTAAGAACAGTAGTTTCTAAATGGTAATAATTCTAGATATTTGGCACAGTTCTGGTTTATAGCTTGTATAAACGTGCAAGTAAATGACTGACAGACTCTTCTTGATAATCCAACCAAATAAAATCAGATATCTTATAATTCACCAGAAGGTACTTTTAATCCTTACTTGAAGGAACCAAATGAAATGAAAAGACAAGATTAACAGATAATATTTTACTGGAGACAGTGTGTCAATCCTAATTATATGGCTCTACTTAGTAATCCCAACTTACTACTTCCAGGCTACTGTGAATAAATCAGAAGGGTTTAATTCCTTAGGATGGACACCAACCAAATTAATCACACAGATACAGCGAATGTGTATTGACAGATTAAATATATACTTGATATCTTAATCTGAATAACAGGGAAATGCAGAAATGGAGACAGCCACACGATTGAATAATTTCAACAAATAACTGATACCAAAGTAGAAATACTGAATCAGAGAACTTCAAATTTCTTCCTCAAAATAAAATATGCAACACGGTCATTTTGGAATATTATGTATATGTATATATGAATACTTCTACTGCTGATGATTTTTCAGCATAGATTGTTTGAACTTATATAGATACTTTCATGAAGAGATACAACTCTTCAATAAGTCTCTTGGGATTTTAACCAATACAAACAATAATTACATAAGCTTAATTAGGCTTTGTTTAGCCATAAATATACTTTTGTCAGATGATCTAAGTACTCCTGCGCACGGTGAGAATCAGTAAGCTCGACTGCACTCCTGGTGATTATGTCAAGGGTGACCATTTCCTCCAGTTGTTTGCAAACTTCTGTAGATACAGAGGCTTTATCTTTTAGAGCTCCTGTGGCTTTGTGCAATATAACTTGACAATCAACAGTCCACTCTTCTTTGCTCTTTACCTCTCCATTATCTTTGAATATCCTGGGCACCCCTGCGTCTGAGGCATCAGTCCCTTCCTTAGCATCAGCTTTGAGTTTATCATAATAATTCTGGTGCCATTTGAGCAATGCTCTTGCATCAGAGATATCTGTGCCATCAGTGGCACCTCTGTTTTGCAACTTGATCACCTTCTCTTGTATTCTCTTATCGAGCCTTTCATGTTCTTTGACTGCTTTATGATTTTCCGAGTAGTTATCCCAAAACTGGTTTAACCACCGTACCATGTTTGCATACCTGCTCTGCAGTATTGTAACAAATGCATCTATTTGAATTTGTTTGGCCTGATCATGGGATATCACTTGACTACTTTGTGAGCTCTCACCTTGAGTTATTCTCTTTGTAGATTGGCCAAAGGTGCTCTTAACAGCGTCCTTCAAGTAGTCATTCTCTTTTGTTAATCTTTCACAATTCAGCTTATAAGCATCTCTTTCCTTGATTAACATCTGAGCTTGTGCTTTATTTAACTTTGCAACATTGATACCAATGTCTGCAGTAATTATGGGGTCAGTTTCACCTGCTCTGAAAGTCATAACATGGCCAAAAGTTTTTTCAGTGTCTATGATGGCCGTCTTCTTATGGGGAGGATACAATGCCCATATCATTAAAGAATTTTCATCATTATTGTATCTTGTTCCCATATAGACTTCATTAACTCCTTCTGGAGTAAGCTTATACTTATCATCAGCATTATTCAAAAAGCTATCAAAAACCAGAGCAGAATTTAAATCCAAACTGGGAAAAATCATAACCCCTGCATCTTTGAGCAGCTGTTTGCCTCTGCTTGGTGTCATGTCCTACATTTCCTTATCCACTGTCTCCTTTAACATATCTAATAACTGTTTTTCATTGTCAGCAGAAACATTATCTACTGACTCTCTAATTTCTTTTCCCTTGTATTTATACAGGAATGATTTAAATTCCTTCGAATGAATGAATGTATCATCTGACACAAAAGAATCATAAGCCTTTTGGCATGGATCTTCATCGGCAGACCCCTCCTCATCATGTATCACAACTGGAGGCTGATATTGTTGCATTTTTCTTTTAGACATTTCTATTGTCTTATCTTGCGGCTGTTCAGTCAATTCTTCCTCTTCAGAGGATACCACTTCAACTTCTGCCAACTGCTTTTTCTTTTCATTCAAATCTCTGTTATATTTCTCTACCACCAAGTCGACTTCAGCCTCTTCCAAATTTATAATGACATCATCATGTGGATAATGTATGTGCATGTATCCACTGAGATTTTGTTTTCTTCTTGCATAGTCAATGAAACCCTCAGGGTCAAACCCTTTCCTCACCTCAGCAGTCACCATGTTATAATGCATTAGTTTATCCAAAATGAGATTGTATCCTTCTTTTGAAACTACAGTAAAATCTCCAAAACACAAAGTACTAGGCATGAATGATTGTTTATCATGCGAACTTAGATGCATGACATTTGAACAATGCATTTGCCTAATTATTTCCAAATATGCAATTCTGTCAGGGACAGTTTTAGGCAATATAAATGGAGCATCCTCAAAACCATACACTCTGATCATAGTAGCATCCTCAAAACAATACCAATCTCCCCAATTATGAGTGACAGTAAGGGGGCCACCAAAATCTTTTGGTCTGAGGAATCTTTTTATTTCATCTGAAATTGAATATTCACAGGGGTGGTTGAAATACCTATATAGCACTTTAACACAATGCTCTTCAAATTGAGCATAGCTGGAGTTAGCATACCTGCTATCCCAGATTCTGGTCCACATTTGTACAGGTATCTTCTCCCCTTTCTTATCCGCAGCAACAACTTGAAGCTCATTTGGCCACAATCCTACTTCCTGGCCATAGTATAAGACCATATGCATGAGCATCGAGTAATGCTGAAAAGAGCATGCTGGAGCATTGTTTTTTATTGCAGATAGACCAGAGTCTATTCTAGTAGCAACATAGGAGGCATAATCAAATTGTCTGGCATTGTGACATTGAATATCAGAGGTTATGACCATTAGAGGAATAGTCATGAACTCAGGGACCTCTGAGCCAAGGACTTGGCCTACAGAATAGTAAGTATATTGAATGTATGGTTCAAAAATGGATACATAGAAGGGAGGGCCATCATTCTCAGTCAAGGGTATCACTTCTCCTTCGATCCTGGGTCTATGAACGGGTAACCTCCATCCATTGTAGGTTGTATCCATTCTCCAGTACTCTTTATCCAAATCTTCATAAACAACAGGGACAGTGCACAAATCATCCAAATCATACACCTCACAAATAGCATTTTTTGATAGGTGTACAATTGGTTCTCCTTGAGGGTTGCAGATAGCTTTCAGGCCTGAATTGTAATGCCTGGCTAACAGTTGCAGGAGTTCTACATTCAAGAATACATTAGGTACAACCAGTTTGCCTAAATTCATGTGCCATGGGTTTGACACAGGAGCATTTCTAAATCTTCTGTTGTAGTGGAATCTGAAGAGTTCATATCCCCTAATTGGGGTCCAAATATCTCCCAGGCGCTTATGTTTGTCTTCCAATTTTTCTACTTCTGCCCTGAGTTGGGCAAACCTCCTGGCCTTGGGAGTTGACCCAGGCAACTGATCAATCAAGTCCTGATTTAGTTTTCTGTCTTTCACTTTTTCTTCAGGGGTTTGATCAGTTTTTTGCTTCTTTGGCTTACTGGTTTCCCCTTGTGATTTTCTTCCTTTTCCTTTCCCCGGAGTTTCCATTTTTGAAAAATTTGGCAGGAAATTCAAATACAGGCAATATAGTGGTTTGTGTATGTGTACCTGTCGCTCGATGGCTGGAATTGGAAGCCTTTGCTTTTGCCCTGAGAATTCTTCTGTATTCTGCTCTCGGACGGTTTTTTGCAATTATAATGATCGTATGAACTTTGTAGCCGTTTTGTATTAATTATCTGATTAATTCAATGTTCATCGCTGTGAAGTGTCACATCGCCATAACTCTTCTTATCGGCGTGCTTTTTGAAATGTCTGGGCGACCTCAACCCCTTTTTTTTATGGCGCGGACAGTCAATCGGCGTGACCCCTCAATTGTATCCCCGACGCCATGTAGTATCACATTTCAAGTGGGTGCGACCATCGGCGTGACTTCCTTCATCGCCAAGGGTTTTAGATCTCTCTGCGATATGGCGAGTCCCACTGATATGCTTTGCTTATCGGGAAGATTGAGATCATCGGGATACTAAAATTATGTTTTCCCGATCTTTATTGTCTTACCGATAGTCTCTTCATGTATGAACTTTTATCTTTATCGGAATGACATTCACTATCGGGATAACTTTCTCAATATATCCCGATCCAAATCATCTCCCCGATGTCCTTTGTTATATCCTTCATCGGGCAAAGTTTAGTAAAGTGTCACCGACACCTTTTGATCGCCGTGACTTATGAATCGACAAGACTTGTTTCTTTTATTCCGATATGTCAAGTTATCCCGATAGAGGTGCATCGCTGTGAGTCTTGCCGATGGCTTTTGCTTTGTTACCCTCGCATGCTGTTCGGTGAAACTTTTGCCGAAAGTGCTTCATCGGTATGATATATACCGTCGGGGCAGCTTCTAAAAGATCATCCGATAGATATTTGTCATACCGATCGGCATGACCACTTGCCTTTCTTACCGATGTAAAGTCATCGGTGTTGCTTACTCTATCGGTGAGCTCCATATTTCTTCTTCCGATCTCTATTTTCACGCCGATGGTTGTTTTCAAACAATTCCTTGTGTATCGGTGTAAGCCACACGACCTCTTGCCGATGGATTGATTTTGATGAAATTTGACACTGCTCATCCCTAGACATTTTATGAGATACAAAAATTTTATATTATGGTCCTCTTGGGATATTCCTCAGGGTTTATTCAAATATGATGGAGTAAGGAAATAGTAAAATTTTGAAAATTTTACTGTGCTAACACATCGTTCGCCACATGTGGGACAACGGGAACTATTGTCATAGTCTCAGAAGATCGAGGAGGTCTAGGGACACCATAAGGAGGTATGTTACTAAGTGATAATTCTACAATTTTCTATGCTTTATATTTTTGATATGATAAAAAGAATGTATCCTCTCTAGCTCTAGCACTCCAACTAGTTTAGGCCAGAAGTAGTCAAGTGTAAAGTGTCCATGTCAAGCAATGGGCTAGTATTGACTATGATGTACAACATACATACATCCCTCAAATGGAAACTGTAAGCAATTATGAACCATAGAGGGGATTGCCTTCATAGAGTAGAGCCATGGGTGACCCAACTTCACATGAAATAAGTTCGATGTTGTGATGATGACAAAAGTAACATCCAATGTTCTTGGCCCAACTTTGATGGCAAGGTTCAAGACACCAAGATTTGGAAGAACAGACCCATCGTGTGCTCTAATTATGATTTTTGGTACATTGTAGTTATCATGGCGCAAACTATGCATGTAGAGAAACTCTTTGGTTGCTACATTTACCATGCAAATTGAATCGATCATAGAACCTCTTATGGGTTATCATTGATTCGAATGCTGATGTATAGAGGTCCATTAGGAGCTTCAATAGGAGCATCATGACAAGTGAAAGATATAGGCAATTCAAGTTCTACTCACTCTTTATGAGGGTGAGCATCTACCATGCAAATATTGCCTTCATAGTCTTGTACCTGATGATTATAAGTACATATCATCTCTTGAGATGGATCCAGAACATTAGATTCATGATGATGCAATGGATTTGTATATATTTGTAAGTTTTGATTAGGTGGATCCACCAATTTATTTTCTTTGTCGTTTACACCAGCAACTTGGATGATATTGGAATCAATGAGGTCTTAAACTTCATGCTTAAGATGCATACATCTTTCAGTGTCATGATCGGTGGTGTGGTGAAATTGACAAAAGACCTTCAAATTGAAAGAAGATGATTACATCTTACTTGGATTGAGAGGTCAAATGCGTGTAAGCTTGATGAGATTGTTGTTCAAAAGTTGCATCATTATAGAGTAGAGTGACTCCAATAATGGTGTGAAATGTCTTGTCTTTGGTTTCAATTTATATGGGGCAGGAGTAGAAGGTGATGTAGCTGCCACATGTTTTCTTATGTGATTTGATGAAATGGCATTGATTTTAATGAAATTTGTGTTGTGTCTTTTGAATGAATGAGTGTGTGAGGGTTTAGATTAAAAAGAGTAAACATTTTAAACAAGGGTAAACATTTTACTCCATAACATTTAATGTTCAAAAAGGTGTTAAAATAGGTCCTGAGACATTTTACCCGATAACATTTAGCCCCCAGTTTAGTATGGGTATGAATTTGTCTTTATGGATTTGATTGCATGTTTAGCAATTCAGGAAGTATATGAACAATAACTACCAAGTTGTTTGATTGACATTTAATAGATGATAGCTCAATCAAATGGACCTAATAGTCACTAATTATTGTTACTTATTGATTATGAGGTACATGTAATTATGGACTATGTGGACTAAATAAACTAATAACGTGAAACTCTATTATGTTGACATTAAATGAGCTAACAAACATGCCTTCAACTTTTGTAATTTCAAATCTATGAAGGTCTCCCCATAAAGGAAGGGATGAGTTTATATTTGAAAATTACCTGACGAACAAACTAGGATGATTTGAAGTCTTCCACAAGCACATTCTTACCCCCTGGCTTTTATACCAAGTTATGAAATAATCATTATTTTTAGTTTGTTGAGAAAATTAATTTTGACATGTTTTGTTAATATACTTTTGCATTATCTTTTTAATACTATAACTTATATAATTGTTCACGTGCCCTATATACATACATATAAATGGAGAGATAAATCTTCAACTAGGGATATGCAATTAGAATAGGCTTTACAACACGTACATTTGCAATAACCCTAAATCAAAGAGACCTGCAAATGAGACAAAAGCAAGGTTAAATGGAAAATCAGTGAAAAAAGTGAGTTTGAAGAGATGTTTTGAAGTGGGTAGACTCAGGCCTCGAGACATCAAGCAATTAAACAGAAAATGGTGCAATACAGGAAGGAAAAAAGGTAAGGAACAAAATATTAATAAAAAGGGTAAGATCCTCTTATAAAATGGCTTGTCCAAAGTAATTTCCGCATACAATAAAGACACAACACAGACAAAACATGTGAATGATCTCAAAAATATGAATTCGTAGGGAAGGGTATATTTATAAAGCCAAAGCTGTAACATCCCACTATGTAACCCCGAAGGGTAAGAGCCAAAATGGGCAAGATAAATTTTTTTTGACATAAGTAAACAACATAGACAGATTTAGCTGTCAATTCGATCAATCGATACCATTCATTTTAAACACCAAAACAAATGTTCCAAATCTCATATGATAAAAACATGAATCCATAAGCATAAAATACAAGTGGATCCGATACCCACACTGGAATCCATAAAGCAATAAAGGAACATCACATTTCTTCTCATTAAATACAATGATTACAACTTCTCTTCTAAGAGAGTTCAATTACATAACTACATATACAATTACAATGATATATTCCAAAATATGATAAAAGTGCATAGCATAGTCCTGAGTATGACACAAAGACAGAATAGGTACAATAACTGAATGAAGTGATGGAGAGAGAGATCATCTCAAATTGGTGCTCCAAACTTGTTTGTCGGTCCCCAATGGTGGTGGCAACGCCTCTGAACCATGTGGACTCCTGAGAGACCACCCCACCATGCTCAGAGATAGTCATGAGGCCCAAACGGATGAATAACAATAAGGGGATACAAGATGGCCAACACTCACATCAGACACAGAGCAAACACGGAGAACAATGCATATAGCCAAAGTCATAATATAGGTGTACTCATCTAAGTCATAAGTTAGGTACTACTCACGACCGCTAAGGTGCTAGATACTAGAGTGTAATCATATGGAGTGTCATCATATGTGCTTGAAGGGATGGCACACATGGGACCAACTACCTCTCATTCAGACGATGAGACTCAATCGTGCCTGAATCCACATCCCGTAGATGGATTACTCAATGCCCCACAGACGGATAGGCCTTCTCGTTGCATCCATAGCCTTTACAAGCGCTCAAGGCTATGCACGAGGTTTAATTATCTTATTAGTGTTTTTACTCAAATGTTTTAGTTTTAGGTATCACTTATTAATGTAACTCTGCTACTAGTTCCCCTGGCAGCCACTTGCGGGCCCCGGGCCCATAGAGAGCCACTCCAACAGACCACTCTAAAGCCTAGACCTTGTTCATCTCGTTTTACTAAACGAGGAATCTGAAAAGAATAAAACACTAGTGTAGAAATTAGAAATAGAGGAATGTGGTCTACAAGACAAAAGCTTCCATAGGCAGTGTCGTGTTATTGAAAACAACCCTATGCCGGTTAGATCAGTTGTATAATAACTCCAGTGACCCAAATTTGGTCACATTAGCAAAGGTATGAAAGGATAAAAATAAGAATAAGCACGACAAATGGCATTCCAAGCCTTCTCCCAAACTAATATTACATATAGACGGCCATATTTAACATAGCAAAATAAAATATTACAAAGACTTACAAAATGGAAACCTTAATTTTCCCTCCTACAGTAGTTCCCTCATATCCTTGTGTTACGTAACTGGTTTTCTTAAAGAGAAATTATGTGACTAAAGCTCAATGCACAAACACAGGTCGCTACCTCTACGGTATTTTAGTGTCATGACATTCTTTAACTCAATTCACAGTTTTCACAAGGATGGCTGTTTAGTAGAAAATGACTGTGTGACCCAAGCAAAACCACTCCGTTTTCTTAAGAAGAGTTGAAATGACAACCTCATCAGAGAAGTCATCGAATAACAAATGGTTCCATGGGATTTAGATCTATTCAATCTCTATTATACGTCCCAACTCTTGTGTATTGCTGCACTCATTTTATTCTCTATAAAATTGGAAATCGTCTATTTTATTTCCTGCACTCATTTTATTCTCTATAAAATTGGAAGCCCTATATTTTATTTCCTGCACTCATTTTATTCTCTATAAAATTGGAAACCCTCTATTTTATTTCTTGAACTCATTTTATTCTCTATAAAATTGGAAACCGTCTATTTTATTTCCTGGACTCAATAGAATTGTAGCAAACGTATTTGCATTTATAGAAAGGCAGTAATGGGTTTCAATTTCTTTTATGTTTAATGAATAGCATATATATTCAAGTTTTATGAAGGTTGATTTGGGTTTTCAGTTTCTTGTACTCAATGAACATAGAAACCAACCTATTATATTTTAAGTGGCAGTAATGGAGTTTCAGTTTTCTGGGCTAATGAAATTGCAACTAACAGATTTTAATTTGTGTGCTGGAAACAATAAACAGAGGTAAATACCTCTACCCTAATCACGGTTGGGCGCACTCCCCTTCCGTGCACCTCAAATCTAGTAATTTGATATGCTCCCTGGGTGATTTGCACTCCTGTCCTCTTTCTACGTCAAGGATCACATTCATCCATTCCCTACTACAAAGATCTCTTTCAATTAAAACTAAACCTACTCATGGCATGACTTCCCTTTTTTTTGTTCTCTGATTCTTTTTTTGTTTTAAAAGCCTCCTCTACATATGCGTTGACTGACTTTCCCTACATACCTATGTTGCCTAGAAGATAATTTTCTCATCCTTATCTTATCTTTGTCAGTCACCCACTTCGTGGATATTTCCTACTCTTGCAATAACTCTCCCTGCAGTCGTTCCTTGCAAGCATTCAATTCTCCAGCCAAACAAAGATATTTTCATGCCACCTCATTAGCCACGACTTCCTTTTCTAACAGATTTTCTTGACACTAAACGTTACACCAACCCCCCTTCCACTACAGCAAGGAGGGCCAATAGGGAGGCTCGTTACATCCTACCCCCCTAGGACTAGGCTTAGTCCTGCAAGCCTACAAATACTAAGATGTAGCCAAAGCACACACTAAACCAAGAAATTTGATACAATCAAAAGAAGCCAAGGAGAAAAAAAATCTTAACAAATGGACTGGCAAACTCCACATGAGTATAAGGGCAATCCGAACATTATCGTTAGGTAATTGAAAGATAATACAACAACACGGGAACACAACACTAACAAGGTATTGTGGGCTAGGGTATAGGGAATAGGGAATAGGGCCTATGACTATCTCCAGTAACCACCATCAGGGATAATAAGAGTACGCTCAGGCCTGTGAATCCAGGCGGAGTCGATACTCAGTACCTGTAACACTCCAAGCACACGTCAAGGTACCAATGCATATATATACATCATATAGCCAAAGCAACAACAATCATGTAAGCATGAAATCCATCATAAGTAATAATAATTTCCACATCATAATAGTATCAAGATTGTACATCACCGGTGCCAATACAAAATAATAACAAGATGCGTAATCCAAAATAAAGTATATAGTCATCCAAGTCCATCAAGATAAGAAAAACATAATACGAACATAGGGGTCATTACATCCCGTAGAAGTCTGCAAAAAGATATGGATAAAGGTCTCTCATCCTCGTCGCATCTTCCCAAGATGCTGAGGACTCACCATCAGGATCCCATTGGACCCTTACCTGCTCTATGTCCTGACCCCTGAGGGTCAACTTCTGATGCTAAAGGATGCGTACGAGTTCCAAAGAAAGCTGCCCATCTGCCTCCACCTGCAAAGTAGTCCAATCAAGAACATGGGTCACATCAGGAATATACTGTCTAAGAACTGAAACATGGAACACATCGTGGATGTGTGATAGACTTGGTGGTAATGCAAGGCGATAGGCAACATGACCAATCCTCTTAAGGATCTCAAAAGGTCCAACAAAATGAGGTGCTAGCTTCGAGCCTTTCCCATAATGAATGGGGCTCTTCCGCAGACGAACTCTCAAAAACACACGATCACCCACCGAGAAATGGCGATCCAACCTACGGGCATCGGCATACTTCCTCTGCCGATCCTGAGCTATAGCTAACTGCTCTCTGATCTGTACTACCTGCTGCTCCATATCCTAAAGCATCTCTGGACCCAAAATAACTCAGTCTTCTAAGTGATCCCAACTCAATGGAGTGCGACATGGCCTACCATACAAGGCTTGGAAGGGAGACATACCGAGAGAACTGTGATACCCATTATTATAAGCAAACTCAACTAGGTACAAATAGTCCTCCCACTGAGACCGTCGATCCATAACGTACATTTGAAGCATATCCTCTAAGACCTAATTAACCCGCTCCATCTGTCCGTCAATCTTGGAATGATATGCAGAGCTGAAATTAAGTTGAGCTCCCAAAGCATGCTGAAGAGAAGTCCACAAAGTTGAAGTGAACACTGGATCACGATCAGAAATGATCCTTTGAGGAATACCATGTAAATGCACAATATCCTCCATAAACACTCGAGCTACAGACGCTACAGTGTAGGAAGATCTCATGGGTGAGAAGTGTGCCACCTTGGACAACTTGTTCACTGTGACCATAATAGCATCATGACGACGTGAAGACATAGGTAATCCCACTATGAAATCCAAAGATATCGTATCCCACTTCCATTCAGGGATGGAATGAGTCTGCAACAATCCTGCGAGGTGCTGATGCTCTGCCTTCACCCACTGACACTCAAGACACTGAGCCACAAAATCAGCAATATCTCATCGTAAACCTGCCCAATGATACAACTGTCGAAGATCGGCATGCATCTTCACGACACCCAGATGAGCTGAATAGGGTGCACGATGGGCTTCTGATAAAACCAAGGAACGAAGATCACCAGAATCTGGAACATAAATATGACCAAGATGTCGTAAAAGTTCATCAAGCTCGAGAGAGAACCCTACAAACCTTTCCTCAAGGACTCTCCCAGACTCAATCTTTGCTCTCACCTCCTGATACCAAGTATCACTAGGAAGTGACTCCAAAATACGGCTCTGCAAATCCACTCCAAGAGACAAAACTGAGATCTCATGTCTCCTCCTACTTAAGGCATCCGCAACAACATTCTCCTTACCCTTAATGTAGCGAACCTGAAAGTCGTACTCACAAAGGAACTCCATCCAACGGCACTGCTGAGCATTCAAATTCGGCTAAGTGAAGATATACTGCAAACTGTGATGATCACTATGTAACTCAAACTGATGTCCCAAAAGGAAATGTCTCCAATGCACAAGTGCATGGATGACAGCCGTTAATTCCAAATCATGGGTGGGGTAGTTTAGCTCATGATCCTTGAGCTTACGGGACTCATATGCAATCACTCGTCCCTCCTGCATGAGAACTACCCCCACACCCTCCAATGAAGCATCGGTGCACACTACAAAATCACCTATAGGATCTGGCACTACGAGGATAGGTGCACTAGTCAGCCACTCCTTAAGAGCCTGAAATGATGATTCACACTAATATGACCACACAAACTTTTTCCCTTTCCGCTGAAGAGAAGTGATGGGATGGGCTACCCGAGAGAAATCTCTCACAAATCAGTGATAGTAACCTGCTAATCCCATGAAACTACGAACCTCAGTCACATTCATTGGTGCTGGCCAATCCACAATAGCCTGAATCTTAGAAGGATCCACTGAGATACCCTCTCCTGAGATGATGTGGCCTAAATATCTCACCTCAGTCTGGAAGAACTCACATTTGGCCAAATTGCCAAACAACTGATTATCCCGCAAGCACTGCAACACTTGCCGCAAATGGCCTTCATGCTCCTCCATAGTCTTCAAATAAATCAAAATATCAAGGAACATGAGAACAAATTGATCAAGATAGGTGCAAAACACCCCATTCATTAAACTCATGAAAACTGATGGAGCATTGGTCAACCCAAAAGGGACAATCATGAACTCATAATGCACATAACGTGTACGAAATGCTATCTGATGAATGTCTGCCTCATGAATACGAAGTTGATGGTATCCTGACTTAAGATCTATCTTGGAGAACACCTTGGCTCCCCTCATCTGATCGAACAAATCATCTATTCGAGGCAACGGGTATCGATTCTTCACTGTCACTTTGTTCAACTAGTGATAATCAATGCACAAGCGAAGAGATCCGTCCTTCTTCTTCACGAAAATGATAGGTGCACCCCAAGGGGATACACTAGGACAAATGAAACCCTTCTCTAGTAAATCCTCTAACTGCAACCGCAACTCACCCAACTCCTGAGTAGTCATGCGATATGGTGCCTGAGAAATAGGCTCTGCACCAGGAATGAGATTGATACGGAAGTCTATGTCGCGCTTAGGCGGCATACCTAGAATATCACTCGGAAAGACATCTACAAACTCCTAAAGAACAGGATGATCATCAAGAGATACCTCCTGAATCCCACCCTCAGCATGATCACTAACCGAAATAGAGAACATTTGACAACCTTTCCGCATGGCACTCTTCAGCTACATAGCTGAAATCACACGGAGAGAAATAGGTCTCTAAACCCCAACTAACTCAACATGCTCCCCAACATCGTCAACACACTGAACTGATTTATGCCGACAATCTATAGTGGCTAGGTGGGTCTCTAACCAATCCATGCCTAAAATAATCCCATAGGACCCCAAAGGCAACACACGAAGATCCACTGTGGTAGTGAAGGTGCCCAAATCAAACACACAACCATGAACAAGGGAGTCTACAGCCACCTTGGATCCAGTAGCTAACTCAACCTGCCAACCAATGTCTTGCCTTGCCACCACGAGTCCACAATGCTCCATGAGAGAAGGAGAAATGAAAGAATCTGAAGCTCTTGAATCAAACAAGATAGATGTGGTAATCCCACATAAAACACCTGAATACTCGACTACGGTGCCCTAATTCTCAGCCTGACGATTATCAACTGCCACAAAAACTCTATGTGATCTGCCAGTCTCACCTACTGAAGGCTCTGAAGTAGCCTATCTCTAACTACCTCCAGCCACTAATCTCTGAGGACACTGAGCAGCTATATGACCATGCTACCCACAAGCATAACAACCACCCCTACCAAAACCTCAACCTGAAAATGGTGCACATGACTGCTAGGATCCACCACCCCTAGAACTCTGCTGAGCACTCTGAAAACTCTGTGATGGACCACTCTGCTACCTACTCCAAGAGCGATGACATGAATGATCTCTAGCAAATGGAGTACCAGGATTCTGCCCACTCTGTTGAGACTGAGCAAGCCTATGCCTCTGTCGCTGACCATGTCTAGGAGGTGCAGTATGTGATCTAGATGGTCCAGCTCCCTAAGACTATGTACCCCGAGAAACCGATCCTGAAGGAGGGGTACTACTAATTTGAACACCTACTTGACCACCAAAACCCCTATTCAAATTCTCCTCTATCAACCTCGCCTTCTCCACGGTAACCTCTAAGGTTTTCGGCTCAAACACACAGACACCACCACTGATACGGGCATTCAAGCCCCTGATGAAATGTTGTACTAACATTGACTCATCATCAGAAATGTTAGCATATTGCTTCAGCTCAAAGAAGCGGTGCTCATACTAATCTACTATCATAGTCAACTGACGAAGTTCGTGGAACTCATCAGCACATCTCTGTCGATAGTAGTCTGAAAGAAATCATGCATGGAACCTCTCTACGAATAGTCCCCATGACACGGAAGCAATGTCTAGGTGAAGCTTCTACTCCTCTACTCTCCACCATGTAGATGCAAATCTTCTGAGATTCATAATGGCACATCGAGCTCTAGTATTGCTACTATAAGGATGCATAGCAAAGCATCAATCGAGATCGATCAACAAAGTCTCTACTTCGGTACCTATACCAGAACCATCAAAAGTAGGGGGATGAGCCCTAAGAAGATCCCTCATGTGACCTACAGTAACACTGTCTCCATCCACCCTATCCCTCACAACAACTACTCTCGAATGATCTAGACTATGAGAACGCTCACGCTCAACTCTAGCATCCTAACCATCCTGACGAGAAGGGTGTGACTCTGCCTCATGAGATACCTCCTGACAAGGTCCTAATCGATCCAAAATCTTTTGTAAAATAGCTAAAACATGAGCACCCCCGAGCCCTTCGGCTTGATTCTCAACACGTGGTTCCTCCTGACGCTCACCCTAATTTCCCTGATTACCCTGATTACCTTGATTACCCTGATTGGCATCATGTCAGGTGCTACGTCGAAGAACAGTGGCTATACCTCTAATTCTGCCTCTGGCTCTACCCCTAGGAGGCATCCTAAAGGAACAAAGAACACATCAAAATAGATCATCATAAAGACGACCTATAAACCATACTAAGGCATGAAAGCATAACAACATGACTATAGAACAATATAACAAGCTCATGCCACACACGCCAAACACAACAAAACATAGAAGGCTCAAGTACACCAAAGCTCCCAGTGTGTGAACATGGGCTCTGATACCAAATGTAACATCCCACTACGTAACCCCGAAGGGTAAGATCCAAAAGGGGCAAGATAATTTTTTTTTTGACATAAGTAAACAACATACACAGATTTAGTTGTCAATTCGATAGATTGATACCATTCATTTTAAACACCAAAACAAATGTTCCAAATCTCATATGATAAAAACATGAATCCATAAGCATAAAATACAGGTGGATTCGATACCCACACTGGAATCCATAAAGCAATAAAGGAACATCACATTTCTTCTCATTAAATACAATGATTACAACTTCTCTTCTAAGAGAGTTCAATTACATAACTGCATATACAATTACAATGATATATTCCAAAAATATGATACAAGTACATAGCATAGTCCTGAGTATGGCACAAAGACATAATAGGTAAAATAACTGAATGAAGTGATGGAGAGAGAGATCATCTCAAACTGGTGCTCCAAACCTGTTCGTCGATCCCCAATGGTGGTGGCAACACCTCCCAACCATGTGGACTCCTAAGAGACCACCCCACCGTGCTCAGAGATAGTCATGAGGCCCAAATGGATGAATAACAATAAGGGGATACAAGATGGCCAACACTCACATTAGACACAGAATAGACACGAAGAACAGTGCATACAGCTAAAGTCATAATATAGGTGTACTCATCTAAGTCATAAGTCAGGTACTACTCACGACCGCTAAGGTGCTAGATACTAGAGTGTAATCATATGGAGTGTCATCATATGTGCTCGAAGGGATGCACACATGGGACCAAGTACCTCTCATTTAGACGAGGAGACTCAATCGTGCCCAAATCCACGTCCTGTAGACAGATGACTCAACGCCCTGTAGATGGATAGGCCTTCTCATTGCATCCTTAGACTTTACAAGCACTCAAGGCTATGCACAAGGTTTAATTATCTTATTAGTGTTTTTACCCAAATGTTTTAGTTTTAGTTATCACTTATTAATGTAACTCTACTACTAGTTCCCCTGGCAGCCACTTGCGGGCCCTGGGCCCGTAGAGAGCCACTCCAACAGACCACTCTAATGCCTAGACCTTATTCCTCTCGTTTGACTAAACGAGGAATCCGAAAAGAATAAAATACTGGTGTAGAAATTAGAAATAGACGAATGTGGTCTACAAGACAAAAGCTTCCATAGGCAGTGTCGTGTTATTGAAAACAACCCTATGCCAGTTAGATCAGTTGTATAAGAACTCTAATGACCCAAATTTGGTCACATTAGCAAAGGTATGAAAGGATAAAAATAAGAATAAGCACGACAAATGGCATTCCAAGCCTTCTCCCATACTAATATTACATATAGACGGCCATATTTAACATAGCAAAAAAAAATATTACAAAGACTTACAAAATGGAAACCTTAATTTTCCCTCCTACAGTAGTTCCCTCATATCCTTGTGTTGCGTAACTGGTTTTCTTAAAGAGAAATTATGTGACTAAAGCTCAATGGACAAACACAGGTCGCTGCCTCTACGGTATTTTAGTGTCATGACATTCTTTAACTCAATTCACAGTTTTCACAAGGATGGCTATTTAGTAGAAAATGACTGTGTGACCCAAGCAAAACCACTCCGTTTTCTTAAGAAGAGTTGAAATGACAACCTCATCAGAGAAGTCATCGAATAAGAAATGGTTCCATGGGATTTAGATCTATTCAATCTCTATTATACGTCCCAACTCTTGTGTATGGTTGCACTCATTTTATTCTCTATAAAATTGGAAACCGTCTATTTTATTTCTTGCACTCATTTTATTCTCTATAAAATTGGAAACCCTCTATTTTATTTCTTGCACTCATTTTATTCTCTATAAAATTGGAAACCGTCTATTTTATTTCTTGCACTCAATAGAATCGTAGCAAACATATTTGCATTTATAGAAAGGCAGTAATGGGTTTCAATTTCTTCTGTGTTTAATGAATAGCATACATATTCAAGTTTTATAAAGGTTGAAATGGGTTTTCAGTTTCCTGTACTCAATGAACATAGAAACCAACCTATTATATTTTAAGAGGCAGTAATTGAGTTTTAGTTTTCTGTGCTAATGAAATTCCAACTAACAGATTTTAATTTGTGTGCTGGAAACAATAAACAGAGGTAAATACCTCTACCCTAATCGCGGCTGGGTGCACTCCCCTTCCGCGCACCTCAAATCTAGCAATTTGATATGCTCCCTGGGTGATTCGCACTCCTGTCCTCTTTCTTCACCAAGGATCACATTCATCCATTCCCTACTGCAAAGATCTCTTTCAATTAAAACTAAACCTGCTCATGGCACGACTTCCCTTTTTTTTTATTCTCTGATTCTTTTTTTGTTTTAAAAGCCTCCTCTACATATGCATTGACTGACTTTCCCTACATACCTACGCTGCCTAGAAGATAATTTCTTCATCCTTATCTTATCTATGTCGGTCACCCACTCCGTGGATATTTCCTGCTCTTGCAATAACTCTCCCTGCAGTCGTTCCTTGCAAGCATTCAATTCTCTAACCAAACAAAGATATTTTCATGCCACCTCATAAGCCACGACTCCCTTTTCTAACAGATTTTCTTGACACTAAACGTTACACCAACTCCCCTTCCACTGTAGCAAGGAGGGCCAATATGGAGGCTCGTTACAAAAGCACCTCCACTAGTGGACCACTTCCCAACATAGCATCAAATCAATTAAAAAACTTAACATTTAAAAACTAAATAAATAGACTATCCATTCACATATCTAAGTAGGGATGTTTATGATAACTCTAATATATATAAAAAAAATATCATTACTTTAAAGATAGATCAAATCAATTATTTTAAGATGGTGCTTTGTAGAATTTCAACCCTGACATGTTGTAAAACAACCAAAGAACCTCCACCACTGGACCACAATGCAATATAACATCAAGTTAATTAAAGTCCTAAAATTTAAATGGTAAATCCAATGGGCAACGAAAAACAAATATTCATACAGTTTGTGTCCATAAACGCAACCACATTCATGAAAATAGTGTACATATTTCTATGATATGAACAAGACTAACTGAAATAATTAATAGTTGCAGGGTTCCTTAAATTTTATTAGTGATCTGCCTTAAAAAAATCCATTCTAGACTGCAAGAATAATGGTACCTTAATTAATAGTTGGAGGCTTCCTTAAATTGTATTAGTGATCTGCCTTAAAAAAAATCCATTCTAGATTGCAAGAATAATGGTACCTTATTTTTAGAACTCCCTTAGTTTATAAATGAACCGTGCAAAAGATGTTATCAACTTCAAAACCCACAGCTATTGGCAATAAAAATTTACTTATGCAGAACCCCGTCTAGCTAAGAACTATCATGGAATCCACCGTGCCCTTCCCAATTGCCCCGCTTATGATGAAACCCACATCATGAAAGCTTATGAGTTTTGCATTGCTATCTTTCTCGGTCTTTCTTTTGGTCCACACTACCTAAGATGTTAGGCCTACAACAATACCCAAAATGATGATTCCGGTAAGCCATCCTATTTTCATGAAAGTTGAGGGCAATCTAAGGATGCTTGTGTCAACAATGCCAATCAATATATTAATAGACATTAGATTTCCACAGTCCATAGTATTGTAATTTTTCATTGCTTCTGGATTAAATTGTGTGATATTTTTTCCCTCAACGTTTTGGATCACACTACATGATCCATCATCAAGAGAAAGAAAGCAAAAGAGTGTGATCCCAAACGTTGAGGGAAAAAATATCACACAGTTTAATCCAGAAGCAATGAAAAATTACAATTAATCTATTTCTAAAAGATTTAGAAAGAGAAGGCTGACTTTAACTGATTTGGTAAAAGCCGAGAGTCCTTGTGAGCTGAGCTTGTCCCTTCTCCCACACCATTATTGTGAAAATGAGATCATAACTTGAGTAGACATGAACTTGCTACACAAGCAACCGCCTTACTATTGCTGCGATTTGATGTTAAAACTGTTTATGTTATTGACACATGCAGTTAAGAGTGTTCTATAGTTGTCCCGTATCCATGTTGACCATTGAAGTGGTTGTTCTTAAATATCATCGACTTCAAAGTCAAAGGTTAATTTTGGCAAATAAAAATAAGACAAATATTTACTACTATTTGTTGTGAATGAGGTGCAAAATCACTATTGACTGTCTGACCATTCAAATGGATGATATTTAATTAAAATGATTCTGAACTGATGCTCACCGATCCCAATTTTTAAATAATTTAAGAACTGACGTAAGATTAATATGACGTTTACATAACATTTCAACCGGCCGTCCCAGTTCGGAGTTGACTGATGTCCGCATTCGATTAGTTAGGAGTAAACACAATAGCAACGTCTTAATTGTCATAAAAATAACCATACACCAACTATATTAAATTGTGATGAGGATGGCTTTGAAGGAGGACAAATCCTTTTTGGATTCGTCGTAAATTTATACGAGTTTTAGTGTTCTGAAGCGAAATTTGTCGATCGCACAGATCATGGGATTTGCTGCAGGCTTTTTGGGTCTCGTTATCCCGGGATATGTGGTGGAGTTAGTCCTTGCTTTAGCTTATGTGAGAAATTTGATAGGTAGAATTCTTTCTTCGCTTGGGATTTCTGAGGCGCAGCGCTCTTCGCGGCGGCATTTTCCAGATATCCCATCTGCTCAATCCATTTGCAGGATCGCTGACAGTTTGCCTGTCCGTACTCTCGCTCGTTTCGAACACAAGTTTTGTAAGGGCGAGGAGGATGTTATATGCGCTGTCTGCTTAAGCTCTATTCAGAAAGATGACAAAATTCGAGAGCTGTATAATTGCCGTCATATGTTTCACAGAAAGTGCCTGGACACGTGGATCAATTACCATCAGCATACGTGCCCTGTCTGCAGATCATGTCTTGTTGCAGAAAGTGATGAACAAGGGTCAGCAAGGCAATGACACAGCATTGGTGGTCTATTCCTCTTTAGGCATCAGAAATTAGTGAGAGCAAGCACTTATTGTTTTAGCCTTGTTGAGATTCAATGTACTCTTGAAAACTATCTGCTGCTCATGTAATGTCTTGTTTGTATGTGCTTTTAGCAGTGGACTTAATCTGGGTTATATATATTAGATATCTAATGGACTTAACAATGGAAAGAATTATGGATGTCTTTATTGCTATTCGGTTCCTTCGAATTCATGCAGCTGATCTCACCCCAAGCATGCCTAGATATGCTTTTGTTGAGCCGGAAGAAGCAAACCAGGAGGCTGCGGCAGCGGAGGTGGATATGCCTGGCCTCCCCGAAGCTCCAGCTGCTGCGTGATGCGAGGGCGGTGGGGAATGGTGGTCTTGGCCCCAGGGTGGCTGCAGATGGCTTAAGCAGTCTGGTGTAGGGGTAGGTGTTTTGGTTCATGTTTTTTGGTTTCTGTTTTGCCAGCGCCTGTGGGTGTCTTCATTTATGGTTCCCTTGTTATTTCCATTGACCTCCCTGCCTGGAGGTAGTTTTTAGCGGATGGCTTTCGGATGGTTATAATGTTCTTGTCCTTTTTTTGTTCTCATGGACATGTATGGATCTGTAGTGGGATTCTGTTTCAATTCCGTTATCGTTGTTTCCTGATAGGCGTTAAGCCTTTTTCTCTGTAATATGTTTATTTTATATATTTATGGGTGCCCTCTCCCCTTTTCTTTAAAAAAAAAAAAAAAAAGTGGATTATAATAGGTTGAGTAAGTATATATTCATATTAGAAGTTTTTATGGGTTGAGCTGTTATGAATGGGAGAGGCATTTCTGTCTACATTAAAAGTTTTCTTCCAATTATGATCACAACGTTCTTTTTTGGACACTCTTTGGATCTTTATCCACCAATTTTTACCTATTTTCCTCATCTTCTCCCCTTGATTATGGTTTTCCTAGATGCTGGTTGGTGTAAACTTCCAGACATCAAGTTCTTTCATTTGGTGGGAAAATCTGAATTATATTATTGGAAGGATTTGAATAGTTGGCCTTTGGGGGGTGATCCAAATGCTTGGGCTGCCCTATCTTCTATTCTAACAGATCGGCCATGTTCTCTAGAGGAGGCAGATGCTCTTGCCTAGGGTTATGATCCTAAAGGGATTTATTCAGTGTCTCATGGGTACCAGGTTTTAGAATAGGAATGAACTGGGTGCGAGGATTTCTCTTGGTGGAAAAAGATCTTGAATAATTACTATTGGCCTAAGTGTAATATCTTTCTCTGGCTTCTTTGTTAAAATAAATGTATTACTTGGGACAACATAAGTAAGAGAGGATTCCAAGGACTATCCAAATGTATTCTCTATGGGATTAATGAGGAATGTGTGGCTCATCTTTTTTTCCAGTGCTCCTTCTTTGCGTGTCTTTGGAGCGGTAGTGGTACATCTGGAATCAACCTATTGTTCATGTTACTTCCTTGGTAGATTTTTGGGCTAGGTAGAGCCGGCCCCTTGCTTTGGAAACCTTCCTTTGGGTAGCCTTGGATATTGGTCCTATTTTTATTCTCTAGAAAATTTGGTTGAGAAAAATTGTAGGATCTTCCAAGGCTATTAGAGTCTTATTGGTTATGGCTAGCAAAAGATTCTTAACTTAGCTAGGCAAACTTTGATGCCTAACTTCTATGTGGATGAGGTCCTAGCTCCCTCTAATATTTTAATTTTAAAGAATTTAGATTTGGGTTATTTGATTGGCTCTACTGTTCTTGGTTCTAGAATCAATTCCTCTAAAAGGGTCATTGCAAGAAGTTGGGTCCACTTTTTGACCAAAAAGTGGAAGTGTTTTCCTTGATTTTCAAAATTTGCCACATTTGTCCTAAAAAATTCAGGTGCTTAAAGATTGAATCTTAAAAAAAGTTAGTAATATGAAATGTAGTACTCAGAGCCTAGTTTCCAAATATGTAATTTATTTTAATACCCAGATGACACAAATTGATTTTAAATATTTTTTTTATTATTTTTTTATTGGCCCTAATTGTTGTATTTGAAAACCCCTCGTGTATGGCCAACATAATTTGAGCAAAACTAATCATAAAATAATTTTTTTTTATTGTGTAAAGAATGATGTGTGCTCGTTCTTGTCGACATATTTTTTCATCTGCATGACTTCCCCTGCATGTGGATCCAACTTCTTGCTTTTACCCAAGATGGTGAATAGAGATAGTAAATGGTCTCCTCCTCCATTGGGTTTTTAAAAAATCAATACTAATGGTTCTTCTTAGGGAAATCAAGGTGTTGTAGGGATTGGTGGAGTTGGGAGAGATAGCATTGGTTTGGTTCATTTTCTCTCTCTTTAGCTATAGGGTTTGGCACTAATAACTAGATGGAGGTTTGGGTAGCCCTTGTGGCTCTGGGGAAAGCATGTGATTTAGGATGGAAGAAGGTTATCTATAAGATGGATTCCATGGTGTTGATCTCCCTTTTGAATAATGGGAAGTTTCATGAGTCTTCCTAGAGGTTGGCTTATTTTGTGGAGCAAATTCTTTGTCTTTCATAGAACTTTGATTCCATCTCTTTTATTCATAATCCTAAAGAGTGGAGTTTTGTTGCTAATTGTTTAGTTAAATGGGCCTCTAATGTTGATCACAATTGGCATGTTATGAAATGGGGTCCCTTGTCTTTGAAGCTCCTTCATAATGAGTTGGTTTGTTAGTTTTGGTCTGGTTTTTCTTGGCATTTTGTGCTTTGTTGGTTTTATGGTTTCCTTTGGTTCTTGGAGGTGGTGGGATTGCGGTAAACCTCCTTGGATTTTTGTCCTTTGGGCTTTAGTGATAGATGTTACTATTTGGAATTCCTTTTATAATATTTTCAAGTTTCTCAATTCAAGTATTTTTCTTTGTTTACCAAAAAAGAGTTTTCTTTAGTTGAGCTCACTAGTAAATAGTATTATGAATTTATCCCATCAAAATCATTAGTCATAAAACCTAGCCAATCACATCTTCTAAAATTTTAATTTTAGTGAATTTAATTATTTATCACTTTTACCAATCAAACATAAAACATAAACCTTTCAATTATATGTACTTTTCAAACTGCGTATTTACCATCTCTAGAAGCCACTATTTAGTGCTCACAAATAGCTTAGTTTATATCCATATGTAACATATGTTGACATTTACATTTTAGCTTTCATGATTTTTTTTTTATAGAAAAAGCCTATATATTATTACAAATGAAAAATATATTTATTTTTAAATAATTCTTTAAAGTAGCTTAAATTTTCTTTTTCAAGAGGAATTATGGCCAACTACTTTTTATATCACTTTTCTTTAGAGAAAAATTGTTCCCTTTAAACATGTTAACGAATTATATATTTTTTATAATATTAATTTCACATATCAACATCTACATGGATGGTGAAGGAGAAATGCAATATAAGCTAAAAATTTACTCTCTGCCTTCATTTGTTCACATATTTAGTAACAGCAGGTTTTGAGAGAAGGGATAGATATTTCAACCAATGTATTAGATAGGTAAACCAATTACTTTTAATTCTTCAAACCTATGTACTACTAATTCTCCACCCTTTCATTCCACCATTTACAATGGGTACTTTTTTATTGAACTAGTGTGTTAGATAAGTGAACTATATACTCTTAATCCTTCAACGCCATCTATTGTTAATAGTCCACTCTCAACCTCTCTATCTAACCATATCATTTTATGTTTTTAGAATTTTCCATCATTTACAAATGGGTCCTTTCTTATTGAGGTAAGTGGTTAGTGCTATCACACCCTCCACCAAAGTTCAAAATGGCATTATATGATGTTTCAAATCCACCAATTAAAAAAAGTTTAATAAAAAATTATTTGCACCAAAATTAAAATAATAGTTAATGGAGATGCATGAGTTTAGGTGAGTTTGTTGGTTGACCCTAAATTTGAGCTTTTTGTGGCCTCCACCCAAGTTTAAACCTAAATGGTAGTTACTTTTAAAACTAAGAAGGAAAATCTTAGTTTTCAATCGATAGGAAAGTTAAGTTAAATGATGGGTCATATTTTAATGAGGTAGATGAAATATCTATTTCCATCAGTTTCTAATGAGGTAGATGAAAGTTTCATTTCCCATGATTTTTCATGAGGTAGATAATAGCTCCATTTTGTAAATAATATTTGAAATGCAACTTAGAATAATGCAGGTAGATGAAAGTTCTTATTTCTAAATGGTGGGAAAGTTAGATAAATGATAGACCCTTTTCTAATGAAGTAGATGGGAGCTCCATTTCCCAAATGAAATTTGAAATTGGAGCCCTCATTTGGTGAGGTTAGATGAAGGAAATGAAAGTCATATTTTTTAAAATGAATGGATAGTTAAGTTAAATGATGGGTTATTTTTAATGGGGTAGATGAAACCTCTATTTCCCATGAAATGAGGTAGATGAAAGCTCCATTTTCCAAATAGTATTTTAACTACAACTTAAGTTAATGAGGTAGACAAAAATTCATGCTTCTAAATGGTGATAAAGTTAGCTAATGATGAACCTTTCTTGATGAAGTAGGTGGAAGCTCCATTTTCTAAATGATTCAAAATTCAAGCTCACATTTCATGAGGTTAATGAAAATTCTCTTCCCAAATGTTAAGAGAGTTAGCTAAAGGATAGGTCTTTTTTTTATTAAGATAAGTGGTTAGGATTTTTATACCATCCATCTAGGTTGGAAAAGGTATTGTAGGATGTTTCAAATATACCAATAAAATATGGTTCATAAAATTTTGATTTGCATTGAAATTGAAAATACATAGTTAATGGGGAGGTGAGTTTAGGTGAGTTGGTGGGATGACCCTAAACTTGAGGTTTTCATCCCTCTTCCCAAGTCCAAACCTAGATAGTTACTTTTGAAAGTAAGCTCATGTGTAATACGGTGGAGGGATGTCTTAGTTTTTAAATGATAGCAAACTTAATTTAAATGGTGGATGAAAGCTTGGTTTCCCATTATTTTTTAATGAAGTAGATGAAAGCTCCATTTTCCTAATGGTGTAAGTTCAAACATACATGATAGTTACTACTTTTGAAACCATAGCTCACATTTAATAAGGTAGACAAAAGTCACAGTTTTTAATTGATAGGAAACATAAGTTAAATGATGGGTCAATTTTTAATGAGGTAGATGAAAGCTCCATTTCCCATCATTTTCTAATGAGATATACAAAACTTTATTTTTGAAATTGGAAAATGAATTAAATACAAGATAATGAATCCACTTTGAGAAGTAAAAACGTGGAGACAAAAAATACCACAAATAATGGGTACCAGTTCCCAAAAACTTGTATACCTACTTTTAAGAAACAAGACCCGTTACGATTCCAAGTCCCGAACCCAAGGAGACACCCATTAGTAACGAGACCCGTTACCAACATATATACACTTATTAATGGGTATCGGAAACACAGAAATTAGGGTAGGCTGTTCAATTGTATTCCTGCAAGTCGTTATATGATAACAATACGTACAAACATTGTAATCTGTAGACCCTGTCATGACAAGTACATATTATTAGATCCGGTTGCCTTGATTGTCATAACATTCCATTTGAAGTTTGAATATTCGTACAGCATGGGACTGTAATGAGAGACGTATTGCTTTTGTTCGGGTTATTGTTCTGCGCCGCCGGGGTTCGAACTCAGGAAGTCGGTGATGCATTTGAAATTTGTTCATTTTTATCTGCAGATCTATGTTTGGTTTTCTGTGGGGCTGTGGTCACCTGGAAATGTTAACGAAATAGAGAATGAGAGGGAGTTTGCTACGTAGACGGTGATGCATTTGAAATTTGTTCTTCATTTTTATCTTCAGATCTCTGTTTGGTTTTCTGTGGGATTTTTTTCACCTGAAAATGTTAATGAAATAGAGAATGAGAGGGAGTTTGCTACGTAGACGGTGAGGAGACGGGACCAGAGCACTGGGGAGAGCTGTATGTAGAATGTAGTGCCTGCGATCAGCAGGTCGAAACAGTCGAGATCCCGTGTACAGTAGGTCGAATATTGGATGGTCAAGAAGAATTGAGTCGAAAATTTGTTAGTTGCAGTCGACTGACACACTCGTCGGAAAAGCTGTACAACCGGTTGTTTACAACGCACAGGCTGTTTACAGTTGGCCCTGCGGAAATAGACTGCAGCAGTCTCTGAGCATCAATGTAGTGAAGAAGACTGGCTAAAATCTGCCTTGATCTTGGCCAACTGCGCAGGATTTATCACCCTGCGAATGCAACCATCGTCAACAGGGGCCATGATATTGGGCAACGTCTATCCAACCCTCAGGATGCACATTTGACCGTATTTATTAATTAATTGAAATTCACAGTACAACAATTAATAAAGACGGTCAAATGTGCATCCTGAGGGTTGGACAGACAATTCGATGATATTGTGGTCTACAATAGAAATTCTATTTTGTCAAGATTTTTGGGTTGTATGTTTTATTTTCATGGATATTGAAATTGTTTTTTGTTTGGTCTACAGGTGCTGGTAATATGGATATCAGCTTAATGAATGCCATTGGCACACCCCAGCTGAGTATACTGTAAATGGCAGAAGGTATTGTTAAAATTATGTTCTTTATTTCGACTGGAAACTTGAAGGATTTAAGTACCAAACAAAAGAATTATGATTTGTGTAGTTGCCTTCCATTAATTTTGACTAGTAAAAATAAGATAAAGTGTATACTCATTTTAAATACAGATGACATTTAAAACTACTATTAAGTGTTTAATGAAATTTGAGTAAAGTGATAGTTACCACTAATTTCAGAAACATATAGATGTCAATACATGTCTTGCTTTTAAGTGTCCCCTGCCCACTTCTTTCCGTTGCCAATTTAGAACTATTTAAATCTTCGTGGCGCCATGGTTGATTATCGATCAAATGTACAAAAGTATATCTCAACCTCAATTTCCTTTTGATTTCAAACCAAATATATACATGGCCAATGGTTCTTTGGGTGAATCAATTCTTTAAATCCCTATTTTCTCACTCTATTCATTTAGTCTTTCATACCATCTTTTCTCTTCAGCTATAAGCATTGTTTGTGTAATATAAAAATTAAGCTATTATTAATTTCTACATCACAGGGAAAGAAAATGTTAATTTATAGAAACTAGAAAACTATTTTTAGAAACAAGTTACATAGTAGGCAAGAGGAAGAAAAGAAGAACCTAACACCCGAGGGTGCGAGTCTCGATGTAGTATACTAGCGTGTCATGGAGACATCTACATGTCGTGTTGTCATCCATTCGGCAATATAATAACAAAAATATTTGCCATACAGTACGGTCTGGATCTAAAACTTCATTTGGTGTGCACACATGGCCAAAATGAGTGTACTCAACAACATAGTACACAAAGAAATCGATAAAATAATGCATTTAAATGAAAGGTAATGAAGATAATACAATGACAAGACAAAATGAGAGAAATGAACAAACTCGGCTGCGTTTGAATATTCTTTTTCAACATACACAACTTAGAAAAGGAAAAAATGGTTCAGGTTGTTTGGAGGTTTGCTTTCAAGTCAAACCCCTACTTTGGTATTTCTAAATCTACAATATCCAAGATGTGTGTGTGTGTGTGTGTGTGTGTTCTTAATCTAACTGTGTCTAAATCTAAGAACAGTGACTAAATGAAATAGTGAAAGGGTATGAAAATATCAAGGTGCTCAAGGGCACAACAAAATATAAATGCTACAATAACAATGAACAAGAGCAATATGAAAGGGACTTGAAAAATCTAGAGAGTTATAGGAGAGTGTTGTCGCAAGCTGTAGAAATCTGTAGATCTTTATAATGCTATAGAAAGCTTGAGAAAGAGCCAAGAGATTCCAGAAAATAAGAGATAGATTCAAAAAAAGAGAAAGGAGGGAAGAGGAAGAGGCTAACAAGTTGTTTGGATTTGTCTTGATCTGTTACCTCGGCCCTGTGAAAATGACAAGTGGTGAAACATTTAGAAATGACCACCAAACAAGAAAATTATTGTGGGATGTTAGTGCGTCCCATCGATGTCCACGCGAAGTGCTGATGTCCACGCGAAGTGATGACAAAACTTGATGGAAAGATAAAACTGAAGACAAGGCCTAAGCACCATGGGAGCGAAAAAGGTTAATGCAAGGGCTAAAATGATCCTACAAATAAACTAAGGGAATGGACACTAAAGAAAGGTCAAAATATATCATTAAATTGCAAGGGTATACAATTCCCAGTGCTACAGTTTGTAAAGGTAAGTTTTTGCACTTAGCTTAAATGCTCTGTACTTCTACAATTTACAAATTTGTTTAACTTTATATTAATTCATATAAAATGGTTACAACTTACGTACTTAAAAGGTAATAGGTCTCTTATTATTAAAATTGTATAAATTTATATTTAATAAATTATTATCTTTTAACCACATAATCTTTTACAAATGAATTTTTCAATTCATGATAGAGGATAGCATTGATTTGGATATCTATAATTTTTGGGGTAAGTAAATGGTTGGATTGTCTAGGTATCCTCTAGAAATACATCTGGTACATAAATAAGAAGACAAGAAGATTGATTTTGTTGGAATTTGATGCAGGAGCATCCAGAAGTGTAAGGGCAATCTTGCATCACCCAAAAATAATGCTGATTCAAAATTGATGACTTTGTTTTCATTTATTTTCAAAATTTGTGTTTTCCAATACCCATTTGCTTGAATAATGACTCAGAACCTTCAAAGCTTCCAACATGGCTAAGAATACCAGAATTTACTATTTTTAATAAGTGTATATCAGAGAAGCAATTAAGCCAAAAAAAAATTCCAAAGCTTTAGAATAGTCAAATAAGCATTCTTGGTAAATTTCAACTCAAGATCATGTCTAGATTTCAAAATATTAAAGTTTCAATTTTGTGAGGTCCCCAAAAAAGTTCTGAAATTAGATATGAGGTACCTAAACGTCCCATAACACCCTGAAAAGTTCACAAAAATCATTTTACAAATGTTCGGTGCCTTATCTCACTTTACAATCTTTCTGATGCTTCAAATGGTTCGTCAATCGGACACCCGAACCAAAAGTTATGGTTCTCGAAAGTTGACCTACTTTTGGAGGGAGTTGTAAATTTTAAAATTTTTGTTGGAGACCACCAAAAGGGCTATTTATGACCATTTTTGGGAACCCTTGGCAGTAGTAGAGATAAGGGGGAAAGTGTAGAATAAAAAAAAAGGTGCGAAAACAGAAATCCTATTAGATTCGGGGTTACAGAAGACAGAATGTTCTAGAGTCTAGAGATAGGAACGTGTAATGTGTTGAACCCTATGGAGGATTCATCTTTTGATTGTATTTGAGCTTTTGTAATGTAATGCGTTGTTGAGATCAATAAAAGAACATTCCTATTTTTTGTGTGTAATTTTTGTTGTTGTGTGTTTTATGATTTACCCCCTTCATCAAGTGGTATCAGAGCAAGGGTTCTTGTGTGTGTAGACAGATCACTGACTATGAGGTAGTTTGCACCAGGACCTGTGGTTGTGGGTTTGTTGCAGAGATCAAGATGCCTCCATGAAGAAACTATGGTGGGATAAATGCTTTGAGAGAAGAGGGTTTTAGAGCCCTGCAAAGGCAAATCAATGCATTCCAGGAGTTGCAAAGAGAGTTTGAGCCGAGAACAAGAGAAGAAAGCGAAGATGAAGCTAAAGAAGAGCTATCTAAGGAAGAACAAGAAGTTGTAGGAGATCTTGCAGAAGTTAGGTTGTTAAGGATCATTTCAAAGATTAGAATGAGACAAAGGATTGAAGTCTCTATCTATTCTGGGAATCTAAACCTAGAAGAGCTTATTGATTGAATCAATGATATGGAAGAATATTTCAAGTATGAAGATGTGGAAGACCCAGATTGGGTCAAGTTTGTAAAAACAAAGTTGAAGGGCCATGCCAATATTTGGTGGAAAGAGGTCCAGTTGGAGGGAAATAGAAGAGGAAAATGAAAGATTACCAGATGGGATCAGATGGTGGACAAACTAAAGAAGCAATTCATTCCTGTGGACTATGAGTTGGAGTTGCTGAAGAAGCTGCAAGGATTGAAGTAAGGCAACAAGTCTGTCAATGAGTATACAGAAGAGTTTTATAAGTTTACCATAAGGACAAGCCATGTAGAGGCCAACAAGGAGAAGGTAATCCATTACATTAATGGCTTGATGCCAAGTATTCAAGAGGAGCTGAGCTTGGTCAGAATGACTACCATAAAAGATGCATACCAGTTTTCCCTGAAGGTGGAAGAGAAGCTAAATAAAAGATTCAAAAGTAAAGACAGGGGAAGAGGTCATGGTGGAATGGTTGGTAGAAGATCCCATGGAGGCCGAAATGAAGATCCAAAGAAAAGTAAAAAAGTTGGAATCAGTCGAAACCAAAGAGGAGATAATGCCTACTGCCCTCATGACCAAAATAATGGTGATAAAGGAGGAAGAGGCCGACCTAGGAAAAGACCTGGAAGAGGAGGTTTCAGAGGGACCTATTTCCAATGTGGCAAAGAAGGGCATTGAGCATAGGAGTGTCCACATCATCAAGGAAGGACAAATAGAGGACATGAAGGTAATGCACAAGTTGCACATGTAGATGAAGATGTACAATTTGAGCATTCTGAAGATGTTGAAAGGGGAGAAGCCCTACTTGTTAGAAGAACCTTGTTGAATGAGGAGAAAGAACCAGATCAGAGGAAGAGTTTATTCCACACAAGGTGCAAATGTGAAGGTAAGTGTTGTGATATTATTATTGATAGTGGAAGTATTGACAATCTTATTTTACAGGAGATGGTTAACAAGTTGAAGCTGACAAGAAGAAAGCATCCACATCCATATTAGATTACATGGTTACAGAAGGACCATAGAGATTTGGTCAATGAGCAGTGTTTAGTCAAGTTCAAGATTGGAGATTACCATGATGAGATGATGTGTGACATCATAACGATGGATGCATGTTATATGCTATTAGGGAGACCATGTAGTATGATAGGTGTGCTGCCCATGATGGCTATGCAAACACCTATTCTCTGACAAAGGATGGAGTTCGTCATAAGTTGAAGCCCTTGAAGGAGGTGGTAAAAAAGTTATGTAGTACTAACTGAATTTTCTTGGTAGATGGTAGGAAATATTTGGAGGGTATGAAGCATGAGCGTCATTGCTTTGCATTGATTCCTAAGATCAGTTAGGCGAAATGTGAAGAAGTACCAGCAGAAGTCTCAGATCTATTGGAAGAATTTTAGGACATTGTCTCTAATAATGTACCAGAAGGTTTACCATCAGTGAGGAAGATAAGCCACCAAATGGAATTGATACCAGGAGCTAGTTTGTTGAATAAGGCAATGCATAGAATGATTCCAATGGAGAATGAAGATCTAAACAGACAAGTTCACGAGTTGTTAATGAAGGGACTTATAAGGGAGAGCCTAAGTCCTTGTGCAGCACCTGTAGTACTAGCACCAAAGAAAGATGGAGAGTGGAGAATGTGTATAGATTCTTAAGCCATCAACAAGATCATGATTAAGTATAGATTTCCATTGCCTAGAATGGATGACATAATGGATTGTTTGAGTGGAGCCATCCGGTGTACTACTGTGAACTCATAGAAACCGCATCAGGTGTACTAGAAAAGATCATGCCATCCTTCCAAAAGGATCCTACAGCATCCATATTCGGTAATCTAAAGTCTCTTGTAAATTTTGTTAGTACACATTTTGATTCTTTAGAGAAAGCAGCAGAAGAGAAGTCTGGAAAGAGTTTTTGGATAAGAGATTCTCAGAGTTACAAGGACTTATAACCAATGATAGGAGAAATATGGATATTGGGACAAAGAGCTTAGAAAATGCTCTTAAAGATGGCGGAGATATCTATAAATTTTGTGTATCTTGGCCTAAAGTGACCAAGGATATTGAGAAGAAAGTAAAGGAACAAGAGGATAAATTGTCAAGCCTCTCTCAGAATTTTGATCCTCTCACTGTATCCATAGTAAACTAGGAATGTCAAACTATTGTAGTCATGAATGAGATCAAGAAACTTAAAAAGGAGAGGAACAACATAATAAGCAGGATGGGTGAACTTAGAGGGATCATTATCCCTAAGTTAGAAGCCATGCATGAGGCTCTAATTGATGCTCAGACCACAGCTCGGACTAGTGATCCGACAAATCTTAAGAGGGCAGAAGCTTTTGCATTCCTGTTGGGTGGTCACATCTCAATTTTGGACAGGATGAAGCAGAGTTGGGCGATAGAAGTTGTATAGTTGAAGACAACTTTTGCAAACATATTATAGTATATGTAAGTATAACTTGTTTATATACTTATGCGGCTAAGTATAGTTGAATTTTTGGGCAATTTTGGTGTGCGGACCCTACCCTTTGCCATTGATGTCAAAGGGGGAGTGAGGAATAGTGAAAAATATGGAATCCAGCTAAGGGGGAGCTTCGGTAAAGTGTACATTAGAAGAGAGCATCAACCAAGGGGGAGTATAGTATAACACTTAGTCATTTTTCACTAAGTGTTGCCATCAATGCCAAAGGGGGAGATTGTTAGCAAGAGACACATTGGAGCTTCATGATTGTTGTCATTAATGGTAACAAAGTTCATCCCACACATCCACAGGACATGGTGTGCCTATACTGGAAGTCAAATTGAAGAGTGTTGTGATCCGGTAAGCAAGAACAGAGCATGTGGCAAGGTCTGACAGTCAGGTCTGGATCTCTCAGAGGAAGTATCTTTGGAAATTGCAGACTTGGGGAAGTCAAAAGGAGTACCTTGACTAATAGATTCCAGGAATTGAGCCTCTGGTGATGAAAGAATGAAGAGATATGAGCATTCAAGTATTGGGGTCCTATTTGGCAGAACAGACAGAGGAAGAACTGACCAGCAGAGGATCAGACATTATTCCAGATAAGATATTGATGATGATCAAGGTTCCTAAGACATCATTCATGATTGGCCAACATGTTAGATGACTTCTATAAGTATCTTTTTGATCTGCATCACATGGGAAGGGAGGATTCAGCTGACAGACTAAAGATTGGGAAATACTGACTATTCTTGATGCCGACTAGAAAGAGGATGAAATCCTTTGTGCAGATATATATACCAAATGGATTTCGATGAGAGGTGGTGTTGTTGGTGTGGTGTTGTGTGTGCGAAGAAAAGTAGCAGAGTAGAAGGAAAGCAGTAAGGAAGGTTTAGTATGTGAAAGGACAAGAACATAAAAGAAGAGAAAGGATGAAGTGCAGTAGATCAGTATACTAAGCCTAACTGAAACTAAACTCCAGCATGTGTGAATGCTTCTCATCAGTTCAAGGATACTATTATTCTTCTTACAACTTGTAGATAGTGAGTCTCTTATAGGCAGTAAGCCTCTTGTGAGCAGTGTGCTCGAGCAGTGAGACCTAATTGGCAAGTGCCATTTTGTAATTCTATTCTTCTAACAAAGAATACAATCTTGGGTTAATCACCCCATCGTTTTTCTCCCTTAACAGGGTTTCCACATCAAAAATATTGTGTCATGTGTATTTCCATTTCATGGTTATGTTTGCTCATTTGAATTAATGTTGCATTAATTATTAAGAAAGTTTAGAAAGCTGAAATAATTAAGATAACTGATTCACCCCCCTTCTCAGTTATCAACAATATGACATCGTGCAGTGTCAACAAAGTGTGAGTTCATAGATAAGGCATTTTTTGGTTACATTATTTCTGTTCCAAATATTTTTTTGAGATTGAGATTCCATTAGACAATATTCTGGATTTACTTTTCATACTTGAAGAATGAAAATCCAAATGCAACTAATGAATAAAAATTTATAGGGAATAGTAAGTGGAAAGGAAAAAGCACCTACAAATGCAATAAGTTATTAGATTGTAGTAGAGATGATAAAACCAAGGCTATAATTGGTCTTTCTCTTTCTGACACTGAATTGCATCACATTGATTTGGATAAATCATTAGCCAAAATTTGGGATAACATGAATAAATTGTTTGGAGCAAAAGCTGTTAATGCAAATTTTTCTCTAAAACTTCAATTATTTAGATTTAAGATGGAAGATGGAATAATAATGTCAAATCATATAAGTAACTTGTAGTCTCTCATTAGACAGCTAGCAGAGGTTAAGGTTATAGTAGATGATGATGATGCTAGGGCCATCCTATTGAATAGCTTGACTTCAAAATATAACAATGTTGTTTGTACACTCAGTCAAATACCTTCACAAACTCTAGAAGGTATGATTTTTGCTCTTCTAGCAGAAGAGAAAAGAGAAATAGAATATTCAGAAGATGATCCTCAGGAGAAAGCATTATTTTCAAGAAGCAATTACAAGAGATCAGAGAGAATCAAATATTTTTATTGTAAGAAAAATGGTCACATGGCTTGGGATTGTAGAACTCGAGCTAGAGATGTTCTTAAAGGAAAAGTCAAAAAGGAAGGAAACCTTTCTTGCATAGAAGATGATAAGGATCCACCAGATGGTGCTATTAATTTTTGTGGATATGCCCTTTAAGCATCATATTGGAGGTAGGCGGCATCTGAGTATGGAGGATTTTCCATCATCTCAAGTTAGCTTCTCACTTTGAGATGATGCTTTGAATGAGAAGTGGTTTTGGTTTTGGTTGTTTTATTTTTCTTTGTTGATGCTGACGGAGCTGACAGATTTGAAGAATGTCTATTTTGTGAAGATTTTGTTTTGGAGATAGGTTTGAGATTTGGTGTCGAGCTCAACATGGATTGTTGTCTAGTGAGCTTCAAAGAGTATATGATCAACAATTATACCCTTTTGCTGTCACTAAACAATGGCAGAGATCTGTCGTATCTCTTAGGGTTCATTGTTGAATAATTCTCGACTCTGTGATTTGAGAGCTTGGGACTAAAGATCTCAAGAACACAGCTTGAAGCTATGCCTTTCCAAGGGTAGACGAGATAGCATGATGGAGCCCTGCTTGGTTCAGAATTTGTTCTTTGGGAGAAGATCTTCTATAAAATATGTATTCATATTATGGAATCATCTTTATTGAGTATTTTAGCATTAAGGGGGGTACCTTGGTACTATTGTAGGAACAATGTAATAAAGGGGGAATGTTGGTGTAATACATTGTTGGTATTACATTGCTAACTCCCTCATCAGTTATGGGTAGTTTTGTTTGGTTTGATATAACCGTCCCGTCAACTCCCATATCAGTTTCATATAACCAACTCCCTCATAGTATTTATATAATGTTTGTATCTGAATTTAATGATTGAATAAAAATAATCTTCTCTAATTTTTGCATCTCTATCATTGTCTAGTGACTACAAAAGGGTATAATTCTCGATCATATACTCTGAAGATCGCTAGACAACAATCCATATTGAGATCAACACCAAATCCCAAACCTGTCTCCAAAACAAAATCTTCACAAAACATACATTCTTCAAATCACTCAGCATCAACAAAGAAAAACAAAACAACCAAAACCAAAAATGCTTCTCATGTAAAGCATCATCTCAAAGATAGAAGCTAACTTGAGATGATAAAAATTCCTCCATCCTCCGATGCCTCCTTCCTCCAATATGAAGTTGTTATTTTTTAACTACCTGATGTCACATTAGACTCTTTGATAGCACGAGCATGTGCTTTTAAAAGCTCTGTCAAGTGTATCACATATGGCCTTGAGAGTACAAGCATAGGCTGACATGATAAAATTTTCATTTCAAAGTGTTGGACTCAACCAAAGATATGCCTTTCCACAAAAATAGATGCTTATAACTCCTTATACACCTTACAAATTCAAACCACACAACCTTATCTTTCCAAGAACAAACAAGCCTTCATTAGGTTCAAAAATTCAATCACTTCTCTTTTTCATAAAGACCTTTGACTCAAAGAAAAGTTTTAACATTTCTCAATAATGTTAGCTTCCTTCAATTCATTCATACAATATTTGTAAACTATAAAGCCATCTCCAAGATAATAAAAACACTGAACTTTATCAAATCACCATAAAAATATATTCCCACTCTTTTCTACACCAATCAATCTTGGCACAAACACATAAAACTTCTGTAGGGAACTCTTTTTGGAACCATTTCTTGCTCTGTCAAGCCACTTCACTATTATCTCTGTGTTGTCCTTGTATGGATCCTCTACCTCACTTGCATCTACCTTATATCCTCCACACCATACACTACAATATTCTGCACACAACAATCATTACAGAAAGCATGGTGGCATCCAAAGGAGGCTAAAACGTTATAGATAGGCATGGGTATGTATTCAAGGAATTTTATTTTTAAAACTATTCTGCTGCATCAATTTTTATTGCTCCAAATGGAAGGAATGATAGTTCTGAAGTTACTGGATTGAACCCTAAATTATATCAATCTTTTAGGCACCCATATAGAAGCAACCACACATAATACTGCAACCAACCACATCTTTAGATTTCAACACATAAAACCTGGATGCAACAGTTTAAAAGAGTGAGACACCTTTAAACTACTCCACATACAACAAACATTATCTTCAACCTCTAGATTTTAACAAATAGGCACACAGAAATCCCCAACGCTTTGATACCGTATTGATTTATGGTAGGGAAAATCGCAAAAACCAAACATATATAATATTATTGTCTATATTGTTTTATTCGGTGGCAGTAAACACATTTATAAGGAAGGTGTAGTTGTAAAAGCTGTAGTTGTAACTAACGGTATAACTAACCTCAGTAACCAACAATGTAATAACTGAGTAACCAACAATGCTAACAAATACAAGCCTTATTTAGATCTCTATAGTCTTCGTATATCCTAATTTCTCCTATTTTCTTATTCTATACTACCATTGGATTGATCCACTCCACTTCCTCTATTGGCTTTATGATCCCTGCTTCTAGCGTCTTGTGAAGTTCTACTTTGAATTTTTTCTTCATGTTTGGATTCATCCTATATGGCCTTTTATTGATTGGTTTGTAGCCTTCTTTCTGTTGAATTTTCATTGTTCCAACTTCCTCTTTGATTCCCTTCATCTCTGTAAACTTTCTAGGGAACAAATCCTTATACTCAGACAAAATTTCAACTACTTGTGTCACTTCCTTCTCATCCCAATAGTCTCCTATCTTGACTAGCTTAGGATCTCCTTCGTTAGGAATATTTTCTTCCCTTACCTGGATGGCCTTATTGTAGTAACTTTCCTTGATGTATGTTGATTCCGCTAGCTCTCTTTCTCATTGTTCTATTTTTATTTCGGGTTCTTTATCCTCTTCTTCTTGCTATTGTGATGTTTTGTAGAATTTCTTTTTCTCTGGATATGATTCTTTATTCATCCATTCTATGATTTTCCAAATGCCTTATGTTTTTACGGGTAATGAGGTCTGTTTTAGTTTGGCTTCTTCTTCTTCTGCATCTTGTTGAAAGGTGATCTCCTAGATTCTGATGAGTGTTGTGTATATGTTAGCAAGAAATGTAGAGGAGATATCGGTCCATAGATCCTGTCCTCATTCAAGTCTTTGTAGTCAGTTTACACCCCAGTCAAGTAGCTAGAGATTGACAACAAAACATAAAGAATAACCAAGCAGACCATCACACATACATCAAAATAAGATAACACACAAAGTTACCCGATACTGGCAGACCTATATATATATATATATATATATATATATATATATATATATATATATTAACAACAATCAAATGTACACATCGTCTATTCATCCTTTGGTAGGTCTAAGTCTCTGCCTCACTAGTTACATACATGACTTCGCTGTCATTGTTTACATCACAATATACTCCTATTCTCCTATCATGTTTGCTTCTATTCTATTATCTCCTATCTCTATATATATGTACTATACCTATTATTTCTAGGGATTTGTCTAATGTCAAATTTGGCCACTTCATAGTGTGTAGTCTCCTCTGGTTAGCTTTCCTTTATATATTTGTGTGTGTGTGCGCGCGCGCGCGCGTATTAACAACAATAAAATGTACACATCATCTATTCATCCTCTGGTAGGTCTAAGTCTCTACCTCACCAGTTACATACATGACTTCTATGTCATTGTTTAGATCACAATATACTCCTATTCTCCTATCATGCTTGCTTGTATTCTATTATCTCCTATCTCTATATATATCTACTATATCTATTATATCTAAGGATTTGTCTAATGTCATATTTGGCCTTTGCATAGTGTGTACTCTCCTCTAGTTAGCTTTCCTTTATGCTCTATATCTTGCTAATAAAGACAAAGGAAGAAATATGACATGAAGTCAAGTAAAACCTTGGGTCAAGAAGGAAGAATGCTAAATCATTCTACGCCTTGCATTGTCCCCAAGGAAAACAACAAAGCAACTTACGATGTATAGAAGAATGATGATACAAATAGAGAGAATGTCACAACAAATTTTGGTCCCTCTATATCGTTTCACCTGCAAGGGTGTCAAGAGTCATCTAAAGAAAGCTTGAAAACAACATAAATAAAGCATCAAGCAAAACATTATGGGGGAAAATAATCACATACACTCATGACACAATAGAAATAGGGGCCACACTCATGAGTTGGCCTAAAACAAATTGTCCTCCTTCCAATCTTGCTCATCACCAATTTGGGAAGGTGGGCAAGATGCAAGCGGAACTATAGCAAGTGTGGCACAATGAACAAGATCCATACCTATATCTTTATTATCTTTAGATTCACTATCAAAAAATAGAACAATACATGTTCTGCTGTGGGTTGTGAAACATTATCTTTCACCAGAGGAGACAAAGTATTAGTAGATGTCTCTTTTTGCATTGGTTGGTGATAAGCACTTGTGAGGAGGGAGATTCTCCTTTCATGCGAAAAGGCAATCCATAGCATGATGATGATTCTTTCATTCTCTTGCAATTTTATTTCACTTACCTTTGTTTGTGTTGTTTGTTAAGGGAACCGTAGTATCTTCCAACATGGGTTCCTTTTCTTCCTTTACTTCTGGGACATTAGAAGAAACAAGAGGAACCACCAAAAGTTGAGAGACCACGGGGGAGGGTTCCTGAATGCAAGTTGCTTTTCATTTTCAACTTGTGAAACAAGTGGAAGTACTTGAGCATCCACAAGTGGTTGAGAAACCTAAGGAAATAATGCATATGCAATCGATTGATCTCTCCACTAGTCTCCACCGAGGCAAGTGGGATAAAAGTAATATTGAGATTGTGGGGAGGTCTACTTTGTGATTGACGGTTGCCTCATTGTCCTTGGAGAGATGGTGGTGGGGGAACCTTAGCATATCTACCATACGCTCAGGGATGGGGAAGAACCTTTGATTTGGGCTTAACATCATTTGCCACATGTGGGACAAGGGGAACTATTGTTGTAGTCTCAGAAGATCGAGGAGGTCGGGGGACACCATAAGGAGGTATGTTACTAAGTGATAATTCTACAATTTTCTATGTTGTATATTTTTGATATGATAAAAAGAATAAATCCTCTCTAGCTCTAGCACTCCAACTAGTTTAGGCCAGAAGTAGTCAAGTGTAAAGTGTCCATGTCAAGCAATAGGCTAGTATCGACTGTGATGTACAACATACATACATCCCTCAAATGGAAACTCTAAGCACTTATGAACCATAGAGGGGATTGCCTTCATAGAGTAGAGCCTTGGGTGACCCAACTTCACATGAAATAAGTTTGATGTTGTAATGATGACAAAAGTAACATCCAAAGTTCTTGGCGCAACTTTGATGGCAAGGTTCAAGACACCAAGATTTGGAAGAATAGACCCATCGTGTGCTCTAATTATGATTTTTGGTACATTATAGTTATCATGGTGCAAACCATGCATGTAGAGAAACTCTTTGGTTGCTACATTTACCATGCAAATTGAATCGATCATAGAACCTCTTATGGGCTATCATTGATTTGAATGCTGATGTATAGAGGTCTATTAGGAGCTTCAATAGGAGCGTCATGAGGAGTGAAAGATATAGGCAGTTCAAGTTCTACTCACTCTTTATGAGGGTGAGCATCTACCATGCAAATATTGCCTTCATAGTCTTGTTCCTGATGATTATAAGTATATATCATCTATTGAGATGGATCCAGAACATTAGATTTGTGATGATGAATGGATTTGTATATATTTGTAAGTTTTGATTAGGTGGATCCACCAATTCATTTTCTTTGTCGTTTTCACTAGCAACTTGGATGATATTAGAATCAATGAGGTCTTAAACTTCATGCTTAAGATGCATACATCTTTCAGTGTCATGACCAGTGGTGTGGTGAAATTGACAAAAGACCTTCGAATTGAAAGAAGATGATTGCATCTTACTTGGATTGAGAGGTCGAATGCGTGTAAGCTTGATGAGATTGTTGTTCAAAAGTTGCATCATTATAGAGTAGAGCGACTCCAATAATGGTGTGAAATGTCTTGTCTTTGGTTCTAATTTATATGGGGTAGGAGCAGAAGGTGATGTAGCTACCACATGTTTTCTTATGTGATTTGATGAAATGGCATTGATTTTGATGAAATTTGTGTTGTATCTTTTGAATGAATCAGTGTGTGAGGCTTTAGATTAACAAGAGTAAACATTTTAAACAAGGGTAAACATTTTACTCCATAACATTTAATGTTCAAAAAGGTGTTAAAATAGGTCCTGATTAACAAAGGTAGACATTTTACTCCATAACATTTAGCCCCCAGTTTAGTGTGGGTATGAATTTGTCTTTATGGATTTGATTGCATGTTTAGCAATTCAGGAAGTATATGAACAATAACTACCAAGTTGTTTGATTGACATTTAATAGTCGATAGCTCAATCAAATGGACCTAATAGTCACTAATTATTGTTACTTATTGATTATGAGGTAGATGTAATTATGGACTATGTGGACTAAATAAACTAATAACGTGAAACTCTATTATGTTGACATTAAATGACCTAACAAACATGCCTTCAACTTTTGTAATTTCAAATCTATAAAGGTCTCCCCATAAAGGAAGGGATGAGTTTATATTTGAAAATTACCTGACGAACAAACTAGGATGATTTGAAGTCTTCCACAAGCACATTCTTACCCCCTGGCTTTTATACCAAGTTATGAAATAATCATTATTTTTAGTTTGTTGAAAAAATTAATTTTGACATGTTTTGTTAATATACTTTTGCATTATCTTTTTAATACTATAACTTATATAATTGTTCACGTGCCCTATATGCATACATATAAATGGAGAAATAAATCTTCGACTAGGGATATGCAATTAGAATAGGCTTTACAACACGTACATTTGCAATAACCCTAAAATCAAAGAGACCTTCAAACGAGACAAAAGCAAGGATAAATGGAAAATCAGTGAAAAAAGTGAGTTTGAAGAGATGTTTTGAAGTGGGTAGACTCAAGCCTCAAGACATCAAGCAATTAAACAGAAAATGGTACAATACAGGAAGGAAAAAAGGTAAGGAACAAAATATTAATAAAAATGGTAAGATCCTCTTATACAATGGCTTGACCAAAGTAATTTCCGCATACAATAAAGACACAACACAGACAAAACATGCGAATGATCTCAAAAATATGAATTCGTAGGGAAGGGTATATTTGTAAAGCCAAAGCACCTCCACTAGTGGACCACTTCCCAACATAGCATCAAATCAATTTAAAAACTTAACATTTAAAAACTAAATAAATAGACTATCAATTCACATATCTAAGTAGGGATGTTTATGATAACTCTAATATGTATAAAAAAAATATCATTACTTTAAAGATAGATCAAATCAATTATTTTAAGATGGTGTTTTGTAGAATTTCAACCTTGACATGTTGTAAAACAGCCAAAGAATCTCCACTACTGGACCACAATGCAATATAACATCAAGTTAATTAAAAGTCCTAAAATTTAAATGCTAAATCCAATGGGTAACGAAAAACAAATATTCATACAGTTTGTGTCCATAAACGCAACCACATTCATGAAAACAGTGTACATATTTCTATGATATGAACAAGACTAACTGAAATAATTAATAGTTGCAGGCTTCCTTAAATTTTATTACTGATCTGCCTTAAAAAAATCCATTCTAGACTGCAAGAATAATGGTACCTTAATTAATAGTTGGAGGCTTCCTTAAATTGTATTATTGATCTGCCTTAAAAAAAATCCATTCTAGACTGCAAGAATAATGGTACCTTATTTTAAGAACTCCCTTAGTTTATAAATGAACCGTGCAAAAGATGTTATCAACTTCAAAACCCACAGCTATTGGCAACAAAAATTTACTTATGCAGAAACCCGCCTAGCTAAGAACTATCATGGAATCCACCGTGCCCTTCCCAATTGCCCTGCTTATGATGAAACCCACATCACGAAAGCTTATGAGTTTTGCATTGCTATCTTTCTCGGGTTTTCTTTTGGTCCACACTACCTAAGATGTTAGACCTACAACAATACCCAAAATGATGATTCCGGTAAGCCATCCTATTTCATGAAAGTTAGGGCAATCTAAGGATGCTTGTGTCAACAATGCCAATCAATATATTAATAGACATTAGATTTCCACAGTTCATAGTATTGTAATTTTTCATTACTTCTGGATTAAATTGTGTGATATTTTTTCCCTCAACGTTTTGGATCACACTACATGATCCATCATCAGGGGAAAGAAAGCAAAAGAGTGTGATCCCAAATGTTGAGGGAAAAAATATCACACAGTTTAATCCAGAAGCAATGAAAACTTATAATCAATATATTTCTAGAAGATTTAGAAAGAGAAGGCTGACTTTAACTGATTTGGTAAAAGCCGAGAGTCCTTGTGAGCTGAGCTTGTCCCTTCTCCCACACCATTATTGTGAAAATCAGATCATAACTTGAGTAGACATGAACTTGCTACACAAGCAACCGCCTTACTATTGCTGCGATTTGATGTTAAAACTGTTTATGTTATTGACACATACAGTTAAGAGTGTTCTATAGTTGCCCTATATCCATGTTGACCATTGAAGTGGTTGTTCTTAAATATCATTGACTTCAAAGTCAAAGTTTAATTTTGGCCAATAAAAATAAGACAAATATTTACTACTATTTGTTGTGAATGAGGTGCAAAATCACTATTGACTGTTTGATCATTCAAATTGATGATATTTAATTAGAATGATTCTGAACTGTTTGACCATTCAAATGGATGATATTTAATTAGAATGATTCTGAACTGATGCTCACCGATCCCAATTTTTAAATAATTTAAGAACTGACGTAAGATTAGTATGACGTTTACATAACATTTCAACCGGCCGTCCCAGTTCGGAGTTGACTGATGTCCGCATTCGATTAGTTAGGAGTAAACACAATAGCAACGTCTTAATTGTCATAAAAATAACCATACACCAACTATATTAAATTGTGATGAGGATGGCTTTGAAGGAGGACAAATCCTTGGATTCGTCGTAAATTTATACAAGTTTTAGTGTTCTGAAGCGAAATTTGTCGATCGGACAGATCATGGGATTTGCTGCAGGCTTTTTGGGTCTCGTTATCCGGGATATGTGGTGGAGTTAGTCCTTGCTTTAGCTTATGTGAGAAATTTGATAGGTAGAATTCTTTCTTCGCTTGGGATTTCTGAGGCGCAGCGCTCTTCGCGGCGGCATTTTCCAGATATCCCATCTGCTCAATCCATTTGCAAGATCGCTGACAGTTTGCCTGTCCGTACTCTCGCTCGTTTCGAACACAAGTTTTGTAAGGGCGAGGAGGATGTTATATGCGCTGTCTGCTTAAGCTCTATTCAGAAAGATGACAAAATTCGAGAGCTGTATAATTGCCGTCATATGTTTCACAGAAAGTGCCTGGACACGTGGATCAATTACCATCAGCATACGTGCCCTCTCTGCAGATCATGTCTTGTTGCAGAAAGTGATGGATGAACTAGGGTCAGCAAGGCAATGACACAGCATTGGTGTTCTATTCCTCTTTAGGCATCAGAAATTAGTGAGAGCAAGCACTTATTGTTTTCGCCTTGTTGAGATTGAATGTACTCTTGAAAACTATCTGCTGCTCATGTAATGTCTTGTTTGTATGTGCTTAATCTGGGTTATATATATTAGATATCTAATTTTAAGTGGATTATAATAGGTTGAGTAAGTATGTATTCATATTAGAAGTTTTTATGGGTTGAGCTGTTATGAATGGGAGAGGCATTTCTGTCTACATTAAAAGTTTTCTTCAAATTCTTATCACAACGTTCTTTTTTGGACACTCTTTGGATCTTTATCCACCAATTTTCCTCATCTTCTCCCCTTGATTATGGTTTTCCTGGATGCTGGTTGGTTTAAAGTTTCAGACATCAAGTTCTCTCATTTGGTGGGAAAATCTGAATTATATTATTGGAAGGATTTGAATAGTTGGCCTTTGGGGGGTGATCCAAATGCTTGGGCTGCCCTATCTTCTATTCTAACAGATCAGCCATGTTCTCTAGAGGAGGCAGATGCTCTTGCCTAGGGTTATGATCCTAAAGGGATTTATTCGGTGTCTCATGGGTACCAGGTTTTAGAATAGGAATGAATTGGGTACGAGGATTTCCCTTGGTGGAAAAAGATCTTGAATAATTATTGTTGGCCTAAGTGTAATATCTTTCTCTGGCTTCTTTGTTAAAATAAATGTATTACTTGGGACAACATAAGTAAGAGAGGATTCCAAGGACTATCCAAATGTATTCTCTATGGGATTAATGAGGAATGTGTGGCTCATCTTTTTTTCCAGTGCTCCTTCTTTGCGTGTCTTTGGAGCGGTAGTGGTACATATGGAATCAACCTATTGTTCATGTTACTTCCTTGGTAGATTTTTGGGCTAGCTAGGGGCGTCCTCTTGCTTTGGCAACCTTCCTTTTGGTAGCCTTGGATATTGGTCCTATTTTTATTCTCTAGAAAATTTGGTTGAGAAAAATTGTAGGATCTTCCAAGGCTATTAGAGTCTTATTGGGTGTGGCTAGCAAAAGATTCTTAACTTACCTAGGCAAACTTTGATGCCTAACTTCTGTGTGGATGAGGTCCTAGCTCCCTCTAATATTTTAATTTTAAAGAATTTAGATTTGGGTTATTTGATTGGCTCTACTGATCTTGGTTCTAGAATCAATTCTTCTAAAATGGTCATTGCAAGAAGTTGGGTCCACTTTTTGACCAAAAAGTGGAAGTGTTTTCCTTGATTTTCAGAATTTGCCACATTTGTCCTAAAAAACTGAGGTGCTTAAAGATTGAATCTTTAAAAAGTTAGTAATATGAAATGTAGTACTCAGAGCCTAGTTTCCAAATATGTAATTTATTTTAATACCCAGATGACACAAATTGATTTTTTTTTTTATTAATTTTTTATTGGCCCTCATTGTTGTATTTGAAAACCCCTCATGTATGGCCAACATAATTTGAGCAAAACTAATCATAAAATATTTTTTTTTTATTGTGTAAAGAATGATGTGTACTCGTTCCTGTCGACATATTTTTTCATCTGCATGACTTCCCCTACATGTGGATCCAACTTCTTGCTTTTACCCAAGACGGTGAATAGAGATAGTAAATGGTCTCCTCCTCCATTGGGTTTTTAAAAAATCAATACTAATGGTTCTTCTTAGGGAAATCGAGGTGTTGTATGGATTGCTGGAGTTGGGAGAGATAGCGTTGGTTTAGTTCGGTTCATTTTCTCTCTCTTTAGCTATAGGGTTTGGCACTAATAACTAGATGGAGGTTTGGGTAGCCCTTGTGGCTCTAGGGAAAGCATGTGATTTAGGATGGAAGAAGGCTATCTATAAGATGGATTCCATGGTGTTGGTCTCCCTTCTGAATAATGGGAAGTTTCATGAGTCTTCCTAGAGGTTGGCTTATTTTGTGGAGCAAATTTTTTGTCTTTCATAGAACTTTGATTCCATCTCTTTTATTCATATTCCTAAAGAGTGGAGTTTTGTTGCTAATTGTTTAGTTAAATGGGCCTCTAATGTTGATCACAATTGGCATGTTATGAAATGGGGTCTCTTGTCTTTGAAGCTCCTTGATAATGACTTGGTTTGTTAGTTTTGGTCTAGTTTTTCTTGGCATTTTGTGCTTTGTTGGTTTTATGGTTTCCTTTGGTTCTTGGAGGTGGTGGGATTATGGTAAATGTCCTTGGATTTTTGTCCTTTGGGCTTTAGTGATAGATGTTACTATTTGGAATTCCTTTTATAATATTTTGTAGTTTCTCAATTCAAGTATTTTTCTTTGTTTACCAAAAAAGAATTTTCTTTAGTTGAGCTCACTAGTAAGTAGTATTATGAATTTATTCCATCAAAATCATTAGTCATAAAACCTAGCCAATCACATCTTCTCAAATTTTAATTTTAGTGAATATAATTATTTATCACTTTTACCAATCAAACATAAAACATAAACCTTTCAATTATATGTACTTTTCAAACTGTGTATTTACCATCTCTAGAAGCCACTATTTAGTGCTCACAAATAGCTTAGTTTATATCCATATGTAACATATGTTGAAATTTACATTTTAGCTTTCATGATTTTTTTTTTAATAGAAAAAGACTATATATTATTACAAATGAAAAATATATTTATTTTTAAATAATTCTTTAAAGTAGCTTAAATTTTCTTTTTCAAGAGGAATTACGGCCAACTACTTTTTATATCACTTTTCTTTAGAGAAAAAATGTTCCCTTTAAACACGTTAACGAATTATATATTTTTTATAATATTAATTTCACATATCAACATCTACATGGATGGTGAAGGAGAAATGCAATATAAGCTAAAAATTTACTCTTTACCTTCATTTGTTCACATATTTAGTAAAAGTAGGTTTGGAGAGAAGGGATAGATATTCAACCAATGTATTAGATAGGTAAACCAATTACAATGGGTACTTTTTTATTGAACTAGTGTGTTAGATAAGTGAACTATATACTCTTAATCCTTCAACCCCATCTATTGTTAATAGTCCACTCTCAACCTCTCTATCTAACCATATCATTTTATCTTTTTAGAGCTTTCCATCATTTACAAATGGGTCCTTTCTTATTGAGGTAAGTGGTTAGTGCTATCACACCCTCCACCAAAGTTCAAAATGGCATTATATGATGTTTCAAATCCCCCAATTAAAAAAAGTTCAATAAAAAATTATTTGCACCAAAATTAAAATAATAGATAATGGAGATGCATGAGTTTAGGTGAGTTTGTTGGTTGACCCTAAATTTGAGCTTTTTGTGGCCTCCACCGAAGTTTAAACCTAAATGGTAGTTACTTTTAAAACTAAGAAGGAAAGTCTTAGTTTTCAATCGATAGGAAAGGTAAGTTAAATGATGGGTCATATTTTAATGAGGTAGATGACATATCTATTTCCATCAGTTTCTAATGAGGTAGATGAAAGTTTCATTTCCCATGATTTTTCATGAGGTAGATAATAGCTCCATTTTGTAAATAATATTTGAAATGCAACTTAGAATAATGCAGGTAGATGAAAGTTCTTATTTCTAAATGGTGGGAAAGTTAGCTAAATGATAGACCCTTTTCTAATGAAGTAGATGGGAGCTCCATTTCCCAAATGAAATTTGAAATTGGAGCCCTCATTTGGTGAGGTTAGTGGAAGGAAATGAAAGTCATATTTTTTAAAATGAATGGATAGTTAAGTTAAATGATGGGTCATTTTTAATGGGGTAGATGAAACCTCTATTTCCCATGAAATGAGGTAGATGAAAGCTCCATTTTCCAATAGTATTTTATCTACAACTTAAGTTAATGAGGTAGACAAAAATTCATGCTTCTAAATGGTGATAAAGTTAGCTAATGATGAACCTTTCTTGATGAAGTAGGTGGAAGCTCCATTTTCCAAATGATTCAAAATTGAAGCCCACATTTCATGAGGTTAATGAAGATTCTCTTCCCAAATGTTAGGAGTTAGTTAAAGGATAGGTCTTTTTTTTATTAAGATAAGTGGTTAGGATTTTTATACCCTCCATCTAAGTTGGAAAAGGTATTGTAGGATGTTTCAAATATACCAATAAAATATGGTTCATAAAATTTTGATTTGCATTGAAATTGAAAATACATAGTTAATGGGGAGGTGAGATTAGGTGAGTTGGTGGGATGACCCTAAACTTGAGGTTTTCATCCCTCTTCCCAAGTCCAAACCTACATAATTACTTTTGAAAGTAAGCTCACGTGTAATACGGTGGAGGGATGTCTTAGTTTTTAAATGATAGCAAACTTAAGTTAAATGGTGGATGAAAGCTTGGTTTCCCATTATTTTTTAATGAAGTAGATGAAAGCTCCATTTTGGTAATGGTGTAAGTTTAAACATACATGATAGTTACTACTTTTGAAACCATAGCTCACATTTAATAAGGTAGACAAAAGTCACAGTTTTTAATTGATAGGAAACATAAGTTAAATAATGGGTCAATTTTTAATGAGGTAGATGAAAGCTCCATTTCCCATCATTTTCTAATGAGATATACAAAACTTTATTTTTGAAATTGGAAAATGAATAAGTACAAGATAATGAATCCACTTTGGGAAGTAAAAACGTGGAGACAAAAAATACCACAAATAATGGGTACCAGTTCCCCAAAACTTGTATACCTACTTCTAAGAAACAAGACCTGTTACGATTCCAAGTCCCGAACCCAAGGAGACACCCATTAGTAACGAGACCCGTTACCAACATATATACACTTATTAATGGGTATCGGAAACACAGAAATTAGGGTAGGCTGTTCAATTGTATTCCTGCAAGTCGTTATATGATAAGAATACGTACAAACATTGTAATCTGTAGACCCTGTCATGACAAGTACATATTATTAGATCCAGTTGCCTTGATTGTCATAACATTTCATTTGAAGTTTGAATATTCGTACAGCATGGGACTGTAATGAGAGACGTATTGCTTTTGTTCGGGTTATTGTTCTGCGTCGCCGGGGTTCGAACTCAGGAAGTCGGTGATGCATTTGAAATTTGTTCTTCATTTTTATCTGCAGATCTATGTTTGGTTTTCTGTGGGGCTGTGGTCACCTGGAAATGTTAATGAAATAGAGAATGAGAGGGAGTTTGCTACGTAGACGGTGATGCATTTGAAATTTGATCTTCATTTTTATCTTCAGATCTCTGTTTGGTTTTCTGTGGGATTTTTGTCACCTGGAAATGTTAATGAAATAGAGAATGAGAGGGAGTTTGCTACGTAGACGGTGAGGAGACGGGACCAGAGCACTGGGGAGAGCTGTATGTAGAATGTAGTGCCTGCGATCAGCAGGTCGAAACAGTCGAGATCCCGTGTACAGTAGGTCGAATATTGGATGGTCGAGAAGAATTGAGTCGAAAAATCGTTAGGTGCAGTCGACTGACACACTTGTCAGAAAAGCTGTACAACCGGTTGTTTACCACGCACAGGCTGTTTACAGTTGGCCCTGCGGAAATGGACTGCAGCAGTCTCGCATCAATGTAGTGAAGAAGACTGGCTAAAATCTGCCTTGACCTTGGCCAACTGCGCAGGATTTATCACCCTGCAAATGCAACCATCGTCAACAGGGGCCATGATATTGGGCAACGTCTATCAACCCTCAGGATGCACATTTGACCGCATTTATTAATTAATTGAAATTCACAATACAACAGTATTGTGAATTTCAATTAATTAATAAATGCGGTCAAATGTGCATCCTGAGGGTTGGATAGACAATTCGATGATATTGTGGTCTACAATAGAAATTCTATTTTGTCAAGATTTTTGGGTTGTATGTTTTATTTTCACGGATATTGAAATTGTTTTTTGTTTGGTCTACAGGTGCTGGTAATATGGATATCAGCTTAATGAATGCCATTGGCACACCCCAGCTGAGTATACTGTAAATGGCAGAAGGTATTGTTAAAATTATTTTCTTTATTTCGACTGGAAACTTGAAGGATTTAAGTACCAAACAAAAGAATTATGATTTGTGTAGTTGCCTTCCATTAATTTTGACTAATAAAAATAAGATAAAAGTGTATACTCATTTTAAATACAGATGACATTTAAAACTACTATTAAGTGTTCAATGAAATTTGAGTAAAGTGATAGTTACCACTAATTTCAGAAACATATAGATGTCAATACATGTCTTGCTTTTAAGTGTCCCCTGCCCACTTCTTTCCGTTGCCAATTTAGAACTATTTAAATCTTCGTGGCGTCATGGTTGATTATCGATAAAATGTACAAAAGTATATCTCAACCTCAATTTCCTTTTGATTTCAAACCAAATATATACATGGCCAATGGTTCTTTGGGTGAATCAATTCTTTAAATCCCTATTTTCTCACTCTATTCATTTAGTCTTTCATACCATCTTTTCTCTTCAGCTATAAGCATTGTTTGTGTAATATAAAAATTAAGCTATTATTAATTTCTACATCACAGGGAAAGAAAATGTTAATTTATAGAAACTAGAAAACTATTTTTAGAAACAAGTTACAGAGTAGGAAAGAGGAAGAAAAGAAGAACCTAGCACCCGAGGATGCGAGTCTCGGTGTAGTATACTAGCGTGTCATGGAGACATCTACATGTCGCGTTGTCATCCATACGGTAATATAATAACAAAAATATTTGCCATACAGTACGATCTGGGTCTAAAACTTCATTTGGTGTGCACACAGGGCCAAAATGAGTGTACTCAACAACATAGTACACAAAGAAATCGATAAAATAATGCATTTAAATGAAAGGTAATGAAGATAATAGAATGACAAGACAAAATGAGAGAAATGAACAAACTCGGCTGCGTTTGAATATTCTTTTTCAACATAGACAACTTAGAACAGGAAAAAATGGTTCAGGTTGTTTGGAGGTTTGCTTTCAAGTCAAACCCCTACTTTGGTATTTCTAAATCTACAATATCCAAGATTCATGTGTGTGTGTGTGTGTGTGTTCTTAATCTAAGTGTGTCTAAATCTAAGAACAGTGACTAAATGAAATAGTGAAAGGGTATGAAAATCTGAAGGTGTTCAAGGGCACAACAAAATATAAATGCTACAATAACAATGAACAAGAGCAATATGACCTTGAAAGGGACTTGAAAAATCTAGAGAGTTATAGGAGAGTGTTGTCGCAAGCTGTAGAAATCTGTAGATCTTTATAATGCTATAGAAAGCTTGAGAGAAAGCCAAGAGATTCCAAAAAATGAGAGATAGATTCAAAAAAAGAGAAAGGAGGGAAGAGGAAGAGGCTAACAAGTTGTTTGGATTTGTCTTGATTTGTTACCTCTGCCCTGTGAAAATGACAAGTGGTGAAACATTTAGAAATGACCACCAAACAAGAAAATTATTGTGGGATGTTAGTGCGTCGCATCGATGTCCACACGAAGTGCTAGTGTCCAGATAGTTTAGGCTAAAAATGGTGAGACACAAGAACATAACATGGCTAAAACAAAAGTGATGACAAAACTTGATGGAAAGATAAAATTGAAGACAAGGCCTAAGCACCATGGGAGCGAAAAAGGTTAATGCAAGGGTTAAAATGATCCTACAAATAAACTAAGGGAATTAACACTAAAGAAAGGTCAAAATATATCATTAAATTGCAAGGGTATACAATTCCCAATGCTACAGTTTGTAAAGGTAAGTTTTTGCACTTAGCTTAAATGCTCTGTACTTCTAAAATTTACAAATTTGTTTAACTTTATATTAATTCATATAAAATGGTTACAACTTATGTACTTAAAAGGTAATAGGTCTCTTATTATTAAAATTGTATAAATTTATATTTAATAAATTATTATCTTTTAATCACATAATCTTTTACAAATGAATTTTTCAATTCGTGACAGAGGATAGCATTAATTTAGATATCTATAATTTTTTGGGTAAGTAAATGGTTGGATTGTCTAGGTATCCTCTACAAATACATCTGGTACATAAATAAGAAGACAAGAAGATTGATTTTGTTGGAATTTGATGCAGGAGCATCCAGAAGTGTAAGGGCAATCTTACATCACCCAAAAATAATGCTGATTCAAAATTGATGACTTTGTTTTCATTTATTTTCAAAATTTGTGTTTTCCAATACCCATTTGCTTGAATAATGACTCAGAACCTTCAAAGCTTCCAACATGGCTAAGAATACCAGAATTTACAATTTTTAGTAAGTGTATATCAGAGAAGTAGTTGAGCCAAAAAAAAATTCACAAGCTTTAGAATAGTTAAATAAGCATTCTTGGTAAATTTCAGCTCAAGATCATGTCTAGATTTCAAAATATTAAAGTTTCAATTTTGTGAGGTCCCCAAAAAAGTTCTGAAATTAGATATGAGGTACCTAAACGTCCCATAACACCCTAAAAAGTTCACAAAAATCCTTTTACAGATGTTCGGTGTCATAGCTCACTTTGTAATATTTCTGATGCTTCAAATGGTTCGTCAATTGGACACTTGAACCAAAAGTTATGGTTCTCGAAAGTTGACCTACTTTTGGAGGGAGTTGTAAATTTTAAATTTTTTGTTGGAGACCACCAAAAGGGCTATTTATGACCATTTCTGGGAACCCTTGGCAATAGTAAAGATAAGGGGGAAAGTGTAGAGTCAAGAAAAGGTGGGAAAACAAAAATCCTATTAGATTTGGGGCTACAGAAGGCAGAATGTTCTAGAGTCTAGAGATAGGAACATGTAATGTGTTGAACCCTATGGAGGATTTATCCTTTGATTGTATTTGAGCTTTTGTAATGTAATGCGTTGTCAAGATCAATAAAAGAAGATTCCTATTTTTTGTGTGCAATTTTTGTTGTTGTGTGTTTTATGATTTACCCCCTTCATCAAGTGGTATCAGAGCAAGGGTTCCTGAGTGTGTAGATAGATCGCTGACCATGAGGTAGTTTCAACCAGGACCTATGGTTGTGGGTTTGTTGCAGAGATCAAGATGCCTCCATGAAGAAACTATGGTGGGAGAAATGCTTTGATAGAAGAGGGTTTTAGAGCCCTGCAAAGGCAAATCAATGCATTCCAAGAGTTGCAAAGAGAGTTTGAGCCAAGAACAAGAGAAGAAAGCGAAGATGAAGCTAAAGAAGAGCTATCTAAGGAAGAACAAGAAGTTGTAGGAGATCTTGCAGAAGTTAGGTTGTTGAGAGTCATTTCAAAGATTGGAAAGAGACAAAGGATTGAAGTCTCTATCTATTCTGGGAATCTAAACCTAGAAGAGCTTATTGATTGAATCGATGATATGGAAGAATATTTCAAGTATAAAGATGTGAAAGACCCAGATTGGGTCAAGTTTGTAAAAATAAAGTTAAAGGGTCATGCCAGTATTTGGTGGAAATAGGTCCATTTGGAGGGAAATAGAAGAGGAAAATGAAAGATTACCAGATGGGATCAGATGATGGACAAACTAAAGAAGCAATTCATTCCTGTGGACTATGAGTTGGAGTTGCTGAAGAAGCTGCAAGGATTGAAGTAAAGAAACAAGTCTGTCAATGAGTATACATAAACATTTTATAAGTTTACCATAAGGACAAGCCATGTAGACACCAACAAGGAGAAGGTAATCCATTACATTAATGGCTTGATGCCAAGTATTCAAGAGGAGCTGAGCTTGGTCAGAATGACTACCATAGAAGATGCATACCAGTTTTCCCTGAATGTGGAAGAGAAGCTAAATAAAAGATTCAAAGAAAAGACAGGGGAAGACGTCATGGTGGAAGGGTTGGTAGAAGATCCTATGGAGGCCGAAATGAAGATCCAAAGAAAAGTAAAGAAGCTGGAATCAGTTGAAACCAGAGAGGAGATAATGCCTACTGCCCTCATGACCAAAATAATGGTGATAAAAGAGGAAGAGGCCAACCTAGGAAAAGACCTGGAAGAGGAGGTTTTAGAGGGACCTATTTCCAATGTGGAGAAGAAGGGCATTGAGCATAGGAGTGTCCACATCATCAAGGAAGGACAAATAGAGGACATGAAGGTAATACATGAGTTGCACATGTAGATGAAGATGTACAATTTGAGCATTCTGAAGATGTTGAAAGTGGAGAAGCCCTACTTGTTAGAAGAACCTTGTTGAATGAGGAGAAAGAACTAGATTAGAGGAAGAGTTTATTCTGCACAAGGTGCAAATGCGAAGGTAAGTGTTGTGATATTATCATTGATAGTGGAAGCATTGACAATCTTATTTTATAGGAGATGGTTAACAAGTTGAAGCTGATAAGAAGAAAGCATCCACATCCATATTAGATTATATGGTTGCAGAAGGACTATAGAGATTTGGTCAATGAGCAGTGTTTAGTCAAGTTCAAGATTGGAGATCAACATGATGAGATGATGTGTGACATCATAATGATGGATGCATGTTATATGCTATTAGGGAGGCCATGTAGTATGATAGGTGTGCTGCCCATGATGGCTATGCAAACACCTATTCTCTAACAAAGGATGGAGTTCTTCATAAGTTGAAGCCCTTGAAGGAGGTGGTAAAAAAGTTATGTAGTACTACCTGAATTTTCTTGGTAGATGGTAGGAAATATTTGGAGGGTATGAAGCACGAGCATCATTGCTTTGTGTTGATTTATAAGATCAGTTAGGAGAAATGTGAAGAAGTGCCAGCAGAAGTCTCGGATCTGTTGGAAGAATTTTAGGACATTATCTCTACTAATGTACCAGAAGGTTTACCATCAGTGAGGAAGATAAGTCACCAAATGGAATTGATACCAGGAGCTAGTTTGTTGAATAAGGCAATGCATAGAATGATTCCAACAGATAATGATGAACTGAACAGACAAGTTCACGAGTTGTTAAGGAAGGGACTTATAAGGGAGAGCCTAAGTCCTTGTGAAGCACCTGTAGTACTAGCACCAAAGAAAGATGGAGAGTGGAGAATGTGTATAGATTCTTGAGCCATCAGTAAGATCATGATTAAGTACAAATTTCCATTGCCTAGAATGGATGACATAATGGATTGTTTGAGTGGAGCCAAGTACTTTACGAAGACTAATCTGAAGAGTGGATATCACCAGATCCAAATCAGAGAAGGAGATGAATGGAAGACATCCTTCAAGTCATAGGAAGGTTTGTATGAGTGGTTAGTCATGCCATTTGGGCTAACCAATGCACCGAGAACACTCATGCGACTCATGAACAAGGTATTGAAAGAGTTTTTAGGAAGTTTTTCTATTGTTTAGTTAGATGACATTTTGATTTTTAGTAAAACCCGGGAAGAGCATCTGATGCATATCCAAAGAGTTTTAGAGAAACTGAGGGAGGAGAAGTTGTTGATTAATTTGAAGAAATTGAATTTTGCAAAGGAGTTGGTATACCTAGGGTTTGTTTTCTCAGAGGAAAGTCTTAAGATGGACCTAGAAAAAGTAAGGTCTCATTGAATGGCCCATGCCAAGGAGTGCTATAGAGGTACAATCATTTCATGGTTTGGCAAGTTGTTCATGGTTTGACAAGTTTTTACAAAAAAATTATCAGGAATTTTAGTACTATTTGTGCACCCCTAACTAAGACAATGAGAGGAGATATGAAAGAGTTTAAATTGACTATAGGAGCAACAAAGAGTTTCAATACGTTAAAGCAGAAAGTCATAGAGAAATATGTTTTGGCACTTCCAGATTTCAATAAGGTATTTTAGGTAGATTGTGATGCTAGTGGCAATTCTATAGGAGCTATTTTGAGCCAAGATGGTAAACCCATTGCCTATTTCAGTAAGAAGCTTAGTGATGCCAAGAAAAAATATTTTGTTTAGGATCAAGCATTTTATGCTAAAGTTCAAGCTTTGAAGAAATGGAGACATTATTTATTGCCGAAAGAGTTTGTTTTATATACTAATCATCAGGGAAATTACAATATATTAATACACAAGGGAAGTTAAATGAAAGGCACTTAAAATGGGTTAAGTTTTTGCAAAGTTATACTTTTGTTTTGAAGCACAGGTGTGGGAAGTCCAACAGAGTTGCAAATGCCTTTAGGAAAAGTCAAAATTTGTTGATATAAATGAAGATAGAGGTTGTTGGGTTTGATGAGCTCAAAAGTTTGTATCCAAGAAGATTTAGATTTTGTAGAGGCTTGGAAAGCTTGTTTGGAACTTGTTACTTTCGACAGGATAAAATGGTTGGATTTCATAATCCAAGATGGCATGTTATTTAGAGGAATCCAATTGCGCATTCTGAGTAGTTCCATGAGAGAAAAGATGATTAAGGAGAAGCATAGTGGGGGATTAACTAGACACTTTGGTTGAGATAAAACCATTGCTATTGTTAATGAGCATTATTATTAGTCAAAGTTGCAGCAAGATGTGAGAAAATTTGTGTAGAGTTGCAGAGTGTGTCAAATGGCAAAAAGAACAAGTTAGAATACAAGGCTATATCAACCACTACCTATAGCAGAGAATCCATGGGATGATATTAGTATGGATTTTGTTCTTTGTTTGTCAAGGACATAGAGAGGACATGATTCCATTTTTGTGGTGGTGAACAGATGTTTGAAGATGGTACATTTTATTCCTTGTAAGAAGACTAATAATGGTGTTCATATTACAAAGTTATTTTTCAGAGAGTTGGTATGACTACATGGTCTATCTAAAAGCATAGTTTCTTTTCGAGATACCAAGTTTGTTGGTTATTTCTGGAGGACATTATGGAAGAAGTTGAAGATAGATTTGAAGTTCAATTCTGCACAGCATCCACAAATACAAGCCTTATTCAGATCTCTATAGTCTTCGTAGATCCTAATTTCTCCTATTTTCTTATTCTATACTACCATTGGATTGATCCACTCCACTTCCTCTATTGGCTTTATGATTCTTGCTTCTAGCGTCTTGTGAAGTTCTACTTTGAATTTTTTCTTCATGTTTGGATTCATCCTGTATGGCCTTTTATTGATTGGTTTGTAGCCTTCTTTCTGTTGAATTTTCATTGTTCCAACTTCCTCTTTGATTCCCTTCATCTCTGTAAACTTTCTAGGGAACAAATCCTTATACTCAGACAAAATTTCAACTACTTGTGTCACTTCCTTCTCATCCCAATAGTCTCCTATCTTGACTAGCTTAGGATCTCCTTCGTTAGAAATATTTTCTTCCCTTAGCTGGATGGCCTTATTGTAGTAACTTTCCTTGATGTATGTTGATTCCGCTAGCTCTCTTTCTCATTGTTCTATTTTTATTTTGGGTTCTTTATCCTCTTCTTCTTGCTATTGTGATGTTTTGTAGAATTTCTTTTTCTCTGGATATGATTCTTTATTCATCCATTCTATGACTTTCCAAATGCCTTATGTTTTTACGGGTAATGAGGTCTATTTTAGTTTGGCTTCTTCTTCTTCTGCATCTTGTTGAAAGGTGATCTCCCAGATTCTGATGAGTGTTGTGTATATGTTAGCAAGAAATGTAGAGGAGATATCGGTCCATAGATCCAGTCCTCATTCAAGTCTTTGTAGTTAGTTTACACCCCAGTCAAGTAGCTAGAGATTGACAACAAAACATAAAGAATAACCAAGCAGACCATCACACATACATCAAAATAAGATAACACACAAAGTTACCTGATACTGGCAGACCTATATATATATATATATTAACAATAATCAAATGTACACATCGTCTATTCATCCTTTGGTAGGTCTAAGTCTCTGCCTCACCAGTTACATACATGACTTCTCTGTCATTGTTTACATCACAATATACTCCTATTCTCCTATCATGCTTGCTTGTATTCTATTATCTCCTATCTCTATATATATGTACTATACCTATTATTTCTAGGGATTTGTCTAATGTCAAATTTGGCCACTGCATAGTGTGTAGTCTCCTCTGGTTAGCTTTCCTTTATATATTTGTGTGTGTGTGTGTGGGTGTGCGCGCGCGTGCGCATGTATTAACAACAATAAAATGTACACGTCATCTATTCATCCTCTGGTAGGTCTAAGTCTCTACCTCACTAGTTACATACATGACTTCTATGTCATTGTTTAGATCACAATATACTCCTATTCTCCTATCATGCTTGCTTGTATTCTATTATCTCCTATCTCTATATATATCTACTATATCTATTATATCTAGGGATTTCTCTAATGTCATATTTGGCCTTTGCATAGTGTGTACTCTCCTCTAGTTAGCTTTCCTTTATGCTCTATATCTTGCTAATAAAGACAAAGGAAGAAATATGACATGAAGTCAAGTAAAACCTTGGGTGAAGAAGGAAGAATGCTAAATCATTCTATGCCTTGCATCATCCCCAAGGAAAACAACAAAGCAACTTATGATGTATAGAAGAATGATGATACAAATAGAGAGAATGTCACAACAAATTTTGGTCCCTCTATATCGTTTCACCTGCAAGGGTGTCAAGGGTCATCTAAAGAAAGCTTGAAAACAACATAAATAAAGCATCAAGCAAAACATTATGGGGGAAAATAATCACATGCGCTCATGACACAATAGAAATAGGGGCCACACTCATGAGTTGGCCTAAAACAAATTGTCCTCCTTCCAATCTTGCTCATCACCAATTTGGGAAGGTGGGCAAGATGCAAGCGGAACTATAGCAAGTGTGGCACAATGAACAAGATCCATACCTATATCTTTATTATCTTCAGATTCACTATCAAAATATAGAACAATACATGTTCCGCTGTGGGTTGTGAAACATTATCTTTCACCAGAGGAGACAAAGTATTAGTAGATGTCTCTTTTTGCATTGGTTGGTGATAAGCACTTGTGAGGAGGGAGATTCTCCTTTCATGTGAAAAGGCAATCCATAGCATGATGATGATTCTTTCATTCTCTTGCAATTTTATTTCACTTACCTTTGTTTGTGTTGTTTGTTAAGGGAACCGTAGTATCTTCCAACATGGGTTCCTTTTCTTCCTTTACTTCTGGCACATTAGAAGAAACAAGAGGAACCACCAAAAGTTGAGAGACCACGGGGGAGGGTTCCTGAATGCAAGTTGCTTTTCATTTTCAACTTGTGAAACAAGTGGAAGTACTTGAGCATCCACAAGTGGTTGAGAAACCTAAGGAAATAATGCATATGCAATCGATTGATCTCTCCACTAGTCTCCACAGAGGCAAGTGGGATAAAAGTAATATTGAGATTGTGGGGAGGTCTACTTTGTGATTGACGGTTGCCTCATTGTCCTTGGAGAGATGGTGGTGGGGGAACCTTAGCATATCTACCATACGCTCAGGGATGGGGAAGAACCTTTGATTTGGGCTTAACATCATTTGCCACATGTGGGACAAGGGGAACTATTGTTGTAGTCTTAGAAGATCGAGGAGGTCCGGGGACACCATAAGGAGGTATGTTACTAAGTGATAATTCTACAATTTTCTATGTTGTATATTTTTGATATGATAAAAAGAATAAATCCTCTCTAGCTCTAGCACTCCAACTAGTTTAGGCCAGAAGTAGTCAAGTGTAAAGTGTCCATGTCAAGCAATAGGCTAGTATCGACTGTGATGTACAACATACATACATCCTTCAAATGGAAATTGTAAGCACTTATGAACCATAGAGGGGATTGCCTTCATAGAGTAGAGCTATGGGTGACCCAACTTCACATGAAATAAGTTTGATGTTGTAATGATGACAAAAGTAACATCCAATGTTCTTTGCCCAACTTTGATGGCAAGGTTCAAGACACCAAGATTTGGAAGAATAGACCCATCGTGTGCTCTAATTATGATTTTTGGTACATTATAGTTATCATGGTGCAAACCATGCATGTAGAGAAACTCTTTGGTTGCTACATTTACCATGCAAATTGAATCAATCATAGAACCTCTTATGGGTTATCATTGATTTGAATGCTGATGTATAGAGGTCTATTAGGAGCTTCAATAGGAGCGTCATGACGAGTGAAAGATATAGGCAGTTCAAGTTCTACTCACTCTTTATGAGGGTGAGCATCTACCATGCAAATATTGCCTTCATAGTCTTGTTCCTGATGATTATAAGTATATATCATCTCTTGAGATGGATCTAGAACATTAGATTTGTGATGATAAATGGATTTGTATATATTTGTAAGTTTTGATTAGGTGGATCCACCAATTCATTTTCTTTGTCGTTTACACCAGCAACTTGGATGATATTGGAATCAATGAGGTCTTAAACTTCATGCTTAAGATGCATACATCTTTCAGTGTCATGACCAGTGGTGTGGTGAAATTGACAAAAGACCTTCAAATTGAAAGAAGATGATTGCATCTTACTTGGATTGAGAGGTCGAATGCGTGTAAGCTTGATGAGATTGTTGTTCAAAAGTTGCATCATTATAGAGTAGAGCGACTCCAATAATGGTGTGAAATGTCTTGTCTTTGGTTCCAATTTATATGGGGTAGGAGTAGAAGGTGATGTAGCTACCACATGTTTTCTTATGTGATTTGATGAAATGGCATTGATTTTGATGAAATTTGTGTTGTATCTTTTGAATGAATCAGTGTGTGAGGCTTTAGATTAACAAGAGTAAACATTTTAAACAAGGGTAAACATTTTACTCCATAACATTTAATGTTCAAAAAGGTGTTAAAATAGGTCCTGATTAACAAAGGTAGACATTTTACTCCATAACATTTAGCCCCCAGTTTAGTGTGGGTATGAATTTTTCTTTATGGATTTGATTGCATGTTTAGCGATTCAGGAAGTATATGAACAATAACTACCAAGTTGTTTGATTGACATTTAATAGTCAATAGCTCAATCAAATGGACCTAATAGTCACTAATTATTGTTACTTATTGATTATGAGGTACATGTAATTATGGACTATGTGGACTAAATAAACTAATAATGTGAAACTCTATTATGTTGACATTAAATGACCTAACAAACATGCCTTCAACTTTTGTAATTTCAAATCTATAAAGGTCTCCCCATAAAGGAAGGGATGAGTTTATATTTGAAAATTACCTGACGAACAAACTAGGATGATTTGAAGTCTTCCACAAGCACATTCTTACCCCCTGACTTTTATACCAAGTTATGAAATAATCATTATTTTTAGTTGGTTGAAAAAATTAATTTTGACATGTTTTGTTAATATACGTTTGCATTATCTTTTTAATACTATAACTTATATAATTGTTCACGTGCCCTATATGCATACATATAAATGGAGAAATAAATCTTCAACTAGGGATATGCAATTAGAATAGGCTTTACAACACGTACATTTGCAATAACCCTAAATCAAAGAGACCTTCAAATGAGACAAAAGCAAGGTTAAATGGAGAATCAGTGAAAAAAGTGAGTTTGAAGAGATGTTTTGAAGTGGGTAGACTCAGGCCTCGAGACATCAAGCAATTAAACAGAAAATGGTACAATACAGGAAGGAAAAAAGGTAAGGAACAAAATATTAATAAAAATGGTAAGATCCTCTTATACAATGGCTTGTCCAAAGTAATTTCCGCATACAATAAAGACACAACACAGACAAAACATGCGAATGATCTCAAAAATATGAATTCGTAGGGAAGGGTATATTTGTAAAGCCAAAGCACCTCCACTAGTGGACCACTTCCCAACATAGCATCAAATCAATTAAAAAACTTAACATTTAAAAACTAAATAAATAGACTATCAATTCACATATCTAAGTAGGGATGTTTATGATAACTCTAATATGTATAAAAAAATATCATTACTTTAAAGATAGATCAAATCAATTATTTTAAGATGGTGTTTTGTAGAATTTCAACCCTGACATGTTGTAAAACAGCCAAAGAATCTCCACTACTGGACCACAATGCAATATAACATCAAGTTAATTAAAAGTCCTAAAATTTAAATGCTAAATCCAATGGGCAACGAAAAACAAATATTCATACAGTTTGTGTCCATAAACGCAACCACATTCATGAAAACAGTGTACATATTTCTATGATATGAACAAGACTAACTGAAATAATTAATAGTTGCAGGCTTCCTTAAATTTTATTAGTGATCTGCCTTAAAAAAATCCATTCTAGACTGCAAGAATAATGGTACCTTAATTAATAGTTGGAGGCTTCCTTAAATTGTATTAGTGATCTGCCTTAAAAAAAATCCATTCTAGACTGCAAGAATAATGGTACCTTATTTTTAGAACTCCCTTAGTTTATAAATGAACCGTGCAAAAGATGTTATCAACTTCAAAACCCACAGCTATTGGCAATAAAAATTTACTTATGCAGAAACCCGCCTAGCTAAGAACTATCATGGAATCCACCGTGCCCTTCCCAATTACCCTGCTTATGATGAAACCCACATCACGAAAGCTTATGAGTTTTGCATTGCTATCTTTCTCGGGCTTTCTTTTGGTCCACACTACCTAAGATGTTAGGCCTACAACAATACCCAAAATGATGATTCCGGTAAGCCATCCTATTTCATGAAAGTTAGTGCAATCTAAGGATGCTTGTGTCAACAATGCCAATCAATATATTAATAGACATCAGATTTCCACAGTTCATAGTATTTTAATTTTTCATTACTTCTGGATTAAATTGTGTGATATTTTTTCCCTCAACGTTTTGGATCACACTACATGATCCATCATCAGGTGAAAGAAAGCAAAAGAGTGTGATCCCAAACGTTGAGGGAAAAAATATCACACAGTTTAATCTAGAAGCAATGAAAACTTACAATCAATATATTTCTAGAAGATTTAGAAAGAGAAGGCTGACTTTAACTGATTTGGTAAAAGCCGAGAGTCCTTGTGAGCTGAGCTTGTCCCTTCTCCCACACCATTATTGTGAAAATCAGATCATAACTTGAGTAGACATGAACTTGCTACACAAGCAACCGCCTTACTATTGCTGCGATTTGATGTAAAAACTGTTTATGTTATTGACACATACAGTTAAGAGTGTTCTATAGTTGCCCTATATCCATGTTGACCATTGAAGTGGTTGTTCTTAAATATCATCGACTTCAAAGTCAAAGTTTAATTTTGGCCAATAAAAATAAGACAAATATTTACTACTATTTGTTGTGAATGAGGTGCAAAATCACTATTAACTGTTTGATCATTCAAATGGATGATATTTAATTAGAATGATTCTGAACTGATGCTCACCGATCCCAATTTTTAAATAATTTAAGAACTGACGTAAGATTAATATGACGTTTACATAACATTTCAACCGGCCGTCCCAGTTCGGAGTTGACTGATGTCCGCATTCGATTAGTTAGGAGTAAACACAATAGCAACGTCTTAATTGTCATAAAAATAACCATACACCAACTATATTAAATTGTGATGAGGATGGCTTTGAAGGAGGACAAACCCTTGGATTCGTCGTAAATTTATACGAGTTTTAGTGTTCTGAAGCGAAATTTGTCGATCGGACAGATCATGGGATTTGCTGCAGGCTTTTTGGGTCTCGTTATCCCGGGATATGTGGTGGAGTTAGTCCTTGCTTTAGCTTATGTGAGAAATTTGATAGGTAGAATTCTTTCTTCGCTTGGGATTTCTGAGGCGCAGAGCTCTTCGCGGCGGCATTTTCCAGATATCCCATCTGCTCAATCCATTTGCAAGATCGCTGACAGTTTGCCTGTCCGTACTCTCGCTCGTTTCGAACACAAGTTTTGTAAGGGCGAGGAGGATGTTATATGCGCTGTCTGCTTAAGCTCTATTCAGAAAGATGACAAAATTCGAGAGCTGTATAATTGCCGCATATGTTTCACAGAAAGTGCCTGGACACGTGGATCAATTACCATCAGCATACGTGCCCTCTCTGCAGATCATGTCTTGTTGCAGAAAGTGATGAACAAGGGTCAGCAAGGCAATGACACAGCATTGGTGTTCTATTCCTCTTTAGGCATCAGAAATTAGTGAGAGCAAGCACTTATTGTTTTCGCCTTGTTGAGATTGAATGTACTCTTGAAAACTATCTGCTGCTCATGTAATGTCTTGTTTGTATGTGCTTAATCTGGGTTATATATATTAGATATCTAATTTTAAGTGGATTATAATAGGTTGAGTAAGTATGTATTCATATTAGAAGTTTTTATGGGTTGAGCTGTTATGAATGGGAGAGGCATTTCTGTCTACATTAAAAGTTTTCTTCCAATTCTTATCACAACGTTCTTTTTTGGACACTCTTTGGATCTTTATCCACCGGTTTTTACCTGTTTTCCTCATCTTCTCCCCTTGATTATGGTTTTCCTGGATGCTGGTTGGTTTAAAGTTTCAGACACCAAGTTCTCTCATTTGGTGGGAAAATCTGAATTATATTATTGGAAGGATTTGAATAGTTGGCCTTTTGGGGGTGATCCAAATGCTTGGGCTGCCCTATCTTCTATTCTAACAGATCGGGCATGTTCTCTAGAGGAGGCAGATGCTCTTGCCTAGGGTTATGATCTTAAAGGGATTTATTCGGTGTCTCATGGGTACCAGGTTTTAGAATAGGAATGAACTGGGTACGAGGATTTCCCTTGGTGGAAAAAGATCTTGAATAATTATTGTTGGCCTAAGTGTAATATTTTTCTCTGGCTTCTTTGTTAAAATAAATGTATTACTTGGGACAACAAAAGTAAGAGAGGATTCCAAGGACTATCCAAATGTATTCTCTATGGGATTAATGAGGAATGTATGGCTCATCTTTTTTTCCAGTGCTTCTTCTTTGCGTGTCTTTGGAGCGGTAGTGGTACATCTGGGATCAACCTACTATTCATGTTACTTCCTTGGTAGATTTTTGGGCTAGCTAGGGGTGTCCTCTTGCTTTGGCAACCTTCCTTTTGGTAGCTTTGGATATTGGTCCTATTTTTGTTCTCTAGAAAATTTGGTTGAGAAAAATTGTAGGATCTTCCAAGGCTATTAGAGTCTTATTGGGTATGGCTGGCAAAAGATTCTTAACTTAGCTAGGCAAACTTTGATGCCTAACTTCTGTGTGGATGAGGTCCTAGCTCCCTCTAATATTTTAATTTTAAAGAATTTAGATTTGGGTTATTTGATTAGCTCTACTGATCTTGGTTCTAGAATCAATTCTTCTAAAATGGTCATTGCAAGAAGTTGGGTCCACATTTTGACCAAAAAGTGGAAGTGTTTTCTTTGATTTTCAGAATTTGCCACATTTGTCCTAAAAAATTGAGGTGCTTAAAGATTGAATCTTAAAAAAAGTTAGTAATATGAAATGCAGTACTCAGAGCCTAGTTTCCAAATATGTAATTTATTTTAATACGCAGATGACACAAATTGATTTTAAAAAAAAAATTTATTAATTTTTTATTGGCCCTCATTGTTGTATTTGAAAACCCCTCGTGTATGGCCAACATAATTTGAGCAAAACTAATCATAAAATAATTTTTTTTATTGTGTAAAGAATGATGTGTACTCGTTCCTGTCGACATATTTTTTCATCTGCATGACTTCCCCTACATGTGGATCCAACTTCTTGCTTTTACCCAAGACGGTGAATAGAGATAGTAAATGGTCTCCTCCTCCATTGGGTTTGTAAAAAATCAATACTAATGGTTCTTCTTAGGGAAATCAAGGTGTTGTAGGGATTGGTGGAGTTGAGAGAGATAGCATTGGTTTGGTTCGGTTCATTTTCTCTCTTTTTAGCTATAGGGTTTGTCACTAATAACTAGATGGAGGTTTGGGTAGCCCTTGTGGCTCTAGGGAAAGCATGTGATTTAGGATGGAAGAAGGTTATCTATAAGATGGATTCCATGGTGTTGGTCTCCCTTCTGAATAATGGGAAGTTTCATGAGTCTTCCTAGAGGTTGGCTTATTTTGTGGAGCAAATTCTTTGTCTTTCATAGAACTTTGATTCCATCTCTTTTATTCATATTCCTAAAGAGTGGAGTTTTGTTGCTAATTGTTTAGTTAAATGGGCCTCTAATGTTGATCACAATTGGCATGTTATGAAATGGGGTCCCTTGTCTTTGAAGCTCCTTGATAATGACTTGGTTTGTTAGTTTTGGTCTAGTTTTTCTTGGCATTTTGTGCTTTGTTGGTTTTATGGTTTCCTTTGGTTCTTGGAGGTGGTGGGATTGTGGTAAATGTCCTTGGATTTTTGTCCTTTGGGCTTTAGTGATAGATGTTACTATTTGGAATTCCTTTTATAATATTTTCTAGTTTCTCAATTCAAGTATTTTTCTTTGTTTACCAAAAAAGAGTTTTCTTTAGTTGAGCTCACTAGTAAGTAGTATTATGAATTTATTCCATCAAAATCATTAGTCATAAAACCTAGCCAATCACATCTTCTCAAATTTTAATTTTAGTGAATATAATTATTTATCACTTTTACCAATCAAACATAAAACATAAACCTTTCAATTATATGTACTTTTCAAACTGTGTATTTACCATCTCTAGAAGCCACTATTTAGTGCTCACAAATAGCTTAGTTTATATCCATATGTAACATATGTTGACATTTACATTTTAGCTTTCATGATTTTTTTTTTAATAGAAAAAGCCTATATATTATTACAAATGAAAAATATATTTATTTTTAAATAATTCTTTAAAGTAGCTTAAATTTTTTTTTTCAAGAGGAATTACAGCCAACTACTTTTTATATCACTTTTCTTTAGAGAAAAAATGTTCCCTTTAAACATGTTAACGAATTATATATTTTTTATAATATTAATTTCACATATCAACATCTACATGGATGGTGAAGGAGAAATGCAATATAAGCTAAAAATTTACTCTCTGCCTTCATTTGTTCACATATTTAGTAACAGTAGGTTTGGAGAGAAGGGATAGATATTTCAACCAATGTATTAGATAGGTAAACCAATTACAATGGGTACTTTTTTATTGAACTAGAGTGTTAGATAAGTGAACTATATACTCTTAATCCTTCAACCCCATCTATTGTTAATAGTCCACTCTCAACCTCTCTATCTAACCATATCATTTTATCTTTTTAGAATTTTCCATCATTTACAAATGGGTCCTTTCTTATTGAGGTAAGTAGTTAGTGCTATCACACCCTCCACCAAAGTTCAAAATGGCATTATATGATATTTCAAATCCCCCAATTAAAAAAAGTTTAATAAAAAATTATTTGCACCAAAATTAAAATAATAGTTAATGGAGATGCATGAGTTTAGGTGAGTTTGTTGGTTGACCCTAAATTTGAGCTTTTTGTGGCCTCCACCGAAGTTTAAACCTAAATGGTAGTTACTTTTAAAACTAAGAAGGAAAGTCTTAGTTTTCAATCAATAGGAAAGTTAAGTTAAATGATGGGTCATATTTTAATGAGGTAGATGACATATCTATTTCCATCAGTTTCTAATGAGGTAGATGAAAGTTTCATTTCCCATGATTTTTCATGAGGTAGATAATAGCTCCATTTTGTAAATAATATTTGAAATGCAACTTAGAATAATGCAGGTAGATGAAAGTTCTTATTTCTAAATGGTGGGAAAGTTAGCTAAATAATAGACCCTTTTCTAATGAAGTAGATGGGAGCTCCATTTCCCAAATGAAATTTGAAATTGGAGCCCTCATTTGGTGAGGTTAGTGGAAGGAAATGAAAGTCATATTTTTTAAAATGAATGGATAGTTAAGTTAAATGATGGGTCATTTTTAATGGGGTAGATGAAACCTCTATTTCCCATGAAATGAGGTAGATGAAAGCTCCATTTTCCAAATAGTATTTTATCTACAACTTAAGTTAATGAGGTAGACAAAAATTCATGCTTCTAAATGGTGATAAAGTTAGCTAATGATGAACCTTTCTTGATGAAGTAGGTGGAAGCTCCATTTTCCAAATGATTCAAAATTGAAGCCCACATTTCATGAGGTTAATGAAAATTCTCTTCCCAAATGTTAGGAGTTAGCTAAAGGATAGGTCTTTTTTTTATTAAGATAAGTGGTTAGGATTTTTATACCCTCCATCTAAGTTGGAAAAGGTATTGTAGGATGTTTCAAATATACCAATAAAATATGGTTCATAAAATTTTGATTTGCATTGAAATTGAAAATACATAGTTAATGGGGAGGTGAGATTAGGTGAGTTGGTGGGATGACCCTAAACTTGAGGTTTTCATCCCTCTTCCCAAGTCCAAACCTACATAGTTACTTTTGAAAGTAAGCTCACGTGTAATACGGTGGAGGGATGTCTTAGTTTTTAAATGATAGCAAACTTAAGTTAAATGGTGGATGAAAGCTTGGTTTCCCATTATTTTTTAATGAAGTAGATGAAAGCTCCATTTTGGTAACGGTGTAAGTTTAAACATACATGATAGTTACTACTTTTGAAACCATAGCTCACATTTAATAAGGTAGACAAAAGTCACAGTTTTTAATTGACAGGAAATATAAGTTAAATGATGGGTCAATTTTTAATGAGGTAGATGAAAGCTCCATTTCCCATCATTTTCTAATGAGATATACAAAACTTTATTTTTGAAATTGGAAAATGAACAAGTACAAGATAATGAATCCACTTTGAGAAGTAAAAACGTGGAGACAAAAAATACCACAAATAATGGGTACCAGTTCCCAAAAACTTGTATACCTACTTTTAAGAAACAAGACCCGTTACGATTCCAAGTCCCGAACCCAAGGAGACACCCATTAGTAACGAGACCCGTTACCAACATATATACACTTATTAATGGGTATCGGAAACACAGAAATTAGGGTAGGCTGTTCAATTGTATTCCTGCAAGTCGTTATATGATAACAATACGTAACACACATTGTAATTTGTAAACCCTGTCATGACAAGTACATAGTATTAGATCCGGTTGCCTTGATTGTCATAACATTTCATTTGAAGTTTGAATATTCGTACAGCATGGGACTGTAATGAGAGACGTATTGCTTTTGTTCGGGTTATTGTTCTGCGTCGCCGGGGTTCGAACTCAGGAAGTCGGTGATGCATTTGAAATTTGTTCTTCATTTTTATCTGCAGATCTATGTTTGGTTTTCTGTGGGGCTGTGGTCACCTGGAAATGTTAATGAAATAGAGAATGAGAGGGAGTTTGCTACGTAGACGGTGATGCATTTGAAATTTGTTCTTCATTTTTATCTTCAGATCTCTGTTTGGTTTTCTGTGGGATTTTTGTCACCTGGAAATGTTAATGAAATAGAGAATGAGAGGGAGTTTGCTACGTAGACGGTGAGGAGACGGGACCAGAGCACTGGGGAGAGCTGTATGTAGAATGTAGTGCCTGCGATCAGCAGGTCGAAACAGTCGAGATCCCGTGTACAGTAGGTCGAATATTGGATGGTCGAGAAGAATTGAGTCGAAAAATCGTTAGGTGCAGTTGACTGACACACTTGTCGGAAAAGCTGTACAACCGGTTGTTTACAACGCACAGGCTGTTTACAGTTGGCCCTGCGGAAATGGACTGCAGCAGTCTCGCATCAATGTAGTGAAGAAGACTGGCTAAAATCTGCCTTGATCTTGGCCAACTGCGCAGGATTTATCACCCTGCAAATGCAACCATCGTCAACAGGGGCCATGATATTGGGCAACGTCTATCAATCCTCAGGATGCACATTTGACCGTATTTATTAATTAATTGAAATTCACAATACAACAATATTGTGAATTTCAATTAATTAATAAATACGGTCAAATGTGCATCCTGAGGGTTGGATAGACAATTCGATGATATTGTGGTCTACAATAGAAATTCTATTTTGTCAAGATTTTTGGGTTGTATGTTTTATTTTCATGGATATTGAAATTGTTTTTTGTTTGGTCTACAGGTGCTGGTAATATGGATATCAGCTTAATGAATGCCATTGGCACACCCCAGCTGAGTATACTGTAAATGGCAGAAGGTATTGTTAAAATTATTTTCTTTATTTCGACTGGAAACTTGAAGGATTTAAGTACCAAACAAAAGAATTATGATTTGTGTAGTTGCCTTCCATTAATTTTGACTAATAAAAATAAGATAAAAGTGTATACTCATTTTAAATACAGATGACATTTAAAACTACTATTAAGTGTTTAGTGAAATTTGAGTAAAGTGATAGTTACCACTAATTTCAGAAACATATAGATGTCAATACATGTCTTGCTTTTAAGTGTCCCCTGCCCACTTCTTTCCGTTGCCAATTTAGAACTATTTAAATCTTCGTGGCATCATGGTTGATTATCGATAAAATGTACAAAAGTATATCTCAACCTCAATTTCCTTTTGATTTCAAACCAAATATATACATGGCCAATGGTTCTTTGGGTGAATCAATTCTTTAAATCCCTATTTTCTCACTCTATTCATTTAGTCTTTCATACCATCTTTTCTCTTCAGCTATAAGCATTGTTTGTGTAATATAAAAATTAAGCTATTATTAATTTCTACATCACAGGGAAAGAAAATGTTAATTTATAGAAACTAGAAAACTATTTTTAGAAATAAGTTATAGAGTAGGAAAGAGGAAGAAAAGAAGAACCTAACACCCGAGGATGCGAGTCTCGGTGTAGTATACTAGCGTGTCATGGAGACATTTACATGTCGCGTTGTCATCCATACGGTAATATAATAACAAAAATATTTGCCATATAGTACGATCTGGGTCTAAAACTTCATTTGGTGTGCACACAGGGCCAAAATGAGTGTACTCAACAACATAGTACACAAAGAAATCGATAAAATAATGCATTTAAATGAAAGGTAATGAAGATAATAGAATGACAAGACAAAATGAGAGAAATTAACAAACTCGGCTGCGTTTGAATATTCTTTTTCAACATAGACAACTTAGAACAGGAAAAAATGGTTTAGGTTGTTTGGAGGTTTGCTTTCAAGTCAAACCCCTACTTTAGTATTTCTAAATCTACAATATCCAAGATTCGTGTGTGTGTGTGTGTGTTCTTAATCTAAGTGTGTCTAAATCTAAGAACAGTGACTAAATGAAATAGTGAAAGGGTATGAAAATCTGAAGGTGTTCAAGGGCACAACAAAATATAAATGCTACAATAACAATGAACAAGAGCAATATGACCTTGAAAGGGACTTGAAAAATCTAGAGAGTTATAGGAGAGTGTTGTCGCAAGCTGTAGAAATTTGTAGATCTTTATAATGCTATAGAAAGCTTGAGAGAGAGCCAAGAGATTCCAAAAAATGAGAAAGGAGGGAAGAGGAAGAGGCTAACAAGTTGTTTGGATTTGTCTTGATTTGTTACCTCTGCCCTGTGAAAATGACAAGTGGTGAAACATTTAGAAATGACCACCAAACAAGAAAATTATTGTGGGATGTTAGTGTGTCGCATCGATGTCCACGCGAAGTGCTAGTGTCTAGATAGTTTAGGCTAAAAATGGTGAGACACAAGAACATAACATGGCTAAAACAAAAGTGATGACAAAACTTGATGGAAAGATAAAACTGAAGACAAGGCCTAAGCACCATGGGAGCGAAAAAGGTTAATGCAAGGGCTAAAATGATCCTACAAATAAACTAAGGGAATCGACACTAAAGAAAGGTCAAAATATATCATTAAATTGCAAGGGTATACAATTCCCAGTGCTACAGTTTGTAAAGGTAAGTTTTTGCACTTAGCTTAAATGCTCTGTACTTCTACAATTTACAAATTTGTTTAACTTTATATTAATTCATATAAAATGGTTACAACTTATGTACTTAAAAGGTAATAGGTCTCTTATTATTAAAATTGTATAAATTTATATTTAATAAATTATTATCTTTTAACCACATAATCTTTTACAAATGAATTTTTCAATTCGTGATAGAGGATAGCATTAATTTAGATATCTATAATTTTTTGGGTAAGTAAATGGTTGGATTGTCTAGGTATCCTCTACAAATACATCTGGTACATAAATAAGAAGACAAGAAGATTGATTTTGTTGGAATTTGATGCAGGAGCATCCAGAAGTGTAAGGGCAATCTTACATCACCCAAAAATAATGCTGATTCAAAATTGATGACTTTGTTTTCATTTATTTTCAAAATTTGTGATTTCCAATACCCATTTGCTTGAATAATGACTTAGAACCTTTAAAGCTTCCAACATGGCTAAGAATACCAGAATTTACAATTTTTAGTAAGTGTATATCAGAGAAGCAGTTGAGCCGAAAAAAAATTCCAAAGCTTTAGAATAGTTAAATAAGCATTCTTGGTAAATTTCATCTCAAGATCATGCCTAGATTTCAAAATATTAAAGTTTCAATTTTGTGAGGTCCCCAGAAAAGTTCTGAAATTAGATATGAGGTACCTAAAAGTCCCATAACACCCTGAAAAGTTCACAAAAATCCTTTTACAGATGTTCGGTGTCATAGCTCACTTTGAAATCTTTCTGATGCTTCAAATGGTTCGTCAATTGGACACTCGAACCAAAAGTTATGGTTCTCGAAAGTTGACCTACTTTTGGAGGGAGTTGTAAATTTTAAATTTTTTGTTGGAGACCACCAAAAGGGCTATTTACGACCATTTTTGGGAACCCTTGGCAATAGTAGAGATAAGGGGGAAAGTGTAGAGTCAAGAAAAGGTGGGAACACAAAAATCCTATTAGATTCGGGGCTACAGAAGGCAGAATGTTCTAGAGTCTGGAGATAGGAACATGTAATGTGTTGAACCCTATGGAGGATTCATCCTTTGATTGTATTTGAGCTTTTGTAATGTAATGCGTTGTCAAGATCAATAAAAGAAGATTCCTATTTTTTGTGTGCAATTTTTGTTGTTGTGTGTTTTATGATTTACCCCCTTCATCAAGTGGTATCAGAGCAAGGGTCCCTAAGTGTGTAGATAGATCGCTGACCGTGAGGTAGTTTGCACTAGGACCTATGGTTGTGGGTTTGTTGCAGAGATCAAGATGCCTCCATGAAGAAACTATGGTGGGATAAATGCTTTGATAGAAGAGGGTTTTAGAGCCCTACAAAGGCAAATCAATGCATTCCAAGAGTTGCAAAGAGAGTTTGAGCCAAGAACAAGAGAAGAAAGGGAAGATGAAGCTAAAGAAGAGCTATCTAAGGAAAAACAAGAAGTTGTAGGAGATCTTGCAGAAGTTAGGTTGTTGAGAGTCATTTCAAAGATTGGAAAGAGACAAAGGATTGAAGTCTCTATCTATTCTGGGAATCTAAACCTAGAAGAGCTTATTGATTGAATCAATGATATGGAAGAATATTTCAAGTATGAAGATGTGAAAGACCTAGATTGGGTCAAGTTTGTAAAAATAAAGTTGAAAGGTCATGCCAGTATTTGGTGGAAATAGGTCCAGTTGGAGGGAAATAGAAGAGGAAAATGAAAAATTACCAAATGGGATCAGATGGTGGACAAACTAAAGAAGCAATTTATTCCTGTGGACTATGAGTTGGAGTTGCTGAAGAAGCTGCAAGGATTGAAGTAAGGAAACAAGTCTATCAATGAGTATACATAAAAGTTTTATAAGTTTACCATAAGGACAAGCCATGTAGACGCCAACAAGGGGAAGGTAATCCATTACATTAATGGCTTGATGCCAAGTATTCAAGAGGAGCTAAGCTTGGTCAGAATGACTACCATAGAAGATGCATACCAGTTTTCCCTGAATGTGGAAGAGAAGCTAAATAAAAGATTCAAAGAAAAGATAGGGGAAGACGTCATGGTGGAAGGGTTGGTAGAAGATCCTATGGAGGCCGAAATGAAGATCCAAAGAAAAGTAAAGAAGCTGGAATCAGTTGAAACCAGAGAGGAGATAATGCCTACTGCCCTCATGACCAAAATAATGGTGATAAAAGAGGAAGAGGCCAACCTAGGAAAAGACCTGGAAGAGGAGGTTTTAGAGGGACCTATTTCCAATGTGGAGAAGAAGGGCATTGAGCATAGGAGTGTCCACATCATCAAGGAAGGACAAATAGAGGACATGAAAGTAATACATGAGTTGCACATGTAGATGAAGATGTACAATTTGAGCATTCTGAAGATGTTGAAAGGGGAGAAGCCCTACTTGTTAGAAGAACCTTGTTGAATGAGCAGAAAGAACTAGATCAGAGGAAGAGTTTATTCCACACAAGGTGCAAATGTGAAGGTAAGTGTTGTGATATTATTATTGATAGTGGAAGCATTGACAATCTTATTTTATAGGAGATGGTTAACAAGTTGAAGCTAACAAGAAGAAAGCATCCACATCCATATTAGATTACATGGTTGCAGAAGGACTATAGAGATTTGGTCAATGAGCAGTGTTTAGTCAAATTCAAGATTGGAGATCACCATGATGAGATGATGTGTGACATCATAATGATGGATGCATGTTATATGCTATTAGGGAGGCCATGTAGTATGATAGGTGTGCTGCCCATGATGGCTATGCAAAGACCTATTCTCTAACAAAGGATGGAGTTCTTCATAAGTTGAAGCCCTTGAAGGAGGTGGTAAAAAAGTTATGTAGTACTACCTGAATTTTCTTGTTAGATGTTAGGAAATATTTGGAGGGTATGAAGCACGAGCATCATTGCTTTACATTGATTCCTAAGATCAGTTAGGAGAAATGTGAAGAAGTGCCAGCAGAAGTCTCAGATCTGTTGGAAGAATTTTAGGACATTATCTCTACTAATGTACCAGAAGGTTTACCATCAGTGAGGAAGATAAGTCACCAAATGGAATTGATACCAGGAGCTAGTTTGTTGAATAAGGTAATGCATAGAATGATTCCAACAGAGAATGAAGAACTGAATAGACAAGTTCACGAGTTGTTAAGGAAGGGACTTATAAGGGAGAGTCTAAGTCCTTGTGCAGCACCTGTAGTACTAGCACCAAAGAAAGATGGAGAGTGGAGAATGTGTATAGATTCTTGAGCCATCAGCAAGATCACGATTAAGTACAGATTTCCATTGCCTAGAATGGATGACATAATGGATTGTTTGAGTGGAGCCAAGTACTTTACGAAGACTAATCTGAAGAGTGGATATCACCAGATCCAAATCAGAGAAGGAGATGAATGGAAGACATCCTTCAAGACATAGGAAGGTTTGTATGAGTGGTTAGTCATGCCATTTGGGCTAACCAATGCACTGAGAACACTCATGCGACTCATGAACGAGGTATTGAAAGAGTTTTTAGGAAGTTTTGCGTTAGATGACATTTTGATTTTTAGTAAAACCCGGGAAGAGCATCTTATGCATATCCAAAGAGTTTTAGAGAAGCTGAGCGAGGAGAAGTCATTGATTAATTTGAAGAAATTGAATTTTGCAAAGGAGTTGGTATACCTAGGGTTTGTTTTCTCAGAGGAAAGTCTTAAGATGGACCTAGAAAAAGTAAGGTCTCATTGAATGGCCCATGCCAAGGAGTGCTATAGAGGTACAATCATTTCATGGTTTGGCAAGTTGTTCATGGTTTGACACATTTTTAGAAAAAAATTATCAGGAATTTTAGTACTATTTGTGCACCCCTAACTAAGACAATGAGAGGAGATACAAAAGAGTTTAAATTAACTATAGGAGCAACAAAGAGTTTCAATATGTTAAAGAAGAAAGTCATAGAGAAATATGTTTTGGCACTTCCAGATTTCAATAAGGTATTTTAGGTAGATTGTGATGCTAGTGGCAATTCTATAGGAGCTATTTTGAGCCAAGATGGTAAGCCCATTGCCTATTTCAGTAAGAAGCTTAGTGATGCCAAGTAAATGTATTTTGTTTAGGATCAAGCATTTTATGCTAAAGTTCAGGCTTTGAAGAAATGGAGACATTATTTATTGCCGAAAGAGTTTGTTTTATATACTGATCATCAGGGAAATTAGAATATATTAATACACAAGGGAAGTTAAATGAAAGGCACTTAAAATGGGTTGAGTTTTTGCAAAGTTATACTTTTGTTTTGAAGCACAGGTGTGGGAAGTCCAACAGAGTTGCAAATGCCTTTAGCAAAAGGCAAAATTTGTTGATATAAATGAAGATAGAGGTTGTTGGGTTTGATGATCTCAAAAGTTTGTATCCAAAAAGATTTAGATTTTGTAGAGGCTTGGAAAGCTTGTTTGGAACCTGTTACTTTCGACAGGATAAAATGGTTGGATTTCATAATCCAAGATGGCATGTTATTTAGAGGAATCCAATTGTGCATTCTGAGTAGTTCCATGAGAGAAAAGATGATTAAGGAGAAGCATAGTGGGGGATTAACTAGACACTTTGGTTGAGATAAAACCATTGCTATTGTTAATGAGCATTATTATTAGCCAAAGTTGCAGCAAGATGTAAGAAAATTTGTGTAGAGTTGCAGAGTGTGTCAAATGGCAAAAAGAACAAGTTAGAATACAAGGCTATATCAACCACTACCTATAGCAGAGAATCCATGGGATGATATTAGTATGGATTTTGTTCTTTGTTTGTCAAGGACATAGAGAGGACATGATTCCATTTTTGTGGTGGTGAATAGATATTTGAAGATGGTACATTTTATTCCTTGTAAGAAGACTAATAATGGTGTTCATATTACAAAGTTATTTTTCAGAGAGTTGGTATGACTACATGGTCTATCTAAAAGCATAGTTTCAAATCGAGATACCAAGTTTGTTGGTTATTTCTGGAGGACATTTAGAAGAAGTTGAAGATAGATTTGAAGTTCAATTCTGCACAGCATCCACAGACTGACGGACAGACAAAAGTGGTGAATAGAAGTTTGGGTAACATGCTACGATGTTTAGTAGGAGATAAGCCCAAGGGATGTGATTTGATTTTACCACAGGTAGAATTTGCTTATAACAATTCTATCAATAGGAGTATAGGTAAATCACCATTCTAGATTGTATATGGGAGTAGTCCAAGAAATACTTCAGAATTAAGGAAGATGGATAAGGGAGAAAAGACAAGTGCTGAAGCTAAAGACTTTGCAGAACACCTGAAGAATCTGCATGAAGAGGTGAGAAAATACATTAATAAGATGAATACTCAGTACAAGGCTAAGGCAGATTAGAAGATGAGATATAAGGAATTTTAGGTAGGAAATGAAGTCATGGTTCAATAGAGAAAAGAGAGGATTCCAGTTGGAGCATATAATAAGTTGAAAATGAAGAAATTTGGACCATGGAAGATTTTGAAGAAGCATGATTAAATAAATGCATATGAGATAGAGTTGCTGAATGAGATCAACATTTCCCCTACGTTCAACATTGCTGATTTAATAGAATATCATGAAGGTGGAACAACAGATGGACCAATAGAAGAACAGTAGAGTATTCTGGTATCTACTTCAAAGGAGGAGATAGAATAAATCTTGCATAGCCATGTGGGAAGAAGTACTCAGAATAGGCAATATGAAGAGTATCTGGTGAAGTGGAAAGGAAGGCCTATTGAAGATTCTTCCTAGTTGTCTAAGGTAGAGGTTGATTGTTTGGGGTTTTTCTCAAACACCTGAGATGTGACAAGGTCACTTCTTAAATTACCTTGGGTGTCTGATCCAAGAGCATCCAGAGGTGTAAGGGCAATCTTACATCACCCAAAAATAATGTTGATTAAACTTTTCAAAATTTGTGTTTTTGGATACCCATTTTCTTGAATCATGATTCAGAACCTTCAAAGTTTCCAATAGGGCTAATAATACCATAATTTACTATTGTTAGTAAGTCTATACCAGAGAAGAGGTTGAGCCCAAAATTTTTCTCAAAGCTTCAGAATAGTCAAATAAGCATTCTTGGTAAATTTAGCTCAAGATCATGTCTAGATTTCAAGATATTAAAGTTTAAATTTTGTTAGGTCTCCTAAAAAGTTTTGAAATCATATATGAGGTACTTAAACATCTCCTAATGCCCTAAAAAGTTTATGGAAGTCCATTTATGATTTTCGACATCATAGTTCACTTCGCGCGATTTCTGACACTTCAAATGGTTCGTCAATCGAACACCCGAATCAAAAGTTATGGTTCCTAGAAGTTGACCTACTTTTGGAGGTAGTTACAAATTTTGAAAGTTTGGTTGGAGACTGCCAAAAGAGCTATTTATGACCATTTTAGGAACCCTTGGAAGTAGTAGAGATAAGGGGGAAAGTGTAGAGTCAAGAAAAGGCGGGAAAACAAAAACCATAGTAGATTTGGGGCTACAAAAGGTAGAATGTTCTAGAGTCTGGAGATAGGAAGTTGTAATCTATTGTAGCCTATGGAGGATTCATCCTCTAATTGTATTTGAGCTTTTGTACTATAATGTGTTCTCCAGATCAATAAAAGAACATTCTTATTTTCTGTGTGCAATTTTTGTTGTTGTGTGTTTTATGATTTACCCCCTTCATTAGAATTCTCTACATTTATGGAAGGTTGTTGAGGTATCCTCTAAAAATATATCTGGTGCATGAATTAGAAGACAAGAATATTGCCTTTGCTGGAATTCTCTATGCTTTTGGAAGGCCACTAGGTATCCTCTAGAAATAGATTTGGTGCATGAATCAGAAGACAACAAGATTTCCTTTGTTGGAATTCTCTCCACTTATGGAAGGCCTGATACCTTTCTTGCAAAGGTAACTTGGCATTCCCATACTTCATGAGATTTTTTAATTGTTCCTATATATTAATTTTCTTTCTCTAAGTACAATAGAATTTAGTTTTATGTAGTCTAGAATAAAGACAAAAGTAAAACCCCACTATCCAATTAAAGGGTTAGAGTATTTACAAGAAATACTAAAAGGATGGGGAAAAACATTGGAAGGGCCCACAAGCCTATCAACAAAAGGTTTAACTCATTGACATTACTATTGATGTATGTTGTTGTGTTTTTGTTTTTGTATAGTTAATAGATGAAATAGCTTCCATTTTTTATATGGAGCCTTCAAAAGAAGTCATGGGTATGGTTAATCCCAAGCATATAAAAGTGGGTAGCATTACAGTGGGTCCCTCACCACTCTACCTTGTACAGAAAGAGTCACCTAGTCACCTGGAACATCATCCATGTGTTTCATTGCCCTTTTGCTTAAAAAATTTTCATCCTTACATGCTTTTAAAAGACATCTTCCCCTCAAAAACTAAATTTATTAAAAAATTGTAAATTATTTTTATGTCTATAACATTCTCATTCTTGTTTTTAAGTTACTAATGAATTTTAGTCATGAGAGAAATTGCCTCTATCAATTTCCAACCTTACCTAAATATACATGATGTAAATATTATTTTTTCTACTTTTATAATTGATAATATATTTTATATATACATATTTTTTAAAAAATGGTATAAGAAATAAGATTGAGATTGTATCTTGAACAAATTTAATAGATAAATATTTTACCTTTAATTTTTTAATTTAATCTTATATATATATATATATATATATAATGAGAACTAATATTATGTAATATGATTTTCACATAAACACAAAAAAATGCACAATTCATCCAATCCACAAATGAAAGAATAGAGAAAATGTACAATCCTAATTGCAATCCTCAACTACATTGAGTTGGTGCAACAACAATAGAAATATAACAAAAAAGAAATAACTATAGATGAAATTCTTTACTTATATAAATTGTCTAATATTGTCCATTTTAATTTCCTCCATGCCAATTTTGTATTTTTTTTAGGTGGCATATATGAAAAAATTGTTTTAATATCTTTATTTTATTCCACTTAGTTATAAATTCTTCTAACAAATTTTAATTTAAATATTTAACTAGTATAAGTATCTTAATTATATCTAGCATTTTATTTTACTTTTGTATATGAATATTAATTTTACATTTGAAAAAGTTACCATTTTGTTTTATTTTTATTAAGAAAAGTTTAATTTTATAACTATAGTTTTTTATTTTTAAATATAGATGGGCTATTTTTTATTAATTATGTATTGTTAATTTAATCCAAGCAATGACAGAGCAACAAGGATTGTACCTATTGCCTACACTCTATTTGAGCACCCATAAATATATAAAATAAATGTATTACAGAGAAAAAGGCTTAACGCCTGTCAAGAAACAACGATAACGGAATTGAAACAGAATCCCACTAAGATCCATACATGTCCATGAGAACAAAAAAGGACAAGAACATTATAACCATCCAAAAGCCGTCAGCTAAAAACTACCTCCAGGCACGGAGGTCAACGGAAATAACAAGTGAACCATAAACGAAGACACCCACAGGCACTGGCAAAACAGAAACCAAAAAACATGAACCAAAACACCTACCCCTACACCAGACTGCCTTAAGCTATCTGTAGCCACCCTGGGGCCAAGACCACCGTTCCCCACCGCCCTCGCATCATGCAACAGCTGGAGCTTCGGGAAGGCCAGGCATATCCACCTCCGCTGCCGCAGCCTCCTGGTTTGCTTCTTCCGGCTCAACAAAAGCATATCTAGGCATGCTTGGAGCGAGATCAGCTGCATGAATTCGAAGGAACCGAATAGCAGTAAAGACATCCATAATTCTTTCCGATTTTTTCTTTGTTAGTAAAAAGCAATGAAACCTCAGCATGGCTTCTATGTCTCCACTGCTCAGTGATAGGATGCTTGTTTGTAATGCCCCGTAGATGTTTTGTTGTAGAGGGGAAGAATGTAGTGCTTCTAAATTGAACAAGCCACCAATGAGAGCGTCCCCATTCTCCATACGATAAGCAGATAATGCCATTTCAAATCTATCCACAGTGAAGATGTTTTTAAAGAACAGTCCAGCTGCCAAGGAATGAACAAATTCGCCATCCATCACCAGATCCATGATGTTGGAAAGGAGCTGTGAGACAACATCTGAGAAATTAAGCACCCTCTCCTCGTATCCTCTTATCCAAGCATGTCCCAAAATATTACAGACAGCGATCTGGGTGAGTGTGCAATCCTTGTCAAGCAAGGTCATCAGGTCCAATGCCTTTACCTGTCCTCTTATTTCTGGTTCCCACTCCAAAGCTAGAAAGAACAATCGTTGACTAAGGCGTATATCCGCCGTGACAGTAGTGGTTTAGGCACGGAAAGACATGAAAATATATGATCGCCTCGCAACAGGAAGAAGGAGACAATGCGAATGAAAACAGCCTATGCTTGAAAGAGACTATACTCAACATACTTTGTCCATCCCGATGGGAACTTACAAGTCATAAACTCAAGTCAGGGGGCCATTATGACCAAAGAGGGAGTACATTACTTCTGTGTATCAACGGGCGGATGAGGCAAGATTACGTTACCATAACACCGCCGGAGGAGTTTTACCTCTTATTACTGACAAGGCCGCTCCATCTATTAAATGTGAATCATGATGCCTTCAAGGGGATCATTTACTCCGGGGGAGTAATACTAGTCACCTCCACTTAATGCGGAATGGAGCCAAATCAAACACGCCATCTTCACCTGTCCTCCAAAGATTTGAAAGGGCCTGACGCGACTCAAAACATCTTCTTACATTAACTCTGGTGGTCATCAACTTCGTACTATGTCAGAGGATAAAAACAGCTGAAAAAAACCTTATTTGAAAAGGAGAATTACTTGTCAGAAAGTGTACCCAGCTTAATCCGGGCTCTATATAAAAAACAATCTATCTGCCCTTATTACATCCGCATTAATTAAACTGACCGTTAGATCTCCATCTAACGAGCACGCCAGTGACGATAGATCTCTTTTTTTAATACAAAATCAACAATCTATGTGAAGTTTAGAAAACATTTCAACCAGCGTTCCGAGTTAAGATTAATCTCACAGCAAACTGCATTGTCCCAGACTGCCATGTTCACAGGTTTATAGAGAAGTGCAAGCAGCAGCAAGGTAACGAAATTCATAAAGAGATAATTAGATTTGGAGCGTAGATTGGAAAACCTTCTCTAGTGTTCTTAAGAGGCTATGCAGGGCACAAGCTTGCTGAAGATGCTATTAAGCTCTTTGAATAAATGCAACAACAGTCGAGTATAATCCCTAGCCATGCCACCTTCGTTTCTATTTTGTCTGCCCGTTGCCATGATACTTTGATTGCATGAGTCGAGACTGTAATGTCACACCTAAAATGCAACACCATGCTTGCATTGTTGATCTTCTCGGATGTGCAGGACACCTTGACGAGGCAGAAGAGTTCATCAATAATATACCAATACGACCTGGTGCAACTATGTGGAGATCATTGCTTACCGCCTGTAGAATACACAAAAATATGGATTTAGAAGAACAGGTTATTTATATTTTGGAGGTCTCAGAAAATAATTAAATGTTTGGGATTACATAATGTATTTAATATTTTTTCTTTGGGAATAAAATATTGGTGGAAAATACGTTGGAAAGCTTTTACTAAGCTTGTCTTTCGTTGTTCCTTTCTTGCCCATAAATAGAGAGCATTGAATCTCTTGGAGATTCAGAGCCTGGAGCTTGGATGTTTTGGAGGTGGTAAAGCTTAAATAACCGGTCGAAAATTTATCAACTAATGTATAAAAGTTGATCAAATATAAAAATAAAGACATTGAATTAGTCGATGATTGGGAGTCGAACACATCCAAAGGATTAGTCGAAATCCAGGGAAGTCGAAAAAAATGTAAACAGTTGGACAACGTGCTGGCTGTTTTACGTGAGGGCTTTGGAGGTTGAGTTTTTCCTCACTAGGATATATTAGTATCTCATACTCTTGTACATATGCTTCATTGTGGTCTTTCATTCTTGGTATTTATTTGTTTTGTTATTCTTGAATGGTGTACGAATTTGTGTAGATTTGATAGCTTTGACACTCTTCTCATAAAGTTAATTGTGAAAATTGTTGGCATATCTTTTCATTATTTCGTTTCTTGAAAAAATTGTAATAATTTAAAATATTATTTTATTAAAATTTGTATTATAATATTATTTTAGTAATAATAATATCTTTGGCTCCCCATGAGGAGAAGACTAAAATAGGATTTAATGAGTGCACATGTATTTTTGATATGATGCCTCATTATGGTCATTCGGATGATTTTTTTGTATGTTTTATTATTTGGATAATGGAACATGGATTAATGGATATAAATGAATGTTCTGATGGAATATGATGATACAATGGAATGGAATAGAATAGTTGATGAATGAAAAATGTGATAGAATAGATAATGGTAGAAACGTAATAGATGATATGATAGAAAATAATGGCATAAATGATATGATAGAGAATGATGTGATGATAGGTAAATGCTATGAATAAATATCTGTGTAAAAGAGCAACCTAAATTTTTTGTAGTACTAGCATTATGGATCATGATGATAGTGTACCAAGTACATAAAGGACAAACACAATCAAAAGGGATGCAAATAGTGTCATGCCCCAACAAACATGTGATTAAAACACACCATAATATTATGAATTATGGTGATTTTGACATTATGAATTGTGGGACAATATGGGTAGGTGCACACAAACACATATAAGCACATGTAAAAAAACTTAGCACAAACAAGGAAACACACAAAAAAGTGGATCACCCAATGATGCAATGTTGAAGCTAAGGGGTGTAGGGAATGGAGGGGGTATGAATTAGGAGAGGGATGGGATAGGAATCTAAACCCCGTATATTCCAACTTACACAATTTAAATTCATTAAAACTTGGATAAATCATGTTTTTGACTTTTATAAAGTGTATCAAGACACTTTGGAATGCTATCACCTTTTCCTTTTTAACTGGGTTTTAGGAGCTTTCATTGCTGCTATTTTTTATCCTTTTTTTATTATCTTCTTCATTTTGTTGTTTCTCACTTTCATTGTTTCCTTCATTGTATGGGATTAAAATCCTATCATTTCTTTCTTCCTCTTCATTACTATCATTTGGAAATTGATCAGCGAAACCTCCAAGTTTTGCATTATTTTCCTCCAAGTTTATTGTGTTTTCAGATGGATCCTTTTTCCTTGCTATTATTTGTTGTTTCAATCTATCCAACACAATTCCCTGAGCATTTTTTTATATCCAATATATTTTGTTTCCTCCTTATGTTCAGGTTTTTCTAGAATAGTTTCAAACTCGTCTTCTTAACAAGCCTCATTCATAAGCAGTTTTAAGAATAGGAGTTCCAACCTCTTTTGTTTTTGTTTCCTTATTATTTTTAATGCTTTCACTATAAGTGATGATTACATTTTCGTCATCTTTTTCTTTTCTCATTCCTTTATCCTTTGTATCCTCAACTGTAGAGGATACCAATGTATGCTTTTCTGGGGCAGTTATGCTTCTATCATCGCTTACCTTGAGGGCATTTAGAGTTTCATTTATTTTATCTAGTTTCTCCTCTATGTCATCACATGCCTCTTCTACATTACTTTTATTTCTTTCTCTATCTTTCTTATTCCTTCCTTCCTCAAATTAAGGATCATAATCCTTATTTGAATGGAACTTTTTTATAATAAGGCATTCCCTTTACTGATGCCCATCTGCACATAAAACAAACATTTAGGCTACCTAGTCCCAAAATTTCACATCTAAACATTTTATTCTCCATATTAATCTCAAGTGCAACTGGTAATTGAATACATGTATTTAGGGAGATTAACATTCTCGCATCCATGTACTTCACATATGTCACTAAAATGAAACTATTTTAATTTTTGTGTCATTATTCCCACAAAAAGTATATGTGGGAAACAATTTTTGAATTCAAAAAATAATCTATCAAACAAAAACCTTGAAACCAGATATAAGACACCAATAATCATTCACACAATCAACAAAACCTTTTATAAATCCACTACAACAAGAATGCATAACAAACTTTTCACAACAAAGACACCATTGATGCTAAGTTTTCAAAATATAGTCACTACCAGGGTAGGGAAGGACTCTACTAGGTTGATTATGGAGGGTTTCATACTACCCTCAACCAACCTTAGAGTCCTCCCATCTTTTCTCTCTCTTACCATTTCTAAGGGAATAGTTGTTGACAAGGGCAAGTGGATTGTGACTAAATATCAACCAAGAGAAAATAATATAGAGGATGATTGGTGGAATAAAGTGATGAAGGACATGAGGGAAGGATGTAATCAGGGTGGATCAGTTGAGAGAACATGAGAAGGTGGAAAGATCAAGTTGACAAAAAACCAAACTGGAATCTCTAGGAAAAAGTGGCAAACTAGTACCCTAGAAAATTAGGGACTCATTTTTTATTTACCCCAAGAATCTAATACAGGTGCATCCTTGAGAATCCTCAAACTATGGTGTCATGTCTAAGGAAGTAGAATTTCTGGCTTAATTTGATAGCTATGTGTCGGTGTACATTTGTGGAAAATAATCTATAATGGTAAAGGTTAGCACATTTCACCGCATGGAGGAATTAGCTTTTGTGGTTGTGGTAGTAGTTTTGTATGTGGTTTCTATATCATTAGATAAAGTTTGAGATTGATTGGATACGTGTAGGTTGGTAAATCAATTTGTAGAGTGACTACAGTTGTGCAGTGTGAGTTGTTATAGTTGTTTCTATTAGGATTAAGGTGCCATCAACCTTGTAAACCCTATGTAATTTATTATTCCTATTATTGTTTGTAAATGACCCATAGGGAATGAAAGGTTTCACCAGCCATGATCTTGTTTCAACCACATGTTTATATCCAGTCCCTGTTGCTAATTCATCTGCGACAGGGGGTTTCCCCCCTACGAGGGGTTCGAGGGGGTCATCCTCCTGGTGGGGGGTCCGGGAGCCATGCACCCCAGCGGGGGCTCGGGGGCAGCACACCCAGAGCCAAATTCTATTTATATTTTATCATTGTAAATCTGGACCATAAAAGTGTATACTCATTTTAAATACAGATGACATTTAAAACTACTATTAAGTGTTTAATGAAATTTGAGTAAAGTGATAGTTACCACTAATTTCAGAAACATATAGATGTCAATACATGTCTTGCTTTTAAGTGTCCCCTGCCCACTTCTTTCCGTTGCCAATTTAGAACTATTTAAATCTTCGTGGCATCATGGTTGATTATCGATAAAATGTACAAAAGTATATCTCAACCTCAATTTCCTTTTGATTTCAAACCAAATATATACATGGCCAATGGTTCTTTGGGTGAATCAATTCTTTAAATCCCTATTTTCTCACTCTATTCATTTAGTCTTTCATACCATCTTTTCTCTTCAGCTATAAGCATTGTTTGTGTAATATAAAAATTAAGCTATTATTAATTTCTACATCACAGGGAAAGAAAATGTTAATTTATAGAAACTAGAAAACTATTTTTAGAAACAAGTTATAGAGTAGGAAAGAGGAAGAAAAGAAGAACCTAACACCCGAGGATGCGAGTCTCAGTGTAGTATACTAGCGTGTCATGGAGACATTTACATGTCGCGTTGTCATCCATACGGTAATATAATAACAAAAATATTTGCCATACAGTACGATCTGGGTCTAAAACTTCATTTGGTGTGCACACAGGGCCAAAATGAGTGTACTCAACAACATAGTACACAAAGAAATCGATAAAATAATGCATTTAAATGAAAGGTAATGAAGATAATAGAATGACAAGACAAAATGAGAGAAATTAACAAACTCGGCTGCGTTTGAATATGCTTTTTCAACATAGACAACTTAGAACAGGAAAAAATGGTTTAGGTTGTTTGGAGGTTTGCTTTCAAGTCAAACCCCTACTTTAGTATTTCTAAATCTACAATATCCAAGATTCATGTGTGTGTGTGTGTGTGTGTGTGTGTGTGTGTGTGTGTGTGTTCTTAATCTAAGTGTGTCTAAATCTAAGAACAGTGACTAAATGAAATAGTGAAAGGGTATGAAAATCTGAAGGTGTTCAAGGGCACAACAAAATATAAATGCTACAATAACAATGAACAAGAGCAATATGACCTTGAAAGGGACTTGAAAAATCTAGAGAGTTATAGGAGAGTGTTGTCGCAAGCTGTAGAAATCTGTAGATCTTTATAATGCTATAGAAAGCTTGAGAGAGAGCCAAGAGATTCCAAAAAATGAGAAAGGAGGGAAGAGGAAGAGGCTAACAAGTTGTTTGGATTTGTCTTGATTTGTTACCTCTGCCCTGTGAAAATGACAAGTGGTGAAACATTTAGAAATGACCACCAAACAAGAAAATTATTGTGGGATGTTAGTGCGTCGCATCGATGTCCACGCGAAGTGCTAGTGTTTAGATAGTTTAGGCTAAAGATGGTGAGACACAAGAACATAACATGGCTAAAACAAAAGTGATGACAAAACTTGATGGAAAGATAAAACTGAAGACAAGGCCTAAGCACCATGGGAGCGAAAAAGGTTAATGCAAGGGCTAAAATGATCCTACAAATAAACTAAGGGAATCGACACTAAAGAAAGGTCAAAATATATCATTAAATTGCAAGGGTATACAATTCCCAGTGCTACAGTTTGTAAAGGTAAGTTTTTGCACTTAGCTTAAATGCTCTGTACTTCTACAATTTACAAATTTGTTTAACTTTATAGTAATTCATATAAAATGGTTACAACTTATGTACTTAAAAGGTAATAGGTCTCTTATTATTAAAATTGTATAAATTTATATTTAATAAATTATTATCTTTTAACCACATAATCTTTTACAAATGAATTTTTCAATTCATGATAGAGGATAGCATTAATTTAGATATCTATAATTTTTTGGGTAAGTAAATGGTTGGATTGTCTAGGTATCCTCTACAAATACATCTGGTACATAAATAAGAAGACAAGAAGATTGATTTTGTTGGAATTTGATGCAGGAGCATCCAGAAGTGTAAGGGCAATCTTACATCACCCAAAAATAATGCTGATTCAAAATTGATGACTTTGTTTTCATTTATTTTCAAAATTTGTGATTTCCAATACCCATTTGCTTGAATAATGACTTAGAACCTTTAAAGCTTCCAACATGGCTAAGAATACCAGAATTTACAATTTTTAGTAAGTGTATATCAGAGAAGCAGTTGAGCCGAAAAAAAATTCCAAAGCTTTAGAATAGTTAAATAAGCATTCTTGGTAAATTTCATCTCAAGATCATGCCTAGATTTCAAAATATTAAAGTTTCAATTTTGTGAGGTCCCCAGAAAAGTTCTGAAATTAGATATGAGGTACCTAAACGTCCCATAACACCCTGAAAAGTTCACAAAAATCCTTTTACATATGTTCGGTGTCATAGCTCACTTTGTAATCTTTCTGATGCTTCAAATGGTTCGTCAATTGGACACTCGAACCAAAAGTTATGGTTCTCGAAAGTTGACCTACTTTTGGAGGGAGTTGTAAATTTTAAATTTTTTGTTGGAGACCACCAAAAGGGCTATTTACGACCATTTTTGGGAACCCTTGGCAATAGTAGAGATAAGGGGGAAAGTGTAGAGTCAAGAAAAGGTGGGAACACAAAAATCCTATTAGATTCGGGGCTACAGAAGGCAGAATGTTCTAGAGTCTGGAGATAGGAACATGTAATGTGTTGAACCCTATGGAGGATTCAGCCTTTGATTGTATTTGAGCTTTTGTAATGTAATGCGTTGTCAAGATCAATAAAAGAAGATTCCTATTTTTTGTGTGCAATTTTTGTTGTTGTGTGTTTTATGATTTACCCCCTTCATCAAGTGGTATCAGAGAAAGGGTCCCTAAGTGTGTAGACAGATCGCTGACCGTGAGGTAGTTTGCACTAGGACCTATGGTTGTGGGTTTGTTGCAGAGATCAAGATGCCTCCATGAAGAAACTATGGTGGGAGAAATGCTTTGATAGAAGAGGGTTTTAGAGCCCTGCAAAGGCAAATCAATGCATTCTAAGAGTTGCAAAGAGAGTTTGAGCCAAGAACAAGAGAAGAAAGGGAAGATGAAGCTAAAGAAGAGCTATCTAAGGAAAAACAAGAAGTTGTAGGAGATCTTGCAGAAGTTAGGTTGTTGAGAGTCATTTCAAAGATTGGAAAGAGACAAAGGATTGAAGTCTCTATCTATTCTGGGAATCTAAACCTAGAAGAGCTTATTGATTGAATCAATGATATGGAAGAATATTTCAAGTATGAAGATGTGAAAGACCTAGATTGGGTCAAGTTTGTAAAAATAAAGTTGAAAGGTCATGCCAGTAATTGGTGGAAATAGGTCCAGTTGGAGGGAAATAGAAGAGGAAAATGAAAAATTACCAAATGGGATCAGATGGTGGACAAACTAAAGAAGCAATTTATTCCTGTGGACTATGAGTTGGAGTTGCTGAAGAAGCTGCAAGGATTGAAGTAAGGAAACAAGTCTGTCAATGAGTATACATAAAAGTTTTATAAGTTTACCATAAGGACAAGCCATGTAGACGCCAACAAGGGGAAGGTAATCCATTACATTAATGGCTTGATGCCAAGTATTCAAGAGGAGCTAAGCTTGGTCAGAATGACTACCATAGAAGATGCATACCAGTTTTCCCTGAATGTGGAAGAGAAGCTAAATAAAAGATTCAAAGAAAAGACAGGGGAAGACGTCATGGTGGAAGGGTTGGTAGAAGATCCTATGGAGGCCGAAATGAAGATCCAAAGAAAAGTAAAGAAGCTGGAATCAGTTGAAACCAGAGAGGAGATAATGCCTATTGCCCTCATGACCAAAATAATGGTGATAAAAGAGGAAGAGGCCAACCTAGGAAAAGACCTGGAAGAGGAGGTTTTAGAGGGACCTATTTCCAATGTGGAGAAGAAGGGCATTGAGCATAGGAGTGTCCACATCATCAAGGAAGGACAAATAGAGGACATGAAGGTAATACATGAGTTGCACATGTAGATGAAGATGTACAATTTGAGCATTCTGAAGATGTTGAAAGGGGAGAAGCCCTACTTGTTAGAAGAACCTTGTTGAATGAGGAGAAAGAACTAGATCAAAGGAAGAGTTTATTCTGCACAAGGTGCAAATGTGAAGGTAAGTGTTGTGATATTATTATTGATAGTGGAAGCATTGACAATCTTATTTTATAGGAGATGGTTAACAAGTTGAAGCTAACAAGAAGAAAGAATCCACATCCATATTAGATTACATGGTTGCAGAAGGACTATAGAGATTTGGTCAATGAGCAGTGTTTAGTCAAATTCAAGATTGGAGATCACCATGATGAGATGATGTGTGACATCATAACGATGGATGCATGTTATGTGCTATTAGGGAGGCCATGTAGTATGATAGGTGTGCTACCCATGATGGCTATGCAAAGACCTATTCTCTAACAAAGGATGGAGTTCTTCATAAGTTGAAGCCCTTGAAGGAGGTGGTAAAAAAGTTATGTAGTACTACCTGAATTTTCTTGGTAGATGTTAGGAAATATTTGGAGGGTATGAAGCACGAGCATCATTGCTTTACATTGATTCCTAAGATCAGTTAGGAGAAATGTGAAGAAGTGCCAGCAGAAGTCTCAGATCTGTTGGAAGAATTTTAGGACATTATCTCTACTAATGTACCAGAAGGTTTACCATCAGTGAGGAAGATAAGTCACCAAATGGAATTGATACCAGGAGCTAGTTTGCTGAATAAGGTAATGCATAGAATGATTCCAACAAAGAATGAAGAACTGAACAGACAAGTTCACGAGTTGTTAAGGAAGGGACTTATAAGGGAGAGTCTAAGTCCTTGTGCAGCACCTGTAGTACTAGCACCAAAGAAAGATGGAGAGTGGAGAATGTGTATAGATTCTTGAGCCATCAGCAAGATCACGATTAAGTACAGATTTCCATTGCCTAGAATGGATGACATAATGGATTGTTTGAGTGGAGCCAAGTACTTTACAAAGACTAATCTGAAGAGTGGATATCACCAGATCCAAATCAGAGAAGGAGATGAATGGAAGACATCCTTCAAGACATAGGAAGGTTTGTATGAGTGGTTAGTCATGCCATTTGGGCTAACCAATGCACTGAGAACAGTCATGCGACTCATGAACGAGGTATTGAAAGAGTTTTTAGGAAGTTTTGCATTAGATGACATTTTGATTTTTAGTAAAACCCTGGAAGAGCATCTTATGCATATCCAAAGAGTTTTAGAGAAGCTGAGCGAGGAGAAGTCATTGATTAATTTGAAGAAATTGAATTTTGCAAAGGAGTTGGTATACCTAGGGTTTGTTTTCTCAGAGGAAAGTCTTAAGATGGACCTAGAAAAAGTAAGGTCTCATTGAATGGCCCATGCCAAGGAGTGCTATAGAGGTACAATCATTTCATGGTTTGGCAAGTTGTTCATGGTTTGACAAGTTTTTACAAAAAAATTATCAAGAATTTTAGTACTATTTGTGCACCCCTAACTAAGACAATGAGAGGAGATACAAAAGAGTTTAAATTAACTATAGGAGCAACAAAGAGTTTCAATACGTTAAAGCAGAAAGTCATAGAGAAATATGTTTTGGCACTTCCAGATTTCAATAAGGTATTTTAGGTAGATTGTGATGCTAGTGGCAATTCTATAGGAGCTATTTTGAGCCAAGATGGTAAGCCCATTGCCTATTTCAGTAAGAAGCTTAGTGATGCCAAGTAAACGTATCTTTTTTAGGATCAAGCATTTTATGCTAAAGTTCAGGCTTTGAAGAAATGGAAACATTATTTATTGCCGAAAGAGTTTGTTTTATATACTGATCATCAGGGAAATTAGAATATATTAATACACAAGGGAAGTTAAATGAAAGGCACTTAAAATGGGTTGAGTTTTTGTAAAGTTATACTTTTGTTTTGAAGCACAGGTGTGGGAAGTCCAACAGAGTTGCAAATGCCTTTAGCAAAAGGCAAAATTTGTTGATATAAATGAAGATAGAGGTTGTTGGGTTTGATGATCTCAAAAGTTTGTATCCAAAAAGATTTAGATTTTGTAGAGGCTTGGAAAGCTTGTTTGGAACCTGTTACTTTCGACAGGATAAAATGGTTGGATTTCATAATCCAAGATGGCATGTTATTTAGAGGAATCCAATTGTGCATTCTGAGTAGTTCCATGAGAGAAAAGATGATTAAGGAGAAGCATAGTGGGGGATTAACTAGACACTTTGGTTGAGATAAAACCATTGCTATTGTTAATGAGCATTATTATTAGCCAAAGTTGCAGCAAGATGTAAGAAAATTTGTGTAGAATTGCAGAGTGTGTCAAATGGCAAAAAGAACAAGTTAGAATACAAGGCTATATCAACCACTACCTATAGCAGAGAATCCATGGGATGATATTAGTATGGATTTTGTTCTTTGTTTGTCAAGGACATAGAGAGGACATGATTCCATTTTTGTGGTGGTGAACAGATATTTGAAGATGGTACATTTTATTCCTTGTAAGAAGACTAATAATGGTGTTCATATTACAAAGTTATTTTTCAGAGAGTTGGTATGACTACATGGTCTATCTAAAAGCATAGTTTCAAATCGAGATACCAAGTTTGTTGGTTATTTCTGGAGGACATTGTAGAAGAAGTTGAAGATAGATTTGAAGTTCAATTCTGCACAGCATCCACAGACTGACGGACAGACAAAAGTGGTGAATAGAAGTTTGGGTAACATGCTACGATGTTTAGTAGGAGATAAGCCCAAGGGATGTGATTTGATTTTACCACAGGTAGAATTTGCTTATAACAATTCTATCAATAGGAGTATAGGTAAATCACCATTCTAGATTGTATATGGGAGTAGTCCAAGAAATACTTCAGAATTAAGGAAGATGGATAAGGGAGAAAAGACAAGTGCTGAAGCTAAAGACTTTGCAGAACACCTGAAGAATCTGCATGAAGAGGTGAGAAAATACATTAATAAGATGAATACTCAGTACAAGGCTAAGGCAGATTAGAAGATGAGATATAAGGAATTTTAGGTAGGAAATGAAGTCATGGTTCAATAGAGAAAAGAGAGGATTCCAATTGGAGCATATAATAAGTTGAAAATGAAGAAATTTGGACCATGGAAGATTTTGAAGAAGCATGATTAAATAAATGCATATGAGATAGAGTTACTGAATGAGATCAACATTTCCCCTACGTTCAACATTGCTGATTTAATAGAATATCATGAAGGTGGAACAACAGATGGACCAATAGAAGAACAGTAGAGTATTCTGGTATCTACTTCAAAGGAGGAGATAGAATAAATCTTGCATAGCCATGTGGGAAGAAGTAATCAAAATAGGCAATATGAAGAGTATCTGGTGAAGTGGAAAGGAAGGCCTATTGAAGATTCTTCCTAGTTGTCTAAGGTAGAGGTTGATTGTTTGGGGTTTTTCTCAAACACCTGAGATGTGACAAGGTCACTTCTTAAATTACCTTGGGTGTCTGATCCAAGAGCATCCAGAGGTGTAAGGGCAATCTTACATCACCCAAAAATAATGTTGATTAAACTTTTCAAAATTTGTGTTTTTGGATACCCATTTTCTTGAATCATGATTCAGAACCTTCAAAGTTTCCAATAGGGCTAATAATACCATAATTTACTATTGTTAGTAAGTCTATACCAGAGAAGAGGTTGAGCCCAAAATTTTTCTCAAAGCTTCAGAATAGTCAAATAAGCATTCTTGGTAAATTTAGCTCAAGATCATGTCTAGATTTCAAGATATTAAAGTTTAAATTTTGTTAGGTCTCCTAAAAAGTTTTGAAATCATATATGAGGTACTTAAACATCTCCTAATGCCCTAAAAAGTTTATGGAAGTCCATTTATGATTTTCGACATCATAGTTCACTTCGCGCGATTTCTGACACTTCAAATGGTTCGTCAATCGAACACCCGAATCAAAAGTTATGGTTCCTAGAAGTTGACCTACTTTTGGAGGTAGTTACAAATTTTGAAAGTTTGGTTGGAGACCGCCAAAAGAGCTATTTATGACCATTTTAGGAACCCTTGGAAGTAGTAGAGATAAGGGGAAAGTGTAGAGTCAAGAAAAGGCGGGAAAACAAAAACCATAGTAGATTTGGGGCTACAAAAGGTAGAATGTTCTAGAGTCTGGAGATAGGAAGTTGTAATCTATTGTAGCCTATGGAGGATTCATCCTCTAATTGTATTTGAGCTTTTGTACTATAATGTGTTCTCCAGATCAATAAAAGAACATTCTTATTTTCTGTGTGTAATTTTTGTTGTTGTGTGTTTTATGATTTACCCCCTTCATTAGAATTCTCTACATTTATGGAAGGTTGTTGAGGTATCCTCTAAAAATATATTTGATGCATGAATTAGAAGACAAGAATATTGCCTTTGCTGGAATTCTCTATGCTTTTGGAAGGCCACTAGGTATCCTCTAGAAATAGATTTAGTGCATGAATCAGAAGACAACAAGATTTCCTTTGTTGGAATTCTCTCCACTTATGGAAGGCCTGATACCTTTCTTGCAAAGGTAACTTGGCATTCCCATACTTCATGAGATTTTTTAATTGTTCCTATATATTACTTTTCTTTCTCTAAGTACAATAGAATTTAGTTTTATGTAGTCTAGAATAAAGACAAAAGTAAAACCCCACTATCCAATTAAAGGGTTAGAGTATTTACAAGAAATACTAAAAGGATGGGGAAAAACATTGGAAGGGCCCACAAGCCTATCAACAAAAGGTTTAACTCATTGACATTACTATTGATGTATGTTGTTGTGTTTTTGTTTTTGTATAGTTAATAGATGAAATAGCTTCCATTTTTTATATGGAGCCTTCAAAAGAAGTCATGGGTATGGTTAATCCCAAGCATATAAAAGTGGGTAGCATTACAGTGGGTCCCTCACCACTCTACCTTGTACAGAAAGAGTCACCTAGTCACCTGGAACACCATCCATGTGTTTCATTGCCCTTTTGCTTAAAAAATTTTCATCCTTACATGCTTTTAAAAGACATCTTCCCCTCAAAAACTAAATTTATTAAAAAATTGTAAATTATTTTTATGTCTATAACATTCTCATTCTTGTTTTTAAGTTACTAATGAATTTTAGTCATGAGAGAAATTGCCTCTATCAATTTCCAACCTTACCTAAATATACATGATGTAAATATTATTTTTTCTACTTTTATAATTGATAATATATTTTATATATACATATTTTTAAAAAAATGGTATAAGAAATAAGATTGAGATTGTATCTTGAACAAATTTAATAGATAAATATTTTACCTTTAATTTTTTAATTTAATCTTATATATATATATATATATATATATATATATATAATGAGAACTAATATTATGTAATATGATTTTCACATAAACACAAAAAAATGCACAATTCATCCAATCCACAAATGAAAGAATAGAGAAAATGTACAATCCTAATTGCAATCCTCAACTACATTGAGTTGGTGCAACAACAATAGAAATATAACAAAAAAGAAATAGCTATAGATGAAATTCTTTACTTATATAAATTGTCTAATATTGTCCATTTTAATTTCCTCCATGCCAATTTTGTATTTTTTTTAGGTGGCATATATGAAAAAATTGTTTTAATATCTTTATTTTATTCCACTTAGTTATAAATTCTTCTAACAAATTTTAATTTAAATATTTAACTAGTATAAGTATCTTAATTATATCTAGCATTTTATTTTACTTTTGTATATGAATATTAATTTTACATTTGAAAAAGTTACCATTTTGTTTTATTTTTATTAAGAAAAGTTTAATTTTATAACTATAGTTTTTTATTTTTAAATATAGATGGGCTATTTTTTATTAATTATGTATTGTTAATTTAATCCAAGCAATGACAGAGCAACAAGGATTGTACCTATTGCCTACACTCTATTTGAGCAACCATAAATATATAAAATAAATGTATTACAGAGAAAAAGGCTTAACGCCTGTCAGGAAACAACGATAACGGAATTGAAACAGAATCCCACTAAGATCCATACATGTCCATGAGAACAAAAAAGGACAAGAACATTATAACCATCCAAAAGCCGTCAGCTAAAAACTACCGCCAGGCACGGAGGTCAACGGAAATAACAAGTGAACCATAAACGAAGACACCTACAGGCAATGGTAAAACAGAAACCAAAAAACATGAACCAAAACACCTACCCCTACACCAGACTGCCTTAAGCTATCTGTAGCCACCCTGGGGCCAAGACCACCGTTCCCCACCGCCCTCGCATCATGCAACAGCTGGAGCTTTGGGAAGGCCAGGCATATCCACCTCCGCTGCCGCAGCCTCCTGGTTTGCTTCTTCCAGCTCAACAAAAGCATATGTAGGCATGCTTGGAGCGAGATCAGCTGCATGAATTCGAAGGAACTGAATAGCAGTAAAGACATCCATAATTCTTTCCGATTTTTTCTTTGTTAGTAAAAAGCAATGAGACCTCAGCATGGCTTCTATGTCTCCACTGCTCAGTGATAGGATGCTTGTTTGTAATGCCCCGTAGATGTTTTGTTGTAGAGGGGAAGAATGCAGTGCTTCTAAATTGAACAAGCCACCAATGAGAGCGTCCCCATTCTCCATACGATAAGCAGATAATGCCGTTTCAAATCTATCCACAGTGTAGATGTTTTTAAAGAACAGTCCAGCTGCCAAGGAATGAACAAATTCGCCATCCATCACCAGATCCATGATGTTGGAAAGGAGCTGTGAGACAACATCTGAGAAATTAAGCACCCTCCCCTCGTATCCTCTTATCCAAGCATGTCCCAAAATATTACGGACAGCGATCTGGGTGAGTGTGCAATCCTTGTCAAGCAAGGTCATCAGGTCCAATGCCTTTACCTGTCCTCTTATTTCTGGTTCCCACTCCAAAGCTAGAAAGAACAATCGTTGACTAAGGCGTATATCCGCCGTGACAGTAGTGGTTTAGGCACGGAAAGACATGAAAATATATGATCGCCTCGCAACAGGAAGAAGGAGACAATGCGAATGAAAACAGCCTATGCTTGAAAGAGACTATACTCAACATACTTTGTCCATCCCGATGGGAACTTACAAGTCATAAACTCAAGTCAGGGGGCCATTATGACCAAAGAGGGAGTACATTACTTCTGTGTATCAACGGGCGGATGAGGCAAGATTACGTTACCATAACACCGCCGGAGGAGTTTTACCTCTTATTACTGACAAGGCCGCTCCATCTATTAAATGTGAATCATGATGCCTTCAAAGGGATCATTTACTCTGGGGGAGTAATACTAGTCACCTCCACTTAATGCAGAATGGAGCCAAATCAAACACGCCATCTTCACCTGTCCTCCAAAGATCTGAAAGGGCCTGACGCGACTCGAAACATCTTCTTACATTAACTCTGGTGGTCATCAACTTCGTACTATGTCAGAGGATAAAAACAGCTGAAAAAAACCTTATTTGAAAAGGAGAATTACTTGTCAGAAAGTGTACCCAGCTTAATCCGGGCTCTGTATAAAAAACAATCTATCTGCCCTTATTACATCCGCATTAATTAAACTGACCATTAGATCTCCATCTAATGAGCACGCCAGTGACGATAGATCTCTTTTTTTAATACAAAATCAACAATCTATGTGAAGTTTAGAAAACATTTCAACCAGCGTTCCGAGTTAAGATTAATCTCACAGCAAACTGCATTGTCCTAGACTGCCATGTTCACAGGTTTATAGAGAAGTGCAAGCAGCAGCAAGGTAACGAAATTCATAAAGAGATAATTAGATTTGGAGTGTAGATTGGAAAACCTTCTCTAGTGTTCTTAAGAGGCTATGCAGGGCACAAGCTTGCTGAAGACGATATTAAGCTCTTTGAATAAATGCAACAACAGTCGAGTATAATCCCTAGCCATGCCACCTTCGTTTCTATTTTGTCTGCCCGTTGCCATGATACTTTGATTGCATGAGTCGATACTGTAATGTCACACCTAAAATGCAACACCATGCTTGCATTGTTGATCTTCTTGGATGTGCAGGACACCTTGACGAGGCAGAAGAGTTCATCAATAATATACCAATACGACCTGGTGCAACTATGTGGAGATCATTGCTTACCGCCTGTAGAATACACAAAAATATGGATTTAGAAGAACAGGTTATTTATATTTTGGAGGTCTCAGGAAATAATTAAATGTTTGGGATTACATAATGTATTTAATATTTTTTCTTTGGGAATAAAATATTGGTGGAAAATACGTTGGAAAGCTTTTACTAAGCTTGTCTTTCGTTGTTCCTTTCTTGCCCATAAATAGAGAGCATTGAATCTCTTGGAGATTCAGAGCCTGGAGCTTGGATGTTTTGGAGGTGGTAAAGCTTAAATAACCGGTCGAAAATTTATCAACTAATGTATAAAAGTTGATCAAATATAAAAATAAAGACATTGAATCAGTCGATGATTGGGAGTCGATCACGTCCAAAGGATTAGTCGAAATCCAGGGAAGTCGAAAAAAATGTAAACAGTTGGACAACGTGCTGGCTGTTTTACGTGAGGGCTTTGGAGGTTGAGTTTTTCCTCACTAGGATATATTAGTATCTCATACTCTTGTACATATGCTTCATTGTGGTCTTTCATTCTTGGTATTTATTTGTTTTGTTATTCTTGAATGGTGTTCGAATTTGTGTAGATTTGATAGCTTTGACACTCTTCTCATAAAGTTAATTGTGAAAATTGTTGGCATATCTTTTCATTATTTCGTTTCTTGAAAAAATTGTAATAATTTAAAATATTATTTTATTAAAATTTGTATTATAATATTATTTTAGTAATAATAATATCTTTGGCTCCCCATGAGGAGAAGACTAAAATAGGATTTAATGAGTGCACATGTATTTTTGATATGATGCCTCATTATGGTTATTCGAATGATTTTTTTGTATGTTTTATTATTTGGATAATGGAACATGGATTAATGGATATAAATGAATGTTCTGATGGAATATGATGATACAATAGAATGGAATAGAATAGTTGATGAATGAAAAATGTGATAGAATAGATAATGGTAGAAACATAATAGATGATATGATAGAAAATAATGGCATAAATGATATGATAGAGAATGATGTGATGATAGGTAAATGCTATGAATAAATATCTGTGTAAAAGAGCAACCTAAATTTGTTGTAGTACTAGCATTATGGATCATGATGATAGTGCACCAAGTACATAAAGGACAAACACAATCAAAAGGGATGCAAATAGTGTCATGCCCCAACAAACATGTGATTAAAACACACCATAATATTATGAATTATGGTGATTTTGACATTATGAATTATGGGACAATATGGGTAGGTGCACACAAACACATATAAGCACATGTAAAAAAACTTAGCACAAACAAGGAAACACACAAAAAAGTGGATCACCCAATGATGCAATGTTGAAGCTAAGGGGTGTAGGGAATGGAGGGGGTATGAATTAGGAGAGGGATGGGATAGGAATCTAAACCCCGTATATTCCAACTTACACAATTTAAATTCATTAAAACTTGGATAAATCATGTTTTTGACTTTTATAAAGTGTATCAAGACACTTTGGAATGCTATCACCTTTTCCTTTTTAACTGGGTTTTAGGAGCTTTCATTGCTGCTATTTTTTATCCTTTTTTTATTATCTTCTTCATTTTGTTGTTTCTCACTTTCATTGTTTCCTTCATTGTATGGGATTAAAATCCTATCATTTCTTTCTTCCTCTTCATTACTATCATTTGGAAATTGATCAGCTAAACCTCCAAGTTTTGCATTATTTTCCTCCAAGTTTTTTGTGTTTTCAGATTGATCCTTTTTCCTTGCTATTATTTGTTGTTTCAATCTATCCAACACAATTCCCTGAGAATTTTTTTATATCCAATATATTTTGTTTCCTCCTTATGTTCAGGTTTTTCTAGAATAGTTTCAAACTCGTCTTCTTAACAAGCCTCATTCATAAGCAGTTTTAAGAATAGGAGTTCCAACCTCTTTTGTTTTTGTTTCCTTATTATTTTTAATGCTTTCACTATAAGTGATGATTACATTTTCGTCATCTTTTTCTTTTCTCATTCCTTTATCCTTTGTATCCTCAACTGTAGAGGATACCAATGTATGCTTTTCTGGGGCAGTTATGCTTCTATCATCGCTTACCTTGAGGGCATTTAGAGTTTCATTTATTTTATCTAGTTTCTCCTCTATGTCATCACATGTCTCTTCTACATTACTTTTATTTCTTTCTCTATCTTTCTTATTCCTTCCTTCCTCAAATTAAGGATCATAATCCTTATTTGAATGGAACTTTTTTATAATAAGGCATTCCCTTTACTGATGCCCATCTGCACATAAAACAAACATTTAGGCTACCTAGTCCCAAAATTTCACATCTAAACATTTTATTCTCCATATTAATCTCAAGTGCATCTGGTAATTGAATACATGTATTTAGGGAGATTAACATTCTCGCATCCATGTGCTTCACATATGTCACTAAAATGAAACTATTTTAATTTTTGTGTCGTTATTCCCACAAAAAGTATATGTGGGAAACAATTTTTGAATTTAAAAAATAATCTATCAAACAAAAACCTTGAAACCAGATATAAGACACCAATAATCATTCACACAATCAACAAAACCTTTTATAAATCCACTACAACAAGAATGCATAACAAACTTTTCACAACAAAGACACCATTGATGCTAAGTTATCAAAATATAGTCACTACCAGGGTAGGGAAGGACTCTACTAGGTTGATTATGGAGGGTTTCATTCTACCCTCAACCAACCTTAGAGTCCTCCCATCTTTTCTCTCTCTTACCATTTCTAAGGGAATAGTTGTTGACAAGGGCAAGTGGATTGTGACTAAATATCAACCAAGAGAAAATAATATAGAGGATGATTGGTGGAATAAAGTGATGAAGGACATGAGGGAAGGATGTAATCAGGGTGGATCAGTTGAGAGAACATGAGAAGGTGGAAAGATCAAGTTGACGAAAAACCAAACTGGAATCTCTAGGAAAAAGTGGCAAACTAGTACCCTAGAAAATTAGGGACTCATTTTTTATTTACCCCAAGAATCTAATACAGGTGCATCCTTGAGAATCCTCAAACTATGGTGTCATGTCTAAGGAAGTAGAATTTCTGGCTTAATTTGATAGCTGTGTGTCGGTGTACATTTGTGGAAAATAATCTATAATGGTAAAGGTTAGCACATTTCACTGCATGGAGGAATTAGCTTTTGTGGTTGTGGTAGTAGTTTTGTATGTGGTTTCTATATCATTAGATAAAGTTTGAGATTGATTGGATACGTGTAGGTTGGTAAATCAATTTGTAGAGTGACTACAGTTGTGCAGTGTGAGTTGTTATAGTTGTTTCTATTAGGATTAAGGTGCCATCAACCTTGTAAACCCTATGTAATTTATTATTCCTATTATTGTTTGTAAATGACCCATAGGGAATGAAAGGTTTCACCAGCCATGATCTTGTTTCAACCGCATGTTTATATCCGGTCCCTGTTGCTAATTCATCTGTGACAGGGGGTTTCCCCCCTACGAGGGGTTCGAGGGGGTCATCCCCCTGGTGGGGGGTCCGGGAGCCATGCACCCCAGCGGGGGCTCAGGGGCAGCACACCCAGAGCCAAATTCTATTTATATTTTATCATTGTAAATCTGGACCATTCATCACTAGGTCATAGATTTGACAATCGATATTATGTTAGTTTTCTTGCCCTAGAAGGCAACCCCCTTTTATAAAGATATTTGTACTACATTTTTATTAGAGTTGAGAGTAACAGGTGCCACTGGATTGAAGACTAAAGAAGAAGAGGAAGTGCATGTATTGTAATCTCATTTTTAAAGATAATACAACTTGGAGCCTCTTTTCTTGGTGGAGTTTTTTAACCGAAAGGGTTTACTCCATGTTACATACTGTATTATATGTTTAGTTCTTAATGCATGTTATTTATGTGTAGTGGGTTTTATTTTTGTTGCAATCTCCATTGATTCTACATTGTTTAGAGGACATTAATAAGGTTTGTATCAAAATTTTTGTTGTGTGGTTTGCACCTTCATTTCTAATAGTTTTTATTTTGTAGATGGTTGATTTTAGGTTTGTGCCAAATGATAATATTTGTGAGGTGTTTAATAGTTGTTGTGAAGGTCTATGGTATGCCACATGAAGAATCTTCACCATTGGACCATTGTAATTTGTAATTTTGTTATATTTTGTCGGTGACATGTTTCATGTGAGTTCAAGATTTGTGCAAACTTGAGGCTAGTGCAGAGCATATGAGGATCTTGGGGATGATATAAATAAGATGTTCTGAATTGGTAGAAAGTAAGCAAAGAGGAACAGGGTGGAGTATAGGTGTACAAGGTACGCTCAGTAGTGAAGAGTGAGATTTGAGTTACAAAGTGTGATAATAGTAATATAGTGTGGGATACAATGAGGTATCCAGTACTTGTGCATGTTGGTTATAATACTTTCGTTAGGTCATGTCATAGCCCTTGTGGCAAGTCTGTGTTAAATTTGAAGGTTAATATAGGCTAGAAATCACAATGTGCCCGCTAGTACCAAATAAAGAAGTGGTATTCCATAGTTAGTGGCATATCTAGTACTTGTGCATGTTGGTTATAATACTTCTGTTAGGTCATGTCATAGCCCTTGTGGCAAGTCTATGTTAAATCTTGAGGTTACTATAGGCTAGAAATCACAATGTGGCTGCTAGTACCAAATAAAGAAGTGGTATTTCATAGTTAGTGGCATTTGTGTAAACTTGGTAATCTTATGTAAGCAAACACTTGTAACCTAGCATGTAGCATGTATGAGGGCCCATTACGACAAATTGCACACTTGTACTTCAATGCTTGGACCCTCCTATCATGACTATGTTGAATCCTAACAAAACATCAGGACTTCAATATGAGGCATACATACCTTACCCGCTACACAATTCGAACTTGTAACCTCTCTTTCAAGAGGACAAGTTTTCACCAACAAACGAACTCAAGCTGTGAACTTAGATAATAGTGTGGGCCCTGGGGCCAATTCAAATTTTAGATGGTACTTTGTACCATACAGATTAATGACGGTGTAATAGATGCCCGCATGCTGACTAATGTGGAACGTATAAATGGGTGGTGGAAAAATGCCCACCCAAACAAACCTGAAACACTAGAAAAATGTTATTCAACTTAAAACAAGCATGACAATTTCCACTGTCTGCTAAGCAAATAACAAATGTAAAACTACGCTTTCGAGAAAAGGAAGCTATGCAACCTGATCCTCATTTTCTAGATCACCTACGGTGTTTTACAATACTTGCACTGTAACAGACGCGTGAATATGATCAAGATAGCCTCTTCGTATTCGTAATTTGTGTAGGCTGTTGAATTGTATCCCTGCAAGTCATTATATGATAACAATACGTAACAAATCCATTCAATCCACTTCAACCCATATTGACATCATCCCTTGGAGTAACTCTGTGAATTAATAATCCTTTAGTGAATGAGAATGGCGAGCGTGAGCGGGAGCACTTTAGTGGTAAGCGGTGAGGATGGCGAAGAAGGTGATGGCGATGAAGACCCAAATGGCTGGGTTGCTTTTTTGAGCAAGTAGGAAGGCTCTTGGGGTGGCTCAGGTGGAGAAGGTAAAGAATGGCATTTTTGGTGGTAGTAGTGTAGGAGGTGTTGAGACATGGACTAGCTAGGACTCAAACCTAGGACCTCCCATTCACTACTGGAGTGCTCTACCATTGACTACTAGCCCCTCTTGGACTAGTCCATCATCGGTCTAGGTGTGGCTTATTCCCAACACCAACACCCCCTCTTAAGACACACCTCTTGTGTGCTTGGGGCTCCTAGCATGGGCCTAGCTCCGATACCATGTTGAGATATGGACCAACTAGGAATCAAACCTAGGACCTTCCATTCACTACTAGAGTGCTCTACCACTGAGCTACTAGCCCCTCTTGGACTAGTCCATCGTCGATCCGGGTGTGGCTTATTTCCAACACCAACAGGAGGAGACACTGGCTTTTGGGGCCTAGTCTTTGAGATCTCTTTGGTCTGCAATGGCGGTGTAAGGTAGGGCGTAGAGGTTTGAGTTGGCGATGTTGGAGCTCTTTGGACAAGAAAGGCACCGACCAATATGAGGATTTCTGAGAGGACTCAGACTTGGTGGTGGTCCTAGAGTTGTTAGAAAGGTCACACTGGTGATTGTCTCAGAGTTGGGAGAGTTGTCGAGCTTGGAGGAGGAGGTGGTCCTCGAGTAAGTTTTGATTAAAGAGCATGCACATTTCCCATTTGGAAGGTGATGGCATCCTGCGAGAGCAGATTGGAGGCATCGGATGTGGATTGTTAGTAGTGCGGAGGTGATGGTGGTTTTGGGTGTTGATGTTGGTGACTACGGCCATTGAAGGCACAAGCCTCCCTATCATGAAAGTAATATAGGCGTTGAAGATGGCTTTGACTTGTTCTAGGTTAGGCATTGGTGTTGGAGGTGGGTTAGGTGGTGTTTTTAGGTTAGAAGTGTATGCTAGAGTTAACGAGGCACTGCAACAAATCTCAGTCTTGGCAGAGGCCTTATAGGTGTCTCTGAGGAAGCACTGGTGAAAGTGCTGGAGAAAATGGAGCTACCGATCCAAGAGATGGTGAGGACATGGTTGCTAAAGTTCATCATGGCATTTGACCATTTGATGGTTCTTGAGCTTCCTAGGTGCAGGAGGATTTGGAAGTGCTTTGGCACAGTATTTTGGTTGGAGTTTCTCCCTTGTGGGAGGCTTTGGAAGCGGTTGGCTTGCATCTGGTGGTTTGCACATCCACCTATTCCCTAGGTATTGTGGGGCGCTGAAGATGGTTGGGGGAGGTATAAGGAGCAGCCTCTAGCTTTGTCTCCAAGGGTAGGTTGGTTGGGGACCTTGGCTTTGTAGTGGAAGCTGTGTGGTTGGTAGTTTCCTAGTGCTACGGTTTGTAGGTTTGGTTGGGAGGTGGCACAGATGGTAGTGTCGATGAGGAGGGTGGCACTGAACTAGGTGGAGGAAGTAGAAGGGGTGAATGAGTTGGATGGCCCCAAGTTGGAGAGGTGGGAGGGGGACTGAGGAATCCAAGTGCAGTTTGTGGACTGTTCAAAGGCCACATTCCTCTGGAGGAGTGTGTGGTTGTGGTAGTCCTGCAAATGTTTGGGAAATGGCACTAGTTGAGTGCACTCTGAGACTTTGGTAGAGTTGTTGTATAGAAACTAAGGAGAGGTGTCATTGTTGGCTTTGGCAGTGTTTTCATTCGAGACCTGGGGATAGTTGCAAGTGGTGGTTTGGGTATTGTTTTGGTAGCGGCCCTGTTAGCAGTGTTAGTGTTCAAGAGTGGAGGAAGGTGGTGTCCAGGGAGCTGTAGGATGATCTTGAAGGATATTGGAGGAGTAGAAAAATATTATACAAACACTATATAAAAAAGGAAGACTAAACCAAAAATCTTCGTATATTGTCCATAGGAATGTACATAACATATATATAATTAAAATGCATCTAATTCCCAAAACTGAATTCTACAACTAATTCTACAACTACCGATAACAATCAACTAATCAATGATTTACACAATGTTTCATTATCCAACATTCTGCCCCATAATGAACATTGGGAAGAACACCAAGTCTGCTAACTCAAATCATATTCACAATCTGCTGATCTTTCCTCTTTCAATTCTCACTCACTGCTGCGGCAGTCTCTCAACTTTGATTCTCTTCCTTGTCTTCCTCTTGCTTCTGCACTATGCTAAAACAATTTAATTTCTTCAATTTCTTTACCATTCTCTGCACTTTGTTGTTCTCTATATTTGGCTGTTTTGTTTCTATTGTTCAATTCCTTTTCCTTTTTCCCAACATGAGAAGACTTATGTCTATAAAACATTCTGAACATTCCTATGACCTTTTGCCAATCAAATACATTTATCCATCCACAATTCATTTTCAAACAACCTATCATAGATTGATTTTTTAACTCTCTATTCCATCATATTTTTTCACAATGATTTTTCAAACCACAAAATTTGCAAGGATGTAAATCCCAACAATTTTCTTTTCTATGTCCTTCTCTATCACAATAGGAACAATACAAAATCTCCTTTTATTTTCCTTTACCTCTATATCTGAGACCTTCATACTTATTCCTAACAACTGACGACTCAATGGGCTCTTTGATTCCTTGCCCGTGCTTACCCAAACCTTCACCATTATAACCAATTTTCTTCATGATTTTCAAACCAACATTATCATCGAAACAACTAGCTATGTTAGCAAATTTTATTGATCAAATATTCTTATTATCTTCAACTTTACATTCTTTATCCAATGAACTTTCAACTCTCTCACACAAATCACATATATCACACGAAACATCACAAACCAATGGTTTTATCTTCAAACATTCATTCTCTTCTTTCAATTTTGATTTTTTTCTTTTTGTAAATTGTTTTCTTCTTCTAACCTTTCAATCTTTTCTTTCATTTCTTTAAACAACTGCAATATTTTTTCTAACTCTTCATTAACATTAATCAATTCAATTTTAAGATTAGAAATTTGCATCCGTTGTCTAGTATTTTCCATTGAAACTTGTTTCAAATTACTTAATAGTTCATTTCTTTCTATTTCCCAATCATTGCTTTCATTTTGCAAATCTTTTTATGCCTTTTCTCTTTTAGTTTTTCCCATTGAAACTAAATTTTCTTACCTTATTTCACCATTCATAAAACATTTAAAAAAAAAAAAAAATAACTTACTAAACTTCACATTCATTAAAACTTCACAGTCATAAACCAACTCTTTCATGCATCATGTCTCTACCCTAAGCATATGCTGCAAACAGTGTCTTTTTCCTTATTTTGCAACGACTTCATAAAACAAATCCAACTGCAATTTCTTTAACTACATAAACTTTGCAAACAAATTCAAACCTCCAATTTATTTCTGGATTTATATTTTAGGCTCTTTTAGTGATAGATCTGCACCTCTGAGACATCTTCTCCAGCGACATCAATATGCTACAGCTTCACCTTTTTTTAAAACCTTCATATAATTTGACAATCTTTTGGTATTTTTCTTGCATTTTCTACAGCCTTCTTCAGAGATTTTCAAACACTTCTATGACCCTTCTAACCACCAATCCCAATGCAATTTCAATCTTCAACTATCTCACATACAAAATTTTTCAAACCCTAAAACAACATGCTCTGTAATGACAAGTTTAACAGATTCATTCAAACACTCCGATCTCTCTCTCTCTTTTTCAACAAACAACTAATTTTTAACATACCTTGGGCTCCAAATCCTTCATGGCGTCTTATTTTTCTTCACCGGAGGCTTTGATTTGTAATTGTAAATGACTATCGAACTTCTTTCTGGATAGATGAGGCTTCAAAATGAGAAATTTAATTTGCTGCAACTCAGATTTCTTCGGCTGCAAACACAACGATTTCTCCTTCAGCAGCGACGATTTTTTTTCTTTTTCCTTGTCTGTGACTTTTCTCCTGTGATCAGACTTCTATTGACAACAGCGACCTCTTTTCCTCCCGCAGTAGCATTTGATCACCTCTGTTTGCAAACCCTTGATCTCCAGTGGTTTTAACACAAAAAACATACATCTTAAATATTCAACTATTCCTCTAAACAGATGTGGTTGTTCAAATTGGCTTCTTCCTCTCTTTGCTGTGGCAGCTGGATCTTCAGCTCCTCCTACGCTCAGTCTTTTGCACCTCTGTGCTTTTCTTCAAGCTTCCTCCTCTACTCAACAATCAACCTTTCTCCACTCTTCCTCCTGTGCCCTGATACCAATTGAAGGATATTGGAGGAGTAGAAAAATATTACACAAACACTATACCAAAAAAGGAAGACTGAACCAGAAATCTTTGTATATTGTCCAGAGGAATGTACATAACATATATATAATTAAAATGCAACTAATTCCCAAAACTGAATTCTACAACTAATTCTACAACTACCCATAACAATCAACTAATCAATGATTTACACAATGTTTCATTATCCAACAGATCCGATCCTGGGGTGGCTTGAATGGTGCTAAGAGGAGACATTGGTGGTTGCTAGTGGCAGAATTGCTCCATCTCCCGTGGGAGTGGTGGACATGGAGCTGAAGGTGTTTGTGGAGTTGGTTACATTTGTGGTGGTGCTGGCTTCTTGCTGGGTGGTAGAAGCGATCTAGGTGTCAGGATGGGTGGTAGTGGTGTTATTTGGCAGTGGTCATGGAGTTGAATGGTTTTGGGCATACGTCTCCCTAGGATAGTCACATCGATGATAATCTATTGTCCTTTGTTCCCAACGGGCAGATCGTTAGAGGATGCTACCATTTATTCTTTCTAGAACTGTTGGCAGATATTGTTGGGTGGCTTATTAATGTCTATACATTAAAAACATGTGTGGCTCCTTCGAATGCTATTTGTGCCACTTTTGGGAATTTCTTATGGCTATGCTTATGGTACATTACTTTTGGCTAATTATCCATCTTTTGGTTTCTTCAACTTCACTCCCGGCCCGCCACTTTTTAAACGTTTGACCAGATGCTTCTTTGTAAGCCGGCTCGGTTATGTTATTGGCTGATGTACCTTTTTGCCTTTCTATTTTAATATATTGGTATGGGTGCTTGCACCTTTTTAATTAAAAAAAACAAAACAATACATAACAAATATTGCAGTTTATAGACCCTGTCATAACTTCTCCGGTTGCCTTGATTGTCATAACATTTCATTTGTAGTTTGAATATTTGTACAGCATGGCACGACCTGTAATGAGAGACGTACTTCTTTTGTTCGGATTATTCTTCAATTTTATGTGTAGATCTTCGTTTAGTTTTCTTTGTTTGGTTTTTTGTGGGGTTGTGGTGACCTGGAAAAGTTAATGAAACAAAGAATGAGACATTGTTTACGTACCGAGAGGGTGAGCAGATGGGGCGACAACACTGGGGAGAGTTGAGTGAAGAATAGAGTGCCTGTGGAGATGGGCAGCAGCAATCTCCCATCGATATGGGTTAATATCTTCCTTGATCTTGGCAAACTGCGTAGGATTTATCACCCTGTAAATGCAACCCTCGTCAACAGGGGCTATGAGGGGCCATGATTGTTAGAAAAATAAATAGTGCAGAATTGAAATAACAGTGAATTAGTAATAAAAGTACAAAATAGACAACACATTTACGTGGAAAACCTGGTAATGTACCAAGAAAAAAACCATGGGCAAAGATCTCTCAATTTTATTCTCAGAAGAAAATTTGCAGTTATAAAACTTTTTCTCATGCCTTGGCATTCAAGTTTGACAACCTTAAGTAATCACGAAAAAGCACATGCAAAGAACTAATCAAATCTAAAGATAGATCTCCATACATAATCCACATGCAATTTTGCATGGTGTACACGTGGAAGCTTTACCTTTTGGGTGAGTTGGTGGGTTGATCCTAAAGTTGAGGTTTTCATGGCCTCCACAAAACTTAAATGTACATGATAGTTACTTTTGAAACTAAGCCCACATTTAATGAGGTGGAGGAAGGTCTTACTTGTGAAATGATAGGAAAATTAAGTTAAATGATCGGTCTTTTTTTAATGTTGTAGTTGAAAGCTCCATTTCACTAATTGAATTTGAAAAGCAAGTTACATTAAAATGAGGTAGATAAAAATTCATTTTCCAAAATTATAGGAATGTTAGCTAAACGATGGATCCCTTTTAATGAAGTAGATGGAAGCTTTGTTTTCCAAAAATAATTTGAAATTTTAGTCCTCAATTAATGAGGTAGATAAAAGTTATCATCCCAACTAGTAGGAAAGTTATCTAAATGATTTACTCTTTTCAAATGAGTTAAAAAGTTAGGGATTTAACAATCTCCACCTAACTAAGTATATGCCTATTTAATGACGTAGAGGAAATTCTTATTTTTAATAATATGAAAGTTAGCTAAATGATGGGCCATTTTTTTAATGGGGTGGGCACTAGCTCCATTTTGAAAATTGCATTTGAAATGCAACTTATTTAGTGTAGGTGGATGAATGTTCTCTTTTCCCAAAGGTAGGAAACTTAGTTAAATGATCGGGGTAAGTGCATGTAAAAGGGGGACATAAAGGGGCTCAAAAGTGGCCACTTTTCTCCTGAAATCATGTAAACTTAAATTTGGACATATAATTCAAGATACTGGACTCAATATTTGAAGATGTGATTAGAACAAAGGGTCTCAAAAGTGGCCACTTTTCTCCTCAAATCAAGTAAACCTAAATTTTGACACATAATTGAAGATACTAAACTCAATGTTTGAAGATGTGATTAGAATAATAACTATAGTACTCTAAATCTAGTTTCGTAAACTACTAAGGCATTTAAAAAATTGTTAAGATTAAGAGGGTTAAATATTGAATGCACACCAAAGTGTTTCATATTTTTATCACTAAACTTTAACATAGAATCCTATGTATGCTCCCTTATTTTTTTTTTTGTATTAAGAATTTTTTAAAACAAATTAGTTGAAAGATAGATACGAGCTAGTTCGACAAGTTGTATACTTTTTTATAGTCTTTTACCCATTTTTTTAGTTTTTTCTGTGATTTTTAGAAGTGGATGCATTATGAAAACTACACCACTAAGCGTGCAAGTCTCATAACTTTCACCAAAATAATAAAACTAGTAAAAGCACCAAAGATGCTATCAAATGGCGAATAGGTACACATATATATATAGGCCTATCATTAGATAGTTTATATTTATATTTTTTTTGGTAATTCATTAAATGTAGTAGTTGGTGTACAAGGATATAAATACTATAAGAAATTTAATTATTTTTTGTCAAATAAAAATAATGGAATGATATTAAATGAATAGCAACATGAACTAAATTGTGAATGAACCATTAAAGAACTAAATCATAAAGAAACCATTAGAGAACTATGACCTCCCATTCAACCACAATGAAATATATTATCATTGTCATAATTAGTGTTATACTATTAGGAAGTTATATTTTAGACACATTTATTTAGCGTGTTTCACTTTGGAATATATTTATTGTTTGTGTGGAGTGCAACTTTGGCATTCACTTTAGTTTGATATATAACTTATTGTTTGTGTGAATTATGGGTTTGAACTTTGGAATTGACTTATAGTTGTTTCACTTTGTATTTTAAAAATTGAATTCACTTTATCACTCTAATTTGATATATTTATTGTTTGTGTGAAGCATGAGTTTGAACTTTAGCATTGATGTATATGTGTTTCACGTCTTATGTTTAAAATTGAATTCACTTTGTTTACATTTATTGTTTGTGTGAAGTGTGTGTTTGTGCTTTGACATTTACTTGTTGTTTGTGTGTTTAAATTTTAACATGCATTGATTGTTTATTTAAAGTGTCTTTGGACTTTATTTGTTTGGAATTTAGACATTACTTTGTGTGCACTTATTGTTTGAACTTTTGACATTCACTTTCTATGTGTGTTTGAACTTTGGCATTGAGTTATTTATTTGAACTTTGGAGTTCACTTTGTTTAATGTGTACACTTTGGCATCCACTTATTGTTTGTGTGAAGTGTACATTTGAACTTTGACATCCCTTTATTATTTGAGCGAGCTTTTGATATTCACTTTATGTGTATGAAATGTGTATGAACTAACTTTTATATTCACTTTGTGTGTGTGAAAGTGAGTTAACTTTGACATTCACTTGGATTTGAGACACTTATTGTTTGTGTATTGATATCCACTTTGCTTATGTGAAGAATATGTTTGAACTTTGACATCCCCTCAATTTGTTTAATTTAATTGTGGATTCATTTTTTTCTTATGAAATATTATTGAACTACCTTTGTCATTCACTTATTAAATCTATTTACTATTTGTGTTTTTAGGTAAGTTTGAACTTCCACATTCACTTAGTGTAAATTGAAAATTGGCATGTTGAATTATGTAACTTACTAAATTGTGTGTGTGTGTGAAGTGTGTGCTTGAACTTTAGCGTTTGTTTTTTGTGTGTGTGAGTGTTTGAACTAAATTTGGAATTTAGTTTGTATGAACTGCACGTTTAAATTTTACCTTTCACTTAGATTTGATCTTCTTATTCTCTCTATATGTGTTTGTGTCATCATACAACTCACCACAACAACATGTCTAATTAGAAGACATGTGTATAAAATAATTTTTTTAATATTTGACCAAAAATTTATCATGGAATCCATAGTAGTTGAACAAAAAAATATCATTTGTCATTTGAACAACATCATATTCTTAATTAAAATATAACTTATATGCAACCTAAATGATCTCAATACCTTTTGGTAACCATCAAATTTACTTTTTTAAAAAAACCACATTCTTATTTAAAATACAACTTATATTTAGGTTTAAATGATCATAATTTTTTTTTGACAACCTTTTACACTTCATGAAAAAATACAAGTTATTTATTGTACTCACCTTTTATATTTGTCATAAGACAAACATATAATATGAAGTATTGCAATGCATATACATTTCCATCATAATAGTTGTACACATAATAATGGTATTTGTCCACTTAACAACAATACTAGCAAGGCTATGTGAATTGTGAACAAATTTTAAAATGTTGTAAATTGTTATCGTATAGTGTAAATTGTTGGTTTTATATATCTGAATATAATGCAGAGTTTTATAAGTTTAAAATAAATATTGGTGTATTATAAGTTTAAAATAAATATTGGTGTATCAATTTCTTTTAAAAATAGCCTAGTAAAAATTTCAATTCTAATTTTTAAGTTATATTTAAAAATAAAAACTTAACTAATTCAAATTTAAATGAAAAAACCACTAAACATGAAAAATAGTGATATTTTATAACTATTGTTTAGTTTTAGATATTTTTTAATCTTTTAAGATTAAGATTAAAAGATAAACTAAATTAATATATCAAAATTTATCAAAGATCATAAACTAAAGGATATAATTTACATATGGAAGCTATATTAATATGTCAAAATTATTATGATGCTTATATGCATATAAAAAAGCTTCAAACCCAAAAACTTATAGCTACTATCATAGTATTTAAGACATTACATAAATTGGCATCCTTATAGAATTTTTTTTAACAACAAAAATAAATCTCTAAATTAAGAAGCCAAAACATTCTTATCACACCATATAACCCAATCATAGAAAGATCTTCTAAAAAAGGTTAGAAACTTTCATTCAAATGCAATTGGTAGGCTTAGAGCTAGATTTCCATAGTCTTTACCAACATCCTTTCTGTATGCACCTAAAAATGGGAGTCATAAAATAGGATATAGTCACGATTCAAAGCAAAAAGAGCAAATTTTAACAGATAATTCTAACTGACAAGCTATGGTATAAATAAATGCATAATGTGGAATCTCAATTAACACGCTCTAATTAGCTAACTGCAATGTCACCTCATGGAATAGCAATGTTCACAAGATACCATAAAATGGATTTATTGTTACAAGTCGTTTGAAACTTTTCAAGCTAATACAATCGGTATACATTAGGCAAGAATTCCTTAACCTTGGTTAGCACAACATGACAAGAATATAGATTACATCACATACTTCAACAACACACTTATCCTACTTATTTGAACACTCTTTATATAAGCAGAAGAAAAGAGGTGAGTGACAAAGTGTTTTTATAAATTTTGATGATAATGATTAAACATTATACAAAGCTCACTATCAAGGTGTATAGAAATGAGTGAATAATTTGGATGATGGGAGTAATTTTTTAAAACATTAAGGATATGCATCTCTTAATAGAAATATAAAAGAAACACTATGAGATGAAGTGCGATCTAATCACTAGGGTGCTCAGGAAAAGGATTCAAAATAGTAATTTATATTCTTCAAATTGTAGTTTAAGTTGCAACAAAGATAAAGTTCTACACTAAGTCATGATTTAGCAAGAACTAAAAGATAAGGGAAATGAATGAGCGTAAGGAAGTTTGGCCTAATGTCTCAAAATATTTGGAGGCAAATGTATAGAGACTTCAAAAGAAAATAACTCTAGCACACTTGCAGCCAAGAAATAATTGTCAAAGGTCAGATAATATAAGAAAGTGAGGAGCACACAAACTGTTTGATAGATTGCCTCAAAGAGATGTCATTTGATGGATCGTAATGATTGTAAGACTTGTACAAAATGGATTTGTCACTAAAGCTTCCAGGTAAATGCACTCGACAGGTTGGGTGACTGTAGTAGAGGAATACTTTGCAAAGGGGTTTCTTATTAGGAAAGATAATTGCATAAACCCTCCAGGCATAAACCCTCCAAAACATGCATACCAAAAATGGATTCAGCGATAAGATAAAAGATCTGTTTGACAAAATCTTTAAAGAATTGTGGCATCTAGAAATGTTAAAACAATAGAATTTCACATATAGATTTGAGGAGAAGACTAAAATATGAAAGACCAACTTCTCAATCTTGAATCATGGCCTTCCTTTCTATAAATCAAAGTTTGAGAAGAAAATAAAGCTTAAATACATAAAATCTGAGAACAGATATTCCTACTAAACAAAATTGTATTGTTTCTACATGGAATATAATGAATCCAAGAATTAACCATACCATTGAAGTATTGACTTGTAGGCTAGATCTAGAGATTTTGAATTCCTCATAAAGAAATCATAGAAACTCTTAACTAAGGTCACCACAATCCTCCTAAAATGCCCATCTCTGTGATTCCCCCCTCTGCATCTTAAGAATGTGTCAATAAATAAAATTGGAAATGCAGTCATTACCTATCTCCCATTAATCCACTATCTCCCTTTTTGTAACATCCAAGATGACTTCAAACATAATGTACTAATATTGTGCCTATCTATCAATTCACTACTCAAGAAGTTAAAGCTTAAATAATCTTGGATTGATAGCCAAAAAGTTGCTTGAACATATAGTTTGATGTCACTGCCCATTGAAATTGCTTTTAACCTACAATAGAAATTGATTTTACTATGCAATGATGTAATGCCCACTCATAAAAATACCAATTAAATATAATAATTTAATAAAATATTCACAAATGATAAAAATGAAACATGTTTAGGGGGAAAAATATTTTCTTTTGCTTCATTTTCAAATAAACACATTTTTGATAATTTTCTTAAAGTCATCTTTTCGCCATGTGGAAAAATACTTTCTCAATTCTGGTAACCTCAACAAACAGACCTGGATCTGCACATTCATTATAAACATTAGATCCACAAAACCATAAGATGGTTTCATACAAATCAAATCTTCTAAGATGATTTCATCATATTCTCAAACTTAGATATACATTCGCATTTCATTCCATACTTGAGGTCAGATGAAGATTAAAGTTTACCTTTCTTATTCTGATAAAAGTCTAACAATTCCTTTCAAACATATATACAATCTACTGTTAGACTTAACTATTTATGCAAGTAAGAATAATGAATACAAATATACTCATTTGGAAGGCAAAACAAAAACACACATATAGATAGTATTAAATCCATAATCTACATCCTAAAATGATGCCATCCATGATAAACAAACATTTTAAACACCTCAATCCATAAGAAAAATCTTAATACAATAGTTCATATTCAGCTAATTTATTAATATACTCGAAATACTTTCTTACTCATACCACATATATACATAAGTCACAAGGTAATTGAAGAGATTATAATCTAAAACATTATTTTATGAATCCCATGACGAATAAAAATCTTATCAATAACTTCTATAGTCTACATTGTAGGATTTGTGGAGATACAATATTCCAATGGTCACATTCAAATAGTTAAAATGATTTAAAATTTTTTAACCCAGATTCATTTTATTTTCCCCATCTAGATCATGCAATATTTGTATTTAAGACCAAGATAAATCAATGCTAAAATTAAACTATACTACATACCATTCTTTAATTTTATTATCTAAGACTTTGACTCAAATATGAAATTAACTCTAACACTTTTAACCTCAACCCTAATCTTTCATATAATCATAAAATCAAATAAAATTCAAATACATTTAATCAATGCTTTTAAAAGCAATAAAAACTAAACCTTATTAAATTCCCAATTCAAACTATAATAAATCTCCTTTAATTAACAAGAAAATTTCATTTATAAATCAACAAGATAATAATATAATTTCTCTTTTATTAAGAGATTAAATTCATATTTATTAATATACATATTCTTAATGAAAAGTAAATTTAAAAAAAAAAAAAGAATATCTAAGAGAATAAGATGATAACATAAAAGACAAAAATCCTACATAAGAAAGATTCTAAAAATAATCCTATTTATAATTTTAAAAGGTTCAAACTTAACATATATCTAATCTTAATAATAAGATGTTATTTTTGAACTAAATGAACTTAAAGAAAGAATTCTCATATGAACTTTAAGAAATAAAGGCATTCCTTTTATTAACCAAAAAGATTATAAAGAAAAAAGAGAGACACGATGACTATCTAAATTTAGTACCCAATATTGCAATGTTGCAATTAAATCGTCTTAGTTTCTAAGAATAGTAAAAATAATGGTGGCAATAATATGTGTTTATGCGAATGCATGCTGAGATGTATAACCTCAAATATGCACCATCTCTTGGAATGTGATGAATTCAAGAATTGCATAATAGTTTTGTTGAAGGTTATGGAATGGATTATAATGATGACATGTACTCCACGATGGAAAAATATAAAATGTTTTAGATATTTCCATAAAACATTCACATATATCTAAACAATAATGGAGTAATGATTCTTTTAATTGCCTCAAAGAGATGTCATCTCGTGATGATTGTAGGATATGCACATTGTTGAAAAGGATTTAGAAAACTTTCGAGCATATGCCGACTAGCTAGAGTAAATAAGTGCATAGATTATATTATAAACTTGTAGTGGCTACATGTGGTGGATATAAGAACCACAAACAAGCAAAAGATTTGGTAGGTTAAAGGCTAAAACATGTGTGCTTCGTAATAGTTGGAAAAGAAACTTGCAATGCAACTGATGCCTAGAAGAAAAATGGTTTCATAAAAGTAGTGTTTGGAGGATATGCCTTTTTTCCTATTTCTTTCTTTTCTTTATCCTTTGAAGCATACCCTCTATTAACCTAGAAAAATATAAAAGGTCTGATGAGTGCCAAGTAGCACCCATAAAATACATCTTTTTACCTTTCTTTTTCTCTTTTCTGATCCCATCTTTCTTGACGTCTACACCCAAATAGGCTAGTAAGATTGTTCTAAATAATGATTAATTAAAGATAAATTACTTAAGATCATGATTTCTAATTAAAGGACTAATGTGCATTGGATTGATGGAAATATGTAGAAAAACTTCTCTTTTTGAATCAACAGGTGTAGATGTTCGAGATGGCAATTTTATGTATCTCCAGAGATAGTCCTAATGATCTCCGGAGACCATACTAGAACACCACGACAACAGAAGTTTTGAAGTAAAGAGGAAAAGCATCTCCAGAGCTAGACTAAAGTCTGGAGCATCTCTATAGCTGAGAAAAAAGGCCACAATTATATCTCTAGAGCTACAGACACTATATCTCTAGAGCTGCAGACAGAGACATACATTTCCAGTGCCTCTTTAGAACAGAGCAAATTTCCAGTATAGCTATCGGTCAGGCACTTTCAGTGGTGATCGTGATATCTCTAGAGCTACAGACACTATATCTCTAGAGCTGCAGACAGAGACATACATTTCCAGTGCCTCTTTAGAACAGAGCAAATTTCCAGTATAGCTATCGGTCAGGCACTTTCAGTGGTGATCGTGATACCCCTCATATTACTTAAATCATCACTTGAGTGATTAAGGGCCATTTTTAGTTAACTGCTGAGAGTTTTTATATCTTCTTAGTTTTTCTTGTGTTACTGCTGAAACTAATTTAATATCCATATTTTCAGGGCCTCGCTGTCTAAATGTATTAAGAGTCAAACTTAGATTTAGAGTAGACTTCTATTCCACTCAATCTATTTTTATTGCATGGTTATTTTTCATAGTTAGACAACTAGTATAATAAAGAGATGGATGTCATCTCATAGAAGAACTGGTAGATAAGATAAGTGATATGTCATCACTCATTTTATATATACTTACAGAAGTAGCAGAAAAGAGAGACCCTTTTTATTATTCTAATTTTTTGTAATCTCAATTTAGACATCAATATTTCTCTGAATGCAAAGCGAATGGAATTGGACCGAATTTAGTTGTGATCTTACTCTTTTATGCTAATTCCTTACTATAGCCTTTAGCCCTAAGGGTGTGGAGCAAGGGCCCACTCTCACCACCAAGGCAGAAGGCTAGTACCAATATTTTGTTGTTTTAGAATTTGCTTTATAGAATACTTACTGATTTTAATAGATAGATGCATGTTCCAATTTATAGATTTGCTTTGAGTAATTTACTGTTCAATTCTGTTTTCAGCATTCTTTGAATTCATTTGGTAAATAGATAGATCAATCCCTTTAAATTAGTAAAAGTCATTAGAATTAGCTAGAGCAAACTAGTAACTGTAGAATCCCTAATTGTAGATAGTCAAGGACACAGCCCTAGAATTTGACATCTAAAATATGATTAAATGATGAGGTACAATGACCCCTTGTCAAGGTCAATGGTTTAGATGGTTTGATTTAACTACAGTTGAAGTAATTTTGTCTCTTTGATTGTAGATAGAAGTTGACCAATTTAACTACAGTTGAAGTAATTTTGTCTCTTTGACAATAGATAGAAGTCGACCAGAACAAGAAGTAAGATCCTCAAGTAAACAGTATACTAGTCCAGAGAAAGTTATTACCAAGAATGAGATCACACAATAAGATAAGAGATATGTAATTTTGCATATATATAAATAAATGAATCCAACAGAAAAAGGTTTCCACTACAATGATTCACCTATGTGGTTTCTAAAAGAATACAACTCATGGATAGCAAAGATCTCCAAATAGGGATGGTAATGACAAAAAGATATTTAGATATCTTGAAGTTATAATAGAACTAAAATTAGATGTTTTCCTATTTTGAAATAAGAAGAACACCTACTAAATCGAAAATACATGATTTATTTATGAGTGGTGACATGATTATATCCGATTAGGATAGAAATCTAAATATTTCTTATTAAAGTTCATAGTCTATATGAATATGGAAAGAAAAGAGGTTATTTAAGCACAATAAGGATATGTTTGTAATGCCCCGTCATGCAACCCTAGAGTGTTAGACTAACAAGTGTAAAATTAATAGAAATATTTTTTTTCTTTTGAAGAAAGTAAATGCATTAATCATTAGATATAATTACACTGTTAACAACATTAAATATAAAGAACAACTAACACCTCTAGGGAACATAACTGCATCAGATAAACATAAAATTATAACAATACAAGTGATATACATTATAATACAATAGAAGAGGATTTACATCATTCATTTGTAGAGATGAACAGTTACAAAGGTTCAAATACAAGATTACATGACCGATCACATTAGTTTAAAATATACAACAATATAATACAATACTAAAATTATAATATAACTCTTGAGGATGCCAATACAAGTCTGAAACTAGAGAGTCATCTACAGTGATCACGAATCCGGTCAGCCAAGAAAAACCAATGGATTAAGCTCTTCCACCCAACCATGTGGAACCATGAGGTCCACCCCTCTAAGCTAGGAGATAACAATAAGGTCCCACTAAGAAAACAATCAAGAAAGATAGTAGACTAATAGGTGCAAGGACTACACATGACTCCAAAATAACACCAGTCAATAAGGACATCACAAGTAACTCAAACATCACTTCCATAGGCATTAACAAAATAAAGGGGAGAACACAACTAGAGAATGCTAGACAGCAGTAGGGATGAGTGTCATCGCATGGTCCTAGCATGGGTTACCTTAACAGTCTCTAGTTAGACACCGGCCCCCATCCATGGGTTACCCTGACAGTCTCTCGTTAGGCGCCAGCCCCCATCTATGGTTACCCTGACAGTATCTCACTAGACGTTGGCCCCATACGGTGACACATGCAGAATTAGCATTCCTTTCATGAGGACAAGGAAGTTGATTTTGCCAACCACGGCCTTCTCATCTCATCCTTAGCCTGAACAAGCACTACAAGTATGAGTGAGGCATCTAATTATCTTGATTAGTGTGAAAACTACCCAACCCTATAAATTTATTATTAAGTTTTCACTGGATTAACAACTTCCAATGGGTTACCTTGACAAGCCACTTTGGGCACCGGCCCCACATTGAAAGCCACTCCCCCTTCACTGCATCTAAATTTTCAAAGCCCAAAACAAAACCCAAGCATGAACTATCACATTTCTCATCATGATACATTTACAACACAAAATATACATCATTTCACATTACACATAGCAAGGCATTACTCGTCTTGCATAGTTATCATAACCACATGAATCCATAAACAAAGGGGAGTCAACATATAACCAATACATATTCAACCATTAGCAAGATTACATAATCACAGGAGTCACACACACGACTACCCCTCTTGGCCTCTAGAATCAACTTTCCCAAATGACACAAATACTTGACACATTAACACTATGGTCTCACATCACATTCACTCTCAAATGCACATCATCACCTAATAGACCAAACTAAGATCCTTCATCAATAATTCAAATACAACACCACAATTGCAACATATGACATAATGAACTAATTATAGGTCTTGAAGAATGAAACATTAATTGAATCATGATCAATCATCTAACAATCATAAAGTAAATCTTCATCAACAATATAGAACTATCATATTCCAACCGCTAGTAATAGTTACTTTTAGGATCATAAGGTATAAGAGTCCACGAGTAACAATGTTTTAACTAATAGTTCCCAAGACTTATGTTAATTTCATTTAATTAAAATGACTACGCAAGTAACTCTAAGTTATACAAATTAAACACAACAATTATTTATACTATTTACATCGATGTAGATTTCATTAATAATCTAAATAATTTTAAATACTATTAAATATAACTATAAAAGCAAGGCTAAAAGCCTATAATATTGGAATGCTATAAATATCTTACACTAGTTAGAATCACAAGATACCAAACTCGAAGCTACAATGAAAGAACATTGTTCTAAGGTTAACTTGAGAGGAAAGGAATATAAAACAATAAAACATTCTTATCGATCTAACATCTTCATCAAATCTACCACACTTTTAACCACATACATAACATAGGATTATCACAAAATGAATTTGTTGAGAAGGCTTTAGAAGCTACCAACAATCTAAAATGTGAAAGCATAGATAGAGCATGCAGACTGATTGATGGAATGCCTTAAAGAGAGTCATATGATGGAAAGCAATGATCGTAGGATATACACAAAAATGAATTTGTTGAAAAATCTTCGAGAAACCCAATTCAAAAATATAGAGTTATTTGTGACGCAACTAACTGTTTTATGACAGATGAAACTGGTGAGAGGTAGATAGTCACAAAATATTCATATCACCAAAAACACAAACTGGGTGTGAACAATTTTTTGATATAATTTAGATAACTAGGTCTTACACCATATTTAAAAATCTTAGAGAAACCCAGTGCGTAAAGCTAAAGTTATGGCTAATGCAACAGACTGCTAAAACATAGATGAAATGGCTGAGAGGTAGACAATCACAAAACATTCATATCTAAAAAATGACAAACTGGGTATAGACAATTTTTGGATATAATTTAGACAGCTGGATCTTACACTATATATAAAAAATTTAGAGGAACTCAGTTTGTAAAATGAAAGTTATGGCTAATGCAAAAGCCTGCTAAAATAGAGATGAAATAGCTGAGAGGTAGATAGTAATAAAACATTCATATCTCACAAATGGCAAACTGGGTATAGACATAGTTTGGATATGATTTCAATATCTATGTTTTACACCATATATAAAAAATTTAGAGGAACCCAGTTCGTAAAACAAAAGTTATGGCTGCTGCAATAGACTATAAAAATAGAGATGAAATGGGCAAGAGATAGACAGTCACATCAATCGGTGATTCCCAGAAATGCAACGATACACATGCACAATTGGATCTGATAAAAAGGTTTCTAACCTCTCAATCAAATTACAGTCAATAGGAAAAATTATAAATCAAACGTTTGCTTCAACAGAAAAATGAGACAGAAATTAGAACCAAAGGAACCTGATTTTGCTTGCTTGACTGGCTGAAGATTCGATGCCGGATTCAACTGTTGCAGCAACAAACCATTCTCTTCCTCCAAAAGTTCCATCTTCTGAAGATCCTTAGGAGAGAGAAATCCCCCCCTAAATACAGCCCAAAAACTCCCTATTTAGAGAAAAAAATCCCCTAAAATCTTCCAGAAGATTCCCCCCACAAGAGGCAATAACTCCTGCATGAACAATACCTTACAGTTTGCTATTTTTAACATTTTACAACCAGACCAAGATAAATATACTTTATGGAAACATATAAATATTATTTATTTATTTAACTCTAGTTGCAATTACATTTATTACTATTATTATTATTATTTATTGACTTAACTTCTAGAATAATATATTTTTCATAAACTAAATTTTACATAAGGACATTTAAATATATTTATTTATTTAAAAAAATGCTTCATAACTAATTATTTTATTTTAAGGCAACAATAACCAAAACAATACCAACAAAATAACCCAACTGTCAAACTATACCTGACTACTATGCAAGATCAGAAAGCAAGACCACCACAATGATGACTAACTATCATGACCAAACTGACAACACTGACAGAGTACATAAGCGGATACTCATCCTCTTCAAGGATGATGGCTAGGCTAGGGGGCCATATGTTATCTCCATTCAACAACTTCCATTGGTATGAAGGCATGCTTAGACCTACCAATTCAGGTGGAGTCGATGCTTGGTACCTACAACCTGTAGCAAACAAAAGTGTCGAATCCATACATATAATCATCCAAGTAGGCACATAATGATAGGGAATCGTAGTGTAGTAGGGTACTCATTATGAATAATACTACACTGTCCCTTCACAAAATACATCGCAAGTATCCACATTAAACAAATTCATTAGTACCTAAACAACCAGATAACACATAGATAGATAGTCGCATTAATCACGTAGTAAAACTAATTTACATAATCAATTAACCTATAATTGATCACAACATAAGCATAATGTATTAATCATAAAGTATCAACAATGTCATCATAATAAACATCAATGAGTGTCCTCAACTACATCATAATAGTAAGCCTACCATCAACATGTTTATCGTACCGTAAGCATTTCGAGTATCTTACCTTCCTCTTCATGCTCCTTAGCCCGACCACCTGCTCATCCAAGGTGAGAATGTAGGGGCACTACAATGTTGAAAAGACTTTAAAACTTCCAAGCAAAAGCAATCGGTATGCGTACAAGAGAAAATGCTATGAAAGAAGGGAACCATTTTTCATCATTGTAAATAGAGATGATTTTCTTAAGGAGATTGGACTAGATGCAAGAGCACACTAACTTTTTGATAGAAAGCCTTAATAAGAGTATTACATTCTTAATAAAGTAAAGCATGTCACCCTAGACCAATGTTACCATCTGAAACTCATGTCTATAAGGATTTTCAATTAAATTAAAACTCAATAATACCATAACAGTTAAGACCAAGCTTTAACGACCTAGGTATCAATTTCTATCAAGAAAAGAATAAGGTGATAGAGAAACTATTCATCCAAAAACTCAATCAAACCTAGATGGATGATAAATATGTATTATTGTGGCCTTTGTAGGCTTTAAGATAATGAAAGCGAAGCACCACATAATGTTGAAAGTTCATATTATATCCACTTCAAAAGGATAACACACATTGTCATAAAAAACTAGACTAATAATAAGATTTGATCTCTATTTTGACCCTTATGCTTTATTAATTTCAATTTTATCAAAGTTGTTTACCACAATCAAAATCAGGGTGTAGCAGGCTTAAGAAAGTTGACATTTATACTTTTGTATTCCTATCGAATGCATAGGTAATCATACATTTAAAATATCCATCTGATAAATAATACTAAGCAATTTTATCATTTAGAGAAGAAAATGTACCTAGTTTGAGCCCTTATACCATATCTTAAAAAATTGGAGAATAACCAAATATTAAATAGAGGATAAGAGCTCTGAGAATGCTCCTCTCTACTCCTCCTCTACCCATCTCTTCTTTCTAGCTTCATGTTTCTTTCCTGGCCGTGACCTCTCCCCATAAATTCTTAACATTTTTAAGACTTATGAATGCTCAAATACACATGATCTGTGACAAATTTTTCTCCTATGAATATCCTTGAGAAAGCTTTTATTCCAGTATATCTAGAGAGTGCAACGAATTTATATCTGCCTTGAAATTCTCCCATTTTAAAATTAATAGACTCTTTGTCTTCCACAAGAAGATGATTCTTCCTTTTCAACTCCATACACCCATTATTCTCATTAACTAAAATTAGCTCTACAAATCTTGAAACTACAAATAAATATTAATCCTATTTCTTGCAAGTGATAAAATAAAGGAATCTTTATAATATAGAATATTAAATTATCTAAATAATTTTTGAAGAAATATAAGTAATTAATTATATTTCAATAAGATATCCAAATCAATAAATGGATTTCAGATATGCCTTACAAATGATGTTACAATTATTTGCATCTGCAGCACTACTGTGCTATTTTGGGACTTTTAAAAAAAATTTAGATAAATTTCTGGATTGGGTGAATGTTTCAATAAAAATAAATAAAGAGCCATAAAGGAAGTTACACAATCTTAAATGATTTCATATTTAAATATGCATAAGTCAAATGAAACACCAACCACCTAAATGTTATATTCTAATTTTAGTTATGGAAACAAATTTTCTAACAATTTTATTTTTAAAATTTTGGAGAACAAAAAATTGAAGGACTACCAAAAAAAAAGGATTACCAAATTTTGGAGTTACAAGATGTGTGCACATATATAATGGCCTATCAGCCAAAAAATGTAATTTTTAAAATGTGTATATAATGAAGCATAGAATAATAGTATATTTTTTAAAAAATCCGGGTTTAAGTAGATTAAAAATACAATAAATTTAGGCTATATATATATATATATATATATATATATATATATATATATATATATATATATATATGAAGACAATTAAAGTAAATCAAATGAAAAATAGAGAAAAAATATATGGTTAGAAATATAAGGAGATTCACATTTGGTTGGTCGTTTCATCAAAATTTGTTGTCAAACAAGTAAAGTTGATAGGGATGAAGTTTTGAAATGCTAAATAATGTTAAAAATATAGTTTTTTGGAGCCAAAACAAAATTCCAACACTCAAGCTTGGATAACCAAAGCTATTCAAATCTTACTAACCAAGAATGAAAATTTTGAAATATAATGTGAGTCTGTCATAACGTGCTCAAATTAATTAAACTTTAGATTATATAAAACTAAAATATAGAATTTTTTTCTATATGCACATAGTGCACACACATTATAATGTGTGTCTTATGTGTGCACTATGTTTGTATAAGGTACATGAGTTAATACAATGTATTCATGTTATGTGGACATAGCATTTGTGCTATGCATGATTCTATGTGTGCATAATGCATGCATATTATAGCACACGCATGTTATGGCTTAGGTAAGCCCAATCTATAACATGAACACACTATAACACATTAATTTTATGTTTTTAGAATGTGAGTGTGTTTTGTCTAACTCACCTCCAAAATACTTTTTAGCCACATTTTTGTCTCTCAACTTGGTGCATTCACCCAAGGCCCTTTTTCAAATGAAGTAGATGGAAGATCCATTTCCTAAAAGGTATTTAAAATTGGATCCCTCATTTAATCAGGGACATAAAAATGAGTCAATTTTTTCTTTGATACATTAACCCTGGTTAGGGACCAGGGACCCTTCAAAACTAGGGCCAAACCCTTTAGTCATTAAAACATACATTCAACAATATCTAACCAGTTTGACTATGGAGAATTAACAGTCACAAGAGTAGGGAAAATTACCTCAGCCCTTACTCCCAGCCAACATAACAAAAACTATTATTACATATCCATTACTATCTTTTAGAAAAAAATAGAAACACCTAAACCATTCCTACTTATCTGGTTCTGCCTCTAAATCCACAATTCCTTCATCACAGGCATAGGTGTATATCTACTTGGCTCGAACAGGCACTAAAACCTCTAATTTAGCCACCACCCCCTCTATTATCTTCCTCGAATCTAGAACATTCTGTAGAATATCATGTAAATGCTCCAAGGAGGATTCATAGTATTCTCCTACCTACATAAAAGCTTCCACCATATCCTCATGGGTTAGGACCGACGTCACCGCTACTAAAAGCATGGTCGCCACCGTAATGGATTGCATAGCCATGAAGACATTCCATCATCCTCTGGATGTTCCTTGGTCTAGCAGTAGGTGAGCCATCACCTAGTGGACATTAACCCCCTCCTTCCTGTCCACCTCCTTCACCACCTTGAGAACACAGAACAACCATTCTCATAGCAGAGGATTCTTTATCTCCTTCTTAATGCAATTTATAAAACCATCCATCACAGCCTCCATTGGGATCTTCCTCGCAAGCCTCCGCAAAGTGTACTTTCATTTCATTCGGCCTCCAATAGACTTGTCTATGGTAGAGCGAGGGATTTGCCTGTGTTGTGAAGAAGACCTCATTACTTCCTTGCCTTTGGAACCAATGACATCCTTCGCTCCTACATCCATCCTCAATCCCACAGCAACCCTGCAGAGAGAAATACAGAACCAGGAATTGAAGCACCCTTTACTCCAGCCAACACTCTGTCTACTGTCACATGCCACCCTTAGATATGAATAGAATCCTGTCATCCTTCTTATCTCACGTGTCACACCTTACTCTGCCATCATTAAAAAGCTAACTCATTAATGAACTACCCCCTTATCGGGAGGAAATGAGCTAGGTTTCTAAAATGAGGTAGATGGAAGTTCCATTTCCTAAATGGTATTTAAAATTGAATCCCTTATTTAGTGAGGTAGATAAAAATGTTGTTCATGATGGGAGATTTTAACATCCTAAAGGGATTGACAAAAAATGAACCAATTTTTTGTGATTAAATACTTGAGAGTTTTTATGTTGACTCTTGAATTAGACATAGACTTATCTAGACTTGTGAGATCATTTTTTGATATCCATTATTAGGAAAAGAATGTGGCCTTTCAAATGCAATAATTTCCTTTGACTAGTCAACATCTAGATTATTCCTTTCTTAGTCCTCACCTAGTTTCTTAGAGATGAAGGTGGCATTGAGATCAAGAAACATAGCCCATTGTATGTTGGTTTTAGGACTCATACTAGTCACTAATCATCTACAAGAATGGATAGTTATTGAAGATGCTAGAATGTGGAAGATATTAGAAACATAAAAGTAAACAAAAACAAGTGTTATACCTTCAAAATCTTCTCTATTCTAGTCCCCTTGATAAGGTGGAGGAAATTGATACACCCAACTACAAATCCTAGCTTTACCTAATGCAAATAAATGGAGATTACTCAAGAAATAACCATCATCATGGAGGTAAGGGATTTGGTTATAATTTTGCTATAGTTTGGCTAAAATTTGGCTATGGAGATGGAGGAATTATGAGAGCATATATTTGGTGTATGAGATTTCAAGTGTTTAGAGTGTAAAAATGACTTGGAGAGGCTACTTACTTTTATAGAGTTTTGGGGCATTTTGGATCAATGGCTAGAATTCAAAGATGAAATCCAAGGGTTGAGATTTCATAGTGAACTCAAGGGCTAGGGTTTCATCAACAAAGATGGAGGGCTCCCATTATTTTACAAATTTTAATTTGGCCTTGGGAAGGCTTTGCATTAATGAGGATGGGGACATGTGAATAAATTTTTAATTCATTTTATGGGTGACTAGGATGGGATAGGACAATTTCATGGATTTGGAAAGGTGAGATGGAGACACACGTGAACACAATTAATTAAATAGTGGTTAATTTAATTAATTTGGGTGTAGGGATTTTGTAGGGTAAGTTAATTAAATAAATGATATTTATTTAATTAACCAATGTTTGGCTATAGGAAAGGTAAGTTAATTAAATAGATGAACTTTATTTAATTAATTTAGGCTAATGGAAAGGAGGGGATAATTGAGGGCCTCTCTCCAAACATAAAATGGAAGGTGCTCGCTCCTCTGGTGATTGAACTAAGAGGAGTATGTGATGACTTGTGAAAAAGAAACTGGAGAAATGGTCAGTTTTTGTCCCTACGAAGGAAGACATAATGGTTTGGGGAGGATAGTGAAGTGGTAAGGTGATAATTAGTAAGGTGTATTCTAGATACTTCTGCAAAGGGAACACTTCTAAGAAAGTAGATGGTAAGGTGTGGTGTAAGAATGGTCTCCCCAAGGCCAATTCTTTCTTGTGAATAGCGTGGAAGCGAAGGGCATTAACATGGGATAGGTTGAGAATGATGGGTAGGTTAGGGCCCTCTAGATGTGTGATGTGCAAAGCATCATAAAAAGATAATGATTAACTTTTTGTGCAGTGTGAGTTTTCTCTTTCTATCTATAACTTCTTCCTAAAGAGATAGGGGTTCTGTTGGGTCTTTCCAGAGAACATCCCTAGTCTGTTGAAGAGCTGGGTAGTAAAGGTTAGCAGCCCTAGTCTGAAGTTTATTTGGGAGCTAGCTCCAGCTTTGATAGTGTGGAACATTTGGCTGGAAAGGAACATGAGATTATTCATAGACACAAAGAGACAAGTAGAAAGAGTATGGGATCTTATGGAGTGTTCTTTAGGGGAATTGGGAGAAATCCACAAAAGAAATAGCTGAAGTATTTTGGAGAAGGAAAAGGGCTGGGGGGAGGCATGGCCTAGATTCAGATTGATTGATTAGCACCCGACTGTAGGAATTGATAAGAGTATAACAATTAAATGGTTTAGGTTGAGAGAAGGGGGAATAAAATTGAATTTCGATGGTGGTGTCAAGAACAATCCTAGCAAAGCTGGGCATGGTGGTGTTTCCAAAGACTACAATGGCCAACCTATGGGGCTGTATGCTCTATATTTTGGATCCATATCCAATAATTTGGTTGAATCTAGAGTGATGTTTTGGTGTTTGATGATAGCCAGAGAGAAGGGATGTAAGAAGTTGTGGATTGAAGGAGACTCTAGTTTGGTAATTAGAGCTATGGAGGGAGGTGAAATTAATAATTGGTGATTCCAAGGAATCATAGAGATAGATAGAATTGTAACTAAGGATTTTGAAGAGGTTAGTTTTTCTCATATGAAGAGAGCTAGCAATAAGGTTGTGGATTGGGCTACCAATGAGGGCGTTCATCCAAAGAGGGATAAGGGGATGACCAGTAAGTGTTGGTCGGAAAATTTTCCTTATGAGGCAATCAGAATAATGTAGGCTGATTTGAAGGAACATCCCTCCAATAAGGGGTAAGCTCCATGTCAGACAAGTAAAGGATGGTGATGAGGGAGAAGGATAGTGGAATGATTTCTTGAAGTGCCATTGGGTGACAACGCCTAACATTTGCTTCATTCAAAGCGATGGGATGAGAGCATTGATGGCTCATCAAGCCACATGGTGGATGATTCTAGAGGTCACTTATTATCTTGTTATTTTTTTCTGGCATACTAGTAGTTTGCAATATGTCTTCTATGAGTTGTTTCTGTGAGTTGAGGTGGTAGGTGGTGATGGATTCAATAGTGGGGAAGTGACATGTAGGAGGCAAAATTTTGTTGTCTAAAGAAGGTAAAATCTAGGAATGTGTGGAACATAGATGGAAGCATAAGCGTAGGGCGACAAGAGGTGAGGCGGTGGAAGATTTCATGCAATTTTTAGAAGAAATTGAATATCCATGTTTGCATAGGTGGATGGTACGAAAGTGGGGGCTGGAGAAAAATGTTGATGGTTTACCTGAGACAAGACTGAGGGAGGCTATGGTAGGATTTCTAATGTATCCTAGATATACCAGGGATTGATGGAGTACCTTTGATGGTGTGCAATCACTTGCCTGCACCATGATCATGGTGATGGTGGTTACCTCTTTCCTTATGCATGATGATATGCTTGAGGTGGACAACCACATGGATATGTATCATGACTGCTTACTGGACCATTTGCATGGCATCAAGCATAGAATGGCTAGCCTTTAGAATGCGGTGGACGCTTAGGTGAAGGGGTTGTAGGTGAATCTTCTGGTGGGTTCCTTTTTTGTGGATTTAGAATGTTGTTTGGGGGCAGTGGTAGATTCTCGTGGCAAGGACCATGATATAGTGGTGTTGTCTAAAGGTCAAGAGGTTGTGAAATATTGTAAGCTTAGTGTTGAAGGGAAGGGGCCTATGTAATTTGCCCCTTCCCCTTTAGTTTTCTTTCTTTTCATTAAGACTTTTTAGATAGATATATTATAGATACAGACTATGAAGAAGGGTGATAAGTCCATAGTAAATACATTTTTTTTTATGAATACATGATACTAATTATGCAGAGCTCAGATTTGGTTTTACTCCGGTCCCTAATCCATAACCAGGGTTATATTAAAAAAAGGAGGGGATAATTAATTATTTATTCAATTAATATCTGGTAGGTGATAATGAGGATCAGGATAAATTATTTAAACAAAAATGATATATTTAATTAATTTAGATGAAGGGGACAAGTTAGCATGCTATGTAATGTTAGGGAGATGTCAGAAAAATGATGGTGTGAGGACCCATCATTTTTAGGTGTCTACATTTTACCCCTCCTTGATGTGGCATCACAACTGTCTAACTCCATTATTAACCAATAAATTGATGCAAAAGGGGCATGGACTCAACTCAACAGACCAATAGATCCTTTATCAAGAAACCTAATGGTTATAATGTATTAAATTTTAATATGTCAAACTAAGGAATCATATTCTTCTTTGATGGTACCTATACTGTATGTACAGTTAGGTATTTTTATGTTTATCCTAGAGGTTGTGCATAGAAACAAGTTATAGTAAAGGAAACAAAATCTAGTTTATAAACTATAGTGAAGAATAGTTGCTACAAGTAGGTAATTTTGTTAAGGAATAACAAACACTTATTCAACAAAGTTGTAAACAAATATTTGCTTAACTATCCAAGGTAATTGCTTATGAAATGATTAATCATAGTAGAAAACAACCTAAGTACCAAATCAATTATCACCTAAAAATATTATCTAAATCAACAATTCATGATGATCAACAAACTATTAATAATATAAATTAACAAGAGAACTATAGTTACCTCAAGTGGCCCTTGCCTGAGTGACTATAACCTCATAGAATCTAAATCAGATCTTTAAATTTATCAATAAATGTGATGTCCTGATATTAAGGCATTGTTTAAATTAAAGATTTAAACAACATGATAAGACAATGAAGTTTCTTTCTGGAGAAATGGTGTTTGTCGTGATAGAAAGTGATTCTTGAAATAATTGCATTAATGTATAATATAAAGTGGGACACACATCTTTCAAATGTCCTAAGAAGGATGATACTGATAAGAGCAAGGATAGAAGAGTTCATTTGGCACAAGAAGAGGAAACGAAAGAAGAACAGGAAATGCCATTAGCCTCTCCAGTAATGGACAGAGAAATGCTCATGGTGGAAAAAGGCAAAATGCAGCAAACACCAAAGGCATCCATTTTTAAAACTAATTGTTTAAGCCATGGGAAAATATGCAAGTTGATTATAGATTCAAGTTCACATGATAATTTAGTCTCTTGGTATATGGTGCATAAATTGGGAGTGAAAACATTTGATCATCCTAGTCCTTACAATGCCACTTGGGTAAGTCAAGAACAACATGTAAGAGCTAATCAGAGGGCATATGTTGATTTTTCAATTGGTCCATATCATGATTCTATTTTATGTGATGTTATTTCAATGATATGTGGGCATATAATTTTGGGAAGACCATGGCAGTGTTTGAGAAGGACAATTCATGATGGTTATAAAAATAGTCATTTGGTGCACAAAGATGGTAAAAAGTATAAACTAATGCCTTTACCATATGAAGACAAGAAGGAACATGCTATTGTCTATTTTGGAGAGAAATTGTAGTTGAATGTGCAGGTTGAACAGCAGGAATAGTTGCAGCAGAGAAAGGTTTATGACAGTCCTAAAGAGTAGCAAATTTGGGACATGAGTCACATCAAGATTGGGGACATTGATTACCCTATAAGAAGGCTAAAGAAGGAAGGTAGACAACAGATAGTACAAGAAGGAATAAATCAGAATTCTAAGATGGAGAGTACAGGAGCATTACAGCAACAAGATCCTAGACTAGGACAGTAAAACATGTTTTATGATGCTGACATTTTTTGTAAGAGTCATGTAGGTGGGAGAAGGAGGAGGATAACTCTTGGAGAGTTCATATTCCCTGTCACAAATTAGAGGAATATTTCCAAAAGACTGCAGGAGGTTTGGAGCAGACCACATGACTCCTGGGACAAGAGTTTTTATCATGCTGGGGAGTATGGTGCAGGAGCACCTAAAAGAACACCTTGGAGCAAGAAGACACAAATGATTAGAGGAGAAGCCCATGGAGTCCATCAAGTCAAATGGATCATCCTAGAACCAATTATGGCATATTATAATGGGTAAAATGATGTAATGATCAAATATCCTAAGGGTCCTGGTAAGGACCCTAGGACCAATTTGATACAGAGCGCGCAGTGGATAGAAGAAAAAGGACAAACAAGACAAGGTTCTATTCACCCCAAAAGCCCAAAAACAAGGATCTTCATGGAAAAGTGGGAAAAACAATTAAGGTTCTTGAATTCTTCTTGGAAATGGTGTTTGGGCATGTACTAGAACCCATGCCATCCATTGGCAAAGGTGCATCAAACTTTGAACTATTAGTTCCTTCACAAACCTCAAGAAAGGCAAATAGCCCTACAAATAGAGAATAGTCCCAATAAATTTTTATATAGACATCCAAATGCAACTCTCAGACATGAAATAGATACCCATTATGCCTCCCCAAAAAATACTCTAGAATGGGTTTGGGTTGTTTTATAAAGTATGCCCTAACCAATAACCCTCCTAGTGGTTTTAAGCCCTAATTAAGTCTAGTTTGTGAAGCAAGTACCCTTGGATGGAACCACCAAACTCTCTGGACCCCTTGGACACTTCACATGGATGGAAAAACAATTTATTTCAAGGGTTTTCTGGTCATAATGCAAGACAATTTCATTCTATGCTTGTTTTCCCACTTCAAATGCAAAAATAACAAGGAAAATGCTGCTACAGTCACCTAGGGCATCAATTTAAACACACCAAAACAAATTTTTCAGTTTTGAGCCTTGGTCAACATGTCAAGAACTCCCTCTAATTCCATTCCACTAATTTTTAGAGGATTCCCACAGTGGAATGAGGTTTTATGACATTTTTCCTACCAAAACCCTAGTTAACCTAGTTAACAGAGTAGTTTTAGAAAAAATGTGATATCTTCCTCTAGGAATCGAGTTAAGACCTTAGACCAGATGAATTTTAAATATAACTCAATCCTTTTTCCAAAAATATATGGATTTCCTCTGTATATATCCGTACAAAACCGTACCAAATGCTGCAACAGGACTGTTGCAGGGAAAATCTGAAAGTTACAATCCATAAAACACTCATATCTTTCACAAAACTAAATCATTTTTCATGAGACAAAAAGTATATTAAAGAAGATTCACATGGATAACACCTTAAATAGTGGAGGAGAGGTTAAAGGATAGTACTTGGCTGTACAATGGCTTGAAAATAATAAAAATACGGGAAATGACAGAAAAATAGAGTATTCTATTGATTTCTTCACTTATACATCATCCCTCAATCTGCCTCGAAGTTTGTGAGGCTTCAATATGCCTTAAATAACCAAAACCACTGCCTAAAACTAACTTTCTAACTACTTTATCCCTTCACCTTCCACCTTCTTACAATTTGTTGCATTTTTGCAATTTGTTGCTTATGACAACTTTTGTCAATTAGTGCAACTTTTACATTAGGTATCAAATGACATCAAAATGACTAACTAGGACCTTTTACAAGTTAAATGTAGCCATTTAGGCCTTATTACAACATAAGAATACCTATACAAAATCAAAATCCTAAGTCTACCTCATGGAGGCATATTCATGCTAGGGTGCACCTGCACCATACAACCAACCAACAAAGATTTTCAAGTCCCTTGGAAATGTACCTGCAAAACAAATCTACCTTTTCTTGCATCTTTGTCTAGCTTCATCTTTCACTCTGTCTCTTCAGCTTCAGGCTTCAAATCTTCACATCAATGGAATAGTGACCAACCAACCAACAATGGCAAACCACCATCAACATTTTAGAGTATCTTCAAGCTCCTTCTACTCCTAGCAATGGAGTACTCTTAGACTGATCAAAACTTCAACAACTACCACACAATGCTCAATCAGATGTCCATCCTACACGCTGCTTCACAGACCCATTCCTCTTGTCCAACAGCAGATCCTAGAGATGCACTACCACTCTCTCTCTTAGTGGCCTCACTCTGCACCCTCTTCCAGCTAAATCTCTATTGGTGAATGGTCTTGACAGACTCAACATTGTCTTCCCACACTATAGGAATCCTATTCCTTCTCGTAACTAGATGGCACGAGCATCTGCAACAGTCTAACAACTACTGTCAGCCTGCAAAATACCTTCTACAATCTCTGTCTTCAAAATGGTCACCAACCAAACATTTTGCTTCAACTCTTCAGTTTTTTCTTCAACTCTTCACCTATCTTCTCAGCGATAGAAAATACACAACACCTCTCTACCTAGAGCTTTTGCTAGCTATGATACCACTATGATGTATGCAATGAAGTGGGACACACATCTTTCAAATGTCCTAAGAAGGATGATGCTGATAAGAGCAAGGATGGAAGAGTTCATTTGGCATAAGAAGAGGAAAAGAAAGAAGAACAGGAAATGTCATTAGCCTCTCTAGTAATGGATGGAGAAATGCTCATGGTGGAAAAAGGCAAAATGCAGCAAACACCACAGGTATCCATTTTTAAAACTAATTGTTTAAGCCATGGGAAAATATGCAAGTTGATTATAGATTCAGGTTCACATGACAATTTAGTCTCTTGGGATATGGTGCATAAATTTGGAGTGAAAACATTTGATCATCCTAGTCCTTACAATGCCACTTGGGTAAGTCAAGAATAGCAAGTAAGAGTTAATTAGAGGGCATATGTTGATTTTTCAATTGGTCCATATCATGATTCTATTTTATGTGATGTTATTTCAATGACATGTGGGCATATAATTTTGGGAAGACCATGGCAGTGTTTGAGAAGGACAGTTCATGATGGTTATACAAATAGTCATTTGGTGCACAAAGATGGTAAAAAGTATAAACTAATGCCTTTACCATATGAAGACAAGAAGGAACATGCTATTGTCTATTTTGGAGAGAAATTGCAGTTGAATGTGCAGGTTGAATAGCAGGAACAATTGCAGCAGAGAAAGGTTTATGTCAGTCCTAAAGAGCAGCAAATTTGGGACATGAGTTGCATCAAGATTGGGGACATTGATTGCCCTATAAGGAGGCTGAAGAAGGAAGGTAGACAGCAGATAGTACAAGAAGGAATAAATCAGAATTCTAAGATGGAGAGTGCAAGAGCATTACAGCAGCAAGGTCCTAGACTAGGACAGCAAAACATGTTTTATGATGCTAACATTTTTTGTAAGAGTCATGCAGGTGGGAGAAGGAGGAGGATAAATCTTGGAGAGTTCATATTCCTTGTCACAAATCAGAGGAACATTTCCAAAAGACTGCAGGAGGTTTGGAGCAGACCACATGACTCTTGGGACAAGAGTTTTTATCATGCTGGGGAGTATGGTGCAGGAGCACCTAAAAGAACACCTTAGAGCAAGAAGACACAAAAGATTAGAGGAGAAGCCCATGGAGTCCATCAAGTCAAATGGAACATCGTAAAACCAATTATGGCATATTGTAATGGGCAAAATGATGTAATGATCAAATGTCCTGAGGGTCCTAGTAAGGACACTAGGACCAAAAATAATGTAAGTTGGGCCAATAGTGCCTCTAGAGTCAAATAAGAGTCAAATATAGGTGTCTAAGTAGGAATAAGGTATAATGATCCTAAGAAGATCAACCATGATGAACCATGATGATTTGGTAGAGTAAAAGTCACTTAAAACAAAGTTTAATATTCAAATTTTTGAATAATGCATTTAGGTGGGAAAATCAAGAATGAGTGGTTTTGGTAGTTTAACCATCTCCAACCTTTGGGAATTGGTTGTGGAAGCTAGGGAGAAGTTATGTAAGCCTATAAAAGGCATTTTATGGTACGGTGGAGTCATATTGGAAGCCTGGGTTGTACGGCAGGCTGCAAATAGTAATAAAATTCAGTTTTGTCTTGCATCTTCTTCTTGTTTCTGTTGATCTATTGATTGTTGGATGCTTGTTTGATGTATTAGATCCTAAATTAATAGTGTCAGACCTTATTCATGCTCTGAGAGTTATTTTAGATCAGTTTCTATCTCTGTTTATATTGATTGTCACAAGGAACAGCAGGCTGTCCTGTGCATTTAGAGAAGTTTCAATGTCTCATAGGACCTTTCCATGAATGTATGATGCTGGTTCTCATGGAATAGGTCCTTGATTGTATGTATAATATGATTTCTAACCCTGACAAAGTAGGAGGAGTGCAAATGGGCAGGTGATCACCGTTTGAAGTCAAGGATTGCTTGTGGAAGAGCATTGAAATGGTGGCATGGTTATAGCAGCCAGAGATCCGTCTTAACAAGGTGACTTTTTTATGATTTATATTGTTTAATATGGTCAAGGACATGGTGTTAGACCTTTTAATGAGGTCTAGAAGTGATTGGAAGTGGGAGATCTAGCAAGCACTAGGTTTTGGGGCCTAGAAATGGGGGTTTGGTGTTTAAACACTAGAATGAGAAAATCATTGCATGAGACCTATAAAATCCTTTGTTTTAGATACTTTCCTAAGACTGTTTCAAGGTTTGGAGTGAGTGGGGCAAGTATTTGATAGGGTTCCTTTGTAAAGTGGGCAAATTAGGCCTTGTAGGAAGACAACAGGGTGTTAGGACAGTCAGATTCTGTCCAAAACAATAGTATATGATTTTGAAGTATGTTAAAGAACTCAATAGAGGGTACTCAGATCAGTCAATATTTTTGGAAGTGCTTTGGGAAAGTTTGGAGAAAAGTGCAAGTTAGTCGCTGAACAGGGCGACTAGGATTAGGCCTGGTTAAGTGGAATTGTCAAGAACCAATCAAATTGGTTTGTGAAACCTATTGAGTCTTGTTGGTTGGGATAGGTTGAGACCCTAGAAGATGCAATATTTCATCTGAGAAGTTGGAACCCTAAGTTGAGCCCTTTGGACGAGTTTAAGGCAAAATGAAGACTAGTGAAGTCTTATTGGTGGAAGCCACAAACCATTGAAATCTTTTGTTTCTATTAAATCATCTCATAAGTCCTGACACCTCTGCATCACTTTTCAAGTGACTCTTGGCACTTTGAGGTCCTTAAGTGGAGTGTGTCTAAATTCTGGTGTACTCTAGTCTCCGCAGTTCGACAAGTCGTGGTAGCAATGGCAATGACAAATCCACCGGTGGCGATCCGCACCACAAGCGGCATGATGGCAGACTTAGTAGGGCCGCACCACTGGAAATCCACACTGTAGTGGAGGTTGTAGTTCTATGGGGAGGAGGTCCCCCTTGTGACCTCCGCTAGAGTGGGCCATCCTAAAAATCCCTCACTTACCAATAAAAAAAAAGTATAAAAATTAATAATATAAATATTTAAGGTTGGATTCATGGTTAGTAGAATGTAGCAAAGACATGAATTAAAGGAAGAAATGATATCATTGTTAAAATTTGAGTTGGCAAAATCACTTGACATGCTATCTGAATCCTATCATTGGCGCCACCTTTTAAAATTTCAGCCAATGACCATACATATTAACGACTCCTTATAATAAGACAAAGATACGATTCATAGTAAAACCTTATAAGGTAGCCAAAAGTAAGAGATTTAGTAAGATACGAATTCATGAAAAATAAGTGTAGCAATTTTAAAAGGGTCTTATATAAATATATATATTATCTACAATTTATAAGAGGAGGGGATTTGAAAAGGAAAGCATGCAAAAGACAATGATTAATATGAAATCTATTTTCACAAGAGATTACAATTTAAAGAAGGAAGCTATCTAATTGGTGTGAAGGAAATAATTAACAAAGGCATATGTTTGTAAAAAGTTGCAACCAATATCAAGGATGATTTCTTTTGGTAAAAAGACATGACCATTCATTTCATACATCTCCCTTAAGATGTATAAAGTATAAAAGAAAGTTTGGGGTAGAAGGAAAAAAAGCAAGAAAGAGAATAACAATTTCTGAGTTTAAAGAAGATATACATTGACACACTTGTGCATGGAGAATAAATAGATCATCAAGGAAAGGGATAAGAATAAGAATAGTCTAATTTATATATACAGATTAGGGAACATATTTCGGATTTGAGGGAAGACACACATAAGACTTGAGTTTCTAATCTGCAGCAATAAAACATAAGAGACCAATGATCAGACAAGTATATTTATTAGTAACTAGTAGCAATCTTTGTAGGAGTTAATATGTATAATAATGAGGCTTATGTATTATTTTTTTAATTAACTAATGTGTATGTAAACTGATATAATATCTTTTCATAATTTTATATATGTTTGAACTAATGTGTTAATAAGGAAACTTGTATAAATGGTATGGTTACTATGATGGAGGAAATGTGGTGCAAGAGGGGGTACAATGATGGGGTACTCTTCTAGGTATGCTTCCCCTCTAGGGGGGATTAAACAATCCCATTGGGGCTAAGGGGGTACAAAGGGTACTTCCCTTGGGCTTAGAAGAGATGACTTCTGGGGTACCATTTTGTGATCTCATTCTCCTATCATAGACATGTAAATTCAAATGAACCAATCATAGAGAAAGGGAAAGGAAATGGTAAGATGATGGGATAATGGGATAACAAATATCTCACTAGGTAGACCACCTCATATGGATGACATGGGCCACATGAGGCCAAGGGGGATGGTATATCTACTCTTGGGCCTAGGGTATTTGGGACACCCCATCAAAGTCACACTCCTCAATTCTCTTATGGTTGAGTCTCCTGGATAGTTAGGTTTAGTTGGATTGATAATGCCATTATGAGTTTGTTAATCATGATAACTTGACCGTAAGAAATATTATTGTAAGTATTTTCTAACTTGTTGTAGGAATTAAATCAAGTCAAGGTACACTCTAAATCTTTGTTTGCTTGGAAATTGATAATTTAGGGTAAAATTAGTATTGTTCCTAAAGGGGACATTACAAGTGGTATCAGAGCATCTTTCCTACCATCCCGTGTATACTTTACGTATTACATGTATTGATGTATACTTTGTGACTTATGTGTACTCAAGTGTATACTTCATGACTATGTATTCAAGTGTATACTCTATGACTTTGTATTTGTATTTGAGTGTATATTCCATGACTTTGCACTCAAGTGTATACTTCATGACTATGTATTCAAGTGTATACTCTATGACTTTGTATTTGTATTCGAGTGTATACTCCATGACTTTGTACTCAAGTGCATACTTCATGACTATGTATTCAAGTGTATACTCCATGACTTTGTGTATTAAATTGTATACTTTATGACTTCGTGTATACATGTATTCGAGTGTATACTCCATGACTTTGTGTAGTCAATTGTATATTCAAGTGTATACTCCATGACTTTGTGTATCCTATTGCATACTTTATGACTTCATGTATTCGAGTGTATACTCCATGATTTTCTATGGTCAAGTGTATACTACATGACTTATGTGTGTTCAAATGCATACTCCATGATTTATGTATGTTCAAGTGCACACTTCATGACTTAGTTGTATGCTTCATATTTGTGAATTACGTGCATGCTTCATACTTTGTGTTATGTGTGTGTATTGCTTGTATACTTCATGCTTACATTGTATTACGTGTGTGTGTATTGCTTGTATGCTTCATGCTTTATGTATCAAGTGTATGATATATGTTTCATGTATTACATGCATATTACATACTATGTTCATGCTTCATGCTTCGTATACTTTTGTGTATTATGTCTATGTTTCATACTCCATGTATTAAGCGTATAAAATTTACATATGCATCATATATTATGTATATCTATGTGGTTCCTCAAAAAACTTACTCCATGTGTGTATTAAGATGCTTAAAATTTATGAAAATGCCAAAACCATCTGTCAAACCCTTCTTGGGTTGTAACTAATGAGACTCCCTCAAAATTGAGGTGAAAATGGGGAAAGCATTTCATCTAAGAAAGACATCCAAAACATCATTAAAGAATTCAATTGAGATTTAGGTCCACTGAGGTATCATATTGACCTAGGAGGGTCAATGTCTTAAATGCCAAAACAACAATTTTGAGAGGACATAATAAAGACAACTCAACTCTTTAGGAACCCACAAATGGAGAGAAAAACCTTAAAAGAAATGTGGAAATTTATAATAAGATATATTCATCAAACTTAATTGTTCTATCCATTTAGAATGAGATCAAATGTACAAACAAGTGATCTATCCCTCACTCATTGAAACAATGATGAAATAATCCAATCCATATCATATGATCTACCTTGTAACCTATAACATTGATCTAGTGAACTTCATCTTATTTTTTCTACATGTAATATCTATGGTAGATCATTTCTTAAGCTCTTTAGAGTAACCCTTCATTCATGATTAAAGATCAAGAATATCAGTATTAGGTTCATAAGTACCTTCGATGAAATTAATACACATCAAGTTATACCAAATTTGTTACGTAAGGATCATTCTCATTTACCAAATCCTAAATTAGTTGATATAGAACAAATACTTTCCCAAAATATGAGAAAAAAAATTTAGTTCCAAAACATAGAGATATGTAAAGAGGAGGATAAAGGTAAGCCCTATTACTCGCTAAGGAATGACTAACTATTGTACATATTTCATTTAGAAATTTGTACAAGTAGGTATAACAGATATTTGGCTAAGATAAGTGATTCAAAACCCTATAAACTCCTCATAAGAAATCAGCTAATCACAACCCTTGTTTGAATACTTACATAAATTTTCTTACTATGACATCATATAATCGATTATTCCTCAAAACATGGTTATCTTTTCCTATCATCATTGGATTTGAACATGAATCTTCTTTGGGGGTCAACAACTTATCAAAGGGTAAAACTACAAGATTGAATTTCGGGATAAAAAATAGAGATGTTTTTGAGTCCCTCTCTCTAAGGACAAGAGAAAACTTATCTTAACTTATAGACATCATTAGTTACCAATTCTTGTTGTTGAGAGATATTAGAAAATACAAACACATGAACCAAAAGAATATTTGTCATTTAGAGAATATCATCAACCTTATGATCTTAAAGAACAATAAGGGCAGTGGAACTAAGCTAAGTATACTAACAGCAATCTTTCAAGGGAATTGAATTGGAATCTTAAATATTTTTATGAATTACTTGAGGACAAGCAATCTTGGGTGGGGTAGACTATGATGTTCTGATATTAAGACATTGTTTAAATTAAAGATTTAAACAACATGATAAGATGATGAAGTTTCTTGATGGAGAAATGGTGTTTGTCATGATAGAAAGTGCTTCTCAAAATAATTGCATTAATATATAATATTTAATGAATAATATTAAATAATCTTACTATATAAATATAATATATAAATATTCATTTAAAAGATATATTATTATATATAAATAATAAGTATTTAAAACTTAATAATATAAATACTTAAGGTTAGATTCATGGTTAGTAGTATGTAGAAAAGATATGACTTAAAGGAAGAAATGATATCGTTGTTAAAATTTGAGTTGGTAAAATCACTTGTCATACTAGCTGACTCCTATCATTGGCACCACCTTTTGTAATTTCAACCAATGACCATACATAGTAACGACTCCTTATAATTAGACAAAGATATGATTCATAGTAAAATCTTATAAGGTAGCCAAAAGTTAGAGATTTAGCAAGGTACGAATTCATGAAAAATAAGTGCAGTGATTCTAAAAAGATCTTATATATATATTATTATCTACAGTTGAAAACAACAAGGGATTTGAAAAGGAAAGCATGCAAAAGACAACAATTAATATGAAATCTTTTTTCACTAGAGATTACGATTTAAAGAAGGAAGAGATCTAATTGGTGTGAAGGAAATAATTAACAAAGGCATATGTTTGTGAAAAGTTGCGCCAATATCAAGGATGATTTATTTTGGTAAAAAGACATGACCATTCGTTCCATACATCTCCCTTAAGATGTATAAAGTATAAAAAGGAAGTTTGTGGTAGAAGAAAAAAAAGCAAGAAAGAGAATAACAATTTCTGAGTTTAAAGAAGATATACATTGACGAACTTGTGCTTGGAGAATAAGTAGATCATCAAGGACAAGGATAAGAATAAGAATAGTCTAATTTATATATAGATTAGTGAATATATTTCTAAGTTGAGAGAAGACATACATCAATCCTGAGTTTCTAATTTGCAACAATAAAGCATAAGAGACCAGCAACCAAGCAAGTATATATATTAGTACTTAACTAGTCGCAATCTTGGTAGGAGTTAATATGTATAATAATGAGGCTTATGTATTATTGTTTTAATTAACTAATGTGCATGTAAACTTATATAAGATCTTTTCATAATTTTATATATGTTTGAACTAATCTGTTAATATGGAAACCTGTATGAATGTTATGGCTACTATGATAGAGGAAATATGGTGCAAGAGGGAGTACAGTAATGGGGCACTCTTCTAGGTACACCACCCCTCTAGAGGGGATTGAATAATCCCATTGGGGCCAAGGGGGTACAAAGGGTACTGCCCTTGGGATTAGAAGAGATGGCTTTTGGGAAACCCTTTTGCATGATCTCATTCTACTATCATAGACATGCAAATTCAAAGGAACCAATCATAGAAAAAGGGAAAGGAAATGGTAAGATGAAGGGATAACGGGATAACAAATATCTCACTAGGTAGACCACCTCATATGGATGGTATGAGCCACATGAGGCCAAGGGGGATGGTATATCCACTCTTGGGCCTAGGGTATTTGGGAAACCCCATCATAATCATGCTCCTCAACTCTCTTATGGTTGAGTCTCCTAGATAGTTAGGTTTTGTTGGATTAATAATGCCATTATGAGTTTGTTGATCAAGTTAACTTGCCCATGAGAAATATTATTGTAAGTATTTTCTAACTTGTTACAAGAATTAAATCAAGTCAAGGTACACTCTAAATATTTGTTTGCTTGGAAATTGATAATTTAGGGTAAAATTAGGATTGTTCCTGAAGGGGACATTACAATTAATCATTGATTGAATCTATTACTCTTTATTGAATTATGGAAGATGTAATACAAAACTAACAAAAAAAGTGTTGATAACAAAATTCTCTAGATCTCTGTCATATATAGAATAGATCATATATAGACATGATTTGAATCTCCTAATTGTTTTGAACTTCTAAACAAATTTTATCTTACACATGTCAACTCTTCCCACAAACATAGGAAGAAGACTTATTCTTAGTCTAAGAAAAAAGAATAGGAAACTGACTATACAAAGATAATTTGAATATCATAGTCCTACTATGATTCTTCTTATTCACTATAAAGAAGCCATAAATAAATGAGAACATGCAGAATAGAGCATCATTGGATAATTATGAACCATGATCTACTAATGTAATGAATTCCTCTTATTCTTTGTGACTATCTTAAATGCTAATGATAAAACCATTGAGGAGTGGAATGAGTAATGGTAAAACCATGTCCACTTAATTTGTCTTCTTTCTCCTTTGTTTGTGGGTTGTTGCAATGTCAACTGTAGATAAATGACTCCTTTGTTGCAGGTTGGAAGATGACCTTTGCTACGGGTAACTACTTCTTTGTTGCATAAACGTTAGTTTCTCCATATAGTATTTCAACACCATAAACTACCATAATTAATAGAAATCACTATCTTACTCTATAAACAGTCATTAACACACACAATCATCCATCAACATATTATATACTATTCTTAGTGCTTTCAAGACTTAAAGGTAATCATAAAGCATGGATAATGTCTGGATGTTTGTAAATGTCTTTAAGAAGTATAAACTAAAACAAGGAAATACGAACAAATTAAAGTTTAATCACACCCCCCAAATTATTATCTTTCTTATCCTCAAGCATCTTAGGTCCTCTGATTATACTAAAGTGCAGTCTCCCTACATGATCCGTTGGCTCCATGACTCCTTTCTCTTTCTCTTGCTTAAGATAAAAACATTTTTGTTCAGCTAACCACTCCCAACTGACATGCTCTATTGTTGCTTGAGATGCTTTTTATCCTTGCCAATGTGGAATTGGATATAGGAGAAAAGGAAAATAGAATACTAAAAGAAGTCAGGTAATTCCATCCTCAATAGCTAATCTAATGTATCTGGGTGCCTAGTGATTGATGCCAAGAAATTGAAAATAGAGTGGGGTTCCTTTCTTCTTAATTCCTATGTTAATTCATTCCACTTATTTCTTGAAAAGTTTAATGCCTTCTTACCAGTGTTATTGGCCAATTCCTTGAATTTCTTGTAATCTACTGATTTGCATTCAAAAAAAATTTCTTCCACCCTAGGTCATTGAATCAAATTGATTCATTCCACTACTACCTAATTAGGATTCTTGGCCTCTACCCTAATTTTGAGGGGAATTGATTTCTCCCTCTCATGATACTGTTGTTGTAGGATACCTCTTCTATGCTCATTCTGTATAAATGATGTTAAGGCCTTTGTCTGTACATCCCCAATAACAATTAAGGGATTACAACTAGTGTCATATGGAATAGCCAACTGAGAGGAACCTCCTACAACAATATAATGAAAAATGCATGAAATAAAAAAAATATATAAATAGCAGAAACATAGAAGGAATTTATTGATATTGGGCCACTTTAAGGGGGCAACCTCCTTTGAGCAAGCTCAATACAATAAATTCATGGATTACTTCATTGGCCTCAACACGTACTTATATACTAAGTCTAATCTAAACAACTATTACTTCCCATGAATGTGGGATAATACAATATACTCACAGGACGACTTACAAAGCATATGCATCCAAAAGTAATATACTAACAAAGTAAAGAGAAGGGTTAATCATGGGTTCCTAACACCAACTCATGTAAATAAAATTCACATAATTGATTTTGCATCTCTGGGGTAGCTTTTTGGTATGCTTTCAAAAAAAACTTAGGTGGAAAAAGAGAGATAGGAACATCATTGTACAATTGAATCAATTGGAAACTCAAATATTTCTCTTGCAAGTATAGGGCATGAACCCTTGCAAGAGTTCTACACCTCATGAGTTGTACAATCATATCTTTCATTCTATCCATTTTGAATTTCAATCTTCTTATCTCCCTGTTCTTTTCCTCAATCTCTTTCTTATGCTTCTCTTCCATTTTATGTTATAAATTAACTATTTATTCCATTTTCTCCCATAGTTGCAAGACAACAGTTAACAAGGTTGGTGGTGCAACCTCTTCTGGAGGAACATTCTACTACTCAAGTTGTAAACCCTTCTTATTTATCTCTATAATGGCCAATTGGGCCAATTGGTCTAGTCTTGTCCCCTGTTGTTGATAAACTTGTAGCTAATTTTTCAATCTCTTATTTCTTTCATTCAACCCAATCTCTTCTTGTTGGTATTCTCGTAGTTGCTTCTCTAATTCTGTAATTTTTTTCAAGGTTGTCTACAACTCATCAATTTTCTCTTGAGTTTTCTCTTATTTTTCCAAGAATAATTCCTCTTCTTGGGCCTCATCAGAGAAGACTAACAATTCTTGGCTTCCTACATTGTTAGGGGGTTGAGGTCGTTTCCTTGTTGTAAACAAATCCTCTTCCTCTGATTTTGTCTCTATTTCCATGAAACCAGATTGTACCATATTCAATTATTCTTTATCAACAAATAGATATTCCCTCTTTGAATCTATATCATATTGCACAACAACCACCTTTTTTGTTTTGGATAAATTTCCCTCTTATAATCCCTTTTTCCTTTAGGCAACTATAATGCCTTGGTGGTTGTATGGGTGCTTTTTGCTTCTTTGTGGATCTAGAGGAGGATGAAGATGCCCCTCTTTTCTTATTGTTCTTGGTAGTGGAAGGAGGGTTCTTGGAAATTGTGGATGTTGTAGGTTGTGAATTTGAGGCTTTGGGTTGTATTTCTTTTGTTTCAAACTATTTAGTGTGGCTACATGACGGTGAAGCTAGATGCTCTAACAATGGTGTATGTATAGATGAGGTTGTAGGAGTGGGGGAAATTGTAGGTTCTACTAGGTTATCAGTGTGTGGAACTGCATGCTTTTACAAGTTATCATGGCTACGGGTGGGTGATGCCATTGATTGGGAAGAGGTTGAAGGCACTTCCTCTCCTTCCTTTGGTTGTACATTTTCTACCTATTCCCCATCTTCCTTAACTGGCCCAACCCTTGAGGGTCTACCATTAGGGTTGATGTTGAGTCTATCCTCTATGTGGTTAAATTAAAGAAAATATTCCCAAGAAATGTCTAGGAACCGAGTAGACAAACTTATTTTCACCAATAAAACAACTAAATAATCATGCAACAAGGCAGTCTGGTTCCCTTTCTATTTATATTTAGCAGATATTCTCTTGAAAAAATTGAACAAGTAATTGGGAACATTCACAAGTCTATAATGAGATGACTTAACAATTTGAAATGCACTATATATAATAATGGTTGTCTTCCATCACTAGTTAAGTACTTAATAATATGAGTAGAAACAAAAGCCCATAATGAAGGTAAAGAGAGCCGTTTACTACCTTGAGCTAAGAAGTCTAGTCTTTCACCAAGTTGAACAAATTCGGCCAGAGCTGCGATGACATTGACTCGTAATTGAAATTCCTCTCCAATTGTAGGTAACCTAGTTACCTCTACAATTGCAGCCTCCTAAGAATCAACCCTCAATCCTCTAACTACTACTTCATTATTCTGTAATGTCCTTGCAAATTGTTGAGTCGTGGCCTCATTGTACTTAGTCAATTTAAGGAAATAGTCTAGCCACTTGGCTTATTGGAAGATAGGCCTACAGTCCTAGTCAGTTAGCAATGTCATGTGATTAGTTGGTTCCCTTCTAATGGGATCCCCATTTATTGTCTGGCAATGTAGCACTCCTTGATTCCTCTATAGTTTCTATTACCTGCGCATTGTAACTCTTATGAAACTAGTCGTTGTTGAAATCAACTTACACCCTATTACTTCCTTTTTGCTTGTTCCATCTATTAATTTCGAGTGATCAATCACAAACATTCTACATGCAATCGGTGGCTATTAATTATTAAGAGAAAGGCTTAGTAGGGGTTAATATTATGTGAAATAATTTCCATGGAGGATCACATGAGTGAAGACATATGGCGGAAGAGTACAGATATAGAAGAAAGAGTTGCAGGATGTTGATGATGTGACTAACCACAGAAGGAGGTGCTACAAGAAAAAGTAATGTGTGGTTGCATGTACGAACTCCTCAAGTGATGAGATAGTGGTAGTATGTATTCGGTAAGAGAAATGGGGTGACCTATAGTTTTTAGTTTTTATATGTGGGATGTGAATAGGGCCTAGATGTAGTAGCTGCAGGTCCCTATGAAATAGTGGCTACAAGTCCCAGTGAAACATTGACTAAAAGAGTGGTTGCATGTGTCATAAGCTTAATTCTACTCTATGCTTTATTGATATTGGCTTATATATAGAATTTTTTTTTTATTATTTTTTATATAAGGGAATAGACAATCATACCTATGGAACGATAGCAGTTGAGCTTGTGAGCTCATCAACTAGTGTGGCAATAGATGAATTAGCTATAATAGCTATGAATGAAATGCATGTTTTTACTGGTGGTGAATTTTGTGGAGCCTTGACTTCAAATTGTCTTGTCAGCTGTTGGATAAAAATGTTTTTATCCACTGGCTTCTTATAAGGCTTCAGACGATGTCTATTTACCATAAGGAAAAATTTAACTGGATCAATTATGGTAAGTTGGACTGCACCATTGGGAAAAATGTCTTTGATTTCATAAGGACCTAATCATCACATTTGTAATGTACTGTTATGGTCCTTATATCTAGAGTCATATAGTAGTACCCAGTCACCTATGTGAATTTCTTTAGTTTTAATGTATTGGTCATGCCATTTGATTCTTTGTTTCTATACTACTTTTGTGTGGTGAAATGCCTCCTTTCATAATTCATCTAAAGAATTAAGCCAGTGTAGCCTCTCTCTTTGAGATATAGATAAATCCATTCCTAATTAGATGGTTGTTCTCAATGTCTTTTATTCAAATTCAATAGGGAGGACTATCTTTTTCCCATAAACTAATTCATAGGGTGTTAACCCTATTGTTGTTTACCATGTTGTTTTGTATGCCCAAACTACTTCGGGTAATCTAGCTACCCAATCTTGTTTTTACAATGCAAATATCTTTGAAAATATTGCCTCAATCTCTTTGTTTGTGACTGAAACTAGCCATTTGATTGTGGATGATAGGGAGTGGATTTCTTATGCCTTATTTCATATTCTTGAATCAAAGGAGCAATCAGGTCTGATTTAAACTATGGTCCCTGATCAATGACTATTTTCCTTAGCACTCCATATCATGTAAAGATCTCATCATATAAAAAGGTGGCTACCTTACTATCTCTTGCAAAATTTAGAGCTTTAACTTCAACCCATTTGGTCAGGTAATTAGTACATACCAATATGTATTATTTGTTGTTAGTGTTGGGGTTAGGACAGATTGGAGTAATAAACACTAACAATTATATGTAGATTAAATAACCCAAATATAACAATGAGGAATAACACAAAAGAGATCAACAAAAAAATTTAACGTGGTTCACCAAATATGGGCAACATCCATAGAAACTTAGTCATCCAATGATTTTATTATCCAGTACAAAATAGATTATAGTTAGAAGGAGGACCTATGGGCCCAATAAAATCAATACGCCATTTGTCAAAGGGTACCATCATCAATTGTGACTACAGGGGCATCTCATCACTTCTTGTAGGTCCACCCATTCTCTGACAGAGGTCACATCTTCTTGTGTACTAAACAATATACTTGTGTAGCATTGATCAGTAATATCTAGTATTTAAGATCTTGAGTATTGTCCTTTTGGTTGCAAAGTGCCCCCCACAAGGTTCATCATGGTGTGATTTAAGAATGTCATAAACTTCATCTTATTTGATGCATTTGTGCATGACATAATCATGTTCTATGTAAAAGAGTTAGCCAACTACCCATGAATAAGGGAAGTTGTGTTCAACTAGATGGCACCTTTCTCTTAGTGAAAGGTGCGGAGGTGTCTTCCCTAAAACCAAATAATTGGCTATATCTACATACCAAGGAGTTTGGACTACTAATTCAAATAAGTGTTCATCAAGAAATGAGTCATCTAAAACTGGATCTTCATCATTAATAGTGAGTCTGGAGAGGAAATCAACAACTACATTTGCCTTGCTAGGATTGTCGACAATAGTGATATCAAACTCATGTAACAACAACCATCTAACAAGGCGACCACTAACCACTAGTTTGTTCATTATATATATTATTGATGCATGATCAATATGAACAAAGACTTGATAGCTAGTGATATAGTGTCTATATTTATTGATTGCATAGATAACAACTAACATTTCTTTTTTTGTAATAGTGTAATTAAGTTCAGTACCCTGCAGAGTTTTGCTGATATAGTAAATAGCATATTCCAAAATAATTTCTTTTTTGTCCTAACATAACACCTATGGCAAAGTCAGAGGCATTAGTATGAATGTTAAAGGGATTTTCCAATTGGGTCCTCTGAGTACAGTTGTCTCTATCAAGGAATTCTTAATATTTTCAAAGGCTTCTTGATAAATAGGTGTCCAGTCAAATTCAACATCCCTAGAGAGAAAGATAAATAGAGGTGTTGCTATCTTACTAAAATCCTTTATAAACCTCCTATAGTACCCTAGACGGCCAAGAAAGATCCTTACATCTTTTTGTTTCTAAGGAACATGCAATGTTGAAATTACTTCAGTTTTATTGGGATCTATTATGGAGTAAAAGGTATCCTCATGCCTTTTTACCTCCACGTTTAGCTCCTAGGTCCCCTCATTTACATTATGCAAGCTTAATACTTATCCTAGAGAAATTTCCCCTGAAACCCATGTCAAATGGGACTTAGGGGCCCACTCTAAATCTTAATTAAGACCAAATTAGGGCCTTGGGACTTGGACGCCCATGCCCAAGTCCAACCTAATTTTTTGGGATGAAATTTAAATTGTGTCAGCTTGGGACCTTTGAAAAGGTTTCTCTCTGCTAACCTTTCAATTTAAATTACAAATGTTAGCAAGAAAGCATATAGAAGTGAGTTTATGACTTCATTTTACACCTAGATGGATAATGTAAACTTGTGATATTGAGCTAAGGGATTTCAAGGATTTCATTGTGTTGCAGAGCAGAATTGTGTTGTTATTGTGTTTGTTTGTTGTAGATTTGGATTCATCAATCCATCTTCTCATGGTGTGAAAGATTTTCATCTTCGTGAGGGCTTCACCTATAAGGTGACATCATTTTGTGTTTCAATAATTTCATTTCATCATTGGATTTGGCATCTTCCCTCCTTGGGCATGCACTTTATATAACAATGGTGTTAGAAGACTTGAATGTCCTTTTGGGACTTGATCAAGGTAAGCTCCTAAACACCACAACCCCCAAACCCCTTTGTTTGTGATTATAGGTTACAAGTGCAAGATTTGGAAAATTACAGGTACAAAGAAGCAATTTAGCAGAAAAAAATTCAAGATATGGAAGAAAGTTACTAATATTCATACCTACTAGACTATGACACCCACCTCGTAGTCCTCCCGACAGGGTTCATCTTGAATTTAGGATCAGGATATCATCTGACACATCTCACTATCCCAGATCTACAAAAATATTGCCCTATTCTACTTAGGCACCCACCCTGTAGTCTGCAAAGTTTTTACTTATGGAAATCCAACTTTTGGTATGTTTCTAATCCTTCCTAAGTGCCCTTCTATCTAGTTTTCTATAGCATTTTGTTTGTCTATACCTAATTTCATTATAACTAGGGTTTGAGGCTTATTCGATCTAGGGTTTGACAAATCTTTCAATCTAATCAATCTTTCCATATGATTCTTGAGTACATCAATAGTTGTATCTGAGTCCTCATTCATTTGTAGTGACTTGGCTCAGTTTTTGTCCTCAAATGTTATTGTGAAAGTAGGGTTTGATTTGATAGATATTAATAGTATTCTGTTGGCAATTAAGGTGTCTCAACCTTGGTAATTCCTTGTATTATTTTCTTTGTATTTATTTCTTTATTACCTATTATGTAATTAGGATGCAAATACTATGTTGTCATCTTGTGGGAGTTGGCACGGTGATGTGTCATCCTACATGGCATATGACCACATGTAATTTTGTCCTCACATGAGGAGATAGGCATCCCACTTAGTGGTAGCAATATTTTTCCATGTGTCAGCATCTTAGACAGTGTGTAAGGGAATTTTGATGAAAATGGTCATGACAGATTCCTATGACAGTTCTATGACATGTAAGAGTTAGAAATAGAATGTTCTATGATAGGTGAGGACATGTGTCGAGAAGCATCTTGGAAGAAGGCATCTTTGGGCTCCCCAAGATGGGTTATGACATGTTGCAAGAGAATATGCTATTTATAGCCCATGTATGATAGATTCACTTACAACTGTAAGTTATGACAACTATGACAGATTCTATGACAGTTGTAAGAGTCATAAGAGCATCTATCATTTCCCATCCTGGGAATAGGTGACCTCTTTGGGATGGGGTGACTTGAAAAGTGTTAGGAACATCCTACAGTGTTGGAAAAGTGTCCATAAGTGTGGGTTTTGGGCCATGAGGCCATGTTGGACACCCATCTCAATGTGGAGCCATTTTTACCTTGTATTTTCTATATAAATAGGTGCTTTGGAGAGGAGATGTATTATGTGATTGCTAGATACTGTTATGCTACCGGTTTGTCTCCAGATATGAGTGTTAAAGACTCCTGCAAGAGTATTGGCTCTATGACTACATTGTAACCTTCATTGAGTACAGAATACATTTGAGTTGTGTTTTGGAGTGTGGGGTTTTTTACCCGTAAGGGTTTTCCCCATATATATCTTGTGTCTCTCTCTTCTGTCTCATTTCTTGTGTATGTGTTTTCTACAATATCTCCATTAGTGTTGTTAACATTTTGTAATTGTAATAGAGAAAATGAATTTGTACTCTTCTCTCCTCTTTAGATTAGTGTAGGAAGCGATTTTCGCACACCTAGCTTCCTTTAAGTTGGTATCAGAGCCTAGCTAGTTTTGGTTCTAGCTGCTGGGTAGGGGTTTTTTGAGCTAATCTTAGGTTGAGTGGGAGTCTATGAAGAGTATTATGTATCTTGTTGTAGGAAGGAGATGGTAACCACATATGGAAGAGTAGAGGTGGAGAAGTTCAATGGCACAAATTTTGAGCTGTGGAAACTCAAGATGGAAGATCTACTTGTTGATCGTGAGCTATGGGAAATTGTTGATGGTACTAAACCTATGGCAATGTCACAAGCTGATTGGGACCTCAAAGATTGGAAGGCTAAGGGTCTCATAAGACTCTGTCTAGTTGACTTTATCCTATTGAATATCCATGAGGAGAAGAGCGTGAAAATCTTTGGAAGAAGCTGGGAGATGTTTATCAGGCCAAGTCCTTGGTGAACAAGCTCTTTCTAAAAAAGAAGTTGTTTGCTCTAAAGGTGGAAGATGAAGGATTTGTTGCAGACCATATGAATGCTTTCAACATGATCATTGGATAGTTGACATCCATGGGTCTGAAAATGGAGGAGGAGGATCGGTGTATGACCCTACCTTGTTCTTTGTCAGATTTGTGGGATCATCTTGTCATGGCCATTGGAAGCACTACAACCACCTTCAAGATGGATGAGGTAGTGTATTTGCTGTTATATGAAGAAATGTGGAGAAAGATAACTGAGTCAGCCAAAGAGGCTCTTGTGGTTTGTGGAAGACCCAAAGAGAAAGGGAAGAACGACAAGAAAGGTGAAAAGGGCAGATCCAAATCTCCTAAAAAGTCCAAGGCTCTTTGTTGGAACTATGGTAAAACTAGACATTTCTAAAAGGAATGCAAAGAGGAGAAGAAAAAGAAGAAGAAGAACACTCCTGATTCAGATTCTAACAAGTCAAAAGATGATGATGATGCCTTCATTGCAGCCCTGGCTACCCATGCATATGATGATGTGTGGTTGATTGATTCTGGTGCATTATTCCACATGACCTTGCATCGAAGCTGGTTCACTAAGTATGAAGAGTTTGATGGTGAAAGAGTGTACCTAGGTGACAATTCTCATTTGAAGATTATTGGTCGTGGAAGAGTCTTAATCTAATTCCTTGATGGATGAGTGAAGGAGATCATTAGGGTTATGCACATCCCAGGCCTAGCACGGAACCTACTTTCTGTAAGTATGTTGAATGATGCAGGTGTACAGGTTGTCTTTTTGAAGGATGGATGGAAGATGACTAGAGGATCTATGGTGCTTGTGAAGGGTACTTAGAGAGGTACTCTATTTCAGTTGGAGGCATGCACTTCATAGTGCAATAGTTCTTCTGACTCAAAGAAAGGAGCTACAATCACTTCATCCCCACCATCTGAATGAGTAGTGAAGAAATCTATTGTAACTAGTTCTGATGGTAGTGCACATGCTTTGGAAGTTAAGCTTCCTACTGAAAAGACTATGTTATGGCATTTGAGATATGGCCACATTGGTAAGGAGGGTCTTAGAACCCTAAAAAATAAAAACATCATTGAGGGGTTAAATGATTGTAATCTCGAGTTTGACTTTTGTGAACATTGTGTATATGGAAGCCAAAACCATGTTCAATTTTACTCTAGTTCTCATAAGTCTTCTGGTGTATTGGATCTTATTCATTCTGATGTATTTAGTCCTATTAATGTTCCTTCAATTTCCAAATTTGTATATTTTTTTATCTTTCATAGATGATTATAGTAGAAGGACATGGGTTTATTCTATTAGAAGCAAGACTAAAGTCCTTAGTCGGTTTAAATAGTTTAATGCCTTTGCTAAAAATTAGACTAGTAAAAAGATTAAGTGTTTGAGAACTGATAACGGTGGTGAGTTTTGTTTGGTAGAGTTTGATAAGTTCTTTAAAGAGCAAGGGATTGAAAGACATAAGACAACTCCATACAGCCCACAACAAAATGGAGTTGCAGAGAGAATGAATAGGACACTAATGGAGAAGGTTGGGAGTATGCTTAGTGGAGCAAGCCTCAAACAAAAGTTTTGTGTTGAAGCTATTGCCACTACTTTCTACCTGGTAAATAGGTCACCTACATCAGCTCTTGTTGGTAAGACACCTATGGAGGTGTGTTCTTGTAAGAAGCCTTCAGTTAGACATCTTCATGTTTTTGGTTGTGAGGCATATGCACATGTGCCTAGGGAGAAACAGTCTAAATTGGAGAACAAGTTTGTTAAGTGTATTTTCATTGGCTATGGTGTCGGTGTGAAAGGATACAAGCTTTGGGATCCTATGGCTGAAGAAGTGTTGTATAGAAGAAGTGTTATCTTCAGAGAGATAACACCTTCTTCCATTATTTTACAACCAAAATAGATAGAAAAGAATGAAGAGGTGGTTCAGTTTCCTTCTACCCCTGAGACGATTGAACCAATAAACCCTATGAGACCTGATGATGAGGAGAGCTCTAGCAACTCTGAAATCTCAGAAGAAGAAGTAGAACCTCAACCTCAGCCTTTGAGGAGGTCTACACGAACAAGAAAGCAACCTGATAGGTTTGGTTATTCATTACCTAATTCTAGTTGTGCTTTTGCTTTACTTACTAACACTGATGAGCCTAGAACTGTGAAAGAGGCTATGGGCATGAAAGATGCAGGTTCCTAGAAGGAGGCCATGGAAGATGAGATGGCTTCTTTGGAGAAGAATAAAACATGGGACTTGGTGCCTTTTCTTGAAGGACGGAAACCTGTTGGATGCAAATGGGTGTTCAAAAAGAAATTTGGTGCAGATGGCAGTGTTGAAAAGTACAAGACTAGATTAGTTATGAAGGGGTACTCACAAGTGGAGGGAATTAATTATGGTGAAATTTTCTTTCCTGTTGCAAAGCTGACATCCATTCAATTCTTGTTATCTCTTGCAATTGCTTATGACTTAGAGGTAGAATAGATGGATGTGAAGATGACTTTCCTTCATGGTGATTTGGAGGAAGAGATTTACATGTCACAGCCAGAGCATTACATAGAGAAAGGTAAAGAAAATCTGGTTTGCAAGTTGAAGAAGCCTTTTTATGGTTTGAAGTAGTCTCCTAGGATGTGGTATGAAATTTGATGCCTTTGTGTCATCCATTCGATTTCTGAGATTGAAATCTGATCATTGTGTGTATTACAAGTTTGATAATGATCGCATTCTCATTATTGCATTGTATGTTGATGATATGTTGTTGATTGGGAATGGTAAGAATATGATTTTTTATTTGAATTCTCAGTTGTCAACATAGTTTGAGATGAAAAATTTTGGGGCAGCTAGGTACATTCTAGGAATGGAAATCAAAAGAGACAAAGCTAACAGAAAACTTTGGTTAAGCTAGAGTAAATATGTGAAGACCATGTTGGATAGGTTCAGTATGGTAGATTATAGACCATTGTGTGTTCCTGTTTCATTGGGGATAAAGTTGTCTATTAGTGATTGTCCAAAATCTCCTAGTGAGGTGGAGGAAATGAGTAGAGTACCTTATGCTAGTGTTGTTGGTAGTTTAATGTATGCTATGGTCTGCACAAGACCAGACATTGCCCAAGCAGTGGGAGTCCTTAGTCAATTTATGGCTAATCCTGGATGGGTACATTGAGATGTAGTTAAGCGAGTGTTCAGATATTTGAGGGGTACTTTTGAGTATTACATATGCTATCAAGGTAATGCTACAGGTTTGCATTCAATTTGTAATCATGGATTCATGAATTCTGATTAGGCAGGTGGCATTGACAGCAGGAGATCCACCAGTGCCTATGTGTTCACTATGTCTGGTGGTGCAATTAGTTGGATGAGCAAGTGGCAACCTGTGGTTGGTTTATCCACGATAGAAGATGAGTACATGGAAGAAACTCATGCTTGCAAGGAAGCCATTTTGCTTAAGATATTATGTTTAGATATTGGTGTTGATGCAAGATAGATTACAATTTGTTGTGACAGTCAGAGTACGACTTGCCTAGCAAAGAATCCAACTTTCCATGCTAGAACAAAGGATATTGATGTACAGTTTCACTTCATGTGAGACATGGTAGAGGATGGGAAGGTGAATTTGGAGAAGGTAGATACTTTGAAGAATGTTACAGATGCATTGACAAAACTAGCGGGCATAGAGAAGTTTAGATGGTGTTTGGAGTCTATAGGACTCTCGTCCTATAGTAGTTAAATCCTATTATTTATATTGGCTCTTACAAGGTGTTCAACAAGTGGGAGAATGTTTGGAATTAAGGTGTCTCAACTTTGGTAATTCCTTGCATTATTTTCATTGTATTTATTTATTTAGTGCCTATTGTGTAATTAAGATGCAAATCCTATGTTGTCATCTTGTGGGAGTTCGCACGGTGATGTGTCATCCTACATGGCATATGACCACATGTAATTTTGTCGTCACATGAGAAGCTAGGCATCCCACTTAGTGGTAGGGATATTTTTCATGTTTTGGTATCTTTGATAATGTCTAAGGGAATTTTAACTGAAACGGTCATGACAGATTCCTATGATAGTTCTATGACATGTAAGAGTCAAAAATAGAATGTTCTATGACAGGTGAGGACATGTGTGGAAGAAGGCATCTTTGGCCACACCAAGGTGGGTTATGACATGTAAGAGAATATGCTATTTATAGCCTATGTATGATAGATTCTCTTACAACTGTAAGTTATGACAGCTATGACATATTCTATGATGGTTGTAAGAGTTGTAAGAGCATCTGTCATTGTCCATCTTGGGAATAGGTGACCTCTTTGGGATGGGGTGACTTGAAAAGTGTTAGGAACATCCTACAGTGTTGGACGAGTGTCCATAGGCATGGGTTTTGGGCCATGAGGCCATGTTGGATACCCATCTCAATGTGGAGCCATTTTTGCTTTGTATTTTCTATATAAATAGGTGCTTTGGAGATGAGATGTATTATGTGATTGACAAGTACTATTATGCTATCAGTTTGTCTCCATATACGAGTGTCAAAGACTCCTACAAGAGCATTGGCTCTATGACTATATTGTAACCTCAATTATTTATAGAATACATTTGAGCTGTGTTTTGGAGTGTGGGGTTTTTTATCCGTAAGGGTTTTTCCCACGCATATCTCGTGTCTCTCTCTCTTTTGTCTCATTTCTTGTCTATGTGTTTACTGCAATATCTCCATTAGTGTTGTTAAAATTTTTTAATTGTAATGGATAAAATGAATTTGCACTCTTTTCTCCTCTTTAGATTAGAGTAGGAAGCGATTTCTGCACACCTAGCTTCTTTTCATATTCATCCCTCTTCTACATTTTCACACATGAAATTTTGGTGAACCTATCTTTTTACTAAACTTGTGTCTTACTAAGTTTTTTAATAAATCTTTGCATTTGTTCATATCATATTTATCATCTTGCATTGAAAAATTTGGCATACATTTGAAATTTTTTTAAAAAAACAAGCATTTTAGGCTTGCATATAGGCATAGTTTTACATATTTTGCCTTGCACAAGATAAAAAGATTTAATTTTCTTATATTTGCATCAGATCTAATCTTTATTACAATAATTCATCATTTATTCATATCAAACATTGCATTTAAAAGTTGCATTTTTCATATAACCTAGTCTTTACAAAAACTAGGGTTTGTAGTCAAAATTTCATTTTCAGATTTTGCTACTTCTTTTAAACATTAATTCAAATATTATTTTGAAGTGTAGTATCAGATCATAGTGCATACATTTGCATCCTAGCTTTGAAACTTTCACCTTTTACAACTACATATTGTGTATTTCAACATCAAGGGTTTTTAACACTTTCTTCACAACTATTTGAGCAAACTTTTAAATCATTCATATTGCCTTGTTGTAGCACTATTTTTATCATACTTACTTTATTTGTAGTGAAATTAGTCTTTTCTTGATGCTCAAAAACTTGATTTCCTCAAACTAGTGTCTATGTGTGCAACGAGTTATCATACTTTCATCATGGATGCTTCTTGTTATTCATCTTTGGAATCTTTGTTTGCATGCATCATAGATACTGATAATTTCTCCAAATTCATTAATAAGCATCTTCAAGTATAAAAAAAAATAGCATGCATATATGATGTTGATATGTTTATGTGTTCCACATATGAAATCCTTTGTTATATATCTGATTTTGATAGTTTCACAACTCTCATGGATATATATCCTTCAATATTAGATGATCTCACTAAATTTATAGACAATAATAAATATGATGCATCATTTAGTAGTGATGACTTCAATATGTTAGATGAATCCCTAGATGACTTTATCTATATGGGACATTCCACTATGAATCCTATTACTAAAGGCTAGGATCATACCCTGGATCTAGTCTCTCGTACATGTGATGGTAACTTATCTTTACCTTATGATCTCTCTCCCAATGTTGTTCCCACTTATAAGGACATTTTGGTGCAAGAGGATAAAATCACTAACACATCCCTTAACATCACCTTATCTTCTCTTCACTCCAATGTTCTCCTATTGAATGATGAAGCATTAGGGAATGAAGAACCCCTTCTAATGAAGAACACTCCATGGATAGATAATAAGCATTCATCTAACAATATTAAAAATTCTATCCCTACCATAGTACATGAAGTCTCAATGGATCATCTTATCAATCTTCCTCCATTAGTTGAATATTCAAGTACCTTGGATATCACTAAGGAAGTGATGACCCTTAATCTTACTCCTTTAGTTGAATGTTCAAGTACCTTGGATATCACTAAGGAAAGGAAGATCTGTTGATGATTATTTTTACACATTCATAACAAAAGTTTAAATTCACAAAATGAGCCTAACTATCTTGAAAGATATGAAGAAATCAATTAAGATTACTTAATCCCAACCTTCTGTATGGTCAGGTCTTGACCTTGTGGACAATTCAGTAGTTTGATGTGAAATTGTAACATGCAAGGAGCCTTACTTGATTTAAGGTGATCTAGGACTTACTAGACTCAAATTATACAAATTGTTACAAATATCAACAAATTATCCATCTCTTTGCATAAATTTACTACTGTATCTCAAAGATTTGTATGATTTATAATGAAACAAGCTTTTCTATTTCAATTAATATGAAAATTGTCAAATATCAACACAATTAATCATGCTCTCTTCAAATGCAAGACAATTTCCTTTAAATTTCTGCGTTTAAGCTAAGTATTTCAAATGTTTGGGGAAAAGTTAGAGAGAAATTTAAATTGAACGTCATTTTTGCTATAGGATATAAATGCTCTATTATGCATGTTGTAAGAAATACAGTAAAATTGATCAAATCAACAAACTAAACCTTTAAATGTGAAGCCCTGAGTACTTTCATGAACACACATTCAAGATTGCAATCATTTTGAAGAGATAATATTTTGAATACAAGTAAGAGCCAGAAAACACTTAGAAAATAGAGGTAGAATTCCAGATGTATTCCTATTCAAAATATACAATCATATATGATTTACAATGTATGAATGACTCTTTGTTTCATTAATCAACTTACAGAAAACTTACAAAATGTCCTACAGATACAGTAAGGAAGCTAGATGCTCCACAAATTCCTTAGTACAGACACAGGTGACCTCCTCTAAACTAAAATGTTTTTCTCATCAAAATGTTTAAACAACTTCAATTGCCATCTATCTTCTAAAAATCCCTGTGTAATTAATGTACAAGTAGTAGAGTTCCTTATATAGATTTTGAAACCTCCCATTGCTATGGCTACAAACTTCATCTACGGTCGAGATCCCTATATTATTGATCAATGGTGCATATTCATCTCTAACCATCTATCAAAATATCTAAATGGCATCTTTTTCCTCTTAAAGGATGCTATTGGAATCTTTTCAAAAAATAAGATTCCCCTTTTTCTTTGACTTCTGCTCGCTGATACTCTTTACTTGACTTTTCCCAAAACTGTTGCTTCCCTTACCTTTTTATTCCTTTAGGTATGTTTTGAAATTATTGATCACACCTTCTACAAAAGTGCGGTCCCCTCCTAGACTTTTTGTCCATATATACTCATGTAGTGTATCTCCTTCCTTTAGTTTCTTTTCTCTATTTTCTAAACCCTTGCTTCTTTTCTTGTACTTCCTCATTTTAGCACTGTCTTCCATTAATGAATCCATCATCTATTTGCTCAAGTATACCTCAGGACTTTCCATGCATGGTGTGAAAATGGAATTAAATTCTGTCAAAGCCCTTTCTATCTCATTTACTGATGTATCCATTCATTCATGCTCTAAGAGTCTTTCTACTATCTTCTTATGCATTCTAATCATGTCATTTGCTTTTTCTTCTAAATCCTAAGCAATTGTTATACATTTTTTGAGATTATCCTCCTCGAATTTGAGTTCCAATCTTACCCGTGGCACTTAATTTGCCAGTGAAGGGGTAATTACTCCTTCATTGATTAACTCCTCTACTCTTTCCTTAATTTCTGTCAATTGTTCTAGTTCAAATCTGCATTCTTCCCTTCTAAATTAGTAATTATGCACAAGTATATTAAATTTGTTCTTTTCTCTTGCAACCACTTCCCAACTTTTCACAACCTGCTTTATTACCTGCTCACCTTCCTGCATAAAATTATTGAACCATTCATCAAAAATATTGGCCTTGAGCCTCTTATTTTCCATATCCTTTATTTCCTCTTTGGATACAACTGCTATGTTACTGGGCAATTCTAGGACTGTGGTATTGGGATCAAATATCCCTTTAATAAGTTGCTACAATTGGACAATATGTCCCTTCAAATATTCTTGTTTGTCTTTGTATTTTCTCAACATCTCTACTATTACCTGATGCATGTCTTCCCACTCAGTGATGTGTTGCTCCCGTGTAGTATGCCCAAGGTCAAATTTTAGTATCTTATACTCTTCTAAGGTTATTTCACCTTTTCCCTTTTCCTTCTAAGGTATGGCCAGGTTCAGCATTCTAGATCCATCTGGACCTCTTTGTATGGCTGACATTGTTCTAGCCTTTCTCTTTTCTTTCCTTGGTGTTGTATTACCTAATAAACTTTTAATGTCAATAGGTACTAATTGTACCTGCTTCTTTTCTTTTCTTATCTTTGCTCCTAGCCAAGTAGGAATCTCTTTTGTATCTTCAACAATCTTAACTTCATCAATTACTTCTTAATGAGGTCTCTCTGTTTCTACTTCTCCTTGTTGTTGTTGTTGTTCTTGTTGTTGTTGTGGAATTTGTTGTTGTGGTGGAGGCTCTTGTTCCATGGGGTCATTTTGTTGTTTGGACTCACCTTCATTTTCTTCTTCTTCAATTTCTGTGTCCCCACCAGCCCCATCTTCTTCTTTAGTACCTTCTCCTTTCAATAATTCTTCTTCCTTGTCCTCTTTTTTATGTGTTTGTTCTACATTTATCCTGTTTATATCTTCTATTTTTTCTTCAGTTTTACTTTCTTCAACATTTTCTGTATGTGCTTCCTCTTTAGGCCTCTTGGTCACATCTTCTATAGTTTCATCTTCTTTCTATACTTCTTCTATATGTACAGGTGAACTTACCCTTGTATCATCCTTTTTTACTTCTTTTTCTTGTTCTTGTCTGCTTTCTATTTTCTTCTCTTTTTCGCTTTGTTCACCATATATATTTAAAATATTCAATACATCTTCTCTTGAAGTGTCAGCTTCTGTTTCATCTTTTGCTTGAGCAGGTTTTTCTATGATTGTTTCCTTAGATGCACTTTCCTTTTTAGCCTCTTCAATTTTATGCACCTCTTCTTGCACATCTTTGATGATATAAGGAGATACTAAGGTACCAAATGGATCTAATGTCCCTGATTCTTCCTGTACCTTTTCTTTTTCATGCTCTGGGCCTTGTTCAATCTCCATCTCGGCTGGAGTGTTTATCTCTTCTTCCTCACTTAGGAAATCACTAGATTATTCTTCTATTTCAATTTCTCTTCCTACATACATTCCCCTTTCTGTGCTTTCACTGCTGTCACTCTCAATATTGACAGTCTCATTGGTTTGTTTGGCTCCATGTGCTTGTGACTCTTGTAGCATTTCTTCAGCCAACTCTGTCTTTACTTGAACATATGCCTATCCCTTTTTTGTTGTAGTGGAGGCAATAGGTATATTACTCAACTTCACATCTACCTGTTGTGCTCCAATGACTTCACTTGCTTTAGAAGTTTCTCCTTTGGATATACTTATTGGTATTGCTCTTCTGACTTCTTGTCCTACTCTTTCTTTGGAAGTCTGTGCCTCTTCTATACTAATCTCATGGCTTAATGATTTTGGATCTACAAATGTATCAGTTGATACTGCTACTATTATTCCCAATGCATAGGGATCCATTAGAGTGGCATTCCTATCTTTCTCTACAATATTGGCCTCTACAATCTTTCTCTTCTTCTCATAAAAGCATTGGGGATCATCACTGGGTTCTCTTACTCTCTTCCTCCCCTTCTTAGGATATGTGATCTCCCTCCCCTCAACTTTGAGTTCTTCAATCTTGTCCTTTAACCATGTCTTTGAAAATAATATAACTAGTTTGGACAATATGTCCATAGATTTGTTCCATGGCTGTGACCAATCAGGCTCTGTAATAGGAGCAAGCCTAGCCTCCGCATAACTATGATGCAACAATTTGCCATCTTCTTGAGCCTCTGGAGGAACATACATATCTCCCATAGTTTTCATTTGCTCAATTGTTTATCTTTTATGAGCCCTTTTCCTTACCTCCTTATCATTTTTGCAATCTGACCAGAAATTTTCCATGTGTATTTGATTCTTATACTTTTTATCAACTGTGTTATGGATCCTATGGAAAGGATCAAACTTCCTAGCTAAATCAAATTCTTCAAATCCTTAATATCTAAGCTCTTGCTTTGAATAACTAGCCACTTCCTCACTGTAGCATGAATTTCTACCTATAGCCCAAGGTAGCTTAAGGTTTCCTCTGCTAAACTTTTTCTTGTACATTCTAAAGGCATTTAGATTTTTCCTTGAAAACTCTAACACCATCAATTTATCAGAAGGATACCAGGGTAACATAAAAGGCTTTCCTTCAAATCCTTCAGTTCTAATACAAGTAAAATGTGGAAATTGAATATACCATGAACTGTGTAACCCAATTGCCTCTTATGCATCCTTAGACAATCTTTTATCAGGTTCTTCCCTTAGAATCCTCACCATATAAGTATAAAATAGATCATTAACTAAAGCAAATTTCTTCAATGCATTCTCCTCCTATAGATCAGGATAATGCTCATATACCAATTTATGTCCTGGAACACTACCTAAGGTCCCAACCCTATCTATTCAATGTATAAATGGTCTCACTTCTGCTGCACATGAATACAATACATATGAGGACAAATAAAAAGGCAACAACTTTTGCTTTCTTAACATGGCCTGTTTCCATATAGCTGTGCTTATGGTCTTTACCCAGTGAATCTATCCTTGCTCTTTTCCTCCTTCTCTCATGAACTCAATAATAGTGAACATCCATGGCTCACATTTTGTGCCATCTCTCAATCGTACCAGTCTACTCAGCATTGTAATCATAAGGTATATTTCCTCCTTGAAGTATATTCTCATCAGCTTTTTGTGCACTCTGGCTACAACTTTGGGTTTGTTTTCTGGGCTGTACTAGCTGTAAAATATCTTACCTCTACAATTCCTCTCATTGATTTGAAAATCTTCATTGTAATGATCTATGTCAATGTCTGTCATTTTCTCATTGATTTCCAAACCAAATGTCCTTGCAATACCCTCTGTGAATAAATTAGCAATGAGTCTGTCATAAAACATTATCTTCCTGGTTGATAAGTCATACAAGGTTAAACAATCTAAACACAAATCTCTGGCTTCCATAGCCAATAGAAAACCTGCAGCTCTATACAATCTGCTATACCATATACACTTCATATAGTATCTGTAGCTGTAATCTTTTGTAAAACATCATTTGCTTCATAATTTCCAATGTTTGTATCTGTTCCCACTCCACTATAACTGATCAATGTTGGATATCCTCTGTGTAGTGGCAGTTCTTCTTTCTCTATTTCTTTTCATGGTTTCCTCTCCTTTTTCCCTTCACCCCTATATCTTCATTTTTCTGCTTCGAGGCCATCTTATAGAAAATTCATCTTTTAACCTTTTGTTTTACTTTCCTATCTAGGGTTTTACTATGAATTTCTATTTTTTACCATTTTACCCTAACCTATTTTGTCCTTTCTATTTTGACCTTCACATTTGTTAAGCTTTACCCAGCTAATTAACAGTTAAAACAGTGATTTAACAAATGCCTATGTTTTATAATGAAATTATTGAATTCTACCTACATTTTTACCATTTGAAATGTAACGGTGTTTTGGGCACTACTCACTTTCTGTCGTTGACTTGCTTTACCATTTTTTCTTCCATCCAGCTACTGTAATTCTGTCTCCTTAATGAATTATGTTCAATTCCTATAACAATTCTCTTTTTCTGCAGTTTTCTAACTCTTAGGAATGTAAATTCGCAAGCAAATAATGTTAAAGTTACCCTAGCTCCCTTGAATACTACTCTTTTTGGATGTTAGCTCGGCATTAATTATAGCAGTTAATGCGCCAAAGCTTTGGCCTTCTATTTCAGTGTTTAAGTTTTGAACTTTTTTACCCATTAGTTCATTTCTGCATACATGCAGTTTTCCTTGTTGTTAGCATTGTATCTTTTCAATATACAAATACATATGCAAAAAACCAAAACTAACGTTCTTTCCCTGTTCCTTTAGTCTGTACTTATATATTTGTTTTGTATATCACTCTTTGCATGTCTCATTAGATACAAGTGCATACACAAACACCCTATACAAACCTATTTTTTACTCTTTATCTCCCGCGATGCCTTTAATTCCTTTGTACCTCGAATATGTATATCATAAACATACAAATGCTCCAAACATACAAAGACTTTTATGTATTTAACTTCCTTTTCGCATCCGGCTTGTATCCGTTATTTGCATCTTTTCTTGTACATCAGCTTGTATATCTAAGATATACATTGTTATTATACAAGCCCGATATGCAAGTAGTGGGACCCACTTTACTTTTCACTTGTATTTACCCTTTAGATACAAGGCCCGATACATACAAACTCATTTGTATCCTCTTTTCAGACTTTTATCTTCATAAACCGCAGTATATAACTTTTTGGATCCAACATGTATATAAAGTGAAATGCACCTTTTCAATTATACATTAAGTCACGATGCATCATTTATATCAAACTTTAACTTCCTTTGAGTTATGTGTTGTATTTATACCAAAATGTATAACCCGAAGCATACAACATACAAGCAGCAAAACATACCACGGCAAAACCAATTTTAATACTCTTTTCAAATCCACCACATGTATATCATGTTGTATATTACCTTGTATATTTCTTTTCACTCAAACATACAAACCCTGATATACATCCAGCGGACTTAACCCATTACCCATTTCAACTCTGACTTATGTCGGGTTCGACTTGTATGTTAGGATAAAGCATTAGAAATATGCATACAAGTATAGTGGTGTAATAAACCTAATAACTCTTTTATGTGACCCATACAATGACCCGACATACAAATGACTTTGTATATGCAACATACAAACCCTCCTATAGTGCATTTTACTGAAAAACACACATATCTTGCAAACTATTGGGAATTTTAAAATGGTTCAAAAAGTAACCCTTACTTATTTTTAACAAGGTATTCACCCCTATTCTGCTATGGTACTTAATGCTATTTTTCTTTATTTTCAACAAGGTTTGTAACCTTCACTTCCTTTTCCCTTTTACCACCAAGCAGACCCACACCCAAGCAAAAAGCCACAGCCATAGCAGGGGTCCTCATTTTGCTAAGAAGTAAAATGGGATGTGTTGTGAGCATCACAACAAGATCCTTGATCTCCTCCCTTTGGTTGAATGTCCAAGTCCCTTGGATGTCACTAAGGATGTGAAGGCCATGGATAGTTCTCCTTTTGTTGCATGTTCAAACTCTTTGGACATCACTAAAGATATAATCATCAACAATTCCCTTAACAACACGTTACCTTCCCTTCATTCCAATGCTATCCCTTTTAAAAATGAAACATTGGTGGTTAAAGAAAGGTCTCTCACATTAACTCCTTTAAGGATTGATGTTGAGCTCAATAAAAATGAAAACAATGTTAATTTAATTATCATTAATAGACTTAGTCCACCTACTAAGGGCATAGTGAATAAGTGTACTAATGCTAATACAATATCAACAAGTTCAAGACTAAATATGATAGATCCGGAGATGATAAACATGGATTGTCCACTAGGAAGTATCCCATTGAATTAGGTAAGTATTTCTCCCTCTTTTAGCCACACTTAATGTAGAACCTACTCTAGTTTCTCTCAAGGGTAGCCTCTTTCTAGATACATATGTTGTTAGCATTGTGTTGTGTTCCCTCATGTTGTGTTAAGCATTGTTTATGTCTCCTTGGGTGACCCTTGATACTCTTGTAAGGTAAAGGATACTAGGAGACTGCCTCTATTGTGATCATTCTTCTATTTGTTTCTACATTCTTCTACTTGTATCTCTATTTTATTGTTGTGTGTTCTGACTTGGGGGCATCCTCATACATGGTGTTCCTAAGGCACTTGGTTCTCCTCTCATTTTTATTGTTTCCATTCTTCAATGATTCTACCTAGTCATGGGATGACAAAACATAGACAAATACTGATAAGGACAGTGTGTCCCTTCAACAAGCAAGAAAAAAATGGACCTAGTCCATATATGAAGATGGTTTTGATATATATAGCTGACACATAACTAGTAGAATCACTCCGTTGGAGGTATCATGTTGGGATATCATTGTAACAAACATTTTACAATACTCTCAATCTACTCTGTGCACTTTGGATAGTTTTGTATCTCACCTTGTTGTTACACTCAGTTCTAAGATACCTGCAGTCTAGCCTAATGACTATACTCAGTTTCGAACCCACAAGTGTAGCCTTGGTCCTTGATGTGATGCAATATATGATTTATGCATAGTTTTCATGAATTGATTTGGTCATTATCTTAGAGTAAGATATTCTAACCTTATCTTTTATTGATCATCTTAGCAAATGATAATGATGTGTTTGTGGGAACATTCAACAATCATGACACATGTCACTTTTGGGGGCATGGGCTTTGAGAGAACTCTTATTCCCTTACATGTTTTCACTCTACCTTAATGTTCTTGATAACAGCAAGTGGTATCAACCACCTTAAGGTGGGCACATATATAATGGTATTTGTCTGATTATATTTTGACACTAAAAAAGTGTGTTTGAAAGACCTCATTGTGAGGCGGGATGGTGTTTCTCTTGAGCTAGTACACATCCTTTTAAAAACCAAAAATCCCTCATCGCGAGGCAAGATGATGTATCTCTTGAGCTAGTGCATATCATTTTTTATATAAAGCCCTTCTGTAGAAGGAAAGATGGTGTATCTCTTGAGCTAGTACACATCCTTTTATACAAAGTCCTTTGTGGAGGCGGGATTAGATCTTGACTCATCCACCCTTAATCATGTCTTTGGAAGTTGTGGTAGCATAGCTCAACTGTCAGGTGTGTTTGGTGTTTTTGAAATGGTGGGACTTAGCAATAAGCTCCTTTCCATCGCCTACGTTTGACGTGTATAAGACATATAGCGTGTTGATGGCATACTATGCAACGCTCATGTATTTTGTGTGTCTTCCTTATGTGTCTGCTATGTCTTCCTCGAGTGTGGTCTAAATGCACGTAGCAATGAGCTCCCTCCACACTTGGTTTTTTGTTTGGTATGTCTTCCTCCTAGTGTGGTCTAAAGGTGCATAACAATGAGTTCCCTCCACACTTTGGGTTTTATTTTGTATATTTTTGGCAGTCTAAATGTGCGTAGCGATGAACTGCCTCCACCCCCTAGTTTAAGATTTATTTTAATTGTTAAATAAATGTATTCTTTGTGTATTGCATGCCTGATCTCATGTCTTCTTCATGTATTATGTGCTTCCACTGTATTCTCCATGTTTTACATGCTTCTTACTATCTTATTTGTGTCTTACGTGTCTTCCATGTGTTTCCTAGTGCTTAGCTAAGATTGGGGGCTAGAAATAGTCCTCCAACCTTTGGGTATGCGTTAGCTCTATGTGCCTAGTGTGTTTGATGTGTTTTTGACCATGCTTTAATGCATGTATAGAATCGTAAGATCATACATACATAAAATTAGGGGCTTAGAAATGTTATGGAGTAAAAAGTATCCTCATGCCTTTTTACCTCTTATTTTAGCTCCAAGGTCCCCTCATTTACATTACAAAAGCTTAATACTTATCTCAGAGTAATTTCCCCAAAAACCCATGTCAAATTGGACTTAGGGGCCCACTCTAAATCTTAATCAAGACCAAATTAGGGCCTTGGTATTTGCGAACCCATGCCCAAGTCTAGCCTAATTTGCTGGGATGAAATTAAAGTGTGTTGGCTTGGTTCCTTTCAAAAGGTTTCCATCTATCGGCCTTTTCAATTTAAATTATGAATGTTAGCAGGAAAGCATATATAAGTGACTTTATGACTTCATTTTATAGCTAGATGGATAATACAAAATTTTGATACTGAGCTAAGGGATTTCAAATCTTTCATTGTGTTATAGAGAAGAATTGTGTTGTTATTGTGTTTGTTTGTTACAGATTTGGCTTCATCAATCCATCTCCTCATGGTGTGAAAGATCCTCTCTATGAGGGCTTCACCTCTAAGGTGACATCAATTTATGTTTCAATCATTTCATTTCATCATTGGATTTGGCCTCTACCCTCCTTGGGAATGCACTCTATCTAACAACGGTGTTGGAAGACTTGAATGTCCTTTCAGGGCTTGACCGAGGCAAGCTCCTAAATAGCACAACCCCCAAATCCCTCTCTTTGTGATTGGAGGTTATAGGTGTGAGATTTAGAGAAGTGTAGGTACAAAGAAGTAATTCAAAGGATGAAGATTCAGGATCTGGAAGAAAGTTACTAATATTCACACCTACAAGACTAGGGCACCTGCCCTATAGTCCTCCTAACAGGATTCATCTCAAAATCAGGATCAGGTTATCATCCGACACAACTCACTATTCCGAATCTGCAGAAATATTGTCCTATTGGACTTGGGCACCTACTCCATAGTCTGCAAAGTTTTCAATTATGGAAATCCAACTTTTGGTATGTTTCTAATCCTTCCTAAGTGCCTTCCTATCTAGTTTTCTATAGCATTTTGTTTGTCTGTACCTAATTTCATTATAAATAGTGTTTGAGGCTTATTCTATCTAGGGTTTGATAAATCTTTCAATCTAATCAATCTTTCTATATCATTCCTGAGTACATCAACCTATAGCTAAGTCCTCATTCATCTGTAGTGACTTGACGTAGTTTTGGTCCTCGAATGTTATTGTGAAAGGAGGGTTTGATTTGATATATCTTAACACTATTTATCTCTCTTCTACATTTTCACACATAATAGGATCTACCTAAATTCCTCTCTTAAACACAAAATGTCGAAGAACTACACCTTCAATCATCATGAAACATTTTGCATGGTGAAGAGATAGATTGTGATCCTGACATCTCTGCAGCATCTTCTCAAGGATTACTAATGCTTTTACATAAGAATCTCCATATGTGGTGAAATCATCCACATATACTTATGTAACATTGGAAAATGTCCCCTTGGGGGCTTTTCCCTCATAAGGTTTAGCTCCCAGGTCTTTAGTATGCATTTAGGACATTTTAGTTCATATTTTAGCATCCCGATGGAATGAGACCTAGGTTCCATGGCAAATTGGACCTAGGTTGACCCCTTGAATTGTACCCTACCCAAAATAGAGGGGAGGACTTGGATGCCCGCACCCTAGTCTTGCCCTATTTTGGGGCAGCCCTAATTTTTGGGTGTCAGTTTATGACCGTTAGTTGGTTGTTTTTCGACATGGTAAAATCTTAGCGGGAATGCTTGTAGTTGCATAAATAAGCATGATAAGGCATTCATTTATAAACTAGATGATCATTATGAACTCTAGGCATTCTCAAGGTGATTCAAGGCTTTCTATTATGTTGCAAGAGTAGACTTGTATGTTTTGTGTGTTGATATTTGCAGATTTGTGCATCAATTTCATCATGGCATGAAGAGCACCATCCTCCATGAGAGCTTCACTACAAGGTGACATAATATTGTGTTTTCATCATTGATTCCTTTTGTTTTTGCCTCTGCCTCACAAGGGCATGCACTCTTTGTCTAACAACGGTGTTCAGAGATTTAAGTGTCCTCCGGGGCTTGACTAAGGCAAGCCTCCACCACAACCCCCAAACCAAGTCTTGTGATTGCAGGTTATAGGTGTCACATCTGGAAAAAGTGGAGTTGCAAGAAGGCTTGGTAGGCATCAGGGATTTAGGATCTAAAGAAAAGTTAGACACATGAGCACTTCCAGGACTTGGGTGCTCACTCCAGTGTCCTCCACAGACAGATCTCAGGAAACAGAGGTTACATGGTCGATCAGTGTTGGAAGGAGGTCCAGATTCCCTGAAAAAGTAGGTACTTTAGATTTGGGCACTCGCTTCAGTGTCCCTGACTATTTCTCTTCGGAACCCTGAAAATAGGTATTCTATAATTCAGTATTTTACTCCTATTTGCAAGAGCTTTTTCTGTCTTTCGTTAATTTGTTAACGTATTTACATAATTAGGGTTTTAATGGTTAATTGGATATAAGAGAAGGAAAATTAATAATTAAATTCCCTAATCCAAGTTTCCCTACATCTGGAAGTGATCTAGGGTATGATAGTGCTTGGCACTGGACCCTAGATCCTTCAATGTATAGTGGAGAGGCAGATTTAAACATCTAAAATCTAGAACTTTAGAAAATCTAATTTTCCCCTAAACATTTTGGTGAACCCGTGTTTTTGGACTTAAATTGTAACTTGTCAAGTGTTTGTCTTCAGATTTGGACTGATTTCAGTCATTCATTTGGTTATTCATTTTATTGCATTGAGGAAAATTCAAAAAAATTAAAAAATTGGAAAAATACAAAAAAATTGCATTGTTTGGCTTACTAAATTGCATCAATTCTTCCTAAATTTTCCTAATTCATGATTTTTGCATTAGCTCTAATATAAACTATATAAAAATAAAAAAATACAAAAATACAAAATTTTTCCTTGCATTTTCATCATTTAATTGCTAGGATTTTGTGGAAATTTTGACAATTTTATATAACCTAGTAATTCCAAAATCTAGGGTTAGTAGGCAAAATCTTTTATCAGATTTTTCTACTAATATTAGAGACTCATTCAAATTTTCATTTGTCTTTAGTCTTACATTTTAGTGTGAATTTGCATTTAGATTTAAAATATATGCATTTTTACATACAAAATTTCAACAAAAACTAGCAATTTTGATGCATTTTCATTTAATTTGCATTGGTATTTTGCATATTAAGGCTTGAAAATCATTTTTAGATCTAATATTAAGTCAATTTTCATTATAAAGACTTCAAAATATTCACATAGAATTTTGTCACAAGATCTCAAACCTAGGGCTTCAAAAACAACAATTTTCACTAAATTTGGCCTTATCAACTTTATAAACTTTCACCATAGGTGTGTTGTGAAAGGTATTTTGGCATTATTTTTCTATTATCAGGGTAATCATTTTCTTCCTCTCATAAAAACCTTCACAACACCCTTTTATCAAGCTCTTGTAGTGAAAATTTGGTGAAAAACTACACATTTTGGCTATTTTTGCTCTAGGGTTTGACCTAGTTTGCATTCCAAGCATGTTGCGATCAATTTTATAGATTGATGTGACTGATATTATTGATATTATTTTCTTTACCTCCTAAAATTCAATACAACACTCCTTTTTCTAGGTCTTGGAATTGAAAAACTGTGAAAAGTAGCCTATTTTTGCTATATTTTCACTAGGGTTTGACCTTAAATGGCACTAAAAGCATGTTGTGTTGGATATCTTGGCACCAAGTGGCTGTTATTACTGATATTAGTTTCTTTCCATCATCATTTTACTCACAAAACCATTTGTTATGCTCCTTTGCATTGAATTTTGGTGAAAAAAGTGCCTATTTTGACATATTTTCACTATATTTTGACTTGGCATTATCTTGGATTTCTATCAAGAGTGTGTTGAGAGTGATTATATTGTTGTTTTGGACTGATATTAGACATAAAACTTACTTACCTTGACTAAATACTCACAACATCCTTGATTTCATTCATTTGCATTGAAAAAGTACAAAAAATAAAGCATTTTATGTCATTTTGCATATAGTTTGTGCTTGTCTTTGGCATACTCTTGGAAAATTGTTAAAATATGATTTTACATTTCATTATTGAATCTTCATGTTATTCATCTCTAAAATCTTCACATGAGTAAATCCTAGATTTTGAAAATTTTGCTAATTTCACTAATGAGAATCCTCATGTTCTAGAACACATAGGTTATATCAGTGGTATTGATGCTTCTATATCATCTACCTATCAGTTACAATTACTTTCTTATACACGTGATTTTATTATCTTCACTTTACTCATAGGAACATATCCTTTGATATTAGAATATTTAACCAAATTCATCTCTAGGAATACTCATGAGAAAGATGAGAGTGAAAAGCCCTTTTCTGCCATAGAGTATGATGATACTGTTGATGTACCTTCCTTTCATCCCACTACTCTCCCTGGCCAAGATGTAGCATTAGTGGATGAGAAAAGGTCTCTCACATTAACTCCTCTAGGGATGGATATTGGGTGCAATCAAGAGGGAAACATTGTTAATTCAATAATTGTTAATAGACTTCATAGCAATATTCCTAAAATGATTGCCTGAGGGGCACTTAGTGCACCCTCTTGCTTAAAACCAGTGATTACGGTTCAAGGTGTTCAAAATGTGTTATAACAACCACACCACAATGTGATTGCCCACACATACAACACATGTAATAACAAGAAAAGTAACCAAGCACCGCATGTGCCTGTCTCTCTTCCATGTTCTCAACCTATACTCCCTCCACCACCTTGGCTTACTCATAAAAGTGGTCAAAAGTATGATCTTGTCAAATAGCTTCATGCTACTCAGGCTAAGATCTCTCTTTGGGATTTGATACAAACATTGCCTACATACCATGGAATGCTCCAAGAAGCTTTATGAAAGGTGATTGTGCCACCTGTTGTTAAGACGAATGATGTAGCAGCCATATTGGATAGTATGCATGTGACAAAAATAGATATTCTCTTTCAACCACAAGAATTACCATCAATTGACGTTCAAAACTAATATTATCCTCTTATAATCTTTGTCACAATAATCAAAACGTTGGTAAAATGGGTTATGATTGACATTGGATCAGATCTTAATGTTTGTAGCACTGACCTACTAGATAAAATTAAAGTTGACACATCACAAATCACACCAAATGGCATTAGCATTCATGGCTTTGATAATGTTAGACGACAATCTGTGGGCACTATAACTCTACTTAATCATGTAGGACCTGTGCTTGTGCCTACCCTGTTTCACGTCATGCCTTGTTCTTTATCCTACAACATGATTCTTGGTAGACCTTGGATTCATGCATTGGGGGCAATTCCTTCATCCTTGCATCATTCAATCAAATTTATATTCAAAGGTAAACTTCACACTATTCATGCCGATCCTGAACTAGATAATTGTCTACACATTGAAAAACAAGAACCAATTTACAATCATATGAGATTAAACACTTTATGAGATGGTTCATCAATGCCTCTAGCCATGACTAATGTTGTGCGAGACTCTCAACCATTGAATGCACTTGTTGGTGATGATTGGGGTTCATTGGATTTTAATCCTTGTAGTATAGGGGAATATAAAATTAATAGCCTTGACACATCAAAAGTGGCATTGATCTCACCTAAGCAATCTTTTGAAGAACCTAAGAAACCTAAAATCCCCTTGGTAGAAAATAAAAACAATACCCTCACTTATACTACAAATTATGATACATACAAGGCCTCACCTTCTTCTAAGGAACTGGACTCTCTATATGGTCATGGATTTCAAATTTTGTACAAACATAACGATTATGTAGGTAAGGGATGTGGTGTAAATAAACAAGGAATTAAAGTACCTATAGAATCTGCTTCAACACATTACTCAAGTCGCATTGGGTATGATCCTTTTAAAGAAAAGAAAGATTCTCGTTGTCCTAAACTTAATGTTAGTTCTACAAGATAAAAACAACATGAGAGGTATTCTAGATATGTATGTTCTTAATGATGGTGCTACCAGGTAAGTATCTCTAACTCTTTATCTCTCTTATGATGTGTTTCCCCCATGATGTGTTATGTGTTGTTTAGGCCTCCTGGGATGACCCCTGATTCTCTTGTAGGGTCCGGGATACTATGAGACCACCTCTGTTGTGACCTTCTTCTATTTGTATCATCACTCTTCTAAATTGCCTCTCTCTAATTTCATTGTTGTGTGTTGTGTTTTATGGACATAGCGTTGTGGTTGGTGACCTGGGGGCACCCTCCTACATGACTATCCCTAAAACACATGTTTCCCCTCTCTTATTTATTGTTTCCCTTCCTCTAGTGTTTCCACCTAGCGGACGGATGACGACAAACATTTATAGTGATGGGGACCTAGTGTCCCTTTCGAGTGCAATCAAAAAATGGACTTAGTGTTGGGAATTAAGGTGTCTCAACCTTTGCACATTCCTAATGTTGTATTTATTTATCCCTTGTTGAGTTGGCATATTTGGCACCTTGTGTACATGCAGTAGGATAAATTTTGATGACTTTGGTAGTCGCAGTTTCCCCCTTGAATAATTAATGGGGGTTTGGGGGCAGCGTCCCCAAGACAAGGTCAAGGGGCGTAGCCCCTTGCAGGGTTCTAGGGGCATAACCACAAATGAATTTTATTTAATTACAAGTGTTGGTGCATATTTTTGCATGAGAGAAAGGCATCTTTGGGTGGTCAAGGGAGGTTATGACATGTTGTAAGAGGAATATGATATTTTTAGTCAATGTATGACAGATTCTCTTACAGCTGTAAGTGCTGTCAGTTATGACAGATTCTATGACAATTGTAAGGTGCGTAAGAGCATCTGTCAAAGCCTATCTTGGGACAAGGCACCCACATTGGGATGGGATGTTGGACAAGTATCCTTAGGCATGGGTTTTGGGGCATGACTCCAAGATGGATGCCCATCTCTAGAAGGTTCCATATTTACCTTGTAAACTCTATAAAAATAGGTGCTTGGATGGGAGATATGTAGTTTTTGTACAAGTACTATTATGCTGCTAGAATATTTCCAGATTCGACATTCAAAGACTCCTGAAAGAGCATTGGCTATAAAATTGTATTGTAATATGTTATTGTTTACTATAATACATTTGAGCTATGTTTTGGAGTGTCGGGTTTTTCACTCGTAATGGTTTCCCCACATATATCTTGTCTCTCTCTCTCTCTCTTCTATCTACTTTTTGTGTGTATGTGTATTGCTACAATATCTCTGTTATTATGTTAATAATGTTGTAACTAGAAAGGTTAATTTGAATTTTCACTCTACTTCCCTCATTAAATTAGTGTAGGAAGTGTGTTCCGCATACCTTTCTTCCTTTCAGTTGTTTATTAGAGCTTGATCACCTTTGGTCCTAGTTGTTGAGTAGGGGTTTTTCTAGCTAATCTTAGTTTGAGTGTGAGTCCTGTGCAGAGTATTTTGTAATATTGTTGTAGGAAAGAGATGGTAGGCACATCTGGAAGAATCGAGGTGGAGAAGTTTAATGGCACTAATTTAGAGTTGTGGAAGTTCAAGAGGCAAGACCTACTTATTGATCGTGACCTATGGGAAATTGTATCTAGTGTAAAACCAACTGCAATGTCACAAGCAGATTGGAATCTCAAAGATCAAAAGGCTAAGGGTCTCGTAAGACTCAATCTAGTTGATTCTATCCTATTAAATGTCCATGAGGAGAAGAGCACAAAAGACCTTTCACAGAAGTTGGGTGATGTTTATCAGGCTAAATCCCTGGTGAACAAACTTTTTCTGAGAAAGAAGTTTTTTTCTTTGAGGATGGAGGATGGAGGATAGGTTGTAGATCACCTAAATTATTTTAACATGGTAGTTGCACAATTGACATCCATTGGTATGAAGATGGAGGAGGAGGATCATTGTATGACCTTGCTTTGTTGTTTGCCAAACTCATGGGATCATCTTGTTATGGCTATTGGGAGCACCACATCCACATTCAAATCCAATTCCCTAATGGATGAGTGAAGGGGATCACTAGGGATATGCACATCCCAGGCCTAGCATGGAACCTGGTTTCTGTAAGTATGTTGAATGATGTAGGTGTGAAAGTTGTCTTTCCAAAGGATGGATGCAAGATGACTAGAGGATCTATGGTGCTTGCTAAGGGTACTCGGAGAGGTACTCTATTTTAGATGGAGGCATGCAGTTCATAGTGTAATAGTTCTTCTAACTTGAAGAAAAGAGCTACAATCACTTCATCTCCACCATCTGAACGAGTAGTGAAGAAATCTGTTGTAACTAGTTCATATGGTAGTGTGCATGCTATGGAAGCTAAGCTTCCTGCTACAAAGACTCTGTTATTGCATCTGAGATATGGCCACATTGGTCAGAAGGGTTTGTGTACCCTAAAAAATAAAAACCTCATTGAGGGGTTAATGATTGTAATCTTGAGTTTGACTTTTGTGAACATTGCATTTATGGAAAGAAAAACCATGTTCAATTTTACTCTAGTTCTCACAAGTCTTCTAGTGTATTGGATCTTATTCATTCTGATGTGTTTGGTCCTGTTAATGTTCCTTCGATTTCAAAATCTGTATATTTTGTATCTTTCATAGATGATTATTATAGAAGGACATGTGTTTATTTTCTTAGAAGCAAGACTGAAGTCTTTAGTCTGTTCAAAAAGTTTAAAGCTTTTGTTGAGAATCAGACTAGTAAAAAGATTAAGTGTTTGAGAACCGATAACGGTGGTGAGTTTTGTTTGGCAAAGGTTGAGAAGTTCTGTAAAGAGCAAGGGATTGAAAGACATAAGACAACTCCTTATACCCCACAACAAGATGGAACTACAAAGAGGATGAACAGGACCCTAATGGAGAAGGCTAGGAGTATGCTTAGTGGAGCAAACTTCAAACAAAAGTTTTGGGCTAAAGCTGTAGCCACTACCTACTATGTGGTAAATAGATCTCCTACATAAGCTATTGTTGGTGAAACACCTATGGAGGTGTGGTCTGATAAGAAACCTTTAGTTAGACATCTTCATGTTTTTGGTTATGAGGCATATGCACATGTACCTACGGAGAAATGGTCTAAATTAGAGAACAAGGTTGTTAAGTGTATCTTCATTGGCTATGGTGTCGGTGTGAAAGGATACAAGCTTTGGGATCCTGTAGCTAAAAAGGTGTTGTATATAAGAAATGCTATCTTTAGAGAGCTAACACCATCTTCTGTTGTTCTATTTCCTTCTACCCTTGAGAATACTGAATAGACAGACCCTATGAGACCTAATGATGAGGAGAGCTCTAGCAGCTTTGAAAGCTCAGAAGAAGAAGCAAAACCTCAACCTTTGTCATTGACAAGGTCTATATAGACAAGAAAGAAACCTGATAGGTTTGGTTATTCATTGCTTGATTCTAGTTGTGCTTTTTCTTTACTTGCTAACACTGATGAACCTAGAACTATGTCAGAGGCTATGGGTATGAAAGATTTAGGTTCCTGGAAGGAGGCCATGGAAGATGAATGGATTATTTGAAAAACAATAAAACATGGGACTTGGTGCCTTTGCCTGAAGGCAAGAAACCTATTGGATGCAAATGGGTGTTTAAGAAGACATTTGGTCAGATGGTAGTGTTGAAAAGTACAAGGCCAGACTAGTTGTAAAGGGGTACTCACAAGTGGAGGGAATTGATTATGGTGAAATTTTCTCTCTTGTTACAAAGCTAACATCCATTCAATTCTTTTTATCACTTGTAGCAACTTATGACTTAGAGGTGGAGTAGATGGATGTGAAGACAACATTCCTTCATGGTGGTTTGGAGGAAGAAATCTACATGTCATAGCCAGAGCATTACATTGTTAAAGGTAAACAAAATTTGGTTTGCAAGTTGAAAAAGTCTTTGTATGGTTTGAAGCAGTCTCCTAGGATGTGGTACTTGAAGTTTGATGCCTTTGTGTTGTCAATTGGATTTGTGAGATCGAAAGAGGATCACTATTTATATTATAAGTTTGATGGTGATTGTATTCTCATTGTTACATTATATGTTGATGATATGTTGCTCATTGGGAAGGGTAAGAATATGATTTCTGATTTTAGGTCTCAGTTGGCAACAGTTTGAAATGAAAGATTTAGGGATATCCAGGTACATTCTAGGAATGGAAATTAGAAGAGACAAAACTAAAAAAAAACTTTGTTAATCCAGAGTAAGTATGTGAAGACCCTATTGGATAGGTTCAGCATGGAAGATCGTAGACAATTGTGTGTTCCTATTTCTTTGGGGACAAAGTTGTCTATTAATGATTGTCCAAAATCTACTAGTGAGGTGGAGGACATGAGCAGAGTACCTTATGCTAGTGTTGTTGGCAGTTTGATGTATGCTATGGTCTACATAAGACCAGACATTGCCCAAGCAGTGGGAGTCCTTAGTCAATTTATGGCTAATCCTGGATGGGTACATTGGGATGCAGTTAAGCAAGTGTTCAGATATTTGAGGGGTACCTCCGAGTATTCCATATTCTATCATGGTAATCTTCCAGGACCTCTGTATTCTGTTAGTATTCAAGGATTTGTGGATTTAGATTGGGTAGGTGACATTGATAGCAGGAGATCCACCAGTGCTCATGTGTTCACTATGTTTGGTGGTGCTATTAGTTGGGTGAGTAAGCAACAAACTATGGTTGCTTTGTCCATGATAGTAGATGAGTATATGGCAGCAACTCATGCTTGCAAGGAAGCAATTTGGCTTAAGAGATTATGTTCAAATATTAGTGTTGATGCAAGATAGATTACAATCTGTTGTGAAAGTCAGAGTGTGATTTGACAAGCAAAGAATCCAAATTTCCATGCTAGAATAAAGCATATTGATGTACAGTTTCACTTTGTACGAGAGATGGTAGATGGTGGGAAGGTGAATTTGGAGAAGGTAGTCACTTTGAAGAATGTTGCAAATGCAATGACGAAACTAGTGGGCACAAAGAAGTTCAGATGGTGTTTAGAGTCTATGGGCCTCTTAGACCCTAGCAGTTAAATCTTGTCATTGCTTTTGGCCTTTGTAAGGTGTTCGACAAGTGGGAGAATTTTGGGAATTAAGGTGTCTCAACCTTTGCAAATTCCTAATGTTGTACTTATTTACCCTATGTTGAGTTGGCATAGTCGGCACCTTGTGTACATGCAACAGGATAAATTTTGGTGACTTTGGCAGCCGTAATTTCCCCTTGAATAATTAATGGGGGTTTGGGGGCAGCAGCCCCTAGACAGGGTCAAGGGGCGTAGCCCATTGGAGAGTTCTAGGGGCATAACCTCAAATGACTTTTATTTAATGACAATTGTCGGTGAGTATCTTTGCATTAGAGAAAGGAATCTTTGGGTGGTCAAGGGAGGTTATGATGGATTCTATGACAACTGTAAGGTGTGTAAGAGCATCTGTCATAGCCTATCTTGGGACAAGGTACCCACATTGGGATGGGATATTGGACAAGTGTCCTTATGCGTGGGTTTTGGGGCATGAGTCCAAGATGGATGCCCATCTCTAGAAGGTTCCATATTTGCCTTGTAAACTCTATAAAAATAGGTTCTTGGATGGGAGATATACAGTTTTTATACAAGTACTATTATGCTACCGGAATATCTCCAGATTCGACATTCAAAGACTCACTGAAAGAGCATTGGCTCTGAAACTATATTGTAATCTATTATTGTTTACTGTAATACATTTAAGTTGTGTTTTGGAGTGTGGGGTCTTTCACCCGTAAGGGTTTTCCCCACGTATATCTTCTCTCTCTCTCTCTCTCTCTCTCTCTCTCTCTCTCTCTCTCTCTCTCTCTCTCTCTCTCTTCTATCTACTATCTCTGTGTATGTGTATTGTTGCAATATCTCTGTTATTGTGTTAATAATGCTATAACTAGAAAGTTTAATTTGAATTTGCACTCTACTTCCCTCATTAGATTAGCATAGGAAGTGTGTTATGCGTACATTGCTTCCTTTCAATTATTTATCAGAGCTTGATCACCTTTGGTCCTAGTTGTTGGGTAGGGGTTTTTTGAACTGATCTTAGTTTAAGTGGGAGTCCTATGCAGAGTATTCTATAATCTTGTTGTAGGAAAGAGATGACAGGCACATCTGAAAGAATCAAGGTGGAGAAGTTTAATGGCACTAATTTCAAGTTGTGGAAACTCAAGATGGAAGACCTACTTGTTGATCGTCACCTATGGGAAACTATAACCGGTGTAAAACCAACTGCAATGTCACAAGCAGATTGGAATCTCAAAGATCAAAAAGCTAAGGGTCTCATAAGACTCAGTCTAGCTGATTCTATCCTGTTAAATGTCCATGAGGAGAAGAGCACAAAAGACCTTTGGAAGAAGTTGGGTGATGTTTATCAGGCTAAATCCTTGGTGAACAAAATTTTTTTGAGAAAGAAGTTTTTTTCTCTGAGTATGAAGGATGGAGGGTGGAGAATAGGTTGTAGATCACCTGAATGCTTTTAACATGCTAGTTGTACAATTGACATTTGTTGGTGTGAAGATGGAGGAGGAGGATTGTTGTATGACCTTACTTTGTTCTTTACCAGACTCGTGGGATCATCTTGTTATGGATATTGGGAGCACCACATCCACATTCAAAATGGATGAAGTGATATCTTCACTGTTATCTGAAGAGATGCAGAGAAAGTCTTCTAAGGTAGAAAATAGGCTCTTGCGGTTCATGGAAGACACAAGGAGAGAGTGAAAAAGAAGGACAAGAAAGTTGAGAAGGGCAGATCCAAATCTCATGGAAAGTCCAAGGCTCTTTATTGTAATTGTGGCAAAACTGGGCATTTCTGAAAGGAATGTAAAGAGGAGAAGAAAAAGAAGAAGAAAGCTCCTGATTTAGATTCTAACAAGTCACAAGATGATGGTGATGCCTTCATTGCAGCCTTGGCCACTCATGCATTTGATGATGTGTAGTTGATTGATTCTGGTGCATCATTCCACATGACCTCACATCAAGACTAGTTTACAAAATATGAAGAGTTTGATGGTGGAAGAGTGTAGCTAGGTGATGATTCTCATCTGAAGATTGTTGGTTGTGGAATAGTCTCAATTCAATTCCTTGATGGATGAGTGAAGGGGATCACTGGGGTTATGTACATCTCAGGCCTAGAACCGAACTTGCTTTCTGTAAGTGTGTTGAATGATGTAGGTGTGCAAGTTGTCTTTTCAAAGGATGGATGCAAGATGACTAGAGGATCTATGGTGCTTGCTAAGGGTACTTGGAGAGGTAATCTATTTTAGCTGGAGGCATGTACTTCATAGTGTAATAGTTCTTATGACTTGGAGAAAAGAGCTCAGTCACTTAATTTCCACCATCTAAACGAGTAGTGACGAAATATGTTGTAACTAGTTCAGATGGTAGTGCACATGCTATGGAAGCTAAGGTTCCTACTGAAAAGACTATGTTATGGCATTTGAGATATGGCCACATTGGTGAGAAGGGTCTACGTACCCTGAAAAATAAAAATGCCATTGAGGGGTTAAATGATTGTAAACTCAAGTTTGACTTTTGCAAACATTATAGTTATGGAAAGAAAAATCATGTTTAGTTTTACTCTTATTCTCACAAGTCTTCTAGTGTATTGAATGTTATTCCTTATGATGTTTTTGGTCCTATTAATATTCCTTCGATTTCAAAATCTGTATATTTTGTATCTTTCATAGATGATTACGGTAAAAGGACATGGGTTTAATTTCTCAAAAGAAAGACTGAAGTCTTTAGGCGGTTCAAAGAGTTTAAATCTTTTGTTGAGAATTAGACTAGTAAAAAGATTAAGTGTTTGAGAACTAATAATGGTGATGAGTTTTGTTCGGCAAAGTTCTAGAAGTTCTGTAAGAGCAAGGGATTGAAAGACATAAGACAACTCCTTATACCCCATACCAAAATGGAGTTACAGAGAGGATGAACAGGACCCTGATGGAGAAGGTTAGGAGTATGCTTAGTGGAGCAAGACTTGAACAAAAGTTTTGGGCTAAAGCTATATCCACTACTTGCTATCTGATAAATAGATCTCCTACATCAGCTCTTGTTGGTAAAACACATATGGAGGTGTGGTCTGGTAAGAAGCCTTTAGTTAGACATCTTCATGTTTTTGGTTGTGAGGCATATGCACATGTGCCTAAGCAGAAATGGTCTAAATTAGAGAACAAGGCTGTTAAGTGTATCTTCATTGGCTATGGTGTCGGTGTTAAAGGATACAAGCTTTGGGATCTTGTGGCTGAAAAGGTGTTGTATAGTATAAGTGTTATCTTCAGAGATCTAACACCATCTTTTGTTGTTCTACAGCCAAAATAGATAGAAAAGAAAGAGGATACAGTTTAGTTTCCTTCTTTCCCCTGAGAAGACTGAACAAATAGACTCTATGAGACCTGATGATGAGGAGAGCTCTAGCAACTTTGAAAGCTCAAAAGAAGAAGTGAAACCTCAACCTCAACCATTAAGGAGGTCTACGTGAACAAGAAAGCAACCTGATAGGTTTGGTTATTCATTGTTTGATTCTAGTTGTGCTTTTGCTTTACTTGCTAACACTGATGAACCTAGAACTGTGTTAGAGGCTATGGGTATAAAAGATGCAGGTCCCTGGAAGGAGGCCATGGAAGATGAAATGGCTTCTTTGGAAAGGAATAAAACATGGGACTTGGTGCCTTTGTGTGAAGGATGGAAACTTGTTGGATGCAAATAGGTGTTCAAGAAGAAATTTGGTGTAGATGGTAGTGTTGAAAAGTGCAAGGCCAGACTTGTTGTGAAGGGGTATTCACAAGTGGAGGGAATTGATTATGGTAAAATTTTCTCTCTTGTTAAAAAGTTGACATCCATTTGATTCATGTTATCTCTTGAAATAGCTTATGACTTAGAGGTGGAGTAGATGGAGGTGAAGACAACATTCCTTCATGGTGATTTGGAGGAAGAAATCTACATGTCACAGCCAGAGCACTACATTGTTAAAGGTAAAGAAAATTTGGTTTGCAAGTTGAAAAATTCTTTGTATGGTTTGAAGTAGTCTCCTAGAATGTGGTACTTGAAGTTTGATGCCTTTGTGTTATCAATTGGATTTGTGAGATCAAAATTAGATCACTGTGTATATTATAAGTTTGATGGTGATCGTATTCTCATTGTTGCATTATATGTTGATGATATGTTGCTCAATGGGAAGGGTAAGAATATGATTTCTGATTTTAAGTCTCAGTTGGTAGCACAGTTTGAAATGAAAGATTAGGGGCAGCCAGGTACATTCTAAAATAGATATCAAAAGAGACAGAACTAATAGAAAACTTTGGTTAAGCCAGAGTAAGTATGTGAAGATGGTTTTGGATAGGTTCAGCATGGCAGATTGTAGACAATTGTGTGTTACTATTTCTTTGGGGGCAAAGTTGTCTGTTAATGATTATCCAAAATCTCCTAGTGAGGTGGAGGACATGAGAAGAGTACCTTATGCTAGTGTTGTTGGCAGTTTGATGTATTCTATGGTCTGCACAAGACCAGACATTGCCCAAGCAGTAGGAGTCCTTAGTTGATTTATGGCTAATCCTAGACAGGTACATTGGGACACAGCTAAGCCAGTGTTTATATATTTGAGGGGTACTTCTGAGTATTCCATATGCTATCATGGTAATCTTACAGGACCTCCACATTCTATAAGTATTTGAGGATTTGTGGATTCAGATTGGGTAGGTGACATTGACAGCAAGAGATCCACCAGTGCCTATGTGTTCACTTTGTTTGGTGGTGCTATTAGTTGGATGAGTAAGCAACAACCTATGTTTTCTTTGTCCACGACAGAAGCTGAGTATATGGCAGCAACTCACGCTTTCAAAGAATCCATTTGGCTTAAGAGATTATGTTTAGATATTGGTATTGATGTGGGACAGATTATGATCTATTGTGACAGTCAGAGTGCGATTTGCCTAGCAAAGAATCCAACTTTACACACCAGAAAAAAGCATATTGATATATAGTTTCACTTTGTACGAGACATGGTAGACGATGGGAAGGTAAATTTAGAGAAGGTAGGCACTTTGAAGAATGTTGCAGATGCATTGACAAAACTAGTGGGCACAGAGAAGTTCAGATGGTGTTCAGAGTCTATGGGCCTCTTGACCCCTAGCAGTTAAATCTTGTCATTACTTTTGGCCCTTGCAATGTGTTCGACAAGTGGGAGAATGTTGGGAATTAAGGTGTGTCAACCTTTGCAAATTCCTAATGTTGTATTTATTTATCCCATGTTGAGTTGGAATAGTCGACACATTGTGTACATGCAGCAGGATAAATTTTGGTGACTTTGGTAGCCACGGATTCCCACTTGAATAATTAACGGGGGTTTGGGGGAAGCATCCCCAAGATGGGGTCAAGGGGCATAGCCCCTTGTGGGGTTCTAGGGGCATAACCTCAAATGACTTTTATTTAATGACAAGTGTCGGTGAGTATCTTTGCACAAGAGAAAGGCATCTTTGGGTGGTCAAGGAAGGTTATGACAGGTTGTAAGAGGACTATGATATTTTTAGTCAGTGTATGATAGATTCTCTTATAGCTATAAGTGTTGTCAGTTATGACATATTCTATAACAACTGTAAGGTGCGTAAGAGCATCTGTCATAGCCTATCTTGGGACAAGGCACCCACATTGGGATGGGATGTTGGACAAGTCTCCTTAGGCATGGATTTTGGGGCACAAGTCCAAGATGGCTTCCCATCTCTAGAAGGTTCCATATTTACCTTGTAAACTCCATAAAAATAGGTGCTTGGATGGGAGATATACAGTTTTTGTACAAGTACTGTTGTGCTACCAGAATATCTTTAGATTCAACATTTGAACACTCCTGAAAGAGCATTCACTCTGAAACTATATTTTAATCTGTTATTGTTTATTGTAATACATTTGAGCTATGTTTTGGAGTGTGGGGTTTTTAACCTGTAAGGGTTTTCCCCATGTATATCTTGTCTCTCTCTCTTCTGTCTACTTTCTATGTGTATGTGTATTGCTGCAATATATCTGTTATTGTGTTAATAATATTGTAACTGGAAAGGTTAATTTGAATTTGCACTCTACTTCCCTCAGTAGATTACTGTAGGAAGTATGTTCCGCGTACCTTGCTTCCTTTCAGTTGTTTATCAGAGCTTGATCACCTTTGGTCCTAGTTGTTGGGTAGTGGTTTTTTTATCTGATCTTAATTTGAGTGGGAGTCTTGTGCAAAGTAATTTGTAATCTTGTTGCAACAAAGAGATGGTAGGCACATTCAGAAGAATCGAGGTGGAAAAGTTTAATGGTAGCAATTTAGAGTTGTGGAATCTCAAGATGGAGGACCTACTTGTTGATCGTGACCTATGGGAAACTATATCCGGTGTAAAACCAACCGCAATGTCACAAGCAGATTAGGATCTCAAAGATCAGAAGGCTAAGGGTCCCATAAGACTCAGTCTACCTAATTATGTCCTATTAAATCTCCATGAGGAGAAGAGCACAAAAGACCTTTGGAAGAAGTTGAGTGATGTTTATCAGGCTAAATCCTTGGTGAACAAACTTTTTTTGAGAAAGAAGATTTTTTCTTTGAGGATAGAGGATGGAGGATTGGTTACAGATCACCTGAATGCTTTTAACATGCTAGTTGCACAATTGACATTCATTAGTGTGAAGATGGAGGAGGAGAACCATTGTATGACCTTTCTTTGTTCTTTGCCAGACTCATGGGATCATCTTGTTATGGCTATTGGGAGCACCACATCCACATTCAAAATGGATGAAGTGGTATCTTCGTTGTTATCTGAAGAGATGCAGAGAAAGTCTTCTAAGGTAGAAAAAGAGGCTCTTGTGGTTCATGGAAGACCCAAGGAGAAAGGGAAAAAGAAGGACAAGAAAGATGAGAAGGGTAGATCCAAATCCTATGGGAGATCCAAATCTCCTGGAAAGTCCAAGGCTCTCTGTTGGAATTGTGGCAAAACCTGGCATTTCCAAAAGGAATGCAAAGAGGAGAAGAAAAAGAAGAAGAAAGTTCCTAATTTAGATTCTGACAAGTCACAAGATGATGGTGATGCCTTCATCGCAGCCCTATCCACTCATGCATACGATGATGTGTAGTAGATTGATTTGGGTGCATCATTCCACATGACCTCACATCGAGACTGGTTTACAAAATATGAAGAGTTTGATGGTGGAAGAGTGTAACTAGGTGACGATTCTCATCTAAAGATTGTTGGTCATGGAAGAGTCTTAATCTGATTCATTGATGGATGAGTGAAGGGGATCACTGGGGTTATGCACATCTTAGGCCTAGCACAAAACTTGCTTTCTGTAAGTATGTTGAATGATGCAGGTGTGCAAGTTGTCTTTTTGAAGGAGGGATGCAAGATGACTAGAGGATCTATGGTGCTTGCTAAGGGTACTCAGAGAGGTACTCTATTTTAGTTGGAGGCATGCACTTTATAGTGTAATAGTTCTTCTAATTTGAAGAAAAGAGTTGCAGTCACTTCATCTCCACCCTCTGAATGAGCAGTGAAGAAATCTATTGTAACTAGTTCAGATGGTAGTGCACATGCTATGGAAGCTAAGCTTCCTACTGAAAAGACTATGTTATGGCATTTGAGATATGACCACATTGGTGAGAAGGGTTTGCATATGCTAAAAATTAAAACCTCATTGAGGGGTTAAATGATTGTAATCTCGAGTTCAACTTTTGCAAACATTGCATTTATGGAAAGAAAAACCGTGTTCAGTTTTACTATAGTTCTCACAAGTCTTTTGGTGTATTGGATCTTATTCAAATTGATGTGTTTGGTCTTATTAATGTTCCTTCAATTTCAAAATTTGTATATTTTGTATCTTTCATAGATGATTACAACAAAAGGACATGGGTTTATTTTCTCAGAAGTAAGACTGAAGTCTTTAGTTAGTTCAAAGAGTTTAAATCTTTTGTTGAGAATCAAACTAGTAAAAAGATTAAGTGTTTGAGAACTGATAACAGTGGTGAGTTTTGTTTGGCAGAGTTTGAGAAGTTCTGTAAAGAGCAAGGGATTGAAAGATATAAGACAACTCCTTATACCCCACAAAAAAAATGGAGTTGTAGAGAGGATGAATAGGACCTTGATGGAGAAGGCTAGGAGTATGCTTAGTGGAGCAAGCCTCAAACAAAAGTTTTGGGCTGAAGCTGTAGCCATTGCTTTCTATCTGGTACATAGATCTCCTACATGAGCTATTGTTGGTAAAACACCTATGGAGGTGTGGTCTTGTAAGAAGCTTTTGGTTAGATATCTTCATGTTTTTGGTTGTGAGGCATATGCTCATGTGCCTAGGGAAAAACAGTCTAAATTAGAGAACATGGCTATTAAGTGTATCTTCATTGGCTATGGTGTCAGTGTAAAATGATACAAGCTTTGGCATCTTGTGGCTGAAAAGGTGTTGTATAGCAGAAGTGTTATCCTCAGAGAGCTAACACCATCTTCTGTTGTTCTATAGCCAGAACAGATAGGAAAGAAAGAGGATGCAGTTCAATTTCCTTCTATCCTTGAGAAGACTAAATAGACAGACCCTGTGAGACCTGATGATGAGGAGAGCTCTAGCAGCTCTGAAACCTTAGAAGAAGAAGTAGAACCTCAACATCAACTATTGAAGAGGTCTACATGAACAAGAAAGCAACCTGATAGGTTTGGTTATTCATTGCTTGATTCTAGTTGTGCTTTTACTTTACTTGCTAACACTGATGAACCTAGAACTGTGTCAGAGGCTATGGGTATGAAAGATCCAGGTTCCTAGAAGGAGGCCATGGAAGATGAAATGGCTTCTTTGGAATAGAATAAAACATGGGACTTGGTGCCTTTGCTTGAAGGACAGAAACCTATTGGATGCAAATGGGTGTTCAAGAAGAAATTTGGTGCAGATGGTATTGTTGAAAAGTACAAGGCTAGACTGGTTGCGAAGGGGTACTCACAAGTGGAGGGAATTGTTTATGGTGAAATTTTCTCTCCTATTGTAAAGCTAATGTCCATTTGATTCATGTTATCTCTTGCAATAGCTTATGACTTAGAGGTGGAGCAGATGGATGTGAAGACAACATTCCTTCATGGTGATTTGCAGGAAGAAGTCTACATGTCACAGCCAAAGCATTACATTGTTAAAGGTAAACAAATTTTGGTTTGCAAGTTGAAAAAGTCTTTGTATGGTTTGAATCAGTCTCCTAGGATGTGGTACTTGAAGTTTGATACCTTTGTGTTGTCAATTGGATTTGTGAGATCAAAATCGGATCACTGTGTATATTATAAGTTTGATGGTGATTGTATTCTCATTGTTGCATTATATGTTGATGATATGTTTCTCATTGGGAGGGGTAAAAATATGATTTTTGATTTTAAGTCTCAGTTCGCAGCACAGTTTGAAATGAAAGATTTAGGGTCAGCTAGGTACATTCTAGGAATGGAAATCAAAAGAGATAGAACTAACATAAAACTTTGGTTAAGCTAGAGTAAGTATGTGAAGATCATGTTAGATAGGTTCAGCATGGCAGATTGTAGACCATTGTGTGTTCCTATTTCTTTGGGGACAAAGTTGTCTATTAATGATTGTCCAAAATCTCCTAGTGAGGTGGAGGACATGAGCAGAGTACCTTATGCTAGTGTTGTTGGCAGTTTGATGTATGCTATGGTCTACACAAGACCAGACATTGCTTAAGCAGTGGGAGTCCTTAGTCGATTTATGGCTAATCATGGATGGGTACATTAGGATGTAGTTAAGCAAGTGGTAATCTTACAGGACCTCCACATTCTATTAGTATTTGAGGATTTGTGGATTCAGATTGGGTAGGTGATATTGACAATAGGAGATCCACCAATGCCTATGTGTTCACTATGTTTGGTGGTGATATTAGTTAGATGGGTAAGTGACAACTTGTGGTTGCTTTGTCCACAATAGAAGCTGAGTATATGACAGAAACTCATACTTGCAAGGAAGCCATTTGGCTTAAGAGATTGTGTTCAGATATTGGTGTTGATGTAGGACAGATTATGATCAATTGTGACAGTCAAAGTACAATTTGCCTAGCAAAGAATCTAACTCTCCATGCAAGAACAAAGCATATTGATGTATAGTTTCACTTTGTACGAGACATGGTAGAGGATGGGAAGGTGAATTTGGAGAAGGTAGGTGGTGCAGAGGCACCTACCTAACAGCTGGCCTCCATGAGGCAGTTAGTAGTTATAGGTCCGCATGATGACGTACATGATCAGGATATAGGATAACATGATCAGGATATAGGTGAATGGTCCGCATGATGACAGGATAGTCTATTTTTAGTAATGTTTGACTTTGTCATGTAATAAGGTCCATTGGACCGATGCTATGTATTAGATCAGCATAGGAGTATGTGTAGGCAGTTAGAGATCGGGATGAGGTTATCTGAGCTGTCCTCTCTCCCAGCCGCTTGGAAGCTCCCAGCCGCTGGGAAGTGAGTTGGTAGTACTCGAAGGATTTGTTATATATACCTTCGATCTGTTAGGGTATATGGACAGTTCATATTGATATTGAGATTGATGTCGATAGATGTATTGGTGTTGTGTTGAGTTGAGAGCAGTTCAGACATTGTGAATCTGTATTCAGGACTTTTGAATTTCAATTGAATAAGATCTCATCTTTTGCAGTATCTGGTTGTATCAGTTGTATCTGTGTTGATTTCCTTTCCGTTTGCAAGTTGATGGGTACTTTCAACCCTTCCACCGGTTGATCCTGCAAAACGGTGGAATGGTCCTGTATCATAGCTTAGGTTGCATTTGTGTTTTCTGTTTATGCATTGCATTGTTCAAGAGATCTGTTAGGAGCATGCTGTGAATCAGCCTAGCATCCCCATGTGCTAGGTATAGAAAGATAAGCTGTTAGATTTTGGTTTGAAGGTGATCCGGCCCGGTCGTCACATTGTCTTTATGAAATTATGCGGTTCTGAGTGTTTACATGCAGTGGACGGATACACAGGAGTCTGCATGTGCGTTTCCAGCCGGAACAAGCCGCATCGTCATCTGCGAATGCATCGCCATCAGGATCGGGTCGTGCAACTGTTGAAGTTTGCAAGTTGCAAGTACATCAGGATGTTTTGAGTTGGATATATACTCAGTGTATATATCGCAGTCAGGATCATCTCTCGGAGAAGCTCATCATCCGCATATCGCTAGCAGATGCGGGTGTGAAAGTTTAGTTTTTGTCTAAGTATTGAAGAGTTCGTCAGGATGATGTGTGACGTCATCGTCATCAGGATATGACGTCATCGTCATCAGGATATTGAGATATCCCCCTATGCATATTGATCCTGTCGTCGCTAAGGGTTTGGGCATCGGCGAAGGCTCTCGGCAGGAAGTTGTGAAACATCATCAGGAGGTTCCAAAACAACCGGATAAAATAAGATCATGATGCTGTTGCTTGTATCGTCGGGTAGTGGAGCATCGAAGGCAAGGTGTTAAGTTGTCGTCATCAGGATATCGGGAGCAACCGGATATTTGGATATCCTGCTGACGAAGGTGATATTGAATATCATGATGATGCCGCTTGTGTTTAGCGCCCGATGAACAGTGCAACCGGAGGATGTTTGCGCCCGTTGATTATCATGATGATGATGATAGGCGACAGACGGAGGAGGTGAACAGTAGTCGGCAGGAGGATAATTGTGCCCGTCTGAAATATGATGATGCAGTTGGTGTTTACAGGAAATATGATGATGCTGAGCCGATAGACATTTTTATCAGGTTGTTTGTATTATTGGCAGCTCCTTCCTGTTAGTTAGCTTTCGTTGCGTTTCGCTCTGCATCATAGTGGTATCAGAGCCAGGCCAGGCTAGGAGCCCCAAGCACACGAGAGGTGTGGCTTAAGGGGGGGTGTTGGTGTAAGCCACACCCGGACCGACGATGGACTGGTCCAAGAGGGGCCAGTAGCTCAGTGGTAGAGCACTCCAGCAGCAAATGGAAGGTCCTAGGTTCGAGTCCTAGCTGGTCCATGTCTCAATATGGTATCTGGTGTAGAGGCACCTACCTAACAGCTGGCCTCCATGAGGCAGTTAGTAGTTATAGGTCCGCATGATGACGTACATGATCAGGATATAGGATAACATGATCAGGATATAGGTGAATGGTCCGCATGATGACAGGATAGTCTATTTTTAGTAATGTTTGACTTTGTCATTTAATAAGGTCCATTGGACCGATGCTATGTATTAGATCAGTATAGGAGTATGTGTAGGCAGTTAGAGATCGGGATGAGGTTATCTGAGCTGTCCTCTCTCCCAGCCGCTTGGAAGCTCCCAGGCGCTGGGAAGTGAGTTGGTAGTACTCGAAGGATTTGTTATATATACCTTCGATCTGTTAGGGTATATGGACAGTTCATATTGATATTGAGATTGATGTCGATAGATGTATTGGTGTTGTGTTGAGTTGAGAGCAGTTCAGACATTGTGAATCTGTATTCAGGACTTTTGAATTTCAATTGAATAAGATCTCATCTTTTGCAGTATCTGGTTGTATCAGTTGTATCTGTGTTGATTTCCTTTCCGTTTGCAAGTTGATGGGTACTTTCAACCCTTCCACCGGTTGATCCTGCAAAACGGTGGAATGGTCCTGTATCATAGCTTAGGTTGCATTTGTGTTTTCTGTTTATGCATTGCATTGTTCAAGAGATCTGTTAGGAGCATGCTGTGAATCAGCCTAGCATCCCCATGTGCTAGGTATAGAAAGATAAGCTGTTAGATTTTGGTTTGAAGGTGATCCGGCCCGGTCGTCACATTGTCTTTATGAAATTATGCGGTTCTGAGTGTTTACATGCAGTGGACGGATACACAGGAGTCTGCATGTGCGTTTCCAGCCGGAACAAGCCGCATCGTCATCTGCGAATGCATCGCCATCAGGATCGGGTCGTGCAACTGTTGAAGTTTGCAAGTTGCAAGTACATCAGGATGTTTTGAGTTGGATATATACTCAGTGTATATATCGCAGTCAGGATCATCTCTCGGAGAAGCTCATCATCCGCGTATCGCTAGCAGATGCGGGTGTGAAAGTTTAGTTTTTGTCTAAGTATTGAAGAGTTCATCAGGATGATGTGTGACGTCATCGTCATCAGGATATGACGTCATCGTCATCAGGATATTGAGATATCCCCCTATGCATATTGATCCTGTCGTCGCTAAGGGTTTGGGCATCGGCGAAGGCTCTCGGCAGGAAGTTGTGAAACATCATCAGGAGGTTCCAAAACAACCGGATAAATTAAGATCATGATGCTGTTGCTTGTATCGTCGGGTAGTGGAGCATCGAAGGCAAGGTGTTAAGTTGTCGTCATCAGGATATCGGGAGCAACCGGATATTTGGATATCCTGCTGACGAAGGTGATATTGAATATCATGATGATGCCGCTTGTGTTTAGCGCCCGATGAACAGTGCAACCGGAGGATGTTTGCGCCCGTTGATTATCATGATGATGATGATAGGCGACAGACAGAGGAGGTGAACAGTAGTCGGCAGGAGGATAATTGTGCCCGTCTGAAATATGATGATGCAGTTGGTGTTTACAGGAAATATGATGATGCTGAGCCGATAGACATTTTTATCAGGTTGTTTGTATTATTGGCAGCTCCTTCCTGTTAGTTAGCTTCCGTTGCGTTTCGCTCTGCATCAGTAGGCACTTTGAAGAGTGTTGCAGATGCATTAACAAAACTAGTGGGCACAAAGAAGTTCAGATGGTGTTCAAAGTCTATGGGCCTCTTGTCCCCTAGCACTTAAATCTTGTCATTGTTTTTGGCCCTTGCAAGGTATTCAACAAGTGGGAGAAAGTTGGGAATTAAGGAGCCTTAACCTTTACAAATTCATAATGTTGTATTTATTTATCCCATGTTGAGTTGGCATAGTCGGCAACTTGTGTACATGCAGCAAGATAAATTTTGGTGACTTTGGCAGCCGCAGTTTCCCCCTTGAATAAGTAATGGGGGTTTGAGGGCAGCTCCACCAAAATTGGGTCAAGGGGCGTAGCCCCTTGTGGGGTTCTAGGGGCATAACCTCAAATGACTTTTATTTAATGATAATTGTCAGTGACTATCTTTGCATGGGAGAAAGGCATCTTTGGGCAGTCAAGGGAGGTTATGACATGTTGTAAGAGGAATATGATTTTTTAGTTAGTGTATGACAGATTAGCTTACAACTGTAAGTGCTGTCAGTTATGATGGATTCTATGACAGTTGTAAAGTGCATAAGAGCATCTGTCATAGCCTATCTTCGGACAAGGTGCCCACATTGGGATGGGATGTTGGACAGGCATCCTTAGGTGTACATTTTGGGGCATGAGTCCAAGATGGATGCCCATCTCTAGAAGGTTCCATATTTGCCTTATAAACTCTATAAAAATAGGTTCTTGGATGGGAGATATACAGTTTTTGTACAAGTACTATTATGCTGCTGGAATATCTCTAGATTCGACATTCAAAGACTCCTGAAAGAGCATTGGCTCTAAAACTGTATTGTAATCTATTATTATTTATTGTAATACATTTGAGCTATGTTTTGGAGTGTGGGGTTTTTCACCCATAAGGGTTTTCCCTACGTATATCTTATCTCTCTCTCTTCTGTCTACTTTTTGTGTGTATGTGTATTGCTGCAATATCTCTATTATTGTGTTAATAATGCTATAAATGGAAAGGTTAATTTGAATTTGCACTCTAATTCCCTCATTAGATTAGCATAGGAAGTGTTTTCCACATACCTTGCTTCCCTTTAGTTGTTTATCAGAGCTTGATCACCTTTGGTCCTAGTTGTAGGGTAGGGGTTTTTAAAGCTGATCTTAGTTTGAGTGGGAGTCCTATGTAGAGTATTTTGTAATCTTGTTGCAGGAAAGAGATGGCAGGCACATCCAGAAGAATCAAGGTGGAGAAATTTAATGGCACTAATTTCAAGTTGTGGAAACTCAATATGGAAGACCTACTTGTTGATCGTGACCTATGGGAAAATGTATCCATTGTAAAACCAACCACAATGTCACAAGAACATTGGGATCTCAATGATCAGAAGGCTAAGGGTCTCATAGGACTTAGTCTAGTTGATTCTATCCGTTTAAATGTCCATGGGGAGAAGAGCACAAAAGACCTTTAGAAGAAGTTGGGTGATGTTTATCAGGCTAAATCCCTGGTGAACAAACTTTTTCTGAGAAAGAAGTTTTTTTTCTAAGGATGGAGGATGGAGGATCAGTTGTAGATCACCTGAATGTTTTTAACATGCTAGTTGCACAATTGACATCCATTAGTGTGAAGATGGAGGAGGAGGATCATTGTATGACCTTCTTTTGTTATTTACCAGACTCGTGGGATAATGTTGTTATGGCTATTGGGAGCACCACATCCACATTCAAAATGGATGAAGTGGTATCTTCATTGTCATCTGAAGAGTTACAGAGAAAGTCTTCTAAGGAATCAAAAGAGGCTCTTGCAGTTCATGGAAGACCCAAGGAGAAAGGGAAAAAGAAGGACAAGAAAGCTGATAAGGGCATATCCAAATCCCATGGGAGATCCAAATCTCCTAGAAAGTCTAAGGCTCTCTGTTGGAATTCTGGCAAGATAGGGCATTTTCGGAAGGAATGCAAAGAGGAGAAGAAAAAGAAGAAGAAAGATCCTGATCTAGATTCTGACAAGTCACAAGATAATGGTGTTGCCTTCGTTGCAGCCCTGGCCACTCATGCATCTGATGATGTGTGATTGATTGATTCTGGTGATCATTCCACATGATCTCACATCAAGACTGGATTACAAAATATGAAGAGTTTGATGGTGGAAGAGTGTACCTGGGTGATGATTCTCATCTGAAGATTGTTGGTTGTGGAAGAGTCTCAATCCGATTCCCTGATGGATGAGTGAAGGGGATCACTGGGGTTATGCACATCCCAGGCCTAGCATGGAACCTACTTTTTGTAAGTATGTTGAATGATGCAGGTGTGTAAGTTGTCTTTTTGAAGGATGGATGCAAGATGACTAGAGGATCTATGGTGCTTGCTAAGGGTACTCAGAGAGGTACTCTATTTCATCTGGAGGCATGCACTTCATAGTGTAATAGTTCTTTTGACTTGAAGAAAAGAGCTACTGTCACTTCATCTCCACCATCTAAATGAGTAGTGAAGAAATCTATCGTAACTAGTTCAGATGATAGTGCACATGCTATGGAAGCTAAGCTTCCTACTAAAAAGACTATGTAATGGAATTTGAGATATGGCCACATTGGTGAGAAGGGTTTGCATACCCTGAAAAATGAAAACATCATTGAGGGGTTAAATGATTTGAATCTCAAGTTCAACTTTTGCAAACATTGCATTTATGGAAAGCAAAACCATGTTAAGTTTTACTCTAGTTCTCACATGTCTTCTGGTGAATCGCATCTTATTCATTCTAATGTGTTTGGTCCTGTTAATGTTCCTTCAATTTCAAAATCTGTATATTTTGTATCTTTCATAGATGATTATAGTAGAAGGACATGGGTTTATATTATCAGAAGCAAGACTGAAGTCTTTAGTCAATTCAAAGAGTTTAAATCTTTTGTTGAGAATCAGACTAGTAAAAAGATTAAGTGTTTGAGAACTGATAACAGTGGTGAGTTTTGTTCGACAGAGTTTGAGAAGTTCTATTAAAAGAAAGGGATTGAAAGACATAAGAGAACTCCTTATACCCCATAGCAAAATGGAGTTGCAGAGAGGATGAACAGGACCCTGATGGAGAAGGCTAAGAGTATGCTTAGTGGAGCAAGCCCTGAACAAAAGTTTTGGGTTGAAGCTGTAGCCACTGCTTGCTATCTGATAAATAGATCTCCTACATCAACGCTTGTTGGTAAAACACCTATGGAGGTGTGGTCTGGTAAGAAGCCTTCAGTTAGACATCTTTAGTTTTTTGGTTGAGGCATATGCACATGTGTCTAGGGAGAAATGGTCTAAATTAGAGAACAAGGATGTTAAGTGTATCTTCATTAGCTATGGTGTCGGTGTGAAACGATACAAGCTTTGGAATCCTATGGCTAAAAAGGTGTTGTATAGAAGAAGTGTTATCTTTAGAGAGCTAACACCATCTTCTATTGTTCTACAACTAGAACAGATAGAAAAGAAAGATGATGCAGTTCAGTTTCTTTCTACCCTTGAGAAGACTGAACAAACAGACCCTGTGAGACTTGATGATTAGGAGAGCTCTAGTAGCTCTGAAAGCTCAGAAGAAGATGCAGAACCTCAATCTCACCCATTGAGGAGGTCTACACGAACAAGAAAGCAACCTGATAGGTTTGGTTATTCATTGCTTGATTCTAGTTGTGCTTTTGCTTTACTTGCTAACACTAATGAACCTAGAACTATGTCAGAGCCTATGGGTATGAAAGATGCAGGTTCCTGGAAGGAGGCCATGGAAGATGAAATGCCTTCTTTGGAAAAGAATAAAGCATGGGACTTGGTGCCTTTGCCTGAAGGATAGAAACTCATTGGATGCAAATGGGTGTTCAAGAAGAAATTTGGTTCAGATGGTAGTGTTGAAAAGTACAAGGCCAGACTGGTTGTGAAGGGGTACTCACAAGTGGAGGGAATTGATTATGGTGAAATTTTCTCTCTTGTTGCAAAGACAACATCTGTTCGATTCCTATTATTTCTCGCAATAGCTTATGACTTAAAGGTGGAGTAGATGGATGTGAAGACAACATTCCTTATGTTAGATTCAAGATAGATAACTGAGAGGGGGGGCGGGTGAATCAGTTGTCTCAAAACTTTCTCTTATTAATCACTTAAATGTTTCTTGTAATTCAACAACATAATAATAAATCAATCATGGAAAATTAATGTAATAATTCAAGAGGAGACATTAACACATATGACACCAAGATTTTAACGTGGAAAACCTAGTTAAGGGAAAAACCACGAGGTGACTAACCCAAGATTGTATTCTCTATTAAAAGAATAAAAACAACAAAATGACACATGCCAACTAGGGCTCACTACCTGAGCACACTGCGCACAAGAGGCCCACTACCTACAGGAGACACATTATCTATAGAATGATAAATATTACATACTTGAACTAAAGAATAACATCTTCACCATGCTTGAGTCAGTTTCATTTAAGCCCAATACTTCTACTCTATGTTTCGCTTTCCTCCTCCCTACCACACTCTCATCTCTGACAAGATACTTTTGAAATGACTTCACAACTCTTATTTATACAAGACATTGACTTTGGGATAATCATCCAAGTCGGCATACTTTATAGAACAAATACACAAATACAACTTGATTAATTACAAAAGACTTCATGTGGATCATCACACTGTCGGCCACACAGATTTGGGACTTCAGTCTTCTTTGAGGAACATGCCATGCTTCATAGAACATCTTCAAGATCATCCACAAGATATGTAACTCATCCGATTGGACAAACATAGGAAGAACATCATCATCCAGAAGTAATTCTTCAATTACAAGCTCAATATTCAGTGTAGACCACCAACACGAACTAGAAACAATTCAAAGACTTCCACGAGCTTGCCTGAATCACCAAGAACATCCACACTACTTCTAATTATTGAAATTATTCTCTCCTTCATCCGGAACTTCAAGAACATGGTCTGTCATCACTATCATATTGGAATAGATGCTTGCGGACCTCTAGACTATGAACCAATTGAGTTTTCAATTCACATTGACTTCCTAAACACTCCACCAAATCTGCAAAACAAGATATTGCATTTCTGAATCTCACTGGACCTATCTGTGTCACTCTGTCACCTCTAAACATCTACCAGAACCAATTTTACTCAAGTGGCCATAACTTCTTTAGATCTTCATTTGCACCTCTCAAATCTTTACTGGATCATCTTAAGACACATATCTACAAACCCTTTGATGCGCATCCTCTAATCTTCATCTTAGCTAGGATTTTTACCTTACTGTCTTCACTGTTCTTGATAGGGCTAATTTTCTCAATATCCTCAGTATACAACTCATCCAATCCTTATCATCAATGCAACAAGAGTATGTAGACATCAATGACAACACCAGTTAGGCCCATACTTGCAACAATCTCTCCCTTTGTCATTAATGGCAACATACGATGTGAAAAACTATTTTAACCATCAAGACAAGAATTTCTCCTCATCGACTGACATAACTCCCCCTATCAACAACAACCATTCACATGTCTTCACTTCCTTTACTACTCCCCCTTTGATCAACAACCACTTTTTGTTTTTCACATGTCTTCTCTCCCTCTTTGACATCAATGGCAAAGGGCATATACTTACATCACTCAAAATCATACCAACTGCTCCCCCTGAGTAGTAGCTTCCCATTGTCAATCTAGACCACAAGATATGACTGTGAGATCCACCGAACTGATGCACATCAATGTACCTTAATTCAGAGCCGGAGGGTAATAACCCCTAACTTCTCCTTGAGATACTCAAAAGAGTCCTTAGGTAGAGGTTTAGTAAAAATATCTTTAATCTGATCCTTGGAGGGCACAAACTCCAATCTGACTTCATTCTTGTTCACCTACTCTCTCAAAAAATGAAACTTGATGGATATATGTTTTATCTTTGAATAGAACACCTAATTTTTTATATATTTATTGCACTTGAATTATCATAGAAGATTGTGATAGGTTCCTCATACTCCACTCTGATTATTGCATTTGCTTCATCCATAATACTTGAGTACAACTACCTGCTGCTGCAATATATTATGCTTCTGCAGTGGACAGAGATATTGCCTCTTATTTCTTGCTCAGCCAAGAAACTAATCTTTTCCCCAAAAAGAATGCTTCACCACTGGTACTCTTCCAGTCATCCACATCTATATATGCATGAAGAGATAAATTATGATCTCTAGGATACCATAAACCATACTCAACTATCACTTTTAGATATCTAAGAATCCTCTTGATTGCCATGACATGAGATTCTCTAGGATCAGCTTGGAATCTAGTAAAAAGACCAAAAACATTCATAATGTTAGGTCTAGTTTGAGTAAGATACAATAGTCCTCCAATCATTGACCTATACTTTTTCTGATCAGCCTTAGGAGAGTCATCATCTTTGCTCAATTTACATCCGGTTGCCATGTGAGTACTCATTGGTTTTGAGTCTTCCATCCCAAATTTCTTCAACAATTCTTTCACATATTTGATCTGTGAAATGAAGATTCCTTTCTTTGTTTGAATGATTTGCAAACCCAAGAAGAAATTCATTTCCCCAAACATGGACATCTCAAATTCACTTTTCATTTGATTTGCAAAAGTTTTACACATACTATCTCTTCCTCCAGAAATGATATCATCAACAAATACTTCAACAATCAAGATATTTTCATGATCAATTTTGAAGTACAAGTTACTATCAACAGTACTTTTGTTGAAACCAATCTTCAAAAGATGCTTATCCAGTCTTTCATATGAGGCTTTTGAGGCTTGTTTGAGTCCATACAGTGTTTTCTTCAACTTGCAGACCATATCACCATGATCGAACAATTGAAATCCATCCAGTTGCTCAATGTAAACTTCTTCTTTCAAGTCACCATTCAGGAAGGTAGACTTAACATCCATTTGATATACTTTGAAGTCCTTGAAGGTAGCAAAGGCAACAAATAATCTAATTTCTTCAATTCTTGCCACCAGAGCAAAAGTGTCTTCAAAATCAACTCCTACTTGAGAATAACCCTTGCAAACTAGTCTAGCTTTGTTTCTAACTACTTCACCATCTTCATTCAATTTATTCTAGAAGACCCATTTGGTTCCAATCACATTTTTGTTTCTAGGCCTGGGAACAAGATCCCAAGTGTGATTCTTCTTAATTTGCATCAGCTCTTCCTTTATTGCTTTAGTCCAACTTTCATCATTGCATGCTTCACTCACAGTTTTTGGTTCAAACTTTGAAATCAGACAATACTTTTCTAATTATTGAGCAATCTTTCTTCTTGTTTGAACACCTTTGTTTTTATCACCTATAATCTAATCTTTAGAGTGATTCAGTCTTACATACCTGGGAGTTTTGGGAATTTCTTGTACCTCTATTTCTTGAATAGGTTCATTCAAACTTATCTCTTCTTCCTAATTCTCTAGATTAGTCTGGATCTAAATTTCAGAAGGGCTTGGACTTCTTGGACCAAAACATCATTTTGATCATCTTCATCATATTCATAAAATCTTGAGGGTTTTTCAATACATTCATCAACCTTCAAATTTGTACTTTTTATAATCTTTCTCAATCTCTTGTTATAACACTGATAAGTTTTGCTTTGAGTAGAATAACCCAAGAATATTCCTTCATCACTTCTAGCATCAAATTTGCCAAGATCTTCATCTCTTTTGATGTAACATTTGTTACCAAAGACACTGAAATACTTCACAATGGGAGTGATGCCAAACCAGAGTTCATAAGGGGTCTTACCAGTATTGCGTCTGATTTGTACTCGATTAAGAGTATAGACTGCAGTGCATACAACTTCTCTCCAGTAGCTCTAAGGAACATTTGCTTCCATCGTCATGGTTCTAGATGCTTTCTAGATGGTCTGGTTCTTTCTCTCCACTACTCCATTCTACTGTGGAGTCCTTGGAGTAGACAACTATCTTTTTATCCCATGTTTCTCACAGAATTCTATGAACTCACCGAATGTGAATTCTCCACCTCTATCAGACTTCAGACATTTTATGGTTAATCCAGTTTCTCTCTACCATAGCCTTGAATATTTTGAATTTCTCAAGAGCCTCATATTTTTCATTCAGAAAAGTCACCCACATCATCCAAGAGTGGTCATCAATTAATAACATGAAGTATCTATCACCTCGCAAACTCCTGATTCTTGTTGGACCACATAGATTAGTATGTGATTGTTCCTTACTTTTGAATGTGACTCTGCTCTGCTTACCCAACTAACATTCTTTGCACAAACTATTAGTAGGTTTCACCAGTCTTGGAAGATCTCTTACAGCCTGAGTGTTGCTTATCTTGATGATATTATCAAAATTCACATGACACATTCTCCTATGCCACAACCAACTCTAATCAATTTGAACAAATAAACAACTTTTACCAGTACCAACCAAGTGGAAGATATTACCTTTTGTTTGAGTATCGGATGTAATCTTTGTTCTAGGACTTTCAAAGATCTTACATTTTCCATTTTTGAATCAGAGATCATAGCCTTTGTCCACCAACTGTCCAACACTGAGAAGATTGTGCTTTAGACCTTCAACATATAGTACATTATTGCTTTTGTTCTTTCCATCAAAAGAAATAGTTCATCTACCTTTGATCTTGCTAGTAGAATTATCACCAAATTTTACAACTCATCCTTCATATCTTTCCAAATATATGAACTTATTTTTGTCCCCTGTCATATGATGGGAGCATCCACTGTCAATGACCCAATCATCCTTTTCTTCAACTTGGGCAGCTAGAGCTCTTTCTACCATTTTATGATTGATAGATTCAGAGGGCATTAGATCTTCTTCCTTGATGGCAATAAACACCCAGTCACTTTCGGATTTGTTTCCTATTTCTGATTCATCATCTGTTACTCCTTCATCATCATCATCTTCATGAACATAGTAACATTTATTTTGGAATCTTGATCTGTTTGGATTTTCTCTTGAAAATCTTTCCGGACACCTTGAGGCAAAATGACCAATCTTATTGCAGTTGAAACATTTGAAGGGCAATTTTCATTCATACTTACCAGATCCTCTTGGCAATCTTTTTACAATAAGGGATTCCAGTTGAGCAGCTTCTGCTTCATCTTCTTCTAGATCTTTTCTTGCTTTTTCATACCATGATAGTTTCTTTGAAGAGTTCTCTCCCAGAGCAAACTTTTGTTTACCTTTTACAGAGGCACTAGCTTTGAATGTAGATTCAGTCTTAGGGGGTGCATCTCCAAACTCAGCCAATTCAAATGCATCTAATTTTCCAACCAATTGATCTCTTGTGATATTTGAAAAAAAATTGAATTCTTCAATGGTAGCAACCTTGTATTTGCAAGAAGCAAGTAGGGATCTGAGAACTTTGGTAACGATCTCATCTTCATCCAAGATTCCACCAGCACATCTAATGCCACAAACAAGCTCATTTACTCTTGCCATAAATGTAGTGATATTTTCATCTTCACTCATCTTTAGGTTTTTAAATTTTTCTTTCAGACTATGTAGCTTGGAACATTTAACATACCTGTCTCCTTCATGCAAAAGTTCTAGTTTTTCCCAAATCTCATATGCAGTTTTTAGATCTATAACAATTGTTAGCTCTAAATCAAATAAGGCACTTAGTAGAGCTTCTTTCACCTAAAGATTATTTTCAGCATCTCTGATTTCATCTACGGTTCTCGAACCATTCTATGGAGGAACATACTTATTTGAATCCATGATCCAATATTGCATTCCCATACATTACAAGTGACATTCCATGTGGCTTTTCCAAAGAGTGAAATTGGTTCCGTCAAACCTCGGACTATCCTTCTTGTAGGAAGACATCCTGGATCTCCTCAAGCGGTTAAGCTCCTTTTAGAGGAACTTATCTCTAATACCAATTGTTAGATTCAAGATAGACAACTGAGAGGGGGGTGAATCAGTTGTCTCAAAACATTCTCTTATTAATCACTTAAATCTTTCTTGTAATTCAGCAACATAATAATAAATCAATAATGAAAACTTAATGCAACAATTCAAGAGTAGAAACACATTAACACATATGACACCAAGATTTTAACATGGAAAACCTAGATAAGAGAAAAACCATGGGGTGACTAACCCAAGATTGTATTCTCTATTAAAAGAATAAGAAGAACAAAATGGCACATGCCAATTAGGGCTCATTGCTTCAGCACACTGCTCACAAGAGGCCCACTACCTACAGGAGACACACTGTCTACAGAATGATAAATATTACATACTTGAACTAAAGAATAACATCTTCACCATGCTTGAGTTAGTTCCATTTAAGCCCAATACTTCTGCTCTGCCTTTCACTTTCCTCCTCTCTACCACACTCTCATCTCTGCCAAGATACTTTTGAAATGACTTCACAACTCTTATTTATACAAGACATTGACTTTGGGATAATCATCCAAGTTGGCATACTTTACAGAGAAAATACACAAATACAACTTGATTAATTGCAAAAGACTCCATGTGGATTATCACACTGTCGGCCACACAGATCTGGGACTTCAATCTTCTTTGATGAAAATGCCATGCTTCACAGAACATCTTCAAGATCATCTGTAAGATATGTAACTCATCCAGTCAGCCAAACTTAGGAAGAACATCATCATCTAGAAGTAATTCTTCAATTACGAGCTCAATCTTCAATGTGGACCGCCAACACAAACTAGACACAATCCAAAGACTTCCACAAGCTTTCCTGAATCACCAAGAACATCCACACTACTTCTGATTACTGAAATCATTCTCTCCTTCATCTAGAACTTCAAGAACACAGTCTATCATCACTATCATATTGGAATAGATGCTTGTGGACCTCTAGACTATGAACCAATTGAGTTGTCAATTCACATTAACTTCCTAAACACTCCACCAAATCTGCAGAACAAGATATTGCATTTCTGGATCTCACCAGACCTATTTGTGTCACTCTGTCACCTTTGAACATCTCCCAAAACTGGTTTTACTCAAGTGGCCATAACATCTTTAGATCTTCATGCGGACCTCTCAAATCTTTACTGGATCATCTTAAGACACATATCTACAAACCCTTTGATGCGAATCCTCTGATCTTCATCTTAGCTAGGATGTTTGCCTTATTGTCTTCACTGTTCTTCTCTATTCTTGATAGGACTAATTTTCTCAATATTCTCAGCATACAACTCATCCAATCCTTATCATCAATACAACAGGAGTATGTTGACATCAATGAGAACACCAGCTAGGCCCATACTTGCAACACCTTCATAGTGATTTGGAGGAAGAAATCTACATGTCACAGCCAGAGCAATACATTGTTAAAGGTAAATAAAATTTGGTTTGCAATTTGAAAAAATCTTTGTATGGTTTGAAGTAGTCTTCTAGGATGTGGTACTTGAAGTTTGATGCCTTTGTGTTGTTAATTGGATTTGTGAGATCGAAATCAGATCACTATGTATATTATAAGTTTGATGGTGATTGTATTCTCATTATTGCATTATATGTTGATGATATGTTGCTCATTGGGAAGGGTAAGAATATGATTTCTAATTTTATGTCTCAGTTGGCAGCACAGTTTGAAATGAAAGATTTAGGGGCAGCCAGGTACATTCTATGAATGGAAATCAGCAGAGACAGAACTAACAGAAAACTTTGGTTAAGCCAGAGTAAGTATGTGAAGACCGTGTTGGATAGGTTCAGCATGGCAAATTGTAGACCATTGTGTGTCCCTGTTTCTTTGGGGGACAAAGTTGTCTGTTAATGATTGTCCAAAATCTCCTAGTGAGGTGGAGGACATGAGAAGAGAACCTTATGTTAGTGTTGTTGGCAGTTTGATGTATGCTATGGACTGCACAAGACCAGACATTGCCCAAGCAGTGGGAGTCCTTAGTTGATTTATGGATAATCCTAGATAGGTACATTGGGATGTAGTTAAGCGAGTGTTGAAATATTTGAGGGGTACTTCTGAGTATTCCATATTCTATCATGGCAATCTTATAGGACCTCCGCATTCTGTTAGTATTCAAGGATTTGTGGATTTAGATTAGGTAGGTGACATTGATAGCAGGAGATCCACCAGTGCTTATGTGTTCACTATGTTTGGTGGTACTATTAGTTGGATGAGTAAGCGACAACCTGTGGTTGCTTTGTCCATGACAGAAGCTGAGTATATGGAAAAAACTCATGCTTGCAAGGAAGCCATTTGGCTTAAGAGAATGTGTTTAGCTATTAGTGTTGATACAGGACAGATTACAATCTATTGTGATAGTCAGAGTGCGATTTTCCTAGAAAAGAATCCAACTTTCCATGCCAAAACAAAGCATATTGATGTACAGTTTCACTTCATGCGAGACATGGTAGAGGAGAGGAAGGTAAATTTGGAGAAGGTAGGCACTTTGAAGAATGTTGCGGATGCATTAACAAAACTAGTGGGCACAGAGAAGTTTAGATGGTGTTTGGAGTCTATGGGCCTCTTGGCCCTTAGCAGTTAAATCTTGTCATTACTTTTGGCCCTTGCAAGGTGTTCGACAAGTGGGAGAATATTGCGAATTAAGGTGTCTCAACCTTTGTAAATTCCTAATATTGTATTTATTTATCCCATGTTGAGTTGGTATAGTTGGCACCTTGTGTACATGCAGTAGGATAAATTTTGGTGACTTTGGCAACCATGGTTTCCCCCTTGAATATTTAATAAGGGTTTGGGGGTAGTGCCCCCAATATGGGGTCAAGGGGCGTAGCCCCTTTGCGGGGTTCTAGGGGCATAACCTCAAATTACTTTTATTTAATGACAAGTGTCGGTGAGTATCTTTGCATGAAGGAAAGGCATATTTGGGCAGTGAAGGGAGGTTATGACATGTTGTAAAAGGAATATGATATTTTTAGTCAGTGTATGATAGATTCTATTACAGCTGTAAGTGCTATCAGTTATGACAGATTCTATGACAACTGTAAGGTGCGTAAGAGCATTTGTCATAGCCTATCTTGGGACAAGGTGCCCACCTTGGGATGGGATCTTGGACAAGTGTCCTTAGGCATGGGTTTTGGGGCATGAGTCCAAGATGGATTCCCATCTCTAGAAGGTTCCATATTTTCCTTGTAAACTCTATAAAAATAGGTGCTTGGATGGGAGATATACAGTTTTTGTACAAGTACTGTTATGCTACCGCAATATCTCTAGATTTGACATTTGAAGACTCCTGAAAGAGCATTGGGTCTAAAACTATATTGTAATCTTTTATTGTTTACTATAATACATTTGAGCTATTTTTTGGAGTGTAGGGTTTTTCACCCGTAAGGGTTTTCCCCATGTATATCTTGTCTCTCTCTCTTCTGTCTACTTTCTGTGTGTATGTGTATTGCTGCAATATCTCTGTTATTGTGTTAATAATGCTATTACTGGAAAGATTAATTTGAATTTGTACTCTACTTCTCTCATTAGATTAGCGTAGGAAGTGTCTTCCGTGTACCTTGCTTCCTTTCACTTAGTTCCTAATATGACAATGGGGTTGTATATCTTATCCGACGCTTGGCTAGTGGAAGCACTTGTGCTATCCGTATAGTGATGATTTTGATGGTGTTCTATCTCATTTACAAATCATAAACAATTTTTCTACTCCATGCACTTTGTCTACCTTGAATCTTGTATACCTCAGATTTCATATGCATTAATGTTGTTGTTTATTATGAGGTTGTAGAGACTAACATGTTTCTTGCAGGGATGTGTTTGTGGGAACATTTGCCAATCGTAAAGTACCTGACCTCTGCGGGGGCATGGTTTTTGTGAAAGTTGGTGTTGCCTTGTGTGTTTTATTCTTACCTTAATATGCTTGATATAGTTGCATGATATTAACCACCTTAAGGTGGGGGCATATATAAGGTAAGCTGTCTATTGTAGATGTTAGCAATGTGCTTGTCCTCAGGTGTAGACTAGTGTGATGAGTACTTCCTGCATCATGATTTTGTTTACAATCAACCAATCTATCTTGAAATCTATTACGTATACCTCATTTTCATTGTAAGGCATCTCTGTCATGCAGGTGGGGTTGTATACTTTTAAACTCATACCTCCTTTTTCGCTATAAGACGTGTCTATGACGCAGGTGGGGTGGTATGCCATGCTTCCTTTTCACTGTAAGGCATCTCCGTGATGTGGGTGGGGTTGCATTTTCAAAAGTTGTCTGCGGAGGCAGGGAGCGATTCTGTGACTAACTCAACCCTTAAGCATGTCTTCAGTGATTGTTGTGGTAAAGTGCAATCATTAGTGTTTCCTGTAATGTGCTTGAGATGTTGATGATCCTAGAAATAGGGAACACACCATCACTTGTCTGTCATGTTTTCTCCGTGTCTTCAAGTGTGTTTTTTTTGGCATGCTTGTTTGGTTTGGTGTGTTTGTTGTCCCATATGTGGTATGCATTTTGGGAGGTTTTGTATGTATTGCGTGTGTGTTGCCCCATATATACTAAGACTTGTGCCTTAGGGTAGTGCATCCTGTATTATGGGAGGTTTGTTTACTTTCAAGTACTTGAATTTGTATTTCATATATATGAGAAAAAGAAAAGATATCATTTCTGTCTTCCATGCATTATTGTGTCTTCTATGCATTCACTAACTTCTCCATGTTCTGCATGACTATAATTTTCTTCTCCATGTTTTGTGTGCCTGTTACTATCCTCTACGTGATTAGTGTGTCTTCTCCATGCTGGGTGTGTTTGTTGTGTTTGTGACATTACTTTAATGCATGTATTCCCCTTGTGTTTATACATATATTAAAGTGGGGGCTAAATGTAACATCAGAAAATGTCCCCTTAGGGGCTTTTCCCTCATAAGGTTTAGCTCTTGGGTCTTTAGTATGCATTTAAGATATTTTAGTTCATATTTTAGCATCCTGATGGAATGAGACCTAGGTTCCATGGCAAATTGGATTTAGATGGACCCCTTGAGTTGTACCCTTCCCAAAATAGGGGGTGAGGACTTGGGCACCCGTCCCCTAGACCTGCCCTATTTTGGGGTAACCCTAATTAATCGGTGTCGGTTTATGACCATTAGTTGGTTCTTTTGCCAACATGGTAAAATTTGATTTTTAAAATCTTGGCAGGAATGCTTGTAGCTGTATATATAAGCATGACTAGGCATTCATTTGTAAACTAGATGATCATTGTGAACTCTAGACATTCTCAAGGTGATTCAAGGCTTTCTATTGTGTTGCAAGAGCAGACTTGTATGTTTTGTGTGTTGATATTTGCATATTTGAGCATCAATTTCCTCATGGCATGAAGAGAATCTTAATCCATGAGAGCTTCACTACAAGGTGACATAATATTGTGTTTTCATCATTGATTCTTTTGGTTTTTGTCTCTACCTCACAAGGGCATGCACTCTTTGTCTGACAATGGTGCTTGGAGACTTAAGTGTCCTCTGGGAATTGATTGAGGTAAACCCCTAAATGCCACAACCCCTAAACCAAGTCTTGTGATTGCAGGTTACAGGTGTCGCATTTGGAAAAAGTGGAGTTGCAGGAAGGCTTGGTAAGCATCAGGGATTCAGGATCTGAAGAAAAGTCAAACACGGGAGCACTTCCAGGACTTGGGCACTCACTCCAGTGTCCTCTGCAGATAGATCTTAGGAAACAGAGGTTACAAGTCTGATCAATGTCGGAAGGGGGTCTAGATTCCCCTAAAAAGTAGGTACTTTGGACTTGGATGCCCGCTCCAGTGTCCTCGACTGTTCTGCTTCAAAATCCCAAAAGTAGGTATTCTGTAATTCAGTATTTTACCCCTATCTACAAGAGCTTTTTCTGTCTTTCATCAATTTGTTGTCGTATTTGTATAATTAGGGTTTTAATGGTTAATTGGACATAAGAGAAGGAAAATTAATAATTAAATTCCCTAATTCAAGTTTCCCTGCATCTACAAGTGACCTAGGGTATGATAGTGCTCATCACTCGACCCTAGATCCTTCAATATATATTGGAGAGGTGGATTTAAACATTTAAAATCTAGAACTTTAACAAATCCAATTTTCCCCTAAACAACTTACATGGAGTTGTGAGCAAAATCAAAAAAGTTGCTCAAAACAACCTTTTGAAATGTTGTAGGGGCATTGCATAGACCAAATGGGAGGACTGAATAGGCATAGGTCCCTTAGGGACATGTCAATGTTATCTTGTCTTGATCCTTTGGGGCTATTTTAATCTGATTATAGCTACTAAATTCATCTAGGAAAGAAAAATATTTCTTTCCAGCCATGGAATCTAAGACCTTATCAATGAAAGTGTAATGTATGAAAAAGGGGATGAAGAAGACAACAATGCCAACTAGATCAAACCCTCTTCCACAATAACATTCAAGGACAAGACCGAGCCAAATCACAACCAAAGGGAGGTGGAATTAGCTACATATCTTGTGCTCTTGTTTGATATGGAAAGATAAGATTTGACCAAGCCTTTTATCAAACCCTAGATCAAATATGCATAAAACCCTAGTTATAAGATAATCAACTTATAATAGATATAAAATGATTGAAACTTAGAATCTAAATGCACAAGGATGATTAGAGAGATACCTGAACCTATGTCTCAGAAGATGGAGTGTCGAAGAATGAAATAGGAACTGCCAAGTCCTGAAAATGAGAGTCTGCTAGAGGTCTAAACTGAGAAAATGTTGTAACTGATGCTCAAATGCTAGATCTAGAGTCTAAAAGCCCAGAAAACTAGGGCGCCAACCACCCAAGTCTTTTTAGATGAGTATTTTGGAACTACTTTTGGATCCAAAAACCCTGATTCCTGCATAATCTTCATGTAACTTCACTTTTCCTAAATCCTATACTTATAACCTGTACACAAAATGACAAGAGAGGGTTTGGGTGGTAATGGTGTTTAGGGATTTTCCTTAGTCAAACCTCAGAATGGCATTCAAGCCTTCCAACACCATTGATAGATAAGAGAGTGTGCCCCAGTAGGGTAGAGGCTAAATCAAATGATGATAGAATGATTCAAATAACAATGATATCACCTCAGAGGTGAAGCCCTCAGGAGAACAAAGATCCTTCAACTCATAAGGAGATGGATGATGATTCCAAACCTGCAACAATAAACACCATACAAACACAAATACACTCTAATAACATAATGAATGGTTTGACTGCTCCTTACTCCAAGATCATAAGTTTGCTATATCCATCTAGGTTCATAATTAATTCAAAAACTCACTTATATATGCTTTCCTACTAACATTCATGAAATTAAATCATAAGAGCTGACAAAGAGGAACATTTTTAAAGGTCCTATACTGACATAGCATTAATTGGGCCCAAGCAATCAGAAGGGACTTGTTGGAAACAAGGAAGATAACTAAGAGGGGGGGTGAATCAGTTATCTCAAATATATTAACTTTGCAACATCAAAACATATAAGCATATATGATCATAAGAACAGAAATAAAACCATCACACATAACAAAAGGATTTTTATGTGGAAAACCCTATTAAGGGAAAAACTATGAGGTGACTAACCCAAGATTGTATTCTCTGTTAAAAGAATAAGAACTACAAAATGGCACTTTCCAATTAGGGCTCACTACCCGAGCACACTGCTCACAAGAGGCACACTGCCTACAAGAGACTCACTGTCTACAAAGTTTATAGAAGGTAACTAGGTGTTTGAACTAATGAGAGGCATTTGCTAATGCTGAAGTTTAGTTCTAGTTAGGCTCAATATATTGATTTGATACACTTCCTTCTTCCTCTGTTCTAGTACTGTTGTTCTGTCACATACCAGACTTGTATTGCTGCTTCCACACTTATCTCTACATTTCCTCGCACACTATATCATCACACACACCTTCATACTGAAATCCATTTGGTATATATATCCGCACCAAGGATTTCAACAACTTTCTAGTCGGCAACTAGAATACTCAATATATTTACAAGATACTAATCTGTCGGTTGAATCTATATTTGATTTGTGATGCATATCAAAAACATAGACATAGAAGTCATCAATCATGTCAGCCAACATTGTATGATCCCTCAAATAGCTTGATCAACATCAGTTACTCATCCGGATTGAAGTTTGATACTCTACTGGCCAGTTCTTCCTCAGTCTACTCTACCTTTCTGCAACCCAACACTCAGATGCTCATATATTTTCCATGTTTTCTCACTAGAGGATCAATCTCTAGAATATAGTAGTCATGATACTCCTCTTGACTTGTCCAAGTCCACAACATGCTAAGTTACACCATCTGAGAGATCCAAACCTGATTGTCGAACCTTGTTGCATGCTCTTTTCTTGTTCACTAGACCAAAACACTCTTCACTCTGACTTCCGGTATAGGCATACTATGTGTTGTGGATGTGTGGGATAGACTTTGTTGCCATTAATGACAACACCCATGAAGCCACACAGTGTCTCTTGCCAACAATCTCCCCCTTTGGCATTGATGGCAACACTTAGTGAAAAATGACTAAGCGTCGCAGCAAACTCTCCCTTAGCTGATGCTCTGTCTTATGCACTATTTTACTAGAGCTCCCCCTTAGCTGGATTCTACATTTTTCATTACTCCTCACTCCCCCTTTGACATCAATGGAAAAGGGTGGAATCTAGACACCAAAATTGGCAAAAATCAACCTATACATAGTCACATAAGTATATATACATGTTATACTTACATATACTTAAGTATATCCGTAAAAGTGGTCTTCAATTGTACAAATTTTGTTGCCCAACTCTGCTTCATCCTATCCAAAATGGAGATGTGACCACTCAACAAAAATGCATATGCTTCTGCCCTTCTTATGTCTGGAAGATCATTGGTCCGGGTTGTGGTATGAGCATCTGATAAGGCATCATGCATTGCCTCTAATTTAGGGATAATTATCCATCTAAGTTCACTCATCCTGCTTATTATATTCTTCTTCTCTTTATCCAGCCTCTTTATTTCATTTATAATGGCAATAGCATGGCATTCTTGATTCATTATGGATGTAGTGAGGGGATCAAAATTGTGAGATAAACTTGACAATTTACTTTCTTGTTCTTTCACCTTCTTTTCAATATCCTCTGTCACTTTAGACCAAGATAGATAAAATTTATACATATCCCCACCATCTTTAAGAGCATTTTCTAGGCTCTTTATCCCAATATCTAGGGTCCTCCTATCATTAGTAATGAGTCCCTATACTTCAGTGAACCTTTTTACCAAAAACTCTTTCCAGGCCTTTTCTTCTGCTAATTTCTCTTAAAAATCAAAATGAGTACTAAAAGAGTTTACTAGAGATTTCAAGTTACTGGATGGAGAGGCTGAAGGATCCTTTTGAAAAGAAGGTATGATCTTCTCCAACACACTAGATGCAACCTCTAATAACTTGCAGTCTTCCATGTGAGACTTCAGAAGCTTTTCTTTTGCCTTAGCTTGGGCAAAACATGTTATTTTCATTGTCTAGACCGAAGAGAGAGAATCAAAATTTAGTGGTCCTTGGAATATTTATGGTTCATCTATCTCTATCATTTCTTTTTTCAAGAAGCTCTTTACTACCTCTGCAGTGTGTCTTGCTAGAGATTGAGTCTTCTTTCCTTTTGCAACCTCAGAACTGTCATAAGAGATCTTCTCTGTTTGTTCTTCTTCTCTTCCCTTTACCTCCTCTTCTTGACTCAATTTCTCATCTTTTCTTCCTTCTCCTTCAGTTCCTGAGTCTGTAGGGGGATCCAGAGGAGAGATGTTAACCTCTTCATGGACTTCCTCTTCCAGAATAGAGGAATCCAAGTCCTTAGACTTCTCCTCATCTATCTCTTTTGACTCTTCAACATTTTTCTTAGTAGATTCTTCTTTTGATGCACTTAATCCTTCGACATCCATGGTAGAAGGTTCTTCATCTATTTCCTCTATAATAGGAAGATTGAAGTTTTGAAGGCATTTCGGAGGATGTCTTCTATTTCTCTTGCTACTTGATCAGTCTCTCCAAGCATTAGTTTGTTCATTCTTGCTTTGCTTCAGAATTCATCCTTGCAGTCCTTAAAGATCATGTTCATTTGCTTTGGAGTAATGGAAGGATAGAGCTGAATTGCAATTTGTTCTTGAATCTCTAAGTCCTTTGCCTTAGTATTCTCTTTTCTAAGTTCAAGTACCTTCTCTAGACTATTGGGAATTAAAGAAATGATTTCAATGAATGCTTTATTATAAATATTCAGGTACTTGCCTATAGCTTCTTCCAAGATCCTTTTGTCTGTGTCACTATACTCATCATACAATTCTATTACTAGTTGTAGATTCCAATCCATAGTGACTGCCTTGTTGATATCATCAATAGAAACAGTGGGTTTTTCAACAAATTCTTCTGCCTCTGCTTCTTTGTTTTTATCGGCAGAGGATTCCATAGATGTTTTATTCTTCTTCTTCATTTTCTTAACTTCCTCATCAGACTCTGTTTCTTCATCATCCTTTTCGCTTATGTAAGACCTTGTGGCTTTTGTTTTTGTTCTCTTTTCTCCCTTTCCGAATGTCTTGGCTTCCGGTTTCGAGGCTCTTGAGCTCTTAGGGGTGGCAGGTGCAGAGCTCTTGGAGGATCTAGTCCGGGAGGAGGCTTGCACTGGAGCACTTTCTTTTTCTACTTCTTGTTTCTCTTTCTCAGCTCTTTCTATTTTCTCTCTGCTTGCATCAACTACCTCTTTTGATATGCCATATCTTTTGGCAATTTCCTCAACTTCCCTTCTAACTTTTCTTTTTATTTCCAGTTGTCTCAGCTCAACATGTATCTTTACACTTAATTCTTGAAAGGTTCCAAACCTTTTTGCCTCAAGGTCCTTTGGCTGGCTCAATAGGTGTTGAACATGTAGCTCCAAGATTTTCTCATCTACTTCGTAACCCATTGGCATTAACCATACTGTTCTGGGCTCAACTGCCTCCATTAGGCATTGATCAGTGTCAACCATGAAGCATACTATATCCTTATATTTTTTAACAATGGTTTGAGGAATTCTTTCTCTGGCCTGCATCATACTTTGGAATTTCTTAAAGTATCCCCAGAGTGCTGTGCTTTGAGCCTTAGCATTACCAAGTCCATACATATAGTCTTTGATTTGTATGGCAACCAGTCTGTCATTTTGCCATACCCAACCACTTGATCCGGGTAGCTCATTCATATAGTAAAAGAACAAACACAGTATTAAGCCACCATACTTGAATGAGTTCTTCTTATCCTTCTTGATCTTTTGCAAGTTTTCTAACAGTTGGTTTAAAAGAAGATCACATAGGTCATATTATGCATTTTCCCTTAGCATCTGATATGTTGTATATATTGCAGTCCCAGATACAGAATTCTCCCTACTAGAATGATAGATCTTATATCCAATTATCATAGAGGAAAATTTGATATCCGGATCAGTGATGTCTTCTATGGTCATTGCTCTCTTATCAAACTTAGATCCGGTAGCATCACTTACTGTCTGATTCTTGATAGATTTTAGTGTAGGTAACCCATCGGATGAGTGCAATCCAGTTACTACCCTAATAGCATCTTCTGTTATCTTAAAGGGCTTCATCGATCACATGAAATTGTCATGTATTCTGCTAAGAACATACTGGACCGATTCATCTTCTGTAAAATAGGGAAAGTGGATGCAATGTCCAAAGTGCTTATCCCAGAGAGCCTTGTATTGAGGTTTGAGTTCAAAACTTTCATCTATTAATTGTTTATGGTAGATGTCCATCAACTTGGATTCTCCAAATTCCTTAATATTGGTGTGGGTGTAAACCCTAACATCTTCTACGTGAAGAACCCCATGCGAAATGCTAGAGAAAGTGCCTAAGGGATCAACTTCTAGGGATTTGTAGGGGTGTTTTTTGAACTTTGGGCACGGCCTATCAGTGATCTTAACAACCATTGGAGTATCTATTTTTGCAAAACATTCAGAGAGATATTTGGAATGGAAGTACCTTTTTGCACTTTTAGGGTTCAAAGTAAGAGCCAGAACAGATCGCTAGTTGAGTTAGATTTTGTAGTTGATCTTTGAGAGAGTTGTAGAAACTTGATGCAGAGCTCTTCCTTTCTTCTTCTTGAATGCAAATTTGTAAATGATGAGTGAAAGAACCCTTTTATTCTTTTGCAAGCTCTAATTTCCTTTTGCAATAAATACACAACTTAAGTTATCCAGTTGCCCTACTCTGAGAGAGATCTTTTCGAATCACTATGTTGCACTTAGAATCATTTTTAGTGACAATTGACTATGTATCTTGTTTCCTCCAATCATACCATGGATCCGTAGATCAAGATATCTCAATTTTGAATCATACTGGATCTGTTTGTGAAAATCCTATTTTACCGAATGGCTATCAGACCGGATCAATCTTGGATGATTAAACTTTTGTAAAACTCCATATGGATCTTTCATATTTTCACCAAGAGTTATTTAGATAATTTTCTGAGAACCCTTTAATCCGCAACATTCCATGTGCCAGATTTAGGCACCAATTGACTAGCTAGGGGAATTTGTTTTTCTTTGTGACTCCCCCTGAGCCAGAGCTCATATGTTCAGTTTCTGGAAGGAATATCAGCACCAGATTCTGGTGTGGATCCATCCCCAACATTTTCTGCACTCTTCTTTACCCATATCTTGCTTATTCCCCTTTAAAATTCATCCACATTCACTTTGCCTTTTCCCTTATCTTGATTTTGATTAGGATGCACTAGACCCTTTTTATCCTAATTTTTACTTATGCAGAATTTGGCAATATGACCAGATCTATTGCAATTCTAACAAACAACATTTCTTTGCATATTTGACTGATATCCTCTTGATCTGCATTAATTAGCCATATGTCCCATTCTATTGCATGCAAAGCATCTACCATTGAATGAATTGTTTATTTGCATATTTCTGCATTCATGAGATTTGTGACCATACATTTTGTAGTTGAAACACTGTCCAAAGAAGGATGGGTTAGTCTGACTCATTATTTTTCTGCACTAAGTTGCTTTATGACCGAAGTTGTTGCAATTGTAGTAGTACCCATTGAAGGATGGATATCTTTGAGCATTTGGTTGCCTTATCGGAGGTCTTCTAGGCCTATTTCTTTGATTTCCTAATCTAAAATTCTTCTGACCATATCTGGAGCTTTCACCTTTCTCACATCCCAAGCCACGCTTGTCATCTACCCTCTTTTGGCTTTCAAGAAGACCTTCAAGTTGAGCTGAGCTTATCTTGAATTTCTCTTTGTATTCATTTGTTGTTTGAATATTTTGTTTAAGAGTGTCTATCTGATTCTCAAGTTGTTCTTCATTATCTCTAGCTTCTTCAAGATCAGATTCAATATGCCTGATTATTCTATCTATTTTGTGGTAGTCCTCTATCTTCTCCTTGAGGGTTTGTTTTAGATTATCTTTAATTTTTCTTTTCTCTTCAATTTCTTGGGTGAATCTCATAACCCCTGATTCCATCTCATGTCTTACCATAATGACTTCTTTTAGATAGCTACTCACATAGCTTGTTTTTCTCATCCAAATCTTCATTACTATCATTGGCTTCACTCTGACTTGCTAATTTTTGAAGTAGTTCCTTTCTCTTTTTCACAGAGATACTCAATTTTTCTTTTAGCTCATTTATGAAATCATCAACTTGTTTGAGTCTTTCTCTGAAGTTATTGACTTCAGAGAGGGATTGTTCAAGATCATATAGGGTAGACTGAAGTTGTTCCCTTATACAATACATATCCATTGAGATTCCCATATCTTCCTCAAGCTGTTAGGCTCTATTTAGAGGAACTTGGCTCTAATACCAATTGTTGGAAACAAGGCAGATAACTGAGAGGGGGGTGAATAAGTTATCTCAAATATCTTAACTTTGCAACATCAAAACATATAAGCATATATGATCATAAGAATAAAACTAAAACTATCACACATAACACAAGGATTTTTATGTGGAAAACCCTATTAAAGGAAAAACCACGGGGTGACTAACCCAAGATTGTATTCTCTGTTAAGAGAATAAGAAGTACAAAATGACACTTGCCAATTAGGGCTCACTACCTGAGTACACTGCTCACAAGAGGCACACTGCCTACAAGAGACTCACTATCTACAAAGTTTATAGAAGGTAACCAGGTATTTGAACTAATGAGAGGCATCTACTAATGCTAAAGTTTAGTTCTAGTTAGGCTCAATATACTGATTTAATGCACTTCATTCTTCTTCTATTCTAGTACTACTATTCTATCACATATCAGACTTGTATTGCCGCTTCCACACTTATCTCTGCTTTTCCTCGTACACTATATCATCACACACACCTTCATACCAAAATCCATCTAGTATATATATCCGCACCAAGGATTTCAACAACTTTCTAGTCGGCAACTGGAATACTCAAGATATTTACAAGATATTGATTTGTTAGCTGAATCTATACTTGATTTGTAATGCGTATCAAAAGCATAGATGTAGAAGTCATCAATCATGTTGGCCAACATTGTATGATCCCTCAAATAGCTTGATCAACATCAGTTACTCATCCAGATTGAAGTCTGATACTCTACTAGTCAGTTCTTCCTCAGTCTACTCTGCCTTTCTACAACCCAACACTCAGATGCTCATATCTTTTCCATGTTTTCTCACCAGAGGCTCAATCTCTAGAATATAGTAGTCATGATACTCCTCTTGACTTGTCCAAGTCCGCAACATGCTGAGTTACACCATCTGAGAGATCCGGACTTGATTGTTAGACCTTGTTGCATGCTATGTTCTTGTTCACCAAACCAAAACACTCTTCACTCTGACTTTTGGTATAGGCATACCATGTGCTATAGATGTGTGGGATAGACTTTGTTGCCATCAATGATAGCACCCATTAAGCCACACAGTGTCTCTTGCCAATAGGACTTGGGCAGTTGGCGCACAAGTCTAGGACCCCCTTTTTAGTCTGGGGTGTGATTAAGGAAGGGCCCAAGGTCCCAAATTCACATTGGTGTCAATCAATCTCTTCAGGATGATCAACTATAATGCATAATGTAATTACTAGGACCTAGGAACTAAATAAAGAGGTAAAAAGGTAAGTGTCCACTTTTTACTCCATAACATTTAGCCCCCACTTTAATGTGTGTATGATCTTATTATCAATACATGCATTAAAGTATGATCAAACGACATCAAACACAAGATAGAATACATACCCTAAGATTGAAGGACTATTTCTAGCTCCCAATCTTAGGCAAACATGAGAAAACACTTGACAATCATGCAAAACACAGAGAATACAGTAAGGAAGTATACAATACATGGAGAAGATAGTAAAAGTGCACAATACATGAAGAAGACATGAATACAATCATGCAATACACACAAAAGACATGATTTAACAATTATATAAATATATATAAACCTAACTACACAAAACACACAGCGTCGAGGGAGCTCATCACTATGCACCTTTAGACCACACAAAACCATGCAAAACACACATCATGGATGGAGCTCATCACTAAGCACCTTTAGACCATGCAAAACACATAAGACATGCAAGTAAGACACATAAAACACATAGAAAACACACGTTCTACATGAGTGCCATAGAGTATGTCATCAACATACTATACATCTTATACATAGCAGACACAGGTGATAGGGAGGAGCTCATTGTTATGCTCCACTATCTAAGACATGCCAAACACACTTGATGGTTGAGCTATGCTATCACAATTGCCAAAGAAATGGTTAAGGGTGAATAACTCAAGATCCAACCCCACCTCCGTAGAGGACTTTTAAAAGGATGTGCCACCACTCAAGGGAAGATGTAATCCTGCCTTCCATAGAAGGGATTTTAAAATGCCACCCCACCTACATCCACAGATGTCTTACAGTGAAAAGGAGGCACACTCAAAGTATACAACCCCACCTGTATCATGGAGATGCCTTATAGTGAAAAGGAGGTATACACAAACAAACAAAGTACACAACCCCACCTGCATCATGGAGACACCTTACTGTGAAAAGGATGTATACAAGAACACTCTTTATCAATATCTAAGCATAATGAACCACAATATATGCCTCCACATTAAAGTGGTTGATCCTGCTTGCCGGTATCAATCACATTTAAGGTAAAGTTGAAAACACTCAAGGGAACAAGAGCTTTCACAAAGCCCATGCCCCCAAAGGTGACATGTGCTTGCAATCGCCAAATGTTCCCAGAAACACATCAATATCATTTGCTAACATAAACAACAATATATAAGATTTGGTTAGAAAATCTACTCTAATATAACAACCAAATCAATTAACATATCAGTTAATAGATTGAGGCTACACTTAGGGGTTCAAAATTGAGTATAGCCATGAGGTTATACTTTAGGTATCTCAAAACCAAGTGTAGCTACAAGGTGAGATACAAAACAATCAAAAGTGTGTAGAAGCAGATTTAGAGTATTGCAAAGGTTTGTTACAAGAATATTCACAACACAACACATGATCACAACATGAGGTGATTCTACTAGTCAAGCATCAATAATATACCAACCCCATCTTCATATATGAACTAGGTCCATTTTTCCTTTCTTGATTTAGGGATACACGGTCCTTATCAGTATTTATTTGTTTTCATCATCTACTGACTAGTAGATCCATTGAAGAAAAAATGAGAGGAGACAAAGGTGACTTAGATTCAAAACATGGGAAGATCTCCCCAAGACATCCTCCACAATGTTATGTCCCCAAGTCACTACACACAACAATTACAATAAGATAGAGGAGAATAGAAGAATAGAGAAACAAATAGAAAATGTGTCACAATAGAGGTGGTCTCTTTGTATCCTTGACCTTACAAATGTGTCAAGGGTCATCCAAGGAGACCTAAACAATATTTAGTAGAATCATGGGTGAACACAAAACAACACATAAGAAGAGGCCATCCGTGAGAGCAAATCAAAGAGGTGCTACATCAAAGGTCGATAAAAGGATGAGAAATACTTACCTTTTATCTTTGATCTTGATCTTTATATTTAATACTATTAAGGCTTGCTCCTTTGTTTTGCCTTCCCTCTAAGTCATGTTAACTGTGTTGTGTATATTTTTCAGTATTTGTGAAGAGGAAGATGTACAATTTGGTAATGAGAATCTTTGATCTTGAAGGTTTTCTCTTTCTATATGTAAAGATGGTGGAGGAGAAACCTTAAAAATTCCCATTTCTGTCAGTTGAGGTGGTGTTGGAGCACCTTGAACCTTAGGAACAATATTTTTATTTTGTGTAAGCTCATCATCCATCCATAGGTTTTAATTTAGGAGAACTATTCATGTTCTCTGCATCCCTAGAGATATCCATAGTACTTAAATGTTCAAGTGATGGTAAGCAATCCATAGTATAAGTCTCATTTAGGAGACTATTGAGAATAGATTTATGAGTAGTACATGAGCATTCATTATCAACTGATTGAGGAGTCTATTCAAGAGGAGACTCTTCATCCTCTAATGCTTCATATTTGAAAGGGAGAGCATTGGAATGAAGAGATGGTAGGGTGGTGTTAAGGAATGTACCAATGATTTCTTATTCTTGCGCCAAAATTTCCTCACTAGTGGGGACTATTTTGGGAGAGTAGTCCAAATCATTGGGTGAGGTAGACAAGGCTATGTTAGCTTCATATGTCTTAGAGATGATATCCATGATGTCATCATGAAATTTAGTATAAGTCATAGGAGGATCATCATCATCACTTTCTTCATTATTATTTATGAATGCAGTGAGATCTAATATTGAAGAATATATTCCCATGAAAGTTATGAAGCTAGCAAAATCAGATATATAACAAAGGATTTCATATGTGGAACACATAGAAATGTCAATGTCATATATGTGTTCTATTTGATTTAAGACTTGAGGATGCCTATTGGTAAATTTAGAGAATTTTTCATAGTCTATGATGTATGCAAACAAAGCTTCCAAAGATGAATAACAAAAAGCATCAATAATGAGAGCTTTGCACACTAAGTCACTGGTTTGAGGAAATCAAGTTTTTGAAAATAAAAAACACACTAATTTCACTACAACCAAAGTGAATGTGATGTGAAGAGTGTTGTACAAGAAGGTAATGTAAATAAATTTAAGATTTTGCACAAAGGAGTGTGAGAAAGAATCTAAAGTTCTTAATATTGAAATACACAATGTGGAATGGAAAAAATTGTTATTTGTGAGATGAAAGATAAAATTTAATGCAACAATTCAAGTAAAAATCAGATATGAATGGATGCTTTATGATAGCATCAAAATCTAAAATAAGATTTTGACTACAAACCCTAGCTTTTTAAATTGACTAGGTTTTAGGAAAAATGCAACTTTTTCAACAAAAACCCTAGCAAATGAGAGTTTCAAATGAGAGGTACAATATCATGAGATGACTATATACTATAATATGGATCAGATATGATGTAAAAGTTAGAATCTATCATACGAAGTGAAAACAACACAAAACTATGGCATTTTCTAGTAAAGAATGCTCAATATTTTCACTTTTTTAAAGATTATGCAAGATTTTTCAATGATTAATTATAAGTATGCTATGAATTAATGTAAGATTTGAATTCAAGACTTAGCAAGATGAAAATACTCAGAGCTACAGGTTCACCAAAATGTTATGTATGAAAAAGGGGATGAAGGAGACAAGCATGCCAACTAGATCAAACCCTCTTCCACAATAACATTCAAGGACAAGATAGACAAATCACAACCAAAGGGAGGTGGACTCAGCTATAGATCTTGTGCTCTTGTTTTCTATGGAAATATAAGATTTAACCAAGCCTTTTATCAAACTCTAGGTCAAATATGCATAAAACCCTAGTTGTAAGATAATCAACTTATAATAGATAGAAAATTACTAAAACTCAGAATCTGAATGCACAAGGATAATCAGAGAGATACCCAATCTTGTGTCTTTGAAGTTGGAGTGTTAGAGGATGAAATAGGAACCACCCAAGTCCTAAAAGTGAGAATCTATCAGAGGTATGAACTAAGAAAATGTCGTACTAATGCTCAGATGCCAAATCCAGAGTCTGAAAGTCCAGAAGACTAGGGTGCCAACCACCCAAGTCTTTTCAGAGGAATATTCTAAAACTTCTTTCAGATCCTAAAACCTTGATTCCTACACAATCTTCCTATAACTTCACTTCTCCCAAATCCTATACCTATAACCTGCACACAAGACAACAAGAGAGGGTTTGGGGGGTTATGGTGTTTAGGGATTTGCCTTAGTCAAACCCTGGAATGACATTCAAGCCTTCCAACATTGTTGATATATAAGAGAGTGTGCCCTAGTAGGGCAGTGGCTAAATCAAATGATGATAGAATGATACAAATAACAATGATATCACTTCAGTGGTGAAGCCCTTAGGAGAATGAGGATCCTTCAACTCATAAGGAGATGGATGATGATTCCAATCCTACAATAATACACACAATACAAACATAAATCTACTCTAATAACACAATCAATGCTTTGAATGCTCCTTTCTCCAAGATCATAAGTTCACTATATCCATCTAGGTTCATAATGAATTCAAATACTCACTTACATATGTTTTCTCGCTAACATTCATGAAATTAAATCACAAGAGTCAACAAAGCAGAACAATTTTAAAGGTCCTATATCAACATAGCATTAACTATCCCTGACCAATCAGGGGGACTTGGGCAGTTGGTGCCCAAGTCTAAGACTCCCTTGTTAGTCTGGGGTGAGATTAAGGAAGGGCCCAAGGTCCCAAATTCACATTGGTGCCGAGAAATCTCTTGGGGATGATAAATTATAATGCATAATGTAATTACGAGGACCTAGGAGCTAAATAAGGAGGTAAAAAGGCAAGTGTCCACTTTTTACTTTGTTGGTTCCCAAAATAACTACAACTCAAAACTCTGAAACATTCCTAAATCACCTAGGCCAGGGACTGTCATCAAGGTGATAGGAAGAGGTTTATTAACAACTTAGGGGTGATTTTGGCCAACTACAGGAGTGGGTAGACTCCTCTGCACTTCAAGGCCAACTTAGACTCTGGATGTATATTCCAAAGGTGCATACCTAAATAGGTATTAAGTTCAAACCAGATGAACAACTAAAAATAAATGAAAAACCAAACCCAACTCATCATCTTGATTCCAAACGCTGTCACTAAGTCAAGAATGATTGGTTGTCACATAACCCCTATATAGCTGATTCAACTGTGTGAATGTACATGCATAGGAAAGATGGTTTTTTCCCCTAAACCACAGGTGAATGATTTGTTTGATTTTAAAGAGTGATTGGTCCCTCTCCAATATGGATCAATTCCTATTCCATTCGGCAACAGAGTCATAGAATGCAAAAAGGAAAGGGAATATGTAGCAAAGGATCAACAGAGCTAGACATAAGTTTACATATATGACTTTTAGATAGATCTTCATACAATGGACATACTTAATGATCCAAAAGAGAACTGCAATGATTCATATGCAACATAGAATGGAAAATACAAAGCCCTTGTATTAACTTAGATGATGTCACACATCTCCAAACCTTTGTTACATTCATACTAGCAAGTGTGGCAAGGGAAAATACATAAATGTGATTATATATTATTAAAATCATTACAAACTCCCATGGGGACATACCATTACACTCAAATTTGCTTTACGTAACCTTCCTACTCTATACTAAACATATCCCTTCATTAAAAGACTAGACAAATTGTGTGTTGATGCCAGAGAAAATCCTTAGGCACTCCTAGACAAGACAATTGGCTCAGCAACCAACCCTAAGAATGTCTTCATTTCATGTATATATAAAAACTAAGCTCACTGTATAGCTTCTAGACATTGGAAGATTGGTCAACAAGCAACTGTATAGCATTTAATGGGGTGCACGAACTCTATTAGAAGACTAGCAGAATTCCTAGGAGCCCATGCCTTACATATAGATTACCATCGTTGAGGGTACCGCAGAAGATATACTCACTAAAACATTGCATCCTTACATTAAATTTGGGGTACCTATGCATTGACTACAAACACCCAGCAACCATCCTAACATAAGAGATTCTACATTTGCGCCACACATTTGACATTCAATTTGACTTTGCCTTATTGGCAAAAATCCTAGTGTGAACATTTCTTGCTTGACAGGCACCTGGGTACCTTAGTCAACAAATCTTCAATTTACTAAACTCACCATATTTCCCCAAGCTGATGAACTCCAACTTTCCCAAACTTGGCCTTAGCACTCTTTTCCTTCTTTATCAGCCTGCTAGTCAGCAAAATGTGACCTTGTGAACTAGGCAATCATATCCCTTTATTGGAAATTTTACATTTTTGTGAACTAGCCTTTGCCGCCCTTTTCTACCTATGAAACTTTACCCTCTCTCCTTTATCGAGAAATCATCAATTAGCCAAACTATCTCTTTATCCCTTTAGTCAGTAAAAGTTCAACATCACAAACCTTGACCACTTTTACCTTTATCAACAAATCATGAATTTACCAAACTTTTGAATAGTTCATCCTTTAGCCGATTCCCTGACTAAACCCTTTATTTGATTTTGTTTCTGTAATGTCAAAAAATGTCCCCTTGGGGGCTTTTCCCTCATAAAGTTTAGCTGATGGGTATTTAACATGCATTTAGGACATCTTAGTTCATATTTTGGCATCCTGATAGAATGAAGCATAGGTTTCATGGCAAATTGGACCTAGGTGGACCCCTTGAGTTGTGCCCTACCCAAAATAGGGGGGGAGGACTTGGGCACCCACGCCCTAGTCCTACCTGATTTTGGGGCAGCCCTAATTTTGGGGTGTTGGTTTATGACTGTTATTTGGTTCTTTTGCTAATACGGTATGTTCTAATTTTTAAACTCTTGGTGGGAGTGCTTGTAGTTGCATATAAAATCATGTTTAGGCATTCATTTGTAAACTAGATGATTACTAGGAAGTTATTGTGTTCTCAAGGTGATTCAAGGCTTCTATTGTGTTGTAAGAGTAGACTTGTATGTTTTGTGTATTGATATTTGCAGATTTGAGCATCAATTTCCTCATGGCATGAAGAGTCTCTTCCTCCATGAGAGCTTCACTACAAGGTGACATAGTATTGTGTTTTTATCATTGATTCCTTTGGTTTTTTCCTTTTCCTCACAAGCACAAGTACTCTTTGTCTGACAATGGTGTTCAGAGACTTAAGTGTCCTTCGAGGTTTGGCTGAGGCAAGCCTCTAAACACCACAACCCCCAAACCATGTCTTGTGATTGTAGGTTACAGGTGTCACATTTGGAAAAAAAGGTGGAGTTGTAGGAAGGATTGGTAGGCATCAGGGATTTAGGATTTGAAAAAAAGTAGGACACAGGAGCACTTCCAGGACTTGGGCACTCGTTCTAGTGTCCTTCGTAGACAGATCTCTAAAAATAGAAGTTACAGGACTGATCAGTGTTAGAAGGAGATCTAGATCCCATAAAGAAACTGGAATCTTGAACTTGGGTGCCGGCTCCAGTGTCCTCGACTGTTCCACTTTGGAACTTCAAAAATAGGTATTCTGTGATTTGGTATTTTATTCCTGTCTACAAGAGCTTTTTCTGTCTTTTGTCAATTTATTGTCATATTTACATAATTAGGGTTTTAATGGTTAATTGGGCATAAGAGAAGAAAAATTAATAATTAAATTCCCTAATCCAAGTTTCCCTACATCTACAAGTGACCTAGGGTATGATAGTGCTCGCCACTCGACCCTAGATCCTTGAATGTATAGTGGAGAGGCGGATTTAAACATCTAAAATATAGAACATTAACAAATCTAATTTTCCCCTAAACATTTTGGTGAACCCGTGGTTTTGGCCTTAAATTGCAACTTGCTAAGTTTTTTTCTTTAGATTTGGATTGTTTTCATTCATTCATATAATCATTCATTTTATTGCATTGAGAAAAATTTAAAAAAATTGAAAATTTGGAAAAATACAAAAAATTGCATTGTTTGGCTTACTAAATTGTATCAATTCATCCTAAATTTTCCTAATTCATGATTTTTGCATTAGATTTGATATAAACTACATAAAAATCCAAAAATTCAAAATCTTGCATTGCATTTTCATCATTTAATTGCTAGGGTTTTGTGGAAATTTTGACAATTTTATATAACCTAGTAATTCCAAAAGCTAGGGTTAGTAGGAAAAATATTTTATCATATTTTTATACTTATTTTAGAGCCTCATTCAAATTAACATTTGTTTGTAGTCTTGCATCTTAGTGTAATTTTTCATTTAGATTTAAATATTTGCATTTTTGCATAGAAAATTTCAACAAAAACTAGCAATTTTGATGTTTTTTCATTAAATTTGCATGAGCATTTTGCATGGTCAAGATTGAAAATCATTTTAAGATCTAAGATTATTTAATTTCCATCATAAATCAGACTTCAAAGAATTCACATATCATTTTTTCTTAAGATCTCAAACCTAGGGCCTCAAAAACAATGATTTTCACTAAATTTAGCTTTATCGACTTTACAAACTTGCACCATAGGCATGTTGTGAAAGGTATTTTGACATTAATTTTCTATTATTAGAGTAATAATTTTATTCCCCTCATAAAAATCTTCACAACAGCATTTTAACGGGCTCTGTAGTGAAAATTTGGTGAAAAACTACACATTTTGACTATTTTTGCCCTAGGGTTTGACCTAGTTTGCACTCCAAGCGTGTTGTGATCAATTTTATGGATTGAGGTGACTAATATTATTGATAGTATTTTCTTTACCTACTAAAATTATTTACAACACCCCTCTTTCTAGGTCTTGGAGTTGAAAAACCGTGAAAAATAGCTTATTTTTGTTATATTTTCACTTGGGTTTTACCTTAAGTGGTGCTAAAAGCATGTTGTTCTAGGTATTTTTGCATCAAGTGGTTATTATTACTGATATTATTTTCTTTCCATCATAATTTTCCTCACATCACCCTTTGTTATGCTCTTTTGCATTGAATTTTGGTGAAAAGTGCCTATTTTGACATATTTTCACTATATTTTGACTTGGCATTATCTTGGATTTGCATCAAGAGTGTGTTGAGAAGGATAATTTTTCTATTTTTTACTGATATCAGACATATAACTTTCTTCTCTTGACTTAAATCCTTACAGCACCCTTTGGTTCATTCATTTGCATTGAAAATTATCAAAAAATCAAGCATTCTAGGTTGTTTTTGCTCTTGTCTTTTGCACCGATTTTGAAAAGCTTCTTAAAATATGATATTACATTGAAATGGCACCTTCATGTAATTTTTCAATGGTATTTTTGTATGCATTTATCAAAAACCTTGATTTTGACCAATTTTTAACCCTCATGAGTGAACATCCTACGATTTTAGAAAGCTTAACTGAGTTCTTCTCCATAAGTAGCAAGGAAAAAAATGATGATAATCCCATAAGTTATCCTACTTCCCCTAGAACTGAATACTCACATGAGAAGACTAGGGATAGCTTTAGTAATTCCACTGCTCTCCCTAGCCAAGATGAAGCATTAGTGAATAAAGAGCTCCCTTTAACAAAGAACATTCATGGGTAGAAAGTAAGCATTCATTTAAAAATAATCAAATTCCTACCTATGTCGATCCTCCCACCAATCTTCTTCCTTTAGTAGATTGTTCGCATACCTTGTATTTCACTAAGCAAGAGAACACCTTTAATGTCCCTCCTTTGTTTGAATATTCAAGTCATTTGGACATCACTAAGAGGATAGAGAATAAGTATGATAGTAAGCTTCAACAAGAAAACATTCCACCTAGACAAAGGACCTTTGATCTTGGGGCTTCCTCCTCTACAACACAAAAATCCATAACAAAGCAAAGCCCTATGTTACAAAAACTAAGTCATAAAATACAACAACATCAACTAGCAAAAAGGAGGAAGACAAGGCAACGAGCTTACCTTGCATCTCAACAAGAAAACATTGATCCTAACATTAAACCAAACAAACATGATCCTAACAATAAACAACATGATGAACAAGACATGAATTGAGCTATGATACCTTATATCCCAAATTCCTCTAGCATTAGGGAGTGGGAGGATGATGATGATTTACTTGATGATAAGACTTAGCATGAAGACCCTATAGGTAAGTATCTCTAACCCTTTACCTCTCTCGTGATGTGCTTTCCTTGTGATGTGTTATGTGTTGTTTATGCCTCCTGGGATGACCTTGTCGATAACTGAGAGGGGGGGGGTGAATCAGTTATCCTAATTATTTCCCTTATTGAACTTTCCTTTTAATTGATGCAGCATAAAATCAAACATAAAACATTAACCATAAAACAAAAACACATGACACAGTATTTTTGACGTGGAAACCCTGTTAAGGGAGAAAACCACGGGGTGATTAACCCAAAATTATTCTCTGTTAGAAGAATAGGAAATTACAAAAATGGCACTTGCCAATTAGGGCTCACTGCCCGAGCACACTGCTCACAAGAGGCCCACTGCCTACAAGAAGACACACTGTCTACAAAGTGATGAGAATCACAGTCTTGAACTGATTAGAAGCATCTGCATATGCTGGAGTTCAGTTCCGGTTAGGCTCAGTACACTGATCTGCTGCACTTCATCTTTCCTCTGTTCTTTATTCTTCTATCTTTCACATACCGGATCCTTTTTGCTACTTCTGCTCTTTATCTGGACTTATTCGCATATATCTCCACAACAACACCCACTTCACAACTAAATCCATCCTCTATATATATCCGCACAAGTAATTTCATCACCTTTCTAGTCCGCATCCGGAACAGTCTAGTTTCTTACAAACTCTCATTCTGTCGGCTGAATCCTTCCTCACCAAGCAATGCGGATCAAGCATATACTTATATATATCATTAATCATGTCGGCCAAACATGATTCATGCCTTCACAACCTCTGTCATCAACAGTATCCCATCCGGAAAGCAGTCTGATACTCTGCCAGTCAGTTCTTCCTCTGTTATCATTGTCTCTCAGGAATCCGGTACTCAACCATTCATATCTTTTTCCTTGTCCATCACCGGAGGCTAAATCCTTGGAATATACCACTCAAGGTAGTCCTCTTGACTTCCCCAAATCCGCACTGCACCAAGACACTTCCTCTGAGAGGTCCGGACCAATCTGTCGGACCTTGCCACATGCTCTGTTCTTCTTCACCGGACCACAACATTCTTTATTCTGACTTCCGGTAGAGACACATTATGACTTGCGGATATGTGGGATGACCTTTGTTGCCATCAATGACAACAACCATGAATCCATATAGTGTCTCTTGCCAACAATCTCCCCCTTTGGCATTGATGGCAACACTTAGTGAAAAATGACTAAGTGTTTTCACTATGCTCCCCCTTTGCTGATGCTCTGTCTTTATATACAATTTCCGGAACTCCCCCTTAGTTGGATTCCTCATTTTTCACTGCTCCTCACTCCCCCTTTGACATCAATGGCAAAGGGTAGGGTCCGCATATCAAAATTTTCAAAAAATTTCTTATACTTAGCCGCATATTTACATACTCACATATATTGAAGAATGTCTGCAAAGGATGTCTGCAATTGGATCATTTCTATGGCCCAACTTTGCTTCATTCTATCCAAAATTGAAATGTGACCACTTAGCAAAAATGCAAAAGCTTCTGCCCGCTTGAGATCTGTCGGATCTTTTGTTTGGGCGGTGGTCTGAGCATCACTGATGGCCTCATGCATAGTTTCCAACTTAGGGATTATAATCCTTCTAAGTTCTCCCATCCGATTGGTGATGTTCTTCCTTTCCTTCTCAAGATTCTTTATTTCATTCAAGACTGCAATAGTCTGACATTCTTGATTTATTATAGAGGAAGAGAGAGGATCAAAACTTTGAGATCCTGTTCCTCTTTTATTTTCTTGTCAAATGCTGCTGTTGCCTTTGACCAGGATATACAAAACTTATAGATGTCACCGCCATCCTTAAGAGCATTCTCTAAGCTCTTTATTCCAATGCTTAAAATCTTCCTATCTTTAGAGATTAATTCTAATATTTCTGAAAATCTCTTATCCAAAAATTCCTTCCGGACCTTTTCTTCAGCTGATTTTTCTAGAGAATCAAAATGTGTATCAACACTGCTGACTAAGGTTTTTAGATTACCGGAAGTGGAGGCTGTCAGATCTATCTGGATTGATGGCATGATTTTTACAAGTACTCCGGAAGCAGCCTCTATCAACTCACAGTCTTCCGTATGAGACTTCAGGAGCTTTTCATTTGCCTTGGCATTTGCAAATGAAGCTATCTTCATTGTTTGTACCGGAGAGAGAGAGTCAAAATCAAATGGGCCTTTTAGAAGCTCCGGTTCATCAATCTCTAAAGTTTCTTTACTCAAAAATTGTTGAACAGTTTGTGCAGTGTCTCTTGCCGGAGACAGATGTTTCTTTTCTTCTGCAGTCTTAGAACTGTCAACCTCTTTGACTTTCACCACTGCTTCCTTCTCCTGTAATTGCTCTTCTTCTTTGGATCCGGAGACTGTAGGGGAAACCGGAGGAGAGATGCTAGCTTGTTCATGGGCCACTTCTTCTGGAGCAGAGGGTCCCAAGTCCTCAGCTGTTTCTGTACCTAAATCCTCTACAACCGGAAGATTGAACCTTTTGAAGGCCTTCCGGAGGATCTCTTCTGTTTCTTGGGCCACTTTGTCAGTCTCACCAAGCATGAGTTGATTCATCCTGGCTTTGCTTCTGAACTCATCTTTGCAGTCTTTGAAGATAATGTTCATTGTCTTGGGATCAATTTGAGGATATAGCTGAATAGCTATCTGCTCCCGGATCTCAAGATCTTTAGCATGAGCATTATTCTTTCTTACTTCCATTTCCTTTTCTAGGATTTTAGGAATAAGAGATATTATTTCAATGAAAGCCTTATTATATATGTTAAGATATTTTACTGTGGCCTCCTGCAGAGTCTTTTGGTCGGCCTCACTGAAGTCATCATATGATTCAGTCATTGGTTGAAGGTTTCCATCCACCGTGACCGACTTGATTATGCTCTCTAGTGACAGAGTGGGCTTTTCAACAGTTACCTCTGCCATTTCATCCTTGTCTTGGCCTGTGGAGGGCTTACCGGATCCTTTCTTCTTCTGTTTCTTTACTTCTCTTACTCCCTCATCTGATTCTGTTTCCTCTTCATCCTTTTGGCTTCCATAAGCCCTTGTGGCTTTTGTCTTGGATCTCTTACCGGATGCCTGAACTTCCGGTTTTGAACTTTTGGTTGTGGGAGGTGCAGGTCTCTTTGATGATCTGGTCCGGGTGGGAGCTTCAACCGGAGCACTTTCTTTGCTTTTCTCTTCTTCCTCGGCCTTCCTCCTCTTTTCCCGGCTGGCATCAAGTGCCTCCTTTGAGATACCTAGGCCTTGAGCAATGTGCTCTACTTCTTTTCTCACCTTTCTTTTAATCTCAGGTTCCCTGAGTTCTACATGTATTTTTACACTCAGCTCCTCAAAGGTTCCAAACCTTTCTTCCTTAGGATCTTTGGGCTGACTTAGCATGTGTTGAACATGCAGCTCCACTATCTGTTCATCTACTTCATACCCCATGGGCATGATCCAGACAGTCCTTGGCTCTACTGCCTCCATTAGGCACTGATCAGTGTCAACCATAAAGCACACTGAGTCTTTGTATTTTTCAACAAGAGACTGGGGAATTCTTTCTCTTGCTTGCATCATGCTCTGAAATTTTTTGAAGTATCCCCATAGAGCTGAATTTCTCGCTTTTGCATCCCCAAGTCCATGCAAGTAGTCTCTTATCTGGACTGCAACAGGTTTGTCATTCTGCCATACCCATCGACTTGTTCCGGGTAGCTCATTCATGAAGTAGAAGAATAGACATACAATAAGAGTACCATACTTGAAGGAATTCTTCTTATCCTTCTTGATTTTCTGTATATTTTCCATTAATTGGCTTAGCAGTAGTTCGCAGAGGTCATATTCTGCATTCTTTCTTAGCATTTCAAAGGCAGTGTATACTGCAGTTCCGGATACAGAATTCTCCCTGCTGGAGTGATAGATCCTGTATCCTATTATCATTGATGCATATTTGATATCCGGATCCGAAATATCTTCAATGGTCATTGCCCTCTTGTCAAATTTTGATCCGGTGGCCTCAGTTACAATGTTGTTCTTGATAGATTTGAGGATAGGTACCCCTCCGGAAGAGTATAGGCCAGTTACTGCTCTAATTGCCTCTTTTGTGATCTTGCAGGGTCTATCTAGCCATAGAAAGTTGTCATGCATCCTGCTCAGTACATACCGGACCCATTCATCTTCTTCAAAGCAGGGGAAATGAATAAATTGCTCAAATTGTTTCTTCTGAATATCCTTATACTCTGGTTTAAGCTCAAAAGCATTGTCAATCAGCTGCTTGTGATAGAGGTCTCTTAATTTGAATTCCCCAAATTCCTCAATGTTTGCATGTATGTAAACCCTAATGTCTTCGGTGTGTAAAACTCCGTGAGGAACACTAGAGAAGGCTCCTAGTGGGTCTACCTCCAATGATTTGTAGGGATGTTTCTTGAATGAGGGGCGAGGTCTATCAGAGATCTTAACTATGTTTGGAGTAGCCATTCTTCAAAGATTTGCAGTGAGGTAATGAAAAACGGAGAATACCTTATGCGCCTTCGGTTTGCACGGAGTGGTTGGATTGATTTCTTTATGCAATAACTTCGGCAGGGGATCCTTGGTGTGCTTGATGAACCTTGTTGCAGAGCTCCACTTTTCGCTTCTTCTCGAGTGCAGAATGAGCAAATAACCTTTGAGAAATCTCTTAAATTGCTCCGCGAACCCTAATATCTGTCTGCAATAAATGCTTCACCTACATCATTCCGGTTTGCCTTGTCTGGATAGCTTGGATTGTCCCAGATTAGTCCTGATCTGAGGATATCATCCGGATCTTTCAATCATGAATAAATCGAGGTAACATATTACAAGAGCATCCCAAACACTCTGTCCAATCCGCAGAACAAGATAGTGCATTTCCGGATCTTTCCGGACCTTTTTGTAATTCTTTATCATACCGGAGCATCTCCCTGAACAGGTCTTATTTGATCGATCACAGCTTCTTCATAACTCCATGCGGACCTCTGAAAACTTGACTGCAGTATCTCAAGACTCATATCTACAAACCCTTTGATCCGCATCTTGTGCCACATCCGGCACCACTTGTTTGGCTGGGGGAACAAGATTTTCTTTGAGTCTCCCCCTGAGCCTGAGCTCACTTTTTAATTTCCGGAAGAATTATCAGCACCAGAGTCTGGTGCGGATCCAACCTCTACATTCTCTAAACTTTTCTTCACCCAAATCTTTCTCATCTGATTCCTAACCTCATCCGCATTCATCTTTTGTTTACCCTTGTCTTGATTCTGATTATACACCGGACCTCTTTTGTCCTGATTCTTGTTTCTGCAGACTTTAGCATTATGACCGGACCTATTGCAGATTTGGCAAATAATATTTCTTTGCATATTTGACTGATATCCTCTTGATCTGCATTGATTAGCCCTATGACCTATTCTATTGCATGTGAAGCATCTACCTTTGAATGATTTGTTTACTTGTATAATTCTGCATTCATGGGATTTGTGTCCATACCTTTTGCAGTTGAAGCACTGTCCGGAGAAGGATGAATTAATCTGATTCATTCTCATTCTGCACTGATTAGCTTTGTGACCAAAGTGGTTGCAGCTGTGGCAGTATCCATTGAAGGATGGATATCTTTGAGCATTTGGCTGTCTTACCGGAGGTCTTCTAGGCCTGCTCCTTGGATTTTCTGATCCAAGATTCTTCTGACCGGATCCAGAGCTTTCTCCTTTCTCATATCCCAAACCATACTTGTCATCTGTCCTCTTTTGACTTCCAAGAAGAACTTCAAGTTGAGCAGAACTTATCTTGAATTTCTCTTTATATTCATTTGCTGTTTGAAGGTCTCTTTTGAGAGAGGCAATTTGATCCTCAAGTTTTCCTTCATTATCTTTGGCATCTTCAAGATCAGATTCAAGATGTCTGATAATCCTGTCCATCTGGTGGCATTCTTCTGATTTTTCTTTAAGAGATTGTCTTAGATTGTCTTCAGCCTTTCTTTTTTCTTCAATCTCTTGAGTAAACTTTATAGTTCCTGATTCCATTTCATGTCTTAACATAATGACTTCTTTTGATAATTTTTCACATAACTTGGTTTGCTCAGTCAATTCTTCATTTGTATTGCTTTCTTCACTTTGCCTTGCCAACTGTTGAAGCAGCTCCTTTCTCTTTTTCATAGAGAGACTTAATTTGTCTTTTAATTCTCTCATGAATTCATCAGCCTGTTTGAGTCTTTCCTTTAATTCACCGACTTCAGAATTTGACTGTTCAAGATCCTCAAGAGCAGTCTTGAGTTGCTCTCTTAAACCATATGCATCCATTTGAAATCCCAGATCTTCCTCAAGCTGTTAGGCTCTATTAGGAGGAACTTAGCTCTGATACCAATTGTTGATAACTGAGAGGGGGGGGGTGAATCAGTTATCCTAATTATTTCCCTTATTGAACTTTCCTTTTAATTGATGCAGCATAAAATCAAACATAAAACATTAACCATAAAACAAAAACACATGACACAGTATTTTTGACGTGGAAACCCTGTTAAGGGAGAAAACCACGGGGTGATTAACCCAAAATTATTCTCTGTTAGAAGAATAGGAAATTACAAAAATGGCACTTGCCAATTAGGGCTCACTGCCCGAGCACACTGCTCACAAGAGGCCCACTGCCTACAAGAAGACACACTGTCTACAAAGTGATGAGAATCACAATCTTGAACTGATTAGAAGCATCTGCATATGCTGGAGTTCAGTTCCGGTTAGGCTCAGTACACTGATCTGCTGCACTTCATCTTTCCTCTGTTCTTTATTCTGCTATCTTTCACATACCGGATCCTTTTTGCTACTTCTGCTCTTTATCTGGACTTATTCGCATATATCTCCACAACAACACCCACTTCACAACTAAATCCATCCTCTATATATATCCGCACAAGTAATTTCATCACCTTTCTAGTCCGCATCCGGAACAGTCTAGTTTCTTACAAACTCTCATTCTGTCGGCTGAATCCTTCCTCACCAAGCAATGCGGATCAAGCATATACTTATATATATCATTAATCATGTCGGCCAAACATGATTCATGCCTTCACAACCTCTGTCATCAACAGTAACCCATCCGGAAAGCAGTCTGATACTCTGCCAGTCAGTTCTTCCTCTGTTATCATTGTCTCTCAGGAATCCGGTACTCAACCATTCATATCTTTTTCCTTGTCCATCACCGGAGGCTAAATCCTTGGAATATACCACTCAAGGTAGTCCTCTTGACTTCCCCAAATCCGCACTGCACCAAGACACTTCCTCTGAGAGGTCCGGACCAATCTGTCGGACCTTGCCACATGCTCTGTTCTTCTTCACCGGACCACAACATTCTTTATTCTGACTTCCGGTAGAGACACATTATGACTTGCGGATATGTGGGATGACCTTTGTTGCCATCAATGACAACAACCATGAATCCATATAGTGTCTCTTGCCAACAGACCTTGGGTTCTCTTGTAAGGTTCGAGATACCAGGAGACTGCCTCTCTTGAGACCTTCTTCTATTTGTATCATCATTCTTCTATATCACTTCTCTCTCTAATTTCATTGTTGTGTGTTGTGTCTTACAGACATAGTGTTGTGATTGTTGACTTGGGGGCACCCTCCTACGTGACTATCCCTAAGACACTTGTTTCTCCTCCCTTATTTATTATTTCCCTACCTTTAGTGTTTCCACCTAGTGGGAAGATCATGACAAACATTTATACTGATGCAGACCTAGTGTCCCTTTCGAGAGCAATAAAAAATTGGGCATAGTTCCTAATGTGATGATGGGGTTTTATATCTTATCTAACACTTGACTAGTGGAAGCATTCATGCTTTCTGCATAGTGAATTTGATGATGTTTCTATTGCATTTACAAACCTTAACAATATTGTTGCTCTATGCACCTTTGTTTGTCTTTGAATCTAGCCTTGGCAGTACTCAACTTGGAGAGCTTCATGATATAGCTCCATGGTTATCCTTGAACTCTAGATTTGTTGTATAACCTTGGCTCTTTGTGTGGTTAATCATATTCATTGATGTTGTTGTTTATCATAATCTTGTAGCCACTAACATGTTTCTTGAAGGGATGTGTTTGTGGGAACATTTGGTGATCGTGAAGTACATGTCACCTTCGGGGGGCATGGGCTTTGCGAAAGTTGGTGTTCCCTTGTGTGTTTTCTTCCTACTTTAACATGCTTGATATCGATAACTGATATCAACCACCTTAAGGTGGGGGCATATATAAGGTAAGTTGTTTGTTATAGATGTTAGCAATATGCTTGTTCTCGGGTGTAGGCTAGGACTATGAGTACTTCATGCATCATAAGTTTGTTTGCAATCAATCAATCTATCTATTGCATATACCTCCTTTTCACCATAAGGTGTCTCTGTGATGCCAGTGGGGCTGTGCACTTTTGAGCTCATACCTCCTTTTCACTATAAGGCTTCTCTGTGATGTGGGTGGGGTGGTATGCCATGCTTCCTTTTCACTGTAAGGTGTCTTTGTGATATAGGTGGGGTTGCATTTTTAAAAGTCCTCTACAGAGGCAGGGAGCAGTTATGTGACTAACTCAACCCTTAAGCGTGTCTTCAGCAATTGTTGTGTCAAACCCCAATCATTGGTGTGTTCCTATAATGTGCCTGAGATGGTGTTGGACCTAGAAATAGGTACACTCCATCAATTGTTTGCTGTGTTTTCTCTGTGTCTTCAAGTGTGTGTGTTTTGGCATGCTTGTTTTGTGTGGCATGTTTGTTGCCCCATATGTAGAGACCAGCTCCCTCAAGTAGTGCTTCTTGCATTTTGGGAGGTTTTTGGTGTCTTGCGTGTGTGTTACCCCATATATACAGAGACCTGCACCCCAGAGTAGTGCATCTTGTATTATGGGAGGTTTGTTTACTTTACAGTACTTGCATCTGCATTTCATATATATGAGAAAAAGAAAAGAAAAGATATCATTTCTATCTTCCATGGATTAATGTGTCTTCTATGCACTAACTATCTTCTCCATGTTCTACATGACTGTAACTGTCTTCTCCATGTTTTACATGCCTATTACTATTTTCTATGTGATTGGCATGTCTTCTTCATGCTTGGTGTGTTTGTGACCTTGCTTTAATGCATGTATCTGCCTCATATGTATACATACATTAAAGTGGGGGCTAAATGTAATGTCGAAAAAAGTCCCCTTGGGGGCTTTTCCCTCATAAGGTTTAACTCCTAGGTCTTTAACATGCATTTAGAACATCTTAGTTAATATTTTTGCATCTTGATGGAATGAGGCCTAGGTTTCATGGCAAATTGGACCTAGGTGGATCACTTGAATTGTACCCTACCCAAAATAGGGGGGAGGACCTGGGCACCGACGCCCTAGTCCTGCCCTATTTTGGGGTAGCCCTAATTTATGGGTGTCGATTTATGATAGTTATTTGGTCCTTTTGCTGACACGATAAGTTTTTATTTTTAAAATCTTGGCGGGAGTGCTTGTAGTTGTATATAAAAGTGTGTTTAGGTATTCATTTGTAAACTAGATGATTACTAGAAAGCAATTATGTTCTGAAGGTGATTCAAGGCTTCTATTGTGTTGCAAGAGCAGACCTATATGTTTTCTATGTTGATATTTGCAGATTTGAGCATCAATTTGCTCATGGTATGAAGAGTCTCTTCCTCCATGAGAGCTTCACTATAAGGTGACATAGTATTTTGTTTTTATCATTGACTCCTTTGGTTTTTTCCTTTGCCTCACAAGGGCATGCACTCTTTGTCTGACAATGGTGTTTGAAGACTTAAGTGTCCTTTTGGGCTTAACTGAGGCAAGCCTTTAAACACCACAACCCCCAAACCATGTCTTGTGATTCCATGTTACGTGTGTCACATTTGGGAAAAAGTGGAGTTGTAGGAATGATTGATAGGCATCAGGGATTTAGGATCTGAAGAAAAGAAGGACACATGAGCACGTCTAGGACTTTGGTGCTTGCTCTAGTGTCCTCTGCAGATAAATCTCTAAAAATAGAAGTTGCAGGGCTGATTAGTGTCAGAAGGAGGTCAAAATCCCGCAAAGAAACTAGAACCCTGGACTTGGGCGCCCGCTCCAATGTCCCCAACTGTTCCGCTTTAGAACCCCAAAAATAGGTATTCTGTGATTTGGTATTTTATTCCTTTCTACAAGAGCTTTTTCTTTCTTTCATCAATTTGTTGTTGTATTTGCGTAATTAGGGTTTTAATGGTTAATTAGGGATAAGAGAAGGAAAATTAATAATTAAATTCCCTAATCCAAGTTTCCCTACATTTGTAAGTGACCTAGGGTATGATAGTGCTTGCCACTAGACCCTAGATCCTTGAATGTATAGTGGAGAGGCGGATTTAAACGTCTAAAATATAAAACATTAACAAATACAATTTTCCCCTAAACAGTTTCTTGTCTTAGCCAAATTTCTACCCTTCTATTTGCCTTATCAGCAAACTTGATCCTTTCTGAACTTTCCATCTTCTAGTGTTTTTACTCTCTGTTAGCAAATTTTACCTTTTTCAAACTTTGTCCAGCCATCCATATTTTCCCTCTTGTTCCATCGGCCATTTTACCCTTATCAACAAACTATGAGAAAATTGAACTTTTCTCAAGTTTAGGTTTTTCCCTATTTCCAGACAATGACCCTTGCTTTAGCTTCAGTCTTTTCTTTATTTTATGTATCAGCAAATATGACCTTCCTTGAACTCGGCCCCTTTCTTCCTTTGTTGCCTTTGTTGGTAAAATTAAACTTTTCCACCCATCTCCATTTCTCAACCTTGTTCCCATGCTTTCCATTGGCGAATCTATTATCAGACAAACCCCTAGTCGGCAAACTTGGAGGTTCGTAAACCTCCAACTTCACTAACATAACATCACTTTTCATCATCTTTGTCTTAGAGACATTTTATTACCCGTTGTTGCTACCTCCTTTTCATTTTGTCGAAAAAGTATGTCATGGTGAACTGTCGAGTTCACGAACTCAAAAATTTGTTGACAAGGCCTTTAAGAACATCTTTTTACCACTAAAGAACCTCTACTTTGCCAAATAGCTATTATTGAACCTTATTGTCAGTGAGCTGGTAAAACTGCAAACTTGTGAACAAGTTCGCAAGTTAGGAATTTCATCGATTTGTCGATAATAAGGTAAAATGAAGAAATTTTTCTAAGGGAAAGAAAGACACAAAAATGCAAGGAAAAAAGGGTAACATTACTTAGAAATTTTTAGAGAGGAACCCATGTAAAATATCTCAGATCAGGTATAATTGATGGGTTTTGAATGATTTTTAGTAAAGTACGAAAATGATGGAATTTTATTTTGGGGCAAAATAATGCTTTTTTGGAACTGGTAATTTTGGGCTCCAACATACTCCATAATAGAAAGGAAGAGGGAAATGATCTTTCCTAGTGTCTGTACTCAATTATTTGTAATCAACACAAACCTATCATTTCCCCCTTTCTGGGGTACTATGACTAATGGGGAAACCCATTGGCTGTCCGGTATAGGGTATATAAATCTTGAATCTAGGAGTTTTTATAATTCATTTTTCACTATCCCTTACAACAGGGTTCATTCTTCATTGAGGTGGCCTAACTAGCCTAGATCCATCATTTATATATATTCAATGCATATAGAGTTTAGGATAGATGCCTTTGATATCATGGTTGTCCAACATAAATGTTGTTTTATGAGTTTGTAGCATGGTTATCAGTTCAGTTTGATGCACTGTTATCAATTGGTTTTTGATATTAAGTGTTCTACTAGATGTTATGTCAACTGGTGTTGCAGATGTTATGAGAAGATGAAACATCTGACATAGATAAATTAAGACTACAATTGTGTGGAAGGAAATGATGGAACATGTGGGTAGTGGAAGCATAAGCTTGTGTATTCACTATTGGCAAAATATTATGCAATGGGCAGGTCAAGCATACTATACATGGGTCTTGTCGTGGGTCCATCCAATAACTTGTGTTTTGTATAACATTAGAGAGAACTTCATCCTCATCCTAAATTTTTACCAATGGGCTACATTCAATAGTCATGAGTGTCTTAAGAGAATATTGGTCATTATCCTCTAGGTCTAACCAAATAGGTTGTTCCATATCAACAAAAGGTTGTACTGGTGGATAAAGGACCAATTTCTTGGTTACATTTCCATTGGAAATGATCATATTTCCATACCTACATCCTATGAAAGCATCTGTTGCTTCCAACCAGGGTCGTCGTAGAATGAGTGGATACCCACATAGGTTGGCCTTGGGTCGTAGTACCACGAAGTCTGCACGGTATTCCCATGAGTCAAGTGTAATGATTAAATCTTCAATGGTTCCTTTAGGTCTGACATTTGACCTATCTGCTAACTATAAAATTGTTGGTGTAGCCCTTAAGTTTACTAACTAAATTTTTTTCATTATTTCTTTGGTCTTAATGTTTATGGCTTGACTTAAGTCAATCAGAGTGTTTTTTATAAGGGTGATGTTAATATGCACATCTACCATGGGATTGCCAGAATTTGCATATTTTGGGATAGATAAGTTACCTAACATAATATCAGCAAGTTTTCCTATAACATGGATAGTTTGGGGTCCTTTATTTTCCTCCCTGGTTTCTTAAGACATAGCTCCCTTACAGTTTTATTATAGATAGGCACATCCTTAATGGCTTGGATTAACCAAGGAAGTCAAATTCAGATTTAGGTTGAGATTTTTACATGTTCAATCTTTCTGGAAATGGAGGGTCTCTTGCGGTGATTTCTATTTGTGGTGAGGCTTTTTTGGATGCTTATGTTGGTTATTCATATGATTGTCATGATCAATAGAGAGGATGATTTTGCAAGCATTTTCTTGAATGTAATTGAACATCACTAACCTCGATTGTATAGATTGGGTGTTGGATGGTTTCATTAGTGTAAGCCTATTGAATAGGCTTTTTGTTAGGATTTGCTGCAGGTTGAGCAGGCAATTGAGTTTCTCTTGGTTGCATAGGGGTAGGTGAAACTAGGTTTGGCATAATGGTTGGTTGTGTGATAGGTAAAAAATTAGGTTAATAAGATCAAGTATAGCCATGAAAACCTAACCCTACCATCATCAAAGAATCTAATCCAAATAAAACCAAAAGTATGAAATTCAAGCACAATATCACCTAGATTATTTGATTCCTTTTTTATGATGTGGATTGCTTCTTCAACAATGAACAATTATGAAGATAAAAGATGCCATGATGGATGGATGATAATGATAAGCTTAATGGATACTATGGATACTCAAGTGCTCAATATGCTCAAGATGATAATGTAGATGCTATATGGATGCTGGATAGATGTAGCATGGAATGAGAGGGTGTTTATATAGAACTCAACCAAAATCAATCAATGGTGGAGATTCAGTGGCTATGTGAATGGCTAAGATTGAAGGATAGACATAAGTGAATGTGTAGATGACAAGTGCAGAGAAGATAGGGCTTATGTGTGACTGTGTACATAAAAAGTAATACATGTAAAAAGATATTAAATAAAGGATGTAGTACCACTTATCTTTTTAAATGAAAGAGGCACACATGTAGGCTCATGAGATAAATGATAAGATAAATTAATTAAATAAATAAAATTTATTTAATTAAAAATAGAAGAAAGAAGATAATTAAATAATTAAAGATTGTTTAATTATAGCTTAGAGGAAATAGCTAATGAATTAATTAAATAAATATAGATTTATTTAATTAATAGAAGAAATAGATGTGTTAGAGATATTGTTCAAGTGTGTTAGACAAATGCAGATGATGTGTAATGCGATGTTTAAATGCTAATGATAATGAGTCAATTTTGGGTGTCTACATTTTGCCCCTCTTTGATACAATGTTTGATAGAGCGTTGTGTCAAAGAAGATACGATATGCCTTAGATAAACAAAGTTATGCCCCAGTGTAACTGGCAAGTGGTACCCCCTCAAGAGGTAAGCCAGGCTAACCAGGAAGGGCTGGGTTGGCTCATGATAAAAGAAAAGCTAAGAAACAAGGTTAACATGAAGAAAAAAAAGGGTTTGGATGGGAAAAAATGGGATGATGTAGAAGAAAAGAGCCTTTGGCATAGAAGAATTAGGGTTTGGATAGGGCTATATGTAGGTCCTGCAAAGGGCAAATAGGCTCATTTGTGCTCAGTTGTGTTCATAAATCTATAGAGATCTAGAGTTCCTTAGAGTTGGTGTGCGAGGAGAGTTGGAGAGCTATCAGGATGGTGATTCCACAACAGATGCAGGTGATGAGGGCTGAGAGAGATGGTTTACAGACAGAGAGGGATATAGGTGTATAGCAGCTACAGGGGATGACTAGTGAGCGGGATAGAGTAGTGACTGCATTGGGTACAGATGGGGCTATGATGTATTTGGCCACATAGTTGACACAGGTACAGGCAGAGCTTTAGAGAGTACAAGGTGAGGTAGAGTACTATAGAGGCTTATACTATGGGGCTGTACCAGCAAAGCAGAGGCAACCTAGCTTCAGGCACAGATCAGGAGCTTCAGGTTCACAGAGGATAGGTGGATCTCGATCAGTAGCCTTAGTGATGGGGCCATCGAGAGATAGGGAGCCAAGTACAGGACCCAGTGGTGGTGGTTAGGGCGAGGGAGCTACCAGTAGTCACTAGGACTACCTTGTTTATGTATATGAAGTTGTATCATGATGACACGTAGAGCTGCTTGTACATACATTATTTATGGCTCAGCTTGTATATGTAGACACTTGTATATTGACACGTGTATATATATATATATATATATATATATATATATATATATATATATATATATATATACGATGGTGTATTGCTGATCTATATGATGATGTAATGGATGCACTATTGGTATTATGATGGTTATGCATGTTATATTTGTATTTTCATGGATTATGTATGGATTTTTATGCAAATGATATGAGTGGAAATGTATGATAATGCAAATATGTAAATGGTAATGATATGATAGATAGATGGTAATGAGATGATACGTCATGGACTTATATATGTCTAACACACTTGTTTTGCAGGATAAGAGATGTGGATAAAGGATGATGAAAATACTTGATCTTGGCTGAGGACTACATAGACAAATAATAGGATGAATAGATGGTATAATAGGTAGCTTTTTAAATAATTGTTCAAAATGAAAAGAAATGCAATCATTATGTTTGATATAGCATATGGATGTTATGCACTGGGGTATAGAAGACCAAGGTGTCAAAATATCCAATGCGCAACTAACATGCTACAATCTTGCCTGAACACATGAGGTCAATATGTTGAGCCAACATGCACAAGATATGAATAACAACTAGTGTCTCAAGATGGACTTTGATGCTACAAGAAATGGTTTGAGCTTATCTCCACTATGCATAGTGACAACTTACTGGTTATATGTATGGAGCTAGTCTTGACATAGAATAGTCTCAAATGCATAAGAGACTATTTATCTTCTTAGATGCTAGAGATATTGATATGTAAGATGCTAATCCCAACACGTACAAGATACCAATATGCTTAGGAAGAGATTAAGATCATCCCACAAACACAACATATGAAAGCAATATGACCATGCCCCATTCCTTACTTCATCGCAACATACCAAGATATAGATAGATCAAGGTAGTCTTGATTAGGCATAGAAAAGGGACAAAAGATAAATTAAAAGATAAAACAAAAGATACTGTCATCACATTCTCTTGCCAAATTTAGCTGCTCTTGGATTGTATAAGCTGGCGCCTTGTTAAGAGGAAAGCTGCATCCTGTTAAAGGCTAAAGATGTTGATAGAATGCTATAGCAAATGTTGGCTTAAGGCATGCAGACAAATAGCTTCTGGGTTACTCTTGATTTATTAAAGTGGTTGAGCTTTCAATATACAAATAGTCTACTTCCTACTTGAGCTGATCAAAGAGAAGAAGATGGAAGATGAGAGAAGATGAAGAAGATGGGGTGGATCATCTGTGCTTGAGTACTAGAAACTTCCTTCATATTCTAGACTACCTACATACCCTGTATCCATGGGATCAAAGCACATTTATGATGAAGATGTAGTTCTAGGTTTTATTGATGATGTGTGTGATGAAAGATAGAAGAATGTGAGATGAAAGATTTAAGGGTGATTAGAAGAAAAATAAAAGATGGATGAAGAAGAAAAAGGGCTATCATCTTAGCCTAAATTAGAGTGCTTCCTTCACATCTCAGATTGCCTACATACCCTATATCCATAGGATCAAGGCTTTAACAATAGAGCTGGGATGTAGTTCTTGCTTATTACATGGAGGGTGATGCTAAAATAATCAACTGATTGCTTGAATGTTTGTGTTGGTGATGTCTTGTAATTTTTGGATGTCGGATGAGCGTAAATTGATTGCAAAGATATGAATCCTAGTTGTAAATTGTTTTGCCACATTTGTCATTGGATGAATGCTACAATTGAAGTTGAAAGTTTGTTGTGTTGTGAGCTAAAGTGTTTGACGTGTTATATGCTAGAGATAGCAGTATCCACTTCCAAATGAGACTCAACAAATGCTCCCAATGCGGGATGAAGTTTATTATGAAGGAACGACGATGGAGAAGGCATGCGGTCAAGATACTAAGGTGCCAAAAGAGATAGTTATCGAAACAATGTCTCAAGTATGATAGCTAGCATTGACAAAGGCAAAGATGGAAAATATTTTTATTGCAATGACATGTGGATTATGATATGGATTATGTGGGATAGGATGGTGAAATATGGTAGGAAGAGTGATGATCAAACAAACCAAGCAAACAATGAAGACTGATCACTACACATAGCACCTGTTTGTCAGGTTTTCACTATGGTACTTATCCAAGGTGCTTGTTTACTAGGTTTTCACCAGAGGATGGATTATTTATCTTATATTATTTTTTTTTGTTATCCAAATTGCCACAAAGTGGTTTTCACTGTTGGATGGATTTTTTTCTTTTTTTTCTTTTTTTGAGATAGCTGAGATTCAAGGATAAAACTATTGCAAGTATGGGCCTAATTGGTGTTGTCATTGATGTCAACATACTTCTGTTGCATTAATGATAAGGATTGGATGAGCTGTGTGCTGAGGATATTCATAAAATTAGTCTCAATCAGGAACAATAAAGATCAGTGATGAAAGTAAGGTAAAAGTCCAAGATAGGATGAGTATCAGAGGATGCAGTTTAAAAGGTTTGTATATATGTGTCTTAAGGTGGTCCAATAGAGATTTCAGAGGTCCGCATGAAGATCTGAAGAAGTTGTGGCCGCTCAAGTTAAACTGGTTCCGACAGATGTTCAGTGGTGACAGAGTGTTATAGATAGGTCCGGTGAGATCTGGAAATGCATTATCTTGTTTTACAAATTTGAGGGAATGTTGATGAAGTCTTTGTGAAGTATGAACTCGATTGGTTCATGGTTTGAAGGTCCACAAGCATCTATTCCTTTGTGACAGTAATGACAGACTGTGTTCTTGAGGTTTCAGATGAAGGGGAGAAGGATTTCAGTAAGCAGATGAAGTGTGGATGTTCTTGGTGATTTAGGTAAGCATGTGGAGGTCTTTAGATCATGTTCAGTTCATGTTGGTGGTCCGCATTGAAGTTGGAGCTCGCAATTGAGAAATCTTCTGGATGATGGTGTTCTTTCTGAGATTGGCCGACTGGATGAGTTACACATTTTGTGGATGTTCTTGTTGATGTTTGCCGACTTAGATGATCATTCCTAAGTTGATGTCTTGTATAAATAAGGGATTACAAAGTCATTTCAAAGTTGTCCTTGTTGAGATGAGTGTGTGGTAGCAAGGAGGAGAGCAAAAGGCAGAGTAGAAGTATTGGGCTTAAATGGAACTAATTCAAGCATGGTGAAGATGCTATTCTCCAGTTCATGTATGTGATACTTATTTCTTTGTAGACAGTGTGTCTCTTATAGGTACTGAGCCTCTTGTGAGCAGTGTGCTCGGGCAATGAGCCCTAATTGGTATGTGCCATTTTGTTCTTTCTATTCTTCTAACAGAGAATACAATCTTGGGTTAATCACCCCGTGGTTTTTCCCTTAACCAGGTTTTCCACGTCAAAATCTTGGTGTCTCATGTATTGATGTGTTTCTGCTCTTAATTTATTGCATTGTGTTTCCTTGATTGATTTATTATTATACTGTCAAATTGCAAAGTGGAGTTAAGTGTTTAATTGGAAGAAAGTTTTGTACAACCAATTCACCCCCCCTCTCAGTTGTGTTCCCTAAGTCTAACAATTAGTATCAGAGCCAAGTTCCTCTAATATGAGCTTAACCACTTGAGGAGATCCAAGATGTCATCTTACAAGAAGGATAGTCCGAAGTTTGATGGAACCAATTTTAATCTTTGGAAAGGTCGCATGAAATGTCACTTGCAATGTATGGGAATGGTGTACTGGACCATGGCTACAACATAGTATACACCTCCACAGGGTGGTCTGAAAACCCAAAATGAAATCACAGATGCTGAAAACAATCTACGAACTATAGAGGCTCTTCTAAGCACATTATTTGATTTAGAGCTCTCAAATGTTATTGACCTACCAACTGCTTTTGAGATCTGGCAAAAACTAGAACTTTTGCATGAAGGAGACAAGTATGTTAAATGTGCAAGGTTATAGAGTCTGAAAGGGAAATTTGAAAATCTGAAGATGAGAGACTATGAAAGTATCACTACTTTTATACCAAGAGTAAATGAAATTGTTTGTGGAATTAGAAATGCTGGTGGAGTCCTAGATGAAAATGAGATTGTTGGCAAAATTCTCAGATCCCTACCTGCTTCTTACAAAATCAAGGCTGCTGCCATTGAAGAATTCAGAACCCATACAACTATCACAAGAGATCAATTGCCTGGCAAATTTCCTACATTTGAAATGATAGAGTTTGGAGATGACCCCCCCAAGACTGAATCTGCATTCAAAGTCAATGCCTCTGTAAAAGGTAAACAAAGGTTTGATCCGGGAGAGAACTCATCAAGGAAACTGTCATGGTATGAAAAAGCAAGAAAAGACCTAGAAGAAGAAGTAGAAACTGCTCAACTTGAAGCCCTTATTGCAAAGAGGCTGCCAAGAGGATCCAGTAAGTATGAAGGAAAATTGCCTCTTAAATTTTTTAACTGCAATAAGATTGGTCATTTTGTCTCAAAGTGTCCAGAAAGATTTTCAAGACCAAATCCTAACAGATCAAGGTTCCAAAAGAATTGTTACTATGTTAATGAAAAAGATGATAATGAAGGAGTAACAGATGATGAATCAGAGATAGGAAACAAATCTGGAAGTAAATGGGTGTTTATTGCCATCAAGGAAGAAGAACCAATAGCCTCTGTATCTGTCAATCATAAAGTTGTGGAAAGAGCCCTGGCTGCCCAAGTTGAAGAAAAGGATGACTGGGTCATTGACAGTGGATGCTCTCACCATATGACAGGGGACAAAAACAAATTCATAGATTTGGAAAGGTATGAAGGAGGAATGGTAAAGTTTGGTGATAATTCTACTGGTAGAATCAGAGGAAGAGGAACTATTTCTTTTGATGGAAGGAACAAAACTGGTAATGTACTATATATTGAAGGATTGAAGCACAATCTTCTCAGTGTTGGACAGTTGGTGGACAAAGGCTATGATCTCTGATTCAAAGATGGAAAATGCAAGATCTTTGAAAGTTTCAGAATAGAGATTGCATCCGGTACTCAAACTAAAGGTAATATCTTCCACTTGGTTGGCACTGATAAATGTTGCTTATTTGTTCAAGTTGATCAGAGTTGGTTATGGCATAGGAGGATGTGTCATGTGAAGTTTGATAGTATCATCAAGATAAGAAACACTCAGGTTGTAAGAGATCTTCCAAAATTGGTGAAACCTACTAATAGCTTGTGCAAAGAATGTCAGTTCGGTAAGCTGAGCAGAGTCACATTCAAAAATAAGGAACTGTCTTCTACCAGATTATTGGACTTAGTTCATACTAATCTTTGTGGTCCGGCAAGAATTAGGAGTGTACAAGGTGATAGATACTTTATGTTGCTAATTGATGACTATTCCCGGATGATGTGGGTAACCTTTCTAAAAGAGAAATCAGAAGCTCTTTAGAAATTCAAAATATTCAAAGCTATGGTAGAGAATGAAACCAGATTAAAATTGAAATGTCTAAGGTTTGATAGAGGTGGGGAATTCACATCCGGTGAGTTCATAGAGTTCTGTGAGAAACATGGAATAAAGAGACAGTCGTCTGCTCCTAGGACTCCACAGCAGAATGGAGTAGTGGAGAGAAAGAACCAGACCATCCAAGAAGCATCTAGGACCATGATGATGGAAGCAAATGTTACTTAGATCTATTGGAGAGAAGTTGTCAGCATTGTAGTCTATACTCTCAATCGAGTTCAAATCAGAGGCAATACCGGTAAGACTCCTTATGAACTTTGGTTTGGCATCACTCCTACTGTGAGGTATTTTAGATTTTTTGGTAGCAAATGTTACATTAAAAGAGATGAAGATCTAGGAAAGTTTGATGCTAGAAGTGATGAAGGAATATTCTTGGGTTACTCTACTCAAAGCAAAGCATACCGGTGTTACAACAAGAGACTGAGAAAAATAATAGAAAGTACAAATGTGAAGGTTGATGAAGGAATTAAAAAACCCTCAAGGTTTTACGAATATGATGAAGATGATCAGAATGGTACTCTAATTCAAGGAGCTCAAGCCTTCTCTAAAAGAGAGATTCAAACTAATCCGGTAAATCAAGAAGAAGAGATGAGTTCAATGAGCCTAATCAAGAATCAGAAGTGCAAGAAATTCCCAAAGTTCCGAGGTATGTAAGATTGAACCACTTTGAAGATCAGATCTTAGGTGATAAGAGCAAAGGAGTACAAACAAGAAGGAGAATTGCTCAAGATTTAGAAGAGTATTGTCTGATTTCAAAGATTCAAACTAAGACAGTGAATGAAGCTTGCAATGATGAAAACTGGACTAAAGCAATGGAAGAAGAACTGATGCAAATTGAGAAAAATCACACTTGGGATCTTGTTCCCAGACCTAGAAACAAGAATATGATTCGAACAAAATGGGTCTTCCGGAACAAACTGAATGAAGTTGGTGAAGTAATCAGAAATAAAGCTAGATTGGTCTGCAAGGGTTACTCTCAATTAGAAGGAGTTGATTTTGAAGAAACTTTTGCTCCGGTGGCAAGAATTGAAGCAGTTAGGTTATTTCTTGCCTTTGTTGCATTCAAGGATTTCAAGGTATATCAGATGAATGTCAAGTCTGCCTTCCTAAATGGTGACTTGGAAGAAGAAGTGTACATAGAGCAACCGGATGGATTTCAATTGTCTGATCATGATGATATGGTCTGCAAGTTGAAGAAGGCACTGTATGGACTAAAGCAAGCCCTAAGAGAGCAGTATGAAAGATTGGATAAGCATCTTTTGAAGATTAGTTTTAGCAAAGGTACTACTGACAGTAATTTGTGTTTCAAAATTGATCATGAAAACATCTTGATTGTTGAAGTGTTTGTTGATGATATCATTTTTGGAGGAAGAGATAGTATGTGTAAAACTTTTACAAATCAAATGAAAAGTGAGTTTGAGATGTCCATGCTTGGTGAAATGAATTTCTTCTTGGGTCTGCAAATCACTCAAACAAAGAAAGGAATCTTCATTTCTCAGACCAAATATGTGAAAGAATTATTGAAGAAATTTGGGATGGAAGACTCAAAACCAATGAATACTCCCATGGCAACAGATGTAAATTAAGCAAAGATGATGATTCTCCTAAGGCTGATCAAACAAAGTTTAGGTCAATGATTGGAGACTATTGTATCTCACTCAAACTAGACCAGACATTATACAGGCTGTTGGTCTTGTTGCTAGATTCCAGGCTGATCCTAGAGAATCTCATGTCATGGCAATCAAGAGGATTTTTAGATATCTAAAAGGGACAGTTGAGTATGGTTTGTGGTATCCTAGAGATCATGATTTCTCTCTTCATGCATATACAGATGCGGATTGGACAGGAGATGTAGATGACCAGAAGAGTACCAGTGGTGGAGCATTCTTTTCGAGGAAGAGATTGGTTTCTTGGCTAAGCAAAAAACAAGAGGCAATATCTCTATCTACAACTGAAGCAGAATATATTGCAACAGCAGGTAGTTGCACTCAAGTTTTGTGGATGAAGCAGATGCTAAGAAATATCAAAGCAGAGTATGAGGAACCTATCACAATCTTCTGTGACAACTCAAGTGCAATAAATATATCTAAGAATCTGGTGTTGCATTTAAAGACTAAACACATATCCATCAAGTTTCACTTTTTGAGAGAGCAAGTGAACAAGAATGAAGTTAGATTGGAGTTTGTACCTTCCAAGGATCAGATTGCAGACATCTTTACTAAACCTCTACCTAAGGATTCTTTTGAGTATCCTAGGGAGAAGTTAGAGGTTATTGCCCCTCCATTGATGAACTAAGGTGCACTAAGGTGCATCAGTCTGGTGGATATCACAGTCATATCTTGTGATCCAGATTGATGATGGGGAGCTTCTACTCAGGGGGTGCAACAGGTATGATTCTGAAGTGTTGGAATTGCAAGTATGTGCCCTTTGCCATTGATGTCAAAGGGGGAGAGAAGACATGTGAAAAATAAGTGGTTTCTGATCAAAGGGGGAGTAGTAAAGGGAGAGAAGACATGTGAATGCTTTTTGCTGATAGGGGGAGTTGTGACAGTGAGGAGAAGTTCTTGTCTTGATGGTCAAAATAGTTTTTCACATCATATGTTTCCATCAATGACAAAGGGGGAGATTGTTGCAAGTATGGGCCTAATCAGTGTTGTCATTGATGTCAACATACTTCTGTTACATTAATGATAAGGATTGGATGAGTTGTGTGCTGAGGATATTGAGAAAATTAGTCTCAATCAGGAACAGTGAAGATTAGTGATGACAGTAAGGTAAAAGTCCAAGATGGGATGAGTATCAGAGGATGCAGTTTAAAGGGTTTGTAGATATGTGTCTTATGGTGGTCCAGTAGAGATTTTAGAGGTCCACATGAAGATCTGAAGAAGTTGTGGCTGCTCAAGTTAAACTGGTTCCGACAGATGTTCAGTGGTGATAGAGTGTTACAGATAGGTCCGGTGAGATCCAGAAATGCATTATCCTATTCTGCAGATTTGAGGGAGTGTTGAGGAAGTCTTTGTGAAGTATCAACTTGATTGGTTCATAGTTTGAAGGTCCGCAAGCATCTATTCCTTTGTGATAGTAATGATAGACTGTGTTCTTGAGGTTCTGGATGAAGGGGAGAAGGATTTCAGTAAGCAGATGAAGTGTGGATGTTCTTGGTGATTTAGGTAAGTGTGTGGAGGTCTTTGGATCATGTCTAGTTCATGTTGGTGGTCCACATTGAAGTTGGAGCTCACAATTGAGAAATCTTCCGGATGATGGTGTTCTTTCTGAGATTAGCTGACGAGATGAGTTACACATTCTGCGGATGTTCTTGTTGATGTTTTCTGACTTAGATGATCATTCCTAAGTTGATGTCTTGTATAAATAAGGGATTACGAAGTCATTTCAAAGTTGTCCTTGTTGAGATGAGTGTGTGGTAGCAAGGAGGAGAGCGAAAGGCAGAGCAGAAGTATTAGCCTTAAATGGAACTGATTCAATCATGGCGAAGATACTATTCTCCAGTTCATGTATGTGATACTTATTTCTTTATAGATAGTGTGTCTCTTGTAGGCAGTGAGCCTCTTGTGAGCAGTGTGCTCGGGCAGTGAGCCCTAATTGGCATGTTCCATTTTGTTCTTTCTATTCTTCTAACAGAGGATACAATCTTGGGTTAATCACCCCATGGTTTTTCCCTTAACCGGGTTTTCCACGTCAAAATCTTGGTGTCTCATGTGTTGATGTGTTTCTGCTCTTAATTTGTTGCATTGTGTTTGCTTGATTGATTTATTATTAAACTTTTGAATTGCAAAGTGGAGTTAAGTGTTTAATTGGAAGAAAGTTTTGTACAACTGACTCACCCCCCCTCTCAGTTGTGTGCCCTAAGTCTAACAAAAACTTTTTGAGATGAATGTTGTTGACTGGTTCATCTAATGGAATGCCTTAAGGTGTTGAAAGAGTATATGCACCTAATCCATAAAGTGCTGTGATGATGAAAGGACCAAGCCAATTTTGTTCAAACTTACCCTGTTTCTCACAATGCTATTGATTCCTTTGATTTTCTTTAAGGACAAGATCTCCAACTTGAAATCTGCGTTCTCTAATTTTTTTGTTGTTGCTGCGGCATTCACGGTTTTGATAGACTTGGAGATTGTTTTGTACTATAAGATGTTCATCTAGAAGCTCAAGATCATGGAGTCTGGATACTCGGTATTCTTCCTCTGAGATGGTATGTTGTAGGGATATTCATAGTGAGGGGATCTCAACCTCAATAGGTAAAATAGCTTTAGTGCCATACACAAGAGCATAAGGTGTGGCTCTAGTGGGAGTTCTGATACTTGTTCTATATGCCCATAATGTAGGATGGAGTTGTAGATGCCAATCTCGACCAACTTCATTGACCATCCTTTTGAGAATTTTGATTATCATTTTATTAGAAGCCTCAGCTTGGCCATTGCTCTAAGGATAGTAAGGGGTAGAGAATTGATGTTGGATATGGAACTTGTTACAAAGATCTCTGACCTCTTGATTCTTGAAGGGACGACCATTATCGATGACAATAGCTTGAGGAACTCCATAGTGGCAAATGATATAGTGTAGAATAAACTTAGATATCTGCTTTCCCGTGATATAAGTCATTGGTATGGCTTCCACCTACTTTGTGAAATATTCAGTGGCGGTGATAATGAACTTATGACCATTTGATGAAGTAGGATGGATTTTACCTATGAGATCAAGTCCCCACTGCGAAAAAGGCCATGGAGTAATGATAGGTTGAAGTTCATGTGCTGGTGCATGTATTAAATCTCCATGCTTCTGACATTGTAGACATCTCTTTGCAAATTGTTGTGCATCTTTTTCCATGGTTGGCCAATAGTATCCTGCTCGTAGAAGTTTCTTAACAAGGCCTGGGCCAGTGGAATGTGAGCCACAGACAGCTTCATGTACATCACGTAAGGCCACTTTTGCTTCCTCAGAATCGAGACACCTAAGGATACCATCAAGACTCTAGCGATAAAGGGTATCCCCCAAAATAGTGTAACGAGAGGCTCGACGGATAAAGGTTTTGCATTGGGTGTTAGATAATTGAAGTGGAAAGGTTTGATTATGGAGATACTCATATAAATCCTTGTACCACGATGAATTGGGACCAACAATGTCACATATAAGCTTAGACTGTGGAACTTCAAATGCTGGAATCAAAAGTTGTTTGACCAAAAACTCACATTTATGTGTATTAGATGGCATGTCTAGAAGAGACTCAGTCATAGCCATGGCATCTCCTGCTCTATTCTCTAGTCTTGGGATTTGTTCAAAAGTGATATTGTCAAAATAATTTTTAAAATCATCAACCATTAGCTTGTATGGAAGAAGCTTCTCATCTTTTGTTTGATATTCATCTAAGACCTATTTGATAACCAGTTGAGAATTGCCAAAAACTTGTAACTATTTGATAGCTCATTGTACTACCATGCGCAATCCTGCGATTAAAGCTTCATACTCTGCTATGTTATTGGTACATGGAAATGCAATTCTGTATGATTTGGGTATACAATCTCCTTGAGGGGTAACAAACAATATACCTGCTCTTGATCCATGTTCTGTGTACGATCCATCAAAATATAGCTGCCACTATGTTGGGGAAGTTAAATTGAACAATCCTTCATCAAGGAGTTTTGGATACATTGGGTGAATATCTATGATGGGTGCTACAGCTAATTGACCAGTGATGACTTGTCCTTTGATGGATTTTTGATCCATATATTGTATGTCAAATTCACTTAAGATCATGACCCATTTTGCTAATCTTCCCATGAGGATTTCTTTAGAAAGAAGATATTTAAGTGGATCCACATTAGATATGAGATTTGTTGTTTGGTTCAACATATAGTGTCGCAACTTTTGGGAGGCAAACACTAATGCTAAACATGATTTTTCCATAGATGAATAATTGAGTTCATATCCCACAAGAATTCTACTGATGTAGTAGATGGCTTGTTCTTTTCCTGAATCATCATGTTGAGCTAGAAGGGCACCCAATGCTACTGTTGTTGATGATATATAGAGCAATAGTGGGTGGTTAAGCACAGGAGATACTAACACAGGAGGTCTTGCCAGATATTCCTTTATTTTATCAAAAGCCTATTGACACTTTTCATCCCACTTAAAAGGTTCACCCTTACGAAGAAGATGTTGAAAAGGATGACATTTATCTGCTAGTTATGAGATAAATCTACGGATGGACTGTAACCTTCCTTGTAGATTACAGAGCTTCTTGAGACTTGCTAGCGGAGGCATTTCCATGATAGCTTTTACCTTAGCTGGATTGACTTCTATCCGTCGTTGAGACACAATGTATCCCAACAAGTTTCCAGATGTTACACCAAATACACATTTCTTTGGGTCTAGTCTGACTTGATACTTTTCTAATCGATCAAAGATTTGTGCTAATACCTGTAGATGTCATTCTCTTGTCTTAGATTTTCCTAGGATGTCATCAATGTAGTCTTCCATGATAGTGTGAAAAAGGTCATGAAAAATAACTATCATGTCTCGTTGATAAGTAGCTCCAGCATTCTTGAGACCAAAAGGCATTACAACCCAGCAGTATGTACCCCATGGACAAATAAAAGATGTTTTATCTTGATCTTCCTCTACTATTCTGATTTGATTATACCTTGAAAATCCATCCATCAAAGATAGAATTTCATGTCTGGCTGTAAGATCTACAATGTTGTCTATGCTTGGTAGTGGAAAGTCATCCTTAGGACATGCTTTATTAAGATCTCTAAAGTCTGTGCAACAACGAACTCGTCCATCAAGTTTTGCTATAGGTACCAAGTTTGAAACCCATTCTGGATAATCAATAGCCTGTATGAACTTTGCTTCTAACAGTTTCTAAATCTCTGCCTTGACCAATAAAGCTACCTATGGATGCATTTTACGTAGTTTTTGTTTAACAAGTTTTGCATTAGGAGATACTGCTAGATGATGTACCACAAGTGATGGATCTAGACCTGGCATGTTAGCATAAGTCCATGCAAAATTTATAGCTCTTTTCATGAAAAATGTTGTGAAGTATCTTCTTTCTTGCTCTGATAGTGATGCTACCAAAAAAGTGATATTTGGATTCTACTCTATACCCAAGTTCATGTCTTGTGATTGTTCAACTAGCATGGTTGATTTCTCATGATAATCAGTGGAAACAGGAAGATCAAATCCCCCATCCTCAGGTGCCTCAGAGAGGTTTTCAACTTTGGATATGTCCTTTATTTTTACTTTTTCACAGTCAAGAGGCACCTTTCAGTTTTCACCTAGTGACCTATTTTGTTTGATTTTGTTTATTTCACTTTTACGACTGAAGGATTTGATACTTCTGCTAAAATATGCTAGTTTAGGTAGATCTATCATGAAACTTGCTTTGTGATCTTCCAATGGAATGCCTTGTCATAAGCCCATGAGTTCTGCAATAGCTTCGTCATTTTCAAATGTATCTAATATTGGTGCCCCCAATTGGTCCCAATTGATGAGGTTAGGATATACGAGTGAAAGGTGAATGGAGGAATGGTTATGGCTAGAGGAAGTTGTAGAAATCATGAAGATGGAGTTTTCTTGGAAAAGGTCAAGAATATGAAGGGAGGAGTCATCGATAGTATCCAAACTAGAAGTCTCTCTTGCCGAGGAAGGTCCAGCATCACTATAGGAAATACACTTAATGTCTTTGAGTCACGGTACCTCCGACTGATAACCAAGGCCTTGCTTATTAAACTTCTTAGACACAATAATGGGTTCGATAGGTCCTTGTTCTTGTGATCCCAATCCACCATGTATTTTGTAGCCCATGTTCTTTATGATGCATAACCCATTGTTGTATCTCTCCACCTCCAGTTGGACTTGGTCATTTTCATCAAAGAATATCCAAGAGTCTATATCATCAATGTCTTCATCATCTGAGAATCTGTCTTTAATGAATATTGTGGGTGGGGCTTTGATGACAGTGGAGGATGAAGTTGGTTTGGATGTAGAAGGTTTACCATAAGATTTTGGAGATAAGGGAAGGGTGCCAACACAAGAAGATTCCTACAATGTGTATTCACCAGGGCCATGTTCACTATACTTGATATGGAGGTTGGAAGCGGCTTTGCTAGATGATGGCTTGAGTAGGTTGGATGGGTCTATATAGGATGAAGATAGATATACCTCGGTGTTGATAGGAATGCATTTCAGACTCTGATATTTAGCTTGAAAGGCACAACAAAACTTAAAGGGATTGGGATCAGCATGAATAGTAATCTCAACACCATTGTGTGGGAATTTAAGACATTGATGGTATGTGGAAGGAACTGCCTTTAGGGCATGTATCCATGGATGACCAAGGATGATGTTATAAGGAAGGTCAATATCAAGAACCTAACAATGGGTTTCAGTAGTGACCGGTCCAACTTGGATATGCAAGAAAATAATCCCTTCAGTATCTCACTTGGCATCATCATATGCTCTGATGGTAATAACCTTGGAGGTGTCAACATCTTTCTCAGAATATTCCAATTGTTTTATTAATTTCAAAGAACATATATTAAGAACGACTCCACCATCTACCAATATTTGTTTGATACGGAATTTTTTAACAAACACTTCAATGTGGAGGGCTTTGTTGTGTGAAGGGTGAATGGAGGGCTGAAGATCTTTGTCAAAAAACGTTAAATGACAAGGGGGTGCAATGCTAGCGACCAAAGATTGGAATTGTGTGATATCAATATCATTGGGCACTGAACATTCTTGTAAGGCTTTGTCAAGGATAGCTTTGTGAGCAGGTGATATGCGGAGCAACTCAAGAATGGATATATGCACGGGTGTTTTGCAAAGGTGGTCCAAGATATTATAGTTAGGGAATAGTCGAGGAGGATGAACAAGTGCTCCTTGAATGGTGACTCGACCTCTTCGAGTGGTTACAGTGCAATCAGGTGCTTTGCCTTGGATAGTGATGGTAGAAATGTGAGCATGGTCAATGCGGCCAATAGTAGACGATTCATAGTTGTACTGAATGGCATTCTTGACATGAGGGTTACTTGTTTTGTCATGAGATGGAAGTGGATTCTTGAAAGCCTCTAGATCATAGTTTGACGTTGATTGTTGTGTAGGTTGAGTTGTTGAAGGTGTAATTTTGATTAAACCTTGATCGATGTAATCTTGGATAACATGTTTTAAGTGCATACAACCATTTGTTTTGTGTCCTTTAACTCTATGGTAATTGCAATACTCATTGTCTTTGTACCAAGGAGCTTTGAAGAGTGGTTCACCATTGGGTGGTGCATCCGGTAACATAATATCACCCGCTTGGAGAAGCTTTCGAAAGACAACTTCCATAGGTTCCGCTAATGGTGTAAATTGTCAACGCGGATTGGAAGTTTGTCACTGTCCCGTTCGTTGAAAAGGTTGTGTTGCTATAGAAGTAGCTTGAATGTTGATGGGAGCTTTCATAGTTTGTATTTTCTTTGTGTCCACAACACCATCGTTGACACCATTCTTATTTTTGTTCCAAAAGCGAGACTTATCATTGGAGTTTTGAGGATAGTCTTTGTTATCGCGAAAGATCTTGATAGTTCCTTTAGCAATTAAAGCTTGTTTAATGATGGTCCCTTTGGAAATAAGTTCATCAAAGGTGCTAGCACTTTACAATTGTAATTGGAATGACAGCTCGAGATGAAGATTTTGAACAAAGATATTGAGTTGTTGCTTCTCAGGTATTTCCCATGATAGTTTGCTAGCCATATTACACCATCATTGAGTAAATGAAGAAAAGGCTTCACCATTACGTTGTTTATTGTTGACAAGGTCATTCATGTTCACCTCATGTTCAATGTTAAAAGCAAAGTGTGATCGAAACTTATTTGCTAATTTTGAAAAAGACTTAATTCCCAGAGGTAAATGAGAGAACCATTCAAGAGCTTGTCCTGCTAAACTTCAAGGAAATAGTCTCAAAAGATATGTATCGTCATGAGCAACATCGAGACATGCCACAAAGAATTCTCTAATATGGTCATTTGGATTTCCTTTTCCTTTGTACTTGTCAAATTGTGGAATTTTGAAGTGTGGCATAAAAGGTGTCATATGAAGTGTCTTGTCAAATGGATAAGCGCATATGTTTTCTAGAGAAAATGTCTTCTTGCCTTGTCCTACCACTTGGTTCATCATTTGTTGAACATCCGCTAGAGATAATTGATGTTGTTGCAAAGGGGGTGAAACATGGTATGATGTATATTGAGGTTACTGTTGTGGGATATATGAAGCCATGACCATTTGTTGAGGTTGCGTACTCACAATGTATGTCAAAGGATTGGTATGTGACACATATGTGGTTGAGTGCTATCCTTGAGACACAAGTGGTGGTTGGGTATATTGTGAGAAATTAGCACCAAGACTTTGCATCACATGAGAAGTGGAAGATGGATTGACACTAGTTAATGGTTGGGAAGTTGGAGGTGGGTTTGTGACATGGTAAGTGATGGAAGGATTGGTAGATGCAAAAGAAAGATGGACACTTGGGTTTGTATTTTGGACAACATGGGGATTGATATGTGTCATGTGTTAGGTGACAATAGGCAAGCCTTGGGTAGGATAGAATGAATTGATGGTTTGTGACAGATTGGAAGAATATGACAGAATAGATGGAAGTTGCTCAACAGAAGTGAATGTAGTGCTAGGATTGGCTTGAGAAACGAAAGGATGGTCACTCATGTCAATAAGACTAACATTGGGATTATATGGTGTAATGGAGGGATTAGTAGAGATTGTGGAAAGTGTATTAGCAGTTGGTATATGAGATATTCATATGGGATATAGGAAGTTGTGATGGTCATGAAGCTTGGACTATTGGTGTTGTTGGGATAGTTTGGGAGGCTTGCACACTATGGGATATGGGGATAGCATGTGATGTTTGGGGCATTTGTGCTTGGGCCACATGGACAACTTATGTTACTTGAGGCATGGAAATGGTTATGGTAGGAGGAGTATGTTGAGGAACATAGAAAGGTGGAATGTTCAAATTTTGTAAAATGAAGGGGAGCACATTGGTTGGTGTTATCAAAGGTTCTAGAGTGTACTCCGAGCATGGTGGATCAAATGAAGTAACAATAGGAAATGAAAGAGATGTGTTGGAAGATGAGGTTTGTGATATGATAGGGGATGTTGTGACTATAGTGGATGGTCCCATTGCAACAACAACGGGAGTGTTTGGATTGTGCTCTCTAATAGCGGATATGTCAAAATCTCTTTGTAATTTAGCGCCCATGCGAGTAAGTTGCAAGAAGTAATGATTAGGTTCAGATAAAACAAGTCTCTCAACTTGATCCCACACATGGGTATCCTAAAATTCTGATAAGTCTTCTTGGGATTGTTCTTCAAAAGTCTCCAAAAATGTTTGAGGTTGCATTTGTTGTGAAGATGACTCTCCAATGGTATACCCATGAGGCATAAACATATGAGGAGGCATACCAGTCATAAATTGAGTTGTGTCTTTAAGAGGTGTTGGTCTAGATTGTTGCATCTTAGCTCCCATCTCAACTTGCAATTTGGCTTCCATTTCAGCTCACAATTTGGCTTCTATTTTAGCTCTATATTGACTCCTAGTTTGAGGCATGATGTTAAAAACTAAAGTTTAGCTTGTCAAGGTTTTGAGATCCAAAAGAAAGATGATAGTTGGTTGGTTGGTTGGTTGCTAGTTGCTTTGTTGTTTTGCTTGGTTGCTGGTTTGCTTGATTGGCTGGTTTGCTTTGTTGATTTGTTGTTGGCTGGCTTTCCCTAGAGAATAGCTCACACACTCAAGGGAAAAGTTGTTTGCTGTGGGTTGCTATGTTGGTGATGTTGCTGAAGCTAAATCTAGGAGATGATGTTTTGCTGATTGATTGGTTTGATTGATTTAATGTTTGATTTGTTGATTTGGGATCTCAAAAAGATGAAAAGCTCATGACATTCAATTGATTGGTAAGCTCAAAGCAAGAGACACAGTTTAGGTATCTGCTAATGATTAGAGACAGGTCTGAAAGCTAATGTTGAGGCTAAGCAAGCTGGATTTGTGGCTAATTCAACTGAGTCACTAAGATTTGCTGGTATTAGACCACAGGCAACAAGTAATAGCTCAAATACGACTCAGAAAAGGCCAAAGGCGACTGGTAATAGCTTAAATGCGATCTAATTTAGGTTCTAACAGTAGGTTGCAGTGTTAACCAGAGGCGAGCTAGTTTTCCACAGGTGATTAATATTGACTCAAAGGTGATTTACTGTTGATCAAAGGTGATGCAGTTTAGACCAGAGGCAACAAACTGTTGTTTAAAGGTGATCTGATTTAGGAAGAAAGTGGCTAACTGTTGTTTAAAAGTGACTCAGTTTAGGCAAAAAGAAGCTAACTACTATTTAAAAGCAATTCAGTTATCTGTATGCAGGCAATTTAAGCTCAAAAGTGACTGTGGCTATCAAGAAATATGTCTGATTTGTGATTTTTGACAAGAAAATAGTAATTACAGTCACTCACACTCACAACAATCACAAACTTGTACAACCTAGGCTAGGAAAGGACTGTATTTGTTGAATCCCCTGGCTGTGCTTATTCAAAGTAGATAGCTTCAAGATCTTGGTAGTGCTGGCTCCTCTCCACGGTACACACTTCTCATGCATACCAAGATTCAAGTTTCTCAAAAGGCCTATCCCTCAGCAAACCTTAGGATTGTTCCTGCTATCTCTTCTAAGAACCACGTGAATCGGGGCGGATTCAAAGGTCCCACCTTTTGCATCAACAAATAGAAGGTTTTTGGCTACTACACAAAGTTACTAATAAGGGCATCCGTTCAGGTGACTATACATGCGGCAGCGCTACTCTCCATTATGGAGTCTCCTAGCCTTCAAGGGTTACACCTTGGAGAGTTTTGGGGGAGATTGGCTATTGGTATAACACAACAACACCCATTATTTGTGGCTTTCAACACAAACACTTTTCTTATATAGTGGTTTAGAAGGACTTGGCTTTAGCCCATTACCGCTTGGGTCATATCCCTTCTCACACTGAGAAGGCAGACCCTCTAAAGATACTAACAAGTTCTCATACACCCAAGATCCATTTGATAGGCAAGGGGAGATGATACTTTTGTTATTAAATTTGGGTTACAATCAATCACATGCAAGCAATAAAAAAAAGATAAATCACGCATGGAGAAAGTAATGATTCATTTTAAGCACCAAGCCCAAATGTTCCTAATTTAGTGATAAACCACAAATCTTGGACTGATCAAAGCTACAACAAATATGTTAGTAGTTTAATAACCTCCTTTTCTTGGACAATCGATAAGATGCTACACAAATACCCAATTAGTAGCCAAGAAAAATAAACTGCAAATCATATAGACTGAAAGTGACACAATTTACCAGAGGTGATCTACTGTCGGTCAAAAGAGATCTATATTCTGTCATAGGTGAAATGTTACAGATCATAAGCAATGCCGAGAGCACCAAATGTGGATTGTTAAAGCTCACAAGTGATTCAAAAAGGTAGGAAGTGACTGGTTACGGATCATAAGCAAGTTAGATCTGTAAGAGAAACAACATGCACAAAAAATCCTAGTTTTACAATAAGCAATTTGATTACCTAGAGGCGATCACTGTCAGATCAAAAGTGATTTAGATAAATGCATAAGTGATTGTTGTTAGTGTAAAAGTGATGCAAAATAGATAGAAAGTGACCACTGCTCACTTATAAGCAATCTGAAAAATGCTAAAGGTGGTAGGTTTCAGCTCAGAAGTGATGCGTATATTTAGACATCGATGGGTTTTTGCTCAAAAGTGACTGGAACTTGCCGTAAGCACTTAGAAAATCTGATCTTCATAAAAACAACTTCAAACAGTAAAGTTAATCAAGGACGTGGGTCCCATCAGGTGTGCCAAAATGTGATAGGTAAAAAATTAGATTAATAAGATCAAGCATAGCCATGAAAACCTAACCTTACCATCATCAAAGAATCTAATCCAAATGAAACCAAAAGTATGCAATTCAAGCACAATATCACCTAAATTATGTGATTCCTTGTTTATGATGTGGATTGCTTCTTCAATAATGAACAATTATGAAGATAAAAGTTGCCATGATGGATGGATGATAATGATAAGCTTAATGAATGCTATGGATACTCAAGTGCTCAATATGCTCAGGATGATAATGTAGACACTATATGGATGTTGGATAGATGTAGTATGGAATGAGAGGGTGTTTATATAGAACTCAACCAAAATCAATCAACAGTGGAGATTCGGTGGCTATGTGAATGGTTAAGATTGAAGGATAGACATAAGTGAATGTGTAGATGACAAGTGGAGTGAAGATAGGGCTTATGTGTGACCATGTACATAAAAAGTACTACATGTAAAAATATATTAAATAAAGGATGTAGTACCACTTATCTTTTTAAATGAAAGAGACACACATGTCAGCTCATGAGATAAATGATAAGATAAATTAATTAAATAAATAAAATTTATTTAATTAAAAATAGAAGAAAGAAGATAATTAAATAATTAAAGATTGTTTAATTATAGCTTAGAGGAAATAGCTAATGAATTAATTAAATAAATATAGATTTATTTAATTAATAGAAGATATAGATGTGTTAGGGATATTGTTCAAGTGTGTTAGACAAATGTAGATGATGTGTAATGTGATGTTTAAATGCTAATGATAATGAGTCAATTTTGGGTGTTTACAAATTGTTGTGGTAAGACTTGCTTTGGTTGTGGGTAACTTATATTTGAGTTTTTCCATGGTTGATTTCCACACCACTATTGTGGCCATGGGTTTTGATTGGGCTTCTATTATTAATTGTAATTCAGAGGCTAAAATAGTTGGTGACTATATCCCCTACTGTTGGTTCTAATTAGGTGGCATGCTTGACCAAGATTGTTGTGGCATGTTATATGAGGGTGTATTATACTAGTTAGGAACATTTGGAGCAGCTCTTGGAAATGAAGCATTATTGGATAAGGGGTCTTGAGGCATATCTTGTCTCTGCTACCAAGGCTCACATTGTGAAATGTAGAACAAATGTCCTTTCTCATCCTCCAAGGCTCAAAAGTCCGTCTTCTCAAATTTTTCTTCAGAAATGCTAGAAATACACTCGCATTTATTGTTGACCTTTTTCTAACATTGTGGAAAATATTCTACCAAAGCTTCTTTTGTTGCCTTTTGCTTTTTATTTATACGCAAGGTGTCTAGTTGAGTTTCCAAATGACTTATGATGTCCTCCTTCATATTTGATAGAAGATTGTGGAACTCCACCCTAGAGACATGTGTAGATGTCTGTTATGTGGTAAAAATGGATCTAGTCTAAAATACTTAAGTTAGGTTTAAGCTCCTTACCCAAACATTGGGGCACAAACCTATCTTGGCTATAGTTGTGACAGGAGAGCCAAGCTACAGGGGTTCTATTGCTTTGTTATATTTCTGAAGGATTGATGTGAGATGACCTAGATCTAGGGTTTTAACAACAAAATATGCCAAAATAGTGATATTGTACCTTACAGAATCAGAAACCTAGAAAACTAGAGTTGGAACAGACAAAGCAAACCTGATAGATGTTTTTTCCAGAATTAGGCCAAATATGATATAACACTTATGCAAAGTGTAGGTGTCTGGGGCCTTTTGGCTAGATTTTGGAGGCTTCTGAGAGTCAAGGCTTCCATCCGTCAATTAGCTTCTAGATCTTGCACACCTGCTCCTGATCTTCCAAAATTTGCAAAATAACAAGAGGAGAAAAGGTTGTCTATATAGGAGTTTACCTTGGTCAAACTATCATTTTGGTATTTCTACTACATGGATAGCCATATTAGAGAAGATCAAATAGTGTGGTCTACTATCTGTGTGTCTCTAAGAGTAGTAAACCAAAGGATTTTTCACAAAACACTAACCCTATATGACTCAAGCATATAGAATGATCTACTCAAAGGAAGTGCTTCACTCAAGGAAACACTAACCTTCAAATCAAGGAAGGTGGGCTGATTTGAAGTCTGCAGAATAAGAAGGTGCTACAACCATACCCAATCATGGTGACATAGCTACTCAAGCCAAATTCAAGTTGGTTGCTCCAACGCTTTTATCAAAAATTCAAAGAGGAACAAGATAGACTCAAGATCTTGCCTCCAAATATTCCACAATCTCTTCCAAGAGCATTAATATTCTAACAATAATAAAACCTACAATATTTCATCTGTCTACAATAATATTCAGATAGATAATAGTTCTCTCTCTAGTGTGTTTATGTCTTTTGAAAGTCTTGTTTAAGTATGAAGCCCAAGGAGGGAAAATATTTGAATTTTAGCTGATGACAGAGTATGGGCCCCAAAGTATCAAAATCGAGGACACGTCACACAAGGCAAAGCTAACAACATCGTGGGATTTAAACCTTTGCAAGATGTGGGAGGACATAGTTAGTGCTTGGGCAATAGTGTCTTGGTCAAATCACCCTGGCAAATTAGTATTGTCTCGGGACATTTCTAATACCTTAACATAGCCCTATATTCTAGCATTTGATCAAAAGAAATGGTTTAGTGAAGTTTAGGAAGCTTTACAAAGCTTTAGGAAGGTTTAGGAAAGTGAAGCACCTCTCTCAAGTTGAGGGTAAGACCAAGGCAAGAAAGTGGTCCTAAAAGTGGACTAATGAGATAGATACTAAGGTGGGTGTTAAAAAGAATGTGACATTGTGATTGCATTATCAAGGAGCACAATTTATGACATAATATGTAGCCCACACTTTAACGGGCATATGACACTACATGCATATGCAAGCTAAAGTATAGGAAAGTAAATGCTATAATCATAAAAAGGAAACCCAAAAGGATAGTGTAGAGGACATAGATCATCACCAAATGAGAGGGTGAAGCCCACAATTTATGTTCTTGAAAAACTAAAATGTTAGGGATCACAACCTACAATAGCATCTTGTTAGAGAAATGAAATCATCCAGCAACCAAACAATTAAGGTGTTAGTTCAAAAAAATCTAAATGGGAATGAGATGACATGTGATTAGATAGAAAAATCATGGGTAGGTATATTCGCCCTATTTCTACTTTCTTTTAAGGATGTAGAAATAGGGTGGCGATCTTTCCAGATTGGTTGTCTAGGAAAGCTTGATGAATATACATTTGATAGGGTTATTTTCTGAAATAACTCTATAATGTAAAGTATATGAGTGAATTGAGGGTGGAACAAGGATTTTTTCATGACAAACTGCATGAAAATCTGAGTTTGCTTACCTAATTTATGAATGTTTAGGTCAAGAGAGGTTGAGAATTTCAATTTTTGACCCTAAATAGTTAGATGGAATTTGATAGTTTTACTATAAGTAGTAAAAGGAATTCACTTTCTCACCATTCATTTCATCTTGTCTCTTTTTAGGGAAACTTGGATAATCTTGAGTGACTTAAGATAGCATTCATGCTATGCTGATAGACATATTGATCACCTAGGTTGGAGGTACTGAGGGATTGCATAGCTCTAGGTGTGCAGGAGGATGAGGTGAGTCTAAAACCCTTTCTTTTTATTCAATTTGTGATGAGTTCTATCAATTTCTATGTCAAAATAGGCCCTGTAGACTTGGAATGTCAACCTAAGGTGCCAGTGTCCCATTACAACACTAGTGTCCTTTCTAGGCACTAGTGTCCAAGGTAACTTGGCTGAATTTTGATTTTGAGATTCCACTTTGATTCTTTGATGATTTCAAGTTAACAAATTTTGATTTTGTATGATTTCAGGTGTCACCAGTGATGCGTGAGCATGTAGGCAGGAGAATGTATAAGATGTTCTGTAGTCATGCCGCGATGCTATTTCTAGCTGACAAGGCACTTCTCAGGGATGTTGGTTTGTGGTGGTTTTACATGATGCCTACCATTAGGTATCATTGTTCGATGTTCATGGCACTTATGGAGCGATGGGACACATGTTGAATATAAGGAATATTGAGAGGGGGGGTGAATTAGTATTCCACAAAACCACTTCTTAACAAGTTTATTAATCCAATTTATAAAATCAATAACATGAAAGTAGAATAAGCATAAGAACAACAACCATAAAGACATAACACATAGACACCATGCGTTTTACGTGGAAAACCCAAAAAGGTCCAAAAAACCACTGTGAGTGTTAGCTCACAATATATTATGATAGCTCAATACTGAATTGCAAGAAGGCTCACTGCCCAGAGCTCACTGCCCTTATGAAGGAGTGCTCACTACACAAAGGCTCAATTCCAAGAGAAAATAATATAGAAGGATTGGCTCACTGCTAGAAGATGAACTGCTATAAATGCATCTACAATATACTGGATCATAGTTCCATTTAAGGCTCAATATACAGATTCAAAGGTCTTCATCTATTATAACCTGCTTCTTTGTTGGAACTAGACAACTAAGAGTAGGGGGTGAATCAGTTGTCCCACAATAAAACTTTTCTGCTTTTAACCTTCTTTATTATCTTACTATAAGATTAGTGATGTAAACATTAAAGCATAGATCAACAACATAAGAGCAGAAACATAATCAACACATTTGACACCAAGATTTTGACTTGGAAACCCAGTTAAGGGAAAAACTACGGTGGGGGTTAACCCATAAAATGTGTACCCTATTAAAAGTACTTAGTAAAATAGAAGGTACATGCCTTCAGGCACACTGCCCAGAGCTCACTGCTGAAAATAGAGGTTCACTGCCTACAAAATTTATTTAGAAAGAATTAACTGAGAAATAGCATCTACTTCATGCTTGACTCAGTTTCAATGAATGCTCAAGAACTTTCACTCTCCTCCAAATTCTTCTTCACACTCTATACTACTCTTGCTCCTTTTCATCTTTGTTCTGCTCCTGATCCTTTCTTCAGATTGGTCTATTTTGCACAAGGATGATTTTAGTACCTCTTCAAGAAGTATTTATATACTTCATCAACCTTGGAATGATCAACAATTTTGGATAACCTTGATGCAGATCACCACACTATCAGCCAAACACAATTGAGACTTGAATCTTCTTCTACAAGCACTCCACACTTCATAAAAATATTGTAAGGCATCTACAATAGGCTAGGAAGATTTGATCGGCCAAGACTTGGAATAACATCAACCTCAAAGAGAAAATCTTAAATCAACAAGCTCAAACTTCAATGCGGACCTCTAACACAGTAGCCATATGATCCAGAGACCTCCACAAGCACATTGAAATCACCAATAACATACATTCTAAACTAAATTATTAGAAGCATTTGAATCTTCCTCTGAAACCTCAAGAACACTCTCTGCCATGACTGTCAAACTAGAAGCATAGCTTGCGGACCTCCAAACTACGAAGCACTGGTGTTGATGATACACATTAAATTCCCAAGCATGCCTTCAAATCCATAGATCACAATTTTATATTACCAGAGCAATCTGGACCTCTGGTACAGGAGCACCTAGCATAAGGTGGCCTCCGTGAGGCATTTAAATTCATGTTTGTTTAAAAAATCATGTTTGTGTTGTAATAAGGTCTATTCAACCAATGCATTTTCATTTTAGTTTGTATCTAGGTTCATTTTGTAAGTCCCAAGTGACTTAGGACACTTTTGTCAAGTTGTAACTGCATAATGCCAAAAATAGGGCAGTAGGGCAGTTGGAGGCTATTTAGATGGTTGTCTCCTAGGCACTTGGAGTCAGTTTGGTATTCCTCAGGGAGAGTTGATAAATACCCCAAGGAATGAACCAAATGCATATAGTATGTAATCAGATTGAAGAAGGGTGTGAATGTGATTGTATTGTGCTCAGGAGAAATAAAGCAATTCTATTCTATCCATTTGATTTCCATTTCTTATAATTACAAATTGCATAGTTGTAGATTTCTTTTCCTTTCTGTGTTTTTCGTTGTTGCAAAATGTCAATGTGAAGCATTCCACTGGTGAGATTTCTATCAAAATCAGTGGAATGGCTTCATTATACCATATTCATTTGTTTCCTATTATGTTTCATGGTTCAGTGGTGCAGATGGTCTAGATCGAGGGTTGTACATAGTAGGTGGCCTAGCATCTCCATGTGCTAGGGTTTGATAGGAGGAGTTGGAGATGATATCGATGAGACATAGGCCATCGATGAAGCATTCCTCACTCAGAGCGACGAGGATGGTTTGGCCGAAGGAAGGTTCAAGGCGTTGAATGGAAGTCATGGCTTGAGATGCATATCAGAGTGAAAAGTACATCAGAGTGATCAATGTGTATTGGTGGAGTAGTTCCTAAGCTCGCTTGGTGCAGGAGCACCCATACATGATCAGGATATAGGTTAATTGTCCACATGATGACAGGGCATTAGTCTATTTTTAGTATGTTTGACTTCATCATGTAATAAGGTCCATTGGACCAATGCTATGTAATAGATCAGCCTAGGAGTGTGTGTAGGCAGTTAGAGATTAGTTAGAGATCGTGATCAGGTAGTCTGAGCTGTCCTTCTCCCAGCCGCTTGGAAGCTCCCAGCCGCTGGGAAGTGAGTTGGTAGTACTCGCAAGATATTGCTATATATACCTTCGATCTGTTAGGGTTTAGCATATTGACAGATGTTATGTTAGTTGTGTTATGTATTGGTGTTGAGTTGAGATTCAGGAGAACAGTCCAGATATTGAGAAGCACTGTTGCTTGACAGTATTGTAGAAGCAGGACATTTGAATTTTATTTGAATAAGATCTCATCAATTGCATTTTGTGGTTTATCAGTTGCTGGTGTTTTGATTTCCATTCTGTTTACACATTGATGGATTCCTTCAACCCTTCCACCGGTTGATCCTGTGAATCAGTGGAATGGTCCTGTATTATAGCTTAGTTTGCATTTTTGTTTTCTGTTTATGCATTGCACTGTTCAAGAGATCAATTGGTAGCATGCTGTGAATCAGCCTAGCATCCTCATGTGCTAGGTCTAGAAAGATAAGCTGTTAAATTTTGGTTTGAAGGTGACCCGGCCCGATCATCTCATTGTCTTTGTGAAATTGTGCGGTTCTGAGTGTTTGCATGCAGCGGACGGATATACAGGAGTCTGCATGTGCGTTTCCAGTCGGATCGAATCGCATCGTCATCTGCGAATACATCGCCATCCGGATCGGGTCATGAAACTGTTGAAGTTTGCATGTTGCAAGTGCATCAGGATGTTGTAAGTCAGATATATACTCAGTGTATATATCGCCGTCAGGATCATCTCTCGGGGGTGCCCATCATCCGCATATCGCTATCGGATGTGGGAGTGAAAGTTCATTTTTTTTGACTAAGTGTTGAAGAGGTCATCAGGATATTGTGTGACGTCATCGTCATCAGGATATGATGTCATCATCATCATGATATTCAACTAGCGCAAACATCCTCCTGTTGCACTGTTCATCGGGCGCCAAACACTATCGGCATCATCATGATCTTCAACACCACCTTCGTCAGCAGGATAACAAATATCTGGTTGCCCCAAATCCAAGAGCCAGCAGCGGACAAAGCTGGAGCAGATCAGCATATTGCTAAGGCAAAGTGTGAAGGTGGAGGACTTCCACAACCCAAACTCATGGGACATGAGTTCTTTTCTGTTGGGGAGTATGGTGCAGGAGCAGCCGTACATGATCAGGATATAGGTTAATTGTCCACATGATGACAGGGCATTAGTCTATTTTTAGTATGTTTGACTTCATCATGTAATAAGGTCCATTGGACCAATGCTATGTAATAGATCAGCCTAGGAGTGTGTGTAGGCAGTTAGAGATCAGTTAGAGATCGTGATCAGGTAGTCTGAGCTGTCCTTCTCCCAGCTGCTTGGAAGCTCCCAACCGCTGGGAAGTGAGTTGGTAGTACTCACAGGATATTGCTATATTTACCTTCGATCTGTTAGGGTTTAGCATATTGACAGATGTTATGTTAGTTGTGTTATGTATTGGTGTTGAGTTGAGATTCAGGAGAACAGTCCAGATATTGAGAAGCACTGTTGCTTGACAGTATTGTAGAAGCAGGACATTTGAATTTCATTTGAATAAGATCTCATCAATTGCATTTTGTGGTTTATCAGTTGCTGGTGTTTTGATTTCCATTCTGTTTACACGTTGATGGATTCCTTCAACCCTTCCACCGGTTGATCCTGTGAATCGATGGAATGGTCCTGTATTATAGCTTAGTTTGCATTTTTGTTTTCTATTTATGCATTGCACTGTTCAAGAGATCAATTGGTAGCATGTTGTGAATAAGCCTAGCATCCTCATGTGCTAGGTCTAGAAAGATAAGCTGTTAAATTTTGGTTTGAAGGTGACCCGGCCCGATCATCTCATTGTCTTTGTGAAATTGTGCGGTTCTGAGTGTTTGCATGCAGCGGACGGATATACAGGAGTCTGCATGTGCGTTTCCAGTCGGATCGAATCGCATCGTCATCTGTGAATACATCGCCATCCGGATCGGGTCATGAAACTATTGAAGTTTGCATGTTGCAAGTGCATCAGGATGTTGTAAGTCAGATATATACTCAGTGTATATATCGCCGTCAGGATCATCTCTCGGGGGTGCCCATCATCCGCATATCGCTATCGGATGCGGGAGTGAAAGTTCATTTTTTTTACTAAGTGTTGAAGAGGTCATCAGGATATTGTGTGACGTCATCGTCATCAGGATATGACGTCATCGTCATCAGGATATTGAGATATCACCCCATGCAAGTTTATCCTGCTGTCGCTAAGTATTTAGGTATCGGCATAGGTCCTCGGCAAAAAGTTGGGTTAACATCATCAGGATGTTTCAATCGAACCGGATAAATCATATCATGATGCTGTTGTTTGTATAGGTGGATATCAGGTGACGTAGGCATCGAAGGGAAGGCGCAAAGTTGTCATCATCAGGATATTTGGGGCAACCGGATATTTGTTATCCTGCTGACAAAGGTGGTGTTGAAGATCATGATGATGCCGATAGTGTTTGGCGCCCGATGAACAGTGCAATAGGAGGATTTGCGCTAGTTGAATATCATGATGATGATGATAGGCGGAAGACGGAGGAAGTGAACAGTAGTCGGCAGGAGGATAATTGTGCTTGTCCGAAATATGATGATGCTGTTGGTGTTTGCAGGAAATATGATGATGATGCTGAGCCGATAGGGATCTTTAACATGCTGTTTGTATTATTGGCTCCTCCTTCCTGTTAGTTAGCTCCCGTTGCGTTTACCTCTGCATCATCGCTGATGGTATGTGGTCTCGTCGAAGAAAAAGTATTGTGTTGAGCTGTCGGGGAGAGATGTGAGATCAGAGAGGTAAGTTGCAAGGTGACCGACAGGGTATGTTTGGCCGATAAGAGTAGATCACTGAGACATGAGTTGAGCTCTCACCGATTGATTAGTTGTGCATTTAGGAGGAGGCTCCCCATCATATTGGTATCAGAGCTAGTGAAAGTTCTGGGTGGAGGTGTTGTGTATTTGATTTTTGTCACTAAGAAGGTAGATGAAGAGTTGCTCGTGCCATCTAGTTGTGAGAAGGAATAGGATTCCTATAGTGTGTGGGCAGATGATGATAAGGTCTGTCGTGACCATTCACCAATAGAGGTTTGGTTGGAAGAGGGTGCAGAGCGAGGCAACTGCTAGAGAGAGTGGTAGTGCATCTCCAAGATTTACTATTGGACGAGAGGAATGGGTCTGTGAAGTAGTGTGTAGGATGGATAGCTGATTGAGCATTGTGTTGTAGTCAAATTGAGGATTTACAAAAGTATTGGCGTTGTCTATGAATGTTTATGGCAGATAGAGAAAGTGAAGGAGAGGCTAGTGATATGCCTCCAAAGGGGATGACCACCGAAGTGGTCAAGAAATTCAAGGAGATGGAAGAGATGATAAAAAATGGAGTTAGGGAAGCACTCCAAGCTGAATTGAAGGTAATGTAGATAAGAAAAAGGGTAGATGGAGATTCAGATGAAGAAGAAGAGAAAGAAGAAGCAGAAGAATAAGAAGAGGCAAAGATACCAGCTGAACAAAAGCAATTCTTGGAAGCCATCAAGGAAATTGGCAAGGATTCTTTGGAAGCTCGGATAGATATCCCCATGTTCAGTGGAAAGATGAATGCTGATGAAGTTATGGAGTGGATTGAGGCTCTAAACAACTACTTCGAATACAAAGAAGTTCCTGAAAGTAAGAAACTTAAATTTGCAAAAACTAAACTCAAAGGTGCTACCCTTACATGGTGGAATTACACCCAAGGAGAAAGGGTAAAGAATGGGAACAGTATGATATCTTCGTGGAGTAGAATGCTGGAGAAAATCAAGTCCCAGTTCCTTCCATTTGACTACGAGGTGCAGATTTACAAGAAAATGTAGAACCTTAAGCAAAAAGATATGGATGTGGCTACTTACACTAAGGAGTTTCACAAATACACTCTTTGTTGTGGGTACATGGAGGATGAAAAAGCCAAGGTAGCAAGGTATATAAATGGTCTGAGGATCAATATTCAAGATGAGATAAGTTTGTTTACCCCTGAAACTATGGAAAAATGCTTTCAACTACAATTAAGAGCTGAAGAGAAGCTGAAGAGGAAAGGTGAGCAGCAGAGTAAAGGAAGAGGTGACAGAAATTTTAGAGGTAGTTTTGGAGGAAGAAGTCCTAACCAGAGGCCTAGTGGTGAGTCTAGCCAAGAAGAGCAAGTTGGAGACTCAAGTAGCAGAGGAGGCTACCGAGGAAGGAGGCCAAATGAAAGAGGTGGGACAAATGGATCAGATAGAGGATCCAAGTTCTCCAATATGAGATGTTATAACTGTATTCAGATAAGGCACCCGGCCTATAAGTGTCTAGAGAAGGCCTCAACTTCTCATGGTAATGAGAAAAGAACCACATTGACTCAAGAGGATGCAAGGAGTGTGACATCTCCTGAAGTGAATTTGACATCAGAAGTGGGAGAAAATCTAATGATCAAGAGGACGTTGCTCAAAGAACCAGTGAAGACTGAACCATCATAGAGGAGAGCTCTTTTTAGGATCAATTGTAAAAGCAAAGGTAAAATATGCAAGGTAGTCATAGATTTTGGTTCAATAGATAATATGGTGTCTAAGGAAATGGTGGATAAATTGAACATAGAAAGGATTCATCATCAAACTCCTTACAGAGCATCTTTGGTAAGTGATAGTCAATCACTTTTGGTAGATGAACAGGCATATGTTGATTTTCAGATTGGAGAATACAAGGAGAGAATTTTATGTGACATTTTGCCCATGGAATGTTGTCACCTACTTTTAGGTAGACCATGGCAATTTGATAGGCACGCATTATATGATGGATATGCTAACACATACACCATCAAGAAGGATGGAAAGGTTTTTGTGATGACACCATTGCAAGAGGATACTGAAGCAAAGAAGGTAGCCGAGATCATTTTGGTGGGTAAGAAAGAGTTTGTGAAGATCAATGAAGAAGAGACAAGGAAAGTTGAGGATGTCTCAAGGAGTGAGGTTACCAAAGCTCACAGTTTGAAGGTGATTTCAGTTTTGATTGATGGAGATCAGATGGTAATGTCTGAGATGGATCAGTAAAAGGTAAAAGAGCAAGTCTGCAAGCAGCCAGAAGTTGTTTGGAAAGAAGAAGATGCTATCATAGTCGAAACCATTGTTTATCCTCTAAAGCCAACAAGAGTTGAAAGACAAACATATTCTACCATAGCAGTAGTACAAGAACCATCAAACAAGGTTTTGAATGCAGGTGTTTAGGCAAAGATGATAGTAAGGGAGAATGGCGAGCAAAGTATGGGTTTGGTTGCAAGCACTCACTCATGGCAAAGTATGAGTAGAGCCTACAATGCTAGGCATGAATTTTTTATTCCATGGAAGCAAGTTGCAGTCTAGAGGTTGTGGAGAAGCCCTGATGCAGTAAAGGATACAGGTGGTGCAAGACAAAGACTCAACTCATGGGACATGAGTTCTTTTCTAGGTGGGGTGTACGGTGCAGGAGCACCTAGCACAAGGTGGCCTCCATGAGGCATTTAAATTCATGTTTGAGTTGTAATAAGGTCTATTCGACCAATGCATTTTCATTTCAGTTTGTATCTAGGTTCATTTTGTAAGTCCCAAGTGACTTAGGACACTTTTGTCAAGTTGTAACCATATAATGCTAAAAATAGGGCAGTAGGGCAGTTGGAGGTTGTTTAGACAGTTGTCTCCCAGCTGCTTGGAGTTAGTTTGGTATTCCTTAGGATGAGTTGATAAATACCCCAAGGAATGAATCAAATGCATATAGTATGTAATCAGATTGAAGAAGGGTGTGAATGTGATTGTATTGTGCTCAGGAGAAATAAAGCAATTCTATTCTGTCCATTTGATTTCTGTTTCTTATAATTACAAATTACATAGCTGTAGATTTATTTTCCTTTATGTGTTTTTTGTTGTTGCAAAATGTTGATGTGAAGCACTCCACTGATGAGATTTCTATCAAAATTAGTGGAATGGCTTCATTGTACCATATTTGTTTATTTCCTGTTATGTTTCATGCTTCGGCGGTGCAGATGGTTCGGATCGAGGGTTGTGCACAGTAGGCGGCCTAGCATCTCCATGTGCTAGGGTTTGATCGGAGGAGTTGGAGCTGATATCGGTGAGACAGAGGCCATCGACGAAGCATTCCTCGCTCAGAGCGATGAGGATGGTCTGGCTGAAGGAAGGTTCAAGGCGTTGAACGGAAGTCACAGCCTGAGATGCATATCAGAGTGATCGGTGGGTATCAGTAGAGTAGTTTTCAAGCTCGCCGATGGTATGTGGTCTCGTCAAAGACAAAGTATTGTGTTGAACTATTGGGGAGAGATGTGAGATCGAAGAGGTAAGTTGCAAGGTGGCCGACGGGGTATGTTTGGCCAATAAGAGTAGATCGCTAAGACATGAGTCAGGATCTCACTGATCGATTAGTTGTGCATTTAGGAGGAGGTTCCCCATCAACCTCTTTCCTGTCACTCTATATTTCTTGAGTATTGTAGGAACTGGTTCTACTCAAATGGCCATAACTCCTTCAAATCTTCATGCGGATTTCTCAAATCTTAACTAGAGAAATCTCTGACAATCCTCTATATAGAAACATGATTCGTATGCATTGATTATCCTTAATTTTCTCAATATCCTCAACATTCTGGTCTTCTATGCAGACAACAAAATAGGATATAGTTGACACCAATGGCAACAAGGATATGTTGACATCAATGACAACCCACTTAAGTACATATTTGCAACAATATCCCCCTTTGTCATTAATGGCAACATATGATGTGAAAAACTAAATCTAACCATCAAGACAAGATCTTCTCCCCCTTTCTCTTCTCACTTCTACAACTAATTTCTTTACTGCTCCCCCTTACATTAGCAACTAGTTTTTCACATGACTTCTCTCCCCCTTTGACATCAATGGAAGAGGGCACATATTTGCTATCTTTTCTCCCTTTTTGCTTCAGACTGATCCCAAAATTTGCATATTGACTACTCCCCCTTTGATTAGTACCTTCTTAACATCAATCCACATCACAAGATATGAATGTGAATTCCACCGGACTGATGCAACTTAGTGCATCTTAGTTCTGCTCAAGAGGGGTAATAACCCCTAACTTTTCTTTGAGATACTCAAAAGTATCCTTGGGAAGAGGCTTAGTGAAGATGTTTGCAATCTGATCTTTGGAAGGCACAAACTCTAACTTGACTTCATTCTCATTTACATTATCTCTCGATAAATGAAACTTGATAGATACATTCTTTGTGTTTGAATGCAATACCATATTCTTTGAGCTGCTTATTGTACTAGAATTATCATAGAAAATTGTGACTAGCTCTTCAAACACAATTCTGATGTCCTTCAACATTTGCTTCATCCACAAAACCTGAGTGCAATTATTTTCTTCTACAATGTACTCTACTTCTGTAGTAGACAAAGATATTGCCTCTAGATTTTTTCTTACCCAAGAGACCAATCTTCTCCCCAAGAAAAATGCACCACCACTAGTACTTTTTCTACCATCCACATCTCCTTCCCAATCAGCATCTATATATGCATGAAGAGTGAAGTTATTGCCCTTTGGATACCACAGTCCATAATCAATTGTCCCCTTGAGATATCTAAAAATTCTTTTGACTGCCATAACATGGGATTCTTTTGGATCAACTTGAAATTTGGAAACAAGTCCAACTGCATTCATGATGTCAGGTCTAGTCTAAGTTAGATAAAGCAGTCCTCCAATCATTGATCTATATCTTTTCTGATTTGCCTTGGGAGAGTCATCATCTTTGCTTAGCTTGCATCTGGTTACCATAGGTGTACCCATTGGCTTTAGGTCTTCCATTCCAAATTTCTTTAGTAATTATTTTATATACTTGGACTGAGATATGAAGATACCTTTATCTAATTGAACAATTTGCAGACCTAGGAAGAAATTCATCTCACCAAACATTGACATCTCAAACTCACTTTTCATTTGATCAGCAAATGCTTTACACATGCATTCATTTCCACCAGAAATGATATCATCAATAAAAACTTCAACAATTAGAATGTCCTCATGATCAATTTTGAAGTAGAGATTCCTATCAATAGTACCTTTGCTAAATCCTAGCTTAAGCAAATGCTTATCCAATCTAGCATACCAGGCTCTTGGAGCTTGCTTGAGTCCATACAAGGCTTTTCTCAATCTACAAAGCATATCTCCCTGACCAGACAACTAAAATCCCTCTGGTTGCTCAATGTAGACTTCTTCCTCGAAATCCCCATTCAGAAATGTTGATTTCACATCCATTTGATATACTTTAAAATCCTTGAAGGCAACAAATGCAAGAAATAATCTAACTGCCTCTATCCTTGCCACTAGAGAAAAAGTTTCTTGAAAATCAATTGCTTCCACTTGAGAATAGCCTTTACATACCAACCTTGCCTTATTCCATACTACCTCACCATCTTCATTCAATTTATTTTGGAAGATCCATTTGGTTCCAATTACATTTTTGTCCTCAAGTCTAGGAACTAGATCCCATGTGTGATTCTTTTCAATTTGCATCAATTCCTCTTCTATTGCTTTGACCCAGTTTTCATCATTGCAAGCTTCACTTACTAATTTAGGTTCAATCCTTGAAATCAAACAAATCTCTTCTTGATCTTCAGACATTTTTCTTTGAGTTCAAACACCTTTAATCTTATCTCCTATGATCTGATCTTTAGGATGATTTAAGCTTACATACCTGGGAGTTTTGGAGATTGTATGAGCTTCTGTTTCTTGAACTTGTTCCTCATCATTTGTGTTAACTTTTGGAGTTACCAGTTCAAACTAAATCTGAGTGTGAACTTGAACTTGCCTTCCTTGATTTTGACTTTCATCTTGATCATCTGAATCATATCTGGAGTACTTGGAATGCCCTTTGCTTTCATCAACTTTAACATTTGCACTTTCAACAATCTTCTTCAATCTTTTATTGAAGCACCGGTAGGCCTTATTTTGAGTTGAGTATCCCAAAAATATTCCTTCATCACTTCTTGCCTCAAACTTGCCTAAATCTTCATCTCTTTTGATATAAAATTTACTACCAAAGACTCTGAAGTATCTCACAGTAGGAGGATGACCAAACCAAAGTTCATAAGGAGTCTTACCAAAATTTCCTTTGATCTGCACCCGGTTAAGAGTGTAGACAACAGTACCCACAGCTTCTCTCCAATAAAATTGATGAACATTTGTTTCCATCATCATGGTTTTGGCAGCTTCTTGAATGGTCCAGTTCTTTATTTCCACAACTCCATTTTGCTGAGGAGTCCTAGGAGTAGATAACTATCTTTTTATTCCATGCTTTTCACAGAAAGCATCAAACTCACCGGAGGTAAATTCTGCACCTCTGTCAGATCTGAGACATTTTAATTTCCCACCAATCTCATTTTCAACTATTATCTTGAACACCTTAAACTTGTCAAGGGCTTCTAATTTTTCTTTTAGAAAAGTTACCCACATCATCTGGGAGTAATCATCAATTAACAACATAAAATATCTATCTCCTTGCACACTCCTAATTCTAGCAGGACCATAGAGATCAGTATGTACCAGTTCTAATCTCTCACTTGAGCCTTGTTCCTTACTCTTGAATGAAATTTTGTTATGCTTGCCCAATTGACACTCTCTACATATGTTATTAGGTTTCACAAGTCTTGGAAGATCTCTTACAGCTTGAGTGGAACTTATTTTGACAATGTTGTCAAAATTCAAATGACACATCCTCCTATGCCATAGCCAACTTTGATCTGTCTAAGAAATCAGCCAACTTTTCCCATAACTACTTAAGTGAAAGATGTTACCTCTAATTTGAGTACCGGATGCAATTTCAGTTACAGAGCTTTCCAAGATTCTACATTTACCATCCTTGAACCGAAGATCATAACCCTTGTCAACCAGTTGTCCAACACTGAGAAGATTATATTTTAGTCATTCCACATAGACAACATCATTGATGTTGTTCTTTCCATCAAAAGAGATGGATCCTCTGCCACAGATTCTACCAGCTGAGTTGTCTCTAAATTTCACAAGTCCTCCTTCATAGTTTTCCAAATTCACAAACTTACTCTTGTCACTAGTCATATGATGAGAACATCCACTATCAATATCAATCACCCATTCATCATTTTCAATAACCTAAGCAGCCAAGTCAATTTCCACATTTGCATAGCTAGCAGATTCAGTAGACACCGAATCTTCTTCTTTGATAGTAATAAACACCCAATCATTTTCAGAGGAGCCACCGTGATCAGATTCATCATTTGTTACCCCTTCTTCTCCATTTTCTTGGACAATAACATTTCTTCTAACCTTTATACCTATTAGGGTTTGGTTTTGAAAACCTTTCCAGACATCTTGAGGCAAAATGACCAATTTTATTACAAGCAAAACATTTCAGTGGTAATTTTCCTTCATACTTACTAGATCCTCTTGGCATTCTTCTGGCAATAAGAGCTTCAAGATCTGCTGTTTCTATTTCAACATCTTCAAGATCCTTTCTTGTCTTCATAAATCTGTTTGAGCTTCCAGATGAACTTTCACTTGGATCATATCTTTGTTTTCCATTCACACTAGCCTTAAATGCAGATTCAGACTTGGGAAGAGAATCACCAAACTCACTTAATTCGAAAGCTGAAATCTTGCCAACCAGATGATCTCTTGTAACTTTTGAGACTGTTCTAATCTCTTCTATAGCTGCAACCTTATGTTTCTATGAATCTGGTAAAGATCTAAGTACTTTTGATACAATTTTTTATTCTTCCTAGGTTCCACTAGTACACCTGATGCCACAAACAAGTTCATTTATCTTTTGTATGTAGATTGTGATGTTTTCATCTTCGCTCATCCTCATAGTTTCAAATTTTCCTCTTAGACTTTGCAGGTTTGCACATTTGACATATTTATCACCTTCATATATATACTCTAACTTTTTTTAGATTTCATAAGCAGTTTTTAGACTAAAGACATTTGTCATCTCTGAATCAGTCAGGGCACTCATCAAGGCTTCTTTAGCTCAAAGATTATTTTTAGCATCTTTGATTTGATCAGGAGTTGAAGGACCTTTCTCCGGAGGTTTATTCTCAACACTGGTTATTTCCCAATAAGCATTGCCCATGCATTGTAAATGACACTCCATGTGATTTTTCCAAACAAAATAATTTGTTCCATCAAATCTTGGACTATCCTTCTTGTAGGTTGACATCTTGGATCTCCTCAAGTGGTTAGGATTTTATGAGAGGATCTAGCTTTGATACCAATTGTTGGTACTAGACAACTGAGAGGGGGGGTGAATCAGTTGTCCCACAATAAAACTTTTCTACTTTTAACCTTTTTTTATTATCTTACTATCAGATTAGTGATGTAAACATTAAAGCATAGATGAACAACATAAGAGTAAAAACATAATAAACACATTTGACACCAAGATTTTGACGTGGAAACCCAGTTAAGGGAAAAACCACGGTGGGAGTTAACCCGCAAAATGCATACCCTATTAAAAGTACTTAGTAAAATAGAAGGCACATGCCTTCGGGCACACTGCCCAAAGCTCACTGCTCAAAAGAGAGGCTCACTACCTACAAAATTTATTTAGAAAGAATTAACTTAGAAATATCATCTACTTCATGCCTAATTTGGTTTCAATGAATGCTCAAGAACTTTTGCTCTACCCCAAATTATTCTTCACACTCTATACTGCTCTCGCTCCTTTTCTTCTCTACTTTGCTCTTGATGCTTTCTTTGGATTGATCTGTTTTGCACAAGTATGATTTCAATACCTCTTCAAGAAGTATTTATATACTTCATCAACCTTGGAATGATCAACAAGGTCGGCTAACCTTGACGCAGATCACCACACTATCAACCAAACACAATTGGGACTTGGATCTTCTTCTACAACCACTCCACGCTTCATAGAAATACTCTAAGGCATCCACAATAGGCTAGGAACATCTAGTCAGCCAAGACTGGGAAGAACATCAACCTCAAAGAGAAAATATTCAATCAATAAGCTCAAAATTCAATGCATACCTCTAACATAGTACCCATATGATCCAAAGACCTCCATAAGCACATTGAAATCACTAATAACATCCATTCTAAACCAAATTATTAGAAGCATTTGAATCTTCCTCCAGAACCTCAAGAACACTCTCTGCCATGACTGTCAAACTAGAAGGATAGCTTCCGGACCTCCAAACTACAAACCATTGGTGTTGATGATACACATTGACTTCCCAAACATGCCTTCAGATCCGCAGATCAGAATTTTATATTACCAGAGCAATTCGGACCTCTTTCCTATCACTCTATCTTTCCTGAGTATTGCAGGAACCAGTTCTACTCAGATGGGCATAACTCCTTCAAATCTTCATGCGGATTTCTCAAATGTTAAATGGAGAAATCTCTGACAATCCTCTAGACAACCACATGATCCACATGCATTGATTATCCTTAATTTTCTTAATATCCTCAACAGTCTAGTCTTCTATGCAGATAGAAAAATAGGATACAGTTGACACCAATGACAAGAAGAATATGTTGACATCAATGACAACCCACTTAAGCACATATTTGCAACATTCTCAACTTAACTACATGCACTCTATTTTTCTTTCTCTTCTCTGCACTCTACTCATAATTCTTGACCCTTCTAATTCACACATTACACCACGCTAATACTCTTAACATCACAATCCATCAAGTATTTATATCCACAACCAGATTCATTTAATAATTATGTCGGCAAGCTAGACATGAAGCATGTATACAATGTATTTTACCTTGTCGGCTTGATCATGTGTACAAACTATAATGCAAACCAAACCAAACATATAATGATCTTCATATAGGTCAGCACCATTCATAAAACCACTTAGATTTATTATTTAAACAATATATCTTCTTCGCATATGGATTATACATGCCTGTCAACCTATCTCTTAAGAATATGCTTGGCCAATTCATCTGTCACATAAAAACTCTAACTACAGACCACAAGAGACTCAAGGATTCATAACCAACATTCATTTTTGACCTATGAGTATACCTTCAGAACTACAAGACAAATTATGCAATTGCAGAGGAATGCAGACCCTTTTTCTCTAGTACTATGCATTGTTCCTATCTTAGTTTTGTTCACCCAGACTTAGACATTTCATAGTATGAATTCCAAAGGAAGTCAAGTCTTGATCACTAGAAAATATTATCATCAAATAGCTATTAATAACATACCTAAACTTCCCATAATGATGCAGACCCTTTTTCTCTAGTACTATGCATTGTTCCTATCTTAGTTTTGTTCACCCGGACTTAGACATTTCATAATATGAATTCCAAAGGAAGTCAAGTCTTGATCACTAGAAAATATCATCATCAAATAGCTATTAATAACATACCTAAACTTCCCATAATGATCTTCTACTGTGGAGGCATACTGACCCAATCTCTGTCACTTACTCTGTATATTGTCCATACTTAGTCATTTTAGCCTTCCAGACCAGAATACTTTTGTGCCTTGTTGCCAAACCAAGTTCGACTTTTGGAGTAATGTCTCTTTGTCATTCTAGTGAAAACACTTTGCCTTGTTTCCATCAATGACAACATGCAATCCTTCATCAGAGCAGTGTCTCTTGCCAATAATCTCCCCCTTTGGGATTGATGGCAACACTTAGTGAAAAATGCTTGTGTCTACTCCCCCTTACTATGTATTCCTTCTCTCTCTTAGATGTTTGCCCATTTTTCATTGGTCTTCTTCTCCTCTTTGTCATCAATGGTAAAGGTGTATGTACAAAAAGTCAAAATTATGTCAAAATTGCAAATCTATCATACTCTGCTGCATAAGTACACGTACAATCTTGAACTCAATTAGTTGTAGGTGAGAGGATATACTTAAATACACAATCTTTAATTGTGTAATCTTTTCATCCCATTGTTTCTTATCTCTTTCCAAAATTTTAATGTGACCATTTATCAAAAAGATTGATTGTTTTGCCTTGTGTATACCAGATTGTGTGTCAATTTGTGAAGCTGCATGCGCTTTTGCTGGAACACTGATCATTGAATCTAACTTGGGACTGATTAGCCCTCTCAACTAACACATTTTATTTTTCATTTGATCCCTCTTATTTACAAGATCACTTAACTCATTATGAACATTAATTACTTGTGTTTCTTTGTTGTTCACCGACTCATCTAGTGGATCAAATGATTTAGAAATATTTATCAACTGCAGTTTTAAATCCTTTATCTTTTCTTCTAGCTCTTTTGTGGCTTCCGTCCAAGATAAGAAAAATTTGTATAGGTCAGTTGCTTCTTTGATAGCATTCTATATACCTTTCATTTTATTGTCTAGCAGAGCTCTGTCATTTACTATCATAGTCTTCAACTCATTTAATCTTTTGTCATCAAATTCTTGTCTTACTTTTGTCTCAACAGATTTCTCAAAAGATTTAAAATGGTCACTTACATAATTTATGAGTCCTTTTAGTTGACTTATTGAATACAAAATGGTGTCCTTCTGATATGATGGAATTAGCTTCTCCAAAATGTTGGATGCCTCACCAATCAGTTCAATGTCTTATATGTGAGACTTCAACATTTATTTTTGTGCCTTTGCTTGCACAATTGATAACAGTTTAAATTTCTATACACAGGACATTGATTCCAAATTTATTGGTCCTTGCAAAAATTCAGGCTCATCCAGGACCTATTTCTCTTTCTCTAAAAATTCATTGATCGACTCCGTAGTTTCTCTTGCTATACCAGAGACTTCTTCTTGGTTTAGTTCTAGAGGATCTAAATCCATAGCTTCATTTGCACCATCCTTTTGTTCCGGTGCAGGGATTTCCTTGACTTGTTTCTCTTCTTGATCATTGGCCTTATCTATCCTCTCAGTCTACTCCATTTCTGTCTTGTCACCTATTTGATGTTCCAGAGGGAGACTAGTCTCAATAACTGTAGTAGACCTGCTTCCTTCTCTTTAGCCACTTGGTTCAAATTCTCTTCCAGAATAGATGTATCATCTCCAACATTTGTTTTATCATTGTCATATATTGTTGGGAGATGAAATTCCTTTAGCACTCTTAAAGTGATTTCTTTAGTCTCCTTTACTACTTTCTCAATGTCATCTGACATGAGAGTATTCATCCTTTTCTTTGTTTTGAAATCCTTGCTAAGTGCTTTGGAGATTTCTATTTTGTCTTCAGGAGAGATCTCTGGACATAACTTTATCAGTGTCTATGCACAGAGTTCAATGTCTTTTTCCATAGCCGCTTCTTTTCTTGCAGACATAATATTGCCCAAGGTGTCTATAAGATCAATAATTATCTCAATAAGGGCTTTGTTCTAGATGTCTAGATATCTGACAACAACAATCTCAATAATTATTTTGTCTAGATCATTATACTCATCATACAATTGGGCTATGGGATTTAAATTTCCATCAACTGTTATGGTCTTTAAGACGTCTTCAAGACTTATAGTGGCTTCTCTTATCTAAGACTCATCTTGCCCTAGCCTTTTCTCATCTTTTTTCTTACCAGAAGGTTTCTTTTTCCTTCTCCTAGAGGCTTTGGTGGCCTCAATTTTCATTTTCTTCACTTCTTGATCTGACTCGGTCTCTTCCTCATCAACTCCTATACTAACATACATTCTACAACCTTTGGGTTTTTGTCTCTTGTGGCTCATTGCATGGGTTTCCATACTTACAGAGGGTGTAGGATTGAAGGTCATAGATGTAATTCCTACAAAGGTAGAACCTCTAGTTGTCCTTTTTGTTGCTGCATGTTCATTTGATTTCTTCTCAGGCTCTCTTGGAGCCTTCATAAGTTCACTTTCCTTTAGTTTTTCAACTGATTTTTCCCTTGTTCTAGCAATTTCTTCTTTTGTGACCCCTATGCTCTAGGCATATTCTTCCACCAATTTCCTCATCTTTTTCTATGTTTCAAGGTTCTTCAGTTCAACATGCACTTTTACAGACAATTCTTCATAAGTCCCAAATCATTCTTTATTGGGATCTCTAGGTTTCCTTAGCATATGTTGGGCATAATTTTCCAATATTCCTCCATCTACTTCATAGCCCATTGGCATAACCCATACTATTCTAGGCTCAACAACCTCCATTAAACAATGGTCTTTTGTCACAATAAAGTAGATAGTGTCCTTATACTTTTCAACAACTGATCTAGGAATCCTTTCTCTAGACTAGATTACCATTTGTAAGTTCTTGAAATAGCCACATAGGGTTGTAGTTTGAGCATTATGACTTCCAATACTATTTAAGTGATTTCTAATTTGAACTGTAATAGGTTTATCACTTGTCTAGAATAGATTCTTCATATCTAGCAACTCTTGCATAAAGTAGAAGAACACACAGATAATCAACATACCATACTTGAATGAATATTTTTGCTCTTTAGTCTTCCTTAAATTTTCCATTAGATACTAATGGAGCAATTCACAAAGATCATACTTTGCATCTTCTTTAACCATCTCAAATGCTATGTAGATTGCAGTACCAAAGACTAAATTTTCCTAGTTTGAGAAATAAAATTTGTACCCAATAACCATGGACACAAATCTTACTGCATGGTCTTCAATGTCATTGATTATTAGTGCTCTTTTGTCAAACTTAGCTCTAGTGGCTTTCATTACAGTATCATTCTTTACTGCCTTCAATACAAGGACCGCACTAGTGGAATTTAATCTAGTAACTACCCTTATGGCATCCTTAGTGATCATGAATGGTTTCTCTAGCCATATGAATTCATCATGCACTCTACTCAGAACATATCAGATCCATTCATCCTTAGTGAATGTTGGGAAATCAATGTACTGAATGAATTTCTTTGTTTCTAATGAATTACATTTATTCTTTAAATCATAATCCTCACCACACAAGTGATTTAGGAATAAATTTGTGAGTTTGTTGTTTCCATGTTCTTCTAGGGCAACATGAATATAAGCCCTAACATGCTCCACATGCATATCTCCATATGGTATATCAGAAAATGCACCTATTAGATCTACTTCTATTGATTTGAAAGGATGTTTCTTGAATTTTGGGCTCAGCCTTTCAATTATATTAATCACATGTGGTGTTGCCATTTTTTGCAAAAGTTCAAATAAATTCAAAGTAGGGTTTTGAATCTAAAAAATACCTCTTTTCGTCGAATTAGGGTTTTCTTTGGTCTTTTCTTGATTTACTTTGGAAATCACTGAGTCGCTTGGAATTTCACTTCAATTTGCATTAGACACTTTGATAGTTTGAATGTAGAATGAATTTTCTATTGAATAAGCTCCTTTTTAATTTTTTGACTTCATCGCCATAAATGCTCCTATTAAAAAGCTGTCAAACACACTTCTACAGAATGTAGTCTATTAGGATTGCTCTGCAATGTTTCACACTTGAACCTTTTCTTCTAAAATTTCTTTCAAAAGATCTGTCATATGTGTCTTTTCAATATATCCTCGTTCTAGATTCTAGCACTTACAATATGGCTAAGGGATTAAGATTTTCATTGTAGCTCCCCCTGAGCCAGAGCTCACAAATTTACTTCTCGGAGGAAGTATCTGCACCAGATGCTAGTGTGGATCCATCCTTGAATTCAATCAAATTTTTCTTGATCCAGATCTTTCCTATTTCTTTCTTAGTTTCAGTTGGATCAACCTTTTCCTTTCCCTTATCATTCCTCTACTTTGTTTTCCTTTCTTCAACATAGTAGTTTCTTTTCACATTCTTTCTTCTACAAAATTTTGCCATATGACCAAGTTTGTTGCAATTATAGCACAATAGTTCCCTGTCCTTGATTCCTTCCTCTGAATGAATTTATCACTGATCTATATTGATTAGCCATGTGTCCAAATCTATTACAAGAAAAACACTTTCCATTGAATGATTGAGTATTTTTTGCATTGTAAGACCCATTTCTTACCAAACTTCTGCATTCATTTGATCTATGGGCAATTTTCTTGCAATTTAAACATTGACCAGGGAATGATGGAACATTCTAATTTAGTCTACTCCTACACTGAGTAGATTTATGACCAAACTTATTGCAATTAAAAAAATGGCCATTGAAAGATGGGTACCTTTGAGCATTTGGCTATCTGATCGGAGGTCTTCTTGCTTTTCTTCTTTAATTTCTGAACTGGTTTCTTTTGTTTTTCTTTAACTCAGTGTTTTCTTGATCTAATTTTAAACTTTCTCCTTTCTCAAATCCCAAGCCTTGCTTGTCATTGGAACCCTTTTGACTAGAAATTATCTCATCAAGTTTTGTAGAACTTATCTTGAACTTTTCTTCATAGCTCTTGGCTTTTTCCAAGTCTATTTTTAGGCTCACAACTTCTTTTTCCAATTTGACACATTCTTCTATCTTTTTTTTTACCATCAAATTTAGATCTTCTGCTTTATCTCTATCTATAACTTCCACTTTCAAATCATCCAGGGTCTCATTTGCTGATATCAATTGTTCACTAACATATCTATATTTTTCTTTGAATTTCTTGACTTGTTCTTTCAACTTTAGAATGCATTCATCAGCTTCTTGAATATTATCCTTCAGATCCCTGATTTCTGCTTCAAAATTTTCCAGATCAATAAGAGTTACTTCTAGTTCAATTTTTGAGAGATTTTCAAATCTTCTCGCTACCATGAGTAAACTTTCCTAGATCTTCCTCAAGTTGTTAAGCTTCTTCCAAGGAACCTTGCTCTAATACCAATTGTTGAATATAAGGAATACTAAGAGGGGGGTGAATCAGTATTCCACAAAACCACTTCGTAACAAGTTTATTAATCCAATTTGCAAAATCAATAACATGAAAGTAGAATAAGCATAAGAACAGCAACCATAAAGACATAACACATGGACACAAAATCAATAACATGTTAGCTCACAATATATTATGATAGCTCAATAACAAATTACAAGAAGGCTCACTGCCCTTATAAAGAAGTGCTCACTGCACAAAGGCTAACTGCCAAGAGATAAGAAGATAGAAGAAGGATTAGCTCACTTCCAGAAGATGAACTGATGTAAATGCATCTACCATATGCTAGATCATAGTTTCATTGAAGGCTCAATATACAGATTCAAAGGTCTTCATCTTGTATATCAAAAAATTTGGATTTACAAATGGAAATGATTAAATATTAAAATGCATAACCTAAACCCAAATCATTCAATACCTCAAAGATGCAAGATGCTTAATTGATTGATCAATTTGTTGTGTTGATTGCTCAATTTTGCAGCATAACATTGATAAGAAGATAAATGATGGATGATTAATGGTTGATAGATGCAAGCTAGATGGATTGAAGATGATGGATGAGTGCTTGAGATGGAAATTCGGCAAAGTGAGCTTGCATGAAGAAGAATCCCCGAATCTCTTGCTAATCTCCCCCAAATGGCTCAAGAGAGGCTTGCTTTATAGGATTGGCTTGGTTTAAATGGATGGCTAGGATCAATTAGGGCTTTAGATGAAATGGATGGATAGGATTAAGTTAAGTTTCCTAGCACATTAAGAAATTGTAGTCAATTGACATGTGTTAAAGTAAATAGGTCTCATGTGTGATTGTATACACAAATACTAAAATTAGGTCCCATGAGTTGTACATGTGAAGGATTTTAAATGAAAGTTGTACTACAACACATGATTAAGGGGAAATGGACAAGTGTCAAGGTGAGATGAAAGGTCATGTGACTTAATTCAAATTAAATATTTGAATTAATTAAGATATAGTTGGGAAATTAATTAAATAAATAAGATTTTATTTAATTAATTGGGTAGATGAATATGATGGGATAAGATATGATGTGGAAATTAATTAAATAAATAAAATTTATTTAATTAATTGGGATGATGGGATTAAGGATAGGATTATGAATGGGAAGTTAATTAAATAAATAAAATTTATTTAATTAATTGACTAAGTGGGATTAGGGAAATTAGGATGCGAATTAGGACAAAATGGCTTATGATGTCTAAGATAATGTTTTAACAAGGTGTTGCAAGACATACACAAATTTGGGACAATTTTGGGTGTCTACATTTTGCCCCTCTTTGAGATGATGTTCGAGATGATAAGATTTGTGTTGAGTAACATCATTTCAAAGAAGTTAAGGTATGGATAGAGGAAAAGGATGATGATGATGTAGGCTAGGATGAGAATAGAAAGATAGGATGATGATGCCCCCTTGAGAGGATAGGCAGGTTGGACAAACACAGGAAGGCTCTCGAAATGAAAGGGATTGGCTAAGAAAGAAAGATAAGGGAATGGATAGAAGAAATGAAGGATGCATTATGCTACAATGAAGTGAGCAACCATGATGTTTGATATAACACTAGACATTATGCACCAAGGTATAAGGACCAGGGTGACGATGTGTCTTGTGTTCCAGCATAATACAACCTTGTCTAATGTATGAGGAAGTAAACTTAAAGCATTAAATTCCCAATGTACAAAAGGTATGATATGACCTTAGATGCAAAGGATGGTGTACAAAGCTATTCCAACATACACAAGATATGAATATTAGCTGGAGTGATACCGATTTGATACAAATGCAAGATAAAATGATAACACACACAAGCAAGCAAGCAAGCATGCACAAATGATATAAAAACAAACAAGGTATTGCCCTTGTCAAGCTATAAACTAGTGAGTAATTGCTGATTGATGATGATAATGATAGTTGAGAGTGTTGTCATGGTAGGGAAAGCTATATCCCTAGATCAATACAAGGTTGTTTGCTGAGTTGGTTGGCTAGTTGGTTGATTGATTGGCTGATTGATTTAGCTTACAACAAGGCTAGGATTAAGACCATGGATTGTGTTTGGATAACTTGGCTTGATTGATTAACTTGATTGATATGGATTAAGGATTGAATTGCATTTGGATCATTGTTTGGAATGATTTTGAGGATGATGAAATGATGGATGATGATTGATGAAAATGAATTGGAGTAAATTGAATTGATATGAATGGATGATTTCATTGAAGGAAATGGATGGATTGAATGATAGATTGATTGGAAGAAGTTGTTTATTAATGATGTAGAAGATAGATGATAGAAGAAATGATGAGAGGAGAAAGAGAAAAATTGCTTGTGCCTAAAACTGGGCACCTCCTTCGTACTCCAGACTGCCTACATACCTTGTATCCACGGGATCAAGGCACTTAATGATGGAAATGAGATGTAGTTCTGATTATGTTATTGATGAGATGAAAGATTGGGTTATGGATTGAGATTGATTGATGAAATGTTGATGATGGGATAATATGTGGTGGATTGAGCTGTTTTTGATTTGTTGAAGTGATTGGATTTGTTCTAATTGGAGTTGATGTGATTGAGTTGATTTTCTTTGGTGTTAATGTTGATGATTGATAGGATTTGTTTTGATGGTTGGCTTGATGTACTTTGGTTGTGATGTTTGCTATTGCTAGGTTGATTGTTTTGATGATTGGATTGTTTTGAATGATGATAGTGATGGTGTGATGATTAGAGTGTACACTCAATCTAAGCATAAGCAAATGTTCTCAGTGTGCTCAAAGGATGTAAAACAAACAAGGTATTGCCCTTGTAAAGTCAGAAAGCAATGATTAATTGTTTCATTGATGATGATAGTGTTGTCATTGTGGGGAAAGCTATATCCATAGATCAACACAAGGATGATATGGGAACTATATATCCCATTGATAATGATTAATGATGATTGATTGGGCTCATGACAAGATTAGGATTAAAACCTGTTGATTTGATTAGATAATGTTCCTTGATTGTTTATCTTGCTTAATGATGTAGAGTGGCACAAGGGAAGCAACACACAAGGGTTTACTCTATTGTCCTTTGCCCACTCACCCACTTCACCTAGCCTTCAACCAAGCAACAAAAGGCACATTCAAGGGTATATGAAGGGTTTGATATCCGGGTGATGACTCAACCTTCAAGGCTTCTCCAACACCTTAAGATAGATCAATAAACACCTTCTATGTAGTTGGTTTGATCCCCAACTTCCCAAAACTCTCCAACCTATACCTTGACTAGTAAGGCTACTAGCCCTCCAAACTAGGTTTTCTCAACACAACTTGACAAAATCCCAAATGACCAGGTAAGTGAATGATGGTTTTAGATACCCTTTAAGGGACCCTATCAAACTTCCAAGTCTCCTATTCCAACTCTACTCTAGCAATCCAGAACACTCATTCGGTCTCTAGGCCTAATTGATCAATTTAGGGCTAGGTTACAAAGCAAGTGCTCAAAATTAGGTGCATAGATGAGGCGCAGGAATTTGGAATGTCTCTATCATGCCTAAACAACTCAAAACCATCATTCATTCACTCACCCTATCAGGATTCTGTTATCTACAACCTCAAATAGCATGAATTTGGTCAAATACAAGGAAATACTTGACCTAGGGCATCACCTTAAAATTTGAAAACAACATCTCCCAGCCAAATGCTTTTGGAATCCTATAGAGTACATCCCTAGCCTACATTACACTAGTTTTTATGAATTTTCACTTGTGGGAATGCATTTTAGGGCCGGATTTCTATGACTGCCCTAGAAAATAGGGTTTCTAGACCAGTCTTGAAAGAAAATTTGATATCTTTTGACTCCAACCACTTCAAGACCTCAAAATAGTTACATATGAACCTTGACTCAAAGAACTTTCAAAAAAATAACATTTGCACACTTGACAAGTCTTTATAGGCCGTACATAGTAAGAAAAGGAGAAAAAATGACTGTTTTCTATGGTTTCAATGCCCCAAAACTCTGTACCAGACCTCCTCTTCCATATAGGAGTGAATTACAATGTTTTTCAACTAATCGCAGTCATTGTCTAACTTCTGCAACCACATTCAACTGCCAAGAATGGTTTGGAACTGGCCAATGTGTCATTGACACTATTGGCAACATTTTACTCTATGGTATTTTTGCCTTTTCACAAGGATGGCAATTGGGTTTGCTTGTCCAAAGGAATCAAAACCACCATCCTACTTACTACAACATGTTAAAACACTAGAATCACCTAAACAAACTCAAAAACCAACATTAGGCCTACTAGGCCTAAGTGGCTCAACAAGGGTCTAGATGGACTAAGCATGATTGAGGTTTATATGGTCACCTCAATCATCTTGACCACACAAAAAGGACCATATAATCATGGCTAAAGCCTTATTACAAACAAAACCACAACTTTAAAAAAAAATGCAATCAAAATGACTTTAGGAACCAAGGTGGTCCTAGGTGCCCTGCACCATACACCCACTGTCAAACAGAACTCAAGTCTCTTGAGTTGGAATGTTGTCAAATGTGAAACCTGCCTTCTCAATGTCTACTTGGCTCATCCAAGTGGCATCCTCCTAAGGTTTGTTTAGCCACTTCACCAAGTATTCATGATAGGTGTGCCTCCTAGTTTGTTTTGCAATCCTCTTATCCAAAATGTACTCAATCTGATCAGGAGATGAAGGAATCAGTTCTTGGAGTGTCTGATCAGTTTGGTCTTCTTCAACAGTAGTCTGAGGATTAGTTCCTTTATAGGGATAAAGGTCTAAAACATTAAAAATTGGAGACAAAGCAATGCCATCTGGAAGTCTAATTTTATAGGCATTTTCTCCACATTTCTTGAGCACTTCACAAGGCCCAATCTTCTTCATGAGAAGCTTGGTATGTTTACCTATAGGTAGCCTCTCTTTTTTCAGATGGACCATTACCAAATCCCCTTCTTTGAACTGCAAATCCCTTCTTTCCTGTTAGCAAACTGTTTGTACTTCTGAGAAGTGGACAGCAATTTCTGTTGTACTTGTTCATGGACATCATTCATGACTTGAACGAAGTCTTCAGCCAAGGCATTGTTGTTTTCCAGTCCTTTAACCTCCCTAAGTTCCAAAATACACCTTGGGTGAGTGCCATAAACAATTTGGAAAGGAGATAGGCTGGTGCTTCTATTGACAGTGTCATTGTATGAGAATTCTGCCTGAGCCAAAATGGAATCCCAACTAGCACCCTGCTCCTTTGTTAGACATCTTAGGAGGTTGCCAAGTGACCTATTAATCACCTCTATTTGTCCATTAGACTGAGGGTGATAGGAAAATGATAATGACAAGTTTGTACCTAGTCTCTTCCAAAGTGTCCTCCAAAAGTGTCCTATGAACTTGGGGTCTCTGTCTGAGATGATTGACAAAGGTAAACCATGTAATCTGACTATTTCCTTGAAGAAAAGACCTGCTATGTGTGAGCCATCATGTGTGGTTTTACATGGGATGAAGTGAGTTATTTTTGAGAACATATCAACAAACACAAAGACGCTATCATGTCCATTCTTGGTCCTAGGCAAACCAAGTACAAAATCCATGCTGATGGAATCCCAAGGCTTTGAAGGAATAGGTAGAGGAGTGTATAAACCTGCATTTGACGTATGCCCCTTTGCTCTTTGGCAAGTTTGACAAGTTTCAACAAACTTCCTTACATTGGTTGGCAACTTTGGTGAAAAATAGTATCTCCTAACCAATTCTAGGGTCTTGTCAATACCAAAGTGGCCTGACATGCTACCACAGTGCTTTTCCTTGATAATGTTCTCTCTAACAGACCCCCTTGGGATACACAACATGCTACCCTTGAAAAGATATCCATCTTGTAACAAAAAATTATAAAAATTAGTGTTATACCTTCCTGTCATGGCCTTGCAAGATAGGTATGGCTCTTTGAAGTCTTCATCTGCTGCATACTGATCTTTGATGGCATGAATACCTGTACTTTCCAACTGAATAGTTTGCACAACAAGATTCCTCCTACTTAAGGCATTAGCTACCTTATTGGCCACTCCTTTCTTGTGTTTTATGGAGAAGGTGTATGCTTGGATGTACTCCATCCACTTGACATGTCTGTGGTTTAACTTCTGCTACCTGTTCAAGAAGATCAATGCATGGTTATTAGTAAAAACTATAAATTCCTTTGGCAATAAGTAGTGTCTCCATTTCCTCAATGACTGAACCATGGCATATAACTCTAGATCATAGGTGGAGTAGTTTTGTTTTGCCTCATTTAACTTCTCCCTAAAGAAGGCTATAGGCCTCCCATCTTGACTTAAGACTCCCCCTACAGCCCTCTTACTTGCATCACACTCTACCACAAAAACCTTGTCAAAATCAGGAAGAACAAGGACCAGTTGTTCTTATATTTTTTTCTTTAACAGTTCAAAGGCTTGGTTGGCCTCATTTGTCCATACAAACACACATTTCTTGCCCCCTTTTATGGTGTCAACAATTGGAGCACAAATGCCACTAAACCCTCTAATGAACTTTCTATAAAAGCTACACAAACCATGGAAACTCCTTACCTCAGAGGCTGTTGTAGGTGTTGGCCAATTAAGAATGGCTTCAACCTTACTTGGATCCATTTTTAGGCTGCCCTTGGAGATGACAAACCCCAAGAATATCAACTCTTCTTGTAGGAAGACACATTTGTCAAGGTTGATTCTCAACTTCTCCTCTTGAAGCCTCCTGAGCACTTGATGGATATGTCTTATGTGATCTTCCTTGCTGTCACTAAAAATCAGTATATCATCCAAATACACAACAATAAACTTGTTAAGGAAAGGTTTTAGCACTTCATTCATCAATCTCATGAAGGTGCTTGGTGCATTTAACAAGCCAAAAGGCATGACAACCCATTCAAATAGTCCTTCATTGGTTTTGAAGGCGGTTTTCCACTCATCCCCCTCCCTTATCCTGATTTGGTGATAACCACTTTTTACATCTATCTTGGTAAAATACTTAGCCCTACCCAAGCAATCCATTAAATCTTCCATTCTAGGCATTTGAAATCTATACCTAATAGTGATCTTGTTGATGGCCCTAGAATCAGTGCATAGTCTCCATGTTCCTTCGTTCTTGGGTGCAAGTACTGCAGGTACTGCACATGGGCTAATACTCCTCCTGATAAGCCCTCTATCCAACAAGTCTTGGATTTGTCTTGCCACTTCAACATTTTTCTCTAGGGTCAACTTGTAGGCTACTTGGTTTGGTAGGGTGGATCCAGGGATGAGATCAATGCAATGACTAATCTCCCTCTTTGGTGGAAGGGCATCCTTACTCTCATCGGCTATCACATCATGAAACTTTTCTAATAGTTCTTCCACTTCCTTTGGTCCAATCCTCCTAAGAGGTTGCTGCACTTTGACCTTCTTGGGATTCACATCCTTGGGTTTGATGACCACTGCAAAACATGGCACTTTCTCTTCCTTGAGGTTAGCCAAAAACTCTTTTTCACCTACCAACATAACTGAACTAGAAATGACCTTCTCTTTGCAATCATCAATCAAAGGAGTCATTGTAAACTTTTCACCATTTTTGGACAAATAAATCACATTTTGCTTACCATCATGTTGGGCACTTGTGTCATGTTGCCAAGGCCTTCCAAGAAGAAGGTGGCATGCATCCATATCCACTATCTCACAAAGAACCTTATCATGATATTCACCTATCTTGAATTCAACCCAACATTGCTCTTTCACCACAATTTGTTGTTCCTTGGTTAGCCAAAAGACTCTATAGGGGTTAGGATGAGGCATTCTTTCCAATCCTAACTTAATCACCATTTCATTAGAAGCCAAATTTTTAGAAGAACCTAAATCTACTATTACCTTGCAAACTTTTCCTTTCACCTTGCAAGTGGTTCTGAACAAGTTGCTCCTTTGGGGCTGCTCCTTGGTGGCTGGCATGATGAGTGACCTGTTAAACATGATGCATTCTCCACTCTCAAGTGCTGCAGATTTGGAAGAGGCTGTTTCATAACTTGTGGTGCTTTGACAGTCCTCTTCTTGAAGGAGTTGTACCCTTCTATCTTTCTGATTTGCAGCAGTGTTTCCCATCTTCTCTGGGCACCTAAAGGACTAATGCCCAATCTGATTACAAAAGAAACACCTTCCAGAAAACACATTGGGACCTCTACCCCCACTTCTCCCTCTGCCATTTCCTCTGCCCCTAAACTGACCCTTATCAGCATTATCTCTGTCAACAGCCCCTTGACTGCCTTCTTCAAATCTGCCACCCTAGGGTCTTGGACAATTTTCTCTGTTTTGGAATCTGTCCCTGCCCCTAAAGTTCTGATTTCTTCTACCTCTGTTGCTGCTGTTAAAATCCCCTTTTCTTCTCTGCTTATCCTTAATTCTCAGTTCCATTTGAAAGCACTTATGGACTGTCTCCGGGTTAAAGAGGGTTACTTCATCTTGAATGGAGAACTTGAGGCCATTGAGATACCTTGCAAGCTTCTGTTTTTCATTCTCAGGCATCTTGGCTTTCAATGTCATCTTGTGAAACTCCTCTGTGTAGGTGCTCACGTCCATGTCCTTCTGTCTCAAGTTGTGTAACTTCTTGTTTAAGTTGACCTCATAATCTTCAGGGACAAATTGCTTCTTGATTTCAAGCACCATCTTCCTCCATGTAGAGATAGGATTCTTATCATCCTCTACCCTTTCATTTTGAATAAAATTCCACGAACTCAAGGCTGGCCCTTTCATTCTTGATTTGGCAATCCTCACTTTCTAATTTTCTGCCACTTCTTCACATTCAAAATAGTTGTCCATTGCCTCAATCCAATCAAGGCACTCCTCTGGGTTCATCTTACTAGGAAACATAGGTAAGTCCCCTTTAGTGTCCTTTCTACTCAACTTTCCAAGTGCATCTAGGAATTATCTTTCTGACATGCCTCCTTGTGGCTCTTCCATTGGCACTTCTTCTTCTTCATCTTGATCCTCTTCATCTGAATCAAAGATGACCTCTGGCTTCTTCTTCTTGTCCTTGTCTTTCTTCAACTTCTCTATCTCAACCTCCATCCTTTTGTTCTTGGCTTCTTGCTCTCTTACTATCTTTGCCAATTCGACATTTGTCACCTTTGAAGGAATTTTCTCCTCTTCTTCTCTATCTCCTATCTCTTTGAGGCTCTGATACCACCTGATGTAGAGTGACACAAGGGAAGCAACACACAAGGGTTTACTCTATTGTCCTTTGCCCACTCACCCACTTCACCTAGCCTTCAACCAAGCAACAAAAGACACATTCAAGGGTATATGAAGGGTTTGATATCCGGGTGATGACTCAACCTTCAAGGCTTCTCCAACAACTTAAGACAGATCAATAAACACCTTCTATGTAGTTGGTTTGATCCCCAACTTCCCAAAACTCTCCAACCTATACCTTGACTAGTAAGGCTACTAGCCCTCCAAACTAGGTTTTCTCAACACAACTTGACAAAATCCCAAATGACTAGGTAAGTGAATGATGGTTTTAGATACCCTTTAAGGGACCCTATCAAATTTCTAAGTCTCCTATTCCAACTCTACTCCAGTAATCCAGAACACTCATTAGGTCTCTAGGCCTAATTGATCAATTTAGGGCTAGGTTACAAAGCAAGTGCTCAAAATTGGGTGCATAGATGAGCGGCAAGAATTTGGAATGTCTCTATCATGCCTAAACAACTCAAAACCATCATTCATTCACTCACCCTATTAGGATTCTGTCATCTACAACCTCAAATAGCATGAATTTGGTCAAATACAAGGAAATACTTGACCTAGGGCATCACCTTAAAATTTGAAAACAGCATCTCCTAGCCAAATACTTTTGGAATCCTATAGAGTACATCCCTAGCCTACATTTCACCAGTTTTTATGAATTTTCACTAGTGGGAATACATTCTAGGGCCGGATTTCTATGACTGCCCTAGAAAATAGGGTTTCTAGACCAGTCTTGAAAGAAAATTTGATATCTTTTGACTCCAACCACTTCAAGACCTCAAACCAGTTGCATATGAACCTTGACTCCAAGAAATTTTAAAAAAATAACATTTGCACACCTGACAAGTCCGTACACAGTAAGAAAAGCAGGAAAAATGACTATTTTCTGTGGTTTCAATGCCCCAAAACTCCGTACCAGACCTCTTTTGCTGTACAAGAGTGAATTACAATGTTTTTCAACTGATCCCAGTTAGTGTCTAAGTTCTCCAACCACATTCAACTGCCAAAAATGGTATGGAACCGGCCAATGTGTCATTGACACTATTGGCAACATTTTACTCTATGGTATTTTTGCCTTTTCACAAGGATGGCGATTGGGTTTGCTTGTCCAAAGGAATCAAAACCACCATCCTACTTCCTACAACATGTTAAAACACTAGAATCACCCAAACAAACTCAAAAACCAACATTAGGCCTACTAGGCCTAAGTGGCTTAACAAGGGACCAGATGGACTAAGCATGATTGAGGTTTATATGGTCACCTCAATCATCTTGACCACACAAAAAGGACCATATAATCATGGCTAAAGCCTTATTACAAACAAAACCACAACTTTAAAAAAAAATGCAATCAAAATGACTTTAGGAACCAAGGTGCTCCTAGGTGCCTTGCACCACTTGATGTGGATTAGTGTGACGTGGATTTAAGATCATTGCTTAGATTGATTTGATTGATATTATTGGAAGAAGTGATTGATTGAAATGGATGAATGAATTTTATTGATAGGAAGAATTGATGATGATGATGATGATGATGATGATTTGATTTGACTGAATGTTGATGGAGTGGATTGTTTTGGATGATGTGATTGGTTTTATTGCTTGGATTTTTCATTGGATATTTGATTTTTTGGATTTTTTGAAATATTTTTTCTTTTTGTGTTTTTTGGGGAATATATTTTTTATTTTTTTATTCTTTGTGTTTTGGGATATTTTAATTTTAATTTTTTTTTTTGAAATGTTTTAGAAAATGCCAATGGATTTAAAATTGGAGTAGCCTTTGTGCTAGATACCAATGACAAGGGAAAACCATGTATAGGTGCAAAGATGTAGGAGTATGGATAAAAGGATGGGTGATAGTAAATGAGATGGCAAGATCATGAGAGTTGGATGGGATGGAATGTTCATGAGAGTTGGATGGATAGATAAGAGGATAGGCCATATAAGGGATGTATGCATGCCTCATGAAAAATGGATAGGTAGGCTATAGTGGAAAGCTCATGATAAGGGTACGGCATAGTGGATGGATCATAAGGGAGCTAGGATGTGATTGTCAAAGACTATGTCACATCAGAATAACTTACCCCATTCTAGGTGGTAATGCTTAGGATTCTTTACATGACAAAGTTCATGACCAATGGGATGATAAGATTAGATTTTACATGACGCTTATGACGATAGGATGACATGATGGATTGGTTTAAATGGGATGGATAAATGGTCAATGGATAGGACTTGGTTTGGAAAGAAGGTATGCCAAGATATATCCAAACATGTTTCAACAATTTGCCCCTATGTCTTCATCAAAATCAAAAGGCGGAAGGATGGATAAATGGGTTCAATGGAATAGGCATATTTATGTAATGGATAAGGATGGTAGGATGTAGCATGATATAATGGAAAATGATAAGTTGAAAATCATAAGATGGATTGGACCATGTGCCCCCAAGTGTAAGTGACATAGAAGATCAACCTACACATGACGTCTGTTTGCCAGGTTTTCATCATTGTACTTATCTTGTTAGTGTAGGTTTTTATTTCCCAGTTAGGTTATTTATTTTTCCCTATATTCCTAGGTTTTTCCTACACTTCTATTAATCTCTCTTAGGTTAATAAATCATGTCTTATTAGGTGAGTGGTTGCGAGGTGTCACCTTCCTACATGTGAGCATCCATTAGCTATCTTGGGAAGATACTTTTCTATCTTTAGTCTGATAGATGGTTGCTCCTCATTGGTCGGTGTTGTCACCTCCTCCCTCTTCCTAGTCTATATAAGCATGCTACCTGGCTTGTATTTTATATCTTTTCCTTTTACATGCTCTTAATGCTATTTTGCTTCTAGCATTTGCATTCCTCTCTTGGAGACTAACTCTATGTTGCTATTTTGATTTCATAGCTTTTGCATTCATAGTTAGATATCTATACGTTTACACTAATTTTTTGGGTTAATAATCATTTCAGATTCTAACATGGTATCAGAGTTGTTCTATGTGCAAGAGTAGATTTTTAGTTTCCATATTTGAGAGATTCGAGGGGGGGGGGCTAATAAATCTTATTACATTTTTTCAAAAAACCCATTATGCTCTTCTCTTGCATCTTTGGATGATCGTGAGAATCAAAAACGTTTGTCAAAAACTTTTTTAATCTCTAGGGTTTGCATATGTGTTTTATGAAATCTGGGTAATTGCAACATTTATAGTTATACTGACAGCATTTCTAACTGTTCCAACACATCTAGGAGGCTTGAAAAAGTTAGATTTGGCTTTCGTTTCACCGAAATCGAAGATCGTCATACACAGTTGCGGAACCGGGGTTTCAAGCTCAAATCTGACAACCATCTTGCATATTTGGTGTTTTCAATCAATATTGCAGGCTCCAGCATGCCATTTCTTGTCTTAGGTAGTTAATTCAGCCTTTGCATGTCATTTTTTGGTTGCTGGGGTCATTTTTTGTAGCTAAAGGCATCTGTTTACAATGGATCAACATCGTTTGTACAACATCAAGAAAAACACCTTCTAGGTTTTGTTTGTAGCATAGAAAAACCATTTGGGTATCCTTTAGTTTTTGTATGTAGTCTATATAATTTGCAGAATCAAACTCAGAAAGCTACAACAGTACCCCTCTCTATTGGCAGTTGCAGTTTTGAAGATAGTTTTCAAATGCTCCGTTCTTGGTCATACGGACTCTATTTCTCACGAATTTTTTTTATTTTGGCTATTTTTTCATGCTCTATGCACTAGCGTAGACATTTTTTGATTTTGATGTAGAGAGTTTTTAGAAATTGTAGATTCTCAGTCGTGACACTGCACAGTTCTCATTTTGAGAAGTTCAGAGGATCATAACTTTCACATACGACCTCGTATCGAGGCGACTCTTTTTTTGAAAGTGCACGAGTTTTTTAGTAGATCACAGTGGTGTTGTTTATTTATCTGGGTATTGTGCCAAAGTTGTATTTTCAACATATGCTCTTCGTGAGTGTTTTGTAGTGCATTGAAATCAAGACTACTTAGTATTTCTTGCTAGTGGAAGTTGTAAATGCACTAATATAAAGTGCCAAATCATATTTTTTTTGGGGGGTTCTTTGATTGAGTGAAAAGGGGGGGTTGTCTTGGTTGGGTTCTCTTCTTTTCAACATTTCTTCTCTGCATTTCTTCATCATGGATCAAACAAATGTGCCCATCCTAACTCCATACAATTACTTTGAGTGGAAATCAGGTATGACAATTCACTTAAGGAAAGCTGGATTAAATAGGATAACTATGGGACTTGAAACTGAACCTGCTAAAGATGAAGATAAGCCTAAGTGGTTTAACAAATGTGATGAGGCATATGGAACATTGTGTTTGTCTGTTTCTCCTAATTTTCTCTTTCACATTGAGTCTTTGAATACACCAAATGAAATATGGGTAAATCTAGAAACACTATTTGGCACACAAGATTCAATGAGGGGTCATATGTTGGAAAATGAACTAATTAGTTTAAGTCCAGGCAATTTCAACACAATCCAAGATTTCTTCACTAAATTGAAATCACTAAGGCTACAGTTAAAACAATGTGGAATTGAAAAGAAAGATGAACAATTGATTCTTAGTATTCTCTCTAAGCTAAGTTTAGAATATTTTGTGTTTGTTTCTACCTTCTATGCTACTAAGGGTGCACCTGGTACTCAATTCACCATGCCATCTTTAGATGATTTTGCTGTCAATCTCACTCGGGAATAGGACAAGCTAATCCAGATGGGCACTCTTAAGTCCTCTAAGTCACATGCCTTGGCTGCCAACCAAGGTACAATAGAATAAAAAGAACAAAGTAGTAACAACAATAGTAAGGATAAGAAACAAAAGAATAGCAAGGAGAAGAAGGATCAGATACCAGTTGCTTAAAAAGCGACTAATGAGACCCAATCTTCCAAGGGTGACAAGCCTAAGAAAGAGAGTGTCCAATGTGCCTATTATAAAACACTCAGTCATGATGAACATAAATGTCTAAAGAAACAAATTGATCACTTGTCACACATTCTTGAGAAGAATAATATCAGTGTTCCTAAGTCTATCAAACAGAGTTCTAATGAGGAGTCTAACAAGGAAAAAGAAAATAGCAAAGGGAAAGGAAAGGGCAAGGCCCTTGTTGCAGTTGCTTCTTCACCATACACTTGGGTTCTTGACTCAGGTGCTTCGTACGACATGCAATCATCTAAGGAAGAACTTGCATCTTTGGAGCTATGTACTATGCCTTCTATTTTGATTTGTGATGACACTCCTATTGAGGTGTGTGGGAGAGGGTCTTTTGATGTGGGGGATGGCACATTCCATGATGTTCTTTGTGTACCCTCATTATCAAGTAATCTCCTATCGGTATACTAGATCACTCACACAGGTTCAGACAAGTGGGTTGAGTTCACTCCTGATTTAGTGGAGATTCGTGAGTTGTACAGTGGTTCTAAAGTTGCAGTTGGGAGAGAAAATCATCAGTCATGGCTCTATCTATTTTCTCACTTTGTTCCTGATCCTCCTTTGACTGTTTTGCTCACTCATTCTAATGATGTGAGTAGATTATGGCATGAGCAGTTTGGCCATCTTAACTTCCGCTACTTGCCGCAGGTCAACCGGCAGAGCATGGTCACAGGGTTGCCTTCAGTTCAGTTTTCAGGTGGTGTTTGCCAAGCTTGCATTCTTGGTAAGCATCCTAAAGAAAAGTTTGGCAAAGGTAAGGCATGGAGAGCTTCACTGATACTAGAGTTAGTTCATAGTGATTTGGCTGGTCCATTTTAGTATCCTTCTTTCAGCAGGGCTAGATATGTCCTCACATTTATTGATGACTTTTCTCGATATACTTGGGTGTACTTTCTCAAACAAAAGTCAGAGGTATTTGATCATTTTCAGGACTTCAAAACTTTTGTAGAGAAGCAATCTAGGAAAGCCATCAAAGTTTTATGCACTAACAATGGTGGTGAGTATGTCAACTATTGGTTTGAGAGGTTTTGTACTTCAGAGGGGATTGATTTGCAGCATTCAGTTCCATACAAACCTCAAAAGAATGGTGTTGTAGAATGGAAGAATAGGTCCTTGAAGGAAATGGTGAACTGCATGATTCATTCCAAATCTCTTGCACCATAGTATTTGGTAGAGGCCATTAATTGTGCTTGTTATATCTAGAACCATGTTCCTCACCAAGCCTTGAAGGGAGTCACTCCTTTTGAAGCTTGGAGCAGTTGAAAACCATCAGTTAAGCACTTTCAAGTTTTTGGTTCTTCTACATGGGCCCACATTCCTACAGAGAAATGGAAGGCCTTGGATCCACAGAGCAGACCTTGCATATTTGTAGGTTATCCTGATGGTGTGAAGGGTTATTGGTTGCTCCACACTACTACACATGAGTTGTTCATTGAGAGGAGTGTTCAGTTTGAGGAGGGCTCTTTGAGCTCACTTCTCCAACTCCTACTTTGACATTGTAGTCACTTGGGATACATGACATATTTTTTGATGAGTCAGATTCACCTGAGTAGTCCTCTACCTCCACTTCTGATATAGAGAGTGATTCAGAGGACTCACCTCCTTCCTCTCCTAGTCATCATTCAGAGGTTGATGATTCTCCTCTAGATTCTCCATCTTCTGGTCCACTTTGGGCTAGACAAACCTTACCATCTACAGGTGATTGGGTTGGGGATCCATCAGACACTAGGCGGACTCATTCATAGTTCCAAGATACTCCACATGTCTTCATTGCTACTGCCTCAGATCCGCAATCTTTTTATGAGGCTTATGGTATTCATGAGTGGGATATAGCTATGCAGGAGGAGTATAGTTCCTTGATGAGGAACCACACTTGGGATCTTGTCCCTCTTCCTAAGGGAAGAAAGCTTGTTCGATGTAAGTGGATCTATCAGACAAAATTTACAGCAGATGGGTCAGTTGACAAGCATAAGGCTCACTTGGTCGCCAAAGGATTCTCCCAAGTTCCTGGGATTGACTACTCTGAGACTTTTGCGTCAGTTTCTCAAATGAATTCCATCCGACTTGTTCTTGCCATTGCTGCAGCTAATCATTGCGAAGTACACCAGATGGATGTGAAGAGTGCTTTTCTTCATGGTGACCTTTAGGAGGAGATCTACATGGAGCAGCCATAGGGGTTCCTTCAAGATTCTTCACTTGTGTGCCATCTTCGGAAGTCTCTCTATGGCCTCAAATAGGCTCCTTGAGCATGGTATACCAAGATGGACTCCTTCCTTCTATCAGTTGGGTTCACTCGGTGTCATTCTGATCCCAATGTCTACATTCTATAGCAGGATGATTCACTCCTATTTCTGGTTCTATATGTTGATGACTTGCTAATCACAGGGAGTTCTTCATCCACCATCGGGGCTGTAAAAACTACCCTTCATGATAAGTTTTTAATGACTAACTTGGGCTTGTTGCATTACTTTCTCAGGATTGAGATCTTTCAGTCTTCTTCTGGGATCACCATCACATAGTCCAAGTATGCTCTAGATTTGCTCTCGAGGTTTCATATGGTTGACTGTAAGCCTGCTTTGACTCCCTTTATTTCTAGAGTCAAACTTGAGGCTTAGTGTTATTCTCCACTTGTTGATGGCACTTTGTACTGACAACTTGTTGGGAGTCTCATTTATCTGGCTCATATGAGACCTGACATTTCATATGTTGTAGGCATGGTCTCTTGATTCATGCAGGAGCCTCATGAGCTGCACTAGAAAGCAGCCAAATGGATCCTTCACTACATTCAGGGTTCTCACAGTTTTGGGATTCACTATGCAGTGAGTATTGAGCTTGACTTGGTGGGCTACATAGATTCATATTGGGTAGACGATTCTTAGGATCGCAAGTCTATTTTAGGTTACAGCTTCTCACTTGGTTCAAGTCCTATTTTTTGGTTGAGCAAGAAGCAGTCTACCATTGCTCTATCTTCTACTGAGGCTGAGTATCAGGGGGTTGTGAATGCTGCCACTGAGGCCATTTTGATTCAAAATCTTCTCACTGAGTTTGGTATCCAGGTCAGATGGCCATCAGTCATATTTTATGACAACTAGAGTGCCATTCAGATCTCATAGAATCCAGTCCATCATCAACGGACCAAACACATAGAGATCCACATGCACTACATCCGAGAGCTCATCCATGGCTACGTCATTGACCTTCACTACTGTCTGACTTCCAAGCAAGTTGCTGATATCTTCACCAAACCCTTCACTGAGAGTAAGTTCCTTCATTTGCGAGCTTTGTTGGGGGTGTGGGATGCTTCATCTTCTGGGGGGCTTCTTCCTCTCACTTGGAGTCCTGACTCTCTCTACTTTGGGGGGGTCTCTTTTCTCTCTCTTTGGGGGGAATTTTATGTACATAGGTACCTCATTAGTATTGATTTGTCGGGACCCATTTCTACATCCACCTAAGCTTCTCTTATGGGGGGTGTTAGTGTAGGTTTTTATTTCCCAGTTGGGTTATTTATTTTTTCCTATATTCCTAGGTTTTTCCTACACTTCTATTAATCTCACTTAGGTTAATAAAGCATGTTTTATTAGGTGAGTGGTTGCGAGGTGTCACCTTCCTACATGTGAGCATCTATTAGCTATCTTGGGAAGATACTTTGCTATCTCTAGTCTGATAGATGGTTCTCCTCATTGGTCGGTGTTGCCACCTCCTCCCTCTTCCTAGTCTATATAAACATGCTACCTAGCTTGTATGTTGTATCTTTTACTTTTACATCCTCTTAATGCTATTTTGCTTCTAGCATTTGCATTACTCTCTTGGAGACTAACTCTATGTTACTATTTTGATTTCGTATCATTTGCATTCATAGTTTCGATATCTATTTGTTTGCACTAGTTTTCTAGATTAATAATCTTTTCAAATTCTAACATATTCAAGGCACCTGTTTACCAGGTTTTCACCGTTGGATCAAGGGATTTCTCTTTATTATTATTATTATTATTATTATTATTTTAGATGGGATAGCATGACAATTACACATGGTACCTGTTTGTCAGGTTTTCACCATGGTAATGGATAGGAGGGACTCAATTGTCTAGTGCGACGAGAGGTGATAGTGTCCCATTAGAGATGGATGATGTTTTCGCATGGACCATGTCATTATGCTCATAGATGTTGATAATGGATTGTGTGGACAGGAGATGGATTACATGGATAGTAGATTATGATGTGGATTACAGAAGGCTTATGCATGGAAGGATAGGGGATAGTGGATTAAGATGTGGATTATGAAAGGTTCATGCAAGGATGGATGGATGGGGATAGTGGATTATGATGTGGATTATGTTGGACATAGGATGAAAGGCTTATGCAAAAGCATGGACCATAGGAAGGTGATGGGGAAGATATGTAGGATAATGGATGAAGGATGGGGAGATGGAGGCATGTGGGAATTTTTTGGAATGGAATGGAACCATGACCAATGGTTGCACACACCATGATAAACATTGAAGCTTTTGGTGAGATGGTGGTGTAGGAAGCAATGGAGATGTTTGCTTAGGAGATGGTTGATGAAGTGATTTAGGAGCCCACATACATTTAGTATTTTTAGTGCTTTTGTTTTTCTTGTGGGATTTTTGAATGGAATGGAAGTTTTGGATGGAAGTAGGCTTTTGGATGGATATGGGTGGTTGGGATTCTTGAGATGTGGATGAGGATGCCTCATTTGACTTGCTAGCTATTTGCTTAGGAACCCAAACCATTTTTCTTTTGGGCTTTGCATTTGGAGGTAAGGGTTTAGATGGTTGCTTAGATGAACTTTGCTTTGATTTTGATTCTTTATGTCCTAAGGTATGAAGACCTTTAGGATTTTTGATAGGATTTTTAGCTTTATAGGTAGAGGCATCAAAATTTTTGCTTTCAAATCACATGGGGTGGGTGGAGTGGATGGAATGATTGGAAGCTTTATGCTTAGGTGATGTGTACTTTTGTTGGCCTTGATTAGGGATGTAAGGATACTTATGAATGATAGGTATGTTAGGTGTTAGAAGAAATGGTGGCAGGGTGGATGGAGGGATATTTTGAGTTAGTAAAAGTGGAGGCAAAGTGGATGGAAGAAGGTGTACGGTCACATGCTTTTGACATTTATAGGATGATGGAGGTAGAATGGCTACATATGTCTTAGGTATATGATAAGGTTTGCGATGGAAAGTGGTAGATTTAGGATGCATGAAGGGATTACCAACATCTTGGCCTTGTTTATCTTGGGGTGTGTATCCAATACCATATGAGCGTGGGGGGATTTTGACATGGATTGGCTCTAAAATACCTTGTTCATAAAGACCTAGGCCTTTACCTTTGTTGTTCATGTTTTGGAGGATGTGATTGACTATGGGACTAGATGTGTTTTGGGAACTAGACTTGAGTTCTTTATTGGATGGAGAAGATAAAGTGGAGGACAAAGGTTGTTGTTGTCCTAAGGAAGAACATTCATAGATGAATGTGGATAAACCCATTAGATATGGTGGTGGACTTGAAATGGGATCGATGGTAGATGGGGATGAAGGATCATTAGGATCTTGATTAGAATTGTGTTCACTAAGATCTAAATTATTTGTTTGATCTTCTATGCTTATGTGTTCTTGAGAGGCACATGTCTCATTATGACAAGTGGATGTTTTCTCATTATGGATAGGGCTAGATGGAGGATGGATAAGAGTAGTTGGGATATCTTGCTCATGGATGGTTATGAGATTATGGATAGGATCAAGGTGCTTTTGAATAGGTTCTTCATCATAAATATCATCTTGATCATCAGATGGATAAAGTTTGGCCACAAGGGCCATCATGGTCTTCATGATCTTAGATAGAACCTTGATCATAAATATGAGCAAAAATAGGATTAAGTGGGCTATAAAAAGGATAAATTTGCTCATGAATGAGGACATGGTGATGGCTAATAGCTTGAGGGAAAACCATATGTAGGTCATAGATAGGTGGAACTTAGAGGTGCTTTGATCTTGATTAATATTAAGGTTCAATATTTCCACATGTTTAAGATTATGCTCTTGACATACCTCTTGACTTTGGATGGAAGAGGAATGTTCTTGAGTGGACTTGATAGACTCTTGATGGTTATCGACATGAGGGCATGATGGCTCTTGACTTAAGCTTGTGGTTGGAGACTCTTAAATAGACTTGTTGGCTTGAAGGTCACATGATGGGCTTAAAGGGCTAGGTATGTTAATAAAAGTCTCTTGAATAGGCTCAAGGTTATGCGAGCCACATGATGAGATTATAGGATTGGACATGACCTTTGTGAAAGGAAGCTAGGTGTGCAGAAAATGCTTCCTACACTAATCTAATGATGAGAGGGCTATGCAAATTCAAATTTATCCTAACTATTACATCAATGTTAAACCATTAACATGAGATATTGTAGCAAAACACAAGAACCAGAAAGTAGACAGAAGAAGAGAGACAAAGATTTACGGTGGGGAAAACCCTTATCGGGTGAAAAACCCCACACTCAGAAACCTACATAATGTATTAACAAATTTGAAAGAATGTTTACAATACACTTGTAATGCAAGCTTCAATAGTCTTCGACACTCATGTTTGGAGTAAATCTGGTAGCATAATAGTATCTATAAACCTATGATACAAACTCCATCTCCAAGCACCTGTTTATATAGAATATACAAGGCAATATTGGACCTTTCTTGGGATGGGTGTCCAACATGGCTTCATGGACCAAAACCCATGCTTGAGGACACTTGGTCAACATTGTAGAATGTGTCTGACACTTGTCCACAACTCCCATTCCAAATAGGTTTCCTATTTCCAAAATGGGCTATGACAGATGCTCTTACGACACTTACGACCGTCATAGAATATGTCATAGCAGTTACAACTTACAGCTGTAAGAGAATCTGTCATACACATGCTATAAATAGCATATTCTATTACAACATGTAATATTCCACCTTGGGGTACTAAAATATGCCTTATTCAAAGATACTTCATGACACATGTCATCACCTGTCTTACAGACTTCTATTTCTGACTCTTACATGTCATAGATTCGTCATAGGAATCCGTCATAACCATTTCAGTCAAACATTTCCTTACACAACATGGAAGATGCTGACACATGGAAAAATGCTCCTACCACAAAGTGGGACACCTATCTCCTCATGTGAGGACAAAATTACAAGTTGTCATATTCCATGTAGGATCGACACATCACCGTGCCACATCCCACAATATGACAATATGGAATTTACAAATATTTACAACATAGGCAATTAAATAATAAATACAAAAATTTTAAATGTAAGGAATTACCAAGGTTGAGACACCTTAATTATCGACATTCTCCCACTTGTCGAACACCTTGTAAGAGCCAATAGAATAACAAGATTTAACTGCTATAGGTCAAGAGGCCCATAGACTCCGAACACCATCTAAACTTTTATTTGCTCACTAGTTTAGTCAATGCATCTACAACATTCTTCAAAGTATCTACCTTCTCCAAATCTACCTTTCTATCCTCAACCATGTCTTGCACAAAGTGAAACTGAACATCAATGTGCTTTGTTCTATCATGGAAAGTTAGATTCTTCACAAGGCAAATTGCACTCTGACTATCACAACTGATCGTGATCTAACTTGCACGAACACCAATATCTGAATATAATCTCTTAAGCCAAATAGATTCTTTACAAGCATGAGTTATTTCCATATACTCAACTTCTATCATGGACAAAGAAACAATAGGTTTTCACTTACTCATCCAACTAATAGCACCACCAAACAGTGTAAACACATAAGCACTAGTGGATTTCCTACTGTCAATGTCACCTGCCCAATCTGAATCTACAAATCCATGAATATCAACAGAATGTGAAGGTTCTAAAACATTACCATGATAGCAAATGGAATACTCAAAAGTACCCCTCAAATATCTAAACACTTGCTTAACTGCATCCCAATGAACTCGTCCAAGATTAGCCATAAATCGACTAAGGATTCCCACTACTTGGGCAATGTCTAGTCTTGTGCAGACCATAGCATACATCAAACTACCAACAACACTAGCATAAGGTACTCTACTCATGTCCTCCACCTTACTAGGAGATTTTGGAACATCCTCAATAGACAACTTTGTCCCCAAAGAAATGGGAACACACAATGGTCTACAATCTGACATGTTGAATCTGTCCAACACGGTCTTCACATACTTACTCTAGCTTAACCAAAGTTTTCTGTTGGTTTTGTCTCTTCTAAATTCTATTCCTAGAATATACTTGGCTGCCCCTAAATCTTTCATTTCAAACTGTGCTAACAACTGAGATTTAAAATCAGAAATCATATTCTTACCCTTCCCAATGAGCAACATATCATCAACATACAGTGCAACAATCAAAATACAATTACCATCAAATTTATAATACACATATTGATCTAATTTCGATCTCACAAATCTAATTGACAACACAAAGGCATCAAACTTCAAGTACCATCTCCTAGGGGATTGTTTTAAACCATACAAAGACTTCTTAAGTTTGCAAACCAATTTTCTTCTTGAACACCCATTTGCATCCAACGGGTTTTCGTCCAGGAGGCAAAGGCACCAAGTCCCAAGTTTGATTTTTTTCCAAAGAAGCCATTTCTTCCTCCATGGCCTCCTTCCAAGAACCTACATCCTTCATATCCAAAGCCTCTAACATAATTCTAGGTTCATCACTGTTTGTGATTAAAGCATAAGCACAACTAGAATCAAGCAATGTAAAACCAAACCTTTCAGGTTGCTTTCTTATCTGTATAGACCTCCTCAAGAGCTGATGTTGAGGTTTAGCTTCTTCATCTGAGCTTTTAGAGCTGCTAGAGCTCTCCTCATCATTAGGTCCAACATTGTCTTTCTGTTCAGTCTTCTCAGGGGTGAGAGGAAATTGAACAACATCCTCTTTCTTTTCTTTTTCTTTTGGGTGCAAAACAATGGAAGAAGGTGTAAGCTCTCTGAAGATGACACTTCCACTATACAACACTTTTTCAGCCACGGGGTCCCAAAGCTTGTATCCTTTCACACCAACACCATAGCCAATGAAGATACACTTAACAACTTTGTTCTCCAACTTTGACTGCTTCTCCCTAGGCACATGTGCATATGCCTCACAACCAAAAACACGAAGATGCCTTATTGAAGGCTTTCTACCAGACCACACCTCCATGGGTGTCTTATCAACAAGAGCTAATGTAGGAGATTTGTTTACCAGATAGCAAGCAGTGGCAACAACTTCAGCCCAAAACTTTTGTTCTAGACCAGCTCCACTAAGCATACTCCTAGCCTTCTCCATCAGTGTCCTATTCATCCTCTCTGCAACTCCATTTTGCTGTGGGGTGTATGGAGTTGTCTTATGTCTTTCAATCCCAAGTTCCTTGCAATACTTATCAAATTTTGTAGAACAGAACTCACCACCATTGTTAGTTCTCAAACATTTAATCTTTTTACCAATCTAATTTTCAGCAAAGGCTTTAAACTCCTTAAACTTGCTATAGACTTCAGATTTGCTTCTGAGAAAATAAATCCATGTCCTTCTACTGTAATCATCTATAAAAGATACAAAGTATATATATTTTGATAATGAAGGAACATTAACAGGACCAAACACATCAGAATGAATAAGGTCCAACACACCAGAAGACTTGTGAGAACTCGAGTAAAACTGAACACTGTTTTGTTTTCCATAAATGCAATGTTCACAAAAGTCAAACTCAAGATTACAATCATCTAACCCCTCAACAAGGTTCTTATTTGTCAGGGTACGTAGACACTTGTCACCAATGTGGCCAAATCTCTTATGCCATAACATTGTCTTTTCAGTAGGAAGTTTAACTTCCAATGCACAATTACAACCGTGAAGACTAGAAACAATAGATTTCTTCACTGCTCGTTCAGATGGTGGGGATGAAATGACTACTTCCCTCTTCCTTGAGTCAGAAGAACTATTGCATTGTGAAATACATGCCTCTAGCTGAAATAGAGTACCTCTCCTAGTACCCTTAGCAAGCACCATAGATCCTCTAGTCATCTTGCATCCTTTTTTCAAAAAGATAACTTGCACACCTGCATCATTCAAACTACTTACAGAAAGCAAGTTCTGTGGTAAGCCTGGGATGTGCATAACCCCAGAGATCCCCTTCACTCGACCATCAAGGAATTGAATAGAGACTCTTCCACGACCAACAATCTTCAGATGAGAGTCGTCACCCAGATACACCTTTCCACCATCGAACTTCTCATGCTTAGTGAACTAGTTTTGATGCAAGGTCATGTGGAATGATGCACCAGAGTTGATTAGCCACACATCGTCAGATGCATGGGTTGCTAGGGCTGTGATGAAAGCATCATCATCATATTATGACTTGTCAGAATCTGAATCAAGATCTTTCTTCTTTTTCTTCTTCTCCTCTTTGCATTCCTTTTGGAAATGCCCAGTTTTGCCACAGTTCCAACAAAGAGCATTGGACTTTCCAGGAGATTTGGATCTACCCTTCTCATCTTTCTTGTCCTTCTTCTTCCCTTTCTCCTTAGGTCTTCCACAAACTGCAAGGGCCTCTTTGGCTGCCTTAGAAGACTTTCTCTGCATTTCTTCAGACAATAGCGAAGAAACCACTTCTTCCATTTTGAATGTGGATGTGGTGCTTCCGATTGCCATGACAAGATGATCCCATGAGTCTGATAGAGAACAAAGTAGGGTCATACACCGATCCTCCTCCTCCATCTTTACACCAATAGATGTCAATTGTGCAAGCAGCATGTTGAAAGCATTCATATGTTCAGCAACGGATCCTCCGTCCTCCATTCAAAGAGAATACAACTTCTTTCTTAGAAAAAGTTTATTAACTAGGGATTTGGCTTGATACACATCCCCCAACTTCTTCCAAAGTAATTCAGTTGTAGTCTCCTCATGGACATTTAACAACACAGAACCGGTAAGACTAAGTCTTATGACACCCTTAGCCTTTCGATCCTTGAGATCCTAGTCAGCTTGTGACATTGCAACTAGTTTAGTTCCATTCACACTATCCCAAAGGTCTCAGTCAACAAGCATGTCTTCCATCTTGAGCTTCCATAGCTCAAAATTACTGCCATTGAACTTCTCTATTTCAAATCTTCTGGATGTGCCTACCCTCTCCTTGCTATGTACAAAATCCCAATCAACCTTAGATTAGCTCAAAAAACCCCTACCCAACAACTAGGACCAAAGGTGATCAAGCTTTGATACCAACTGAAAGGAAGCTAGGTGTGCGGAAAACATTTCCTACACTAATCTAATGAGGAGAGGGCTATGTAAATTCAAATTTATCCTAACTATTACAGAAATGTTAAACCATTAACATGAGATATTGCAAAAAAACACAAGAACTAGAAAGTAGACAGAAGAAGAGAGACAAAGATTTATAGTGGGGAAAACCCTTATCGGGTGAAAAACCCCACACTCAGAAACCTGCACAATGTATTAACAAATCTGAAAGAATGTTTACAATACACTTGCAATGCAAGATTCAATAGTCTTCAACACTTGTTTCTAGAGTTAATTCAGCAGCATAACAATACCTATAAACCTATGATACAAACTCCATCTCCAAGCACCTGTTTATATAGAATATATAAGGCAATATTGGACCTTTCTTGGGATGGGTGTCCAACATGGCTTCATGGATCAAAACCCACATTTGAGGACACTTGGTCAACATTGTAGAAAGTATCTGACACTTTTCCATAGCTCCCATTCCAAAGAGATCACCTATTTCCAAAATGGGCTATGACAGATGCTCTTACGACACTTACGACCATCATAGAATCTGTCATAGCGGTTACAACTTACAGTTGTAAGAGAATCTGTCATACACATGCTATAAATAGCATAGTATCTTACAACATGTCATATTCCCCCTTGGGGCACTTAAATATGCCTTATTCAAAGATGCTTCATGACACATGTCATCACCTGTCTTATAGACTTCTATTTCTGACTCTTACATGTGATAGATTCATCATAGGAATCCATCATAATGGTTTCGGTCAAACATTCCCTTACACAACATGGAAGATGCCGACACATGGAAAATAGCTCCTACCACAAAGTGGGATGCCTATCTCCTCATGTGAGGACAAAATTACAAGTTGTCATATTCCATGTAGGATCGACACATCACTGTGCCACATCCCACAATATGATAATATGGAATTTACAAATATTTACAACATAGGCAATTAAATAATAAATACAAACATTTCAAATGTAAGGAATTACCAAGGTTGAGACACCTTAATTCCCAACACTTTGGAAGTTCATTAGTAGGCTCATGAATTGGTGTTTGACATGGGGGTAATTTATTCCTAGCTAGTAGCCAATGAATGACATCCTTCACAAGGGTATGGGTGGATGGGCAATATAATGGATGAGAAATAATAGCGGATGATTTTGTAGGCTTAAGACTAGGATTAGGTTGGGGGCTAATTGGATTGGGTGGATTAGGATTTGGATTGGATGAAGGGATAATCTTACCACAATTTATGAGGTTTGTGATCAATCTCTTAAGTTTGACACAATTGGTTGTTGTATGGCCCTTATACCTATGGTATGCACAATAATGGTTTTCATTATACCAAGGGGGTTTAAGGATTGGTTCAAAAGGTTCTATCAGTGGCAGCTCAATCAAATTTGCTTGAACCAATTGTTGTATAGCTATGTCCAAGGGATATTGTGGTGGAGGATTGGTAGAACATGGGGATGAAGGTGATGAAGGTTGGTGGACCAATGCACTAAGGGTAGGATCACATGGTAGTATTATGATAGGGCTAGTAGGCTCATGTGTTGGTGGGTGATTGGATGATGAAGGCCACTCATAGGATGCATTTGCTAGATTGGTATCTCCCTTGTCAAAGGTAATTAAGTCTTGTTGTATTAGGATCACATGGTTTATATACAAAGGGCCACTTGGAGTTGCATATGCTTCTTGTTGAAAAGGTGGATTTGGGCTCACTTGTGCTCATTGGGGAGGCCATTGATAGTCTTAGTAGCTAGGTGTAATGGTAGGATATGTAGAAAAAATATCTCAAGGTGGACCCAAAGTTGAGGGCATTTGATCGTGTTGGCAAGGTTGACTTGTGCTCACTTGATTTATATACAAAAGGCCATTGGGAATTACATGTTGTGCTTGTGAAATCACTTGATTGCATTGTGGATGGGCTTGGTAGTGCATTGGAATGGTGGCATGAGGGATTGAATAAGCTTGAGGTGGATGTTCATAGGTTGATGTGGCATTGACTTGGTGGATAGGTGGATTAAGTTGATAGGAATTGGATGGATATGACATGTGGCTATGAGGTGGATTAGGTTGATAGTGAATGGCTAAGGATTGTTGTGCTTGTCGGGCTTGACCAGTGGCTAAAAGGTGTTGAACTTGGGTTATGAGGTATTGTAGTTGAGGTGATTGGCTTGCTTGGGGTTGATCTTTTTGGATGAAGAATTGTAATATTTCAATGGCATCTTGGTTTAGGGGTTGTGATCCTTGATAAAGATTTTGGAGGAATCTTTGGAATTTGATTTCTGGGTCTTCTGGTGTAAACATGTTGTCACCCAAGTGTTTGTCTTAAGTCCTTTTAGCAAGTGCTTTATTAAGGATTTGGATGATGATGTGGATTGTTTGGATGATGTGGATGAAATTAAGTTGGATATGATGTGTGTTGACTAAGATGAATGTTTAGATTGATTTGTTTATGTGTTTGGTGTTTAGAGCTTGATTTGGCAATGTTCAAACAAATGATTATGCATATACACACATGAATCACTCACGCAAGACACATAAGCAATTTTAACTTTGTAATTGAAATGTGATGATTAAGAAAGCACACATGGAAGACACATCAACAAGCCTAATATCTAGTCAAGTGGGTATGGCCAATTAGGTCTTAGGCTAGATTGCACAAGGTTGACTAATGAATTGAAAGTGAAATCCTGCCACACAGCTAAGAGAAAGGGGTAACCCACCCTTCATCTTCACTTCCCAAAGGTATAAAGTTCTTTGGGGCTTAGCCAAGAATGACAAGATTCCAACTCCCAATGAGGGTGTCTTTCGATTCATCCTCGATTGAGGTCATCCCTTGGAGTGGTGTGTCTCCAAGCAGGCCTCCTAGATAGGGTTTACAAAAGCAAACCAAGTGAGCTATCACTTCATTCACACTCGCAATTGTTAATTTACCCTTTAGAAATGAAATGTGTGGAAGACAATTCAAGCACTTGTTCTTTTTTAAATCCCAAATCCAAATGTGATGAAAGACAATGATTCATTTTAGCCCAATTTTAATGGTGTGATTGCAAACAAGTTGTTCATTTTATGCCCAAAGTCCAAATGTGTGATCAAGCAAGATTGGAAGATAAGAGATGAATGATTGCACCTGGTTATTTCACTATCCAAATCTACTATAGATGATGATGCTAATGCTGCTCCAGCTCCTTAGATGCCCCTGAAAGTCACCAAGACAAAACAAAAGTAAACTTGCAAGCCAAAAGTGATATTAGGTCAAAATATGCAATCTGATGAAAATTAGAAACAAATGACCTGATATAGAAAAACTAAGTGCATATTTAGATTCTACATGAAATTCTATGCACTTTTAAATTTTTTTTGTGAAAATCTGATCAAAATTACAAAAGATATGCTCATTTGAAGTTTATGTACAAGTTTGACTTTGACTGATAAAAAGGGTAGGAAAATGGTACATTCACCTAATAAAACCTGCTCCGTTGTGAAGTTCATCCTTCCATCTTTCCAACGAGTCCTTGTTTGTACAATTTGACCTCCGTATGTGAAAGTTATGAAAATTTGAAAAAACATAGCCTCATTTGGTATGTAGGAAGCACAAGATAACCTGGCTGTGTAAAATCAACTGCTAGAAGTCAAGTCGTCCAAAGTGATCACATGCACTAGTTTGGAGAAGGTAGTTAAGTTTGGTGGTCTAAGTTAAACTACAGTTAGTGGAAACCATGGCTGACTATTGAATGTCGGGTAGTTAAAGATTTTTACCGCCGATGAGAAATTTTTGTTTAGCTGCTACTTAATTGTAAGTAGTGCCTCCGCCGAGCAAGCTGGCCATGGTTAAAAGACCGCCTCTTATATCAAAAGTCGACCACTTAATGACTATTTTGTGACCGCCAAGAATAAACACTAGTGAAATTTATAACCGTTGACCACTAAGCTCTTGAGATGCCGAGGGTTTATATCAAAGGCCAATTGTTTGGTTGACTATTGGTCGAAAACTTTGACTATTGCCGATGAGTTTTAGAAGACTAGTGATGAGGAAGATTAATTGAGATGTAAACTACAGCGAAATATTTAAAAACTGTTACCACCAAAAAATTTGACCAAGAGGACTGCCATATGTTATCTTTATTACTATTAGAGATTTTAGAGCCCAAGATCTTTTTTTTTTGGTACTAGCAGAGTTCAAAATAGGGACCTCGCGACATTGAATTTCCCATCAGGAGTACCAGTACTAGCTCTGGAAGGCTTAAAGGACTCACAACTATTGACAGAATTGTGAGCATGACTATTCACAGAGTTTTGAACCCGACTATTAACAGAATTTGGAGCACAACTATTGACAGAACTCATATTTTGATCCTGAGGCATCTTCGGAGCAGATTTGTTGAGGATAACACCCGCGGGTATGAAAGAAATGATGATTTGCTAGTAGAAAAGTACACAAACCACTGACTATTGATTGAATGCTAATTGTAAAAGCCATTGATCAATCTTGGACTACTAAATCGCCAAAAGAAAAGATCTACTAGATTTCAATGACTGTCACCAAACTTTTGATTCGGTCAATGGTAGATGCCGATTAGAACAAACCATCAGATGCAGAATTACAATTGACTATTATTAACTATTGATGGAAGTTGATAAATAAGTGATGCTGACTGCTTGAAGCTTGCAAATGTTTGGTCACCAAAGTGCAGATCCAAGAAAGACTTCCAATGATTTGATCAACTGTATATGGTTGCTATTGATATGTAGGATCTACCAAAGTTGATGTCACTCCAAAGCCACCGAGTATGTGGCTTAAACTGCTAGAAACAAAGACACACCAGAAGAAAACTAATGTGACCACCGAGGCATAAAGCAATGCCATCATTGCATTTGGATTCATTTATGGTGACCAGTTGAAAAAATGACGTAGATATTGTGAAGACTCCACTGTTGACACAAAACAACAACTGTTGTTGAACCAATACTGGCTAAACAATGTAGATCACCAAGTATTGAAAGATTTGAGATCCTGTAGTCATGGTAGATCTTGAAACAACCACCGAATTTTCAAATCTGCATGGAGTGTTCATGGGTGAAGACTTTGTTGACCACTATGTGCAAGATCTAATGCCAAATGTAAAAGATTTGTTGAAATGCCCGTCATCGATATAGAAATTAAACTTGGCGATAAAAAATTGAAGGCCAAAGCCAAATGCAAGGCTGGGTACCCCTGCTTAGGGTCTACGGACCCACGTGGCCTAGTTGGTGGTGATAAGGCTTAGAGGAGAAGAGACAGAGGTTTTGATAGTGATTTTAATGTCTCAGAGGTGATGACTTTTGATAACAAATGACAACCAAGATATAAGCATTTGGGTCGATGGTGGATAGAGGAAGTCGATGGAATATGATGGTCAGCGATAAAGACTGATAGTGGACTATGGGAGTCAGTTAGGGATTTAACAGACAATAGAGGATGTTAATAAAAAAAATTGTGTTCTGCAGTGACTGCAAGTGAAGTTTTGAAAAACTTTAAACAGGCGACCAATGGAGATTTGACTAGGGTTTTATGCAGGTGACGAGGGAAATGGACTATACCAGTAGTAGTAGTTTAGGGTTTGGACAATAGACAAAGAATATCGATGGGGGTTTTGGTGAGCTATGACCAAGGTTTCAACCAGTTGCGATAAGCGATCTTGAGCAGGTGTCACCAAGAAATAGAGGCAGACAGGAACAACACAGAGAAGTCAATGAAGACTTTTATCAGAGATGACACAGTTAGGGTTTAGTTAACTATAACAAAAGGATACTATTAAACCTAGAGCCCTCAATTTATCCTACAAAATAGATACTATTAAAACTACAATAACAAAAGTTTTCCTTCAACATAAACTAGAGATCGATAATCAATTTACACAAAGATCACATGCCATACGGATTGACCTGTGAAGTAAAAATTTTCAATTTTTTTAAAAAATTTATAGTCACTGAAACTAGGCAAATTTATAGTCAAAAAACATGGAAATGACCTCTGGATTGTGACGGTGCAGTGAATTTTCACCCAGGATGCAATCTGTAAAAATTTATACCCAAAATTTGCAAATCTTGACAAAACTAAAGTTAGAGAAATACAAATTTTTGCAACAAAAGCCTAAAAAATGAAAGATTAACTCTCCAAGAGATCTCAACTTCACAAAAACAACTAAAACAAGAGGGTAAATCAGAGACATGAGTCCCATCGAGAGTGCCAAAATGTATATCAAAAAATTTGGATTTGTAAATGGAAATGATTAAACAATAAAATGCATAACCTACTAAACCCAAATCATTCAATCCTCAAAGATGCAAGATGCTTAATTGATTGATCAATTTGTTGTGTTGATTGCTCAATTCCACAACATAACATGGATAAGAAGATAAATGATGGATGATTGATGGTCAAGATAGATGCAATCTAGATGGATTGAAGATGATGGATGAGGGCTTGAGATGAAAATTCGGCAAAGTGAGGTTGCATGAAGAAGAATCCCCAAATCTCCTGCTAATCTCCCCCAAATGGCTCAAGAGAGGATTGCTTTATAGGATTGGCTTGGTTTAAATGGATGGCTAGGATCAATTAGGGCTTTAGATGAAATGGATGGATAGGATTAAATTAAGTTTCCTTGCACATTAAGAAATTGTAGTCAATTGACATGTGTCAAAGTAAATAGGTCTCATGTGTGATTGTATACAGAAATACTAAAATTAGGTCCCATGAGTTGTACATGTGAAGGATTTTAAATGAAAGTTTTACTACAACACATGATTAAGGGGAAATGGACAAGTGTCAAGGTGAGATAAAAGGTCATGTGACTTAATTCAAATTAAATATTTGAATTAATTGAGATATAGTTGGGAAATTAATTAAATAAATAAGATTTTATTTAATTAATTAGGTAGATGAATAGGATGGGATAAGATATGATGTGGAAATTAATTAAATAAATAAAATTTAGTTAATTAATTGAGATGATGGGATTAAGGATAGGATTATGAATGGGAAATTAATTAAATAAATAAAATTTATTTAATTAATTGAGTAAGTGGGATTAGGGAAACTAGGATGGGAATTAGGACAAAATGGCTTATGATGTCTAAGATAATGTTTTAATAAGGTGTTGCAAGACATACACAAATTTGGGACAATTTTGGGTGTCTACACATCTATTCCATCCTACTTCTCAACTTAACTACATGTACTCTATTTTTCTTTTTCTTCTCTGCACTCTGCTCATAATCCTTCACCCTTCTAATTCACACATTACACCACGCACACACTCTTAACATCGCAATCCATCAAGTATTTATATCCGCAACAAGGTTCATTTAATAATCAGGTCAGCAAGCTAGACATGAAGTGTAAGAGTCAATGTGACTCAGTAAGCCAGGATCCCTGCAATCAAAACAACCTTCCACACAAAGATAACAGAGAAGATGCTAAAACAATGGAGCAAACTTCTATACAAAAAAGTGTATGAAACTAAATGTAATACAATGAGAGGGAGCCTTGCTTATAAAGGCAAGGATGACAATGAAGGAGTTGTAGTCATGTGACAAGTGTCACATTCCTATCACATGTGACAACTAGAGGATAGGATGCAAACTAGAGTACATATGTTGGATAAGACAACTCACTACAACTATCAACAACTAGAAACAACTAGTGACATCTAGAAGACTCACTAAGTCAACTTAACATGTGAATTATGTGTGATGTGTGAATATTATTTAACTAGTAAATAGTTAAATAATATGAATTTCTCACACAAGGGTAAACCAGTTAGGTGATAACCCTTTTCACACCAACACCCCCCATTAAGTGCAACTTAGGGAGTAGATGACTAGAACAAAGATGCAATGATGGATGGGTCCCAGCTACTAAGCCATGTTAGGTACCCATATACAACAAATCACAAGTGGAGAAAAGGAGAAAACCTCATGGAACAAAACTCCTCTCCAAAAGTGAGAATGTAGAAAACAAATAAAAGATGTGATGGATGGATGACTCAAGACCTCCCAAGGACTACATCCAACACATATGTACAATCGATTACCCCCCCATAGGAGAGAAAGAGTGAGACTATATGTCCCCCCACAATGAAGTAGCTCTTGTGCCAATGGTGAATGCCTGAAGAAGAATGCTAAAGAGAATCCAAAGCCTACAAACAATATTCTTCCCCTTAGGAGGAAGCAGGTCCAAAGGTTGATGTAGAAGAAAATCCATCTTAAGGTATGAGGGAAAAAGCCTCATTATGTATGTTGTCTCTAAAAACTACTCAAGTATCTACATGTCACAACCAAAAGATGCCACATAATCAGGTGATGCATGTCTGATCAAAGAATGTGACAATCCAAGACAAGATGAAAACTCAAGATCATCAATCTCCAAAGACAAAGGATCCTCTGAATGATGCTCAAGATGCTCCAACTTAGTTCCAAACTGTGACAAGTGAAGAGGAGAATATGGTGATGTCTCATCTGAAGTAGAAAAATCAATTCCTTCAAAGAGGAGATGAATGTCATCAATGATGTCCTCTAAGTCATCAAGTTAGGACTCACAAAACAAGTATGAAATACCTATCAAGTACTCATCCCAAAAACCTGTATCTGGAAGATAAACAATATCCTACTCAACTGAAGTGGATGAAGCTATGTCAATGCCAATCTCTGAAGAAGCAGGAAAAGGAGGAAACTCAAAACTAGTCTTAGGAACTGAAGTAGATGCAAGAACACTAAGGTTCAAGTGACCAAACTTCTCCTTAGAAACATGATTCACACTTGATGCATGAGCATGAATATCAATCAATGGATCTACATCATCATCAGAAACAAAATGGGAGAAAGTATACAAGTGAGATGCATGATCAACCATCCCAACAACAATGATATCTTTGCTCTCCATGTCCTGTATGATCACAGGATCAAGAGTGAACTCAACTATCTTCAATGCACCACAATGAATAATTTGGTAGATGGAAATGAGATTGGTTATCAAGGAAGGTACACAAAACACATTGTTGAATATACACTCACCAATATCAATAGTACCTTTTCCAATTGCATGCATGTATGTATTGTTACCCATCAAAATAGGTGGTGAAGTACATGATTGAAAGGAAGAGAACATCCCCTCTAAAGATGCCATATGATGAGAAGTTCCTGAATAAAGAAGTCATCTCTCTGACTGTAGACTTGTTGAAGTAAAGAGTACTTGCCCTTTTCCTTTGTATGATCTATTAGCAATGCTTGTTGTCCCTGTAGATGTAGATGATGATGGTGACGAAGAAGAAGACTTGGGTAAAACTTTTGTTGATGAAGAATACTCAATGTTATGTTTTTGAAGAAGTTGTGACATCTCATCAAATTTTGTTTCATAACATTTAGTCTCATCATCACCCAATTTATTGCAATAAGAACACTTTGGCCTCTTCTTCTTATTGGACTCCTCTTTGGAAGAAGAGTTGGGGGTTTTCTTTGATTCTTTCTCTTGCTCATTAGACTTTGAATCCTTTTGTTTCTTTCCCTTATTATGTGAAGCCTTAGGATCTTTCATGCTTTGTGTTGCAACTAGAGCCTATTTTCTAGGAGACTTCAATATGCCCATGTGTAGTAGCTTAGCTTTCTCTCTTGTGAGTTGTAGTAAACTCCTCAAGTGAAGGCACGGTAAACTTACTACCAAAAGAATCCATTGTAGCATAAAAGGTAGAAACATAAACTAAATATGCAGGATCCAATTTTGCAAGAATAGATAGAATCAACTGTTCATATTCTTTCTCAAGACCACTTTGTTTGAGTTACAACTTGAGAGACTTAAACTTGGTGAAGAAATCTTTGATTTGATCAAAATCTTGAGGATTAAGTGCAATTAGCTTATTCTCCAATTTAAACCTTCTTATTTTATCTTGCTTACCAAACAGATTGCCCAGTGTTGTCCATATCTCATTTGGTGTTGTACAAGACTCAACATGAAATATAAGATCTAGCAAAATAACAAGACAAAGTGTGCCATAAGCCTCATCTCTTCAATCTAACTATTTTCTTCTCTTAGTATCACCTGTGGCTTCAGGATCTATGCCTAAAGTTATTCTATGTAACTTTTGTTTATACAATACATACTCCATATTTTTCTTCCATTCAAGATAATTATATGGAGTTAAAAGTGGAAATTGAGGCACATCCATGATGAAAAAGAGAGATAACAAGACAACAACACCCCTTTACTATGTAAGTGAGCCCCCCCAATTTGTTGTGGCACTTTATACTTAGTGTGATTTACAATTGTCCTCAAGGGACCTAGTTTGGGAAAACAATCCAAATCTCTTAAAAAAAGAGATCCAAGTGAGATTACAATCACTCACAATGATATATTACAACAAACAGATCCTCTCAAAACAAATTTCATCCTCTCAAGTTTTAAAATGCCCAAGTTATTAATCAAATGTCAAAAAACTAACAAATTGAATTAAATGAACCTAGACATGAATATGAGAAAAGTGCATGGATGGATGTTTAGAGATCCTAAATACCTTTCTGATGCCACTTGAATCACAAAAATAGGAGATTGTGGCAAAAAGTTATGAGCTCAGAAGCTAAAAAGAGAGATTTGTCTTCAACCTACAATAAATGTTGTCAAACAACAAAATCTAAGTAAATGACTAATAGCACTGCAAAGTTCTCTTGGTTATCTTTCCAACAATATCTTGTTTGCACAATTTTGACACTCTGGGAAAATGTTATACAAAAAGCAAAAAAAGCCCTACTTTAGGACTTTGAGGACAAAACAGGCCCCCCTTGGACATAATATTCTCTCAGACCACTAGAATATGCCCAAACTACCAGTTTGAGGAAAAAATGCCTTGCAGGCTACAAAACCACCTTTAATTTGTAGAAAACCACTTTCAGGGAGAAAACCTTTGTTATGGTAGAAAACCACCAATCTGGGTCAAAACCACCGGAGTCTGAAAATGCCAAAAGTGTGTATGGAAACAACCAGTGTTGGAAAAAATATCCGCTGCAAAATTAATAGTTTAAAAAAAAGAAAAAAACTATAAAAAAATATTTGAGGGTGATTAAAAAAGTTTTGAGTGGGGCTAAAGCCCACACGATGGCCGACGGGGCCCGAGCCAAAAGGCTCCCACCGCCGAAGAACAACCGACTAGCTTAGAAATTTTTCTAGTGTGAGACAGGTACCACCAATGACTGTGCTTGATGCTTGAGGAATAGTTGACAAGCTAAAAATTTTCAGCGTGTAGTTTTTCTATGGCGTGGATCTGCTAATGCTCAACGCTGTAGCATAGACTGCCGAAATAAAATTGTGTGTGATCACTAATGTGTAGACAAAAGACACAGAAGACCTCCAATAAATCATGGGATGGTCAACTACAACATTGTTGATAAATACTAAATGATATGCAAGGACCACCGAATCAGGAATAACCAATGAGTTTGGTTAGTCAACATTGCTGATCGGGAGATGCTGTTTGAAATGGATGGTGTCCTTTGCCGTTAAACTTTTGTAGACTGCCGATAAAAAATTAAACTTTCACAGATCTTAGACCATCATGGTTTCAAATGTCGACTACCAAAGATGTTTGGTCAACAATGAAGGTAAGTCGACCACTTAGAGCAGATCTAAGACCACCACAGAAAATTGTTGAATCTTAGCTGCCAGGAGATTTGGATTTCAGATCTTAAAAAAAAAGAACCTGTGAATTAATTGCAAGGACTATGGATTTGACATGGGAGGGGCATCGGGCCCTACTACTAGGGGATTGGCCTTGTAAGACAAACCACACCTGGAAAAAAATGTTGAAACAAAGGCACCCTTTGAATGCATCGTACCCTGTGGGTACAGGGTACAGGGGTATAAACCCTGCAAAATACATTCAGTAGAAAAACTAGAAAATCCCCAAAAAAATTTAACCAATGATTTTAAAACTTTACCCAATGGATTTTTTCGACCAAGATCTAATGCAGAGGGGTGAATATTCCTTATGCACAGGGAATATTCCCTGCCATGGAGGGGTAGAGGCAAATTTTTTTGCCTTTTTTTCAACATCTTCAACTTGGGGGTTTGGACATCTGATCTATACAGATTTGGGCCTCTTGATCACAACAGTGATGTTTGTTTTGCTCTAGGATGCTCCTAAAACATAGCTCCTAGCAAAACCTCTCCAATGAGGGAAGAAAATTGTAGATTAGGCTCTAATACCATGTAAGAGTCAATGTGACTCAGCAAGCTAGGATCCCTACAATCAAGACAACCTTCCACACAAAGATAATAGAGAAGATGCTAAAGAAATGGAGCAAGATTCTATACAACAAAGTGTATGAAACTGTATGTAATATGAGAGGTAGCCTTGCTTATAAAGACAAGGATGACAACCAAGGATTTATAGTCATGTGACAAGTGTCACATTCCTATCACATGTGATAACTAGAGGATAGGATTCCAACTAGAGTACATATGTAGGATAAGACAACTCACTACAACTATCAACAACTAGAAATAACTAGTGACATCTAGAAAACTCACTAAGTCAACTTAACATGTGAATTATGTGTGATGTGTGAATATTGTTTAAATAGTAAATAGTTAAATAATATTAATTACTCACACAAGGGTAAACCAGTTAGGTGATAACCCTGTTCACACCAACACGAAGCATGTATACAATGTATTTTACCTTGTCAGCTTGATCATGTGTACAAATAGTAATGCGGACCAAACCAAACATTTAATGATCTTCATATAGGTCAGCACCAATCATACCACCACTTAGATTTATTATTCAAACAATATATCTTCTCTGCATATGGATTATACATACCTTTCAGCCTATGTCTTAAGAACATACTTGGCCAATTCATCTATCACATTAAAACCCTCACTGCGGACCACAAGAGACTCAGGAATCCATAACCAACATTTATTTTTGACCTCTTAGCATACCTTCTGAACTACAAGACAAATTATGCAACTGCAGAGGAATGTAGACCCTTTTTCTCTAGTATTGTGCACTATTCCTATCTTAGTTCTGTTCACTCAGACTAAGACATTTCATAGTATGACTTCCAGAGGAAGTTAGGTCTTGAACACTAGAACATATCATCATCAAATAGCTATGAACAACATACCTAGACCGCTTATAATGATCTTTTATTACAGAGGCATACTGACCCAATCTTTGTCACTTACTCTAAATACTATCCATAGTCATTTTAGCCTTCTAGACCAGAATACTTTTATGCCTTATTGCCAAACCAAGTAGGTCTTTTGGAGTAATGTCTCTTTGTCATGCTAGTGAGAACAATTTACCTTGTTTCCATCAATGCCAACATGCAATCCTTCATTAGAGCACTGTCTCTTGCCAACAATGCAGAGACATCTACCTTTCATCTTCTGATGGGAGAGATGACAATCAAATTTGAGGATGTGCACCGGATTCTATGAATTCCAATGCGATACAGGACCATGAGGATTATGGAGCATCAATCCTATAAGTATGTTAAGGCAAGCTAGGTATATTGTCTTGGTCCTAGCATGCCCTTGAGTACTACCGACCACATTAGTATTTCATGGTTAGAGAAGAGTTTGACTATCATACCAGTCATTTGTCGCATATTGATCACTACCATCGCGCTTGTTGTGACATAGGATTGACAAGGAACTCACCTTAATGGGGGCATTGTGCATACCATTAGGGAAATGGAAGATCATATGACTGTATATTCATGGGGATAGAGTATGCTTACCCATTTATACTTTTATTTAGGGTGCTATGTGCATCATGAGATGCATAACTTGTTTACTTGCATGCTTTCTCAGGTGTGGGCATTCAAGCATATTACATGCACGCGACCATCAGTGTTCCCGAGAAAGTCTGCTTAGACATATCCACAAGCACATTCCTACATACTGAGGAGACCATGGCGATGTGGTGATATTCCATACTGGAAGGTATATTTGATATATTACAACCTACAGATATCCAGTGGAGACCATATAGGAGCTATCGACCATGGGTGGGTATTTTTTAGTAGCTAGTGAGGATATAGAGGGATTGGATTTTAGCTGGTTAGCTTGATCACATCATCATACCCTTCTATTTTGATCAAGTGATGAGGTAGTTTGGTCATGTGCAAAGAGTTTCTACAGCCCGGCTAACCTATGTGTGCTCCGCTTGTAGTGCAATGAGGCTAGGAGATGAGGCTCAGCCTACCATGATAGACGTCACTTAATAAAACAAGCCATATTCTTTGTGCTATCAGCCACTTCTCCTTATGATTACTAGGCATCATCAAACTCAAGATGTTGACCCTGAAAGATGATTATATTATTTTGCATGGTCAAAATGTGGAAAGGACATCAAAACAAAAGAAAATGTGAAACCGTAAAACTTTGGTCATTTCATTTTGTTGGTGTTGAGTTTGGCTCTGCAATTGTGGCCGCTGACTTTAGGTTTCATGCTCTATGTATTTTGCTCCATTCGATGGCTTTTGAGGTCGAAAACACTGCACTTCTTTGGCCAAAATGACAGACCGCACCTAGTAAGTTAGAATCTGAAGCTTTCAATGGCATTTTACTGTGTTTTAATGGCTTATATCTATTAAATGGCCATGGCCATGTAGCTCTTTCTCCAGCTTTTCTGACTTGATATATATTGTTTGGATTTTCTATGTTGAAACTTGTGAAAAATGACAAAAATGACAAGGTCCAGTTCAACTGGTCGTGGCCATAATCTTCTCCTCTACTATAGTCATACGATGCGTCCTCCATATCATTGTTCCCACTGTGACTTCCTTTATTTCTGTATATATGAAACTGTGATGAGGGTTTCATTTCTTTGTTTGCTGGGTATGTGAAATATCTTCACACATGGCACAGCCATGGCATGTAATACAATTCTGTAGCTTAACTTTGTGATTTGATGTAAATTTTTTTGAAGTTCCTTTGTGTTTGAAGTGAGGGTTTCATTCTATGTCACACAAAACTTCTTTTGTCTTTCGCAGCCATACTACACAAAAACTACTCTTACCTTGCTCGACTGTATGTAAGAAGAACAAAGACTCCTTTTTAAAACTCGATAAGGGTTTCATTTCCTTGTTCTATACAAATAGTCATTCATCACAACCTGCCTGCACAACTTTACTTAACCAATTTTCCTTTCTCTTCTCTACAAAATATGTTGGTTCTGGAACTCGATATGGGTATTTGGAAAAAGAAAGTAAATGGCATTTTATGCCATGTCTGTGCTATGAATATACTCTGCTCTGTTACTATGAGAACTTAGATTTGAAACTAAAATAATGATTTAATCTCTTGAGCACAAAGTTGTTCCTGTAGCATATACTGGCATATGATATTTTCTTTCTCATGCTATCATTTTTTAGTTATAATCACTGTCATTCTTCAAAAGAAGTGATGATTGCATACACTGTTCTCTACCTTTGTAGCTTTATTTGTTCTTTCATAGACTTTGCATATGGAATGTATACTGTCAGTTTTGAACTTAGAACTCCTCTTCTTTCAGTAGCAACATACATGTATTCAATTTTGTAGCTCTACTTGTCCATTCAGTGGACTGTAGCAATTAGATACTTTTAACATGATGATGACCATTACTGTTTCATGACATTGTGGCATTGTAACAAATGAGGACACCACTTGCTTGCTCTACATACACTGTAACACATGAAGACTCTTGTTGTCCCTCTTCACTGTAATAGTTTAATTACTCCTTTGTCACATGATAATGATGCTGTATTACACACATGTAATGAAATGTTCTTTTTGATCCTTTAAAGTTTGTCAAAGACAAATGACCATCATGAATGGCTACTTTGTATTATTCTACTACAGATCTGCAATGCTGTCATACTTTCTTTTATAGATATGCAATGAATATAACATGTGATACACATTGTTCTGATGCTCAACTTATTAGTAGCAAAATATGAGCCATAAGTGGATATATTTCATCATTTAAAAGGCAACTTATGTAATTGAATTATGAATCTGATTCTGCCACTCCACTTAAATGAGAAAGTATGATGTTTGGTACTCACCTGTCTTTGCAATTTGCTTACTGGTTTATAATAGGTACTCCAATTGGGTTATTGATCATGGATGAGTAAGCAATCTTCAGATAGTTAATACTTGTGAACACTTACTCCTTTATCAGTCTGATGATTACAAATGCATTGTATACTCCTGATTATTATCATGCTTGAGAATGTCATTTTCATAATAGTTGGAGTAGTACATAAGCTATCATATGCATTGAATTTTGTCCTCCATTAGTTTAGGTCATGTTCTTGGTTGCATTCCATACTTTGAAGTGAAATCATGGTCATCTCTTGAAGTGGGACTGATGCATATGATTATCTTGTTACTCTTTCAGCTTGTCATGTGAATGTCATCAATGATCTTCTTCTTCTATTCATCCCTTCTGAGATCAAGGGGCAACATCAGGCTGGACTCAACCCTTGTGGGATCCCATTTGATACCACATGCTAAAAATCTTCAGTCAACTTCATGACTTTTCCTATACCTGCACATGAAACAAATAGATTAGAATAAAACAATGATGTTCTTATATTTGCTTCTCTTCAGTTCCTTCTGCATATGGATGTTCTCATTTGATCAATGCATTACAACTAAAGTATTATGCCTCTCTTGATTCATGAAGGATTTTCATAACCAAATCTTCTAATAGGACCTTCCTTCAATTTTTTCAGGTACATGCCAATTTTGGGAGTAGGACTGGAGGCTACTACGAAGATCAACGAAAACAAGGCAATGATTTCTATGTCTTTCCCTCTTCTACATTAGATGCATAGTATTTTATTTGTATTTGCATGAGTTCAACTATAACCCTTGGCATGTGTGGGACATCTGATATGTCTTAGTTTCCTTCAATGCAATGTTTATTCTCTTATGTATTCAAACCTGTAAATGAATAACCATTGTGGTGAATGAATACTTATCTCATTTTACTACTCTATAATGCAATAAATGATTTGAAACTTTTCTTTTCAGCATCCGAACAACTGAACTGCATTTGTCATAACAACTATGCAACTAGCACATAATAGAAATAAATCAAACTTCACTCAAAAATGGTAAATGATAAATCTGCTCAACCAATTTTTGAGCTGTGGTAGAAAAATGCATTTGTCATAACAACTATGAACCTCTCCACTCAACTTGGACAGCTAAAATGTATTGTTTTCTTTGCACTCTATGATAACATAAGGCCCATACCAAATGGCATCAAATATAGAATGCCTACCTAGCCTGCTCCTTAGTTCATTCCACTTGAACACCAAATCTCCAATAATAAAATTCCTTGGTATTTCTCTCTTATCAAATGCATTCTTCATTTGGATTTGATGCATATCAAGTTTTCTTAAGGCCTCTTTTCTTGTCTCTTCTAGCTCCATGAGCTGAGCAAGTCTGATTACAAGAGGTTACTCCTCTAATAGCTCAAGTTCTTTGATAAATGTCAATGTAGGCAATTCAACTGAAATAGGTAATTGAGCCTCTTTTCCATAAGTAAGCACATATGGGGAACAACCAGTGGCCCTCTTTGATGTAATTCTATCATCCCAAAGAGCCAACTTTAAATTTTCATGCCAAGTTTTTTGATTATCTTCAATAGTCTTCTTGATGATCCTTATCAGATTATTGTTGGTTGATTCAACCTGCCCATTACCCTGTGGGTAATAGGTAGATGAAGTATTCAAATAGATATTATTTTTGATAGACCAATATGAAATTCTTAGTCCTAAAAAGGCTAGACCATTATTAGAGATGATTGAATCTAATGTACCAAATCTTAACACTAAGTCCTGATAAAAACTTAGGATAGAAGATTCATTTCCTTCTTTGAAGGCAACAACCTCGGTCTACTTTCTAAAATAATCTATGGTAGTCAAAATCTACTTGTGGCCTACACTTGAAGGTGAGTTTATTGGTCTTATGAAATCCAATCCCCATTTTGCAAATGGCTGTTCAACTTTAACATGATGTAGGGGTAAGGCAGTAAGTCTTTGCTTACCTACAAATAGGGAACACTTCTCACATCTTCTCACCCAAGTGAAAGAATCTTTAAAAAGATCAGGCCACTAATAACCAGCCTACATAATCTTCAAGGTAGTTGTTCTAGCTGCAAAGTGACACCTTGCAACAAGTTCATTGTGAAATTCTTCTAACAATCTATCAACTTGATAAGGTCCAATACACCTAAAAAATACACCATTAAAGTATCTCCTATATAAAATACCATCAATAATAGCATAAGGAGTAGCTTGCAATCAAAAAATACCTTCTACCTGTCCTGTCTAAACTAATTGGGCACTCACTGGTCTGTAAATAATGCATCATCTGATGCACCCAACTATCTGTTTGAGCTAGTGTATTAGCTAGTTCATTATTATTCAGCACTATTTCAGTGTCTTCTTGATGTATTTTCTCAAACTCTTCACTTTCAGCAAGCTTCTCGCATAAGCCCTTACCCCTAATCAGCTTGGTTACTTGGATGTCAACATCAAATTCCATAACCTTGGTTATCCAACCAGCTCTCTTGTCATTTATATCTGTGTTTAATAAAAAAACTCTTGATAGTGGGATGAACAACCTTTAAGTGAATTCTATTATTAGACAGCATGTGTCTAAATTTCTTGATGCTGCTAACAATAGCAAAAAATGTTTTTCCACAAAAGAGTACTTTACCTCATACCCATGCAACACTTGGCTGAAAAATGCAATTGGCTTCTCTAATCCTTCATCATTTTGCTGACATAACATTCTAGAAATAGTGTCAGTTCCTCCAAAAGCATATAAAATTAAATCCTTCTCATAATTAGGATTGATGAGGGTAGGGGTAGTAGTGAGGGCTTCCTTTATCTGTTTGAAGCTTCCTTTTCCCTCCTTAGTCTAGTTGAATGGTACATTCTTTTTCAACATAGCAGTAAGAGGTTGTAACAAAGCTACAATATTTGGAATAAACCTCCTACCAAAATTAATTCTGCCAAGAAAGCTCTGCAAGCCTTTCTTATGTGTAGGCAATGGCAAATCTAGTATAGCTAAAACTCTCTCAGGGTCAATAGTAATACCTTCTCTTGAAACAATATGACCGAGGAGTCTTCCTTCATGAACTGAGAATATACACTTTTTAGGGTTCAATGAAACTCCAAACTCTCTGCACCTCTAAAAAATCTACTTCAAGTGGTCAAAATGATCATTACAATCTTTTGAAAAAATAGTTATATCATCTAAATAGACCAACACTATTCTGTTCATAAGATCATGGAAAGCCATATCCATTGCCCTCTAAAAGGTTGCCTCTGCACTAGACAAACCAAATGGCATCTTCCGATAGGCCATGGTACCCCACTTAGTTGTGAATATAGTTTTGTATTGGTCCTCTTCTTTGACCAGAATTTGATTATATCTAGAGTATCCATCTAACAAAGAGTACCTATCAGAACCTAAAACAACTTGCAATATTTGTTCCATGGAAGGAAGAGGGTAATGGTCTTTCAATGAGGCTTGATTTAGATCATGAAAATTGACACAAAGTCAAATTTTACCATTCTTCTTCCTAACTGGGACCAAATTGGAAACCCAGGAGGTATGTTTTATTGGGAAAATGATGCTGCTCTCAATCAGTTTATTTAGCTCAGCCTTCATTAAGTGCTTAAGTTTGGGATTGAGGGGTATTTGCTTTTGCCTAATAGGCTTGGCATTAGGCTCTAACTCTAATGTGTGCTGGGCCAAACCAGGATCAAAACCTCTCAAGTCCGTATACTCCCATGCAAAGACATCAGAAAAATCTTGACATAATTGAATAAAAGACTGCTACTCTTCTCTAGTACATACCTTTCCAAGTTTCAGCAGTTTGTCCTTGAAAATTTATATGGTTTGATAATGTTCTTTCTTTATTGTCATGCAACACTTATCTTTTCTGAAGTGATCATTAGTTCTAAACACTGATTCTAATGTGACTAATCCCTTGGGCAACTTGTTGGACCTCAACTGAACAATCTAATCCTCAAATTGCTGCTGATATTTATGTTGATCATCTGTTGTAAATTCAACCCCTACACTTAAAAAATTCAAGATTTGTTAATCATTTTTAAACACTTGCCATGAAACACTATTGTTAGGTACAAAAGGTCTAACAACTATCTTAACATATGGTTGTACCTCAACATTCTGAATCTGATCAGGAATCTCAAATTGGGATCCCAAGGTTGCCAACCTATCTGCATACTTATTTTGATCTCTGGGAACTAAAATAAGATTAAAAGCATCAAAAAATTCAATTGAATCCAACACTCTATGCATGTATTTTTTAAGAAGATCATTTCTAGCAACATTCATATTCCTAACCTGGTTAACGATCAACTCAGAATCTCCATAAACTTGAATAGATTTGCTAGCTTTTTTTCAAGCCCATTCTAAACCATCGATAAGGGACTCATACTCAGCCAAATTATTTGTGCATCTAAAAGTAAACCTTAAGGCAACATAATACTTGTCTCCTTGAGGTGAAATTAACATATTACCTCCACTGGTACCTGTCTTGGTCCTTGATCCATCAAAGTACAGCTTCCAAAGTTGATCTTCCTACTGTTCTAACTGATTTTGATCCTTAATCAAATTAGGAATCACTACATTAGGTTCCTGTATCATATAGATGCCTAGTCCTACCTCATCTGTGTGATGGAAAGGGTCACTTTCATGATCTTTATCTACCCAATCAACTAAACTCATGTCTTCTATAGGTGCGTTGGGATCTGGGCTCATGGGTTCATCCTACTACCCACGTGTGATGTATAGATTAGCATTTATGGGGTTGGGAACATAGGGCTCAATATGGTATTTTGCAAGTGGTTCAGATTGTATTGTTACTTTTGTACCATATCTCATTCTAAAGAACAAGTGAGTCTAGTCAGATGAAAGAAACCCACCCAATTTGGCTGTGAACTCCCTAGAAAGGCAAATTGCAAAACTAGGTGGAAGGTCAATGATGTAGATGTCTTGATGGATGGCAAAATTAGGACAAGCATGTAATGTGAGTGGTAGAATTTTTATTATCCCCACAGTACTATGTGCAGACCCATCTAACTGTACTACTCCTTTTGCAAGGGGCTCATAAACCAATCCTAATGAGTTAGCTACACTTTTGGGCATAACTGAACTACTTGCCTCTAAGTCTACCATATAGTTATGAACCAATTTATCACCAATAATGAGACTTAGAGAGAAAGGGGGTGGTTTTACCTCATCTTCTTGCTATCCACTTTTGATCTTAGAACTGTTGGCAAGTAAAACCTTGGCCTTCTCTTGACTAGAACACTCAAAAAGTGAGAGTTCAGTTAATGCTTCTTGCAGAATTTTTTTTTTGCCAGAGATATGTAAAGTATCCATAACTGACATGCTCATTGTAGCTTTCTTAAGATGATCAACTATATTAAAAGCAACATGATTTACCTTATGTTGTCCTCTTGCTGCAACTGCATCAATCTAACCTTATGAAGACTGCTATTGCATTTTGGGTTGTTCTTTCACTGGTACTATTTGGTCCCTTTATAGAATTTGTACTTTCTGCTATGGTGCAGGGGTAGTTTGTGATGGATAAACTTGGTTTTTATCCCTTGCAGCCTATTGTTGTACTACAACAACTTGCTGATTTACATCTGCAGCCATCAATTTTGACCTTGTGTTGGCTAAAATAGGTGTACTTTGTTGATTCTAACCTTTGAAATAATTTACACCACAAAAATTAGATTCTTCCCAATTCATTAAGACCACATCATCCTTATTCTGTTGAGTTGAAACTTCCCCATTAACCCCCTCCGAACTTGCATAACTATTTTGAACCATGAGTGCTTGATTTCTCACTCCATTCATGTAGGTAGCTTGACTATGTGGTTGGTGACATAGATAACACCAGACACTATCCTGAACTAGATTATTCTCTCTGGGTACAAGCTCTCTTAAGGTACTAGTAGTATTTGGATTATAATCCTAAAAAGGTCAAGGGTTATAGTTTTTTCTTTGCCCCTGAGGATCAGCATGAAAGGGTTGCCTATATTGCTGATTGGGCTGATACTAAGCATTTTTCTTATTAGGCTGATATTGATTCTGATAGGGCAAATGTTTCTCCATATTTACTAGCTTATTTACAAGTGTCCTTAAAGTATTTTCCAATTCTGGGGTACTTTGGGTTTGAACTAGGACAACAATTTGTTGGGCTATTTGATATCCTATTGCTAGAACATGTGGGACAGCAACTTGAGGAGGCACTGCCATGGGCATATATGGCTAGATTTAAGGGAAAATGGGTAAAGGGGGCCTAGGAACTATCTTCCCTTCCTAAATAAGGTAGTTTTATGCTCTAACAGTGGTCTCAAAAGAATCTGGAAGGGTGGCCCCTCCCATAGACTGTATCATTACAAAAATTTCAAATAAAATAGAAAATCATGCACTAGAAAAGGTTTTATCATTATGGGAATCCTATCCCAGGCTCTCTGAAATCGGTAGTTGAAATTAACCATGTGTTCGTGGGGTGCCCTTTTGATGGTGCTCAGTTGCTCTAGCAGTGAGAGATGATCAGACTTATCCTCAAAGTGTTTGTGTAATCCATCTCCCAGTAAGTCCCACGATGTTATTGAATTTTCAGCAATTCCTCTGAACCACTATAAGGCCTTTCCTTTTAATGAAGTAGCTAAAATCCTGATTGCCACATTCTCTTGAGTGACATTGTGTACGGAGCACAAGGTTGCTAAATTTTGAATATGTTTAGCAGCAGTAGTATGATCTTCTCCAGTGAAATAAGGCAAACCTTTAAGGGTTGCCATTGGAATATCATCTCTTTGGGCAAGTTGTAATGGGTTGGCTCCATTGAAAGCAAAAAATGCATACTGCCAAGCCATTATAGGTATCTAGACTATCAGTACTGGACTTCTACTTCTTTTGACCAGGCTTGTAGATCTGAATCAGGAAGGTGTAGACTTTGATCTTCTTGATGAATCAGTTGTTCTTCTTATTGATCTGCCTCTCCTTTTAGGTGTAGACAACTGTAAGTAGTCGAATGGGTCTAGATTAGACCTAGTTTTCATAAGCTGCAAGCACTAATCTACATCCAAACTAGAGGGAATGAGTCACCAGTTATATTGAAAGCCTCCAAAGGCTAGTAAAACTACTACATATACGAGAACAATAGCTATGAGGGTACAAATCTCTCTAAAATTACTTCTAGAGTCCCACCAGGCATGCCAAAAACTATTGTCAATTCAAGTATGTACCCTTGTTAAGCTTTGTGAAAACTTAACTACCTGCTGAAACATGGAATCATTCTCGGATGTAGGTCTCCTTTCATGAGAACAAGTCTCCAGAGTGAGCTGGTTCTCTTGTAATTTCTAAACTACTAACTTGAGGGGAAAAAGGATAGAAGGATGTAACTGAAATGTAAACTAACTCTAGAATCCAAACTACATGAAGTTCTATCACTCACAAATAGATCCTCTAACCTGAATGCTCACAATTTCACTGATATTTATTCCTTAAATAATTTGTAACAAGGTTTAGATCAAACACAAACTACAACCAGGAAGAACTAAGTTTTTAATAGTATTAAGACACAATAATGGACTGAAATAGTCACAATATAACATCAGATCAAGACTACAAAAAAATGTGAAACTAGATGATTTGTTATTAGAACTAAAAAGAGTACAATGCATAAAAAAATAAAATGTGTGAGCCAACTGCATGTATACAACTCTGCAAGAGAGAAGAAACTGATGCTAGTTGATTGAGAAAAACTAAGTTTTTCTCCAATAAATGTCTCCAAATGATCTCTCCTGAAGAAAGCTAAAAAATCTCCTAAAAATAGACCCTAAGTCCATTTTTGAGCTACTCATGAAAGCCAAAAATAAAGTACTGAATCTACCACCAATCTGTGAAATAAAGCTACAAAACTACTCTCTCCTGTGGTCCCACTATATAACTACTTTCCTCTACTCATGAAAGCTCCAAAAATTTGTCCTATATGGCTCTAAATAAAACAAATCAAAATGGAACATTTGATCTTCTTTTAGCCTATAAATTGCCTAAAAATAGTTAGACTTTAAAAGTAATTCATAATTTCATTGCTTTTGTTGGTGCCTGCACATGAAGTCAAGGTTTCAAGCAAAAAATTGTGTTAAGGAAAAGTGTCCATCATTATCATATTCCCTGGGGGGGTCATGTTTTGAATATCACCTCATCTTACATGATCACCCTAATGTTACAACAAAGCTACAGTTCGGCCTGATATTTCGCGGGGTCATCATGTTTCTAACATCAGTCATCTAAGTTATGATCACCCCGATGCTACTACAAAGTTTGAACATCACCCTAATATTTTGCGCGTGGGGGGGGGTGATATTTCAAATATCAGGTGATCTTAGAAATATCACCCTGATATTGCAACATGATGGTGACGTCATCAGGATCGGTGGGGTGCATCATGTGGTCTTCAGCATGGCAATTATTATCAGCAGGACTGTTAGGAGTCCCCTCAATCACTGATGAGGATATGAAGATGATGATGGCATGAATATGTACAGGATGGTTCATCGGTAAGGTGTACGGTTCGAATATGTAGGAGGATTTTTCTCTGATGCATTAGGATGCGCCGATGAAGTTGGTCATTAGCGCGATGTGAAATATTAGGGTGATATTTCATATTAGAATATCATGCAGGAGGATCATGATGAGGTCTTGGCGGGTGGTTCGTTGGCCGTGCAAGGTAAAATTATGCTACATCATAAATGTTTATGGCCTAGCTTATAAAGTGTTGAGGAGGTTGTTGCGGGGTGAATGTGGGATAATTAGTTCCCACATAATTTGAAAAATTAGGGTCATATTTCTCAGCAGGAAAATTTCAAAGGTGCAATGTCCACTACATTCCCAAGGTCGCGGGTTGGTAGGCCTTTTAATGGTGGATGTTACAGGATATGGGCGAAGGCATGGACAGATCAACCACCTGATTGAAGATGTGAATCCCCAGGCAGCAGCGCAGGGCTCGAGACCACTCCCTATCTCCTCCTCTACCTACTGCATTCAATGTTGAGCATCATTTTCTCATGATGCACTGTATCTAGTAGATTTTTGAATTTTGCCATGTAATTAATGCTGAGTGCACTCTCCTGTTGTATATAGCAGACTGTGTTGCTCATTTGTTGTTGTTGAAAATTGGAAAAAATTTTGGTGCTGTGTGAAGATACAATCCTGCTGGTGGCTCTGTTCTGGTATCTTGTGAGTTTGTGAGTTGTATGACTGAATGTTTTATGCATAACATGTATCAGTTTCATGTTGATATAGATGAGTAATGCTTCATTGCATGTGTTCTATTATCTGTCTCCAAATTGAATGTGTTTTTCTTATGAAATTAAATAGCTAAGGGATGTTTAAGATTCTAGAGTATAGGCTTGCCATACTGAATGCTTGATTCTTTACTTTTACTCAAGGAGTAGATTGAATGTTTTGGATTAAGTGTTGGGAAGAATACATTGTAGTGAGGATGCTGTAATTAGAGATAACTGAATACTTGATCTTGGGAAGTCTCTGTAAGGCAGAAACTACAAAACCCCCTTGAAATCTGAGTATTATTTCAAGCCTATGATAAACATTCACATATATATGTCTATTAACTCCTAGCCCTAGATAGGCACTGGTCTAGTTTTGTGTTGAGGTCATAACCCAAGGTCCCAGTCTTGCATCCAAATACAAAATCAAACTTAAAACTTCAAAACCAAACCATTAGGACCTCAGAAGTAGTTTTAGGAACAAAATTCTCTATCTCACAACTTAACATAGGCTCAAATCTAGTCCTTTTGCACTTATCTCATAGTTTTGGTCTACATAAAGGAGGATTTATCTACTTTGTTTCAACATCCCCCACTTCACAAGCATATCTTATGGATGTTAAATAGGGAATACCCCCTAGGTTTTTGCAAAGCCTGAAGAAGAAGAGATATTTATAGAGTCTATCTCCTATACTATTGGCCCCTGGCCCATAGATCTTGTTGATCATTGATGGCCACCTTGTAGGGATAACTGGGAGCAAGCATCTAGTATTGGAAAAATCCAACAGATTTGGCAACTTTGATGGGGACTCTTTGTGTATGAACCCTGGTTTTAAAAGAAAATAATTCCTAGTTATAGGTGGTGACTCCAAACAATCTCCCAACCGGTAAAGTAAAATTTGTATGCAAGGGAGAAGATCCCTGCGTAGTCCTCTGTTTAAAGAGTTACCTAGAAAAATGATGTATAGGAAAAAAGGGACTGTCCCAGCCAGTCATGAAGGTTCTCGTAGAAATAATGATAATATCCAAGACAATCTTAGATCTTCAGAACAATGGCTACCCTATTTTTCAAATGCAGAAGCTGATATTCAAGATGCATATGAGAGACAACAAGGTGGTAATTTAAGAATGAGGTCAGTAGTATTTCAAGAACGCCCTTTCTTGGATCCTAGTGATAGATTTGAAGAAGCTGAATCTCCAAGGGATGACGATGATGATGACCAAAATAAGGAGGGACCATCCTCCTCTATGCCTAGAGATGAACAACTAGCTGAAGAGATCAAGAGCCTGAGGGCTGAATTTGAGTATTTGCAGGCCTTGAAAATCAGAGATGAAATGAGACAAAAATTGCAATCTCTGAGAACTGCTCAGCATGATGTAGTCCCCACCCTTGATAATGCAGATGTGCTGAGAAATCAGCAAAGAAATGAGGTCCAGTATTAGTAGAATGATCAAAGACAGAATGCAAATAATGCTAGAGTACCATTAAATAATGTAAGAAATCAGAATCTTCATAGGAATGCAAATGTAAATCAATTTGGTAGGCAGTCCATGCAGCTAGACAGATTCAGGCAGCTTGTTTTTGATGGCATTCTTGTCTACCCTAATCCTATTGACAAACATGTGAGGCCGCAAGTGCCAAAGTTTTCAAGAAACAATACTGTGTCAGGTGAAGATCACTTGAAGGCTTTTCAGAATATCATGGACAACTTTGAGGTTGAGCATGAGGATGTTTTTATGAAATTGTTTATGCAATCCTTAGTTGATGAGGCTAGAGAATGGTATAAAGGTTTGCCTGACAGAAGTATTTCATCATGGGATGACTTCAGAAGGATATTCAAAGAACAATATGGTGAGAAAACTAATCCAAGTTTTTTCATAAATGAATTCACTGGTATCACCAATGGATCAAATGAGCAGGTTGTTGATTTCATTGCTAGATTCACTAAGGTGTTAAACAAATTGCCACATCACCTGAGGCCTAATGAACCAATGTGCATAGTGTTGTACATAAATGCTTTTGATGCCAAAACAACTTATGGATTAAGAGATAAGGGTCTTGCTAGCCTTAGCGATGCTTTCAAAATAGCAACAAATATTGAAAATAATAGAAAAGCATCTGGTAAGACAACTAGAAGAGATGATGTGAAAATTTTGTAAAATCCAAACAACAAGTCTCAAAGTGTTCAAGGCAATGCATCTATTTCTGAGGATAAATTAGATAAGTTGACAACTATTGTCAAGGACCTAAGTTATAGAATGGCTAAAAATGAAAAAGGGATAGGTCCTGACCAACAGGTTTACCAGAGACAAGAAAAGAGACCATCATTGCATGATATGCCATATAACACTAATTGGCATAATGGTAAACCCATTCTCCCACATAACAGCAACACAAGTCAATAGACTCAAAATGTTAGAGAAACACCTGACCCTTTGAAGAAGGCTGTGAATATTGTCGATGACACCCCATGGTGCATCATATGTCAAATGCCTCACTCACAGTCACAGTGCATGATTTCTAAATCTTTGTACGATAATGCTATTGCCTATGATGAATGCAATGGGCCACATTATATGCAGGATGATAATGTCAATATGCTATCCACAGGTAGGGAATATCCTTCTCATGATGCTGATGCAAGTGCAAATAATACGATTCAGGTTTGTCAGCAGCCTTCCTATGATGAGGATGATGAAGACAAGTATGCTTATGCTCAAGACTCACACATCTTTTTGAAAAACTTGAGAAGGATTTCTGATGAAGAAATTAGAGCCCTCACAGCTACTGCAGTAGCTCAAGTCAAAAGAAATTATAACCTAAGAGGTAAAGCTCAGGTAAATGATCCATGTTAGCCACATGACACTTTGGTGAGCCAGCTAGTGCATAGTCATAAAGGGGCCAAATCACAAAAGAAACAATGGAGCACTAATAAGAATAATTTTAAGAAAAAAATAGGTCATGATCCTCAAGGACCAGAGAATAGAATTCCCAAAGCTGAGGATAAAAAAAAAAATCTCAGATCAAAAATGATAGTCAGGGGGTTGTAAAAATTAAAGCTGGATCATCTCAGGATAAAAATAGAACTATGGATCAGGCTACAACTGTTATACAGAATTATACTCCATTTGACATAACTCAAGTTTTGTCCCAGATAAAGGTCTCTATTCCATTGATGGAGCTGAAATAAGTTGAAGAGTTGAGATAAAGCATTGTCCCTAATTTCAGGAGTGCCTTGCCAAAACAAGCCAAATGATGAACATCAAGGTAAGAAACAAGCCTTATGCATTGATGAGGATGAAGTTCCTGAAGTATACCTGGGGATGACCATGACAAAGTGCCCTTCACAGGTTGAGCCATTTTATGTCTCCCTGGTTATCAATGGAAAAATAATAAGGAATTGTATGCTTGATTCTGGAGCATCAACAAATATCATGCCTCTAACTATCATGCAACAAGCTGGATTAAAGATAGACAAGGCATGTGGGAAGTGCTATGCCATGGATGCTAGAGAAGTGCCAGTTATTGGAATTATGAAAGATGTGGATTTCAGGTTAGTAGCATATCCAGAAAGAACATATGGAATGAACATAATAGTTGTCGATATCAAGCCACAATATGGTATTATGTGATCAAGAAGATGGGTAGCACTGATTGGTGGAAGTATGCAACTAGACCTATCATATGCCATGATCCCAATGAATGGCAAAGATGTCAAACTAGTTAGAGAAGAAAGATCACTGGAAACTATTGAGGATAAAGATTCAGAAGAGCATGTGTGTTTTGTTGATACAGACTGCGATAATTTCAAAGTTGTCTCTAATGATCAGGGAGGTAAGGGGAGAGATATTTACATTCAATAGCTAGACCAACAGGGTCTATGGACCATGTATTTTGATGGAGCATGTTCAAAGGAGGGCTCTGGTGCTGGAGTTGTGTTTCTGTCTCCAGCTAGTAAGCTTCTAAAATTCTCTTTCTTGTTGAAGTTTGCCTGCACAAATAATGTTGTAGAATATGAAGCTTTGTTGCTAGGATTGAATGTTTCTCTCAAGCATGGAATTAAGATGTTAAGAGTGTTTGGATACTTGGAGTTAATGGTTTCCCAGGTTAGGGATAAGTACGATTCAAAAAATAAGAGATTAAAATAGTATAAGCATGTTGTCTGGTATACAGTTGAATTGTTTGATGCATTTTCAATAAACTAGATTGAGAGATCAAAGAATGTCATGGCAGGTTTTTTAGCTAATGTGGCCATAAGGTCAGATGATATAACTTTGTCTGATGTTACAAATGTTGAGGTTAAACTTAGACTTACAGTACCAGATAATGTGTGCAGTTGGCAGGTGTTTGATGATGATAAGGATTTGTTGAGATTCTTGCACTGCATAGATGAACATGAAAATCAAGAGATTGATTTTCAAAACTTTGTGGAAGTTGTAGATGGAAAAGAAACTCTTATGGGGAAGGAAGTAACTTAGCTCAGAATGAATAAGATTCCTAGAGGACTTGTTGCCTTATAAATAGCATTTGACAATAGAGACCAGTTTGTTACTAAGGCATCTTCTACAAACAGGGATGATTTGGAGGAAATAAACTTGGGGACACATCAGGCCCCCAAAAAGGTGTACATTGGCAAACAACTCAAGCCACATATCAGAAGTATGCTTATTGCATTACTGAAAAAATATAAGCATATTTTTGCCTGGTCATATGAAGACATGAAGGCTTATAGAGAAGATCTATTCTAGCATGAGATCACTTTAAATCTTGGGGCTAAACCATTTAGACAAACACAATGACCTATCAACCCAACTCTGGCTCCAAAAATGCAAGAAGAACTCAAAAAGCTTAGGGAGGCTAGAATAATTGTGCCTATCTGACATTTAACTTGGGTGTCTAACCTTGTCCCAGTCAGAAAGAAAAATGGTGACATCAGACTTTGTGTTGATTTTAGAAATCTGAATGTATCCTCTTTGAAGGATAATTATCCACTGCCCAACATGGAGGCTATGCTGTAGAAAGTAACTAGTTGTGAGCTTCTTTCCATGATGGATGGATTTTTAGGATACAATTAGGTGAAGGTAAAGGAATCTGAACAATATAAAATTGTCTTCACCACTCCATGGGGGACATATGTATATGTGAGAATGCCATTTGGACTAACAAATGCAGGTGCCACATTTTAGAGGGCTATGGATGTTACTTTTGCAGGATTGATTGACTCAATCTTGGCTGTATATCAAGATGACTTAACTACTTATTCAAAGGAGGAGCAACATTGCATGCACTTAGAACAAATTTTTGTTAGAGCACTGGAATATGGCATCTCACTTAACCCAAAGAAGTGTGCTTTTGGGGTGATAGAAGGAAAACTATTGGGGCATATTGTTTCCAAGGATGGGGTCAGGATTGATCCTGAAAGGGTGGCTGCAATTGAAAAAATTCAGATCCCTAGAATAGTGAAAGGTATTCAGTCCTTCTTTGGACAAATTAATTTTGTTAGAAGATTTGTTCCTAATTTTGCAGAGACCACAAAGGATATCTCTAAAATGTTGAAGAAAGGTACAACTGCCAAATGGGAAGATGAAGCAATTAAATCATTTCAGAATATCAAAGAAGCTATAAAGATGGCTCCTGTATTGAAATCTCCTAATTTTTCTAAACCATTTCAGTTGTTTTCATTTGCTTCTTTCCATACTGTTGCTGTATGTTTATTACAGAAAAATGAGGAGGGTTTTGAACAACCTATTGCCTTCTTTAGCATGTCATTGCAGGCAGCTGAGTTAAAATCTGATATCATGGAGAAGCAGACATATGCATTGGTTAAAGCAGTCAAAAGCTTTAGGCCATATTTCATTGGCTCTCAGATAGTTGCATATGTGCCCCATGCAGCAGTTAAAGATATTTTTACTCAGAAGGAGGTAACTGGAAGAAGATGCAGATGGATAAATAAATTACAAGAATTCAACATAGAGATATAGATTACAAAGCTGGTAAGGGGACAAGGTTTGGCAAAGATAATGACAAAATCAAATCTAGAAGCATGCCAAGTAAACATGGTACAAAATGAAACTGTTAATATGTCAGAATCTAACTGGTATAAGGACATTGTATATTACTTGCAAAATTTGAATTGTCCTTCCCACTTTAGTGATAATTAGAAAAGGACCTTGAAGTTACATGCAATCAAATACATAATTCTTCAAGGAAAGATGTATTGGAAGAATCCTGAGGGTGTCCTACTAAGATGTGTGGATGAAAATCAGGTTGCTGATATTTTAAATGACATGCACAAAGGAGTGTGTGGTGGACACTATACCACCCAGACAATAGCTCACAAGATTCTTAGAGTAGGCTATTGGTGGCCAACTCTTTTCTCAAATGCACAAAGGTTGGTGAGGAGATGTGATCCTTGCCAAAGGTTATCAAGAAAGTTAAAAATATGAAGGTGCATTACCCCTTAGAACTATAATGGTGGAGGCACCATTTTAGCAATGGGGAATTGATTTCATAGGGGAGATTTCAGAAAAATCAAGTGGAGGACATAGTTGGATTTTGGTTGCTACTGACTATTTCACCAAATGGATTGAAGCCATTCCAAATAAAAAAGCTACAAGCAGGGTGGTGATGGATTTTATTCTAGAAAACATTATTATCAGGTTTGGAGTACCATTCAAAGTGGTCATGGATAATGCCATGTGCTTCATATCTGGTGAATTTGTTGATTTTTGTAACAAATATGGGATTAATTTATCATATGCATCACCGTATCATCCACAGAGAAATGGTCAGGCAGAGTCTAGTAACAAAAGCCTCATGAAAATCATCAAAAGGATGGTCGACAAGAATAAAAGAGCCTAGGATTCAACGCTGAAGATGGCACTATGGACTGATCGGATAATAGTGAAGAAATCAATTGGGAGGTCACCTTTTGAGCTAGTATATGGCACAATAGCTAGGTTGCCTATGAACAATCTCTTGCCAATCTCTAGATTCATATAGGAAAATGATGAAGAGATTGAAGAACCAATGATTGAAAGGATAAATCAGTTGGTTGCATTGGATGAAATCAGAAGGGAGGCACACAGGGCAAACATCAAGCAACAACAGAAAGTGAAATATCTATTTGATAGAAGGACTACAGAAAGAAATTTTTAGGTAGGTGATCTAATCCTTATTTGGAATGCAAAATGTCAGGATAAGGGTAAGCATGGTAAGTTTGAACCATTATGGATGGGCCCATACCGAATCAACAATACTCATGGAGAGGACTCCTACTTTCTCCAAGCCCTAGATGGTGAGATACTAGAATTGCCTGTGAACGGTCAATTCCTTAAACTTTATATCTCATGAGTGATTGTCTCCTATGCATAGCTGTAAACTATGTGTAAATTATCTGTAAATGCTCTGTATAGTCGGTGTTTTGCCTTTTTTGTGTTTTGCCTAGTCTGCTCGGAGATGGTCTAGTTCTTGTTGCAGCCTTGTACCTGCATGTCCCCAATCGGAGCCAATGTTGGTGCTTGCACATGAAGTCAAGGTTTCAAGCAAAAAATTGTGTTAAGGCAAAGTGTCCATCATCATCATATTCTGTGGGGGGGTCATGTTCTAAATATCACCTCATCTTACATGATCACCCCGATGTTACAACAAAGCTACAGTTCGGCCTGATATTTCCATGGGGTCATCATGTTTCTAACATTAGTCATCTTAGTTACGATCACCCCGATGCTGCTGGAAAGTTTCAACATCACCCTGATATTTTGTGGGGGGGGTGATATTTCAAATATCAGGTGATCTTACAAATATCACCCTGATATTGCAACATGATGGTGATGTCATCAGGATCAGTGGGGTGCATCATGTGGTCTTCGGCATGACAATTATTATCAGTAGGAATGTTAGGGGTCCCCTCGATCGCTGATGAGGATATGAAGATGATGATGGCATGAATATGTATAGGATGGTTTATCAGTAAGGTGTACAGTTTGAATATGCAGGAGGATTTTTGTCTGATGCATTAGGATGCGCTGATGAAGTTGGTCATCAGGGCAATGTGAAATATCGGGGTGATATTTCATATCAGGATATCATGCAGGAGGATCATGATGAGGTCTTGGTAGGTGGTTGATTGGCCGTGCAAGGTAATATTGTGCAACATCATATATTCTCATGGCCTAGCTTATAAAGTGTTGAGGAGGTCACTGCGGTGAATTTGGGATAATTCGTTCCCACATGATTTGAAAAATCAGGGTCATATTTCTCAGCGGGAAAATTTCAAAGGTGTAATGTCCACTGCATTCCCAAGGCCATGGGTTGGTAGGCCTTTAATGGAGGATGTTACAGGGTATGGGCAAAGGCATGGATAGATCAACCACCTGATTGAAGATGTGAATCCCTAGGTGGTGGCGCAGGGCTCGAGACCACTCCCTGTCTCCTCCTCTACCTGCTGTATTCAATGTTGAGCACCAATTTCTCATGATGCATTGTATCTGGCAGATTTTTGAATTTTGCCATGTAATTAATGCTGAGTGCACTCTCCTGCTATATATAGCAGACTATGTTGCTCATTTGTTGTTGTTGAAAACTAGAAAAAATTTTGGTGCTGTGTGAAGATACAATCCTACTGGTGGCTCTGTTCTGGTATCTTGGGAGTTTATGAGTTGTATGACTGAATGTTTTATGCATAGCATGTATCAGTTTCATGTTGATATAGATGAGTAATGCTTCATTGCATGTGTTCTGTTATCTATCTCCAAATTGAATGTGTTTTTCTTATGAAATTAAATAGCTAAGGGATGTTTAAGATTCTAGAGTATAGGCTTGCCATACTGAATGATTGATTCTTTACTTTTACTCAAGGAGTAGATTGAATGTTTTGGATTAAGTGTTGGGAAGAATACATTGCAGTGAGGATGTTGTAAGTAGAGATAACTAAATACTTGATCTTGGGAAGTCTCTGTAAGGCAGAAACTACAAAACCCCCTTGAAATCTGAGTATTGTTTCAAGCCTATGATAAACATTCACATATATATGTCTATTGACTTCAAGCCCTAGATAGGCACCAATCTAGTTTTGTGTTGAGGTCATAACCCAAGGTCCCAGTCTTGCATCCAAATACAAAATCAAACTTAAAACTTCAAAACCAAACCATTAGGACCTCAGAAGTAGTTTTAGGATCAAAATCCTCTGTCTCACAACTTAACATAGGCTCAAAGCTAGCCCCTTTGCACTTATCTCACAGTTTTGGTCTACATAAAAGAGGATTTATCTTCTTTCTGTCAACATCCCCCACTTCACAAGCATATCTTATGGATGTTGAATAGGAAATACCCCCCTAGGTTTTTGCAGAGCCTGAAGAAGAAGAGGAGATATTTATAGAGTCTATCTCCTGTACTATTGGCCCCTGGCCCAGAGATCCTATTGATCATTGATGGCTACCTTTTAGGGATAACTGGGAGCAAGCATCCAGTTTGGGAAAAATCCAACAGCTTTAAAGTTAACTTTACAATGATATGGCAATTTTAATAGATATCATATCGATATGATTTTTTGCAAAAATAAAATGATATTTGGTTTATAATTTCACCAAGGTACTTACAATATATCAGAAATGATTTTCTATAAAAATCATAAAAAAATTAAATACTACACATTTGCAAAAAATAAAAAAAAGCCTTAAAAGGCTTGACACCATGGCCTCCATGTGTCAATATTTTGCCACCTCACATATGTCCATATGGCTTGAAAAATGCCAACTCACTACCTCTATATTGTGACCATGTCGCATTGACCCCTTTTTCCATGTTATCATTTTGCATCCTCTTCACATTTCTAAGGTTCTTGTGTGATCTTTATGCATAAAGTGAAATATGTGAAGGAAAAGAAAAAATGGATAAGTGGGAGGTCAAAGACACTCAACCACATGCATTGTCAAATGAAACTAAGACTCCAATGTGAGTCGACCACATATGATATCAGTACCTTGGCAAGATTCTAAAGGCACAAGCCTTGTTTACTCATGATAATGTCCACCTTTCACTTAATAAAACAAGCCATATTCTTTGTGTTGTCGGCCACTACTCCTTATGATTACTAGGTATCATCGAACTCAAGGTGTTGACCTCAAAAAAATGATTATAGTGTTTTTCATGGTCAAAATGTGGAAAGGACATCGAAAGAAAAGCAAATGTGAAACCCTAAAACTTTGGTCAATTCATTTTGTTGGCATTGAGTTTGGCTCTACAAGTGTGACCGCTGACTTGGGGTTTCATGCTCTGTGTATTTTGCTCCATTCGATGGCTTTTGAGGTCAAAAACACTGCACTTCTTTGGCCAAAATGACAGGCCACACCTAGTAAGTTAGAATATGAAGCTTTCAATGGCATTTTACTGTGTTTTATTGGCTTATATCTGTTAAATGGCCACAACCATGTAGCTCTTTCTCCAACTTCTCTGCTTTGATATATATTGTTTGGCTTTTCTATGTTGAAACTTATGAAAAATGACAAAAATGACAAGGTCTAGCTCAATTGGCCGTGACCATAATCTTCTCCTCTGCTACAGTCATACGGTGAGTCCTTTATATCATTTTTCTGACTATGACTTCCTTCATTTTTGTCTATATGAAACTGTGATGAGTGTTTCATTTCTTTGTTTGCTAAGTATGTGAAATATCTTCACACATGGGACAGCCGTGGCATGTAATACAATTCTGTAGCTTCACTTTGTCATTTGATGTAAAAAAATTTTAAGTTCCTTTGTGTCTGAAGTGAGGGTTTCATTCTATGTCACACAAAACTTCTTTTGTCTTTTGCAACCATACTACACAGAAACTACTCTTACCTTGCTTGACTGTATTTAAGAAAAAAGGAAACTCCTTTTTTAAACCTGATAAGGGTTTCATTTCTTTGTTCTATACAAATAGTCATTCATCACGGCCTGCCTGGACAACTTTACTTAACCACTCTTCCTTTCTCTTGTCTACAAAATATGTTGGTTCTGGAACTCGATATGGGTATTTGAAAAAAAGAAAGTATGGTATTTTATACCATGGCTGTGCTATGAATATACTTTGCTCTTTTATTGTGAGAACTCATATTTGAAATTGAAACAATGATTTCTTGAGCACAAAGTTGTTCCTATAGCATATACTAGAATATGATATTTTCTTTCTCATGATGTCATTGTTTACTTATAATCACTATCATTCTTCAAAAGAAGTGATGATTGCATACACCATTCTCTACCTCTATAGCTTTACTTGTTCTTTCATAAACTTTGCACATGGAATGTATACTGTCAGTTTTGAACTTAGAACTCCTCTTCTTTTAGTAGCAGCATACATGTATTCAATTCTGTAACTCTACTTGTCCATTCAATGGACTGTAGCAATTAGATACTTTTAACATGATGATGACCATGGCTATTCCATGACATTGTGGCATTGTAACAAATGAGGACAACACTTACTTGCTCTGCATACACTATAACACATGATGACTCTTGCTATCCCTCTTCACTGTAATAGTTTAATTACTCCTTTGTCACATGATAATGATGCTCTATTACACACATGTAATGAAATGTCCTTTTTGATTCTTTGAAGTTTGTCAAAGACAAAATGGGCCATCTGGACTGGCTGTCTTGTATTATTCTACTATAGATCTGCAATACTGTCATGCTTTCTTTTATAGATATGCAATGAATATAACATGTGATACACACTGTTCTGGTGCTTAACTTATCAGTAGAAAAATTTGAGGCATAATTGGATATATTTCATCATTTAAAAGGTAGCTTATGTAATTGAATTCTGAATCTGATTCTACCACTCCACTTAAATGAGAAAGTATGATGTTTCGTACTCACATGTCTTTGCAATTTGCTTACTGGTTTATAATGGATACTCCAATTGGGTTATTGATCATTGATGAGTAAGTAAACTTCATATAGTCAATACTTGTGAACACTTACTCCTTTAATAGTTTGATGATTACAAATGCATTGTATACTCTTGATTATTATCATTCTTGAGAATGTCATTTTCATAACAGTTGGAGTAGTACATAAGATGTCATATGCATTGAATTTTGTCCTCCATTAGTTCAAGTCATGTTCTTGGTTGCATTCCATACTTTGAAGTGAAATCATAGTCATGTCTCTTGAAGTGGGACTGATTCATATGATTGTCTTGTTACTCTTTCATCTTGTCATGTGAATGTCATCAATGCTCTTCTTCTTCTATTTATCCCTTATAAGATCAAGGGGCAATAGCATGCTGGGCGAAACCCTTGTGGGAGCCCATTTGATACCACACGTTGAAAGTCTTCAATTAGCTTCATGATTTGTCCTATACCTTCACACGAAACAAACATATTAGAATAAAACAATGATGTTCTTATATTTGCTTCTCTTCAATTCCTTCTGCATATAGATGTTTTCATTTGATCGATGCATTACAACTAAAGTATTATGCCTCTCTTGATTGATGAAGGATTTTCATAACCAAAGCTTCTAACGGGACCTTCCCACAATTTTTTCAGGTACATGCTAAGGTCAAGAGAAGGACTGGAGGCTACTACAAAGATCAACCAAAACAAGGCAATGATGGCTATGTCTTTCCCTCTTCTTCATTAGATGCATAGTATTTCATTTCTATTTGCATGAGTTCATCTATAACCAATGGCTTGTGTGAGACATCTGATATGTCATAGTTTCCTTTAATGCAATTTTTATTCTCTTATGTATTCAAACTTGTAAATGAATAACCATTGTGGTGAATGAATATTTTTCTCATTTTACTACTCTGCCATGCAAAGAATGATTTGAAACTTTTCTTTTCTGTATCTGAACAACTAAACTGCATTTGTCATAACAACTATACAACTAGCATGTAATAGAAATATATCAAACTTCACTCAAAAATTGTAAATGATAAATCTGCTCAGCCAATTCTTGAGCTATGGTCAAAAAATGGTAATAGTCATATTAGAGATAGTTCCTACTATGTGGGTTGAGAAAGTAGCATGAACCAGTTGTGGGTCATAGCATAGTGTAGGATGTCACACAAAGGTGTTTGATCCTATTGTACAGTTGAGAGTAGCACCAGAGGAGAGAACCATCTAGAGAGATCATGTGATCAAGAGAGAATCTAGTGCTGAGGCAGCATAGGAGGCTCTTCATATACAGCTAGATCAGGCGAGAGTAGCATCAACACCTCAGATAGGTCCTATTTTTATGATTTATATGTAGGTAGAGATTGATAGGTTGTGAGTTGAGAGGGATCAACTACAATAGATGTATATAGATTATAGGATAGTGGTGGTGAGCTCAGGATTGAGCTTAGGAGCTGGCAGGTGCAAAGTGCTTCTAGGAATCACTCGTGATCTATCACCTCACCTAGGCACCCATCTATTACTTAGCCATAAGTAAGTCCTGAGGGATTTGGCTATCATGGTCAATGATCATGATTATATTGTACTTATCTTGCACCACATTTTTATGTAGTGGTGTATTTTCTCTTTATGTATTCAAACTCTTATATATGTATGTGATTTTGATCAATGACTATTATGTTATGAGATGATATCTTTAGATACCACATGTGATTTACTTTTGTAACATCTGGTGAATATAACATGTATGCTATACTTAAATAGTATTGTGATTTGATTAAACAAGCTTATGTGATTGTTGAATAAATGCTAGAATGATTTAGTTGATATATGTATTGAGTTATCTAGCTAAATACATAAATGTAATTAGGCACAATTATCAACATATTGAAGTAATGCAATTGCGAACTAACTAGACAATGTTGCCACATTGTCTAATTAACTACAACAATGATTAATTAAAATGGTGCACTGTTAGTGAACTATATGCTAATAAAAAGTAATTCTCAAAAGGTAATAAAATTACTTGTAATAAATAGAGACAACTATATATTTCTCATGATCAAAGTAAACCATATTTAGTACTTCTAACATAATTTTCTTTAAAAGAAGAATACTAACATATAGATAAAAAGATGCAAGATGATTTTGAATTTGAAAGGAAGGATATAAGCATAGTATCAACATAAATGCATAACATTGATAGGTTCTTTAAGAGGTGTACCGTCCATGTTAGATAACCTGTATATGCCTAATCCATAGACTTCAGTAATGATGTATGGTCCTAACCAATTTGGGCTGAACTTAAATCGTTTTTCACCAGGAGGTGCATTTACATTTTGTTGATTTTTATAAAGCACCAAATCTCCAATTGCAAATGAATGGTAGATGACCCATCCATTATAACAGTGTTCCACTTTCTTTTGATGGGCTTGGAGGTTCTTGAGAGAGTTTATGTGATGTTCATTGAGCATCTCAAGCTATTGCATTATTTTCTCTCTATGTGAATTTTCATCTAGGATGCCATGGAGAGAAATTTTCAATGAAGGAATTTCTAACCCTAAGAGCATGATCGCATCGACACCATATACAAGGTTGTATGGGGTAGTACTTGTAGTCATACAAACACTTGTTCAATAATCCCATAATGCATAAGAGAGTTGAGTATGCTAACCCTTCTTGTGTTTATTAAATTTTTTTTGAAAGATTTATCTAATTATTTTGTTAGAAGCTTCTTCTTGGCTATTTGATTGTGGATAATATGGCTTGGAGAAGTGATATTGAATGTGGAATTTTTCAAGGAATTTCTTCACATCTTTGTTCATAAATGATGAACCATTATCAGTAACCAAAGTGGAAGGAAGTCCAAATCGAGAGATGATGTTATCAAGGATAAAGTGATAGATTACTTAGCAGTCATGGATTAGAGTGGAACCACTTCATCCCATTTCATGAAGTAGTTGGTAGCTATGAGAATGAAGATATGTCCTTAAGAAGAAGGAGTAGAGGTTTTTCTAATAAAATCCAAGCCCCCCATGGAAAATAGCCAAGGGGAAATTTGGGCACAAAGTTTTTGGGCAGGAGCTCGAATGAGATTGTTATGTTGTTGCCATTGTGGGCAATTTTTTATGAATGAAAGAGAATCCTGTTCCATGATTTGCCAATAGTAGCCCATGCAAAGTAACTTTTGAACCAAAGATCTTCCACTGAAATGCCCTCTGCAAGCACTTGAATGTGCTTCCTCTAAGGCAATCAGGATCTCTAGTTTGTTAAGGTAATGGGGAAGGAGTCCATTATATCCTCTTTGATAGAGAACATTAGTTAAGATGTTGGATTAGGAAAATTACCATCACTCAAATATTTGGATATATGGGAGTACCATTCATTTGAATCAATTTTGTGACAAAGGACTATATTTGAAGTGTTTTTAGATATAGAGGATGATGTAATATTATGGATGATGAATATATAGTATTTGGACAAATCATTTGAGGATATAAGAGAAGCAATGCTTTGTTGGCAAGAGACACTATGTGGCTTCATGAGTGTTGTCAATGATGGCAAAAAAGTCCATCCCACACATCCGTAGCACATGATATGTCTATACCGGAAGTTAGATTGAAGAGTATTTTGGTCCAGTGAGTAAGAACAGAGCATGCAACAAGGTCTGACAATCAGGTCCAAATCTCTCAGAGGAAGTATCTTAGCAAAGTACAGACTTGGGGAAGTCAAGAGGAGTACCATGACTAATAAATTCCAGAGATTGAGCCTCTGGTGATGAAAGAGTGAAAAGATATGAGCACCTAAGTATTGGGTTCCTATTTGGCAGAGTAGACTAAGGAAGAACTGACCAGCAGAGCATCAGACTTTAATCCAGATGAGATATTGATGGTGATCAAGTTTCTTGAGGGATCATTCATGGTTGGCTGACATGATTGATGAATTCTATAAGTATCTCTTTGATACGCATCACTCTGTAAGAAAGGATTCAGCCGATAGACCAGAGTTTTGGAAAATATTGAGTATTCCAGATGCTGACTAGAAAGATGTTGAAATCCTTGGTGTGGATATATATACCAGATGGATTTTGATGTGAAGGTGTGTGTGGTGTGTTAAGAAGTGTGAAGAAAAGTAGAGAGTAGTGTGGAAGCAGCTATACAGGTCTGGAATGTGACAGAACAATAGCACTAGAACAAAAGAAGAATGAAGTGCAGCGGATCAGTATATTGAGCCTAATCGGAACTGAACCTCAGCATATGTGGATGCTTCTAAATCAGTTCAAGTACGTAGTTTCTTTCTATAAACTATTGTAGGTAGTGATCCTCTTATGAGCAGTGTGCATGGGTAGTGAGCCCTAATTGGCAAGTGCCATTTTGTTCTTTCTATTCTTTTAACAAAGAATACAATCTTGGGTTAGTCACCCCATGGTTTTTCCCTTAACTAGATTTTCCATGTTAAAATCCTTGTGTTATGTGTGTAGATTTATTTTCTGCTCTTATGGTAATGTATGGTTATATGTTTTGATGCTGCACTAATTGTTAAAGAAGAAAGAAAGGTGAATATTTAAGATAACTGATTCACCCCCCCTCTCAGTTATTTGCCTTGTTTCCAATAATTGGTATCAGAGCTAAGTTCCTCCTAACAGAGCCTAACAGCTTGAGGAAGATCTGGGAATCTCAATGGATATGTATGGTATGAGGGAACAACTTCAGTCTACCCTATTTGACTTGAGCAATCTCACTCTGAAGTCAATAACTTGAAGGAAAGAATCAAACAAGCTAATGATTTCATAAATGAACTAAAAGAGAAACTGAGTATCTCTATGAAAAAGAGAAAGAAACTACTTCAACAATTAGCAAGTCAAAGTGAAGCCAATAATACTGATGAAGATCTGAATGAGAAGAACAAGTTATGTGAGAAGCTATCAAAAGAGGTCATTATGGTAAGACATGAAATGGAATCAGGGGTTATGAAATTCACCCAAGAAATTGAAGAGAAAAGAAAAATTGAAGATAATGTAAAACAATCTCTCAAGGAGAAGTCAAAAGACTACCACAAAATGGATAGAATACTTAAGCATCTAGAATCTAATCTTGAAGAAGCTAGAGATAATGAAGAACAAGTTGAGAATCAGATTGACACTCTTAAAAGGGATCTTTAAACAACAAATGAATGCAAAGAGAAATTCAAGATAAGCTCTGCTCAACTTGAAGTTCTTCTTGAAAGCCAAAAGAGGGTAGATGACAAGCAAGACTTGGGGTATGAGAAAGGTGAAAGCTCCGGATCTGGTCAGAAGAACTCTAGATCAGGAATTCCAAGGAACGTGCCTAGACGACCTCTGATAAGGCAACCAAATGCTCACAAATATCCATCCTTCAATGGATACTACCATAATTGTAATAACTTTGGTCATAAAGCAAATCAATGCAGAAGAAGAATGAATCAGACTAATTCATCCTTCTCCAGATAGTGCTTTAACTGCAAAAGGTATGGTCACAAATCTCATGAATCTAGGAATATGCAAATAAACAATTCATTCAATGGTAGATGCTTTGCATACAATAGAATGGGACATATGGCTAATCAATGTAGATCAAGAGGAAACCAGTCAAATATGCAAAGAAATGTTGTTTGCTATAATTGCAATAGATCTGGTCATATTGCCAAATTCTATAGAAGTAAGAATCAGGACAAAAAGGGTTTGGTGCTTCATAACTAGAACCAAAACAAAGGAAAAGGAAAAGTGAATGCGGATGAAATTTAAAGGCAAATGAACAAGATTTGGGTGAAGAGAAGCATAAAAATTACTAAGGATGGATCCTCACTAGAATCTGGTGTTGATGTTCCTTCCGAAAACTAAATAGATAAGCTTTGGCTCAGGGGGAGTCAAAAAGGAAAACAAATTCCCCCAGCTAGTCAATTGGTGCCTGAAATTGGCACATGAAAAGTTGTGGATTAAAGGGTTCTCAGAGAAATATCTAAATAAGCCTTGGTAAAGATATGGAAGATTCGCAAGAAGTTTTGAAGAGGTTAAGCATCCAAGATTGATCTGGCTTGACAGTCATCTGGTAAAAGTAGGATTCACATAGTTAGATCTGGTATGATTTAAAATTCAAATATCTTGATTTGCAGATAAATGGAATGATTGAGAAAAGAGAGATAGATTGTCACTTATCACTAAGAACCACTCTAAGTGCATCTCATTAATCTAGAAAGATCTCTCTCAGAACAAGGAGAACAAGGTAACCAAAATGACTTAGGTTGTGCATTTATTACAATGTGGAATTAGGGTTTGCGCATAAATATAAGGGTTCTCTTGTTCATCATTTGCACATTTGCTTTCGAGAAGAAGAAAGAAGGAGATCTGCAACAAAATTGCTTCAAAACCTCTTGAAGATCAACCACAGAAGTCGATCCAACCAGCAATCTTATCTGGCTCATATCGTGAACCCTAAAGGTGTAAAAAGGTATTTTCGCTCTTGAATATCTCTCTCTGAATCTTTTGAAAGATGGCTACTTTGAATGTTATCAAAATCACTAATAGACCACACCCTAAGTTCAAGAAACACCCTTACAAATCTCTAGAAGTTGATCCTTTAGACAGCTTCTCTAGCATTCTGCATGGGGTTTTGCATGTAGAAGATGTTAGGGCATACATTCATGCAAATATTGAGGAATTTGGGGAATCCAAGCTTATGGATATCTATCACAAGCAGTTAATAGATGAATCATTTGAACTTAAACCTCAGTACAAGGCCATTTGGGATAAATATTTTGGACATTGCATCCATTTCCCCTGTTTTGCAGAAGATGAATGGGTCTGGTATGTTCTGAGCAAAATGCATGACAACTTCATGTGGTTGATGAGGCCGTTTAAGATCACTAAAGATGTCATTAGGGCAGTAACTAGATTGTACTCATCTGATGGGTTGCCTGCTATCAAATTAGTTAAAAACCAAACTATAAGTGAGGCTACGAGATCAAAATTTGACAAGAGGGCAATGATAATAGAAGACATCATAGATCCAGATATCAAATTTGATTCTATGATAATTGGTTACAAAATATATCACTCAAGTAGGGAAAACTCAGTATCTGGAATTGCCATATATACTACATATGAAATGCTAAGGATAAATGCTGACTATGATCTTTGTGAGCTTCTCTTGAACCAACTGTTAGAGAACTTACATCAAATAAAGAAGGATAAGAAGAATTCATTTCAGTACGGTGGCCTGATTCTATGTTTATTCTTTTACTTTATGAATGAGCTACCCAGATCTAGTGGTTGGGTATGGCAAAATGATAGACCGATTGCCATACAAATCAGAGATTACATGTATGGGCTTGGTGATGCCAAGGCTCAAAGTATAGCACTCTGGGGACACTTCAAGAACTTTTAAAGTATGATGCAGGTTAGAGAAAGAATCCCCCAATCTTTGGTTGAGAAGTACAAGGATACAGTGTGCTTTATGGTAGACACTGATCAATGCCTAATGGAGGCAGTGGAGCCAAGGATAGTTTGGATTATGCCAATGGGGTATGAGGTGGATGAGAAAATTCTGGAACTGCATGTCCAACACCTACTAAGTCAGCCTAAGGACCCTAAGGCAAGATGGTTTGGAACCTTCCAAGAGTTGAGTGTAAAAGTTCATGTTGAACTAAGATAGCCTGAGATCAAGAGAAAAGTGAGAATGGAAGTAGAAGAATTCGCTAAGAGATATGGAATATCAAAGGAGGAAGTTGATGCCAACAGAGAGAAAGTGGAAAGGGCAGAGAAAGAAAGGCAAGAAATAGAAAAAGAAAGTGCTCCGGTGCAAGCCCCCTCCCCAACCAGATCCTCTAAGAGCTCTGCACCTGCCACCTCTGAGAGCCAAAAAGCTTCTAAACTGGAAGCCAAGACATTCAGAAAGGGTGAGAAGAGAACAAAGAAAAAGGCCACAAGGTCATATACAAGTCAAAAAGATGATAAAGAGAGAGAAACAAATGAGGAGGTTAAGAAAATGAAGAAGAAAAAGAAAACTTCTATGGAATCCTCTGCCGGTGAAAACAAGGAAGAAGAAGTAGAAGAATTTGTTGAAAGGTCCACTCCTTTTGTTGATAATGTTGTCAAGGCAATCACAGTGGATGGAAATCTGCAACCATTGACATATTTCTATGATGAGTATAGTGACACAGATAAAAGGATCTTGGAAGAAGCTACAATTAAGTACTTAAACTTATACAATAAAGCATTCATTGAAATCATCTCTCTAATCCCCAAGAGTTTAGAGAAAGTACTTGAACTCAGAAAAGATAATGCTAGAGAAAAGGATTTCGAGATCCAGGAGTAGATTGCTATCCAACTCTATCCTTCCATTACCCCTCAACAAATGAACATGATCTTCAAGGACTGCAAGGATGAGTTCTGGAGAAAAGCAAGAATGAACCAGCTTATGCTTAGAGAGACTGACCAAGTGGAAAAAGAAATAGAAGATATCCTCTAGAATGCATTTAAAAGCTTCAATCTTCTTGTTATAGAGGACTTAGGTGATGAACCTTCTACCATGGATGACGAAGGACTATGTACATCAAAAGAACAATCTACTGTGAAAAATGTAGAAGAGCCAAAGGACATAGGCGAGGAGAGGACTCAGGACTTGGATTCCTCTACTCCAGAAGAGGAAGTCCCTGAAGAAGTAAACATCTCTCTTCTCGATCCTCCTGCTGACTCTGGAGCTGAAGGAGAAGAAAGAAAAGATGAGAAAATTAGTCAAGAAGAAAAAGATCAAACAGAGAAAACCCCAGGTGATAGTTCTGAAGCTACAGAAGGAAAGAAGACTCTGTCTCTGACAAGAGACACTACAAAAATAGTTAAATATTTCTTGACCAAAGAAATGATGGAATTAGATGAATTGGAGCTATTTCAAGGACCATTCAATTTTGATTCTCTCTCCCCGGTTCAGACAATAAAGATAGCATCGTTTGCCCAAGCAAAGGTAAAAGAAAAACTTCTAAAGTCTCACATGGAAGACTGTGAACTGATAGAGATAGCATCCGGTGTGTTGGAGAAGATCATGCCATCTTTCCAAAAGGATCTTTTGGCCTCTTCATCTGGTAATCTAAAATCTCTTGTTAATTCTGTTAGCACACATTTTGATTCTTTGGAGAAAGTAGTAGAAGAGAAAGTCTGGAAAGAGTTTTTGGGTAAGAGATTCTCTGAGATACAAGGACTTATAACAAATGACAGGAGAAATTTGGATATTGGGATAAAGAGCTTAGAAAATGCTCTTAAAGATGGTGGAGTTCTATACAAATTTTGTCTATCTTCGTCCACCGCGATGACAGATATCACCAAGAAGGTGGAAGAACAATAGAGCAAACTATCAAGTTTATCTCAAAATTTTGATCCTCTCACCTCTTCCATAATGAATCAAGAATGTCAGACTATTGCAGCTGTAAATGAAATAAAGAAGCTTGAGAAGGAGAAGAAAAATAGAATAAGCAGGCTAAGTGAACTAAGAGGGATAATTATCCCCAAGTTAGAGGCAATTCATGAGGCCCTAACTGATGCTAAGACCACAGCTCAGACCAGTGATCCGGTAGACCAAAAGAGGGCAGAAGCTTTTGCATTTTTGCTAAGTGGTCACATTTCAATTTTGGATAGGATGAAGAAGAGTTGGGCAATAGAAGTGGTACAGTTGAAGACCACCTTTGCAGATATACTTCAGTATATGTAAGTATAACATGTATATATACTTATGCGGCTAAGTATATGTTGATTTTTGGAAATTTTGGTTTGCAGATTCTACCCTTTGCCATTGATGTCAAAGGGGGAGTGAGGAGCAGTGAAAAATGTGGAATCTAGCTAAGGGGGAGCTCCAAAAAAGTGTACATTAGAATAGAGCATCAGCCAAGGTGGAGTGCAGTGTGACACTTAAGTCATTTTTCACTAAGTGTTGCCATCAATGCCAAAGGGGGAGATTGTTGGCAAGAGACACTATGTGGCTTCATGAGTGTTGTCATTGATGGCAACAAAGTCCATCCCACACATCTACAACACATGATATGTCTATACTGAACATCAGATTGAAGAATATTTTGGTCCAGTGAGCAAGAATAGAGCATGGAGCAAGGTTTGACAATCAGGTCCGGATCTCTCAGAGGAAGTATCTCAGCAAAGTGAGGACTTGGGGAAGTCAAGAGGAGTACCATGACTGATACATTCTAGAGATTGAGCCTTCGGTGATGAAAGAGTGAAAAGATATGAGCACCTAAGTATTGGGTTCCTATTTGACAGAGTAGACTAAGGAAGAACTGACCAACAGAGCATCAGACTTTAATCTGGATGAGATATTGATGGTGATCAAGTTTCTTGAGGGATCATTCATGGTTGGCCGACATGATTGATGACTTCTATAAGTATCTCTTTGATACACATCACTTAGTAAGCAAGGATTCAGCTGACAGACCAGAGTTTGGGAAAATAGAGTATTCTGGATGCTGACTAGAAAGATGTTGAAATCCTTGGTGTGGATATATATACCAGATGGATTTCGATGTGAAGGTGTGTGTGGTGTGTTGCGAAGTACAAAGAAAAGTAGAGAGTAGTGTGGAAGCAGTTATACAGGTCCGAAATGTGACAGAACATTAGCACTAGAACATAAGAAGAATGAAGTGCAGCAGATCAATATATTGAGCCTAATTGGAACTGAACCTTAGTATATGTGGATGCTTCTGAATTAGTTCAAGTACCTGGTTTCTTCCTATAAAATATTGTAGGTGGTAAGCCTCTTGTGAGAAGTGTGCTCATGCAGTGAGCCCTAATTGGCAAGTGCCATTTTGTTCTTTCTATTCTTTTAATAGAGAATACAATCTTGGGTTAGTCACCCTGTGGTTTTTCCATTAACCAGGTTTCCACATAAAAATCCTTGTGTTATGTGTGTAGATTTCTTTTCTGCTCTTATGGTAATGTATGGTTATATGTTTTGATGTTGCACTAATTGTTAAAGAAGAAAGAAAGTTGAATATTTAAGATAACTGATTCAACCCCCCTCTCAGTTATTTGCCTTATTTCCAACATGCTTGTCATTGCATCCGCATGTCGATTATCTTTTTGTGGATGTCTATGAATTGTGAAAGAGGAGAAATGCTTCAACAGTGATAAGGCTAAGTCATGATATTGAGATAACTTATCTTTCTTAGCTTGATAAGATGCAGTGATTTGTCTTATAATCAATTGAGAATCACTAAATATGTGAAGATATTTTATATTGAGTGACATAGCAGCACACAAGCCAACAATAAGGGATTCATACTCTACTATGTTGTTTGTACATGAAAACTTAAGACTATAAGATAGAGGAAGTGGGTTTACTTTAGGACATACTAGTATAACAGTAGTACTAGAGCTAGTTCAACATCTAGAACTGTCAAAGAATAGAGCCCACTATTGATCAGTGTCCAAAGAAAGAAATTCATCACTAGGGAATGATTTATTGATTTGAAAGAGAAAATGGCAAAGAAGCTTCATCTAAATGGTAGTCAATGCTTGACCCTTAATTTCCTTTTGAGAGATAACAACATCATCCACTTAGCTAAAAATCCTAAGAGATCCATTTTGGAAAAGAGATTCTTCAAGGGATCAAATTTTATAATGATGTTAGTTTCAATATTTAGAAGATAGTGTCTTAACTTTTGTGTTGCAAATACAAGAGTGAAATTTCTTTTCAATTATAGAAATCATAATTCATAATCGATTAAAGTTTGGCTAATGTAGCATACAACACATTCTTTTCCACCATCATCATGTTGTGCCAATAGAGTTGCAATAGCATTAGAAGAAGCTAATGTGTAGAGAAGAAAAGGTCATCCAGAGACGGTAGGATGTAATATAGGAGGATTAGGTAAATAGATTTTTAGGTTATTGAAATATTTTTACCAATCCTCATTCCAACTAAAATGAAAACCTTTCTTAAAAAGTTGTGTGAAAGGGAGAGTCCTATCCACCAGTTGTGAAACAAACTGACGAATGGCATGATCTTGCCTTGTAAACTATGAAGTTGTGAGATGTTATTAGGAGGTAGCATGTTGACAATAGCATCAATCTTCTTTGTATCCACTTCAATACCAAGATGCTAAACAATGAATCCCAATGGCTCACCACTATCGACACCAAAGATGCACTTACAAGGATTCAAGCACATATATTTTCATATACATTCAAATATTTGACGGATGTTTTTCATGTGATCCTAACGCAAGACAGACTTGCATAGAATGTCATAAACATAGTCCTCCAATATATTGTGCATAAAATCATGAAAGATAAGGGCCATAGAATGTTGGTAAGTTGCACCAGTGTTCTTAATCCAAAATGACATAATAACCCAATAAAATGTTCGCCAAGGAGTTATGAAAGTTGTCTTATATTGATCCTAAGGATTGATAAAAATTTGGTTATATCTAGAGAAGCCATCCATGAATGATAGGAATGTATGGCCAGCAGTGGAGCCAACAATCATATCAATGTTAGGAAGAGGAAAATCATCTTTTAGAGATGCTTTATTTAAATCACAAAAGTCGATACAAATTTGAATACAGTTGTCGGGTTTAGTTAAAACAACAATATTTGAGATCAAAGTTGAATAGTGACTAGGGTGAATAAAGCCATCTTGTATAGCTTCTAAATCTCATCCTTAACTAATAGTGCCACCTTAAATTTCATCTTTCAATTTTTTTTGTTTTATAGGCTTGGCATCATGATGTAATACAATGCATGTGTTACAACCTTTGAATCAATTCTAGGCATATCAGTGTATGTCCAAGAAAAAAGCTTAGGATAATGATATAATAGAGAAGTATGTTCATTTTGTTCTTCTAAAACTAGACATTTTCCAATTGGGATAACCTTTTCAGGGTTATTAGGGTCCATCAAGACATCAACTGTTTTCCCATTAATGAGATTATTGTGGTTTGGGACATCAAGGGGATGAAATGATTCCATAGATGTCTCATGAGATGCCAAGGTATCATCAAATAAAATCAGCATCTTTCTTAAAGTATGCTTCTACATTTAAACAATAGGGAAATCTATGATCATGATAGTAATGAGGTAAACAATCATAGGCTCCTAGAAATTTAGCTAGGGCCTCATCCATTGAGAAAATATCCAAAGTGATGTCATTACAAGTGTTACTTATGTTGATTAACTTAGGATATGTTATATTAAGTGTGGAATCAACTGCAATTGTGTTTACATTAAGAAAAGGATGACAAGAAGCTTTAGTGGGCTTCAAAGGGTGGTATCCAAGACCAAACAAAGAGCTATGTGGATTAGCTTCTAGAGGGATCTTGATACCTTATTCTTTTTACCACAACCATTGCCTCTATATCCTAATTGAGATAATATTTGAAAACCTTGACCATAAACAGAATCCATTTCTTTGGAAGAAGGTGGCTCACCATTAGTCATGTAGTCAATATTATAAGTATAATCATCACATTGTGTTAGAGTAACTTTAGGAGAAGGAATATATTGTGTAGAAGATATTGCAAATACCTTTGAATTGTTTTGTTTTGATGGTGAGACTTTATACTCAACTATGAAGGTAGGTGTATAGTCTAACAAACCCCAATCATTGTTGAAGAACTTGTTTGAATATGATCTAGGCTCTTTCTCGACATTATCTATGGCAAGAGGAATTGGTGAATCTATTTTTATAGAGATGGGATTAATGTGTTTAAAGGTGTAGAAGGAAGAGGTTGATTTCCAACTTCATCTTGTCAAGAACTATCTAGATTAGGATCGACATCAACTGTATGGAGTTTGTTATCATAGACAAACTTTATTAAATGATGATGGGTAGATGGGACTACCCTCATGGCATGGATCCATGGTATACCTAGAAGAAGATTATATGTAAGAGAACTAGACATGACATGGATAAGTGTAGATAAAGTCATAGGTCCAACCATAATAGGTAGTGTGATGATAACCAATGATTGTCTACAAACATTATCAAAGACACAAATGTTAAGTGTATCAAGTTTTATAAGAGATGTATTTGCCCCAATTTTATGTAACAGGTCTATGCCATAGATATTAAGACCCGATCCATTATCAATCATAGTTTGTTTCACTCTGGTTCTATTAATGATAACAAATATCATGAGAGGATCATTTTTTCTTTGAACTTCTATGGGAGTTAATTAATTTTGTTGAAATATAATGTCCAAATTTGTCACATGCATACAATCGAACAGGGCTAGACTACATCATTCGGCTTAACAAAATGTGATACAATAACTTTTTTTAGAGCCTCTTGGAGCATCTCGTGGTATGTAGGTGATGTTTGTATCAACTCCCATAGTGAAATATTTGATGGAGTAGTGTGAATGTACTCAACAAGATCATATTCTCGACCAACTTGTTGAGGAATGTGAGGAGCTTGGGGAAGAATAGGAGTAATAGGTGGAAGAGAAACTTGAACAAATGTCATTTGTTTTCTTTGTTTTTGTTTCTTGTGTTATATGTGTGAGGAACCTCATGGTGAATGGGTTGTTGCGACACATTTTTATTGAATTGATTGTTTTTAGTGATTTGTTTTGCAAAGTTTAGAATGTATACAAGAGGTCTAGATGGTTTTTTCACACCTCCTATAGTTAGCACAAGTTTAGGTTGTGGTTGAGGAGTATTAGAACATAGATGCACAATAATTTTGGGTTTCTCAAGTTCTTTGTGGGAACTATAAATTTAAATTGTGTTGATTAATCTTTGGAAGATAGATGGTTTAGGAGTTGTAGAGGATGATTCCATAGAGATGAAGTCATCAAGGGCTTTATCTAGCGTATAAAAATCATCACTACTAAATGGCTCATTAAATGCACTAAAATTTTGAATGAAAAGATCTGACATTATAACATACCTTAGTTTTCACAAACACACTTGCTTAATATGAAATAGATGATATAAAGTAATGTTTACAAATGATTAACTATATGCAATGAATAGCTAATCAAATCAACAAGCAATTAAAGCATAAAAACTTTCTTACTAATCAGATTTGGAACAAGTATATCATATTTGAATAAAGAATGTTGTAAGAGTCCAAAGATGTTCTTAGGTTCACTCAAAATGTTTGAGTTTGGTAACCCTAACTATTGATATTTATAAGTATGTTTCCTTCTAGATTATATTTATGGTCTGAAAGGATATGTGCAACATAAACATATATTTAGATTCAACAGCTAATTATCACATTTAAAGAACTGAGAAAAGAAGGATTAGTGTAGCACATCAGGTTCACCAAAATGTTATGTGGTAAAAACACATCTAGTCTAACACACTTAAGTTATGTTTAACCTCCTTCTTACCCAAACATTGGGACACAAACTATTCTTGGCTATAGTCTTGATAGGATAGCCAAGTTATAGGGGTTTTGTCTCTTTATTGTATTTCTAAAGGATTGATGTGAGACGACCTAGATCTAGGGTTTTAACAAAAAAATATGCCAAAATAGTGATATTGTACCTTACAGAATTAGAAACCCAAAAAATGGAGTTGGAATAGACATAGAAGACTTGCTAGATGTTACTTCTAAAAATTAGGGCAAATATGGTTGGACACTTATGCAGAGTGCATGTGTTTGAGGTTGTTTGGCTAGATTTTGGGGGATTCTGAGAGTTGGGGCTTGTATCTATTAATCAACTTCCAGATCTTACACACTTTCTCCCAATCTTTTGAGAATATGCAAAATAACTGTTGAAATACATAGGACAACTAAGAGGGGGAGGGTGAATAAGTTGTCACAAAAACTTAACTTTATAAACCATCAACTATTTAATTGCTAATAATTAGATTTAACCATGAAAACATGAAACCATAGACTTAATCACAATCACACATTCAACATAGTAGATACCAAATTTTTACGTGGAAAACCCTAAAAGGGAAAAACCATGGTGGGTGTTATCCCACACAAAATATATGAGTTATAACAATACCAAAAAATAGAGGCTCACTGCCTATAGGGCTCACTACCCAAGTTGCTCACTACAAAGAATGACTCACTACCAAGGGGTGGCTCATTAGCAAATATGGTGAACTAATTAAATAGCATCTACTCCATGCCTAGGTTTAGTTCCATTGAAGCACAATATAACTTCTATGCTCTACTCTTACACACCTTCGCACTTATCTCTTCATTTTCATGCACTCATACATTTTTTGCAATTACATTACAAGTCTTTATACAAGTCATCAACCTTGGAATGTACATCAAGGTTGGCAATACATTCATCAACCATTGGAGCAATCTCAAAGCTCTGCATTACAAAAACATACATAGACGTCTAGAACTAATACAAAAATTAGCTAAGGGAAAGATGTAAAGTTGTATGTTGATCATGCCATGCCTTAGATGGGACTCAAACATAATTCTTCATGCCACGACACACTTCCACAAACTCCAAGGCATCTCCGCAATTAGTGAAATCAACCAAGTTGGCCAAGATTGGTGAGAACACTAGGCCTGCTAAGAGCATTCTTCATCCATGATCCAACTTTCTCTTTGTGGACCAATCCAAAGGTAGACACACAATCAGGAGACATCCACAATCACATTGTAATCACTAGGAACAACTGCACTAGCTATAACCACTCTGTCAAGAAGATTCTTCAAGCTAGAGCACAAGAACAACATTGTCATCCACTGTCATAAGGAAAGGATAGCTTGTGGATTGCCAAATCACAAGCCATTGTAGTTGAAAGCACTTATCATCATTCTAGACTTAACTCTAGAATCACAAACCAAAATACTTCAATGCAGAGGAATTTGAAGCATAACACTTTCTCCCTATCACCACTAAACATATAGGAAAAATAGTTTTCACTCTGGTGAACATAACTCACTCAAATCTTCATACTAGAGGTTCAAACTTGGAATATAACATCTTTAAATAGAGTTCTAAATAACTTCCAATCCATAGACAAAGATATTCATCCTAGGTGAAATGTGAAGCAATCTTTTGAATTGTTCTTCATTATACAATACACTGCTTCCACTGCAACTCACTATTTCTATCGGAGGAGCTAATTTTATCAATATCCTTAACATCAAGATCACTCACATAAGTAAATACAAAGCATATCGCTTATTACAAGAAATCAATAGAATAAGAGCACAGTTGACACTAATGACAACAAAGATATGTTGACATCAATGACAACACTGATTATGCACATACTTGCAACAATAACAAGAGGAGGAAAGGTTCTGGCTATATAGGAGTTTGCATTGGTCAAATCCCCATTTTGGTATTTCTACCTCACAGATAGCTAAATTAGAGAAGATCAAATAATGTGTGCTCCTAATATTTGTGTGTATCTAGGAGCAACAAACCAAATGATTTGTCACAAAACCCTAACCCTATATGAATCAAGAATATAGAATGATCTACTCAAGAGAAGTGCTTCACTTAAGGAAACACTAACCTTCAACTCAAGGAAGGTGGGCTAATTTGAAGTTTGTAGAATAAGAAGGCTTTACAACCATACCCAATTGTGATGATGTAAGTAATCAATCCAAACTCAAGTTTCTGGTTCAAACTCTTCTCTTGCAAAGAGGAACAAGATAGACTCAAGATATTTCCTCCAAATCTTCCACAATCTCTTCCATGAGCATCAATATTTCAACAAAAATAAAACCTACAACATTTCATTAGTTTGCAATAATATTCAGATAGATAATAGTTCTCTCTCTATTGTGTTTAGGTCTTTTCAAAGTCTAGTTTAAGTATGAAGCCCAAGGATGGAAAATATTTTAATTATATAGGCCAACGGGGTATGGGGCCCAAAGTATCAAAATCAAGGACATGTCACAAAAGGTGAAGCCCACACCATCAGGGGATTTAAATCTTCACAAGATATTAGAGGACACTAGTTCTTAGGTGCTAGTGTCCAGGTCAAATCACCATGACAAATTAGAATTGCCTTGGGAGATTTCTAGGGCCTTAACATAGCCCTATATTCCAAAATTTGATCAACATAAATGGTTTAGTGAAGTTTAGAAAGATTTAGGAAAGTGAAGCACCTCTCTCAAGTTGAGGGTAAGGCCAAGGAAAGAAAGTGGTCCTAAAAGTGGAATAATGAGATGGATAATAAGGTGGGTGATAAACAATATGTGAAATTGTTCTTGCACTATCAAGGAGAACAATTTACAACATAACAATGTCTTTGTAGAAGTCAAAGCTCTAGAGCCTCTGCTTTTCTTCAAGGTTGAGAATGAGTAATTCCTATATATTTGATAGATTTCATCAAATCCCAGTTGAGAGATATCCCTACTCCAATCAGGTTCAATGCATCCATACAATCCTCATTCACATGTCGCAAGAATACCAATTTGAGTGACTCTAGAGAGAGTTAATTCTGGTGTGACTTTTTGAGGTAGATTTGAAACCTCTCAACATAATCTTCAAGGGGTTCATTCTCATTTTGTTACATTCTAAATATGTCATCCCCCTTCATTTCCCTTCCATGACAATAGTCCTGGTCTTTTTGTAAAAGATTCTCTTTCATGGTATCCTAGTTTACTACTACATTTCAACCCCATCTGTTGAACCATCATAAGGCAACATCCTTGAGCATGGATGGGAAGAGTTTTAGTTGATATGCATCATTAGTGTAGTTGTAGCTTCTGTAAAGGACATCAAAATAAAACAAGAATGTATCATGATCCTCAGTAATCAAACAGTGGAAGTTGGGTAGAGCTGAAGGAAGTATATTCTTTAGGGTATCATCTCATTCTTGGTTTGTGATAGGAAATACAAATGTAACTAGCTTAGTTGGATTCCCCACTACTTCTTTTGCCATTATACCAAGATGCCAAGTGGCAATGTCTTCCAAGATTGTAACGTCATTCGGTTTGAGGAGTACTTTATTTCTTTGTGAGTTTGAGTTGATGGAAGAAATCTCCCTAAGGTGTCTCTCTACCACCGCATGCAATAGTGCCTAAGCTAATATCTCTTTCTCTACAAAATATTAGTGGAAGGTTCGAAAATAGATTGGATGTTTAATAGTCATAATTTTTTAAGAAAATAAATCATGTATACTAAGAAAGAAATATAATCAAATAAAAAGAACTCATGAATTCCAAACCTTAGCACCGTCCCCAGCAATAGTACCAAAAATGTCTAACTCCATTATTAACCAATAAATTGATGTAGAAGGGTCATTCACTCAACTCAACGTACCATCAAATCCTTTATCAAGCAACCTAATGGTTATGTGTTGCATTTAAATATGTCAAACTAGGCAATCATATTCTTTCTCGATGGCACGTGTACTATATGTACAGTCAAGGATTTCTAACTTTATCCTAGAGGTTGTGCATATAAACAAGTTACAGGAAAGGACACAAATTATATTTTGTAAACTCTAGTGAAGAACAATTTCTATGGGTAGGTAATTCTGTTAAGGAATAATAGACACTTACTCAACAAAGATGTAAACACATATTTTCTCAACTATCCAAGGTATCTACTTATGAAATGACTAATCATAGTAGAATACAATCTAATTACCAAATTGATGATGACCTTTAATATTATCTAGTTCAACAAGTCATGGTGATCAACAAACTATTAATAATATAAATTAACAAGAGAACTAGAATTACCTCAAGTGGCCCTTGTTTTAATGAGTATAACCTCACATAATCTAAATCAAATCTTTAACTTTATCAATTACTCATTGATTAAATCTATTACTCTTTATTGAATTTTGGAAGATGTAATACAAAACTAACAACAAGAAGTGTTGATAACAAAATTCTCTAGATCTCTGTCACATACAAATTTATCATATATAGACATGATCCAAATCTCCTAATTGTTTTGAACTTGTAAATAACTTTAATCGTACACATGTTGAATCTTTGTACAAACACATGAAGATAACTTATTCTTAGTCTAAGAAAAACAGAAGTAGGAAACTGACTATACAAAGATAATTTGAATATCACAATCCTACTATGCTTCTTATTCACTAAAAAGAAGACATAAATAAATTAGAACATGTTGAATAGAGAATCATTGGATAATTATGAACCACAATCTACTAATGCCATAAATTCCTCTAATTTTTTGTGACTATCTTAACTGTTGATGATAAAACTATCGACAAGTGCAATGAGTTATGGTTAAACCATGTTGACTTAATTATGGTTCTTTCTCCTTTAGCTCTGGGCTATTGCATTTTTAGCAATAGATAAGCACCTCCTTTGCTATGGGTTGGTAGATAGCCTTTGCTATAGGTAGTTTCTTCCTTGCTGCATAGGGGTTAGTTTCTCCATATAGAATTTCCACATCATAAACTACCATAATTAACATAAGTTGGTATCATATTCTATAAACAATCATTAACACACACAATCATCCATCAACATATTATATATTATCCTTAGTGCTTTCAAGACTTAAAGATAATCATAAAGCATGTATAATGTCTAGATGTTTGGAAACAAATTTGAGAAGTATAAACTAAAACAGGGAAATTGGAACAAATTAAAGTCTCATCGGTGATCAAGCGGGAGTGATGTAATATAAAAAAAATTAAAATTTTTCTCCAATCGACCGATAGGAAGGGAAGAATAAGTGAGATATGCCCCCTTGAGATATCAGATGGAAAAAAATATTTTTTTCTAGGTGAACTCTCGAAAAGAAGGGAATAGTAGAAAAATGGGATGCAAGATGAAAATGGGATTAAAAGAAGAAGTAAAAAAATGGGGAAAAACATATATGTTATGATAGCTAGGATAGAAAAATTAGGGCTAGGGCTTAGTTGGAGGCTATAAATAGGCTATAGGGGGACATATTCCTCTTTTGCACACCTAATCTTGAATGCTTTGGAGAGAGAAGAGGACTAGAGCGTAGAATCCATGACATAGATTCCATGTCATAAGCACTAAGTGGACTGAGTTTGAGAGTATTAGTTACCTCCAACAACTAGTGAGTCGGTATGTGGCATATCCTTGCTTGGTACTTTGGGTTTTGGGTATTTACAAAACAATAAATGCATGGTAGATTATGGTTAATGATTGAACTAAATCAATAGGGTTAACGATCAAGTCAGGCGTAGCACCTACGATGGAGAAATTAGTGCTTTTGTCTTGGTTTAGCACCTCTGTTGCAGATTATCGCTTCTATCATGTCAAAATTTGGTAGTTGTTAGGGTTATGTTAGCACCTTTGCTAGGTGGTTCAACACTCTTGTGGCATTTTGGTACTTGCACAGAAAGAGTTAGTGCCTATGTGCCTTTTGGTACTTGTCCAAGGGTGATTAGCACTTTTGTACCTTTTGGCACCAATGTGGGAGAAATTAACACTTTTACACCTTTCGGCACTAGTGTCAGATGGGTTAGCATTTATGTGGGGTTTAGCGCTAGTGTAGTGTCTATAGTGCTTTCATGGTAATCAACACAAGTGCAAGTTTCGTTAGCGTTTGCATGCATTTTGGCATCAGCATGGCATGGGTTAGTGTTCGCACTTATTTTAGCTTTTGAGCATCTTTTGTTAGCACTTGGGGACCTTTTGGTGCCAGAATGGCATCAGTTAGTGCTTTCACCTATTTTAGTGCTTGCACATCTTCTTTTATCACATGCGCACCTTTTGGTGTTGGTGTGGGGGACTTAGTGATTTTCCATAGTGTTTAACAAAAGACTAAGTGGTGTGATAGATGCAGGAGGATTTGTTGGCATTGTAGTCGAGGGAGTGGAGGCTAGATTTTGTATATGCTGGGACCATTCTAGACTATGATATATGGTGGCAGGAGCAGCAGTCGATGAGGTTGACTATTACAGTTGAACAATTCATGCAAGTGGATAGTAGCAAGGAGGAGGAGAATTATGGGGGTGGAGGAGATGTAGGAGGTGGTAGATATGGTCTTTCTATTGCTAGGCAATGGCTATGCCAGAGAGTAGAGGCTGTGGAATGGGGCTAACGAAGATTAGGTCAGGAGGAGGTAGACCTCAAGATGCTTTGGGTTAAGATCTAGAGGTTGATGGATGAGCTAGCCAACACACCAATATAGCATGATAAGGTGGAGCCTTAGTTAGCTATCACTAAGTCAGAGGTGGATAGGTTGCAAGGGCATCTTACAGTTATGCAAGAAAATATTGTAGAGTTGTTTGTAGCATAGGGAGGAGGGGTGGATCCTACAGATCTAGCTCACATCATTTAGGAGCGAGACACGATGATTGTAGAGAGGGATGTAGCCTAGATTCTACAGTAGAGGGCCAAGTGACTTGAGGCACTACTTCATGCGGAGAGAGAGATACATCATAGAAAGAAGTGATAAGAGTAGGGCTCAACAATATGTGGTAGGACTTAGTATGGATACAGGGTGATCTAGTGGAGTCCAAAGAGAATACAACACTACCATACCCTATATCATGCAATGCTACTAGAGGATCAGAGGCAACCGAGCTATAATGTATAGAGTTGATTAGGGGCTAGCCGATAAGGGAGGTCTAGGACTCACTCAATGCCAAGGTCACTTATGCCACCACCTCAAGCTATGCCTCCATCAGCAGAGGTTCCAGTAGTGTCATCACTGATTACAGGGATAGAGACTACAAGGGCACAGACTATAGGGGTACAAGATATAGGGGTGGGTCCCTCATCAGTAGGATTACAAGGTCCAATAGAGTTTGGGGATAACACCATGTAGTTGTATTTTGTATATTATGTATGAGACATTTGAGTACTGAGTCTTTAGGTACATTTTGTATCATGACCATTTTTTGATGTATATATGATCAACATTTTATGGGTGGCTTATATGAAGGTTTATGATGTAATTATTTATAATGTTTATGATGTATATGATTGGATGTTATTTATTATGTGATTGATGGTTTTATTCATGTCATGTATGGATGCTTATGTGATGGATTATATGATGTTATGGTTTCATGTTATGGATGGATGCTTATGATATGCATTATGTTACAGATAATGGATATGCTTTTGATGATGGATTATGTGATGGATAATGGTATGGTTTATGTTATGGTTTCATGTTTTGGTTTATGTGTTATGGTATGTGATGGATTATATTATGTTACATGGATTATGATTATGTTATGGATAATTGGTGGAAACTCTATTGCATTTAATTTGCATGAGTGTACGATTCATATTGTGTGTTTGAGTGGTTGTTTATGCAATTGTGATGTGGATGTGGTTATATGGATGATGATGTGATTATTATGATGGTGTGGTATTAATGTGTTGATGCCAGTGGATGCAATGGATGGTTGTAATGATGATACAATGATTTATTTTTAGGTCATGATACAAAGTGTCCTTGTGTGGGTGAGGGATAGTTAGGTGGATTTGGTGATTGGGGATTATTGGGGGAAATGATTGGAAAGAAATATGAATACACTTTCTAGGGGGATTGGGGAGTGAATAGAAAATTAGTTGGGATGGGCGATTTATTATGGGGTGATTGCAAAGCAACATGAACATGCTTTCTAGGAGGGGGAGGGGAGGTTGTTGATTAGGATGAGTGGTAAGTGGTGGGGATGCTTGTTGGTAAGGGGAGAGAATGTGGATAAGGTGAGTCTCCATATTTATTAATGCAAATCAAAAGGTGGGGATGTTATGGATAGATGTGAATCTTTGATAGGGATGGGTGAGTATGATAAGATAGATAGGGGTTGGGATTATGTTGGTATGTTTTAGAGCAATACTAAGTTTTAATATAGAAAAGAGGATATTTTTCACCAAGGTATAGGAGACCAAGGTGATGATGTATATCCAATATTTGCATGGACTTGATAGTCAAAAAAGAGGTTGTGCTTACACATGCCCAACATAGTACAACCTTGTCTAGACATGTGCGTAAAGAGACTTAGAGCATTGAAGTCCTAGTGCACACAACGTAAGATCCTTAGATGCAAAGGATGAGTTGTATGAAGAATCTATTCCAACACACACAAGATATGAATAGAAACTAAAGTAATAAGAACATCAAACAAACATGGCATACAACAACAAATTACTCTTGTCCCATTCTATACCATCCAATGACGCATCAAGATATCAAAGATCGAGGTGGTGTTTGGGTAAGTGTAGATGGGGTATAAAAGATAAATCAAAACAAAAGACCAACAACCATTAAATCTCTTGCTAAGAGTGCGAATTGGATGTGATTGGGCTATGCCTATTGTAGAAATGATATATCCTATGGCATCTATTGTGATGGTGGATGTTGTAGGATAGGCACAAGATGTGATGGTTATGTTGTCTCTGGAGATTTGGTCTATCGTGTGATTGGTGTTATGGTATGTTGTTTCTACATATGTTGTTTGTTTTACTTGGTTGTCTTTTGTCTTTGATTCAAGGGTAGTAGGTTTTATTGTTTGGTATTTTGAGGGTTTTTCTAAATTTTTTTGGTATATTGGTATTTTCTTATTTTTTTGGTATTTTGGGATTTTTTGATTTTTTTTTTGTATTTGGGATTTTCTAATTTTTTTTGGTATTTCTAGATTTTCTAATTGTTTTGGTATTTTGGGGTTTTTAGATTTTTTTTGGTATTTTGAGATTTTTTGATTTTTTTTTTAGTATTTTGGGATTTTCTAATTTTTTTGGTATACCAAATGATTTTTTGATTTTTTGGCATTTTTGGATTTAGTGTATGTAGAAGGGATGCATGAGCCATAATAAGCCATAGTATGCATAAAAAAGATGTATTCTTTATCTAGACTAGGGTACTTTTCCCCCAACATTGAATGGTGATGGAAATGGAGACGCTTAATGTTTACAAGTTCAATCGATATGGGAATGAAATGATGGGGGATGATGTGGATGGACAAAATTTTAACAGATAGTAGGTAAGGCCACTACTCAAGGTGTCTGGGATAGGTTTTCACTATGGTACTTATCCAAGGCACCATCGAAGTGGTATTCACCATTGGACAACTTTATTACACTCAGTTTTCAATTTTTTTTTGACTTTTTTGATCTTTTAATTTTTATAATCTTTTGGGATATCCAATGCTAGGTGTAGAACTTCTTTAGGTGAATGATAGTAATTGGCTCATCGAGAGGCTAACCCTCTGGTGTGGCAACCTAATATGCTTCTGATCCATAATGTTAGTGAAAATGAAGTGACCCTACAAATTAGGCTCAAATTTACCCTTTTTCTCTCGGTCCTAATGATTCTTATGATTTTCTTTAAGTACAAGATTGCCTACTTCAAATTCTTTGGCCTTGATTTTCTTATTATAGCTACAAGAGAGGTAGTTTTGATAAATTTGCAAGTGATTTAAGGCATTGAGATACTTTTTTGTCCAAAAACTCTAACTCATGTAGGCAAGAAACCCAATATTCTTCCTCATTGATAAGATTCTATAAGGATATATGTAGTGAGGGAATCTAGACCTTGATTGGCAAAACAATCCTCTGAACTGAAGACAAGAGAGTATGGCATGGTTCCAGTAGGTGTCCTGATGCTGGTGGATAAGCCCAAAGGGTGTGATTAAGTTGTAGATGCCAGTCACAACCAACTTCATTGACTATTTTATTAAGTATCTTAAGGATGGTCTTGTATGAAACCTTAGCTTGGCCATTACTTTGTGGGTAATAGGGTGTAGAGAAGTGATGTTGAATATTGAATTGCTAGAAAAGGGATCATACCTCTTGGTTTTTGAAGGGTCTACCATTATCCATAACAATGGAAAGAGGTATCTCATGGTAGCATATGATATAGTGTAAAATGAATTTGGATATTTTTTACTAGTGATATAAGTGAGTGGAATGGCTTCAACCCACTTTGTGAAATATTCTGTGTGGTAATGATGAATTTCTAGTCGTTGGATGACAAAGGGGTAATTTTTCCAAGGTCATCTCCCCACTATGAAAAAGGCCAAGGAGTGGTGATTGGTTGTAACTCTTGAGAAGGTGCATGAAATAAATCACTATTTTGCTGGCACTACAGACATTTCTTGGCAAACTGTTGGGCAACCTGTTCCATGGTTGGCCAATATATCATGTTCTTAGTAACTTCTTGGCTATGGTAGGACCACTAGAGTGTGACCCATAGATACCTATGTGTACCTCTTGTAAGGAAGTTTAGGATTCTCTTGAATTAAGGTATCTAAGAAAGGTTCCATCTACACTCCTTCGACATGTGTCATCGAGGATTGTGTAATAGGATGAGAAGCGAATGAATGTTTTACATTGGGCATTGGTTAGGATAGGTGGTAGGATGTTATCATGGAGATAAAGATAAATATTTTGATACCAGGGAGACAAGAGACCAACAAGTTCACAAACGAGCTTTGAATCTGGAATATCATAAGTAGGTACAAATACTACTCGACAAGGAACTCACACTTGTGGATATTATTTTTCATGTCCAAGAGAGATTAGATAGTGGCCATGACATCATAATCTTTTTATTGGCCCTGGGGACTTGTTGTAATTGGATTTCATGAAAATAATCCTCGAGATCCTCTACCATTATTTTATATAAATTCAGCTTGTCATCCTTTGTTTGATATTCATCATTAACCTACTTGATTACAAATTGGGAATCTTCATAAACATTTAACATCCTAATCCTCCATTGGATGGCCATTCTTAGTCCTATCATAAGGGCCTCATACTCTAGTATGCTTTTTGTGCAGTAGAAGGCAATCTTGTAAGTTCTAGGGATATAATCTCCTTGTAGCATGATGAAAGATATTCTAGCTTCTAAACCATGATAAGTGTATGATCCATCAAAATATAGTTTCCATGGGGTTGTTGGAGTTAAGTTAGATACAAGTTCTTTAGGAAATGATAGGTGAATAATCAGCTTGAACAGGTGCATCAACTAATTGATCTGCTATGACTTGTCCCCTTATGGCCTTGCAATCAACATACTCAATATAAAACTCACTTAGGATCATTATCCATTTTTCCATGAGTGTAGTGAGTGCTACTTTTGACAACTACTTATGTGGGTCTACTTTGGTGATAATCTTGATCTTATGATTGAGTATATAATGTCTTATTTTTTGGGTACTGTTGTCAATTCAAGTATGCACCCTTCTTAAGCTTTGCAAAAACTTAACTACCTGTTGAAACATGGAATCATTCTCAAATGTGGGTCTCCTTTCATGAGAACAAATCTCCAGAGTGAGTTGGTTCTCTTATAATTTCTAAACAAGTGATTTGAGGGGAAAAGGGATAGAAGGATGTAATTAAATGTAAACTAATTCCAGAATCTAAACTAGATGAAATTATCACTCACAAATAGATCCTCTAACCTGAATCCTCACAATTCCATTGATAGTTTACTCCTTAAGTAATTTGCCACAAGGTTTGGGTCAAACATAAACTGTAACCAGGAAAAAACTAAGTTTTAACAGTATTGAGACATAGTAAAGGATAGATAAAGTCATAATATAACATCTGATCAAGACTGCAAAATATGTGAAGTAGGATTATTTGCTATTAGAACTAAAAGGAGTACAATGCTTGAAAAAAAAAATGTGTGATCCAACTGCCTATATACAACTCTGCAAGAGAGAAGAAACTGATGCTAACTAACTAAGAAAAAACTAAGTTTTTCTCCTATAAATATCTCCAAATGATCTCCTGTGAAGAAAGCTAAAAAAACCCCTAAAAATAGACCCTGAGTCCATTTTTGAGCTACTCATGAAAGCCAAAAATAAAGCACTGAATCTGCCACCAATCTGTGAAATAAAGCTACAAAATTGCCCTCTCATGTGGTCCCACCATGTAACTGCTTTTCTCTGCTCATGAAAGCTCCAAACTTTGTCCTATACGACTCTAAATAAAACACACCAAAATGGAATATTTGATTTGTCTTATTAGCCTATAAATTGCCTAAAATAGTTAAACTTTAAAAGCAATTCATAATTTCATTGCTTTAAAGTTAACTTTACAATGATATAGCAATTTTAATCAATATCCTATTTCGATATGATTTTTGGCAAAAGTAAAATGATATCTGGTTTATAATTTCACCAAGATATTTACAAGATATCACAAAATGATTTTCTATAAAAATCATAAAAAAAAATGAAATATTAGACATATTTACAATAAATAAATAAAAGCCTTGAAAGGCTTGACACCATGGCCTCCATGTGTCAATATTCTGCCAACTCATCTCTGCATATGCCTCGAAAAACCTCCAACTCACTGTCCATGTAGTGCCACCATGTCACATTTGACCCCTTTGACCATGTTATCATTTTGCATACTCTTCACATTTCCAAGGTTCTTGTTTGATCTTTATGCATATATTCGAAACATGTGAAGGAAAAAGAAAAAAATGCATAAGTGGGAGGTCAAAGACACTCGACCACATGCATAGTCAAATGATACTTAGACTCCAATGTTAGTCGACCACATAAAACCTTGCAACGATTCTAAAGGCACAAGACTTGTTTACTCATGATAATGTCCACCTTTGACTTAATAGAACAAGGCATATTATTTGTACTGTCAGCCACTTCTCCTTATGATTACTAGGTATCATCCAACACAAGGTGTTGACCCCAATCTTATTTGGCTAAAAATGATTATGTTGTTTTGCATGGTCAAAATGTGGAAAGGACGTCGAAACAAAAGAAAATATGAAACCCTAAAACCTCAGTCATTTCATTTTGTTGGTGTTGAGTTTGGGTCTGCAACTATGGCCGTCGACTTGGGGTTTCATTCTCTTTGTATTTTTCTCCATTTGATGGCTTTTGAGGTCGAAAACACTGCACTTCCTTGGCCAAAACGACAGGGCGCACCTGGTAAGGTAGAATCTGAAGCTTTCAATGGCATTTTACTATGTTTTCATGGCTTATGTCTCTTAAAAGGCCACCGACTATATAGTTGTTTCTTCAGTTTTCTTAGCTTTGATATATACTTGTTTGGCTTTCCTGTGTTGAACTTTGTAAAAAATGGCAAAAATGACCAGGTCTAGTTCAACTGGATGGAGCCATAATCTTCTCCTCTACTACATAATATGATGAGTATGACTATATCATTGTTTCCACTATGGTTTCTTATATCTCTATCTATATGAAGCTGTGATTAGGGTTTCATTTCTTAGTTAACTGGGTATGTGAAATATCTTCACACATGGCATGACCGTAGCATGTAACACATTCTATAGCTATCTCTTTGTCTTTTGATGTAAAAAATATGAAGTTGCCTTGTGTTCGAAATGAGGGTTTCTTTTATCTTGCACTTAACTTCCTTTACTCTTTGCAGCCATGTCTTCAATACTTCACTCTCACCTTGCTCGACTATTTATTGTGAGAAGAAAGAAAACTTTTTTTAAAACCTGACAAGGGTTTCATGTTTTTACTATGTAAACAATATAATCAACTATGGCCTTGTATGGATAGTTTACTTACCATTTTCTTTCCTCCTCAATACTACAAAATGCATTAGGTTCTAAAACTCGATATGGGTATTTGAGAAAATGAATGTAAATGGCATTTTATGCCCGACCTGGTTATGAATATATCTCTGCTCTTTTACTATATGAACCCAGATTTGAAACTAAAACAATGATTTTATCTTTTATAAGCACAATCTATTCTTTCTGTGAGCATTGGCATATGATATCATTTTTCTTCCTTATGTTGTCACTGTTTAGTTATAATCATTGTCATAGTTTTTTAAGAAGGGTGATGATTACATACACTATTCCCTACCTCTGTAGCTTCACTTACTCTTTCATGAACTTTGCATATGGAGGATATATTGTTGTTTTTCAACTTAGAACTCTACTTCTTTCTGTACCAGCATACATTTCTTCAATTCTATAGCTCTACTTGTCCATTCAGTGAACTGTAGCAATTAGATACTTTAAACATGATGATGACCATGGCTATGTCATGACATTAAGGCATTATAACAAATGAAGAAGTCACATACTTGTTTTGTCTACACTGTAACACATGAACCCTCTGTTGTTCTTCTTTACTGTACTTCATCATAAGATGCAGCCATGTCCTTATATACATTTCATTTTTGACACAAAATGATATCCTATAGCATAAAGGATGATGATCATACCAATTTAACTACTCCTTTGTCACATGATAATGATGCTCTATTACACACATGTAATGAAATGTTCCTTTTGATCCTTCAAAGTTTGTCATAGACAAAAATAAGCCATCTACCCTGGCTGTCTTGTATTCTTCTACTACAAATTTGCAATAATGTCATGTGTCTTTCATAGATATGCTTTGAATGTAATATGTGACACACATTGTTCTAATGCTCAACTTATTAGTAGCAAAATGTGAGGCATAATTGGATATATTTCATCATTTAAAAGGTAGCTTATGTAATTGAATTATGAATTTGATTCTACCACTCCACTTAAATGAGAAAGTATGAAGCTTAGTACTCACCTGTCTTTGCAACTTGCTTACTAGTTTATAATGGATACTCCAATCGGATTATTAGTCATGGATTAGTAAGCAATCTTCAGATAGTCAACACTTGTGAATACTTATTTTAATTAGTCTGATGATTATAAATGCATTGTGTACTCATGATTATTATCATGCCTGAGAATGTCAATTCATAACAGTTGGAGTAGTACATAAGTTATTATATGCATTGAATTTTGTCCTCCATTAGTTCAGGTCACGTTCTTGGTTGCATTTCATGCTTTGAAGTGAAATCATAGTCATGTCTTGAAATGGGACTGATGTATATGATTGTCTTGCTACTCCTTTAGCTTGTCATGTGAATGTCATCAATGATCTTCTTCTTCTATTCATCCCTTTAAAGACAAGGGGCAGCAGCATGCTGGGCTCAACCCTTGTGGGAGCCCATTTGATACCACATACTAAAAGTCTTCATTCAGCTTCATGATTTGTCCTATACCTGCACATGAAACAAACAGACTAGAACAAAACAATGATGTTCTTATATTTGCTTCTATTTAGTCCCTTTTGTATATGGGTGTTCTCTTTTGATCAATGCATTACAACTAGAGTATTATGTCTCTCCTGATTGATGAAGGATTTTCATAACCAGAGCTTCTAATAGGACCTTGCCACATTTTTTTCAGGTACATGCCAAGGTCGAGAGCAAGACTGGAGGCTACTACAAAGGTCCACAAAAATAAGGCAATGATGGCTATGTCTTTCCCTCGTCTTCATTAGATGCATAGTATTTTATTTGTATTTGTATGAGTTTAGCTATAACCCATGGCTTGTGTGGGACATCTAATATGTCTTAGTTTCCTTCAATGCAATGTTTATTCTCTTATGTATTCAAACTTTTAAATGAATAATCACTGTGGTGAATGAATACTTATATCATTTTACTGCTCTGCAATGTAATGAATGATTGAAACTTTTCTTTCTACATCTGAACAACTGAACTACATTTGTCACAATAACTATGCAACTAGAACATAATAGAAATAAATCAAACCACATTCAAAAATGATAAATAATAAATCTGCTCAGCTAATTATTGAGCTATGGTAAAAAAAATGGTAATATTTCTAGCGACTTTTGCTATATGCTTGCCTTCTAAGCATCTGACCAGTTGCCTTGACATCTATTGGGCATGAAGTCATACTCTTCCTTCTCAAAAACTCATAAAACACTGTACTTCAACTCTCTAACAGTTAAAATAGCAACAGAAAAATGAAAACAATATCTACTAAAAGCAAACTAACAGGACCTGATGGCCAAAACAAAATGCTAAAAGAAATGTGTATGAGCACTTATTCACTGCAAAACTACTCTACTATATACAAAAGAAGTCTCTTATCCTTAGAGGCAATGCTTGAGGTGGATCCCATTAATTGAGATAGACATCACCTCTCCACTCAACTTGGATAGTTGAAATGCATTGTTTTCTTTGCACTCTATGATAACATAAGGCCTATCCCAAATAGCATCAAATTTAGAATGCTTACCTTGCGTACTCCTTAGTTCATTCCACTTGAACACCAAATCTCTAACAATAAAATTCCTTGGTCTTTCCCTCTTATCAAATGCATTCTTCATTTGGGTTTGATGCATATCAAGCTTTTTAAAGGCCTCTTTCCTTGCCACTTCTAGTTCCATGAGCTGAGCTAGTCTTATTACAAGAGGCTACTCCTCTAGCATCTCAAGTTCTTTGATAAAGACCAATGTAGGCAATTCAACTGAAATAGGTAACTGATCCTCTTTTTCATACATAAGCACATATGGCGAACAACTATTAGCCCTCTTAGGTGTAGTTCTGTTAGCCCATAGAGCTAACTTTAACATTTCATGTCAAGTTTTCTCATTGTCCTGAATAGTCTTCTTGATGATCCTTATCAGATTTTTGTTGGTAGATTCAACCTCCCATTACCCTGTGGGTAATAGTTAGTTGAAGTATTCAAATAGATATTATTTCTAATAGACCAGTCTGAAATTCTTAATCCTAAAAAGGCTAGACCATTATCGGATATGATTGAATCTGGTGTACCGAATCTTGACACTAGGTCCTGATAAAAACTTAGGATAGCATATTCATTTGTCTCTTTTAAGGAAACAACCTCGGTCCACTTGGTAAAACAATCTATGGCAATCAAAATCCACTTGTGGCCTACACTTGAAGGTAGTTTTATTGGTCCTATGAAATCCAATCCCCATTTTGAAAATGGTTGTTCAACTTTAACAGGATGTAGGGGTAAGGCAACAAGTCTTTGCTTAGCTGCAAATAGGGAACAGTTCTCACATCTTCTCACCCAAGCAAAAGAATCTTTAAACAAATCAGGTTAGTAATAACCAGCCTATATAATCTTCAAGGCAATTGTTCTAGCTGCAATGCGATCTCCTGAAGGTCCATTGTGAAACTCTTCTAACAGTCTATCAACTTGATCAGGTCCAACACACCTCAGAAATACACCATTAAAGTCTCTCCTATATAAAGTACCATCAATAATAACATAAGGAGTAGCTTGCAATCAAAAATACCTTCTTCCTGCCCTGTCTAAACTAATTGGACACTCACTGGTCTACAAATAATGCATCATATGATGCACCCAACTATCTGGTTAAGCTGGTGTATTGGCTAGTTCATTATTATTCAGCACTATGTCAGTGTCTTCTTGATGTTCTTGCTCAAACTCTTCACTTTTAGTAAACTTCTTGCATAATCTATTACCTCTAATTAGCTTGGTTACTTGGATGTCAACATCCAATTCCATAACTTTGGTTATCCAACTAGATCTCTTGTCATTTATATCTCTGTTTAGTAAAAAACTCTTGACAGTGGGATGAGCAACCTTTAAGTGAATTTTATTATTAGACAACATGTGTCAAAACTTCTTGAAGCTCCTTATAATAGAAAAAACATGTTTTTCCACAAAAGAATACTTTACCTAATACTAGTGCAACACTTGGCTGAAAAATGTAATTGGCTACTCTAATCCTTCATCCTTTTGCTAATATAACATTGCAAAAATAGTGTCAACTCCTCCAAATACATATAAAATGAAATCCTTCTCATAGTTAGGATTGATGAGGGTAGGGGTAGCAGAGAGGGCCTCTTTAATCTACTCAAAGCTTCCTTTTCCCTCCTTAGTCCAGCTGAATGGCCCATTTTTTTTCAACATGGCAGTAAGAGGTTGTAACAAAGTTGCAATATTTGGAATAAACCTCCTAACAAAATTAACTCTGCCAACAAAGCTCTGCAAGCCTTTCTTATGTGTAGGCAGCGGTAAATCTAGAATAGATGAAACTCTCTCAGGGTTAATAGTAATACCTTCTCTTGAAACAATATGATTGGGGAATCTTCCTTCATGAACTAAGAATATACACTTTTTGGGGTTCAATGAAACTCCAAACTCTCTGCACCTCTGAAAAATCTGCTTTAAGTGGTCAAAATGATCATTAGAATCTTTTGAAAAAATAGTTATATCATCTAAATAAACTAGTACTATTATGTTCATAAGACCTTGGAAGGCCATAACCATTACCCTCTAAAAGGTTTCCCCTACATTGGACAGACCGAATGGCATCTTCCAATAGGCCATGGTACCCCACTTAGTTGTGAAAGAAGTTTTGTATTAGTCCTCTTCTTTGACAAGAATTTGATTATATCCAAAGTATCCATCTAACAAAGAGTACCTATTAGAACCTAAAACAACTTGCAGTATTTGTTTCATGGAAGGAAGAGGGTAATGGTCTTTCAATGAGGCCTGATTTAGATCACAGAAATTGACACAAAGTCAGATTTCACCATTCTTCTTCCTAATTGGGACCAAATTGGAAACCCATGAGGTATGTTTTATTGGGAAAATGATACTGCTCTCAATCAGTTTATTCAGCTCAGCCTTCATTAAGTGTTCAAGTTTGGGATTGAGGGGTTTGTACTTTTTCCTAACAGGCTTGGAATTAGTCTCTAAGTCTATGGTATGCTGGGCCAAACTGGGATCAAAACCTCTCAAGTCCTTATACTCCCATGTGAAGACATCAGAAAAATCTTGACATGATTGAATAAAAGATTGATGCTCTTCTCTAGTACATACCTTTCCAAGTTTTAGTAGTTTATCCTTGAAAATTTCTATGGTTTGGTAATGTTCTTGCTTTACTGTCATGCTACACTTATCTTTTCCAAGATAATCATCAATGTTAAACATTGATTCTAATGTGACTAATCCCTTGGGCAACTTGTTGGTCCTCAACTAGACAATCTGATCTTCAAATTGTTGCTGATATATATGCTGATTATTTGCTACAAATTTAGCCTCTGCACTTAAAAAACTTAAGATTTGTTCATCATTGTTAAACACTTGCCATGAAATACTATTGTAAGGTATAGAAGGTCAAACAACTATCTTAACATATGGCTATACCTCAACATTCTGAATCTGATCAAGAATCTCAAATTGAGATCCCAAGGCTACCAACCTATCTGCATACTTATTTTGATCCCTGGGAACTCAAATCAGATTAAAAGAATCAAAAAATTGAATTGAATCCAACATTCCATGCTTGTATTTTTTGAGCAGGTCATTCTTAGCAACATTTAGATTCCTAACCTGGTTAATGATCAGCTCAGAATCTCCATAAACTTGGATAGCTTTGATACCTTTTTTCTGAGCCCATTCTAAACCATGGATTAGGGCCTCATACTCAGCCACATTATTTGTACAGCTGACAGTAAACCTTAAGGTAGCATAGTACTTGTCTCCTTGGGGTGAAATTAACATATTACCTCCACAGGCACCCGTCTGGGTCCTTGATCCATCAAAGCACAACTTTCAAAGCTGATCTTCTTGTTATTTTAACTGATTTTGATCCTTAATCAAATTAGGAATCACTGCATCAGGTTCCTGTATCACATAGATGCCTAATCCTACCTCATCCGTGTGATGGAAAGGGTCACTTTCATGATCTTCAGATGCCCAATCATCTAAACTTATGTCTTCTATAGGTGCATTGGTATCTAGGCTCATGGGTTCATCCTGTTGCCCATGGGTGATGTATAGATTAGCATTTATTGGGCTAGGAACATAGGGCTCACTATGGTCTTTTGCAAGTGATTCAGACTGTATTGTTACTTTTGTACCATCTCATTCTAAAGAACAAGTGAGTCCAGTTTGATGAAATAAACCCACCCAATTTGGCTATGAACTCCCTAGAAAGGCATATTGAAAAACTAGGTGGAAGGTCAATGATGTAGATGTCTTGATGGATGGAAAAATTAGGACAAGCATGCAATGTGAGTGGGAAATTTTTTATTATCCCCGCAGTCCTAAGTGTAGACCTATCTAACTGTACTAGTCCTTTTGCAAGGGGCTCATAAACCAATCCTAATGAGTCAGCTACACTTTTGGGCATAACTGAACTACTTTCCCTTGAGTCTACCATAGAGTTATGAACTAATTTATCACCAATAATGAGACTTAGATAGAAAGGAGGTGGTTTTACCTCACTTGTTGACTACCCACTTTTGATCTCAGAACTATTGGCAAGTAAAACCTTGGCCTTCTCTTGACTAGAATGCTCAAAAAGTGAGTGTTCAGCCAAAGCTTCTTGCAGCAAATTTTTCTTGCTAAGGATCCGTAAAGCATCCATAACTGAGATGCTCACTGTCACTTTTTTAAGATTATCAACTATATTAAAAGGAACAGGGGTTACCTTATGTTGTCCTCTTGCTGCAACTACATCAATCTGACCTTGTGAAGACTATTGTTGCATTTTGGGCTGTTCTTTCACTGCTACTGTTTAGTCCCTTTGCAGAATATGCACTTTCTGCTCTGGTATAGGGGTAGTTTGTGACAGATAAACTTGGTTTTTATCCCTTATAGTCTATTGTTGTACTACAATAGCTTGTTGATTTACATCTGCAGCCCTCAGTTTTGACCTTGTGTTGGCTGAAACGGGTGTACTTTACTGATTCTGACCTTGGAAATAATTTACACAAAAAAATTAGATTCTTCCCAATTCATTAAGACTACATCAGCCTTATTCTACTAATTTGAAACTTCTCCATTAACCCGCTCTAAGCTTGCATAGCTTTTATGAACTATGAGTGCCTGATTTCTCACTCCATTCATGCATGCAGCTTAACTATGTGGTTGGTGACACGAATAACACCAGTCACTGTCCTAGACTAGATAATTCTGTGTGGGTACAATCTCTCTTTAGGTATAGCAGTATTTGGATTATAAGCCTGAAAAGGTTGAGGGTTATAGTTTTTTGTTTGCCCCTAAGGATTAGCCTAAAAGGGTTGCCTATATTGCTGATTGGGATGATACTGAGTATTTTTATGGTTAGGCTGATATTGATTCTAATAGGGCAAATGTTTCTCCATATTTATTAGCTTATTTTCAACTGTCCTCAATGTATTTTCCAACACTGGGGCACTTTGGTTTTGAACTGGGACAATAGTTTGTTGGGTTATTTGGTATCCTATTGCTGGAATAGGTGGGACAACAGCTAGAGGAGGCACTGCCATAGGCATTGATGGCTGGATTTCAGGGAAAATGCATAAAGTGGGCTAGGGGCTATCTTCCCTACCTGAATAACATAATTTTTTTCTCTAACAATGGTCTCAAAATAATCTGGAAGGGTGTCCCTCCCATAGACTATATCATTACGAAAATTTCACTATTCAAATCTTTGAGATAAAACAGAAAAGCATGCCTTGGCAAATGTTTTATCATTGTGGGAATCCTATCCTAGGTTCTCTAAAATCGGTAGTTGAAATCAACCATATGTTCATGGGGTGCCCTTTCGATGGTGTTCAGTTGCTCTAGTAGTGAGAGATGATCAGACTTGTCCTCAAAGTGTTTGTGTAATCCATCTCCTAGTAAGTTCCAGGATGTTATTGAATTTTTAGCAAGTCCTCTGAACCACTGTAAGGCCTTTCCTTTTAATGAAGCAGCTAAAAGCCTGATTGCCACATTTTCTTGAGTGACATTATGCACGGAACACAAGGTTGCTACATCCTGAATATGTTCAGCATCAGTAGTATGATCTTCTCCAATGAAATAAGGCAAACTTTTAAGGGCTTCCATTGGAATATCAACTCTTTGGGCAAGTTGTAATGGATTGCCTCCATTAAAAGCAACAAATACATACTGCCTAGCCATTATAGGAATCTAGACTATCAATACTGGACTTCTACTTCTTTTGACTGGGCTTGTAGATCTGAATTGGGAAGGTGTTGACTTTGATCTTCTTGATGACTCAGTTGTTCTGCTTGCTGATTTGCCTCTCCTTTTAGGTGTAGACAGTTGTAACATCCACATTCTAAAAACAAGGTAAAACCAAAAAATTGACCAGAGTAAATTAATAAGGTAAAAAAATAAGATAGAGAAATTTTTTCTTTTATTCCACATGTAATCAAGTAATTACAATTATAAGATTTATTTTTACAAAATACAATAAACCATATTGTCTTTCATATTTACAATGTTTACAATATATTGATCCACTACATATACAAGTTTAAAATAAATAGTGCTTCTGAATATCTGACATCATTCTCACAAGTCTTGCATGTTTCTTTCTTAGAGAGAGCATCTTTCTAGTGATTTACCTCCAACAATAGATTAGCGGTCTCCCACACATCTTCCACGTAGGAAGTGGCCCTACCCTTCACGAGGAATATAGACCTTAGGTGACTAGTGGTAATTTCCCTTTCCCGAGGACATAGTGTTGTATTCTACTCAACTCTATCAACCATACATCCCTAGATAGCCTCTGGCTAAGAATGATTTCTGATAGGATGAGCAATCCGAATACAGTGAACTGACAATGCATGCAAAAAACAAATGCATTACTTTGGCCAAAGTTTTAAGATTAGTGACATTCATAATGAACATAGTCATTGTGTTCATCCACCCCTACTCAACTTGGATACTATCATATTCTCACAGTTTAAACTCTTACTTAAATTAATCATGAGTTAGTTTAATCTGTGAGTCATGATAATCATACCTTTTGACTAAAACAAGTCTATATGACATAACCATTGAATTGGTTGGTAATAAACTCAAGGGTACCCTAATACCCCTTGTTAATATGATATAATAATATAACCATATCTTATTTCTAGGAGTTCTATATTCACAAATAATCCTTGATATAACCAAGGTTAAGAATACTATAGTTCTTAAATAGATAATGTCTCCTATATAAAGGAACGTAGAATAACTTTGATAATGTTTATAAATAAAACATACCTATCCTTAGAAGATCATTCTCTAGTATACTTAGCCTATTCCATTGTGTTCGATCTCTTCATGAATAACAATGACAAATAGTCTTAAATGGGATTCTCATAATAACCTTATTCCATTTTTCTTAGTAACTCTAAGTTACTATCTTTAGATATGACACAAAAGTTAACTAAAAATTCATATGATTCTAGTTCTCTTGGTAGATAACATTATTTGTGATGCATATATATAATCTATACAATACAATATGTTAAATCGATATAACTTCAATATGATATGGTTCAAGTTGAGAATATGAAAACAAGGTTTATTCATTTGAGAGCCTAATTTTTGGACATCTCACAATGATTCCAATGACTTGTTACAAACTTATTCAATTAGAGAACTTTTTTCAAAACTAATAACAGTTACGAAAGTCTCTCACTAAGATGGTCTCTTATCATCTATTGAATGTATTAATATGATTATTGATCTATAAACAAAATAGAAAATGGTCAATGTAGCATATTGTAACATAGTACTCACTTGATTTACCAAGAATCAACCAAATGATTTACATTCATTGTCCTCATCGATCACAAAGATAGATCAACACAGTTTACTTTGAATGTTAACTGCATTTTCCTATTGTTGATACATTACAATTTTTGACTATTACAGCCCAAATACATAAGGTTTAACCTCACTAGTGAACCCTTATAATCGCCAACGATACAACAATATTCAAACTAAAAGATCTATTCGAATATCTCATGATTTGCATGAACTGAGAAATACCTTACAATGGAAGAACTTTAGTTGGCTGAGATATGCAAACTAGACATAGGGTCGACACCTCTAGACTGCGTATCCTCTCTCTAAACTTCTCTGCATATGTTTGATCCTCGTTGCATCTAGCTTCTATTCTCTCAAGATTTTTAACTTAATATTCTAGACTCCCACTCAGTTGAGTCGTTACTCATTATATTCCCTAGGCATGACTCCTTGAGAGTTGCCTTAATTTGCCCCTTAATAATAATTCGGTTGCAAACTTAATGACCTCTTAATAGTCCTTGGCGACTCAGTCTTAAACTGAAATTAATTTTTAAGCAAAAGTCCACATGTCGATTGTGAAAGGCTACCATTTGGTTCATTCAGTTGGGCAGTTTGAAAACACAGTCATCCCCATAAGGATATGGCCAACACTCAAAGAAATATAAAACTTATCTTTTAATGATCAATACATGTGGTTCGATCCACTACTAACAATTATGAAGACTCTACTATATTTTAGCTTATAGCTCCCTCAATGTCGTTGACTCATTAAGAGGTATTATCCTCTTATGATGCTAAGTCATATATATATATTGATTACATCAATTATAATCCTCATATCATCACCTATTACATGAGATAGATATAGTTTATTCATTAATAAGATATTATTAAACCACGGGATACGGATATCGTGATTGGGTTGAGCTTGTCTCCCCATCATAATCTATCAACAATAATCACATATTAATAACTTCAATGAAAATGTCTTAACATTTAAGAATCGTTTATAACACGTCAAATATCTTACTAATGCTAATAAGACAATCATTTTATCACAATAATGTCATAATATTTATGTTAAACATAAAAAGTTATAAATCAAACTCAAATGACGTCGTTAATGTTATTAACAACTAAGATGACTTAATACGACTTAGAAAGATTTGAAAACAATATCGACTACCTGTCAACTAGGTTTAGAAGTAAGCTGACAAGATAAAGCTTACCTCTTATAACCCCTTGGTTCACATTTTCATTAAACACTTATAACTCAGTTTGGCAAATAATCACTCATAACCCGAGGTCTATATCTCTCTCCTGGAAAGATACTCTCTCTCTTTTCTCTGAGAGTCATCTGATATCCTAGAATCTTGTTTCACTTGTCATCAAACAATATGTGATCAGTGCATCATTATTCAATTAATTCAACTAATAAATCAAATCTCATAATACAAATATTAAATCAATAAGAACATAATCATTTCTATGTTTTCAATAAATGACATTTAATATAATCCATGTTTTTCCTTGTCGTCAATCTAAACATCATAATAAATTTACTTATGCCCAACTAAAAATTAGAAGTTTAGAAAGACAAAAATTGGGGATGTAACATATGCTTCCCCTAAAGATTCATCATCCTCAATGATATAGGGTATTAAAGAGTAATTAAAAAGCAAATTCATTGTTTTCAACTAGTAAAATTATAAAATAAATGAGGAAACTTTTGATAAAATTCATGGTAATCCTCCCATGTAGCATTTTCCTCAGCATATTGGTCCCTTTGGACCTTGGATTTGTCACGTCTCGATTTTATGGACTATATTATTATTCTAGATTAGTGAACATTTACCATGATTGTTTTACTTCGATTAAGTTACACATGTGTAAAGGTAATTATCATGATGATATATTTACATAAATTAGAAAGTTGATTTAAATATTAAATATTATCGGTATGATTATGATGTTTTGCTTCCGCTATATTTTTGGGAACTAACCTATTGACGTCGAGTTGAGTGCGAATGAATGTAGGTACTCATCGAAGACGAGAACATGGTTGAGGCAGAAGTGTTCTAGCCACTTGGCAATGACTGATGGAATGGTTACCTTGATGCAATCACACACTCACGTAGTTGCATATGTATTTTTGAATGGCTTATTTTATGCATTGATGTGTGGTTATTAAATGTGATTGATGAAGGAATAATTAGAAAATATTGTGTTTTAATTATTATGACAAGTTATTTCAAAGGTATATTTTTGTCAAAATTAATATTAATGTTCTTTTTATATTCAAAATTGTGTGTGTATTATATTATTAAATAATAAATATTGTTTTCTATTTTTGTGAAACAAAGATGTTTGGAAGACAATATGTTAATTAGATTTAAATAATTATATTGAATTATAATATATATATATATATATATATTATATTATATTCCACTTCTTAATTATTTAAAGAGATTATGAGATATTTAAAATAGTTAAGTTATATTGAAATAGCATTGTTATATTTAGAGATTTGATAAAATAAATAAAAGATTAGTTACTGACATTTGCATGACAGTAAGTTAATTTAATTAGCTATTATTTATTTTAATAGAAACTGTGAGCCTTTTTATTGGTTTAAATTCATGCAAATTGAAAATATAGACTTTAGTTCCAAAACCTAAAATAGCGTCGCCAAAATTAAAAAGGGGTTTTTTTCTTTGGAAAAAAAAAAAGAAGAGGAAGGCGTTTGGAAAGCCAGTCTAGAACAGCGATCGAAAAATAGTGATAGCTTTCTCATATCAAAACTAAATTCAAAACTAAAAAATATTCCAGAAAGCTGGAGAAGAGGAGAACAAAACCCAAAAATCCTTTAAAAAAATTCACAGTTTTGGTTAAGGGTTTATACAGAAGAATATGACGTGTTCGGATGGGGCAGCGAATGGAGCAAAACATGAGCAACCAAGACAAAATCGCCATCTTCTTTCAGGAAATCCAGGTATTTTTCTTATGCTTACATTGATTAATAGACTATTAAATGATTGATAAAATGATTCAACTTGTATATCTTCTCTGTATGATGGCTGAGATCAAACTTAGACAAAAATTGTAGGTTCCTGTAGCATGATCTTGTGACTGTATTTTATTATCATGCTAGCCGAAATGAGAGAAAAACTAAGTAAATCGACCTCCTCTTTGTTAGATAAATGAACCTCTTGAAATAAGCTTTCTGTTGTTTTGGTAAACTTATCTTATGACTGCATTTTGCATTTATGCATTAGCTGAGATAACAGTAGACAAAAAAAAACAACCTCTATATGATTTAATAGTAGACTTCCGAAGTTAAACAACAATAATGTTCCTTTGGATAGATAAAAATAAATGACAACAAAACTGTTTACTAAATAAAGAACATATTGGCAAAATCAAGTCGATAGAATAAAAGTCTTATTGTTTAGCATGCAGTTCAAATGAATTACTTGTTCCTATTCGCTATTTTAGTTTTTGTAGCAGTTCTTGTCGCCATAGCGATAGAAAGTTTGTTTGAAGTGTTATTACGTTTAAATTAACTTCCTGTCGTAGAAGTGACATGAAGACTGTTTTAATTATTTAAAGGTGTTTTAGAAACCTCCTATCACATAAATGACAGGAAGGCAGAATTGTGAATTAAATTGATTATTATTGAAAGAAATGAATGACTGAATTAGTGGATTTATTCATAGCTTATATTTCCTGATTGACGTTTTGTTAAAAGGAATGTGAAATGATTTATGGGGAAACATTGATTGTTCTATTCTATTATTTATTTACTTGATCTGGAGGAAAGTTAGAAATAAAAGTTGACACAAGTAGGTATGAAACCTTATTGTATGAGTGTGGAGTAGTCAAACACCATTTTATTTTATTGCTTGGATTATGAAACAATATTTGGTTGTGAAGTAAATCATTAGTTTCAACAATTTATTTAAACCATAGAAATATGATTAAGAATATAATCAGATTATTGCTTTTAAAAAGGATTCATTGTGATCTTCATTTTTTCTTGATCGAAAAGTGTTCTTTCTTTATTAATGCTGGAAAGGGATTAGAGGTGGTCATAAGTGATTTTCAATTTATTTCCTTTATTGCTTCTTTGGGAAAGAGGTAGATAATAATGTATTGGGTTGCTTTCTGGTCTTGGATGCCATTGTGGATATATCAAAGATGGCTTTTCCTCTTTTCGGGAATTGAACAGGCTACTTGAAATGATTAGATCTAATTGGAATGCCATTGAAAAAGATGTTTATTTCATCTAGCAAAACTTATTATATATATATATATATCTACCACATCCTGTTGTTAGTCAATTTGCTTCTCATTTTAGAATTGCACATTTAGACCAGGCTTGCATCGGGTGTTCCCTCCTACAGTTGTTATCAAGTAGCTATACATTTCGTGCAGGGCTGGGTTTCCTTCATGTCATGAAGGGATCCGAGGAAGTGTAAATACTTCAGGTTGGGTGGAAAAGCACCTGAACCATGTTCTCGTCTCTCGGCTTGTAGGTGGTGAACCACTTGGTTCGTGCAGCTGGAGAGTGTTGATTTGTTATTCATTGATGTACCTGTTATTGTACCTATTTAGATGTATTATGGCATGTTGCCAAAGGATTTATGTATATTGATTCATAGTGCATATTACCTGGATTTAGGTCATGAATATGTAAGATTTAAAGAATTGTTTGTTTGATATCGATGAGATTTTTTTTGTGAAGATTTATTAACTCTTGATTCTTCTTGATGAAGTTATTGTTTTTAATTTAATATTGTAATTAAGTGGATTATATACATCATTTTACTTTTGTTTCTTGTGATGTTGTATTTAAGTGAATTATTATTTCATTTTACTTCATTTTACTTTTGTGATGGATTTGAGGGCTTTTACAGGATTGCATGACCTCTTTGTTATGCAAGCAGAGCTTGGACGTTTCTAACACCTTGAGTGGCTTGATCGTGACCATCCCTGGGTCTTGCATCTGTAAATAATTCCAAGTCAATATAGGATTATTACCTGCAACATATTTCTTTAAATAAGACACATGAAAAACATTAGGCATTTTAGATAAGATTGGTGGTAGAGCAATTTTGTAAGCAACCAGATTGACTGCTTCAAGCACATCAAAGGGTCCCACATATAGAGGGGCCAGCTTAGAAGATTTCCCAAACTTAATAGAACTTTTTTGAGGTTTAACCCTCAAAAGAATTTTTTCTCCAATAGAAAATTACCTTTGAACACGTTTTGCATCTGCATAGCTCTTTTGTCTATCATTGGCTTTTGCCAATCTTTTTCTGATCAGCTTAACTTTCTCTTCCATTTTAGCTAGTATTTCTAGCTCAATGCTAATCCTATCCTCTAGCTTATCCTAGCTTATAGGAGTTCAACATCTTCTTCCATACAATGCTTCAAATATCGCCATCTTAATAGTGGAATGATAGGAAATGTTGTAAACAAATTCCACAAGTGGTAAGTATTCTTCCCACTTATATTGCTGATCCATGCAATACATTCACAACAAATCTTCCAAGACTTGGTTAACCCTCTTAGTTTGCCTATCAGTTTCTGGATGGTAAGCTGTACTCACATTGAGTTTAGTCCGTAGCATAGAAAACAAAGTTTTCCAAAACCTTGATGTTACACACGCATCTCTATCCAAGATAATCTTTTCAGGGAAGCCGTGCAATCTAAACACCTCTTGCACAAATTTACGAGCTAACACATGTGCTCCATCAGTCAAATTCCCTAGTATGAAATGTGCTACCTTTGTGATCTTATCAACCACCACTAAAATGGCATCATGTCTATTCCTTGATGTAGGAAGACCTTGAACAAAATCTATGCTAATAACTTTCCATTTCCACTCTGGTACGTCATGTGGATATAACAATCCTGTGGGGTGATGATGCTCTACTTTTACCCTTTGACATTCTAAATAGCTCTCTACAAATCTTGCAGCATCATTCTTTATTCCTTTCCAGAAATAAAAAAGTTTAACATCTTCTAGAAGATTGGTCACTCCTGGATGTCCTAAATATGGTGTAGTATGAACTTCTTTCCATACTAAATACCTCAATCCAGTTGAATCAGGTACATAAATTCCATCTTTGTACCTCAATAGCCCATCTTACTCAAACAGAAAAACATCATACCTTGGATCTTTAGGATTATCTTTTAGAGCCTACTTAACCAGCTCATAAAACTCATCACTAGATAGATTTTGCAATACCAAATCCTTGAAATTTCTGTGAATAGAAATAATAGAAGCTATATGTCTTCTACGACTCAAAGCATTAGCTACTCTATTCTCTTTTCCTTTGATGTAGTTTATCTCAAAGTCATAGTTAGATATCAATTCTAACCATCTCCTTTGTTGAGCATTCAAATGTGGTTGTGAGAAAATATACTTAAGACTTTGATGAACTAATTTAAGTACAAAAGTCTTTCCCAACAAATAATGTCTCCACATTTGTAAGGTATGAGTTACTGCTGCCAATTCCAGATCATGTGGTGCATAATTTTTCTCATAAGATTTCAATTTCCTTGACTCATATGCAATAACTCTTCCATCTTGCATAAGAACTCCTCCTAATACTTCTCCTGAGGCATCTGTAATTACCTCAAATTGTCCTTCAAGGTCAGGAACTTTCAAGATTGGAGCTGAAGTTAACTTTTCCTTTAAGAGATCAAATTCTTCCTAACATTTGTCTATACATTCAAACCTCTTTCGTTTCCACTACAGGGAAGTGATTAGACTAGCAATACTGGAGAATTTTAGAACAAACTTTCTATAATAGCCTGCCAGGCCCATGAAACTATGCAACTCATGTACATTAGTTGGTACAAGCCAATCCAGAATAGGTATGATTTTTGTAGGATCATCAGATATTCCATTAGCTGATATAATATGACCTAGGTATTGAATCTCCTTCTGAAAGAATGTGCACTTAGATAGTTTCCCATATAACTTATGTTCTCTTAATCTCTGCAGAACTATTTATAGGTGCCAATGATGTTCTTCCTCATTCTTAGAACAAATTAGTATATCATCCAGAAAGACTAAAATAAACTTATCCAAACAATCTCTGAATATACTATTCATGAGATTCATGAATATAGCAGGTGCATTTGTCAAACCAAATGGCAATACTATGAACTCATAGTGTCCATATCTGGTTCTAAAAGTTGTCTTATAAATATCTTCATCCTTCAGTCTTAACTGATGATATCTTGATCACAAATCAATCTTTGAGAACACATCAGCTTCACACATCTGATAAAAAAAATCAATATGTGGCAAATAATAATTATTCTTTACCATTGCTTTATTAAGCATATGATAATCTATACACAAATGAACAGTTCCATCCTTCTTCTTAACAAAAATAACCAGAGAACCCCAAGGTGAAACATTAGGTCAATTAAACCTTTTGCCAACAATTCTTGTAATTGTGCTTTCAATTCTGTTAACTCAATTTTCGTCATATGGTAGGGGGCTTTTGATATAGGCTCAGATCCTGGTTTAATGTCAATAGAAAAATTAAACACCCTCTTGGGAGGGAATCCTAGAAGTTCTTCTGGAAACACATCCTAAAATTCATGAAGAAAAGGATACTTTTCACCAAAATATAAACTAGGGTTTTCTACCCCTTCCTCCACTTGTTCCATTTTGACTGCAAACAACTGACAACCTTTCCTTCTAGCCCTTTTTAATTGCTTGGTAGAGATAGTTCTTATTTTAACTTTTCTTTGAATCCCTTGGAATTGGGTCAGATTCCCCAAATCATCTAAGCATTCAACTATTTTTGAAAAACAATCAACCTTAGCTCTATGTTTCCATAACCAATTCATTCCTAGGATCACATCATAGGAACCTAAGGGGGCTATGTACAGATTTAATTCAGTTGAGAAACTAGGAAGGTCAACTTTGGATTCAAACAAACATTGCTCTACCTGAGCCTTAGATTGGTTAGCATATTCTACTGACCAAGGTTTGGACATGTAACCAACTTTTCTAGAAAATTTAATCAAAATTCTAGGAGAAACAAAGTTTTATGTGGCTCCTGTATCAATCAAAATAGATATAGGGACTCCAAACAAAGTACCTATCATCTCAATGGGTGTCATTTGATACTTGGCTTGATGATTGTTAAGAGATACATGAATCCTTTGCTAGAATACTTCTTGCTGAGTAGGTAGTGCAATAACTCTTTGTTGACTATTTTGATTCTTTTTAGCGCAATGATTTGCATAGTGGTTGCCCCCACAAGTAAAGCATCCTCCAATGAGTCCTTTCTTATCTGAAGTCTTTCCATTGTTATCCTCATTTCTTTTATAGTTGTCATTCTTCTTCTCATTGCCAGATCCACCTTTGTTCTTCTGAGGTCCTTTATCTTTTCTCTTGTTATCCTAACTCTTTTCATATCTTTTCTTGTAGGGTTGATTGTTAGGAGTTCCATTAAACCTATTGTGGCTTCTATCATGATAAGCTGGGATGGATTTCAGCTTTTGCTCTTGCTTTATTACCTTTCCGTACACTTGATCCATTGTTGTGGGACCATGTACATCCACTTCACCACCAATTTGAGCATTTAAGCTCATCATGAATTTTTTGATCCTGAATCTCTCATCCTTTTGATACTGTGGAATGTATTTTAGGAGTCGAGTGAATTTTTCCCCATATTCTACCACTATCATATCTCCTTGTCGAAGATTCTGAAAATCAGTCAATTTTTTATCAAAATAGAATTGTGGTAACCACCTCTTGTGAAAGAGTTCCATGAACTAATCCCAATTTACCCTTAGAGAGCTTAAATTCAATTCCATGTTTTTATTCATCCACCAAGTGGATGCTTCTCCTGCAAGTTGGAATGCTCCCCATACTACCTTGGTCACCTCTAAGTAATTTCTTATATTTAAGTACTTTTCCATCTCTGTTAACCAAGCTTCTACAGCATCTTTGGTTTCTGACCCATCAAATTTTGGTGGAATAACCTTCTTCATATCCTTCGAGAGCTCCAAGGTCAATCTATCCCTTGCCTCTTTATGAGGTTTGGTACTCTTACTTTGATTGTCATGATTTTCTCCACTTTCACCATGAGAGTTTTCACCTCCTCCCTCAGTATTCCCTTTGTCATCCACTTTCTTCTCCGAATCACCCAATCTTTTCTTGGTTTCCTCAAGCATGGTTATGATTTGTTTTATCTTATTATTTAGCGGGTGCTTTTCCTCTTCACTTTCACCTTGTTTAGTTCTTATCCGCACCATGTTTATCAATTTCTCACACCTGAGAATATTGAGTTATAAATTAGTTCAAGATTATAATGTAACCCTTTAAATCTAAACATAATAGTCAATTTAGAATAATAGTTTGGCACAAAACAACTCTTTTTATTTATTTCATTTCAAAAGTAAAGAGTTTTCTTCTTTTATACAAGAAATGACTTCAAAAGTCATGCTTAAGAGGAGTATATCCTTCAAACTCATTTTTAGATACATAATCTCAAGGCATATAACCCTCTAACCAACTATCAAACCTAAATTCTATGATCTCAATAGTTGAGGGTATGTGGGGATCTCACCTAATCATAGTTGTTTCCTCATCTGGCATATACTCTATCATTTTGGTAGTGATCTTAACTATTTCTTTGTTTTCTCTCCTCACTCACTTCATTCAAGTTAGGGCAGTTGCTAGAATTTCAATATCACTCAACCAAATGTCACTCTCATCATTAGTTCCCTCAAAAGTTTTGATAATGGCCTCACATTCTCTTTTATCTTTAAGGAAATGTTGGCTTGAATTAACAGACTTTCTTGCTATCTTCTTAAAACGTACCATCCTAGCACATAAATTTTCAAACATTAGCTAACCACATAATGTTGACTATAGACAAGCATAGTGGTCTCATAATCCCTAGTGATGCAGAGCAAGGGATGATTACTGAACCTTCACAAACTTGAATGATTCATCCTTTCTCAGGTGGACAACAACCTTGCAAAACATGGCATCAAGAACCTTCATTTCTAGCCCAAATTGGTTTGGGTATGTGAGATTATTGGAAGTACTTGAGGAGGACATAAGACATGTTTATTTGACCTAGGGAAACTCCTCAAACTTAGCAAGTGACCTAGCAAGATGTCCTACCCAATGTTCCTCACAAACAACCTATTTTCCTTGTAGCCCTAGAAATGGGGTTATGAGGGATTAACTCCCAAACTTCCCAAACAACTTGATAGAATCTTTATCTTTTTAGATACCCATTAAGGCCCTCTATAACATACTTGACATGTACAGTACTTTATTTTGGAACACATGCCTTGAAAAAGGACTATACCTGTTGTTCCAAGGGGCAATTAGCCCTATTTAATAAAGGAAGTACCCTACCAATGTTGTACAAAACTTCCTAACCAACTCTAGGACTTGAGATGGATTGTAAGTAGAAGGATTCAATAGGTTTTGGGCCTCCTTGGGCTTTTCAAGTCATTTTTCCAACACCCACTTAATCTAGCTTTCTCAAATGGCTTAATACATGGTGATATCAAGCCAAATCATCATCAAATCTTGTCTTAGACTATACCCCTACACCTGCACACAAAAAACATTGTAAAAGACACCTAAGAAGACCTAAAAAATCCATATTGGGGTTCTAACACAAAGATTTGGGTTAGAACCCCATCGTCCTCCTTAAACCCTACCAAACCCTCTTCAAAACAACAAAACTGGGACAGGGAATTGTTCTCTCTCCTCCTGCAATGTCAAGGAACCTAATATGATTTAAATGAAAGGTAAAACATGCATTTACATAATCCAAAACATGAGAGCCCTTGAAATGGATGTACAGGCGAGTATTGTATCAAAGAACAATGAATTTCACAGTAAAAAAGCAGCAAAACCAGTCTTCTCTATTATTATCTTCCTCCAAACTTTTTCTGCCTCTATTCATGATATCCAACAGATAAATGCAATGTAAATTCATCACTCCCATCATGAAATATTCTTCTTCTATCAAAAAGGCAAAAATGATCACTAATTTCCCACTAATTTCACTAATTTTAGCTTCAAGACTATTTTTTCCAAACATAGCACATGCTATTTGGAGTTCCACTACTAGTTTGATTTCTAGAATAGAGGGAGTGGTTTCTAAAATAGAGAGAGTGGTCTGACTCAGACCTTATTACAAAAATAAACTAATAGATGACTCCACCTAGGCTCATAATGAGCATAAAATCTAAAATTTAAGGCTCCTAGTGAGCATACAAGTTAGTATTAACTATGGTGGTCTCTATACCATACAACCGGGCTGAAAAGATTTCAATCTTCTAATGAAATGAGATCTTGAGTAGAGGTTCCATTTTATTTTATATGTTCTTTTGTCATCCATGTAGCATCATCAATCGGCAAACCAATCCATTTCACCAAATGTTCATTGTAGACTTTGTTTTTTGTCCTCTTAACCTCTCCTGTGTCTATGATAGTTTCAATCTTCACTAGCTAACTAGGTGGGAGATCCCTTATCCAATCCTCATCAGAAACCTCCTCTACTTATTCATCTATAACATTTGGTCCTTTGAAAGGATATAGGTCTACAACATTGAAAATGGGTGAGAGAGCAACTCCAAGAGGGAGTTCTATCTCATAAGCATTCTGACAAAACTTGTGGACCACCTTGTAGGGTCCTATCTTCATCATCATTTTTGTATATCTTCCCTTGGGTAGTCTCTCCTTCCTTAGATGAGCCAGCACCATGTCACCTACTTTGTATTGAACATCTCTCTTTCTTAGATCAGCTTTCTCCTTGTACTTGGCAACACTCTTTTCAAGAGTTTCTCTTACTTGGTGATGTATCTCCTTCATGGTTGTGGCAAAATCATCTCCTTGTGCACTACTATTGTCTACTCCTCTTAGGTCTCTCAACTCATAAATGCCTATTGGCTTCATACCATACACTACTTCAAAAGGTGTTCTTCCAATGCTCTTGTTAATAGAGTCATTGTAGGCATATTCTGCTTGGGGCAGTAGGAGATCCCATGACTGATTATGCTCCTTTGTTAGACATCTCAATAGGTTTCCCAAGGACCTATTGACAACCTCAGTTTTCCTATTTGTTTGAGGATGGTAGGTAGAACTAAAGGTTACATTTGTTCCCAACTTCTTCCACAAGGTTCTCCAGAAGTGACCAATGAACCGAGAATCTCTGTCAGATACTATTATCAAAGGCAATCCATGGATTCTTACAATTTCTTTGAAGAATAGACCAGCAATGTGAGAGGCATGATTAGTGGACTTACAAGCAATGAAATGTGCCATCTTGCTAAATCTATCTACAACAACAAAAATGTTGTCATAAACTCTTTGTGTCTTGGGCAGACCTAGAACAAAGTCCATGCTGATTGACTCCCATGGCTGATTGGGTATTGGTAAAGGTTGATATAAACCTGCATTAGAGCTTGATCCAACTCTCCACACACTTCTTCACATCATTATGCATCTTAGGCCAATGCCAAAATGACCACTCATGCTACCACAATGTTTTTCCATAATCAAATTTACTCTCATGGAGCATCTTGGAACACACAACTGAGCTCCCTTGAATAGTAAACCATCTTTTACTACAAACTCAAAAAGGTTATTGTGAAAAACATCTTGGGACTGATTGCAAACAGCAAAAACATCACTAAAATTTTCATCATTCTCATACATACCTTTAAGTGCTTCAATACCTACACTCTGTAACTTTATCTCCTGCACCATCATGGACCTTCTACTCAGAGCATCAACAAATTTGTTTTCTTGTCCTTTCTTGTGTTTGATGGTGAATGTGTAGGCCTGCATATAATCCATCCACTTCATGTGTCTATGACTCAACTTGTCTTGGCTGTTCAAGAAACTCAAAGCATGGTTGTCTGTGAAGACAATAAACTCCTTAGGCAATAGATAGTGCCTCCACTTCTTGAGTGATTGTACCATACCATAGAGTTCAAGGTCATAGGAAGAGTACTTCCTCTTGGCTTCATTTAGTTTTTCACTGAAGAATGCAACCGGTCTCCCATCTTGACTCAAGACTGCACCTATGGCATATCCACTTGCATCACATTCAATTGTGAACACCTTGCTAAAATCAGGGAGTGCAAGAATAGGTTGTTGATCCACCCTTGTCTTCAAGTATTCAAAGATTTTCTCAGCTTCCTCTGTCCATTGAAACTTTATCTTCTTATCTCCTTTCATAGTATCCAGAATAGGAGAACAAATGTGACTGAAATTGTTGCTAAACTTTCTATAAAATGTGGCCAAACCATGGAAGCTTCTTACCTCTGCTACTATTCTAGGAGTTGGCCAACTGAGTATGGCATCTACCTTGGATGGATCCATCTTTAGTGTGCCTTTAGAGACCACAAATCCTGGATATACAAGTTTTTCCTTCATGAATTCAGACTTCTTGAGGTTGATCATCAGTTTCTTCTCATTCAATCTCTTCAACACCATGTCTAAGTACTACAAGTGTTCTTCTTTGGTTTTGTTGTACACAAGAATGTCATCTAGATAGACTACCACAAACTTTCCTATGAAATGCTTGAGGACTTCATTCATAAGTCTCATGAATGTACTTGGGGAATTTGATAACCCAAATAGCATTACCATCTACTCATAAAGACCTTCATTAGTCTTGAATGTTGTCTTCAATTCATCACCCTCTGTTATTCTTATTTGGTGGTAACCACTCTATAAATCTATCTTTGAAAAGTAACATGCATCACCCAAAGTATCCATTAGATCTTCTATCCGAGGTATTAGGAATCTATACATGATTGTTATCCTGTTGATGGCTCTAGAATCAGTACAAAGTCTCCATTCTTCACCCTTCTTAGGTGCTAGGATAGTTGGAACAGCACAAAGGCTTAAACTCTCCTTGATCAGCCCTTTGTCTAAAAGTTCTTGAATTTGATTTTTGACCTCTTCATTTTGCTATGGTCTCAACTTGTATGCTGCCTTGTTTGGCAAACTTGCACCAAGGATGAGATCAATATGATGGGTCACATCTCTAACAGGAGGCAATGAACTTGGTAGGTCTTTCAACACACTGTCTTCATACTTGTCCAATAGGACCTGCACCTACTCTGGTATCTCTTCTACCTCTGTTTCTACCTTGGCTAATATAGGTTTGCCAATGATGGCATATCCAACCTCTTCTTCTTTTAGTGTCTTCAAAAAATTGTTCTATTTTACCATCATCATGCTTGGTCCCTCATGGACTGCTGCAACATCTTCTTTCAAGGGTGTAAGTTGGTATGACACTCCATCCTTCACAATCATGTAGGTGTTTTCTTCTCCATCATGCTCGGTCTTCCTGTCAAATTGTCATGGCCTACCTAGTAGTACATGGCATACATCCATGGGAATGATATCACACAGGATCTTGTCCTTGTAGGCACCAATGTTGAGCTCTACCCAAGCTTTCTCATTCACAAGTACTTGTTGATGCTTATTGAACCATGACACCATGCAGGGTGTAGAGTGAAGAATCCTCTTGATCTTCAACTTTTCTACCATTTCCAAAGACACAAGATTGTCAGTAGAACCAGAATAAATAACCAACTTACATAATTTCCCTTGTGGTTTGCAAGTTGTTCTGAATAAAGCCTTCCTTTGTGGGGGCTCATTGGCTATTGGTACTTTCAGTAATGTCCTTCTTATCATCAATGATTATCCTCCTTCTAGGGTTGCAGGTACAAAAGATGAGTTCACACTTTCTTGGTCCTCCTCTTGTACTATTTAGACTCTTCTATCACCTCCATATAAACATGATGCTTGTTTGTCCGGGCACTTGAATGCAGGATGTCCAACTTGGTTACAATTGTAGCATTTGCCTGTGAAGGTGCTTGACCCTCTACCTTGGCCTCCAAACCTGCCTCTACTATTTGATCTTCTTCTTCTAAAGTGGCCTCTTTCACTTGACTCCCCTCTTGGCTACTGATTCTCTTTGTTGCTGTTATTTATGTCTCCTTGATGTTTTTGTCCTCTTCCACCAAAATTTCCTCTTCCTCTGAAGTTCCCTCCTCTACCCCTTCTATTTTGTTTTTGTTTCCTTTTGATCTTCTCCTTAGCTCTCACTGCCAACTGGAAACATTCTTCCACATTCCTGGGTGTAGTAAGACTTAGTTCATCTTGTATATTGAACCTAAGCCCATTCATGTATCGAGTAATCTTTTCAACTTCATCCTCATTATGGCCAGTTCTCATACTGAGTTTATAAAACTCCTCTATGTAGGCCATTACATCCATCTCCTTCTATTTCAAATTCTGCAACCTTCTAAAGGTTTGAATGGCATAATCTTTTGGAAGTAATTGACCCTTCATCTTGGACACCATCCAGTCCCATGAACTTATTTTGGTTTTTTCTTTGTCATATTCTCTCTGACTGAACATAGTTCCATCATGTCAGTGCTGCTCCCTTCAACTTGGTCTTTGCCATTTTAACTTTCTTCTCTTAAGGCATCTCTTTGTACTCAAATTAGTTATCTAAGGAATCAATCTAGTCTAGTATCGCCTCACTATTCATCTTCCCTTCATACATGGGCAACTCCATCTTAACAACAGTGTTTTCTCCTTTCACATCTATAACATCTTCATAAACCTTTTTGCATCTAGATCCATCTCTGCCTCACTGGATCCCTCTTAAGGGTCTACATTCTCACCCTCGCACTCTTGGTCACTATCTCCCTCAATGACCCCACCTCTTATTAGGTTTGCTTCAATGGTTGCAAGGCTGGTTACGACTCCTTGAGATTCCTTCATCAATGTCACTTCTTTAGTGAGGACTGGACTGTTCTTATGACGCATCTTGTACTCCTTATTCTTCACTCTTTCCCAATTAGAACTTGTTCTCTAATACCACTTGATGCAGAGCAAGGGATGATTAGTAGATCTTCACAAACTTGAATGACTGATCCTTTCTCAGGTCGATAGCAAACTTGCAAAACATGGCATCACGAACCTTCATTTTTAGCCCAAATTGGTTTGGGTATGTGAGATGATTGTTAGTACTTGAGGAGGGAATAAGACATGTTTATTTGACCTAGCAAAACTCCTCAAACTCACCAAGTGACCTAGCAAGCTATCCTACCCAACGTTCCTTCACAAACAACCTATTTTCCTTGTAGCCCTAAAAATGGGGTTATGAGGGCTTAACTCCCAAACTTCCCAAACAAATTGACAAAATATTTAACTTTCTAGATACCCATTAAGGCCCTCTATAATATAATTTACATACAGGGTACTTTGTTTTGGCACACATGCCTTGAAAAAGGACTGTACTTGCTATTCCAAGGGGCAATTAGCCTTATTTAACAAAGGAAGTACCCTACCAATGTTGTGCAGAACTTCCTAACCAACTCTAGGAATTGAGATGGATTTCAAATAGAATTATTCAACAGGTTTTGGGCCTCCTTGGGATTTTCAAGTCATTTTTCCAACACCCACTTACTCTAGCTTTCTCAAATGGCTTAATACATGGTGATATCAAGGCAAATCCTCATGAAATCTTGTCTTAGACTTATCCCCTACACTTGCACACAAAACCCATTGTAAATGACATCTAAACAGACCTAACAAATCCATATTGGGGCTCTAACACAAAGACTTGGGTTAGAACCCCATCGTCCTCCCTAAACCCTACCAAACCCTCTTCAAAACAACAAAACTGGGACAATGAATTGTTCTCTCTCCTCTTGCAATGTTAAGGCACCTAATATGATTTAAATGAAAGGTAAAACATGTATTTACATCATCAAATACATGAGAGCCCTTGAAATGGCTGTACAGGTGAGTACTGTAGCAAAGAACAATGAATTTCACATAAAAAAAGTAGCAAAAATAGTCTTCTCTATTATTATCTTCCTAGAAACTTTTTTCTGCCTCTATTCATGAGCTCCAAGGGATAAATACAATGCAAATTCATCACTCCCATTGGGAAAGATTCTTCTTCTATCAAAAAGGGAAAAACGATCACTAATTTCCCACTAATTTCACTAATTTTAGCCTCAAGACTATTTTTTCCAAACATAGCACATGCTATTTGGAGTTCTAGTACTAGTTTGATTTCTAGAATGGGGGGAGTGGTTTATAAAATAGATAGAGTGGTCTAACTCAAACCATATTACAAAAATAAACTAATACATGACTCCAGCTAGGCTCATAATGAGCATAAAATCCAAAATTTAAGGCTCCTAGTGAGCATACAAGTCAAAATTAACTATGGTGGTCTCTACACTAGCTAGTGCTAAACCTGGTACCTCTAATACCATATGTAACATCCATGTTTTAAAAACAAGGTAAAACCAAAAAAATTACCATAGAGTAAATTAACAAGGTAAAGAAAATGAGATAGAGAAAATTTTTCTTTTATTCCACATGTAATCAAGTAATTACAATTACAAGATTACTTTTTACAAAGTACAATAAACCATATTGTCTTTCATATTTAAAATGTATACAAAATATTGATCCACATATACAATTTTAAAATAAATAGTGCTTTTGAATATCTAACATCTTTATCACAGGTCCTGGCATGTTTCATGCTTGGAGAGAGAGCATCTTTACAGTGATTTATCTCCAACCATAGACCGATGGTCTCCCAGACATCTTCAACATAGGAAGTGGCCCTACCCTTCATGAGGAATATAGACCTTAGGTGACCAATGGTAATTTTCCTTTCCTGAGTACATACTGTTGTATTCTACTCAACTCTATCAACCATACATCCCTAGATACCCTCTAGCTAAGTATGATTTCTGATAAGATGAGCAATCTGAATACAGTGAACCACCAATGGATGCAGAAAACAAATGCATTACTTTGGCAAAAGTGTTAATATTTGTGATGTTCATAATGAATGTAGTCGTTGTGTTAACCCGCCCCTACTCGACTTAGACACTATCATATTCTCGCAGTTTAAACTCTTAGCTTAATCATGAATTAGTTTAATCCATGACTCATGATAATCATAGCTTTTGACTAAAACAAGTCTATATGACATAACCATTCAATTGGTTGGTAATCAACTCAAGGGTACTCTAATACCCCTTGTTAATATGATATAATAGTATAACCATATCTTATTTCTACGAGTTGTAGATTCACAAATAACCCTTGATATAACCAAGGTGAAGAATACTATAGTTCTTAAATAGATAATGTCTCCTATACAAAGGAACGTAGAATAACTTTGATCATGTTTATAAACAAAACATACTGTGAGTATAAATATTTCTACAAGATCATTCTCTTGTATACTTAGCCTATTCCATTGTGTTGGATCTCTTCATGAATAACAATGACAAATAGTCTTAAATGGGATTCCCATAATAACCTTATTCCATTTTCCTTAGTAACTCTAAGTTACTATCTTTAGATATGACACAAAAATTTACTAACAATTCATATGATTCTAGTTCTCTTGGTAGATAACATTATTCGTGATGCATATATATAATCTATACAATACAATATGTTAAATCGGCATAACTTCAATACGATACGGTTCAAGTTGAGAATATGAAAACAAGTTTTATTCATTCAAGAGCCTAATGTTTGGATATCTCACAATCATCACAATGACTTGTTACAAACTTATTCAATTAGAGAACTGTTTTCAAAGCGAATAACAGTTATGACAGTCTCTTACTAAGATGGTCTCTTATCCTCTATTCAATGTATTTATATGATTATTTATCTATAAACAAAATAGCAAATGGTCTATGTAGCATACTGTAACATACTACTCACTTGATTTACCAAGAATCAACCAAACGATTTGCATTCATTGTCCTCATCGATCATTGGGATAGATCAACATAGTTTACTTAGAATGTTAACTGCAATTTCCTATTGTTGATACATTACAATTTTTGACTATTACACCACAAATACAGAAGGTTGAACCTTATTGGTGAACTCTTATAATCGCCCATGATACAACAATGTTCAAACTAAAAGATCTATTTGATTAGCTCATGATTGGCATGAACTAAGAAATACTTGACAATGGACGAACTTCAGTTGGCTGAGATATGCAAACTAGACATAGGGTCGACGCCTCTAGACTACATATTCCCTCTCTAAACTTCTCTGCATATGTTTGATCCTCCCTGCCTCTATCTTCTATTATCTCAATATTTTTAACTTAATATTCTAGATTCCCGCTCACCTGATTCGTTACTCGTTATATCCCCTAGGCACAACTCCTTGAGAGTTACCTTAATTCACCCCTCAACAGTAATTCAGATGCAAACTTAATGACTTCTTAACAATCCTTGGTAACTCAGTCTTAAACTGAAATCAATTTTTAAGAAAAAGTCCACATGTCGATTGTGGAAGGCCGCCATATGGTTCATTTGGTTGGGCAGTTTAAAAACACAGTCATCCCCATAAGGATGAGGCTGACACTCAAAGAAATATAAAACTGATCTTTTAATGATCAATACATGTCGTTCAATCCACTACTAACAATTATGAAGACTCGACTATATTTTAGCTTACGGCTCCCTCAATGCCATCGACTCATTAAGAGGTATTATCCTCTTATGATGCTAAGGAATCTATATATATTGATTACATCAATTTTAATCGTCATATCATCACCTATTACATTAGATAGATATAGTTTATTCAATAATAAGATATTACTAAGCCATGGTATACGGATATCGTGATTGGGTTGAACTTGTCTTCCCATCATAATATGTCGACAATAATCACATATTAATAACTTCGACGAAAACATCTTAATGTTTAAGAATCATTGATAACACATCAAATATCTTAATAATAGTAATAAGACAATCATTTTACTAAAATAATGTAGTAATATTTATGTTAAACTTAAATAGTTATAAATCAAACTCAAACGAGATCATTAACATTATTAACGACTAAGATTACTTAATATGACTTAGAAAGATTTGAAAACAATATCGACTACCTGTCGATTAGGTTTAGAAGTAAACTGATAAGACAAAGTTTACCACTTATGACACCTTGGTTCACAATTTTGTTAAACACTTATAACTCAGTTTGGTAAATAAATCACTCGTAACCTGAGGTCTATATCTCTCTCTTAGAAAGATATTCTCTCTCTCTTTTCTCTAAGAGTCATCTTATAACTTGGAATCATGTTTCACTTGTCATCAAATAATATGTGATGAGTGCATCATTATTCAATTAATTCAACTAATAAATAAAATCTCATAATACAAATATTAAATCGATAATAACATAATCATTTCTATGTTTTCAATAAATGATATTTAATATAATCTATGTTTTTCCTTGTCATCAATCTAAACATCATAATAAATTTACTTATGTCCAAGTAAACATTAAAAGTATTGAAAGACAAAAATTGGGGATGTAACAACAGTTGTAAGTAGTCAAATGGGTCTAGATTAGACTTGGTTTTCATAAGCTACAAGCACTAATCTACATCTAAACCAGAGGGAATGAGTCACTAGGTATATTGAAATCCTCCAAAGGTTGGTAAAACTACTGTATATACCAGAATAGCAGCTATGAGGGTACAAATCTCTCTGAAATTACTTCCAGAGTCCCACCAGGTATGCCAAAAACTGTTGTCAATCAAAGGATGCACCCTTGTTAAGCTTTATGAAAACTTAACTACTTGTTGAAACATCGAATCATTCTCAGATGTGGGTCTCCTTTAATGAGAATAAATCTCCAGAGTGAGCTGGTTCTCTTATAATTTCTAAACTAGTGATTTGAGGGGAAAAGGTATAGAAGGATGTAATTAAATGCAAACTAATTCTAGAATCTAAACTAGATGAAATTCTATCACTCATAAACAGATCCTCTAATCAGAATCCTCACAATTCCACTAATAGTTTACTCCTTAAGTAATTTAAAACAAGGTTTGGGTCAAACATAGCAACCACAAAAAAACCAAATTTTAATAGTATCGAGACATAGTAAAGGACAGATAAAGTCATAATATAACATCTAATCAAGACTACAAAATATGTGAAATAGGATGATTTTCTATTAGAACTTAAAGGAGTACAATGCATGAAAAATAAAATGTGTGAGCCAACTGCCTGTATACAACTCTGTAAGAGAGAAGAAACTGATGCTAACTGACTAAGAAAAAACTAAGGTTTTCTCCTATAAATGTCTCCAAATGATCTCCCATGAAGAAAGCTAAAAAAACCCCAAAAAATAGACCCTAAGTCCATTTTCGAGCTACTCATGAAAGCCAAAAATAATGCACTGAATCTTCCACCAATCTGTGAAATAAAGTTGCAAAATTGCCCTCTCATGTGGTCCCACGATGTAACTGCTTTTCTCTACTCATGAAAGCTCCAAAATTTGTCCTATATGACTCTAAATAAAACAAACTAAAATGGAATATTTGATTTGTCTTATTAGCCTATAAATTGCCTAAAATAGTTAAACATTAAAAGTAATTCATAATTTTATTGCTTTAAAGTTAACTTTAAAATGATATGGCAATTTTAATCAATATCAAGTATTTCGATATGATTTTTTGCATAAATAAAATGATATCTAGTTTATAATTTCACCAAGATATTTACAAGATATCACAAAATGATTTTCTATAAAAATCATGAAAAAATGAAATATTACACATATTTGCAAAAAATAAATAAAAGCCTTGAAAGGCTTGACACCATGGCCTCCATGTGTCAATATTCTGCCAACTCATCTCTGCATATGCCTCGAAAAACCACCAACTCACTGTCCATGTAGTGCCACCATGTCGTATTTGACCCCTTTGACCATGTTATCAGTTTGCATACTCTTCACATTTCCAAGGTTCTTGTTTGATCTTGATGCATATATTCGAAACATGTGTTGGAAAAAGAAAAAATACATAAGTGGGAGGTCAAGGACACTCTACCACATGCATAGTCAAATGATACTTAGACTCCAATGTCAGTCAACCACATAAAACCTTGCAAAGATTCTAAAGGCACAAGCCTTGTTTACTCATGATAATGTCCACCTTTGACTTAATAGAACAAGCCATATTCTTTGTTTTGTCAGCCACTTCTCCTTATGATTACTAGGTATCATCTAACACAAGGTGTTGACCCTGATCTCATTTGGATAAAAATGATTATGTTGTTTTGCATGGTCAAAATGTTGAAAGGATGTCAAAACAAAATCAAATATGAAACCCTAAAACCTCAGTCATTTCATTTTTTTGGCATTGAGTTTGGCTTTGCAACTGTGGCCGTCGACTTGAGGTTTCATTCTCTATGTATTTTGCTCCATTTGATGGCTTTTGAGGTCAAAAACACTACACTTCCTTGGCCAAAATGACATGCCATACTTGGTAAGTTAGAATCTGAAGCTTTCAATGACATTTTAGTGTGTTTTCATGGCTTATGTCTCTTAAATGGCTGCCAACTATATAGTTGTTGTTTCAATTTTCTCAGCTTTGATATATACGTGTTTGGCTTTCCTGTGTTGAACATTATAAAAAATGACAAAAATGACAAGCTCCAGTTCAACTGGCCATGGCCATAATCTTCTCCTCTACTACATCATATGGTGAGTCCCACTATATCATAGTTTCCACTGTGGTTTCTTTTATCTCTGTCTATATGAAGTTGTGATGAGGGTTTCATTTCTTAGTTAGCTGGGTATGTGAAATATCTTCACACATGGCACGGTCATGGCATGTAACATATTTTGTAGATGGCTCTTTGTCTTATGATGTAAAAAATATGAAGTTTCCTTGTGTTCAAAATGAGGGTTTCTTTTATCTTGCACAGAACTTCCTTTACTGTTTGCAGCCATGTCTTCAATACTTCACTCTCACCTTGATCGACTATATATTGTGAGAAGAAACTTTTTTTAAAACCCAACAAGGGTTTCATGTTTTTACTATGTAAATAATATAATGAACTACAGCCTTGTCTAGACAGTTTACTTACCATTTTTCTTCCTCCTCAATATTGTAAAATGCATTAGGTTCTGGAACTTGATATGGGTATTTGAGAAAATGAATGTAAATTCCATTTTATGCCATTGCCTAGTTATGAATATATCTCTGCTCTTTTACTGTATGAACCCAGATTGGAAACTGAAACAATGATTTTATCTTTTATGAGCACAATCTCTTCTTTCTGTGAACACTGGCATATGATATCATTTTTCTTCCTTGCGCTATCACTATTTAGTTATAATCACGATCAGTTTTTTAAGAAGAGTGATGATTGCATACATTGTTCCCTACCTCTCTAGCTTCACTTACTCTTTCATGGACTTTGCATATGGAGGATATACTATTGGTTTTCAACTTAGAACTCTTCTTCTTTCTGTAGCAACATACATGCCTTCAATTCTCTAGCTCTACTTGTCCATTCAGTGAAATATAGCAATTAGATACTTTAAACATGATGATGACCATGGCTGTGTCATGAGATTGAGGCATTATAACAAATGAAGAAGTCACTTGCTTGTTCTGTATACATTGTAACACATGACCCCTCTGCTATTCTTGTTTACTATACTTCATCATAAGATGCAGCCATGTACTTATAAATTTCATTTTGACACAAAATGATATCCTGTAGCATAAATGATGATGATCATACTAATTTAACTACTCCTTCATCACATGATAATGATGCTCTATTACACACATATAATGAAATGTTCCTTTTGATCCTTAGAAATTTGTCAAAGACAAAAATAAGCCATCTGACCTAGCTGTCTTGTATTCTTCTGCTACAAATCTACAATACTATCCTGTGTCTTTCATAGATATGCTTTGAATTCAATATGTGACACACATTGTTCTGATGCTCAACTTATCAGTAGCAAAATATGAGGCATAATTGGATATATTTCATCATTTAAAAGGTAGCTTATGTAATTGAATTCTATATTTGATTCTGCCACTCCAGTTAAATGAGAAAGTATGAAGCTCAGTACTCACCTCTCTTTACAACTTGCTTACTAGTTTATAATGGATACTCTAATTGGATTATTGGTCAGGGATGAGTAAGCAATCTTTAGATAGTCAACACTTGTGAATACTTATTTTAATCAGTCTAATGATTATAAATGCATTGTGTACTCCCGATTATTAGCATGCCTAAGAATATCATTTCATAATAGTTGGAGTAGTACATAAGTTATTATATGTATTGAATTTTGTCCTCCATCAGTTCAGGTCATGTTCTTGGTTGCATTTCATACTTTGAAGTGAAATCATGGTCATGTATTGAAATGGGACTGATGCATATGATTGTATTTCTATTCCTTTATCTTGTCATGTGAATTTCATCAATGATCTTCTTCTCCTATTCATCCCTTTTGAGACCAAGGGGCGGTAGCATGCTAGGCTCAACCCTTGTGGGAGCCCATTTGACACCACATGCTGAAAGTATTCAATCAGCTTTATGCTTTGTCCTATACTTGCACATGAAACAAACAAATTAGAGTAAAACAATGATGTTCTTATATTTGCTTCTGCATATGGGTGTTCTCATTTGATGAATGCACTACAACTAAAGTATTATGTCTCTCCTAATTGATGAAGGATTTTCATAACCGAAGCTTCTAACGGGACCTTCCTGTATTTTTTTAGGTACATGCCGAGGTTGGGAGCAGGACTAGAGGCTACTACGAAGATCAACCAAAACAAGGCAATGATGGCTATGTCTTTCACTCTTCTTCATTAGATGCATAGTATTTTATTTGTATTTGCATGAGTTTAGATATAACCCATGGCTTGTGTGGGACATATGATATGTCTTAAATTCCTTCAATGCAATGTTTATTCTCTTATGTATTCAAACTGGTAAATGAATAATCACTGTGGTGAATGAATACTTATCTCATTTTACTGCTCTGCAATGCAATGAATGATTGAAACTTTTCTTTCTGCATCTGAACAACTGAACTGCATTTGTCATAATAATTATGCAACTAGCACAAAACAGAAATAAATCAAACCTCATTCAAAAATGATAAATGATAAATCTTCTCAGCCAATTTTTGAGCTATGGTAAAAAAATAGTAACAGGTACTAAAGACAACTAATAGGCATGGTCTTTCCTTAGGAGTGTAGTTGAGCTTATATCCCACTAAGGTTCCACTGATGTAGTATATTTCTTATTCCTTTCTGGTCTCATCATGTTGTGCTAAAAGAGCCCCTAGTGTTGTCGATGTTGGTGAAATATACAGTAGTAGGGGTTGATCTGGATTAGGAGGCATGAGCATTAGAGGACAAGCAAGGTATTCCTTCAGTTGATCAAATTCTTGTTGACATTTTTCATCCCAATCTAATGCTACTTTTTTCTATAGGAGATGTGAGAAGGGATGAAACTTATCGGTCAACCATGTAATAAACTGTTTGATTGCTAGCAATTTTCCTTGAAGGCTACATAGTTGTTTCAAATTCTTTGGTGGAGGCATATCAACTATGACTTTGACTTTTATAGGGTCAACTTCGATGCCTCTTCAAGAAATAATGTAGCCTAAGAGTTCTCTAGATGTAACCCCAAAGACACACTTTTTGTGGTTAAGACGTAGGCTATATTGTTCCAAATGGTCAAAGATTTTTCCCAAAACTTGCAAGTGAGTTTCTCTTGTCCTTGACTTTCCCAGGATATCATAAACATAGTCTTTCATTATTTTGTGTACCATGTCATGGAATATCACAGTCATTTCCCTCTGATAGGTTTCTCTAGCATTCTTCATCCCAAACGACATATTCTACCAATAGTATGTACCCCATGGGCATGTGAAACTTATTTTATGTTGGTCCTCTAGTACTATACGGATCTGGTTATACCCTAAAAATCCATCCATGAGTGATAACATTTTATGTCCTATTGTCAATTCCATAATGATGTTGATGTTTAGTAAGGGAAAATCATCCTCAGGACATACCTTGTTAAGATCTCTGAAATATGTGCAATACAGATGCTCCCTATTACTTTAGCTATTGGGACAAGATTGGATACCCACTTCGTATAATCAATAGGGTAGATAAAGTTAGCTTGTAGAAACTTTTGTAGTTCAACTTTTACCAGGAGTGAAATCTATGGATGCATCTTCCTAAGTTTTTATTTAAGAGGATTAGCATCTAGATGGACTACAAGGTAGAGCAAGACAGGTGCAAGATCTAATCCTACCATATCTGCATACGTCCATGTAAAGTTATGAGACCTTTCTCTTGAGAATGTAATGAATTTTGATTGTTCCAATGAGGTTAGAGATGCAACTCTGAAAGTGATCTTTGGTGTATCTATGGTTCCCATATTCATTTCCTCTACTTCTTCTACCAATATTATGAACTTCTCTTGATACAATCATTATACTTTAGGGAAATTGAGTTCCTCATCCTCTAGCGCCTTAGAGAGGTATTCACTAGAGGATACGTCTCATATTTTTACTTTTTTGTCATCTAAAAGTGCCACAACGTGGTTTTCACTAGGGGATGTTATTTTGAAATTTTTCTTTTTGCGACTAAGGAACTTCACGGTCTCCCCAAAGTAGGCATGTGTGTTGAGATCAATGGCATATCCTTCTTTGTGATCCTTTAAGGGAATATGTTCTCTGACTCCCATAAGTTCAACTATATCCTCATCATTTTGGAAGGTGTCAAGGATAGGAAGCCCTTGTTGGTCCTAGTCTATTAGTTGGGGATAGGTGAGGGTAAGATCATTGGATGTGGATGATATGGATGAAAATCTATTTATGGTACAAATGGCCACGTCTTGGAAGAGGCCAGCAATGTGTTTGAACTAGTCATCATGGGAACCTTCGTTGGTGCTCCTAACATTAGGAAAGGCCTTAGCTACCCCACTAAGTATACACTCTAGTCCCGAGGGTTGAGGCTCAGGTGTCCCATACCCTAGAACTTGATGGTGATAACCTTGTGTGGATTTGATGGGCTCGATGGTACCTTGTTCATGCAAACCTAGACATCTATGTCCTTTGTAGCCCATGTTTTGAATGATGCCAAGACCTTTTCCATATTTTTCTAAGGTAGAGAGATGGACTTGTCTTCCTCATCTTTATGTCCTTGATATGTCTTCAAAATCATCTTGATCTTTGAAATTCTTGCATTCAAATTTTCCTTTTATGACCATCAATGAGACCAAGTTGGTAGATTTTGGTTTCCCATATGATTTTAAAGAGGGTGACAAGTTTTCTATATAGAAGGCTCCATGCATGTTGTATTCTCCATACCCTTGATCAGTTATCTTGACCTTGACCCTCAAGAATGGTTGTTGGTGAAGTGGAGGATGAGGCAAGATTGATGGATCAACATATGATGTGGAAAATTTGGTGTCATCATTTTAATGGTACATTTATTAAAGTTATTATACCTTCCTTCCAACATCCTACAATACTAGAAGGGATGGTGATCGACATAGATGGTTACTTTAGTCCCATTATGAGGGAACTTAAAACATTGATAGAATATGGATGGAATGGCCTACATGGAGTGAATCCATGGGCAGCCAAGAAGAATATTATATGGGAAGTCAAGGTGAAGTACTAAACACGTGGTATCCAAACTATAGGTCCTACTTTGATAGGTAACTTGATTGTTCCTTTGGATTTCTATTCATTATCGTCATATCCTCTTATGGTGATGCTTTTGCTAGAGTCTACCACCTCATTGGAATATCCCAAACATTTTTATTAATTTGAGAGTGCAAAGATTTAGGCCAGACCTACCATCTATTAAGACTCATTTGATGATATGCTTATGAATGCAAACCTCAATATGTAAGGCATAATTGTGAGATGGATCAGATGTAGGAAGGTATTTCTAAGAGAATGTAAGATTATGTGAGGAAGAGTGATGTCCTACCGTGGTCAAGAATTTATTTACATTAAGGTTGTTGGGGACACGAGTCTCTTATAGTGATGCAGGAGCATCCGGGCGAATGGGCGATCCCACATCAACCAAAAACATTTCAGTTTGTTTTCTTCATTTTTGGTGTGTTATGGTCTTTTCAAGAATGTCTAAGCATTGGAGAACCTCTCATGTGATCAAATTTGTAAAATATGAGTTTTTGACAGTTCACAGTTTTAAATCTCTAGAAGGTAGCTTTACGGAAACAATTGTTTCCGGAGATCCATAAGTGATGGGATGAAATACTTTTAGGGGAAGATTCATGAATGTATTACACATTTAATGCAACACTTTTTGTAGTCAAATTCCTCATAGTTTGAGAGAATTTAAAATTATCTGTTCATGGTTGGTAGTTTACGGTAAATTTAATTTCTTGAGTTTTATAAAGGCTAGGGAAAAATCCTTTGGAGGGAAACATTTTATTTACATTCCTCACATCTAGGAAAAGTTTCATGTGAATACAAGCTTTTGGGAGAAAGTTACACAAAAAGTTAGTTTTTGGCATCTTGGTGCACAAAATGGAAGTCACGTAATTGGATTTTCTTCCAAATTGTTTATGCAGCTCCATGAGGTATTATTAAAACAATTTTAATTATTTATTATTGAATCTTTGATGCATTTTGAAGTGTCCACATAACTAGAGATAGAGAATCATCTTATTTTTCCACAATTCTACAATGTAACTGCTCTAGATAAGTCAAGAATCTACAAGTGGCATTTATGTCATTTATTCAAAAATAGAAAACATTTGAAACTCCTGGTGCAGCTGTCATTAAAGAAGAGAAGAGGACATGGAATTAAAGGAAGTTTATCTTCCTTTTAAAATATAAAATGCAATGTGAAAGAAGGCTTAAGAAGGATGTCCATTTTGAGCATTTCTATTAAAAAGAAATTGTTGCAAACATATTTAAGCAAAGTTGAGTCACACTTAATATTTTTCTTGGTAGACCAACATGGAAAAAGGAGATGGAAGGAGGAATTTAAAATATGGAGTAATAAATATTGTCTTCCTTAAGAAAAGAATAGATATGATATCATTAAAAGATGCACCTAAATAATGAAAAAAAAAGACAAACACGTCTTTCAAGGGTAAAAAATGTAATGTTTGAAATCTGAAATAAAGGAAGAAAAAATGCAGTGCTTGGGGGTTTTGGAAATGCCTCTTTAAGAGGCTGTCAGATGATGTTTAAAACAAAAAAATTAACACTTGGTATGAGGGCCCATCAAATAGGAGACTGCAGATTTGAAAAGTAGGAAATAGAGAAGATTTTGTGTGTAGCAATGGGTTCATGGACAGCAAAAATGAAGAGCCTCTTTGGAGATATTCAGAGGCAGGAAGAGGAGAGAGAGAGAGAGGTGTAGATTTTTGTGTTGAATGGAATGGCATTAAAGCCAAGGAAAACAGTGGGATGGTGTGAAGAGAGAGATGCCTTAGAAGGAGGGTTTTTAGTTGCTGATTTTTGTATGTTTTATGTGGTAGATCATGTTACAGTTTGATGTAATTGTCTTGAGTTGATTTAATGTAATAAAATCTGAATTTTCTTCTATTTTATATGGTATTGTGAGTTGTGTTTTTGTTGCAGTAGAGGCTGCATTACATTGTGTGTATGTGAGCAGTAGTTTATCGTACATTAGATGGTATCAGAGCCAGTGGTCTTGAGTGTATAGGCAGAGTGCTGAATGGGAGGCAACCTATGCTAGGACCTGAGGGTGGAGAGTGTGGTTGTGTCGAAGAGATTGAAAGAATTTTTGTAGGTATTTAGGAGTCCTAAGCAATTGGGAACTGAGAGAAGACATTGAATCCATAAAGAGAGTTGTGTGTAAGAGTTTTAATGAGGGTATGAAAGATGATCTATAACTTGAAAGAGTTTTCTAAATTGTTTTGTACCTGTAAGTGCATGCACGTTGTAGAGTGTTGGTGTGTAGGAAAGTGTTTGAGAGAATGCCTTGGAGGCAAGGAGAATGCCTAATGATGAGAAAAGTGATGTTGATTTCAGAAAAAGAGAAGCAAGAGCCTATACAGAGGAGTTTGTTTAGAACTATTTGCATGTCAAGAGGAAAATTATGCAAGGTTATTGTGGACAATAGCTGGACATACAACTTGGTGTCTTCAAAAATGGTTGAGAAGCTAAAATTGAAGACAAGGAAGCATCCTAGCCCATATTGCATTTCATGGATGTGAGGAGATCATCGGATTTGGATAAGCGAGCAATGTGTTGTCAATTTTCATATTGGTAGATATAAGGATGAAATTGTGTGTGATGTGGTACCCACAGATGTATGTTAGGTCCCATTGGGTTTACCCTGGCTATGGGATAGAGAGGCTATGCATGATGGTAGGAAGAATACATATAGTATAATCAAAGATGGGGAAGAATTTGTTTTGGCTCTGTTGCAGGATAAACAACATGAAGTGGTAAAAGAAGTTGCAGAAGATAGGAAGGATGAATAGGAAGAGATTCTAGCAGCATGCCACGAGGAAAACATGGTGAACATGAGTGAGAAAGAAGAGAAAAGTGCAGTAGTTGAAGAGGAAAATATGGGCATGAAGGAGTCCCTATTGCAAGTATGTGCAGTTGGTGTTGTCATTGATGTCAACAAGCTTGTATTGTCATTGGTGTCAACTATATGAGCAAGAGGGTGTTGATTGGATGCTATCCTTGATGATGAGGAAGTGTTGAAGATGGTGATGATATGTTTTTGGTGCTTGGTTTCCGAGTGCTTTTGAGAAAATTTGAATAATAGAGGAAACAATGTGTTGTAAAGATGTTCTGGCATATAGAGTGGTGTTTTGGTTTTTGTCCACATTTCTTTTATATTGAAGATCTTTTTATGTAATTTGGATATGTTGATTAGAGGTGTTTAGAGGTGCTACATTCAGAATTTGGCATGCTGGATCGATGTGTAGAAGATGTGTTCACCAGTATGTGAACTATGTATTGTAGAGGTGTCTGCGAGAAATATTTTTGCTTTTAATTTCTCCACAGATTGGTTTCAGGTCTTATAGTTCTTGAAGTGTATTTATAAGGTTCATATCTATCTTTAGTTGAAGTTGTTCATGGCTTGGTGCTCTGCAGGTGGATTTCTTGAGTTGTAGTGCATGATAGAGATATTTGAGTATACTGGGTGAACAAGACAAGTTTGTTTGGCGGGTGGAAGTTGTTGCTAAGTAATTTCTTGGATTTTAGGATGTTTTTGGAATACTCTAGATTATGTTCAAGCTTGGTGTGTGGTCCATGAGTTGTCTTTGGTTTTGAGGAAGCTTGTACATAATTATTTATGGTGTTAACACAGGTTCAGCCGACCTTGGGTGTTTACACTAGTTGGGTGTTTAGGTCCAAGCTAAGATGTGTTGTGGTCTTCCTTCATTCCTTTCCACCATGGAAATGTTTTGGTGCTAACCTAAATTAAATTTGTGAGATTAAGGTGCTTCCCCCACCTTGGAGAATTTTTTCAAGATTGAAGATGGTATAAATAACTGTTCAGTTGTTGAAGGAAGGTAAGATAGATGAGGATGATGTGTGTGATGCGAATTGTAGAATTATAGAGTACAAATTTGTGTAGTGTAGTATGAGCTTTCATGTGTTAGATTACTGGATGCAGTGAGTAGAAGGTGTCTACAATTCCTTAGTAAGACTGCAAAGGTGATGATGGCATTGTGGTGGACTTCTCTGTTGTATTGAGATAGTTTTCTCCTTGTAACAATCTTCTCTATCTTTTTTTTCTATTCTGGCAGTGAGCCTTTCTTTCTTTTGGGCAGTGAGCCTTTTGGTAGTGAGCCCTATTGTATTTTGGTGTTGATATTACTTTATATTGTAAGCTAATCCTCACCATGGTTTTTCCCTTCTTTGGATTTCCATGTAAATCTAGTGTTCTCTTGTGTACATGATGTTGATTTGATTCATTTTATGATATTTACTTTCATGCTTAAACAATTTTAATAGTTTAAGGGATTAATTGAATTAATGTGGATCTGAATGTGTGTGAGGGTTCTAAAATTATAAGATGCAACTAATTCACCAACCTCTTAGTTGTCTTGTGCATTCAACAGTCTCGTTATTTTTCTAACAAAGATATGTTTGCAAGTGGTTATGTGTATGCAAGTGAAGAAGAAGAAGAAAAGGTTGCAATAGTATGTTCTAATGAAGGCATAGAAGAGGAAAGTGAGAAAAAGGAAAGTATAGAGAAAGAGGTTGAGGAAGAGGAAAGATAAGAGATTACCGTAGCGGTTGAGGATGAGAAGAAGGATGTAGTGGTAGCAGATAATGTGGTTGCAACAATAAAGAATGAGAATGAAGAAGATGTGGCAGCAAGCAATGGTGAGGAGAAGGTTGCAGAAAAAGAGGTAATATATAATATGTTTTATTTTTATGATGAAGATGAGAGTAGAGTGTATGTAAATGAAGAGGTTGCAGTAGCAGCAACAAGAAAGGAACAGGTGAAAGAGGTAAAGTTATATTATTTTGAATTTTCAAAGCATGATTTGCATGTGAGTGTAAAAAAATAGTTAGTGAATGTGGAAGAGATAGTGTAGTTGGATGTTGTTAGTGTTGATTTGTATGCAGGGAAATATTTTTATGATGTTGTAGAGGACAGTACAGATGCATATTGGTGGAGCAGGTTAGGTTACAATGATTCCATGTTGAGAAAGAGGAGTGTAGAGTAGATTTGTTGGAGGAGTATGAGAAGTATTCTAGGCAGATGCTCAAAGAGGAGAGAAAAGAAGAATTTTACTAGACTTGATGTAGTGATGGAGTTTGTTGCAGGTTGTCTACAACCTACAAGGGTGATTTAGTCATCCAACTCTATTTTCTGAGTCGTACTCAGAAAATCTTTCCTATCTGGCGTGTTTGATGGAGGAGCATCCAGGCGAATGAGTGATCCCGCATTAAGAAAAAACATTTCAGTTTGTTTTCTTCATTTTTGGTGTGTTTTGGTCTTTTTAGGCATCTCTTAGCATTGGAGAACCTCTCATGTGATCAAATTTGAAAAATATGAGTTTATGATGGTTCGTAATTTTAAATCTACAGAAGACAATTTTATGGAAACAATCATTTCTAGAGATCCATAAGAGTTGGTCTAAAGTCCTTTCAGGGGAAAATTCATGAATGTATTTTGCATTTTATACAACAAGTTTTGTGGTCAAATTCCTCACGGTATGAGAGAATTTAAAATTCTCTGTTCATGGCTGGCAGTTTACAGGAAATTTAGTTTATCAAGTTTTATAAAGGATGCCTAGACAAAATCCTTTGGAGGGAGACATTGTATTGATATTCCTCACATCTTGGAAAAGTTTCACATGAATATGATCTTCTAGGAGAAAGTTATGCAAAAAGTCAGTTTTTGGCATCTTGGTGCACAAAATGGAAGTCGCGTAATTGGATTTTTCTTCCAAATTATTTATGCACCTCCACGAGGTATTATTCAAAGAATTTTAATTGTTTATTATTGACTCTTTTATGCATTTTGAAGTGTCCTCATAAGTAAAGGTGGAAAATCTTTTTATTTTTCCATGATTCTACTATGTAACCGCTCAGGATAAGTCAAGAATCTGCAAGTGGCATTTATGTCATTTATTCAAAAATAGCAAACATTTAAAACTCATGGTGCAGATCTCATTAAATAAGGGAAGAGGATGTGGAATTCAAGGAAGTTTAGAATCCTTTTAAAATATAAAATACAACGTGAAAGAAGGCATTAGAAGGATGCCCATTTTGAGCATTTCTATTAAAAAGAAATTGCTGCACACATATTCAAACAAAGTTGAGGTAGACTTAACATTTTTCATGGCAGCCCAGCATGGAAAAAGGAGATGGAAGGAGGCATTTAAAATATGGAGTAATAAATATTGCCTTCCTTAAAAAAAGTAGATATGACACCATTAAAATAATGAAAAAAAGAAGAGAAACACCTCTTTCAAGGGTAAAAAATGTAATGTTTGAAATATGAAATCAAGGAATAAAAAATGTAGAGCTTGGGGGTTTTTGAAACATCTATTCAAGAAGCTATGATATGATGTTCAAAAAAGAAAAATTAACACTTGGTATGGGTGCCCAACAAAGAGTCTCGAGACTATAGATTTGAAGAGTGGGAAATAGAGAAGATTTTGTGTGTATTGACAGGGTCATGAACAGTAGAATTGAAGAGCCTCTTTGGAGATATTCAAAGGCAGGAAGAAGAGAGAGTTGTAGATTTCTGTGTTAAATGGAATAGCATTAAAGCCATGCCAAATAGTGGGATGGTGTGAAGAGAGAGATGCCTGCAGAAGGAGGATTTTTAGTTGTAGATTTTTGTTTGTTTTAGGGTGGTAGATCATGTTGCAGTTTGATGTAATTATCTTGAGTTGATTTAAAGTAATAAAATATTAATTTGCTTGCATTTGATATGGTATTGGGAGTTGTACTTTTGTTGCAGTAGAGACTGTATTGCATTGTGTGTATGTGAGAAGTAGTTTTTCTTGTATCATGTAGAGCTTTGTTGAGGACTTCTTTGTGGGTGCGTGAAGTATGGAGTAACTTCAAAATAGAGGATTTTGTTGGAGTCTTTCCAAGATGGTCGAGGATGTTGTACTAGTTAGAGGATAAGGGGTTTGTGGATGGTACTTTGGATGATGTTCCTTAGATAGAGGTGCAACCACGACGAGTGGTAACAACACAATTAGGAGTCTTATCCCTTATGGTAATACTGCCTACACAATTAGAGTGTTCTTCTATTCGACCCACAAAAAAATCAAAAGAAGAAAGGGGAGGAATGATGTTATAAGATTGGTTTGAACTAGAGGCTTTTCCTTTGTCATGATTTGGAATTGGATGTTTGTATGTCCTGAAGTTCTCATTCAGTAATATTTTGGGAGGATCATCGATCATGATATCACCTCAGTCTATGAGATCTTGTATGCAATTCTTTAGCCTCATGCAGTCAGATGTTTTATGGTCTTTTACCCTATGGTATTCACAATAAGCATTTTTATTCTACCATGATGGTTTAAATTGATTGTCATCATAAGGCCTAATAGCAGGCAATTGGATTAGGTTAGATTTAACCAAATTATGCAAAACATTTTCAATAGGTTCTCCTAAAGGTGTGAACTTTCTTTTAGGTGCATCATTTTTCTTGGTAGTCCTTTAGGAATGATAACATTATTGTTACTTGTGGATGGGTTGGATGGTGGAGGAACTTGTATATTTTGAACATTTTTAATATTTGTCACACCATCATTGAGAGTGTTTTTATTTTTGCCCCAAAAATAGGGTTTCTCATAAGATTGCTTATTGTTGTTGTTGTTTGTGGCATTGTTGTTATTGACTTTATTATTTTTTTGTTGTGATTATTTTCTTTATATTTAATTTTTATGGCCCTTTTTGAAATGAGGACCCTTTCAATGGTGGTGCCTTTTTCAATGATTTCTTTAAATGTTGAGGCACATTGTATTTGGAGGTGAAATCCCATATCTTAGTTTAAGTTAGTTACAAACATATTGACCAATTGTTTCTCAGGGATGGCCATGGAATCTTTCTTGCAAGGCTTCTCCATCATTTCAAAAAGGAAGCAAAGGTTTTCCTAATCTTTTGTTTTGTATTATAGAGGTTTGTCATATACACTTCATGTTCAAAGTTGTAAGAGAAGTGGTTGGCAAATTTTTTACAAGTTCATGAAATGTTTTGATTTGATCGGTAAGGTGTGAAAACTATTTGGTAGCTTGTCTACCTAAGCTCTGAAGGAAAAGCGTGATGAGATAAGTATTATCATAAGAGACTTCTAAGAAAGAAATATTGAATTCCTTGAGATGTTCTCAAGTGTCTCCTTTCCCTTTGTATTTGTCATAATTTGGTGTTTCAAAGTTCTTACGGAAAGATATCATGTTGAGAGAGTGATCAAAAGGATATAGACAAATATCTGTGAAGGGATATTATTTCCTTTTGTGACCTTGTTGTATATTGTCCATTCTTTGAATTAATTGTTGGATGACTTGTGATATGTTTGTTGTGCGTGGTTGGGGGTGTTGGCTTGTTGTTGATTAATGAGGAGTTGGAGGAAATTCAATGGTTGTTGTTGTTGTTGGGTGATGAGTTGTTGAAGGAAGCTCAGTGGTATTTTTTGTTGATTTTGTTATTGTTGTTGGAGTTGGAGTTATTGAAGTTGTTGGAGAAATGTGTGGTTGAATTTTTGGGTGGAAGAAGATGTAGGGGGTTGTCTTGATGTAGCATACGTGGAATTGATTTGGGAGGTAGATGTGGATGTTCGTGGATTGTTGTTGGGGTTGTTGAAAATATGATTTGATTGTTGAGAATGTTGGAAGCATTTGCCATTGCGCCAAAAGCTTGATCTATCAACACTCGCTACAAACGCTAGACTTAACCTAGATTCACATGAGATTCACTGACATGTCACGAATCCTAAGGTCAGTGTTGAATGCCTCACTAATGAGGGGGTAGCTCACTACCAACAATCACCCCCTCAACGCAACCCAAGGGGTTCAAACCCGTGATACCTGGGTCTAATACCAATTGTTGGAATCATTTACCATTGCACTAAAAGCTCAAGCTATCAATGCTTGCTACAAATGCCAGACTTAACCCAGATCCACGGGAGACTCACTGCCATGTCACGAATCTTGAGGTCAATGTTGAATGCCTCACTAACAAGGGGACAGCTTACTACCAATAGAGAAATGCATTAGGATATGAATGCTATGGTTTTTTTAGAATTTATAGGACAAATGAGAGGGGGGGTGAATTAGTTGTATGTTAAAACATTAAACCCTCAAAACATCAACCACTTATAATACATTACCAAAATGTAAACATATGAAGTATCATTGCAAACACATCCAAACACATAATAACAATAGATTTACATGGAAAACCCAATAAGGGAAAAAGCATAGTGAGGATTAGCTCACAATATATATGAATAACAACACCAAAAATTAATAGGCTCAATGACAAGGGCTCACTACCCAGAAGAAAGGCTCACTGCCAGAGAAAGGATCACTGCCCAGAAGAGAGAAGAAAGAAGTGTGTTATAGAGAGATTCGCTATCTTAGAGAAATAGGAGAAATCCACCACTAACACTCTTTTCCATCCGCAAGCTTTGTCTCACTACCTCCATCAACTTATAGCACACTGAAATGTAGACACCCTCTACTCACTACATTCCAAAGTCATAAGCCTTTAAGCTCACACACAATTCACTACACTTGATTCACATATACATCATATTCTCTATTTTGTTCCATTCAACTTCATATTGTATTTATACCATCTATAACCAAGACCTATCTCAATTAGGTTGGTCCTAATTAAGCATGTACATTACACACATGCAACATTACATAGGTTGGCACTAAACACTTTTGTGGTGGAAGGAAGTGAAAGTAGACCATATCAAGGGATAACTAGGAGTCAAATTTATAACATCAAGCTACTTATCACATCCATAATTCATGAGGTACCCCTATAAATAGTGTTAGCATGCCATGTTGGCCAAGCTTGAGCTAACGGTCACCTCCATGCCTCTTTAAATCTAAAAACATTATGTGCACCAGAGAGAGACACTCCATAGCAATCACATACCTTCTCAAAACATTTAGCATCATCCAAATTCTTTGCCATACTACTGTAACCACCTGAATCAAAGAATGTATTCATTATACACATTAGTACACACTATTACTAATCACCAACACAACAATTAAACTTGTGGAGCATCCCAACACTAGAAACTTCAAGGGAAGATTGATGTAGATTATATAAGCACATTCCCAGATCTGTAGGTCATGAAATCTCAATGCAAAGAAATGTAAAGCAATCTCATTTCTCCAAAATAGTCTTCTTCACATTCAAATACTCTACCAAACACATCTTCTACTTCCGCACAATCCAAAACCTAAAACTCAGGATATAATACCTCTGATCAACACTTCCAAACCACATAAGCATATCTGCAATTAGGAAGAAATGCAAAACATAATACTGATGGTACCTCTAACATATTGTACATCCTTTTATCAAATTTTCTCAAAAGCACTTGGAAACCAAGTGAACCATCTGTTGGGAGTTGACATCAATGACAACACCAACAAGTTTCAAAAAACATCCCCCTTTTTCATTGATGGCAACACCAACTCTTTGAAAAACCATGAAGAACAAAAGCAACTCTTAACCCCCCTGATAGAAACAACTCTTGCTCCTCACATGTACTTTTCTGTACAAAATGACTTTTCAATCTCTTCGACTTTCTCTCCTTGTTTGACATAAATGGCAAAGGGAAACAACACCAACAAGTATTTGTTTCATTTCTATTGCTCTCACTTTTATTCACTCCCCCCTTAAGATCATATGATGTGCTCCATCTAACTATATCAACTAATAGTATCTCTACCTACTCCTCCTAAGAGGTAGCCTTCAACATCAGTCCAGATTCATAAAAATGTATCTTGAAATACTTCCAGGATAGATGCATACATTTATGTATCTAGTTGAGAGAAGGAGGGGCAATAACCCCTAACTTCTGTTAGAGATATTCAAAAGTATCCTTAGGGAGAGCCTTTGTAAATATGTTTGCAACTTGATCCTTGTTAGGCACATACTCCAACTTCACCTCATTCTCTGCAACCTTTTCTCTTAAGTTATACCATATTGAAATATGTTTTGTCCTTGAACGCATCACCAGATTTTTTGAAATGTTGATAGCACTTGTATTATCACATAGGATAGGAATAGGTTCATCATATGTCACTTTGAGATCCTTCAATGTTTACTTCATCCATAACACCTGTGTGTAGTAAGATGTTGCTGCAATATATTCTACCTCTACAGTAGATAATGATACTAATTCCTACTTCTTACTTAGACAAGAGACAAGTCTACTTCCTAGAAAGAAAGCACCACCACTTGTACTTCTTCTATCATCTATACATCCTACCCAATCTGCATCTGTATATGCACTGAGGGAGAAATTATTATCCTTTGGATATCATAGGCCAAACTTGAGAGTTCCTTTTAGGTATCTAAATATCCTTTCTACTACTACAACATGTGACTCTCTGGGATCATCTTGGAATCTGGCCACAAGACAAACTGCATGCATGATATCTAGTCTAGTAGCAGTAAGGTATAATAGTCCACCAATCATTGATCTATACTTTCTCTGATTAGCCTTAGGAGATTCATCATCTTTGCTTAATTTACAACCAGTAGTCATGGGCATACATACCAGTTTGGAGTCTTCCATTCCAAACTTCTTCAACATTTACCTAGCATACTTTGATTGTGAAATGAAAATGCCCTTTTCTGATTGACTAATTTGTAACCCAAGGAAGAAGGTCATTTTCCCACACACTGACATTTCAAATTCCTTCTACATTTCTTCTAAAAATCTCTTTCACATACCTTCATTTCCTTTAAAGATTATATCATCTACATACACTTCTACAATTAGGATTTGATTTTCTTCAACTTTGAAGTATAGATTGCTATCTGCAGTGCTCATTTTGAATCTTTGTTGTAGTAGGTATCCATCCAACCTTGCATACCAAGCTCTAGGAGCCTATTTGAGTCCATGCAATGCCTTCTTCAATTTGCATACCATATTTGGATCATCTAATAGTTGAAAGCCTTCTGATTGCTCAATATATACTTTCTCTTCCAATTCTCCATTTAGGAATGAAGACTTCACATCCATCTGATAAACTTTGAAGTCCTTATGAGCTACAAAGGCCAAGAACAATTTGATGGCTTCCAATCTTGCCATAGGAGAAAATGTTTTCTCATAAGCTATTCCTTCCGCTTGTGAGTAGCCTTTACACACTAGCCTAGGCTTATTTCTAACTACTTCCCCATTCTCATTCAATTTGTTCTAGAAGACACATTTGGTTCCTATCACATTCTTGTCTGCTAGTCTTGGGAAAACTTCCCAAGTTTGATTCTTCTCAATCTGCATCAATTCCTCTTCCATAGCCTTGATCGAGTGCTCATTCTTACATGCTTTAGTCACTATTTTGGGTTCTATTTAAGACAATAAGCACAATTTTACTTGTTCATCTGCCATAGCAATACTTCTCCTTGTTAGAACAACTTTTTTTTTGTCTCCAATGATATGATCTTCAGAATGATTCTTCAGCACATACTTGGGAGTCTTGGGAATCTTCTCTGGAGCATCTTCTTCATCTACTTTCTTTTCCTTTTTGACACAAAGTAAAACCCCTTTGCTTAACACACACACAATTTCATAGACTAATATTCTTTATTCAATTTGAAATATCTGATTACAACAAATACAAATTTATTCAATACAACATGAATAATGAAATCTACAATTCTTAGCTCTCAATAGCCATCCTCTCCATGAAGTCTTGCCTCTATAATCTTTGATTTGCACTCTACACAATCATCCGCCATCTGTATACTCTCCTCTATCACAATACATATTCTCAAAGCTACACACTCCTCTGTTGTACAATGAACTTCAATTCTCCTCAATGATTTTTCTTTGTTATGGGCGTGAAACTGATATCAATCTCTATTTACCAAAATTCTCATTCTTCCTTAGGTAGCAACCTCTATTTTCTTCTTCTTTCTCTCTGGCTAAGCCTATTATTCTCTCCTACAATTGACCCTTTCCACATCATGCTTCTTTAGATTTAATATCCTTTTCATGGTGGAATATGGATGGTTGAAATGGCCAGTAGATATGGTGCCTTTTGATGTGCTAACTTTGGCATTTTAATAAATCTTTAAACCTACCTTCAAAAGAAATGTTTAATTCATCATTCAACATCTTATCCCCAATGCTACGCAGGCATTCACATTGATTAAAAATCTACATATATAAATCATGAAGTATAGCCTTAAATAAGGTACCACATTTTCCCCACGTAGACTTTTAAAGAGACTAAACTTTAGTGCATAAAGTCTCCTTTATTCTAATCTCCTCTCCTTTCTTCAGCACCTTAATACATATTTTTTCAAATATGCTTCCTTTTAAAACCTTTAAAATAATCAAAATAATTTTCTATGAACAATGAAAATTAAATTAAATTTTAGCTTGAGTGTCATTTTAGTTTAGCACCAAAATTGCTTCCATGTCTATTTTTAATTTGACGAAATCTTTCAAATCACAGGCTCTTACTATTGGAAATACATAAGACTAATTAATTTTAATCAAGATCATACCTTACAAAGCTGGAAAACTTTAATTGTGCCACAGTGACAAGTGCCAAGGATAAAAACTGCTGCGGTCATAACTTTTCACTAGAAACTCAAAACTTCACAAAAAATAGACAAGGATGATTGTATCAATATTTCTAAGACCTCATCCAAAGCGTTTGGTCTCATGTGCTATAGAACTCCAGAAATTGTGTTTCCGCCAAACTACGAGCACAAGTCACAAAACTTAAAAATCTCAGAAACTGGAAGGAATTTGACTATGAAACCTTCAAGTATAATCCTAGAATGTTGTCAAGATCCTGAGTGTCAGAGCATTTATCACAAAATCTCATAGATTTTTCCAAACAATTGTTATTGTGAAGGTAGCCTATTGTGCATTTGAAACCCAAATTGTGGAAAACTTAAAATATGCAATTATGCTCAATCCACCTGTACTACATGACTAAGAGATGTCATCAAAGCCACATGTAAACTAAAACTAAAGGAAAACACTAATTTTTTTTTTTGGGTGATGCTAATTGCATGTGCACCTGGGTGCTCCTACATCACTTTTCCTTCTCTTCCTCTCTTTCTACTTCTCTACAATGGTTCTCATTTGATTCATATCCTTCTAATAGTACTGACATTTGGTATGGTTCTTCATCCACTTTGACATTTGTACTTTCCACTAATCTCTTTAGTATCTTGTTGTAGCACCTATAATCCTTTCTCTTTTTAGAATATCCAAGGAATATTCCTTCATCCAATCTTCTATCAAACTTTCCCATGTTCTCTTCATCTCTCCTATTGTAGCATTTACTTCCAAACACTCTAAAGTATTTTACAGTAGAAATTCTTCCATACCATAGTTCATATGGAGTCTTTAAACTATTGACCTTGGTTTGCACGCTGTTTTGTATGTAAACTATAGTGTGGATGGGTTCTCTACAATAGATATCTGGTAGATTTGCTTCTTTCATCATTGTCCTTGTTGCTTCCTTGATTTTCCTATTCTACCTTTCCACAACTTCATTCCACTGAGGAGTCCTATGTGTTGTCAAATGCCTTTTTATTCCATGATCTTCACAAAAGCAATTAAACTCATTGGGGGTGAACTCACCACCTCTGTCAGACCTTAAATACTTGACCTTCAGATTAATTTCATTTTCAACCATAGCCTTAAAATTGTTAGACTTATCTAGAGCTTATGATTTTTCTTTGAGAAAAGTTACCCAAGTCATTCTAGAGAAATCATCAATCAATAAAATGAAATACCTATCACCTTGAAAGCTTCCTACTCTTAAGGTCTAGTTGTAGAATATTCTTTGATCTTTAAATTCTTCCTTCTTTGCTTCCCAATCTGACATTCCTCACAGGTTGCATTTATAGGCTTTGTAATCCTTGGAAAATCCCTCACAACTTGAGTAGAGTTGATCTTCACTAAATTGTCAAAATTAAGGTGACACATTCTTCTATGTCATAGCCAACTTTCATTAATTTGAGTCATAAGGAACACACCTTTAGCACCTTTTAGTTGATATATATTTCCTTTTGTCCTTGTTCATGTAGCAATCAGAGTTCTGGAGTCTTCTTTTCTGATTTCACAACCACCATCCTGAAACATAAGATTATATCCTTTTCTACACATTTGTCCTACACTAAGAAGATTTGCCAGAGTCCCTTGACATAAAGGACATCATCTATATTATTCTTTCCATCAAAACTAATTGAACCTCTTCCATAGATCTTAGCAGATGCATCATCTCCAAACTTAACAAACCCTCCATCAAACTTCTCAAGCATCACCAACTTATTGTTATGACCTGTCATGTGATTTGAACATCCACTATCAATTAATCAGAGATCTTCCTCCTCTCTTCCATGAAAAATAGTAACTAATGCTCCTTCAATGTGGTGCCCTGTCTATGGAGCAATATCCTTCATACATCTTCTAGGATTAGTAGAATCAGTTTCAACATTCAAAGCCATAAACAAGCACTCATTACCATCATCATCTAGATAGTCAGACTCATCATTAGATATGTTGTCATCTTCTTTAACATAATAACTTTTCTTGAATGATTCACCTTTGTTCTCCTTGTATTTGTCATTAGAGATTTTTATTGGATATTTAGAAGCATAATTACTTATCTTTCCGCAACTAAAACATTTGAAGGGTAACATACTCCTGTATTTTTGAAAGGCCTTTTTCATCCTACTCACAAAATTTTCTTCCACTTCATCAAAGTCATCTGAATCAGCTTCAACATTCTTTTCTGCCTTGCTATCCTTAAAAGTAGTTTCTTTTCTTGTATCATTTTAACCAAATTCTCTTATCTCAAAAGTAGTTAGAGTACCAAATATTTTATCCTAAGAATAATTATCCAAATCTTGTGTCTCTTCAATAGTAGAAACTTTAGTACTATAAGATTTAGGAAGAGTTTTTAGTACCTTCTTTACCACTTCTTTCTCCTCCAGCTGTCCACCAAAACCATTGATGGAATTGACAATTTCATCCACTCTCTACATGTAGCTTGCAATATTTTCATCCTTTGACATCCTTAGGGCTTCAAACTTGGACTTGAGAATCTACAACTTTGCTTTCTTGACCTTTTCATCTCCTTCATAGGTGCTTTCTAGTTTCTTCCATATCTCATGAGTGGTTTGTAACTCATTACCTTCACTAATTTAGAATCGGAGAGACTGTTCAGAAGAGCACTCCTTGCCTTGCCATTGTTCTCATATTATTTAATCTCAACTTCATCTTTTGGACCATCTTTAGGTATAGTATACTTTTTCTCAATTATCTTCCATACGCCATATCCTAGTGAGACAAGAAATCTTTCCATCCTAGTTTTTTGAAAAGCATAATTTTTTCCATCAAACACTGGGACCTCCACACCTTTCTTGTGCACCATCCGGATCTAGCCCAAATGGTTAAGCATCTTCAGGGAACTTATATTTGATACCACTTGTTAGAATGCACAAGACAACTGAGAGGGGGGGAGTGAATCAATTGTATGTTAAAACTTTTAACCCTCAAAAGATCAAACACTTATAATGCATTAGTAGAATGTAAACATATGAAGTATCATAGCAAACACATCCAAACACATAAGAACACCATATTTACATGGAAAACCCAATAAGGGAAAAACCACGGTGAAGATTAGCTCATAATATATATGAATAACAACACTAAAAACCAATAGGCTCACTGCCAAGGGCTCACTACCCAAAAGAAAGGCTCACTACTAGAGAAAGGCTCACTGCCAAGGGCTCACAACTTAGAAGAGAGAAGAAAGGAGTTTGTTACAGAGAGATTCACTATCACAGAGCAATAAGAGAAATTCACCACTGATGCTCTTTGTCATCCACAACCTTTGTATAATTGCCTCCAGCAACTTCTGGCACACTGAAATGTAGACACCTTCTACTTACTGCATTCTAGAGTCATAAACCTTTAAGATCACACACAATTCACTACCCTTGATTCACATACGCATCATCTTCTCTACTTTTCTCCATTCAACTTTATCTTGTATTTATACCATCTATAACCAAGACCTATCTCAATTAGGTTAGTTCTAATAAAGTGTGTGCATTACACACATGCAACATTACATCGGTTGGCACTAAACACTTCTATGGTGGAAAGAAGTGAAAATGGACCATATTAAGGGATAACCAAGACTCAAATTTATATGATCAAGCTACTTATCATATCCAAAATTCATGAGGTACCTCCACAAATAGTGTTAGCATGTCAGGTTGGCCAAGCCTGAGCTAACGATCACCTCCATGCTTCTTCAAGTCTAGAAACATTATGTAGACCAGAGAGACACTCCATAGAACTCACAAACCTTCTTAGAATACTCAACATCATCAAAATTCTTTTCCATACTGTTGTAACCACATGAATCAAAGAATGTCTTCATTATACACATCAGGACACACTATTACTAATCACCAACAAAAGAACTAAACTTGTGGAGCATCATAACACTAGAAACTTCAAGGGAAGATTGATGTAGATTGTATAAGCACATTCCTAGATCTGCAAGTCGTGAAATCTCAATGCAGAGAAATGCAGAGCAATCTCATTTCTGCCAAACAATCTTCTTCACAGTCAAATACTCTGTCAAACACATATTCTACTTATGCACGATCCATAACCTGAAATTCAAGATACAATACATCTGAATACCTCTGATCAACACTTCTAAACTGCATAAGCATAATACTGATGGTACCTCTAACATACTAGACATCTTTTTTATCAAATTTTCTCAAAAGCACTTGGAAGCCAAGTGAACCATTTGCTGGGTGTTGACATCAATGACAACACAAGCAAGTTTCTAATAGTTTTGGTCAAGTTGGGGGACACTAGTGTAGGTACTAGCATAAGTTTGATTGTTTGGGATGCTGAGGGAGATTTGTGAGATGGAAGTTGCTATGGTTTATGTTGATGTGACAACTGATGTTGATGTCGATGTGACAATTGATGTTGATGTCGATGTAGAGGTAGAGTGGGTTATGGTTTTGGGTGCATTGTTGGATGAGAAAGTTGTGATGGATTAGTGGGGGGATTATTTGATACTATGATGCCATTTTGAAGCAAGAATTCTAGATACTTATCTGGATCAGATTTTAGATCTCATACTAATAGATCCATGGCACTTGGGTATGTGTAAATTCCATCACTTCTTCATTAGGATTTTGATTTTCCTGATTAAGGTAAGGAGAAGGATATGGAAAATTGTCCATGATTTGAGTAGGCATGTCCCTCATTCCAAGCTCACGAGGCATCCCAATCTCTCTATCAGGTTCCATGTTTTTGTTCTTCTTAGCTTGTGACCTTGTCATTGGGGGCATATAAAGAAATGACCCAAAGTTAATGGTAGGATGAATATGTTATGTGGAGGATGTTGAACCTTAGAACTTTGTTGGTTATAAAAAGATTTGGACCAAATGGAATTGATTAGGGATGAGGGTTGGTTGGTTCATCAAGGATTAATTTGGTATGATCAAGGGATGGTTTTGGATGATTAAAGGATGATAAGGGTGATTTTGATGATACATCAGATATGGTTTAATCAAAGGATGATTTTTGGATTTTAAAACAAAAGAGACTTAGGGAAAATCTAAGTTTTTGTGGATACAAAAGGATTTTATCCTCTCCTACTTAGGGTAGACAAGAGCCTGAGTAAAAGTAGGATAGAGGGATATTTTACTTGGGATAGACAATACACAAGAAGTAAAATGGGATTCTTGGAATTTACTAACTTAGGAGTAGTCTAACCTCCTAAGCCAACTAATCCAAGTAGAATAAGGGGTAATTCACACAAACTTATTGTAGACAAGTTCTTGAGCCTAATGTGAATTAGGAGATAACGAAAAGATCTAGATTTACTTCAAGCAAAGTTTGATTTTAAAGATAGATTTGGTTAAGGGATAATTTGATTTGGTGATATGGAGGATTTGCTTTAATGGAGATAGGTTTGATGTAAATGAGGATTTGGTGTAGTTGAGGTTGATGGGATGGAGGTATTTGTCCAAAGTAGGTCAATAAATTTGCTATGGAATCAAAGTTTCTAAGGTTACTAATGGGAAAATGGGAGAATTAGGGGGATGAAAATGAAAATTTTGATGAAATGGATGATTTAGGAAGGAATGATTTGATGAAAATGGAAATGGTTAAATTTGGGTCACTTTCAAAGTATGTTAAATTCTCAAGAATAGTCAATTTTTTAATGGGAAAATTGTTATGTTCAACTATCTAAGGTCACAAGCGAAGGTGTTGATCGAGTCTATGTAGTCATAGATAGATAGAGTGTGAGTGCTAACTGAGATATTCTAGGTGCTGAAAGAGGAATCAAAAGCATCGACAGAGGGAGAAAAAGCATTGATAGAGGGATGTTAGGTGCTAAAAGGTAAAACCAAGGTGCTAATAGGTAAAACTAATGTGCTGACATGTAAAATCAATGTACTGATAGGTTAAACATAGGAGCTGATAGGTCAAGTGCAAGCACTGGCAAATAAAGTTCAAGTGCTAACAAATAGAGAGAAAGTGCTCATAGGGACTATAAATGTGTTGACTGGGTCAACTGATTAGTCATTTGATTGTTTTACTGAGGCGCTAGCAGAGATAGCTAATACATTGATAGAGACAGCGAATGCACTGACAGAGACATCAGATGCATTAAGAGAGACAACAGATGCATTGACAAGGTTGGATTAGGTGTTAAAATCCTCTGATTAGTGATTTTTTTTATATATTTGTTTGAAGATTTCTTGGTAGGAGATTTAAAAAACAATAAGACATAATGGCTGATTGTAATTTGAGGGAATAATGCTAATTGGCTTTTACAGGTTTAGAACATGAAGACACTTCAAGCATATAAACATTCCCTAAAATTATTGAAGTAGGGGTGATTTTGTAATGTGGGCCCACACAATTGAATACCTATCCATGTTCTTACCTAACTAAGAACACTTCACCCTGAGCGGATAGCTAGGGATAAGGGCATTGCACCCAATACCCATTTCCTTAGAAGCTTTTATGCCTTACCCAAAAAGGATTTTTATCTCAGCTTCAAGGAGGTACGATAATGAGTAACTTCAGGGGGTAGTCCACATCTCTTGCAACACACTAGAAAATGGCTAATGGCCTTAACTAGGCTTTACAAGTTTCTAGAGGATGTCCCAATATATAATAGGTACAAGGGACAAATTTGTGAACAAGGGATTACCAAGCATCTAACCAAGAATGCCACCACTCCAGTCTTGGTGGACCAAGGGTCTTGACTGTCACGGTCTCATTTTGAAGGATCTAATAATTTATTTAGGTTAAATATGAGAAAATTTAATTATGTGTAGGTCCTACACCTACACATATTCAATACTCAAATTGAATCAAATTTGATCTAGTCTTCACTGAATTTTTAGCTACCTTACCCATGGCTAGCAACAAGCTTCTAGAGTATTCCATGACAACAATCGATGATTTTCCTACACACAATAAAACATAATCAACTCTTTGATAAATATTGTTAAATCAATGCATTGATGCACTTAAGAAAATTAGATTTAACATTTATTCCTTTATTTGCATAGATTTTTAGTTATCTAGACCTTTTTTGTATAAAATAACTGTTAAATCATGCTCAAGATAATTCCATGTGTCAAGATTTGTATTTGTCTCTTATCACATTTGAGATGTCATGAAACAATAATTATGGGATTTAATATTGCAAGTAGGTCTTCAAATTAAATCATTTCTATGTTTTTGTACCATCCTTTGTATATTTTTCATTTTTTTTTTGGGTCGAGAGTTGACTAGGTCCAGGTTGAATAACTATTGATGGGTTTTTCATTTCAAAAGAAATTTATTATGGCTGGAAAAAATAATAGTAGTTAGGATGTCTCTATTCCATCATACCAATTCTCTACATCATAAATTTATGGCATTTAGAAGAACCTGCTAACTAGCTAATGTGGGCTTGACTAGTGAGAGAAATGGAAGGGATTGGGAGTTATGATGGATGTTTTGTGGCGTAGAAGGAAGAAAAAATAAGAAGATCTAGAACCAATTTTTGGGAAAAAGTCAAAGATCATAGGAATTCTCCACCACCAAATGGTAATAAAGAGGGGATTTGAAGGAGATGCAGGGGAGGAGAAGGAAGGCAGAAGAAGATGGCATGAAAGGAATTTGAGTAGAGTAGATATAAGTAAAAATCTTTTGTTGCAGGAGCATCCAGTGGTGTAAGGGCAATCTTGCATCACCCAGAAATAAGTTAATTCAAAATCATTGGAGTTGTTTTCATTTCTTTCCATAATTAGTGTTTTTGGTTCCATAATATCTAGAATAATGATGTAGGACTTTCAGTTTTTCCAAAACTGCTAAAAATAGCAACCTGCCTATTTTGGAAAGTGTACCTGCCATTTTAGGAAAGTTTGCATTTGGGTATGGATTGAAGCAAAAAATTACAGAAAGTTACATAATAGAAATATAAGACCTTTGGCAAAGGAATTAGGCAAAGATCACTTGTGAGCTGAAAGATATTAAAGTTTTTGTTTTCTGAAAAAGCCCCTGAAAATTTTTGAAATGAGATATGAGGAACTAAAACATCCCATAACATCCTAAAAAGTTAGCATAAATCCATTTACATATTTTTGAAATGATAGTTCACATCACAAACTTTCTGGCGCTTAAAACGGTTCGTCAATCAGACACCCGGATCAAAAGTTATGCTTCCCAGCAGTTGACCTACTTTTGGAGGGAGTTGCAAAATTTGAAATTTAGCTGGAGGCCGCCAAAAAGTGCTATTTATGACTATTTTGGGAACCATGGGCAGCAATAGAGTTAAGGGGGAAAGTGTGGAGTCAAGAATAGGTGGGAAAATAGAAACCCTAGCTTATTTGGGGTTACAGAAGGCAGAAGATTCCAGAGCCTAGTGAGGGGTAGATGTAGTGTGTTGCAGCCTATGGAGGATTGATTCCTTGGATTGTAATGGAGCTTCTGTAATGTAATGAGTTGCCCAGATCAATAAAGAAATATTCTATTTTCTATATTCTATTTCTATTGTTGTGTGTTTTATGATTTACCCCCTTCATCAAGTGTTATCAAAGCAAGGGTTCTTGAGTGTGTAGACAGATCGCCAATTGTGAGGTAGTTTGTACCAGGACTTGAGGTTGTGGGTTTGCTATAGAGATCAAGATGCCTCCATGAAGAAATCATATTGGGATGAATGCTTTGATGGAAGAGGGTTTTAGAGCCCTGCAAAGGCAAATTGATGCATTGGAAGAGGAGCTACAAAGAGGGTTTGATCCGAGAACAAGAGAAGAAAATGAGGATGAAGCTGAAGTAGATCCTGCAGAAGTTAGGTTATTGAGGGCCATTTCAAAGATTGGAAAGAGGCCCAGGATCAAAGTTTCTACATATTCAGGAGATTTGAACCCAGAACATCTTATTGATTAGATCAATGACACAGAGTATTTCAAGTATGAAGATGTGGAGGACCCAGATCGGGTTAAGTTTGCAAAAACAAAGTTGAAGGACCATATCAGTATTTGGTGGAAGGGGGTTTAATTAGAGAGGAACAGAAGAGGAAAAGGAAAGATCACTAGATGGGATCAGATGGTGGGGAAACTGAAGAAATAGTTCATTCCTGTGGGCTATGAGATGGAGCTATTAAAGAAGCTTCAAGGACTGAAGCAAGGTAAAAAGTCTGTTAAAGAGTATACATAAGAGTTTTATAAGATTGCTATCAGGATAGGTCATGTAGAGCCCAACAAGGAGAAGGTAGTCCATTACATTAATGGGTTGAGGCCAAGTATTCAAGAGGAATTGAGCCTGGTCAGAATGACCACCATAGAAGATGCATACCAGTTTTCCCTAAAGGTGGAAGAGAAGCTGAATAAAAGATTTGACAACAAGCAAAGGGGAAGAGGTTAGGGCAAAAGGACTAGTGGAAGACCCTATGGGGGCCAAAATGAAGATTCAAAGAAAACTGAAGAAGCCGGCACCAGTCAAAATTAGAGAGGAGATAATACCTACCGCCCTCATGACTAGAATAATGGTGAGCATAAGAGGCAAACCTGGGCAAGTACCTAGAAGAGGAGGTTTCAGAGGAACCTATTTCCAATGTGGAGAAGAAGGGCATCGAGCATACAAGTGTCTGCAACATCAAGGAAGGACAAATAGAAGACCTAAAGGTAATGCATGAGTTGCACATGTAGATGAAGATGCGCAATCTGAGCGTTCTAAAGATGCTGAAAGGGAAGAAACCCTGGTGGTTAGAAGAACCTTATTGAATAAGGAGAAAGAACCAAATCAGAGGAAGAGTTTATTTTAAACAAGGTGTAAATGTGAAGGTAAGTGTTGTGATATTATTATTGACAGTGGAAGCACTAATAATCTTGTTTCAGAGGAGATGGTTGACAAGTTGAAGTTGACAAGAAGAAAGCATCCACATCCATATCGGATTGCATGGTTGTAGAAGGACCATAGAGCTTTGGTCAATGAGCAGTGTTTAGTGAAGTTCAAGATTGGGGACTACCATGATGAGGTGTTGTGTGATATCATACCGATGGATGCATGTCATATGCTATTGGGGAGGCCATGGCAGTATAATAGGAGCATTGTCCATGATGGCCGTACAAACACATATTCCCTAACAAAGGATGGAGTTCATCATAAGTTGAAGCCCTTGAAGGAGGTGGAAGAAAAGGTATGTAGTACTGCCAGAATTTACTTGGTAGATGGTAGAAACTTTTTGGAGGGTATGACGCATGAGCATCATTATTTTGCATTGATTCCTAAGATTAGTCAAGAGAAATGTGAAGATGTATCAATAGAAGTTTCAGATATGTTGAAAGAATTTCAAGACATTATCTCTGATAATGTATGAGAATGTTTACCACCAGTGAGGAAGATAAGTCATCAAATGGACTTGATACCAAGAGCCAGTTTGCCAACTAAGGTAGCCCATAGAATGACTCCAGCTAAGAGTGAAGAGTTGAACACACAAGTTTAGGAGTTGTTGAGGAAGGGATTGATAAGAGAGAGCCTAAGTCCATGTGCGGTACCTGTAGTACTAGCACCAAAGAAAGATGGAGAGTGGAGAATGTGTATAGACTCTCGCGCCATCAATAGGATCACGATCAAGTATAGATTTCCATTGCCCAGAATGGATGACATAATGGACTGTTTGAGTGGATCCAAGTACTTCGCGAAGATTGATCTGAAGAGTGGGTATCACCAGATCTGAATCAGAGAAGGAGATGAATGGAAGACAACCTTCAAGACCAAGGAAGGTTTGTATGAGTGGTTAGTCATGCCATTTGGGCTAACCAATGCACCAAGCACATTCATGTGGCTCATGAATGAGGTACTGAAAGAATTTTTGGGAAGTTTTGTTATTGTCTATTTAGATGATATTTTGATTTTTAGTAAGACTTGGGATGAGCATCTGATGCATATCAGAAGAGTTTTAGAGAAGCTGAGGGAGGAGAAGTTGTTGATTAATCTGAAAAAATGTAGTTTTACAAAGGAGTTGCCATACCTGGGATTTGTTGTCTCAGAGGAAGGTCTTAAGATGGACCCAGAGAAGGTGAGGGCTATCATTGAATGGCCTATGCCAAGGAGTGCCACATGTTAGAATCTGAAAAGATTAATAACCCAAAAAACTAGTGCAAACGAATAGATATCTAAACTATGAATGCAAATGATACGAAATCAAAATAGCAACATAGAGTTAGTCTCCAAGAGAGTAATGCAAATGCTAGAAGCAAAATAGCATTAAGAGGATGCAAAAGCAAAAGATACAAAATATAATCCAAGTAGCATGCTTATATAGACTAGGAGGAGGGAGGAGGTGGCAACACTGACCAATGAGGAGCAACCATCTATCAGACTAAAGATAGAAAAGTATCTTCCCAAGATAGCTAATGGATGCTCACATATAGGAAGGTGACACCTTGCAACTACTCACCTAATAAGACATGATTTATTAACCTAAGCAAGATTAATAGAAGTGTAGGAAAAACCTAGGAATATAGGTAAAAACAAGTAACCCAACTAGGAAATAAAAACCTACACTCTCACCCCCCATAAGCAAATCTTAGGTGGATGCAGAAATGGGTCCCGACAAATCAAGTCTGACGAGGTAGCCATGTACATAAAATTCCCCCCAAAAGAGAGAGAAAAGCCCCCACCAAAATAGAGAGAGAAGAGACCCCCCCAAAAGTAGAGAGAGTCAGGACTTCGAGTGAGAGGAAGAAGCCCCCCAGAAGATGAAGCATTCCACACCCCCAGCAAAGCTCGCAAATGAAGGAACTTGCTCTCAGTGAAGGGTTTGGTGAAGATATCAACAACCTGCTCGAAAGTAAAACAATAGCAAAGGTTGATGATATGGCCATGGATGAGCTCCCGAATGTAGTGCATGTGGACCTCTATGTGTTTGGTCCGCTGATGATGGACCAGATTCTGTGAGATCTAAATGGCACTCTAGTTGTCACAAAATATGACTGATGGCTGTCTAATCTGGATACCAAACTCGGTGAGAAGATTTTGAAGCAAGATGGCCTCAGTAGTAGCATTCATAGCCCCCCAATACTCGGCCTCAGTAGAAGATAGAGCAATAGCAGACTGCTTCTTGCTGGACCAACAAACAAGACTTGAACCGAGTGAGAAGCTATAACCTGAAGTAGACTTGCGATCCTGAGAATCACCTGCCCAATCTGAATCTGTGTAGCCCACCAAGTCAAGCACAATGCCCGCTACATAGTGAATCCCAAAACTATGAGTACCCTGAATGTAGTGAAGGATCCGCTTGGCAACTTTCCAGTGTAGCTCATGAGGCTCCTACATGAATCGAGAGACCATGCCTACAACATATGAAATTTCGGGTCTCATATGAGTCAGATAAATGAGACTCCCAACAAGCTGTCGGTACAAAGTGCCATCAACAAGTGGAGAAGAACACTGAGCCTCAAGTTTGACTCTAGAAAGAAAGGGAGTCAGAGTAGGCTTATAGTCAGCCATATGAAACTTTAAGAGCAAATCTAGAGCATACTTGGACTATGTGATGGTGATCCCGGAAGAAGACTGAAAGATCTCAATCCCAAGAAAGTAATGCAACAAGCCCAAGTCAGTCATCAAAAAGCTGTCATGAAGGGTAGTTTTGATAGCCCCAATGGTGGATGAAGAACTCCCTATGATCAGCAAGTCATCAACATACAGAACCAGAAATATGAGTGAATCATCCTGCTGCAGAATGTAGACATTGGAATCAGAATGGCACCAAGTGAACCCAACTGATAGAAGGAAGGAGTCCATCTTGGCATACTAGGCCTGAGGAGCCTATTTGAGGACATAGAGAGACTTCCAAAGATGACACACAAGTGAAGAATCCTGAATGAACCCTTGTGGCTGCTCCATGTAGATCTCCTCCTGAAGATCACCGTGAAGAAAAGCACTCTTCAAATCCATCTGGTGTCCTTCCCAACGATTAGTTGCAGCAATGGCAAGAACAAGTCAGATGGAATTCATTCGGGTAACTAGTGCAAAAGTCTTAGGGTAGTCAATCCCAAGAACTTGGGAGAATCCTTTGTCGACCAAGTGAGCCTTATGCTTGTCAACTGACCCATCTACTACAAATTTTATCCGATAGATCCACTTACATCGAACAAGTTTTCTTCCCTTAGGAAGAGGGACAAGATCCCAAGTGTGGTTCCTCATCAAGGAACTATACTCCTCCTGCATAGCTATATCTCACTCAGGAATACCAGAAGCCTCATGAAAAGACTGTGGATCTGAGACAGTAGCAATGAAGACATGTGGAGCATCTTGGAATTGTGAACAAGTCCGCCTGGTGTCTGATGGATCCCCAACCCAATCACCTACAAGCTGCAAGGTCTGTCTAGCCCAAAGTGGACCAGAAGATGGAGAATCTGGAGGAGAATCATCAACCTCTAAATGATGACTAGGAGAGGAAGGAGGTGAGTCCTCTGAATCACTCTCTGCATTGGAAGTGGAGGTAGAAGACTGCTCAGGTGAATCTGACTCACCAAAAGATCTGTCATGTATCCCAAGTGACTCCAATGTCAAAGTAGGAGTTCGAGAAGTGATAGAAAGTGAGCTCGAAGAGCCCTCCTCAAACTAAACACTCCTCTCAATGAACAACTCATGTGTAGTAGGGTGGAGCAACTGATAACCCTTCACACCATTAGGATAACCTACAAATATGCAAGGTCTACTTTGCAGATCCAAGGCCTGGCATTTCTCTGCAGGAATGTGGGCCCATGCAGGAGAACCAAAAACTCAAAAGTGCTTAACTGATGGTTTTTGACTGCTCCAAGCTTCAAAAGGAGTGACTCCCTTCAAGGCTCAGTGAGGAACATGATTTTGGATATAACAAGCACAGTTAATGGCCTCTACCCAATACTGTGGTGCAAGAGATCTGGAGTGAATCATGCAGTTCACCATTTCCTTCAAGGACCTATTCTTTCATTCTACAACACCATTCTGTTGAGGATTCTATGGAACTGAATGGTGCAAATCAATCCCCTCTGAAGTGTAAAACTTCTCATATCGATGGTTGACATACTCACCACCATTGTCAGTGCACAAAACTTTGATGGCTTTCCCAGATTGCTTCTCTACAAAAGTTTTGAAGTCCTGAAAATGATCAAATACCTCTAACTTTTGTTTGAGAAAGTACACCCAAGTATATCAAGAAAAGTCATCAATGAATGTGAGGACATATCTAGCCCTGCTGAAAGAAGGCTACTGAAATGGACCAGCCAAATCACTATGAACTAACTCTAGTATCTGTGAAGCTCTCCATGTCTTACCTTTGTCAAACGTTTCCATAGGATGCTTACCTAGAATGCAACCTTGGCAAACACGACCTAAAAACTAAACTAAAGGCAACCCTGTGACCATGCTCTACTGGTTGAGCTGTTGCAAGTAGCGGAAGTTAAGATGGCCAAACTGCTCATGCCATAATCTACTCACATCATTAGAATGAGTGAGCAAAATAGTTGAAGGAGGATCAGGAACAAAGTGAGAAAATAGATAGAGCTGTGACTGATGATCTGCTCTCCCAATTGCAACTGTAGAACTACTGTGCAACTCATGAATCTCCACTGAATCAGGAGTGAACTCAACTCACGTGCCTGAACCTTTGTGAGTGATCTGGTATACTGATAGGAGATTAGTTGATAATGAGGGCACACAAAGAACATCATGGAATGTGCCATCCCCCACATCAATAGACGCTCTCCCACACACCTCAACAGGAGTGTTATCACCCATCAAAATAGAAGGCATAGTACATGGCTCCAAAGATGCAAGTTCTTCCTTAGATGAAGCCATGTGGTGCAAAGCACCCGAATCAAGAACCCAAGTGGATGGTGAAGAAGCAACTGCAACAAGTGCCTTGCCCTTTCCTTTCCTCTTGTTGTTTTCTATTGCCTTGTTAGACCCCTCATTAGAACTCTGTTTGATAGAATCAGGAACACTAATATTATTCTTCTTAAGAATGTGTGTCAAGTGATCAATTTGTTTATTCAGACATTTATGTTCATCATGACATGGTCTTTTACAATAGGCACATTGGACCCTCTCTTTCTTAGGCTTGTCACCCTTGGAAGATTGGGTCTCATTAGTTTCTTTTGAAGCAACTGGTATTTGATCCTTCTTCTCCTTGCTATTCTTCTATTTCTTATCCTTACTATTATTGCTACGACTTTGTCCTTTTTGTTCTTTTGTGCCTTGGTTGGTAGCCAAGGCATGTGACTTAGAGGACTTAAGAGTGCCCATCTGGATTAGCTTGTCCTGTTCCCAAGTGAGATTGACAACAAAATCATCTAAAGATGGCATGGTGAATTAAGTACCAAGTGCACCCTTAGTAGCATAGAAAGTAGAAACAAACACAGAATATTCTAAACTTAGCTTAGAGAGAATACTAAGAATCAGTTGTTCATCTTTGTTTTCAATTCCACATTATTTTAACTACAATCTTAGTGATTTCAATTTAGTGAAGAAATCTTGGATTGTGTTGAAATTGTCTGGACTTAAACTAATTAATTCATTTTCCAACATATGACCCCTCATTGAATCTTGTGTGCCAAATAGTTTTTCTAGCTTTGTCCAGATTTCATTTGGTGTATTCAAAGACTCAATGTGAAAGAGCAAATAAGGAGAAATAGACAAACACAATGTTCCATATGCTTCATCACATTTGTTAAACCACTTAGGCTTATCTTCATCTTTAGCAAGTTTAGTTTCAAGTCCTATAGTTATCCTATTTAGTGCAGCTTTCCTTAAATGAATTGTCATGCGTGATTTCAACTCAAAGTAATTGTATGGAGTTAGGATGGGTAGATTTGTTTGATCCATGATGAAGAAATGTAGAGAAGAAATGTCAAAAAGAAGAGAACCCAACCAAGACAACCCCCCCTTTTCACTCAATCAAAGAACCCCCCCAAGAAAATATGATTTGGCACTTTATATTAGTGCGTTTACAACTACCACTAGCAAAAAATACTAAGTGGTCTTGATTTTAATGCATTACAAAACCCTCATGAAGAGCATATGCTGAAAATACTACTTTGGCATAATATCTAGAGAAATAAACAGCACCACTGCGATCTACTCAAAAAATCATGCACTTTCAAAACAAGAATCGCCTCGATACGAGGTCATATGTGAAAGTTATGATCTTCCGAACTTCCCAAAATGAGAACTGTGCAATGTCACGACTAAGAATCTGTAATTTTTGAAAAATCTTAGCATCAAAATAAAAAAACATCTGCACTAGTGCATGGAGCATGAAAAAATAGCCAAAATCAAAAAAACAATTTCGTGGGAAAAGGAGTCTGTATGAGCATGAACGGAGCATTTGAAATCTGCCTTCAAAACTGCAACTGCCAACGGAGAGGGGTCCTCCTATAGCTTTCTGAGTGCTTTTTTGCAAAATATATAGATTGCATGCAAAAATCGAAAGATACCCAGATGATTTTTCTGTGCTACGAACAAAACCCAGAAGGTACTTTTCTTGCTGATGTACAAAAGATGTAGTTCTAATGTAAATAGAATGCCTTTAGAAACAAAAAATGACCCCAACAACCAAAAAATGACATGCAAAGGCTGAATTAGATACCTAAGACAAGCAATGGCATGCTGGAACCTGCAATATTGATTGAAAACGCCAAATATGCAAGCTGGTTGTCAGATTTGAGCTTGAAAACCCCGGTTCCGCAACTGTGTATGACGATCTCTGATTTCGGTGAAACAAAAGTCAAATCTAACTTTCTCAAGCCTCCTAAATGCATTGGAATAGCTGTAAATATTGCTAGTATAACTAGAAATGCTTCAATCACCCATATTTCATAAAACACATGTGCAAACCCTAGAGATTAAAAAAGTTTCCGTTAAACTTTTCTGATTCTTAAGATCATCTGAAGATGCAAGAGAAGAGCATACTGGGTATTTTGAAAAACTACAATAAGATTAATTAGCCCCCCCTGAATCTCTCAAATAAGGAAACTAAAATCTATTCTTGCACATAGAAAAGCTCTGATACCATGTTAGAATCTGAAAATATTAATAACCCAAAAAACTAGTGCAAATGAATAGATATCTAAACTATGAATGCAAATGATACGAAATCAAAATAGCAACACAGAGTTAGTCTCCAAGAGAGTAATGCAAATGCTAGAAGCAAAATAGCATTAAGAGGATGTAAAAGCAAAAGATACAAAATACAAGCCAGGTAGCATGCTTATATAGACTAGGAGGAGGGAGGAGGTGGCAACACGGACCAATGAGGAGCAACCATCTATCGGACTAAAGATAGTAAAGTATCTTCCCAAGATAGCTAATGGATGCTCACATATAGGAAGGTGACACCTCGCAACGTCTCACCTAATAAGACATGCTTTATTAACCTAAGTGAGATTAATAGAAGTGTAAGAAAAACCTAGGAATATAGGGAAAAATAAATAACCCAACTAGGAAATAAAAACCTACACTAACACCACAAAGGTAAGATCTTTTCATGGTTTGGCAAGTTTTTACAGAAAGTTTATCAGGAATTTTAGTAGCATTTGTGCACCCCTAACTGAGACAATGAGAGGGGATAGAAAAGAGTTTAGATGGACTAGAGGAGCAGAGAAGAGCTTTGATACATTGAAGCAGAAAGTCATAGAACAACCTGTTTTGGTAGTTCCAGATTTTAATAAAGTATTTCAGGTAGATTGTGATGCTAGTGGTAGTGGTATAGGAGTTGTTTTGAGCCAAGAAGGTAAGCCCATTGCCTATTTTAGTGAGAAGCTTAATGATGCTAAGAAAAATATTTTGTTTATGATTAGGAATTTTATGCAATAGTTCAGGCTTTCGAGAAATGGAGACATTATTTGTTGCCAAAAGAGTTTGTTTTATGTACTAATCATCAGGCTTTGCAGTATCTTAATAGTCAAGGAAAGTTTAACTAAAGGCACTTAAAATGGGTTGAGTTTTTGCAGAGCTATACTTTTGTTTTGAAGCATAGGAGTGGGAAGTCCAACAAAGTTACAGATGCCTTGAGCAGAAGGGAAAATTTGTTGACAGAAATGAAGATAGAGGTTGTTGGGTTCGATGAGCTCAAAAGTTTGTATCCTGAAGATCTAGATTTTACAAAGGCCTAGAAAGCTTGTTTGGAACCTGTTACTTTGGACAGGACAAAATGGTTGGATTTCGTAATCCAAGATGACATGTTGTTTAGAGGAAGCCAGTTGTGCATTCTGAGGAGTTCCATGAGAGAGAACCTGATTAAGGAGAAGCATAGTGGAGGATTGGTTGGACACTTTGGTTGAGATAAGACCATTGCTATTGTTGGTGAAAATTATTATTGGCCACAATTGCAGCAGGATGTGAGGAAATTTGTGCAGAGTTGCAGAGTATGTCAGATGGTGAAAGGAGCAAATCAGAATACAGGTATATATCAGCCACTACCTATACCAGAGAAGCCGTGGGATGATATTAGTATGGATTTTGTTCTTTGTTTACCACGGACACAGAGATGACATGATTCCATTTTTTTCGTGGTGGATAGATTCTTGAAGATGTCACATTTCATTCCTTGGAAGAAGACTAATGATGCTATTCATATTATTGAATTATTTTTTAGTGAGGTGGTGAGATTACATGGTCTACCAAAGAGCATAGTTTCAGATCGAGATACCAAGTTTGATGGTTATTTCTTGAGGACATTGTGGAAGAAGTTGAAGATAGATTTGAAGTTTAGTTCTGCACACCATCCACAGACTGATGTGTTGGCAAGAGACACTATATGGCTTCATGAGTGTTGTCATTGATGGCAACAAAGCTCATCCCACCCATCCACAGAACATGGTGTGCCTATACCGGAAGTTAGATTGAAGAAGTGTTGTGGTCCGGTAAGCAAGAACAGAGCATGCAGTAGGGTCTGATAGTCAGGTCTGGATCTCTCAAAGGAAGTATCTCAGCAAAGTACAGATTTGGGGAAGTCAATAGGAGCACATTGACTGGTAGATTCCAGGGATTGAGCCTCTAGTGATGGAAGAGTGAAGAGACATGAGCACTTGAGTGTTGGGTTTCTGTTTAGCAGAGTAGACAGAGGAAGAACTAACCGGTAGAGCATCAGACCTAAATCTAGATCAGATATTGATGATGATCAAGCTTCTTGAGGTATCATTCATAACTGGCCGAAATGATTGATGAATTCTATAAGCATCTCTTTGATCCGCATTACTTGGTATGCAAAGATTCAGCCAACTAATCAGAGTTTGGAAAAATATTGAGTATTTTGGATGCTGACTAGAAAGTGGATGAAATCCTTGGTGTGGATATATATACCATATGGATTTAGATATGAAGGTGTGTGTGGTGTAATTTTGTGGTGCGAAGAAAAGCAGAAGAGTAGTGTGAAGGTAGTAAGATAGGTCCGGAATGTAACAGGATAGCAGCACCTAAGAGAGTAAGAATGAAGTGCAGCAGATCAGTATATTGGGCTTAACCAAAACTTAACCTCAGCATATGTGGATGCTTCTTATTAGTTCAAGTATCTAGTTTCCTTATATAAACTATTCTAGGTAGTGAGCCTCTTGTGAGCAGTGTGCTCGGGTAGTGAGCCCTAATTGGCAAGTGTCATTTTGTACTATCTTGTTCTTCTAATAGAGAATACAATCTTGGGTTAATCACCCCATGATTTTTCCCCTAACAGGGTTTTCCACGTCAAAATCATTGTGTCATGTGTATTGATGTTATTTCTATTTCATGGTTATGTTTGCTTATTTAATTTAATGCTGCACTAATTGACAAGGAAATTTAGAAAGCTGAAATAATTAAGATAATTGATTCACCCCCCTCTCAGTTATCAACAATTGGCATCAAAGCCAATTTTCTCCAAAAAGAGCCTAACATCTTGAGGAAGATCTGGGAACTCAAATGGATGTGTATGGTATGAGGGATCAACTTCAATCTACCCTAGATGATCTTGAAAAATCAAACTCTAAAGTCAATGAATTGAAGGAAAGACTCAAACAGGCTGATGATTTCATAAATGAACTAAAAGGGAAACTGGGTATCTCTATGAAAAAAAAGAAAAGATCTACTTCAGCAATTGGCAAGTCAAAGTGAAGACAATGGTACAAATGAAGATCTGAAGGAGAAAACCAAGTTATGTGAAAAGTTATCAAAAGAGGTCATTATGGTAAGACATGAAATGGAATCAGGAGTTATGAAATTCACCCAAGAAATTGAAGAGAAAAGAAAAACTGAAGATGATCTAAGACATTCTCTCAAGGAGAAGTCAAAAGACTGCCACAAAATGGATAGAGTAACTAGGCATCTAGAATCTGATCTTGAAGATGCTAGAGATAATGAAGAAAAACTTGAGGATCAAATTGACACTCTTAAAAATGATCTTCAAACAACAAATGAATACAAAGAGAAATTCAAGATAAGTTCTGCTCAACTTGAAGTTCTTCTTGAAAGCCAAAAGAGGGTAGATGACAAGCATGGCTTGGGATATGAGAAAGGTGAAAACTATGGATTCAGTCAGAAGAATTTTGGATCAGGAAATCCAAGGAACAAGCCTAGAAGACCTTCGGTAAGGCAGCCTAATGCTCAAAGATATCCATCCTTTAATGGATACTACCACAACTATAATAACTTTGGTCATAAAGCTAATCAGTGCAGAAAGAGAATAAATCAAACCAATACATCCTTCTCTGGATAGTGTTTCAACTGCAAAAGGTATGGTCACAAATCTCATGAATGCAGAAATATGCAAATGAACAATTCATTCAATGGTAGATGCTTTGCATGCAATAGAAAGGGACATATGGCTAATCAATGCAGATCAAGAGGATATCATTCAAATATGCAAAGAAATGTTGTTTGCCACAATTGCAATAGATCCAGTCATATTGCCAAATTCTGTAGAAGCAAGAATCAGTACAAAAGGGGTCCGATGCATCATAATCAGAATCAAGACAAAGGAAAAGGAAAAGTGAATGCAGATGAAGTTAAAAGTGAGATGAACAAGATTTGGGTGAAGAGAAGTATAGAGAATGTAGGGGATGGATCTGCACTAGAATCTGGTGCTGATATTCCTTCCAGAAATTAAAAAGTGAGCTCTGGCTCAGGGGGAGACATAAGGAAAAACATTTTCCCCCAACCAGTTAATTGGTGCCTAAAATTGGCACATGGGAAGTTGTAGAATAAAAGGTTTCTCAGACAAACATCTAAAGAAAGGTTGGTAAAGATATGGAAGATCCACAAGAAGATTTGAAGAGTCTAATCTTCCAAGATTGATCCAGTTTAATAGTCATCCCATAAAATAGGATTATCACAGTTAAATCTAGTATGATTCAAATTTGAGGCATCTTGTTCTATGGATAGATCAAGTGTTTAGGGAAAGTAAGATAATTTGTTATTAATCACCTAGGATTACTCTAAGTATATCTCAGTGATCCGGACAAAGATCTTTCTCAAAATAAGAAGAATTAGGCAATCAGAATGACTTGAGTTGCACATTTATTGCAATATGAAATTAGGGTTTTCCCATAAATAAAAGGGTTCATTCACTTGTCATTTGCACATTTGCATTCAAGAAGAAGATAAAAGGAGCTCTGCAAGAAATTATCTCAAATTCTCAAAGATCAACTGTTGAAGTTGATTCATCTAGCAAATTAATCCAGCTCATTCAGCGAACCCTAGAAGGGCAAAAGGTATTTTCCATTATTGAATATTTCTCTGTAAAATCTTTTAAAGATGACTACACCAAATGTTGTAAAGATCACTGATAGGCCGTGTCCAAAATTCAAGAAACATCCATATAAATCCCTAGAAGTTGATCCCCTAGGCACCTTTTCAAGCATTCCGCATGGGGTTCTGCATGTAGATGATGTTAGGGCATATATTCATGCGAATATTGAAGAATTTGGGGAATCTAAGCTGGTTGATATCTATCACAAGCATTTGATAGATGACTCATTTGAACTCAAAACTCAGTATAAAGCCATTCGAGACAAGCATTTTGCACAATGCATTCATTTCCCCTATTTTGCAGAAGATGAATGGGTCCAGTATGTTCTAAGTAGAATGCATGATAACTTTATATGGTTGATGAGGCCATTTAAGATAACCAAGGATGCCATTAGGGCAGTAACTAGATTACACTCATCTGGTGGGATTCCTGTTCTCAAATTTGTCAAGAATCAAACTATGAGTGAGGCTACCGGATCAAAATATGACAAAAGAGCAATGACAATAGAAGACATCACTGATCTGGATGTCAAGTTTGCCTCCATGATCATCGGTTGTAAGATATATCACTCTAGCAGGGAAAATTTAGTACCCGGAACTGTAATTTACACTGCTTATGAAATGTTGAGGAAAAAAGTAGATTATAATCTTTGTGAACTCCTTCTGAGCCAACTAATGGAAAACCTACAAAAGATCAAGAAGGACAAGAAGAACTCCTTCAAGTATGGTGGGTTGATACTATGCTTGTTCTTCTACTTCATGAATGAGCTTCCCAGATCCAATGGCTAGGTATGGCAGAATGATAGACCAGTAGCCATCCAAATTAGAGATTATATACATGGGCTTGGTGATGGCAAGGCACAAAATACAACACTCTGGGGCTATTTCAAGAATTTTTAGAGCATGATGTAAGCAAGAAAGAGAATCCCCCAATCTTTAGTTAAAAAGTATAAAGATACAGTATGCTTTATGGTAGAAACTAATCAATGTCTAATGGAGGCAGTAGAGCCAAGAATAGTCTGGATCATGCCAATGGGGTATGAAGTAGATGAGAAAATTGTTGAGCTACATGTTCAACACATGGTTAGTCAATCCAAGGATCCTAAAGCAGAAAGGTTTGGAACCTTTGAAGAACTAAGTGTGAAGATCCATGTGGAGCTAGGACAATCAGAAATAAAAAGAAAAGTGAGGAGGGAAGTAGAAGAGTTTGCCAAAAGGTATGGGATTTCAAAGGACACACTTGATGCAAATAGAGAGAAGATAGAAAGGGCAGAGAAAAAAAAAAGAAAAAGCACAGAAAGAAGGTACTCCGGTGGAAGGCCCCTCCCGGACTAGATCCTCTAAGACCTCTGCACCTACCACTACAAAAAGCTCAAAGGCATCAAAACTGGAAGCAAAATCATTCGGAAAAGGAGAGAAGAGAACCAAGAAAAAGGCAACAAGATCTTACACAAGACAAAAGGATGAAAAAGAGACAGAATCAGATGAGGAAGTAAAGAAATTGAAGAAGAAAAGGAAAACATCCAGTGAACTTTCTACTGAAGAAGTAACAAAAAAATTTGTTGACAAACCTACTCTGTGCATTGATGACATCATAAAATCAATTACTATGGATGGGAACCTTCAACCAATGGCTAAATTGTATAATGATTACAATGAAGCTGACCAAAAAATCTTGCAAGAAGCCATAGTCAGGTATCTGAATATCTACAACAAGGCTTTTATTGAAATCATATCTTTTATTCCCAAAAGCCTAGAAAAGGAATTAGAAATAAGAAAGAATAATGCAATGGCAAAGGATCTTGAGATCTGAGAATAGATAGCTATTCAACTATATCCTTCAATCACTCCTAAGTAGAAGAATATGATCTTCAAAGATTGTAAGGATGAGTTCTGGAGCAAAGCTAGAATGAATCAGCTTATGCTCAGAGAAACTAGCAAAGTAGCAAAAGAGACAAAAGAGATTCTCTAGAATGCATACAAAAGATTCAACATTCCTATTATAGAGGGCTTAGGTGATAATCCCTTGGCCGCAGATGTTGAAGAAGAATCTACTGAGACAGTGGTAGAAGAGGTAAAGGAGACAGGTGAACAAAAAGGTAAGGACTTAGATTCCTCTGCTCCAGAAGAGGAGGTCCATGATCAAGCAAACATCTCTCCTCCGGTTTCCCCTACAGACTCTGGATTCAAAGAAAAAGAAAGAGTACAAGAGAAGATCAGTCAAGAAGTAAAAGAAAAAGAAGATGACAGTAGCAAGGCTGCAGAAGGAGAGAAAACTCCAACAGAAAAGGCCACAGATGATAGTGGTAAGGCTGCAGAAGGGGAGAAAATTCTGTCTCCGGCAAGAGACACAACAAAAGCAGTCAAAGAGTTCTTGACCAAAGAGATGATGGAATTTGATGAACTGGAATTGCTTCAAGGTCCATTCAATTTTGATTCCCTCTCTCTGGTCAAAACCATGAAACTAGCTTCCTTCACTCAAGCAAAGGCAAAAGAAAATTTTTTGAAGTCTCACATGGAAGACTGTGAGCTCATAGAAACTACATCTGGTGTATTGGAAAAGATCATGCCATCCTTCCAAAAGGATCCTACAACCTCCACATCTAGTAATCTAAAGTCTCTTGTAAATTCTGTTAATACACATTTTGATTATTTAGAGAAAGTAGTAGAAGAGAAAGTTAGGAAAGAATTTTTGGATAAGAGATTCTCTGAAGTATAGGGTCTAATCTCAAATGACAAGAGAGTTATGGATATTGGGATAAAGAGTTTAGAAAATGCTCTCAAAGATGGTGGAAATATTTATAAATTTTGTTTATCCTGGCCCAAAGTGACCAAAGATGTTGATAAGAAAGTACAAGAGCAAGAAGATAAACTACTAAGTTTGTCTCAAAGTTTTGATCCTCTCTCATCTCCCGTAATCAATCAAGAATGTCAGACTATTGCAGTCTTGAATGAAATTAAGAAACTTGAGAAGGAGAAGAAAAATAGAATAAGTAGGTTGAGTGAACTTAGAGGGATCATTATCCCTAAGTTAGAGGCCATGCATGAGGCCCTAAGTGATGCTCAGACTACAGCCCAGACCAGTGATCTGACAGATCTAAAAAGGGTAGAAGCTTTTGCATTCTTGTTGAGTGGTCACATCTCAATTTTGGATAGGATGAAGAAGAGTTGGGAAACATAAGTGGTATAGCTAAAGACCACTTTTGCAGATATATTTCAGTATATGTAGGTAAAACATGTATATATGTTTTATGCGGCTCAGTATAGATTGTTTTTGGAAATTTTGGTGTGTGGACCCCATGCTTTGCTATTGATGTCAAAGGGTGAGTGAGGAGCAGTGAAAAATGAGGAATCCAGATAAGGGGGAGCTCCACACCCTTTTTAAAATTATGTTTGAAGAATGTCCATACCCTCTTCTAAGATGCCATGCGGAGAGGATACTGGTGAAGGCTGAGGAATTATATTCCTTCACTCACACCTATCAATTGCATTTGCCAAAAAATTCTAAAGCCTTTTCAATGAATCCCTTGTGTATATATGTGATCTTTACTTCATTTCTTTTCTAGGGCCTTTCAAACTAAATTAGAATATTTCTTTGCTTGCACAATTAATAAAAAAGAGAAATTAGAAAGTTTTGTCCTTTGATTTGGAATGTAAAATTTATATTTCATTATTATAGAAATGTAAACTTATTTAATTTTCATATACTAAGTATATAGTTTTTATTTTAAATTTCAATCAATTGTCCTAATGAGAAGGACTCAGAGACAAAAAAAATATATAACTTTAATTTAGTTACAAATTATCTTATTAAATTCAATTGATTGTCCTTTTCGGTTTATATTTAGAGTATAGATCTATTTAATCCCAATCAATTGTCTTATAGATATCATCTTAGGAATATGAGAAGGAACCATTAGTAGAAAATATATACATAAGAATATAAAATTAATTAGTTATGAAATGTCTCTTTTAGAATGTGAACTTTATTATTCTTATATATTTAGAATTTAGATTTCATTTAATTTCAAGTGATTGTCTTAGTATGGTTATTCAAGGGTTACTTTTATACGTGTATACAGTAAATGCATAAGAATTGAACAAGTAATTAACCTCACTAGTATATTTCTCTTTTGGTTCTTCTCATACATAATATATGCACAAGTAGTTTTGATAAGGGCGGAAAATTTGATCAAATATCTTGATATCCTTGACAAAGAGCCACTCAAAGCATTCCTAGGCATATTCATAAGCATTTTCAATTTTGTTAGATCTCTTATAGGACTCATTCCAAGAATTATTGGTAGATTATTTCTAAAATTTGGTAATGATTTATAGGTAGGAAATTTTATAAGATTGTTTTAAGAATATAAGTTTAATTAGTTACCAAATAATTGTTAAATTTAGAACATGAACTTTTACAAGTTTTGTATTATCCTTTATACTTAGAATGTAGATTTTTTTGTAATTACAATTAATTGTCCTTTAGGCACCTTTTTTCAATAATGAGAGAGAGACTCCTATTATATGATTATTTATGTTAAATTTTGGAATTTAACAAATTAAATAGCATGTGGTAAATTGAAATTTGTTTTGAGATTTATTAGATAGAAATGATTATTCTTTAATATCCATTTCTATTGTAAAATTGAAATTTGGCTTGAATTACTATGTAAGAAAATGATATTCTTTTAATTGCATTAAAAATGATGGAAGAGTAGAGAACCCATTTTGTTACAGTCTCCTTACACAAGAAAACTTAGCAGTTTAATACATATTACCATGGTAGCAAAACAACACGATTGATAAGAAGAGAAGTTCTATAATCTTACTAACATTGAACCTGGCATGCATTTAACCAACTTAGACCAGCCTGCCTAGGATAAATAGGAGTAAAGCATTGAGTCCTATTAAACCCATATGATGAAGGATAGATTAAAACTATGGTCTGAAAATGAAGCTACAAGTCTAGATAATGGTGTAACATTACGTACAAACATACTCTTCTTGGTGATAAGTATCGTCGTATGCTCTCACCTCGCCTTCATGGACCTTGGTGATCCGAAAATGGGCCTTATTGACAACATGAGTCTAAATTAGAGATGACTTATAAAATGTTAAATAGGGAAACTAGTCTGATCAAGAAATCCTATCTACCATATGCTCTCACCTCGCCTTCGTAGATCTTGGTGATCAGAAAGCACTAGGGAATAGGGAATAGACTCAATCATGAAATTACCTAATTTGGATTGAGGAAGTAATCTAGATTTTCATCAGTAGACACCTTATAGGGATTCCTCTACACTAGGACTAATTTACAAACACCCCTTTAGGTGTTTGTGGTAGTGGACTAATTTCTGTCCCAGTTTCACTTGAGTGGGTGGCAGCCGACGAAGAACTGTCTGGGGAAAGGAATAAACCTAGAAAGGGTTGGATACCTACTCATAGTTGCATCAAGCATAGTGCAAGACAAACTACCTATTCACAATCCCCGTGTCAGTTGCATCTGGAGGGGGCCTTGATCCCGTGGATATAGGGCAGTCTAGATGGTGAAGGATGCCCCCAGTACTCAAGTCCCCCAGATATACGGTACTCTTTTATAATCCACTTTGTATTATTAATTCTTAATTTAGGAATATTAACTAGATACCTAAAGAAGTCTCCAATACTCAGATGAATCCTCGGGAGGATTGACTTTGTACCTGGTTGTTTGGCTGAAAACTAAGGGAAGGTACCAAGTCCTCAGAATACTTTTATTGAATGAACTTACATAAATTTCCTCAGTGCAATATATGGGCCTATTGTGTAATTTCTTGTAAGTGACTCAGGATCCAGAATGATCCCAATGAGTCTAAGACTCTAGCTAGAGCATAATGATTCATGTCCTTATTAGCCCGTTTGGTTGTTGTGTTTACCTATCCCATATTGGATAGAGTTTTGGTCTGTTTTATTAGGGTTACCTAGCAGAAGATATCAATTAATCAAAAATAAAGATTAAATAGAGGAATGAAAATACACAAATAATAACAACGAGAGACAAGTTTTAACGTGGTTCACCCAAATTTAGGCTACATGTACCAGCAGAGAGTCCAATATTATTATCCAGTAAATCAAATTGATTACAACTAGCAATCCTTCCAACTGAATACCACTGCAAAATGCTACAATAGATCAATAGAAACCCTAACCCTTGGCTGCTTTTATCAAGCCTTATGTTGGTTACAAAAATAGGGTCTTTTTATGTCGTCTAACAGAAAAATAACTCTTGACGCCTTTATAAATTAATAAAAATTTATTTGAGGTTTCGGGGACGCTGCCCCTTGACCTCACCCTATATTGCGACAGGGAGCACACCAGGGGTGCTACCCCTTGGATCCCACAAGGGGCACTACCCCTTGACCTTGTCTTGGAAGCACTTCCCCCAAACCCCTGCAAGGGGTGCTGCACCTTGACCCCTTTAAATAATTTTTGGGGAAACTACGCCGATAAAAGTGGGGTAAATTTAACCTTTGAGTCTGATTAGGCTCCATATAACAACATGTTTGACTAGTTAGGTTGTTTGGCTTTCATTTGATCTACCCTGTATTGGGTAGAGATAAGGTCTGTTAGACTAGGTTCTGTATGAACCTGTTTGTCCAAAGGACAAAAGAGCCCATTTGGCTTTGTCTTAGTATGCCCTTTTCTGGACACCATAGCCCGAATTGGCTACTTGTTACTTCCTAGGTACTTAGACAAAATTAAAAGATCAGAAAACAATTGCTAACAATTAGACATCTAGATTTGAAAATGAATGAGAATATTTATCTGGAACCAAACCTTAGATCATATAAGAAAGATAAACAAAAAAAAAAATTCCCTAAGGTCCCTGAACTAGGTGCTTACATTTGGTATTAGAGTTGAGGCTCAAACACTCAGCCTAGAGGTCTACTAACCTAAAAATGGCAATAATTGGTATATGAGATAAGATTTGTGATAGATTTATTTGTTGTCACTTTACATGTTGTAAGCATTAAATTGTAGCAAATGGTAAATTACTATTCTCTTGGTTTTTAGAATCAAAATGGTGAGAACTTGAAATCTATGAAATATGCATGGAAGGAAACTAACTGACCAAGAATCAGCTGAAATCCCACATGAGAATCCAAATGCCGGTATAGAAGTAATCATTAGCCTATTGATAGAGAAGAGAGATAAATTGGGAAACCTTGAGCAAACTGTACAAGGCTTGAAGGTTAGATAGGGGACAATAGTAAACATTTTGGAACCTTGAGATGAACATCAGAATGGGGAAGTGCCCATAACTCAAATAGCTAATGAACTAGAGATTCCTAGGTCTCATTAGGATACCATCATCTTAGACATCTCATCAGATCTTAAGAAGATAGCTCCTCCTAAATTTGATGGTAAACAAGAGGGAGATGATGCGGAAAGATGGCTCACTAAGATGGAAAAATATTTTGAGTTAAGGAACTATTTCGAGTATATCAAAGCAACTTGGGGAGCTTATGAACTAGTGGGAGAGGCTGTCAGTTCGTGGATAAACATAAAGGAACAATATTTCTATTCAAAGGAAAACCTAACTTGGAGGCATTTTGTGAACCATTTCTATGAGAGATGGCTTCCATGGCTATTTTACGATGAAAAGATGACAGGCTTTCTAAATCTCAAGAAAGGAAATCTTACAGTCCAACAGTACTGGGATAGACTTGTGAAGTTGCTAAAATATATTCCTATCTATCATTGGGATGAAAGGTCTCAGGCAAGAAAATTTCTTCTGGGATTGAATACTGATATTGGGGTAGAAGTGGATATGTTTTCCCCTCAAAGCATGAACCATGTCTTGGAGAAGGCACTCAAACAAGAAAATAAATTAAAGGCACTATTAGTGGCAAAGCAAAACTTCTGGGACAATAAATTTGCCTTCAAAAGGAAAATAGACAATAAGGATAATAGAGGAGCTCAGCAAAACAAGAGGAGAGATTGGGACAGAACAACAGTTGCTAGTAATCAAAATCAAAGGAACAATTACAATGGTAATACTGAAAGGAATGACTGGGATGCACCACCATGGAATTCAAATGGACCCCCTAGTGGATGTTTCATGTGTGGAGGCAATCATTATGCAAGGGATTGTTCAAAGAGGTACAGATCCAATCAGCCACAACAACCTCGACAACATCAAATCCATGTTGCCTTAAGGAATCAATAGACTTGCCATCAAAATGTACCTATGGAGACAAAAGGTACACTTTTTGGTAAATCCATAACTATTTGGATAGATACTAGTTCATCTGAGAATTTTATTTCCCCATCTGAATGAGTAAGTAAGATGTCTTAGCAAACTAAGAATATGGAATCATCATGGATGGTTCAGTATGGTGATAAGGCTACATGAAGAGTGAACAAGTACATAAGAGGAGCCCTCATTAAGTTTCCTGGACTAGAAACTAAAGTCTACATATATGTTACACCCTTGGGAGCCTATGATGTCATAATTGGAATAAGTTAGCTAATAAGTCGTAAGTCTAACATAGATTGCTATAACAAGGTGATGGAGGGTGTAGATGATAAGGGTTATAGAGTTAGGATCCAAGGGATTTACAAACCTATATTAGTGGAGACCATTTCTTCTATGCAACTAAAGAAGGCAAGGTGGAAACAAAGAAATCAAATATTCTTATTATCTTTACATGAGAAGGAAGAAGAAAAGGAAGCTCCTACATTTGAGAATAGCCCATTCCTTTGGGACTACATGGACGTGTCTCTTGAAGATCTACCAGGGTTACCTCCTAAAAGGGAATTTGATTTTTCAATCAACATTCTTCAAGGAACTACACCTATATCCAAATCCCCATATAGGATAAACACCACAGAACTCCAAGAGTTGAAAATATAGTTACAAGAATTGTTGGAGAAGGGGTTGATAAGGCCTAGTGTACCACCTTTGGGAGCATAGTCATATTTGTCAGATGGGACACTAAGGTTGTGTATTTACTACAGAATGTTGAATAAATCCACCATGAGAAACAAATATCCATTGCCTCAGATCTATTTGACCAAATGAAGAGAGCCTTAGTGTTTTAAAAAATTGACCTTCACTCTGGCTATCATCAGTTTAAGGATAAAAGAAGGACATCCCAAAAGCAACATTCAAGACTAGGTATGGCCACTATGAATTCACTGTAGTTCCATTCAGGTTGACAAATACTCCAACTTCCTTTATGAATCTAATGAATAGTGTCTTCCATGATTTTCTAGATAAGTTTGTGATTGTGTTTTTGGATGACATTTTAATATATTCCAAAGATGAAGAGGAACACTTAATTCATCTGCAGGTAGTCTTACAAAGGCTATGGAAGCATAAGTTGTTTGGGAAGTTATCCAAATGCTCCTTCTTTGAAAGGAGGGTTCACTATTTAGGGCATATGATTTCAGCCGAGGGTATAGCAGTAGATCCTGATAAAATCAAAACCATCACCGAATGGCCTATACCTATAAATCTGACTGAAGTGAGATTTTTTTTGGGGTTGGTAGGGTACTATAGGAGGTTTGTGAAAGACTTTTCAAGGATATCCAACCCAATCACATCTTTGCAAATGAAAAAGAAAAGGTTCATTTAGATTGAGCAGTGTGATAAGGCATTTTAGGTACTGAAGGAAAGGCTAACATTGTCCCCAATTTTAAAGGTGCCTGACCCTAATGGTAACTTCACAGTAGTAACAGATGCATCCATAGAAGGACTAGGAGTTCTTTTCCAAGAGGAAGGAGTAGTGGCATACAAATCATCAAAATTGAAAATGCACAAAGTCAATTACGGTTCTCAAGACCTTGAACTTGCAGCCATAATCCATGCTTTGCAAAAATGGAGGCATTTCTTGTCAGGAAAACCATTTGAGCTTAAAACAAACCATTAAGGACTAAAATATATCTTCACTCAACCTCATTTGAATGCAAGATAGAGAAGGTGGTTAGAGTTCCTAAGTGAGTATGATTTTGAGATTAACTATATCAAGGGGAAAGAAAATAGGGTGGTCAATGCTCTCCATAGGATGAGACACATAATGGTCATATCCAACTTGCGCATAGACCTAAAACAACAAGTGTTTTCCAAGAAGAAACATAACCCATGATATGCTTAGGTTAATGCATCTCTTGCTAATACCTCTGTGGAACCTAAGTATTTTAGTTATGTTTTTTATCCCAATGGGCTAATGAGGTACCATGGAAGAATATATGTCCCTGATAATGTGGATCTAAGGGATATGATCCTAATAGAGTCACATAATGCTCCATATTTAGGGCATCCGAGGGTGAATAAAATGTATGTAGATCTCAATAAGTTGTATGTCTGGCCAAGAATGAAGAAGGATATAGTAGACACAGTTGTCAAATGTCTAGAATGTCAAAGGATTAAGGCAGAACATGTGCATCTGGCCGGACTTCTTTATCCGCATGATGTACCTTACTATAAATGACAAGTCATAGGTATGGATTTTGTCCAAGGGATACCGATGATATCTCATAGACATAATTGTATTTTGGTAGTAGTGGATAAACTCACTAAGGTGGAAAACTTTATATCGAGGAACCTGGTAGATGATGCATTTGCGGTAGAAAAAAGGTTCATAAAGAAAATATTTAGGTTGCATGGGATTCCTAAGAAAATAATCTCTGATAGAGACACGAAGTTCACTTCTAGATTCTAGACCATATTGTAGGCTTCCTTAGGAACACAATTGAACTTCATCATAGCCTATCATCCTGAGACGGATGTTAGATAGAAAGACCTAGTTACCAAATTTTTGAAGACCTCCTTCACATGTATTGCATGGATCAGTAGACCAAATGGGAGGAATATATGCCTTTGGTTGAGTCTTCCTATAACAACTCCTTCCAGTAAGGTATAGGTATGGCACCCTTCAAAGTTCTCTATGGGAGACCTTTCCGCACACCCTTGAGTTGGGATAAACTGGAGGATAGGATCCTGGTTGGTTCTGAAATGTTGAAAGATATAGATAATTAGGTGCAACTTATTAGATAGAGGTTGAAGGAAGCCTCAGATCACTAGAAAAGTTATGCTGATAAGAATAGTACACCCAGAAGATTTCAAGTTGGTGAGAAGGTATTCCTTAGAGTTTGACCTCATAAAAGCTCCATCTCTTCTGGAAGGAAGTTGAAGCTAGCTCCTCGCTTTATTGGCCCTTTTGAAGTGCTTGAGGAAATCAATCATGTAGCTTACTTCTTGGGCTTACATCTAGCACTAAGTTGAATTCATGGTGTGTTCCATGTGTCCTTGTTAAAAAGGTATATACCTGACCCTAAGCATATCCTTAATTAGAATGCCCTGCAGGTGGAAGAACCCAGTACAATAACAATAGATCCATGTAGAATCATCGAGAGGTGCCAGTTCTAGCTCCGTAATAGGATAGTGGACCAATCTAAGGTCTAGTGGGACTAGTACTCACCTAAGAACATTCCACATGGGAAGACATAGTGGAAATGCAACAACTTTATCCCCACTTATTTTGAAAACTCTAGTTAATTTATAAACTTGACAAACTTCAAATTTTTCTTAAAGACAATTATGTTTAGATGATACTATTTGATTTCTTTATCTATGATAACTGCTTAATCTATTTTTTTGTAGGATGGATTTTGAAAATAAGCAAATATGCTGATTGAAAATAATGCTTTATGCTATGGACTTATATGAATATGTTTATATTTTGACTTCATTTCTCCATTCCTAACATGCATTGGGACAATACATAAATTTAGGAGGGAGTGATGTCATGATCTCATTTTGAAGGATCCAATAATTTATTTAGGTTAAATACAAAAAAAATTAATTATGTGTAGGTCCTACACCTTCACATATTCAATTCTCGAATTGAATCAAACTAGATCTAGTCTTCATTGAATTTTTATCTACCTTACCCATGGCTAGCAACAAGCTTCTAGAGTATTCCATGACAACAATCAATGATTTTCCTCCACACAATAAAACATAATCAACTCTTTGATAAATATTGTTAAATCAGTGCATTGATGCACTTAAGAAAATTAGATTTAACATTTATTCCTTTATTTGCATATATTTTTTGTTATCTAGACCGTTTTTTGTATAAAATAATTGTTAAATCATGCTCAAGATAATTCCATGTGTCAAGATTTGTAGTTGTCTCTTATCACATTTGAGATGTCATGAAACAATAATTATGGGATTTAATATTGTATGTAGGTCTTCAAATTAAATCATTTCAATGTTTATGTACCATCCTTTGTATATTTTTAGTTCTATTTTTTTTGGGATCGAGAGGTAACTAGGTCCAAGTTGAATAACTATTGATGGGTTTTTAATTTCAAAAGAAATTTATTATGGTTGGAAAAGAATAGCAGTAATCAGGATTTCTTCGTTCCATTGTACCAATTCTCTACATCATAAATTTATGGCATTTATAAGAACCAACTAACTCGTTAACGTGGGCTTCACTGGTGAGAAAAATGGAAGGGATTGGAAGTTATGATGGAGGTTTCGTGGCATAGAAGGAAGAAAAAATAGGAAGATTTAGAAGCAGATTCAGGGAAAAAGTCAAGGATCGCAGGAATTCTCCACCATAAAACGGTAATAAAGAGGAGAGAGGAAGGAGACATAGGGGAGGAAAAGGAAGGAAGAATAATACGGCACGAAAGGAGTTCAAGTAGAGAAAAGATCAGGAAAAATCTTTTGTTGTAGGTACGAACATCATATTACAGTTGCATTTGCTTATAAGTTTCTAAAGCCTTTTCAATAAGTTCGTTCTGTGCTACCCTGTATAGATTTCTTACCCTGCATACACTGGGTAGACAAAAATCCCCTTCCGTTAGCTTTTATGGTTGACCATGCCCTATTTCAGAAGCTCTCATTTTGTCTTAGGCAGGTAGGATTTGAGCAAAGGTTGTGAAATTTGGCTTTACACCTGCCAATTGCATTTGTGTGAAAGTTTTTTTTAAGCCATTTCGAGGAAACCCATTTTTAATCATAAATCCTGCACTCATGGCGTTCCATGAAAACCTCATTTCTTTGAGGCATTTTGTCAAATAGGTCAAATGCCTTGTCTGTGCTTCCACGTTCTACATACATGTATTCTAGGACATTGGCAACTACAGTAGCTGACAAAAATCCCTCAACCTTCATGCGTTCATAGGCATCATTATCTTGTCTTTAGCACACCATTTTGGCATCGGCAGAGAGATCACTGGAAGAGGATGTGGAATTTGACCACTCCCTTGCCAATTGCTTCTGGTAGAAAGTTTCTCAAGCCTTTTCAACAAATCCATTTAGAGCATATTCTGAAATCATTGCATTCCATAAGTTGACGTGCATGCATATCTACCAGGCACTTGCAACTACTGACAAAATTCCACTTTAAATTATGCTTCTAAGGATGTCCTTACCCTATTTGAATGCATCCATTTTGGCTGACAAGGGGAACATTGGATAGGGTTGTGGGATTTGACTTTACCCTGTTAGTTGCACTTGCGTGAGAGTCTTAAAATCTGAACAACAATTCCATTTTTCACATATCTTGCAATAATTTGCATTCCATGAGTTGACCTCTCTTTCAGGCAATATGTCAAATAATTCACGTCCTGGTCTATGATTCCACATCTTGCATACACGTCTATCAGGGCTGGTGCAGCTATAACATCTGATGAAAATCCCCCTTCCATTCTACTTCGATCAATGTTTTTACCCTGTTCAGTGCTCCCATTTTTTGCGCAGGCAGGAAGGGCATTAGCTAAGGGAAGCGTTGGCTTGTCTGAAGTTTTTTTTAGGGCCTTTTCAAAACAATCCATCTGAAATATATGTTGTTCCTTGGCATTCCCTGACAGAACCACCTTTCCTTGAGGCACTCTATCAAAGGGCGCATACACCTATATATACTTCCACATTTTGTACATACGTGTCTACCAGGGCGCTTGCAACTACAACAACTGACAAAAAATCCATTTTTTTAATTATGTTTGAAGAATGTCCATACCCTATTGTAAGACACCATGTAGAGAGGATGTTGGAAAAGGCTGAGGAATTGTATTCCTCTACTTACACCTGTCAATTGCATTTACCAAAAAATTCTAAAGCCTTTTCAACGAATCCCTTGTGTATATATGTGATCTTTACTTCACTTTTTTTTAAGAGCCTTCGAAGATTAATTAAAATATTTCTTTTCTTGCACAATTAATAAAAAAGAGACAAATAAGAAATTTATGTCCTTTGATTTAGAATGTAAAATTTATATTTTATCATTATAGAAATGTAAACTTATCTAATTTTCATAGACTAAGTATGTAGTTTTTATTTTAAATTTCAATCAATTGTCCTAATGAGGACTCATAGATAAAAAAATATATAACTTTAATTTAGTTACAAATTATCTTATTAAATTCAATTAATTGTTCTTTTAGGTTTCTATTTAGAATATATATCTATTTGATCTCAATCAATTGTCTTATAGATATCATCTTATGAATATGAGAAGGAACCATTAGAAGAAAATATATTCACAGGAATATAAAATTAATTAGTTATGAAATGTCTCATTTTAGAATGTGAACTTTTTTATTCTTATATATTTAGAATTTAGATTTTATTTAATTTCAAGTGATTATCCTAGTATGGTTATCCACGGGTTACTTTTATGTAACACTATATGCATAAGAATTGAACAAGTAATTAACCTCACCAGTATATCTCTTTTAGGTCTTCTCATACATAATATATGCACAAGTAGTTTTTATAATGGCGGAAAATTCAGTCAAATATCTTGATATCCTTGACAAAGAGCCACTCAAACCATTCCTAGGCATATTCATAGCCATTTTCAATTTTGTTAGAATTCTGATAGGGCTCATTCCAAGAATTATTGGCAGATTATTGCTAAAATTGGGTAATGATTTATAGATAGGAAATTTTATAAGATTATTTTAAAAATGTAATTTGAATTAGTTACCAAATAATTGTTAAATTTAGAACATGAACTTTTACAAGTTTTGTATTATCCTTTATACTTAAAATGTAGATTTTTTTGTAATTACAATTAATTGTCTTTTAGGCACCTTTTTTGAATAATGAGAGAGAGACTCCTATTATATGATTATTTATGTTAAATTTTGGAATTTAACAAATTAAATAGCATGTGGTAAATTGAAATTTGTTTTGAGATTTATTAGATAGAAATGATTATTCTTTAATATCCATTTCTATTGTAAAATTAAAATTTGGCTTGAATTACTATGTAAGAAAATGATATTCTTTTAATTGCATTAAAAATGATGGAAGAGTAGAGAACCAATTTTGTTACAGTCTCCTTACACCAGAAAACTTGCGAGTTTATTACATATTACCATGGTAGTAAAACATCATGATTGATAAGAAGAGAAGTTCTATAATCTTACTAACATTGAACATGGCATGCATTTAACCAACTTAGACTAGCCTTCCTAGGAGAAATAGGAGTAAACCATTGAGTCCTATTAAACCCTTATCATGAAGGATAGATTAGAACTATGGTCTGAAAATGAAACTACAAGTCTAGGTAATGGTGTAACGTTACCTACAGATAGACTCTTGTTAGTGATAAATACCGTCATATACTCTCACCTCGCCTTCGTGGACCTTGGTGATCAGAAAATAGGGCTTATTGAAAACATGAGTCAAAATAAGAGATGACCTGTAAAATGTTAGATAGGGCAACTAGTCCGATCAAGAAACCCTATCTTCTGTATGCTCTCACCCTGCCTTCATAGATATTGGTGATCAGAAAGCACTAGGGGATTAGCAATGAAATTAGTCACGAAATTACCTATTTTGGCTTGAGGAAGTCAACTAGATTTTCATGAGTAGACACATGATAGGGATTGCTACACACAATGACTAATTAGCAAACACCCCTTTAGGTATTTGTGGTAGTGGAATAATTTTTGTCCCTGTTTCACCTGAGTGGGTGGCAGTTGACAAAGAATTGTCTAGGGCAGTGAATAACCCTAGAAAGGGTTGGATACCCACTCACAGTTACATCAAACATAGTGCAAGATAGAACTACATATTTGCAATCCCCATGTCAGTCACATCTAGAGGGGGCCTTGATCTCATGGATACAGGGTATGTAGGCAGTCTGGATGGCAAAGGATGCCCCTAGTACTCAGGTCCCCCAGATATAAGGTACTCTTTTGTAATCCACTTTGTATTCTTAATTATTAATTCAAGAAGATTAACTATATACATAAAGAAGTCTCCAATACTAAGATGAATCATTGGGAGGATTGACCTCATACCTGGTCATTTGCCCAAAAACTGAGGGAAGGTACCAGGTCTTTAGAATACTTTTATTGAATGAACTTATAGAAATTTCCTTGGTGTAATATATGGGCCTATTACATAATTTCCTATAAGTGACTTAGGATTTGGAATGATCCTGATGAGTCTAAGACTCTAGCCAAAGCATGATGATTGTTGACCTTATTATCTTATTTGGATGTTGTGTTTACCTATCCCGTATTAGATAGAGTTTTGGTCCATTTGACCAGATAGGCCGTTTGGCCATTATTTGATCTACCCTATATTAGGTAATGATAAGTTTTGTTAGATCTGGTTCTGTATGAACTCGTTTTCCCAAAGGATAAAAGAGCCTATTTGGCTTTATCTCAGTATGTCCCATTTTGGACACCATAGCTTGAATTGGCTACTTGTTACTTCCTGGGTACTTAGACTAAACTAAAAGGTCAGAAAACAATTGCTTAGAATTAGACATCTAGATTTGAAAATGAATGAGAATATTTATTTGGAACCAAAACTTAAATCATATAAGAAAGATAAACAAAAAAAACTTTCCCTAAGGTCCCTGAACCACGTCCTTTCATTGAGAGTATTGTTTAGGCCAGATGAGGTTGCTATTGAAGTGAGTCTTTCAATTCTCACAATGGTTATATACCCTGCTAGAACATGGGATTGAGGTCATCCCTTGGAGTGGTTGTATCTCTAAACATGCCTCCTAGGGAAGAAAACACTACTCACTTTTCATCCCCAAGATTGCATAAGGCATGAGAGGAGAGCATATGTGAAGGTAGTGCTTCTTTAAGGTATCCATAACAAATGATTTATAAAATGATTTTTGATCCCCAAGATCACCCAAGGGTGCAAGGGGAAAGCATATGTCCTAGTGAAAATCAAGACATAGCATACAAGTTCTTTCCCTCTACTTTAATTAAGTGCAACTAAACTAGTGAAAAATGATAAAAATTGACCACACCTGGGTTACATAAAACATTAGTAGTTTGTGAATGAGGTCTTGGTCAAATGCTTAGGAGCTATAAAATGCTAGATTTGTGTTTAAAACATGATTTCCATTATGCTCAAATAGAGGCACTAATAGAGAGTACGCAAGCACTAGGCGAAGCAACCTAAGTGCTAATACTAGACACTTAAACACAGACAGAAAGTGCAAAAAGACTAATAGATAGCACAAAAGTGCTGACATACATAACTTAATCACTAATAGATAGCACAAAAGCATTGACAGATAGTACTAAGGCGCTAACAGATGGTGCTAAGCTTCTAAATAAAGACTCCTAAGTGCTAATCTAGGACTTGAAAGTGCTAGAACATAGTTTATACTTTCTTTTTACCTACATCCAAATGTGTTGATCCTGCTAACATAAGTGTTGAACCCACGAGCGGAGGCACTGAATCTATAACTAAAGGTACTATCTCATCACAGAAGATAGAACCCTGCAAACAAGATGTTAGTTTGTCTGACAACATAGATAAACTAGGTTAGCTCCTACAAATAGGGTTACTTGTAAAAGCGAGCTCTATAGATTTTAGTCCAAAACAGGGTGTTAGATGTTTCCAATTTCATTCTAGGCTAAGAAGATTAACAATTTGATTAGAAAGGATAGATAAACCTTTAATTCCTTGCAAGACAGAATGTTAAACTTGTAGACAAATTTTAGAAAAGTTGTAAAACCCATTGTTAGTGAATAAAAACACAGAAAAAATTACACAATGGATAGTAGAATAGAACCACTAATATAGACTGTAGAGGCACCACTGCTAGACATGCAAGTGCTAAAACACTTGACGCTTATGCACTAACAGAATTAACCTAGGCATTAAAAGACAAATCCTATGTACTAATAGAAGATTTAGATGTGCTAAAACATGCTACAAAATAAATAGTCAGTATACAGTCAAAGGTGCTAAAAAGGTGGCCTAAGGCACTATTCTCTCCTACATAGGTACTAATCCATGGTCAAATGTCCTAACTTATCACCTACACAAAAATAAAAGGAATTTCTTCCAAAAAAGATTAAACTCAAGGATGCTTGAGTCGCACCAGGCATGCCAAATGAAGATAATTGAATGCGGATGATAAATTAGAGGCATAAAGTAAATAAAAACAAGTGTTATACCACCAAAATCTTCTCTATTCTAGTCTCCTTGATAAAGTGGAGGAAATGCATGCACCTAGCTACAAATCCTACCTTTACCCAATGCAAATCAGTGTAGATTTTTCAAGATATAACCAACATAATGGAGGTAAGGGATTTGGTTATAATTTGGCTACAATTTGGGTATAATTTGGCTATGGAGATGGAGGAATTATGAGAGCATAAGTTTGGTGTATGAGAGTTCAAGTGTTTAGAGTGTAAAAATGGCTTGAAGAGGCTACTTATTTATAGATTTTTGTGGTATTTTGGATCAATGGCTCGAATTAACATATGAAATCCAAGGGTTGAGATTTCATAGTGAAATCAAGGGCTAGGGTTTCATCAACAAAGATGGAGGGGTCACATTATTTTGTAATTTTTAATTTGGCCTTGGGAATGCTTTGTATTAATGAGGATGGAGACATGTGAATGAACTTTTAATTCATTTTTGGGTGAGTGGGATGAGATAAGACAATTTCATATATTTGGAAAGGTGAGGTGGAGACACATGTGAGCACAATTAATTAAATATTGTTAATTACTTAATTAATTATGGGGAGATGGGATAATGAGGGATTAGGTTAATTAATTAGGGGATTAACTTAATTAATATGGTTGTAGGAAATTAGGGGATGGATTAATTAGTGACCCAAATTAATTAATTAGAGGTTAATTTAATTAATTTGGGTGTAGGGATTTGGTAGGGTGGGTTAGTTAATTAAATAAATGAATTTTATTTAATTAACCAATGTTTGGCTATAGAAAAGATAAATTAATTAAATAGATGAATTTTATTTAATTAATTTAGGCTTATGGCAAAGAGGGGATAATTAATTAAATAAATATTGTTTATTTATTTAATTAATATCAGGTAGGTGATAATGAGTATCAAGATAAATTAATTAAATAAAAAAAATGATTTATTTAATTAATTTAGATGAAGGGGATAAGTTAGTATGCTAGGTAATGTTAGGAAGATGTTAGAAAAATGATGGTGTAAGGACACGTCATTTTTAGGTGTCTACAGTTACGATTTAATCACTCAAGATCATGTGGTTGGGGAAAATGGGGCTTAACTTTGTTGCATAATATTTGTTTAGCCATTTGGAAATGGAGCCACTTAAGGCTTGATGCTTGGCATTCTCCAATTCACTCTGTCATCTGCAATAAGATTATTAAACATATAGTCTCCAAAAATGTTAGTCCCTATTTTTTTGAGCTTAGTAGAGTGGGCATATAGTGTTGAACATGTCAAAACCATATGATCCATTAATGATGTGGACTGTCTAATATTCCTAGTATTCTCAAGGTGATGACACAAATATTTTAGGGATGGAGTTACATGATTGGTCATGAAATTACAAGTCAATAAGCTAGTGGGTTTCTCTCCTTTTGTCCATAGAATGTGCCCACATCATCAATAAAATCATGGGTGGTAAAGTTAATTTGTGGGTTTAAAAACGTAAGGTATTCACAATGGTACAATGTTAATAGGGTGTTATGTGGAAAGCTCTTGTTCTCCCATGGAGATGTTAAATCATTTAGGATTATGGGATTGTGCCACCAATCTAATAAAAATTTAGTCTACAACTCATGCAATCTCCTAAACATTTTCTCAAAGGTCTTAGCCTACTATTACCCCATTCATTAAAGGAGTGCACATCATCATTGATAAGCTACTCCACTTAAATTATTAATTTATTATCTCTATGTATTTTATGATATTATGATGTTAGAGGTTATAAGATTTTGGGTTACATTAACCATTAGATCTCATGTGCATCATGTGGTTTCCATAATCCCTAATTTTGTCAAAGGCTATTGAGCTCTTGAGCTTATATAGGTTGTTTGATCCTTTCTCATCCAATGGCTTGCACACTCTAAAGAAGACATTCCTAAAGGTTTCATTGGGATATTTTTCCCTTAGCCAATAAAGTTGAATCATCAAGAGGTGGGGGTTGAGGTTTTTCATTGCTCCAATATAAATAATCACTAGCAAATGCATGATGTAGAGGATTGATTGGTTTTGATCAATCGATGAATCAAATTTTGGTCAATAGATCAATTATTAGGCAATTTCCCTAAGCTCACTTATTGGATTTGCAACTTTGATGAGGGTGTACTCCACCCGACACACTCACAACAACAAATTTAAACTAATTTGAGAACAACATCAATTTATGTGGAGAAGACCCTTTAAGGAGAAAAACTCCTCCCCAAAACATAGCTCAATATATTATTCAAAAATCTCAATAGATTACAATATGCTTGCAGAGTAAGCTTCCACAAGATTATGACCAACCAATAGTATAGAATCAACTCCACTTCTATAATACTCTCACACCCCACCTCTATCTCAAGCACCTGATATATAGGAGATACAATACAGGTAACTCAGATAGTGATAACTATGAGGTTCACTAGTTCCATTTCATATAAAAGAAGTATTCCAACATATTTACAAAGACTTCACCTAGGTCTCACATCTCAGCCACAAACACATCATACCATAATTCAACCTTGTATTGGATATATGAGCATGTACATTTAGTTATTACCCCTTACACAATCCCTCACCCTTGCATATATTTGATATAAAATTGTCCCTACATTCCCTAAAATAAATGAACCCTCAAAGTACCAAAAATAGGAACAAAATTCACTAGTCCTAATACATGTAATATATTCTATACCAACTTTGAGATAGAGAAGTAAACCAGACACATAGGATATATCACAAACCTCATGCAATAAACTAACATTTCTTACCATCATTTCCACCAATTGAAGGAGGGGCCAATTCTACCACAGAGTTCAAATCATCATCATAGAAACACACATGCACATTGAAGCCATCCTCCTCCAAAATCTTCACATCTAAACCCTTTGCAGGCTTAGAGACCAATTGATGCAGTCAACAAATATTCTCTACTAGTCCATGGAAATGACCAAGTTGTCAATTAAAGAAGGCCACAACCTAGTTTCATGCATTGTCAATGTCATCATAGAGGAGAAACATACTAGCAACGTTTGATACTATGAATGCACAATCTAGAGCCTATGCTACATCAATGACATTCATCCTACTCACTAACTATTTAGGATAAAAAATAAGTTGCAACAAAGTTGGCTAGATACCCACACTAGGAGAGCCATCAATGTCTTTCGCCACTTCCCATATTCTCCAATGCCATATTCAGAGGTCAGGGTTTTGAATTTCCCTATCCAAAAAGGCTATAAAACCTTCTAAAATATCCACCCCATAAACCCTAGCCTTCCTCCTTGTCTTACCATCCCCTAACCACTCCTCAAACTCCTTTATCCTACCATTCCCCTTACTAGGTTTCATGGGGTCAACCTGCACAGGATGCCTCACATTCGCATACCAACTAGCTGCTACATTCTTCATCAACAAAGCTGGTGAGAATGATAATAGAGAACTCATATTAATGAGTGCACATACCTATGCAAATCCAAGTAATTATGGGCCTCCACCATACTCCCACCTCAATGCATAATACAAATTAAAACTATCTTATCTAATTATTATGGACAATGATGCCTTTTATGAGGGATTCTAATTATTAATTATACAATATATACTTAAAATCTACTAAAAATAAAAGAAAAATTAATAATAATAATAAAATAAATAATATTATTTTAAATCATTTATATGTAGAAAAAATATTACTACGTATGAAATAAAAACAATATTTGACAATTTTTAAGAATTTAATTATATATATTTTTCTCACTTGTTCTTAACCATTTTGAATTTTTTAAAACTGTAAATCTACACAAAACTATCACAAATATAGACAATTTAGCAAATCCTTAAATTTAAAATTACACATAATTAAATATGAAAAATATAATTATATAATTCTTCTTAAACAACTTACAAATATATTTTGTTATCTTTATTACTAGATATTTTGTTATCTTTATTACTAGTATACATGATAGTAGAATATTAGAACTAGTATATTGATATTAAAAAATATATATCTATAGTATGCCGAGAGATATCTTCCAATTTGATGGCATTTATAAATTACTTTAGTTAGAATATTTGATATGCTCACATGAGTTAATTTAAAGAGACTATGCTGCAAGACTTTTCATATTCCTCAAATGTAGATTTCATTCCATAACTGCCCAAGTTTTTCTATATAACTTCCAATTTGATGGCATTTATAAATTACTTCGGTTAGAATAATTGATATGCTCACATGAGTCAATTTAAAGAGACTATACTACAAGACTTTTCATATTACAATGTTCATTCCATAACTACCCAAGTTTTTCTATTTTTCTAACCATTTGGCTTCCACGAATTTATTTATTTTTTGTTTAACATGATAAAGATTTATTTCTTTACACATTTTATGAATTTTGTTTACATGTTTGAATCTTAATTGTTTATGGGAATCTGAATCTTTCAGCCTAACTAGTATATTTATATTTAAAAAATATATATCTTCCAAAGTTAGAATATTTGATATGCTCATATGAGTTAATTTAAAGAGAGTATGCTGCAAGTCTTTTCATATTCTTCAAAAATAATAAAGATTTCATTCCATAACTACCCAAGTTTTTCTATTTTTCTATTCATTTGGCTTCCAAGAATTTATTTATTTTTTGTTTAATGTTATAAAGATTTCACTCCGTAACTACCACAGTTTTTTAATTTTTCTATCCATTTGGCTTCCACAAATTTATTTATTTACATATTTTATAAATTTTGTTTACATGGAATCTAAATCTTAATTGTTTACAAAATCTAAATCTTTTAGCCATTAATGTGAGGCATAATTATAAAATGAGAAGGTTACTCATTATTAAAATAAATAACAATAAAAGTAAATAATATACCAAAACAAACAATGCCATAATAAAATACCGTAATAGTATGCCCTAATAATATATCTTTACATTTCATTTATTTATTTATTATTATTTATCCTATATCACATATTAATTTCCTTTTCCCTATTCATGTTTCATTGTTTTATTTCTTTCCAATGTTTAGTATTCTTTTGTCACTTTGTTTGTTTTATATTGACCCCTAGGATTTCATTTTTAATTTTTATTCATTGTATATATTAAGTATAAAATTCTTATTTTAAATATCAATAGAATAATATAATTAATAATAATATTTATATTATTATTGATTATAAAAATAAATATGATTTATAATTATAATTATTTAAATTTATGTTATATTATAATAAAATGAATTATTGATATATATTTGTATATAAGTACTAAATATTTAAATATTTTAGTGATCTAAATATTAATATATTATATTGTGTAATATTCATATTAATATGTTTATTTATGTTTTATTTATTGTAATTATAATATTGATATTTTAAATATATATAGAATAATATAATTGATACTATTTTTATAATAAAACATAGTAAAATGAAATATAGATATATATTGCTATAAATATATTAATATTAATATATTATAGCAATCAGGGTGAGGTGTCCAGTCTCCCCCGTCACGTGAAAAAAGTTTACAGTGAAAAAAGTTTACCAGGCGCACTGTAGTTTATAGGGGGCTACCCACTAAAAAATATTATAGCAATCTAAATATTAATTTATTTTATTATGTAGTATTCATATTAATACAATATTATTTATTTTTTATTGATTCTATATATTTTTTAATAATAAAATCTATATGGCCAATAAGGGCATGGTTCGGCCCCACGGGTTTGAAGTGTTCTTGCTAGGGGAAGGGGTCCCCCATGTTGTGACCTCACTGGTTCATTGTTCTGGCATTCATGTGGAGGCAGAGGGTGTCACGTTACAAATTTTACTAGGCGCATTTTAAAAATAATAATAATAATAATAATAATAATAATAAAATCTATATTAAATTGTTCATAATATAAATTTATGATGTATGTATATTTGTACTACTAATCTAAATTGCTAATTTAATGTAAAAACTAAAATAAAAATACAATGAGAAGGAGTGGGGGGGGGGGGGGGGGGTGTGCTATATTTTTAAAGCTATGTTTAAGAGTAAGAAAAAAAAATTTAAAGTTAGTTATCTTTTTGATGGATTATTTAAAACAAATTGTTATGAATAAAGAGCTAAGAATAAAAGTATAGAAGATAAAAATTTATAACCAAGATAGATAAATAACATGTAAAATATTTTACTCGAATGTTCCTTTTCTAACATTAGGTGATAGAGTTTATAGTATACTTATTCAAAATTTAAAGTTGTCATTAGAAGTATGATAATAAGCATACATGCCCTTTTGAGCTAGAAAACTCCCTAGAATTTAGTATATTAGGATGGGGCATACTATCATTTTGAAATTCATTATACTTCTAATAAGCATGTATGCCCTTCAGAGGAAGAAAACTCCCCTATGTTGAATTTAGTACATTAGGATGGGGCATACTATCATTTTTAAATTCATTGTTTGAGTGGCGACTTCATAGACCCAGAAACATTATGAGTTTCATAAATTTTAACTTGTTGAATTAATATTTCCTTCAATATAATAAATTAATATTTAATTTTTATAAACAAATATACATAAATATTTTATTTTATTATGTTATAATAAATTTTATTATAAAAATAGTATTTAATTATATTATATTATTTTATTAATATTTAATATCAAGAATGAAGCAATATTAAATAATCCTATTAATATGAATATTACTATTCATTTTATATATTAATTATAATACTATTTAATTATCTTTCATTGTAACTATAATATTGATATTTAAATATTTATAAAATAATATAATTAATGTTATTTTTATAATAAAAATTATTAAAACCTAGTAAAATGAAATATTGATATCTAATAATAGCAAATAAATGAAAAAGAGAATAAAGAATTGGCAATATTAGACTAAAATTCACATTTTTTACATTCTCCAATGCAAACTCCATTGTAGTCTATGCTAACCAAACAAATATTAAATCAAACTCAAAGTCAACTAATCAATTCATGAAGAGTATTTACCAATAAATCAAATCAATTCCACATAAATATTAAACTATTTATGCTATATCACATTAATTTCCTTTTCCCTATTTATGCTTCATTGTTTTATTTTCTTCTAGAGTTTAGGATTGTTTTGTCACTTTTTCTTGTATCCACCTACCCATCTTTAAATTGACACCTAGGTTTCCTTTTTTATATATGTTTTTCTCCTTTTATTTCAAATTTGACCTACTTTGTTTACCTTTGCTTATATATTATTATGGCACTATATTTTATTAATGATAGGCAAATGAAAACATAATATCAAACAAATATATTTTATTATTATATTTTATTAGGGAATTGTATTTGTTTTCATAGTTACTTATTGTTAGGTATTGTATTTGTTTTTATAGTTATTTATTTTAACAATGAGTAGCATTGTCCTTATTTTATTTTACCAAGCTATATTTTATGCAACAATGGAAATCTTAAAAAATAAAATAACACTATATTTTATTATTGTATTGTGTGTGTTATCTAATATTTTATCTTATGCCCTAATAATATTATTAATGTTGGAAAAATAGATACAATACCAAAAGAAATACAATACCCTAATATAGAGGAGTGATAATATTATTAATACTAGAAAAATCTTAAAACATAAAATCCTAATAAAATATAGTAATAAAAGTATTATTTAATGACATTGTATTTATTTTCTAGACTACCCAACCATGCCCTTAATTGACAATTTATTTAAGTATTTTTTTAAATAAAAAGAGGGGTAAAAACTTATTATAAAAGAAACTACGAGAGACAACAACAAACCACATAAACAACAGAAAGAAAAACAAAACCACAAAATAACCACCCAACCAAACCACAATTCGAACATACATTATTTAAATATTACTTGTATTTATGTACATTATTTAATCTCTGTTAGCTTTATTAGTACGGTCCTTAATAGTTTTTTGTGTACCAATTAGATTTTAGAATTTTTTTACATGTATAATTTATAGCTATTATTTATAAATTAATTGGCTTCTTATGTTTGGAATAATTTTGATTTGTCATAAACTTTGAGGTCTTAGGAGCAGAAAAAGTGGAAATACTATTTTTAGTATAACAAAAACAGAGTAGTGCTCCTAAACTATAACTCGTTTTAAATTATTTTTTCTATATATTTACATGGAAAAAGAATTATTTATTTCAGAAATGCACGTCCAAGTAAAATATTTTTCTTACCCTTCAAATGTCCCAATATCTACCATATTTGGAAGCAAATAATCCTTAATCACGAAAATACTAAAAAAAATTTATTGAAGTAAAATATTTTTCTTAGCCTTCAAATGTGCCAAGATCTACCATGTTTGGAAGCAAATAATCCTTGCTCACAGAAATACTAGGAAAATTTTATTCAAGTTCATGATACTGAATACAGTCGGTCTCCGTGATAACTTCAATGAATATATCTCTTCATATCCAGCAATGTAGGACTTCAATTATTAGCTGATATCAAAACTGAAATCCTGGTTTCTCCCTTTGCTTTAAAGCCATATCAACGAAAGGTGTTAATTAGATTTCTTGGATGCCCTGGACCGAATCTCCTTTCCACTGCAATCTTTGCTTGCTGAATAACAAACAAAAGCAAAGTCTTAAGTTTAAATTTTATTGGAATAAAAATAATCGAAGACTAAAGAATCAAAGGCTGTCTTACACTATCACCAATTGTATAAAGTTAAGAAATTCGTAACACCCTCTTGCCGGAAAGGCTTAGTAGCAGTTTCTCACATGCATAAAGTTAATGCAGTTAGTGATATCCATGCCTACACATCTGTATTTTCTTGTCTTTCTACCATTTGTTCCTTTGGAAATTTGCTTTGTTAGAAACAACTTTAGGTAAGAAATCACTGTAATACATAGTGACCTATATTAATGTATCCGAACAACCACTATTGGAAAAACAGAGAATCTACTGTTAATCACTAGCAGAAGCCACCTACCAAGAAAAGCATTAAACTACTAAGGATGCACTTGTTAGCATGAATTTTTCTCAATAATAAGCTAACTAAGCATACAACAGTTAGTTTCGGTGAAACATCGGTTACCACATTCCTTTCCTTTCATGCAAAGAGCTTAGGGAGGATACAGCAGTTCTCTCTGCTTTCACCGCCTCTTTCACCATAATTTCAGCTATTACGGTGGTTATCATTGTATTATTTAATGCATCCTATGAAAGTTAATTATAGAGAATGAATTTAATTTTTCATATGCAGAAGCTCTTATTTTCTCTGCTTTTTTTTCTTTCTGCAAGTTTTGTTTCTTTCTTCTTCTAGCTAGATCATTGTGTAGGTTCAACTGCAAATTCCACATGGTATCAGAGCACATGGGTGCTAGGAAGAAGTAGCATAAACAATCTTTTTGCAGGTATTGAAGATTAGAGCTATTAAAAAGCATGGAGGCAGATATAAATTTCTAGATGCATGTATTTTACCTACCCTAATTTTTTTTTGCATGCCCCTTGCTTTCTTCCTATGTCAATTCTTTTAAAAATTGTATGTGCTTTGCAAGCACTGCATGATAAAGATCTGGAAAATTCAGGGCTTTGTAAAAATTGAACTTATATAAAGTTCCATATGGGGGTTTTGCTTAAAGCGTCTAGTATAGGTTTCTTTCATTTTGCTTCTGGATAAATAAACTTAGGATAAAAGTTGCTAATAAACTACCAAAGCTTTGCAACTTTTCCTCCTATCGGTAGCCAAAAGTGTTCTTCTGTTCTAAGTTCCGATCTACATGAGATTCCGGAGTCGCATCCTCCAGTGCTTCCAGAGATTCTTTCTAGTGGGATAATTCTGAGCATTGGATAAACAATGACATCATCCCAACTGAAGGGAATCTATGCAGTCTTTTGGAGCACATCTCTGCAGAATCATATCTTCCTGTCTTCAGACGATCAGTTTCTGTATTCAGAGACCGTGTACCTGTATGTTCATACATTTGGGCAATGCAGAATATGTACAACTACAATTTCGAGCATTCGAGAGTATCCCAGAGGTACTCGTGCAGTGGTGGTTTCTATGACTCTGATATAATCCTGTTGTAGTGTGGATTTATTTGCAGTTTATTTGCAGTTCTTCATCAGAGTTGCAGCTTTCTTCTTTAGTTTGAATAAATGGGCAGGAGTTTTTCTCAGGGTTTTCTTCTTTCCTCTTTGTAATTGGGTACTTTGGACTTTGTTGCCAGGGCCCATATCTTTCTTTAGGCTTAGTCTCCTTAGTTAGACTTAAGGGGGGGTGTTAGCGTGAATTTTTCTCAATAATAAGCTAACTAAGCATACAACAGTTAGTTTCCATGAAACATCGGTTACCGCATTCCTTTCCTTTCATGCAAAGAGCTTAGGGAGGATACAGCAGTTCTCTATGCTTTCACCGCCTCTTTCACCATAATTTCAGCTATTACGGTGGTTATCATTGTATTATTTAATGCATCCTATGAAAGTTAATTATAGAGAATGAATTTAATTTTTCATATGCAGAAGCTCTGATTTTCTCTGCTTTTTTTTTCTTTCTGCAAGTTTTGCTTCTTTTTTCTTCTAGCTAGATCATTGTGCAGGTTCAACTGCAAATTCCACAGCACTGATTCACAAAGGCAGAAGATCAGGATATAATATATATCGATAGAGCATTGATTCTGTTAAAATGACCAAACTTGAACTAAAATTGCTGGATAGCATCATGCAGTATGTGGTTATTTTCTAAATTCCGATCAAACTCTAGACTCTCAACTGGTCTCATTCCTTTATAGTATTGAACATATCTATGATACTAGAAACAAGAACTACTTCAGATCCATTGTCACACCTGAGGTGAGTTTTTCAAGTCATCCTGATATGTAGAAACCATAACAGACAGCACAAATGAACCAAAATGCTTGCCTCAATAGACATTTTGAACACTCTGTAGATTTGAAGCCCATCTTATCCCTTGACACTTTTTCATATCCAAGATTATGGAATATCACATTAATCAAAATCATGTTTATTATATTCATTAAGGTCAGATTCATATCAGGTTTCTCTGAGTCAGGAAAAGAAGTTAAGATGTATTTTATTTATGCATTAATAAAATCATCTTAGATGTATTCATCAAGATTAGATCATTGATCAGGTTCTTCAAGATACAAGCTACTTCCTGGACTCACACTAAAATTCATCTATTTTATAAAGTCCGCCTGCGCATTCTGTCAGAATTTTGAAATGCAAAAACCCACAAGATGCACCGTACACAACTACCCCGAAAAAGTAAAGCCTATAAACCTTTTAAATGTTGACTAGATTTAAAGTTCATCGAAAAAAACTCAAAACTAAACAATAATAAACTTGTAACAACACTTACCTCCAGCCATTTGAGAGACATTGACTGTATCTGGCAAAGAAGTACTCACTGGTGATGAACCCAAAGATGAACCGTGCCCTTGCACCATTGCAAGTGGATGCTGGGAATGAGAGGGATGAGAAGAAGGATAGACAATGCTATTGCTACTTTCATCTTCACCATTGTAAATAACCTTATGATAGGATGGATTAACATAAGGGGCAACAGTAACACAAACATCAGCACCTGCAATAAGCTGGCTACCAGGAAGCCTGCTGCCAACGAATCCTTCCTGAACTTCGTAAAGGCTACTATTACATTTGACAGTCAAAGAAGAGAAGGAAGCAGAACAGTATCCAGACAGGGATATTATTCCAGTTGGGAAGGGAAAGGATTGAAGCTGTGTCCGATGCTGATAAATTGCCGCACTGCTCAGACTTCCCGAAGCTCCGAAAACAGCCAAATCTATGTCATGCCTCTTGCAGTACCGAGTTAAACATTGGAACATATCATGACCTGCCGCAACTTCCAGAAAATTAATCTTCATTGGCTTCTGGTGATTGATTGTTGTATTTTTTGGCTTATTTTTCGATCCACTAGGGCGGCCTGGGCGACCCTTTGGTGGCTTGGCAGCAGAGTTTTTTCCTTTAGTTTGAGCATTACTCATAGTTAGTTCCTCTGTATCCTTCATGCTGTTACTTCCACTGCCATGGTTTCCAGAGATTCCAAATACAAATTTCTGTTGTTCACTTTCCATCCTAACTTCAATTACAGCCTTAAATGCCTGCAAAAGTATTTTTCTACTGCACTCAGTTAAGAAGATATTAAAACAAAATTATATTACCGTAATTTTGGGACTAAAGGTGAGTGCTCTAGGATTTAATCCTTTTCAACCATGAAAAATTTATCGTTTATTTGGTAAAAAATATGTTTTAAAAATAAATTATCGTAAGGATAAGAAGTTTGAAACAAAAGGAAGAAACTTTGCAAAACTAAATCAATTTGAAAAAGGATCTAACTACTAAAATAAATATGTTTAGACATCGAAAGTATATGGGCCTAAGAATAATATTGAAAAGAAGCGTTAAAATTTACATTATACATAAAATTAGCAAGAATTATTAAAAGAAAGCTTGTGTTTGAAAATAATAGTAAAAAATCTAATTTTGGGGTGTAAAAATGATATGAGTTTGACATCAAACAAAAAAGTATTCATTTATTTAATAGAAAATAATTTTAAAATAGATTGGGTAAATATGAAAAAAACCTGAAAAAAATTGAAAATTTGCAAAACTAAATCTTTCAAAAATAATCTAGCAACTAAAACAAATATGTATAACTTACATTATACAGTAAATTAAAAAGAATTATTATAGTAAATTTTCTGTTTGAAAATAATAGTATTTGCAAAACTAAATTCTTTGAAAATGGTTTAACAGATATAAAAATTACATTATACAGTAAATTAGAAAGAATTATTATAATAAATCTTCTCTTTCAAAATAATAGTAAAAACCCTAAATCTTTCGTATTGTAAAAATGCAAAAAATTGAAGGATGACACTAACAATGAAGTAGAGATGGCCTCAACCGCTGCAGGTGTGGAACTCTATTTTGAAAGGGATCAGGAACAGAGACATGGAGGGGGACTCGCTAATATGTATAAATGCAATCAAAGCTAAAGGAATCAAAAATTGGAATTTTCAGAGATGGAATTTTGAAGTACAGAGAATCAAATTATGCTGCTGCCCTTCTGGCAAATCTTGGCATTACAGGTTCTAGGGCACCCCTAGTGTCCTCCACGACAACAACATGGGACCAGATACTGATGGGGGACCGTGAGAGCGGTCATAAAGGAAATTTCCACAATCAATAAGAAACCACCGCACGGAAAGATTGCAGGTATCTTTGATGTGAATGCAGTGAGAAACAACAAAGTGTCAACACAAGCGCTGCTGCGTTAAAGGGAAGGTCTGATATAACAGAACATGTAGACTTTCAGCTTCTATGCAAGTGATAATGGGGATCTGTTTTCCTCCCCTCAGATAGAGAGAATCGCTGAATTCTCAGAGGGTACGATGTATTTAATTCACTGGATGGGCTCCTAGATGGGGACCCTAACGGAAGCTATGTATTTTTGCTTTTGGAAATTATAGAAGGGCTCTGTCCCATTGCAGCGCTTACCAATCAAAAAATAAAATGATCTGGATTTGATATAAAACCCTCCGATTCTTGTGTTTTGGGAAAAAACTGTGTTGCTTTTTTTGTCTCAATGTTTTGGATCACACTCTATGATCCATCATCAGGAGGAAAGGAAGTGTGAAATGGATCCTCGAGTGTGATCCGAAATGTTGAGACAAAAAAAGCAACACAATTTTTCCCAGAAACACAAGAATGGATCATCATGGACTTGCGGAAATATCATGTCTACAATAAAACCCTCTACTAAAAAAACGAGTTAAGTTTTTATCATTTCCACCCATACAAAGGTATCCATTTGTTCAATAAAAAATAATTTTAAATTAGATTAAGGTAAATATGAAAAAATTTCAAGAAAAGGGTAGAAAATTTGCAGACCTAAATCTTTTGAAAAGGATCTAGCAACTGAAACAAATATGTTTAAAAATGAATGCATGCATGCATAACAATGGCATCCGAAAGAAGAATGTATGTTAAAATATGAAACAAAATAAAGGGTTCATAAAATCAAATGAAAATATAGAAAGATCTTACCAAGCTAGCCCTTCTTGTAGCAGCAAGTGGTGGTTGCAGTCCACTGGATTCTTGATTGTTGATTCCTCACTTTGACAACATAAAATTACTTTTCATTTGATGATGCAAATGGCTTGATTGAGGGTTGATTTATAGATTTTTGATTATAAGATGGATGGCTAAGATTTGATTAGAGATGGACGGCTATGATTTGATGGAAAAAAATTAGGGCAACAATGGAGGCTTCTGGGCCATTCCATAAGGATGGATGGTTGAGATTAAAGATAAATGAATGGATATGATTGAGTGAGAGGAATTAGGGCAATGATGGATGCTTGTTGTTATGTCGATGGCTAGGAATAAAAGATGTAGTGTGGAAATGAGTGGTGGAGATGTAAAGTTGGTTTGACTTTTGTGGGAGTATCTAGGCTCAATGAATTTAGACAACCTCTTACCGAGTCATGTGACCTTTTATGGATTTTGAATTTATCTATTTTTGGAAAATGGATAAGGATGGATTAACTAGCATACCTATCTTTAGAAAAATATATCTAAAACTCTTTCGCTAGGTGCTATTTTTGAATTACCTTATTACATATAAGTTGAATAAGATATAGTGATATAAAATTTTAGTTTAGGATACATATTAATTGATTGTGTAGAAAACAAATGGAAACCTTGTTATAAAATATAATTTAAGTCCTAATAAAATGTATTTATATAATATTATTTTATTAGGGTTTTATCATTAAAAACCCTAGAATAACTTTTAGTCTTGCTGAATACACTTTGCTCCTTTTATATTTTATATGCTAAAACTCTATAAAATACCGTTATAAAATAAATTAGTCTATAGTAAATACAATAACATAACAAAGAAAACATAACCTTAATACCATTAAATTAAATTTCATTGTACACAAAACAAATTTAAACTATATAATAAATTGTATGTATAAAATTTTATTTAACCGCAATTGATTTTTATATATCAAATTGAAATCTTTATACCAAAAATGTATAAAATATAATGCAATTATCTTCAAATAAGTCCTACACTTCTAGAGTATTCTTTTTCTCTACCTTATTTTATTTCATATTTTTGTGATTTATGTTTGAATATTACTTGTATGCTCTATTGTTATGTCCATTAATTTAATAACACTATGGTGCTTATATATTTTAAATTTAATTCTTGTGTGCTTTCATTTAAAAAATATGTCCATTATATTTTTCTTAATAAAAGTATTTAGGCTATTTTTAAAATTTAAAATACTTACTTTATAATTTTAAAATATATATGTTGACTCTTTTTAGTTTTTATGAGCACCGTCACATTAATTAAATAATGAAATTATTTATTATTTAACTAGTATATTTATATTTTAAAATATATATCTATAGTAAGCCTAGAGATATCTTCCAATTTGTTGGCATTTATAAATTACTTGCAGTTAGAATATTTGATATGCTCACATGAGTTAATTTAAAGAGATTATGCTGTAAGACTTTTCATATTATTCAAACATAATAAAGATTTCATTCCATAACTCCCAAGTTTTTCTATTTTTCTATCCATTTGGCATGCACAAATTTATTTATTTTTTGTTTAACGTGATAAAGATTTCACTCCATAACTACCCAAGTTTTTCTATTTTTCTATCCATTTGGCTTCCATGAATTTATTTATTTACACATTTTATGAATTTTGTTTACATGGAATCTGAATCTTAATTGTTTATAGGAATCTGAATCTTTCAGCCCTTGCTGTGAGTGTAGAACGTCTCTTGGCGTAATTAATTAATGGAGTGGGATGCCAGAAAATTGATTATTTTGGATTTAAAATCTATCACAATTATATTAATCAAAACTTGTTTGATGACCACTATAATATTAGTCTATCCATGAAACTACAATCCAAAAAACAAAACCTATTATATTATATGATGAGACTTTAATAATAGGTTCTCAATGCAAGACAAAATAGAGTGTATTGTTTACATAATAGAGTATAGGATATACTGGATCCAAAACAGTAAGTCTTTAATTACATAGTGTTTATCCTATCATTTGCACATCTCAACTTTACTTCTCCATCTCATCTTTGTCTTTCCCAGCTACATTATGCACTATACCTTCATTTTTTGTGTCCCTACCTACCTCCATCAAGCCCACCTGTAACTTTGAGTGTCCGCCCTACTGTTCACTAACTATTTTTTTATCATCACTTTTAAAACTCTCATCCAAATTTTTTCCATCATACTCAATATTAGTCTTTACCATCTTTTTTGCCTTTTCACTATTTGTTTTATGTATCTTTATCATGACCCCTCCCATAAGCTCTGTTATCACTGATTTTGAAAGAATCTATGCCCTTGAAAGTTCCTATTGGAGGAGAAACTTCAAGCAAGTTGTTGTTTACATTGTAGTTCTAAAAAGTGATCTCCATATATCTCTGATTCTCATTCCTTAACATTTCTATTTGATGATGTTTACAATATTCTTTTTGGAAGTCTATATATTCCTTTTGAAACTTTTCATTTATCTTTCTTAAATCTTGGGGCCAAAAATCTACATTTTTAATGTCTTCTTTATAAATCATTGCCCCTCCTTCCATTATCTCCATGAATTTGTCCACTAGCAGCTCCAAAGTCATCATAACTTGTTCAATCAATTTCAAATTTGTTAGTTTATAAGATAACTCAGAGAGATACCTCTCATTTCCTTGGAACCTCTCTTCATTTCTCATCTTCCATAGAAACCATAAGAACTCTATTGATAATATTAACCAGAACTTATAATCTTTTCTACTTAGCCCATTAACATAACCACATAAATTTTCTTTCCAATTGGTACAAATTCCTAAGGTTCCAACTAGAAACATTTCCCATAAAGACAAACTAGATAGCTTTGGCATATACACAATCAAAAAATACATGTTGACAGGTTTCAATGACATTGCACATAGAACATACATTATTGTCAAAGCCAAATGTCAACCCTAATGTCAACTTTTTTACCAAGAGAAGCCATATAAAACATCCTTTCTTAGGTTCTATATTCTTAGACCATATGATATTAAAGGTTTTAGACAATAGGTTTTGTTCTATTTTATGTTCCCAAACAAAATTTATATGATCGAGGACTGCTTGGATATTAGTCAACATTTTGTATATAGTTTCATTGAATATAACTCCCTGTATATAGTTTCTTTCCACTTAAACTTCTTAATGCACTCTTCCCCAAGAACATTAAGTTCTTGACGGAGCTTTTACAAGAAGGACTTTCTTATTATACAGAATGTTCTTTTGTTTGCTCCATATCGGTTATATTCTTCCTCAATTTGTAACCAATTTTTAGCTCTATTTCCATCTATCAAATCACTCAGTACACTTAATCTTTTTTCATTCCATTTCCTAGCTAAACACCCTTGCAATAGAGTCAAGGGTTTCTCTTTATGAAAGATGTTCCACCAAATGGATCTATGCCCTGAGAGAACACCATTTGTTAAATCAATTGCAATGATATTCTCAATGATTGTTTTAGCTTGCTCCCATGCTTTCCATAAATTGATGAAGACAATGGATCCCATAGGTTTAACCTTAAAAGCCTTGAACAAAAAGTCTTGCATATGTAAACCTTTCCAATTTCTAGCTTTATGAGGTACACCATTCTCAATGTTATTGTTAGCCAAAACTTTCCAAGGTTCATTACCTTCGAACGACCTAACAATCCATTTTGTAGCAAGAGCTACACCTTGAACCTTCAGATATTTCAACCCCAGACACCCCTAATCCTTCCCCAAACAACACTAATCCCACTTAATAGAATGTTTATTTTTATTTCCTTTACCATAAGACCACAGAAATTGTCTAATAATCTTTTGAATAACATTTGACTAGTAGCTTTGGAACAACCACATAGAGGCATAATAGACAAAGTAAGGTGAAAGAATTTTCTGACATAACTATACCCTCCTAGCAGAGGACAAGAAATACCTATTCTAGTTCTTTAGCCTCCTCTTAATTTTAGAGTATAACCATTCCCACATGCATTTCAAAGAAGGAAGAACAACAAAAGGAATACACAAAAATCTAACCTATTTAGAGGGTCCACCCAGTTCCTCTTAGCCATATCCCACCAAATAGGAGCTTCAACATTCCAGCTCAACATAATGGACTTAGAAGCAGAAATTTTGGCTCCATAAGCCAAATAGAAATCATCTAACCTATTCTCCAACACTTTTATATTTCTCTCCTCAATTCTTGGGAAAAATACAGTATCATCTGTAAGTTGCACATTCAACAACTTATCTTAGTTAGGTAACATTATTCCTTCCATTTCCCCTTCCAAAATATCAGTTCTCAGCATGTAGTTCAATGCTTCAAATGCAATAAGAAATAGAGTAGGTGCCAATGGGCAACCCTACCTGATGGATCTCCCTATGTTAAACAAATTAGATAATGAGCTATTTACCTCTACTTGAGCAGAGGCATTCTTAAATAACATCTTAACCAAATTACAATAATATGTAGGAAATCCAATAGCTTCTAACATCACTATTACAAATGACCATTCCATCTTGTCATATGATTTTTTAAAATCAAGGAGTAATATACCTGCCTCTTGTCTAGTTTCTCTACCCCAATATAATGCTTCCCAGCTTGTGATGAGATTCTCTAGAATATATTTGACCTTAATGAACCCATTTTGGGTATGGATAATGATTTTAGGAAAAATATCCTTCAATCTTAATGCTAAAACTTTGGCTAATATTCTGTATGATACATTCAAAAGTGTGATAGGTCTCTAGTTTCTAATGTTTCTTTGTCCCCATCTTTAGGTAGAAGTTTAATGATCCCTTTGTTTATATTTTTTCCCAATGTCCCTCTATGTTTTGCATCTTGATATACATCAAATAAATCATCCACCATCCAATGCAAATTTGCCTTGTAAAACTCCACAGGTAGGCCATCCACCCCAGGTGATTTCCCATTTTCCATAGATTTGATGGTAGCCTATTTTTTTTTTCTTGGTTATCCCACCTTCTAGTTTTTTCTACAACTCTCTATCTATTTTCCTTTTATAAATCCTCCTACATACGTCCCGAGCCTCTTTACAACCTTCTTTTATATCTTCTAATTTAAATAGGTTCTCATAGAAATTCATATATACTTCCTTTATTTAACCATTTGTGTGATACCAAAATCCCTCTTCTAGGATAGGGCCTATATTTTACTTCACATTTTTATACTTCAGCAGTTCAAAGAAGTATTTTGGTCCCCTCTCACCACCTTCTAACCAATTTAACTTTGCTCTTACTTTAGCTCCCTAGGCCTTCTTAACTTGAAGTTGTCTAAGCCTATGTTTTACATCTCTCATTCCTTCTATTAGCTCTAGCCTGTTGGGTTCCATCTGTATACCCTCCTCAGTTTTTAAGCAATCCTCCTAAAGAATGTATTCCATCCTTCTATCTAAAGAGTATTTTTTACCAACAATTTAAAAAACAATTTTATAAGAAATAATCAATTTATTCCAGTATGCAGTGGCATTTAAACCCTAGAGCTTTGTTGATCTCCCTAAGGAGCCTGGCTAGAGCTTTGTTGATCTCCCTAAGGATTATAATTCCATCTAGGTAGTCCTTATCAAGTAACAACTCACCATTTAGCTTAAAGCTACAATCTTTCTTGGATTTAACTACATTACATTGATTCTTCAAGGAAATAGTAGTTTTAATTGGGTGGTGAACTGACAATGTGTTTGGAATAAATTGTTCCTTATTATTATTAGCAAAGTATTGAAACTGGAAGGTATCCTTATCCACATAAAATCTGTCTAGCCTACAATATATTCTCCTATTAGCTTTTTTGACTATTACATTAGGAGAACTATATTCCTATATTGTTTTCTTTTTGGCCATCTAAAGGATCATAAAGTTTCAGCAACTTCTTCATTCTATCTCAAAAGAATTTTTCATTCCCCTTCTACTCATGTATAATCCCCCTGATTTATCTTCCTTATGTTCTATTATATTGAAGTCATTGTTGGAATTAGTCTAGACAACTGAGAGGGGAGGGGGGGTGAATCAGTTGTCACACAAATTAAACTTTTCTGCCTTAAATCAAATTAATAATATAAACATTGCATCATCAATTAATAACACATGATTAGGAACATAAATAACACACTTGACACCAAGATTTTTGATGTGGAAACCTAGTTAAGGGAAAAACCACGGAAGGGGTTAACCCACAAAGATTATACACTATTAAAAGTATTACAAAGGGGAATGCACATGCATTAGGGCTCACTGCTCAAAAGAAGGCTCACTACCTAAGGAAAGAAGCTTACAATGAATTTGAACAGATAACTAGCATCTACCAATGCAAAGATTTAGTTCCAATTAAGCATAGAATACTGGCTTGATACACTTCATCTTTGTTCAGCCTTGTTTACTGATCTACCATAATTGGACCTTAGATCTCTTCCTTTTTGCACTCCTAACTACCCTTTTCACACTTACTCCATATTTGCATCATTGCACACACCAATACACTCGAATCCATCAGCTATATATATCTGCCTCAGGAAATTCAATCACTATCTATCGCCCTAGTGAAGAACTTAGCAAACAACACAAATACTCTACTCCATCGGCTGAATCCATACACCAATAATGATGCGTACCAGAAATAAGACTTGAAGGTCACCATTCATGTCAGCCACTAATATTATATCCCATACATAATTCACCAAAACACATCTAACAGATCTGCATAAGGATCTAACACAAGTCGACATGTTCTTTATTGAATTGTTCTATCATATTATGACTCGGTACTCAGATGCTCATAACTTTTACTCCCTTAGTCACCAAAGGTTAGAATTCTAGATCTAGATTCCCCTTACATTCCTTATGACTCCTTCAAATCCAAAGCATACTCTGATTTTCCACTGAAGAGATCTGAACTAAGATACCAGACCCTATCACATGCTCTGTTTCTGGCTACATGGACTTAGATTAACTCTGATTCTAACTTTTGGTATGAACAAGTTATGTTATGCAGATGAGTGGAATAGTCTTAGTTGCCATCAATGACAACACCTGTCATGTGAAGTAGTATCTCTTGCCAAAAATCTCCCCCTTTGGCATTGATGGCAACACTTAGTGAAAAATGACTAAGTGTTACTCACACTTATTCTACACTCTTATGCTCCTCACTGATTCTAGAACTCCCCCTTTGCTGGATTCCTCATTTCTCACTATTCTTCAATCCCCCTTTGACATCAATGGCAAAGGATGGGATCCACAAACCAAAATTCACCAAAAAATTCTATATACAGTGCCGCATATGTACAACCAATCCTTAAGTTATATTTACATGAACTTGAGTATATCTGCAAAACTAATTTTCAATTGCTCAAGTTTAGAAGCCCAACTTCTTTTAATGCCATCCAAAATTGAGATGTGTCCACTCAATAGAAATGCATATGCATCTACCTTTGTCAAATCGAAAAGATCACTTGTTTGAACTACAGTTTGAGCTTCTTATAATGCATTAAACATTGTTTCTAACTTGGGGCAATCAATCCTCAGAGCTCACACATTATCTTCATAATATTGCCTTTTTCATGAACAAGCTTCTTTATTTCATTGGTCAAGCTGATTACTTGACATTCCTAACTTATTAGAGAAACTGTTAGAGGATCAAAATTTTGAGATAGATTTGACAATTTTTGTTCATGCTTCTTCATTTTCTTCTCAATATCCTCACTGACTTTGGGCAAGGAAAGATTAAATTTGTAAATATCACCTACATCACTTAGACCATTTTGAATACTCTTTATACTGATACCAAGTATCATCCTATCATTCCTTATTAGGTTCATTATTTCACTAAATTTCTTATCCAAAAATTTATTTTTGATTTTAGTCTCTGCAGACTTCTCAAAAGACTCAAAATGTGTACTTACAGAACTTACAAGATTCTTTAGATTTCCAGAAGGAGAGTCAAAAGGATCCTTCTGGAAGGTTGGCATTAAATTATCCAATACTCTGGTTGCAAGGCCTAGTAGCTCAATATCCTCAATGAGAGATTTCAACAACTTTTCTCTTGCCTTGGCTTGTGTGAAAGATGTTATCTTCATTACTTGAACCAAAGAGAGAGCATCTCGATTGAATGGTACTTGAAATAGCTCTAGTTCATCAAAATCAAGAATTTCTTTACTCAGGAAACCTTTTACTATATATGTAGTGTCTCTTGTTACAATTCCTGAACCACCTTCCTTCTCTTGAGATTTCTAAGCATCAGAATTTATTTGTATGGGTTCATTAACATTTGCACCATCTTCTTCTATCTTGTCTTATTTACCTTCTTCTATATCATCTGTAGGGGAATCTTTTCTTTGTCTTCAGTACTTGCTACATGTTGTGGAGGGCTTTGAGTAGTAAAAATATTATCTTCTTTCCCAGATTGACCAGGCAGAGTTAGAGTATCTCTTGCACCATTAGTTATGTCTACCATGTTTGTGTCTTCTTTGTGTATTTGCTCCTCTTTCAAAATAGAGGAGTCATCAACTTTAGTTTGCTGCTCACTGATGTCTACTTTTTCAATATTCAGAATCAATGAATCAATCCCATCATCTGTCTCCTCATAGGTTTGTTCTAGAGATTCTAGAGTATCACCTTGGTCATCATTTCCTTTTTCAAACTCTTCTTCTGAAGCTTCTTGTTCTGGAACTGAAGTACTGTCTTCCTCAACTTGTTCTTCTAAAATAATATAGTATTTATCTTTATCTAGGGCCTTCCTCAAAATTTCCTCTGTTTCCTTTGTAACTTCCTCAGTTTTGCCAAGCATTAGCTTGTTCGTCAATGCAAAATAGAGGGCCAGTGGTAGACAATAGGGCCTGGGGTAACAATAACAAAAATCAGAATCAGCCTAGGCCACCCAAGACATGGAACACTGGACCAAACAATGGCACCCTAGCTTCTCCTTTGGAGAACATAGATAATCGTGATGAAAAACAAACAGCTGGCATCCAAATGGCCAATACAACACTAAAAAACTGGTGCAGATTTCACAATACCAATACCCATGTTGAGCTTGACTGTCCACAGTTCCACTTAGCAGCCAACATTTTTAATGTAGATGTGCAGCCTCCTACTTCTGAATTTCTCATTCCAAGGATAATGAGGTAGTACCCTTAGGATATGATACAGCCTTAGTCTTAGAAATGTTTACCTTTGCAACTGCAGAAGAGAAAGAGGATGAATTGTTAGAAGATGAACCGTACTTTTGTGAAAATCTTTATCCTAAATCAACCTTTGTGTTAAATAATTTTTAGTTTCCCTTTGAAACTCAAAATGAAGTGTTGACTAAAACAAAAGAGGTACAAGCCTTTCAGCAGACAAATAAAAACCACACCTACAATTTAAGGAACAACACTAGGCCAAGAGGACCTTTCACCACTTCCATTCCTCCTAACAACTTCAATACACCCCCAGATCATAATGCTAGCAACAATCCTGCCATACTTAAAGCCAATCATCATACAAATAGTGGAACAACAGTACAAAAGGTCCAAACAAGTAAAACTGAAACAATAGAGACAACAAGATTAATGAGTTACTTGTGAGAAGAGATAAAGAAAATCAAGGTCAGTATACCTCTGTGTGAATTATTGTAAACTCCAGGCATCAGAAATGATTTTATAAAATCCTTGGATACATCTATAACAGATGAGGTTTCTGCTGGTATGAATGTTCCTAATAAAGATTCACAGCCTATAGAAAAAAGTAAGAAAGTTGAGCAGCCTTCCAACACAAATGTAGTAATGTATGCTAATAAGAGGGATGCTCCTCCTTTCTTGTTAACTTTTAGAATGTGTGGAAAGAACATACATAATTGTATGGTAGATTCCAGTGCATCAGCCAATGTAATGCCCTTGGGAATATGCAAAACCTTAGGGCTGACCCCCACCAAATCTGCCAAAGTTGTTACACAGTTAGATAAAATTGAGGTCAATGTGATAGGAGAACTAATGAATATTCAAATGTAGTTAGCCTCAGACCCTAGAGTTAACCAAATCATTGACATTCAAATAGTGGATATACCCATGAATTATGGAATGTTCTTAAGTAGAGATTGGTCCAAAACATTGAATGGATATATGGCCACTGATTTTTCACATATGTGGTTACCTTGGAGAGGCGTCCCAAATCAAATCAGAATAGAGGCAGGATCTAGGATGAAACACATGATAACAGAGTATAATAGGACTAATGAAATATTATATGCTGCTGTTGAGCCTGGTGTTTATAAGATTACTAACAAGGGAGTGCATATTGAGGAAATCTTGATGTTAAGCTTTAGGGAAAAACCTGTCAGTAAGGAAACAAAATTATTCATTGAGTCTGATGGAAATTCCTCTGATGAAGAAAATAATGCCCTAAATAATTTTAGTTAGGTCATTAGGCAGGAAATGGAAAAGTGCATGGAACAAAATATTCCAGTTCAATGCAAGTTATACAAAGATAAGTGTAGGGTCCATGATAGGCCACATTCTAAAGAGAAGTGTGGAATGTGTAGGGACATTATTGAGTACTAGTACATAAAATGCACAAAAGGGATGGAGATCCAAGAATGAAAGGTTAATCAACCAGAGAGATACTGTCAGAACAACATAAATGGATCAACTCCAAATTTAGAAAAAGGAACAAGGGACAAGGGTAGTTATTTTTCTGATTTACAAACTAAAAATATAAATATGCAAGTTGATCAACATGAGTTACCTATGAATAAACAGGATAGCACCCCACATGTGATAGAAGAAGCAAAACATGCCAAAGTAAAGGGCCAAAAGAGCAAAGATGGCATGTGGACACTAAAATGTGACGGGTCTAAATCAAAACAAGGTGCAGGTGCAGGCGTGTAGCTTATAGATCCTTAGGGTAGGTCATATCTAGTAGCATATAGGCTCTAGTTTTCCTGTACTAACAATATTGCAGAATATGAGGCTTGGGTTTACAGACTTGTTATGGCTATCAAGAAGAAAGTAAAAATGATCAGGGTATTTTTAGACTCTGACCTAGTAGTCAGGCAAATAAGAAAATTGTATGCATGCAACTACAAGAAAAAGATTTGTTATAGGCATAGGGTATGGGATTTGATTGATTCATTTGATGCTTTCAACATAGAGTATATCCCTAGAGAATTGAATCATAGACCAGATGCACTGGTAGTTGCTGCTAGCACATTAGAGCCCTTGACACTATCAGGATTGAAACGATTTGCTGTTGAATTAGTTAATGTTCCCAGTATCCCAGATAATGTTACACATTTTCAGGTATTTGGAGGGGATTAGCAAATTGTAGATTTTTTAACATGCAATGAGGTATTTGAAGCTCAAATCATTGATGAACAAGAAAGGCTTGAGGTAACATGGGATGAAGAAGATATAATCAACTTGAAAAGCAACTTCTTACCCAAGGGAGTAATTGAGTTGGAACGTATTTTTGACTTTGATGGGGTAGTAAAACAGAAGGACTTACCCAAAACTGAAGGGGGTAAGTGTGATCCATACAACTTAGAAATAGAGCAAGGTCCACAGAATGTGCTGATTGGAAAGGCTTGCTCTGAGAAATTAAGAAAAGAAATTATAGATGTTCTGAAATAATACAAACACATAATAGCATGGACGTATGAAGACTTGGAAACCTATGACACATCCATCATAACTCATGTGATACCTTTGAGACTAGAGGTTAAGCCATTTAGGCAGAAACAAAGGCCTATGAATGCCATTATAGAGCCTTTGATCTTCGAAGAAGTAAAGAAGTTATTGTTTGCCAGAATAATTTTCCCAGTCAGACATTCAGCCTGGGTAGCTAACTTAGTACCTGTGAGAAAGAAAAGTGGAGACATCAAGTTATGTGTAGATTTTATAAACTTGAATAAACCATCCGAAAAGGATAATTATCCTCTGCCTCCAATAGATGAAGTGTTGCAAGCCGTGAATGGAGCAAAGATGATGTCTTTCTTAGATGGTTTCTCAGGATATAACCAAGTCTTAATAAATAGAGAAGATAGATTAAAGACCACTTTCACTTGTAAATGGGGAAATTATGCATGTAGAAGAATGCCTTTTGGTCTGATCAATGCAGGTGCCACTTTTCAGAGAGCCATGGACATTGCATTCCATGGGTTATCAGGTAAGTGCATTGTTGTGTATATGGATGATCTGACTGTGTATTCCAAGGATGCATCCACTCATGCTGAAGATCTCAGGAAAATACTTAAGCGATGTGAGAGCTATGAAATTTCCCTTAACCCTAAGAAATGTTCATTTGGAGTAACTGAAGGTAAATTACTAGGACATGTCATTTCTGAAGATGGAATATCGATTGATCCAGATAGAATAGAACAATAAAAATTTTGTAAATACCAAATAGTAGGAAAGAATTGAAATCTTTTTTTGGTAAGATTAACTTTGTTTAGAAGTTCATCACAGGTTTTGCAGAAATTGTGCAACCGTTGAATGCTATGTTAAAGAAGGATGCACAGATAGAATGGACGCCAGTGGCTAAAGCTGTGTTTGAAGATATTAAGGAGGCCATTTCTAATGCTCCTATACTGACAAGTCCAAACTACACAAAGTCATTTTATATATACTCCTTTGCATCCTCCCATTCAGTCGCGGCTGCCTTGACGCAGAAGGGTGCAGACAATGAGGAAAAGCCCATAGCTTTTATGAGTGCACCACTGAAAGATGCACAACTGAGATACCTTGATATGGAATGACAAACATTTGTGCTGATGAGAGTCGTAAAAAAATTTAGACATTATATCTTGCACAGCCAGATCAAAGCCATAGTACCAGACACAGCAGTAAAGATGTTGCTGATGCAGAACGAGCCCGGAGAAAAAAGGGCCAAATGGATCACCTCACTGCAGGAGTTCAATTTGGAAATCATTCCAGTGAAGCTGGTCAGAGGGCAAGCATTGGTATAGACAATAGCGAACACAGATCCAGATTTGATAAAGTAGGAGTATGTGTTGAATTCCTGTGATGCATCAGACTGGTATGATGATTTAAGCATTTTTATAATATCAGGGAAGTACCCAAGTAGGATGAAAGCTTCTCAGAGGAGAGCTTTGAAGATTAAGGCACAAAAATATATGGTGCAAGGAGGTCTTCTGTTTAGGAAGAACCATGATGGAATTTATCTGAGATGTCTAAACAGAGCTGAGGCAGATAAGGTGTTAATAGAACTACATGACAAGTATAGAACTGGCCATGGTTCCCATCTAGCTACAACACACAAAATATTGAGAGCAGGCTACTACTGGCCCATGATGTTCAAAGATACAGAGAGTCACATTAAGAGTTGCCACACCTGTCAGACTGCAGCAGATAAGGGAAGAAATCAGCCAATCCATTACTACCTATGATTGAATCAAGACCATTTGTACAATGGGGCCTGGATTTCATTGGAGTCATCAATCCTCCATCTTCTGCAGGACACAAGTTCATACTGACGGTGACAAACTACTATACAAGGTGGACTGAAGCCACATGTTGGAAGTTCTCCACGACCGAGGTAGTTATCAAATTTCTTGAAGAGAACATCATAACTAGGTTTGGAACTCCCTATTCATTGGTATGTGACAACGGCTCTACATTTTCTTCTTTGAAATTTTCTAAATGGGCATTTGAATATGGGATAGTTTTAAATTTTTCTTCAAATTATTATCCTCAAGGAAATGGGTTAGCTGAGTCTACAAACAAAATTTTATTAGACATAATCAAGAAGCTAATTACAAAGAGTCCTAGAGAGTGGAATACATTGTTAAAGTATGCATTATGGGTGGATAGGACTAGGTTTAAATCAGCTTTAGATAGTGCACCTTATTATTTAGTTTATGGGACTGATCCCATACTTCCAGTGAATTTGAGAATACCAATCTGGAAGTTCGCTAATGAGTATTTAGGCTTTGATAATCATAGGGAAGCCAAGATAGTACAAATGCTACAACTAGATGAGAAAGGCGGTCAAGACATCGAAAAATTTGCCAAACACCAAGTAGTAGTTAAGAGGTGGTTTGATAAGAGGGCAAGAGTCAAAACATTTAGGATATCAGACTTAGTGTTGTGCTGGGATAAAGAACATGAAAAGAAGGGGAGCCATGGAAAATTTGACAAACTATGGTTAGGTCCATTGCAAGTCTTCGAAATAATAGGAGACAACACATTTAGACTCAATACCTTGACTGTGGAAGATGTGCCATTACCAGTTAATGGCCAACATTTGAAACACTACTTCCAAGCTTGAGGTAAAGGGCAGTCCATTTTTTTTGTGTAATATAGTGTAAGTAGTGTACAATTTTTTGTTTTCTATTTTCTTTTTTGCTATTTGCTGTTGTAGGTTGGTTGTTTGTACAATTTTGTTTTTGTTTCTTTCTATTTTGTTGTTTTTTTTTGTTTTTTTTTGTTTTTGTTTTGCTGTATGTATAGCCTATTTGTACAGTCTGTTTCTTTGGTTGTTTGTTGTCTCCTCAGCAGGGATCTTTGTTTTTTCTCTAGAGTATTAAGGAGCAAGCTAACAACCATTGAAAACGGTATACAATTTAGAATATTTAGGTTAATCATTTGCAATTTATGCATAACTTGTTGTGACTATCATGAATGTAGAAAGTTGTTTTACTTGTTAATCTTTGTATTCAATAAGAATGGGTTGAATATTCAAGGAAGGTTTCCCACAATGACATACCTAAAATCCTTGGGTTTGTTGAATGTACCAGTGTAGATATTAGGTGAAAAATCAGAGGTCACCCTTGCTACCATTACAATTCTTAGCTTAATTTCAGCAAGTGACCACTCCTTGCATCATGAAGTTACAAATGCAATATCTTATGAAGTCTCTATCAAATACATAAAAATATAAAATAATAAAATAGATTTTACTAAAAATCTAGATTAAGCCATCTAAGTAACTCTACCAGAGCTATAGACACTCGCTGGCAATGGGGCTCTACTTAGAAGAATTGTAACGATAACCTTTCTGGGGCTATGGACACCTGCTGGCAACAAGGCTCTATCCGATTGGCTATGAAGGAACATCCTCACCTACGTAGGCTAATATCAGTCACTGGTTTGTTCAACTAATCTTCAAGATGAGGATAATTAATCACATGCACCCACTTAAACTGAAAGGAAAGTTCATGCACTTTATTGAATACATTGAGTCTCAAGTTAGATGATGATTTGTAGGAGAGATAGTTAGGGGGTTATGAATTTATTTCATTTAGTTTTCCTTAATGATTTTAATTTGATTATTTTGTTTGCTTGCTAGTTGTTGTGATGTTCACAACACGCCCCATTTTTCTCCTTAGCAAAATAAGGACCCTTGTTGTGGCTTGCTCCCTTGTTTTTGTGCTCTGGGCAGTAATGGTAAAAGAGGCAGCATCAGTCAGTATGTAGGTGCTTCATGTCAGGTGCATTTGTGATCTTGAAGTCTGAGCCAAAATTTCAAAGTATGAATCTTTCTCAGGAAGCCTGCCATGTGAAAGAGTGTAGAATTCTAAGCAACTTTGTATATTACATCACCCTGAAATTTGGCCAAATAGGAAGGTTATGTGTGGTCAAAGTTTTAGTCAAACCTGATATTCAGTGGACGGGTCATATTTCAATTATCGATCACCCCCCTTCTCGAATATCACCCCCCTTCCCGAATATCACCCCCCTTCTTGAATATCACCCCCTTCCTGAATATCACCACCTTTATCGAATATCACCCCCCCTTCCCAAATATCCCCCCCTTTTCTGTGCTTCGTAACATTTAATTCGCAGGTGCAGTAGGTGGATTCCCACCAAATGCGGACACAATAACTTCAACAAGGAAAATGCAAACAATATATATGCAATTTTGTTAGTGGCTATGATTAATGCACATCTAACATTCTGACCAGGTTTGCAGATATGAAGCTAGTGAAACTTAATGGCGATGACATCATGAAAGAGGAAATCAGATCTCAAAGGAAGCAAAAGGAGATAAGAATGGTGATGAGAAGAAATAGCAGGTGAAACTTAATGGCGATGACATCATAGAGGAGGAGATCAGATCAGAAAGAAGTGCAAGAAGTCAAGGCCTTCAATGATGAAGACAAAATGTAGATGGAAACATTATTACAATAGACAATAGAGGACATTTTGAGCTGCTAGGGTTTCAGAAGGGCATATTGCACCTAGATCTAATGTGTGCTGATCAAAGATATTTTGGGTGGGATTTCTCCACCATTGATGCTGTAACTGGAGGTTTGAACCATTGTTTAACTAGGGTTTTGGAACTCTATTAGGGATAGTCATAGCTATATATTGCCCCCTTTACACTGTAAAACTTTACACAGTGGCTACACAGAGATTTGTAGCAGCGAAGATTTGTAAAACATAACATTTAGAATAGAGGGACCTTTTAGTTTAGAAGTAAGAGGAGGTCGTCTGTGTCTGCAATAAGGAATGTGTGGAACATCCTGCTTCCTTACTGTATCTGTAAAGCTTTGTAAATTTTCTATAATTTTATTAATGAAGCTGAGAGTCATTCATACATTGTAAATCATATATGACTGTTTGTTTTAAATACAAGTGAATCTAGAATTCTGCATATATCTTCTAATTGTCTTCTATCTCTTCTTTGTGTTTAAAACAATATCTCTTAAAGCTTGCAATCTTGACTGTATGTCTGTGAAAATACTCAAGGCTTACATTAGAGGTTTAATCTGTGGATTTGATCAATTTTCTACATTACTTGTAAAGTGCATAACAGAACATTTAGATCCTGTGGTAGAATGAATGATGTTTAGATTAAATCTTTCTAACTTTTCCCAACCCATCTAAAATACTTAACTTAAAAATCTAGAAATTTAAAGGAGATTGTCTCATATCTAAAAGAAGCATGCATTACTGAGTTGAAAGTAGGCAGTTTTCATAATATTGAAGAAGAGAAAAAGCTTGCAATAATATAAATCACACAGAGCTTTTGTAACATAGTAACACGTTTATGCAAAAGGAATGAACAACATGCTAATATTTATGATTTTTTGCATAATCTGAGTCCAATAAATCATCAATAAACCCTAAATCACATAACGCCCCTTGAACATTACAGCTTCACATCAACCAACTGACTTGTCTCAACAGGTCAAGACTTGACCATATTAAACTTGGGATTAAGCAAATCTTAATCAATTTCTTCATATCTTTCAAGTCAGTTTAGTTCATTTTATGTGAATTTTAACTATTGTTATGACTATGTTAAAACAATCATCAACAAGAAACACAAATGCACACATAACACAAAGATACCCTGGGAAAACCTCTCTCTTAGAGGTGAAAAACCCAGTAAGCAAATCTCAGATATGATTAGATTAATGGTAGAGGTAGATTACAACTTTGCCTAGCTAGGGCACAAAAATCATAGGCACCAAGAATACAAATTATCGAACAACAGAATTAGTTGAACCATTGAACTCCTTGAACCATCAAACTCTTTGAACCATTGAACCTGTTGAACCATTGAACCTGTCGAATAGTTCAACTATCGGCAGAACCATTGAACCTGTCGAACAGTTCAACTATCGTTAGAACTAATTGCACTGTCAAACCCTTTGAAACTTTGGAGCTTGTTGAACCTGTTGAACTGTTGAACCTATCGAATGGTTCCACTTTCAGTAGAACTCCTTGCTAATTACAGATGAATATTGCTAGACTTGAAGTAGATCGCTGATGGATAGTTTTCTTAGAGCAGAGATCGGTGTGTGTTGCTATGAATTGTGACTACAAGTCACTTTACATTTATATGAGATTGCACAAACAATAACCTTGGTTGGCCTTATACAATTTGGTGCCAAGTTATAGTAATTCAAATAATTACATACACATTACATTGAAATAGGTCTAGACCTATTTGCAATTTCAAGATACATTGAATGAATTCGCCCAAATAGGGCCTGCCTTAAATCAGATAATACAACTGAGATTCAAAATGCTAAGGCTAATAGGCCATTCAACATTTTATGACTAGGTTGGTCTCTAGGAGGGATCTGACCTAGGTACCAAAATCAACACTCCCTCTTAGCTAGGGAGGATTCCTTCATAAGGATCAGGTCACATAGTGACTACCACCATGGCTACTCCCATAGATGAAAACATAAGTGCTTATTGTCATCTTCACATGACATTTACCATAGATACTCCTAGAGGGTGAACAAGCACATCATGGAATTTCTCCCATGATATCCACCATACCTACTTGTAGAGGGTGGATCCACCATGCCTACTTGCATAGGGTGGAAGAGGGATTTCACCCCAAACTTCTCCTAGAGAAGAGTGCATTACCACCATGCCTACTCGCAAAGGGTGGATCCACCATGCCTACTCACAGAGGGTGGAGGATACAGTATAATGTATCACTGATGCTGAGACTCCCTCTCAGCTAGGGCTTCATTCTCCACAACTCCAAGCTTGTCTTGAAAATATGCAAGCTTCACTCGAGAAAGAGGTTTGGTGAGAACATCCACTATTTGCTCATCAGTACTGATGTGCTTTAGCTGAATAGCATTCCTTTGCACCATATCCCAGATATAGTGATACTGAGTTTCCACATGCTTTGATCTATCATGAAACACAGGATTGACAGAGAGCTTCACATAGCTCTAGTTATCACTATGAATAACTTTAGGCTCCCAAGGTCATCCAAACAATCCTACAAGGAGTTTCTGAAGCCACACTACTTCTGGAGATGCCACACAAGCTGCAATATATTCTGCTTCAGCAGTACTCAATGCTACTGAAGACTGTTTCTTGCTGCACCAGGATGTCATGGTGGATCCCAAGCTAAAGAAAACTACAGAAGTGCTCTTTCTATCACTGACACTTCAATCCATATTCAACTGTGCCATGCAAATATCTCAAGATATGCTTGGCTGCAACAAGATGAATCTGCCTCGATTCACACATGAATTGGCTGAGAGCGCTCACTACATAGCAATAGTGTTAACTAGATACATCAAGGATCCAATTAGCTGCCTGTATTCAGTAGGATCCATAAGATCAGACCTAGCTGTAGATTCACTCAACTTCTTTAAGTTAGTTTCCATAGGAGTAGGCATAGGTTTACAATCTAACATTCCAAATCTCTTCAAAATATCAATGGTATATTTTCCTTGACTTAGAATAATTTCATTGGGTCTTTGCCATACTTCTAACTCTAGAAAGAAATGCATGAAACCTAGATCTTTCATTTCAAATTCTAAAGTCAATTCTTCCTTACATCTAAGAATGAGATGATCTTCTCCAATTAGGAATAAGTCATCAACATATAAAACCAAAATCAACATTTCACCATTGAATACCTTGAAGTAAAGGTTAGGATCAGCATCATTCTTATAGAAACCTAAGCTTTCCAAGTACTTGTCAATTCTTTCATACCAAGCACAGGGAGCCTGCTTAAGACCATATAATACTTTCTTCAATCTGCATACATGAGATTCTTTCTCATGAATCACAAAACCTTCAGGTTGCTCAATGTAGACCTCTTCTTCAATAACACCATTGAGGAAAGTTGTCTTTACATCCATCTAATGCAACTTCCATCTCTTAGCTGCAACAATAGCAATGATAGTCCTGATAGAGGTATATCGAGCAACAGGGGCAAAGGTTTCCTCATAATCTATGCCTTATTTTTGAGAGAAACCACGAGCCACAAACCTAGCTTTGTATTTCTCAATACTTCCATCAGCAGCATGTTTAATTTTAAACAACCATTTGGAAGATACGACTAACTTACCTTTTGGTCTAGATACAATATCCCAAACATAATTCTTGATAATAGATTGATATTCTTCATCCATAGCATTCTTCCATGCTTGCTAGTTCATGGCCTCTTCAACGCTGGAAGGTTCAGTCTCAATGATATTGCACATCAATACAACATAGTTGGAGAACTCATATGGTCTCCTCCTTTCTCTAAATGTGCCACTTGGAGCTGCAAACTTTTCTACCTCTTGAATAGTGTTTCTCACCCAAAGAGGTCTCTTCTTACTCACGGTAATATCTCTAGGTCCATCAGTAGGATCCATAGGCTCAATCAGATCATTAAGATCATCAGGTTCTATAGCCTCCCTCTAAATCTCAGTATCACGATTAATATCCATGTCTTAGCGGTTGTCATGAGCTTCATTATCAGTCTCTATACTTGAACCTTTAGATCTTTTAAATGCAATATTTTCTTCAAAAGTGACATCTCTACTAATCTCAACATACTTCTGACCTAGAATGTAAATTCTGAATGCTTTGGAGGTTTCATTGTAGCCCACAAGAATACCTCTTTTGCCAGAAGGTTCCAACTTGGTTCTCTTCTCTTTGGGTACATGGACATATACTGGACTCCCGAGGATCTTCAAGTGATTGATATCAGGTTTGATCCCTAAAAATGCTTCTTCTAGAGTCATATCTTTCAATACATGGTGAGGGCATCTATTCTGAATGTAGACAATAGTCCTAGATGCTTTGGCCCATAGGAAAGTCTACAGATCATGATCATGAATCATAGCCTTTGCTGCCTCAACTATGGATCTGTTCTTTCTTTCTGTAACCCTATTTTGTTGAGGGTTGTAGGGAACACAAAACTCCCTCTTGATCCCTGCCTTAACACAAAAATCATGAAAACTACCCGAGGTATATTCACCTCCATTGTTAGACCTTAAGACTTTAATTCTTTTCCCAGATAGATTTTTAGCTAAAGTTTTAAATTCTTTGAATCTACTTAGAACTTCATCATATTCTTTTGATTGAGAAAGTAAATATAGGTTTTCCTAGAGTAGTCATCTATAGAGATTACATAATACAAGAATCCACTTGGGGAAGCAACAATCATAGGTCCACATAAATCAAAATGCACAAGAGCTAATTTCTCTTTAGACCTACTCTCACTTTGATGAAATGGACTCTTAGTGTTTTTACCCATAGCACAACCTTTGCATGTATCATCATGAATATGACTAAGTTTAGGCATACCTTTAACTATCTTCTCAAGTGTAGGGAGGGCTCAGAAATGAAGATCTCCAAGGCTTCTATGCCATAGCTCGTTTGACTCAGGTGCTCCATGAATGAGAGCTCGAACTGGACATGCTGAAAGCTTATATAGGCTCTCATACCTATTCCCAATGACACGAGCTGATTTGATGCTAGACTTCTTAGGCCATGCAAGCACTCTTCCCTCAAAAAATGCAATCTGATAACCTTTATCTTCTAGTGCTGATATGGAGATAAGGTTTCTTTTGATTCCTGGCACAAACAAAATATCAATGAGGTGAAGAGAAATTCTAGAATCTAAATTAAGGGAAGTAGTACCAAAAACTCTCATAGAATAACGAGCATCATCACCAATGACCACATGAAGATTAGACTCTTTCTCCACTAAATTTGAGAGGTGTTCTCGATAGCCAGTGATGTGTCTAGATGCACCACTATCAATCAGCCAAGTATTACTGTCTGAGGGTACATTGCTTGATAGAGGAGAAATGAAAAGGAAGTCTTTAGTATTAGACTGATTTGAGACTTCATTTAAGTTTGCTCCTTGTTTCTTAGGCTGGGATAAACAGTCCCTTGCATAGTGACCTAATTTGTCACACCTGAAGAACTTGATGTGAGACAGGTCCTTTCTCTTTTTCTTTGAATCATGAGGTGGATTAGACCTTTGATCTCTATTCCTTTTGAAATTGTTCTTCTTCCAATAGCCTCCTTTCTTCTTGAAGGACTGGGTAGCAAGGACATGATTGTCTTCATGAGTGTTTTTGATAACTCCTCTAGCAGCTAGTCAAGACTCTTCTTGAATGAAGTCAGCCCTTAATTTGTCAAATTTGGGCAGATCAGCCCTTGCACTAATTCCTTGAATGTAAGATTCCCAAGATGCTGGAAGACCATTCAGGGCTAACATAGTTAAATCATTTTCATCAACAATCTTTCCAATAGATGAGAGCTAATTTCTCAAATCAGAGATCCTCATTAAGTAAGCCATGATTGATTCACCTTTAGCCATCTTGATGTGATGAAGTTGCTGCTTCAAAGCTAGAACATGACTAGTGTTGTTGATTTCATACATCTCCTCCAAGGTTCTGAACATTTTACTTGTTGTCTTCAGCTTGGAGATGATGAGAACAATGTGGTCCTTTACTAAATCAATTAAGATCTTCTGAGCTTGAAGATCTTTCTTCCTCCATTGGGTCTTTTCTACTTCTTCCTTAGGCTTGGAAGATTCTTTGGACACAAAGTCTGCAAGGTCATTTTCATTCAGCACAAGCATGATGCAAACTCTCCATGATGTGAACTTGGAAGCCCCATCCAATCTATCTTCCACCCTGAGACTGAGAACCATCTTGAAGAAGTGATAAGAGCATAAGTAGATAATTTGTTACTACAAATCTGATTATACTAATTCAAATCTGGCTCTGATACCATGTTAAATTTAGCAATCAAATTAATAGTAAGGAATAAGGAAACACAAATGCACACATAACACAAAGATCCCTGGGAAAACCTCTCTCTTAGAGGTGAAAAACCCAACAAGCAAATATTAGATCCGATTAGATTAATGGCAAGGCAAATTAAAACTTTGCCTACCTAGGGTACAAAAATCATAGGCACCAAGAATACAAATTATCGAACCACAGAACTGGTTGAACCATTGAACTCCTTGAACCGTCGAACTCTTTGAACCGTTGAACCTATCGAACAGTTCAACTATCAGCCAAACCCTTGAACTATTGAACCTGTTGAACCATTGAACCTATCGAACAGTTCAACTATCGTCAAAACTCCTTGCACTGTCTAACCCTTTGAACCTTTGGAGCTCGTTCAACTCATTGAACTATTGAACCTGTTGAACGGTTCAACTATCAGTAGAACTCCTTACTAATTGTAGATGAATATTGCTAGACTTGAAGTAGATCACTAATGGATAGTTTTCTCATAGCAAAGATCGGTGTGTGTTGCTATGAATTGTGACTACAAGTCACTTTACATTTATATGAGATCACACAAACAATAACCTTGGTCATCCTTATACAATTTGGCACCAAGTTATAGTAATTCAAATAATTACATACACATTACATTGAAATAGGTCTAGACCTATTTGCAATTTCAAGATACATTGAATGAATTCGCCCAAATAGGGCCTGCCTTAAATCAGATAATACAACTAAGATTCAAAATGCTAAGGCTGATAGGCCATTCAGCATTTTATGACTAGGTTGGTCTCTAGGAGGGATCCAACCTAGCTACCAAAATCAACACTAGATGCTTACCTCAACAAAAGCTATGTATTTTTTCTTTTAGGAATTATAGAAGGGAGTTGTCCCATGGAAACACTTACCAATCTAAAAAAATGAGATCTGGGTTTGATATAAAACCCTCCATTAGAAAAAAAGAGTTAAGTTTTTATTATTTCTAGCCTTGAAAAGGTACTCATTTATTTAATAAAAAATAATTTAAAATTGGATTAGGGTTGTTATGTCAGAAAATGTCTCCCTAGGACTTTTCCCTCCTAAGTTTATCTCCTGAGTCTTTTTAGTGTAATCATGCATGTTCATTTCAACTCCCGAGAGAAATCCCTAAAAACCCATGTTAAATGGGGCCTATGGAAGTCTTGTGAGGTTAACTGTGACCTAAATGGGGGTTGAGGACTTTGGCGCCCGTGCCCTAGTCCTGCCCTATTTAGAGGGGTCCCAAATTTTAAATGTCGATTATGTGACCATTATAAGTGTCCATTGCTAACATCTCAAGTTTAAATTATGAAATTAAGGTAGGAAGTTGTTTAGTTGCATATATAAGCATGTTTAGGGATTCATTTGTAAACTAGAAGGTGATTATGAACTTTTGGCACACTTGTGATTTTAGAGCATTCAAGATATTCATTGTTGCAGAGCACACTTGTCTTTTTATTGTGTTTGTTATGAAGATTTGGCTTCGTCTTCTCATGATGTGAAATATTTTCATCTATATGCGAGCTACACCTCTGAGGTGACATTTATTTGTGTTTTCAATAATTTATCAATTAGTTTTTTCCTCTATCCCGTAAGGATACGCACTCTTTATTTGACAACAGTGTGTAAAACACTTGAATGTCTCTCCAGGGCTTGACTGAGGCAAGCCTCTAAACACCACAACCCCCATTTCTGTGATTGCAGGTAACATGTGCAAAAGCAGAAGGAGTGCAGTTGTAGGGAGGCATAACAGAGTGTCAGAAACATAGATCTAAGAAGAAAAGTAGGACTTGGACTTGGACACCCGCTCATTAGTCCTCTGGATCTTGAGGCACAGAAATCTTGGGAACATTAAAAATAGGTTACAAATGATTTTCAGAGATCCCAACAAAAACTTGTATCTTGGACTTAGGCACCCACTCATTACTCCCCAACTTTTCTGCATCTAGAATCTCAAAGTTTGGTATGTATTTACTCTGAATATTTTATCCTTTTCTGCAAACATTTGTGATGTTTTGTCCATTTATTTATGATTTTATGAAGTTAGGGTTTTAAACATAATTGGGCTTTAATTGATCAATTAATTAGCAAATTCTAAGTTTCCTCTTCATTCTAAAGGACGCTAAAATTTGTAGTAGAGCCCTCTTGCAAAAGATTGTGACTTGACTTGATTTATGTCCTTGAATGTAAGGTGTGAAAGGAGGATTTAACCTTGAAATTGAAACCCATTTTCACCCAAAATTTTTTGTTGAACTTCAGTTTATTTGAATTTTGCATGTTACTGAGTGTTGTACTTCAGATTTGCATTCATTATATTCATCATTTTCGTATTACATTTGAAAATTTACAAAAAAAATGAAAAAAATTGCATTTTAGCTTGCATTTTTTATATAATTTGAATTAATTTGAATTAATTTTCATTGAATCTCTATTTTTATCATTACATTTGAAGCTCATTTCATTCATTCATTTAAATTTCATCTTAATACATTTGAAAATTTACAAAAAAAATTGAAAATTTTGAAAAATTTGAAAAAAAAATGACATTTTATGCTTGCATTTTAAAATAATTTGAATTAATTTGTATTTTATTTCATTTAATCTCTATTATTTTCATTATATCTGATTTAAGTTATAGAAATTCATCATTTATTATTCATTTGCATTGCATTTTCATGCCTAATTTGTTAAAAAATGCTTGAAATTGTGCATTTTTTATATAACCTAGTTTTTTCATTAGCTAGGGTTTTTGGTTAAAATCTTGTTTCAAATTTTACTACTATTTTAAACACTCATTTAGGACTAATTTCTAACTATAGTGTTTCATCATAGTACATTTTTTGCATTTAGATTTCATGTCTAGGGTTTAAATTCTTGTATTTTCACTAGATTTTGACTTATTTTGCATATAGAATTGCATTAGGTGTGTTGTTAAGGATATTGATGAATTATTGGAATGATATTTGGGTTATTATTGGCTGCCCCTCATAAATTTCCTTACAACACTTGTTCTTTTACTCTTTTGCATTGAAAAAAGTTGAAAAATCAAGCATTTTAGGTCATAAACTTACATAATTTTGCACTTGTTCCTTGCATAAGTATTGAAAAACTTTTAAAATCTGATTTTAAATTCATTTGAAAACATATATACATGGATTATAATCACAACAATAATACTAGGTCCACTCCTAGGCCTTATATGAAAAGAAAGGTCCCTAAACCTAGAATTGTGTTTACACCTCGTGATAGAACAATTGGAGAAACTGAAGGATCTCTTTAAATCACTATAAGGATAATAGAAAATCCTATGGATGGAACACTTGTAGATCCTAATTGCATGACTAATGTGGAAATAGAGGAATTCCTTTATTCACATGGTTTGGTACAAGATTTCTACGACCCTTTTGACATGATAATTAAGACACATAATGGAGCTTTTATAAACACTTCTGGGAAAATATCTTTATTGGTCATGGTATTTGACAAACCCATAGAATAACTATTTGATGTTGTCCCTCTATCTGACCTTTTTTGCATAAAATTAGGACACCCATGGTTAAAATCTATGAAAGTTATCCCTTTAATGATTCATAATTGTGTAAAATTTCCTTTAAATACTCAAGTGCATACTATTCCTTGCAATAGATATAAACCTTTGGTTACAAGACAACACTTTAACTTTGATTACTTTTGGAAACAATTTAAATAGGAACTGGAGCCATGAACATATTTTAACTTCTTCGGATATAGAAATTATAAAGCAAAACTATTACATCGAGTGGCCAGTCCTTCTGTTCAAGAAACAATAAGAGAAGAACAACCTGCATTAGAAGAACTTCCTAGAGAAAAAGGGAAAGGACAAAGCAAAATAAAAATAAACCATGGTTTTTATGACTACGATGAAGTAATTGGTATGATACAAGTGGATAAGAAAAAGTTTGACAACTCACCTCATCCACAAAGAAAAGGATAAATGAGATTTGAACATGGTGCTTCCTCTTCTAAAAAAAAAAGACCAATAGATCAACATGACAATACTTTTGAAGATATAAGCAATAGGAAAAGAAGAAATAGACAAGCAAGTGAAAGAAGAACAAAAAGACAAGCCTTTGCCCAATGAAATGCATGTCAACAAGAAAACATTCCACCTAACATTGAATCAAACTGAGAAGAGCTTAGGAATAAACAACTTGCAGACAAGAACAAAAGTTGGGCTATGGTAACTTATGTACCTCTTCTGTCAAAATATTTGAGATTGGGAAGACAATGATGACCATTAGTTCAATTGTCTCTAGAGGTAAGTATTTCTAACCCTTTAGCTCTGTGTTGTGTTTCCCCCGTGATGTGTTATGTGTTGTTTAGGCCTCCTTGGATGAACCTTGATATTCTTGCAATGTCAAGGATACCAAGAGACCACTTCTGTTGTGACCCTTCTTCTATTTGTATCATCATTCTTCTATCTTGCATCTCCTCTATTTTTTATTGTTGTGTGTTGTGTCTTAGGGGCATAGCATTGTAGTTGGTGACCTAGGGGCACCTTCCTATGTGATGACCCTATGGCACTTGATTCTTCTCTCTTGATTTATTGTTTACCCTCTTCTAGTGGTTCTATCTAGATGGTGGATGATGAAAAATAAATAATACTTATACGGACCATTAGTCCCTTTAGCGAGTAAGAAAAAATGGACCTAGTCCATATATGAAGACAGGGTTGATATTGTTTTGGGGGAAAATGGATGGACGGTCAATGTTTTCTTTACTTTGAATCCTCCTATCCAAAAAACATTCCAAGGGCTTTTCAACTGAGTGTCTCACTTATCAAGAGGAGAGTCAGCTATCAGATTTGAGTTTCCACTTAGTTTTTTGTTGGGAAATTCAGATGTGATCACACAAGTTTGCCAATTAATGCCTTTATGTCCTTAAAACCCTAATTTAAGAAAATAGTAATCAAATATATGAATTACGACAAATGCTATAGGAAATAGATAGAGGGCAGAGAACCTTAACTCACTATTTTTTGTAGATGAAAAATAAAGAAATCTGGGACAATGGTGATGGCACCCTAGTCCAATGCACAACTTTTTCCACATAGTCCCGATCTCCTTCCAACACTAATCTCTACTATATCTTCTATTTCCCATGATCCAAAAAAGGAGGAAAAGGTTGATGGAACCCTTGTCCTGAAATATTTAACAGTGTCTGCTACTTTTTAGACCCATAATCTTCAATGTCTACTTTCTTGTTCTACAACTTCACTTTCTCCAGATCTTACACCTATAACCTACAATCACAAGGAGTGTGGGAGGGGGTTGTGGTGTTTAGAGGCTTGCCTCGGTCAAGCCCTAAAGAGGCATTCAAGTCTTCTGAACACAATCATCAAAGAGAGTGCGTACCCTTGGGAGGCAAAGGAAAAAACTAAATGATAATGATTGATAAAGCACAATAAATGATACCTTGATGATGAAGCTCTCATGGAAGGAAGAATCTCTTCAATGCCATGAGGAGAAGATGTAATCCAACCTGCAAAAATAAACACAATAACAATACTATAATCTACAACCCAATGATACTCACAAGTATGCCAATAGCTCATGAAACAAAATTGCCATCTAGTTTCTAAATGATCACCTAATCATACTTATATATGCAACTATTAAGATTCCCACCAAGAATTTCATATTTGAAACTTATGATGTCAATTTGGAAAACCAAATAATGGTCACAAAACTGACATTTTAAATTAGGACAAGCCCAAAATAGGGCTGGACTAGGGCACTAGCACCCTTGTCCACACTCATGTCTTTGCTCAAAATTCAATGAAGTGCATCCCCCTAGGTCCTATTTTCCACAAGACCCATGAGTTTTCTCATTGGGAGTCTGATTTAATATGCAAAATGCTCTAAATGCAAATTTAAAGACTCGGGAGCTAAACCTTTAGGAAAGATCCCACAAGGGTGCATTTTTTTGACATAACATTTAGCCCCCATTTTAATGTATGCATTAAATGCAAGGCCAATACATGCATTAAAGTAGGTCCATAAACACAACAAACATGCCAAGCATGGAGAAGACATGCCAAACACATTGAAGACAATGATAGGCATGCAAAACACAAAGAAGATAGTTACAGGCATGCAAAACATGGAGAATACAACATTGAAGACACAGAGCATAGAGAATACAATGAATGCGGTCATTATTTTCTTTTTAATTTTTCCATACAAAATGCAAGATGCAAGTACAAGGAATGTAAACAAACAAATCCCAAAAAGTGTAGAGGAGCTATTCACCATCAGTCTTGCACTTTTTGAGAACAGACATGCCAAACAAAATCCCAAGGTGTAGAGGAGCTATTCACCACCAGTCTTGCACCTTGAGAACACACATGCCAAACAAATGCCAAAGTGTAGAGGAGCTCATCGCCATTGGTCTTGCACTTTGAGAACAAGCATGCCATACACACACACATGCTCATGACATGGAGAAAACATGGCAGACAAGCGATGGAGTGTTCCTATTTCTAGGCTCATCACCATCTCAAACACATTATAGGTACACACTAATGATTGGACTTCGCCACAATAACTGCTGAAAACACACTTAAGGGTTGAATTAGTCATAGAACCACTCCCCACCTCACGATGAGGACTTTTGAAAATTAAAGGATAATGTAATCTGCTCCAAGAAATACACCATCCTCGCCTCACGATGAGGGCTTAAGATAAAATGCTATGCTCGATATCCCGTCTTCACAGAGGGCTTAAATGATTGATTAATTTTTAGATTGTTCAAACACACTTTACTATGATCTAAAGAAGACAACTTACCTTATATATGCCCCCACCTTAAGGTGGTTGATATCGCGTACCGATATCAAGTACGTTAAGGTAGGAAGAAAATACACAAGGGAACACAAGCTCTCACAAGGCCCATGCCCCCTAGAGGTGACATGTACTTTATGATCACCAAATGTTCCCACAAACACATCCCTGCAAAAAAAGTGTCAGTGCCCAAATAAACATGATAAAAAACAATGCATATGATCAACTACATGAAAGAGCCAAGAAAGCTGATATTCATGATAAACAAAGTGCACGGATTAGTAGTATTATTAAAATGTTGTCAGCAATATAAGATAACATCGACATCAGCATCAAGATAGAGAAATCACAGAGTGATTCCAATAGCTGAGTGTCGGATAAAATATTACAACCCCGTGACCGTCATATAGGAACTAAGTCCATTTTTTGATTACTCGTGAAAGGGATGCTAAAATCAGTGATCTTTCAAGACTTAATGATTTTAGAGAGCTAAACTCAAGTTCATCTCATCTCTATAACATGCATAGAAAAATTTCACATTTCCTACATCTGTTAGATCAAACTTTTTATTTCCTCTGTATTTTCTAATTCAAAGTTAGTATTAGTTTGTTAATAAGGAGTCGGGTCCTTACATGTGGTATTAGAACAAAGGTTCAAACACTAGGCCTAGAGGTCTACTAACCTAAAGTATGGAGAGAATTAAGGCATAATGTGTTATAATATAAGGTTAATGATATTCCCCCTCTTGTGATCTAATGATTGTCTAGTTATTTATAAACATGAAGAGAAAACATGCAAAACAAAGGAAAGGGTAAGGCCATAGATAAACCCTCCCTAGAGGGTGAATTGGATAGTTTGATGTCAGTGATAGTATGTGTAATGAGACAATAGTAGTTGGCTACATGAAAACCATGAGACTTGTGGATTCTCTTAATGGATCTTCTCATAATGGTATGCCTTGGGTTGTGTGGGGGAATGTGACTATTTGTGTGGCCTTTTTATATAGAAAGATGATAAGGTTGTTCTAGGTTGTGAGGGGAATGCCTAAAGGACTTGTTCCTTGTTAAATTTGGGATGTTGCAATGGTTGCTCTCTTTGATCATCACTTATTATTGGCTTGTTTTATTTTAATGTATTTTGATTGAGGATTTACCTAATGGACTTGTTTTACTTAATCCCTCTTGATTGGAGGCATTTTTATTTTTACAATTGTTGGCATGTGTCGAGTAATGTGACTTTTGTAAACTGCCATAAATAGGTGGGTCCCTAGCAGATTGTATGGGGAAGTAGGTGCTCTGGGGGATTCTATTGTGAGGATGGAGGTTGTAAATGGGACTGGTATGGGACAAGTCATAATCCATCCATCCCTCTAGATCTATGTGTGTGTTTCTTGTATACCTTCCTCTTGTAGGATAACACCCTAAACTGACACGAGCAAGGTACCAGGAAACGTGAGGAGGGGTCCTTCATAGGGCCTTGGGACCATGTTTCTCTTTTGGTTACTTGGTACTAAGATATTAATGATATTGGTTTCCTTCGGAGGTGACACTATATGTTTTTATGCCTAACTCGATGAGTACTAGAGATAGCTATTGACTTTTAGAAAATTGATGTCATTCATGGACTCCTAGTTTGGGAAGCAACTATCAATTTTGGGATGCTAGCACTATTTTTGGATAACAAGCCCTAAGGTGGTGCTAATTGATGCAATAGTTGTGAAGAGAGAGATGGGTGGAAAATTTGAAAGAGTTGTTGATGTGGCAAATAGGCATGCATGACAACTAGAATTATTACCTTTTACTTGAGTGTTGATGTGTGTTCTTGAGCACATTAAGTGTAATATATATATGATATCAGAATAATGGAAGTCACTGGTACTCAGAAGAATCCCTAGGGTGGATTACTTGTACCTAGCTTTTTCAAAACTGAAGTGTGTACAAGTCGATATTGTGTATTCCCTAGTTGACAACATCAGCACACTGCTTGGGAAGACTGTGGTCTCTAGGGAGTGACTCATGGATCCATATTGATCCTGAAGGAGTCAAAATTCTCTAGCCAAAGCATAATGATTCCTATCCTATTTAGCGCATATGGTTGTTGTGTTTACCTATTGGATAAAGTTTTGATCTGTTTGACTAGTGTAGGCCTGTTTGGCCATTATTTTGGAAGTACAATTGTGCAAAATAAAAAGGTGTAATTTAGAGTTGTTGGAAAAGATAAAGGAACTAGGAGAAGCCCAATATTATGCCCTTGAAGAAGAACTAAAAAATGCAAGAAGGAGAAATGAAGAATTGGAAGCAGAGTTGACATTGTTTAAAGATATTGACGAGAGATTTGAAGAGTTTGAGGGTCGAACAGATGAACAAAGATCTAGAAGAGGGTTTGAAAGAATTGAAAAGGGAGAATAGTTTAGAGAAGAGTGAAATAGTGGGATTCAAAGAACATGTTAATCAGTTTGAGAAGTCACTTGTACCATGCAAAGAAGAAAATGAAAACCTGAGATCTAACTTTGTGATGTTTCTTGTGATACTAATGATTTGAGTGATGTTGCATGTAAGATTCTTCAAAAAGTGAAAGTGAAGATAACAGTGTGACTGAACCGCATTTATTGAGAAGTGATAGGGTCCGTTAGTCCTAGTTCCATATGAACTAGTTTGCCCAAAGGACATAATAGCCCGATTGGCTTTATTTCATTATGTCCTGTTTTGGACACTTTAACCCAGATTGGCTATTTAAACTTCCTGAGTACTCAGATTGACTAAGAAAATATAAATTCTTCTAAACTGTGCTGGTGTATCATTTCTCTTTGATTCTAACACATGTTGGAGTAAACTTCAAGCATAACTAGAAATTTTGATAATGATGGATTACGAAGGGGGAATCTATGAACCTAAACTTTTTTTACCGCACTTAGAAAGTTGATTATGAGGTTTTATCATCTTTGATGATGGAATTTTAAGGTGAATTTCAAGCATGTATGATCAAGGGCAAGACATTGTAATAACAACAAAGGAGGTTTTAAAATGAGAGAAAATTAAGGATATGAATAATAAGATCAGATAGTTGGAATTTGAGTTTGGTACAATTTTCAATTATGATCTAGTATGGTCGAAGAAAAAGGAGAACAATAAATGTGACCCTCTTATGTAGGAGAGAAGCTAAGTTGGAAGTGGATTAGAAGGATAACTTGGTATGAATTATGATATATCTTGGAAGATGGGATCATTAATAAGGGAACAAAAATTATTTAATAATGTTTTGGATATGTTGATGTTGGATAGAATCGATTATATCTATGAATATTTTATTCTCTATGAAGAGAAATAGTTGAAAACCAAAGTGAGGAGAAAGTTTACTTAGTTTTATTATGAATGGACTAAGATAAGAGCCTTCTTATATGGAAATAAATCTCCTGAAGAGACATTAGAAAATAATAATATTCTAATACTCGCATTTGATATGATAATAATTTAGCCTCTTGACATTGAAATCTACTTTGGAATACTTTCATTTGCTCTTGAGTATACCACACTCATGACGAATCCATGAGCACGATGATGTTTTACTTTCATTAGATTGATATCACATGTTCAAGTTCATGATAATGATGCATTTTTTATTTGATGGATCCATTCTATGATAATCATGAAGAAGTTATAATATGATAATCATGTGCTTAATGATGACACTCTTGGAAGTTAGATTTATTCCTTAATTTTTAGACACTTATTCACTTATTGTTGCATTTAAAAGGCTTCTAAAGATAATTATGAGGAAGGTACTTACATGATGAAGTAATGATTTAAAAATGGCACCTTTGGTAAGTTATGGTTAATCTTAATGATTTATTATTTTAATTTGCTTATTCAATGTACTTTGTGATGAATTGCTACACACCGACATGACAATCTTAGAAGCATGGTTGAATAACACCATGATTAACATCATAACATGATATGTCTGACAACCTCTGCAAGTGTTTATTGTAGACACAGAAAGTTTTGAATGGATGAGTATACTGGAATAATCAGCAATCTTGACTAGAGATCAAGCTACAAGGATATGCTCAATCAGGTTTGAAAGGTTAAGGTAATTTCTTAAACTCGCATTGTTATGATAATACATATTTTCATTATCATGATAGAATTTTTGATCTATGACACCTTAATTCATGAACTAAATTCAATGATGTTTTGCATCAGGATGATGCCATGTTTTAGGGGGAAGTACGTCACCACCTAATAGCTCTCTATCTCTCTATTTAAAATAAATATAACATTTGAAATTAAATGAGTTTTCCCTCCTCACCTTAGACAAGAAATTAATTTTATTTAGGTATTTTCAATTCAAACCAACTCCAATGGATATTTGTGGCAAAAAGTTTAAATAAGTTGTTACAGTTGATTCTACTAATTTGCCAACATCCCTAGTTACCATAAAGGTACTTGACGTGATATGTTTAGTTTTGACCACTTTAACACTAGCTACACATGACACTATACTCCATGTGATGCTTGATTCTTATTGAATCAATTTATATAACAATAATGTCTTAGTGTGTGTATTTTAGTACTTAAATACATACAAAAGTTATTAATGACCTATTTAAATTAAAAGATTAATAATATGAAATTATCTAGTTACATTAAAAACATAGTGTAAATAACAATAATAATTAAGTTATCTTTTTTAAAAGTTTTTAAAAAATAAAATAATAATAATAATTCAAAGTTTAAATAAATAAATGAGAAAGGTACATTTCTAGAAACACATGGGAGAATTCTTTTCCACAAATTAATGACAAATTGGAAAATTGGAAGAGGCATTAATTGAGTAGACTTTGAAAATTGGCAATTTAGAAAATTGGAAAAGAGGCAGTTAATTTGCTAGACTTGACCCCACTTACCCAATCTTCCACCATGTGCTTAGACTTGACTCCAAAATCCTTCAATTTTTCCACCATGTGCATGGAAAAAAATTGTTCTAGAGGAGGGTGTAATTTCTCTATAAATAGCATGGAGATATGAAAGGAAGACACAGGGTAATTTTTTGGCTAGTAATCTATGAGCACAATCCTTCCTTCCATAATTTTGATCATTTCTTTTGAAATTTTGTTAAAAATTCATTGTCTAGATGGTTTTTATAAATTCATGAGTTATTAGTCTGGATTTCTGTGTATATAGATCTCATTGACAAAATCTTAAAATTAATTATACATATAAGATTTGTGTGCTGTAGATTATGCCTGTCATTGTTAATTTTCATTAGAAAAGCTCACTTCTTCACCGAGAGCAGGCATGGTATCAAACCCCAAGATATTGATGTAGGACAATTGCTGACCAAGTGTTGTTTGGTCCTCTACTGTAGTTTTATTTTTAGGAGTACAATAACGCCATGGGGGTAACCTTTGCCCCGCATTCTAGTAACTACTAGATTTCACCCAGATGTCTGTTCATAGTTTAGTTTAGTCATTTGGTGGGAATTTTTATTTAGAAACAAAACAACAACACGGTTTGAATCTTCACTGAACACAATATGTAATTACTCCTAAGTAGTTTGGACATATTTATTTTTCAGCATCTTAGGCCTTATGGTACACATTGGTGGGAGGGTTGTAAGGTCCTTTAAATTCCACATAAATTCAAGGCTAAACACTCAATATATCTTTCATGGGAAAAGATTAAATGATTGTAGAGAGTCTGTTGGACAACACCATTTGAAATAATGAATTACGGTATACACTCTATCTTTATTTGCATTAGTCGGTGGCATTTGAAATCATTATTAGAGGCATTCGGTTAAATAGTTTGCGTGCCTTATCTGTGCTTCATCATTTTGCATATATGTCTACCAGAGTATTTCTAACTATAACGTCTAATAAAATACCCTTGCCGTTTCGCTTTGATGGATGTCCATACCCTGCTCCAAGTTCCCATGTTGGCACTGGTAGGGAGGGCGCCTGTTAGTGTAGGTTTTTATTTCCTAGATGGGTTATTTATTTTTCCTATATTCCTAGGTTTTTCCTACACTTCTATTAATCTTGCTTAGGTTAATAAAGCATGTCTTATTAGGTGAGTAGTTGCGAGGTGTCACCTTCCTACATGTGAGCATCCATTAGCTATCTTGGGAAGATACTTTGCTATCTTTAGTCCGATAGATGGTTGCTCCTCATTGGTCGGTGTTGCCACCTCCTCTCTCTTCCTAGTCTATATAAGCATGCTACCTGGCTTGTATTTTGTATCTTTTGCTTTTGCATCCTCTTAATGCTATTTTGCTTCTAGCATTTGCATTACTCTCTTGGAGACTAACTCTGTGTTGCTATTTTGATTTTGTATCATTTGCATTCATAGTTTTAATATCTATTCTTTGCACTAGTTTTCTGGGTTATTAATCTTTTCAAATTCTAACATGGTATCAGAGCTATTCTATGTGCAAGAGTAGATTTTAGTTTCCATATTTGAGAGATTCGGGGGGGGGCTAATAAATCTTATTGCAGGTTTTCGAAAAACCCAGTATGCTCTTCTCTTGCATCTTCGGATGATCTTGAGAATCAAAAAAGTTTGACGGAAACTTTTTTAATCTATGGGGTTTGCACATGTGTTTATGAAATCTGGGTGATTGCAGCATTTCTGGTTATACTGGAAGCATTTCCGGCTGTTCCAACACGTCCAGGAGGCTTGAAAAAGTCAGATTTGGCTTTCGTTTCACCGAAATCAGAGATCGTCATACACAGTTGCGGAACCGGGGTTTCAAGCTCAAATCTGACAACCAGCTTGCATATTTAGTCCTTTGAATCAATATTGCAGGTTCCAGCATCTGATTCAGCATTTGCATATCATTTTTTGGTTGTTGGGGTCGTTTTTTGTAGCTAAAGGTGTTCTATTTACACTGGAGCAACATCTTCTGTGCATTTGCAAGAAAAACGCCTTCTGGGTTTTGTTCGCAGCACAGAAAAACCATCTGGGTATCTTTCTATTTTTGCATGCAGTCTGTATATTTTGTAAAAACATGCTCAGAAAGCTACAGCAGGACCCCTCTCCGTTGGCAGCTGCAGTTCTGAAGACAGTTTTCAAATGCTCTATTCTTTCTCATATGGACTCCTTTTCCCAGAAATTTTTTTTTGATTTTAGCTATTTTTTCATGCTCTATGCACTAGTGCAGTCGTTTTTTGATTTTGATGCCAAGATTTTTCAGAAATTGCAGATTCTCAGTCGTGACATTGCACGGTTATCGTTTTGGGAACTTCGGAGGATCATAACTTTCACATACGACCTCGTATCGAGGCGATTCTTTTTTGAAAGTGCATGATTTTTTGAGTAGATTGCAGTGGTGCTGTTTATTTCTCTGGATATTATGCCAAAGTTGTATTTTCAGCATATGCTCTTCATGAGAGTTTTGTAATGCATTGAAATCAAAACCACTTAGTATTTGTTGCTAGTGGTAGTTGTAAACGCACTAATATAAAGTGCCAAATCATATTTTCTTGCGGGGGTTCTTTGATTGAGTGAAAAGGGGGGGTTGTCTTGGTTGGGTTCTCTTCTTTTCAACACTTCTTCTCTGCATTTCTTCATCATGGATCAAACAAATCTGCCCATCCTAACTCCATACAATTACTTTGAGTGGAAATCATGCATGACAATTCACTTAAGGAAAGATGGATTAAATAGGATAACTATGGGACTTGAAACTGAACCTGCTAAAGATGAAGATAAGCCTAAGTGGTTTAACAAATGTGATGAGGCATATGGAACATTGTGTTTGTCTGTTTCTCCTGATTTGCTCTTTCACATTGAGTCTTTAAATACACCAAATGAAATCTAGACAAAGCTAGAAACACTATTTGGCACACAAGATTCAATGAGGGGTCATATGTTGGAAAATGAACTAATTAGTTTAAGTCCAGGCAATTTCAACACAATCCAGGATTTCTTCACCAAATTGAAATCACTAAGGCTGCAGTTAAAACAATGTGGAATTGAAAAGAAAGATGAACAACTGATTCTTAGTATTCTCTCTAAGCTAAGTTTAGAATATTCTGTGTTTGTTTCTAATTTCTATGCTACTAAGGGTGCACTTGGTACTCAATTCACCATGCCATCTTTAGATGATTTTGCTGTCAATCTCACTCGGGAACAGGACAAGCTAATCCAGATGGGCACTCTTAAGTCCTCTAAGTCACATGCCTTGGCTGCCAACCAAGGCACAAAAGAACAGAAAGGACAAAGTAGTAACAACAATAGTAAGGATAAGAAACAAAAGAATAGCAAGGAGAAGAAGGATCAGATAACGGTTGCTTCAAAAGCAACTAATGAGACCCAATATTCCAAGGACGACAAGCCTAAGAAAGAGAGGGTCCAATGTGCCTATTGTAAAAGACCCGGTCATGATGAACATAAATGTCTGAAGAAACAAATTGATCACTTGACACACATTCTTGAGAAGAATAATATCAGTGTTCCTGAGTCTATCAAACAGAGTTCTAATGAGGGGTCTAATAAGGCAAAAGAAAACAGCAAGGGAAAAGGAAAGGGCAAGGCCCTTGTTGCAGTTGCTTCTTCACCATCCACTTGGGTTCTTGATTCGGGTGCTTCGCACCACATGGCTTCATCTAAGGAAGAACTTGCATCCTTGGAGCCGTGTACTATGCCTTCTATTTTGATGGGTGATAACACTCCTGTTGAGGTGTGTGGGAGAGGGTCTGTTGATGTGGGGGATGGCACATTCCATGATGTTCTTTGTGTGCCCTCATTATCAACTAATCTCCTATCGGTATATCAGATCACTCACACAGGTTCAGGCAAGCGGGTTGAGTTCACTCCTGATTCAGTGGAGATTCGTGAGTTGCACAGTGATTCTACAGTGGCAGTTGGGAGAGCAGATCATCAGTCACGGCTCTATCTGTTTTCTCACTTTGTTCCTGATCCTCCTTCGACTGTTTTGCTCACTCATTCTAATGATGTGAGTAGATTATGGCATGAGCGGTTTGGCCATCTTAACTTCCGCTACTTGCAGCAGCTTAACCAGCAGAGCATGGTCACAGGGTTGCCTTAAGTTCAGTTTTCAGGTGGTGTTTGCCAAGGTTGCATTCTTGGTAAGCATCCTAAGGAAAAGTTTGACAAAGGTAAGGCATGGAGAGCTTCACAGATACTGGAGTTAGTTCACAGTGATTTGGCTGGTCCATTTCAGCATCCTTCCTTCAGCAGGGCTAGGTATGTCCTCACATTCATTGATGACTTTTCTCGATATACTTGGGTGTACTTTCTCAAACAGAAGTTAGAGGTATTTGATCATTTTCAAGACTTCAAGACTTTTGTAGAGAAGCAATCTGGGAAAGCCATCAAAGTTTTGCGCACTGACAATGGTGGTGAGTATGTCAACCATCGGTTTGAGAGGTTTTGCACTTCAGAGGGGATTGATTTGCAGCATTCAGTTCCATACAATCCTCAGCAGAACGGTGTTGCAGAATAGAAGAATAGGTCCTTGAAGGAAATGGCGAACCGCATGATTCACTCCAGATCTCTTGCACCACAGTATTGGGCAGAGGCCATTAACTGTGCTTGTTATATCCAGAACCATGTTCCTCACCGAGCCTTGAAGGGAGTCACTCCTTTTGAAGCTTGGAGCGGTCGAAAACCATCAGTTAAGCACTTTCGAGTTTTTGGTTCTCCTGCATGGGCCCACATTCCTACAGAGAAACGCAAGGCCTTGGATCCGCAGAGTAGACCTTGCATATTTGTAGGTTATCCTGATGGTGTGAAGGGTTATCGGTTGCTCCACCCTACTACACATGAGTTGTTCATCGAGAGGAGTGTTCAGTTTGAGGAGGGCTCTTCAAGCTCACTTTCTATCACTTCTCCAACTCCTTCTACTTTGACATTGGAGTCACTTGGGATACATGACAGATCTTCTGATGAGTCAGATTCACCTGAGCAGTCTTCTACCTCCACTTCTGATGCAGAGAGCGATTCAGAGGACTCACCTCCTTCCTCTCCTAGTCATCATTCAGAGGTTGATGATTCCCCTCCAGATTCTCCATCTTCCGGTCCACTTTGGGCTAGACAGACCTTGCAGTCTGCAGGTGATTGGGTTGGGGATCCATCAGACACTAGGCGGACTCGTTCACAGTTCCAGGATGCTCCACATGTCTTCATTGCTACTGCCTCAGATCCATAGTCTTTTCATGAGGCTTCTGGTATTCCTGAGTGGGATACAACTATGCAGGAGGAGTATAGTTCCTTGATGAGGAACCACACTTGGGATCTTGTCCCTCTTCCTAAGGGAAGAAAACTTGTTCGATGTAAGTGGATCTATCGGACAAAATTTGCAGTAGATGGGTCGGTTGACAAGTATAAGGCTCGCTTGGTCGCCAAAGGATTCTCCTAGGTTCCTGGGATTGACTACTCTGAGACTTTTGCACCAGTTGCCCGAATGAATTCCATCCAACTTGTTCTTACCATTGCTGCAGCTAATCGTTGGGAAGTACACCAGATGGATGTGAAGAGTGCTTTTCTTCACGGTGACCTTCAGGAGGAGATCTATGTGGAGCAGCCACAGGGGTTCCTTCAGGATTCTTCACTTGTGTGCCTTCTTCGGAAGTCCCTCTATGGCCTCAAACAGGCTCCTCGAGCCTGGTATGCCAAGATGGATTCCTTCCTTCTATCAGTTGGGTTCACTCGGTGCCATTCTGATCCCAATGTCTACATTCTGCAGCAGGATGATTCACTCCTATTTCTGGTTCTGTATGTTGATGACTTGCTGATCACAGGGAGTTCTTCATCCACCATTGGGGCTGTCAAAACTGCCCTTCATGACAGGTTTTTGATGACTGACTTGGGCTTGTTGCATTACTTTCTCAGGATTGAGATCTACCAGTCTTCTTCTGGGATCACCATCACACAGTCCAAGTATGCTCTAGATTTGCTCTCGAGGTTTCATATGGCTGACTGTAAGCCTGCTCCGACTCCCTTTCTTTCTGGAGTCAAACTTGAGGCTCAGTGTTCTTCTCCACTTGTTGATGGCACTTTGTACCGACAGCTTGTTGGGAGTCTCATTTATCTGACTCATACGAGACCTGACATTTCATATGCTGTAGGCATGGTCTCTCGATTCATGCAGGAGCCTCATGAACTGCACTGGAAAGCAGCCAAGCGGATCCTTCACTACATTCAGGGTTCTCACAGTCTTGGGATTCACTACGCAGCGGGTATTGAGCTTGACTTGGTGGGCTACACAGATTCCGATTGGGCGGGCGATTCTCAGGATCGCAAGTCTACTTCAGGTTACAGCTTCTCACTTGGTTCAGGTCCTGTTTGTTGGTCGAGCAAGAAGCAATCTGCTATTGCTCTATCTTCTACTGAGGCTGAGTATCGGGGGGCTGTGAATGCCTCTACTGAGGCCATTTGGCTTCAGAATCTTCTCACTGAGTTTGGTATCCAGATCCGACGGCCATCAGTCATATTTTGTGACAACCAGAGTGCCATTCAGATCTCACGGAATCTGGTCCATCATCAGCGGACCAAACACATAGAGGTCCACATGCACTACATCCGGGAGCTCATCCATGGCCACGTCATCGACCTTCGCTACTGTCCGACTTCCGAGCAGGTTGCTGATATCTTCACCAAACCCTTCACTGAGAGCAAGTTCCTTCATTTGCGAGCTTTGCTGGGGGTGCGGGATGCTTCATCTTCTGGGGGGGCTTCTTCCTCTCACTCGGAGTCTTGACTCTCTCTACTTTTGGGGGGGTCTCTTCTCTCTCTCTTTGGGGGGGACTTTTATGTACATGGGTACCTCATCAGGCTTGATTTGCCGGGACCCATTTCTACATCCACCTACGCTTCACTTATGGGGGGGTGTTAGTGTAGGTTTTTATTTCCTAGATGGGTTATTTATTTTTCCTATATTCCTAGGTTTTTCCTATACTTCTATTAATCTCGCTTAGGTTAATAAAGCATGTCTTATTAGGTGAGTAGTTGTGAGGTGTCACCTTCCTACATGTGAGCATCCATTAGCTATCTTGGGAAGATACTTTGCTATCTTTAGTCCGATAGATGGTTGCTCCTCATTGGTCGGTGTTGCCACCTCCTCTCTCTTCCTAGTCTATATAAGCATGCTACCTGGCTTGTATTTTGTATCTTTTGCTTTTGCATCCTCTTAATGCTATTTTGCTTCTAGCATTTGCATTACTCTCTTGGAGACTAACTCTGTGTTGCTATTTTGATTTCGTATCATTTGCATTCATAGTTTTAATATCTATTCTTTGCACTAGTTTTCTGGGTTATTAATCTTTTCAGATTCTAACAGCGCCGACAAAGGTTTTGGATTTAACTTTATATCTACTGAGCGATTTTGGTTGAAAGTTTCTAAAGCCCTTTCAACAAATCCATCTTGTACACGTCATGCAATCGTTGTAGTCCATGAGACAACAATTCTTAGAGGGATTTTGTCAAGTAGTTGATGTGCCTTAGCTTCCATATTCTGCATACATGTCTACCAACACTTTTATAGCTATAATATCTGACAAAAATCCCCTTTCCCTTATGCTAGGACGGATGTCCATACCCTGTTCCACAGCTTCATTTTGTGCGCAAGCACGGAGGACATTGGTAAAGGTTTTGGAATTTGACTTTACGCCTGCCAGTTGCATATTGCTTGAATGTTTCTAAAGCCTTTTCAACAATCCTTTTTGTGAAATCTGGCATACATTGTATTCCACGGGAAGTCTTTTCTTTGAGGCATTTGTCAAATAGTCCACGTGCCTTGTCTATGCTTCCACATTTTTTTGTGTATAAGAGCATACAACTTTCAAAGTCTTGAGAGTGTGGAAGACACTCCAAAGACACTAGAAGATACTGCACTTAAAGATGAAAAGACTTGAGAAAAAGTGTCCAACGTAGAGGCATTAATAAAATACGTGTGCATTTGAAAGAGAATATAACAAAATATTTATTTGAAAAGAGAATAGTGTTGTACCTTCACAATTATTAAAGGTTTCACACCAAATAAACTTCAACATAACAATTGGCTAAAAATTGACAATCTATAGATAGATTAATACCTTATCTCTTAATTCTTATCATTAGATTAATTTTATGCTTCCATCTGATTAATATATACATACATATAGATAGACAAATATATTCTATGCTTCTACATTTTGCATACATGTCTACCAAGGCAATTGCAACCACAACATCTGTACACACACATCAGATGTTTTTGTAATTAATGGCTACTGGCTAGTTGTAAGCACTCAAATTTAATTATTCATATACAACAATGACATTGAGCACCAAGGCCTAGGCATTTTTAGTGTTCTTTTCTCTGCAAGAATTAAATCTTTAGTAAATCACTTGAGCACATGTTAACATGGATGAATAGCCTCTACAATAGGATTTGCCTTGTGAAAATATTTTGGGACTATTAAGGAAGTTGCAAATGGATCACCTTACTTGTCACACAAGGCTTGGGAAGGTTGAATATATATATACAAGTACAAATTTGTAGTCAAAGCATGTATAGATTTGTTAGGAAATATTAACATTAATTCTTACTTAATTATAAACTGACTTAAATAATATATGAGTCTTGGAGGGTACTTTAAGAAAAGATCTTGATTAATTATAATAAGCCAAGAATGAAATCTTGGACTAATAATTGGGCTCTTCTATTATCATATTTGAACCTTCATTAAATTTCTTGGTGGAAATATTATATGGATGAATTTATGTCATTCTTTTCCTTTAACTACGATATATCCTTATATATGTAGAATAATGTGAACCATGTTGATATTAAAATCAAACTAGATACTCAATATTCCTGTACAAGAATTCACTAATCAAGGAATAATATAAAATTCTAGACAACTTTGTAAATGCAACTATCTATGAATCTGAAAATTAGCCCTTTTGGCCATATGTAGATACAAGTGGAATGCCTTATTTAAACAAAGGATGACCTTTTATGAATGAGTATCTAAGTTATTAAGTGCCAAATTTTTGGAAATTGAATACAATTTAAAACATCATCTCAAATTAATATTTATGTTCCCTTAGATAAGGACACATTAAATTAACTTAAATTAATGTTAAAGTTTACTAGGGAAAATGAATAATAAATGGAGTAATGACTACCATGTTCCTTGAGCATGAAGTTGCAAAGACAAAGGTATTTTAGATGGATGAATTTTATAATAATATAAATTATGCATGTAATCAAAAAGTTTTTAAAGTGGTTATTAATTAGAAGGTTATCCAACCTTAGAGAAACTATTTACCAGTTTTATATAACAAGAGTAATTGTTTATCTTTGATCAAGTTCTATTCACAAGTTTATTAACAATGGAAATTATTTAATTTTAAAACCCATTTAGGGAGCTTAAAGTAAACCTCTTGTTGAGATATCTGTCTTATTACGTCCTTATTGGTTTAATTAAAAGTAAGTTTATAATGATTGTGTAAGAAATTATTTTGATTCTTTACTTTTGGAATAAAGTTTATTGGTGTATGACAAATTAATTTATCAAGATTTCCTTGACTGAATCCCCACATACAATATCATTTCTAGTTATGTTACGTACAATTATGAATTGATGAAGTACCTTCTCTAGTACTATTCATTATGTATAAGCAAAATGATTAAGCATCTTTACTGTACTTTACTTGCATTATGTTTTAAAGAAGAATCCTTCCTTTGTCAATTTCTTTATTAGTGATTGTGCCATTTTTTCTTTCTACTAGATAAGTAAACTTTTTAAACAAACATCTAAACTCAAACAAATTGCATTCTTCAATTTTTACAGTGCCTTTGTGTCACGTTTATGGGTAATGCCATCGTGTTGAACCAAGTACCTCGTGCCTAACATAGTTGCAACAATGACGTCTGGGCACTATCCCTCTAAATTGCGAGGGAGTAATAAGGGACATGTCAAAGTTAAATCTACAAGAAGGGAAAATCTCCTCGGATATCTCATTAAAAAGATTAACTAAAGGATGATTCTATTGAAATAGTTGTATGATGATTACCATAAGAACCCTTCAAGCTATTAACAGAAAATGAGGCTTATTGACACGCGAGTCTAAAATCAGAGATGACTTATAAAATAGGGCAACTAGTCTGATTCAGAAACCCCATCTACCATAAGCTCTCACCTCACCTTCATAGAACTTAGTGAAAGAACTAGGGAATCAAGTACGGACTTAGTCATGAAATTACCTAATTTGGCTTGAGGAAGTAAAACTAGATTTCATGAGCAGACACCTGATAGGGATTCCTCCACACTAGGGCTAACTAAAAAACACCCCTTCAGGTGTTTTTGGTAGTGAACTAATTTCTGTTCCCATTTCACTGAGTGGGTCGCAACAGACAAAGAACTGTTTGGGCAAGGGAATAACCCTAGAAAGGGTTGGATACTAGCTCAAAGTTACATCAAACATAGTGCAAAATAGAACTACATATTCACATTCCCTATGTTAATCGCATCCAAAGGAGGGGGGCCGTGATCCTGTGGATATAGGGTATATAGGCAGTCTAGATGGCGAAGGATGCCCCAGTACTCAGCTCCCCTGGATGTATGGTGTTCTTTGATAGTTTCTCTATAGTGATTTCTAAGTCATGTTAACATGAGATTGTCTAGTTAGTTTGTACAGATGATAAGAATACAAGTCACTGAGGAGAAAGCAAGTTGTCATAAGTGAATTCAAGATGTAATGAAGAACTTAAGGTATGTGTGATCCATTATTCTTATAGGTTATCTTGGGTAATGTACTCTCTCTCTTCACTAGATTTAAAATCATTGATCTTTCAGAACTTAATGATTTTTGAAAGCTAAACTCAAGTTCACCTCAACTCTATAACATTTGTAGAAAAATTTCGCATTTCCTGCATCTGTTAAATCAAAAATTTCATTTCCTTAGTATTTTTGAATTCAGAGTTAGTAGTAGTTTGTTAATAAGGAGTCAGGTCCTTAGATGTGCTATAAGAGTAGAGGCTCAAACACTAGGCCTGGAGGTCCGCTAACCTAAAGTATGGAAATAATTAAGGCATAAGTAATTATAATATAAGGTTAATGATATTCACCCTCTTGTGATCTAATGATCATCTAGTTATTGATAAACATGAAGAGAAAACATGCAAAACAAAGGAAAGAGTAAGGCTGTAGATAAACCCTCCCTAGAGGGTGAGGTGGATAGTTTGATGTCAGTGATAGTATGTGTAACGAGACAACAATAGTTGGGTACATGACATACATGAGACTTGTGGATTCTCTTAATGGATCTTTTCATAATGGTATGCCCTGGGTTGTGTGGAGGCATGTGAATATTCATGTGGATTTTCTATATAGAAAGATGATAAGGTTGTTCCAGGTTGTGAGGGGAATTCTTAGTGTGACATGGTGATTTATCGGGTGGTTTGAGACCACTATACAATTTATCTCTTTTAGTGATAGAAGTCCACCCAATTCCCCTACTCCCCTTAAGTGGCCTTTTTGTAAGGCTACATGGTGATTGTAATGTGCAAATTTTGTGAGATTGTTGTATTATTTATTCTTACGTTAACGGTTTTACTTAAATGTTAAGCCAACAGTATTTTATTTCCTTGGGCTAATTAGTTATTTTTGAGATGGTCCTTTTGCCTCAAGGACTTGTTCTTTGTTAAATTTGGGATGTTGCAATGGTTGCTATCTTTGATCATCACTTCTTATTTGATTGTTTTATTTTAATGTATTTTAATTGAGGATTTAGCTTATGGACTTGTTTTACTTAATCCTTCTTGATTTGAGGCATTTTTATTTTTACAACTATTGGCTTGTGTGGAGTAATATGACTTTTATAAACTGCCATATATATGTGGGGCCCTGGAAAATTGTATGGGGAAATAGGTGGTCTAGGGGATTCTATTGTGAGGATGGGGGTTGTGAATGTGACTGGTATGGGACAAGTCATAATCCATCCATCCATCTAGATCTATGTGTGTATTTCTTGTATACCTTCCTCTTGGAGGATAACACCTTAAACAAATGTAAGCAAGGTATTAGGAAATGTGAGGAGGGGTACTTGAGAGGGCCTTGAGACCATCTTTCTCTTTTGGTTACTTCGCACTAAGATATTAATGATATTGGTTTCCTTTGGAGGTGAGACTATATGTTTTTATGGCTAACTAGATGAGTACTAGAGACAACTATTCACTTTTGGGAAATTGACGTCATTCATGGACTCTTAGTTTGGGAAGCAACTATCAATTTTGGGATGCTAGCACTACTTTTGGATAACACGCCCTAAGGTGGTGCTAATTGATGCAACAGTTGCAAAGAGAGATAGGTGGAAAGTTTGGAAGAGTTGTTGATGTGGCAAATAGGCATGCATGACAGCTAGAATTGTTACCTTTTACTCAAGAGTGTTGATGTGTGTACTTGAGCACATTAAATGTAATATTTATAAGATATCAGAATAATGGAAGTCACTGGTACTCAAAATAATCCCTAGGGTGGATTACTTGTACTCGACTTTTAGAAAACTGAGGTGTGTGCAAGTCGATATTGTGTATTCTCTAGTTGACATGCTCAGTATAGTGCTTGGGCAGACTGTGGTCTTTAAAGTGACACATGGATCCATATTGATCCTAAAGGAGTCAAAAGTCTCAGGCTAGATCATAATGATTCCTGTCGTATTTAGTCCGTATGGCTGTTGTGTTTACCTATTGGATAAAGTTTTGATCCATTTGACTAGTATAGGCCTATTTGGCCATTATTTTGGAAGGAGAATTGTGTGAAATAAAAAGGTGTAATTTAGAGTTGTTGGAAAAGATAAATGAAATGGGAGTAGACCAATATGATGCCCTTAAAGAACTAAAAAATACAAGAAGGACAAATGAAGAACTAGAAGCAGAGTTGACATTGTTTGAAGATATTGAAGAGAGATTTGAAGAGTTAGAAGGTGGAACAGAGGTGGTGGTGCCCACATGGAGTCAGGGTTTCAAACTGAAAATCTGCAAGCTTTTTCATTTTAAACCCCCAAAAAAATTTCTAAGACCATCGGCAAGAGTAAACGTTTGTCTCAGCGATCATGTTGTTCACAGTGGTTTGTTCCTTGCATTGGTGAGACAGTGATCATTGGTGGTCCATTTCGTGTTCTCACTGATAGGTTGATGAAGATAAGGATACATGCAAAATAGACATACAAAGTATCGTTGCCAAGACCTTGCCTATCGGCAGCTAGGCTAGGGGTCCTTCCGATGGCCGATGAACATACAAAGTGCATATCGGTGAAGCTTTGTCTATCGGCGGCCAAGTCCAACATCTCTCCAATGGCTGATAGGAAATATGAAGGTGAGCCATTAGTGTAACAATACGCATCAGCATTCTATTGATATGTCACTCTGACGGTTTGGGTCACTTCGATAAGGTCTTGGCATCAGCGGGAGATGGAGCGATAGACTGCTAGCGAGTGGATCATTGGTTGTGTCAGGGAAAAGTGTGTGACATTAGGTATATCTATGGTCTGGTATATAAAATGGTCAAAGGGTCACTATAGGATGAATGTGGGATAATTAGATCTCATGAATATGTATGGTCAACGATGGAAGAAAGGACCACCTACGTGGTGCGATATCATTGGCAATGGACTTTTTGATGGTGCCGATGTGGATTTTCCTAACTTTTTAGCGAGATTTGAGCCCATTGATCTCAGCGGGAAGGAGGAAATCGATGGACATCATTCAAACTTTTAAAAGGGAGGGTATTTCTATGTGTTCGCAGCCACATTCCAAATAGAAAGAAACTTTAGAGCATGCGAACCATTGCTGTATTCCCAGCGACGGGTAGGTAGGCCATCAATGGCACGTTTGCAAGAGGTATGGGTTAAAGGATTGACATGCCAACTGCCATCTTAAAGGAGAAAATCTTTAGGTAGCTACACATCTCCTGAGTTCAACTGCTCCTTCACTTTTCTTCTCCCTGGTGCATTGAATGTTTTTTGCGCCATTCCGATGGTGCAATGTATCCAATGGCATTTTGAAAATGACCTTGTAATGAATGTTGAGGGCACGTTCTTGATGTATAAGAGGATTGTGTCACTCAATTCTTTCAGTGGGTGGAAGACTTGGGCAAAATTTTGGAGGAAATAATGAAACAAAGCCTCTCTTGGTTGTTCTATCTCTTTTGGAGTTTATGAGTTGCATATGAATGTATGTTGCACACATGTTTAGTTTCATGTCATTTTTATATGAAAAATGCTTCATGGCATGTGTTTATCTATTTGTCTCCACTTGTTGTATGCATCCCTTCTTTTGAATCTGGTTGCTAAGGCTTCCTCAGATTGTAGAATATAGACTTTCTGTATTGCATGCTTGATCTATGACTTCCATTCAAGGAGTGGATTAAACTATTTTAGGTTAAGGATGAAGAAGAATGTATGTCAACTGGGATATTCATAAGTAGAGGAAGCCAAATACTTAGTCTTAGGTGGTGTTTGTAAGGTAAGCACCAATATCACCCCTTGAAACTTGAATGCCAGTGCAAATCATTCACTTGTATACATCTAGTTGACTCTTTGCCCTAAGATAGGCACCGGTCTGCCTTTGTGTAGTAGTTATGATCCAAAACCCCCTATCTTGCATCCAAAATATCAAAACAAATCCTTTCAAAGATTCAACCTATTAGTTTGTAGGAGTAAAAATATGAACCCTACATACTCTCATTCTTGACCAGTTAGATATGTCCAAGAAAATTGCCAACCTTGTGATTTATCACACAAATCTTGGTCCAAACATGAGAGTATTATGCCTATTCTGAAAAGCTAAATTTTTCTATTGGGTGAGTCAAAGTTAAATCTTTAGCTATAGGGATACCCCCCTTGGTGCGGCAGAACTAGAAGTGAAGGGGAGACAGCTCACGCAACCTCATGTATTTGTTGGTTGAATCTTCCTGTGCATTGGAACTGGCAAACTCTCTACCAATTTAGAGAGAAAGACCCAACAAATTGTCGACTCTACTGGGGAGTTGAATTAAAAGTGTTATTTTCTCATCCTTGGTGAATTCTTACCCATCTGAGTCACAACAAAGTGGCAACTCTGCTGGGGAGTTGATAGCTAGATCTTTCATGTGAATAATGGTGCCCTGCTGGTGGAATGAACTTAGAAAAATATTTGTTCTATGATGAGCTTTCAGTTGTTTGAAGGTTTTATCCTCTTTGGAGAGGTGGTGACTCTACAAAATTTTTAGTGCACATGAAAGGCTAATGTATGTTGTTGTGATAAAAAAATCCTTTGTTTAAGACTTCAGCATCTGGATGAGAAAAGGTATATTGTTTCTTCCTGCTTGTACTTGTTGTTCTATTGCATAAGTTAAATGCCAAGAGGAAGCCTTAGGTCTTAGGTAGACATAAGATGACTAAGAGTGAAATTTATATGAATCCAAATATGTATTCACCCATACTCAGCCAAGAGGGGGATAAAATGTTGTGTAAAAAAATTGAAGAGATAAAGAATAGGTTGATATCCTTAGAGGCTTGGTAGGCTCAGTTAGATAGTAACCTTGTTGTGTCTAGTAGCCAAAATGCTAAACATCTTGTCAGATCTTTTGATCCTTTATATGACCAATTAGATTTGTCATGGGTTGATTATGAAGTTGAAAGTATGCCTACTCAGATTTACAATCAGATGCCTAGATTTACTGGACACAGTGTGTGTGATGGGGATGCACATATCCAAAACTTTTACAGCTTCATGGAGAAACACTCATTTAGATATGAGGATATGTGGATGAGGTTTTTTGTTAGATCCTTTGGTACTAGAGCTAGAGATTGGTATTTGAGCCTTCCAAAAAGATCCTTTGCCTATTGGGATGAACTTGTTGACTGTTTTAGAAAGGAATTTGCAAGAGAACCTACTGATCTTATTGCAAGGTTGATGGAAATTAGAAGACAAGATGAAGAGCCTAGTATTGACTTCAGTCATAGATTTGTTGTTCCCTTTTCACAAATCCCTGAAGACTTTAGACCATATACTCCAACCTGAATTGGCATATACTTTGAAGCTTTTGAAAAGCACTCTAGTCCAATGTTGAGGGAATTCAAGATAACAAGTGTGCAGATGGCATACAAGTTTTTAGAAAATAAAGAAAAAATGAGGGATATGAACATATAGAATTCCATGTCCATAGGCTTTGGTGTAAATAAAAGTTGTGTGGCTGCAAATGACCAAGTGATCATGGCATCATTTGAAGATAAATGTGGAAATGAAAATATAAAAGTTAACAATGATGCTGTGTTTGAACATAGTGATGGAAACAATGCTCAACTGGATTGTTCACCAGTGAAGGATGTCAACAAGAGGATCAATGATGACTCCCAATTCAAGGTTAAGGTATCTAGTTCTGAAAACAATGATGAGATCATGGGCAGCAATGAGTGTTTGTTTGAGTGGATTTGTGGAGATAATTGTGAGTATTGTATATAAGATAGAGAAGAAATAAGCAAACAAAGGAGCAATTCCATGTTCGAATCATTGCCTTTTATTTAGACACATGGAGATGATGAAGAGCAATTAGACATTGAAACAAGTAGTAGTGCTGAGCATGATTGTTCTTTATTTGATTATAGTTTTGTTTATGACACACAGGCTGATACTCCTCCACACAAAGAATTCATTGGTAACAAAAATGCATGTTTGGCTAACTATGAACCAGTGGCATACTATAATGAGGTTGAAACACTTGGATCAACCCTCTTCCATGCAAATGAAACATATAATGATGAGGATTTGATTGAGTGTGGTGAAAATCAAGGCATTGTTATTGATAAGGATTCTAAATTTCATCCTGATGAAAGAGAGACCAACATATATGATGAAGGTTATTATAGGGAGGTGCTAGAGTCTGAGCCTTTCTTGTTGGGTGTAGCTGATGATTGTTTGCATGAAGTGCATAATTATGAATTGTAAAGCTTCTTCCTTGATATGCCAGCTTATGATGGAATGATACCTGATGATCCTAGCTATATGGTGGACTATGAATGCTTTCAATTTTCAGTCCAGCTAGGAGATCATTTTACAATGCATATTGCTGACATAGATGATGATAAGTGTTATATGCCATATGAGAATGCATTATTTGATGAATATGAAATTCACATGTTGCTTGATGCTGAAGGTTGTTTGCATAAGGTTGATAGAGGCAGTGCTAACAGGGGCAAGCTCAATGAGATGTTTAAATATGCAAATGACAAGGTTTGTTTGTGGGAAGGTTATGGTAGTCTCTTCAAGCTTGATCCAATGAAATCAGATGAAAATAGGGTATTTGACACAAGAGGCTATTGGTTCTTCCTTTTTGGTGGCCCTAGGCCACCAAGTATATTTCAAAAATGTGATCTATGATGCAGGTTATTGCAGCTTTGACTCTGTGCCCAATGGATAAGGCCCAATCTGCATCCTAGAGTTCTAGAGTTCTCGCCATGCTTGCAAGAGGCATGCATCCCCAGACAGAGCCAATGGTGTTGACCACATGGAGTCAGGGTTTCAAACTAAAAATCTGCAAGCTTTTTCATTTTAAACCCCAAAAAAATTTCTAAGACCATTGGCAAGAGTAAACCTTTTTCTCAGTGATCATGTTGTTCACAGTGGTTTGTTCCTTGCATCGGTGAGACAGTGATCATCAGTGGCCCATTTCATGTTCTCCCCAATAGGTTGATGAAGATAAGGATACATGCAAAATGGACATACAAAGTATCATCGTTGAGACCTTGCCTATCGACAGCCAAGCTAGGGGTCCTTCTAATGGCCGATGAAGATACAAAGTACATATCAGAGAAGCTTTGTCTATTAGTGGCCAGGTCCAACATCTCTTTGATGGCCGATAGGATATATGAAGGTGAGCCAATGGTATAACAATAGCCATCGGCGTGCTATGCATATGTCACTCTGACAGTCTGGGTCACTTTGATAAGGTCTTGGCATCGGCAGGAGATGGAGCGATAGACCGGTAGCGGGTGGATCACTAGTCGTGTCAGGGAAAAGTGTATGATGTTAGGCATATCTGTGGTCTGGTATATAAAGTGGTCAAAGGGTCACTACAAGATGAATGTGGGATGATTAGATCTCATGAATATGAATGGTCAGCGATGGAAGAAAGGACCGCCTACGTGGTGCGATATCATTGGCAATGGACTTTTCGATGGTGCTGATGTGGATTTTCATGACTTTTCAGTGAGATTTGAGGCCATTAATCTTGGCGAGAAGGAGGAAATTGATGGAAATCATTGAAACTTTCAAAAGGGATGGGATTTCTATGTGTTCATAGCCACATTCCAAATAGAAAGAAATTTTAGAGCACGTGAACCATTGCTGTATTCCCATCTGCAGGTAGGTAGGCCATCAATGGCACATTTGCAAGAGGTATGGGTTGAAGGATTGATAGGCCAACTGCCATCTTAAAGGAGAAAATCTTCAGGTGGCTGCATGTTTCCCAAGTTCAACTACTCCTTCCCTTTTCTTCTCCCTAGTGCATTGAATGTTCTTGGTGCCATTCTGATGGTGCAGTGTATCCAATGGCCTTTTGAAAATGACCTTGTAATGAATGCTGAGGGCACATTCTTGATGTATAAGAGGACTATGTCACTCAATTATTTCAGTGGGTGGAAGACTTGGGCAAAATTTTGGAGGAAATAATGAAACAAAGCCTCTCTTGGTTGTTCTGTCTCTTTTGGAATTTATGAGTTGCATATGAATGTATGTTACACACATGTTCAGTTTCATGTCATTTTGATATGAAAAATGCTTCATGGCATGTGTTTAGCTCTTTTTCTCCACTTGTTATATGCATCCCTTCTTTTGAATCTGGTTGCTAAGGGTTCCTTAGATTCTAGAATATAGACTTTCTATATTGCATGCTTGATCTGTAACTTCCATTCAAAGAGTGGATTAAACTGTTTTAGGTTAAATATGAAGAAGAATATATGTCAACTAGGATATTTGTAAGTAGAGGCAGCCAAATACTCAGTCTTGGGTGGTGTTTGTAAGGCAAGCACCAATATCACCCCTTGAAACTTGAATGCCAGTGCAAATCATTCACTTGTATATGTCTAGTTGACTCTTTGCCCTGAGATCGGCACTGGTCTACCTTTGTGTAGTAGTTATGATCCAAAACTCCCTATCTTGCATCCAAAATATCAAAACAAATGCTTTCAAAGGTTCAACCTATTAGTTTGTAGGAGTAAAAATAGGACCCCTGCATACTCTCATTTCTAACCAGTTAGATATGTCCAAGAAAACTGCTAACCTTTTCATTTATCAGACAAATCTTGGTCCAAACATGAGAGTATTCTACCTATTCTGAAAAGCTAAATCTTTTTGTTGGGTGAGCCAAAGTTAAATCTTTAGCTATAGGGATACCCCCCTTGGTGCAGCAGAACCAGAAGTGAAGGGGAGGCAACTCATGCAACCCCCTGTATTTGTTGGCCGAATCTTACTGTGCATTGGAACTGGCAAACCCTCTGTCGATTCAGAGAGAAAGGCCCAACAAAAGGAACAAGATCTAGAAGAAGGTTTGAAAGAATTTAAAAGGGATAACATTTTACATAAGAGTGAAATAGAAGGATTGAAAGAACCTATTAATCAGTTCAAGAAGTCACTTGTAGCATGCAGGGCAGAAAATGAAAACCTGAGATCTAACTTTGTGATGTTTCTTGTGATACTAATGATTTGAGTGATGTTGCAGAAGCTTCTTTAGAAAGTGAAAGTGAAGATAATAGTGTGACTCAACCACATTTATTAAGAAGCAATAGGCTCCATTAGACCTGGTTCCATATGAACTAGTTTTCCCAAAGGATAGAAGAGCCTTGTTGGCTTTATTTCATTATGTCTTATTTTGGACACTTTAGCTTGGATTGGCTATTTGAACTTCTTGAGTACTCAAATTGACTAAGATATTATAAATTCTTCTATAGTATGGTGGTGTATCATTTCTCTTGGATTCTAACACATGTTGGAGTAAACTTCAAACATTACTAGAAATTTTGATAATGATGGATTACTAAGGGAGAATCTATGAACTTGAAAAAAAATTTTACTACACTTAGAATGTTGATTCTGAGGTTTTATTATCTTTGATGATGGAATTTTAAGGTGAATTTCAAGGATGTATGATCAAGGTCATGACATTGTAATAACAACAAAGAAGGTTTTAAAATAAGAGAAAATTAAGGATATGAATAATAAGATCAGACAATTGGACTTTGAGTTTGGTACGATTTTTAGTTATGATCAAGTATGGTCAAAGAAAAAGGAGAATAATAAATGTGTCCCTCTTATACAGGAGAGAAACTATCTTGGAGGTGGATTAGAAGGATAACTCGGTATGAATTATGATATATCTTGGAAGATGGGATAATTAGTAAGGGAAGAAAATTTATTTAATAATGTTTTGGATATGTTGACATTGGATAGGATTGATTATATCTATGAATATTTTATTCTCTATGAAGAGAAATAGTTGGAAACTAAAGTGAGGAGCAAGTGTACTTAGCTTTATTGTGAATGGACTAAGATATAAGCCTTCTTATATGGAAATGAATCTCTTGAAGAGAGGTTAGAAAATAATAATATTATGATCCTCGCATTTGATATGATATTAATTTGGCCTCTTGACATTGAAATCTGCATTGGAATACTTTCATTTGCTCTTGAGTATACCACTCTCATGATGAATCTATGAGCATGAGAATATTTTACTTTCATTATTTTTATATCACATGTTCTAGTTCATGATAATGATGCATGTTTGATTTGATGGATCCATTCTACAATAATCATGAAGAAGTTATAATATGATGATAATGTGCTTAATGATGACACTCTTGCAAGTTAGATTTATTCCTTAACTTTTAGACACTTATTCACTTATTGTTGCATTTAAAAGGATTCTAAAGATAATTATGATGAAGGTACTTACATGATGAAGTAATGATTTAAAAATGGTGCCTTTTGTAACTTATGGTTAACCTTATTGATTTATTACTTTAATTTGCTTATTCAAAGTACTTTGTGATGAATTATTGCACACTGAAATGACAATATTAGAAGCATGGTTAAACAACACCATGATTAAAAACATAACATGGTATGTCTGACAACCTCTGCAAGTGCTTATCCTAGACACAAGAAGTTTTGAATAGACGAGTATACTAGAATAATCAACATTCTCGACTAGAGAACAAGATGCAAGGATATGATCAATTAGGTTTGAAAGGTTAAAGTAATTTCTTAAACTTGCATTGTTATGATAATACGTATTTTCATTATCATGATAGAAGTTTTGATCTATGACACCTTAATTCATGAACTAAAGTTAGTGATGTTTTGCATCAAGATGATGTAAAGTTTAAGGGGGGAAGTATGTCATGACCTAATAGCTCTGTATCTCTCTATTTAAAATAAATATAATTTATTTGAAATCAAATGAGTTTCCCTCCTCACTATTGATATATAAAATTGCATAGGTTCTAACACCAACATGAGAAGTTTCAAGAATGTGGAACTTGCTACTTGAAACAACCTCTAAATTTTAAAGAAGCTGACCCTTCTCCATTTCAATTAGGTTTTGAGCAAAGGGAAAGATATTAACAGGATTACAGATACAATTAAGGAAATCTAACTATGGTGATGCACCTAAGGAAAAGTATCCCTTCAATTCAAGCACAGTGAAGCTATTCTCAAGATACAGTTATATTAAAAAGAAGATACTGCATGATTAATATAAATAGATAGAATGAATATTATCAAAGGGTTACAAACAGACACTTTGCAATGACACAGATGATATCAACCAAGGCACAGAATAGAGTTCTTCTTATTAATCTTCTAGAAGATTAAAAGGCACAGATACATTAACTTTCTTATCAAGAACAACAAAATAAAAGCGAAATGACATAAATTGGTCACAACAAAGTCTCTAATTCCTCTTTTAGATTTCTAATTAAAACTTATCAAAGATCAATGAATCTATCTCTGTCACCCAATCTATTACAAATACTACATATTTATAATCATTGATTTGACCCAAGATTGCCTCTAACAACCAGAATCCTTAACGGCCCAACAGGACTAAAGATTACTAGAAGTTCATGGCGGTTACGATCCTCTGAATCTGCAACAGCGGTCCCTCCTGCACGCTCATTGGCTGGAGGAAAATATTATGTTGCACACCTCCTATATTGAGACACAGACACATGGCGAGACCCATACACTTATAACTGAAAATAAATATGATAGATGGTAGCATCCGCATCAAACCTAGAAACTCCTTTGTGTTTTCATAAAACAACAGGAAAATGACACTTGTCATATTCCACAGACTCTAAAATATGATACGTGTCTTATCTTGTAGAGCCTTTAAAACCTATGTCTTTATACTCGGGCATCCTCCTTTTATGACATCTATCACAAGCTGCATCACTTATAAATTAAGACACAATAATGATAATGGGACCCACTACCTTGACACTCACTACCCTTAAAGGAAAAAAAGTTGGGACAGATGGCGGCATCCACGTGCATGTTAGCTAATAGATGGCAACTTCCTCAACATAGCTGAAACAAATAAAACTTTTGAAAGGCTTTGCGGAAGTTGACACTTGGCACAGCCCGCACAAAACTGAGTCAAAAGTTTCTCGCTAAAAGAGTCATGAACAAAGCAACTCCTTCTCCACAACCACCACGTGGCATCCTCTACAAGCTTGAAACCAAATAAACTGTGGTCCACCATTATTTATGTTGACATCAATATTAATTCAAAAAGGGACACGTGGCATCATGCGCATAAAACCTCAAAAGACACACAGTGCCCTCTACAACCAAGTAGCAAGAAACGAAACTTTTGTGACTATCTCGACATACGACACATGGCACCATCCATAGCATTTGAAACAAAATAAACTACAGTGCTTCCCGCTACATGGTGTGCTCCGCATAATACTTAATACTTGAAACATGGTTGTGGCTTTGAGTGTGGCTTTGGCACTTGGCGTAACCCACGTATAGAAACAGTTGGGACCCGCACAGAGAAACATTATAAGACTCGTGCACAAAGCCAAAGATATTAAGCTGAAACTAAAACAAAATGTAGAGTTTTGCACTCTACAATTCTTGGCCACCATCAGGACTTCTGAGCCTGCTCTAAAAGAACCCAAAACTTAACAAAAGATATACATTGAAAATGCAACTTTTGAATCTTAAATTTTTCAATGCTGTCTAATATACAAACCATTCTAAATCTAAGAGCCCCTATCTACTCTGCAAATCTTGAAAAGCAAAATAAAGATTAATTATATCTTTATGAGAAAATGTTTGCAAAATTTGTACCACAGCTTTTAATTGAAATTCTAGAAGGGCCATAGGATCAACACAGTTTTAACTTCCTTTACTGTTGATGAATCACTTAAACCTTGGAAAATTGTCTGATCATTTTTCTTAGTCAAAAGAAGGGCCTTGATGTCATCAATCATCAACACAATGTTAATATCTAGGAACGGTGAAGGAAGCCCTAGTTGAACAAATCTTCTATATGTTTTTTCATATTCTTTACTCCTTTCACTATATCAAGGAGCTCCTGACAATTTGTGGCTGCAGAGTTACAACTCAAAACCTCATTGACCTTCTTAGCAGCAATCATTCTATAATTGATACCTGCTACTGATAATGTCTCATCTGTTGTGTCATACAACTTTTTCAATAAAAATTGAGAGTCAGAAACCCTCAATGAAACAGTGGACAAGGTAGCCTGCACCGAAGTTTTTACTTTCTCACACAGCTGCTGAGTATTTAATAGAAAAGTCAAAGATGGCCTTAGCTAGATAATATCCTCAGAGATTCTTTCCCATACTGAAACATATAGCTCTTTTACCAAATTTAGAACTCCAGCATTTTGTGGCCTATTAGCCAACTCAATTATCAACTGCTTTGTTCTTTATTGCTCAGCCATGAGTTGTGCCTAAACTGCACTATTGGCATTTTGCTCATTCAATAAGTTTTTTTACAAGTGTGTGGCCTCTTGCAATTTATCTTGACATCTCTTTTCTAAAGTGGCCTTTTCCTATCTTAAAATAGTTACTACAACCTTTTCTTGTGCCAACTCAGTCTTAAGAGAAGCAATCTGGGCATGTACAACCTGATGTATCCACAAAGAAACAGTATTCTGCAATTGTTTATTCAGATTATCAATCTCATTTTTCTTACATTGAATCTCCTTGACAAGATTTCTGCTATTCACTTTCTCTTGATCATCTTCTGCTTTTTAAAACTTCTTGGACACTTTTAGATAGTCTATTGCTATAGTAGTTGCAATTTCATTTAGCAGCTCAACCCTGTCCTGTGGCCTGAAGAGAGACATATCCATGGCCACGGCATTCATAGCATAATCCTAGGGCTACATTTTTTCATTTGGTTTCACCACATTTGGAGAAAAATATGTAATTGTCAATAATTGTTGAATAGGGTCATAAAGTGGCCTCATGTGTGCCACAGCAGGTCTTTTGTTTTCCTTTTTCCTCTTCTTATCGATCCTAGCCTCTCTAGCCCTTTTTCATGTGTATGCTTGAGCTTGGAATGTAGGAGGGGATGCAATGTAACCTCCAGGAAAGGGGTGACCTTGAAGAAGGCCATAGGGAATAGCAGAGAATTACTGGCTAGGAGAAACCTAAGGAGGGGTCCTTTTAGGTACAGATGGAGAAAATAATGGCAATGTAATGGCCTATGAGGACATGGCCGGTGTACTGGCAGTAGTGGCAAGGGTTGATGTAAGCACAGGAGAAGTGGTAGGGGTTATGGATGCCTGGATACTTGGGATTACCACTCCTATAGTAGAAGAAAGAGATATAGGAGAGAAGGGAGAAAAGGTACTTACTTCAGCGTTAGAAGAGGTGATTGGTACTTGTTACTATTGTGGTTGTGTTTGTTTTTCCTCTTCCTCTTGCAGGAATAATCTCCTATGTTTCTTAGGCCTCTCTCTTGTTTCCTCTGTTTCTTCATCTTCAATATTTACAACCACTGGTGGTTGCAAAGGGATCATTATGGAACCTCTAGATGCTGAAGCTGTTTGAGTCCCTAGAATTGGTGATGACACCACAACATTTTTCTTCTCTAAAGTGCTAAGGGATTGAGGCCATGAAGATGCAAGAGCAGTAGATGATGCCTATCCTATTTCTTGCATTATTTGGGCCGACTCTATTTCCTCACCTGTTCCTCACCCTTCCTCTAGATTCTGCTTGTGTTTGGACTTGAGACTGGGGAGGGATGCCACTCATCCTAGATTGATTCCCATATTTCATCATTTTCAACATTCCCAAATGAATGTGTAATTCTGAAGTTTATTGCCTATATTTCCAATAGGCTTCAATATTTTCTGTTCTCCAATCTTTTGTTTTTAATTCTTTTCTCAGACTAGTAGTCATCTTCAACTTAGGGTCATATTCCTTCTCTTTGACATAAAAGGTTTCCCATGGCCTAGCCTCCTCATAGGGAAAATCAGTTAATTCCACATATAGATCTACATTATCTTCCTTTGGATTCCTCTTGTCCTCCCAGAATGGACGACCTTCATGTACCATCTTGACATGAACCTTATTATTTATAATCCAGGAGGCTAGAAAACTATCTGGGTCATATTTCCATTTATCCTCTATGATGAGGAGCCCAAGGGTAGCTAACTTCTTTAACAAGAGGCTCTCTACGCCTCTAACTTCAAGTGTCATATTTTTTCTAGCCCATGGGACATCATACATCTTCTTCTTTCTTTTCTTGTGGCCAAAGTCATTATCAACCATAGATACTTGACAGATAACTTTTAAGAATAGGACCCTAGGGGTCAATACTTTAGGCAATAGCATGGGTTCCCCACTGAAACCTTGGACTCTAATTATTGTATTATGTACTCCAAAGAAGTACTCATAGGGAATTGGGCAATTAGCTATAAAACCCCTTATACTCTATGTCATCCTATGTTCTATAGGCTCAGGGCTTAACTCACAGAAAGTGGGGGTGACAAAATGCTCCCAAAACTCATAGGGGTCAGAGGTTTTAGATAACACATGTGTCCATGCAGACATAGGGATGGTTTTACCATGGCCAAAAATCTAGATCATACATATTTAAATGCATATGCTGTGTAAAAAGACCAAAGTTTTGATACAACATAAGATGGAATAGGAAAGTGGAATACCTGAATACTCTCTTTGTTTTGAAATTTGTGAGCTGATCAATCATGGCAGAAGCAATTTGTTCTAAAAAATCTAGCTAATACTCCTATGATTTATCCACAGTTTCCATTCTGAAAATGATTACCAATTGCTAGTCCTGAACTATGTTGTCCTCCTTCATTCCAAAAATGAAAGCTATCATTGGAAGTGCCTCCTGAACATTTTGGTTAAATTGTGCCCACCTAGTGGGTAGTGTGGGCATCTGAGTAATATCCTCTCCCACCTACATCTCTGAATTCAGGGATTTCAATTTGTTATGTATATTTTCCCATGTGCCTTGCATTTTGATAATAGTTGGAAATGTGGTCGTTCTATCATACTACAAGGCCATCATGTCTCTTATGGACTTGGATATAATATGCACTACGAAAGGGCCCTGTTGGATAGAATTTGATGGTGCATGAAACAGTTTTGCACATAACTTGATTAGCTCGGGACAAGGGTGGACATTTGGGACCAGGAACTGTGCCAATTGAGAGGTCCATATCCTCATACCAAAAGTCTCAAACTGCCCATTGTTCACTCAGATAAGGCACCTTTGATGTGCCCCCTCCCAGAGACTCTTGGTGTTCTTTTGAAGGGGCGTGTCATATATGTCATCTGCATAGTCCTTCACCTATTCTGGGTTGACAGATAACCCTACTTCAAGAACCCTTGTTCCTGGATAAGACTTCCTTGGTTTTAAAGGTGCCGAAGCATATGATTTGTTGTTCAACAATTTGTCCATCGACTCAAAAATTCCAAGTCCCTCCTGTGGTGACTGTGTCTCAGACATATCTATATCTTTGTGAGAAGGATGTGGGAAGCTTTGACATAGAAAAGAAAGAAACTATTTTATTAGAGTGATACTTAGCTGAAAGGCACTTTCTAGGGACAGATTTTGGATGCAACAGTGATTCAGAGCAAAAAGATAGAAACAAATGATGCTTACACTTAGAAGGATTTCAAACCTATCTCATTGGGATTTATGGAAATAATAAATGACACATCCCATCTTATTAATGGCATTAATACTAAGAAACAGCTAGTGTATATTTTTGAAATCTGCATTGAACAGAGTGTCAGATATGTTATGAGAGTGGCTATCTTTCTGAAAAAGCATGTACTTCCAGGGAATTTTAGGGATTTTCAAACAACCTTAATAAATGTTAGGCTAAAAGAGAAGGGGCTTTCTATTGTTGACATGTGTTCACCGTACACTTATTTGAAAAGGAAAGTGGGAAAAGAAAGTAGGAAAATAGAAAAGTGAGAAAAAGAAACAAAACTAACTATGAAACATGATGAGCCCCTCCTTGATTGAAATGTTTCAGAAAGATCCCATTTACTAGAATCTCTTTAGGTTCTCCATTCATGGTCTCTATCTCAAATGAATTTTGTTTCCTGCAAGAACAAATTTTATAAGGACCCATCCACAATTATTTGAATTTGTTGTGTCGACCTGGCTTGGCAGCGCTTTCTTGCCATTTCAATACCAGAGAGCCAACTTCAAAAGTGGGATTAGAAGTCTTCTTATCAAACCAGTCCTTAACCATTTTCTAATGTTTCATTAGTGATTCATGTGCCTTTTCTCTCTTTTCTTGGACTTCCGATAGTTCAGCAAGTCTGACTTGTATGGGGCCATTTTCTTCAATTTCTATTTGTTTTAACAATTGCAAAAAAGGAATCTCTAAACTTAGTGGCATTACTGCAGGTTTACCATAAACCAACTCATAGGGAGACATTTTAGTCACTTGCTTTGGTGTGATCCGATTAGCTCACAATGCTATATTAAGTAACTTATGCCACTCTCTATGATAATTAGTCCCTATCCTTTTAATGAGTTTGATAAGGTTTTTGATAGTAGACTCTGCCAGACCATTACCTTGTGGATAATAATTTGAGGAAGTCTTCAAATATATCCCATTTCTCAAAGCAAACTTAGATAATTTGGTTCCCAAAAATGCTTTAGAATTATCTGATATGATGGTACGGGGAGGACCAAACCGAGAAGTTATGCCTTCTAAAAATTCTAGTATGACTTTTTCTGTTGTCTCTGTGAGTGGTACTGCTTCACTCCACTACCTAAAGTAAACTATTTCTACGAGAATCCATTTGTGTCCCATACATGACACTAGATTGATCATACCAATAAAATCCAAACCCCATTGAGCAAAAGGTTCATGCACAACTATGGGACTTAGAGGCATTGTTGCATTTCTCCTCTTGCCAGTATAAAACTAGCAACCTTGGCATTCCTTAACCAGCTGATGGCAATCTATAAATAGAGTGGGCCAAAAATATCTTTCTTGTATTACTTTGATTTCAATGGTCCTTATTGAAAAATATCCACCTGAGGCTCCATGATGTAATTCATGTAATATTCTTTGAGCTTCATCCTTCTCTATACATCTTAAGAGTATACCATCAACATTCCTTCTAAATAAAATATGATCAATTAGTACAAAATGGGTTCCTTGCTGCCTATAGTACCTTTTCTTATCATGGGAGAGTTCATTTGGGAATATCCCATACTTCATAAACGTTATCCTATTTTTGACCCAAGAATCTTGGTCAACCTCTTGAAGTTTCAATACATTTTCACTTTATGTTTCTTCAGTCACTGTTCTTTCCATGTCTTGGGTCATGTATTGGTACAATCCTTTGCCTCTAACTAACTTGGTGGGTCTTACTTCTACATCATATTCTAGAATCTTTGTTATCCAATTAGCTCTTTTCTTAGTGATCTCACCCTCCATAATATATTCTCTTACACTGGGGTGAGCCACCAATATCAAAATCTTATTTCCTTTTACTAAATGTCTAAATTTTTAAGGGCTTTTACTATGGCGTATGCTTGCTTCTCCACAAAATTATATATAGACTCATATTCCCTAAGAGTTCTAGAGAAAAAAGTTGTTGGATGCTCTCCTTCCTGTTGATCATCTTTCTAAGTTAGAACAGCAGCAACACTGAATTCTCCCCCATACATGTACATTATAAAAGCTTTAGAGAAATCTAGGTTTCTAAGTATTGGGGCTATTGAAATGGCTCTCTTGACTTCTTCAAAAGCCTATCTCCCTTCTATGCTCCATTTGAAAACTAGATCTTTTTAAGCAATAGTGTCATTGGTCTAATTAGACCTGCAAAATCAGATATGAATCAGCTAACAAAGTTAATTTTTCCTAGAAAGGATTGAACTGCTTTCTTGTTGACTGGTAGAGACAGGTTCATTATGGCTATGACCCTTTTTGGATTAATGGAGACCCCTTCCTTTGACACTATGTGCCCTAGAAGCTTACCATGAGGTACAACAAAGATACATTTCTTGGGATTTAGAGATATTCCAAACTTTTGACATTTCTTAAAAATAGCCTCTAAATGGTCAAAATGATCTCTGACATTCTTAGAAAAAATAGTCAACTCATCTAGATAGATCAGAATAATCCTTATTTATAAGTTCCCTGAATGCGACATCCATTGTACGCTAAAAAATAGCCCCAGCATTTGAAAGGCCAAAGGGCATTTTAGCATATGCAAATGTTCCCCACTTTGTAGTGAACACAGTCTTATGCTGATCTTCATCTGCTAACCAAATCTGATTGTATCCTGAGAAACCATCTAGCAAGGAAAACCTTTCTGACCTAGCCACAATCTGTAAAATTTGTTCCATAGAAGGTAGGGGATAATGATCTTTCAAAGATGCTCTATTCAGATCTCTGAAATCTACACAAAGTCTTATGTCACCATTCTTCTTTCTTATAGGCACTAGGTTTGATACACAGGTTGAATGCTTAATTGGGAATATATCTTTGATTCCAGGATATTTTGCAGCTCATCCACCATTAGAGCTTCAATACTAGGATTCGCTAGCCTTTGCTTCTGTCAGACTGGTTTAGATCCTTCAGTAAGTTCTATGGTGTGTTGGATGATATCTCTATTAGAGTCATGGAGGTCCTCATAGGTCGAAGCAATCACCCTATCATATTTATCACATAAAGCAATCAACTTTTCCTTTTCCTCTTGGGTTGTAGAATTACCTATTTTCAACTTTCTTCCTTCACTAACTTGGATCTCAGAATAATCTTCCTTATTTTCCTAGAACCTCCTCTTCTCTAAGCTTGCATCTTCTAGATCAAACAATTTTTCTAGAGTAATCAGTCCTTTAGGGAGTTTGTTTGATTTTAGCTAGATAATTTGATCACCATATGCTTCCTCAATTTTGGGATGTAACTGATCAGCAAATTCACCTGATTGTTGTAAGAATGAAAGTACTTGAAGATCATTATCAAAAACTTGCCAATTTTGATCATTGTCTGGGATTGTTGGTCTTACTATAACCTTAACTAACTAATTGTTAACTAATAGATCACTTGCTAGGTCAATTTGTGAACCAATTTGTGCCATTCTATCTGCTTCTAAATTTTGGGCTCTAGGAACTACCTCTATATTGAAAGCCTCAAATCCATCTATCAGGTTCCAAATCTTGTGCCGATAGGATCTCATTCTTACATTTTTGGCTATTGCTTTTTCTCTAACTTGTTTTACCACCAGTTCTAAGTCTCCTTTTACTATCAAATTCTTTATTTCCTTTTTCTTTGCCAAAATGAGTCCATGCACCAAAGATTCATATTCAATATCATTATTGGTATAGGCGAACTGAAAGCAAATGGCTCTTAGAATTTTCTCACCATTTGGGGTAGTAAGGCAAATACCTGCTCCATCACCATTTTTACTCCTAGCCCCATCAAAATTCAAGGTCCAGATTTCTGAGTCTCTTTTAGTCTCTCCACTTTCTGATATTTCTTTCCTTATAATATTAGGGATTTCTTGGTCTTCAAAAATAAAATAAGTGCATAGACTAGTAGAGTCATAGTTTCCATAGGGATCACTCTACATCATGGTCAATAGCTGATTGTTCTCTTCTTCCTGTTGGTCATGTTGAATCTAGTCACTTAATTCTTCAACAAAGACTCTCTCTTCTTTATTTAGTATGGCATGTGATGCTTTTAATTTTGGGACTGGTTCATTTGTGATATGGTCTTTGGATAATGGCTTAGACAATACTTTCATCTTTGTCCCATATTTGGTTCTCAGGATGAGGTGTGACCAATCTAGTGACATGTAACCTCCTATTTTGGCTGTGAAATCTTTGGACAAGCATAAACCAAATACAGGGGAATATCTATGACTACCACATCCTGATTGACAATTATATTGGGACAAGTATATAGTTGTAATGGAAGTTGTCTGATTTTTCCTATTGTTTGAACAGATTTCCCATCCAACTACATGACCCCTCTTGTAAGTGGTTCATACTTTATCTTTAAAGAATCTACTATTTACTTTGGCATTACTATAGTACTAGCCCCAAAATCTATCATTGCATTATGCAATATTTTTTCCCAACTATTAGAGTAAGATAAAAGGGACCTGATTAGATTTATCTACCTCAAGTGCATTGTTTAATAGAGCTGTTGTTTGTAGAGGTATAGTATCTTTATGCTAGAGTTTCTCTATATCAATAGCTCCTCCTTTAGCACTAATGTATTTAGAGGCTTCTTGACCTTGCAGAGCTTCCTGTAATAGTGTCTTCTGCTTGGGAATAGCTAACCTATCCTAGATTGATACGTGTGCTGGAGTTCTTTTCAGCTGGTCCACCATGTTTATAGGTTGTAATGTTTGTGTCTTTGAATAATAAGGGTACCTTGTCTTTTCTAGTACCTGTCCTGAGGCTACTTGATTTTGCACAGGCTGGGGCATGTCTTGCCTAGAGACTAGATTGTGATGATTTTGAAATGCAAGATTTCCAATGATTTCATTATTAGTGACTTCAGGCTACTCCATCATTCTCCTCTTTGATCTAGTATAGTAGTCTGACTATACCAATGGTTTCTTTGAAGTGGATGCCTCATTTAAGAACACTAAATCTTCCTCTTCAATCCATTAAAATAAGGCATATTCGGGGGCTATTTCCTCTTCTTGTTGTATGGACATCCCTTGCATCTGGGCTACCATTACTACATTTTGAACAATAGGGGACTGATATGGTGGAGTATTAGAGCTTGAGAATTGTCCTTCTAACCCTCTCTATTCTGCTATCTTTTACTACAAATTACCTCTGGGATAGTCTCTGGGCATATGGGCATTGTTGTAGGGGAAGCACCAAGCATTTGTGTCATCTGTCAAGTTATTTTTCCCTAGAACTATTTCTTTTGTTGGTATTATGAGGAACAATTTGTAGAGGTGTAGGGACTGAAACCAATTGGTTTGAAGGCTAAAGATTAATTTGCCTTTGAGGGCCTTGATATTGATTCAGCTGAAAGTGGGGTCTATTTCCTTGGAAACCTTGATAAGGGGGATTTGAATAGGGATTTTGTTGTCTCTTTAGGTTAATTATCTCATTTGAGAATGTCCTTAGAATGTTCTTGACATCATACATTTTAGATGGTTGAGCAGAGGTGGTTGCCATAGCAGTTTGTTGAGGCACTAGAAAAGAATACATGGACACAGGTGGAACTGTAAGGTTTGGAGCTTCTTGTGGCAAAGATAGGGTAATTTTTGGGAACATGGGCATAGGAGGCCTTGGGGGCAATTTTTCAGCATCTATCAAGTTATTTTTAGCCTTGACTACCAACTCATATGCTTCTGGTAGTGTCTGACCTCCTAAAGACTAAATCATTACTGATATATCAGAGTTAAAAGCTTTAAGGTAGAACACAATAGCCATACCTGATAATGGTCTTGCTGTAGTAGGAATTCTATCCAAGGTCTTTTGAAATCTTGAGTTGAAATCAGTCATGGCTTCTTGTGGTTCCCTTTTGATAGTGATTAATTGTTGTAGCATGGAAGATTTATCACCTTTCTCTTCAAATCTTACAAAGAAAGTGTCACCAAGCTGATCCCATGTAGATATTGTATTTGGAGTGAGAGATCTATACCAGTCCAGAGCCTTTCCTTTGAAAGAAGCTGCTAGCAGTCTTATTGCCACATTTTGTTTAATAATAACATGTACTACACACACATCAGATACATCTTGTAAATGTTCCCCAGGTGTCTTGAAATCTTCTCCACTGAACTTAGGTAGACTCTTCAAAGCAGTGGTTGGAATAGGATCTGAAGTTGCTAGTGGTACTGGGAGAATGAAGCTACCTGTATTCCAATTTGCATAGTTCCTTGGAGGTATAGGTGCTCCCATATTTATTCTTTGTGCTACTGCAACCTGATTCACTTTTCTCCTTGGAGTAGTTACTAATGGTGATAAAAGAATTCCTGGATTATTAGTGGACTGAGCTCTTGTTGTAGGTCCATAGCTCTGGCTCCTTATTACTCTCTAGCTCATATGATCTTGACAAAAACTTCAATAAAGGTCCCACTGGGCATGCCAAAAACTATTGATGTATAAAATTATGCAGGTTCTAACACCAACATGGGAAGTTTTAAGAATGTGGAACTTGCTACTTGAAACAACCTCTAGATTTTAAAGAAGCTGGCTCTTCTCTATTTCAATTGGGTTTTGAGTGAAGGGAAAGAAATTAACTGGATTACATATACAATTAAGAAAATCTAACTATGGTGATGCGCCTAAGTAAAAGTATCCCTTCAATTCAAGTACAGTGAAGCTATTCTCAAGATACAATTATATTAAAGAGTAGATACTGTATGATTAATATAAACAAATAGAATGAATATTATCAAAGGCTTATAACCAAACACATTGCAATGACACAGATGATATCAACAAATGCACATAACAAAGTTCTTCTTATTAATCTTCCAGAAACATAAAAGGCACAGATACATTAACTTTCTTATCAAGAACAACAAAATAAAGGCAAAATGACATAAACTAGTCACATCAAAGTCTCTAATTCCTCTTTTAGATTTGTGATTAAAACTTATTAAAGATCAATGAATCTATCTTTATCTCCGAATCTATTACAAATAATTCATATTTATAATCATTGATTTGACCTAGGATTGCCTCTAACAACCCTAATCCTTAATGATCCAACATAACTAAGGATTACTAGAAGTTCATGGCGGTTACGATCCTCTGAATCTGCAATAGCCGTCCCTCCTATACACTCATTGGCTGGAGCAAAAAATTATGTGGCACACCTCCTATATTGAGACACAGACACATGATGAGACCCATGCGCTTATAATTGAAAATAAATATGACAGATGGTAGTGTCCGCATCAAACCTAGAAACTCCTTTGTCTTTTCAGAAAACAACAAGAAAATGACACTTGTCGCATTCTGTAGACTCCAAAATATGATACGTGTCTTATCCTATACAGCCTTTAAAACCTGTGTCTTTATACTCAGGTGTCCTCCTTTTATGACATCTGTCGCAAGCCACTTCACTTATAAATTGAGACACAATAATGATAATGGAACCCACTACCTTGGTGCTCACTACCCTTAAAGGATAAAGAACTAGGACAGATGGTGGCATCTGCACGCATGATAGCTAACATGTTGTAACTACCTCAACACTGCTGAAAAAAATAAAACTTTTGAAAGGCCTTGTGGAATTTGACACTCGATGCAACCCGCACAAAACTATGAGTCAAAAAGTTTCTCTCTACAAGAGTCATGAACAAAGCAACTCCTCTGCAACCACCATGTGGCATCCTTCGCAAACTTGAAACCAAATAAACTGTGGCCCACCATTATTTATGTTGACATCAATATTAATTCAGAAAGGGAGACATGGCATTATCTATATAAAAGTTTAAAAGACACACGACGCCCTCCTCAACAAAGTAGCAATAAAGGAAGCTTTTGAGACTACCTCTGCATATGACACATGGTTCCATCCGCAGCATTTGAAATAAAATAAACTATGGTGCTTTCCGCTATGTGGCACACTCCGCATAATACTTAATACTTGAAACATTGCTGTGGCTTTGACACTTGGTGCAACCCATGCACAGAAACATTTGGGACCCATACAGAGAAACATTATAAGACCTGCGCCCAGAGCCGTAGATATTAAGTTGAAACTGAAACAAAATGTAGAGTTTTGCACTCTACACTCACCTTACACAAGAATTTAATTTTATTTAGAAATCTTCAATTCAAACTAACTCCAATGGATATTTGTGGCAATAAGTTTAAATAAGTTGTTATAGTTGATTTTGCTAATTTACCAACATCCCTACTTACCATAAAGGTATTTGATGTCATATGTTTAGTTTTGACCACTTTAACACTAGCCACACTTGACACTATGCTCCATGTGATGCTTGATTCTTATCGAATTGATTTAGATAACAATAATGTCTTAGTGCATGTATTTTAGTACTTAAATACACACAAAAGTTATTAATGGCCTATTACAATTAAAAGATTAATAATATGAAATTATCTAGTTACATTAAAAACATAGTGGAAATAATAATAATAATTAAGTTAATTCTTTTTTAAGTTTTAAAAATAATAATAATAATAATAATAATAATTCAACGTTTAACTAAATAAAATAAAAAATAAATGAGAAAGGTACATTTCTAGAAACAACATTTACGAAGGTTCAACCCCCATCTTCCAAGGAAACTTTTCAAGAATCACATGGGAGAATTCATTTCCACAAATTAATGACAAATTGGAAAATTGGAAGAGGCATTAATTGAGTAGACTTGGAAAATTGGCAATTTGGAAAACTAGACAATAGGCATTTAATTTGCTAGACTTGACCCCAATGACTCAAATCTTCCACCATGTGTTTAGACTTGACTCCAAAGTCCTCCAATTTTTGCACCATGTGCATGGAAAAAGATTGTTCTAGAGGAGGGTGGAATTTCTCTATAAATAGTATGGAGATATGAAAGGAAGGGACAGGTGAATTTTTGGGCTACATTGCTGGAGTAATCTGTAAGCACAATCCTTGCATCCATAATTTTGTTCATTTCTTTTGAAATTTTGTTAAAATTTCATTGTCTAGATGATTTTTATAAATTCATGAGTTGTTAGTATGGATTTCTATGTATATAGATCTCATTGACAAAATCTTAAAATTAATTATACATATAAGATTTGTGTGCTGCAGATTATGCCTGTCATTGTTAATTTTCATTAGAAAATCTCGCTTCTTCACCGAGGGTAGGCATGGTATCAAACCCCAAGATATTGATGCAGGACTGTTGATGAAGTGTTGTTTGGTCCTTTGCTGTAGTTTTACTTTTACAAGTACAATAACATCGTGGGGGTAACCTTTGCCCTCCATTCTAGTAACTACTAGATTTCACTTAGATGTATGTTCATAGTTTAGTTTGGTCATTTGGTGGGAATTTGTATTTAGAAGCAAAACAACAACACAGGTTGAATCTTCAATGAACACAGTCTGTAATTCCTACTAAGTAGTTTGGACATATTTATTTTTCAGTATCCTAGCCCTTATGGTACACATTGGATGGAGGGTTGTAAGTTCCCAAAAATTCTACATAAATCAAGGCTAAACACTCTATATATCTTTTGTGGGAAAAGATTAAACGATTGTAGAGACTCTGTCAAACAAATCCATTTGAAATAATGAACTATTGTATACACTCTATCTTTATTTACGTTAGCTGATGACATTTGAAATCATTGTTAGAGGCATTCAATTAAACAGTTGGAATGCCTTGTCCGTGCTTCTTTATTTTGCATATATGTCTACCAGAGCATTTGTAACTATAACATCTAATAAAATACCCCTACTCTTTCGCTTTGATGAATGCCCATACCCTGCTCCAAGTTCCCACACTGGCACTAGTAGGAAGGGCACTGACAAAGGCTTTGGATTTGACTTTCTATCTGTTGAGCACTTTTGCTTGAAAGTTTCTAAATCCCTTTCAACAAATCCATCTTATGCATGTCCTACAATCGTTGTAGTCCATGAGACAAGAATTCTTTGAGGGATTTTGTCAAACAGTTGACATGCCTTAGCTTCCACATTCTATATACATGTCTACTAGTGCTTTTCTAGCTATAATATCTACAAAAACCCCATTTCCATTATGCTAGGATAGATGTGATGTACCCTGTTCCACAACTTCATTTTGTGTGCAGGCAGGGAGGATGTTGGTAAATGTTTTGGAATTTGACTTTACTCCTGCCAGTCATATATTACTTGAAAGTTTCTAAAGCCTTTTCAAAAATCCTTTTTTGTGAAATCCAACATACATTGTATTCCACGGGATGTCTTTTCTTTGAGGCATTTGTCAAACAGTCCACGTGCCTTTGTCTATGCTTCCACATTTTTTTGTGTATAAGAGCATACAACTTTCAAAGTCTTGAGAGTATGGAAGACACTCAAAAAGTCTTGAGAGGGTGGAAGACGTTGCCAAAATGTTAAAATCATAAGTTTCAAAGTCTTTCCATACTGTGGAAAATTTAGGCAATCGATGTAATTTGCAAGTTTCATAATCTATTTTGAATGGTACCTATGTATGACTAAATTTTATTTTTTATTCATCCATGTGGAAATATATTAGAAGAAATTATAAAATATGTTACAAGAAATCTCTACGTAATCCATTTCTAGACAAGTACTTTGAAATATAAATAGTATTGAATATTGCACTTAAAGATGAAAAGATTTGAGAGAAATGTGTCCAACTTAGAGGCATTAATAAAAGATGTGTGTAGAGGCATTAATAAAAGATGTGTGTGTTTGAAAGAGAATATAACAAAATATCTATTTGAAAAGAGAATAGTGTTGTACCTTCACAACTATTAAAGATTTCATACCAAATAAACTTCAACATAACAATGGGCTAAAAATTGACAATCTATACATAGATTAATACCTTATATCTTAATTCTTATCATTAGATTAATTTTATGCTTCCATCTGATAAATATATACATAGATATAGATAGACAAATATATTATATGCTTCCACATTTTGCTAACATTTCTACTAGGGCAATTGCAACCACAACATCTCTACAAACGCACATCAGATGTTTTTGTAATTAATGGCTGCTAGCTAGTTGTAAGCATTCAAGTTTAATTATTCATATACAACAATGGCATTGATCACCAAGGCCTAGGCATTTTTAGTGCTCTTTTCTCTGCAAGAATTAAATCTTCAATAAATTGCTTGAGCACATGTTAACATGGATGAATAGCCTCTACAATAGGATTTGTATTGTGAAAATATTTTGGGACTATTAAGGAAATGGGAAATGGATGGTGGGGTTAGCCGACATGAGATATCAATTAAATGCAAATAAAGATTAAATAGAGCAATGAAAATACATAGAAATAATAATAGCGAGAGACAAGTTTTAATGTGGTTCACCCAAACTTGGGCTACATCCACCAATAGAGAGTCCAATATTATTATCCAGTAAATCAAATTGATTACAACTAGCAATCCCTACAACTCAATACCATTGCAAATGTTACAATACAACATCAACCAAAACTAGTGTACAATACTTGGATGATCAGTGGACACCTACCAACAATCTCCCACTTGGAGACTGATCAGGCTCCACACTAAACAATCTCCCACTTGGAGACTGATCCTAGACAACACCATTGTGCAAGCAACTCCCACTAGAAATAAGCACCCTAGACTTTGTTGTTATGATTTTATTGTTTTAGTATTGAAGACCAACTGAAGTTAAAGAGGAGCTCAGCTTCTCCCTTGTCACTGCCTTTGTAAACATATCCACTAGATTTTCGTGTATATGTATCTTTTCCATCCTTAACTGTCCATCATTCAACACCGATCGAATAAAGTGATACCTCAACTGTATGTGTTTAGTCTTTGAATGCAAGGTAGAATTCTTTGCAAGATGTATGGCACTCTCACTATCTGTATACAAAGAATTGTTAGCCTATTGTTTTCCCAATTCTTCCATGAAAGATTGTAGTCATATCATCTCCTTGCTTACCTCTGTTGCAGCTACATACTCTACCTCTGTGGTGGATGAAGCAACCACCTTTTACAACCTTGAGATCCAACTCACTGCTGTCCCACCTACAGTAAAGACATAACCTATAGTACTCTGCCTGGTATCAATATCCCCTACCAAATCTGAGTCTACATAGCCTACTAAATCAGTATTAGAGCCCCCAAAACATAAGTGTTTGTTGGATGTACCTCTCAAATATCTGAGAATCTATTTTACTGCATTCCAATGCTCTAATCCGAGATGACTCATATACCTGCTTATGACTCCTACAACATGTGCAATATCTAGTCTCGTGCATACCATGGCATACATTAAACATCCTATAGTTGAAGCATATTGCACCTTAGACATTTTCTCTTCCTCCTCTTGTGTCTTTGGACACATCTTCTTAGTCAATTTCAAATGACTAGGCAAAGGTGTGCTAACAACTTTTGCATTCTCCATATGGAATCTCTGCAACACCCTTTCATACCAAGGATTTGTTTTGTTGTCCCCAAATCCTTCATAGCAAATGACTGTGCTAACTGTTGTTTTAACTCTGCTATGTTATCCATGTTAGACCCAGCTATAAGCATGTCATCAACATATAAACATATAATAATGTAGTTGTTATTATCCAACCTCTTAAAATAAACACAATGGTCAAAATTACACTAGTTGTAGCCTTGCTCAGCCATAAAACTATCAAATTTCAAATACCATTGCTGAGGTACTTGTTTTAGGCCATACAAACTTTTCTTCAATCTGCACACTAGTTTCTCCTTACCTTTGACCTCAAATTCTTGGGGTTGTTCCATGTATATCTCCTCCTCCAAATCACCATGGAGAAAGGTAGTTTTCACATCTAACTATTCCAAATGTAAATCTTCAGCAGCCACAATGCTTAAAATAGTATGAATAGAAGTTATCTTAACAACGAGAGAAAAAATGTCATCAAAATCAATGCCCTTTTTCTATGCAAATCCTTTTACTACTAACCTGGCTTTAAATCTTTTCTTACATCCATCTTCCTCTTTCAGCCTATAAACCCATTTGTTTGGTAAAGATTTTTTACCTACAGGTAACTTACATAATTCCCAAGTCTGATTTTTTAGCAAGAAGTCCATTTCTTCTTTCATTGCAAGCTCCCATTGAACCTTGGTATCCACCTGTATAGCTTCATCATACCCTTCTGGTTCACCAATATCGGTTAACATAATAGAATCAAAAAGAGGGAGAAAATCTTTTAGGAGGTCTACTTAGCTTTGTTGACCGTCTAATATTCCCTAGAGTTTGTGGTATTTTTGGTTTCTATTGCGAAGCATGAGGAACAACTGGAACATCACTATTTGGAGTATCATCCAGCACCACATAATCCTTTTCTCTCTTCTCATGCTAGTACAAATGATCTTTGTACAACAACTTCTCATTGAATACAACATCCCTGCTTCTTACAATTTTATGATTTTCAAAAGCCCAAAGCCTATAACTAAATTCATCAATGCCATATCCAATGAAGGTACAGTCTTTTGATTTTGCATCTAGCTTGGTTCTATTTTCAAAATCTACATGTGCAAATGCTTCACATCCAAAGATTTTAAGAAAAGAATAAGTCACCATCTTACCTATCTATGCTTCCTCTGGAATTCCACAGCCTAAAGGAACTGAAGGACCTATGTTAATTAAATATACAATGGTGTCGACAACCTCTGCCCACATATTTAAAGGCAACCCAACATGCAATATCATGGTCCTTGTATGCTCCATTATTGTCCTACTCATGTGTTCAGCCACTCCATTTTCCTGTGGAGTCCCTGGAACCATTTTCTACCTACGAATTCCATTAAAGGAACAATAATCCTCAAATTTTTTACTGCAATATTCACCATCATTATCAGATCTGGGGCATTTTAATCTTTTACCTGTCTCATTCTCAACCAAGCTTCTCCATTTCTTAAATGTTTCAAATACATCAGATTTCTACTTGAGGAAATAAATCCAAACCTTCCTAGTTGCATCATCTATGAATGTAACATAATACTAAGAGCCACCAAGAGAAGATACCTGGGCCGGTCCCCATACATTTGTATGCACAAGCTCCAACTTTTCATCTTTCTTTTGCTTCCCATCCTTTAGAGAACTAACTCTCTTTTGTTTACCATACACACAACTTTCACACAAATCCATATTAATACATTTCAGACCTGGTAAAACTTTCTTAGAATGAAGTACCTTCATACCTTTTTCACTCATATGCCCAAGTCTGTAATGCCACAGTGTTGTCTCAGAACCTATAGCAACTATTTCAATCTCTTCCTATGAACTTGCAGCAACTATTCCTGAATTTGTTTGTTTTTCTATGCAATAGCTAAAGTAGAAGGAACAATATGACCTATACAAAGATATAAGGTGCCTATTTTCACACCTTTTTCTACTATTAAGGCACCTTTTGAAACCTTCTAATTTTTATCAGTATATTTAACAATGCAACCTTCTTCAGCTAGTTGCCCTATTCAAATTAAATTCATACTGAGCCTTGGAACATGCTTTACCTCTTGTAGTAGCCAATGATTTCCATTCTATAACTTAATTTTAATTCTTCCCTTTCCAACAATCTGACAGGGTTCATTATCTTCCAAATAAACTAGCCCAAAATCCCCTTGGACATAATAAAGAAAATAACTTCTATGGGGCTTAGCATGAAATCAGGCCCCTGAATCTAAAACCCATGAATAATCAGTATCATCTTCAGATTTATTACTTACCTCATTTGCCTCCTTATTGCCTTCTTTTTTGTCTCCTTCTTTATTCTTCTGAGACCAACAATCTTTCTATAGATGACCTAGTTTCCCACAATATCAGCAATCCTTCTATCCTTTGGTTTGGGATCTCTTATCCTTTGATTTTTCTCATGACTTCCCATGACCTCCAAAACCTTTTCCTCTATCCTTTGATCTTCCCTTGCTTTCTGCATTCAAAACACTACATGATGTGGACCCTCCTGAGCTTTTTCATCGCATTTCCTTGCTAAGGATAACACTAACAACATCATCAAATTTTAAAGTGTTTGAACCAGAGACAGAGTTACTTACAACCATTACCAAGCTATTCCAGCTTTCTGGCAAAGAACATAAAACCAAGAGAGCCCTCACCTCTTCATCAAATTTCACTTTTACAGAAGTTAACTGATTGGTAATCATATTAAACTCATTTAAATGATCTATCACAGATCCACCTTCAATCATTTTTAGATTAAACAAATGTTTCATAAGAAATACCTTATTTGAGGCTAAGGTTTTTTCATAGAATTTAGCAAAAGATTTCATTAGTTCACTTATTGTCTTTGCTTCTATTATATTGAATGCCATAGATGGTGCCAGGCACAACCGAATGGTTCCCAGTGCCTTTCTGTCTTGAAGTTTCCAATCCTTATCCATCATTCCTACCAGTTTCTTGGTTACTCCTTCCAATGGCCTCCAGAAATCCTTCTGATAGAGGTAATCCTCCATCTGCATCTTACATAATTGATAGTTCTACCCCATTAAATTTATCAACCTTCAATTTACCCTCATCCGCCATTTCTCCCACTCAATCGTGAGACCTTCCTGCAGATTATAATTGAACACAACCCACTCTAATATGACTTGTTAGGGTTAGCTAAAAGAAGATATCAATTAAATGCAAATAAAAAATAAATAGAGGAATGAAAATACATAGAAATAATAATAGTGAGAGACAAGTTTTAATGTGGTTCACCAAAACTCGGGCTACATCCACCAATAGAGAGTCCAATATTGTTATCCAGTAAATCAAATTGATTACAACCGGTAATCCCTGCAACTCAATACCATTACAAATGCTACAATACAATATCAACCAAAACCCTAACCCTTAGCCTCTTTTATCAAGCCTTATGTCCGTTACAAAAATAGGGTTTTTTTATGTCGGTGAGATACATAACTAGTGTACAGTACTTGCATGATCAATCGCCACCTACCAACAATAGATCACCTTCCTTGTCACACAAGGCTTGGGATGGTTGAATGTATATATTAAAGTACAAATTTAGCATGTATAGATTTGTTAGGAAATATTAAAACATTAATTCTTAATTAATTATAAATTGACTTAAATAATATATGAGCCTTGGAGGGTACTTTAAGAAAAGATCTTGATTAATTATAATAGGCCAAGAATGAAATCTTGGACTAATGATTGGGTTCTTGTATTATCATATTTGAACCTTCATTAAATTTCTTGGTGGAAATATTATATGGATGAATTTGTCATTCATTTCCTTTAACCTCGATATATCCTTGTATATGTAGAATAATGTGAACCATCTTGATATTAATCAAACTAGATACTTAATATTCCTATACAAGAACTCACTAATCAAGCAATAATTTAAAATTCCTCACAACTTTGTAAATGTAACTATCTATAAATCTAAAAATTAGCCCTTTTGGCCATATGTAGATACAAGTGGAATGCCTTATTTAAACAAAATATGACCTTTTATGAATGAGTATCTAAGTTATTAAGTGTCAAATGTTTGGAGATTGAATACAATTAAAAACATCATCTCAAATTAATATTTATGTTCCCTTAGATAAGAGCACATTAAATTAACATAAATCAATGTTAAAGTTTACTATGGAAAATGAATAATAAATGGAATAATGACTACCATGTTCCTTGAGCATGAAGTTGAAAAGACAAATGTATTTTAGATGGATGAATTTTATAATAATATAAATTATGAATGTAATCATTTTTTTTTAAAGTGGTTATTAATTGGAAAGCTATAAAACCTTAAAGCAACTATTTATTAGTTGTACGTAACAAGAATCATTGTTTATCTTTGATCAAGTTCTATTCACAAGTTTATTAACAATGGAAATTATTTAATTTTAAAATGCATTTTGGGAGTTTAAAGTAAACCTCTTGTTGAGATACATGTCTTATTGTGTCCTTATTGGTTTAATTAAATGTAAGTTTGTAATGATCTTGTAAGAAATTGTTTTGATTCTTTACTTTTGGAATAAAGTTTATTGGTGTATGACAAATTAAGTTATCAAGATTTCCTTGACTAAATCTCCACATACATATGTTACGTACAATCATGAATTGATGAAATTGATTAAGTACCTTCTCTAGTACTATTCATTATGGATAAACAAAATGATTAAGCATCTTTACTGTACTTTACTTGTATTATGTTTTAAATAAATATCCTTTGTCAATTTATTTATTAGCTATTGTGCCAATTTTTCTTTCTACTAGATAGGTAAACTTTGTAAACAAATGTCCAAACTCAAACAAATCATGGTGCTCAGTTTTTATGGTACCTCTATATCACATTTATAGTTAATGCTGTCATGTTGAACCAAGTACCTTCGCTTGTAACATAGCTGCAACAATGATGTCTGGGCATCGTCCCTCTAAATTGTCAGGGAGTAATACGAGACATGTCAAAGTTAAATCTGTAGGAAGGAAAAATCTTCTTAGATATCTCATTAAAAGGATTAACTAAAGGACGAGTTTATTGAAATAGTTGTATGAAGATTACCATGAGAACCCTTCAAGCTATTAATAGATAATGAGGCTTATTAACACGCAAGTCTAAAATTAGAGATGACTTATAAAATAGGACAACTAGTCTGATCTAGAAACCCCATCTATCATAAGCTCTCACCTGTCCTTTGCAGATCTTGGTGAAATCACTGGGGAATTAAGTACGGACTTACTCATGAAATTACCTAATTTGGCTTGAGGAAGTAAAACTAGATTTCATGAGAAGACACCTAATAGGGATTCCTCCACACTAGGACTAACTGACAAACACCCCTTTAGGTGTTTGTGGTAGTGAACTAATTTCTATCCCTATTTCACTGAGTGGGTGGCGGCCGATGAAGAACTGTCTAGAGCAGGAAATAACCCTAGAAAGGGTGTGATACCCACTCACAGTTACATCAAACATAGTGCAAAATAGAACTACATATTCGCATCTGAACAAGGGGGCCTTGATCATGTGGATAAAAGGTATGTAGGTAGTCTGGATAGTGAAGGATGCCCCAGTACTCAGGTCTCCTGGATCTAGGGTGTTCTTTTATAGTTTTTGTGTGGTGGTTTTTGAGTCATGTTAATATGAGATTGTCTAGTTAGTTTGTGCAGATGATAAAAATACAAGTCACTGAGGAGAAAATAAGTTGTCAGAAGTGAATTCAGGATGTTTCAAAGAACTTAAGCAATCTATGCTCCATTATTCTTATAGGTTATCTTTCGTAATATACTCCCTCTCTTCACAAGATTTAAAATCAGTGATCTTTCAAGACTTAATGATTTTAGAAAGGTAAACTCAAATTTGTCTCATCTCTATAACATGCATTGAAAAATTTCACATTTCCTGCATCTGTTAGATCAAAATTTGTATTTGCTCTATATTTTCAAATTTAGAGTTAGTATTAGTTTGTTAATAAGGAGTTGGGTCCTTACACGGTGAGAGTCTACACGGTACTTTTTAATCTGAGTTTGATGGGAATTTAGAAAATAACCACATAGTTCTTAATAGTATCCAACAAATTTAATTGAATTTTGGTCATTTTAACATAATCAACACTCTATCAATATATATTATATCTTGATTTTCTGCCTTTGTGAATCAGTGCATCCTTAGTAGTTTAATACTTTTCTTGGTAGGTTGCTTTCTACTAGTGATTAACAGTACATTCTTTATTTTTCCAATAGTGGTTGTTTGGATATAGGAATATAAGTCACTATGTATTAGTGTGATTTCTTACCCAAAGCTATTTATAGAAAAGCAAATTCCCAAAGGGACAAATGGTAGAAAGACAAGATATCACTAATTGCATTAACTTTATGCATTTGGAGAAAGTGCTAGTAAGTCTTTGCAGCCAGAGGGTGTTACTAATTTCTTAACTTAATACATTTGTGATAGTGTAAGGCAGCCTTTGATTCTTTAGTCTTGGATTATTTTTATTCAAATAAAATTTAAACTCAAACTTTGTTTCTATTTGATATTTAGTAAACAAAGATTGCAGTGGAAAGGAGATTTAGTCCAGAGCATCCAAGAAATCTAATTAACACTTTTTGTTGACATGGCTTTAAAGTAAAGGGAGAAGCCATAATTTTATTTTTGATATCATCTAATAATTGAAGTCCTACATTGCTAGGTATTGAAATTATCACGGAGACTGATTGGATTCAGTATCATGAACTTTAATAAAGTTTTCCTAGTATTTCCATGAGCAAGGATTATTTACTTTCAAACATGGTAGATCTTGGCACATTTGAAGGCTAAGAAAAATATTTTACTTGTACCTGCATTTTGAAATAAATAACTCATTTTCCATGTAAAGATATAGTAAAAATAATTTAAAATAAATTATAGTTTAGGAGCACAACTTTGTTTTTGTTATACTAAAAATAGTATTTCCACTTTTTCCCCTTTTAAGACCTCAAATATTTTGGCAAATCAAAATTATTCTAAACATATAGAAGCCAATTAAATTATAAATAAATATTTTACAAACATTTCAAATTAAAAAATTGCAAGTATAGTTTATAAATAATAGGCATAAAAAAAAAATCTAAAATTTAATTGGTGTTCTTTTATTTTTTAAGATGTGCACTATTGAATAAAATTTGGTAAATACATCAATTAATAGGAATATGCCTAAGCTCAACTATTTGATTTGCAAATTTGATGAGTGGAACTCCACCTAACACAATCACAAATGAGAACAACATCAATTTATGTGGGGAAGACCCTTTTCGAAAAAAACCCCACTCCAAAAAAGTAGCTCAATATATTATTCAAAAATCTCAATAGATTACAATATGCTTAGAGAAAGCTTTCATAAAATTATCAACCAAAAATTTAGAATCAACTCCACTTCTACAATATTATCAAACCCCACCTTTATCTCAAGCACCTGATATATAGGAGATACAATATAGGTAACTTAGTAAGTAGGAGGTTCACCAATTCCATTTCAAATAGAAGAAATATTCTAACATATTCACAAAGACTTCACCTAGGTCTCGACTGATATATAATCTGAGATTTTCACATCTCATCCATAAACACATCATACCATAATTCTACTTTGTATTGGATATATGAGCATGTACATTTATTTATTAACCCTTACACAATCCTTCAATATTCCATATGTATTCGATAGCAAATTGTCCCTACGTTCCCTAAAAAAACCAACCCACAAAGTACCAAAAAATAGGAACAAAATTCACTGGTCCTAATACATTTAATATATTCTACACCAACTTTCAGATACAGAAGTAAACTAGACACAGGATATATCACAAACCCTCACAATAAACCAACATTTCTTACCATCATTCCCACCAATCAAAGGAGTGGCCAATTCTTCCACGGATTTCAAATCATCATCACAGCAGAACACATGCACATTGAAGCCAACCTCCTCAAAAAGATTCACATTTAAACCCTTTTCCATCTTAGAGACTAGTTGTTGCAGATAAATATTCTCTACTAGTCCATGAAAATGACCAATTTTCCAAATAAAGAAGGCCACAACCTAGTTTTCCACATTGTTAGTGTCATCATAGAGGAGAAACATACCACTAGCATTCGATAGTATGGATGCACAATCTAGGGCCTATGCTACATCAATGACATTCCTCCTACCCACTAAGTATTTAGGATCCAAAATAAGTTGCAAAAACATTGGCTAGTTACCCACACTAGGAGAGTCCTCAATGTCTTTTGCCTCTTCCATTATTCTCCATAGCCATATTTAGAGTTCAGGGTTTTGAATTTCCCTATCCATAAATGCTATAAAATATTCTAACATATCCTACCCATAAACCCTATCCTTTATCCTTGTCTTACTATTGTCCTATTTTGCTTCCCAACCAAATAGCTAAAATCCATGAAATCCCTAACCGTTTTCTGCTTTAGAAATATAAGGAAAAACTTCCCAAATGATTAAGTCCAAAAAATCCTAAGTTTTCCTTGTGTTTTTAGCATTTTCATAGTTTTGGAGTTTGGAGTTCTCCCCTTCGTCATGTCATCGTAATCAGATATGAACTTCACTTTGTTTGTTTTAAAAATCCTCTAAGTGTTCAAAGTTCTTTGGGTGTTTGGGGTCAGACTTTCTTCCTTTCTTCCTTCCTTTTCTCTTGGAAGGAGAAAGGCACAAGACCTAAGGTCTGAGTTCTGACTCTTTTCCTTCTGAAATTGGGCTATGTGTTTCAGACTTTGGAGTTTTCTTCTTCCCTCTTCCTTTCTTTGGAAGATGGAAGACAGAAAACCCAAAGCCCGACCCTCGACGGGTGTAATTTTTCTAAGGTATTCTTCCATTCCATGGAGCCTTTTTGGGTGGGCCCACAACAAGCTTGTGAGATCATGAAAAGAGGACACGTGGCAAGGTTTGATAGTTAAAGCATCCAAGTGACCCGTTGGGTGCCACGTGGGCTATTTTGTGACTTTTCAGCCATTCTATAGAGAATTTCAACAAAGCTTTGTCTATTGCCATGGAATAGTAGGAAGCTGCCAGGTGGTAGTGACATCATCCAAATCAACTTTCACCGCGAAAGCCCAAAGCCTGATTCTTGCTTAACCATTTAAAATTTCTTTAGGTGTTTTAGACTTTGGGGATTAGACCTTCATTCTTCTTCCTTCTCATAAAAGGTAGAATATGGAAGGTCCAAAGCTCGAACTCCACCAAAACTTTTAAAAATTAGCTAAGTCCTTAGAGTTGTGAGGCTCAAACATTCTTTCTTCTTATTTCTCTAGGAAGGCTGAATGCCAAAGGCTCGAGGGCTCATCTTTCATGGCTTCTGTGATCTTCAAAGACAAAGGAAAATAAATGGAATCAAGGGTTTGTCGTGATTAATAATGATAAAATCTGGTTGTTAAGGTAGAATTCATGCTAGATTGAAAGTCAAATGTATAGCTCTAGCTAGAATTTGTAGTTGGGCAATTATTGTTACAGGGCGAGGAAGATATAAGTTTTCAATGTAGATATTTGTTCAACTACTTATGAGGTGATATTTTCTGCATTTATGTCAAAGGCAAATAGATATTTTTAGACATTCTTTTTGTAAAATATCTTCTGATAGGTCCATAGGGCAAATTTATTATAGTAGGTAATGGCACCTCATGGTAAAATTCTATAAAATGCATGAAATCAAATATATTATTGTTGGTTGTTGGTCTAAAAAAACCACATCTTATATTAGTTGTAACCATGTCTCTTTGAGAATAAACAATAAATTTTTTACCTTTTCATGACTTCTTCTACTTTGTGTAATATTTCTATTTGATCTACATCTATGAATACTTCTTTACTTTTAGATTTCATTTAGTTTCCTTTACCTCTACAGGTAATTTGTGATTTGTGTATGGTCATCTGTCATTTGTTATTATTTTGTGCATATATGGTTGATCTGAGGGCCGAACATTCAAACCTAGTCTATCACCTTTTCATTTCTAGTTTCTCCTTCTTTCCCTTTTCCATAGCAGTGAATAGATTAGGTTTAGTCTTAGCACACTCTAAATCTCATATTCAGAAAAGAAACTAGCTTTCTCTAGAGGTTTGATTTCCTTACAGGGTCCCACACTTGGGAATCATCCCAAAGTTTCACTAGATTGTTGTAGCATTAAACTGCTCTAACATAAGGTGCAAATCCAAGTGACAATAATTTTTGGCACACCCAGTGGGGCATGTTTGATGATCCTCATTATCCATTAAAGAGTTTTAGTGTGCTCTTTTATGTATCTTACCTTTCAGGGTAGTTTCTTTAACACCATGGCGACTCTGCTGAGTAAATCTACTGGTGTAGCTAGTTCAAGCACTTAAAACAAAAGAACATCAAAATCAGGATTTGGTGATACTTTTCATCTCGATTGCTTTTAGAATCTTTTCAATCATTTAGAAACTCTTTAGGTTGAACCCATTTCTCAAAGGGGAAGATTTGTTTGCTCTTATTCCCATATTATTTGAATGATTTTGATTTTTCATGCTATATGATGTCAAACTACTATGGAAACGTAGAATATCAGCACCCTCAAAATGCTGATTTCCCTCCCTCTTGTCAAGATAAACACTGTTGGCATCCATATCAACCTTTTCAGGCCCAAGAGACCTCTGGGTCAATGCAAGAAGTTGAGTCCACTTTTGGCCAAAAAGTGGAAGTGTTTTCCCTGATTTTCAAAATTTGTCACATTTGACCTAAAAATTTGAAGCACTTAAGGATTGAATCTTAAAAAAATTTAGTAATGTGAAATGTATTACTCAGAGTCTAGTTTCTAAATATGTGATTTTTTTAATACCCAAATGATACAAATTGATTTTCAATAGGCATGTCTAAAAACCACAATTCAAAAGTCACGTTTGTTTATCATACCATGCATGTGTACAACCAACATAATTTGACCTAAATAAAAGTATTTTTCTAAATCCTTTTGGGAAAAGATGTGTAGCATAGTGAAGTTTGATAAAGATATTTTTTATTATTTTTTTTCCAAATATTTTTTTATTAATTTTTTATTGGCCCTAATTGTTGTTTCTTAAAACCCCTCCTGTACGACCAACATAATTTGAGTAAAACTAATCATAAAATGATTTTTTTTCATTTTGTAAACAATGATGTGTAGATTGATGACATAATTTAAAAAAAAACTTAACAAATAAAAAGTTATTAAAAAAATACAAACACCTCTCATTTCAAGTTTTGGACCAGTTTTCTCATAAATTAATTAATAAATAGAAAAACAAGTCGAATAATTTTTTTTTACATATTTGAAAACAACACATCATCATCTATAATGGGTTTTAATTTCATTAAAAATTTTAGAAAAAAAATCATCAGCCATATTGGTAAAGTTGGTCTTTTCTCTTGCTCTGAACATGGACTTGTACTTGCAGGTCCAAGGTAAGGGGTTGGCTTACTATGCCTTTCCTGAGCCTAATATTTTAGGAACGTGTACCTGATTTAAAAAGTGTACTCATTCCTTTTGTGTGGGAAAAAAAAATGCACAAGCCTTTTTTAATTGAAATGCCTATTTAGAGATAGGTACCCATTTCTAAATGGGTACTCATTTAGGCTCGAGCACCCATTCCTAAACAGGTACCCATTCCTAAGAGGTTACCCGTTTAGGCTTAGGCAGCCATTCCTAAATGGGTACCCATTTATTTTAAAATGGGTACCCATTTCTGCCTACGACTTCCCCTAGATTTGGACCCAACTTCTTGTGGGAACCCCTCTGGTTTTATGTTGTATAGTCTTTTTTCAAAAAAATATCAACATCCTAACAATGCTTACCTCCCACTAACCCATGTTCAATCTTCTTGATAGTCTAAAGACACTTATGCTCAATCCTTAGAAAACCACTTCATCCCTAATCAATATGATTGCCCTCTTACCCCACATCAAGTGGACTATGATTTTGATAACATGAGTTCCATGGACATAATGATGGACCTGCAAATGAGGTTGGAGGAAATTCAAAGAGTAGTAGTGTATAACCAGCAGTATGAGGAGATTGCTTATCAGGCTCATCTCCAACAGCAATAGCAAGAGGCACAAGAAAAAGATTTTCAAGGAAGCCTAGCTATGTAGATTGCAGCTCAAGAACAACAAATGAGGGAAATAGCCCAATCAGTTCCATCCTTTCCCAACTTCAAGTAAACCATCCCTTCTACCCAAGTTTAATTTGTAGCAGAGGTGGCCTCCAATTTCAAAATCCTAGGTTTCAGAGGTCCTGAACCTTCACAAGACACTATTTTTGCACAAATTCAGCCTATTATTCCTCAGGAACAACCCTCTCAAGACACTCTTCCAATCCATGTTCCATGTTATCCCTCTTTCCCTTATACTATTTCAATTTTCAAGGTTGGACTTGTTGTCTAAGGCTAGTTGGCAGGATGAGCCAAAGGTGGAGGTGGATGAGAAAGAAACTAATGAAGAATAGTTTGTTGTTCCTACAGTCATAGAGGTGGAATTGTTTAAATCTCTTACATATGTGAGTACTATTGATTCAAATAAGGGGTTGAATCCTCTAGATTTTAGTTCTTTTGAGTCTTTTTCTCATGCATCTGATCAAGTAAACAAGGATGAAATGCAAAGATTGCATGGGGAGAGCCTTCAACTACAAAGATAACTTGAGTGGAATCTAGTTGAGTTGCAGTCAAAGGATGAGGGTAGTGAAAATGAGGAACTTTTTGATGATGAGGTTTCCTTGTACACTCTAGAGGTTGCTGCGAAATCCAGGTTGGTAGTACAATTCCCTTTAGAGATCTACCTTGTTAGATTGGAGAGGGGGAACAATACACACAAATGCTCATGCCCATATTAGCAAATGAATTGCAGCAACATGGAGACATTGAAAATAATGGTGAGTTGCTAGCACATGGGGCCACAAATACTAATGAGATCTCATCTCATGGGGAAGAGCATCTGAGTGGCCCCATATTGAGGAGTGCAAAGGACTTTGAGGAGGCTCATTTCTAGGATGAGCTTGATGTCTTCTACTCAAATCTAGATAGTAAATCAACTCCTCTTAGTGAGGTAGATCATGAGTATCGTGAGAAGACTAAGGGGACAATCATTCTTCCAATTGAGATACAAGAGTAAGATCATCCAGATTAGAAACTAAATGATGAAGAAATAAAGCAGAGGCATAATATCAACTCTATTGATTTGCATGCCATTTCAAGGGGATGTCTTATTAGGCATCTGGCCCAGCTAGAGATATATGAGAAGGAGTCCCTACCTATCATGCTTACTTCAAAGCATGAGGTTGAGCACCAAAAGTGATTAGGTCAGCTCATTTATCCACTTCCAAGCAATCACATTTTCAATCAGTGCAAGTGGATAAGTGAGTTTTTATTTGTCCTTGGGGAAGCATTTCACTATTTGGTTGTATGTCCATCCCTTCCCTACCTCTTTTTAACTATCCAAGGGCATGAGAAACATTGTAAATTGTTAAGGAATGGCATTTACTTTCAGGAACCTATCAATGGCTTTGTTTGAGGTCATTTCCTTGTTGTTATATTAGGTTTAGAGTAGGTTTCATTTTTTCTTTTGGTTTGCCTTTTCCCTAGGTGCTTTTGTAGAGGTTGCACTCTCATTAGGAGAATGCATGCCTTGTTTTCCTTTTTTGTGGTGTTGTTTTGAGACAGGTTTCAAATATTCCCCACATACTTCAGCCCTTTTGTCTCTATGCCCAATGGATGCTTAAGGCCACTGGTTCCCTTTTCTTTAGTAGGAAAACACCAAATAGCCCAAATCCATGAAATCTATAAGTGTTTTCCCCTTTAAAAATGCAAGGAAAAACATCCCGAACTGACTATATCCAAAAATCTTGAGTTTTCCTTGTGTTTTTAGCATTTTCAGAGTTTTAGAGTTTGGAGTTCTCCCCTTCATTGTGCCATCCTAATCATCTCTAAACTTTTCTTTGTTCCTTGCAAAAATCCTCTAAGTGTTCAAAGTTCTTCGGGTGTCGGGGGTCGGACCTTCTTCCTTTCTTCCTTCCTTTTCTCTTGGAAGGAGAAAGATGGAAGGCCCGAAGTCCAAACTCAAACACTTTTCCTTTGGAAATTTTGCTAAGTGATTTGGACTTCAAACATTTCTTCTTCCCTCTTCCTTTCTTTGGAAGATAGAAGACGAAAGGCTTGAAGCCCGATCTCTGACGGGTGTAGTTTTTCTAAGGCATTCCACAGAGACTTTTTAGGTGGTCCCATAGTAGTCTTACAGAACCGTGGAAAGAGGACACGTAGCAAGGTTCGATAGTTAAAGCATCCAAGTAACCCATTGGGTGCCATGTGGCCCATTTTGTGACTTTTCAACCATTCAACAAATCATTTTAGTAAAGCTTTGTCTATTACCATGGAACAATAGGAAGCTACCAGGTGGTAGTGACATCATCCAGATCAGCATTCACCATGGAAGCCCAAAGCCTGATTTCTACTGAACTGTTTCAAATTTCTTTCAGTGTTTCAAACTCTAGGGATCAGACTTTCCTTCTTCTTCCTTCTCATAAAAGGTAGAAGACAGAAGGCCTGAGGCTTTAGCTCTACCAAAACTTTTAAAAATCGGCTAAGTCCTTAGACTTGCAGGGCTCAAATCTTCTTTCTTCTTGTTTCTCTAGGAAGATAGAATGTTGAAGGCTCGAGGGTCAATCTCCAATAGCTTCTGCGCTCTTCAAAAGCAAAGGAAAAGAAATGAAATCAAGAGTCAGCCATGATTAATAATGATAAAATCTTGTTGTTAAGGAAAAATTCAAGCTAGATTCGAAGTAAAACATCCAGCTCCAGATGGAATGTGTAGTTGGGTATTTATTTTTGTAGGGTGAGGAAGATACAAGTTTTCAGTGCAGATATTTGTTCAACTACTTCTGAGAAGATGTTTTTTGCATTTATGTCGAACGAAAATAGATATTTTCAAACATTATTTTTGTAAAATATCTTCTGACAGGCCCATAGGGTGAATTTATTGTAGTACATAATGGAGCCTCATTGTAAAATGCTATAAAATACATGAAATTGAATGCATTATTGTTGGTTGCTGGTCTAAATAACCATGTCTTGTATTAGCTATAATCGTGCCTCTTTCAGAATAAATAATAAGATTTTTACCTGTTCATCTACTCTGTGTAATATTTATGTTTGATCTCCATTTGTGAATGCTTCTTTCCTTTTGGATTTCATTTAGTTTCCCTTACCTCTATAGGTATTTTGTGATTCATGTATGCTTGTCTATTGTTTGTTATTATTTTGTGCATATATGGTTGATCTGAGGGTCGAACATTCAAACCTGGTGTATCACCTTTTCATTTCTAGTTTCTCCTTCTTCCCCTTTTCCATAGTAGTGAATAGATTAGGTTTAGTCTTAGCACACTCTGATTCTCGTATTCAGAAAAGGAACTAGCCTTCTCTAGAGGTTTGATTTCTTTGCAGGGTCCCACACCTAGAAATCATCCCAATGTTTCATTGGATTATTGCAACACTAAACCACTGCAACATAGGGTGTAAATCCAAGTGACAACACTTACCATTGTCTAGCCACTCCTCTAACTCCCTTATCCTATCATTCCCCTTTCTAGGTTTCATAGGATTAACCTACATAGGATGCCTCACATACCATGAAAATAATAAGAAAGAACTCATATTAATGAGTACACATACCTATGCAAATCCAAGTAATGATGGGCATCCACCATATCCACACCTCAATGCATAATATATAAATTAAAATTGTCATGTCTAATTATTATGGACAACTATGAACTCATATTAATGAGTACACATTGTAACACCCCGCCGAGAAACCCCAGAGAACAACTCAACTATGCTATACAAAAAAGACAATTTTTTTAAGGAAAGAAATAACAAAGAAATTTAAATCATATTTATTCATAATGTATCAAGTTAAGATTATCCTTTAGGGTTCCACAACTATATTACTAACAAACTATTAACAAGATGTAACCAACATTATGAATTAACTAACAACCATAGTTCATTGTAAATCTAATTGCATCAATTGAATAAACACATATATTTCCATATTACATCATCAGATAAGTAATCATCAAGAACATGTATAAAGGATTACAAGTACATATACAATTTCCTTTACATGAGGGTACACCATTACATTGCTTACAATATCACTTTCCTAATTACATTGGAGTACATACATCAAGATAATAGTAAATGATTCAACTGATATACAAAACTAGAACATGAACATAAGTTTGTGTCTCATCAAGCTAGAACAAGATCTAAAATCTACCACATAAGGTACATCCTTCTTGTACATGAACAACAGCAAGGGGAACCAATGGAGATAAACGCACAACCACTTGACCATGTGGAACCCTAAGGTCCACCCCTCATGCTAGGGGATAACAATAAGGTCCCACTAAGCAAACAACCAAGAAGACAATAGGCTAACAGCTGCAAGGACTACACATGACTCAAATACAACACTAGTCAACAAATACATCACAAGCAACTTAAACATCACTTCCAGGGGCAATCACACACAAAAGTAGAAAACACAATTAGGGAATGCTAGGCTGCAGTAGAGAAGAGTGTCATCACATGGCCCTGACATGGGTTACCCTGACAGTCTCTCACTAGATGCTAGCCCCCATCTATGGTTACCCTGACAATCTCTCACTAGACATCGGTGCCATAGGGTGATACATGCGGAATCAACATTCCTTTCATGAGGACAAGGAAGTTAGTTTTGCCAACCATGACCTTCTCATCCCATCCTTAGCTTGAACGAGCACTATAGGCATGTGTGAGGCATCCAATTATCTTAATTAGTGTGAAAACTAACCAACCCTCTAAATTTATTATTAAGTTATCACTGGATTAACAACTTCCAATGGGTTACCCTAGCAAGCCACTTTGGGCGCCGACCCCGAATTGAAAGCCACTCCCCTACCTGCATCTAGAAAACCATATCTATCAAGCAAGACAATTACCATCATAATGACCAGTATACATAAACAATGCAAGGTATTTACCTTCTTGCATACAAAACATAATCATAAGGACAAACTCTTAAATCATTGTCCCAAAACTTCCAGTTGAAGCAATCACAACATATAAACAATGCATATCCAGAGCAAGGCATCGACCATCTTGCTCCCAAATCTCAACCATAAACAAAATACTTCCTCTTTACGATTATTGAGATCTCCCCATTATCAAACACAATACTTAACAAAAGTTTGATATCAATACATCCTTAAAGGAGATTATTACCTCGTCATGATGCATTTACAACAGAAAATGCACATCATTTCACATTATCATTTTCCAAAACCCACATACATAAACAAGAGACATCATTATCTCAGGACACCTAACAACATAGTTGTATGAACTCAAAACATAACATCTTAGGCCTCTAGAATCAACTTCCCAAATGACACAAACACTTGACACCACTAAAACACAATGGTCCAACATCACATCCACTCCCAAATGCATATCATAAACTAAGATCCTTCAACAATATTTCAATTATATTACCATAAATGTAACATATGATACAATTCCCTAAATATGGGTTTTTAAGAATACGACATTAATCATAAGCTACCCATAAATCAGTAAAATATTCTCTCTACTTTTTAGACTCAAATATTATACTAATCCTAGTATCTATGTAAGATATAAACAGAACCTAAATGTTAGGGATTTATCTAATCTTTGTGAAAAGATAACAACAATATAATCAATCATATCTAATTTGATACATATATGTGAACTTCATTATGAATGCAAAATATCAATTCACCAAGATCTGAATCACTTATAACAAAGAGTTAGTACCTTTACTCAAACATTAATTCATTATTTAGAACTAGTTTCATTTCATGTTTATCTAAAGTCCAAATGTAATTACTTTCTATCTAAACATTAATCTCAATAAATAAACCCAAAATAAGTCTAAAGATTTGATTCCTTATCAAAGCATTTAACACCATCTCTAACCCAATTATACTTAAATATATGTACTTAGTTTCAAAGTAACTTCATTCGTTGCTATGCATAACAAATAATCATAAGAATTACTCATAAACTATTACTAATACTACGTCTACTACATTAATACCATGAGATTTTATCATAAACATTTATTAAACTAACTACAAGGTTTACAATTAGAAATAAAAATCAGTGGTCTAGCCATCTAAAGGTTATCAAAGTCGTCCCTAAGGTATTATATAATAATTAAGGTATATACTTGATTCTTACCTATATGGTCCTTATCAAAGACTTTGCAATTATTAGACCAGTCAAAATAATATGTAAAAAAAATAATTAAATAATTTACTTAAGAGGATCCTAAGAAGGGCCTCTAACCAAGACATACTTATCAAACCAATTATCTCCTCCAATCATAATCTGAAAGTAGAGTCACTCATCCATAAATTTAAGATAATTACACACACAATATAGATAAAGTCTAAGAATGATCCTTTCTATAATATACTTCTAAATCTCGATAATATATTGAACTATAAATATGGATTCTAGCTATTGATACACTAACACATTTCTATACTATTTACAAAAATTTCCAAAACACATCCTAAAATTTAGATTCGAAGATATAATTAAATTAGAAAATATAATCAATATCTTTAATGCCAAATAGATAAAATTTCTAATAAAGGTTTTATGTCCTTCTAAACTTACTTCAGTTCATATTAGAAAGAGATCAAGATAAAGCTTTCGACTCCTCATTAGATGAACAACCATTGACAATTTTTTATAAGTCAATGCCACTAATATGCAAGTGATAAATTATATTGTTGAAAATACTTTGGTAGATAGTTATGCAAAAGACTAAGGCATAGACAAGGTCTGTGAACTATTTGACAGTCGTCTCAAAGAGATGTTATCACTTGGATCAAAATGATTGCAGGATACGCATAGAATGGATTTATAGATTTAATAACAACAACCAAGATGACATAGGAATGTCTGTCACTAATTGATACACATCTCTGCATTTGCAAACTAGGTAATGCTAATTTTTGGATATGATTTTCATAGGTAGGAGATGAATCTTATATTAAAATTTAGAGAAACTTAGTTTGAAAATATAGAGTTATTGGTGACGCAACTATTTGTTTTAACAGAGATGAAATGGGTGAGAGGTAGATGGTGACAAAAATATTCATATCTCCAAAAAGACAAACTTGGTAAGGCTGATTTTTGGATATGATTTAGATAACTAGGTGGTGCATCATATATAAAAATTCTAGAGGAACCTAGCTTTTAAAAATAAAGTTATGGCTAATGAAATAGACTATTAAAACAAAGATGAAATAGGTGAGAGATAAACAGTCACAAAATATTCATATCTCCAACGACAAACTAGGTAAGGCAAATTTTTAGATAGGATTTAGATTACTAAGTATGGGCCTAACCGGTGTTGTCATTGATGTCAACATACTCATGTTGCATTACTGAGAAGGAGTGGATGAGATGTGTGCTGAGGATATTGAGAAAATTAGTCTCAATTAGGAACAGTGAAGAACAGTGATGACAACAAGTTAAAAGTCCAAGATAGGTTGAGGATCAGAGGATACAGTTCAAAGGGTTTGTAGATGTATGTCTTGAGGTGCTCCAGTCAAGTTTTCAGAGGTCTGCATGAATATCAGAAGAAGTTATGGTCACTCAAGTAGAACTGGTTCCAGCAGGTGTTCAGAGGTGACAGAGTGACACAGATAGGTCCAGTGAGATCTGAAAATGCATTATCCCATTTTGTAGATTTGAGGAAGTGTTGAGAATGTCCTTGTGAAGTGTCAATTTGATTGGTTTGTTGTTTGAAGGTCCGGAAGAACCTATTCCTTTGTGACAGTGATGACAGACTGTGTTCTTGAGGTTCCGGATGAAGGAGAGAAGGATTCCAGTAAGCAGATGAAGTGTAGATGTTCTTGGTGATTCAGGAAAGCTTGTGGCAATCTGTGGATCATTTCCAATTCATGTTGGTGGTCCGCATTGAAGTTAAAGTTCATATTTGAAGAATAAGCATCGGATGTTGGTGTTCTTTTTGAGGCTAGTCGACTGGATATATTACACATCTTGCGGATGTTCTTGTATGTGTTTGCCGACTTAGATGACTATTCCTAAGTTGATGTCATGTATAAATAAGGGATTGTGAAGTCATTTCAAAGGATGTCTTATGGAGATGATAGTGTGGTAGTGAAGAACAGAGTGAAAGGCAGAGCAAAAGTATTGAGCTTAATGGAACTGATTCAAGCATGGTGAAGAGACTATTCTCCAGTTCACGTATGTGATACTTATTTATTTGTAGACAGTGTGTCTCTTGTAGGCAGTGAGCCTCTTGTGAGTAGTGTGCTCGGGCAGCGAGCCCTAATTGGCATGTACCATTTTCTTCTTTCTATTCTTCTAATAGAGAATACATTCTTGGGTTAATCACCCCATGGTTTTTCCCTTAACCGGGTATTCCACATCAATATCTTGGTGTCTTATGTGTTCATGAGTTTCTACTTTTGATTTGAATGCATTATGTTTCATGTTTAATATACTGCTAATCACCAAGAAGATTTAAGTGTGTAAGTTAGAGAAAGTTTTGCACAACTGATTCACCCCCCTCTCAGTTGTGTGCCCTAAGTCTAACAATAAACAGTCACAAAATATTCATATCTCAAAAATGACAAACTGGGTAAGGCAAATTTTTAGATAGGATTTAGATTACTAAGTCTTGCACCATATATACAAATTCTAAAGGAACCCACTTAATAGGAATAAAGTTATGGCTAACGCAACAGACTGGGTTCAGAATATATAGAAAATAATTCACATAATAATATAAAGCTTGCATATTACAAATTCATTTCACTAAATATAATGCAACAATAAACCAGTTTCATATCTTAGTCCATACCTGGAATATTATTTTTATCACATCTTCATAAAATTTCCTAACTCGCATCCATTTTCCCCCAAGTCTTTTCTTCTGGAAGCTATGGTTTATGGTGCCAAAAGAAAAAATAAAAATTTCCTAGAGAGAGATTGTGAAAACATAAAACATATTCTCCCCCTTTTAAATGCATGCTTCTTCCCCAAATTATATGTCTAGATTTCAAAATAAAGTTGAACATACATAACCACCACATAATTTCTTCCAGAAGATTCTCCTTGTTAAAGGCAATAAATTCCACCTTTATTACTTCCTCTAAAAAAGCAATTTCTTTCTACTTACTAAAATTAATCTCTTACTCAAAAGAAACAATTATTTCTAAGATTCCCTCTATAATGACAATAAATTCTACCTTTAATACTTTCTTACAACATGTTATTTTAACCACACAATAATCTCTCTCTAATTTTATTTATTTTAGAATTTGCTATATATATAAGTTTGCATGACAACTCATAAATATTATAAATTTATTTTTATTTCCACTAACAAAACATTTACTTGTTTATAAAATATTTATATTTTATATTAAAAATCGAGAGAATCCAGTACAAGGATGCCATGCCTTAGCAAAACATAGTTGTCACCACCACAGGACAGCAAAAACCAAAGTTACAATAAGGTGCGTAATCCGTACAAAAGAGTACTAACAAACTAACTACATCATGAGAAGAAAGTATATACAAAATATCAACAAAAGCATCAAGAGAGGATGTCATCATGGGCTTCAACCCATGCCGCCCAACCCTAAGGTCCTTCCATCCAAACAATGGTCTTCTGTCTCTGAATTTGAGTCAGCATCTCAACTTGGGCATAGGAAGGCTCCCTGTTGTCTTTAATTTCATTGTTCAGCTTCTTGAGAGCCTCCTCAAAGGAGGATAGGTTGTCCATGTTGCGCCTCCACTCATAACCATCCTTCATCTCATAGATGAACATGGTGGTGTTTCCATCCTTGAGGAACCTTAGGAGCCCATTCCTCTCAACGTTCATAGTAGAGGCAACCTGCACAGCAATTTTGAAGAATGTGAGTCTTCAAAAAGACTCAGTAAGGGCCCTGGATTGGCCTTCAAACCTATCAGCATTCCTAATTGTCCATATACACCAAAGAATATTAGCAGATAAAGTAAACCAAAAGATATTAGCATCCTTTTTCAATCCTTGAATGTGCCCAGAAATAATTTCCATAATATTCACAAGATTAGGGATAGAAAAGCCAAACATTAACCAGATCTCCTTAGCAATGGAGCAATCAAAGAAAATATGTCTGCTAGTCTCAGGAAGTTTACAAATAGAGCACAAATCATTATTATCATAATTCCTCCTGAGAGGAAGTCTATTAAGTATCATAAGCCATTTAAAGCCCTTGATTTTTGGCTCGATCAGACTTTTCTAGAGCCTGCTGAATGTCTTCTGCCATTGCATAATAGACAGATTAGAATACCATAATATGTCAACATGATTAATAATGGAAGCCTCATAAGTAAAGACAGAGTAAATGTTATGAGGCTTAATTTTAGCCAAAAGAGTACCATTAGCCCATTTAAAAGACATAAATCTATGAGAATCAGCATCACAGTCTTTAGGAAGACTGAAATCAATACAAGTCTACTTAATCATGTTGTAGGTTCTTTTTTGAGCGGGGGGGAGGTTAAATTTTGAGCTGAGATCTTCCCACGTGATAAGAGTATCATGTTCCAAAACATCAATAAGATATTTGATCCCTTTGCTGGCCTAGGCTCTAGCCGAGCATCCCTGAGTAAGGGCCAGGGGTTTGCTAGTGTGGAAGAGGTTCCACCATAAGGATCTCTCACCATGAATTAGGTCACCATTATTGACACTAGTGTTCACCAAAAACCCCCTAACATGTTCCCAGGCTTTCCAAATAGACTTGAACACACAAGTGCCCGGGACAGAAATAGGAAAACCACCGGCCACAAGGTTGGTGAGTCGTAAACCCTTCCAAGACTTAGCATTCTTAGGGACAGCCCTCTCGATATTGTGTCTGATTAAAACCTTCCAAGGTTCCTGACCTTCAAGAGAATGGAAGATCCATTTAGCCGCAAGGGCAATACCTTGGATCCTAAGATCTTTTAATCCAAGGCCACCAAGAGATTTCTTAATATGGCACCATTTCTAGTTAACATCGTGTAATTTATTATTACCTTTGCCATCAGACCAAAGGAACTGTCTAACAAGCTTTTGAATTTCAAAGATTTGATAGTTGCTAAACATCCAAGCAGAGGAGTAGTAGATATTATAGGAGGAGAGGATTTTTTGGCACACTTGAACACTACCAACCAGGGAGAGGAATCTATTGTTCCATTTACTAAGTTTCGTATCAATTTTCTCCTTAACCCAGAGCCACATATCTTTGAGAGAAGGGGACACCGAGAAGGGAACTCCAAGGTATCTAACAATTTTGTTAGGACCACCCCATTCGTATCCAAGGTGTCCAAACTAGTCAAGGGGGTGATCCTTCTAGCTAAGGAAGGTAGTCTTGGTCTGGGAGATCTGAGCTCCATAAATTGACCCAAAGCATTGGATTTTAAGGGTAAGGTTATCCATGTTTTGCTTGGTGAGCTCAAGAAAAAGAGTCGTGTCATCGACACATTGAATATTCATCAATTCATTATCATTGGGGAGCCTAATCCCATTAACCTTTGGGGAGAGGGAGTTATCCCTAAGGAGGTACAATAAAGCATCAGAGGCAATAAAAAAGAGAGCAGGGGCCAAGGGGCAGCCCTGCCTAATGGACCAAGAGAGCCTAATGGAAGAGGAGAGGGAGCCATTAACATCAATCTAAGAAGAGGCATCTTGAAGGAGGACCTTGACATAAGTACATAATTCACTAGGAAAGCCAAAGGCTTCAAGCATCGTAATAATAAAGTCCCATTCAACCCTATCATAGGCTTTCTCAAAGTCAAGGATAAACATAGCAGTGTCTTGACCAGAAACTTTAGACCATTCCATGGCTTCCCAACTTGTAATGAGATTTTCCAGAATATACCTACCTTTAATGAAGCTGGTTTGGGTGGGGCAGATGAAATTGGGAAGGATCTTTTCTAGTCAGACAGCCAACATTTTAGCCAGGATCTTATAGGACACATTAAGAAGGGTAATGGGTCTCCAGTTCTTAATGAGGGCCTTTTCACCATCCTTGGGTATGAGTTTAATAATGCCCTTATTGATAACATCACCAAGGGAACCCTTGCCCAAAGCCTCATTGTAGATATCAAGAAGATCAGAGCAAATCTAATTAAGGTTGGCTTTGTAGAACTCAACTAGGAGCCCATCAGGCCCCAAAGCTTTGTCATTGTGGAGGGAGTTGATGGCTTTCTAAATTTCATCAATTGTGAAATTCTACTTAAGGAGGCAAGATTCCCCCTCAGAAATCCTATAGGGAATGATGGATTTGCATTTTAAGTCTAAGGGCCTTGGCAGACTCAGAGTCTTCAGAGGTGAAAAGTTTTTGGTAGAAGAGGGCAAAGGCCTCTTTAATGTTGTCCAAATCAACAATTTCTTGATTATCAACAATTAGTCTGTCAATGTTTTCCCAGTTTTGTTTATGTTTAAGAAGATTAAAGAAAAACTTGGAGCCTTTATTGCCAAATTGGAGCCAATGGCTACGGGCTCTAATCATGACCCCCTTGATCTTAACTTGCTGATGCAATCTAAGGGCATCCCTAGCTTTCGCCACTTGGTTGGCAAGGTCAGGGCAGGAAGGAGTGAACTGAATTTCATTTTCAAGGTGAAGCAAATTAAGATTAAGAGTCTTTTCCACAAATCTAAAGTCTTTGGCCCTTTTTTGACCAATAGTTTGCAAGAGTTTTTGCTAGGAAACACATTATAATTCCACCTATCAATATGCAAAGCTAAGTTCTTATTATCCTTATTTAGGAGTCTAATGAGGTTAATGGAAGCAAGAACATCAAGGTCTTTCAGTAAATTAGTGTTAAGAATGAACTTCTTAGGCCTCACCACATTAACAGGTAAGGAGTTAGCAAGTTTGATGTGAGCAGTAATAGAGTGGTGATTTGAGAGAGTAAAAGGCCAAACAACAACAGAATTTCCATGGTTACTAGGGATAAATGAAAAAAACATCTTTATTGGCATAAAAATGGTCAAGTCTGCAATAAATTCTATTACAACCTTTCTGGAAATTGCACCAAGTGCTCCAAAGATCCCTGGTATCATCCTTATTACTGAGAAGAGGATCAAATAGGTTTTTCATAAATTTCATTCTATCCCAATGGGATTTTTTAGAGCCTTTCCATTCAAAAGCATTACCCCTCATTTTATCATCACAATTCTCAATGATATTAAAGTCTCCTCCAAGGATCCAGGGAATATCAGGTAAGGATGCAATCCAATCCCAAAGGGCAATTCTTTCCTTATAGTCATTGGATGCATATATAGAGCACACCCCAATGAGGGTGTTGTCAACATTAATAGAGGCCCATACAACCCTGTTACAGGGGGAGCAACACTTGTCAGTAATATGGTTTGACCATCTGGGATTAATGAGTAGTCCAACACCACCTTTACCCCTAAGGTGATTGGAGCAAATTTTAATGGAGTCTTTCCAAATGAAATTAAAGTTAATATCCAAGGTAAAATTAATAGTTTTAAGCTCTTGAAGCATCAGAAAATCCAAGTCTTTATGAGAGTCCAAGAAATGTTTAACAATCTACTTTCTGTCTGGAGCTTCCAAACCTCTCACATTCCATGAGATGTACTTCATGGTAAACAGGGGGAAATTATGAGCTCTTAGCAGCATGAAGGCTACTATCATAGGTAGGGAGACCCTTGCCATTCTTTTTCTTGCCAGAGGGGGCCTTGTTCTTTGAGGCCAAGGGGTGCCCTCTTCTATTGGGTTTGGAACAACCCTCAATTTGATCATCATGGTCTTCACTAGAATCATCATCTCCTTGAGAGACATTTCTAGAAGGAGGTTCCGCGTAGGTAGTAGCCTGGATAGGGGTATCATTCACTTCCATCTAGGGCATTTGTGTGGAGGACGGGTTAGAGCGAAAAAAAGTAGAATTTCTATCAACACTAGTATCAATAGTGATGACTTGAATCGCGTCGTCATCATCAAGTTCTTTGAAGACTTTTGGAGGCAAACTCCCACTAGATTCACTAATGATACCAATATAGGGGGTGGGATCGATGAAGCTGAGATTATTAGAGATACGATTAGCCCTCGAGGAAGTCACAGAAGCATCACCCATATTGAAATCACTAGTGCATCTACCGGGGGTTTCAAAATTATTAATAATACTCTTAACTTTTGAGAAATTACCATCAACTGCGGGTGGGGTGAGATTGACGTTATTCTGAGTAGGGTTACTACCAAAATTATCATACCTAATCTTGTCAATGGCTAATTGTTGTGCATTCTTCCTTCTGCGCTTCTTAGACTTGCTTGTAACCATTTGAAAACTATCTTTTTGTTCCCCACCTAGTTGTTCTATGTTATCTGCAATAGGGGAGCATGGCGGAGCCATATTGGTTTGAGAGTTTTTAGGGCAGGTATCCAATATGGGTAAGTCAAGAATAATAGCAAGGGTGATACCCATGATAGGCTGGACCACAGGGGAGGATGGAGCCATAGGGTTAGGGGGGATCCATATTATCCGTATGGGTTCTCCGCGAGTTCAAACTTGAGGATTTCTTATTTAGAATAGGGCAGTTTTTACAAACATGGCCATCTTTTTTACAGAGTAAACACGTGTTTAAACCCCCTAAAATTTCTAGAGGGCAAGAGAAAATAACTCCCTCAATATTGAGATTGAGAGTATTAGGAAGATCAATCCTAGGTTTAATGAAAATGAGCACTCTAGCATCGAGATGGGGCATGAGCCATGGAGAGTCATCCATATGGATGAATTTACTGATGGGTTCCACAATTTGAGGGATAAACTTCCACAAAAATGGAGGAATGTTCTTGATAATTACCCACCTAGGGCACGACAGAGCCAATATTTCTTTAGAAATTACCTCAGGAGACCAACCTAGGGCATGAAATGAAGTTTTACCAACATTCCAATACAATTTTTTAAGAACCTCTAACTGCATTTCATGAGTATTAAAAAAATAATGAACAATCCTTTCTAAATTTGCCTATAGAAGGAGATTCGAAACCCTAATTTTAAATTCCAGTAGTTATGAAACCAGTCATCCATAAATTTTCGAGGAGGGCATTTATCAACATCCACACAAGCAAAAAAAATTACAGAGTCTTTCAACCAATTTTTTTCAATAGCAATTTCATTGACCATAGAATCATTAGGTGAAATGGAGATAGAGTTGGAGTTGAGGCCAAGGTCCATACCATCTAGACTCACTCCACCATCTCCATCGACGGCAACGAATCTAGCATCTTGGGCAATTGACGACGAAACCCTACCCATGGCTTCACTGAAGGTTTTTTTGGGTTGTAGAGGGGGTTGGGAAGAGGTAGGCGAAGGATGAGATTGAAGGTCTCCATCCGTTTCCACCTCCATTAAGGCAGACAAAAATTCACATGCTTGGCCAAAGGAAACAACTAAAATGGAGGATGCAGAGTAAAGAAGAACACTAAATGAAAAGCATAGGAAAGAATTGTATGCAAACCACATGGAGGAGGGAGTCCTCCAAAACCACTGTGTCTTCACGCACCTGAGTTAGCGCTAGATCATCGATCAAGGAGCAGCATCCTCGCTTCCATCTTTTTCAACTTTTTTATTTATAAAATATTTTCATTTTAATTTTATCAATTATATTCCTATTTTAATAACACTTTTTTCCCTCATTATAATTATTATTATTTATTGACCGTAATACAATATAATATAATTTCCCATAAACTTAAATTTACATAAAAGTATCTATATTTATTTATTTATCAAAAGTGCCTTAACTTACTAATTTTATTTTAATGCAACAATTAACTAAAGCATTAATCAAACAATTCCAAACAAAATAACCCAAATGCCAAACAATACCTGACACTATGCACGATCAAAAAGTATGACTACAATGATAGCAACTAACTATCATGCTCATACAGACAATACTGACTAGGTGCAAAACTAGATACTCATCATTTTCAAGAATGATGGCTAACTAGGGGACCATATGTTATCTCTATTCAACAGTTCTATTGATTTTAAGGCACGCTTAGACCTGTCAATTTAGGTGGAGTTGATTCCTGATACATACAACCTGGAACACACAACATAGTCTATGCACAAGTATAATAAATATAAAACAGTCATGGAATGAAAGAGAATCGTAATGTCCCTAAACGCTCATGAATGAGTGGTACGACATTGTCTCTTTTCACACCACACAATAATCAGATCATCCTATAATACAAAATCAATCACATAAAAATCAATTCTAACGTATGAAAATCATAGTAAGATCAACATCATAATCACCTGAATGTAAAACAATGTCAGAGCATATGAATTATCAGTGTCATAACAAGGATTATCAATAAAACATGCTAACTGTCATATGAAACCACACATGAGGATAATCAGGAATGTTACCAACATGAATGTAGCATCTACCAACATCATATAATGTACAACATCAACTGTCTAACATACCCTAAATATTCCTATTATTTTACCTTCATCTTCATTTTCCTTAACCAGATAGAATTGGAGGGGCACTACACATATACCTATGCAAATCCAAGTAATGATGGGCCTCCATTATATCCCCACCTCAATGCATAATATATAAATAAAAATTGTAGTGTCTAATTATTATGGACAACTAAAAATCTACTAAAAAGAATACATATTCAAAATTAGAAAAAAGAAAAACTAAAAATAATAAGAAGAAAAAAAATAATATTATTTTTAATCATTTATGTAGAAAAAATATTACTAGGTATGAAATAAAAAATTTATTAAATTTATTTGACTATTTTTTAGGAATTTATTTATATATATTTTTCTCATTGTTCTTAACCATTTTGAATTTTTTAAAACTATAAATCTAGACAAAACTATAAAAAATTGTCTATTTTTTAAAACTATAAATCTAGGGAAAACTATAAAAAATATAGACAATTTAGCAAATCCTTAGATTTAAAATTATACGTAATTAAATATGAAAAGTAAAATTATATAATTATTCTTAAACAACTTACAAGTATATTTTGTTATTTTTATTTTTTATTTTATTTTTTTAGATGGAACTGTGTAGCCCCTTATAAACTTGGTAAATTTTTTTCACGTGAGCGGTGACGCTTACCATGGGGATAGGGACACTCTCCTTAACCTTCTTCCTAATATTTTTTTATATATATTTAAATATTACTTGTATTTATATACATTATTTAATCTATGTTGCTTTATTAGTACCTGTTTTAATAGTTTTTTTGTGCACCAATTAAATTTTAGAATTTTTTTACATGTATAGTTGGTTATTATTTATAGACTATACATGCAATTCTTTAATTTGAAAAGTTTCTAAAAGTATTTATTTATAATTGGCTTCTATATGTTTGGAATAATTTTGATTTGCCAAAAACTTTGAATTAAGAGAAGAAAAAATGGAAATACTATTTTTAGTATAACAATAACAGAGTTGTGCTCCTAAATTATAACTCATTTTAAAATATTTTGGTTGAGTTATTTATTTGAAAAATGCACCTACAAATAAAATATTTTTTTTAGCCTTCAAATGTGCCAAGATCTACCATGTTTGGAAGCAAATAATTCTTGCCCATGAAAATACTAGGAAAATTTTATTGAAGTTCATGATACTGAATCCAGTCAGTCTCCATGATAACTTCAATAAATATACCTCTTCATATCCAGCAATCTAGAATACATATACCTCTTCATATCCAGCAATGTCGGACTTCAAGTATTAGCTGATATCAAAATGAAATTCTGGTTTCTCCCTTTGCTTTAAAGCCATATCAACGAAAGGTGTTAATTACATTTCTTGGATGCCCTGGACCGAATCTCCTTTCCAGTGCAAGCCTTCGCTTGCTGAATATCAAACAAAAGCAAAGTCTAAGATTAAATTATATTGGAATAAAAATAATCGAAGATCAAAGAATCAAAGCCTCTCTTACACTATCACAAATGTATAAAGTTAAGAAATCAGTAATACCCTCTGGCCGCAAAGACTTACTAGCACTTTCTCCAAATGCATAAACTTAATGCAATAAGTGATATCTTGTCTTTCTACCATTTGTCCCTTTGGAAATTTAATTTGCTATAAACAGCTTTGGGTAAGAAATCACTGTAATATATATATATATAGTGACTATATTCATGTATCCAAACAACCACTATTGGAAAAACAAAGAACGTACGGTTAATCACTAGCAAAGCAACCTACGAAGAAAAGCATTAAACTACTAAGGATGCACTGATTCACGAAGGCAGAAAATCAAGATATAATATATACTGATAGAGCGTTGATTGTGTTAAAATGACCAAACTTGAACTAGAATTAATGGACAGAATCAAGCAGTATGTGGTTATTTTCTAAATTCCCATCTAACTCAGATTAAAAAATATTGTCTAGACTCTCATCGGGCCTCATTCCTTTATAGTTCTGAACATATCTATGATACTAGAAACAACAACTACTTCAGAGCTATTGTCACCTGAGGTGAGTTTTTCAATTCATCTTGATACGTAGAAACCATAACAGACAGCTCAAATGAACCAAAATCCTTGCCTCAATAAACATTTTGAATACTGTGTAGATTTGAAGCCCATCTTATCCCTTGACAGTTTTCAAATCTAAGATTATGGAATATCACATTAATTAAAATCATGTTCATTATATTCATTAAGGTTAGATTCATATTGTCAGGTTTATCTGAGTCAGCAAAAGAAGTTAAGATGTATTTTATTTGTGCATTAATAAAACTTGTTAGACGTATTCATCCAGATTAGATCGTTGATCAGGGTCTTTAAGATACAAGCTACTTCTTGGACTTCCACCAAAATTCATCCCTTTATATGACACAACCACAGCACCGTCCATTCTATTTTATGGCTGAAAGTCAATATTCTGTGAAGTATGCCTGTGTAATCTATTTAATAAAGTCCGCCTGCGCATTCTTTCAGAATTTTGAAATGCAAAAACCAGGAAGATGCAGCATAAACAACCACCCCCGAAAAAGTAAAACCTATAAACCTTTTAAATGTTGACTAGATTGACTAGATTTACAGTTATCTTATAATCGAAAAAAACGCAAAACTAAAGAATAATAAACTTGTAACAACACTTACCTCCAGCCATTTGAGGAACATTTTCAAGACGGATAGTATTGACTGTATCTGGCAAAGAAGTACTCACTGGTGATGAACCCAAAGATGAACCGTGCCCTTGCACCATTGCACGTGGATGCTATTGCTACTTTGATCTTCACCATTATAATGCTATTGCTACTTTGATCTTCACCATTATAATTAACCTTATGATAGGATGGGTTAACATAAGGGGTAACAGTAACATAAACATCAGCCCCTGCAATAAGCTGGCTACCAGGAAGCCTGCTGCCAACGAATCCTTGCTGAACTTCGAAAGAGCTACTAAGCATTACAGTCAAAGAACAGAAGGATGCTGAACTTCGAAAGAGCAACTAAGCATTACAGTCAAAGAACAGAAGGAAGCAGAATAGTATCCAGACAGGGATATTATCCCAGTTGGGAAGGGAACGGATTGACGCTGCCTCCGATCTATGTCATGCCTCTTGCAGTACTGAGTTAAACATTGGAGCACATCATAACCTGCCGCAACTTCCAGAAAATTAATCTTCATTGGCTTCTGGTGATTGATTGTTGTATGATTTGGCTTCTTTTTTGATCCACTAGGGCGGCCTGGGCGACCCTTTGGTGGCTTGGCAGCAGAGTTTTTTTTCTTTGGTTTGAGTATTACACATAATTAGTTCCTCTGCATCCTTCATGCTGTTACTTCCACTGCCATGGTTTCCAGAGATTCCAAATGCAAAATTCTGTTGTTCACTTTCCACCCCAACTTCAATTACAGCCTTAAATGCCTCCAAAAGTATTTTTCTACTGCACTCAGTTAAGAAGATATTAAAATAAAATTATATTACAGTAATTTTGGGTCTAAAAGTGAGTGCTCTAGGATTTAATCCTTTTCAACCATGAAAATTTATCGTTTATTTGGTAAAAAATATGTTTTAAAAATAAATTATGGTAAGGATAAGAAGTTTGAAACAAAAGGAAGAAACTTTGCAAAACTAAATCAATTTGAAAAAGGATCTAACTACTAAAATAGACATACAAAGTATATGGGCCTAAGAATAATATTGAAAAGAAGCATTAAAATTTACATTATACATAAAATTAGAAAGAATTATTAAAAGAAAGTTTGTGTTTGAAAATAATAGTAAAAACTCTAATTTTGGGGGAGTAAAAATGATATGAGTTTGACATAAAACAAAAAAGTATTCATTTGTTTAATAGAAAATAATTTTAAAATAGATTGGGTAAATATGAAAAAAACATCTGAAAAAAATTGAAAATTTGCAAAATTAAATCTTTCAAAAATAATCTAACAACTAAAACAAATATGTATAACTTACATTATTATAGTAAATTTTTTGTTTCAAAATAATAGTATTTGCAAAATTAAATCTTTTGAAAATGATTTAACATATATAGAAATTACATTATACAGTAAATTATAAAGAATTATTATAATAAATCTTCTCTTTCAAAATAATAGTAAAAATCCTAAATCTTTAGTATTGTAAAAATGCAAAAAATTGAAAGATAACACTAACAATGAAGCAGAGATGGCCTCAATCGCTGCAGGTGTGGAACTCTATTTTGAAAGGGATCACGAACAGACATTGAGGGGGACTCGCTAATATGTATAAATGCAATCAAAGCTAAAGGAATAAAAAATTGGAATTTTCAGACATGGATTGAAGTACAGAGAATCAAATTATGCTGCTGACCTTCTGGCAAATCTTGGCATTACAGGTTCGGAGGCAACCCTAGTGTCCTCCACGACAACAACATGGGAAGGAAATTTCCAACATGGATTGGACCAGATACTGATGAGGGACCGTGAGAGCGATCATGAAGGAAATTTCCACAATCAATAAGAAACCACCGCACGGAAAGATTGCAGGTATCTTTGATGTGAATGCAGTGAGAAACAACAAAGTGTCAACACAAGCGCTGGTGCTTTAAAGGGAAGGTCTGATATTACAGAACATGTAGACTTTCAGCTTCTATGCAAGTGATGATGGGGATCTGGTTTCCTCCCCTCAGATAGAGAGAATCGCTGAATTCTCAGAGGGTATGAGATGGAGAGAATCGCTGAATTCTCAGAGGGTATGATGTATTTAATTCACTGGATGGGTTCCTAGATGGGGACCCTAACGGAAGCTATGTATTTTTTCTTTTCTAAATTATAGAAGGGATGTGTTGCATTGCACGACTTACCAATCAAAAAATAAAATGATTTGGATTTCACATAAAACCTTCCAGTTCTTGTGTTTTTGGAAAAACTTGTGTTGCTTTTTTTGTCTCAACGTTTCGGATCACACTCCATGATCCATCATCAAGAGGAAAGGAAGTGTGATATGGATCCTCCAGTGTGATCCGAAACATTGGGACAAAAAAAGCAACACAATTTTTCCCAGAAACACAAGAATGGATTATCATGGACTGTGGAAATATCATGTCTACAATAAAACCCTTCATTAAAAAAAGAGTTAGGTTTTTATCATTTCCAGCCATACAAAGGTATCCATTTGTTTAATAAAAAATAATTTTAAATTAGATTAAGGTAAATATGAAAAAATTTCAAAGAAAGGGTAGAAAATTTGCAGACCTAAATCTTTTGAAGAAGATCTAGCAACTGAAACAAATATGTTTAAAAATGAATGCATGGATGCATAACAATGGCATCCAAAAGATGGAGATGGATAGAGAGACCTCTAAAAGGCTTCTAGGAGGTGCATAGGATGAAAAACATAGGACAGAGGTGAAAACCCACCTACAAGACACTCACAAGGCTTAGGAGCAATGTTGAAAGCTCAAAAAATGCAAGTCAACAAGTGTCACAACAAGTGTTGAAAAGCGTCACAAATGAGGAGAGAGAAAAATAGACAAAGAAGAAAACAATACAAGACAAGCAAGAGGACATGCCATCAAGAGGTTTGATTCTTAAATGACCTTATTTCACACTTACATGTACATGACAAGGATTTGAATCATCATATGGGTCCTCGTGGAGGTTGTGCATGATTTTTGTGCTTACAATTCTAAAAAGTGATCTCCATATATCTCTGATTCTCATTCCTTAACATTTCTAATTGATGATATTTATAATATTCATTTTGGAAATCTATATATTCCTTTTGAAACTTTTCATTTATCTTTCTTAAATCTTGTGGCTAGATTTCTACATTTTTAATGCCTTTTTTTATAAATCATAGCACCTCCTTCCATTATCTCGATGAATTTGTCCATTGGCAGCTCCAAAGTCATCATAACATGTTCAATCAATTTTAAATTGGTGAGTTTATAAGATAACTCATTGAGATACCTCTCCTTTCCTTGGAACCTTGCTTCATTTCTCATCTTCCATAAAAACCATAAGAAGTCTATTGATAATATTAACAAGAACTTATTATCTTTTCTACTTAGCCCATTAACATAACCACATAAAATTTCTTTCCAATTGGTACAATTCCTAGGGTTCCAATTAGAGACATTTCCCATAAAGACAAACGAGGTATCTCTCATATACGCAATTAAAAAATACATGTTGATAGGTTTCAATGACATTGCACATAGAACATACATTATTGTAAAATCCTAATGTCAACCTTTTAGCAACAGAAGCCATCTAAAACATCCTTTTTTTTAGGTTCTATATTCTTAGGCCATATGATATTAAAGGTTTTAGACAATAGGTTTTGTTCTATTTTATGTTCCCAAACAAACTTTATATGCTCAAGGACCGTCTGAGTATTAGTCAACATTCTGTATAGTTTCTGAATTAACTCCTTGGAACTTAGCTCCATCTTTCCACTTAATCTTCTTACTGCACTCTTCCCCAAGAACATTAACTTCTTGGGGGAGCTTGCTCAAGAAGGACTTTCTTATTATAGAGAATGTTCTTTTGTTTGCTCCATATAGGTTATATTCTTATTCCATTTCATAGCTAAACACCCTTGCAATAGAGTCAAGGGTTTCTCTTTATCAAAGATGTTCCACCAAATGGATCTATGCCCTGAGAGCACACCATTTCTTAAATCAATTGCAATGTCATTCTCAATGATTGTTTTGGCCTACTCCCATGCTTTCCATTTACTAATGAAGAAAATAGATCCCATAGGTTTAACCTTAAAAGCCTCGAACAAGAAGTCATGCATATGTATTTACCTTTCCAATTTCTAGCTTTATGAGGTACACCAGTCTAAATGTTAATTTTAACCAAAATTTTCCAAGGTTCATTACCTTCCAACGACCTAACAATCCATTTTGTAGCTAGAGCTACACCCTGAACGTTTAGATCTTTCAACCCCAGACCCCCTTGATCCTTCCTCAAACAACACTAATCCCACTTAACAAAATTTTTCTTTTTATTTTCTTTACCATCAAACCACATAAATTGTCTCATAATCTTTTGAATAAAATTTGACTGGTAGCTTTGGAACAACCACATAGAGGCATAATAGACAAATTAAGTTGAAATAATTTTTTGACATACCTATACCCTCCTAGCCAAGGACAAGAAATGCATATTCCAGTTGTTCAGTTTCCTCTCAATTTTAGAGTATAACCATTCCCACATGCATTTCAAATAAGGAATAACAACAAAAAGAATACCCAAAAATCTAATTTGTTCAGAGGGTCCCCCTCTTTCCACTTAGCCCTATCCCACCAAATAGGAGCTTCAACATTCTAACTTAGCATAATGGACTTAGAAGCAGAAATTTTGGCTCCAAAAGCCAAACAGAGAACATCTAACCTGTTCTCTAACACTTTTATATTTCTCTCCTCAATTCTTGGGAACAATGTAGTATCATCCACAAGTTGCACATTCAACAACCTATCTTAGTTAGGTAACATTATTCCTTCCATTTCCCCTTCTAAAATATTAGTTCTCAGCATGTAGTTCAATGCTTCAAATACAATAACAAATAGAGTAGGTGCGAATGGGCAACCCTTCCTGATGGACATCCCCATGTTAAACAACTTCTAAATAATGAGTTGTTTACCTCTACTTGAGAAAAGGCATTCCTAAATAACATCTTATCCAAATTACAATAATATTTAGGAAATCCAATAGCTTCTAACATCACTATTAGAAATGACCATTCAATCTTGTCATATAATTTTTCAAAATCAAGGAGTAAGATACCCACCTCTTGTCCAGTTTCTCTAGCCCAATATAATACTTCCTAGCTTGCAATGAGATGCTCTAGAATATATTTTCCCTTAATAAACCTATTTTGGGTATAGCCAATGATTTTAGGTAGAATATCCTTCAATCTTAATGCTAAAACTTTGGCTAATATTTTGTATGACACATTCAAAAGTGTGATAGGTCTCCAGTTTCTAATGTTTACTCTGTCCCCATCTTTAAGCAAAAGTTTAATGATCCCTTTGTTTATATCTTTTCCTAATATCCCTCTATTTATTGCATCGTGATATACATCAAATAAATCATCCACTATCCAATGCAAATTTTCCTTGTAAAACTCCACTTGTAGGCCATCCACCCCAAGTGATTTCCCATTTTCCATGGATTTGATGGCAGCCTCTATTTCTTTATTGGTTATCCCAAATTCTAGTTTTTTCTACAACTCTACATTTGTTTTCCTTTTACAAATCCTCCTACATAGGTCCTGAGCCTCTTTACAACCATCTTTTTTATCTTATGATTTAAATAGGTTCTCATAGAAATTCCTATATACTTCATTTATTTCATCATCTGCGTGATGCCAAACACCCTCTTCTAGGATAGGGCCTATATTTTTCTTCACATTTTTATGCTTCAGTATCTCAAAGAAGTATTTTGGTCCCCTATCACCACCTTCTAACCAATTTAACTTTGCTCTTACTTTGGCTCCCTAGGCCTTCTTAACCTGAAGTTGTCTAAGCCTATGTTTTATATACATCCCATTCTTTCTATTAGCTCCAACCTATTGGGTTCTATCTATATAGCCTCCTCAGTTTTTAAGAAATCCTCTTGAAGAATGTATTCCATCCTTCTTCTGTCTAAATAGTATTTTTTAACAACAGTTTAAATTTTTTTTTACAAGAAATAATCAATTTATTCCAGTATGCAATGGCATTTAACCCCCTGGCTAGAGCTTTGTTGATCTCCCTAAGGCTTCTAATTCCACCCAGGTAGTCCTTATCAAGTAACAACTCATCATTTAGCTTAAAGCTGGAATATTTCTTGAATTTAACTACATTACTTTGATTCTTCAAGGAAATAGTAGTTTTAATTGGGTGGTGATCTGACAATGTGTTTGGAATAACTTGTACCTTATTATTACTAGGAAAGTATTGAAACTAGAAGGTATCCTTATCCACATAAAATCTATCTAACCTACAATATATTCCCATATTAGCTTTTTGACTATTACACCAGGAGAACCATATACCTATACTGTTTTCTTTTTGCCCATCTAAAGGATCATGTAAAGTTTCAACAACTTCTTCATTCTATCCCAAAAGAATTTATCATTCCCCTTCCACTCATGTATAATCCCCCCTAATTTATCTTCCTTATGTTCTATCACATTAAAGTCACCTCCCATTATCCAAGGTGGCTTGGGGAACTCATTTGCCATGCAATTCCACAATTCTGTCCTATTTCCATATTCATTTGGTGCATAGATCAAGCAAAGACCAACTTTTGTGCTGTCAATGTCTAAGATGACCCAAAGACATCTATTACATGATGAACACCCATGCTGAGTTATGTTCTTAATCCATTTTCTATCTATTAGCATGATAGTTCCTCCTTTCCATTTTTCATGTTTAGAAGATAAGACAATCACATCCTTCCATATAAATCTCATATTGTTCTCCAAATGAAAACCCACTTCTTTAACTTCCTGTAACAATAAGAAATCCATCTTTTTTATTTTTATTACAGAAATCTTTGACTATGTATTTCCTATCAGGGGATTCAAGCCCTCTTACATTCCAACTATATCAATGTAACTCTTTCATCATTTACTTTGTCAGGTAGAGTTAAATATATTCCCTTTATACAACTTATCAAAGCATTTGTGAATTTGATCTTCTTTGCCTTTTTTTCCCTACTTTAACAACACTATTAGTCCTACTATATTGTTTTGTTTCGTTTACTTCCTCTTCTTTTTTATTATTGACATCTTTGTCTTTGTCAATAATGGTATCATTAGGATTAATATTTTTACTTTATTCACTACACTATGCTAGATTTACAAGTCTTGTTTTGAGGCTACTTACTATTATCGCTTTGAGATCTACTGTCTTCGTATCCTTAAGTTTTTATTTGAATAATTCAAGTTTCCTTCTTTGTTCTTATACTATATTTTATCTATTTTTTTTCAACAACCAATTCGTGTGCATTTTTTTATGCCCCTGCATGTTTTTGTCCATCACAGTGCCTTCAACTTGATTTCCATTATCTACAATTTCCTTACTTACAGTGGGTTTAGGGAAGTTCCCACTCTCCTTAGTGTACTCACCAGGAGTTTCAATATCCCCTGATTCCTCAAAGCATGGATTTTCAAACATAGCAATATCATTCCCCTTCAAGGAGATCCTATTAGGGTTCAAAATATCTTCTTGCTCTTCTCCAAAGCTAAAGAAACTTTCATCACTTACTGCATCCTTACCCCTAGAGGTAATATTGTCAACATTTGGGTTTTCACCATTAAGAGGGTTTGATAAGGATTCTTTATCCAATACAACTACAGTGTGTTTTTCTTTATCCCTATTTTCAACATGCATGCTACCCAAAGTATAACCTAGGTTAGCATCGGTATGTTCCTCCATATAAGATGGAAGGTTAGTATCAATATTCTCAGAGGATGTTTTAATAGTTTCAAAACTTTTATTCTTAGATTCCCTACCAAGTGTACTTGTTTCAAAATTAACACCTCTAAATTTCCTTCTGTTTAACATTGGACAGTCTTTTTTTTATGCCCTTCCATCTTACACAGGAAGCATGAGTTTAAACCCCCTAACCCAATTTGGTCACACAAATTGTTTTTATTATTCCAACATATTTCAATAGTTTTAGGGATTTGTACTCCTATTTTCAAAGTTATGAGGACCCTATCATTCATATGGGGAAGAGTGATCCTTGTTTCATCTATTCTCAAAACTGTTCCAATTGGGTCAATTAGTTGGGGTAAATAGCTCCACATTTCCTCAGGTACATTTTTTTATAAGGATCCATCTTAAAACTGAGAAAAACATTATCTCCTTATAGGTAACATTTGGGGCCCAAGGGAATGCCTTAAAAAGGGTTTGGCCTATGTTCCAACAACTCCTATCCAAAACTCTTCTCTATTGTGTGTTCACAAAAAGATTACAAACAGTCCACTATGAATCATCCTATAGAAAAAAAAAATGGATTCCCAATATTTCCCCCATACTGAACTGAGCCAATTGTCAAAAAACCTTCTAGATGGTGTCAATGTTAACATGCAAAATAAATTTCAATATTCTTTAATCTAGATTTTTCAGCATTTAGGGCTTTCTTCATATCAACATTTGGATTTAATGAGAGCTTTCTAGGTAAATAGAAGTCCTCAACTTTTTGTTTACCTCCTTCACTTCTTTCCTTCTCACTACTAGAGATTCCACCATCTCCTCCGAGTGTATTATTGATCTCAAAACTAGCAATTTGGGGTGGCACTTTGGCATCTTTACTCCGAAGCACCTCTATGTAGGTTTTTATACTTTCTTCGAAAGCATCATTTGGGTTTATTTTAAGACTCTCTGAACCATCCATAAATTTATTTTATCCCATGAATAACTATTGAGGAACACAAGATGTACTCCCTCAGGTGGCCTCGAGTATTGGGAAATGAAACAATAAAACATATGTCGTCTACCTATTAGGTGGAAAAAGGCCTATTTTGAATTCAAAATATTTGATTGACTACTTTGAATGACCATACAAAAGATAATCATAAACATACACCAACTGAACAAATCAAACAATCCTACATTATCAAAGAGATCTAAGATGGACTAATGTAACAGATTTCACAAATGAAGAGTTCCAATGCAGAGAGAGATCTCTACAAGGGGTTCATGGAGGATTTTCAACCATTAAACACCAGCAGAGCCTCTCTCCACCTCAGATGGATGTCATATAGACCAAAAATTGTATTAATTAAATAAATGCACAAATGTAATCAAAGCTAAAGGAATCAAAAATAGGAATTTGCAAGGATGAATTAAAGTATAGAGAATCAAATTATGTTGCTAACCTTCTAGAAAATCTTGGAATTAAGGGTTTGGAGGCACCCATAATGTCCTCCATGACATCAACATGGGCAATATTGGACCATATACTGATGAGGGGCCATGAGAGCGATTATAAAGGAAATTTCCACAATCAATAAGAAACCATCGTACAGAATGATTGCATGTATTTTTGATGTGAATGAACACAACTGTTGGTGCTTTAAAGAGAAGGTCTAATATAATAGAACATGCAGACTTTCAACTTCTATGCAAGCAAGAAACGGGATCTATTTTCCCCCCTTAGATAGAGATAATCGATGAATTCTTAGAGGGTATGATGTATTTAATTTACTGAATGGGTTCCTAGAGACGGACCTCAACAAAAGCTATGTATTTTTGCTTTTGGAAATTATAGAAGGGAGTTGTCCCATGGAAACACTTACCAATCTATAAAAATGAGATTTGAGTTTGACATAAAACCCTCCATTAAAAAAAGAGTTAAGTTTTTATCAATTCCATCCATGCAAAGGTACTCATTTGTTTAATAAAAAATAATTTTAAATTAGATTAGGGTTGTTACATCAGAAAATGTCTCCCTAGGATTTTTCCTTCCTAAGTTTAGCTCCCGAGTCCTTTTAGTGTAATCATGCATGTTCATTTCATCTCCTGATGGAAATCCCTAAAAAACCATGTTAAATGGGGCCTAGGGGACTCTTGTGAGCTTAACCCAGATCTAAATAGGCATTGAGGACTTGGGCGCCCATGCCCTGGTCCTGTCCTATTTAGAAGGGTCCCAAATTTTAAATGTTAGTTATATGACCGTTATAAGTGTCTGTTGCCGACATCTCAAGTTTTAATTATGAAATTAAGGTGGCAAGTTGTTTAGTTGCATATATAAGCATGTTTAGGGATTCATTTGTAAACTAGAAGATGATTATGAACTTTTGACACACTTGTGATTTTAGAGCATTCAAGATATTCATTTTTACAAAGTAGACTTGTCTTGTTATTGTGTTTGTTATGCAGATTTGGCTTCATCTTCTCATGATGTGAAATATTTTTATCTATATGCGAGATACACCTCCAAGGTGACATTTATTGTGTTTTGAATCATTTATCAATTGGTTTTTGTCTCTATCCCATAGGGATACACACTCTTTATCTGATAATGATGTTTGAAAGACTTGAATATCTCTCCAAGGCTTGACTGAGGCAATCCTCTAAATACCACAACCCCCAACCCCCTTTTTCTATGATTGTAGGTTATAGGTGTAGAAGCAGAAGGAGTGGAGTTACACAGAGTTATAACAAAGTGTCAAAAACACATATCTAAGTAGAAAAGTAGTATTTGGGCTTGGGTGCCCACTCATTAGTCCTCCAGATCCTGAGACATAGAAATCTCTAGAATAGAAGAAACGGGTTACAGACAACTTTCAGAGATCCCAACAGAAACTGGTATCTTGGACTTAGGTACCTGCTCATTAGTCCCCAACTTTGCTGCATCAAGAATATCAAAGTTTGGTATGTATTTACTCTGAATATTCTATCCCTTTCTGCAATCGTTTGTTGTGTTTTGTCTGTTTATTTATGATTTTATGAAATTGGGGTTTTAAGCATAATTGGGCTTTAATTAATCAATTAATTAGCAAATTCAAATTTTCCTCTTCATTCTAAGGGACACTAAATCAGTAGTAGATCCATCTTGCAAAAGATTGTGGCTTTACTCGATTTATGTCCAAGTGAATGGAAGGTGTGAAAGGAAGATTTAACCTTGAAATTGTAACCCCTCTTTTTACCTAAAAATTTTTGGTGAACCTATGTTTATTTGAATTTTACACCTTGCTGAGTCTTGTACTTAAGATTTTCATTCATTTCATTCATCATTTTCCTATTGCATTTGAAAATTTACCAAAAATTTCAAAATTTTGAAAATTTTGAAAAAAATGGCATTTTCGCTTTGTATTTTGATATAATTTGAATTAATTTGAATTAATTTTCATTTCATCTCTAATTTTTGCATTTTATTTGAAATTAATTTCATTCATTCATTTAATTTTCATCTTATTACATTTGAAAATTTACAAAAAAAAATGAAAATTTTGAAAAAATTGAAAAATTTTGACATTTTAGGCTTGCATTTTCAAGTAATTTGAATTAATTTGCATTTAATTTCTTTTATTTTCATTATATCTAATTTAAATTACATAAATTCATCATTTATTATTCATTTGCATTGCATTTTCATGCCTAATTTGTTAAAAATTGCTTGAAATTGTGCATTTTTCATATAACCTAGTTTTTGCATTAGCTAGGGTTTGTGGTTAAAATCTTGTTTCAGATTTTACTACAGTTTTAAATACTCATTTAGGGCTGATTTCTAACTACATTGTTTCATCATAGTATATTTTGACATTTAGATTTCATGTGTAGGGTTTAAAATCTTGTATTTTCACTAGATTTTGACTTATTTTGCATATAGAATTGCATTATAGGTGTGTTGTGAAGGATATTGCTACATTATTGGACTGATATTTGGTTTATTATTGGAATTCCCTCATAAATTTCCTTACAACACCTCTTCTTTTACTCTTTTACATTGAAAAAAGTTGCAACTTACATAATTTTGCACTTGTTCCTTGCATTAGTTTTGAAAAACTTTTAAAATCTAATTTTACATTCATTTGAAAACTTATACACATGGCTTCTAATCACAACAATAACACTAGGTTCCCTCGTATGCCTTATATGAAAAGAAAGGCCCCTTAACCTAAAATTGTGTTTACACCTCATGATAGAACAATTAGAGAAATTGAAGGACCTCTTTATATCACTGTAAGGATAATGGTAAATCCTGTGGATGGAACACTTGGAGATCCTAATTGCATGACTAGTGTGGCAATGAAGGAATTCCTTTATTCACATGGTTTGGTACAAGATTTCTATGACCCTTCTGACATGATGATTAAGACACATAATGGAGCTTTTATAAACACTTATGGTAAAATATCTTTATTGGTCATGGTATTTGACAAATCCGTAGAACAACTATTTGGTGTTGTCCCTCTATCTGACCTTTATTGTATAAAATTAGGACACCCATGGTTAAAAGCTATGAAATTTGTCCCTTCACTAATTCATAAATGTGTAAAATTTCCTTTGAATGGACAAGTGCATACTATTCCTTGCAATAGATATAAACCTTTGGTTACAAGACCAAACTTTAACCTTGATTACTTTTGGCCACGATCTGATCAGGAATTGGAGCCATGAATAGATTTTAACTTCTTGGGATATAGAAAATATAAAGCAAAACTATTACATTGAGTGGTCAGTCCTTCTGTTCAAGAAACAATAAGAGAAGAACAACCCACATTAGAAGAACTTCCTAGAGAAAAAGGAAAAGGACCAAAAAAATAAGAATAAACTAAGGGTTTTACTATGATGAAATAATTTGTATGATACAAGTGGATAAGGAAAAGTTTGACAACTCACCTCATCCATAAAGAAAAGGACCCTATGCTAAGGTTCCTCCTCCATCATCCTTACAAGGATTGGGAGATACTCATTGAGAACAAAACACTTCATCAAGACAAATAAGATTTGAACATTGTGCTTCCTCCTCTAACACAAAAATACCAATAGAGCAACATGACAATACTTTTGAAGATATAAGCAATAGGACAAGAAGAAATAGACAAGCAAGAGAAAGAAGAAGAAAAAGACAAGCCTTTGCAAAATGAAATACACATCAACAAGAAAACATTCCACCTAACATTGAATCAAACCAAGAAGAGCTTAAGAATAAACAACTTGGAGATAAGAACAAAAGTTTGGCTATGGTACCTTATGTACCTCTTCGCTAAAAACATTCGAGATTGGGAAGATGATGATGACCATTAGTTTGGTTGTCTCTATAGGTAAGTATTTCTAACCCTTTACCTCTGTGTTGTGTTTCCCCCGTGATGTGTTATCTATTGTTTAGGCCTCCTTGGATGACCCTTGATACTCTTTTAACATCAAGGATACTGGGAGAACACCTCTATTGTGACCCTTCTTCTATTTGTATCATCATTCTTCTATCTTGCCTCTCCTCTATTTTTTGTTGTTGTGTGTTGTGTCTTAGGGGCATAGCATTGTTGGTGACCTGGGGGTACCTTCTTATGTGACGACCCTATTGAACTTGATTCTCCTCTCTTGATTTATTGTTTACCTTCTTCTAGTGGTTCTATCTAGCTAGTGGATGACAAAAAAAAATAATACTGATATGGACCATGTTTCCCTTAAGCGAGTAAGCAAAAATGGGCCTAGTTCATATATGAAGACATGGTTGATATATATTATCTAACACTTGGCTAGTAGAATCACTCTGTGTGATATTTTGAGGTTGACTTATCTCACTAAGAAACTATAACAATACATTTGTTTTGTTCACTTTTTTTTTATCTTTGAATCTCGCCTTGGGTACACTCAATTTTGAGATCTCTGTAGTATAGCCCAACGGTTACACTTAGTTTTGAGATCTCTGTAGTATAGACCCACAGTTACACTCAGATTCTAAACCCATAGTATAACCTCGGCTCTTGATGTGATGATGATTATGCATTGCTTTTGATCATGTGATGTGGTTATTATCTTATAGAAAGATTTCTAACCTCTTTTCTTGCAAGAAATTGTGTGTTTGTGGGAACATGTGGCTATTATCATAAAGTACATGTCACATTTGGGGCCATGGGCTTTGGGTGATCTCTTGTTCCCTTGTGTGTTTTGTCTCCACCTTAACGTGCTTAATATAGGTACATGATATCAACCACGTTAAGGTGGGGGCATATATAAAGGTTTGTCTAATGATTTTGGTACTAACAAAGCATGTTTGTAAGCCCTCTGCAGAGGCAGGATGTTGTATCTCCATGCAAGTGTACATCTTTGTTCTATATTGCAACCATTAAGCCCTCTGCAGAGGTGGGATATCATATCTCTTGAGCTAGCGCATATCTTTTTATTCAAAGCCCTCTATGGAGGCATGGATGGTATATCTCTTGAGCTAGTGCACATCCTTTTTATTTCAAAAGTCCTCTAAGTAGGCAGGGTTGGTGTATCCTCCCTTAAGTGTGTCTTTGGCAATTGTTGAGGCATAAGCCCAACTATTAGGTGTTCCTGTAATGTGCCTGAGATGATGGTGAACCTAGAAATAGGCTCCTTCCATCGCTTGTTTGTCATTTTTAAGATGTATAATATGTCTTTGGCATGCTATACGGCGCCCGTGTCTTCTATGTGTCTTTCATGTGTTTTCCCCCTTGTGTAGTCTAAAGCTATGTGGAGATGAGTCCCTCCCTACACTCAAGTTTTTTATGGCATGTTTGTTCCCAAGTATAGTCTCAAGAGCATGGCGAAATGCCCCTCCTATGCTCTAGGATTTGTATGGTGTATTTGTTCTCAAGTGTAGTCTAAATTTCTATGGCAATGAATCCCTCCCTACACACTAAGATTTGTATTGTGTGTCTGTTGCCCCATATGTAGTATAAACCTACATGGTGGAATGCCCTTCCCTACATTTTGGGTTGTGTGTTTATTTTCCATGTACTTGTATCTACATTCATATATGAGAAAATGAAAAAACAATCACTCCATTCATTGTGTTCACTATGTTTTACATGTCTTCAATACTGTCTTCTCCATGTCTTTCTTATCTATTACTATCTTCTCTGTGTTTTACATGTCTGTCACTATCTTCATTGTGTTTGGCATGTCTACGACATGTTTTCTCTAATGTCTACATGAGACTAGGGGCTAGAAATAGTTCTCAATCTTCGTGTATGCATTATCTCTAAGTGCTTGGCATGTTTGCTGTGTTTGTTGACCATACTTTAATGCATGTATGGGCCTTGCATTCATGCATACATTAAATTAGGGGCTAAATGTTATGTCACATAATGTGTCCCTAGGACTTTTTCCCTCATAAGTTCAGGTCCCAAGTCCTTTTAGTGTAATCATGCATGTTCATTTCAACTCCCGATGGAAATCCCTGAAAACCCATGTTAAATGGGGCCTAGGAGACTCTTGTGAGCTTAACCCTGATGTAAATAGGGGCTGAGGACTTGGGTACCCATGCCCTAGTCCTACCCTATTTAGTGGGGTCCCAAATTTTAAATGTCAGTTATGTGACCGTTATAAGTGTCCGTTGCCGACTTCTCAAGTTTGAATTACAAAATTACGGGAGGAAGTTGTTTAGTTGCATATATAAGCATGTTTAGGGATTCATTTGTAAATTAGAAGATGATTATAAACTTTTGACGCACTTGTGATCTTGGAACATTCAAGATATTAATTGTTGCAGAGTAGCTTGTCTTGTTATTGTGTTTGTTATGTAAATTTGGCTTCATCTTCTCATGATGTGAAAGATTTTCATCTATATGTGAGCTACACCTCTGAGGTGACATTTATTTGTGTTTTCAATCATTTATCAATTTGTTTTTACTTCTATCCCATAGGGATACAGACTCTTTATCTGACAATGGTGTTCGGAACACTTGAATGTCTCTTTGGGGTTTGACCGAGGCAATCCTCTAAATAGCACAACCCCCAACCCCCTTTTCTGTGATTGCAGGTTACAAGTGCAGAAGCAGAAGGAGTGGAGTTGCAGGGAGGCATAACATAGTGTCAGAAACACATATCTAAGTAGAAAAATAGGACCTGGACTTGGGCGCCTGCTCATTAGTCCACAAGATCCTGAGACATAGAAGTCCTTGGAACAATAGAAATAGGTTACAGACAACTTTCAAAGATCTTGACAGAAACTAGTATCTTGGACTCAGGCACCTGCTCATTAGTACCTGACTTTTCTACATCTAGAATCTCAAAGTTTGGTATGTATTTACTCTGAATATTCTATCCCTATCTACGAGCATTTGTCATGTTTCATCCATTTATTTATGATTTTATGAAATTAGGGTTTTAAGGATAATTGTACTTTAATTGATCAATTAATTAGTAAATTCAATGTTTCCTCTTCATTATAAGGGACACTAAATCTATAGTAGAGCTCTCTTGCAAAAGATTGTGGCTTGACTTGATTTATGTCCTTGAATGTAAGGTGTGAAAGGAGGATTTAACCTTGAAATTGAAACCCCTCTTTTTACCCGGAACAAGGGTAAATATGAAAAAATTTCAAAGAAATGGTAGGAAATTTGCAGACCTAAATCTTCTAAAATGGATCTACCAACTGAAACAAATATGTTTAGAAAATGAATGCATGTATAACAATGGAATTGAAAAGGAGAATGTATGTTAAAATATGAAACAAAATAAGGGGTTCAAAAAATCAAATGAAAACATAGAAAGATCTTACAAAACTAATGCTTTTGGAGCAACAAGTGGTGGTTGTGCCCCAATGGATGCTTGATTATTGATTTCTCTCTTTGACAGCATAACATTACTTTTCCCTTGATGATGCAGGTTGATTTATAGATTTTGGATGATAAGATGGATGGCTAAGATTTGATTAGAGATGGATGGCTAGGATTGAATGAGAAAAAAATAGAGAAACAATGGAGGCTCTTAGGTCATTCCATAAGGATGGATAGTTTAGATTAAAGATAAATGGATGAATAAGATTGAGTGAGAGGAATTAGGGTAATGATGGAGGCTTGTAAGTCTTATCGTTATGCCAATGGCTAGGAATAAAAGATGTAGTGTGGAAATGAGTGGTGGAGATGTAAAGTTGGTTTGAGTTTTGTGGGAGTATCTAGGTTTAATGAATCTAAACAACCTCTTAGCCAGTCATGTAACCTTGAAATATATATATATATATATATATATATATATATATATATATATATATATATATATATATATATATATATATATATATATATATATATATATATATATATATATATATATTAGTTTAGGATACATATTGTGTACAAAACAAATGGACACATGTGTTATAAAATATTACTTTAGGACACTTTATAAAATATAATTTAAGGCCTAATAAAATGTATTTATAAAATATTATTTTATCTCAATTATATTTCATTTTGTAAGTAAGAAAATAAAATTAAATTGAAGCCTTTATAGTAAAATTTATAAAATATAATGCACTTACTTGAATAACTTCTGGCATACTTTGATCCTTTTATATTTTATATGATAAAGCCCTAGAATAACTTCTACGCTTGTCGAATACACTTTGCTCCTTTTATATTTCATATGATAAAACCCTAATAAAATATAGTTAAAAAAAAAATTATACTATAGTAAATAATATAACACAACAAAAAATAGGTAACCCTAATACCATTATATTAAATTTCATTGTACACAAAAAAAATTAAACTATATAATAAAATATATGTATAAAATATTATTTAACCACAATTAATTTTTATATATCAAATTGAAATCTTTATACGACAATTTGAAATCTTATATAATATTAACTTTCTGCCACAATAATGGGTTACACTTTCTAGGACATCCTGATTTTTGCTAAAATCACATATTTTTATAAAATATAATGATTTAAGCCTTGAAAGGTTCCATTTAAAGGATTGTAATTGAATAGGGTTTGATCAAACCCCCTTGGAGAGAACCGCACTAGTTTTAAACCATACATGTCATGGAGTCTCCTCTACACCTATCAAAATGCTGATAAAAAACTACTTTTGATTTACCTTTTGGGGGATCAAATGAATTCATTTAAAGTTTTATGTTTTTTAAGTATGTAGTCCTTATTATAAGGTTCCCAAAAAATATAATTCTAAATATATTTAATTTGATTATTATATTCATTTTTTATTTCTTGTGAATGTAGGTTTTTAAATGAGCATCAAGGTCTCTGTTTCATACATATGAAAAAATAGGAAAATATAGAAAAAAATATTCTAAAAAATACATGTCCTCTAAGTATTGATGTTCTTATTCCAACAGAAAAAGAATTGAATTGTGATACAAAAAAAAATTATGCTTTACATAGTACACCTATGTCTAAATTGTAATTGGTTTGACTTCCAAAGTTAATGAAATGAAAAATGTTTAATAAAATATTATGAAACCAAATACATCCTCTATATATCATAGTTAAAAATCTAAATTTGGAAAAATTGGAATTTTATCCTTCATAGAAAGAAGTTATGTTTTACACAGTACACGTCACTCTTTAAAAATGTTGTTTACTATTAGAAACTAGTTATTGAAGGAGATTGAAAAGGAAATATAATTTGATTCTAAAAAATTTAAAAAATATATATTTAGAATCTACAGACAAAATGTGACAAATCATTAGTTTACATCATCTTCAAATTCCTCATTGTTTAGCAACTATAGGTGTCCGAAAGTGAAGATTTTTTTTCAAAATGTTCATTTCAATGTCAACTTTGGCCAAACCCACTATTGTGGGATCGGTAAATATTTAATATAAGACAACAAAGAAAAGGTAACCCTAATACCAGTATATTAAATTTTATTGTACACAAAACAAATTTAAACTATATACTAAAATGTATGTATAAAATATTATTTAACCACAATTAATTTTTATATAGAAAATTGAAATCTTTATACAAAAAATTGAAATCTTTATACAAAAAATGTATAAAATATAATATTATCTTCAAATAAGTCCTACACTTCTCCAATATTCTTTTTCTCTACCTTATTTCATTTCATATTTTTGTGATTTATGTTTGACTATTACTACTTTATGGTGTTATTGTTATGTCCATTAATTTAATAAAACTATGGTGGTTATATATTTTAAATTTAATTCTTGTGTGCTTTCATTTAAAAAATATGTTGGTTATACTTTTTTAATATAAAATAGTTACTTTATAATTTTTTGGTGCATTCACTAAATAAAAGTATTTAGGCTATTTTCTAAATTTCAAATACTTACTTTATAAATTTAAAAAATATATGTTGACTCTTTTTTGTTTTTATGTGTAATATACACCCTTAGATCCATTTTTTATCACTACAATTTTTTGTTTTATATGTTGTTGTTTAGGTTGATGTTTGTTTCACCATTCAACATTGTTTGTAGGGAAATGACATTGTGGACTACAAATAACATAATACCTAAATAGTAAAGTGCATAACAATAATAATCTAAAATACCCAGATAGTAAAATGACATAAATCATAAGCTGGCAACATACCCATTTTCAGTTCTGGAATATTCAGGTCTGATACAACACAAAATCAGTATTCTAGAGCTATGAATAACCTCCTAGCAACACCAGAATCTCCTTCTATCAGAAAATACTAGTCAACCCTGAATAAACCCTAGATGGCCTTCTTTGAAGTGAAAAGAACCCCAAATTTGAGGCATTCTGGATCAAGGCATCTCACCTCTCCTCTAGAGGATTGTACAAGCTATGTATGGCTACTACAACAATCTGAATCACTGAAAACTCTTTAAATCTACCTCAAAATAGTTTCAAATCTTTGCAATCTTGTCCACATTCATAGAAGAAGGAAAATACACCAAAATGTTGTACAAACAACTGCAAGATGGTACGACCCTCATACAGATTGGTATGACTAACATTGAGGGTCTCATATGTCCCCAAATCTCAATAAAATCCTTCAATATTTGCTTCTAGTCTGCTTGTTATCTTCACTTTGAATACATGCAATTAAATTTGTCATTTCAACACCTTACACTATGCCATTTGAAGTCCAAGGGTGATCCCTGAATGAAATCACTAGAAACTTCCCAGCTTGTATCTTTCAAGAACATAGGAAGTGTAGTTTATGAAGCTTTCCATCTCCATAAACCCTAGAAGGATACCAGCTCCTCTAGCAAGCATAAGCTCAAGAAGATATGAATGCATGAGAGAATCCCAAAAATGAGCTCTCTTTTTTCTTTTATTTCCTCTTCCTTCCCCAACTCCCAAGATGGTGTAAAAAATAAAATTTCATTAAATATTAATAACCCCTTATGACTCCCGAGATGAGCACTCATCTTTTTCTAACACATCAAATAGACAACCTTATATCTCCTTAGTTACTTTAAAATAAAGTAACTTTATAACATTTAAATATCACAAGTTAAACATTTAATTTAACTTTGATATTTTTTAAATATAAAATAATATTCTCTAGTCACTTCAAATGTAGAGAAACTCATACAATTTGCTCCCACCGATGTCATTAAAAATAGAAATGTACGGACACTGGCTCGATCGGTGACCCTACCTGACTTACTTAAAATAGTAAGTCCTATAAACTTGTCTAATGATACTCTAGAAAGGGAAGATTTGCTCATGGAAATGTCAAAACTCCACCAAACCTTTGCCAAAGTTCCGTATTCAACAACATTAGCCTATGGGAACCACTGAATAGGTTGATTGGTGATAACCTGCCAGACTGGCTAGGAAGGGGACATTATAGTCTACCCTCCCCAAAATTTCTTGTCCTCAAGCAATATCAACTCAGGATGCTGTAGTATCTACTAATTCTCCCATGCTGCATGCTCCATGAGTAGGTTCTTCCATTTGACCAAGTACTCCTTGATGATCCTTCTTTGAAGAGTCCACTCTCAATAATCAATAATGGCCTCTAGAATCAATATTAACTTCCCTTCCTCATCCAAGGGTGGAAAATCTGATGAGGGAACTACATTGTGCCCAAGTGACTTCTTGAGCTTGGATACATGGAAAAGATTATGCACTCAGCTGCTAGCTAGTAGTTCAAGCTCATAGGCAACTTCTCCAGCTTTCCTAGACACCCTGGATGGACCATAACATCTATGTTTTAGATTCTTTTCTCCATTCCTTTTGAGAATAGATTGTCTATATGCTTGAAGTCTCAAATAAACAATGTCCCCAACCTCAAAATTGCATTCCACTCTACGCTGATCAACATACAATTTTTGCTAGTTTTTAGCCTGCTACAAGTTTTCCTTATGTACTTTTATAATGTCATGGTTTTCTTTTAGCAAATCTTTTGCTTTGGGAATTCTACTATCACCAAGCAATAAATCCATGAAGTTAGGGGCCTCATACCCATACAAAGCCATAAATGGTGACATTCTAATGGACATATGATAGGTAGTATTATAACAATACTCCCCAAGGAGTAACCATTTTATCCATGCCCTTTGCTGTCAAGAAACATAGTTTTGGAGGCACCCTTCCACCCATTTGTTTACTATTTTTGTTTTCCCAAGATATGTCTGTGGGTGGTAGCTAGTACTAGGAGTAAGCTTAGTCCCACATAACATGAAAAACTCCTACTAGAAAAGACTTAGGAACATGTTGTCCCTATTGCTCACAATGCCCCTAGGCATCCCATGCAAAAGAAGATCTCCCTAAAGAACAAATAAGTCACCTAAACTATAGTGTATGTCACTAATATAGAAAATAAATTTTCAAATTTGGTCAATCTATCGACCACCACAAATATGCAGTCATTCCCCTATACCTTAGATAGCCCAGTAATGAAGTCCATGGAGATACATTCTCATTTCTGATTAGGAATGGGTAAATGCTAAAGTAAACTAGTTGCATAAGTGTGCTCATCCTTATTCTGATGGCTAGTAGGGCACTCCTTGACATACTTAAGAACCTAATTCTTGAGTCCTTTCCAAGTAAACCACTCCTAGATCTTCCTATAAGTCTTAAAGAATCCAGGTATGGTCTGAATTTAGCCAATGAATGCATTATGGTCAACATCTCCCTATCATATATTGAATAGCTCCTCTCCACACCTTTGAGATTCCTCCTCTCAAATGCTATGGGGTGTTTCTCTTGCATCAACACTACCCCAATCCCCTCTCCCAAGGCACCACACTCCAACTCAAAAGGGTTTGGAGAAATTCAAAATTGCCAACATAGGACATGAGGACATCAACTATTTTAAGTGCTCAAAACACTTTTGTGCTGAATTAGATCATATAAAAGCTCCTTTCTTGGTTGAGTTTGTAAGTGGGGTTGTAATATGTGAAAAGCCCTTAATGAATCTACTATAAAAGCCACACAAACCAAAGAATCCCTTAAGATGATAAAGATTCGTAGGTGTAGGCCATTCCATAATAGCCCCTATCTTCTCTAGATCAACTCTTACCCCCTCTGCACTGATAATATGACCAAGGTAAAGAAGTTTAGTCATGCCAAAGTCACACTTAGACTCCTTAGGAAACTAAGACTCACTCTCTATTATGGCTAAAGCCTCCTCAAGATGCCTCATGTGCTCCTCCCAGGTTCTACTGAAGATTAGGATATCATCAAAGAAGATCAACACAAATCTCCTCAACTATTTCCAGAAGATGTAATTCATGTAACTCTGAAAAGTAGCCACTTCATTAGTCAATCCAAATGGCATCACCAAAAACTCAAAATGATAATAGTGGCACTTAAAAGTGGTCTTCTCAATGTCTCCCTCCCTCATCTTGATCTAATGGTAACCTGATCTCAAATCAATGTTGGAAAAATAACAAGCTCTATGTAGTGCATCTATCACCTCGCCAATTGTAGGAATGGGGTATCTATTTTTTATGGTCTTTTTATTCAGTACACAGTTGTCAATACACATGCATATTGTCACATCCTTATTTTTTACTAGTACAACTACAGAAGCAAATGGGCTCTTGCTGGCTCCAATATGCCCCATATTTAGTAGCTCCTTAATGGTTTCCTCTATATCATCTTTGAGCTTCTTAAGATGCCAACATGGTGTAGTAACAATTGGTTTTGCACCATCCTCTAAGTCTATCATGTGATCTATCCCTCTGTTGGGTGGTACTCTAGGTGGTATACTCCCAGACACCTTGCTATGCTTCGATAGCAATTTCTAAAAATCTGGATGGTGGCTATTCTTTTCTGCTCTAGAACTGCAAGCATGATGAGGCACTCTACTACCCACTCCACCTGATCATGCCTAACCATTCATTCCATCCTCTTGAGGGATACAACTCGGGGACCACCATATGATAATGTTCTAAGCACAATCTTTTTCCCATTGGAATAAACTTCATCTCCATGTTATGCAAATTCATAGTGAACTCCCCAAGGGTCATCATCCAATGAATGCCTAAAACCACATCAGTGTCACCAATGCCAACTATATAAAAATCATCCTTAAGCTTATATTTTCCCAATTGAATACTCAAACTAGAAATCTTCCTAGTACAAGTGAGTTTGAATCCATCAACAACCATCACCTTAAATCCTTCAAACTCCTATGTTTTGAGTCCTTTTTTGGCGACAAGACCGTCATCAATGAAATTATGTGAAGCACTTGTATCGATTTGAGTGAATATTCGCTACCCACAAAGAACTCTAATTCTAAAGGACCCAAGTTTTTTGGAAGCTAGAGAGTTCAATCATCAGCCCTTCAACATCACTTTCCCTTTTTGATGGGTTTTCCTCTTTATTGTCCTCTAAATCAAATTATTGATCTGATTTCTCTGAGTTAGTGTCTTCAACTGAAAAATATTCTATCTATTTGGCCTTTTCCTTGTTAAGACATTTTTGGGATGGGTCTCATGGCTCTCCACAATGGAAGCACAATTTCTTCCTTCGATACTCATTCAACTGCTCATTACTCAACTGATTTGTTTCCCTCTTTGGCTGATTAACATCATGATAAAAATGTTTTTTATCCTTGTCCTTTTTATTTAGAAATCCTTTACATTTAAATTTTCTCTTAGAAGTAGAGGACTCCATATCGCTCACCTTCTTCATTGCTTCCTATAATGAAAGTGGATTAAGTCCCTTAATCCAACCCCTCAATGGATTTGTAAGCCCATCTATGAAAAGAACTACCAATCTCTACTTCGAAAGAGCAGTGACCATCACAGATACCTTCTAGAACTCCTTGAAATACAACTCTAGGTCTTTCTTATCAAACCTGTCAATCAATCTCTCAATGAACTCTACATATGAAGTAATATGATCATGGCCAAGTGTAATCATACCATGGTTCTACCAGTCATGGGCACTACCATCAAGATGTAATGCAACATAGGTAATAGCCTCCTCCTCTGACATAGGGCTAAGATAAAGAAAACTATCAAATCGTTGTACCCATGCCCTCATTGTTGTCTTCCCCAATCCATCAAAGTGCAAAATGGTAAATTTTCTCACCTTTTTTGTGGAACTCATGATTATGTTGTCTCCTACTCCTGTTGGGTCTATGCCTCAATCTTAGAGCCATGTAGTCCCTGAAAGACATTTCAGCCTAGAAATCTACCCCAGAAACCCTCCAATCTCTCATAATCTAGTCATGTACCTCATGCTGAGTAGGCTCCCTAACCTCAGGTGGGTTATAATGTGGGGGAAAGGTAGGCATGCATAGCCTAGTATTAACTATCATATCCATTATATGTTGGTTGACTATCCTGTTATTTATGGATCCATCCCCATCATTTTTCCTATCACCATTTCCCTCATTACCACATCCATTTCTATTGTTGTTGTTATTATTCTCCTCAATCCGTCTACCTAGAAGGGTACAAATCTAGTTCATATTTTGTTGTAGCTCACACTATCCTCTAGCCAAATCATTAAATATGTCCTTGGTGTTGGGTTCACCAAACTCTCTATCACCCATCTCAACCTAGAACCCTATCGACACATGCAAATGGGTCTATATACGATGGTATTTCAAGGTTTGGTTGTGACTTATTTCTCCTTAGATTATAATGGTGAGTAAAAGGTTGCATCACTTAACAAAAACTCTACATATTTTCCCAAGAAGAGTTGAGCTTTGATACCACTGTAATATACACCCTCAGATCTGATTTTTTTATCACTGCAATTTTTTGTTTTATATGTTGTTGTTTGGGTTGATGTTTGTTTCACCATTCAACATTGTTTGCAGGGAAATGACATTATGGGGTGCAAATAACATAATACCCAAATAATAAAGTGCATAAAGCAATAAACTACAATACCTAGATAGTAAAGAGAAATAAATCATAAGGTGGTAACATACCCATTTTCATTTATGCATTATTTAGGTTTAATACAACACAAAATCAATATTCTAGGCCAGAATGTACTTCTTCTATAAGTAAATACTAGTCAGCCCTGAATAAACCCTAGATGCCCTTCTTTGAAGTGAAAAGAGCCCTAAATCTGAGGTATTTTGGATCAAGGAGTCTCACATCCCCTCTAAAGGACTATACGACCTATGTATGGTTGCTACAGTAGTATAACATTGGTGAATACTCTATAATTCTACCTAAAAATAGTTTCAAATCTCTACAATTTGTTCCACGTCCATAAAAGAAGGAAAGTGTACCAAAAAGTTTCACAAATAGTTAGAAGATTGTACAACCCTCATATAGATTGGTATGGCTAGCATTGACAGTCTCATATGTCACCAAATCCCTATAAAATCCTTCAATATTCACTACTAATTTGCTTGTAATCTTCACTCTAAAAAAATACAATTTAATTTGTCATTTGAAAACCCTACACTATGCCATTTGAAGTCCAAGCATGATCCCTAAATGAAATCACCAGCAACCTCCCAGATTGTATCTTTCAACAAAGTAGGAAGTGTAGTTTGTGAAGGTTTCCATCTCCACAAACCCTAGAAGGATACTGTCTCCTCTAGCAAGCATAAGATCAAGAAGATATGAATGCATTAGTGAATCCCAAAAATGAGCTCTCTTTTTGCTATTATTTCCTCTTCCTTCCCCAACACCCAAGATGGAGTAAAAAGTAATATTTCATTAAATAGTAATAATCCCTTATGACTCCCAAGTTGAGTGGTCATCTTTTCTAACACATTAAATAGGCAATCTTATATCTCGTTAGTTACTTTAAAATAAAGTAACTTTATAGCATTTAAATATCATAAGTTAAACATTTAATCTAACTTTGATATTTTTGGACATATAAAATAATATTCTCTAGTGACTTCAAATGTCTACAAACTCATACAAGTCACTCCCATCGATGCCATTAAAAATAGAAATACCGACACTGGCTCCATCAGTGACCCCACCCAACTTACTAAAAATAGTAAGTCCTAGAAACTCATCCAATGATACAAGCCGGAAAGGGAATGTTTTCTCATGGCTATTGTTGTAAGTCCACCAAACCTCTGCCAAAGTTCCCTATTCAACAAAAATAGCCTACAGGAACCACTGAATAGGCTAACTGGTGATAACATACTGAACTGGCTAGGAAGGGGACATTACATTATGAACACAATCACATTAATTAAATAATGAAATTATTTATTATTTAATTAATTAATGGAGTGGGATGTGGGAAATTTGAATTAATTAAATAAATATAATTTATTTGATTAACTTGATGAAAGGGAGAATCAATACTAAAGGGATAATCCTAACCAATTAAATAAATATGATTTATTGGTGCTGCCACAATAATGGGTTACACTTTCTGGGAGATCCTGATTTTTGTTGAAATCACATATTTTTAGAAAATATAATGATTTAAGCCTTGAAAGGTCCCATTTTAAGGATTTTAATTGAAGAGGGTTTGATCAAACCCCCTTAGATTCAAACCCCCTTGGATAGAACCCACTAGTTTTAAACCATACCTATAATGGAGTCTCCTCTACACCTATCAAAATGCTGATAAAAATCCACTTTTGACTTACCTTTTGGGGGATCAAATGAATTCATTTAAAATTTATGTTTTGTAAGTATGTAGTCCTTCTTATAAGCTTCCCAAAAAGTATAATTTTAAATATATTTAATTTGATTATTATATTTATTTTTTATTTCTGGTGAATGTAGGTTTTTCATTGAACATCAAGTTCTTTGTTCTACACAGATGGAAAATTAGTAAATTAGTGAAATTTTTTTTGAAAAATATCTATGCCCTAGGTATTGATGTTCTTGTTTCAACAAAAAAATAATAATTTTGATACATACAGAAAAAGTTATGTTTTACATAACACACCTATGTCTAAATTATAATTGGTTTGACTTCAAAACATAATTTAAAAAATATTAAACAAAACATTATGAAACCCAATGCATGCTCTATATATCGGTGTTACCAATCTAAATTCAAAAGAATCAAAATTTTATCCTTTGTGGAAATAAAGTTATGTGATACAGAATACACATCACTTTAAAAAATGTTGTTTACTATTAGAAACTAGTTATCAAAGGAGATGCAAATTTTTTTACAATTTAACTCCAATTTTTTTAAAAAAAATATATTTGGAATCTACAAACAAAATGTCACAAATCACTAGTTCATATCATCTTCAAATTCCTAACAGTTTAGCAGCTATAGGTGTCAGAAAGTGAAGATTTAGTTCAAAATGTTGATTTCAATGCTAAGTTTGGCCAAAAAGTATAACCCATTATTGTGGAATGACCCTTATTTAATTAATTATTGTTAGGATGAATATGATTAGAATGGTGTCAAAAATGGCATTAGAGGTGTGGTCAATTTCACATGTCTACAAGGTCTTACATCATACAATGATATTGGAAAGAAGTATTAGGAGTTACATCATAAGTAAATCAATAAGAAAATCTTCGATTCAAAGATATAAAAAAACCCTAATCATTAAAAGATCACTAAGGTTTAATCATTTTTCATTTAGTTGGTGAAAAATATATTAAATTAAATTGGGTAAATAGGAATTTTTTAAAAAAAATTAGAAAGTATTAAAAAGAATCTAGCTACCAAAATAGATATGTTTAGATAACATATACTAAGTAATATGGATAAGAGTGTTAAGATTTATATCAATCATTAAATCACAAAAACTACAACTAAATCTAAAATATTATGATATATCTTTACACAAAACCATACTCATGGTGTATTCCAACTCCTCCTGTTCCTGCCCGCTCCATGCCCAAATTTCAAATGCATATTTCCTACTCGAGGAAGGATGTGCATGGGCTTCATGCTCTGGAGATGGCAACCTAGTCATGGACTTGTTCCCATTTTGTGGTCTTCTTCCCTCATAAGGGGATGCTGGGGTCTCTTGCTCCCTCCTACGTGAGGGTTTTCTGCTTGGATCTGGTGTAATCATGGTAGGAGGGTTCACAAAATGAACTGTCCAGACCGTGCAACAAGAGTAAACACAATGGAAGAAACTCAAAGATATAGAACAAATGCAGATTCAGTCATTCAATATATCATAGAATTCAAATACAGATTGGCCAACAACATGCAGGCTTACAATTAGGGCTCAGAGATCCGATTACAAAATATCAAAATATGCACAAGATAGAGATTTGAAGCTCCTAGCGTAAAATCTAAACTATGAACTATGTCTATGTGAATCACTACTTTCCTAGGGATCTATTACATCAATATATAATCTCCGGGTCATAAGATTCCTCTGTGTTGGGCAAGGAAAATCACAAACTCTAATGAAGAGCTGTAATGTGTGTACATGGATAGGTCAAACCTAAATGTATAGAACATCTCCACAAATGAATGGAATGAAGTACGGATCATGGGGAAGGTTAGCCACAAACCAAACAACATTGAATGATGTGCAATTAGGCTTCACAAGTTGAGGAATGGTCCGCAGGTCTTCTCCTTTAGCTACTTGTCTGAGACTGTCAGGATGCTTTGTTTTGAGAAAACAATCAATCTTTTAGTAGCGATAACTTTATCATACTTAATCTAAATGCTATGAATTCTCCATACATGATGTAGATGAATGAATCTAGATGCTAAGTCCAACTCCACGAGATCTATAATGTAATTCTGGCAGAATGTGGACCAAAATATAGAAACTACTACTGACTGAACTGCCTAAACTGAACTGGAAAAATGAAAAGAAACAAATTAAACTATAAACAAACTGAACTGCAAATGTTTTTAGTTGATACAATATTGCTCTTGAACCAGGGATGCTCCTACATTAGACATCCAGGGTTATTGAAAAAGTGAGTCCCTAACTTTGCTGGGGCTAGGGGAAAACCAAGACAGTTCACCTCAGCCTGCAAAATCCATGATGAATCTTCTTCTAGTCTACCTTTCCACTTTACAAGGTATTCTTTGTATTGTCTTCCTCTGGTGCTGCATCCAACTCTGCTGTCCAAAATGTCTTCAATCTGCTTTGGTGCTTATTGTGGTAATTACTTCTTCAAGTCCTATGTCATGTTATCACTGAATTCTACTTCATGATACTGATATAGGTCTGCAATGTTGAAAATAGGTGATATGCCCAATGTCTCCAATAACTCCACTTCATATGCATTTCTTGAATCAAATTTCTTGAGTATCTTACAAGGTCCAAACTTCTTCATCTTCAACTTGTTATATGTTCCAACTAGAAATCTTCCTTTTCTCAAGTATACCATCACTTCATCTCCTACTGCAACTTCCTTATGTCTTCTCTTCTCATCTGCATGCTCCTTCTACTTGTTGTTCATGTCTTCCAAATGCTTCTTAACCTAATTATGCACTCTCTCCATGTGTCAAGCAAATTCTTCTTCTTCTACACTGATATCTCTCAATTCTATAACTCCTCTAGGATTCACTTCAGTAGCAATCTTAAAAGGTGTTCTTCTGGTACTCCTATTTACTGAATTATTGTATGCAAACTCTACTTGTCAAAGAATCAAGTCCCAACTTCCTGCTTTCTCTCCAACCAAACATCTCAACAAGTTTCCCAAACTCCAATTCACTACCTCTATCTGTCCATTAGTTTGTGGGTGAAATGTTGAATTGTACTTCAAATCTATCTTCACCTTCTTCCAAAATGTATTCCAAAAATATCCAAGAAATCTCGTGTCTCTATCTGAAACTATGCTCTTAGGTAATCCATGCAATCTCACAATCTCCTAGAAAAATAGGTCTGCTACATGCACTACATTAGTTGTCTTCTTACAAGGTATGAAATGTTTTCATCTTTGAAAATTTGTTGACCACTATAAATATTGAATCATGTCCTCTCTGTGTCTTAGGCAATCCCATCACAAAATCTGTGCTTATGTCTTCCCAAGGTCTCTCCGGCACGGTCAAAGGTTTATACAATCCAATATTCTGACTATTCCCTTATGCAACTTGACAAACTCTACAACTCTGCACAAATTTTCTAACACCCTTATGTATCTGAGGCCAAAAGTAATTTTCACTCACCAAAGCTGCTATTTTATCTACCCCAAAATGTCCTTCCAATTTGCCACTATGTTTCTCCTTGATCAGATTATCTCTCATTTAACTTCTAGGTATGCACAACTGACTTCCTCTAAATAACATATATTCCTAAATGAAATAATCCAACCACTTACTCCTAGCTATCACAATAGGTTCCTTACTTGCTTCCAAGGTTTTGCAAAATCAGTTCCCCCCTCATACATGTTCTTCAATTCAACAAAACCCAACACTTCAACCCTCGTCTCTGTCAACAAGTTCCTTCTTCTACTTAATGCATCAACAACTTTGTTTGATTTTCCATCCTATGCTTCAATACAAATGTATAACTCTACATGAACTCTACCCATCTCATGTGTCTCTAATTCAACTTATCTTGAATATTCAAATACTACAAAGCTTGATGATTAGTATACAACACAAACTCCTTAGGCAACAAATAATGTATCTACTTCTTCAAGGCTTGAGTTATAGCATAGAAATCTTGATCATAAACTGAATATCTTCTCCTTGTATCATTCAACTTCTCACTGAAATATGTTACAGGTCTACCTTCTTGACTTAATACTGTTCCAATTGCACTTCCACTTGCATCAGTGCAATCAACTTGAAATACCTTATTGAAATCCAGTAATGCTAAGACAGGTTGCTCTGTCACCTTCTACTTCAATAGTTTAAAATTTTTATGTGCTCCTGATGTCCACTTGAAATCTTTTCTATCAGCTCTCATTTTCTTTGTCATAAGGTTACATACTGAACTAAAATTTCTAATGAACTTTTGATAAAAACTAGCGAATCCATGAAATGATCTAACCTCTCCAATGCTCTCTAGTGTAGGCCATTCGACAATTGCTCTTACCTTCTCAAGGTCCATCTTCAATCCCTCTGCAAAAGTCACAAATCCCAAATACACTAGTTCTTCCTTCATGAAACTACACTTCTTGATGTTTATCAGCAATTTATCTTCTCGAGCAGTCTCTGTAAAACTTGTCTAATATGCCATAAATGTTCCTCTTTTGACTTACTAAAAATTAGAATATCATCCAAGTATACAATAACAAACTTGCCCAAGAATTTCTTCAAGACTTCATTCATCAACCTCATGAAAGTACTCGGTACATTTGTCAACCCAAAAAGCATCACTAACCACTCATGCAATCCTTCATTTGTCTTAAAAGAAGTCTTCCATTCATCTCCTCTGATTCTGATCTAATGGTATCCAGTCTTCAAATCTATCTTTGTGAAATATCTTGCTCCACTCAAACAATCCATGATATCATCCATCCTAGGCAAAGGAAATCTATACTTAACTGTGATCTTGTTTATTACTCTAGAGTCAGTACACATTCTCCATTCTCCATCTTTCTTCATTGCTAACACTGCAGGTACTACACAAGGACTCAAACATTCTCTGATCAAACCTCTCCTCAACAACTCTTGTATCTGCCTATTCAATTCTTCATCCTCTACTGGTGTCATTCTATGTGTTGCTCTGTTAGGCAAACTAGCTCCTGGTATAAGATCCAGGTGATGACTGATACTCTTGATTGGTGGAAATCTTTCAGGTACATTGTCCAATATGATGTATTCATACTCTATCAACAACTCTATTATCTCCTATGGTTGTGATTCTTCAGTCTCCTTCAATGTTTTAGGCTTCTTACGAATCAAGGCAAAACACATATTCTCAAATCTCAAACCATCTAGATATTTTCTTCCATCTACCAAACAGATTCTAGCATTCCCACATACTTCACTCTTAGGATCATCCTCCAAAGGAATCAAGGTAATTTTCTTCTCATTTGATGTTATGGTGTAGGTGTTCTTTCTCCCATCATGTATAGCTTTTCTATCATACTGCCAAGGTCTACACAACAAGATATGACATACATCCATGGGCATAGTATCACACAAGACTTCATCATGATAAGATTTAATATGAAATTTCACCAAACATTGTTCACTCATCAGTACATTATGATCATCATGAATCCATGTTATCTGATGGGGTAACTTAGGGTGTTTCAGTCTTTCCAACTTCATCTTACTCACCATCTCCTCTGAAACTAGATTATCTGAGATACCACTATTAATTACAACTTTGCAACACCTACCTCCTTATTTGCATCTAGTTCTGAGCAAACTTTTCCTCTGCGGTGGTTCCTTAGTTATCTCTACTTGAAATAGTGCTCTCCTCATCACAAGTGATTCTTCTTTCTCAGGTTTACCAACTGAACTTGGTGATCTAACAGGTTCTTCTTCCACATAGGTTGCTCTTCCAATGTTCTTTGTTCTCTTTCTTGTACTTCCTTGATTACATTGAAATGCTCTATGTCCTTCACCTACACACTTGAAACAAGTTCCTCTGAATGTTCTCTTATCAAATCATCTTCCTTCCCTTCCATATCCTTCATTTCAGTATGAATTATAGTTACCTCTATGATGAAAAATTATGCCATTGCTTTGGTAGGTGTTGTTACCTCTATCCTCCTTGAATGGGTTGTCAGGCTTGTTCTACCCCGGATGTGATCTGTCTCCTCCAAGAATTGTTCTACCCCTTTGAAATCTACCTCCTCTACCTCTCTATCTTTGATTATGCCTCTTATTCTACTTCTCTTCAATGTTCAGGGTAAACTGATATGCTTACTCCAAAGATGCCATCCTTACCAAGCTTAGTTCTTCTTGAATGTTCAATCTCAGTCCATTGATGTATCTAGCCACTTTCTCCTTGCTTGCTTCACTATGTCCTATCCTTATGATCATCTTATGAAATTCCTTTGTGTACCCCTTCATAGATTTCTCCTTTTTTTTCAGGTTTTGCAATCTTTTCAATAGCTCCAACTCATAGTCAGCAAGTATAAACTGATTCTTCAATTTTGTCACGATCCTATCCCACTTTGTAATCTTTTCTTTTCCTCTTCTATTTTTGTCCAACTAAACTTCCTTACACCATATAGCGGCATGTCCTTTCAACTTTGTCTTTGTAAATTTCACCTTCTCTGGATCTTCAACTTCTTCATACTTACCCTAGGTTTGTTAGGGTTTGGCTTTGAAACCCTCTCTAGACATCTTGAATAAAAATGACCAATCTTATTGCAAGCAAAACATTTGAAAGGAAACTTTTCTTCATACTTACCAGATCCTCTTGGTAATCTGTTGGTAATAAGGGCTTCAAGTTCTTGAAGCTTAGATTCATCTTCTTTAAGTTCCTTCCTTTCGTTCTCATATCTGGTTAGTCTTCTTGAAGAGCTTTCACCTAGATCAAATCTTTACTTTCTGAAAACATTGGCCTTAAATGAAGATTCTAATTTAGGAAGAGAATCACCAAACTCACTCATTTCAAATGCTGAGAGCTTGCCAACCAACTAATCCCTTGTAACCTCTATCACAGTCCTGATCTCCTCAATAGAAGCAACTTTATGCTTGTATGAAGTAGGTAAGGATTCGAGCACCTTGGCAACAGTCTCTTATTCTTCCAATTTTCCACTAGCACACCTGATACTGCACACAAGTTCATTCACCTTCTGCATGTAGGAAGTGATGCTTTTAGCTTCACTCATCCTCAAACATTTGTACCTACCCTTCAAGATCTGTAACTTAGCACATTTGACATATGCATCACCCTCATACTGAGTTTCCAACTTCTAGATTTCATGAGTAGCTTGCAATTCCAAGACATTTGTCATTTCTATATCAATCAGGGCACTCAATAATGCTTCTTTAGCCTGAATGTTGTATTCAGCTTCTTTGATTTCATCTGGAGTTGTAGGACCATTCTTCGAAGGAGTATACTTATTTTTAGTTATCAACAAATAAGGATCACTCGTGTATTGTAAATGACACTCCATGCGATTCTTCCAAGAAGACTAATTTGTTCCATCAAATCTCAGACTGTCCTTCTTGTATGTCGACATCTTGGATCTCCTCAAGTAGTCAAGCTTCTTTTAGAGGAACGAACTTTGATACCAATTGTTGAAATTAGGAAAGACAACTAAGAGGGGGGGTGAATTAGTTGTCACAAAACTTTATCTTTTGCTGCATTAAATCTTCTTTACCACTTATTAACAGATTAATGATATAACCATGAAAGTGTGAATCAACAACACATGAGAAGAAACAATATCAACACACATAACACCAGGATTTTTATGTGGAAACTTGGTTAAGGGAAAAACCATGGTGGGGGTTAACCCACAAGATTTATTCTCTATTAAAAGAATAGAAAAATGGGAAGGCACTTGCCTTTGGGCACACTGCCCAGAGCTCACTACTCCAAGAGACTCACTATCTACAAAAATATTCACATGGTTAACACTGAAAGGTTGAACTGAGAAACAACATCTTGTCCATGCCAATTTTTAGTTCCATTGAAGCTCACAACACCTCTGCTCTACCTCCAAATACTTCTTTGCTACCTCCGCATCTTTGAACACATCGGTACATTTACACGACTTCATTACAATTATTTATACATGATATCAACTTTGGAATGAACATCAAAGTCGGCCTTACAATCATCTATCTGGAACATTCTCCAAGATAGGCATTACAAGCAATTACAATCACAAGACTTGACTTAATACAAAATGCTACATGCAGACCACTATATTGTCGGCCAAACATGGCTAGGACTCAAATCTTCCTCTAACAACACGCCATGCTCCATAGAACTTCTCTTAGATCATCCACAACATGCACGAAGCATCCCGTCAGCCAAGACTAGAAAGAACAACAACACCCAAGGAGAAATCTTCAACTACAAGTTCAATCCTCAATGCAGACCACCAACACAATAGGCATATGATTCAGAGACCTCCACACAAGCAATGAAATCAACAAGAACAACCACACAACCTCAAATCACCAGAATCACTTGCATCTTTATACAGGAACTTAAGAACACTAACTATCATGACTGTCACGCTAGAAAGATTGATTGCGGACCTCCAAACCATGAACCAATTGAGTTGAGGATACACACAAACATCCCAAACATACCTCTAGAACCGCAGACCATAATATTCTAATGCGGAACAATCCAGACCAAATTCTTGTCACTCAGTTACCTCTGGACAAATGCAAAACCTAGTTCTACTTAGATGGCCATAACTTCACCAATCCTTCATGCAGACCTCTCAAATCTTAACTGGAGCAACTTTAGACAATCCTCTACAAAACCCTAAAGTTCACAGACTCTGATCTTTGTCTCACTAGGAATGCAGAGAAATCTACTTTACTGAATTGCACTGTCTTCACTGTCTCTGACAAGGAGATATGTTGACTTCAATAACAACACATCATAGGCACATATTTGCAACACTAAAAACTTCAGCGGTGGAAAGAAGTGAAAGTGGACCATATCAAAGGATAACCAAGACTCAAATTTATATCATCAAGCTGCTTATCATATCCATAATTCATAAGGTACCTCCACAAATAGTGTTAGCATGCCAAGTCAACCAAGCCTGAGCTAATAATCACCTGCATGCTTCTTCAAGTCTAGACACATTATACAGAATAGAGAGACACTACATAGAACTCACACACCTTAGAATACTCAACATCATCAAAATTATTTTCCATACTGTCGTAACCACCTAAATCAAAGAATGTCTTCATTATACACATCAGGACACACTGTTATTGATCACCAACACAAGAACTAAACTTGTGGAGCATCCGAACACTGGAAACTTCAAGGGAAGATTGATGTAGACTATATAAGGACATTCCTAGATCCGCAAGTCATGAAATCTCAATGTGGAGAAATGTGAAGCAATCCCATTTCTTCCAGACAGTCTTCTTCATAGTCAAATACTCTGTCAAACACATGTTCTGCTTATGCGCGATCCATAACCTAAAAATTAGGATATAATACCTATGAATACCTTTGATCATCACTTCTAAACTACATAAGCATATCTTCAATTAGGAAGAAATGTAGAGCATAATACTGATGGTACCTCTAACATACTAGACTTTTTTTATCAAATTTTCTCAAAAGCACTTGGAAACCAAGTGAACCATCTGCTAGGAGTTGACATCGATGACAGCACCTACAAGTTTCTAACAATTTGGTTCAATTTGGGGGACACTAGTGTAGGTACTATTATAAGTTTGATTTTTTGGGATGTTGAGGGAGATTTGTGGGATATAATTTGCTATGGTTTATGTTGATGTGACAATTGATGTTGATGTCTATGTATAGGTAGAGTGTGTTATGGTTTTCGGTGCAATGTTAGATGAGGAATGTTGTGATGGATTAGTGGGGGGATTATTTGATATTATGGTGCCATTTTGAAGCAAGAATTCTAGATACTTATTGGGATCAGATTTTAGATCTTGTACTAATAGATCCATGGCACTTGGGTATTGTGTAAATTCCATCACTTCATCAAGATTTTGATTTTCTTGATTAAGGTAAGGAGAAGGATGGGGAAGATCGACCATGATTTGAGTAGGCATGTCCCTCATTCCAAACTCATGAGGCATCCCAATCTCTCTATCCAGTTCCATGTTTTTGTTCTTCTTAGCTTGTGACCTTGGCGTTGGGGGCATATAAAGAAATGACCCAAAGTTAATGGTGGGATGAATATGTTATGTGGAGGATGTTGAACCTTAGAACTTTGTTGGTTATCAAAATATTTGGACCAAATGGAATTGATTAGGGATGAGGGTTGGTTGGTTCATGAAGGATGATTTTGGTATGATCAAGGGATGGTTTTTGATGAATAAAGGATGATAAGGGTGATTTTGATGATACATTGGATATGGTTTAATCAAAGGATGATTTTTGGATTTTAAAACAAAAGAGACTTAGGGAAAATCTAGGTTTCTATGGATACAAAAGAATTTTATCCTCTCCTACTTAGGGTAGACAAGAGCCTAAGTAAAAGAAGGATAGATGGATATTTCACTTGGGATAGACAAGACAAGACAAGTAAAATGGGATTCTTGGAATTTACTAACTTAGGAGTAGTCTAAGCTCGTAAGCCAATTTATCCATGTTTAACAATGGCTAATTCACACAAACTTATGGTAGACAAGTTCTTAAACCTAATGTGAATTAGGAGATAATGATAAGATCAAGATTTACTTTAACCAAAGTTTGATTTTGAAGATAGATTTGGTTAAGGGATAATTTGATTTGGTGATATGGAGGATTTGCTTTAATGGAGATAGGTTTGATGTAAATGAGGATTTGGTGTAGTTGAGGTTGATGGAATAGAGGTATTGGTCTAAAGTAGGTCAAAAAATTTGCTATGGGATCAAAGTTTCTAAGGTTACTAATGGGAAAATAGGAGAATTAAGGGGATGAAAATGAAATTTTTGATGAAATGGATCATTTAGGAAGGAATGATTTGATGAAAATGGAAATGGCTAAATTTGGGTCACTTTCAAAGTATGTTAAAGTCTCAAGAATAGTCAAATTTTTGATGGGAAAATTGTTATGTTCAGCTATCTAAGGTCACAAGCGAAGGTGCTGACATAGTCTATGCAGTTGTAGATAGACAGAGTGTGAGTGCTAACAGAGAGATCCTAGGTGTTGAAAGAGGAATCAAAAGCATCGACAGAGGGAGAAAAAACATTGATAGAGAGATATTAGGTGCTAAAAGGTAAAACTAAGGTTCCAAGAGGTAAAACTAAGGTGCTGACATATAAAATCAAGATCCTGAAAGGTTAAATGCAGGCACTGACAGGTCAAGTGCAGACACTAATAGACAGAGTGCAAGTGCTAACAAATAGAGTGAAAGCACTCATAGGGACTATAAATGTGTTGACTGGGTTAGCTGATTAGTCATTTGATTGTTTTACTGAGGTGCTAGTAGAGATAGCTAATACATTGATATAGATAGTGAATGCACTGACAGAGACATCAGATGCATTGATAGAGACAATGGATGTATTGACAAGGTTGGATTAGGTGTTGAAATCCTCTGATCAATGAGTTTTTTTGTGTTTTTGTTCGAAGATTTCTTGGAAGGAGATTTAGAAAACAATAAGACATAATGGTTGATTGGCTTTTATAGGTTTAGCACATGAAGACACTTCAAGCATCTAACATTGGACCTAAAATTATTCAAGTAGGGGTGATTTTGTAATGTGGGCCCACACAATAGAATACCTATCCATGTTCTTACGTAACTAAGAACACTTCACCCTGAGCGGATAGCTAGGGATAAGGGCATTGCACCCAATAGCCATGTCCTTAGAGGCTTTTATGCCTTACCCAAAGAAGACTTTTATCTCAGCTTCAAGGAGGTATGATAGTGAGTAACTTTAGGGGGCAGTCCACATCTATTACAACACACTAGAAAATGGTTGATGGCCTTAACTAGGCTTTACAAGTTTCTAGATGATGTCCCAATATACACTAGGTACAAGGGACAAATCTTTAAACATGGGATTACCAAGCATCTAACCAAGAATGCCACCACTGCAGTCTTGGTAGACCAAGGGTCTTAAGTGTCACGATCTCATTCTGAACAATCCAATAATTTATTTAAGTTAAATATGAGAAAATTTAATTATGTGTAGGTCCTACACCTATACATATTCAATACTCAAATTGAATCAAACTGGATCTAGTCTTCACTGAATTTTTAGCTACATTACTCATGGATAGAAACAAGCTTCTAGAGTATTCCATGACAACAATTGATGATTTTCCTACACACAATAAAACATAATCAACTCTTTGATAAATATTGTTAAATCAATGCATTGATGCACTTAAGAAAATTAGATTTAACATTTATTCCTTTATTTGCATAGATTTTTAGTTATCTAGACCTTTTTTGTATAAAATAATTGTTAAATCATGCTCAAGATAATTCCATTTGTCAAGATTTGTAGTTGTCTCTTATCACATTTGAGATATCATGAAACAATAATAATGGGATTTAATATTGTAAGTAGGTCTTCAAATTAAATCATTTCTATGCTTTTGTAACATTCTCGTATACTTCTATTTTTTTTGGGTCGAGAGTTGACTAGGTCCAGGTTGAATAACTATTGATGGGTTTTTCATTTCAAAAGAAATTTATTATGGCTAGAAAAAATAGCAGTAGTTAGGATGTCTCTGTTCCATCGTACCAATTATCTGCATCATAAATTTATGGCATTTATAAGAACTAGCTAACCAGCTAACATGGGCTTGACTGGTGAGAGAAAAGGAAGGGATTGGGAGTTATGATGGATGTTTTGTGGCATAGAAGGAAGAAAAAATAGGAAGATCTAGAAGCAGATTTGGGGAAAAAGTCAAGGAGTACATGAATTCTCCACCCCCAAATGGTAATAAAGAGGGGAGTTGAAGGAGACACAAGGGAGGAGAAGGAAGGCAGAAGAAGAAGGCATGGAAGGAATTCAAGTAGAGCATGGATAAGTAAAAAATCTTTTACTCTAGGTACAAACTTCATATTACAGTTGCATTTGCTTATAAGTTTCTAAAGCCTTTTCAATAAGTTCGTTCTGTGCATACCCTGTATAGACTTCTTACCCTGCATACCCTGGGTAGACAAAAATCCCCTTTCATTTTCTTTGATGGATGACCATGCCCTATTTCAAAAGCTCTCATTTTGTCTTAGGTAGGTAGGATGCAAGAAAAGGTTGTGAAATTTGGCTTTAAACCTGCCAATTGCATTTGCATGAAAGTTTTTTTTAATCCATTTCTAGAAAACCCATTTTTTATTAGATCCTGCAGTCATGGCATTGCATGAAAACCTTATTTCTTTGATGAATTCTATCAAACAGGTTAAATACCTTGTCTATGCTTCCATGTTCTGCATACATGTCTATTAGGACACTGGCAACTACAACAGCTGACAAAACTCCCTCAACCTTAATGCTTTGATAGGCGTCATTATCCTGTCTTCAGCGCACCATTTTGGCACAGGCAGACAGATCGCTAGCAGAGGTTGTGGAATTTGACCGCCTCCTGCCAATGACTTCTACCAGAAATTTTCTCAAGCCTTTTCAACAAATCCATTTAGCAAAGCACTTACAGTTGGCGTGCATACGTATCTACCAAGCACTTACAGCTACTGAACAAATTCAACTTCTAATTATGCTTCTAAGGATGTCCTTACCTTATTTGAATGCATCCATTTTGGCTGACAAGGGGAACGTTGGCTAGGGTTGTGGGATTTGACTTTACCCTATCAATTGTACTTGCATGAGAGTCTTAAAATCTGAATAGCAATTCCATTTTTCACATATCCTGCAATAATTTGTATTCCATGAGCTGGCCTCTCTTTTTGACAATATGTCAAATAGTTCATGTCCTGGTCTATGATTCCACATCTTGTATACACATCTATCAGGGCTGGTGCAACTATATCATCTGACAAAAATCCCGCTTCCATTATGCTTCGTTGAATGTCTTTACCCTGTTCAACACTCCCATTTGTCACACAGACAGGAAGGGCATTGGTTGAGGGAAGTGTTGGCTTGTCTAAAGTTTTTTTAAGGGCCTTTTTAAAACAATCCATCTGAAATATAGGTTGCCCTTTGGCATTCCCTGAAAGAACCACCTTTCCTTGAGACACTCTATGAAAGGGTGCATGCGCCTATATATGCTTACACATTTTGTATACGTGTCTACGAGGGTGCTTGCAACTACAACAACTGACAAAAAAATCCATTTTTTTAATTATACATTTGAAGAATGTCCATACCCTCTTCTAAGACACCATGCAGAGAGGATACTAGTGAAGGCTGAGGAATTGTATTCCTTTACTTACACCTGTCAATTGCATTTGCCAGAAAATTCTAAATCCTTTTCAATGAATCCCTTGTCTATATATGTGATCTTTACTTCACTTCTTTTTAGAGCCTTTCAAGCTCAATTAGAATATTTCTTTTCTTGCACAATTAATAAAAAAGACAGAAATTAGAAAGTTCTATCCTTTGATTTAGAATGTCAATTTTGTATTTCATTATTATAGAAATGTAAACTTATTTAATTTTCATATACTAAGTATATAGTTTTTATTAATCAATTGTCCTAATGAGAAGGACTCATAGACAAAAAATATATAACTTTAATTTAGTTACAAATTATCTTATTAAATTCAATTAATTATCCTTTTAGGTTTATATTTAGAGTATAGATCTATTTAATCTCAATTAATTATCTTATAGATATCATCTTATGAATATGAGAAGGAACCATTAGAAGAAAATATATACATAAGAATATAAAATTAATTAGTTGTGAAGTGTCTCTTTTTAGAATGTGAACTTTTATTATTCTTATATATTTAGAATTTAGATTTTATTTAATTTCAAGTGATTATCCTAGTCTGGTTATTCACAAGTTACTTTTATAGGTGTATACACTATATGCATAAGAATTGAACAAGTAATTAACCTCACTAGTATATATCTCTTTTGGGTCTTCTCATACATAATATATGCACGGGTAGTTTTGATAAGGGCAGAAAATTTGATCAAATATCTTGATATCCTTGACAAAGAGCCACTCAAAGCATTCCTAAGCATATTCATAGGCATTTTCAATTTTGTTAGAATTCTTATAGGACTCATTCCAAGAATTATTGGCAGATTATTTCTAAAATTGGGTAATGATTTATAGATAGGAAATTTTATAAGATTGTTTTAAGAATGTAAGTTAAATTAGTTACCAAATAATTGTTGAATTAGAACATGAACTTTTACAAGTTTTGTATTATTCTTTATACTTACAATGTAGATTTTATTGTAATTACAATTAATTGTCCTTTAGGCATCATTTTTTGAATAATGAGAGAGAGACTCCTAATGTATGATTATTTATGTTAAATTTTGGAATTTAACAAATTAGATAGCATGTGAATTATGGTAAATTGAAATTTGTTTTGAGATTTATTAGATAGAAATGATTATTCTTTAATATCCATTTCTATTGTAAAATTGAAATTTGGCTTGAATTATTATGTAAGAAAATGATATTCTTTTAATTGCGTTAAAAATGATGGAAGAGTAGAGAACCCATTTTGTTATAGTCTCCTTACACAAGAAAACTTACCAGTTTAATACATATTACCATGGTAGAAAAACAAAATGATTGATAAGAAGATAAGTTCTATAATCCTACTAACATTGAATGTGGCATGCATTTAACCAACTTAGACCAACCTACCTAGGATAAATAGGAGTAAGCCATTGAGTCCTATTAAACCCATACGATGAAGCATAGATCAAAACTATGGTCTAAAAATGAAGCTACAAGTCTAGATAATAATGTAACATTACCTACAGATAGACTCTTGTTCGTGATAAGTATCATTGTATGCTCTCACCTCGCCTTCATGGACATTGGTGATCAGAAAACGGGCCTTATTGAGAACACCAGTCTAAATCAGAGATGAATTGTAAAATGTTAGATAGGGCAACTATTTCAATCAAGAAATCCTATCTATCGTATGCTCTCACCTCACCTTTGTAGATCTTGGTGATCAGAAAGTACTAGGGAATCAGGAACAAACTCAGTCATGAAATTACCTAATTTGGATTGAGGAAGTAAACTAGATTTTCATGAGCAGACACCTTATAGGGATTCCTCCACACTAGGACTAATTGACAAAAACCCCTTTAGGTGTTTATGGTAGTGGAGTAATTTCTGTCCTTGTTTCATCCGAGTGGGTGGCAGCCAATGAAGAACTGTCTGGGATGGGGAATAACTGTAGAAAGGGTTGGATACCTGCTCACAATTGCATAAAAAATGCAAGACAAAACTGCATATTCACAATCCCCGTGTCAGTCACATTTGGAGGGGGCCTTGTTCCTGTGGATATAGGGTATGTAGGTAGTCTAGATGGCGAAGGATGCCCCCAGTACTCAGGTCCCCTGGATATAGGGTACTCTTTTATAATCCACTTTGTATTGTTAATTCTTAATTTATGAAGATTAAATAGATACCTAAAGAAGTCTCCAGTACTTAGACGAATCCTCAGGAGGATTAACCTTGTACCTGGCCATTTGCCTAAAAACTGAGGGAAGGTACCAGGGCGTTAGAATACTTTTATTGAATGAAATTATTGAAATTTCCGTAGTGCAATATATGGGCCTATTGTATAATTTCATGTAAGTGACTCAGGATCCAGAATGATCTTGATGAGTCTAAGACTCTGGTTACAGCATAATGTTTCTTGTGCTTATTAGCTTGTTTGGCTGTTGTGTTTACCTATCTTGTATTGGATAGAGTTTTGGTCCATTTGACCAGTTAAGATGTTTGGCCATCATTTGATCTACCCTATATTGGGTAGAGATAAGATCTATTAGACCCGGTTCCCTATGAACCTGTTTGTCCAAAGGATAGAAGAGCCCATTTGGCTTTATCTTAGTATGTCCTATTTTGTACACCATAGCCCAAATTGGCTCTTGTTACTTCCTAGGTACTTAGACTAAACTAAAAGATTAGAAAACAATTACTAAGAATTAGACATCTTGATTTGAAAATGAATACAAATATTTATCTAGAACCAAACCTTAGATCATATAAGAAAGATAAACAAAAAAAAAATCCCTAAGGTCCATGGACTGGGTCCTTACATGTGGTATTAGAGCTGAGGCTCAATCACTCGGCCTGGAGGCCTACTACCCTAAAAATTACAATAATTGGTATATGAGATAAGATTTGTGATAGATTTATTTGTTGTCACTTTGTATGTTGTAAACATGAAATTGTGGCATATGGTAAATTACTTTTTCTCATGGTTTTTAGAATCAAAATGGTGAGAACCTAAAATCTATGAAATCTGCGTGGAAGGAAACTGACCAACCAAGAATTAGCTAAAATTCCACCTGAGAATCCAAATGTAGGTATAGAAGTAATCATTAGCCTGTTGATAGAGTAGAGAGATAAATTGGGAAACCTTGAGCAAACTGTACAAGACTTGAAGGTTAGACAGGGGACAATAGAAAACATTCTGGAACCTCAAGATGAACTTCAGAATGAGGAAGTGCCCATTACTCAAATAGATAATGAACCAAAGATTCCTAGGTCTTGATAGGAGACCATCATCGTAGATAACTCATGATCTCTTAAAAAGATAGCTCCTCCTAAATTTGACGGTAAACAAGTGGGAGATGATGCGGAAGGATGTCTCACTAAAATGGAAAAATAATTTGAGTTAAGGAACTATTCTGAGTATATCAAAGAAACCTGGGGAGCTTATTAACTTGTGGGAGAGGCTGCCAGTTGGTGGATAAACATAAAGGAACAATATTTCTATTCAAAGGAAAACCTAACTTGGAGGCAGTTTGTGGACCATTTCTGTGAGAGATGGCTTCCACAGCTATTTTATGTTGAAAATATGATAGAGTTTCTGAATCTCAAGCAAGGAAATCTTACAGTCCAACAGTACTGGGATAGATTTGCGAAGTTGCTAAAATATGTTCCTATCTATCAATGGGATGAAAGGTCTTAGGCAAGAAAATTTGTTTTGGGATTGAATACTGATATTAGGGAAGAAGTGGATATGTTTTCCCCTTAGAGAATGAACCAAGTCTTGGAGAAGATGCTCAAACAAGAAAAGAAATTAGAGGCACTATAGTGGAAAAGTAAAACTTCTAGGACAAGGAATTTTTCCTTCAAAAGAAAATAGACAATAAGGATAATAGAGGAGCTCAGCAAAACAAGAGGAGACATTGGGATAGAACAATATCTTCTGGTAATCAAAATCAAAGGAACAATTACAATGGTAATTCCAGATGGAATGACTGAGATGTACCACCTTGGAATTCAAATGGACCCCCTGGTGGATGTTTCATGTTGCAAGTATGTGCCTAATTGGTGTTGTCATTGATGTCAACATATTCTTGTTTTGATTGGTGTCAACTATATCTTATTATATTACTTTTTTAGAAGACTTGTATGTTGAGGATATTGAGAAATTTAGCCTCTCAGGAAGAAACAAGTAAGTTATAGAGAAGTGCAATATAGACAGTGAGTTGTATGGTGAGGAACAGTCTAGTAAACTGCTCTGTATTTATTCCTACTTCAAGATCATGGTCTGTGGATTGGATGTAAGTTATAAGTATGTTTGAGGATGCTACACTCCAGGTTTTAGCCATACGCATGAAGATCTGAGTGAGTTTTATTCACCAAAGTGAAACCTACTTTTTTCGTAAGTTTAATTGAGACAGGAAGATAGTATTTGGCTCCGCATTCCTCTTCTATGAAGTATTTTGCTGTATGGTTCTAGAGGGAAGTCTAGGATGATGATAAGTGCCTATAGTTGGAATGGTTCATGGTTTTGTGGTCCGCAAGCTATCTTTCTTTTATGAAAGTCAAAGATAGTGAAATTCATGTGTTCTGGTGAGAAGATTCCTATGGATAAAGTGGTTAAGGTTCATGCAGTTGCTCCTGATGATTATACCATGCTTGTGGATGTCTCCTAATCATGTTTCTATATGGACTTTGGTCCACGTTAAGAAATTAAGGTGGTGTGTGAAGATTGTTCCCAGATAACATAACGTGTAACCAGTCTTGGCTGACCTAGTTGATCCCAATGATTGTAGAGATCTCTGAAAGATTGTGGAAGCGTGTTGTGGTGTAGAAAATTGTGTTTGAATCCCAAATAAGGCATGGTGTGATCCGCATTTCATTCCCTTTGCTTGATATTACAATAGGTCAGGACCTATTTTTTAAATGTTTGTAATACCAACCTTGGAGATTGTTCCAATGGTTGATACCGACCTTGATTATCATTCCAAGGTTGATGTAGTGTATAAATACTTGTAGTTGAGTTGTGGAAAAGGTTTCCTTGAGAAAAAATAAGAATATATTAAGAAAGGTCCAAAGGCAGAGTGGAGAAGGGGGTAGAGGAAAGAAGAGGAAGAGTATACCAGAGGAAGAGTAGAGCAGAGGAAGAGCATAGCAAAGGAAGAGTAGAGCAGAGGAATTGTTATTCACAATACAGAAAGGTGTTGATCATAGAAGTAAGTCTAGTAGTAAGCCACCAGTAGGCTTTAATAGCCCTCATGGTTTAACAACCCTTATTCTAATCTTGCTAGGCTTAGGGTTGAGGCAGTGAGCCTGCTAGACCTAGTTGTTCTTCATGACAGTAAGCCAGTATGTTTAGGCCCGTGGAGTGACCAAGCCTGAACATCACTATTTCAAGAATGCAATATATATTGAGAGTTAATCCTCTCCATGATTTTTCCCCACCTTGGGGTTTTCCACATAAATCTTGTGTCTATTGTGTTTGATGTTGTATTTGTGGTTAAGTTTTTGATTTCATGGACTCATGGTCAAATCATAATAATTGTGGATAAGTGATGAATGTTTAATTGTAGAAAGTGTTTAAGGTTTTGTGACAACTGATTCATCCCTCTCTCCCCTCTCAGTTGTCTGACGCATATCAACAATTGGTATTAGATCCAATTTCCTCTGAAGAAAGTTTAATAGCTTGAGGAAGATCCAAAATGTCTTACAAGAAGGAAGTGTCACATTTTGATGGAACTGATTATGTTCTCTAGAAGGCTCATATGAAAACCCATCTTCTTTCTCTTGGTTTCAAAGTTTGCAAAGCTGTAGAAACAGAATACACCATACCTCAAAATGGTCTGATGACTAAAGATGAAATCAAAGAATATGAGATATATATCAAGGCAAAGGATGCTCTGTTAAGCTCATTAACTGACTCAATACTAATGAAAATGGTGGATCTTGAAACTACAAATAAGGTATGGCAAAAGTTGAAAAATCTGTATGAAGGAGATGACTTTGTGAAGGAAGCCAAGTTACAAAGTCTGAAAGTGAAATATGAAGGCTTGAAGATGAATAATGATGAAAACATATCATCTTTTATGCAAAGAGTTGATGAACTTGTTACAGGGATAAAAGCCATAGGCGAAACCCATGAAGAAAAGGAAATTGTTATGAAAATTCTTAGATCTCTTCCCAAGTCCTACCATCACAAGGTACCCACGATTGAAAAATTAATGCAAGTAAAAACTATTAACATGGATCAATTTCGTGGTAAGATTACTGCTTTTGAAATGAGGGAGTTAGATGATGGTCTGCCAAAAGTTTAGACTGCCTTCAAAGGTAGTACTCCTGGAAGTACTTCCAGATCATAAAAGTATAAGGTAGAATCTGATGATGAGTTAGATGAAGTTGAAGCCAACTTTGTGGACAGACTGCAAAGAGGATCTAGTAAGTATAAAGGCAGATTACCTTTCAAATATTTTTCCTATGGTAAAATAGGTCATTTTTCTTCCAGATGTCCTGAAAGAATTGAAAGAAATAGAAGAAGATATGAGAACAGGCCTAGGACCCAAAAGAAGTGTTATTATGTTGAAGATCTTGATGACGATGAAGGAGTATTAGATAATGGTGAACCAGATAATGTTGATTCCTCTTTAAATGAATACTTGTTCATTACTATTAAGGAAGATCTTGTGTCTACTAATTCTTCTAGCTGTATGAAGGAAGAAAAACCAGTGGAAAGTGCTTTGGTTACTCACATCATTAAGGACAAGGATGAATGGGTTATTGATAATGGTTGCTCTCATCACATGACTGGTGACAAAAGTAAGTTTGTAAGTTTGGAAAAATATGATGGTGGACTAGTTAGGTTTGGAGATGATACAATTGGTAGAATTTGTGGGAAATGATCTATTTCTTTTGATGGCAAGCATAATACTGAAGATGTCTTGTATGTGAAAGGATTAAAGCACAATCTTTTGAGTGTGGGTTAGATGTGTGACAAGGGATATGACTTAAGCTTGAAGGACAATGGATGCAAGATTAGGGAAAGCTCCAGAATAGTCATTGCAACTGGTAAGAAGGCCATAGGTAATATCTATCACTTGAAAGGAACTGAGAATTATTGTTTGTTGAATCAGACTAATGATAGTTGGTTATGGTATAGAAGGTTATGTCACATAAATTTTGATAATATTATGAAGATAAGTAGTGTATAGATTGTTAAAGATCTGCCTAAGCTTGTGAAGCTTGCTAATCCAGTTTGCAAGAAGTGTCAATTTGGGAAATAGACAAGAACACGTTTCAAAAGCAAGGATCAATTTGTTGGAGGACTACTTGAGCTAGTGCATACAGATTTGTGTGGACCTACCAAAGTAAGAAGTTTGCAAGGAGACAGGTATTTCATGTTGCTCATTGATGATTATTGTAGAATGACTTAGGTCACCTTTTTGAAAGAGAAAGCTGAAGCTCTAGATAAATTCAAGGCATTTAAAGCAATGGTTGAGAATCAGATAGATTTGAAAATCAAATGTTTGAGGTCTGATAGAGGAGGAGAATTCACATAAAATGAATTCAATTTCATTTGTGAAGAGCATGGAATAAAGAGGCAACTATATGTGCAAAGAACTCCACAACAAAATGGAGTTGTTGAATGGAAAAACAAAACAGTTCAAGAAGCTGCTAGAACCATGATGAAGGAAGCTCATCTTCTGGAAGCATATTGGAGAGAAGCAATTCACAATGCAGTATATATCCTAAACAAAGTTCGTGTACAAGGTAATAGTTCAAAAACTCCCTATGAATTGTGGCATGGTAGAGTTTCCTACTGTGAAATATTTAAAACTTTTAGGCAAGTTTGATGCTAGATGTGATGAAGGAATCTTCCTTGGTTACTCCACCAAGAGCAAGGCCTACCAGTACTATAATAAGAGGCTGAATAAGATCATTGAAAGTGCAAATGTTAAAGTTGATGAATATAAGGAAAAGTCCTCAGAATCAAGTGGATATGAGTTAGATGATCTAGTTATTTTAGAAGTGGTACAACATGAAGACAACACAGATGAAGAAGAACAAGCTCTAGTAAGTGCTACCAAAACTCCAAGATATGTAAGAATCAGTCATTTTGAAAATCAAATCATAGGAGATAAGAGAAAAGGGATCTTAACTAGAAGAAAAGATGCAGAAGAACAAGTAAATTTATATCTGATCTCTAAGATTGAACCTAAAACTATGGATGAGGCATGCAAAGGTGAGAATTGGATAAAGGCCATGGAAGAAGAATTCATGCAAATAGAAAAGAATCAGACTTGGGATCTTTTTCCCAGACTAATAGACAAGAATATAATTGGTACAAAGTGGGTCTTCAAAAACAAAGCAAGATTGGTATGTAAAGGATACACTTAGGTTGAAGGAATAGACTTTGAAGAAACTTTTGCTCCTGTAGCAAGGATTGAAGCAATAAGGATGTTTCTACCTTTTGCAGCATAAATTTTTTTTAAGGTTTATCAAATGGATGTAAAGTCCACCTTCTTAAATAGAGAGTTGGAACATGAAGTCTATATTGAACAACTAGAAGGATTTTAGTCATCAAAACAAGGGGATATGGTATGCAGATTGAAGAAAGCATTGTATGGATTAAAACAAGCTCCCAGGGCATGCTATGCATGGTTGGACAAGTACCTAATACAGATAGGGTTCAATAAAGGTACTACAGATAGTAATCTCTACTTCAAGATCAATGATGAACAAACCTTGATTGTTGAAGTTTTTATTGATGATATTATTTTTGGAGGCAATGAAGGTATGTGCTCAATTTTTTCTAGAGAAATGCAAAGTGAATTTGAAATGTCTATGTTTGGAGAGATGAACTTATTTTTAGGTCTGTAAATAAGTCAATTAGATTAGGGTATCTTCATTTCTCAGTCTAAGTATGAGAAAGAGTTGTTAAAAAAATTTAGTATGGAAGACTCTAAACCAATATGCACACCTATGATAACTAGTTGTAAGTTGAGCAAAGATGATAACTCACTCATGGTAGACCAAAAAAAGTATAGATCTATGATTGGAGGATTACTTTATCTGACTCAAACCAGACTTGACATAATGCATGCATTATGTCTTGTGGCAAGATTTTAGGCAGAACCCAAGGAATCACATGTGATGGCAATCAAGAGAAATCTGAGATATTTAAAAGGCACAATAGATTATGGTTTGTGGTACCCCAGGGATAGTGACTTTGTTCTTAGTGCATATACTAATGTAGATTGGGCCAGAGATGTGGATGACAAAAAAAGCACAAGTGGAGGTGCATTCTTCTTGGGAAAAAAGATTACTATCTTGGTTGAGAAAGAAACGTGATTCAATATCCCTATCTAGTACAAAAGTAGAATACATTACATCAGCATGTAATTACACTCAAGTGTTATGGATGAGGGAGACTTTGAAGGACATCAGAGTTGTGTATGAAGATCCGATTACAATCTTTTGTGATAATATAAGTGCCATCAACATATCAAAGAATCCTGTGATGCATTCAAGGACAAAGCACATATCCATTAGGTATCATTTTTTGAGAGAAAAGGTGATAGAGAATGAAGTGAAGTTGTAGTATGTTTCTACCAAGGATCAAATTCTAGACATTTTTATCAAGCCTCTGCCTAAGTGATAGGGAGGACTCTAGACTGCCTGCTCTGCATCCTGTAGGTATACAAGACTCTTTGACAACTCTAGCCTCCCTACCAATTTGAAGTGCTAACATACATCTTTCTACACAAAAATGTCAACTAAATTCCTCAACTCTTTGCAGAGATGGAAAACTCTATTTCTCTACTTGGTGTAAGACACATACCTTGTCCTCACTGCTTCCAAGATACTGCCTCAATGGCACATAACTTTCTGAGCCTGTTGCCCACCCTTCTCACTCTGTTCAAGGGTCTGGACTGCTTGGTGCTCACTTTCTTTCTCTCTATTTTTCCACCCCTGCAAATCTATTAACCTACTTATCTATCTAGCCGGACTCCTTACTGAGCTTGCCTAGAACAAGCATGCATTGCCTCTAGTAGACAATCCGACCACCCCACAAAAGAAAAACAACCAAAAAGCATGGCTCTGCTTGATGACCTCCATACTGTACAAAGGAACTCGAGGAACATCAATGTAGAGTCATGGTTTGCAAACGAGAACAAAATTTGCAAAAAAAGAAATGACTAAATCTACTTCAGAATAAAACAACTGAAAACAGAATAAAAATACACAGATTGATCAAACTGTTGAATTGATTTTTATTCAAAAACTCTTCTTACATCAAAATCTTTCTCCTTTGATTCTTTTGTTGAACTCCCTCCAGAAAGAATGCTAGAACATATATATCAGCTCATGTCTATTACAGGATGATTCAGTTTCTAGGTCTGTTCATTTTCTAACTGCTGGTTCCATTCTACAGTTTCTTGACAGTTACTTTCATCACCGCTGCCTTTTTAATCTCTGTCGCCAAATCATGCCTATCGGTCAGATTTTCATCATTTCTATCGACCATATAACCATACGCCGATATAACAATTATCAGCTAGACTTTAACCATCGATGTAGCTTTCTAATCGCTCACCGATCCTGTTTCTCATGCCGACGCCCATCCATAATGATGAACTATTGAACCATTGAACTTCAACAGCGAGGTTCAATCGTGGGGTTCAACGTTGAGGTTCAACGGCGAGGTTCAACCGTTGAACAAAATGATCACCGATTCCAACTTTACCAATCAGAATTATAAACCTGTTGAACCTTTGAACCTTGGCGCGAGGTTCAACTGCGGGGTTCAACTGATCAACAAAGTGACCAACGATTCCAATGAACCATTGAACCTTGGCGTGAGGTTCAACTGCAGGGTTCAATGAAGAGGTTCAACGGTGCGGTTCAACCGTTGAACAAATGCCGAACACCTTCAAACATACATTCCTTAACTTGAATTTCACTTGGCTAAAAGGCCGATCAAAAGTAAAGTGCTTCTCCCGCCGATGCATTTTTCAGAAAACTCAAAAAACTCCAAAGACAAAATCACATGCTGCAAACTAAAAATTGACAAACCAAAAAGGCTATGTACAGGCTGCATTGAGCCTTGGGGCTCCTGCACCATACTCCCCCTATATGGAAAGAAGCTAGGTCACCTCCGGTGACAATGAGGCAAAATCAATGCCCCTCTTTTTGAATTCTAACTCTGCAATCCAAGTAGCTTCTGTTTCAGGCAACTGCTTCCACTTTACCAAATGCTCCATGTAGACACCATGTCTGGTTTGCTTCTGTACTCTTGAATCCAGTATTCTTTCTGCCTGTAGTTTGGGTTGTAGTGGCAAAGTCACATCTTTGATTATCTGTTCCTTCTCTGAAATGGATCCATTTGCTACTGACTAAGGACCCCTATATTGCACCAGGTCTTGGACATTAAATACTGGTGAGATTGCCAAGTCTTCTGGCAATTCAATTCTATAGGCATTATTCCCATACTTGTTCAGGATTCTGCAAGGACCAATTCTCCTCATCTGTAGTTTGGTTGGCATTCCCTTCTGCATTCTGGCTTTGTTCAAATGCACCATAACCAGATCACCAACCTCAAACTGAATATCCCTTCTGTGGGCATCTACTCTATCCTTGATCTTCTGTGTGTTCTCTGTCAAAGTTTTCTTCACTTGCTCATGCACTTCTTTCATGGATTGTGCAAAATCCTCTGCATGACCACTTCTGTTTTCCATGTTTCCCATATTCTTGAGCTCACATACACCTCTGGGATGCATTCCATAGACTATTTCGAATGGACTCTTACCAGTAGTCCTATTCACACTGTCATTATAGGCAAATTCAACCTGATGAATGACAAGATCCCAACCCTGTCCATATTCTTTGGTTATACACCTTAACAGGTTGCCCAATGTCCTATTTACCACCTCTGTCTGACCATCTGTCTGTGGGTGATATGCTGAACTGAATGACAAATTTGTTCCCAATCTCTGCCATAATGTTTTCCAGAAATGCCCCATGAATTTAGCATCTCTGTCAGACACAATACTTGTTGGAAGTCCATGAATCCTTATCACTTCTTTGAAAAACAAGTGTGCTATATGACTGGCATCATGAGTCACTTTACAGGGAATGAAATGACTCATCTTGCTAAACCTGTCCACAACTACATAGATGCTATCATAACCAGTCTTAGTCTTAGGTAAGCCAACTACAAAATCCATACTTACACATTCCCATGGCCTGGAAGGAATGGGTAAGGGTTGGTACAGTCCTGCATTTGAAATGGTTCCCTTGGCCTTTTGACATATGATACACTGTTCTACATACCTTCTGATGTCTCTGTGCATCCTTGGCCAATAATAGAACCTTTGGACTAGCTCCAGTGTTTTGTTCAGACCGAAATGGCCACTCAGACTACCATTGTGCTTCTCCTATATGAGATTTTCTCTCATAGATCCTCTTGGCACACATAATTGTCCACCTTTGAATAGCAATCCCTGCTGTAAGGTGAAATCTGCAAATTCACTGTGAAAGTGATTCTCAAAAGCTTGACATACCTTGTATGCCTTAGCAAAATCTTCATCATCTTGGTAAAGATTCTTGAAATCTTCAATCCCAATGCTCTTCAACTGCACTTCCTGCACTGTGACCAATCTTCTACTCAAAGCATCTGCAACTCTGTTCAGCTACCCCTTCTTATGCTTAATTGTAAAGGTATAAGATTGCAGGTACTCCATCCATTTGATATGTCTGCTGCTTAACTTATCCTGTGAGTTTAGAAAACTCAAAGCTTGGTTATCTATGTAGACAACAAATTCTTTATCCAGGAGATAATGTCTCCACTTCCTCAATGCTTGGACTAGAGCATACAACTCTAAGTCATACGAAGAGTACTTACTCTTGGCTTCATTCAGCCTCTCACTGAAAATGGCTACAGGTCTATTTTCTTGATTTAGCACTCCTCCTACAACTATATTACTTGCATCACATTCAATAGTAAACAGCTTATCAAAACTGGGCAACAACAAAATAGGTTGTGTTGCTACCTCTTTCTTCAACCTTTCAAAACTTCTATCTATAGCTGGTGTCCATCTAAATTTTGCTTTCATTCCACCCTTAATTGTATCCAACATGGGTGCAAATATTCCACTGAAATTTTTGACAAACTTTCTATAAAACTGGGCTAAGCCATGGAAACTTCTCACCTCTGTGGCTGCTCTGGGAGTAGGCCAGCTCAAGATTGCCTCTACCTTTGACTTGTCCATCTTCAATTCTCCCTGGGACACCACAAAACCAAGGTATACCAATTCCTGCTTCATGAATTCACACTTCTCTAGATTGATGGTTAGTTGTTCATCATGTAATTTTTGCAAAACAGTATTTACATGTTCTAGATGTTCTTCCTTGGTCTGACTGAAAATTAGAATATCATCTAGAAAAACAACAACAAATTTACCAATGTAATCCTTTAGGACTTCATTCATGAGCCTCATAAAGGTGCTGGGTGCATTTGATAGACCAAATGGCATAACAAGCCATTCATACAGTCCTTCTGTGGTCTTGAAGGCTATCTTCCACTCATCTCCTTCCTTGATTCTTATTTGGTGGTAACCACTCTTCAGGTTTATCTTGGTGAAATACTTTGCTTTTCCAATACAGTCCATGAGATCTTCAATTCTGGGAATTGGGAATCTATACCTTATAGTTATTTTGTTTATGGCTCTGGCATCTGTGCACAATCTCCATGATCCTCCTTTCTTGGGTGCCAACACTATGGGCACTGCACAAGGACTAATACTCCTCCTGATCAATCCTTGATCTAGCAACTCCTGCACTTGCCTAGAAATCTCTTTGTGTTGATCTGGAGTCATCTTGTAGGGTGCCTTGTTTGGCAAAGATGTTCCTGGAATCAGGTCTATCTGATGGCTTATTGCTCTCTGTGGAGGCAATGTGGTTGGTGTACCATCACTGATTATGCCTTTATACTTCTCCAATATAGGCTGCAGTTCTTTGGGAATCTCTATCTTCTTATCCTTCTGTTCTTCTTTTGGTTTTACTATGATGGCATAACCAATACCGTCCTCCTTAAGAGTACTCAGAAACTCTTTTCCACTCACAACCAAGATATTAGGACTCTTTGTCTGAACTGCATCTTCATCTTCCAATGACTGAATCTTATAGGTGACAACATCTTTCTGAAAAGAATAGGCATTCTTCTCACCATCATGTACTGCCTTTCGGTCATATTGCCATGGTCTGCCCAATAAGAGATGGCATGCATCCATGGGTAGTATATCACATAATACCTTATCTTTATAGCCACCTATACTAGACTCTACCCAACTTTGTTCATTCACTACCACATGTTGACCTTTATTCAACCATGTGACTCTATATGGGTTTGCATGAGTAATTCTTTTCAAATTCAGTTTCTTAACTGCCTCATCAGAAATAATATTATCAGTAGATCCTGAGTCTATGATAATTTTACATACCTTATTCAAAATCTTGCACTTGATTCTGAATAGTACTCTCCTCTGGCTTGGTTCAGACTTTACTAGTTCCTTCATCAAAGTTCTCCTTATCATCAGGTTCTCTCCATCTTCTGAGTTCAGATTGACCTCAGGTAATTGGCTACTGGATGCATTATCTTGGATATAGTGATTTCTCTTATCACCTCCTTGAGAAGAGGATGTGGCCATTTCTGGACACCTATACGCTGGATGACCTAGATTTCCACAGTTGTAACACTTCATGTTGGTGAAATAGGATCCTCTGCCGGATCCTCCTGACCTTCCTCTATTAGATCCTCTTCCTCTGTGGTTTCCTCTACCACTCGACTCCCCACTCTGCACTGTGAGTTTGGATTCTGCTTGGGATCTATTGTCAGCATTCCTTCCACCAAAACCTCCTCTGTGTCCTCTGTTATCTCTACCTCTTCCTCTTCCTCTACTATTTGAGTCTTGTTTCCTCTTATTCTTTTCCTCCACTTTCAGTGCCAGCTGATAGCATTTGTGCACTGTTGTAGGACACAACAAACTAATTTCTTCTTGTATATTCCACTTCAGACCATTAAGGTACCTTGCTACCTTTATGCTTTCATCCTCCATTACTTTGGATCTTAAGCATAGCTTTTGGAATTCTTCAGTGTATGTACTGACATCTAATTCCTTCTGTCTCAAATTCTATCTCTTCTTGTGCAGCTATATTTCATAAGCTTCTGGCATATATGCTTCTTTGATTTTAGCTACCATTCCCTTCCAAGTAGCTATGGGCTTCTTATCTTCTTTTTCTCTTTCAGTCTGCACAAATTTCCACCAGGTTAAGGCAGCTCCCTGGAGTCTAGATTTGGCCACCTTTACTTTCTGTGCCTCGCTTACACTATCACATTCAAAGTGATTTTCAAGTCCTTCTATCCACTCCATGACCAAATCTGGGTCCATTTTCCCACTGAAAAGTCATACTCCTTCCAATGTTTTGCCACTCATTGCTTTCAAAGCTTTCAAGAATGGTTCTTCTTCCAACTTAGGATCAGGTGTGGGCTCTTCATCTTCTACAGACACACCTTTCCCTTTATCCTCAGAATATTTAACTCTCTGGCTGACTTCTTCAGTCTTTTGCAACATTAAACCTAGCTTACTCTCCATTTCTGCTAGTCTTTCTTTTAGGATTCTATTCTCCTCTTCTTGATCCTCAACCTTCTTTGCTAACTCTGCATTAATCACCATTTTCTTGGATCAACTGACAGACTCACTTGAACTCGGTGATGACATACAACTCTTCTATTCCTATCTAGGAATAACCCAAATCTTACTGCTTTGATACCAATTTGATAGGGAGGACTCTAGACTACCTGCTCTGCATCTTGTAGGTGTACAAGACTGTTTGACAACTCTAGCCTCCCTACCAATTTGAAGTGCTAATAGACATCTTTCTACATAAAAATGTCAGCTAAATTCCTCAACTCTTTGCAGAGATGGAAAACTCTATTTCTCTACTTGGTGTGGGACACATACCTTGTCCTCACTGCTTCCAAGATATTGCCTCAATGGCACATAACTTTTTGAGCCCGTTGCCCACCCTTCTCACTCTGTTCAAGGGTCTAGACTGCATGGTGCTCACTTTCTTTCTCTCTATTTTTCCACCCCTGTAAATCTATTAACCTACTTATCTATCTAGCCGGACTCCTTACTGAGCTCGCCTAGAACAAGCATGCATTGCCTCTAGTAGATAATCCGACCACCCCACAAAAGAAAAACAACCAAAAAGTATGGCTCTGCTTGATGACCTCCATACTGTACAGAGGAACTCGAGGAACATCAATGCAGAGTCATGGTTTGCAAACGAGAACAAAATTTACAAAAAAAGAAATGACTAAATCTACTTCAAAATAAAACAACTAAAAATAGAATAAAAATACATAGATAGATCGAACTGCTGAATTGATTTTTATTCAAAAACTCTTCTTACATCAAAATCTTTCTCCTTTGATTCTTCTGTTGAACTCCCTACAAAAAGAATGCTAGAACATATATATCGGCTCATGTCCATTGCAGGACGGTTCAGTTTCTAGGTCTATTCATTTTCTAACTACCGGTTCCATTCTGCAGTTTCTTGATAGTTACTTTTGTCACCACTGCCTTTTTAATCTCCGTCGCCAAATCATGCCTATCGGTCAGATTTTCATCATTTCTACCAAGCATATAAACATACGCCGATATAATAATTATTGGCTAGACTTTAACCATTGGTGCAGCTTTCTAATCGCTCACCGATCCTATTTCTCATGCCGATGCCCATCCATAATGATGAACTATTGAACCATTGAACTTCAATAGCGAGGTTCAATCGCGGGGTTCAACGTTGAGGTTCAATGGCGAGGTTCAACCATTGAACAAAATGATTGCCGATTCCAACTTTACCAATTAGAATTATAAACCTGTTGAACCTTTGAACCTTGGTGCAAGGTTCAACTATGGGGTTCAACCGATCAACAAAGTGACCAACGATTCCAATGAACCATTGAACCTTGGTGTGAGGTTCAACTGTGGGGTTCAACGAAGAGGTTCAACGGCGCGGTTCAACCGTTGAACAAATGCTGAACACCTTCAAACATACATTCCGTAACTTGAATTTCACTTGGCTAAAAGGCTGATCAAAAGTAAAGTGCTTCTCCCACTGATGCATTTTTTAAAAAACTTGAAAAACTCCAAAGACAAAATCACATGCTGCAAACTAAAAATCGACAAACCAAAAAGGCTATGTACAGGATGCATTGAGCCTTGGTGCTCCTGCACCACTAAGGATACTTTTGAGTAACTTAGCGAAAAGTTAGGGGTTATCACCCTGCCTGTTCTAAACTAAGAAGCACAATAGTGCATCAGTCCAGAGGTACTAAGATGCCTAGATTGATGCTTTTTAGGGCTACTTTTTAGGGGGTGTAGTCAAAGAGTTCAGAAGAGAGATTAGATCAAAGAAGATGAGTGCAAGTATGTGCCCTTTTCCATTGATGTCAAAGTGGGAGAAAAGTCATGTGAAAAACTTAGAGTGTAGATGTGTAAGAAAAAAAGTGTAGGTGTGTAAAGAGAAAGGGGAAGATTCTTGTCTTAAAGGTAGTTGTAGTTTTTCACATCATATGTTGCCATCAATGATAAAAGGGGAGATTGTTGCAAGTATGTACCTAATCGGTGGTGTTATTGATATCAACATATTCTTGTTGTCATTGGTGTAAACTGTATCTTATTCTATTACTTGATTAGAAGACTTGTATGTTGAGGATATTGAGAAAATTAGCCTCTTCAGAAGAAACAAGTTATAGAGAAGTGTAGTACATATAGTGATCTATATGCTAAAGAATAGTCTGGTAAACTGTTCCACATGTATTCCTATTTGAAGATCATGGTCTGTGGATTGAAAGTAAGTTATAAATATGTCTGAGGATGCTACACTCTAGGTTTGAGCCATACCCATGAAGATCTGAGTGAGTCGTATTCACCAGAGTGAAACCTACTTTTTCTGTAAGTTTATTTGAGACAGGAAGATAATATTTGGCTCCATATTCCTCTGCAATAAAGTATTTTACTTTGTGGTTCTAGAGGGAAGTCTGGGATGATGATAAGTGCCTACAGTTCTAATGGTTCATGGTTTGGTGGTCCGTAAGCTATCTTTCTTTTATGACAGTTGAAGATAGTGAAGTTCATTTGTTCTGGTGAGAAGATTCCTATTGATAAAGTGGTTATGGTTCACGTGGTTTCTCCTGATGATTATAACGTACTTGTGGATGTATCCTAATCATGTTCCTATCTAGACTTTGGTTCGCATTAAGAAATTAAGATGGTGTGTGAAGATTGTTCCCAGATAACGTAGCATGTAACTAGTCTTGGCCGACCTGGTTGATCCCAATGATTACAGAGATCTCTGGAATATTATGGAAGCATTTTGTGGCTTGGAAGATCATATTTGAGTCCCAGCTAAGGCATGGCATGATCTGCATTTCACTCCATTTGCATGATATTGCAATAGGCTAGGACCTATTTTGTAAATGTTTGTAATATTGACCTTGGAGATTGTTCGAATGGTTGATGCCTACCTTGATGATCATTTGAAGGTTGATGTAGTGTATAAATACTTGTAGTTGAGTCATGGAAAAGGTTTCCTTGAGCAAAAATGAGAGTATATTAAGAAAGGTCCAAAGGTAGAGCAGAGAAGGGGGAAAAAGAAAGAAGAGGAAGAACAGAGCAGAGGAAGAGCAGAGTAGAGGAATTGTTATTGACAATATGGAAAGGTGTTGATCATAGCAGTAAGTCTGGTAGTAATCCTCCAATAGGGTTTAATATCCCTCAGGGTTTAACATCCCTTATTGTAATCTTGCTAGGTTTAGGGTTGAGGCAGTGAGCCTGCTAGACCTAGTTGTTCTTCATGGCAGTAAGCCAGTATGTTTAGGCCCGTGGAGTGACCAAGCCTGAACATCACTATTTCAAGATTGCAATATATATTGAGAGTTGATCCTCTCCATGGTTTTTCCCCACCTTGGGGTTTTCCACGTAAATTTGGTGTCTCTTGTGTTTGATGTTGTATTTGTGGTTACGTTTCTGATTTCACGCACTCATGGTGAAATCATAATAATTGTGGATAAGTGATGAATGTTTAATTGCAGAAAGTGTTTAAGGTTTTGTGATAATTGATTCACTCCCCCCTCTTAGTTGTCTGACACATATCAATAGTTTCATGTGTGGAGGCAATCATTATGAAATTGATTGTTCAAAGAGGTATGGATCCAGTCAGCCATAGCAACGTTGACAACATCAAATCCATGTTTCCATAAGGAATCAGCAAACTTGCCATCAAAATGTACCTATGGAGACAAAAGGTACATTTTTTGGTAAATCCATCACTATTCTGATAGATACTGGTTCATCTAATAATTTTATTTCCCCAGAATTAGTAAGTAAGATGTCTTTACAAACTAAGAATATGGAATCATCATGGATGGTTTAGTATGGTGACAAGGCTACATGAAGAGTGAAAAAGTACATAAGAGGAGCCCTCATTAAGTTTCCTAGACTAGAAACCAAAGTCAACTTATATGTTACACCCTTGGGAGCCTATGACATCATAATTGGAATAAGTTTGCTAACGAGTCAAAAGGCTAACATAGATTGCTATAACAAGGTGATGGAGTGTGTAGATGATAAGTCTTTTAGAGTTAGGATCCAAGGGATTTAAAAACCTATATCAGTGGACACCATTTCTGCTATGCAACTAAAGAAGGAAAGGTGAAAATGAGGAATTCAAATATTCTTAGTATCTTTAGATGAGAAGGAAGAAGAAAAGGAATGCCCTACATTTGAGAATAGACCATTCCTTTGGGACTACAAGGACATGTTTCTTGAAGATCTACCAGGGTTACCTCCTAAAAGGGAATTACTTTTTTCAATCAACATACTTCAAGGAACCACACCTATATCCAAAGTCCCATATAGGATAAACACCATAAAACTCCAAGATTTGAAAATACAGTTGCAAGAATTGTTCGAGAAGGGGTTGATAAGGCCTAGTGTATCGCCTTAGGGAGCACCAGTCATATTTGTCAAGAAGAATGATGGGACACTAAGGTTGTGTATTGACTACAAAATGTTGAATAAATCCACCGTGAGAAATAGATATCCCTTTCCTTGCATTGATGATCTATTTGACCAAATGAAGAGAGCCTCAGTGTTCTCTAAAATTGGCCTTCGCTTTGGCTATCATCAGTTAAGGATAAAAGAAGAGGACATCCCAAAAATGACATTTAGGACTAGGTATGGCCACTATGAATTCACTATAGTTCCATTTAGGTTGACAAATGCTCCAGTTGCCTTTATGAATCTAATGAATAGTGTGTTCCATGATTTTTCTGGAAAAGTTTGTGATTGTGTTTCTGGATGACATCTTAATACATTCCAAGAATGAAGAGGAACACTTAACTCATCTGCAGGTAGTCTTACAAAGGCTATGGAAGTGTAAGTTGTTTTAGAAGTTATCCAAATGCTCCTTCTTTGAAAGGAGGGTTCACTATTTAGGGCATATGATTTCAGCCGAGGGTATACCAATAGATCCTGATAAAATAAAAGCCATCACTGAATGGCCTATACCTACAAATCTGACCGAAGTGAGAAGTTTTATGGGGTTTGTAGGGTACTACAGGAGGTTTGTGAAAGACTTTTCAAGGATAGCCAACCCAATCACGTCTTTTCAAAAGAAAAACAAAAGGTTCATTTGGACTGAGAAGTGTGATAAGGCATTTCTAGTGCTGAAGGAAAGGCTAACATCATCCGCAATTTTAAAGGTGCCTGACCCTAATGGTAACTTCACAGTAGTAATAGATGCATCCATAGAAGGACTAGGAGGAGTTCTTTTCCAAGAGGAATGAGTAGTGGCATATGAATCATGAAAATTAAAAATCCATGAAGTCAATTATGATCCTCATGACCTTGAACTTGCAGCCATAGTCCATGATTTGCAAAAATGGAGGCATTTCTTGTTGGGAAAACCATTTGAGATTAAAACAAACCATCAAGGACTAAAATATATCTTCACTCAACCTCATTTTAATGCAAGACCAAGAAGGTGGTTAGAGTTCCTAAGTGAGTATGATTTTGAGATTGACTATATCAAGGGGAAATAAAATAGGGTGGTCGATGCTCTCAGCAGGAGGAGACACATAATGGCCATATCCAACTTGCACATAGACCTAAAACAACAAGTGATGTTTGAGTAAAAACACAACCCATGGTATGCTTAGGTTAATGTATCTCTTGCTAATACCTATATGGAACCTAAGTATTTGGGTTATGTTTTTGATCCCCATGGGATAATGAGGTACCAGGGAAGAATATACATCCTTATAATGTGGAACTAAGGGGTATGATCCTAATAGAGGCACATAATGCTCCATATTCAGGGCATCCAGGGGTGAATAAAATGTATGTAGATCTCAATAAGCTGTATTTCTGGCCAAGAATGAAGAATGTTGTAGTAGACACAGTTGCCAGATGTCTAGAATGTCAAAGGATTAAGGCAGAACATGTGCATCTAGCAGGACTTCTTTATCCGCATGATGTACCTTTCTATAAATGACAAGTCATAGGTATGGATTTTGTCCAAGGGATACCGATGACATCTCATAGACATAACTATATTTTTGTAGCAGTGGATAAATTCACTAAGGTGGCACACTTTATATCGGGGAACTTGATAGACGATGCACCTACAGTAGAAGAAAGGTTCATAAAGGAAATTTTTAGGTTGCATGGGATTCCTGAGAAAATAATCTCTGATAGAGATGTGAAGTTCACTTCTAGATTCTAGACCACATTATAGACGACCTTAGGAACACAATTGAACTTCATCATAGCCTATCATCCTGAGACGGATGGTCAGACAGAAAGAACTAGTTACCAAATTTTTGAAGACCTCCTTCTCATGTATTGCATGGATTAGCAGACCAAATAGGAGGAATATCTTCCTTTAGTTGAGTTAGCCTATAATGACTCATTCCAATTAGCTATAGGTACGGCACCCTTCAAAGCTCTCTATGGGAGACCTTTCCGAACACCCTTGAGTTGGGATAAAATGGAGGATCGGATCCTGGTTGGCCCTAAAATTTTAGAAGATATGGATAATTAGGTGCAACTTATTAGATAGAGGTTGAAGGAAGCCTCAGATCACCAGAAAAGTTATGCTGATAAGAATAGGACACCTAGAAAATTTCAAGTGTGAGAAGGTGTTCCTTAGAGTTTGACCTCATAAAAGCTCCATCTCTTTTGGAAGGAAGTTGAAACTAGCTCCTCGCTTTGTTGGGCCTTTTGAATTTCTTGAGGAAATCAATCCTATAGCTTACTGCTTGGCCTTACCTCTAGCACTAAGCTGAATTCATGATGTGTTCCATGTGTCCTTGTTAAAAAGGTATATACCTGACCCTAAGCATATCATTAATTGGAATGCCCTGTAGGTGGAAGAACCCGGTACAATAATAATAGAGCCATGTAGAGTCATTGAGAGGTGCCAATTCTAGCTCTGTAACAGGATAGTGGACCAATCTAAGGTCTAGTGGGAGCAGTACTCACCTGAGAACGCTACCTGGGAAGACACAGTGGAAATGCAACAACTCTATCCGCACTTCTTTTGAAAACTCTAGTTAATTTATAAACTCGACAAACTTCAAATTTTTCTTAAAGACAATTATGGGAGAGTGATGTCATGATCTCATTTTGAAGGAGGGTCATCCCACAATAATGGGTTACACTTTTTGGCCAAATTTGACATTGAAATCAACATTTTGAACTAAATTTTCACTGTCTGACACCTATAACTGCTAAACTGTTAGGAATTTGAAGATGATGTGAACTAGTGATTTGTGAAATTTTGTTTGTAGATTCTAAATCTGTATATTTTTTAAATTTAGAGTTAAATTGTAAATTTTTTTGTCACCTTTGATAACTAGATTTTAATAGTAAACAACATTTTTTTAAAGTGATGTGTATTCTGTAGCACATAAATTTTTTTTTACAAAGAATAAAATTATGATTCTTTTGAATTTATATTGGTAACTATGATATATAGAACATGCATTTGGTTTCATAATGTTTTGTTGAATATTTTTTTTAATTAATTTTGAAGTCAAACCAATTATAATTTAGACATCGGCGTATTCCATAAAACATAACTTTTTATGTATGTATCGAAAAAAAAAATCTTTTTTTATTGAAACAAGGACATCAATACCTAGGGCACAAATATTTTTCAGATTTTTTTTTCACTAATTTACTAATTTTCCATCTGTGTAGAACAAAGAACTTGATGTTTAGTGAAAAAGCTACATTTACAAGAAATAAAAAATAAATATAATAATCAAATTAAATATCTTTAAAATTATAATTTTTTGGAATGTTATAATAAGGACTACACATTTAAAAAACATAAATTCTAAATTTATTCTTTTGATTCCCCAAAAGGTAAATCAAAAGTAGTTTTTTATGAGCATTTGGATAGGTATAGAGGAGACTCCATTATAGGTATGGTTTAAAACTAGTGGGGTTCTATCCAAGGGGGTTTGAATCTAAGGAGGTTTGATTAAACCCTCTTAAATTAAATTCCTTTAAATGGAACCTTTCAAGGCTTAAATCATTATATTTTCTAAAAATATGTGATTTCAGCAAAAATTAGGATGTCCCAAAAAGTGTAACCCATTATTGTGGCAGCACCTAGGATCCAATAATTTATTTAGGTTAAATATGAGAAAATTTAGTTATGTGTAGGTCCTACACCTACCCATATTCAATACTCGAATTGAATCAAACTGGATCTAGTCTTCATTGAATTTTTAGCTACATTACCCATGGCTAGAAATAAGCTTCTAGAGTATTCCATGACAACAATCGATGATTTTCCTACATACAATAAAACATTATCAACTCTTTGATAGATATTGTTAAATCAATGCATTGATGCACTTAAGTAAATTAGATTTAACATTTATTCCTTTATTTACATAGATTTTTAGTTATCTAGACCTTTTTTGTATAAAATAATTGTTAAATCATGCTCAAGATAATTCCATGTCTCAAGATTTGTAGTTGTCTCTTATCACATTTTAGATGTCATGAAACAATAATTATGGGATTTAATATTGCAAGTAGGTCTTCAAATTATGTCATTTCTATGTTTTTGTACCATCCTTTGTATATATATATATTTTTTAGGGGATCAAGAGTTGACTAGGTCCATGTTGAATAACTATTGATGGGTTTTTTTTATTTTAAAAGTATTATGGTTGAAAAAAATAGCAGTAGTCAGGATGTCTTCGTTCCATTGTACCAATTTTCTGCATCATAAATTTATAGCATTCATAAGAACTAGCTAACTAGCTAATGTGGGCTTGACTAGTGAGAAAAATTAAAGGGATTGGGAGTTATGATGGAGGTTTCGTGGTGTAGAAGGAAGAAAAAACAAGAAGATCTAGAAGCAGATTCTGGGAAAAAGTCAAGGATCGTAGGAATTCTCCACCACCAAATGGTAATAAAGAGCGGAGATGAAGGAGACGTAGTGGAGGAAAAGGAAGGAAGAAGAAGATGACATGAAAGGAGTTTGAGTATAGAAAAGATCAGTAAAAATCTTTTTTCGCAGGACTTCATATTACAATTGTATTTGCTTATAAGTTTTTAAGGCCTTTTCAATAAGTTTGTTATGTGTATACCTTGTATAGATTTCTTACCCTGCATACCATGGGTAGACAAAAATTGCCTTTTAGTTGCTTTGATGGATGACCATACCATGTTTCAAAAGCTCTCATTTTGTCTTAGGTAGGTAGGATGCGAGAAAAGGTTGTGAAATTTGGCTTTACACTTGCCAATTACATTTGTGTGAAAGTTTTTTTTAAGCCATTTCAAGCAAACCCATTTTTGATTATATGTTGCACTCATGGCATTCCATGAAAAACTCATTTCTTTGAGGCATTCTGTCAAATAGGTCAAATGCCTTGTCTATGCCTCCACATTCTACATACATGTCTCCTAGGACACTGACAACTACAACTGCTGACAAAACTCCCTCAACCTTAGTGCGTTGATAAGCATCATTATCCTATCTTTAGCACACCATTTTGGAATAGGCAAAGAGATCACTGGCAGAAGTTTTGGAATTTGACCACCCCCTGCCAATCGCTTCTGCCAAAAAGTTTCTCAAGCATTTTCAAAAAATCTATTTAGTGCATATTCTTAAATCATTGCATTCCATAAGTTGACGTACATACGTATCTACCAGGCACTTGCATCTACTGACAAAATTCCACTTTAAATTATGCTTCTAAAGATGTCCTTACCTTATTTGAATGCATCCATTTTGGTTGACAAGGAGAACGCTGGCTAGGGTTGTGAGATTTGACTTTACCCTATTTGTTGTACTTGCATGAGAGTCTTAAAATCTAAACAACAATTCCATTTTTCACATATCTCGCAATAATTTGCATTCCATGAGTTGCCTATCTTTTAGGCAATATGTCAAATAGTTCACATTGTCATCTATGATTGCACATCTTGCATACACATCTATCAAGGCTGGTGCAACTATAGCATCTGATGAAAATCCCCCTTCCATTTTTCTTCGATGAATGTCTTTACCCTGTACAACACTCCCATTTTTTGTATAGGCAGGAAGGGCATTGGTTGAGGGAAGCGTTTGCTTGTCTAAAGTTTTTTTGAGCACCTTTTTAAAATAATCCATTTGAAATATAGCCTTCCCTTTGGCATTCCCTTAAAGAACCTGTTGATGTATTCTTTTACACATTCATAACAAAAGTTAAAATTCACAAAGGAACCTTAGCTATCTTGGAAGATATGAATAATTGACTAAGAATTCTTAATCTCAAATTTCTGTATGGTCAGGTCTTGACCTTGTGGATAATTCAGCAGCTTGATGTGAAGCTATTATATTCAAGGGGCCTTACACAAATTAAAGTAATCAGTGACTTATTGGACCTCAAATTATGCAAACTATTACAAATAACAACAAAGTATTCATTCTTTTACATAAATTCACTATTGTATCACAAATCTTTGCATGAATTCCAATAAAACAAACTTTGCCTTTCAAATTTATATGAAAATTGTCAAAGATCACTGCAATTCCTCATTCTTTATTCAAATGCATGACAATTTCCTTCAGATTTTTATGTTTAAGCTATTTATTTATCAATTGTTGGAGAAAAGTTAGAAAGACTCAAATTAAAATACCATTCCATACAGGATCTAAATGTTCTTCTATTCACGTTTTAAAGAATATAGTAATCTAAACAATTCAACACAATCAAATCTTCAAATGTAAAGTCCTGAGCATTTTCATGAGCATACATAAGAGATTTCAATCTTTCAAAGAATAGTACTTCAAGAAAAAGTCTGAATCAGAAAACACTCTGTAATAGGTGTAGAATTCTGAGTTTACCTTTATCTAAAATATAAAGTCATAAAAAATTTATAGTGTAATAATGACTGTTGTTTCATTGATCAAATCACCAGAAAAACTTACAAATGCTTTGACAGATACATCAAGGCCACCAAAAATTCCATGTACTCCATAATACAGACACATGTGACCTCCTCTCTAAAACTAAAAGAACTATCTTCTCTATTTCAATAAAATTTGCCAATTACAACTTCAAACTAAAAGTTCAAAATCCCTGTGTAAATAATACAAGTAGCAGAGCTTCTTATATAGACTTTGAAGCTTCTTCTTGCTATGGTTACAAAATCACATCAACAGACATCATTCAAATCTTCCAGATTAATGGTAGGAATCATTTCCTAACCGTTCCCAAAATATCCCAATGGTATCTTTACTCGGCCCAAAGGATGCCTTTAGAATCTTTTCAAAATAAAAGATACCCACTGACCTTTTACTTTTTCTTGACTTTTGGCCGATGATACTCTCCAAGCACACTCTTATTTAGCATATCCTCCTTTCTATATCTTTCTACTCCTTTAGGTACTCTATAAAATTACCAGTTATCCCTTTAATGGAAGTACGATCACCTTCTTGACTTTTTGTCCATGTATACTCTTGTGCTTTGGTTCCTTATTTAAACTTCTTTTCTTCTGTTACCAAACCCTTAACCCTTTTCTGATACTTCTTGATTTAGATTTCATGCTACTTAACATAATTCATTAATTTCTTTAATCAGATACAGTAATTTGCCATTTACATTTTTTTTTAATGAAATTACTCGTAACCAAGTTGCATTCTTTAATTAACTATATTATAACGGCATTTAAGAAACATACCTATTTTAGTGACAACTTAACTCTACAAGCATTGACCCACTTTACCAATTTTCCCAAGCCATTCTCGTTCTGAAATTTTGTTCAACTATGGAATGTCTGTTCAATTTATGCAATAATCTTCTTTCTCTGCAATTTTAACTTTCACGATGCAATTATGAAAGAATAACAATCTTTACGTAACCCTAACATGTTTGAGTTCATCCTTTCATTGTTAGTTCTGCATTAAATGCTACATTCAATGCATTATATGGACTTGGCTCTCTATTTTAACCTTCTGTAACATCAGAAAATGTCCCCTTCAGAGCATTTCCTTCATAAGGTTTAGCTCCCGGGTCTTTAGAGTGCATTTAGGACATTTTAGTTCATATTTTAGCATCCCAAAGGAATGAGACCTAAGTCCCATGACAAATAGGACCTAGGAGGACCCCTTGAGTTGTACCCTACCTAAAATAGGGGGGAGGACTTGGGCACCCGCACCCTAGTCCTGCCCTATTTTGGGGTAGCCCTAATTTCTGGGTGTCGGTTAGTGACCATTATTAGGTCCCTTTGCTGACACGGTAAGTTTGAATTTTAAATATTTTGGGAGGAGGGGTTGTAGATGCATATGTAGGCATTCATTTGTAAACTAGATTTCAATTAGATAGCAAGTGTGATGTTCAAGTCTTGTCAAGGTGATTCAAGGCTTCTATTGTGCTGCAAGAGCCGACTTGTATGTTTTGTGTGTTGATATTTGTAGATTTGAGCTTCAATCTCCTCATGGCATGAAGAGCATCTTCCTCCATGAGAGATTTACTACAAGGTGACATATTATTTTATTTTTATCATTGATTCCTTTGGTTTTGGTCTCTGCCTCACAAGGGCATGCCCTCTTTATCTGACAACGGTGTTTGGAGACTTAAGTGTCCTCTGGGTTTTGACTGAGGCAAACCTATAAACACCACAAGCCCCAAATCAAGTTCAATGATTATAGATTATAGGTGTCACATTTGAGAAAAGTTGAGTTACAGGAAGGCTAGAAAGACATCAGGGATTTGGGATCTAAGGAAAAGATAGACAAAGGAGCACTTTCGGTACTAGGGCGCTCACTCCAGTGTCCTCCGCAGACTGATCCCAAAAAGCAGAAGTTACAAGGTTGATCAGTGTCTTAAGGAGATCCAGATTCCTAAAAAAAGTAGGTACCTTGGACTTGGGTGCCCACTCCAGTGTCTCGGACTATTTCGCTTTAGAACCTTGAAAATAGGTATTCTGTAATTTGGTATTTTACTCCCGTCTGTAAGAGCTTTTTCTGTAATTTGATAATTTGTTGTCGTATTTTCATAATTAGGGTTTTAATGGTCAATTGAGCATAGGAGAAGGAAAAATTAATAATTAAGTCCCTAATCCAAGCTTCCCCTCATTTGCAAGTGAACTAGGGTATGATAGTGCTCGCCACTAGACCCTAGATCCTTCAATGTTAGGGTGAAAGAACGATTTTAACATCTAAGCTACAAAAGATCAACAAATCCAATTTTACCCCAAACATTTTGGTCAACCCATGTCTTTGAACTTAAATTTCAACTTTCTAAGTATTTGTCTACATATTTGGTGTGATTTCATTCATTCATTTGGTCATTTAATTTATTGCATTGAGAAAATTTCAAAAAAATTGAAAATTTGCAAAAATACAAGAAAATTACATTGTTGGGCTTACTAAATTGTGTCAATTCTTTCTAAATTTTCCTAATTCATGATTTTTGCATCATATCTGATATAAACTATATAAAAATATAAAAAATCAAAATCTTGCTTTGCTTTTTCATCATTTAATTGCTAGGGTTTTGTGAAAATTTTGTCAATTTTAGATAACCTAGTAATTCCAAAATCTAGGGTTTGTAGGCAAAATCTTTTATCAGAATTTTATACTAATTTTAGAGGTTCATTCAAATTTTCATTTGGTTTTAGTATTGCATTTTAGAGTGAATTTTTAATTAAATTTAAATTATTTGCATTTTTGCATCAAAAATTTCAACAAAAACTAGCAATTTTGGTGCATTTTAATTAAATTTACATCAGAATTTTGCATGATTAAGCTAGAAAATTATTTTCCAATCTAAGATTATTTAAATCCCATCATAAATTAGACATTAAATATTTGCATAGAATTTTTGTTGCAAAATCTCAAACCTAGGGCTTCGAAAAACAACAATTTTCACTAATTTTGGCCTTATCGACTTCATAAATTTACACCATAGCTATGTTGTGAAAGATAATTTTGAATTAATTTTATATTATTAGGGTAATAATTTTCTTTCCCTCATAAAAAGCTTCACAACACCCTTTTTACGGGCTCTTGTAGTGAAAATTCGGCAAAAAACTACACATTTTAGCTATTTTGGCCCTAGGGTTTGCCTAGTTTGCACTCCAAGCATGTTATGATCATTTTTATGGATTGAGGTGACTTATATTATTGATATTATTTGTTTTCCCTCCAAAAATTCCTTAAAACACCCTGTTTGCTAGGTCTTAGAGTTGAAAAATCATGAAAAATTACATATTTTGCTATATTTTCAATAGGATTTTACCTTAAGTGGTGCTACAATCGTGTTGTGTTGGGTATTTTTGCATAAATTGGTTGTTATTTCTAATATTATTTTCTTTCCATCATAATTTTCCTCACAACTCCCTTTGTTATGCTCTTTTGCATTGAATTTTGATGAAAAAAGTGCCTATTTTGACATAATTTCACTATATTTTGACTAAGCATTATCTTGGATTTACATCAAGAGTGTACTGAGAGTGACTATATTGATGTTTTGGATTGATATCAAACATATAAATTTCTGTCCTCGATCAGAATCCTTCCAACATTCATTTTTTCTCTCATTGGCTTTGAAAAGTATCGAGAATCAAGCATTCTGGGCTATTTTTGCTCTTGTCTTTTGCACCAATTTTGAAAAGCTTTCAAACTATGATTTGGCATTGGTTTGAGAAGTAAACATGGCCTCTAATCATAATGGCAATAGTAGGTTTCTTCCTAGACTTTACGCAAAAAGAAAGGCTCCTGAACCTGAAATTGTCTTCACTCCTCATGATAGAACAATCGGTAATTCCGAAGGACCTCTTTACATCACCATGCAGATAATAGGAAATAATGTAGAGGAAGTCCTAGTTGATCCTAATTGCATGACTAATGTTTCCACTAAAAAATTCCTCTTTTTGAATCAACTAATACAAGATCCTTATGGCTCTTCGAGCTTGATGATTAAGACACATACGTGAGGTTTAAAGAAACCATTAGGTAAGATATCATTGATAGTAACTGTATTTGAGAAGCATGTCGAGAAATGGTTTGATATTACTCCTGATTTTGATGTCTTTGACTGTAGTTAGGGTAAAATTGCAAATCAGGGCAAATGAATAAACAACAATGATAAAAACCCTAGCAATGCACAATGAAGCACAAGACAACATGAAAATCAAAATAACAAATGTAAATGCAAACCGATCTCCACGCTATGCTTGATTTATCTCCATTGCTCTTCTCCACCTCACATGAGCATGCAAGATTTTGAAGGATTATTGTTGGAAGAATGTTGGGTGCTCACTTCTGCAATAGAACATTAAGATGAAGATGCTAGAATGAAGGATGCAAAGGCTCTAATGATATTTCCACAGCATGTGGATACTTGAGGATCAATGCATGCTAATGATAATTTGGCAGAATAATGGTACTTGAAGCTCAATGCATGCTAATGGCTTGTGATTGGTTTGATTTATAGGAAAGGCTTGGTTCAAATGAATGGTTGAGATTAAAAAGTTAATGATTGATGTGGATGGCTAGGATTGATTCGGTTATCCCACTCTTCAAGGGAGTTGTAGTCATTTGACAAGTGTCAAGGAGGATAGGGCTCATGTGTGCTTGTGTACATAAAAAGTACTACATATAAAAGATATTAAATAAAAGGCTATAGTACCACTTATCTTTTTAAATAAAAGAGGCACACATGTCAGCTAAATGATAAGATAAATTAATTAAATAAATAAAATTTATTTAATTAATTGGAAAGTCGGCTTATAATAAGAATTTAATTCAAATAAAATATTTGAATTAGTTGGGATATGAGTTGGATATTAATTAAATAAATAAAATTTATTTAATTAATTGGCTAAGTAGGATAAGGATGGGATTGAATGGGATTTAATTAAATAAATAAATTTTATTTAATTAATTGGCTAATGGATAAATGGGATTAAGAGTGGGATTTAGGACGAAATGCTACATGATGTCTAAGTGATGTTTTTGACAAGGTGTTGCGAGACATAGACAAATTTGGGACAAATTTGGGTGTCTACATTTTGTCCCTTTTTGAGATGATAAGATTTATGTCGAATAACATCATTTCAAAGAAGTTAAAGTATGGATAGAGGAAAAGGATAGGGTGATGATGTAAGGATATGATGATGATGGAAAGATAGGATGATGATGCCCCCTCGAGAGGTTAGGCGGGTTGGACAAACACGGGTAGGCTCTCGAAATGAAATGGCTTGGATGCAAAAGAAAGATAAGGGGATAGATAGAAGAAATGAAGGATGTGTTATGCTGCAATGAAAGTGAGCAACCATGATGTTTGATATAGCACTAGACGTTATGCACCAAGGTATAAGGACCAGGGTGACGATGTGTCTTGTGCCCCAGCGTAATACAACCTTGTCTGAATATAAGATATGAATATTAGCTGGATTGATACCGATGTGATACAAATACAAGATAAAAATGATGACACACACAAGCAAGCAAGCATGCATACACAAATGATTCAAAAATAAACAAGGTATTGCCCCTGTCAAGCTGTAAACCATTGATTAATTGTTTGATTATTTTGCTGATAATGGTGATAGTTGAGAGTGTTGTCATTGTGAGGAAAGCTATATCCCTAGATCAACACAGGGTTGTTTGCTAAATTGGTTTGAACACTAGACTTGAGCTCTTTATTGGATTGAAAAGGGGAAGTGGATAAAGGTCGTTGTTGTCCGAAGGAAGAAAACTCATGTATAAGGGTGGTAAGACCAATAGAACATGATGGTGGATTTGAAGTAGAATCAATGGTTGATGTGGAAGGAGGATCATTAGGATCTTGATTAGCATTGTGTTCACTAAGATCTAAGTTATTTGTTTGATCTTTTATGCTTACTTGGGGGACAAGTGTCTCATCATGACAAGTGGATGTTTTCTCATTATGGATAGGGCTAGATGGTGGATGACTAGGAGCAATGTGGATATCTTGCTCATGGATGGATATAAGATTATGGATAGGATCAAGGTGTTCATGGATAGCTTCTTCATAGGTATCATCTTGATCATAAAGAAGGTAAATGTTATGGATGGGTTGAATGGAAGTGTTTTGATCTTGAGTTGGACTAGGGCTTAATGTTTCCACATGCTTAGGATTAAACCTTTGACATACCTCATGGGTTGCTTCAATGGAAGTGGAAGGCTCTTGGATAGGCTCTTGGTCAACAACATGAGAACATGATGACTCTTGACTTGGCTTAACGATAGAAGGTTCTTGAATAGGCTTGATGACTTGTAGGTCACATGATGGGCTTGAAGGGCTAGGTATGTTAATGGAAGGCTCGTGGATAGGCTCAAGGATAGGTGGACCACATGATGGGATTATATGATTGGACATGACCTTTGGAAGTTCTTTGGTAGGCTCATGAATGGGTGTTTGACATGGAGTTAGTTTATTCCTAGCTAGTAGCCAATGGATCACATCCTTCACAAGGGTATGAGTAGATGGGCAATATAATGGATGAGCAATAATAGAGGATGATGTTGTAAGCGTGGGACTAGGATTTTGATTGGATGGAAGGATAATGGAGTTTGATGGATTAGGATGTGGACTAGATGGGTGTGACACATAGGATTGGGATGATGTGGCATGTTTTCCCATTATAGGTAGGTACACCTTGTAAACAATTGGGACAAATATTGGGCATTGATTTGTATTATGGCCTTTGGTCCTATGGTATGCACAATAATCATGTTCATCATATGGACTCTCTTCACATGGGTTGACTTCAGGAAGTTCAATGAGTTTTGTTTCAAGCATCCTTTGTAAAACTCTCTCAGCCGCATCCTTTGGTGAAGGAATAGAATGACTTGGTGATGAAGGTAATGAAAGGCTTGGTGATTTGGAAGGTTGATGGACCAATGGACTAGGAGTAGGATCACATGGTGGTGTTGGGATAGGATTAGTTGGCTCATGTGTTGGTGGGTGATTAGATGATGAAGGCCACTCTAGATTGGTATCTCCCTTGTCAAAGGTAATTAAGTCTTGCATAGGATAACTTGGGCTTGTTTGATTTATGTACAAGGGGCCACTTGGATTTCGATATGATTCTTGTTGGAAAGGTGGACTTAGGTCTATCAATGGTGTTTGGTGGTCTTGTTGAAAAGGTGTACTTGGACTTGCTTGATTTATGTACAAGGGACCATTGGGACTTGGATGTTGTTCTTGTAATATCACTTGATTGCCTTGTGGATGGGCTTGGTAGTGCATTGGAATGGTGGCATGAGGGATTAGATAAGCTTGAGGTGGAGGTTGATAGGTTGATGTGGCATTGACTTGGTGGATAAGTGGATTAAGTTGATAGGAAGTGGACGGATATGACATGTGGCTATAAGGTGGATTAGGTTGGTATGGAATGGCTAAGGATTGTTGTACTTGTCGAGCTTGACTAGTGGCTAAAAGGTGTTGGACTTGGGCTACGAAGTGTTGTAGTTGAGGTGATTGGCTTATGTGGGGTTGAGCTTTTTGGATGAAGAATTGTAATATTTCAATGGCATCTTGGTTTAGGGGTTGTGATCCTTGATAAAGATTTTGGAGGAATCTTTGGAATTTGATTTCTAGGTCCTCTAGTGTAGACATGTTGTCACCAAGTGTTTGTCTTAAGTCCTTTTAACAAGTGCTTGTTTAGGGATTTGGATGATGATGTGGCTTGTTTAGATGACTTGGCTATGTTTGGGATGAAAATGATTGGGTTTGAATGTTATTGGAAGAATGTGTAGGATGACTTGTCTTTATGTGTTTGGGTGTTTAGAGCTTGATGTGGCAATATTCAAACAAATGATTATGCATATACACACATGAATCACTCACGCAAGACACATAAGAAAGTTGTTAGTTTGGAATAATGTGATGATGGTTAAGCAAGCACGTGAAGACACTTCAACAAGTCCTAGTTAAGGCAAGGCCACTATCACAAGGAGGTTCTAGCAAAAATCTGGGGGACCGGCACCCCACGAGCATCCAGCAAGCCACTTAAGACTTTAACTAACCCTACTAGGAGTTTTAATATACACAAAGGTACACCTCCTTTCGAGTTAGCACTGTATGGTGAGCGCTAATACCGGTTAGACTTGGCTTTCACCTTATCCTCTAATTTTTATAGCGGACCGGATGAAAGTACCGCTTGAGGCCATTCCCTTGGGATGGATACCAAGGCAGGCCTCTCTAAGGCTAAACAAAAGCAACACAAGTAAATGTTTTTGATCTCCAAGTTCGCGTTGGGATGCGAGGAGAGAGCATACACATTTACTTGGTCACACTCGCATGGGTTCATTAACCTTAGAAGTTGAATCTGTGGAAGACAATGCAAGCACTTATTTGTTTTAAAGCCCAAATCCAAATGTGATGAAAGACAATGGTTTATTTTAGCCCAATTTTTTGATGTGAATTTGCAAACAATTGTTCATTTTAATCCCAAAGTCCAAATGTGTGATCAAACAAGATTAAGAGATGAAATATTAGAATGAGTGCACCTGATACAATCGCTTTCCAATTTGCTATGGATGTTGATGCCAATGTTGCTCTAGCTCCTTAGATGCCCCTACAAGTCACCAATTCCAAAAAGAAACAAGTAAACTTGCAAAGAAGATGATTACATGAAAAAGATGAAATCTGAAAATTTTGATGAAAATGATCTGATAAAGAAAAATAGATTGCATAAATAGAAATCTTAGGAGATTCTAAGCAATTAAGTTTCGCTGAAAAACGATCAAAATTGCTCAAGTTATGCTCAAATGAAGTTTGCAATGAGCCTAAACTTTGACTGATAAAAAAGCCTGAAAAATAGTACAGTCACCTGATAAAAGTGGTATAGTTGTGAAGCTTGTCCTCCCAGCTTTCCAATGAGTCCTTGTTTGTGCAATTTGGCCATCGTATGTGAAAGTTATGATAGAAATACCAAGATGGCCAATGACAGCAACCAGAAGCAAGTTACAGTTGCCTGATGCAACATACTGTTGATCAGAGGTGATCTGTATTTTGCGACAGGCGGGATACTGCAGATCAAATGTGACACAAAAAATACTAGATGCAGTTCCTGTTAGCTTGTAAGCAATGCGGATATACCCAGAAGCGACCAATTGCGGACTAAAAGCGACCTGTATCTGCAAAAACACAGTCAAAACCTTATCCTGCACAGGCGATCACTGTCAGTTCATAAGCGATGCCTATCAGTTTAAACATGGCTTCTATAGGATCATAAGTGATGCAAATTAGTTTGAAAGTGACCACTATTCAATCAAAAGCGACGCGCATAAACTCATAAGCGATCACTGTTAATTCATAAGCGACGCGCATCAGGTTAAAAGCGACCACTGTTAGTTTATAAGCGAGCAACCCATTTCAAAAGTGAAACTAACAGTGTAAAAGATCATAAAGCACATAGGCAAATTCTATTGAAGCAAAAGAGATGCATTTCATACCTTAGGTGATCACTGTCGATGTAAAAGCGATCCAGAAAATGATAGATGCGGCTGATCCCAGTGTAAAAGCGATGCGGATATGCAGAAAGTGGCAGATTTTTGCTCATAAGCAATGCAAAAATGGATGGAAGTGACAAGTAATAGCTTATATATGACTAACAAAAGGCCAAAAGCGACACATAATAGCCCAAAAGTGATATGGAGAGTTTCAGGAGACAGAATGCAAATGTTAACCATAAGCGACCAAGCTTACCATATGCGATCTCTTTTTGTTCAAAAGCGAGCACTGTTTGTTTAAAAGTGAGCTAGATTTGACCATAAGCGACTGCTGTTTGCTCAAAGGTGAGCTGATTTAGCCCAGGCGACTGCTGTTTGATCAGAGGCGACCTGAATTACCAGAAGCACATTGTTGTAGTCCGGTTGTTGTTTTCTTCACCAAATGCTCCATTTTTTTATCAAATTTAGGCAAATTTGTACTCAAAATTTATGGAAATGGCCTCTTGGACACAATGGTGAGGTTAGATTTGGGCTAAGAGATCATCTACATACATTTTTAGCCAAATCTTTGCAAACTAGGGTTAGAAAAATGTAAATTTTTGCTACAAAAGCTTGCAAAAATGAAAGATTGGTGCTCCAAGAGATCTAAACTTCATAAAAACAACTCAAACAAGAGAGGTTAATCAAGGACATGAGTCCCACCGGGCGTGCCAAATGTAGTTAGGGTAAAATTGTAAATCAGGGCAAATGAATAAACAACAATGATAAAAACCCTAGCAATGCACAATGAAGCACAAGACAACATGAAAATCAAAATAACAAATGTAAATGCAAACCGATCTCCATGCTATGCTTGATTTATCTCCATTTCTCTTCTCCACCTCGCATGAGCACGCAAGATTTTGAAGGATTATTGTTGGAAGAATGTTGGGTGCTCACTTCTGCAGCATAACATTAAGATGAAGATGCTATAATGAAGGATGCAAAGGCTCTAATGATATTTCCACAGCATGTGTATACTTGAGGATCAATGCATGCTAATGATAATTTGGTAGAATAATGGTACTTGAAGCTCAATGCATGCTAATGGCTTGTGAGGGGTTTGATTTATAGGAAAGGCTTGGTTCAAATGAATGGTTGAGATTAAAAAGCTAATGATTGATGTGGATGGCTAGGATTGATTTGGTTATCCCACTCTTCAAGGGAGTTATAGTCATTTGACAAGTGTCAAGGAGGATAGGGCTCATGTGTGCTTGTGTACATAAAAAGTACTACATATAAAAGATATTAAATAAAAGGCTATAGTACCACTTATCTTTTTAAATAAAAGAGGCACACATGTTGGCTAAATGATAAGATAAATTAATTAAATAAATAAATATTATTTAATTAATTGGAAAGTCAGCTTATAATATGAACTTAATTCAAATAAAATACTTGAATTAGTTGGGATATGAGTTGGATATTAATTAAATAAATAAAAATTATTTAATTAATTGGCTAAGTAGGATAAGGATGGGATTGAATGGGATTTAATTAAATAAATAAATTTTATTTAATTAATTGGCTAATGGATAAATGGGATTAAGAGTGGGATTTAGGACAAAATGCTACATGATGTCTAAGTGATGTTTTTGACAAGGTGTTGTGAGACATAGACAAATTTGGGACAAATTTGGGTGTCTACATTGACATAAAACATGGGATCCCTTGGTTAAAAGTTATGAAAGTGGTTCCTTCAACCATTTATAAATGTGTTAAATTTCCTTTGAATGGACAAGTGCATGGCATCCATAGAAATGCATACAAACTATTGATTACACAGCAACACTTTACATTGGATTACTTTTGTAACAAACATACTAGTGATGAATTAGAGCTTCGAATGGACTTTACATTCTTGAACTATAGAAATTAGAAAGAAAAACTATTATATCTGGTACCTAGTCCTCCTACACAAGAAATGACAAAAGGGAAACAACTTGCATGCAAAGGGAACTTTAGACTGAAAGGACAAGGTCCCTATGTTAAGGTTCCTCCCCCAAAATCCTTACAAAGATCGGGAGGTCATTGTCAACAACAAAATGTTCCACTGCGAGAAATGAGGTTTGATCCCGGTGCTTCATCTTCTAATTTACACAAGCCTATGAAAGAGGATAGCCCTATCTTATAGAAGATAAGTGGTAAAACAAAATGAAATAGAAAAGAAAGAGAAAGGAGAAGAAGACAAGAATATGCTATAAACCTTGCCTCTCAACAATAAAACATCAACCCTAACATTCAACCAAACAAAGACAATCCTAACAATGAACAACATGATGAACAAGATATGAATTTGGTTATGGTACCATAATTCCCACTATCCTCCATCATAAGGGAATGGGATGATGATGACAATGATTTACTTATAGACAACTTCTAGCCTGAAAGGGGCCCTACAGGTATGTATCTATAAACTTTTATTTCTATTGTAATGTGCTTCCCCCGTGATGTGTTATGTGTTGTTTAGGCCTCCTGGAATGACCTCGGATTCTCCTGTAAGGTTTGGGATACTAGGAGACCACCTCTGTTGTGACCCTTCTTCTATTTGTATCATCATTCTTCTAATTGTTCTCTCTCATTTCATTGTTGTGTGTTGTGTCTTATAGACGCGGCGTCATGGTTGGTGACTTGGGGGCACCCTCCTAGGTGACTATCCCTAAGATACTTGTTTCTCCTCTCTTATTTATTGTTTCCCTTCCTCTACTATTTTCATCTAGTGGGCAGATGATGAAAAACATTTATACTGATGTGGACCTAGTGTCCCTTTATCAAAAATTGGACTTAGTTCCTAATATGATGATGGGGTTGTATATCTTGTCCGATGCTTGGCTAGTGGAAGCACTTGTGCTTTCCGCATAGTGAATTTTATGATGTTTCTATTGCATTTACAAACCTTAACAATACTGCTACTTCGTGCATCTTTGTTTACCTTTGAATCCTTGGTGGTACTTAATTTGGAGAGCTTCATGATATAGCCCCTGGTTATCCTCGAACTCTAAATTCATTGTATAACCTTGGCTCTTTGTGTGGTTAATCATATGCATTGATGTTGTTGTTTATCATGATTTCATAGACACTAACATGTTTCTTATAGGGATGTGTTTGCGGGAACATTTGGTGATCGTAAAGTACATGTCACCTCTGGGGGGCATGGCCTTTGTGAAATTCGGTGTTCCCTCATGTGTTTTCTTCCTACCTTAACGTGCTTGATATCAATAATTGATATCAACCACCTTAAGGTGGGGGCATATAAGGTAAGTTGTCTATTATAGATGTTAGCAATCTGTTTGACCTTAGATGCAGTGACCTGCGCTAGAGGAGTGCATCATGCATCCTAAGCTTGTTTGCAATCAATTAATCAATCATATAAGTCCTCTACAAAGGCAAGATATCATGTTTATCCTTTTTGTTAAGCCCTCTGTGGAGGTGGGGATGGTGTATTTCTTGGAGCAGATTGCATCATCCTGTCATTTTCAAAAGTCCTTTGTGGAGGCAGGGAGAGCGCTTCTATGACTAACTCAACCCTTAAGTGTGTCTTTGGTGATTGTTGTGGTGAAGCACAATCATCGGTGTGTGCCTGTAATGTGCCTGAGATGGTGATGAGCCTAGAAATAGGAAACACACCATTGCTTGTCTATCGTATTTTCTCCGTGTCTTCAAGTGTGTGTGTTTTGGCATGCTTGTTTTGTATGGCATGTTTGTTGCCCCATATGTAGTGACCAGTGCTCTTGGGGAGTGCTTCATGCATTTTGGGAGGTTTTGCATGTTTTGCGTGTGTGTTTCCCCATATACAAAGACCTGTTCCCTTAAGTTGTGCATCATGTATTATGGGAGGTTTGTTTGATTTCCAATACTTGCATTTGCATTTCATATATATGAGAAAAAGAAAATAAAAGATATCATTTCTATCTTCCATGCATTAATGTGTCTTCTATGCATTGACTGTCTACTCCATGTTCTATGTGACTATAACTATCTTCTCTGTGTTTTGCTTGCCTATTACTGTATTGTATGTGATCGGCGTGTCTTCTCCATGCTTGGTGTGTTTACTGTGTTTGCGACCTTACTTTAATGCATGTATGGGCCTCATGTTCATACATACATTAAAGTGGGGGCTAAGTGTAATGTCAAAAAATGTCCCATTGGGAGATTTTCCCTCATAAGGTTTAGCTCCCGGGTCTTTAGAGTGCATTTAGGACATTTTAGTTCATATTTTAGTATCCCAAAGGAATTAGACCTAAGTCCCATGACAAATAGGACCTAGGAGGAGCCCTTGAGCTATACCTTGTCTATAATAGGGGGGAGGGGGGTATTTGGATGCTCGCGCCCTAGTCCTACCCTATTTTGGGGCAGCCCCAATTTTCAAGTGTCAGTTAGTGGCAACTATTAGGTCCCTTTGCTGACATGGTAAGTTTGAATTTCAAATATCTTAGCAGGAGTGCTTGTAGATGCATAAATAAGCATATGTAGGCATTCATTTGTAAACTAAAGTTTAATTAGATAGCAAGTGTGATGTTCAAGTGTTCTCAAGGTGATTCAAGGCTTCTATTGTGTTGCAAGAGTAGACTTGTATGTTTTGTGTGTTGATATTTGCATATTTGAGCTTCAATCTCCTCATGGCATGAAGAGCATCTTCCTCCATGAGAGCTTCACTACAAGGTGACATATCATTGTTTTTTTTATCATTGATTCTTTTGGTTTTGGCCTCTGTCTCAGAAGGGCACACCATCTTTATCTGACAATGGTGTTTGGAGACTTAAGTGTCCTCTAGGGTTTGACTGAGGCAAACCTATAAACACCACAATCTGCAAACCAAGTCTTGTAATTGCAGGTTACAAGTGTCACATCAGGGATTCAAGATCTAAAGAAAAGACGGACAAAGGAGCACTTCTGGGACTAGGACACTTGCTCCAGTGTCCTCCGCAAACTGATCCCAGAAAATAGAAGTTACAGGTCTAATCAGTATCTGAAGGAGATCCAGATTCCCTAAAAAAGTAGGTACCTTGGACTTGGGCGCCCACTCCAGTGTCCTCGATTGTTCCGCTTTGGAACCCCAAAAATAGGTATTCTGTAATTTGGTATTTTACTCTCATCTGTAAGAGCCTTTTTCGTAATTTGATAATTTGTTGTCGTATTTGCATAATTAGGGTTTAAATGGTCAACTGAGAATAGGAGAAGGAAAATTGATAATTAATTCCCTAATCCAAGCTTCCCATCATTTGCAAGTGACCTAGGGTATCATAGTGCTAGCCACTCGACCCTAGAACCTTCAATGTTAGGATGAAAGGAGGATTTGAACATCTAAGCTACAAAAGATCAACAAATCTAATTTTACCCTAAACACCTTCGATTTTGAATATTGTATCTATTAATAATCTACCATTTGCATTTGAACTTTTTTATATTATTTTTTTGTATATCGCTTTGTATATCGTGCTTTGTATATCGTTTAATATACAAACCTAAATATGCAATGGGTTATAAAATAATGTTACACTTTACTTCATGTTTAACTTTGTATCTTTTGTTTGTATATCACAATGTACATAAAACAGATACAAACCATTATACAAATGCAACCGATACCTTAGTTTCACTTTACTTTCCCTTTATTTTCTGACAATGCACTTTTACCTTTTTGTATATCGGGATGGTATGTATACAATCTTTCATACATACAAGAGTATTAATCTTATTTCATCATTTTTTAAAATCCACCTCGAGTATTACATTTTTCATCTTTTGTACCACCCTTTTGTATCTCCCTTTTGTATCTCCTTTGTATCTCTCTTTTGTATCTCCCTTTGTATATGCAATATACAATGATAGGATACCATCATAGGCCCCACTTTACTTACCCGCTTTTGTCTCTTCAAAGAAACAATAATTGTATCCACACTTAGATACAATCACTCATACATGCGGATGTTTGATACAACCATATTTGACTTTTGAATTTTATTAACTATATTACATAATCTTTTTAGGTCTGTGCATGTATATCAAGTGACTGCATACTTATCCAGAATGCATCAAGAAATAATGTATCTTTATATCGATTTAAATAACCTTTGGAATCCGTAATTGTATGTATCTTAAAGATGCAAAGTTGAGACATACAAAAATACAATACTATGAAAAGTACCCTTTTTCACTTTAATAAACTGCATTGTATACTTCCCTCAGGTCCGTGCATGTATATCACCCCTATGTAAATAGATTGCGCTTACAGTGAACATACATACAAACCCACATACAATGCGGACCTGACACTTTGTTCATTCAACTTTTGAACACCTATCGGGTCCGACTGGTATACAAAGGGCCCAAACACTAAACACATGCATACAATCACCAAGATACAAAAACCTGATTGTACCCAACATGACCCATACAAATACCTTACAAACAAATTTGTATGTTACATACAAACCTCCAAAATGATGCATTCTACCAAAAAACAAGCATATCTCACAAAATAGTGGGAATTTCTCATTGGTTTACAAAACTACCCTTAATCATTTTTCACAAAGAATTCACCACTACTTGTGCTTTCTACTTACTACTAGGTATTTTCAATTTTCAACATGATTTGTAATACTTACCTCTTCTTCCCTTTATCACAAGGCATGATCACACACAAACTAAAAGTAACAGCCACAGCAGGGGTCCTAATTTTGCTAAGAGGTAAAATGGGGCGTGTTGTGAACATCACAACAACTAGCAACCAAATAAAATAACTAAATTTCAATCATTAAAGAAAGACAAATGAAATAAATTCATAACTTCTAACTTTCTTATACGCAAACCATTATTTAATTTGGGACTCAATGTATTAAATAAGTTGTATGAATCTTCCACTAGAGTTTAAGTGTGTGTACATGATTAATAATCATCATCTTGAAAATGAGTTGAAAACACTAGTGACTGGTGTTAAACTACGTGGTTGATTTCATCCCTCATAGCCAACCAGATAGAGCCTTACTATTAACAGACATTCATAGCCCCGACAAGGTTATCATTGCAATTCTCCTAAGTAGATCCCCACTACCACCAAGTGTCTATAGCCCCAGTAGAGTTACTTTGGCTTAATTTAGATTTTCAGTATAATCCTTTTTTTATATTAAATTTTGTAATGCATATAAATTCATAAGATATTATCATTGTAAGTTCATGATGCAAGGTATGATCACTTGCTAAAATTAAGCTGAGAATTGCAATGGTAGCAAGGGTGACCTCTAATTTTTCACTTAACACCTACACTGGTATGTTCAACAAACCCAAGGATTTTAGGTGTGTCATCATGAGAAACTTCCCTTGAATACTCAATTCACAATTATTGAATAAAAAAATTCACAAGCCAAACAATTATCCACATTCATGAAAGTCACAACAAGTTATCCATAAGTTTCAAATGATTAACCTGAATGTTTTGAATTTTTTGTTTTTTTTAGTGGTTACTAATCTGCTCCTGCATACCTCAAATCAAAACAAATATCCCTGCCAAGGAAACACAACAAACAAACCAACCAAACAACAAACCCAAAACCAAAACAAAACAAAACACACAACATCCTATACACTTTCTACAATATGATAGACAATAGGATTGACCTTGTCTTCTCAATCTTGAAAGCAATGTTTCAAATGTTGACCATTAACAGGTAATGGCACATCTTCCCCAGTTAAAGTTTTGAGCCTAAAAGTATTATCCCCTATTACTTTTGTGACTTGTAGTGGACCTAACCACAATTTGTCAAATTTTTCATGATTCCCTTTCTTTACACGTTCTTTATTCCAACACAACACCAAATCTGATATTTTGAATGTTTTGACCCTTGCTCTTTTATCAAACCATCTTTTAACTACAACTTGATGTTTAGCAAATTTATCTATGGCTTGATCTCTCTTCTCATCCAATTGTAACATTTGGACTAACCTAGTCTCCCTATGATCATCAAAGCCTAAATACTCATTAGCAAATTTCTAGGTAGGTATTCATAAGTTCACTGGAAGTATGGGATTAGTCCCATAAACTAAGTGATAAGTTATATTACCTAAGTCTGTCTTAACCTTCATCCTATCTACCCACAACATATACTTCAGCAGCGTATTCCATTCTTTTGGATTTTTTACAATTAATTTCTTAATGATATCCAACATGATTTTATTAGTAGACTTAGCTAAACCATTTCCCTGAGGATAATAATTTGAAGAAAAAATTAAAACTATTCCATATTCAAATGCCCATTTGGAAAAATTTAGAGAAGAAAATGCAGGGCTATTATCACATACCAGAGAATATGGAGCTCCAAACCTTGTAATAATATTTTCTCCAAGAAATTTGATGACCACCTTACTAGTATAAAATTTATAACATGTAGCCTTTGTTCACCTTGTACAATAATCTGTCACTGTCAGTATAAACTTATGCCCAGTAGACGATGGAGGATTGATGACTCTAATGAAATCTAAGCCCCACTGTGCAAATGGCCTAGACTCAAGAACTGGCTATAATGTATTAGCCTGATTCCTTCCTTTGTCTACTATAGTTTGACAAGTGTGACAACTTCAAATATGATTTTTTGTATCTTTAAACATTGTTGGCCAATAATATCTAGCTCTCAAAATCTAATGAGTAGTAGCCAAATGAGAATCATGAGTTGTTCCATATTTGTCATGCAATTCTGACAACACCTTGTTTGCTTCAAATCTGTTCAAACATCTCAAATATATACCTTCATGATTCCTTTTAAACAAAAGACCTCCTTGTACCATATATCTTTGTGCTTTTATCTTCAAGGCTCTCCTCTGAGAGGATTTCATATTGTTTGGATACTTTCGTGATATCAAAAATGTGTTTAAATTATCATACCAACTTGGTGCATCATTAGAATTTAGTACATACTGTTGTTTCACCAAATTTGGATATGTATTGGCTATTGTCTGTACTAATGCCTGACCTCAAACTAGCTTCATTAGAATGATCTCCATATCAAAGTCTTACAATACTGTAATCCATTTGGCTCTTTCTTCTCCAGGCTAATTTTGCATCAGTAACATTTTCACTGTTGCATCTGGTACTATGGCTTTAACTTCACTTCGCAGGATATAATGCCTAAACTTTTTTACTGCCCTTACCAATGCAAACACCTACCTTTTTGTGCTAAATATTTCAATTGTGCATCCTTCAAAGGGCCACTCATGAAAGATATGGGCTTTTCCTCATTTTCTTCTCCCTTTTGTGTCAAAGTAGCTGCAACTAAATGTGTATATGCAAAAGAGTATATGTATAATGGTTGGGTATAATCTGGACTTGCTAACACTGGAGCATCAAAAATGGCTTCCTTAATATCTTCAAATGCAGCCTTAGCTACTGGTGTCCATTCTATTTTTGCATCCTTCTTTAGCATTACATTTAATGGCTGCATAATCTCTACAAATCCTATAATAAACTTCCTGAAAAAATTAATTTTACCAAAGAAAGACTTTAACTCTTTCTTACTATTAGGCAATTGAAAATTTTTAATTCCTTCTACTTTGTCTAGATCAATGGATATCCCATTTTTAGAAATGATACGCCCTAACAATTTTCCCTCTATTACACCAAATGAACATTTCTTTGGATTGAGAGAAATTCCATACCTTTCACACCTTCTGATCACTCTCCTCAAATCCTCTGCATGAGTGGATGTGTCTTTAGAATATACAATTAAATCATCCATATAAATGACAATACACTTACCTAAAAATCCATGAAATGCAATGTCCATGGCTCATTGAAAAGTGGCACCTACATGGATTAAACCAAAAGGCATTCTTCTGTATGCATAGTTGCCCCATTTACAAGTAAATATAGTTTTCAACCTATCCTCTTTGTCGACTATAACCTGATTATACCTTGAAAATCCATCGAAAAAAGACATCATCCTGGCTCCATTTACTGCTTACAGTACTTCATCTATTGGGGGTAATGGATAATTATCTTTTTCAAACGATTTGTTTAGGTTCCTAAAGTATACACATAATCTAATGTCTCCATTTTTCTTCCTTATGGGTACTAAGTTTGCTACCTAGGTTAAATGTCTCACTAGGAAAATTATCCTGGCAGACAATAATTTTTTGGCTTCCTCAAAGATCAGAGGCTCCAAAATAGCATTTATAGGCCTTTGTTTATGCATAAATGGTTTTACTCCTAGTTTGAAATGTATCACATGAGTTATAATAGATGTATCATGAGTCTTTAAATCTTCATATGTCCATACTATTGCATTCTTATACTCTTTTAAAACTTCAACAATTTATTTTCTTAGTTCTTCAGAGCAAGCCTTTCTAATCAACACATTTTGTGGACTTTGTTCTGTTCCCAAGTTAAAGGATCACATTTACCCCTTTAGTTTTGGGCAGATCTTTATGTCTAACTACTCCATCAAAGTCAAAAATCTTCTCCAACTCTATTACCCCCTTGGGCAAGAAATTATTCTTCAAGTTTACTATGTCTTCTTCATCCCAAGATACGTTAGGTCTTTCCTGCTCATCATTGATATGAGCCTCAAACACTTCATTACACATGAGAAAGTCTACAATTTATTGATCTCCTTCGAATACTTGAAAATGAGCAACATTATCAGGTACACTTGGGACATTCACTAATTCAACAACAAATCGCTTTAAACCTGACAATGTTAAAGGCTGTAAGGTGCTAACAGCAACTGCTAATGCATCTGGTCTTTGATTCAGTTCTCTAGGGATATGTTCAATGTTAAAGGCATCAAATGATTTAATTAAATCCCATACCCTGTGCCTATAACACAACATTTTCTTGTAATTACACGTATACAGTTTCTTAACATGTCTGACCACTAACTCAGAGTCAGAAAAAACTCTGATCACTCTTACCTTCTTCTTAATAGCCATAACAAGTCCATAAATTAGGGCTTCATACTTTGCTACATTATTAGTGCAAGGAAATTGTAGCCTATATGCTGCTAAAAATGATTTACCACTTGGATCAATAAGTTCAACCCCAGCTCCTGCTCCTTGCTTGGACTTAGATCCATCACATTTTAGTGTCCAAATGCCACTTTTATTCTTTTGACCTTTCACTTTAGCATGCTCTATTTCATCTATTACCTATGTTGTAAGAACCTATTTATCTTTAGGTGCTTCATTCTGAATTACCTGTACATTGGCATTTTCAATTTGTAAACCAGAATAATTGACACTTTTCGTTCTTGTTTCCTCCTTCAAAGCTAGGATTGGCTCATTTATGTCATCATGAAAATATAACCTAGGTTTATCTGGATTAACTTTTCCCTCTTGCAATTCCATCTTCTTTATGCATTTTCCATATTGATATTCTATGATATCTCTACATATTCCACAATTTTCTTCAGGATGAGGCTTATTATGAACTCTACACAAACTTTTGTACAACTTACACTAAACTAGAGACTTTTGTTTTATGCAGTTTTCTATCTCCTATCTTATGATTTGGCCAAAGCTATTTACAACATTGTTCTCTTCATCAGAAGAATTAAAATTAGATTCAATGAATATCATTGTTTCCTTACTAACAAACTTTACCTTAAAATCCAACATCAAGATTTCCTCAATTTGCACTCCTCTATTAGTCACTCTATAAACACCTAGTTCAACAGAGGCATACAATATCTCATTTGTTTTGTTATACTCTATAATCATGTGTTTCATCCTAGGCTTAGCTTCTATCCTAATTTGATTTGGGAGACCTCTCCAAGGTAACAACATGTGTGAAAAATTAGTAGCCATGTATCCATTCAATGTTTTAGACCAGTCCCTACTTAGTAACATGCCATAATTGACTGGTATATCTAATACCTGGTTATCAATAAATTGGCTTACTCTAGGATCTAAGGCTAACTAAATTTGAATATGCATTATTTCACCTATCACATTAACTTCAGTTTTGTCCAATTGAGTAACAACCTTAGCAGATTTGGTGCGAGTCAGCCCTAAAGTTTTACATATTCCTAAAGGCATAACGTTAGCTGAGGCTCTTGAATCCACCATACAATTGTGTATATTCTTTCCCAACATTCTAATGGTTAACAAAAAAGTAGGAGCTTCCTTCTTATCTACATACATGACAACATTGGTGTTGGAAGGTTGTTCAATTTTCTTACCTTTATCTTTGGACTATGCATCTATACCAGGAACATCTATGTCAACAGAAGTTTCTTTTTCCACAAATGTATCTAAAGTTTTTATGAAGGCAGTCCATACCCCTAGACTTCTCAATAACTCACATAGAGGTACACTAACCTTGATTTTTCTTATTTCTTCAGAAAAATAGTTCATTAATTTTGCTATTTCCATAGACTCCGTTTTCCCTACTTGAATTTTTTGTGCTACTGTCCCATCAGTCCCATGATGATTAGCTTTTAAGATTGCAGGGTTACTACTAGCATGTTGGTCTAGAGGAGTATTGAAATTTTTAGGAGTGGAGGTAGTAAAAGGACATCCAGGCTTAATGTTGCTTCTCAGATTATAAGTATGATTATTGTTAGATTACTGAAAAGCTTGCACCTTTTCTCGTTCACATAATACTTCATTTTCAGTTTCAAAGGGAAACTGAAAAGCATCCAACACTAGGTCTGACTCAGGATACAAAATCTCACAAAAATAAGGTTCATCTTCTACTATTTGAATCTCTTCTTCCCTAGTTGTAAAGGTGAAACTTTCTAATACTAAAGCAAACTCAAATCTAGAAGGTACTATTTCATTCCCTTTGGGAATGAGAAATTTAGATGTAGGAGCTTGTACTTCCACATTGAAAATGCTAGCAACAAGATGAAATTAAGGTTAATCAAGCTCAGCATGTGCATTCATAATATGAATCCTTCACGAATTTTTTAATGCTACATTAGCCATTTGAATTTTGGCTAGTTGTTTCATTTCTTGGTTGTTTGGACTTTCAAATGGAGATGCCAGAGTATCATTATTTAGTCCCATGTTCCATGTCCTAGATGACTTAGGTTGATTTTGATTTCTGTTGTTATTACCCCAGGCTTTGTTATCTCCAATATGTCCCATGTTTTGCATCCCTCGTCCCTGATTATGATTTTGTCCTTAGTTATAATTCTAATTTTGATTTGAACCTTGACCTTGACTATAATTCTGGTTCTAGTTCTGACTATGTCCCTGAGTATTTCTACCATAGAAATTTTCATTTCTCAATTGTGTCATCTCAGTGGTTAATATTCTTAAATGTGTAGAAATTTCCTTTGTTTCTTCTCTATCCTCTTGTGCCTTTGCGAAAAATGTATCTTGAGGAGGCTGGAAGAAAGACTGACCATTAGTCTAATTATTACTAGTATTATTACCAGTATAAGGAAATAGAGCCTAAATGGGGGAAGGATTATACACTGGTGTATATGTAAGAATTGGATTTAATAATGGAGTATGATGCATTGGAACTCCATTCCATGGCTCTTCTTGATTTTGCATCCCAGGGTTTCCTCCATTTAGAAAAGGATTATATGTCATTTGTCTCATCTCCTGGTTTACAGTGGATGCTTCCTTATAAGCTTTTGATATAGTATCTATATCAACCTTTCTTTTGACAAATATTGTAGTCAACAGATCCAGGGCAGCATAATACATTGCTAATATGGCCTCAGGAGTTAGAGTATAAGGGGCGACTAACCTAGAGAAAGCCTTCTAGAACCTATCATTACAATTGTCTATGAGCTCTCTCTCACCTTTTTTAATTGCTGCCAATTTGTGATATAAGATAGAAGGATGGACTGGTCCTCTAAACCTAGACAAGAATGCCTTTTCCATGAGTTCCCAAGAAGAGACATAACCATTTGGCAAGTTGACATACCAATTAGAAGCCTGCTCATTGGAGGTGTAAGGGAACAACCTACACACTACATTTTCATGTTCTAATCTGGTTCTAAAGTATGCTTCCTAAAATATCCTAATATGATCTTCTGGATCCTAATGCAATTGATATTTAGGACAAATCTTCTCAGAATTTTTTGGCATTTCATGATAATCTGCAAATGCTATAGGAGAATTGACATCAAAATATGCCATTGTAGGACCACGGGGTGGGCTAGGACCTCTGGGAATACCTGGATTTAAAGGAGGATCTAAATGAAGAATTGTTAGGACTCACTATATTATGTATGTTAAAAGGTGATCCAAGAGGAGTTCCTGATGAACCTCCTATGTGTAATATTCTAGGATTCCATATCAAAGGACTCTTACTTTGTCTTCTGTCAGGCAATTGTATGAAAAATATCATCTAAATTAGACCTAGACCTGGTCACTCGACCACTATTATAAGCCATCTTTGCACAAATCCTTCCTTAATTCTAATCAAACCCTCCTTCTAGCACCAAAAACTATTGATGTATGCTTTTACACATTCATAACAAAAGTTAAAATTCACAAAGGAAACTTAGCTATCTTGGGAGATATGAAGAGTTGACTAAGAATTCTTAATCTCAAGTTTCCATATGGCCAAGTCTTGACCTTGTGGATAATTCAACATCTTGATGTGAAGCTATTAGATTCAAGGGGCCTTACACAAATTAAAGTAATCAGTCACTTATTGGATGTCAAATTATGCAAAGTGTTACAAATAACAACAAAGTATTCATTCTTTTGCATAAATTCACTATTGTATCACAAAGCTTTGCATGAATTCCAGTAAAACAAACTTTGCCTTTCAAATTTATATGAAAATTGTCAAAGATCACTACAATTCCTCATTCTTTATTCAAATGTATGACAATTTCCTTCAGATTTTTACATTTAAGCTAATTATTTACCAATTGTTGGAGAAAAGTTAGAAAGACTCAAATTAAAATACCATTCCATACAAGATCTAAATGTTATGCTATTCATGTTTTAAAGAATACAGTAATCTAAACAATTCAACACAATCAAATCTACAAATGTAAAGTCTTGAGCATTTTCATGAACATACTAAGAGATTGCAATCTTTCAAAGAATAGTACTTCAAGTAAAAGTCTGAATCAGAAAACACTCTATAATAGATGTAGAATTTTGAGTTTACCTTTATTTAAAGTATAAAGTCATACAAAATTTACAATGTAATAATGACTTCTATTTCATTGATCAAATCACCAGAAAAACTTACAAACACTTTGACAGATACATCAAGGAGACCAGACATTCCATGTACTCCTTAATGCAGACACATGCAACCTCCTCTCTAAAACTAAAAGAACTGTCTTCTCTATTTCAATAAAATTTTCCAATTACAACTTCAAACTAAAAGTTCAAAATCCCTGTGTAAATAATACAAGTAGCAGAGCTACTTATATAGACTTTGAAGCTTCTTCTTGCTACGTTACAAAATCACATCAACGATTAGCATTGAAATCTTCCAGATCAATGGTAGGAATCATTTCCTAACCGTTTCCAAAATATCCCAATGGTATCTTTACTCAGTTCAAAGGATGCCTTTAGAATCTTTTCAAAATAAATGATACCCGCTGACCTTTTCCTCTTTGTTGACTTTTGGCCAATGATACTCTCCAAACACACTCTTATTTAGCATATCCTCCTTTTATTATCTTTCTACTCCTTCAGGTACTCTGCAAAATTAATTGTTATCCCTTTAATGGAAATGCAATCACCTTCTTGACTTTTTCTCCATGTATACTCTTGTGCTTTGGTTCCTTCTTTCAACTTCTTTTCTTCTATTACCAAACCCTTAACCCTTTTCTGATACTTCTTGATTTAGATTTCATGCTACTTAACACAATTTGTTAATTTCTTTAATCAAATACAGTAATTTACCATTTACATACTTTTTTAACGAAATTACTTGTAACCAAGTTGCATTCTTTAATTAACTTTATTATAATGGCTTACAAGAAACATACATGTTTTAGTGATAGCTTAACTCTATGAGTGTTGACCCACTTTACTGTTTTTACCAAGTCGTTCCCATTCTGAAATTTCATTCAACTATGGACTGTCTATTCAATTTGTGCAATAATCTCCTTTCTCCACAATTTTAACTTTCACAATGTAATTATGAAAGAATAATAATCTTTACTTAACCCTAACATGTTGAATTCATCCTTTCATTGTTCGTTCTGCATTAAATGCTACATTCAATACATCGTATGGACTTGGCTCTCTATTTTAACGTTTGATTTTGAACATTGTGTCCATTAATAATTTGCCCTTTGCATTTAAACTTTGTATATCATTTTTTTTGTATATCACTTTGTATATCGTTCTTTGTATATTGTTCTTTGTATATCGTTTAATATACAAACCTAAATATGCAATGTGTTATAAAACAATGTTACACTTTACTTCATGTTCAGCTTTGTATCTTTTGTTTTTATATCGCAATGTACATAAAACAGATACAAACCATTATACAAATGTAACTGATACCTTAGTTTCACTTTACTTTCCCTTTATTTTCTCATAATGCACTTTTACCTTTTTGTATATTGAGATGGTATGTATACAATCTTTCATAAGTACAAGAGTATTAATCTTATTTCATCATCTTTTAAAATCTGCCTCAAGCTTTACTTGTTTCATCTTTTGTACCACCCTTTTGTATCTCCCTTTTGTATCTCCCTTTGTATATGCAATATACAATAATGGGATACCATCATGGGCCCCACTATACTTACCCGCGTTTGTCTCTTCAAAGAAACAATAATTGTATCTTCACTTAGATACAATCACTCATACATGTGGACGTTTGATACAACCATATTTGACTTTTAACTTTCATTAACTGTATTGCATAATCTTTTCGGGTCCATGCATGTATATCAAGTGATTGCATACTTATCCAGAATGTGTCAAGAAACAATGTATCTTGATATCAGATTTAAATAACCTTTGGAATCCGTAATTGCATGTATCTTAAAGATGCAAAGTTGAGACATACAAAAATACAATACTATGAAAAATACCCTTTTTCACTTTAATAAACTGCATTGTATACTTCCCTCAGGTCCATGCATGTATATCACCCCTATGTATATAGATTGCGCTTACAATGAACATACATACAAACCCACATACAATGCGGACCTAACACTTTATTCATTCAACTTTTGAACACCTATCGGGTTAGACTGGTATACAAAGGGCCCAAAAACTAAACACATGCATACAATCACCAAGATACAAAAACCTGATTACACCCAACACAACCCATACAAATACCTTACATAAAAACGAATTTGTATGACATAAAAACCTCCAAAATGATGCATTCTACCAAAAAACAAGCGCATCTCACAAAATACTAGGAATTTCTCTTTGGTTTAAAAAACAACCCTTATTTTTCACAAAGAATTAGCCACTACTTGTACCTTGTACTTACTACTAGGTATTTTAAATTTTCAACATGATTTGTAATACTTACCTCTTTTTCCCTTTACCACCCAGCACGACCACACACAAACCAAAAGCAACAGCCACAATAGGGGTCCTCATTTTGCTAAGAGGTAAAATGGGGCGTATTGTGAAAATCACAACAGACCCACCTTTCCTTGAGGCATTGTGACAAAGGGCACATGCACTTGTATATACTTCCACATTTTGTATACGTGTCTACCAAGGTGCTTGCAACTACAACAACTGACAAAAAATCCATTTTTTAATTATACATTTGAAGAATGTCCATACCCTGTTCTACGACACCATGTAGAGAGGATACTAGCAAAGGCTGAGGAATTGTATTCCTTTACTTACACATGTCAATTGCATTTTCTAGAAAATTCTAAAGCCTTTTTAATGAATCCCTTGTGTATATATGTGATCTTTACTTCACTTTTTTTTAAGAGCCTTTCAAGCTGAATTAGAATATTTCTTTTCTTGCACAATTAATAAAAAAGAGAGAATTTAGAAAGTTATGTCTTTTGATTTAGAATGTAAAACTTATATTTCATTATTATAGAAATGTAAACTTGTTTAATTTTCATATACTAAGTATATAGTTTTTATTTTAAATTTCAATCAATTGTCCTAATGAGAAGGACTCATAGACAAAAAATATATAACTTTAATTTAGTTACAAATTATCTTATTAAATTCAATTAATTGTCCTTTTAGGTTTATATTTAGAGTATATATCTATTTAATCTCAATTAATTGTCTTATAGATATCATCTTATGAATATGAGAAGGAACCATTAGAAGAAAATATATACATAGGAATATAAAATTAATTAGTTATGAAATGTCTCATTTTAGAATGCGAAATTTTTTTATTCTTATATATTTAGAATTTAGATTTTATTTAATATCAAGTGATTATCCTAGTGTGGTTATTCAAGTGTTACTTTTATGTAACACTATATGCATAAGAATTGAACAAGTAATTAACCGCACCAGTATATATCTCTTTTGGGTCTTCTCATACATAATATATGCACAGGTAGTTTTGATAAGGGCAGAAAGTTTGATCAAATATCTTGATATCCTTGAGAAATAGCCACTCAAAGCATTCCTAGGCATATTCATAGCCATTTTCATTTTTTTTAGAATTCTTATAGGACTCATTCCAAGAATTATTGGCAGATTATTGCTAAAATTGGGTAGTGATTTATAAATAGGAAATTTTATAAGATTGTTTTAAAAACTTAAGTTGAATTAGTTACCAAATAATAGTTAAATTTAGAACATGAACTTTTACAAGTTTTGTATTATCCTTTATACTTAAAATGTAGATTTTATTGTAATTACAATTAATTGTCCTTTAGGCACCTTTTTTCAAATAATGAGAGAGAGACTCCTAATGTGTGATTATTTATGTTAAATTTTGGAATTTAAAAAATTAGATAGCATGTGAATTATGGTAAATTCAAATTTGTTTTGAGATTTATCAGATAATGTAAAGGGTAAAATTTGGATAGTTTAGTTTTTGGTAGTTTTGTGTATGTATACTCCTTTCACCCTTTCATTCAAGGACCTAGGGTCGAGTTGCAATGTACTATCATACCCTAGGTCACTATGAGATGTAGCGAAACTTAGATTTGTATGATTTGATTTCCAATTATACTTACTTATGCTCAATTATATATCAAAACCCTAATTATGCAAATACGACAACAAATAGACAAATATCAGAAAATGTTGGTATAGAAAGATGTAAAATAACAAATAACTATGCACATGTTTTTAGGGTTCGAAAGCGGAATAGTCAGGGACTAATGAGTGAGTGCCCAAGTCCAAGGCCTAACTTTTTGTTAGGATCTGGAAGCTTAACTTGCAACCTATTCCTACTATCAAAGAGATTTTTCCATCACAAAATCTGGAGGACTAAAGAGTGGGCGCCCAAGTCCAGGGTGTTGTTTTCAACTCTAATCTACAAATCTGACACTCTATAGTACCCTCCTACATCTCCACTTTTCTTGTATCTTCAACCTATAACCTACAATCATAGAAACTTTGGGAGGGGGTTGCAGTGTTTAGAGGCTTCCCTCAGTCAAGCCTTAGAGAGATATTCAAGTCTTGTAGTGAAGATCTCATGGAACGAAGAAGCTCTTCATGCCATGAGGAGATGATTTCTTAAATCTGCAAATACAAACATATAGACAACACAAATCTACTCTTGCTACACAATGAATGCCTTGAATCACCATCACATAAACTTGAGAATCCAAATTGCTATCTAGTAATCATCTTGTTGTAATCTAGTTTACAAATTAATACCTAAACATGCTTTTATATGCAACTACAAACACTCCCGCCAAGAATTTCATAATTCAAACTTACCTTGTTGGCATAGGGCCCAAATAACGGTCACAAGCCGACACCCAAAATTTGGGACTGACCCAAAATAAGGTAGGACTAGCGCACGAGTGCCCAAGTCCTCCCCCATATTTTGGTCAGGGTTAGGTTCAAGGGATCCCCATAGGTCCCATTTGTCATGAAACTTAGGGATCATTTCATTAGGATGTCCTAAATATAGATAAAAGACCTGAGGGCTAAATGTAACATCTAAAAATGTCCTCTTGGGCACTTTTCCCTCCTAAGCTTTACTATGCATGACAACTACTAGTTTGGTGGTCCCTACAGGTAAGTATTTCTAACCCTTTATCTCTCTTGTGATGTGCTTCCCCTGTGATGTGCTATCTATTGTTTAGGCCTCCTGAGATGACCCTTGATTCTCTTGTAAGGTTTGGGATACCAGGAGACCGCCTCTATTGTGGCCTTCTTCTATTTGTATCATCATTCTTCTGTATTGCCTCTCTCTGTGATTTCATTATTGTGTGTTGTGGCTTATGGACATAGTATTGTAGTTGGTGACTTGGGGGCACCCTCCTATGTGACTGTCCTTAAGACACTTCTTTCTCCTCTCTTATTTATTGTTTCCCTTCCTCTAGTGTTTCTAATGGGTGGATGACAAAAAACATTTATACTGATGCGGACCTAGCGTCCCTTGAGTGAGAAATAAAAAATTGGACTTAGTTCATAATATGACGATGGGGTTGTATATCTTATCCAATGCTTGGCTAATAGAAGCACTCCATTCTTTCTGCATAGTGATTTTGATGATCTTTTATCTCACTTACAAACCTTAACAATATTCCTACTCCGTGCACTTTGTTTGTCTTTGAATCTCACCTTGGTGACACTCGGTTCCAAGATCTTTGTGATATAGCCCCATAGTTATCGTCTATCTCCTAATTTGTAGTATAACCTTGGCTCTTTATGTGGTTAATCATATGCATTGATGTTTTTCCTTATCATGAGTATTTGGACAATAACATGTTTCTTGCAGGTATGTGTTTGTGGGAACATTTGGCAATCATAAAGTACATGTCACCTTGAGGGGCATGGGCTTTGTGAAAGTATGTGTTCCCTGGTGTGTTTTCTTCTTAACGTGCTTGATATCGATGTGTGATATCAACCACCTTAAGGTGGGGGCATATATAAGGTAAGTTGTATGTTCTAGATGTTAGCAATGTGCTTGTCCTTAGGTGTAGTTTAAAGACTAGTGCAATGAGTACTTCATGCACTTTGAGTTTGTTTGCAATCAATCAATCATCTTAATCCTTCTACAGAGGTGGGGGTGGCATATCTCTTGTGGAGAGTGCCCATCCTATCATTTTCAAAAGTCCTCTGCAGATGCGAGGAGCGGTTCTGTGACTAATGTAACCCTTAAGCATGTCTTCGGTGATTTTTTTGGCAAAATGCAATCATTGGTGTGTGCCTGTAATGTGCCTAAGATGGTGATGAACCTAGAAATAGGAACAGTCCATTGTTTGTCTTCTGTGTTTTCTCCATGTCTCCAAAGTGTGTCTGTTTGGCGTGCTTGCCTTGTTTGGTGTGTCTGTTGCCCATATGCAGTATAAAGACCAGCGCGATGAGTGCTTCCTGCATTTTGGGAGGTTTGGTGTGTCTTGCATGTGTGTTGCCCCATATACAATTTAAAGACTAACACGATGAGTGTTTCTTACATTAAGGGAGATGTGTTTACTTTCCTATACTTGCATTTGCATTTCATATATATGAGAAAGGAAAAAAAAAAAGAAATCATTCTTGTCTTCCATGCATTAACTATCTTCTATGCATTTGTTGTCTTCCTCGTGTTTTGCATGACTATAACTATCTGGTCCCTATTTTGCATGCCTGTTAATGTCTTCAATGTGTTTGACATGTCTTCTCTATGCTTCATGTGTTTGCTATGTTCGTTGACCATACTTGAATGCATGTATTGGCCTTGCATTTATACAAACATTAAAGTGGGTGGCAAATGTAACATCAAAAAATGTCCCCTTGGGGGATTTTCCCCCATATTGTTTAGCTCCTGGGCCTTTTATCTCCATTTAAGACATCTTGCATCATATTTTGACATCCTGATGAAATGATACCTAAGTTTCATGACAAATGGGACATAGGGGGGTCCCTTGAACCTAAACCTAACCAAAATAGGGAAGGAGGACTTGGGTGCCCACACCCTAGTCCTGCCCTATTTTGGGTTAGTCCCAAATTATTAGTGTCAGCTTGTGACCATTATTTGGGTCCTATCCCAACACGGTAAGTTTGAATTACGAAATTCTTGGTGGGAGGATTTGTAGTTGCATATAAAAGCATGTTTGGGCATTCATTTGTAAACTAGATGGCTATTGTGAAATTTATGCATTCTAAAGGTGATTCAAGGCATTCATTATGTGGCAAGAGTAGATTTGTGTTGTCTATGCATTTGTATTTGTAGATTTGAGCAATCATCTCCTCATGGCATGAAGAGCTTCTTCCTCCCATGAGATCTTCACTACAAACTAACATCATTTTAGTTTTTGAGAATTTATCATTTGGTTTTTGCCTCTACATCCAAGGGCATGCACTCTCTATCTAACAACGGTGTTTAGAAGACCTGAATGTCTCTCCAGGGCTTGACTAAGGCAAACCTCTAAACACCACAACCTCCTACCAATGTTTTTGTGATTGTATGTTATAGTTTGAGGATACAAGAAAAGTGGAGCTGTAGGAGGGCACTACAGAGTGTCATATTTGTAGATTAGAGTTGAAAAGAACACCTTGGACTTGGGTGCCTACTCTTTAGTCCTCTAGATTCCATGATGGGAAAATCTTTGTGATAGCAGGAACAGGTTGCAGGCTGAGCTTCCACATCCTAACAAAAACCTGGGCCTTGGACATGGGTGCCCGCTCATTAGTCTATGACTGTTCTACTTTTGAACCCCGAAAATAGGTGCACAGTTATTTGTTATTTTACATCTTTCTGTAGCAGCATTTTCTGATGTTCATCTATTTGTTGTCGTAATTCTGTAATTAGGGTTTTGATGTATAATTGAGCATAAGTGAGTATAATTGGCAATCAAATCATACAAATCCAAGTTTCCCTACATCTCATAGTGACCTAGGGTATGATAGTATATTGCAACTTGACCCTAGGTCCTTGAATGAAAGGGTGAAAGGAAGATACACAAAACTACCAAAAACTCAATTATCCAAATTTTACCCTTTACATTTTCATATTTGAGTACACATGGCCTCTAATCAAAACAACAACAGGCTCCCTCCTAGGCCTTACTTGAAAAGAAAGGTCCCCAAACCTGAAATTGTGTTTACACCTAATGATAAAACAATTGGAGACACTAAAGGACCTCTTTACATCACTATGAAAATAATAGGAAATCCTGTGGATGGAACCCTTGTTCATCCTAATTACATGACTAATGTTGCCATGGAAGAGTTCCTCTTTGCACATTAATTAATGCAAGGATCTTATGACCCTTCGAACATGATGATTAAAACACAAAAGGGGACCTTTTTAAACACTTATGGGAAGATATCATTGTTGGTCACTATATTTGAAAAACATGTAGAACAATGGTTTGATGTTGTCCCCATTTCTGACCTCTTTTGCATTAAATTGGGACACCCTTGGTTAAAGGCTATGAAAGTTGTCCCTTCAACAATTCATAATTGTCAAACATTTCCTTTTGATGGACACATAATTACTATCCCTTACAACAAGTATAAAACTCTAGTTATAAGAAAACATTGTACACTAGATTACTTTTGGGACAAATCTGGAACGAAACCAGAGCCATAAATAGACTTCAACTTCTTGAGCTATAGAAATTACAAAGCAAAAATGTTACATCCAATGGTCGATCCTTCTATGCAAGAAGCAACAAAAGACAAGCAACCCATATTTGAAGAGAACCCTAGACCGAAAGGACAAGGTCCCTATGCTGAGGTTCCTCCCCCGCCATCTTTACAAGGATCAGGAGGTAATTGTTGACAACAAAACATTCCACCTAGACAAATGGTATTTGATCCTGATGCTTCTTCTTCTAAAATAAAAAAACCCATGAAAGAACAAAGCCCTATCTTACAAGAGGTAAGTGGTAAGAGAAAAATGAATAGAAAAGTAAGAGAAGGAAGAAGAAGAAGACATGATTATGCCATAAATCTTGCATCTCAACAAGAAAACATTGAACCAAAAAAAGATGATCCTAACAATGAACAATATAAAGACAAGAATAAGAATTGGGCCATGGTACCTTATGTCCCTCTTTCCTCTAAAATTTGGGAGAGGGAGGATGACTATGATTTACTTGATGACCGCTAGCCCGAAAGATCCTACCTTGTAAGAATCCCTAACCCTTTATCTCTCTTGTGATGTGCTTCCCCCAAGATGACCCTTGATTCTCTTGTAAGGTCTGGGATACCAAGAGACCACCTCTATTGTGACCTTCTTCCATTTGTATCATCATTCTTCTATATTGCCTCTCTCTCTAATTTCATTATTGTGTGTTGTGTCTTATGAACATAGAGTTACGGTTGATGACTTGGGGGCACCCTCCTTAGTGACTATCCCTAAGACACTTGTTTCTCCTTTCTTATTTATGTTTCCCTTTGTCTAGTGTTTCTACCTAGTGAGGGGATCACAAAAAAACATTCATACTGATGCAGACCTAGCGTCCCTTTAGTAATAAATCAAAAATTGGATTTAGTTCCTAATATGATGATGGGGTTGTATATCTTATCTGATGCTTGGCTAGTAGAAGCACTCCATGCTTTCTGCCTAGTGATTTTGATGATATTTTATCTCACTTAGAAACCTTAACAATACTATTGCTCCGTGCACTTTGTTTGTCTTTGAATCTCACCTTGGTGACACTTGGTTCTAAGATTTTCATGATATAGCCCCACAGTTATCCTCGATCTCCAAATTCCTAGTATAACCTTGGCTTTTTGTGTGGCTAATCATATGCATTGATGTTTATTCTTATCATGATTATTTGGACACTAAAATGTTTCTTGCAGGGATGTGTTTGTGGGAACATTTGGCGATCGTAAAGTACATGTCACCTCTGAGGGGCAAGGGCTTTGTGAAAGTCTGTGTTCCCTTGTGTGTTTGCATCCTACCTTAACATGCTTGATATTGATGCGTGATATTGACCACCTTAAGGTTGGAGCATATATAATGTAAGCTGTCTATTGTAAATGTTAGTAATGTGCTTCTCCCCAGGTGCATTTTAAAGACTAGTGTGATGAGTACTTCCTGCACTTTGAGTTTGTTTGAAATCAATAAATCAATCATCTTAAGCCCTCTGCAGAGGCAGGGGTGGCGTATCTCTTATGGAGAGTGCCCATCTTGTCATTTTCAAAAGTCCTCTACGGAGAGGGAGTAGTTTTGTGACAAAATCAACCCTTAAGCATGTCTTTGGCAATTGTTGTGGCTAAGCCTTATCATCAGTGTGTGCCTATAATTTGCCTGAGATGGTGATGAACCTAGAAATTGGAACACTTCATCGCTTGTCTACCATGTTTTCTCTGTGTCTTCAAAGTGTGTGTTTGGTGTGCTTACTTTATTTAGCATGTTTGTTGCCTCATATGCAGCCTAAAGACCAGTGCAATGAGTCCTTCCTACATTTTGGGAGGTTTGGTGTGTCTTGCATGTGTGTTGCCCCATATGCAGTTTAAAGACTAGCGCAATGAGTGCTTCCAATATTATGGGAGGTGTGTTTACTTTCCTATACTTGCATTTACATTTCATATATATGAGAAAAAAAAAGAAAAGAAATCATTCCTGTCTTCTATGCATTAATTTTCTTCTATGCATCTATTGTCTTCTTTGTGTTTTGTGTGACCGTAATTGTCTTCTTCATGTTTCGCATGCCTATCATTGTCTTCAATATGTCTAGCATATCTTCTCTATGCTTGGCATGCTTGCTGTGTTTATTGATCATACTTTAATGCATGTATTGGCCTTGCATTTACACATACATTAAAGTGGGGGCTAAATGTAACATCAAAAAATGTCCCCTTGAGGGCTTTTCCCTCCTAAGGTTTAGCTCTCGGGTCTTTTAGGTACATTTAGGACATCTTGCATCATATTTTGACATCCCGATGAAATGATCCCTAAGTTTCATGACAAATGGTACCTAGGGGGATCCATTGAACCTAACCCTAACCAGAATAGGGGGGAGGACTTGGGCACCCATGCCCTAGTCCTGCTCTATTTTGGGTCAGTCCTAAATTTTGGGTATCAGCTTCTGACCATTATTTGGGTCCTATGCTAACACGGTAACTTTGAATTATGAAATTCTTGGCAGGAGTATTTGTAGTTGCATATATAAGCATGTTTAGGCATTGATTTGTAAACTAGATGATTACTAGCTAGAAATTTGGATTCTCAAGTTTATGTGAAGGTGACTCAAGGCATTCATTGTGTAGCAAGAGAAAATTTGTGTTGTCTATGTGTTTGTATTTGCAGATTTGAGCAATCATCTACTCATGGCATGAAGAACTTCTTCCCTCCATGAGATCTTCACTACAAGGTAACATCATTTGTGTTTTTGCCTCTGCCTCCAAGGGTATGCACTCTCTATCTGACAACGGTGTTCAGAAGACTTGAATGTCTCTCTAGGGCTTGAATTAGGCAAGCTTCTAAACACCACAACCCTCTCTGAAAGTTTTTGTGATTGCAGGTTTCAGGTTGAAGATATAGGAAAAGTGGAGTTGCAGGAGTGCCTTATAGAGTGTTGGATTTGCAGATCAGAGTTGAAAATAGGACCCTGGACTTGGGTGCCCACTCTTTAGTCCTTCGGATTCCCTGACGAGAAAATCTCTATGATAGCAAGAACATGTTGCAAGCTAAGCTTCTAGATCCTAACAAAAACCTAGGCCTTGGACTTGGGCACCCGCTCATTAGTCCTCGACTATTCCATTTCTGAACCCTGAAAATAGGTGCACAGTTATTTGTTATTTTACATCTTTATGTAGCAACATTTTCTAATACTCATCAATTTACTGTTGTATTTACATAATTAGGGTTTTGATGTATAATTGAGCATAGATGAGTATAATTGGCAATCAAATCATACAAATCCAAGTTTTCTTACATCTCATAGTGACCTAGGGTATGATAGTGCATTGTAACTCGACCCTAGGTTCTTGAATGAAAGGGTGAAAAGAGGATACACACACAAAACTTCCAAAAACCAAACATCCAAATTCCACCCTTTACATTTTAAAAATGTAAAGGGTGGAATTTGGATGTTTGGTTTTTTGGTAGTTTTGTGTGTGTGTCCTCCTTTCACCCTTTCATTCAAGGACCAAGGCTCAAGTTGCAATGTACTATCATACCCTAGGTTACTATGAGATGTAGGGAAACTTGGATTTGTATGATTTGATTGCCAATTATACTCACCTATGCTCAATTATATATCAAAACCCTAATTATGCAAATAAGATAGCAAACAGACAAATATCAGAAAATGTTGCTATAGGAAGATGTAAAATAACAAATAACTGTGCACCTATTTTTAGGGTTCAAGAGCAGAATTGTCAGGGGCTAATGAGTGGGCACCCAAGTCCAAGGCCTAGGTTTTTGTCAGGATCTGGAAGATCAGCCTACAACCTGTTCCTGTTGTCAGAGATTTTCCTGTCATAGAATCTAGAGGAATAAAGAGCAGGAACCCAAGTCCAGGGTGATGTTTTCAACTCTGATCTACGAATCTGACAATTTGTAAGGCCCTCCTGCAACTCTACTTTTCCTATATCTTCAACCTGTAACCTGCAATCATAGAAACATTGGGAGGGGGTTGTGGTGTTTAGAGGCTTGCCTCAGTCAAGCCCCAGAGTGACATTCAAGTCTTCTAAACACCGTTGTCAGATAGAGAGTGCGTTCCCTTGTGAGGCAGAGGCAAACACCAAATGATAAATGGTCAAAAACACAAATGATGTCACCTTGTAGTGAAGATCTCATTGAAGGAAGAAGCTCTTCATGCCATGAGGAGATGAATTCTCAAATTTGCAAGTACACACACATAGACAACACAAATCCGCTCTTGCTACACAATGAATACCTTGAATCACCTTCACATAAACTTGAGAATCTAAATTGCTAGCTAGTAATCATCTAGTTTACAAATGAATGCCTAAACATTCTTATATATGCAACTACAAACACTCTTGCCAAGAATTTCATAATTTCAAACTTACCGTGTTGGCGTATGACCCAAATAACGGTCACAAGTTGATAGCCAAAATTTGGGACTAACCCAAAATAGGGCAGGAGTAGGGCATGAGCGTCCAAGTCCTCCCCTCTATTTTGGTCAGGGTTAGGTTCAAGAGATCCCCCTAGGTCCCATTTGTCATGAAACTTAGGGATCATTTCATTGGGATGTCAAAATATGATGCAAAATGTCCTAAATGTAGACAAAAGAACTGGGAGCTAAACCTTAGGATGGAAAAGCCCCCAAGGGGACATTTTTTGACGTTACATTTAGCACCCACTTTAATGTATGTATAAATGCAAGGGCAATACATGCATTAAAGTACGGTCAACAAACACAGCAAACACGCTAAACACGGAGAAGACATGCTAGACATATTGAAGATAGTTACAGTCATGTAAAACATGCAAAACATGGAGAAAACAACAGATGCATAGAAGACAGTTAATGCATAGAAAACAAGAATGATTTCTTTTCTTTTCTTTTTCTCATATATATGAAATGTAGATGGAGGTGCAAGAACGTAAACACACCACCCATATCACACGAAGCACTCATCACGCTAGTCTTTAAACTACATATATGGGACAACACACACACAAGACATGCCAAACCTCCCAAAATGTAGGAATTACTCATCGCACTGGTCTTTAGACTACATATGGGAAAACAAACACGCCGAATGAAGCAAGCACGCCAAACACACACACTTTGAAGACATGGAGAAAAAATGACAGACAAGTGATGGAGTGTTCCTATTTTCAGGTTCATCACCATATCAGGCACATTATAGGAACACACCGATGATTGTGCTTCGCCACAACAATTGCTGAAGACATGCTTAAGGGTTGAGTTATTCATAGAACTGCTCCCCGTCTCCGCAGAGGAGTTTTGAAAATGACAGAATGGGCACTCTCTGCAAGAGATACACCATCCCCACCTCCATAGAGGGCTTAAGATGATTGAGTGATTGATTGATGGATTGATTACAAACAAACTCAAAGTGTAGGAAGTACTCATCGCACTAGTCTTTAAACTACACCTGAGGACAAGCACATTGCTAACATCTACAATAGAGAGCTTACCTTATATATGCCCCCACCTTAAGGTGGATGATATCACGCATTGATATCGAGCACATTAAGGTAGGAAGAAAACACACAAGGGAACACATACTTTCGTAAAGCCCATGCCTGCCAGTGGTGACATGTACTTTACGATTGCCAAATGTTCCCACAAACACATCCCTGCAAGAAACATGTTAGTGTCTAAATAATCATGATAAATAACAACATCAATACATATGATCAACCACATAAAAATCCAAGGTTATACTATGAATTGAGAGATCGAGGATAGCCATGGTGCTATATCACAAAAATCTCAGAATCAAGCGTCACTGAGGCGAGATTCAAAGACAAATAAAGGTGCACGGAGCAGCAGTATTGTTAAGGTTTGTAAGTGAGATAAAAGATTATCAAAATCACTATGTAGAAAGCACAGAGTTCTTCTACTAGCTAAGCATCGAATATGATATACAACCCCATCGTCATATTAGGAACTAAGTCCAATTTTTGATTTCTTGCTAAAGGGATGCTAGGTCCACATCTGTATAAATGTTTTTCGTCATCCGTCTGCTAGATAGAAACATTAGAGAAAGGGAAAAAATAAATAAGAGAGGAGAAACAAGTGTCTTAGGGATAGTCATGTAGGAGGGTGCCCCCAAGACACCAACTGCAATGCTATGTCTGTAAGACACAACACACAACAATGAAATCGAAGAGAGGCAATATATAAGAATGATGATACAAATAAAACAAGGTCACAACAGAGGTGGTCTCCTAGTATCCTAGACCTTACAAGAGAATCAAGGGTCATCCCAGGAGGCCTAAACAACACATAGCACATCACGGGGGAACCACATCACGAGAGAGATAAAGGGTTAGAAATACTTACCTATAGGATCTTTGTATCAGATTTTTGAAGTTGCAAACCTCTTCGAGAGGTACTCGATCATGTTTAGTGCAAAGTTTGAGTGGTTCTGATGAAATTCTTGTTTGTTATCATATGATGCTTGTTCCTTAAAATCTTGTTTAAATGAGACTTTTTTGTTTCTTATGAGGGGGAGAACCACTATTATTTCCAACTACTAACAGTCATGTTACTCTTTTTCATTTTTTAGAGAGTTTTCATTGTTGATGTCGTCTATTGTAGTAACAAGAATCATCTTGTACCATCTCACCTGTCTATATCATTTTTTTAGTTATTGTTCTGATATGTTTTGATTACCTCCTGATCCATGTAAGGATAACAAAGGAGGAATCTCAGCATAAATTCCATTTCTTCATGGATGAGGTGGTTTATCCAACTTTTCTTTATCCACTTCAAGCATATCCACAATATTATCATAGTCTAAATAATCATCATCCTCTACCTCTACTAAACCATGATCCAACATATTGTTATTAGTATGTTTAGGGAAAGGATTAGTGAAGATTTGTAGATTTTCATTCGGCAGAGCAACTAACTTATTTCCATTATCATTCACACCTGATACCTGTATGATATTCAAATCAATGAGGTCTTGTATTTCAAGTTTAAGACACATACATCATTCAGTATCATGTCTTGTGTTTGATGAAAACGACAAAAGGAATTAGCATTGAAGTAAGGTCCTTGTGCTTTACTAGGATCAATAGGCTTAATTGTGGGAAGATTCAGAATGTTATTACTCACAGCTTGATTCATGATAGAATGATAGGACTTAGATATCAGAGTAAACTTTCTTGCTTGATATGATGCTTTATTTGAATTAGTGATAGCAAACACATTAGAAAATTTATTCATCTTTGGTCCATTAATCTTCATGAAACTCCTATTATTATTATTCCTCTTGAAGTTGTTTTTTGATGATCCACCGACGGATTGACTAACTTGAGCTGATGAGTTTTTGTTTTCATACTGACTAGACAAAAGTTGATAATCATGAAGGGTGGTGCATAAATGTTGTAAGGAGTTATACTTCATAAAGAAGATCTGATCATGGATGTTAGCTTGTAGATTTTTAATAAACATCTTCTAAACATCCTCATCTTTCATCTGATACTATCCAAATTTGCAATTTTTTTCCAATTTTTCTAATTTTTCAATTTTTTTGTAAGTTTTCCATTGCAATAAGATGAATGACTATATGAATGAATGAAATCACTACAAATATGAAGCAAAACACTTAGAAAGGTGCAAACAAGTCTAATAACATGGGTTCACCAAAATGTAAAGGGTAAAATTTGGATAGTTGTGTTTTCGGTAGTTTTGTGTTTGTATCCTCCTTTCACACTTTCATTCAAGGACCTAGGGTCAAGTTGCAATGTACTATCATACCCTAGGTCACTATGAGATGTAGGGAAACTTGGATTTGTATGATTTAATTTCTAATTATACTCACTTACTCTCAATTATACATCAAAAACCTAATTATGCCAATTTGACAGAAGACAAACGAATATCAGAAAATACTGCTACAGAAAGATGTAAAATAATAAATAATTGTGCACCTATTTTTAGGGTTTGCAAGTGGAATAGTCAGGGACTAATGAGTGGGAGCCTAAGTCCAAGGCCTAGGTTTTTGTCAGGATCTGGAACCTCATCCTATAACCTGTTCCTATTGTCATAGAGATTTTCCCATCATGGAATCTGAAGGACTAAAGAGAGGGTGCCCAAGTATAGGGTGTTGTTTTCAATTCTAATCTTTGAATCTGACACTCTGTAAGGCCCTCCTGTAACTCCACTTTTCTTGTATTTTCAACTAGTAACTTGCAATTATGAAAACTTTGTGAGGGGGTTGTGGTGTTTAGAGGCTTGCCTCAGTCAAGCTACAGAGAGACATTCAAGTCTTCCAAACACCATTGTCAGATACAGAGTGTATGCCCTTGGAGGCAGAGGCAAAAATCAAATGATAAATGCTCAAAAACACAAATGATGTCACCTTGTAGTAAAGATCTCATGGGAGGAAGTTGTTCATTCCATGAGGAGATGATTGCTTAAATCTACAAATACAAATATATAGACAACACAAATTTGCTCTTGCTACACAATGAATGCCTTGAATCACCTTCACATAAAATTGAGAATCAAAATTGCTAGCTAGTAATCATCTAGTTGTAATCTTGTAATCATCTAGTTTACAAATGAATTCGTAAACATGCTTATATATGCAACTAAAAACACTCCCACCAAGAATTTTGTAATTCAAACTTACTGTGTCGACGTAGGACCCAAATAATAATCATAAGATGACACACAAAATTTGGGACTGACCTAAAATAGGGTAGGACTAGGGCACAGGTGACCAAGTCCTCCTACCCTATTTTGGTCAGGGTTAGGTTCAAGGGATCCCCCTAGGTCCCATTTGTCATGAAACTTAGGGATCATTTCATCAGGATGTCAAAATATGATGCAAGATGTCTTAAATGTAGCTAAAAGACCCAAGAGCTAAACCTTATGAGGGAAGATCCCCCAAGCAGACATTTTCTGATGTTACATTTATCCCCCTCTTTAATGTTATTATCAATGCAAGGCCAATACATGCATTAAAGTATGGTCAACAAACACAACAAACATGCACTAGTGTGGGGCTATATCCACGGTGTTATTTTCATCTTTGATCTACAAATCTAACACTCTGTAATGCCCTCCTACAACTCTACTTTTCCTATATCTTCAACCTGTAACCTGAAATCACATAAACTTTAGGAGGGGATTGTGGTGTTTAGAGGCTTACCTCAGTCAAGCACTGGAGAGACATTCAAGTCTTAAAAACATTATTGTGAGATAGAGAGTGTGTGCCCTTGGAGGCAGAGGCAAAAACCAAATGGTAAATGCTCAAAAACACAAATGATGTCACCTTGTAGTAAATATCTCATGGAAGGAAGAAGCTCTTCATGCCATGAGGAGATGATTTCTCAAATCTATGAATACAAACACATAGACAACACAAATCTTCTCTTGCTACACAATGAATACCTTGAATCACCTTCACTTAAACTTGAGAATCCAAATTGCTAGCTAGTAATCATCTAGTTTACAAACGAATGCCTAAACATGCTTATATATGCATCTAAAAACACTCCTGTGAATAATTTCATAATCCACACTTGCCGTGTCGGCACATGACCCAAATAACGATAACAAGCCGACACCTAAAATTTGGGACTAACGCAAAATAGGGTAGGACTAGGGCATGGGCGCCCAAGTCCTCCCCCCTATTTTCATAAGGGTTAAGCTCAAGGGATCCTCCTAGGTCCCATTTTTCATGAAACTTAGGGATCATTTCATTGACATGTCAAAATATGATGCAAGATGTCCTAAATGTAGATAAAAGACCTAGGAGCTAAACCTGAGGAGGGAAAATCCCCCAAGGGGACATTTCTTGACTTTACTTTGAGCCCCCACTTTAAGGTATGTATAAATTCTTAGCCAATACATGCATTAAAGTACAATCAACAAACACAGCAAACATACCAAGCATGGAGAAGACACACCAGACACGAAGAAGACAGTTACAGTCACGCAAAATGCAAAGAAGATAGTTACAGTCACACAAAACACGGAAAAGACAATAGATGCATAGAAGATAGTTAATCCATAGAAGACATGAATGATTTCTTTCCATTTCTTTTTCCCATATATATGAAATGTAAATGCAAGCACTAGTCTTTAGACTGCATATGCGGTAACACACATGCCACACAAAGCAAGCACGCCAAACACACACAATTTGAAGACATGGAGTAAACACGGAAGACAAGTGATGGAGTGTTCTTATTTCTAGGTTCATCACCATCTCAGGCACATTATAGGCACACACCGACAATTGTGCTTCACTACAACAATTGTCAAAGACATGCTTAAGGGTTGAGTTAGTCATAGAACCACTCCCTGCCTCTATAGAGGACTTTTGAAAATGATAGGATGGGCAATCTCTACAAGAGATAGACCACCTCCCCTCCATAGAGGGATTAAGATGATTGATTGATTGATTGATTACAAACAAACTCAAAGTGTAGGAAGTACTCATTGCACTAGTCTTTAAACTACACCTGAAGATAAGCACATTACTAACATCTACAACAGATAGCTTACCTTATATATGCCCCCACCTTAAGGTGGTTGATATTAGGTATCGGTATCAAGCATGTTAAGGTAGGAAGAAAACACACAAGGGGACATAGACTTTTACAAAGCCCATGCCCCCCAGAAATGACATGTACTTTACGATCGCCAAATGTTCCCGCAAACACATCCCTGCAAGAAACATGTTAGTGTCCAAATAATCTTGATAGGAAAAAACATCAATGCATATGATTAACCACATAAAGTGCCAAGGTTATACTATGAATTTAGATATTGAGGATAACAGTGGGGCTATATCACAAAGATCTCAAAACTGAGTGTCACCAAGGTGAGATTCAAAGACAAACAAAGTGCACAGAGCAACAATATTGTTAAGGTTTGTAAGTGAGATAAAAGATCATCAAAATCACTACATAGAAAGCACAAAGTACTTCTACTAGCTAAGCGTTGAATAAGATATACAACCCCATCATTTTACTAGGAACTAAGACCAACTTTTGATTTCTCACTAAAGGGATGCTAGGTCCACATCAGTATAAATGTATTTTGTCATCCGTCTGCTAGATAGAAACACTAGAGGAAGGGAAACAATAAATAAAATAGGAGAAACAAGTGTCTTAGGGATAGTCATGTAGGTGGGTGCCCCCAAGTCATCAATTGTAATGCTATGTCTGTAAGACACATCACACAACAATGAAATCAGAGAGAGAGGCAATATAGAAGAATGATGATACAAATAGAAGAAGGTCACAACAGAGGCAGTCTCCTAGTATCCTAAACTTTACAAGAGAATCAAGGCTCATCCCAGGAGGCCTAAACAACATATAGCACATCAGAAGAGAGATAAAGGGTTAGAAATACTTACCTGTAGGGACCGTCAGACTAGTGGTTGTCATGGATCTTTATCTTTATCTTAGTGGTTAAGGCGTTATCACTTCTTCTCTTTTCTATAGGTTCATGAGTCTGTGAGGGTAACCATGTAGGAAAGGTATCCCTTAATGATGGTTGAGAGGGGATGTTGCAATTTTTTGTGTTAGCTATAGGGGTTCTTGAAATTCCTTCAGAATGAGATTGTTGAGGAACCCAAAAAATACCCATTTTAGTCCCTATATAGGGTGTTGGAATACCTTGAGTATAGGAATAGTTTGTTCTTCCATATCATGAAGAATTTCATTGTTTTCTAAGGTATGTGAAGATTCAAATAAATATCCATGATTCGCTTCTTTGTTTAATATGTAATTGAGAAGTTCTTAAACATCACATGGTAAATTTTCCTTAGATTGAAGCAAATGGTCACAAAGAGAATTTGCATCATCCAAATCTTTGTCCTAGTTAGGGAGAGCAAGAAGGGATGGTAGAGTAGTATGAATAAATGTATCAATGATGTCTGTAAGGTTTGGGATACTAAGAGACCACCTCTGTTTGGACCTTCTTCTATTTGTATCATCATTCTTCTATATTGCCTCTCTCTAATTTCATTATTGCGTGTTGTATCTTACGGAAATAGCATTGTAGATGGTGACTTGGGGGTACCATCCTACATGACTATCTCTAAGACACTTGTTTCCCCTCTCTTATTTATTGTTTCCCTTCCTCTAGTGTTTCTATCTAGTGGGCGGATGATGAAAAACATTTATATTGATGCAAACCTAGCGTCCCTTTAGTGACAAATAAAAAATTGGACTTAGTTCCTAATATGACAATGGGATTGTATATCTTATCCAATGCTTGGCTAGAAGAAGCACTCTATGCTTTTTGAATAGTGATTTTTATGATGTTTTATCTCATTTACAAACCTTAACAATACTGCTGCTCCGTGTACTTTGTTTGTCTTTGAATCTCGCCTTGGTGACACTCGGTTCTAAGATCTTCATGATATAACCCCACATTTATCCTCAATCTCTGAATTCATAGTATAACCCTAGCTCTTTGTGTGGTTAATCATATGCATTGATGTTTTTTTCTTATCATGTTTATTTGGACACTAACATGTTTCTTATAGGGATGTGTTTGTGGGAACATTTAGTGATCATAAAGTACATGTCACCTCCGGGGGGCATGGGCTTTGCGAAAGTCTATGTTCCCTTGTGTGTTTTCTTCCTACCTTAACATGGTTCATATCGATGCATGATAGCAACCACCTTAAGGTGGGGGCATATAGAAGGTAAGTTGTCTATTGTAGATGTTAGCAATGTACTTGTCCTTAGGTATAGTTTAAAGACTAGTGTGATGATTACTTCCTACACTTTGAGTTTGTTTGCAATCATTCATCCAATCAATTAGTCAATCATCTTAAGCCCTTTGCACAGGTAGGGGTGGCGTATCTCTTGCGAAGAGTACCCATCTTATCATTTTCAAAAGTCCTCTGCGGAGGTGGGGAGTGGTTCTATGACTAACTCAACCCTTAATCATGTCTTCGGTGATTGTTGTGGTGAAGTGCAATCATCGGGTGTGCCTGTAATGTGCCTAAGATGGTGATGAACCTAGAAATATGAACACTCCATCACTCGTCTATTGTGTTTTCTTTGTGTCTTCAAAGTGTGTGTGTTTGGTGTCTTTGCTACCCCATATGCAGTCTAAAGACCAACACGATGAGTGCTTCTTGCATTCTGGGAGGTTTAGGGTGTCTTGTGTGTGTGTTGCCCCATATGTAATTTAAAGACTACCACGATGAGTGCTTCCTGCATTATGGGAGGTGTGTTTACTTTCTTGTACTTGCATTTGCATTTCATATATATGAGAAAAAGAAAAGAAAAGAAACCATTACTGTCTTCTATGCATCTGTTGCCTTCTCTGTGTTTTGCATGACTGTAACTATCTTCTCTATGGTTTGTGTGCTTGTCATTGTCTTCAATGTCTCTAGTGTATCTTCTATGTGCTTGGCATGTTTGCTGTGTTTGTTGACCATAATTTAATGCATGTCTTGGGCTCATGTTTATACATACATTAAAGTGGGGGCTAAATGAAACATTGAAAAATATCCACTTGGGAGCTTTTCCCACCTAAGATTTAGCTCCCGGGTCTTTTATCTGCATTTAGGACATCTTGCATCATATTTTGACATTCTGATGAAATGATCCCTAAGTTTCATGACAAACGAGACCTAGGGGGATCCCTTGAACCTAACCTTGACTAAATTAGGGGGGAAGACTTGGGTATCCACGCATTAGTCCTTCCCTATTTTGGGTTAGTCCCAAATGTTGGTTGTTGACTTGTGACTATTATTTGGGTCTTATGCCGACACGGTAAGTTTGAATTACAAAATTCTTGGCAAGAGTGTTTGTAGTTGCATATATAAGCATGTTTAGGCATTCATTTGTAAACTCAATGATTACTAGCTAGCAATTTGGACTCTCAAGTTTCTGTGAAGGTGATTCAAGGCATTCATTGTGTATCAAGAGCAGATTTGTGTTGTCTATGTGTTTGTATTTACAAATTTGAGCAATCATCTCCTCATGGCATGAAGAGCTTCTTCCTTCCATGAGATATTCAGTACAAGGTGACATCATTTGTGTTTTCAAGCATTTATCATTTGGTTTTTGCCTCTGCCTCCAAGGGAATGCACTCTCTATCTAATAATGGTGTTTAGAAGACTTGAATGTCTCTCTGAGGATTGACTGAGGCAAACCTCTAAACACCACAACCCCCTCACAAAGTTTCTATGATTCTAGGTTAAAGGTTGAAGATACAAGAAAAGTGGAGTTGCAAGAGGGCCTTACAGAGTGTCAGATTCATAGATCAGACTTGAAAACAACACCCTAGAATTGGACGCCTACTCTTTAGTCCTCCAGATTCCGTGACTAGAAAATCTCTGTTACAGTAGGAACAGGTTGTAGAATGAGCTTCTAGATCCTGTCAAAAACCTAGGCATTGGACTTGGGTGCCTGCTCATTAGTCCCTGACTATTCTGCTTCTAAACCTTGAAAATAAGTGCATAGTGATTTGTTATTTAGATCTTTCTGTAGTAGCATTTTTCGATATTCATCTGTTTGTTGTCAAATTTGCATAATTAGGGTTTTGATGTATAATTAAGCTTAAGTGAGTATAATAGGCAATTAAATCATAGAAATCAAGGTTTCCCTACATCTCATAGTGACCTAGGGTATGATAGTACATCACAAGTTGACCCTATGTCCTTGAATGAAAGGGTGAAAGGAGGATACACGCACAAAACTACCAAAAACTCAACTATCAAAATTTCATCCTTTACATTTTGGTGAACCAAACATGAATCGAACACGCAACCTTTATAAATCTAACCTTAGAAAATGTCCCCTTGGGGGATTTTCCCTCCTAAGGTTTAGCTCGTGGGTCTTTTATCTACATTTTGGACATCTTACATCATATTTTGACATCTCGATGAAATAATCCCTAAGTTTCATGACAAATGGGACCTAGGGGGATCCCTTGAACCTAACCCTAACCAAAATATGGGGGAGGACTTGGGCGCCCATGCCCTAGTCCTACCCTATTTTGGGTGTTGGCTTGTGATCATTATTTGGGTCCTATACAGACACGATAAGTTTGAATTACAAAATTCTTGGCGGGAGAGTTTGTAGTTGCATATATAAGCATGTTTAGGCATTCATTTGTAAACTAGATGACAAGTAGATGCTTACTAGCTAGCAATTTGGATTGTCAAGTTTAGATGAAGGTGATTCAAGAATTGAATGTCTCTCCGAGGCTTGACTGAGGAAAACCTCTAAACACCACAACCCCCTCCCAATGTTTATGTCATTACAATTAGATGATTACTAACTAGTAATTTGGATTCTCAAGTTTTTTCAATGAGAACTGCTAGTCTGACACGTAAAACATGGAGAAGATAGTTACAGTCACGCAAAACATAGAGCAAACATCAGATGCATAGAAGATAGTTAATGAATAGAAGACATGAATGATTTCTTTTCTTTTTCTCATATATATGAAATGTAGCTGCAAGTACAGGAAAGTAAACACACCTCCCATAATGTAGGAAGCACTCATCACTCTAGTCTTTAAACTACATATATGGGGCTAAACACACGCAAGACACATGAAACCTCTGAAAATGCAAGAAGCACTCATTGTGCTGGACTTTAGACTACATTTCGGGCAATAGACATGCTAAACAAAGAAAGCATGCCAGACACACAAACTTTGAAGACATGGAGAAAACATGACAGATAAGCGATAGAGTGTTCTTATTTTTATGTTCATCACCATCTCAGGCAAATTAGAGGCACACACCAATGATTGGGATTCACCACAACAATCATCGAAGACACACTTAAGTGTTGAGTTAGTCACAGAACTGCTCCCCGCCTCCACAGGAGACTTTTGAAAATGACAGGACGGGCACTCTCTAAAAGATATACGCCACCCTTGCCTATGCAGAGGGCTTAAGATGATTGATTGATTGATTGACTGATTGCAAACAAACACAAAGTGCAGGAAGTACTCATCGCACTAGTCTTTAAACTACACTTGAGGACAAGCACATTCCTAACATCTACAATAGACATCTTACCTTATATATGCCCCCACCTTAAGGTTGTTCATATCACGCATTGATATCAAGCACATTAAGGTAGGAAGAAAACACACAAGGGAACATAGACTTTTGTAAAGCCCATGCCCCGCGAAGGTGACATGTACTTTATGAACATCAAATGTTCCCACAAACACATCCCTACAAGAAACATGTTAGTGTCCAAATAATCATGATAAGCAAAAACATCAATGCATATGATTAACCACACAAAGAGCCAAGGTTATACTACAAAGTTAGAGATTGAGGATAACTATGGGGCTATATCACGAAGATCTCAGAACTAAGTGTCACCAAGGTGAGATTCAAAGACAAACAAAGTGCACGGAGCAACAGTATAGTTAAGGTTTGTAAGTGAGATAAAAGATCATGAAAATCACTATGCAGGAAGCATGGAGTTATTCTACTAGCCAAGCATCGGATAGGATATACAACCCCATCGTCATATTAGGAACTAAGTCCAATTTTTTATTTCTCACTAAAGGGATCCTAGGTCTGCATTAGTATAAATGTTTTTCATCATCCGCCCACTAGATAGAAATACTAGAGGAAGGGAAAAAATAAATAAGAGAGAAGAAATAAGTGTCTTAGGGATAGTCATGTAGGAGGGTACCCCCAAGTCACCAACCACAATGCTATGTCCGTAAGACACAACACACAACAATGAAATTAGAGAGAGAGGCAATATAGAAGAATGATGATACAAATAGAAGAAGGTCACAATAGAGGTGGTCTCCTGGTATCCTGAACCCTACAAGAGAATCAAGGGTCATCTGAAGAGGCCAAAACAATAGATAGCACATCACAAGAGAGATAAAAGGTTAGAAATACTTACCTGTAGGGACCGCTGAACTAGTGGTTGTCATGGATCTTTATCTTTATCTTTATCTTAATGATTAAGGCGTTATCACTTCTTCTCTCTTCTGTAGGTTCATGAGTCTACGAGGGTAACCATTTAGGAAAGGTATCCCTTAATGATGGTTGAGTGGGGATGTTTCCATTTTTTGTGTTAGCTGTAGGGGTTCTTGAAATTCCATTTGAATGAGATTGTTGAGGAACCCAAAAAATACCCATTTTAGTCCCTATATAGGGTGTTGGAATACCTTGAGTTTGAGGAATAGTTTGTTCTTCCATATCATGTAGAATTTCATTATTTTCCAAGGTATGTGAAGGTTCAAATAAAGATACATGATTAATTTCTTTGTTTAACATGTAATTAAAAAGTTCTTGAACATCAAGTGCTAAATTTTCCTTAGATTGAAGAAAATGGTCACAAAGAGAATCAACATCATCCAAATATTTGTCCTGGTTAGGGAGAGTGGGAAGGGATGGCAGAGTAGTATGGATAAATGTATCAATGATGTCTTCTTCTTGTTGCAAGATATCCTTGCTAAGTGGGGTTATTTTGGGACAAGTCTCTTTGTTTGATAAATCACCCATTACTATATCATTCTCATAGGTCTCAAGAAGGATTTGCATTATTTCATCATGAAATAAAGGGAGAGAGGGAATAATGTTCTCACCACTACTTTCCCCATGATTTTTTTCAGCCATAAAATTAGTGAAAGTCTCTATGATTAAAGGAAAAACATCCACAGTCACAAGAAAGCTATCAAAATAGGCTATTGTTTGAAGGATATCACAAGTATTTCTTTTTTTCATGTCAATTCCATAGATGTATGCTATTTGATGCAAAATGTGAGGGTGTTTATCAGTGAATTTGTAAAAATGATCATAATTCATAATGTACTCAAATAGATCTTCCAAAGATGAGTCCTTAGGAGAAGCCATGAATGTCAAACTATGTGTTAGCACATGATACTAAATGTTGTATGCGTCTTAAACATGAAATACAAGACCTCATTGATTTGAATATCATACAAGTATCAGGTGTGAATGATAACGGAAATAAGTCAGTTGCTATGCCGAATCAAAATTTACAAATCTTCACTAATCCTTTCCCTAAACATACTAATAAGAATATGTGGGAACAAGGTTTAGTAGAGGTAGAGGATGGTAATTATTTAGACAATGATAATATCGTGCATATGATTGAATTGGATAAAGAAAAGTTGGATAACCCACGTTGTCCACGAAGAAATGGAATTTATGATGAGGTTCCTCCTCCATTATCCTCATATGGATCGGGAGGTAATCAAAACATATTAGAACAAAAACTAAAGAAACTGATACATAGAGGTGAGATGGTACAAGATGATTCTTATTACTATAATAGATGACATCAACAATGAAAACTTGCTAAAAATCAAAAAAGAATAAGATGACTATCAGCAGTTGGAAATAATAGTGGTTGTCCCCCTTATAAGCAACAAAAAGTCTCATTTAAACAAGCATTTAAGGAATAAGCATCATATGATAACAAACAAGAATTTCATAAGAACCAATCAAACTTTGCACTAAACATGATTGAGTACCTCTTGAAGAGGTTCGCAACTTCAAAAATTTGATACAAAGATCCTACAGGTAAGTATTTCTAACCCTTTATCTCTCTCGTGATGTACTTCCCCCATGATGTGTTATGTGTTGTTTAGGCCTCTTGGGATGACCCTTGATTCTCTAGTAAGGTCCAAGATACCAGGAGACCACCTCTATTGTGACCTTCCTCTATTTGTATCATCATTCTTCTATATTGCCTCTCTCTTTAATTTCATTGTTGTGTGTTGTGTCTTATGGACATAGCATTGTAGTTGGTGACTTGGGGGCACCCTCCTACATGATTGTCCCTAAGACACTTGTTTCTCCTCTCTTATTTATTTTTTCCTTCATCTTGTGTTTCTATCTAGTGGGTGGATGAAAAACATTTATACTGATGCGAAACTAGCGTCCCTTTAGCAAGAAATTAGAAATTGGACTTAGTTCCTAATATGGTGATGGGGTTGTATATCTTATCTAACACTTAGCTAGCAGAAGCACTCATGCTTTCTACGTAGTGATTTTGATGATCTATTATCTCAATTACAAACCTTAACAATACCGCTGTTCCATGCAGTTTGTCTGTCTTTAAATCTCACCTTGGTGACACTCAGTTCTGAGATCTTCATAACATAACCCCATGCTTATCCTTGATCTCTAAATTCATAGTATAACCTTGGCTCTTTGTGTGGTTAATCATATGCATTGATTTTTTTGCTTGTTATGATTATTTGGAAACTAACATGTTTCTTGCAGGGATGTGTTTGTGGGTGTAAAGGGTAAAATTTGGATAGTTGAGTTTTTGGTAATTTTGGTGTATATCCTCGTTTCACCCTTTCAGTCAAGGACCTAGG